>OY829901.1:10007500-12801666 GCA_963691955.1 Chloroclystis v-ata | reverse complement strand
AAAAACAGAGAAGAAAATAAGTGCATATTACCTCTAGTAGAAGTCCTAGTAGTCGGCTTGTCCAGCATAGGAGCCGTAAGACGCAGCAACTCTAGGAACAACTCTCCGCGCCCAATGAGGAAGAAATCTTTCATTAGCTTCAACTCGTGAATCAATTCTGCCTCTTCCACCGCCACAGTCCATAAATGCTAAAAGAAATAACAAAATTCAAACTATTATCCATAGAAATATCTAACTAATATATGTATGACAGCTAAAGTGGTAAAAGTGGGTATATTATTATACATAAGTTTCAATTATTTCTACTCACTTTAGTGACGCATTCCTTTATCTCCCTCACAACAGACCTGAGGCTGCATACTTCAAACATATCAGGACTTTTTAGTTGTTGTAATTTATCATGAAAAAGCGATTCCTTTTCCTCCCAAATTGTAAATCTGAAACACATATTTTATGTCTTTACTTGCTCTCAGTACACCCCGGCCCCCGGCGGCTTTGCCTGATTATTCTGCGGTAAAATACACAGCAAATGTTACCTTCTAGAATCTAATCCACATTTATGAAGGGGCACCATACTCCTGTTTACTGTAAAACCGCTCTTTCTTTTTTCCTGAAAAGAAAACAACTTTAAACTACAACTCCTCGTCCCGCCGTATTTTTAATTATTAAAATTAATATCGGGATAAACGATAAACTATTTTTACGTTATTATTATTACGTTAGGACCATTTTTTTTTCCAACGTAAAATAGGTCACGGATTTCCCGTTTATCCCAATATGCATATAAATACCTTTTTAGGATCAAATCCAAATAGTATAACTGTCTTGCCAATAAACAGAATTTCCTGGGCCAAGGAGAGCGGCACAAAATAAGGGATCATGCATGGATTCAGATTGAAACCGCAGTCTAAAGCTGTGTCTTGTAGCTGAAATACAAAAATACATTTATTGTTTTAGAGAAACAAAGGGATTGGTATTATTAACAAAAGGTGACTAGATACGCCATGTTGGCTAAGTGGTAGCATACTTGACTTTATTACTAAATTGTGTTCAAATCCCAACGCGCATCTCTGGATTTTTCTTCTAGAAAAAATACGTGCTCTAACGGTGAAGGCAAACATCGTGAGGAAACGAAAAGTTGAAGGACATGTTGTGTCATTCACCAACCCAAACTTGGCCAGCATGATGAATTTAGTCATAATCTCTCGTCAAGAGAGTAGTAGTCCCTGTGTCCCAGCAGTGGGAACGTAAATAGGGGTGACAATGATGAGGCAATGAGGCCGCTGAGGTTTATAAGGTGACAAAGTCAAAAAACATAGCCAAAAAGGCCTGCAGAATGATAAAAATTAAAAAACTAACTGAATCTTACTAAAATAGTTCAAGAATTGTTGAAAATAATGTGAATTATGTAGTTACTTTGGATTATTTTAATAAAAACTTACAGAAGAAACCAGGGATTTATCACAGGTGGTGGATGTTGAGGGGGAGGACATGCAGGCATCGGACACCGAGTCCTTAGGGCTTCGGACAATGAAGAACTCATTGTACGGATCTCGCAGCTCCCCGTACAGCAACCAGGTGCACAGCTGGTTTATGAACACTTTGTTTATGGAAGAAAATATTCTGAAAACGAAAAATTATATTATTCTCAGAATACATTAAAGGTTATTAACCATAAAGTATTGCTGGACAATTCACACAGCAACATCTAGCCCCGTGGTAAGCTTGAAGCTTATGTTTTGAAGCTTGTCGGGTGTTAGATTTCTGATATACTTAATAAAATATACTTAAAGGTAATTTGAAGCTTGTCGGGTGTTAGATTTCTGATATACTTAATAAAATATACATATAGGTACTTGTATAGATTTTTTTACTTCACTCAGAACAAATAAATATCTGCAGATCGTACAATTTATTGTTCCGAGGCGGGAATCGAACCCATATTTTTATGTCTCCTGCTGACAGATCTTCGCCCGCTACGCCACAGAGATCGTCAAAATAAGATAATAAAATCAAACAATACTTACTGAAGTATACATTGGTGCACCTGGGCATTCCCATTTAAAATATACTGATGTAAAAGACTAAGAACTTGACAACCAGTCAATCTCCTCTCCTTAATAGTGATTATAATGCGGCTTAATATATTAAAAATCCCTCGGAACTTATCCACATAACTGTACACAAATGATAGTGTGTAATTATGGTTTCCAATAATAAGACTTTCTACCTCAACTAGAGTTTTCTTATAATCTTGCAGGACTTCGGTTATACCCTCACTAAGAGCTTGGGTATAGAGTCCATACATTCTATGAGTACCTGAAAACAATTTTAAAGTTAGGTAATTTGGTTTTATATGTTTAAGATTTGGCTTGTTTAATGTCCATTTATGTAGTATTGTTTAATAATTTTATTTTGCCTGTTACTTATTGTATCTACTCAGTTTGAGATACATTACCTACCTACACTACATTAAAGAGGAATTCTATGAGTTTAGATTATACATTTAAGATTTGATAAATTTAACTAGCATTTAACTCAGCCTAGCTAAGCATACTAACGATCTAGCTGCTAACTTGTTTAATCAATGCTATCTATGCATGCTGGATATCCTAAAACTACAAGAATGTATATAAAAGAATAAGTAGCTTGCTCAATGGAGTGAGCACTACACCCAACAAGAGCTCTATAACGGATTTGCTTGTAGACTAATCACAAATAAGACTAGAAAAAAAAACTGTTAAGCTGTTGTCAGGCTCCTGCCCCAAGTTATATGGTTTTGTTAACTTGTATGATAATAGAATTACCAGTTGCATGGAGATTTCTGGCTCTGAATCCAGTAGATTCAACAAAATTGTTAATCCTGTGATGACTTTTGGCAATTTCACAAATTCTGCCTAACATCTCATTATCTCCCTCATTTGCAAAGATCAGGTTTTTCTGAAAAGAAAAAAAAAATTATATATATATTTCGCATTAATTTTAAGCTTATCCAAAGATCCTTTAGAGCAAAATAAAAAACATTTTAATAAGTAGTTTATTTTGTTTATTTACAGCTATTTTTCGAAATAGATTATATTTTAATAGACCTAAATATAGGGTAGTCTTTATTATGTACCTAATAATTCAGTCAATTACGCGAACTAAAATTTTAGCAATTAGATTTCTTACTTCATCGGCTTTTCCGCACGCTTCAGAACAGTCCCACAAAATCAGTAGCGCGTCGTGCAACATTGTTGATGACGAGATGGATGCTGTGCTGAGGGAAGAAGGAAGACGGATCCAGGCGAAACGGTACTAAAAAAGGGATTTCTCGCGAATAAAAAAAAATCGAGAGAATCAGCCAAAGAGAAATAAAAACACTACGTTGAATCAGCTGTTGATTTGTTTTGTTCGTATTTTAAATTTACGAAATGAATGAATCAAACAAACAAACACGTACAGAATGAACTGAAGAATGAAAAACGTACATAGTGATTATATTATTATTCTCTTTGGAATTAAATAATTTTTTGAAAAGTGTTTAGAACTAATCAAAACTTGAAACTTACTATTATAAGTAGAAAATATTTTGCTTTGTAAAATTAGGTATTGTGAGTCAAAAAGGTGAGTTATGTAATAGTATTTTATAGTCATTAAGTACAATATAAAACCTTATTTTTTTTACTGATATAGGTATAAAATTTTTCATTCAAAAACTTTGGAATAAAACTTAGCATAGGTTCGCTCGGCTAGCAATAATATGAACAAAACAAAATTATTTATAGCAAATAGTGATTTCCATCGTCCTACATCGATTCATTTACAAAATCGATTTTAAAGTGACGTCATAGGTACTGTGATGTGTCATAGAGTAATAGACAGACAGTAATGTGTCACAATTAACAGTGTTTAAGTTAAGTTGCAAAAAGCTGTGTTTATGTGCCAATTTCCCATTGATATTTTCTGTGAGTGCACTGAATAAATAAACAGCAAAAGAGGAGGTAACTCTAAAGTTATTAAAAAGTCATCCTTCAACTAACAAAACTCGATATCAACATTCTTCATAGCTAATCACATCTGTTATCTATCTTGCCATGGCACGTTTAGATAATTTAGAAGAATTAGAAAAACAACTTGCTGAGCTACAAATGACTATGAATAGTATGGAAATGAATTTGCCGAATCGAGTGAAAAAGATACCTCCAGTCGTCCCTCCTAAAAAGAAAGCACAGCCACAAGTACCACATAGTGCAGCTGTAAATAATTTAAGAGAACCTTCATATTCCTCAAACATAACAACAGCGCATAATATTAACAATACGACATACAGTAACGTACAACCACCAGCTGCAGCTCTTACTAATTTCAAGGACCATGCAAATTTTAATGTTAGTCTCATCAATGCACCTTCTTACAGTAACCAAACGAAACCAAACTTGCCAATATTACCGAAAAGTTTTTCGGCAACCTATGGTAATGTGGCACCATACGATTCTGACGACTTACCACCTCCTCCACCACCACTACCAATCACGAGTGTATATGACTATAGCAATGATAATGAAGAATATTTACCGCCACCATCGCCTGTTAGTTCTAACTACAGTGAACTGGTTAGAGCCACCTCGAACATAAACTACAATGAAGACAGTTCTTCGTATCCTGTATATCAGAACGATTATCAAGATTATGAAACACCAAACGCATCAACATTTGAGCACCTTTACGAACCAATAAGTCCTCAATCAACCAAAACATACTCACCAAACCCAAATACAATGATCAACTTTTCTGATAAATCATCATTTGATAAAAAGTCTCCTTTACCTAAAGAAGAGGAAGTTGATGCGCTGACAGACTTGCTTGTACAATCAATATCTGATAGTCAAGATTTAGACGTTTTTGGAAAATGTGTTAAATGTGACGGAAAAGTAGTTGGAGAAAATGCAGGCTGCACAGCCATGGGAAACATGTATCATGTCAGTTGCTTCTGTTGCTATCAATGCAATTCTAATCTACAAGGAAAACCCTTTTATGCCGTTGAAGGCCAACCTTACTGTGAAATGGATTATTACGAAACGCTCGAGAAATGCTCTGTCTGTGATAAGCACATTTTAGACAGAATCATCAGGGCTACTGGAAAACCTTATCACCCTAATTGCTTTATGTGTGTGGAATGCGGTAAAAGTTTGGACGGTATCCCATTTACCGTAGATGCCATGAACCAGATTCACTGTATTGAAGACTTCCACAAAAAATTTGCACCAAGATGCTGTGTGTGTGAACTTCCGATAATGCCTGAAGAAGGGGAAGAGGAAACAGTTCGCGTTGTTGCCTTAGATCGTAGCTTTCACGTGCGCTGTTATCGATGTGAAGACTGTGGACTGCTACTGTCGTCCGAAGCGGAAGGTCGTGGATGTTACCCACTCGATGGACACATACTCTGCCAAGAATGTAATGCTCATCGCATTCGCCTTTTAACTAATGTAATGACTACAGACCTTTAGGTCTTAAATTACTATTAACCTTCGTAAAATTGGTAATTTAAGTTTACATAGGTACTTTATCGTTTATTATAATTGATTCATAATTTCATATATAGTCAAAGAATAATTATTGTAATCTATACTAATAATAACCCTGACAGGGTCAGTTTCTGTATTTATGTATAGATTCATCAAACCCGAAATGAATAAATTTAATTAATTATGACTAAATAACTAGAATTTCGTAAATTTTTTTCGTAAGTCGTAAATAATTAGGTTGATTCATTAGAATATTATATCATACGCATACTAGAATTGTTTAAAATTCATATATAATTAAGACTATTTTTTATAACATTTTATATACATTTTATAGACGTGAATTTAAAATTTTGGGACTCTTAGAGAACTTATTTAATAAAGGTGCCTTCTATTGTAAGACTTATAAAGAGCAGCTCTTTATCTAATTTATTAAAATCGTGATAAATATTATTTGTATCTATTTATTGTAATTAAAAATATCTAGCATTCAAAATGCTTTTATAAGTTAAAGGAGTGCCACATAATATCGTAATATATAACATCATAAAATGTCATAAATTGTGTACTGAACATTATCAGTTTATAATTATTTTTTTTACATTAAAAAACTTATTAGTAACAGAAATTAATGACTTTTAATTGATCATGATAATTATACCTAATTAGGTAAAAAAAAACACCATATTATATTTAATAATAGAGCAATTTATCGTCACTTAAATGAAAAATAAACTAATCAGTTTTCTAAATCTTAAGTAGATACTGGCTAAATAATTATTATAGGCACAGACATAACATCACAGAGTTACAATTCAAGTATAATGAATCCGTGTTTTTGGAAGCAAAAAAGCTTCAACAATGAGATGTTTTATTAGATCGGGTTTGTTACGATTAAAAATAAGAAATTTAATTGCCAGGTAAAAAAGTGGCAGCTTGCATTATCAAAAAAAAAAATTGACTAAACATCGTCGGAGATCAATAATTTAGTTATTGACTTTCACTTTCACAAAACATCACAGTTTTTACATATTTTAGTTCTTATTTTAACTAACAACTACAACGAAAAAACTTAACTTTGTTAATAGGTACTTAGGATTATCTGGAAGACATCCAACAAAATTAAAATCATGCCTTGTATTTAAGTTTGGTGTTAAATTTAGGTGGGGTTAATACTTGTTTTAGGAACAAAGATCTTTTCTCTTTTACATCATTTGAGATCGATGACACATGCTCTGGCTCTTGCTGTTTAACGACATTTATATCTTTCTCTAATGAGAAAGAAGGGTTCACTTCTGTTAAGAGCTTATTTTTAACATTTATAACATTTAAATCAGCTGAACTTAGGTTAAGTATACTCTCAGCAGACTGAAATAATACTTCTTCATCAGAATTGAGCTTAGGTTCAAAACGTTCTCTTAGAATTGAAAATTTCCTTCGAGGCCGGTTTCTTGGTCCCTTTTTAATGTTAGAAACTTTAACTGTTGTTGCGTTAGATTGTGTTGGGATATCTTTTCTTAGACAAACATCAAGAGTAGGAACACCATCAATATCACTTTCACTAGAAACTAATTGCCATAATAAATTCATATCATTATTGGGATCTGTATCATCGTGTAGTCTACGATCAGATCTATGATTCGATTTTTTTACTTGTGTTTTATTAGTGCCACTGCTCGTTGATTTGGGTCGACGTTTAGTAGATTTGCAAATATTCCGAGAGTAATTTTCTTCATTAATTTTATTTAGATGTCTATTTAGTTCTTTTTCGTTAACTTTTGATTTGTGCATTTCAAAATCAAAGTTTTCTTTCTCGTGCATTATGTTATTAGAATCAAATTTAGATGGCTCTTTCCATAAAGCGTTTCTCAAATTGTTATCAATTTTGTCATAAGTGTGAAAATGTGGAGAGTCCCACGTATGATCTCTACGAGGATGATACATAGCTCTCGGTGAGTTATTCACAGTTGATTTACGAATTTCATCTATTGTAGCAACAAGTGAACTTTCCGAGCTAAGTCTTTTCTTGGAAGATGGATCAATATCACCTAAATCATCTAATTCTTCCAATATAGGTTCTAAGTGATTCGGATCTTTACCTAAATCTGTCATGCATGGTTTTGCTAAAAACGTATCATCTTGACAAATTATGGTGTTTGCATAATCATCATTATCAGTTCGATCAAATTTTACAAAAACGTTTGAATAAGTGTGAGATTTTTTAGGAAATGATGGGGCTGTTAATATTGCATTAATCAGATCCTGAGATATGCAACTACTAACTTCTGAGCTGCCTGAAGTGAGTGTGTCCCGTCGTCGATCTCTAACAACGCTACCATCATGTATCCAGTTTTCAATATCAGTATATCCTTTCCAAGATCTCAAGCCCCAAGCTTCTCTCGCAATATTGACGGCACACATATTTTCATAATCATGAACTGACAAAACTTCCGTCGGGGTGTCTGAATCACGCTGTTTTGATAGGAACGACTTATTTTTACTTTTATCTTTTTTGGTATACATTTCCTTTAGAATATCTAGAGCTATTCTCTGAATGTTTTCAATATCAGCATCTTGGTTACCCACTTTAATATTTTTAAGTGCACTTAGACATAATTTTTGGACTATATTTTCATTGAAAGTATTTATATCAGAGCTATTAATGTCACTAAAACTTAAATCTAAATCCATATCGATTGAATCTGATGACGTTTTTTTGTTTGATCCTTCAGTTTCATGACTTATTACAGAACTTCGGTCGTTCCTTAAAAGCTTCATAAAGTCTTCGTTAATGATATTACGCACATCTAGATTTAAGTTATTGAGTTCATCTCGAAGTTCATTGGGTGAGCAAATGCCTCTTCTTCGTTGCAAATTCAAACTGCTTGATGTAATTTCATCTATAGAACTTTCAATATTATCTAAACATGATAATTTTAACGTCAACTCTGTAGGTGCACAAATTTTCTTCTTTAATAACTTTGCCTTGCCTATAGGGTTTTGTCTTATACCTTCAATTTGCTGTGGAGTGTTCTCTACGGTGTAAACTTCAATACTAGATGCGTCCATGCTTACATTACCCACGGGAGCTGAACTAAACATCGGTGTTCCAGATCTAGCAATCCAATGGTCCAGTAGCAGTTTTTTGTCCGTAGTTTCATTATCGATTTTCTTTGATTCTTCGACCGATTTGCTAAAACATGAAATATTCTGATAATTGTATTTTATTTCCGATTTAAGATATACGTTAGTATGTGTTTTACTAGTTCTCTGCCCATAATTGATTTTCTGAGGAAAAAACTAGCCTACGTGTGCATGACCTATATTTTAATACTTAAGGATTAAAAGATAAAATAGCTGTTTTGAGTGAAAGTGTAACAAACATGCATGCTTTTATATCTTGCGTTCATAATTTTAGTAAGGATTCACTTACTTTTGATTGTTATTGACTGTATGCGGATTTTGTGAATTCTTGAACGATCGAACCTGTTTGAGTGAAGTCTTGCTTTGTTGCGATACAGATTTGTTATTTAATTCAATATCTTCGTGTGAAATTTTCCACGGAATTGGTCCAGCAGAATGGAAAAACCGATAGTATAATATCATAGCACCCATACCTGAAAAAATATATATTTTGATTATTATTTTGATAACTGTACGATGATTTCGAAATACAAGTACATAGAAGAATAATTAAGGTCTTACCAATAACCGTTCCTAAAAGAATGCTTATTGTTAAGGCAATTGACCAATGTTTTCTCTGTTGCTCCGTGTTTGTTAACAATACGTACAAAAATAGGCTGCCAATGTTTTGAGTGACAGTTAACGTGTAAAATAATAAAATACGATATCGTGTGTGACCTTCCTTTAAATTTATATAAAAAAAGCAGTAAACAAAGCCCATCACCACGTTATACATGGCTTCTTCAAACTTATTGGGACAAAACGCAGTCTTTTGTAATATTATCCACACAGTCATAGCAGACCAATGTAAACCTGTAAACATTCAATGTTTTAATAATTGTTTTTTAAACATTAATATATCTTTTCAGCCGTTGCTTACGTTGTTCCACTGCCTGAATATTAAGTTGAAAGGCATTTTACTTGCATTAGGACAGGTAGATTTAACTTAATTATCCAATCATCTTGTTGATGGTCGTCCAACACTAAGTTTGAGGATTCGCGTTTTTATTTCACTTGATTTTATTTATTTTCTAGCTCCGTTATGCTAAGAAAATTTATGGTTATAAATGAAAAGATGTTCCTAATTATATTTGGTTATGGAAACACTATTTACACACGTATTTTGATAAAAAAAAGATTGAAAATGATTAATTTATGAGATTATTAACACAGTATCTTTAATTATGTCGCATTTATCAGTGAGAGGTGAAATTAATGGCAGAAAAAACAGAGAAAAAACCCTGAGCAGTAAGTAGGTATAGTTTCTACGGGATTACCTATGTAAGTCTAAAATAGATACGTCACAAAACACTGAACTCAGACAGACAGAGTACATACCTAGAGGAAGTAGAGTCCAAATATCGAATACTATGGTGAATAGCAAAAGACCTTGTATTCTACTCATCAGCATACAAAAGTGCCACAGTAGTTTCAGAAACAAGGAATTCCAATTAAAACTTTCATTGGAAAATACTGTTATATTGTAAATATAAGTTGAGCAGCCCCAAATCACTGAGGCTATAGATGCACTTAACGCAAAAACTGTAACATAAAAATGTAAGATATTAAAATATCGAGATCATTCAATAAAGGGTAAGTATCTAATATTGAATGGCTTAAAAATATTACCTTTTGTTTGATAGTTGTCGTCCAGAGTAATAATTGCATAAAACTGCAGTATTATTTGAGGTACAGTTCCAGTAAATATATACAAAAAATGTAATAAGCACACATCATTTCTTTGCGACATTATTTTTTGTGTTTCAGAAGGTTCCAAATTTTTGCAAACAAATACTTTATGTAAAAAGCGGACGTATCTAAAACATAAAATGTATAAATTGTAGTAATTTTAATGTTGAGTCAAGTGATGAAAAAAAAATACATAGGTAGGTAATAGTAAAACCATTTCTAAAATGAACGCCCCTCTACCGAATTCTGTATTTTTTTTTTCTGTGTATTCTGTTTTTCTGTATTTCCTCTCACACGTTGAAACCATCACGGTTTTGTGGAGGGAAGTTCATTTTTAGAATGGTTTTACTATACATATTTATTTCGGTTATAGTTGTGTATATTAATTATTTACCTTTCCATTAGACCGACAAGACATCCATGACTTATCCAATATCGTATACTTGATTTTTGATCCGTAACGTGCCATCGTAATGAAAAAACATTAACGAGCACATTTGGCGTAAGTATAAAAATACAACTGCCCAGTGCCCAATGAAGTTGTCCATTCTTGCAATATTCAGCAAAAACAATAATATCTGAAAAATGGAATATTAAAACTAATTGGTATCATAGACAAATATATTCAGGTATTTAGTCAATGTTGGTATGTAACAACACTTAATTTTGAGAAGAAAAAAATATTTAAATGGTTTTAAATACTTGCTAAAACTAGTTAACTTTACATACCTGTTGTCACATCTGCCAGAATTGAAATAAGTGAAATAAATACACACAAAACATTGAAAACACAAAAGTTTTCATTTTGATTGCTCGGTGTTTTGATTTTTAATTCATGATTTCCCAGTCTACAAGCTTCCGCCATTCTTAGATTAACTTAAAACTTATTTAAACTTATCTAAACATTTATTTACAAAATATTACATTATAGATAATATTTCAATCGTCACGGATATTTGTTTACTTGAGGCAAGTTTGCAACAAGTCACTGCATGTCATGTTAGACTAAACAATAGAAAAGCTTTTAGTTCGAATAGACGCACAGCGTGCGTGGGCGCAGTTTTACAGAATACGAAAGAGTTTAGATTACTTCAACTCGACCTGTTCAACAGGTTCAGGTTCATTCATTTTTTACCGTTTACTGTACGGTGACTTTTAAATTGATATTTGGTTATATAAAAAACCTATTCATATCATAATCGATTATAAAAATTAAGAAATATTTTACATAAGTCGATTTAACATGTAAATTTGGTTTTTGCCAAAATTCATACAACATCACTAGTGAAACTTTTTGAGAACTTATTGTTACGACAGAATGAATGAATGAATGATACCAATCCAAACATTTTGTTGTTTGCTAAATTTCATCAATCAATCAAAACAATTTATTCGTAGCCTATTTGTGAATGAAAGTAAGTTGTGCTTGTGTTGTGGTAAAACGCCGATTCACGAATTCACGGAGATTTATTTTATTTTACAAAAAAGGCAAAGTGCTAAACATGCAGTGTCAATTATGGATGGGCAGTGTGAGTATTTGTATAATAAATCCAAAACATTACATGTAATTTTGATATAACCCCAATAGTAGGTACCTACACAGTTTAAATTAGATGGTAATAAAATTGCCTATTTGATACTATTTGTAGAATAGGACTATGCTAAAAAATATTCTGTATGCTGTAGTAAAGAATATTTTTTTATATTTATTACATACATACCAATTTTATTTGTTTATTTTAGTTGGAGCCCAATATGACTGAGAGTTTTATTATGGCAGCCTTTAATAGGCTAGGACAAAGACCATTAGCGGTCAAAGTTATGAGGAACAAGTTCACAGGTGAACCAGCAGGATATGCATTTGTTCATTTCCAGGTAAATTATAATTATACACAAAATTTATTTTATGTATTATGATTATAATAACAAAGTGTTCCACACTGGTGGGACTGGAACTATTTATATCTTGTTAAATATTTATGAAGCATAATAAAGTTTTCTATTCTAATATATTTTAGACTGATGAAGAAGCGATTGACACTATGCACAAACTGAATGGCAAACCTATCCCTGGCACATTCCCCGTGGTCAGATTCAGACTGAACACTGCATCACGGGAGGCACGATCAAATCTGCAGACAGAGAGAGAATTCTCAGTGTGGGTTGGAGACTTGAGCCCTGAGGTGGATGATTACTCTCTTTACAGGGTCTTTGCATCAAAGTATTCTTCTATTAAGACTGCCAAAGGTAATTACTATACCATTTTAATTTGCATGGGTCCCCACACATAGGACCAACTTTGAGTCTTACTGCAGAAAAAGGATTCTCCAAACGAAACTAAGTGTCTGCAAGTGAGTGTGATAGTCAAATCATAGAAATCTAAATTTTAAGGTACCTTCTTCAAGTCATATACAATACATTCATGAAAGCGTCGCCACTCACGTGACTTATGTGATACCAAACTAATTTGTGACATGATACTGGGAAGTAAAAGCATTTGTGCATGTAAATGACCATGAAACCATGTATGCAGGATTCTTAGTATATCACTGTTTTTAGATTTCTATGATAACAATTTACCTAATTTCCCTTCCAGTAATCTTGGACAGCTCAGGCTACACAAAAGGCTATGGATTTGTCCGTTTCGGTTCAGAAGATGAGCAGCGTAATGCCCTGTATGCCATGAATGGATACACTGGTCTGGGCTCTAAGCCTCTGAAGATATGCACAGCTGTGCCTAAACCTAAGAGCGTGCTTCAGAACTCTGGGGCAAACTCTAACAATTATAATGGACAGGTATAGAACCCTGTTATAGTTTTTTTTTACCTAGTAGGCTTACCTTTTGCCACATCGTGACCGTCGGCTATGACTACTAAAACTAAATCATCTATCTAATATATATATATATAGCTATAATTGCGACCCTGTTATAGTTTTACTAGTATTTGTATCAATTCATTTTGTAAACGGGAATTACTCACGTATTTACATAGGAGTTAAACAACTCTCGACGTTTCGACCACAACTAGAGCAGTCTTTATCAGGAGGAGTGAGCGTCCCGCCGTACCCCGTCTCCTCTCAGGTCGCGCGCGCGGTTCTTACTCAATTTTTTGTTTTGTTGTGGTCGAAACGTCGAGAGTTGTTGGACTCCTATGTAAATACGTGAGTAATTCCCGTTTACAAAATGAATAGTATAAATTTTGAAAGTGAAATATTTGAATCAAGTATGACTTGTTTCGAGTTTTGTAGAATTCAAAGATTGCGAATGCTTTGTTTACCAAAAGTTATATGATCTGCTGTGTATTCGTAAGCACAGTGTCTGATATTTACTAACTAGATAAATTAATAATGCTGGATAATTCACACAGCACAATCTAGCCCAATTTTTTTTATCTACAATCAGCCAATTTTTTTTTTAAAAGGTAATAATTTGTAATTCCAGGAGTATAACCAATACTACGACCCGTCGGCATACTGGCAGAACTACTCGGCCTGGTCCGGCTACTACGGGCAGGGCGACAGCGCGCCCGCGCCGCCCGCCGACTGCGCGCAGGCGGCGGCGCAGAAGGCGCAGGAGGACGAGTTGGCGCTAGTAGGTCGGTACAGTGCAGCAGAACTACTCGGCCTGGTCCGGCTACTACGGGCAGGGCGACAGCGCGCCCGCGCCGCCCGCCGACTGCGCGCAGGCGGCGGCGCAGAAGGCGCAGGAGGACGAGTTGGCGCTAGTAGGTCGGTACAGTGCAGCAGAACTACTCGGCCTGGTCCGGCTACTACGGGCAGGGCGACAGCGCGCCCGCGCCGCCCGCCGACTGCGCGCAGGCGGCGGCGCAGAAGGCGCAGGAGGACGAGTTGGCGCTAGTAGGTCGGTACAGTGCAGCAGAACTACTCGGCCTGGTCCGGCTACTACGGGCAGGGCGACAGCGCGCCCGCGCCGCCCGCCGACTGCGCGCAGGCGGCGGCGCAGAAGGCGCAGGAGGACGAGTTGGCGCTAGTAGGTCGGTACAGTGCAGCAGAACTACTCGGCCTGGTCCGGCTACTACGGGCAGGGCGACAGCGCGCCCGCGCCGCCCGCCGACTGCGCGCAGGCGGCGGCGCAGAAGGCGCAGGAGGACGAGTTGGCGCTAGTAGGTCGGTACAGTGCAGCAGAACTACTCGGCCTGGTCCGGCTACTACGGGCAGGGCGACAGCGCGCCCGCGCCGCCCGCCGACTGCGCGCAGGCGGCGGCGCAGAAGGCGCAGGAGGACGAGTTGGCGCTAGTAGGTCGGTACAGTGCAGCAGAACTACTCGGCCTGGTCCGGCTACTACGGGCAGGGCGACAGCGCGCCCGCGCCGCCCGCCGACTGCGCGCAGGCGGCGGCGCAGAAGGCGCAGGAGGACGAGTTGGCGCTAGTAGGTCGGTACAGTGCAGCAGAACTACTCGGCCTGGTCCGGCTACTACGGGCAGGGCGACAGCGCGCCCGCGCCGCCCGCCGACTGCGCGCAGGCGGCGGCGCAGAAGGCGCAGGAGGACGAGTTGGCGCTAGTAGGTCGGTACAGTGCAGCAGAACTACTCGGCCTGGTCCGGCTACTACGGGCAGGGCGACAGCGCGCCCGCGCCGCCCGCCGACTGCGCGCAGGCGGCGGCGCAGAAGGCGCAGGAGGACGAGTTGGCGCTAGTAGGTCGGTACAGTGCAGCAGAACTACTCGGCCTGGTCCGGCTACTACGGGCAGGGCGACAGCGCGCCCGCGCCGCCCGCCGACTGCGCGCAGGCGGCGGCGCAGAAGGCGCAGGAGGACGAGTTGGCGCTAGTAGGTCGGTACAGTGCAGCAGAACTACTCGGCCTGGTCCGGCTACTACGGGCAGGGCGACAGCGCGCCCGCGCCGCCCGCCGACTGCGCGCAGGCGGCGGCGCAGAAGGCGCAGGAGGACGAGTTGGCGCTAGTAGGTCGGTACAGTGCAGCAGAACTACTCGGCCTGGTCCGGCTACTACGGGCAGGGCGACAGCGCGCCCGCGCCGCCCGCCGACTGCGCGCAGGCGGCGGCGCAGAAGGCGCAGGAGGACGAGTTGGCGCTAGTAGGTCGGTACAGTGCAGCAGAACTACTCGGCCTGGTCCGGCTACTACGGGCAGGGCGACAGCGCGCCCGCGCCGCCCGCCGACTGCGCGCAGGCGGCGGCGCAGAAGGCGCAGGAGGACGAGTTGGCGCTAGTAGGTCGGTACAGTGCAGCAGAACTACTCAGCCTGGTCCGGCTAAACATTTTATATCTTAATGATTTGATAAACTAAAATGATATGCATACCCAAATAATACTTCTTCTTCTTTTTCTTTTATTATGGCGAACGTAACTGGCAATTGTAATTATGCCGTCAACTACCCAAATAATATTTCATTTGTAAACGATGATGACATTAATTGCTATTGTCAAACTGGAAAAAGTAATCTCATGTATGGAAAACGAAAAAACTTCAGACTCGCTTCGCTCGCTATAAAACAGTTATACAAAAAAAAAAAAAAAAAAAAATACAAAATAATTTATTTAGAAATAAGGTACTTAATATATAAGGTACAAAATGAACGATGAGGTCACAAAAGTTGAAAACTGTGGAGTGACCTCAACGCCCGCCTCTCAGCACAATATAAATTATAAGTTGGTACATACAGACATATTTTGGTAGTTATAGTTATAGAGGGGTTAGTAATTAATTAGCTTACAGTTATGTTAGTAAATATTTAAAGATATACAAACAGGGAATTAATTAGCATGCTAAAATTTTTGTCGAACATTCAGATTAAATAACTGCTGTTAGTCAGTTTATATATTTTTGATTTGATATATGTGAGTATGGGTGAGTGAGTGAAGAATGTGTTTGTGTGTATGTGAGTGTGTATTTGCGTTCGTGGGTTGTATGTGTATGGATGTATGTTTTTGAGTGTGTTAAAGAGGTTGAAGATTTTATGAGGACACCGGTCTCTTAAGAGTCCGGGCAACAGAAAATCACGATTTGATATATGTGAGTATGGGTGAGTGAGTGAAGAATGTGTTTGTGTGTATGTGCGTGTGTGAGTGTGTATTTGCGTGTGTGAGTGTGTATTTGCGTTCGTGGGTTGTATGTGTATGGATGTATGTTTTTGAGTGTGTTAATGAGGTTGAAGATTTTCTGAGGACACCGGTCTCTTAAGAGTCCGGGCAACAGAAAATCACGAGAATGAGAAAAGGAGAATGAAAAAGTGTAAAATCTGAAGGATTCAAATGGAGAGCATGATCATGCATCTAGTCTATCCAGTAGTTAGTAAAAGGCTTTCCGTTTCCTCGTATGTAAGAGAAAGAAGCCAATTAAAGATTTTTATTTTACATTTGAACTGTGTAAGAGAGTGAATTTGTACCGATTTATTAATTTTGTTGTAGAGCGTGGGACTTAGGTAGTGAAAGTGACGTCCTGCAAGTGCAGTCCGTCGGCTCTCGATCTTACATACTCTATCACTACGCCGTTTTGTGGTTTGTAAGTTGGGGTCAAAGTGCAACTGGGAGTGTTTACGCAAAACTACGGCTGAAATAAAAAGTTGTCGAACAGTTAGAACTTTACATTGGGAATATAATAAGCAAGTGGAGTAGCGTCTCGGTTTTGATGTCATAACTTTGAGTACCGCTCTCTGTGCTCTTTCCACTCTTATCATCTGTGTTTTAATGGCACCACCCCAAGCAGTATTACAGTACGAGATAATTGATTGCGCTAGTGAACAGTACACTGTCTTTAATACATCCATGTCCGCGACTCCTCTAAGGTGCTTAAAAAAGAAAATCAACTTGCGTATCCTACCGACTGCACTTTCTATGTGTCTAGTTGACGGCAAAACCCCTATGGCCAGTCACGTTCGCCAAAAATAAAAGAAGAAGAAGGTTGATTAAAGTTATCTATCAATTACGTTTGACATATTTCGTCAAAGCTTAAAAAAATAGAATGACATGCGTAGATAAAAAATAGCGGCTTGCATCGCTCGCCGATTTTTTTTAAATTTAATTAAAACAATGATTTCGCTCATTAAATTTGAAAAAGTAAGAAACATCGCCTCTAAGAATTTCAATTAACTCAAGCTTATTTTATCGCTTGTTGCCTTAACTTTATAACCATATTCACAGATCACAAGAAATCATACGACGTGGATCAAATGAACGAAGAGTTCTTAGACCCCGAACTGTCTCTGTGGGACAGTCTGGAGGCTTCGCAGTGGTTCCCGCATGAAGTTATCCTGGAGTGCTAATAATGACTACTTGATATAATGTAAATATATAATGATAAGTACAACTGTGTTTTGATTGAACCGGATTAATGACTGTTTATCTAAAACAGCAGTATAGGGAACTAGATTTTTAGAATATAAATTTGGTACCTAAATATGTCACAAGCCACGCCTTCTCAAAATACAGTAGAAAAAAAACGGAGTAAAAGCTTAAACATTTATTTTAACAAGCACAGAAACACCATTCGTTTTCTGGTTTTAACTTTTACAATACAATATAAATTCTTCCAGTAAAAAAGTACCTATTGATCCTACTAATAATACAAATGCAAGTACATTTGTGAAGGTATTCAATAAAATAAATAATCTTTAAAACAAAAATCGCGTGAGATCTAAGATTAGAGAATCAAGATTTGATTATTAGGCACATATAGTTTGTACTAAATCTTAAAATGCAAGGCTCATGTAGCGTAGTTCTACATTGTAATATGTATAAGTATCATATTTTTAAATTTGAATTCAACCAATTTATATATTACTAACCTACCTTGTTCTTATATACCTTATATCTAGTCTGACATAATACATAACAGATTAAATACATTAGGTTAGGCACCTTTGTATGGTGTAAATATTTCAGTGGTAAAAACATTAAATATTGCTGGACGATGCACATGCACAAGGTAATAGTAAATACAAACTAAGCCGATTGTACATAATAATACTAAATCTACGAGCGAAACCGAAAATGGTAAAACTTTACGTTGCATATTTATTGCCCAGTTTAGATTCGTTAGAAAGAAACAACTACGGTACGTTCACACGGAGACACGATTTTCTCTACCGAATCGGTTTTTTGCAGGATACGGTTTAGTGGCCTATGTATTTCAATGAAGGAGTTCACACGAGCATTCGGTTTCAAGACACGACAAAAAACCTAATCTTGCTGAAGTTGACATACGATTTTGCGACTACAAACCGATCCGGTTTGTATATACTGATACTGCAAAATCCAGATCCGATGCAGTGGTATAGGGCATTCAATACATGCGTTCATACGATACACGCAGGGGAAGATTCGGTTTTTTGTCGGATCTTGAAACCGAACGGTACGTTCACACGGAGACACGATTTCCCGAATCTTATTTTCATCGGATCTGGAAAAACCGAATGTTGTATTCGCAAGAGCGCGCTCAGTTCCTCACGTTGATTTGGAAGCGATGGACGTGAACAGTGTTGCTATACTATACTGGTATTATCGCCGTCAGCGTCGTAGAAAAAGATTGTGGTTAAACCCAATAGTACAAAGAAGATCAACAGTTGGTGCCTTTACAACTCTAATGCAGCAGTTAAGAAATGATCCACAAAATTTTTTTAACTACTTTAGAATGACTATAAGTACCTACATTTGATAATCTTTTGAAAAAAGTGGAAAAAGATTTGAAAACCGGATCGGTTTGTAGTCGCAAAATCGGATGTCAACTTCAGCAAGATTAGGTTTTTTGTCGTGTCTTGAAACCGAATGCTCGTGTGAACTCCTTCATTGAAATACATAGGCCACTAAACCGGATCCTGCAAAAAACCGATTCGGTAGAGAAAATCGTGTCTCCGTGTGAACGTACCGCACATGAATACAACATTAGGTTTTTCCAGATCCGATGAAAATAAGATTCGGGAAATCGTGTCTCCGTGTGAACGTACCGTAATAACAAGGTGGACAATAATGCCATCTTTATAGCGTACGTTCAGAGATTAAAATAACAATAAAAATAACATAGAGACATATATTGTGAATCGGTTGAGTTAGTTGTATTGAACGAGCTATCTGAGAATCTACATTTTGGTTTGACTCATAATAATCGCTAGATCATCAATTGATTTGGATATTTTAAGCTATTTTTTAACATGGGAAAATTTATAAAATTGGTAAAAAGCGTTGCGTTCTAAATATTCTAAGACAACACAAACAAACCTAAAATAAAAATAAGATATGAACCTGTATGGGGGTGGAATTCTAATACTTGCCTCTTCTATCAAAGTATTACAATACATATTGAACCTTAAAATGTAATTTTAGCTACTACATCTAATACTTACCTCCGTTAAAGCTGCGTAATAGTATAAGAACTCTTTCGTTTCCTAGGCGAGATTATATTCGTAGTTGTCTCTATACCCGAAGGCGGGCCTGCTTTAGGCGAACCAGTCTTCTTCATAAAACCTACAACAGAGTTCAAGAAATTCGCTGGCAAAGAAACAGGAGTTAAATTCCCAGGGCCTTGAGCTATATAGGTTTGGAGCATTTTTCTCGATGGTGATTGGGGGTCATTGACCGTTAGAACGACCAGAGATCCGGCTTCTATGTTTTTAGGGACGTTGGGTACAGTTTCTCTGCTGATGATTGCCATGTCGTTAGGTTTCTTTGGTGGGTGGGGTCGAAGGTTGGAAGTTTTGTCTATGGGAGTGAGTGTCGCGTAGGCCGGGCCGGGCGGCGGCGGCGGACGAATCTGAGGCGATTTGTTCCTTTTCGCCCGTTTTTGTTGGTTGGATATCCGTTTGCGCTCTTGCTGCAGTTTCACGTATTCGTCTAGAGAGGCCGGCGGTCGCGCGGGCATCACGGATAGTCCTAGAGTTCTGGCGCCTCTACCTGCAAGTTAAGGTTTGGATTAGTTCTGGAAAGGTGTGTTAGATCTATAATAGAACACGAAACTGGTCACATGCCATGATTAAAATGTAGGTGTAAGACCTTACAGATTTATTCAGATTTTCTCCTTAAAATCACAAAGATTAACTAACTGGATATGATATAAATATCAATCATACCTCTTGATAATTCTTCCCATAAATTTAATACAAGTTCCCATGCATTATTATTATTACTGAAATAATCGGAAATCGTGTAGTACCCTTCTTTTAATAAAATAAATATTGCTGGACAATTCACACAGCAACACTAGCCCCGTGGTAAGCACGAAGCATGTGATATGGGTGCTAGATTCCTTATGAATTATTTATCATAGATAGATTATTTATAGTCATACAAGAAACACTTAAACAAGTACATACATTCTTAAATACTATTCGAGTGTACAAGTATGACATGCACCATACATCTAGACACCCAAAACAAATATCTGCAGAACGTACAAAAATGAATGACTAATTATGAAACAACAAGTCTTACTCCGCCTCCCTCTCATCTCCCTGGCTCGCTCCCTCTCCTCCTCCTTCTCCCGGAGCAGTTGTTCCTTGGCCCTCGCGGCCGCCTCCTCCGCCGCGCTCCTCTCCTCCGTGAACTCCGTCTCGAGCCGCTCCGGGTTCCACTCGGAGCCGGAGCGCAGCGCCATCTCTACTTGCGGGAGGTTAACTCTCTCCTCTTTCTTGAACTGGAATTAAGAACAATGATTGGTGTTTGAAATTGGAATAAATTAATGAAGTACGTTAAGACCTAATTTCACCAATCTCTGTTTGTTTGTTTAACATCGCATTAGGTATATTAACAGTCCGTCAATATACATAAACATAACCTAACGCTCTCTCCTTTCTTGAACTGGAATTAAGATCAATGATAGATTTTTAGCGTTAGGTAGATATCGATTTTGGGATCTGGAGATGATTTGCAGAGCCGAAATGAAAATGAAGTAGAAACTGTTTCTTTTTCTTTTATATTTTTGTCAAAGCTCCAATAAGTATATTGAAACTTAATGTTTGCATTGTACTAAGTACAATTTTAATTTACAAATTGTTTATGTACGTGAATAACGTCTATTATTAAATTAATGTGTTATTTTAACTTTTTTTAATAATAATAGTAGACTGATACCTTCAGTTTGAGATCCCGTCTTGTCCTCGTCGGGAACAATGGCTGCATCAACGTGAAGTCAGTACCCATCGCCGCTATTGCTCTGTAGAACCTGTACAACAAACTCAGATCAGCAAGCTTCAGTGTCAAGCAGTTGCGGTACGAATCTGTGGCCTCGAGAGCCCTAAGCACCCTAGCCAACTATCTATCTACATGGTTTTATCTCAAAAAAGTAACTCAGAACCATAGAAAAATTGCTACATCATAGAAACCTTAAAAAATAATAATGTTTAAACTATCATGGTTTTTAACAATAAAAGAACAAGAAACGGGTAATCATCAGTCTCTCCGTGAAGATGGCGCTTGTAACAGTGCCGAAATATCGGGAAACCCAAAAACATAAAATCTGCAGCCTCTGGCCGTTGGAACAACCTTCCACCTCCTTTTTGACGGCACTTAATCTTCTCCGAAATTGTGATTTTTCACATATTTTGTTATTGTTTATCTGTTGTTATAGTTATTATATATACCTGACAGTTTCTGCGTCGCTCCAGTCGGCGGTGCGCGGCGTGCGGCGGTAGGCGCGGCTGCCGGCGCCGCCCCACGCGCCCTCGCGGACTATCGACGTGTCCAACTTACTGTGGTCCGATTGATTCACCACCTGTTATGTACAAACAAACATTTATAGATAGGCCAGTATATGTCTGTATGTATAACCCGCGCAGATAGAAAATTGATTTGAAAATAAAACAAGGATAAAAGTATAGACATCGATAGAGAGTGAGCGAGAACGCATGCGAGCGGACGCCATTTATAGATCAATTCTTTAAGTGCGCGGCTTATACCAACTAATAATTTATATTGTGCTGAGAGGCAGGCGTTGAGTTCGTTTCGTTCATTCGTTCATTCATCGTTCATTTGTACCTTGTAATAGTTTATGCAACTTATTTCCAAATAAATTATTTTGAAATTTGAATTTGAATTTTGAGAAAAAAATCCATATCTCTCTAATGAGCAAGAGAGGTCGCCTCTACTATAAACTGACCAATCACTATTGAATACTTGCAAGTAATGGCGTTTATTTTCTAATAAGTGAACAGTATTTTGAATAACTCTTTAAATCCATATCTATCATATATTGTCCAGCAATATTTACTTTATTTATCTCTCTAATGAGCAACCACTCACCAAGCTCTGTTCGTCCAGTATAATCTCCCCGTTGGGCCCCAGTTTGATCTGCGGCACGGCGGCGGGCGCTCCGTCCGTTTCCGGTTCCTCTTTCTTCTGTGCTTTCACTTTACGCTCTTCGTCTTCTTTTTTACTGGCCTCTTTAGCTTTTATCTCGTCTTGGTCAGGACTGAAAGGATAAATTTATTATGTAGATTTTTCAATTTCCAACAAACTGTACAGTGGATAGGATATGCACCTATTTATGTTTCTACTGCTAGGACACATACATTTTTTTACATGTCCAGCAGTGGACGTCCGTCGGCTGATATTTTGATGACTTTTTAAACAAAACCCCAGACGTGGCGACTGTTTTATGGCAAATTAAAAAAATAAATTTACCTTTTTTACGAACTCTGTGGCGCAGCGGGCGAAGGTCCGACTACGATGCAAGAGGTTGCGAGTTCAATTCCCGCCTCGGAACAATAATTTGTAACATACAATGCACCCGTAACACAAGCTTAGAGCTTATTAAAAAAATATTTTGTTTGAAGGGTATAAATTAAAACACTTACATGATAGGATTCGACTTGGGGTTGTAGAAGATAAGGTCGTACATGGTGAGCTTGTCGCGCTCCACCTGCGCCTGCCGCCGCCGCATACCCGCCGCGCGCCGCGCCGACATCTCTTCTCTACGGGATCTAACGCTCACCACACACAAACACATAACATTAAGTGGCCCAAGACTTGGGACAGGACGTTTTGTGACTTTCAAAAATTTGTACACTTTAATATAATACATATTGTAGATTTAGAAACAGAAGTTCGAAATAATAATTATTTAAATATATTAAATTATGAATACCTACCATACCATGTTGAATTATATATAATATGGTAATATTAAAAACCAAAATTTCACATGACCTAGTAGATAGTAAAAATTAGTAAAATCATGTATTATTAACGTTAAACATAGTTTAACGCGGACAGAGTCGCGGTGGACGGCTAGTTGTATGTAATTTCGTAGTATACGTACTTATGTGGCTTCTCTCGCTCCCGCAGAGGAGAGCCGACGGCGTGCGACGGCGCCTGACTGACAGACGAACACACGGAATCGTTGCGCACCCGAGCTACGTCTCTGGAATATTACAAATTATATGTAAATAAAGCCGTGGTAACTTCACTCCTTCTTTCCGCGGGATTAAATAAAATAAAATAAATAAATATTGCTGGGAATATTGCTTTCCGCGGGATTTGTAAAATTGCATGGTTTTAAGGGAAATCAAGTGTACTATATGAATTATTCCGCGGATTTGTCAAACAAATAATACATTTGTATTATAATAATAGTGAATTATTTATTTTAAACCCATACAATTTTACAGATGTTACATAATGTCACACATAAAATACTTAAATTGAATACTTATAATCATACGTAAAAAACTAAAAAACGTACTAAAATATATGGATAGCCTTAAAAAACTTATAGCCAGCACGGCTCTAAGTAATGATATTAACACTATCTGTGCCAAACACACGCTCGTAACTACGGCATGGTGTGGTTGGGCATTGAATGTGTTAAAATGAAATGATTCCTACCTGGGTAACATAGAAGTGTTCGTGGAATGCGAGTCGTGTCGCTGTCGACCCGGCCCCGGCGTGGCCGGCGTAGCGGGGCGGCCGAGTAGTCGCCGGTTCTCATCCTCTGATTCACTGGCACTGCCCTGGTAACATTATCGGCATTAAAAAATTAATTCGATAATTTCTTTAACTTAATCTATACATGACAATTTATTTTAACAGACATTTGTATAATCTTTTGCGATTGTGGGTGTTCTACATGGTAATTTATGTATCATAAAAATATCTATCTATGTATGCTATTAAGTATATCAGAAATCTAGCACCCGTAACAACAAATAACAAAAGTTAAATGTGTTTGTCATTTTAATAAAAGCAACTTATATTACGTTACTTATTGACGGGTCTCCCCAGTAGAACCCTTTATAGGATTCGGGAAGTTTAGTACACCTAATATGACTACTCACTCGTACTCACGCTCGTAAGTCGGTACAGTAAACGAAAGGATGCAGCTGCGCGTCTCCTGATATATTATACAATCATTCACTTCATAGTCATAATATTCCATACAGAGTAGCAATGTTAGAAGGTTAAATGTACAATAACATAGGGTCAACGGACGACGAATGTAGAACTGTTGCAAAAGTTATAAAACTACATTTCAGCACCTATATCCAAATGTGAAGACCTCAGGAGGATTCTGTGCTTTTGGTCGGAGTTAGGCTGGTTATACTAGCAAATCTCATCACGCATAATGGACCGCCTTTGAGTATAAATGTGGAAAACCGTAACTTACCTTAACTAACTAACCCTCATCCAAAATAGATAGAAAATAGATAGCCTTAAGTGGATTATAGACGTGCGAGCAAGTTCGCGAACTTGTGCTTTTTCACTGGTGTGTCACCGTAAGTACGCATACTTTTACAAGCGAAAAGGTTATTGAGCCACAAGTTCGCGAACTTACTCGCTCGTCTATCACCCACTTTACATTATAATAATCTTATCTAAACAGGAACAGTCAACCAAGAGCAAACAATTCGACATTGTAATCAGAATAAGTATTGCATTGTGAATGGTTCATTAAGCCATTGTATGTGACTATTAGAATTTGACTACAATGAACAACTGTGTAACTAAATAAAAGTATGAGTAACATTTTTAAGTTTAAAAATTACGTATCATTACTGGTTGTGTACAGTACATCTGTATGAAAATTTTGATTTTTCCAAAAGTAACAAAAAATATTTATTTTGTACTCCATTTATTTTTGTTTTACTGTTAAAAAAATTCAGTAAACTCAATATTTTATCAATTTAAACAAAATTAATCATGGATAGGAATCAAATCCGCAACCTTCTGCATCACAGTCAGACCTTCACCCACTGCCGAAAAGGTTGTCATTTCACCAGTTTTTTTGTAGTATTAGATAATATTATGTAATAAGAATTTGGTACTGAAGAAGTTGGTATGTTTTGGGACAAAATGATTGACCAACTTTCAACTTAAATTGCCGGTTTTTCTCAATATAAACATTTAAATACCTAGGTTTAGGAACAAAGTCTAGGTCTTACCTGCTGAAAACTGTTTCTCCTAGGCCCAAGTCTAGGCACTGGACGCAGTTTCGGCCGGACTTTACTGGGTGATGGCAAAGGCACGATAGGATCAAACAATACTTCAGCGTTCTCCGAAATTATCTCATTCTTCAACAAATCTAGGGGTTTTGGTGCTTTACTGGCTTGCTGCAATGGTATTATGCCGTCCATGACATCTGTTTCTGATGATTTTGTAAACTCTGAAAAAATATTATTTAAGAATTAATTAATTAATTGGGTGGGACACTTGGTTAGATGAGAACACAACAGGTGGCCAAAGAACACTACAAGATTAAGAGCCTGACCACCAGACAGTCTAAATCACCTATATCAGCCCAGCCATTATTGAGTTTTAAAATTACAGCGAAAAGTGGCATTGATTTTTATAAATATAGATTCTTAAGTACCTTTTAAATTTTCATATGCCTTCATGGCAACTTTCTCCACCTCAATATCTTTTCTATAACTTGTTTTAACAGAATTAGGGCCTTTGTGTGGGGCTATGAACTTCTCAGCAGTAAGATCCACTTCAATCACAGGCGTACGGACAATAGGCGACGGCCTGCGAGGACTCGCTCTGGCCAACGGAGAAGCAAAAATCGGGACACTTGGTCTACCCATCTCACTATCTTTACTGTGTGGGATTTCATTTCTAAATGATTTGTTAAAGTTGGGAGGTTTTCTAGTAGCATCTAACAGAGATTTCAATATATTCGTGTCGGGAACTTTATTTTCATCAGGTTTAGCTGCGTTTTCCACTTTTTTTGGGGAGTTGGGTCTGACCTGGCCATCAGCAGTTGATTCATTGCCTATTTGGGGAACTTCAAACGTTATGTAGTCTGGAGTTTTAGCAATAGACTTCCGACGGGTATTGGGACTTCCATCAACAGATGTGCGAGGTTTGGGAGTTTTTTGTATGGAGAGACGACGAACTATAGGTGTTTTCTTGATCACATCTTCTACTTTTTCTTTTTTATCCTGTGATAATCGTCGTTTGGAAGGTGATGCTTCAGCTTCAAAGCCATCCTTTCGTTTCTGGGGGGGAATATCGTTCTGTTCTTTATTTTTCTCAGGTACTTTGTCAGTAGTTTGGGATCTTTCTTCAGTCTCCTCTGCTTTTTTCTTGGATTCAGAGCTGTCCACATTTCGTCGCCTTGGAGGTAATGCAGTCACTGCTTTAATTCTGGCTCGTCTTGTCGACATGGTGAGCAGTTTATGCAACGTGGATTGTAAACAATAATGCAGTTATTTCATTTTATCTGCTAATATTTACTCCCATAGTTTTCTAAAAACACACACATTGCACATGCACATACGACTCCAAGGCTGTTTAAGGATAGACTACTTCATGTTGCTATCGAAATAAAAACAACAGCAGGAAATAAAAATAAGCTTGCACGAAATTCACATGTGCAGTGCACATGCACACACACAAGAATCTACAGGCAGACAGTCACACAGTCAGTCAGACAGACAGATCCAAAGATCAGACAGCTGCTCCAACACAACAATACGAGCGAATGATTTTTATTCTCGTTGCGCCCAATGAACGAGACAAAGAGAATTTATTCAATCACTACGATAGAGAACGAGATTGCAAAGTGCTGCCAGTGTGTAAATTAAGTTATCCTTTTCTAAACAGTGATATTAGTCAATGTCACTGTCAATGTCAATATATTAGTTAATATCACTGTCAATGTCTTGACGACAGTGAAATATCAATTTAAATACGTCTCCTCTGCTTCTGTGAAAGAGGTTAATAGTTCAGAAGAAGGAAACTAATTTATTTTACATTGGCGGTTGACGGCAAAACTACGATTGTCAGTCACGTTCGCCACAATATAAAAGAAGAAGAGGAAGAACAGTCAACATTTGCCTGTGTTAAGTATTTTGTACATAATATATCTTTATTTACAAAACCCATACAAAACCAACGTCTTAAACTTCACGTTAAAACTAAACTAAAAACAGAGCCGATAATAGATTCTCATGATTTTATTATTATCTATTATGAACCACATCAACCCACTGCCTGGCAAAGGTCTCCCCCAATTTTTCAGACCTCACTATCCTGGTGCTTGTTTTACCATGTAGGACTGTACAATAATAATAGCTAGAGTCTGTCTAACCAAAGATGGCCCTGAAAAACCCCGGCAAATTCAAAAAAATTTAGGATGGCAATACATTTAATAATGGGATAACTTGGAATAACATAATTTGATACTTTAATATTATTCTTATAAATATCCTTACATATTTTTTACTTTTATAATTACGTTATATTATGACGACCTCTGTGGCGCAGCGGGCGAAGGTCCGCCTGCGACGCAAAAGGTTGCGGGTTCGATTCCCGCCTCGGAACAACTATTTGTAAGATCTGCAAATATTTGTTTCGGGTGTCTGGGTGTTATGTAAAAATATCTAACTATGTATGTATATTATATTAAGTATATCAGAAATCTAGCACTCGTTTTGAGCTTACCACGGGGCTAGATGTCGTTGTGTAAAATTGTCCAGCAATATTTTATTTATTTACCTATTTATTCTTTAGAGTACCTGCACACCTAGGGTGATCTTAGAGATATCTTAGTGCAAGTAATAAATAAAAGTCTCACTCAATAAGTTTTTATTTTATTCATCGTAATCAAAGTCAGAATCTAAAAATTCCACTTCAAGTGATACATTGGAGTCACTGGTATCATCACTGCTATTTTCTCCCACATTAATTATAAAACTTTGTAAATTATCTTCTGTTATTCTGTCTCTTTCTTTGTATTTTTTTTCTATGTTGATTATGTGTTGAATCACTTTTTTCCAATCATCTGCTGTTATGCTTTCAAATGACTCTGTAACAAGTTTTTCAAATTGTGACGCAGTCAAGTTTACGTTGCTCATGGCCACCTTTCTTTTTGCCAAACTCCATATGAGTTCAATCGGGTTCAAGTCGCAGTGATATGGGGGAAGTCTTAATACCTCATGACCATACTGCTTTATAATTTCATCTGCTTCATAAATTCGTTCTGGAGTATTTTTTTTTACAAAACATAGCAGTTCTGCTTTGGTGTGGTATTCTTCAAATGCAACACCATTCAATGTAAGCCATTCTCTTATTTCTCGTTTGCGGGTTTGAATTGTAGGTACTTTGTTAGTAATCACTGAATGATATGATGCATTATCCATTACTATCAGACTTGGCCCATCCAAATTTGGCAGAAGCTTTTCTTGTAGCCATTTATTGAAATTCGCAGCATTCATATCGTGATGGTAGTCCGCCATTTTCGATTTAGTACTAAACACTAACAATGAATTTCGAACAGGGCCTCTCTCCGATCCAGCATGGACAATGATGTAGCGTTTCCCCAATGAAATATTTTCAGCTACACCACTTGTCGATGGGCCTTGCCAACACTTCTTGGGCTTGTATGATTTGTGGACATAAGTCTCATCTAAATATATAATGTGTTTACCTTCCAAACGCTTAGAAGTTATTGTCCGTAGAAATCTATGTCTCCATGCGGAGATATCATAACGCTCAATTAACCTTGAACGTTCATTTATGGTTTTTTTGAACTCATAGCCACTTTTCAATACAATTTGACGAAGAGTCTCAAGACATCCACTAAAATTTATGCTTTCTTTAAGATCTGCCAACAAAGTCCTTAATGTAGGGACTTGTTTTCTTACAATGTAGAACTCATTTATTCTATCCCTGATAACATCCATGTCAAAACTATCTAGATTTGAGACTGTGGACTGGTGAGGTCTTTTTTTACCCGGTGTTCTCCAGACACCTCCATTCACATCACCTTCATTTTTAATCCTCTTTAATGTTCTGACACTTACTTCTGCAAATACAATAAAATAAATGTATGAAAGTAGTCAGACAGATCTGAACAACATATTTTCGATTTGGAAACTCAACATTAGGTTGGTACATTTGGAGAATAGTTAAAACTTACCAGTGAGTGAAGATATTTCTTCCATGAACTCGTTCTGAGACTTTATTCTTGCTTTTTGTTCCAAACCAGACAACTTCTCAATTGTAAGAATTATTTCATTAACTCCTTTTACTTGTTTCATAGCAACTGTAAAAAATAAAAGATAATAAAGGTTCGAGAACCACAAAAATGGGATCAAAGTATCAAAATATTTGAGCACAACATAACTAAGAAATCAACAACAATATGTAAACAATCCTGTTTTTGAAGAAATACAGCTTCTTTTTCCTGCTGCTTCTCCTGATATTTGGATATCATGCAGAATAAGAGCTGTCGCTCGCGACTCCTGATTGTTTGAGGCATTTTATCACACAAAATTCTCAAAAATTTATTGTTGTTAACTAACCGCCAAATTTCACCAAAACAACATCGATCAGTATTGCCACACACCGATATCAATTTTCCCTAAAATACCCTAAATATTTTAAAGTCAAAGTTTAATGGATGTATTCTACGTATTTGTATTTTTATTCGATTTATGATTTTAAAAAAATTGAGGGATTATTTTCTGCGTTCATTAGAGTGAACTACAATTCGTTATCAAGTGTTATTATTTTATACCACCCTGAATTTACCCCGTTGTAGAACATAATGTCCGTAGGTGGAAACACATGATGTATTGCCATGTGAAAAGTTTCGCAAAAATGCCCAGTGCCAGCTTTTGTTAGACAGACTCTAGCACCTTAAGCGTTTATTTTATTTTTCGAATAGAGATACTTATTTAAATCTACAAACGAAAATTATGTGTGCTTTAAAAAAACACGTGCTATATTGGTGAAGGCAAACATCGTGAGGAAACCGGCATGTTCTAAGAACTTTGAAAAGTTTGAAGGATATGATGTGTCATTCACCAACCCGCACTTGGCCAGCGTGTTGAATTAAGGCCTAATCTTTATCGTCAAGAGAGAAGTCCCTGTGTCCCAGCAGTGGGAACGTGAATAGGGGTGTTATGAATATCTACATACCAATAAGTCCGTCAAAATAATAGATAGGTAATGATTTATAGATAGATAATAATGGTAGGTTTGTAAAATAAAAGCAGACGCCATTTTCTTCATTCTTTTAATGCATTTTCTCTAAATTTCTTGACAGCGATGAGCACTTTTGGTGAAAATAGATAGGTACCAGAAATTAGTATAATATGATAACATTGTAATAAATAGATACTTACATAACAGTTTTGATCGAAATAAAAATACTTATTAATGGTAGGTATATTCAATTTTGATTTTACAATAAAAATAGATCTCTTCTAAATAATGTAGGTATTTGAAAAGCAGTACGTAATTAATTAATTAATTAATAGTTAGGAATTAAAAGAACAACAAATCTAAATGCTTCTGGGAATAAAACACAACGATATAACGATATATCTGCATCTCATTGTAGATAAATTGACAGAAGTCACTCGGCTAAGATCAATTTTATTGTATAAATATCTTAAGACTCTAAAGTACTATTGGTGTTAGTCGCCGAACTGAGAACTAGGCTGCGATCATCTACAATAAGCTACTGCGAATTGGTTCGTCATTCATTATCTATATTTTGGCTAAAAAGTCAACATTTGCAAAACCACTCTTACAAATTGTCCTGACCCTAAGAATAGTCAAGGACGACGTTCGTTGGTCGGCGGCGGTGGCGCGGCGGCCGGCTTGTCGGCGCTCCAGAGCCTCGCTAAGATATGTCGCTCTTTGTTACCTACGTTACCGCTACGTACTCTCGACAAGCGCTTGCAAAGCCAGCCCCCAACCAACAGATCCAGTTCAAACAATCCCAATGATAGGACTAGGACAGACAACAGTCGTGAGAAGCATGTGGACTCATGCATAAATAAACACTAAGTTCCTAATCTAGACGGAACCGGCGAGCCGGCCGCCGACATGCCGCGACCACCGCTGCTATCACATAACGTAATTCGTCCAAATTTGTTACCGCTCTGGCCTACTTACTCCTACGAAATGATCACTATAATAAATTATTTTGTCCTACAATTAAAACAAGGTATGAAGTGCAGTGTGTCGAGAAGACGCCCGCCAGCGCGGGTAATTGACTGGTCGCTCCACGAGCGCCCGCTACTACTCCGAGAACCGACCCGCTAACGCGAATTCTCACATTATACAATATTTACAGAAACCCTTCCAAGCGCTACTGATCCATCTCTAAATAGGAAACTGAGAGAATTGTTTGCGCTAATAATGCCGATTTTTCGGATATGACTACTTATAATTAAAAGAAAGCAACTGTGTGCTATTGGAGTCGCGTGTGAGGCTCGCCTTGTGCGTCGCTTGTGCAGCGCCGGCCGCGCGCGCGGAGGCAGCGCCGGCCTCGCTCTAAACTCTCTCACGATCCAACATTTATAAACATTTTATATAAAGAACTCGAATATATAATATCTCGGAATTGTGATTATCAGGAACGTTTATATATCTCGAATAATTATACCGCGATCGAATATCCCGCTTCAACAATAGATGTCTATTTCATACGCCAACAAAGCATAAAATAGTGATATCTTTACAATTCAGTCTAGTCTATATAATTATTTTTTTCATTAATGGCAAGGTATCTCTATAAAGATTCAATAGTATTCTTCAATATATAACAGGTATATATCTATACGACCGGAACACGTCACGTATCCGATTCCTCACAGCGTCAATGATATAAAATTTAACCTAAATTATAACACAGGAGAATTAAGTATAAGATCACAAAATGAGATTCATCGGGCGGCGCGGGGCGCGCCCGGCGAAGTCGCAGCTATAATACTCGTGTCTACGCTACCACTAGCGAGCGGCCGAGGCGGGGCCCTCGCACTAAGCCTAGTATTGCTATGTGTCGCGGTGGCTAGTGGGCGGAGCGCCGTCAGGGCGCGATGCCGGCGTCCGACTTGTGGAAGGTGGCGCCGGCGCTGGAGAGCGGCGCCTGTGCGCCGGCCGAGCTGAAGTCGTGCTCCGACTTGGGGCGAGGGAGCGCCGCCGCCGCCGCCACGCCGAGCCCCGGCAGCGCCACGCCGGCCATGCGGCACGAGGCGGCCTGCAGCGGCTGCAGCGCCAGGCCCAGCGACCGCTCCGACAGCCGCGCCACGCTGTCGTCCGACAGGCTCACGTGCTCCGCCTCGGCCGCCAGCGCGTTCACCACCGCGTTGATCGTGTTCCCTTCAGAGGTCGTATCGTCCTCTCGGTGGGCAACTAGATTAGGATTCTTTCCTATTTTGTTGAGTCGTTCGGCGGCCACGCTCTCCATAGTGCGCCGCATCAGCGGGTATTGATCTAGCACGGCGTTGAAGTGATCCACGGACAGTGAGAACAGGTTGCAGTACGTCTCCGCTCGGACGGAGGCCACGCGGCGAGCATTGGTCAGAAGGCAGATCTCGCCGAAGTAGGAGCCGTCCGAGAGGCTGGTCGCAACCTCGCCGTTAGCCATCACGATGTCAACGATACCCTCTTGGATGAAATACATTTTACTGCCGATGGTACCTTCCTTTATGATGATATCGCCTGGAAAGACAAAAATTGAGAACGTTAATTAGACCAGGGTTTTTAATATTTTACAAGGAAAAAAATAGTAGTAGAATGAAACCCATTAGAAAAGGAGGGGAATATGATAAAAATTTAAGGAAAAATTAATTACGGTCGATCTGAGTTCGGGAAGTGGGAGGGGGTGGGCTTTTAAGGGGAGAAAATGGTTTATCTCGATTTGCGGTGAAACTACAAGTCCTATGAAAAAAAGTTATATGGCAAAGTTGTAGGTAATAAAACGATCTACAACTTTTAATTCACAACTTTTTTACATAACGTCAAAATGTATGTGAAAACTTCAAATAACTAAGTTTTTGGTTTTTTATTTCTATCTTTTTCAGAAACATTTTATTTTCTACGAAATTTGGTGAAAACTTACCTATTTATGTTCTAAATCCACTATAATTTATTTGATTAAAAGTATTAATTTTTACACCTTATTTTGACTTAATTACTAAAAAAATAGACCAATTTTCAATCGAAAATTCACGTGTCAAAATATTAACTTTTTTATAAAAATCGTTATGCTGTTTGTTCATTGAAATCTCTATTTTTTGATGGTTAAGAAAAATATATACATTACGATAGTAAATTTTCTCAGAAAATGCAAAACACCGAAACAAAATTTGTATCATTATGTACAATTGCATCATAAAAATGTGATTTTTGCAATTTTTATTTCATATAATTGCTTATAATCCGACTATATTGCACATTATACAAACAGATTATTATATAATAATTATTATTATATAGTCTGAAAAGACAAAATCATATTTTTATGATGCAATTGTACCTAATGATACAAATTTTTGTTTCGGTTTTGTGCATTTTCTGAGAATAATTACTATCGTAATGTATATATTTTTTTTAATTATCAGAAAATAGAGATTTCAATGAACATAAAGCATAACGATTTTTATAAAAAAGCTAATATTTTGACACGTGAATTTTCGATTGAAAATTAGTCTATATTTTTGAAAATTAAGTCAAAATAAGGTGAAAACAATAATATTTTCAAACAAATAAATCACAGTGTATTTAGGACATAAATAGGTAAGTTTTCACCAAATTTCGTAGAAAAATAACAATTTTTGAAAAAGATAAATAAAAAAACCAAAAACTTGGTTATTTGAATTTTTCACATAAGTTTTGAGGTTATGTAAAAAAGTTGTGAATTAAAAGTTGTAGATCGTTTTATTACCTACAACTTTGCCATATAACTTTTTTTCATAGGACTTGTAGTTTCACCGCAAATCGAGATAAACCATTTTCTCCCCTTAAAAGCCCACCCCCTCCCACTTCCCGAACTCAGATCGACCGTAATTAATTTTTCCTTTAATTTTTATCATATTCCCCTCCTTTTCTAATGGGTTTCATTCTACTACTATTTTTTTCCTTATTTGACCATTTTTGAAGCTAACTGCACTGGTCTAAATATATACCTATATATTACATTAAAAAGATTAAGATATTGAGTCGTTTTGGCTAAGTGGGAGCACACTCGACTTTCATTCCGAAGGTAATGGATTCATACCTTCCGTCACCTCAGATTTGAACCTGAACTTGGCCAGCGTGGTGAATTAATGCCTAATCTCTCTTGTGACGATAAGGTTAATATGCGTGTGTTTAAATCAAGTGAGTAGAGTATTACGATACCTGGTTGGAAGACTTCGTATCGTAGCTTGGTTACGACGTCGGAGACGAAATTGGAGTCTGCGTTTGCGAAGAATGGCACTGAGGCGACGAGCGATCTGCAGTTGTAGTTGATGACGTCCTCCCTCAGCTTCTCGCTGAGCTCTCCCAGGATCAGCTCCTCGTCGAAGAACTTGCCCTGGTACCGATGCTCGAAGTACTCCGTGATGCGTTGCCGCATCTCTCGAGGTAACTTGCGGTACGCCATGTACTCTTCTACTTGTTTCACCTGGAAGATCATAATAGAACAGTCAGAATCGTTTTCGCTGGATAACTCTGTCCCATTTAAAACATTTGTTAACAATTTCCAAAAAATGAATTCTTAACATTTAGGTTAAGAATCCATAGGTTGTTTTCCACATAGATGCGATACAACATTGACTTCCATAATACAGTGTGCAACGGTATTTCGGCACACACTCTTGTGCTAAAACAAAGCATGCACGACATACTATAAGAAGAAATAGAAGAAAATCTACGAAGACGTAGGTACACCTATAACGACACGACACACGTCCTAACCCCATCAAAGTTAGTGCTAAAATGGATAATAAACTGTTATGAACACCCACTATTTTATGCCATTTGTTATGTGAACACATGTCATGATAGTAATTGGTGCGGATGAAGTTTTGTACAATCTATAAAACAGTGAAAACACTAAAGACAAACATTCGCTCTGTACTCACGTCTAATCTCTGAAACAGGCAATTGAGTTTTAGTGAAAATTATGCTTGTAATGTGCAACTTGAGACGTGAAGTATTTACCTTACTCGTGTCAAATGGTCCAAAATTACTTTGCACTACATTTTATAGAAAGGTGTTCATAACTGTTTGTAAATCCAACTATTAAAACCAGTAAAATGTGAACGCCGTAATTTATGTCCAAAAACTCTTCGCTTATGTTAATAAGTCACGTGTGTCTAATTCAATGAATTATGATACCTAACGAACTTGCAATGAAATAATATGTCGGATATAAAATGTAGTTAGCTTCAATTCCTACAAATAACGTTTGTACTTTCGATGCATTCGATAAAAATGGATAACCTAGTACAAATTTATTGAAATCAAATTAGCATTTCTTGAGTCCTAGTTTATCTTTCACCTGTGCATGATCTTACCTTCTCTCGGTATTGTCTTCGCGAAGAGTCCAGCGATTGGATGAGATTCGTGGCGTGACCAAGGAAGAGAGCGTAGCACGTCGCTCCCGAGATCATAGACAGCATCGTCAGCCACATGTCTGTGAGGGACTGCGGCGGGAACCTGCCGTATCCTATGCATAGCATGTGGGACATGGCTTTGAACAGTGCCCAGGAATACTGTTCCAGCCAGAATGCTTCCTGAAATACAAAATGTTTTCCGTGATATACAGGCTACGTTGCATGAAATTATTTCTAGAGGATTCTATAAGATTTAATTCGTCATGAAACTAAGGGATCCTTAGCCTAGGAGTAATTTATATCTATACCATTATTTTTCTAGGTTGATTTACAGCTTTTGACGTCATTATGAGACCTCAAGCTATGGGTTAGGTAACAACATACCATTTGGATTGGAAAAGAAAGATTAATCTCGAATAACATTACGTAGTAAATAGTTGCTTTTTACTAATATGTAGTATGCGGAAAAATAATGAGATGTCTGAATTCAAATAGTTACCTGTAACTCATTTATTGCTACCCAAGAGTTCGGAGGAAATCCTTGTAGCATAGGAACGAGGAACTGCAGACAGCCAGACCAGTGGCCGATGAGCAGCATCATGCAGATAAGGTTGAATATCCGCATGAACACGGAAGCCATGTTCAGGAACTGAAAAGACAGGCACATAGTCAGTAGCCATCAGGTTCTATTTGAGCGTCACCTCTAAAGGAAGCCGTGCGGACTGCGCGACAAGGACGCTCGAATCCAAGCATCGCGATGATACTCTACCGATGGACATTCGTAAAGAAGTGAGAAAAAAATGTAAACGCGTGAACGAATCATCTTGGTGACATGCGTGATGCTGGTGCTAGACGAGAGTCGCGCGGCCGAGGCCGCCGCACGGCCGCGCGACCCGCGCCCGCACCGCGCAGGCCGCGCGCCCGCCGGCGGGAGGGTCGGAAACAGAAACGCCAAACGAGAAGAAGCGAAGCGAACGCAGCGGACTAAAAAGGAGCCGGTTGGCGCCGCCGGCACATGCGAAGCGGGCGAACGAGCACATGCGCGCCGGCTCGTGCCGACCCTGGTTACCTTGAAGATCAGATTGCTTTTGGTGCCACCCTTCTTTTTTTGAATGTCGGAGCCCAGGCGCCCCCTCCGTTCCGTGCGCTTTTTTTGAAGATTCTGCAAGATCTAGAAAACAAGCGAGAAACACGAGATAGTAGGAAGAGAGCGGAGGCGCGCCCGTGTCCGGGGCGGGAACGGCAAGTCGCGGTCGTGCGGGCGGGGCGCGGGTGCGGGCGGGTGCGGGCAGCGGACACACACAGGATGCACTAACACCGAGCGGAGCGGGCTAGCCCCCTACGCCTACAGCGCTGCATGCGGCACCTGCGAGGCGAGGTCGCGCGAGCCGCCGCCGTCGGCGTCGCCCGGCTCGCCGCGCGCCTTCGGTGCGGGGCTCATCTGCACACAACACCGTCACTGCGTTGTCGCCACCACCGCCCTTCAGCTCTACTTCTCACTGACTCACTCGCCTCAAGGGAACGACCGCGAGAGACCTTATCGTCTCTAATAATACACATTTTACTTTCTACTCAGTCAAATTATGTAATGGTTCACTTTCATTGTATTTTTTACTGAATCATTACAGTTACAATTTCGCTTTCTCTATCTATGTATTATACTGATGGTTGTTTATAGGTGTAAGGTACCTACATTACATCTTTATTTATTGACTTTTCAAATATGAAAGGTTTGTATTTGGTTGGTAGGTAATGTTATGTGCTTGGTGCTCACTTTCAAGGATTGGTGATTGTATGTCGTAATTTCCAATTGGAGTTGCGTTACTGAATTTTGATGTTGGTTTTGTTTGATGTTGGGGGATTGTATAACTTTAAATAGCGAATGTTCAACTCTGTTTATCGGCGTCAGCGCATTACCACTAAAGGCTTTGAAAAGCGGCAACATAATATTGGTAATTTGCAAATAATATTCTGTGTTTTCGAGATCGGCACGGTTGGGAGGTCGCGACGCGGGCGCTTTGAAGAGAAGACGTCACGAGTGAGAGCGTGCTCAGGCAGAAATAAGCTTGCAGAGTAGCAGTAGAGAAGTGCAGAGCGGGACGTGGGGCTCACATACAGTAGGGGCGGGAATATGGTATAATACAGGAGTACAACAAAATTCCACGTAGTAAGGTCACTACTAGCTAAAACAGTAAATTCATTATTACACATCTCATTATAACATTCACTTGCCAATCATTCTAGATCTTCATTCTCCGTCTAATCGGTCTCTTATTCTTAATCTTCATAATCTATTAATTTTGTTTAGTATCAGCGTTAGTTTGTTTAGTAGATGTATTGCGTAATGTAGTTAGGGCTGTGTTAGTGATGGAGTTAGGTAAAGTAGATAATGTAACCCGTGTATGGAGTGGGTTTGAAGAGATGGCTTACATATACTTCCTCCCATTGCGAGACGTATCGCACTAGCCTGGACAACCGCAGCAGCCGAACGAGCGACAGCAGCTTCGCTAGCCGGAGTATCCTGAGCGCGCGCCCCGCGTGTAGAATTTGAAAGCTTTCACTAAAATCCTGCGAACACAAACAAGAAAAGTCTGTACGGTGTAAAACACTTGAGGCGCTCTCATCACTAGGGCTGAGTGCCCGAATGAGAGAGGCATCAGGCACAAGGTCGACAAAGAAAGTGTTAAAGACATGCAAACTGCATCCGAAAGTTTCAGCCAAAGAAAAGTGCTGAAGCATTACGAGCATGTTATAATTATGTTTTGGCCATTAAATTTAAACAATATCCAGTGGAAATCACTATTAGTGAAAGCTCTGTTGGAATTGCCTATTTATAATTGTTAGCTTTTAATATTGATACAAAAGCTGTTTTGTTAATGCAAAAATTGAACATAATTATTAAAAGTAACTGCACTTTATTTTGCTTTGCTTGTTAGTGTACTGTAAATATTACAAAAGTATTTACAATTTGGTCGTGTTGCGTTCATACAAAATTTTAAAATAACAATAAAATTAATGAAACAAAACAAAACTCTGTTCAATGTGCAGTATGCTGAAATCGGTAGAAAGGTACTTTGTTTACCAAAGTAATATGCGGTAAGCATAGGAAAGACCATGCTATGCCCTGCCAAAAGAATAATAACAAGAAATAGAAACATAATAAAAGAAAATAAACATCGAAGTGCATTCTTTTTTATTATTATAAAGAATACAATGCAACCATCAGCGAAAGTGATTTACAAGAAGAAAAATCAATAAAAGTGCATTATTGTGTAAGTTTGGTATTTATTTTAGTAGATAGTTACAGCGTCGGTGCTATTAGTTTAAAGTGCTGTTCAAAGTTCAAGTATCCCAAAAAATAGACAAGTATAATTCCAGAAGATCTAGCGGCCATTTTTAGAGATAATGCAGGACACAGAAAGAAATAACCAAAGAAGATATCAAGAGACAATGGACTACAATACTGAAACGTGCAAAAAGAGATAAAATGTGCATAAATAATAACTAAACCATACATAACCATGGAGAATGTAAGAATACTAGTGCTATCAAACCTTCACACGTTTTGACCCTAAATAAATCGTAGATAACGGAGAGGCTCTCGCAGATTTCAACAAGAGTTCACAATGACAAACAAAAATCAAAATCTAACAATAACGAAATTCTAAAACAAATGAACACCCAAGCTGAAACAGAATTTCAACAACATAAAGATAGATTAAACTAGTAATAGAACAACACGGCCAAATTGCAACGTACGTTTACCTGGTTGAAGATCAAAAATATATAATCTAGTGGTATACTAGAGATGAGGTCTAGGAAGAACCATGTCCTCAAATAGTGCTTCGCTATTAACTTGGGATCTAATATCACTTGTTCTGCATTATCTTGCTGCATTATTCCTGTAAAAGAAAACAAAAGTCATCTATTGAAACATTGCTTAAAACTATGAAACATTTGATGATTTTATACATTTAGATTTTTCTCTTTTATGTATGTAGCTCTTAGCAGAGACAAACATTTAATTCGCCTTAAGTTATAAAGGTTTATTACTTAAGAGAACTGGGGATTATCCAGATTTCTTCGATCACCTTATCCCGTAGATTATTATTTACCGTAAACAATTTTTGTAGTGAGATTTATAAAACAAATCCTTGAAAACTTACATTACTTAAATTAAATTAATAATAGCAAGGATTTTTTACTTAATCTAAATATATTAATTTACCTGTCCTAAAATTAACAACGATATCTATAAGAAATATAGTGTCCGATAGACAATTGAAGGCAATCCAACGTGTGCTCAGGTCATCATTGAAGAAGGATATGGCAACTGGCAGGATAATAAGGTTGGCCACTAGCAGTAATAACATGCACAGGTCCCAGTAGAATCTGAAACAAAAAACACAAATATTAAGAATAGAATAGAAAAACATAGATACTAATGTTACTCTTCAAAAAAGTTATTACACAAAAAAATACGCGGTACTATAAAATACATGTATAGTAAAATACAGCTTGTGCTGCTTGTGGAACAAGTAGGTAGCGTTTTTCTTAATTTTTTTTAAAATTTGTGACGGTGAAGCCGCGGGCAAAAATCTAGTAACTTATAAAAGTAAATAAACGTAGTTGCTTAGCGAATAAGCTGCGTATGCGGTTCGGATAATTTTAGCAAAACCGCAACTCCAAACTTTTGAAACACTATTTACTAATCCGGTTGAGCTTAAAATAGATTATAACATTGAGATAAATAACAAGTAGGTGAAGGTCGGTTTAAAACTTAACTTTTGATGTAGGTACTTGGTATTAAATTTTTTACAGGCTGTAAATACATACATGCCTTTGATTTGATTTAAGATTACAATGATACTTAGCCTGTCAGGATACCTTTTTGTTTTGTACAAATCTAAGCCTAATTCTTAATGTTGTTGGTCCATTCTGAGCTTACCAGAACTTTGCCAGCTTTTGCAAATTGACTTTTTTTTCAGAGGACTTAATCAAAAATCTTTTTAAATCATGTAACCATATTACTAATGTATTGTACTTATTGACTATAGTGTCACTGTAGTGACATTGCCACTCTAAATAAAAGAGCATAATGGCTGTTCAAAATAGAATCCGGCGTTTACTACCTACTATATTCTTATCGATCTTTGTGAATTGCGGACTTGAGTAAATTTATATAAAATACTACTAAACGATATCTAATCTACATAATACTCGTCCTTCTAAATGGCCAAGTAATCAGTTACGTTCAAATGACATGAGATCACTTTGTGGACAATTGCAGACTCAATCGCCACTCTATTAGGTAATTGTGCCCACGACACGATATGTCCTGTCCCACAATTACCCAACACATTACCTACCTTACCTTTTCATGAGAATTTGAGACTACGGAACTACATTGTTACCAGGGAAACTACACTACGTAACCTTAATAATGGTCCCAGCTAATTTCTTCTAATTTCAAAATGTTGTACAACACAATTATCATAATTCTTCAATACCTACATACAACATACAGTATGTTAATTAAGTAATCGTTTTCTTGACTGTAATTTTGGTTAATGTTGAACCAAAATTAAGTAAACCTACCATAATATAAATAATAAATAAATACTCGTATTGCTGGACAATTCAAACAGCAACATCCTGCTATATGTTATATATATAGCGAACGAAACATTAGATTTAGAGTACCTAATAGGAACGTTAACTTAGATTCCATGAAAGCTAATGACCCATTAGAATCAAAACGATACCCAATCCACATTTCAAACATAACTAAATTGTTTATAGAGCTTAATAGTTTACATAGCAATTAAAGTTAACTAGGTAGCACTAATTCCTACCTAAATAACTATAATCCACATTCTCCAAAATGAACTCTGTGTGACACAGATCACGTGACCCAAAAGCAGAATTACGTAGGTTCTTCAAGCTTAGGGCTCTAGAACCGACATTATTAACTCAAAGTCCCACTTCCCACAAGTGCTTTACCCGATGTGAAAACATAAAGAGGTAAATGGCTGCAATCCCGCACAATAAGCCAGAAAAATCTACACAGTGATTGCGATTACGAAATGTGGTACTTTTACGAAACTATGCTCTTTATGGGTTGGCATTCAATAATTTTTGGGATTGGTTTGGGCAGTTTGGTGACAGGATATGAAATCTATTAGAACTTATTATATTATTTCAAGTAAACAAATGACCGGTAATGGAAGTTTTGAACGGTATTCTTCCTAATTAAGTTTAATGCTGCAATTACCTCATAATTATTAATTAGGACGTTACATAGATATAACTTGTTTACATCTAAGTTCAGGTTTGGTTTGTTATTAAAAAAAGTAAAATGTGATCCGTATAAACAATAAATTGTAGTTGTCTTTCCAACACTTTCCTATACAACTAATCAGGGTGTCTGTGTAAATGTGTGGTAAATGTGTCATAATCCTTGATTGGCCAAACCACTTATTTTCGTAGCATAGCTCTGTCTGATGGAAGAGCATCCTCGTGGTAAATTCTGCATTGTACCATCATATTAACACTACCTACATACATAACTAGTACCTATCTAGTTATTGTTTCAGCTCAGCTCTAGCGTTATGCTCTGAACTATTGTTTGCCTCACAAAACATCATAACAAAACGTTTTAGTCCCAAATTATACATCCTATCCTATTGTCAGTTCTGCTTTTGTATTAATATTAGTGTATTCGTTTTGTCTTACTATGATAATATTTTATAAATGTTTCTTTCTTAATTCATCAACTCCTTTTTATCATTAACTCTATCAGCATGCATTCATAACGTGTGCAATTGTTTTTATTAATCGTGAATGTTACTTTACTTACGGCGTTACATACGGAACGTTATCCCTAGTTCGCACTGGTGAAGTTTTTTATCGAGTACCGAGTAATTTAGTAAGTAGTAGTACCTACTCGACAAAATTTTTAGTGTTCGGACTACTAAATTACTTACTACTCGACCAAAATAATCGGCCAGTGCGAACAAGGCATTACAGGTAAACCAGCGAGCAAAAAGTCGCTCGCTTTGAATGCTTCCATTAATACTCGCAACTTTTGGTCAGCTCAATACAACATCTATTCAAATATTTTCAACCTCCGCAGAGCTCGTATATTACCTACTAATTACAGTGATAGATAGTATTGAAAAAAATATCACTTGGATTGCGTTTTCATGTATTTGCAGAGTATTAAATCGTTTATTACTATTCATGTCCGCAAAAAAAGAAAATATGTAAGCCATTTATCATGATTACGGTGATTTATCGACAGAAAAACAAGGAAATAACATCACAACACTGGATTTTACGGAAAGCCATTACGGCGCTATCAATTTATTTGATTGCGAATATGCGATGGTCTGCTTCCACAGGTATAATTGTTATTATCATTACGGCAAGGCTGAAATTGGCTTGCACAAAGTGCATGCAACATTTACTCATTGCTTTAATTATCCTTAATTCGAAGCATTCACCTATTGTAGTGAGGAGAATCACATGGACTAAATGGTTGTTACAGATTTCATGGCTTATTGTTAAGCTCTTGACATTTTTACTGATAAGTAATATGAAAAGATTAGATATAACATTTACTATAATGTTCTACTTGTGTATTATTATCTACTGCTCGTAATATCTATAATCTCACGTGTGGGAAGTTGTGATTTTGTTTCTGATTGGTTTTACAGAATTACGGGCACATTCACCAAATTACTTGTGATCAAGCTTTACCTACTACTAGTACCTATTTACTGACTTTTAATAGAAATAAGTAGACCCTAATTGAATTTAAATCAAATTCTCCATGATCGCCTACACTACACCACTTTAAAATAATAAAATGTTTTCAGATTATTCGATTAAACAGAAATTAATTTAGTAGTATCTACTTAGTAAATAATAGTAGGTGTCAGTTTTACATAAAAGTAACCAAAAGCTAAGCTTTAATTACTTACACGAGTTTGAAAAAGATATAATTAATAGCTAATGTAGATTAGGTACATCCCTAAAAAATGGACAGCACAGAGTAAAAAAAGCAATTTTGGGATTGAATCCGAATTTCAGTTGAACTGAAGTTGTTTAAGAGGTCATTATGTGGAACGATCCATCACGTAATGATACATAAAGTGAATAGCTTATTGTGGGGCACTAACTCCCGAATAAGTGCCTAACTGACATTCAGTAGGTAGGTTTATTGGTCGGATGTGGAGTGTTTATGACTTATGAACTGAGAGATTACCTTGATACTCAAAAGTTGTAAAAGTATCATGGACTTTTTACTCCTATCGTATTAGATTAGGTTGCAAGCTGTTTGAATCGACGTAAAATAGATGGAGAATCTTTTTTACGTCTTATTCGTTCCTATAAACCCCGAGCATAGCCCTCTCCATAGCTCTTTGAACCTCTCTATGTCATCAGAAATCTATGAGCAACCTATAATTAGAATCAGAACAACATTTCCGATAGCATTTCAATTTTCAATTAATGCAATCCGCTTAATCCCACTTACACTAGCGAATGAAAGTGGGGATCATCAATAAATTTAGGCGGATTTAGATTAGCAAAATAGATTCAGAACGCAGATACGTAACAGGCATACTGGCATAATCGCGAAATTGATCCGGTTTCAGTTAGCAAGATGCTGGTTTTGCCAAAAATAGTTTTTTTGAAATTCATTGTATTGTAAAAAGAGCTGTAGCTGAGCAATTATTGTATTGATAGATTGATTCCATAATAAAATAGTACTTAATAACAATTCTAAATTTAAATCTGATTTATAATAGACCCCCACCCGCGGTTTTGCTCGCTTTATTCCCATGTTTTCTCACCTTTTAAGCCTTCCCTGGGCTATTACGGCTATTATTAAAGCCTGCAGATTTATTTATTTATAAACCATTTTTTATTCTAAACACAAAAAGTATGGCTTACATTAGCTCTTTCACATTACAACGTAGTCATGGGACATACGAGATTTGGCGTTTACAATTAGATAATTAGTGACGTGTTCAAAGCATCCGCGGAATCGGATTCAGGCAGGCGTGCAGAGATACCGCGTCCGGTGAACCGTGCTAATTAGAATATGGCTGATTACGTCACGCCACAATACGTTATCCAGTATCATTACTACGAACGATGGGATAATATTACAAATATACGTGAGTTTACATGGTAATTTTTGAGACCTTTATTAGGCTTAGATCCCATCCTAGAACGACTATATTGTAAACTTTATTATAACAAATATTTTTATTTGTTATACATTTTACTTTACTTTTACTTTTTACTTTTTTTTTTTCGAAAAAAGGTTAAAGGTACCATACATTAACCTCCAATCTGAACATCACAAGGTCTAGGCGGTCCTGTTGACTCATTTTTATTTTAAAACAAAGACACCTTTTTAAATTACGAAGGCGTTTTTCAAAGTAGCAGTGAGACAAAATTGAAATAAGGTTATAGATAAAGATCAGTTCAAGGTAGCTTCGCAATATTGTAGGCTGTCGGCCTGAGCCCTGGGAAATCGCTGCGGTTCTCTGCAAGTTTTACGATCCGGAGAAAATGGATTGGAAGCAGCCGGAACGATTTGATCGAACTACTTTGATACGGAAAATTTTACACTGTTGTAAGAGTGTAAGACGATATCAAAATGCCACGCAACATTTAACCACGAGCATGTAAGGATAGCTTGGTATCTAAATATATTGGTGGGTTCCTAACTCTCCCAGCTTTCTAATTGTTTTCTAATTGGAACTCTAAAATTGTTGTGTAAAGTATAAATAAAGTACTCCTAAATTATTTGTTGCGTAACCGAAAATATTCAAAATTCGCGCGTCACATTTAGGCCTCGGATAATAAATCATAGTTCCGGTACAAGTCAAGGAAATGCTGACCTTTCCACTGCCACCAACATTGACTTTGAAATATGCAAACTTTGACAAATTGTGTTCTATAAATAACTGGTAGGTTGTTTATGATTGTCATCTACGTTGAAATGGAATTGGAGATTGGCAACACAGAATATATGGCGTATGGGGACATTTCTCTTAACTCGAAGGGTTGCGTGGGAGTTTTCATTTAAGGTTACGTAAGGGTACTTATAAGCTAAAACTGAAAAGCACTAAAGATGTATTTCAATAAAATTCTTAAGATAACTTGGATAATTCAATAAAAACTATAAATTAAAATAGAAGGCATATTTTTTCATACACGAATTTCGTTCAGAATCGCATTAGGCCAACAGCAAACAGCACATGAAGTTTCAGAATAAAACCTCAACCCAACCAATCTCATTCGCGTTTGTAACCGCATAATAAAGTAAAAGAAATGGAACAAGTACGGAGATAATAAATCCTTTGTATTCGCTGCCCGAATTTGCATCATGTTGCAGGCTTTTGAACAGCTCTATCCTTTTCAGTCGTTAGAAAACACAATTTGAGTAAGAGAGATGGCTTAGTTCAGTAGAATTGAGTTAGCCGACCGCTTCAGTATAATAGGCTAATCTCTCACTGACATTTCCTATACACTGAGTTCAGAAAAATGAATTGAAGTTTTCGTTGCATTTTTCATCGTTATTCATCGCGCTTTGGGAAAAATTTAAGAATTTTCTAGAGCAACACAATTGTGAAAGTCAAGTGGCTCTACAGTGTAAAGATTGCATAAACAGCTCTAGCTTCATTGGAATAAAACCTTGATTTGCATAACATAAATGCATACAAATGTACCCCACTATTGTCTGGACGACGGTCAGTGTATATCAAATGTTTCAAAGCTCAGTGCAATTAACTGAGTTGGCCTCGACTCGTTTAATTATTTAGGTAAGTAGTGGCTTTTTTACTTCGGTGCAACGGCCCTGAATAAACCGAACTGAAGGAAAACGTCATTAACTTGCTACCAGAAGTTCAATAATATTCTGTTTAGGATTTTGCATTCCATAAACACATCTTCATTACTGTTGCGTTGATCTAAATTAAATAGCATGTAAACCTAAAAGATATATTAAAAGACGTGATATATTTATTCCTCATAGGTACCAGTGAAAAATCTAATAAAAGTTAATACAAAGTCAGATACTATAATTCTGTCACACGATAAGTTAGTCCAAGATATAGGAACAGGCATAGCTCTGTATTATTCAAGCTTGCCTTCCGGACTCAACTCAAGCAAGATAAAGTTACCTCCATACAATTTGCATGAAAAATTCACTTCTTCGAATGAAACTTTGCTTTCACATTACGATACACTTCGATTCTACAGACAGACATATTCTTAAGCCTGTGGGATAAGGTCTAAGGTTTAGCGTAAAGTAGCTACATTTTGAGGGTACTTTTGTAAAGAGACTACGAGCCTACTCGAAGCCTGAGAAGGCTACGGAAGATCAAAGACTTAGGTAGGTAGTATTAAAGTTTCTTTTCAGCTAAATTTTAAGGGTGTAGGACTTAAGGAGTCCCCTTAAAAATGACATTTTGGCTACTTTTGAATAAAGAAGTATTAAGCCTGATAATAAACTACTTAATATGTTTTATGTAGACGTATAGGTGACATACCTATATTTATTTTAGTGCCTGGATCCGCTTGCACCTCACTTTTAGAATATACTAATATTTATATAAAAATATATATAAATTAAATAAACAAATAATGTACTGAATCTTAGGACTACAGTCATTCGAGCTATTACAATGATTTATTATTGAAGATATGAATTTCAACAAGCTTGTTTAACTGTTTTTTAAATAAAAGATATTAAATTATACATTTCAAAGAACGTTATTAAAATTATTTAAGAATTTTACCAAACATTATCGGGAAAACGGGCAAACAAGAACTTATCCTATAACTAAAAGTATTTAACCCTGAAATCGTTGCCACAAACTTTTGTAAGTACAAGTTTCTGAAATACAATTTTGTCTCCCAAACTATCCTAAGTACAAGGTCTGTCAACTTGGATGGAATACTTATAGGGTTTAGGTGTTCATGTCAGTTTTGTGAAATGTTCGAAATCGAAGGTCTAAAGACAATCTGGAATCACTGAACTGAACTCTCGAGATAGAAGTGGGTTCCGAAGAGTGACCGTAATTTTGTTAGTTTTATGGATGTGTCATATACCCTTAAAATGATGTCTTTCGGAGTTGATATGCTCGTCACGTAAGAGAATTCATTCAACATTGTTTTTTTTTAATTAAGACTTTTCTAGATCAGAAAATTACTCTAATTTATTCCCCTTTTCATTCGTCTCTTTCTTACTAAGAGTATCACAGGACTTTCTAAGTTTCTATTTACCGTCATTTTTTGATTTCATAATTCTCACATTATTTGTTACGTGTTAAATTTAACCTTAACCAATATAACCTTAAGTCTTTAATAGTCAACCTAAACTACCTTAGCTACCTTAGCTAGGAAATACATCCGAGAGACGGTGAATCAAATAAAACTAGGGATATAAAAAACAGGTTTTCAATACAATATTGCCTTACTGTCATCCCAAGATGACTACCAATATTCTCACCTTGAGTATTGAGTGGGGGTCTGGGGAGAAGTTTAGACGAGGCAAGCTTAAGGGCGCTTCAGAATGGTCGAAGCCCCCTCATCTCAGGTGGAACGTGCCTGCCGCCATTTTAAAACGGGATTGTAGAACCATTGTCGTGAATGTACTCGTACGTACCGTGAGTATATGATTGGGAGTTTACTTTTATGAGGGTTTTTTATTCAATAATTGTAAACAAAATTCTTCAGATCCATCTGATTGTATATATCTACTAGGCCATTAGCGAGATAAGAACCTTTTCAATTGAGTTTTTCATTGACATAGATTTCCGGTCATCGCTATAACTTTTATGCCAACAATCATTTTACGCGTAATTTATCGCTAAACGTTTTAAAAGCTTTTTGCATTGTGTTTAATTCTTTGGAAGATTTCGAGTTTAAGACGCGATTTTGTCGAATTTACGGTTGTATATTTAATACAAACTCGATAATTGAGAAAGTACAATGACTTCAACTGTGACAAACAAATATAGTGTCATATTTTGTCGCACGATCGTGATTCTATGGTTAGCTTCCAGGTGTACCTAATATAAATAAATGTCGGTAAATAGTTAAAATATGCCAAGGTGGACCGTATTTTGCGTTAGTACCTGTTCTAGATTATGTAACCGTGTCTTTATTAAACATCCGTAAGTAAAGCCTGAAAATTAAATGCTTTCAGTATAAAATATTGTAACCAAGAATGTCTATGTCAAGACTGCTTATTTATTACGATGTCTAATCCGAACTGAAGGTATGAATACTATAATATTTTTCATTTGATAACTGGATACGGGAATTAAATTCAACTATTGACATACTGCCAAGAACTTAAACAAAAAGAGTTTTAATGTAAGTAACCCCGGCTAGTACCTACGCTATTCTAGGCTGAGGTCAAGGCACTTAGAAGGAAGAACATCTAGATCAAATATGTATTTAAATCATATGATATTGAAATAAAATGGAGGCACGTTTACAGTATTATTCTGAATTTAAAAGTTCACATACGCTTTCCAGGAAACTCCAACATAAAATCTCAAGAGCAAACAGCAAACGCTACTCGAATCATTCCACTCGAGTAAACGGAAACGCATTCGTAATTCTTTTCACGTTCGTTTTGTTTTTGGAACGATCAAATCGCAGAAAATATTCCACAACCGAAATGCTAATCGATTAAGACAATCGACTCTATCCATCCAGTTTTTCCGTAGCTTGTAGTTAATGTTGTAGGTACTCATCGCGTAGCATAGACAATAATAAATGTGACAATAATAAAATAATTTAATTATATGGAATGCAAACGCAACTTAAGTAAATAAAATAAGAAATAATTTAAAAATAATTTTGAACGTGGTCATTTGTAGCCATCTATAGAAATAAAGGCATTTCGAAAAATAACTTGGTATATTTTGTTATTTATGTTTTAAATCCAGTGCACGTCGGGATTGGATTCAAAGCAGGTACCGGCTGGTACCACATGTTATTACGTTGTCAATAAAATCTTATTACACTGCCATGCCTGCCAAACGCAATTGCTAGGTAACTGGCAAAATGGAAACAGGGCGTATCGTCTAAAATTTTATTTGAAAAATTAAATTAATGGCAAACAGTTCTAATTCATAGTCTTGAGATTTTTTTCTTCTTTTATGAATTCTATTACCCCACGCAATGAAATAAGTTTTCTCTAAAGTACAATGTAACTAAAACGAATAATGATTCAAATTAAGGATACATGAAATGAAAAACAAATTCAAGGCCCAGGGGTATCGGTGCCGCTGTAGATACGAGCATGTGTCATGGGTGCTGTTAAGATTATTGTGAAACGCTTGATTTACACTCAAAATTTGACGCAACTGTCATAACACCCATCGACTATCAATTCAAATAAAGAATATAAAAAAAAAATAGAGATGAAATAGAAGCCTCAATAATCCCTGTTCGTTTTCTGAATCGAGCATCGTTTATCATCCGTCTAGCCGTCGTTATTCGGACGATTTATTTTCGATCAGTTTACAATTCGCACAACAAAGATAGAGAATTGAGTGAAAAAATTCAAACACGGTTTTAAAACATTTTAACAAAAAAAATACAAATTGTGATCGTCTAAATCTAAAAGATAAAGATAGAAAAAACTTAGTTTTTTTTAATAGGTTCTTATTTTCTTACTGATTTAAAATAGCCGGAAGGTTTATTAGATTTTAATTATAGATTTTATCGATTACAGTTACGGAGCAAGAGGTAATTGATGTTTTTATCTAGTCTTGGTACTTATGATCGAATTTTCATAACCATCATTCTATCAAACCATATTATAAAATTGATGTTTTGAGATTAGGCCTTAATTCACCACGCCGGACAAGTACCGGTAGGTGAATGTCACATGTCCAAGATCTTTAATATTCTCAAAACATGCTGTTTCCTCCTGAAGTTCGCCTAACCTTTCACAACAAGTCAGTATAACTGAGCTAGAGTTTGAATAAGAGCTAACTTTGCTTAGTTGAAAAGGCAAAAAGGCCTACATTCGCAGTTAATGCGTTATAGAACGAGCTTTCAAAGGTGGATTGCAGTGTCAATATTTAAGCCGCCGGCATCTCGCGGCCTGACCTTTGCCGCAGAATCGTGGAACAGTACGTCAACGTCGGTTCTTTGTGTAACTAGTTTCTAGGAGCTCAGTCTTTGAATATTTTAGGTGTATTCAGCTATCTGGTCTGGATTATCTTTGAGAATTACTAAGTCTGGAGTTTATTTGCTATTTTTAGGTTATTTACTAAGTGAAATGTAGCTGAGTCAGTTAAAAAAATCAACATGAAATTGATTCAAATTATTTAATTAAATAAAAATAAGGTGAGTTTAATGATATTAGTATTGTATTATATTATTTGCCTTGTGTCATAGCATCCCAATAGTTACCAAAGAGAAAATCCATAGACAGGACAAAAGAGTTTTGCTTAGTGCCCATTTCACATCATTGGTCAGAGGACCTACTGCATTGTCACTGTGTCTTCGCCCTTCCATCGAGTATTCATCATGTATCATTCATGCTGCGAGATGAATTACGGTTGCCTTTGAATAAGTAGCGTGTTAAGCGATTAATGACCGAATCGAGAAGTTACGGAATTACCTACTATCGAGTTTGGGGTAAAATTTGTAATACGAATAATGTTATTCTGATCAGATATTTCAATATGGCTACTACTGGTTTTACTATCGTTTTACGAATTATAAGAAAATTTAAATTAGACTAGCTGAGGTAATGCGTGAATTTTCCAAACAACATCGTTATCATCTAAATAACCTATTAGTTCTATGGTTTACAGAGATTTAAGTGAAACAAAGTTTTACGTAGTCACTTTGTTAATAGCAATATTTTATAACAAAAGCCGTGTTGCCAAAATCTCTGTACACATATTAAATTACCTACCTAAATAACGAGATTTATCTTAAAAGACTTGATATTTTAACTTTCAACATAAGTATGTAGATACTTATTAGAGTAATTTCCTTTCATCTGTAATTTTTTAAGTAAAGTTATTCTGCCCGTAATAATACAAATTGTGCCTTTGGATAATGTATCAAAAGAAAGTTACTTTACTGATAAAATTTACCTCCCTTGACTTTTAATTAGATATTAACCTTCTAAAGTTGAGGTACGAGTATGAAGGTAGCTTAAAGTTGATATTTAAAAATATTACTTAATAGAATTTACATACATATAGTATGTAAATTCTATTAAGTGTATCAAATTATCTAGTGACCGTAACACATGCCACGAGCTTACCACGGGGCTAGATATTGCTGTTTAAATTGCTGTTTATATCTGTATTATCAATTCTATCGTATCCGCCTAGTGGTAACGTATTCTCACCGGTATTATAAATGATACATGTCATATTAAATGGTTCTCGATTGCACCCGACAAGCTGTCTCTAGGGTAGTAAACAGTAAACGTGGGTTAGGCAGATATGAGCTTTATTATGTAAATCGTATAGCTAGGAGATACTGTGCTTCAACGGTGAAGGCAAACATCGTATGTAAACATGTTCTAATAACTGAAAAAATTGTGACATTCACCAACCCGCACTTGGCCAGGCGGGGTAAATTAAGGGTAATTACCCCTCTCGTACTATCTTTTGGCCACTATATTGTTACTCCACTATATTTGTCATCTAGAATTTACAGAAAATCCTACAAAATAGCATCATAAAACACAGCATACCTACAGCCATAGGTAATGCCTGCGATAAAATACCAACCAGTGCAATAAACTCATTCTTTGTAAACAATACAAGAACAGCAGTAAAACAAAATGTACCGGACATTGTATCACAACAAGAAAGGAGAAAGTTTTAATTAAATACGTCCCTAGATTATCTTAGTATTGTGATTGTAATTGTAATGTAGGTATCCGAATATTTTCGATCGAACTTACTAGAAGTAGATGTAATGTAACCTCCTTTGATAGAAATAATTAAATTAAGTAAATATTAGTTACTATTGGGATAGAAATTCGCACTACGGATACAGATATTTATTTCAGGTGTTCTGGGCGTTTTCAATGTGTTAATAAAAATGAATATCTATGAAGGCTATCTATTGTATTTTGTACCTTAGTATATCAATAAGTTATCTACTACCCATTACAAAAGCTTCGTATTTACAACGAGGCTAGCTAGATATTGTTGTATGAATTGTCCTAAAATATTTATTTACTTAATTTTGTTTTTGATGCTCTACGAATTGTTGTACATATACGTATGTACATACAGTATTGAAGCGTTATTAATACCAACAATACAGAAAGCTGTATCATTGTAAAGGACTTTCCAAACGAAATTAAATTCCTCAGGAAGCATAATGAAACTTTTACAATGTTGCTCGTAAGTAAATACACTATTGTTACATTCGAAATTCAAAGTAAAATAGAACTAAGCTAGCGGATATAAAGGATGTTCTAAATTTAAGTACAATATTAATTCACCAAGGCTGAATGAGCAGAAAAGTTTGCATAATGTGAAAAAAAATTCAATCGTTTTTGGACATTATAAGTAGGTAACTCAATTGAACTTTACCCAAAACACTATTAGTACTTTTTTTCTTTCTTGCTTTCTTTTAGATCACAGCGTGATCACAGCACAGCTGCCTGTCTTCGGTATACATTCAATTATATGGTCGTAATACTCGTAATATGGATCGATAAAGATTATAAATATACGAACGAAACATTCGCATAATAATATAAGGTAATTAATTTCTAGAATAAACAAACATTGCTTGTGAGAATGATGTTTACATGTCTACATATTGTTTCATATTTATGAACTCGGAATGTCATTTTAATAGTCCTCTACGGACACAATGCATAATACGTTTCATAATATATATCTTTTATTTCCCAATAACAATATAAAATTATGTTTGTAACAAAAACTATTGACTATTCTATTGTTCTGTTTTCAAAATTAAAACTAAATGTGGAATTAGAAAACAAATTATTGACTGATATCAGTTTTTTTAACTTAAGATCAGAATAAATCCATCTCTATACACACATAACACACTACCCATGATCTTGTTTATATAATCTATTAAAAAGTAGAATATATTGTTCTTAACAAATTTCATACATATTACGAGTAGGTTGTTAGTAGTAAATCTATATAGTTTATTTTATACGATGATACTTATATTAAAGATTACAAACTAAGGAAGCTAATTAATCACAAATAATCACAATGTTTATAAACATGTATAATGTGACGTTATTATCGACACATTCCGTACTTCCTAGAACTGATTGCAATAAACATAATCTAAGATTGGTTTTAACTACCAACAGCTGGTTTGAACTAACACGGTAGGTACTGAGTTTTATCGTCAAAGTTGATAGACTCTGCAGTAAATTGGAATAACCTCGTCATAAACATAAAACTTACAGAGATAAACACAAACAATATACAAACACAGATATAAGGGCTATGTTGTTCTAATGCCTTCTCAGCATGAAAAAACTGAAACGAACTGTCAAGGCATAATTATTTCCATGTTATCAAACTAGTTTAAACTAGTAGGTAGGTACCTAATTTACATTGTAGGTACTATGAAAAATTTCTTTAAACTGATCTCGTGTCTCGAAATAAAGAAAAATTTATTTATTGTTATGATGATAATTACGAATTATCTTCGCGGAAGTTCACTGCTAAAAATAAACACAAGCCAAATGATCGACGTTAATTTATTTACAATTTGTTTACCCGTCCAAAGCTATCAACCCAACATGTCGGTCAGAGATTGTTTGTCTCATAAATTTATGACGGCAATTTTCTGACTGTACTCAACAGCTTCAATAATTTGATGGTGTCCGAAACGACAGTAAAAAATTTATTAAAATCAAAAGTGTCAGTTGGGACAATGCATAATACCTCCATGGGACAATATGACATATTCACACAGCAAAACTGACGTCAAAGTGCCCTCGACCTGCAGAATTCAAAATCGATTCCAGAAGTGACATGAATGGACAATTCCTCCAGCCTTGAATCATTAATATCCGCGTGCGCTGCTGTGTATCTGAACTTGTCGATTTTCCTATATTTTTCCGGCTTTTGACTGTATTTCTTACTTTACAATATATGTGTACATTTGAAAATGAAACGGGTAACACACCATGATTTAAATGTTTTTGAGTTTTTCGATATTTCGACACTGTTGCAAGCGCCATGTTCACGGACAAGTTTAAATCATGGTATGTTACCCTTTTCATTTTAAAATAATGTGTGTACAATTTTATGTCATAGACAGAAATGGATAGGATACACACCACTCACGGTGTAAAAACTTTTACACCACATACCACACCACATATATTTTATACATTTAGATAATAATTAAAATGAATTTAAATTAAATCATCTGCTAAAGCTTCATTAAGGGTTGGCAACATTTATCGTCTTCGAAAAATTATTAGTATAAGTTCAACAAGTCTTATTTTATCAACACCAGAGTATTCTTGTAGTTTGTACGTACAGCTGATTCAGTACCTTAGGACGTTTCAATATAGTGAATGGCATAGAGAAGTAGAGCCATCCGTAGTTACCATGCGTATTGTGCTATGATTACGGCTGTCGGACGCCCATTGTTCGACAATGGCCGCGTTTGATGAACACGAGGACTTTGTTGATTTTATTAATGGACGCGTTCTGGATATTTTTAGACTACATTTCAGAGGAAATCCTCTGTTAGTCGTACTAAGAATTCAATCTTAGTAACATATCTCATGTGCTGATGTTTAGATGAATCAAAATTAATACTAGATTGCCGATGGGGCCAAAAAGATATCTAGTTCACCAACAAGATGGATAGATGATCTGGCCAATGCTGCTAGTTCACAATGGATGCAAGCTGCATCCAAATAAATCTTACGAAAAATTCAAACACAAAGGTTTAATGCTTCGAAAAAGTTGTATATGGTATACAAATGGCATACTATCGCCTAGTTCTGTCTACAGCCTGTCCGCTACTTATCACCCACAGATACAATAATACCTACTATTGATTCTGTCCGTAAGCTTCAAGATTAGATATCCGATCTATTCAATTAGGTACACTGCAAACACTTTTTAACAAGAACCCTTTATTTTGTGTGTTATATATTTGTATCTATGATTATATAGAAAATCAGTGCCACTTTTGGTTTAGTTGTACCTACATACGTGTAAAACACGCAAACATTCGAATTATTCACATAAGTGCAAAGAATTAGTGGGATAAATCGCTAGAAATAAAACAGCAAGATTAATAAAAAATTAAGCCACGTCCTCAAGAAAGGTAGAACCTTCCTTCCTAATGATCAAATTAAAATTTAATAAGAAGGTAAAATCTTAAATAATACATCAAGTAACAAAGGACTTTGGGATCCTCCGTCGAGGCTTTACAAGACGGATTTGGACAGAAAACTCGTTAACAGTTTAATAGCTTCAAGACAAGTATTATATGTAGCTTTTATTAATAAATCTTTGTATTTTATGCTAAAATTTTGTTTTTGAACGAATATGGTAAGGAAGTGCCCTAAAAGGGTCCATGTTTTGAAGTACTAAATCTTTTTTATGACCTTAATATCGATGCAAATAAATATAAATTTATGTAAATTAATTGAATAAAAATATAAATAAGAATCGGTTCTGGATATTGTGTCTCTTGTACTTACATTTGTTTTGTAACTGAATATATATAAATATACTCAATATTTTTTTTTTGACTGTGTTTGAAAAATGGCGGAGACTACGATAAAACAAAAATTTTTTCTTCATTTAGCAAACACCACTTTTAAAATTAATGTAAACAAGCAAAAAAACAGAAAACTCTAAACTAATTTTCATAAAACGTTTTTAAAGTCCATTAATTCACCCATCAGTACACACCCTAATTGCTTATTTGTTTTAGTTGCGTGAAACTAATTACAAAAGCCCCGAAATGCGTTTAAAACGAAACATGTTATATCTGTGTCAAGTTAAAATTAACTTTGCTAGCCCGAGGTATATTAAGCTAGGCTAATTTATATGTTCCATGTCATAATGCTCCGGAACCGTAGTTATTAATGTACCTACCTAGCGTAAAGCTTGCTATGTTGTATTTTAGACATACATAGTGTTATTTTAGGTTTATGAAATAAATGAAAGTTATAATGAACTTTTGCTCGTTTTAACATTGACCATTTTAATAACCGAACTGAGGGACCTACTTCTAGATGAAAATGTTTACACAATTGTTAGAAATAAGGCCAAGATTAAACCCGTGTAATCCTTGACTAGTAACCCCGTCTCATCATTATTTCAGTCGACTTCAAGTTATTGAAGTTATTGCGGTCGGAAGCAGATTGCATCCCTACAGCTTCACAGGATTATCCGTCCATTATGTTGCTGGACGCCCGAAGCTACCTTTCCCGATCCGTGATCCATTCCAGAACTTTTCGGCCCCATCGGCCACCTGTTCTCCGCACTATATGGACTGCCCATTGCCACTACAAAGAGCTAATCCGCTAGGCTATGTCGTGTCGACCACACGGATTTATTCTTGGTCCGAGTGTATAATTTGTGTTAAAATCTCCATAGCTACTAACAACAATTTTTATATTTTGTACTCGTATATTCATATGCTACTAACACCATAAACGACTTTACTTTATTTTTTACTCCAGCAATATTTATTTTTATAATTTTTTATTTATAACGATTTCTAACGTTTATGTTAACCATTTTCACCTAAAAAATTTAGTTTAGTTTAATTTTATGTATAGAATTAGATAAAGGTAAAGGTACATATAATAAGGGGAGCAAGAGGCTTGATATTTATGTCTTTTAAATATTTCTTCGTTTTATTTCAATTGCAAAATAAAACTATTCAGAGAAACAAACATCTTTCTTTCTATTTTCATTTTCAAATGTTGCATAAATAATTTGTAATCTGGTCAAAGAACGATTGAAGTAGCGGATAAAGGTCGGGGCGGCTTTATGCTAATTTAGGAATTCATAAATAAATTTATATTTTGGCATCAAATAATGTACTAGGCGCGAGACGAAATTCTGTAAATCTTGTAAATTCCAAAATTAAATAGAAATATGGGCGCATCTTTGGATTTTTCATTGTATTTAGAATATTTTAATAGAGAAAAGCGTATGAGAGTAGATAGATGTGTATGTCAGAAGAGGTAGGCCAAATTAAAGATGGATGGAAAAGTGTGGTCATTGATTAATTTGATTTTCATTTATGGAATTGAATTTTGCGATTTAGCAAAGATTTGCCATTTTACAAATTGTAATTTCGTAAGTGTCATAATTTTGTTATTTATTATATCCACAAACAAATGTGCTGAAAATGTCGGCCTAAATTTATCTCTCTGTTGGCTGTACTAGGGCAAATAAGTACTATTGTTGAATAGGCGCTTGTGGCTCGACTCAAAGCAAAGCTAAGTGGGAAAGCCAATCTCAACTAATGATGTGCTTCCCGTTTTTAAAAATCTACTACTTATTTAAAAAAATATTATAATTTTTTTAAATATCTGTCTTATAATTATGTTGGTATATCCTATTTAGTAAATCAAGTGTCTAGTATTCGAAACACGTCCGAGCTTACCACGGGGCGTATGTTGCTGTGTTTATTGGAAAACAAACTTTATTTATTTTATTTTTATTATACAGCAGAGTTGTATCTATATTATATTAGCTTTCCGCCCCGGGGCAAAAAAAAGTGTGCAAAGCTCATGTAACATTCCAATAGACTATTATAACGAGTAAAATTCGCACATTTTAATGTTTATAAAGGCCATGTCACATCTATGCGACACTTTGGCCGTCACCGTTCACACCACCCTGTGATTAGTGCAATCGTCAACATGCCGCCGACAATGAGCTGCAGCCCACAATTACATGATGACATGCCCACTACATGCTCTGACGGACACGGTGGCTTGAGTACTTGTGTACTAAGCTCTGATCGACATGATTGCAAGACATGATGTGGACAAGATTCAGATTCATTTTTTACATTTACATTTATTATAGAAATCTAGCACCCGTAACACAAGCTTCGAGCTTACCCCGGAGCTAGATGTCGCTGTGTGAATTGTCCGGCGATATTTATTTATTTATATTTTATTTTATTCACAAATAGGTATACACATTTTTGAGACTAAGTATCATGTCTATTTCGCGAATCTATTCGCAGATTATTTTTCAATCCTTAACACTCACACTTTTACTAGGTATCAGATTACGTAATATAAAATCGTCGAAACAACTAACTCGGAACATCATAAATAAAAACTAAACTTATGCTTTCCCTTTTACGGAAACAAATTAGGTGCTCAAAAATGGCGCGAACTAAGAACGCGATATTTATTAGCTGATGAATGAACAAAATATATCAAATGTCTGAGAAACCCTTTCACTTTTACTCGTAACTTGTGTAAATCATCTGTAATGACTTCACCGGAAAAAAATATAGATTGAATACCTCGCTTGCGTTTGTTATGTTAAGATTTTTATGTAGGTAGCCTATGTATTATTCTGATAATGTATGTATAAAAGGATAAAGTTTTATGATTATAAATAGATTATTATATATTTTTACAGTAGCCGTGGCTTCTGTTAAAAATAGTAGAAAATGTATAAATTTATCTGTGGCCATGACTATATACCTAATCTTTTAAAGTTTTTGGCTTCTTATATAAGTTTTGACGTAAGTAATAAGGTAGATAATAGCTATGCGGCAAGGTCTAGAAACTAGTATAGAACTTAGAAAGTGTGCAATGAAGCCTCGAAAATTATCAATTTTAAATTAAAATTACTGTAACGTGGAAGAACTAAGAATATAAATCATGTCAAATCGTTACTAACGCGAAAGACTGATCTAAAAATACCGCCCTAGTAATGAGCGTTGATCACGAATGGTGAGAAATGTCGAAAATAAACCAAACTGTACTAAAGTTATTTTGGGTAAAACAGTGTAAAATAACGGAAACATTGCCGTAAATTCTGAATTCACTCTGGAATTGCCTGCATTCTTTATTTTGTGGCTTCTCTTGTTCATTCATATTCAATTAGTTGAATGAGACTTTATAATTTGACTGTGTAATAAGTGAATCAAGGTTGTTATCGTACTTTGTTATTGTCAGCTGATTTTTGTTTTGGTGTTATACTTTTGTGAACCACACACCACTTGTTAAAAAATTAAAATTAATCAAATAATTTTTAGATCTAGATTTAGAATTAAAGTTTTTTTGTGTTCCTGTCTTAGATCATTTCCAAAAATGTTTAATCTCTAGTTCTGTTTCTTATCAAGCTACATAGTTTCTAGTCTTTTATGAGCCCCAGTCAGTTTGTTAACCGGAGTTACTTTGCGTACTTTCGGTTGTCTATTCATACCGTCTCAGTTCAATAAATTCACATGACAGTTTCGGTCTAGTTAATTAACATTTCCATACAAATGACAAACCGCACCGTTTACCGTACTTATTTTTTAAAGTTAACCAACAGCAAAGATTTGATAAATAAACTTCACCACTATATTATCGCGATCAAAGCGACAAAGATCTTTAACTAAATTGTTCCAGTCATTAGCCACGTCTATGTATGGGTGTTACGTCAATGAGTAAACCCTCTGATGAGTGGAATGTACTTGCTGTACTTGTATTGTGTGGACTAATAATGTTTGGTTTGCTTCAAATTGTTTTGCATAAATTGTCGGCGGAGTATTTGTGATGTAATGTTTCGTCTTGGTTTTTCTTACTTGACACTAGAACGCTAGCCTATTCGAATTGCCTCACTATTTATGAAATTATACACTAGACAAATTCATTATATTTTAATGCGAAATAGTTTATAGCCTCAGGAGAAAAGTTCTATAATCTATGGTTTGATAAATGGTGTTGCCATTTTGCAAATTGTTCTATTATGTGTTATCTAATGAATTACTTATTCCTTTGTTCTCTCTGATGTTATGATTTAATAACTTTCACTTAACGCATTCCCTACCGACAACGCGGCCGTAAATTAGCGCTATGTGGAGGATGAAGGGACTGAATTAGCCTTCCGCGATCCCTACCTAATCACTTCACAATGAACGTTCCTAAATAAACCAACGTAAATAAACCACTGACTCACCTGAAACTACTGCACGGATGAATGACCCAGTGGCCCGCCGCCTTCTGTCGAATCCTCTCCTTCATGAGAGCTTTCTTCGAGCCGAACAGTTTCATGGCCAGCTTATTGTCCGTGGGTTGGAAGAGGGCTTGCAGCTGGTTGCGGAGGAATCCCGACTTGGCGTCCGGGGCTGGCGGGGCGGGCTCCACCGGTGTCCCGTACAGGGACACATCGTCTAAGCCCCCAAAATGGACCTTGCCGGTGCCGCTGCCTTGCTTTAGCGACATATCGGCGTCGCCTGAAACAACAAGAATCATTAGCGGGTTTTGGAAAGGTTAAGTTATTTTTACCAACCATGGTAATAATATTACACTTATACGTTTCAATATTATGGCGTAAGTTTTTATTTCTTTGCTATCTTTCCATCCAAAGGTTGCCTGGAAGAGATCGATTTTTAGCGATAAGGCCGCCAATCGTACTTGTTTATTTTGCTGTATCTGTTATTTTTGTTTCTTTGTTTTGGTGTATAATAACGTTTTTTTGTCAGAACAAACAAGTTACTTTATAGTTTTCGATATGAATTTTTCTATCAAAAATACAATTATCTCCCATATTAAAATTATAGGCTTCTTCGAATAGTAAACAGTTATGAGCCTGCAAGTGACACATCGGATGACGAGGGACATTTTATTAGACATGGGATTGGACAAAAACTGGTCAACATTAGGAAGGAGATAAGTACTTTTAGTAAGAAAATTGTGGATTAAATTTCACAATAGTTTGCTGTTTAAAGTAATAACGAATATACTCCAGAACAAGTAGTCTTTAAATGGATATAAGACTAGCTATCTTTGCTTTTTTTAAGTTTACCCATGGAAACACCCGCGTGCTTGTCAGCCAAAGTGGTATAAATAAATACGTGGTAAGATATAGCCTTACTAATTTACCTCTTTAGTCAAACTTCATGGTTTTGTCATGTTACATCAACAAAGATAGATATATCGAAACTTATAGCCTTTGCTAAATTATTGAAATATGTTATACAACCGTCGGTAGCAAACGTAAAGCGATGATATAAGGGACGTTGAAATGCAATATACAGGCACACAAATACAAAACAACACAACATATTCCGGTTTCATACAACACTTGTACATCATAGACATGCATATGTACATACATTATAAACATAATAATAAACCACATTTTAATACGATTCACTTTTATTTATTTATATTATATTATTTTCCCTTCTATTTATAAGATTATAGTTAATTATCATACACACAATATTTTTGAATAAGTGTAATAGTCAAAAAATCTACTTATTAAATAGAGTTCCGTAGTCCTGTCTCTTATTAATTAAATTACTTAAACTATTTTTTTTATTACCTACCTCGCAATCACAACAGAATGTTACCTACACTAATTGTGTACCAACTCATTAATAACTAACGCGATGTTTAATTAATTATTAATAGATATGATGACATGACAATTGACATACTCCTTTTCAAATGCGATAATTAGTCCTGGAAGTAAAACTTCCTCATTCATAATTATGTCCTAATACCGTTTATAAATCGTATTACTCCAAGAAACATGCAAACGACTACAATCAATGGCTTAAGAAAAAAATTACCTACAATGTTCTCATTACAATTTGTAAAGCCGATTTAAACCTTACATAAAAACAAAGGTTTTTCTCAAAGTGACATTTTATTTATTTCAAAGTAAAAAGATGTACATTATGCCATCTTGTTATGATTTCTCTCAGTACCATCAAATAAAACGTCCCTTGACGAATTCTTTTAACCTGGTAGTATAAAGAATTTTCCTGAGAGACTCGTCCTCATAGCGGGATGTTATATAGATTTATATAGATTTCTAATCTATTTCGACAATCCATTTGGCTTTTAGCGAATGGTACCCAGACCATAGTTCACATTGCACAATGAACTCAGGCCTGGCACAGACCAATTGTTCCCAAACATACCTGTATCGCTCTAATCTATGAATAGTGAAACTCACAATACCTCACCATGTTATTGTTCCTTTACGTATACATTGAGCCAATGTTAAACATTTTGCTGAGTTTGTAAACTTCGGTGCATTTCTCGATGGTAGCTCTGATTTCATCGTGTGTTTCATTCCATTCACTGCTTTGTTTCGAATTGTAAGGCTTATCTGCTATCGACTAAGTGATATTAATAGCTTTCTCGCTTATGGGTTTTATGTTTCTCCCTATTTGAGAAAATTTACCTCCCATGGGCACTAAACATAAACTAAGTAATAAAATTTATTGATTGTTCTTAAAATAGTATAAAAGTAGCTTCTGCTTTTATGTCACTTTATTAAATTCTACGACATAAAATATCTGTACTCCGTTGGTGTGTAAGTTTTTTTAAATAACAAATTATCATGTATAATAATGATAAAGATGATTTAAAAGTTATGGAAACAAAATTATCGTCACAGGCAGCGTCCTATATCATTTTGCATGTTTTATTATTCCTGTGAGTACGTTCCGTAAAGAGTATAAGTAGTCAAACTGACACTCTAACATGATACTAGTGTAAGACACTAATGAGTCGTCTTCATTACAGCTGATAAAACACGATTAAACTTGAGCCAATAGCACATCATTGATTCAAGTGGCGTAACTGGAGACAGCCAATCAAAGAGTATGCTGGTTGTCTTGTACCTACTAACACAAGCTTCAAGCTTACCACGGGGCTTGATGTCGCTGTGTAAAATTGTCCAGTAATATTTATTTATTTTATTTATTTTACTGATCTGCAGGATGCAGTCTTGATTGACTTGTGTACGATCTCAATAAGTATATTTGACAGGATTGCTAGGGTTTGGTTAAATCAAACATATACTTATACTTAACATACACTAAATATAATATTCTATTTAACCTCTCCTATATAATATTCTATTTAACCCTCTAGCTCCTTCATATCTTAAAGATCGCTTCACTTTCCTTCACCAGTCTCATCTTCATTCTCTTCGCTCATCGGAAAATCTCGCACTCGACGTCCCTGTACACAGTTCAACGTTTTATACGAAATCGTTCACAGTGCAGGCAATTAGGTTATGGAACCAATTGCCAGCCGAAATTAGACGTGCTCCTTCGCTTAACACTTTCAAAAGTCAGGTGAGAACTTTCTTTCTAAATTCTATAGCTTAATTTGTTTATGATAAAAATTATTTGTTTATTTTATTTATGTATAGTTTTATTTACCTCCTATGTATTGTGTTATACATGTATAGATTGTTACTATTTTTGATTAATATTTTATAGTATATATTTAGCGTGTTTAAGTTTCTTTATTTTATTCTATTTTGTATTAGTTGTAGGTTTATGTATTTTATATATTAATTCTAATTCTAACACCACCGTCCAGTTATATTCTGCAGTTTTTCTTTCCATCCTCAGGTTGTCTGGAAGAAATTGCTTTGAGCAATAAGACCGCCCATTACACATACATTTTTGTAGTTTTAAGTTTTTTTGTAAATATTTTTTATTGGTGTGTAATAAAGAGTTATCTTATCTTATCTTATCTTAATATAATATTCAAAAAACGCAAATGTCAACAGAGCCCAAAAAGATGATATCTTAACATCAATAGGTGATTTCTTGTTGTTTTTTCGTAATCTACATGATATTCTTTTGGTTTTATTATTTTAGTATAGCGACTACATCCATTTTCTCCAAAACTATTAAAATTAACGCGTGAAATCACATTTTTCAAATACCTATATAATAAATACACCCCTATTTACGTTCTCCCTGCTGGGACATACTTATAAGATAAGATAACATACTTATCAATATGCCTTAGGGTCATTTTGAGCCTGCTAAGTAAGCGTGGTGATTTTAACAATTATCCATGACCCCAGGGAATTAATATATATAAATAAATATTGCCGGTCAATTCACACGCTTGTGTTGCGGGTGCTTGATTTCTGATATACTTAATATAATATACATAATTATAATAGGAATATATTAGAAAGACCCTTGCCCAGTAGTGGGACGTAATTTGAGTAAAGTTTGACATGCACTTTACGGTTCTTATAAACGTCGCGTCGGCAGCAACCCGTAACGAATGTGGCATGCGATTGATTATATCGTGTAGCAAGGTATGGTGATTCGATGCGTTGATTCAACCATAACATTGACCATACCAGTGTTACGATAATATGACACATGTGATGAAAGTAAAAAAGATACTAATCGCTATAACAATAATTAAGGTGTACCTAGCGGGAAAAGGTCTGCCTGCCAGCTACGCAAAAGGGTCCGATTCCCGTCACAGAATTAGTATTTGAACAATCTGGATATGCTTAGAAAATGGTATAAAAAAAATTAAAGATCACAATGTATCCTTGGTCCTCGAGTGGGAGTCAAACCCAGCTAACCTTCTTCATAACACCCCTATTCCGTTGCTGGGACACAGGGACTTCTCTCTTGATGAGAGAGATTAGGCCTTAATTCACCACGCTGGCCAAGTGCGGGTTGGTGAATGACACATGTCCCTCAAACTTTTTCAAAGTTCTCAGAACATGCCGGTTTCCTCACGATGTTTGCCTTCACCGTTAGAGCACGTGTTTATAAAGCACACATAAATTTCAAAAATCAGAGGTGTGCGGCGGGGTTTGAACCCACGACCTTCGGAATGAAAGTCGAGTGTGCTCCCACTTAGCCAACACGGCTCATTATATATGTATTATTTAAATTTTTATAGTGTTTCATGTGTGACATTAATATGATGATCATTATAAGTTGTAATATATCTAATAATAATGAGTTTGTAATCTAGATATTATCAAGAAAAGGATATTAGCGACTCTTAAATAAGTTGGAGTTCCTTATTTCAACCAGATTATTTCGGTTATTTAATTGAACATTGTATTAATTCATACTCATTGTAGTAGTGAAGTATACTTGAACAGAAATGTGATGTGACTCATCTTTTGACATGTTTCAATAACCTTTGTGGTTTAGTGGTTAGTAGAACACGACATTATTTATTTTAAGAACTTTTCCTTTAACTTTTCCTTTAACTTATAGGTACCATGTATGTGTAAGGGTTTTACAAAATAAATGTTCCTTAATTATAAATATTTTATAAGGACAGCAAATGTTTCATCTACATATACTATAAGGGTAATAATGAGCTTGCTTTCTATTAGCAAAGAGTTTTCAAAATCGGTTTAGTGGATTTTGAAAATTATTTGGCCATGTGCACGTGTTTTTATCTAATCTCTATGAAAGCCTGCGTGAATTAAGACAAACATTTGCCAAATGTAATGGTCAAGCGAAAAACATACCAAGATTAAAATAAAATATTTATATTCGATTTATTGGATCACTCATACGGCTAGTCTAAATTCTTAGAAAGCCAAATTATTTGTGAGCGTATCATATGCTATATTTTCCACGAGAAAACACTATTCATATTTCTGCAGGCAAATCTGTTTCATGTGGACGTAATAAGTAGGTAAGCCAGTTAAATAATAACGACAGTTTTAAATTAGTTTTTTAGATGAAATCATGACAAACATGGCAGAATACCCATGCGTGTGGCTTTTTCACTTATTTTTGATAAATTTGATTCAATACAACTAAGTTAAGTATAGTCACCGTGAGTAGTGCGATTCGCAAGTGTGAATTGCCTTAGTATAGAACAGAAGAGGTTCCGCCAATTACTGGTCAATTGAGACAAAAGGATAATGTTTGGTCGTGTCAAGGTCGACTTAACTAACCTAATCTGACTCCTGTTGAAGCTTAAGATACGTCGGTTCACTTAATTAATCATAAATTAGGTTTTCGCCTGCGGTTTTTTTCGCGTTAATTTTATTTGGGAAACCCCTTCTATTCGCGAGAAATGTATTGGTTATTACTTATAATGTGTATTGATATAGAATTTTTGGTGAGTAGCTTCGTTTCGATGAGACGTCCAAAGATATCCTATACCCAACTCTCGATTGTGGTAGCTAACAGAGATATCAAGGATTAAAAAAATCAAGGATGTAAAACCGGGATAACGGACCACGAAATTTGTAGGACAATATGTTATATCTCAAGATAATTATCTAAATTATATAAAAACATGTTTGTCCTACAAAACCTATGGTTTGATCAAAGAGTCCGCCATTTCGAAAATGTATCGAAAACGAGGTCAATTTAAATGATTACTATGATTACTAACCAGCTGATTTTTTGTTGTATACTTAATTAATATATATAAAATCTAACGGACATATTGTCCGACAAATTTCGTGGTCCGTTATCCCGGTTTTACATCCTTGATTTTTTTAATCCTTGATATCTCTGTTAGCTACCACAATCGAGATTTGGGTATAGGATATTTTTAGTCGTCTCATCGAAACGAAGCTACTCACCAAAAATTAGCTTGTTAGTAATCACTTGATTTCCATGTACTACGGATCCCGGCCTATACATTGCACCTGATAAATTGATGAGATTTCGAAAGGCAAAAGCGACAATAATGTAATATGTAGGGCTTATGCCACTTAACCCCAAAAAAACTACCACTTCAACCCCAAAATAGCTACATAATAGAAGTTTGTTTTCATTCAAAAGACAGGCATGAAATATTGTCATTGACTCTATTATGAAAAAGAATGAACAGAGCAGTTCACGAAAGGCAATCATTATTTATACTTACTGAAAATGACTTTATCAAGCCTATTCATTGTTTGTCCTGATATATTCAGTGTTTTTTTTGTGTTTAGTAATCAAGGTATATTTTACCTACTTATACAATGTGCGTAAAATGATGGGGAGTTATGAATGGGTTGGAAAAAATGGTTATGTACAAAAGTCTGACTATGAATTTATGAAGTGTTGAAGAATATTGGTCTTTTTCCGGGTGAAAATCCATTTAACGCGGATAAAATCACACACAGTTAGTTTCCTATATATTTTCGGATGAAATGGCAAAACCCACGACATATTTTTATTAGCAATTTCGTTTAACGACCTAAGCTACGGTAGTTAATTGCTTTTCTTTATTTCTAAATCGTGTTAAAATAAGCAATTTCTGAAATAACTCTCGCTTTTAGTCATCGTAAGGCAGAAAAATAGCATTTTCAAATCATCTTCATAATCTAAAAGCCCTCTCAATTCATAATAGCTTTATCTATACAGCTTACTAGGAACTTCCTAGTTTAGATATCTTGAACTAGAAGATAGATTGAATAGATTTGATAGATTTTTAGATTTGGTTTTAGACACTTTCACACTAAATCCAATAGGTTCTAACTAAATAATTATAACGTCCTTATAAACGTAGTTGTTTTAGCGCTATACCTATAGCTTATGGAACTTATGTAGCCTTCTTAAAAATAAATGTTTACAAAATCACTGCTGTTGTTATCTATGGAAGGGTCAATAAATAAATCTTTGTGTCCAAACATGGCGTGCCTTCTTATTTATTTATCTTTTACATTATTATTATTATCATAGTAATTATTGATGTAAACTTTAATAATTACTATGGTAATAAAGAGGAAATGGAAATTAAAAATCGATAAACTTTGATTTTTGTACCTACTCGAATTTGTCTGGTAAATATCAAAAGAAACATCTTCGAAAATAAACAAATACTTTTGTTGTTGTGTAACTACTTTTTGAGTGACCAAATGTTCTTTATGATCATTCGTTATTTTTTAATATTTCTAGCTTAATTTAACGACGTACTTACCTAATGCGAATGCATAAATAACGTTATCAAATAAATTGCTATTTAAAATGGGTAAAAAAAGTGTATGAAAATAATAGCATTAAAATAATTGTGTTTTGATGTTTTACCTTCTCGTATCATAATTATTGGGTTAAGTGATTATCCTATATTTAATCAAAATAAATACAATAGAATAGGAATCCAGAGTTGGCCTTTGCTTTCAAAAGAAATTGAACTTGAAGAATTGTCAAAAAAAGTGTCCCAAAAGTCTTCTCCACATCTGTTAAAACTGTTCCATTATTCAGATTTTCTGTCAGAATTAAATTACAAATATGCTTTTGTAATAATAATTAATAAAATAAATGCTATAAAGCAAATATACTAAAAACAGTTTCGGTTTAACAACCGTTCGTTGATAATGGCTTTTTATCACCAGCTGATAACAAACTGAATTGGGATAATTTACCAACTTAGGTACATAAAGCAACTCGAAGCGAAACAAGGAAAGCTTTATAAACCTGGTCTAAATGTCAATGTCCACAATCTGTCTCACAAACAAAAATAAGGTCAAATTTGTAGGTAACATAATTAAAAAATATTCCATGCGGCATGCATGCAAAAAAAAACTTTGTGTGGTTAAATAGCCATCTGTTTTTTCTATAGTAGAAGATTTGTTTAGTTTGCCAAGATGATGTGATGAGAATTGGGCAGTTTTATACTCGTAGTACAGTTATGTACATTGTAGAATTCTTATGACTATGATATGTGAAACAACGTGATCATGGTATGTACCTATTGGTATTTGTCAAATACAAATGTTTTGCAGTAAAGGGAATAAACATAGAATTTGCATCATTTTCTATCACGATTCACGAATCATATAAGTCCCTTAACAGCCACCCTAAATCTTATTCTCAAAACAAATGACTGCTTGTTTATAGTTACGAGTAAGCTTCGCACTTACAGTGCAAAAACAAAACACATAACATCATTTAAAATTCTTAGAATCTAGAAAGTTTTCTAGGACGCGTGTGAATATTCGTTCACAGCACTTAGGTATTTACGAATAAAGTCACTGTTTGAACAGCTGTTTCGTTAAACATTTCGCTCGATAACCCGGTAGACATAATAAACGCATTGATAAATATAGAATTGGGATCAGAGGGTGCGTACTTACTTTCTCGGCTGGCAAGTCCACATGTGTATTTGACGACACTCCGAAACAGATAGTTGGTGTATCTTGCACACATGGCGAGGAACGTTAATGTATCATTGTTGCGGGAAAGCGCTTGCGCCGACACAAGCGCGCCGGGTGAACGCACATACTACACTAGTCAATCATTGCAGGGCTCAGCTGGCGGCTCGAGAACTTCGCCCCCGAAATACGAAGCTACGAAGCTGTCACACGCGCGAGCGACGCAGCACTCAAACATGCACTGACTACGCTCTTTTTCATTACCAGACACCAATTAATGTCAATGACTGAGCCGGAGCTGGTGTTTCTCATTCAATAATCGCCTGTTTGTTATGGACTGATAGTTTTACGAGATCGACTTTGAAATTTCGTGTCGAGCGCGCGGAGTCTGTTTGATTTATGACTCAACTACTTGATTATTTATATGAATAGGTCAGTAGGTATTTATTCTAAACACGTTTCTTATAGTAAATACCTACCTGTTGAATTTTTAACAGTAGTAATTGTAACTATGAGAAATTTTGTAACCATAAGGTTTGGTTTAAAAATTATAGCATTAACAAGATTAGGTAGGTACATTTGCAACAGATTCACAATTTGATCTTCAGGTGCTAAAGTTTGATCTGTTTACCAGTAAATTCAAAAGAATGAAGTTATTTATCCTGGTTACGTACGTTTGTTTTAACTATAAGGTAAACAATAAAGTACCAATACATTGCGTATATTTGCTCTCAATTAATTGCCAATCGTTTGAGTCACTAGCGAGTCGTCGCATGATTTGCTCCATTTAGATTTTGCAATGAACGCAATATAGTATACCTACTGCAAGCTCAAATACAATGGAATCACTCTGTACATCTACATTATTGCAAAAATTTGTGTTGTATTCCGAGTTATTGCAAAACAAACTAATTAGTCGGAGTACATACTTAATTAATATCAGAACAGTAGGTCGTACAATTTGTCGTTTGTCGATTTTAGCTTAATATAACAGCGATAATGACCAATTTTTTTTTTTCGATAATTCTCAACAAAATCAAAATACACGACATTTTCTGACTCCAGCGGGAATCAAATCTGCGTCTGTCGTTTGCCAGGCAAGCACTAAACGCTAAGGAGACACACGTCTAAATTCTGTCCTGCACTATATTTTTATAAGCTACACTACCGTTGTAACACCAACGTAATAGGGTAATCAATTTACATATTTTAAAATTATGGCTACAATGTAATGTCAAGCTCAAGACACCTCACCTCAATGACTAGGAAGTTATTTGATTGATCAAACTCATCTCCTAGCGCATTCCAAGAGCCTATCAACATTCAACTGAATCCAGATCGAACTGGAGCCTACCTGAGCCTGATAAGTGGTTTCCTCATAAGGGTTTGTTTATGACGACCTCTATGGCGCAGCGCGGTCCACTTGCGATGCAAGAGGTTGCGAGTTCGATCTCGGGACAAACATTTGTACGATCTGCAGATACTTGTCTGGGTGTTATAACTATGTATACTTAACAATATCTAGCTATAACTTTTTAAACTATCATGGTTTTTAACTATATTTGTACAATTAAATCATGGTATGTTACCCGTTTCATGTTCAAATATAATATCTAGGTAATAATCTTTCTCCGTATCCTGTAAGATTTAGGTTATAAACACGTAGGTACATGGGTTTAGGCCGTGCGTTGATCCTTCAAATACTCAAGACACAGCATTTTAATATATCATTTATGATTAAATATGCATAGGTTCCTATAGATTTATGGATTTTGATAAGGATATTATTCTTTATCTGACTCATAGTTCTTCATCGGGTAAAACCCCGACACTTCAAAGAAATGGTGAAATCTTTGACTCATTGTAGAATACGGTCAAACACAATCCGAATGCTCAAGATTCGAATTTCAAGGACAGATTATGATCAATTCGAGCTTGAGAATTCGATACTTTTGACCTAATGATACCTTTGTGATTTGACTCGTGTTTATATCAGCTTCAGTTCAAATGCTAGATGGGGAACTATGATATGCACTGACTGACACACTGCAGAAAGTATTGGAAATTATCCCCCTACCCAATTCAGCCCTACAAGGTTCACTCATTGATGAGACGGAGAGATGCTGTAGTAGGTAGAATCGTTTTTTTTTAATTCCAAAAACATAGATAAAGTCCACTTGGATATGGAACATAAAGCTTAGATAACCAGAACCATTCAGCAACATTTACATAACAAATTAATATTTAACTAACATAGGCGTTGCCGTTAGAAAATCGATTACCTAATAATCTCTATATTCGATTTAATTTTATGGTCATATTTAATTCTTATTTAAGTTTCAGAAAAGATATAGTAGTCGAGACACTATATTTTCCCCTTATTATATACTTACTTACTTAATAGAGTAATTATGTTTAAATAACATTGTCTATATCGTTTACCTTATTATTTATTTTATTTTTACCCACAGTAATGTTAACTAGGTAGGTATTCCGGTTATCAAATTGTTTATGCTATAGGCAGCCGGCCATTCTGACATGAAAACTAGCTGTCAGCTGTGGAACATAGGCCTTAGGGCAAATCTACGGCAAAGCAATGTTGCTTTGTCTGATATCCACAGTCTAGGCTTATTCCTACAACACATGAGCCGTACATTTAATTGATGATTGGTTAATATTGCGATAGCAATTTCTGAATATGTTCATCAGCTTCTGTTAATCTGCTAATAAAAGTTCATGTTTCTTTGATCGTGACAGTTTTTCAAAATAATTAGTTGTTATTTTTACTTCAACAAGGGAATATATAAGTTTCATGTCTTTAACTCAAAAGTGATGTGTTATTCTACTATAAGTTTTCATGGTTTTTAGCGAAACTGACATAATTTTTGAAAGTCTAGAGCACAATACATGATTGTAATTGTAACAGAAAAGTATGAAAATGTAGAAGCATTTTATCCATTGAACAAATTAAAATTTGACGTCTTCTTATTTCTACTTTACATCATAAATAAGTCACAAGGTCTTGCTAAAATACAAATATAATAAAGTTTTTAAATCCACGGACAAACTATAAGAAGGCAAATTTTCATACGAATGGAACATTTCAATTGAATGCGAATTTGTTCCGGGTATCATTCGTTAGCATTGTAGACAATATTCTGCACGGCAGTGATGTCTGGCGTTAAATTGTCAAAATGTCTAGATATTTTGTTTGTTTTGTGATTTTGTTTTAAGTTACTACGAGTACCACGAAGATAAAAATATGCTTCTCATTCTTGTTACATTTGACAATAAGCTTTACGTAGATCCGCATTTTAAGTCATAAGTTAGCATAACAGTCATATCATAGTAAGAAGTAAGACGTTCACTTTAATTATAACCCGCGCAGATAGAAAATTGATTTGAAAATGGCGGCGGGTACGTATGGTACGATTGGCAAAACAAGGGTAAAAGTATAGACAGCGATAGAGAGTGAGCGAGAACGCATGCGAGCGGACGCCATTTATAAAACAATTCTTTAAGTGCGCGGCTTATACTTAAACAGCAGTTTGAAATCGATTAAACCTTTTAATGCATCAATACTTTTTAAATGCAAGAAAGGTAACATCAGTTTACCCTTTACGTAGCTCAATAAAACAGAGATGGACAGACAAAGCCTCCACTCCAAATAGCTTTGCCGGTACAATTTGGCAGCAGGTATGCCTAAAACACAACGTAGGACTAACTATCAGTCAGTAGATTAGAAGTAGCATGAATCTTAAACTGGGAATGAGCCAATATTTTGTATGTATCAGTGCATCATCATCATTTAAGACTTGAGATGGATATAAATACAAGTTAATTAGAATGCTTTATAGTGACTGATTAACGATATCGATTTTAAAATTCTTACACGGAATATTTTCTATATCAGAAAATTGTTGATATAAACAATATTCAAATAGTATACAACAACAATAGGTGGAGTTTCTATGTTGTTTTTAATGGTTTTTTATAAAACTTGTGAGTGCGCAAGGGTCGAAGGGCGGTCGTTGAGTCGACCACGATAATGAACTAAAGGCCACGGTCATTCGACGCGTGCGCAAGGTTGCAGCGGTACATGCAACTCAATCAATAAAGAAATTATTGATTATGGAATTTAACGAAGAAAAAAATGTAGGTAATTAAAAAAAAATAAACAATATCTAGTTCCGTAGTAAGGTGCTATTTTAAAACAAGTTTTAATATGCATACGTTTTTTTTATTGGTGATAGACCCTTGCTTGACCACAATCTGATCTGAAGATGGATCGCAAGGGTCTAGAAAGTAAATATTCACTCTTGTCTTGACGAGACCCAGATTGTTAGTTTCAGGAAAAACAGTAGCAGGCAACGCATTCTAAACTTTAGCAGTACGTAGATATTAATATCACATTGTTATCATTTGTAGCTTCAAGCTTTCAGACCCAATGTAGAGCACTATATCTGTGTTATCGATAAACTATATTTCTCAGAGATTCGAGAATTTCCGGTCAGAGATCTATCCGCCCACGTTCTATATTAGAACGACCTTCGGATCCACCATACACTAGATGTGAATCGAAGGGAATCGCAATAACTATTTGTGGCTACGTTGTAATTGGTTTAATCACTGAACAATAGATGGATTTCGGAGTAATAAATGTCACGCATGAACTAGCTATCACTTAAAGTATGAACAGACAGATGTATGTTACAGTATGTGTCAGATCATTTGGCAGAAAAATAGTGGTAAAATTTCGAACATGGATTAAGTAAGTTAATTAAACTTTTTTACATTCAAAATCTTCGTGAATTATACACTACTTATTTTATAACACATGAGTAAAAACACTCACGACGTTTCGAATACAACAAGCGCAGTAATTTTCAGGAGTTTCTTTGTAAATAGGTACGTGAGTAATTCATGTTGTAAAATAATAAAAAATACCTTTATAAATCTTAAGACTGTGAAAATTTGCATTGTTTTATTCTAAACAATAAAAAATAGTTTACATGTTGTACAAACGATATATTCTAATTCTAATTATTCATAAAAATATTTGTTTTCTATATCCTGCACTATTCTGTTCACTGTGTAGACTGAAAGCATTGCAATTCTTGCTTGTGCCAGTACAATGTTATGGACGTTTATCAAACGTTGAACGTGCTTTGATTTATTGCTCAAATGTTTTGAACACAAATTCAGGTTTATGTGAAATCTAGCACAAATTTTGTTCAAAATTACAGTATCAAATCAGTTTTCAGCGGAACAAGTTTTCAAATGTGTTACAATAAAAATATTTAATTTTAAGGTCTTCCTTATTATGTGTCCATTTAATATAACATTGAAAATAGGAAACTATTATGGTATATTTATCACAAGCTTAGAGCTTATCACGGGGCTAGATGTTGCTGTGTGAATTGCCCAGCAATAATTATTTATTTCGTTTATGTAGGTAGATATTTGGTATAGAAATGTATTATGAATTATTTAATAATAAAGTTCTCAAGTTTTATGGCCTCTGAAAAATTTTCATATTTAAATACACTTTACTACTAACATTCTATGTTTTACAGAAGAGCTAGTTGAAGTTCAGAATTTAGAATCAAGTCACGTAGGCAAGACTTTAAACAAACAGTTTGGAGGTAGCTTTACGATGTTGCATAAAACGTCCAAAGAGTCCCTGAAGTCTTGTTCCCTCGCTATTAATTCGCTACAAGCTTCTGCCCGCGACTACCTATATCTGAAAGTACGAAAGCGAGTCGTTGTTTGACAATTTTTACACTTTTTTGTATTGTACCTACTTATTAAGATTACGATTGGACTATTATACTATCCTTATTTAAATTTATTTACCTATATAGGAAAGTCGTGTCAAATTTAATTTAAAACCTCAAGAACGACTTAATAGATTGGGCTGAAAATTGGTGGGGAGATAGCTTTGAACCAGGAAAAGGACATAGGATACTTTTTACAGCGTAAACTTTTAATAACGCGGACGAAGCAGCGGGCGGATAAATTCGGTGTTTTAAAAATATATTTTTTTTATAAAAACTTAATATTGTTGGTAATTTTCCAGGGTTCATATTTTCTTTCATTCCTCATACATTTTCATTCCATAATGAGAACTTCGTTTTCAAATTAAGGCATGCATAAGTTAGTTTATTTGTGGTGCCTTATACTATGGATTAGGTTTAAAAAAAATGTACTCGTTATCTGTCTTTGTTTTCTTTAGTTTATAAATAAGATTATATATTTTATATTAGAAACATCTTATAAGTAAAGTCTATGGTTTAGGTATCTCCAATGCGACTAAAAGATCAATACTTTCGTAAAGTTATGGCGTTGACCTTCCAGCTTCCACCTTCGCGTTTCGCAAACAGTGCTGCGCTACTTAAACTTACAGTTTAAGAACACTTGAGTTATTTGGGTAAATATATTTCTTAGAACAGACTTTAATATTAAAAGCACCATTTATTAACTATTTTATGTATGTTACACAGGTTACACTACTAGGGCGTGTATTCTCTTATCTTGACCTTGATAAGTCAAGTAATCAGCCATATAACATATTATAATAAATTTGCCCATTTGGGCCGAATAAATAGCAGAAAAAAAAACAAAATGACGCTGGCAAATCCCTTTCAATAAATCAATCCTTTGCTTTTTTTAAGCCAATATAAGTATTAACTATGACAACAAAGAAGCAGAAACGAACAGTGAGCTAAACTGAAATGTAAAACAACAATTGCTTAAAACACACATAGCAATACTACCGCAAAAATGAAAGCATCTGTCAAATTTGTCACGCTGTCAGGTGATTTGTAGCATAATGACAGTTAGTCTGTTGCGCCATCCGGAAAACTTCCTATTAAATATCGCTAAATTTAGGCCAAGTTTGACTTGTTGGCAAACTTTATGTAGGTACCTAGTACCTACTAACACATAAGTAGACGAACTTTGAACAAGTTTATAACTTATGAAGTTGTCTACAGCTACACGTTTACCGAATTATACAAGAATTTGTAGGAATAGAGCATACATTTTCTAAACCATTATGAAAACTAAAAGTTTACATGACTAATGATAAATTTTCTAGAATCGTTCCCAATTTACCTATCGAGCTAATGAGCTAGCGTTTTCAGCCTCACTTTTATGAGAGGAGAGGTGTAATGAGGTAGAACAGCACTGTTTGCGCGATGATAATCCCAAGTCCGAACCAGATCAGATGATCAGCTGATTCAGCAAATGCATGAGCCACCTCTTGTGGAAGAGATTAATGTTACAAATTTATTGGTCGATTAAGGACGGAAAATTATCTTTATCTACGGATTCTTTTGAAAATAATCAGAGAGTTTTCGTTTTTGAGTTACGTAAACCATTGTGTCGCCGATTGTTGTGTATTTCCAATTGAATAAAATATAAAATAAAACCTAAAGTATTTACAACTAAGATGATTCATTGGCGAATTCATGCATACGACAGTGTAATGTGAATTATACAATAGACTAATGAAGCTCAATGATGGATGCATGATGATTGATGATCCTGCTGCATCTGTATAGCTAATTTACTCTGGAGGATTTAGGTCAAGACGACACAAGTCCTTTAGTGCTTAAAACTATTTATAGGAACGATTGTCTATTGCTAGCAAAAAAGCGAACACAAACGAATAACGAAATCGTTAACTATGCTTTTGTTTTCGCTAATTAGTTCGCTAAATGTAGTCTCACTTTCCTTTGTAATCAGATAAGATGTCAACTGTCAAAATAACGAACGTCAATTTCAATGTGTCAATGTCAAACAGCAAAAACTTTCACACTTGCATTTCTCAGGAACAAATAATTCTTTCAAGATAAGCATTACCGTTTTTGCTTCAGCATGTGTGTGCTCTTTTTGTGAACTAGAGACATTTATTTGGCTTTGTTTTCTTAGGACTTTTGAGGACAAAAACGTTTCAAGGTGCTTAAAACTTAAAAGCTTCCAGTTTATGCTAGTAGTTTGGCAAACATGCGTTGGGTTAAGCTGTTGACCTGAATTTAGTGGCTATCATAAAGTAAGAGATATGAAAATCTAAAGACAAAGATCTGTGTTTTTAAATAGAATATAATAAATGATAATAGCACCTTAATTAATGCCTTGTAAAGTCGAATGTCAAAACCGAAGTAGAAGAAGAAAACACCGTAATTATCTACGACCATAGTTTAGTTTTCGCTAAAATTTACGACGTAAATATTTTATTTAAAATGTTTGATTATATTTACGAAGCCAGGGCGGACCACTAGTATATAGTATTATATGTAGGTATCTAAGAATGTTTAATGCATTTATAAACGCATAATAAATGGATATTAAGATTTGTCGGCACGTGGTCGATGTATATGTCATTAACAGGTCGTGAGTACTAAATGTTGATAAACTTGTTTTTGGATAGATACTATTTAATTCATTTGTATTAAGATCCTAGTATGTGACACTCTTATATGCATAACGTTCAACTTAAATATATTAGTTCACATACAGTTGTCATTATTTTGTTTTTAAATTGTACTAGTTATTTGTTAAGGGACAACAATATTTTAACTAGCACATGTATAAAATTTTTATTATGCGTAAGTGGCGTAGTTACCCAGCTAAAAAGTAAAGTTAATTACTATACCTACCTTTTGGTTTGTATAACGTATAAAACGTAGCATCTATAATCTCTAGCATTGCGTTTAAAAAATTTGCTTGCTTATCAAAATATAGTATTTAAGTTTTTAATTAGGTTCCCTGGAATTAATTGTATTATGGTCACATACCAAGTATCATTAATATCTATGATTAACATTTTAATTTGGCGTACCTGTAGCTGATAATAGCGGTCCAAAAGTATAACAATCACGATTACTACCATTCTAGGTTTATCTACATCATAGGCGCGATAGTATTGGTATGTGACAATGTAGCAAAACCATTATTTCTCTATCATCATACATAGGTAAAGCATTGAGACAATTTGCAACAATCACCATTGACCCTGTATAGGTACTTGCTGTAAGTAATTTGTCCATAGAATGAGTCAATTTTGAGTATATCTACAGCTGTCAGATTGGAGGTCAACGAATTTTAGCGAATTAATATTTTAGTGTTGGTATGCTAATATTGCTGGTTTATTGATATAAAACAAAATTATCTATTAGGTACTGGCAACCCGCCCTTCGCTTCGGATACTTCATTATAATTATCATTTTAAATCTTCGTCTTGAATGTGCTCTATGTATTGAAAATAACTGCATCAAAATCCGAGATTTAAGCATAAGTACATACAGTGGAAGCGACTTATTTTTATACAAAGTGCAAAACCAATACAGAGTCATAAGTACTATAAAAACGGAAGCAAGGAAAAATAGCAATAAAATGACGCATGTCCATAGACAAGATATTAGTTCCTACCTATAATTAGTAAGTAAACAAGGTTACATTACGTTTTGAACTGTATTATTATATTAATAAGACGTTGACTGTAAGGCTAGTAGAGCGAGGTTTATTAAATGTTCTATAGTTGTTTAATCTTTGATTTGTCTTTATACAAAATGAATGAAATGTAAGTTTAATGCAAATAAAATGTAAACATTTAAATACATGTGAAACGATAAATTTAATAGTGCAATTTTTTTTTCTCGGAACTTACAGATACTTTTCCAATCGCAGAATTTGGGAAGAAACCAAAGTAAAGTAGAAGTCAATATATACTAGCAACTTAAAGACAACATAATTAATAATTATCACCAACATAACAACCTGCTAAGGGGTCTCCCAGAAAGAAACCCATTATAATTTTATAGTATTACCGCGTTTGCCAGCAGGGTTGATGTTCCTAGTACGTTGCGACTGTTGATTTGTTGTATTGTATTCTCATATAAAAGTAGATTAAATTATGGAACATGACCTACTTGGCATTGCACTACACCCTGGGCTATGGAAATAGTGAAAACGATCGATCTTGTCCTTCAAACACAAACTGCAAGTATGCCGTTGCGTTATGGGTTATTTTGGCATGACTTTATTCGTTCCAGTTGTTTTTATTGTGAAATGCGAATTATTATGAAATCTTCCTACAGCATTTTAAAGATTCTAAATTTGAGTTTATGGTTTGTAGCATACTATGACGGTGTAATCTACGATGTTAATTTTGGATTTTCACGAAAACGCGGCTAAAGATTTCCATTAGATCGACAGTGATGATCTTCATATCAAAATTGATTTATAGTTATATTATTTTCTCTTTTGTAATAGTTATGTTAATATTTTACGAGTAGGTAGGTACATGTCTTTTTAGTTTTTTACGTCTGATTCTATTTAAGTATTTTATTTGCGATATGTTACGACATATTTTTAATTATCTGTATAGTTATAATATATGTTTTAAATAAATACATAAATGATATTCATTTTGCTCGCGAATTATATAACTTAAAACAGAAAAGTAGATATTTGTTGCCACGTGAGGGGACTGTAATAAATTGTAGAGTTAATTCTCAAGTAGATGTAAACAATACCAGAGCGGCTCGGATTATGGCAATTTGCTCTAGTTGTAATACCTTGTCAATGTAAATTTATAATAGCCTTGACGAGTTGCTCATTCGCAATCATAATTTAGGGCGTCGATAAAGGCTTCTATTTTAAAATTTTGCTATCCTTATAAGTATGTATATTAGCTTCCCATTTGGATATAGAGGCCTCTTAGATTAGGAATCTCGTTTAGATCTAGAAATCCTGTTTAGAAATAGGTACACCCTTACCTATGGAATATGTGAAATGTCGCTTTATTTTTTTACAATTGTCTCTAAGTTCAAAACTTTTTCTCATGAAGACTTTAGTCAGAACAAGACAAAATAATTATGGGTCCTCATGGAACGCACCAGCATTTAAATAAACATAGAATACTCAAACTTGATTCACCTAGTCAAAAGTTTAGAGGTTAAAAATAATAAAACAAAGAAGAAAAAAGAAAAATAATTATCCAACATACGGTTATGTGGTTACACTCTGTTAGCATATTGCATTTGTTGACATATCGCTAGTAATCATAATCAAAGTCAATAAAACAACAAATGAACTAAACAATAATGAGTAACAGTTGTTACTATTTCATTTACAATGTATACAACTGTGCTGTATGAATTGAAGAATCTACTAAATCAATAATATTACTATCAAGCTCTGAAATTCAGACCCTATAACAACAACATTCATACAGTACATTATTAGATACCGTTGAAATATAAGGTCTATAAGAGTTAAGATACCCGAGAAAATTAGGTCATAGCGAATACAGACCGTAAATTTAACGAATCATCATTTTATGCCATATTATGTACATAACATACAAGGCATCTAATGGTACAGTTTACGATCTTGTATGAGAACTGAACTTTGGCAATACGTCGCGAAATGTTGATACTTCGGGAGACAAGGTGAGGTGAGATGCTTTTAAATTTTCATTGGAAAAGGTGACAAGAAAATTATAACCGATTTAAATCTTAACTATAAAATTGTCACACTATTTGTAATGTAATGTATGTTGTTAAAGGGTTAGATTAGATTTTCAGGGAACTTTTTGATTTTCTCGGCTGTAGGCTTGCTTATAAAGTTTTAAAGCTTAAAACTGATCAAATAATTAGTACTATTATAATTATATATTCTGTTTAATAATATGTAGGATTGCACGTAACTAACATAAATAAAATTAGATTGCACTACTCGTTTCATTAACAAGCTTTTCAAAAAGCTTGCACAGTTTTGTTTCGTGCAAATAGAGTATTAAAGAAATGAATACGACATTTATCTATGCTGAAATAGATAAGAAACCAATAATAAGTTTAAGAATTAGCCTAAAAACCTCCATGAATCCACGTATATATTTACGAGAAGCGTTTTCCGCTTAAAGGAAATGGATAATATTAAAATAAAAAAATCAAATATCTGTACTCAAGCAATATGCGTAAATGGTCGGTAAAATGGAAGATTTTTGAAATGAGGGGAGCACACCTGCTTTTCCAATGTTCATATTATAGCTTTGGTACAAAATACAATATTTACTTTATAAGATTTAGCAAATTCCATTCCTCCCTACCTAATTGTTTTAGATAAAACCAAACCACAATACTCTCTGTTCTTTATAAAAGATAATAATTATGTTCGCGACCAACTGCTGAAATGATGATGGTGTAATGTGTAATAGATATCTAATAATAGTGGTGTCAATTTGACGATAGGTAATTTCTGGTATTTTCCCTTCTTTTTTTCTGGTAAATTCTAATGGTATTTAATTCGGCATTTTTTAATAATTTTGCCTCGTTCGCTACATTTAGAACTCTTTTATTTAATTATAGTTAGAATGCAATTGCCCTTTGCTCCGTTTACTTGTTCCTGATAATATGTACATCGATGAAACCTCTTTAATAAATGAATGTATTTTGTACAGGTCCCATCCATTGAACGTTTTTCTTTTCAGTTCGATTCGCATTGTCATCCCGAGCAGTCTCATAAATTTTTGTTAAAAGTCTTATTATACTTATACCTACCAGAAACATCTTTCCCAAAATCATCTTCATATATTAAAAAAATAGATAAAGCCAGGAGTAAGAAAAAAATGTTTGTTGTTGCAACTTAAAGATCTACCAAAATGTAGGTAGATCTGATAACAGGTAGACTTTTTTTATTGACAATGCATTTTTTATGTTTTTTACCGATTTAATTATATGTTTTTTTTCAGCAAAATAACATTTTTCCGGTTCATGACGAATTTTGTAGGGAGAGGTATTATTTAGTAGGTACCTCTACTCGTACTTACTACAGTAGAGCAGAGTAGAGTAGTAATAATACCTACCTAATTAACTATGCACACTATTTTCATTAAAGGGATCGAACAAGATAATTTTGCATAAATATTTTAGCATATTTAAACATTTGAACAGATTGAACGTTTTTTATTGAGCTTGGTTTAGGATATGTTAGGTTATTCATTCACGACAATAGTTGTCGTGAATTAATTAATAACTGAATTCAAATTCCTTATAGAACTGTGGAAGTATCCAATATTAGGGTACCTACTTAAGTAACTTAATTGTATTTTATATCTATATGGTATTTTAAAATATTATAAAGTTTAAATAATAATTTCTGATTTTTCAAACGTGAGAAATAAAACATGTCTTGATATAATGGTAAATTCAATGACAACCTTTTTAAACATGGTATTCAACCTTCTTGTGGAAATACCGGATGAATGTTAGTATATTTACAAAACATTCTAAACACTCCTAAAGCTAGTGCACTATTGTTACATAATAGCTATTGTTAGTATGTACTTACATGAAACTAATCTGAAAATAGTTTGGAACAAATTCCATTTGGTTAAAATAATGAATAAAGCCGATTCTTTTTAATTCGGCATTACTTACTTTTGTTGGATATAAAATAAATCGTTTAAGAATATACAAAATATACAAAAAAATTACCTAATGAACTTCCTGGAATATTCAAAAACAATGCATTGTTAGTCCCAAGCAAGACGTTGCCCAAACATTTACAACATTTATAAGCTTCGACACATTTTACGAACGTGGCAGAATCCTTTTCGTTTCATTTTTGCAGCTGTCAAATCACGATGAAAAAAAAAAAACAGAATTGGAAAACTGAAGCACATCACTCGCGATTCTTTTTTTAAATTTTCGAGCTTGGAGCTTTGCGGGACGTACCACCGCGCGGGCGCGCGTTCTGTAACTGCATGGCGGCGGCGGCGAGCAAGACGCTGGACGGAGGCAACATGCGCGGACCGTCACTACTTCACCTCAGGTTATCTATCATCTATTCAATACATGAGAGATAAATACACTCCTCCGGTATATTATAATTAATATTATTGTCTTAACATGTATTAAAATTGGCATATGCGAAATGGTCTGTATCATAATTCTCATCCAAAATTGGATTGCTTTTGGAAAATACGTAGGATTACAACGGCGATGAAAAATGAAAACTGGAACAAAATAATTAAGGAATTTGGTCAATATAATTTATAAATAAATATGGCTGTATAATATAAATGTACCTGCGTACCTAGAAATTTTTGTTTCGTTTTTGTTATATTGTGAATAAATTATCATATGATAAAACAACTAGGTAGGTACTTTCCAAGTTTTCTTTTTTTTTCTTTATAGAATACTTTTATTTTGTCTTTTTGTTGCATCACATTAAAGAGAGTTTATTTGAAGGTTGAATATTTTTATGTGTTTTAGTATGCAAGCAAAATCTTTACGGTACCGATAATATATATGATATTTATTTAGAACCACAGTTTTTAAACACTAAATACATCTTGGTCCGTACCCTTTTAAGCTTATCATAATTATTAAAGTATAATAAATACAATACGATTTAAAAACACAAATGTTAGACCAAAATTATATGTAAAATCAAAAAGATTTTTTTTAAACCCAGATATTCAGAAACTTTATTTCCATAAAGAATACCAGCAGTTGAGTAATATGGCTTGTTTAAAGATACATTTCCTAAAACCCACTCTTTTAGCTAATTGTTTTATTTACTTACGCAGTTCGTTTAGTTAACGTGACTAACTACGTATTTAAATACGAAACATCGATAAATACCTAGAAGATACGAAACTCAATAAATAGAAGCATTTACAAGGTCGGCAATTTATTTAACGCTCGTCCTAAAATTCGAATCACACGGGTAATTTACTCAATGAATAGTTTTAAATTGGAAAATAGCTTACATTCGGTAAATTCGCGCAAAATTAGTGTAGTGAGGAAGTCATCTTCATTAAAAACAATTTGTACGTATTTATTTGAACTCGCAATTTTTATTTTTAGTTCTTTGTTTAAATGTTTAACAAGCTTTGGTTTGGTTTTTTATTAGGTAATTAATTATTTTACGTGAGTAATTCCCGTTGTACAAAATGACTATAACTCACGAAAATTTTGAAAGTGAAATAATTATTTTAATATTAAACACAGTTAATTACGCATTTTGGTAAGCTGTAGGTTATTGGATGAATACCTAAACATTTGTAAAAAACAAGTCATTTTTTTCTTTCAGAATTAGTATTTTTAGCTGGTGCTTAGTAGATTTATCTGTGCTCAATGAATAAGTAGGCCAACAATTGTTTTTGCTTTATTATTTTCATAACCCATGACCCTTTTTATAGAGAATCAAAGCCCTTAAAGTAATTTGTTTTGCTTGACTTAGTACAATCCGAAAGAATTTTTTTTAACATGCCAATTTCTGACCTGCTTATTGGTAAAGTCTAAATTGTGGTTGTTTCAAGATCAATCGACTAATACATGCCAATATAATGCAGATAAATAATCTAAGTGCACCTTCGATATATTGTATTCATAAGACCTCGTAGGTGACTTATAGGCAAGTCGAATCAAATGTAGGCCACATTCTAGCTACGGAAGTTATCAAGGAGATAGATTAGTTTACAAATTAAATACCTATGCGCCCTCTTTGGAAATGAATTCATTAGGTTGAAATACGAAGCGAAACACAACATTAAGTCTTATATTACTAATATTTTATTGAAAAAAGTTTGTTGGTTTGTGCTCAGAATATATAAGTTTGTGCATAAAAATGTTTGTGAAGTTTAAATTTAGAAGCAAAGCGGCAGAATTTATTTGCATAAAAAATGGTATTAAGTTAGCTTAAAGTGTTTGATATGGTCATATATTATCCCTAGGCTTCTTTACCTATACAACGATTTTAAATTAAATGTAATTAGTATAATTAATTCATGTATATTTAGTAAATTAATTTTTAAATGTACCTAACGTGTTTAAATATATAGTCCAATATCGTGTTTCGACTCACGAATGGCTGCATCAATATTGATGTTGATTTGATTTTCCGTTCATAGTCAAGCCTTACGTTTATTGCAGTACGTTTTCTGTTTTTTACGTTTATAAAGTAGGATAGCAAATACCATCATCATCATCATCATTTCAGTCATCGGATGTTTACGACTGGACATAGGCCTGAATTATTTCCAGGTATTAAATCCACCCAGGTTTCGGTCGGATGCAGCAATGATATCTAGTAATTAGTTTGTTTATGAATAGAAAAATTCTAGCAATTTCTTTCGAGCTAATTACTTAAGATTCTAAGAATCTATAGAGCCTTTGCTGTTAAATTTTGCATCTCTGTTTATCGCCTAAGGTTAGATAGAGGCGGCTGCTGTAAATGTTTAATCAGCTGAACAGAGTGGGGCGTCGACTTTGCAAATTTAATGTCCAAGGGGTTAATTGTTTTTGGAAACGACCACCTACGACTGAAGTGAAACTTTATAAGACTTTAGACCTTCTCATGTAGACAGAGAGTTTAAAGTTGTTTGATGCTTCGAACTTAGTATTTGTTGGATTGGCAACTAAGTAAGTACTTTGTGGTCCTAGTTAATAAGTTTGAGGTACTTAGGTTATACGGTTCTTCTCGCAGTTTTTATAAGAACCTAGTAAAGAGTAGAGCTTTTGTCTTCTTTCATAAAACAAAACAATAAATCGATTGATTGGTTGGTAGTTATTATATAAAAACTTATCTGCAAAGAAATTTTGATGCCCAAACGATATTTTTATAGAGAAGAGATGACAATTTGTTAAATATTAAAAATTCCTGGCTTCTTGCCGTAATATTTTAATACGCATGACCTACTTAAAGATCCATCGTGTCTGTGGCGTTTCGTAATAACCAACCGAATAAACCCTTTATTTATAAGCACATATATGTATTTTATACCAGTGCACCTAGGAAAGTGTACAATATGTGTAAATATACATATAAAATAAATTAGGTGGATTAAGGGCTATCTCTCGCCAAGAGAGAAAGAAGTCCATGTGTCCCAGTAGTGAGAACGCAAATAGGGAATGAAGGATCTTCTTCTTTAGAAAAACACATAGGTTACTCAATTTATATAAGACATCTCACACAAAAAAAGCCGCGAGGTGCAATTACGATCATTAGGAACATAATGATGTGAATGTTAAAAGGAAATTAAAATATTAATTATGCGATTACCACAGAAATGTACTAAAACGTGTTCTTAGAAAACGTGACTAAAAACTTTTTGAGAAATTCCCGCATTCAATTGACTTACAATTTTACCTGTTGTGACAAAAATCTAGAATATGTAATGGGCTAATGCTCTAACGTGTAGGTGACCTTGAGATATTGGTCACGTTTTTGTGCCGATGGCTTCTCCTGCATGTGATTTATCTAAAAAGTCCCGATGTCAGGTACAGGGCTGCTCAACCTTACTTTTATCAAGATATTTTGTTGTGTCTTTCTATTGCTATCTTTTTTCTTACTATGCTTGAACATCAAGCGGAAGTCTTCACTAACACCGTTTCAATAAAGTTTTCTTTATCTTTATATTTTTGTCTACCACCCTGGTCTACCATACTGGCTAAGTACCTTGAACTATCAAATACTTAAATATCTAGTACAGTATCATACATTTACTATTAGATTGAGTGAAGCGATGTTAGCAGATTGAACCCTTAGGTCTCTGCACGGTCTCTGTAAAGCATTTATCACCCATCATGTCAGCCGTTGGACGCCCACTGCTAGACACAGACCTCCCTTAATGATTTCCAGTTATTAGGCCTGCATCCACCGCGAGCCAACCTCTTTAACCAGATCACAGAGTACAGCGCTGAGCGGCCACCGCTGAGCACATGCTGAGTCAACGCCTTTTTCGACGCAGAATCATTATGGGCTAAGCTATGACCTAAATATATAAATTACCTTGTTTTCTTTAAATTAATTTAAGGCCTAAAATTGTACCTTGTTTTTAGGGTTCCGTAGTCAAATGGCAAAAACGGAACCCATAGAGATTCGTCATGTCTGTCCGTCCGTCCGTCCGTCCGTATGACATAGCCGTTTTTTATTGTGTTGCCTGTGTGTCAAAATAAATGTTTATTCTATTCTATTCTATCACTCATTGCGAGTGCCTGCCAATTTAAAGATATATAAAGTTACTCACGCCACTCGCCAAGCAGCAACGTCTCATCATCAAGCGCGGTGACGAGTGAGTCGGTGCAGCACGTGTTGGTGTTGTCTATGGATATGCGCACCGAGGCGCAGTCCGCTGGCGAGTGCGGCAGCTGCTCCGCGGACTGGGTCGCCACGCGCCCGTTGGCGAGTCGTAGCGAGGCCGTCCGCCCCCCGGCGCCCGTCGCCGCGCCGCCTCCACCATCCTCGCATCTGGAAGGAGATAACATATAAGCATAGATAGATACACCATGCTCCAGCTGCACGGATTCTCAAGGACTTGTAACAGACTTTATATAAGCATACACGAACACAGGATGGTCCAGCCACCCGGACTCTCAAGACCTGGTAAGAGACTAATATATAAGCATACATGAATATACCATGCTCCAGCTAGCCGGACTCTCAAGGCCTGGTAACAGACTTCATATAAGCATACATGAATACACCATGCTCCAGCTGCCAAGAGACTGGTGGGCCTCCATTATCCTCTTATCAGAAAGGAGATATCATATAAGCATAAGTACGAACACGAACACAGGATGGTCCAGCCACCCGGACTCTCAAGACCTGGTAAGAGACTGATATATAAGCATACATGAATATACCATGCTCCAGCTACCCGGACTCTTAAGGACTTGTAATAGACTTCATTATAAGCATACATGACTACACCTCTCTACGGGATAAAATCAGAAATGAGGTGATCCGTAGGAGAACGCGGGTCACCAACATAGCGCAACGGATTAGCTAAGAAGTGGCAATGGCAGTCTCAGGACGGAAAGTTCTCGAGTGGAGATCATGGATCGGAAAAGCTTTGGATGTCCATCAACCGCGAGTGTTCCTTTAAGTAAAGAAATGTTTCGCAACCTACTAATGCAGCCGATCTACTAAAAATATTGTTGGAAGAAAATTTTTTTGAAGGTTTCTTTATTATAATTTGCAAACCAGTTGTTTGAAGCATCATCATTGATAATGTTTTTGGAAGAAACCAAAGACAATAAGTAGTATCCCAGATAATAAAAGGGATTTATTAATGTTTTCACTGGGACTACTATACTAATTAATTTTTCAGATGAGTTTGTGTGTACTACGGAAGTAATTTTCTGCAAATTATATTTCTACTCTGGTGTTTTAGAGTGGAATAGCATCTGTTTTAAAAATCATGATGATTATCAGCACTCGCTTTATAATTAGCAAGGTCATTTATTTTCTTTAAAAACTAAACTGTTGTAAGGATTAAACTGTGTGTGATCATGGATTTGTACCGTACTACGACTGAAAATGATAATTGTACCAATCTTAGTAACATTATTATTTACTTAATCCGTAATGACTATATAATATTCGAATATATTATGTGGCCTGTATTTTCTGTCGATAACTTCCAAGACATCGCAACTTCCAAGAAGGTTGATCATATCATCACTTTATAATGCAATGAATCAGGTGCATCTTTATAATCCTATCCTTCCTGGTTATTTCTGATTGAATTACCGTCTTTATTTTATGATCTCCATAAAATATTTATGTTGAAGCTTGTGCTTGAACAAATTCTAACTCAGAAATAGTTTCAGAATCTTGAGTTGATGCGAGATGTCACTGGTCCTAAACACAGGGAGCTTTATGCCAACTATGGTGTTCTGCTTAGAATTGCTGTTTGAGCTTCAAGCTCATAATAAATTGCCGCTTTGCTTTGAATCTGCTTAAAATGCTCTTTAAAGCGCAGGTCACGCTGCCAATGGGCTTAAGTGGATGTACTTCAACGTGAAGTTACGTCAGCAAGTTCTCAAAGTTTAGATTGCAACAAAGACTTCCCAGGTAACCCATAAAATAACTCAATGTACCTATACCTAGAATTGTTTGATTAGCATATTTCCAAAAAAATTTAATTTAGAATTTATAGTACCTAGAGAGTTAACAACTTGCTTTGTTTGATTATATTTGTTTTGATTTCCACTATATTTCCTTGAATTGAAATTAATGGAATCATCCAACTACATTAATGCTCCAAGTCGTTAAAATATAACAGGAAATCTGGAAAATTCTTGCGGATTTAATAAACATCTGCGAAGCAATAAAAACCATCACAGGTTCGTATGAATAAAATTGAAGGTTAACATTTAATTTGGAATTACCTACATTTAAAAAAGAAATGTTATGCACTGTGACTCCATCTATCGTTTACTATTAAATAACATTTACCTATAATATCTAGGTATTAATTTATTCTATTTATTTGATACAGAACAAAAAACGAAGCTGCTGCCCGTGCACTGGGAAGTATTATTGCAGATATTGCACGTGAATGAAGATATAGGATGTTACTAATCTTAGGCGGGTACTATAAGACCCAGATGTCAGCTAACACAGCTGGTACGTACAAAATATAAATAATCTACCCTTTTCATACTAGGAATTCAAATATATAAGAATTAAGGAAAGTTACCGAATGATTAAACCGACGAATATTCTTGTAACTACGTTCATTTGTTCCACGAGTCCATTGCATAAAGTAAATTGCTGTGACGAATATGCAAATAAAGCTAGACCTTTGAGAAAACGACATCTTTATTTTGGTAGATTTTAAATGAAAATTAAACACACGTTTCTTTGAACTCATTTCTTACGAAAACAATACTGCAGTTGTAAACCAATACTCTACATTAAACATTTAAACAACAAGCTAAATTATTAGAAAATGGTATGAGAAATACTAAATGATACTAAAAATAGGTACCTCTAGTGCTATATTACTACCTAATGATAATATTTTAATCGATTAAAGTTTCACTTCTACAATAAAACTATTTTTTAAGAAACTCAAGATTACTAATATATACCTACCATAATTATTATATCAATATAACCATCATCATCGACCCACAATTTTACGTCCCGCTACTACTATATTTGATATAGTCAGAAATAACAAAAATAAAGATTAAAAGGAAAATGTGCCTTTATGAGTAAATTTTTATGTTTGTGATTATAAGATGTAACTGTAGTAATGATTGAATTTTGTGTTTTGAAACAAACAGTGTTTCAAACACTTTTCACTAAAGATCAAAATAAACCGATGCTGAAAATCCCCACCTTTACACTTGTAACTATTGCCTCAAATGCACGACATTATTTGCTGGCGATAAAACAGATGCTAAGCCATAAGGCACACATTTGCTTGCACGAAACCGTATAGAACATTACTCATACTAAGACCTACGAGGAGCTTACGTGGGAAGTAAAACTCACTTGAAAATTTGAGTTTAGGTGCTGTTAAAATATTGGAGAAACTTTAAAATTATTATATATTTTTACATATTGAAAGGTATTTTCAAGATATGTTCTAATATCCTAATCATAGGATAGGTAGGATAGAAATGTCTTAAAGATACCATCTAAATGTTTACAATAGCTGAAAATATCTTATATAGTAAGTATAAGTATTAGTATATAATAGATATATGTAAACAGATAAATATCTATTCTTTAAGGTTAAACCAAAACTTGTCTTTTATTCAAAAATTGCTATTTAAAACCGCGTTGCTAAGTTTCAAAGTCAGTGAAAAAGAACGAACAGTTAAATTGTTTGTAAGTTATGTAAGAAGTTAGTCAGGCATAGGTAAGCGTAACAAACGTTAATGGGAAAAGCTTGAAAATTGTCATTAGTCACGGTAGTCTCTATATGAATTGGAGATTAACCTACCGAATTTATGATGTTACTGTTTGCTTCATACCATCCAAATAACCAACTCAAGAACGGGAGGGCCAATTTTGGTACCTTTATTTTAAAAAGTCATAGTAGTCCAGTGGTGAATTAAATGGTGGGTTAACATAGCAATAGCAATAAAGCGAGCGAAGCGGCAGGCGGGTTAGATAGTTAAATGTCCGCGGAATCACTCAAATCTCTCAAACATCTCTTATTCCTTCTGTAGCTAATATAAAATATATTCTGACTCAAATATCGTTATGAAAACGATATTACGGAGAAATTATTCCTCATTGCAACTAGAAACTAGGCTAATTATCACCGTGAAACAGCAGAAACTAACCGCATTAGTGCAGAACTAAGACATTTCTCAATTCGTTATCCCAAAGGAGGTTTGAGGCCGTGAGGTTTCAAGGTCGGCCCGGGGAGTACGGACATGACGTATCGCACCCGCTCGCCGTTCTATCAATTTGAACTGGAAGTGGAACGGGCCGAAAAATAATTTGAATTTGAAATTGTAGAATTTTCTTTTTAATTGATGAATTTAATCACTGCGGAATTTATTCTGTTGTTTTGTTTACTTTTAAATGATTAACTTTATGTGTTTGGCTATAACTATACTTTATAACTGTATTCTGGTTCTATTTATAGTTCATCAGTATAGACGTATTCTTCTAAAAAAACCGTTACGTGTAGAGCTTTCGATTTAAGTAGCTTTATTTTTTCATCCATAGGTCTTGTAGGTACCTAAATACAGTTGTCCTAAGCTTCCAGAAAGTTCCACCCAAAGCTATCAAGCGAAACTCGTGATTTTGTTTGTCCTCTCTGTTTTCTCGTCTTATATTGATATTGACCTTTCTGTTACGTGTCGAACTGCCGCCATGTATTATGAACCAAGCTTCCCTCCGCTCGATCTCCAGCCTACCCTGACCCCAAAACCGGGTAATTTCCCGAGCAAACACACCCGTCTAATCGACTACCGGAGGCCTTCTACAGCTGGATACCGAAATGGACGTTTACATAAATTGTATAATATGTTTGCGGCTGAAACTGCGGGTCTAACATTGTTTTTATTGTTCGTTTGTGTTGTTTTGTTTTAATTGAAAATGTGCACGATTAATATAAGGTTGGTTAAACTTTTTTGCATTTAGTATTTGAGTTTGCGGTGGGTGTTTTTATTTCAGTAGAAACCTACTTGAGTGCTCAACCAATACATATTTTTTAACCTTTAGCGCATAGCGAACGGGTAACCTTAGATCATAAGCCCTAGGTTTTAATCACTTCCTTCCTATTCCGGTCGGTCAATATACTAATGGGAAATGCATTTATATTTGCATAGTACTAGATTATATGCATACAATTATCACGTTCACACGTGACATTATTTATACTATATTTATAGACAATACCCGTAAAAGTGTGTTATTTTGTGGTAATATATAAAAATAGATTTATATGTATTTTGACTAGTCTTCCGCCTTGCCACGCGGCTAAGCCCTCATAATTGGTCTGCCTGCAACGCAGGAGGTTGCGGGTTCGATTTCTGCCTCGAGACAAAAATTTGTAAGATTTGTTTTTACTAGGTACTATAAACTATTTATACCTAACTCTACGCGAACATAATATAAACATAAATATAAATATTTCTGGACCATTCACACAGCAATATCTAGCCCCGTGGTAAGCTATGCATAGAAAGAAAAAGCAGTATCATTTTCTTTCATCCCAGAATTTCTATCCAAAACTACCTTGACCGATATAGAGTAAATCTTGTTTACCGTCCCAAATGGATTAAATTTTAAGCTGAATAGCAATTTGAGTAAGACACACAGGAAAAGATCGAATTATCTCGTAAATAGAGGAATTAAAACCTTGTAGTATTTTCCATTAGCTTTATGAATTTTCGCTATGCAAATTTTAATATCACAGAAATCTATCAACCTAAATATTTATTTTGATGAAATTTATAGAGGGTTTTGCTCGAGGGATTGATAGTAAAAGTATTTTTATTTTGAGGTAATATTGAACTAATTGGTTTTATTACAAACGTTTCTCCACTTAAATTTTCAAAATATTAATTTCAAGCTATGAAGGCTCTTTAAAATAAATATGATTGTATTATTTTGCATACTTATTCGCAAAAAGTTGTCAGTCATTTTTAACATACCTAGCTTAAAAGCATAGGTACTCTAACTCTAAAAAAAAAGTAAAAGTAGTTTTATTTTGAGGTAATATTAAACTAATTGGTATTATTACAAACGTTTCTCCACTAAAATTTTCAAAATATTAATTTCAAGCTATGAAGACACTCTATTAAAAAAAAATATGATTGTATTATTTTGCATAGGTACTTTTTCGCAAATAGTTGTCAGTCATTTTTAACATACCTAGCCTAAAAGCCTACTCTAACTCTAATTATGTTATTTTCCCGTTATTTGTAACTTTTCATTGTATTTTAACTCCATATTATAAAAAAACTTTTACCTTTCCACAGTAGGTACCTAAACACCGTCTATCGGAACACTATCAGCCCGTAGAAATAGATTAACATTCAAGGTTCGTACTCGCTACTGTGTGATTTCAATCTATGGCCTATTTTCTATCCTTTATATATGTGTTTCATTTCAGATTTTCTATGCGCTCTATTTCTGCTGCTTAATTAGGAAGCAGATATTTGTCACAATACTTGTAGTGCCGGATTATGATTACGCTTAGTGCTAGCCTAAGTAAATAAGTATAGATAAGGTCAACAAACTATTATACTCTTTTAATAAGTTTATAATGTATTTATAAATAAATAAAATATTACTGGACAATTTTACACAGCGACATCTAGCCCCGTGGTAAGCTCGAAGCTTGTGTTACGGGTGCTAGATTTCTGATAAACTTAATATAATATACATACATAGATAGATATTTTTTATTATACATATATAATAACACCCAGACACCCGGAACAAATATTTGCAGATCATACAAATTGTTGTTCCGAGGCGGGAATCGAACCCGCAACCTCTTGCGTCGCAGGCGGACCTTCGCCCGCTGCGCCACAGAGGTCGTCAAAGCTACAAGTGTGATCAGCACGGATAAATAACAAGTTAAATACACACCCAGGTAACTACTAATTTTAATACTTTTATACCACGAATATCGTAGAACAAAGACCCCCGCAGAATTCAGGAAATTTACCCCTTTCATACCCATACTGAGACATATTGTATAATGAATTTATATACAGATTACTTTGTAAAAGAAAATGTAATTAAACTCCACCATTAAATTCCGTGAAAACCCTCGCCTACCACAGCTGATAAGCTTTGTAGCGTTGATGTATACCGTAGGTATACAATGTATACTGTAGGTATACAATGTTTAGCTATGTTACCTATCTATCGGGTTAACCCTTGATGTTCAGGTGAGCACGCCACCTCGCGTGTGGGGTCAAGGACGGAATCTTGCATCGATGTATTCGCGAACACCCTGTATTACGTCAGCAGTTTTGTGAAAAGGATTTGTAAGTGCTGCTCAGTGGATTTTGTAAGTTTTTTTGTCGATCTCTATAAGCTTGTGAAGTTAATAAATTATTTATAATATGATTGAATTTTCGTTTGTTTTCAGAAAGGTAACGACTTTTTAAAATTATTAAACTCGTGAATAGTTCAATTTTATTATTTTCGATATTGGTACCACGTGGTTAGATGATGCTGTGTGAATAATCCAGCAATATTTATTTACTTATTTATTATCAATAGTAGGTAATTGATACTACATTTTATATGTTTAAATAAATATTACTAAATTATACAATATTGTTAATTCTACTAATGGGCATATCCGAGTTAAATAAATCGGATAAAGCCGCGAGCGGCTTTATCCATAAGTTAGTATTCCATAAGATTTTGTAAGGAATTTGTTTGTGCTGCCATCTACCAACGAGGAGCGAAAGTAAAAGAAGCGCGCCATCTATGAGTTTCAGCAAATACTAGTGGTTCAGGTTAAATTGGGGCGCTCAGAGCTCAGCTTCACTGCGTGGAGCTACTTGTCTTGGTAAGGTGAATTTAAGTGAATTTAATGTGTATTTTCTATTTTGGTATCGTGTTTGTTTGTGACTTACAAAATTACAATTTGCCTCTAGTAAAACTATTATGTTTATGACATAATGCATATAAAAATAAAGAATAGATACTAGTTTTTTACTTTGCCTAGGTATATGCCTGAAATAAATGATTTTTATTTATTTTATGTTTTATTTAAAGTACCACTTAGGTTTCGGTACATTAAAGAGATAACAAAGCAGTATCAAATCAAATCAAATCAAATCAAAAATACTTTATTGTAAGTACACAAATTTACATTTAAAACATTTAACAAATAAAATAACATACACAATAGGTGTGCTTAACCCTTAAAGCGTTTTCTTACAGCAAACCTGGACATAAAGAAAATTATACAAGGTGGGGAGATAGTGTACATAACAACTACATTAGAAAACTTAATACAGAAGAGATAACTAATATCTTGATTTATGTACCAAATTTTATGAATTGTCTGTTTAGAAAATCAAACTTACACAATAAACGCTAAATGTAATAAGAAATTATTGATCTGTATTGGATGAAATGATCAAAGAGGTAGGAATTTTATTTACGTCACGAACATCAAATAAAATCTCAAAAGTACACAAAAGCTTAAATAACCTTGTCTGACTCTTATGAGGTTAGAACTGCATGCAATATGTTACTTGAGGGCAAAGGAAAAAGAAAGGATTTTAGTCTATGTCAGAGTTTTGACTTTATAATTAATTAGACCTATTTTCGTAATATTATTCCAAAAAAAAGTTAAGCCCCAAGGTATATGATTAAACCATTGGAAAAGCCATAGACAAAACAAATTACATTCTAAATTCGATTACATTATGCTCAATCGTATTACAGAAGTGTGTACTTGAAAATACACTCTTTCTCACGCTTCTAAGGCACATTATCGTTTGCACCTAGTGTCAGAACCTTTTAGGTTGTTACTTGTTAGCCGACTTCGCGGAACTTAGGCTAAATATAGACGGGTCAATATTGTGGGCGATTCGGCATCGCCACTCTGTCTGGCATTTCTTGTATCTTTACGACTGCTTGTGTATTGGAATTTATTCAGTACCTGTAGGCTACATATTTTGTATATATTTTGAATTAGTTGCCAGAGCTACATAAGATACAAAAATGTCTTTTAAGTATTATAACTCCAGTAGATAAGTCAATTTAATTTTGTTAATGTTTTCGTTCAGGTAAACCTTATAGTTTCGCCATGTCTATACTCGTATATTTGTCCGCATATGGCTTTGATAAGCTTACTTATTAGCAACAAAGCTAGTTATGTAATCCAATAAGATAATTTTGAGTTACCGAAATAGTTTTCGAATGTGAGGTCTAGTCAGGTGCATTCGAAATTCAAGTTGTGATTTTATAAAGAAATTTTGCTAAATAAATTCTTTGTTTACTGTATACCTGTATACTACGAGTATAACTTTAAAAATAGATAGATAATAATATTATTTTGATAGAGTAAACCGAGACTGGTCTCGATATCTAATCACCAGTTCATATTGATTTAGTAATTACGTTGAGCGTTTAGGTGGAATCGATGAAATAAAACGAAAACGATACAACTGATTGAAGAGATAGGGGATATTATTAATCGATTATCTAGTAGTGTATAATCTATAACTATCTTTACATAACCTACATCTATAAAATATTCTTTCGTCCGCGTTCTATTACATTTTCTTGCTGTTATAAATAATATAATATCGCCTTTGTCCTTCTGCTGGTTATAAACAAACTCTCCACCAATTTTCAGCCAAATAAGTTTAGCTGTTCTTGAGGTATAATAGTATACCTAACACGGCTTTCTTTAATATTATAGATTTTTATTAATTCAACCATACTTTATATATTTATATACTTTCAACATAAAGTCTAATACTGACTTCAATTTCCAATGAAAACCCCTGCAAACATATTTGCGAGAAAAGCTTAATAAAAGTCCCTCGCACGAACTCCGTCTGAATAGACTGGCACGTGTAGGAACTGGAGGCAACGGAAACCAATCAATAATGGATTGGTTCATTCACTGCTTAGTTCGCCCAGTCAATGAACTGTTTAATTATTTATATAGCCTGAGGGAAATGGTGGTGAAAAAGAATTTGTTATACGTGAGTTATACGCACGTTATTTTAGTTGTGTGTAGTAGTTTTTTATCGTATACCTTGAATATCTACAATTTCGTTTCTACAGATTTTAAATACTAAAAATAAAAAAATACCTAATTTAACATTCTAAAACTCTAAATGAAGAAGTAAAAGTATAATTTTGTCTATGTTGTTAAATTTCTTTAAAAGTCTTTCAAAATACATTTTAATAACTCAGTTCTGTATCTATGTTCACTTATGTATTTGAAATGTTATCAATCTAAGTTTTTCACTTAAAACTTTATTCTCTTCTACTGGAAAATATGTTTCAACTTAAGTTAAAAATTACGGTCCATTATGGAACAGCTCGTGAAACACGTGCGAAGTAGGCGGATCACGTATTGCATGAAGTGCTGTGCTATCAGTAATTATTTCCATTTCCATCTATTTTGTAATATTCTGTAGATGTTTGTTATTGCAAAGAGGTATTTGTTTGTTTGAATATTTTGTTTTCAAAAGCTACAGATAGATAAGGTTGTCAGCATATCAGCCCACATTACGTCCCACTACTGGATTGGACACAAATCTCTGTCTATTTTAAGAAGAACGAAAATTAACATACATTAAATCCAAATATATCAATTAAAAAATATATTTATGTCAAAATTTACAAGAAATAGTAACAGTTTCACTATACTTAAAATCAAAATTTGCATTTTTGATACTTTTTTAAGTTAACTATCCTTTAATTGTAATGTTGTGAATGTCGCAGATTGCTACGAAAGACAACGAACGTAACGCGTAGGAGTCTACGAAACGGCGTAGCGCGTAGATGTCTACGAAACTGCGTAGCACTCATTGTAATAAAAACAATTTCAAGCAAGCTTTTAACATAATTAACCCCATTTTATTTTAGAAATCGTTTTAATCTTGTGAATGTGTGGCTATTGCATTACAATATTTTATGTGAACTTGTTTTTTATATGAGAATAAAAATATTTATACCGAAACCGATATTTAATCATCAGCTTCATTTTACGCTGAAAAATTTCATAATACTATGAAGCTGTAAAACCTGACTCTTGGTCTTACAAAAGTAGAACGTCTGCAAGAAAGCCGAGTGTTACAAAACTTGTATATTACGGAACTTCAGAGCTAAATATAAGTTTCGCTATATACATCTGTAGACGCCTAGAAAGTCTGAACGTGAGTCGACTTCGTAAGGCTTCCCCCTGTTCCGAGACAGCCCCCACCTTAAATAATTTCAGGGTTCCGCACGTAAATACTAAATATTGTAATAAATTCATACGCATCTAAGCAATGGATTGTTCCCTAGACATTCCTAAGGAATAAAGCGATTTATTAGACGATACGAGATTGAAGATTTCACTGATAGATATTCATCAGTTTTATAGTTTCTAACATTTGCAAAAAAATGTATGAATTAAAAAAAATCTGAAAATACCAAAAACCTAATAAATACTAGTTATGAAGGGTATACTTGTTTTATAGCCAATACGTTTTACTGTTTTCATTTTTTAAGTGAGTATCCCATATTATTAATATCTATAAAATTAAAAAAATCTCTATGTCGTATCGCACGATTAAATGGCCCTTTCGCTGAATTATGCCTGAAATATGAATAACTAAAACACTTTTGTATGGATGTTGTTTCTCACATTACGAGTTCTCTTTATGATAATAATTTTCTTGTTAAATTAAGTAATGTAAGACTGAACGGCTGTTTATGATGAAATATTCAAACAGCTATCTAATTTGATTCAATTCGTGCTCTGGTTTATACATTTTTTTAATGTTTAAAATATGTTTTAAGAAATAAGACCGCCCATTACGCATACGTTTTTGTAGTTTTTAAGTTCTTTTGTAACTATTATTCTTTTGTAATATCTTATGTTATACGGTTCAATTCTTTAAATATTGTATTTATAAACCACTCTTCGTAGTAATTATAAAACTCAAGAACGGCTGAGCTGATTTAGGAGCTTTTGCTACACAGGTCACATAGACACATCTAGCCCAGTGGTAAACTCGAAGCTTGTGATTTGTTATAAAAGCTAGGCTACAGACGATATATAAAGTTATAAACCAGCTTAACGCCGACGAAATCATTTATTATATACGGAACCTCATCGCTTCTCACGCCCCGCCAATTTATACAGCCTTATTACGCGTTATGAGTAATATCACAATAATATCTCGACTTTTCCAACGAAGTACGAACTACATTATAATAATGAACAGAATGACTCATCAGTTGTATTCAGACTAGAGTTAGTTGGCCTTCATAGTTCTTTGACGCATAAGAGGGCTTTTGTTGCCCTTATATTCAGCTTAGAGTACTTTATTAGTGGACGAACTCTGTGGCGCAGCGGGCGAAGGTCTGCTTGCGACGCAGGTTGTGGATTCGTGTCCTCGGAATAAAAAAGTACGATCTGCAGATTTTTGTGAGAGAGAGTAGTAGAGAGACACTCTCAACAAAAATAATTATCTATCTATGTACATGTTTTTATTATATTTAGTATATCAGAAATATGGCACTCGTAACACAAGCTTCGAGCTTACCACGGGGGTAGATATTGCTATGTGAATTGTCCAGCAATATTTATTATTTATTTATATTTTCTGAACTTTATTCTTTACTAGCTTTCCACCCCAGGATTTTCTCGTATTTTATTTTAATAGTGGGACTTTAATTGGGTAGGTAAGCAATAAACATACCTAAGAACAAATTTTTTATTTGTAAATTGTAATTTTGTGTGAGTGCAAATATTAAATAAAATTTCAAAAAATATGGATTTGTTTGGTTTATGAGTTGCCCCATAATACAAAATAATCTAAAGAACTACCTATGTTAGACCTTAATACGCAGTGATCCTTATAGGCTATAAAACTTTTTGTAGAAGATGCATGAATCGGAGCGCTGACATGAATTTCGGCCAAGGACGGGCTAGCCGAAATGTTCGATGCATATTGCATGATGGATCGTAGTTAGTACACTCGGTACATACATAAGCAGCCTTGTAAGCTGCAGTTTGTGAATTACGAATAGTAGACACGATGAATACATTTAACATTACTTACATGTTATAAACCTTTACAGATAGATATGAGCAACATTGTTATAATCCCTTCTCAATGTTAGCATGAAAACACGAAGCGAACTCTAGGAAAAATAGGTCTAGGCAAAATTTATACATAAGACAATGAAAATTAATGTTTTGTTTTTTAAGAGAACAGACTCTTAATAGCCTAAATATTGAATTTTAATAGTCTAAATATCTCTTAGTCTAATAGACAGAAACAACTCTTAATAGTCGAAATATTGAATTTTCCTATCAAATTGAGACCACTTATTTGTGATTATTGTTGTTCAACTATGTAATATTAAGTTTTTTTTGTTTTAAATACTAATAGTGCTTGGCGCCAAAGGCTTTGCTTAACATCTTTACGTTTTGTTTATTTATTAAACTTTACGAAAATTTTTAGAGTTGAAATGCCAGTTTAATCACAAAGTTCCACCATTACCACTTTCAACCATAAACTCGAACTTTATCGATAAAATCTTTCGAAATAAATAAATCGATAAATAAATGATTTAATTTTTTCTAAATTTAACTTTCATTCATTTAACTTTCATTTCATTCATTTAACAAGGTTATTGAGTTATTTAAGAGTAAAAATTTTATCTTTTTTTATGTAAAAATAGTACGTCGTCTGTTTAAGTTTGTTTTTAACGATATTGTTAGTTTACCCATCAATGGAAACTTTTAATTGGCCGTCCATAAGTGGCAAAGTATGTCATATTATTAATACTGTATAATCGTTATGTCTAGCTGTAAGTTTCTTAAAATTGTGAAAATAAAATAAATAAAATAAATAAATAAAAGTTACGTCGAAATGACTAGCATAATTTGATCCTCACAGAAATATAATCATAATTATACAAAACATTCGTGCACAGCGTAACAATCTATCACATCGATCGTCTATAATGACTACAAGCTGGGAGGCGTACAATATTGATTGACATACATTGAATACCTATCTGATATGCGAAATGTGGCCTGCGAGTTTTCAACGACTTCCTTGCACTATACACTGTAAGCATAACGATAAGGTCGGGATTGTAAGCATACGTCATACGTGGAATAAAACAACAGTTAGTGGGTAACATTTATTGCAAGCATGGTAACAGCTGATGACACCATCCAATGAGGAAATGAAAATTGTTGATGAACCGGTGAGCATATGTTGGATAACAAGATAAAGTCCAATTTCCACTGAATGTAAACGCATGCGCTGTAAACTTACGGTTACCAAATGTTTTGCAGACTATTACAAACCTCATTGAACATGCCAGTTTATTAGATACGGACCAAAGCCATTAAATCTAACTAGCACTGCTCCCGATGCTTCAGTGGTAAGTGGACCTTAACATGAAAAGGGCAACGCCGAAAATAGATTGAACCGGTCTGCGCAGCTCAACCTATTTTCGCCACTTAGTTTAGCCTTCTCGTTTCGTAACTAGACTTTCCGTTTCCTTTGTGGGAATTGGCTGCTATTTTGGGTCAGTGAAAGCGAATGAAGTTGGCTGAAAACGTTGGCATGGCAATGTATATTAGGAACAGGGTTGAACTTTCGCTCGATAGTGAGAGCAGACAGAAGCACAGAGAAGAGAGGAGCGTACAGAAGCAAGACAACAGATATAGAATAGAGGAAGACGTACAGATGATTGGTGTGTTCATGGTCATTGGTGTCTTGGGCAGGCTGGGAGCCAGAGCGCCGCAGCCGCCAGATGGCGTGGCGAGCCGCCACCAGCCGCGCGAAGCCGTGTCGAGCCACACTCGGGAGCGCTAGGCGCGCATCCCACCGCCCGCAGCACCGCCCGCGAACCCCCGGCCAAGGGACAGGGAAGGCTCAACAAGTAGAACCAGGACAGGATCGGTCAAGGCGGCTTTGACCACGCTAACTCCGTTACCACTTACACTACTCGCAAAAGCTTAGCCTAAATCACAACCGAATATCACAAGCGGTGGCAAGCAAGCTTTAGTGGACGGCGGCGCTTACGTAACCTTAGACTAGATGATTTGTAAACGTGCAAAAATTTAATCACAGAAGTAAGCCTTAACTATAACTAATCTAACTATCAGTTTTTCAGTTATGTAACGGAGCGCGTTTGTGGGGGCGAGGACTGGCGCGCGGGATGTTGGCCGGGGGCAGACTGTCGCGCAGCGCCGCCGTCCGCCCCCCCACCACCCCTTACCCCGCCGCTTAGGCTAAACTTACACTGACGAGTTTCTTGGAAAGTATCCTTAAGGTTTTTCATTGTAGGTTGTTGCTGTCGATACTCGTGGGAAATATATTTATGCTGCTTTTGAGCGAAATTACAGAGTGATATTGTTTAGAGGTAGTGTATACTATAACTGAATAGTATCAATTTAGTAACCAATTCCGTTCTTGAATACTATATAATAATTTGTTTATATAAATAATGAGATTTACTTTATTAGGTACCTAAATTCAAAAATAACTCATAACGTAGAAAAAACCTTATAAAATCTAGCTCTCTAGATAAGAAAGATTAAATTACATAAAAAGTTCATTATGTACAAATTGCCATTACTTTACGCTTGTTTCGTTTCTGAGCTAAACATGATTAAACACGGGTAGGTATAGTTCAATAAAGGGAGCAGTTTAGCCTCAACCTTATTTGTATTAGAGTCCGGCCGAGCTAGAGTTTAAGTCATCCCTGAGGAGTCGTCGGCAAAGACGCGATAAAGACGCGGATTACTGCTGCGTTCCATCTGCCCCCTCTTTAATCTATGAGTTATGTAGGCTTAGTATGTTTGCAATTAAATAATAAATAAATAAATATTGCTTTTATGATATGTCTTGTGGTGTTGGCTTAAGATTAGAAACATCACTGAAGCTCATCAAAAAAGTTGTGATAATACCAAAAGGAGTTACAATAGGGACACCCATGCTCCATTATGGTAATGTTTGTTATTAAAATACATCCTACAAAAGTTCTGTAACTTTTAAGTAATCTTACTCGTTGTTGCCATAATGGGCAAAGTAGCCGTTGTGTAAGCCTAAGCAAAATGTTGGCGGTTATTAAATATTTACCTAAATCCGTTCTTAAGCAATATTTGGGCCCGGCTTACAAAGGCAACGTTAATTGAACCCGGTTTTGTGTTTTTGTTTGCTTTTTATCACTGAATGTTCGGTTTAATGCTCCTTTAACTTGTTGATTATTGTATAATAAAAGACAAAGGTAATAAATTGTTTAATAAATTCCATAATATGTCCTAAAGATCTGCTTACTTACAAACAAAATATAACCTTTTTACTTAGTGAATTAAAAAAATCTACTTTTATTCTATTATCGGCACCTATTTCTATTTAATTGAACATGACCATACTTTTTGGTGTAGGTAAGCATAGTATATTGCAGTAGGATATTAATTTAATATAGCATTAAAGTAAATCACTAAAATAGTCCGCTATCAACGATGTATTTATAATAAAATTAACCTTATCAAAAAAAGTTTATATATCTTTAGGACCACGTCATCTAGCGGGGACTAGCCGAACCTAAAAGGTAAGCTTAAGCAAAAGCTTCTTATTCAGACATTGTATTTGTGCCAGGTAGGGGAACGTGATATCAAACTGGCTAATCTGCAATATCGGAGCAGGCTTTGACCTGACCTTGGGCCACTGCCCTTTGTAGCTGGGACAAAAGAAAGTGTTCTTTGTGGAAACATCTACCTACAAGTGTTGTTGGGTGTTTAGAAGTAGGTAGGCGTGTCGATGGGGCTAGCGATGAAGATTATGATGATAAATGAAACAAAGAATTAACAAGAAATGAAGAAACATTAGTTACAAAGAAAACAAAATACTTACCTACTAAAAGCATTTTGCAGCATGCCCAAGTGATATCTTGATAAAATATGAAGAGTAGCCAATTATTTTGTTTTTTATATTTTTAGTTTACTTATATCTCTTTATTTTATATTTTTATTTATCTACACTATTAAAATTTTTGCTCCAGTTATGATAAGAAGACAAGTGGCCCCCATACAAACATAATGTAACGCGGACGGAGTTGCGGGCACCGCTAGTGCAAGATACAATTATTAAACGAATGTTGCTAACACCATAGACTAAATTGTGTTTAATTTAGTTTATGTGCTAACACTGAAAGCTTAAAAGCTTTAAATTTGCCGCTACTCGCCACGAGATGGCGTTAGTAGCACGCATTATAAACTTAATTTGTTTACTTTTCAACAGGGTTTTTACATTTTCAAAACCATCTTTTATCAAGTCAACATGGACTTATGATTGCTTATACCTACCAAAACTAAATAATAAGCAAATTAAGTTGAGTAAGCAACTTAGGACGAACTTATACAACATTATTGGTCTGACTAATAGAATTGAACGCAGCCTAGCAGTTTTGTAGGATTTATGGGGAAAATAAGCAAGTTCTTACTTAAGTTAATCGGATTAAGATAGAAGGAAAAACTTTGGAACTGCGCACTAAAAGAAAAAACATGGTATTTTGGCAGGTTACGGGCCTGAGTAAAAATCAATGATGTTGTCTAATCAGTATGTCTACTCGTACTCTAACAACCGAAACGAACAATATAGTTAAGAATTAAAGTATTAGCATTGCCATTCAACGTGGCAACGTCGCCAGAATTCATTGCACTTTACCATTTGGTAACGAAAATTAAGCATTTGGCAAGGAAAATGGGTCGATTGTTGAGGTTGAGGTTTAGGATTAGGGATTATGGTTTAATTTTTATTTTTTTGTTAGATTTTTTTTTTCTCTAACAACAAATCTAACAAAAAAATAAAAATTAAACCATACACAAAAAAACCATTTGGTAACGGATATGAATTTTTCTAAATACTTGCAATTCTTTAAATAAATAAAGAGTTTTGGTTTTAGGAATGTATTTAGTACTTCTTAGGTAGGTACCATTTCATGTGAATTAATTAGTAATCATTCAACTCAAACCAGAAGTAAACGTATTTCCAACAAACAAGTAAATTATCGTAGACGATAACAATAGATACCCTTTCTTTGCTAAAGGCCATCAATTTACTTTTCTTGGAAACAATGGAGAAAAGGCACGGCTTTGAGATGAAATGATTGACGAGTGCGGGAGGGGTACGATGTCCAACCTATCTACTAATAGTGCTATTCTGTAGGTACTGTGAACCTCACCTTCCGTTTCGTGACTTTGCCCCCTATGCAATAGATTTTCCCGCGGCGATGAATGAGATTGTATTTTTAAATTATTTATAAATTATAGCTTTCGGCCCCGCGGCTTCACCCGCGTTATACCAAATACATTTTCCCGCTGTAAATAGCTCTTGGCTTTATACTACTTCTTCAATAATTTTAAGCTCAATCGATTCAGCCGATTAAGTTATAAATAGTGAAACTAATACAAATTTTAATGTTTGTTAATTTATTTTCTATTAATCCCAATTTCAAGAATAAGTTTGTTCAACTTAACTAGAATAACATTTGAATCACCAGCTTTTAAATAATACCTACTTGATTCAATAGTTTCATATTTTTTAAGTACGAGTATAGTAACATTCATAAGTTTATCAAAAGTTGTAATGAATGATTCGGCTGTTAAACAGAATGTAGAGAGAAAATACGTAAAATATAAAATATCCATAAAATCCTAAAGGTATCTTGGACTATTTGGTCGGAATTAAGTAGGTAAAGCCTTAAAATGCTTTATTGCCACGACTAAAACCGAAAAATATATTATGGTATCCATAAAATATAAGCACAGCCACGCACAATCTACACACAAACCAAAGCCTATATAAACAGAACCGCAATTGTAAAGTTCTAAGACACCACGACTGAAAGCAATTACAAGTTGCTGTATCCAGCTGGGACTTCGGATTACTTCTCAATCGACTGTTGCAGTTCACAAAGGGATTTGTGAACTGGCCACATGAGAGGTATAACGTTTTGCTTGAGCGTAAAGAGAGCTATGTTCTATGGAGATATAATGTAGATGGTCTAGTAACATGTGTTGGGAGTATCGACGTTTAACGGTCTAGAAGGTTTATCCTAATATCTACATAACACAAACTGTAAAAATAAGTACATTTTTTTATCATCATCATTATTCATTTTATAACATAATATTCCTTCACTTTATATAGTGAACTAGCTTTCCGCCCTGCGGCTTCGCCCGCGTTTTACATTTTCCCGCAATTTTCTTTGCTATATTATAGCCTATGTTACTCGGGGATAATGTAGCTTTCCAAAGGTGAAAGAATTCTTGAAATCGGTCCAGTAGTTTCGGAGCCTATTCATTACAAACAAACAAATCTTTCCTCTTTATAATATTAGTATAGATTACTCACGTATATTAACGTTAAAACACTCTCGACGTTTCGACCACAACATGAGCTTTTTCAGTAGGAGTGAGCGTCCCACCGTGCTACGTCACAAATGACACATGTCCTTCAAACTTTTTAACCTTCTCAGAACATGCCGGTATCCTCACGATGTTTGCCTTCGCCGTTATAGCAAGTGTTTTATTGTACATTATTAAAATTTGAACCTCATTTGAAATACATCGTAAATGTTAATTTGTGCTCAAGTACATAAGTTAATTGTTACTTAATTTGTTTCTGATTATCTTTAATTAAGACGTACCCACCTACCTACTCAAAACAAATACTCCATCATTTACAATACACCTAAAAGCTTCAAGTGAACATCAAAAAGGGCTACTGACAACACTGTCCTTTCTTTTATCCTAATGTAGCCTTATAAGATTACGTAACTAAATACAATTTAGTGAATTTGAGCATTAAAGGGTAGTGGTCGGCCACGGCACCTATAAGTCCTGAATAAATAATGAAATAACGCCTTTTATGAAATTTAAAAGGGATTCATCATTTTGCGTGACTAATCTGTTTTGAATATAATTTCATTTATTTCACCCCATTTATGCATATTGAGGTTTTGTTAGCGAATTCAGAGTACAATGTAGAAGGGTAAGTAATTTTATTTTGTGGGTTAATCGGGAAATTGCGGGTTTGTTTAGGTAAATAATATTTTGCTGGATTTTCAGATAAGTGGGTGGTAAAAATTTTATTTAGTGGAATTGATCGCACAAAAGGTATTTAACTATACCTGTCCACATACAACTCAAGTATATAAGTATTAGTACCCCTGTCTTATTTAAATATCATCTTGCTTTTCCATCCAAATGTTGCCTGGAAGAGATCGGTCTTCAGCGATAAAGCCGCCCACAGTACGTGTCTATTTATGTGGTGTAATCATGTGTTTTGTTTTTGGTGTATAATAATTTTTGTATTTTATATTGTGTTGTATGTCGTACAGAGTAAAGGCAGAAACACATTATTAACACCCGACGCCACCCGATGCAACACGATGCGTGTTGAGTCGAATCAAATGTATGGTTTTCTATAGACCAGAAACACACTTTGAACACGCGACCCGACGCCACGCGTGCACACGCCACCTGATCCAGACGTGCCAGATCTGCGTGTTGCGTGTTGCGTCTGCGTGGTGGGGGTAAACACGCCATCCGACGTGGGCGCGCAGTATGACAACACTCGACGCCACGCGTCATTCGTTCGTGAACTGTCACTTTATGCCAATGTCAAATTAAATTTTTGCATTTATTTAGCGAAATGATGATGAAATGCTAGTATGTCGTGGCGTCGCGTGTTGGTAATATGCACGGTGCACGTCGGGTGTCGACACGTCGCGTCGCGTCGGGTGTTAATAATGTGTTCCCTGCCTAAGTATACTACGAGTAGTATACAAACACAAATGTTATTTAAAAAAAGGTTTAACAAATAAGGTACTAGCTAACTTAAAAAGAAGTGGATAGGTATAGTAAAACCATTTCTAAAATGAACGCCCCTCCACCGAATTTTGTATTTTTTTTTCTGTGTATTCTGTTTTTCTGTATTTCCTCTCACACGTTGAAATCATCACGGTTTTGTGGAAGGGAGTTCATTTTTAGAATGGTTTTACTATACCTATCTATATCGATTGAAAACTAGGGATGCATCCGATACCGATACCGATACCGATATATCGGCGATATTCGAAGTTTGCCGATATATCGGCATCGGCGATATTTTTATGGCCGATTCACCGATACTTTTCAAATTTCGCGCTTTAAAAATGTTATGTAAACGCGCGTGTTGTCTCGTCACACTTACAGCTAACTGCAAGTTCTGAGATGCCTACAAGTGGCGGGCTTTGGAGCCCCTGTCTACCCTGAGCTGCAATTCTCTCATATAGGAAGTCGAGAGATACCTAAGGTCTCCTAATATATCGAGAGGCGCAGATCCGTTCGTTTTCTGGCGCAATGACGTTTTATACCCAAACTTGAAAAAAAAGCGCAGAGGTACTTTAGTTTCCAAATGAGTTCTGTCGCGAAATCGCCTTTCTCCGCAAAACTTAAGAATACTTTTTTTTTAAACAAAAATATCATTAATGTTAATTTTAATTACTAAAACTAGCGACTATAACCTGTCTATAGTTTTAAATGGCGTTATTTAGTCTGTTCTGTTATATTTTGTTCTTTTTATATTCGTAAAAAAATAATCTGACTATAATGTTATATTTATTTTACCTTCATTTTTGAATTTAATAAGCGTATCGGTATCGGCATCGGTATCGCCGATATTTTTATAAGAGCATCGGTATCGGTATCGTATCGGCAAAAAGGTGTATCGGGGCATCCCTATTGAAAACATCTATCCGGTAAAGCATAATAATAAAATATGTCTACTGTTCTTGCCTATGAAACTCCCATGGGTATTTCACTCGCAATGGATTGCTATTGTAACAACAGATCAGATATCGATTGCAGCCAATTGGCTTTGTTATCAACCACTCGTGCGTAAACGAAGTAGTTTTATCGCGATATAATGATCGACATTATTAGCTATTGACAACAAATCACAGACTTGCTTTTCTCGCGGCTTTTATATTTCGAGTGTTTGAAACTTTATAGTTCATACTGTTACAATTTTGGTATAAAAATCGGTTGGTGCAGCCAAAATAGGTAAATAAAGGGTAAGATGCTATGGAAGCTGGACTTGTATGCTTTATTTTTTTATCTTTGAGAATGCACTTAAAAATATGAGTCATGTTACTCAAATTTTATTTATTATCTATTCAGCTGTTGCGGTCAACAGCTATCCATACCTAAAAGTTTTACAGTTATTTAAGTCGAAGGACACAAGCGAGAAAATCCAACGGCTAAAATGATGATAATAAAAGTAACTTAAATAGAGCTGGAAATAGATAAAATACGCTTTACAGCCTCCGATTTGAGTGAATTCGTGAACGTAAACTATAAAGCGGTGAGATCACTTGGAAATTTACACATCGGTGTTTATTCTCCGCACTTTTATTAGTGGGGATTTATAGAAGCCATTCGTGCCGCGCCGCAAACGTGTTATCGATATGGAATTACGCGAGAACGATATACTAGTGAGCTTTCTTCATCATCATCATCATTATAGCACTCTATATTTCGTCGTATCGAAAGGGCGCGGGTCGTCCCAATAGAACTTATTATCGGTCGGGGGATTTGATAAACCAATCAGAGGGGATTACGATCGTTGAAGACAAAACGTATCATCGCGTACAAAAGCTGCCGCGCTTAATGTTATTTTCAAAAAGTTCAGTCAAAAGACAAAACGTATCATCACGTACAAAAGCTGCCGCGCTAAATTTTATTTTCAAAAAGTTCAGTCAAAAGACAAAACGTATCATCACGTACAAAAGCAGCCGCACTAAATGTTATTTTTGCCGGCCCTCTAATTAGAAGGCTCTTCAGCCGAGGGCACTACAGCCAAGTGGCTCGCAGTCGGGCCCTTCTACTGGATTTGCATCGCGCTATCTAGTTCACACGCGCTTTGACAGTGACTATGAGGCGAGACCGCTTTTTGAAACGATGACTCTAATAGTCATTAGTGCGGTTTTACAATTGCGTTGTCTTTCATCAATAGTCGTGGATGAAAGAAATAAACACCTATGAAGATAAATTAGTTACTAAAATTTATATTTGTGGATTATTATTGGATACGTGTTTTACTGTTTCTTTACGTGAATAACCGTGAAAAGAGGAGAGCACCTCATATCTTTCCACATTTCACCTACCTACCTACCAATAACATTATATGTGAATATTGTCCAGCAATATAAAAAAAATAAGTTTATAAGGCCTACACGACAACCATTGTTTACTACATAATTATATTGACATAGAAAAATATTTAAAATCGGGATATCATCTAACACAATTACAGCCTTAACATTAAATTGGTCTTTTTTGTTTTGGTCATAAATGGTAGAACGAACACTTTTAGACCTTGTTCTCTACCTATAAAATATATGTTTGTTAAATCGTTTTCTTTTTACCCACAGATATAAACCCTTACCTCCTTCAAATGCTGGTTAGTAATGTCATCTAGGAATGTTTCCGGGTCACGGGCCGCAATCTGCGCGAAGATGTCCGATACACCGCGTTTCTGCCTCATTGGACAACGAATACGCAGACAGTTCAGATGGAATTTATTAATAAACTTACAAGATATAATAAGAACTGGTGTATTTTGAAATAAACGGAAAATTGGAGAAAGTTATAAATGACCGATGCTCAACCATAGTTTTGGAGATTATAGATAAAGAATAAATAAATATTGCTGGACAATTCACACAGCAACATCTAGCCCCGTGATAAGCAAGAGCTTATTCGTAACACAAGCTAAGAAGCTTGTGTTACGAATAGAATAGAATATACTTTATTGCACACCACAAAAACAGAAACATACAATACAAACTTAAGACTAAAACATTTGGAAGTACAATGTTACGATCGATTACGAAAAAGATTGATTTTTTATAATAAAGTTTTCAACAATAATTTGCCCTTTCGCTCGGGCTATTATTCCCATTGCATTTGGTGCATTTTTCTTTATTTTGTAACCATAATATGTGTGTCCTTCTATATCAAAAGAAATTGTTCATACAAGAATCTGCACCGTAATATCTATATACCTACTAAAAAATCATTAAATCATGGTATATCCCGTGTTAAATCATAACAATTGAAGATAAAGAAAGCCCTCTGTTATCTTTGAAGTACGACATTCAAAATAGTATCTAGTATTTGAAACAAATCCCAATCGCTACCCTACTGACCCTCAAATAAATCAATGACCAAACAAATAGAGTAGAAACAGGAACCTATTCATCCACCCTTTGTAAGAAACCTTTTGGCAACAAGGACTATTGTCGGGAAAAGTGTTGACAATATTGTTACAATAGACTCAAACATTTATGAGATCTTGTTACTGCGGCGTCATTTCCGTATTATTTTGTTTAGGTTTAAGGCTCGGACAAAGTCGAATACAAGCCAATATACTGCATACTATCAGTATAAAAACTACGACCTTAGAAATAAAAATCAGCATCGTTGCCTATTCTTCTTATTTTTATTTAATTCTCCCCAATTCTTGTTTTATTATTTCCGTTCTTACTAAAGGTTAAACTTTAAAATAGAATAAAACTTACTACATTCAGGTGACACGGTAAAGTTTGCCCATTGAATTATCTTTATTTCTAATCAAGTCTATAAGTATAAAGTTTAAAGCACTTTAGCACGCGACAGTCCAAGCCCACAGGTGACACTCTACCCTTGTTGGAGGCGATCCGCGTTGATTTTGATAACCTTGTCCTAAATGTCGCAAGATTTACGTGTTGGCTATGCTCTTGTTACGTTGTGGTTCTGTTTAAATTTATAGTCCTTTGCTCTAATTATTATTATTATAATTTCTATTATTTAACACCAGTGTCTGTATATTTATAACTATCCAGTCCATACATAGGTTGCCTGGAAGAAATCGCTCACAGCGATAAGGCCGCCCATTTTACTCCGAATGTTTTAGCCTTAAGTTTATATTGTATGTTTCTGTTTATGTGGTGTGCAATAAAGTACCTATATTCTATTCTATTCTCTAATCGATTGTATACTTCTGTATTTTTTGTTACAAAAGTCAAAAGCATCTTTATTATGAAACTCGCCTTTAAAATTAAATAATTAACAAATAATACTCGGTTTATTTAAATACAAAGAGAATTATTCACGTTTTAGTGGTGTTGATTAACTCTTCTTATTGACTCTTCATCAAGACTTGTAAAGACTAATTATCTAATGTACTTAGGTAAAACATTATATAATTATACCTTTGAAATAAACGTTTTAATATCGATGAATCACATTACCACACAACAGTACAATTCTACGGATGACACTCAACCCACGTTTAAAGGGAGCCAATCCGCTCTAATTTTGATAACCTTGTCCTAAATGTCCCAAGACTAATGGATTTACTATGCGATTTAAGCATTATTTAATGTTTGTGGTTACAGTTATGTTGATGATCCTTATACATAGTTGCTTATATTTATGGTAGTGAGTATCGTTTGGTTTGGTATCATATTTCCATATAATCAGTACTTATTATAAAACAAAGTTAATGTCGCTGTCTGTATGCTTCAATCTTTAAAACTACGGTACATATTTTGATGCAGTTTTATTTAATAGGTATTTGTCTATGGTGAAATAAGTGCCAGTATTCAAATACGCCGACTTGTGAAACTATATTCTCAACTCACATTACTTTTAAATTTAGTCTGAGCCAATGAAACTGCACTAGATTAAATCTGAAGCACGAAACAGCTCACACACTCATATTTGTACTACATTTCAATTGTTTCAACTGGAACACGGATGAATTTTAACAGCATACGTGCTCGAAATAGCTGAAACAAGTCTTTCTACGTTTTTACTTTCATAGCAGCTATTTTCCTACTGAATTAAGCGGTAGGCTGAGCACTGAGTAGTTATATGCAGTCGCGAAAAGGTTTTTGAACCGATTTGTATAACTCTTTCTCGCAACATTACCCATATTACTTTTTATTCGTCATCATTATCATCACCCTTATTAACGTTCCCACTGCTGAGTCACTGGGACTTCTCTCTTGATGAGCGAGATTAGGCTTCAATTCACCACGCTGACCAAGTGCAGGTTGGTGAATAACACATGTAACTCAAACTTTTCAAAGTTCTCGGAACATGCCGGTTTCCTCACGATGTTGGCCTTCTCATAGTGCTCGTAACGCAAGTTTCGAGTTAACCTCGGGGCTGCGCAAATAGTTCAGCAATATATATTTTATTTTATTTATTTATGTGAGATACTCCATTTAACGAAATAATTTATAAGTTTTATAAATTAATGCAACTCTTTACTGTAGGAAAATCTTTATAATTTCTTTAATCTTTCTATCGCGTAAAATATAATATAACGTGTATAAAGTCGCGTGGCGCTCCGCTTTCTATATTCACACGTCAACAGTGAACAATTTGTATACACATAACGATTATATCTGTATACAAGGTGTACCGCAACCGTCTAACTTCTGACATGAAAACTCGTTTTTTAAACTTTAACGCGTTATCGCGTATCTCATGAAAGAGCTTCCTGCTGAATAATAAAAGGATAACTCACGTTACGTCGCGTGCTTTGTTCGCGGTTACTTTGCGTTTTCATTGCGTTTGTACAACGCGTTTGCCCGCTGGGAGTGGAAAATCAACAGTTTTCACGGCAACACTTTGGGGAGTTTATTGACGATTGCACGACACGTGACACGCAGTTTTAATCCAAGACCTATTTGGTGAAGGTACTGCCTCCGACGCACGAGATTGGGGGTTCGATTCCCGTCCAGGACGAATGTTTGTATCTACTGATTAGTGCCGCATGCCCTGTATGTTCTATGAATATTCAAAATATACTCTTGTATCCGTAACACAGACTTTGAGCTTAGCACTGACCTACCTGACGAGATGTTTTTATGTATGAATATTTATTGTAAGTAATTGTAGGTTTTTGCTAACCCTCTATGTGTAATAAATAAAGCATGCACTCTCTTGCATATAAAATCATAATATCAGTTGGCTATTATGCTTAAGAAAGTTAATCTCTAAAATTTAACAAGACCACGAGTAATATGTTTAAATTCTACCTTGTTAGAACTAGACCAAATTCTACAAAAAACGTAAATTCATACATACATTATATCCACTCCATTGTCCAATAAAATAGAATGGCTCGTTGGGGAGTTTTACGTTAGTGTTCTAAGTGTTAGAGAATATTAGGGATTCTGTTTGGCCCTTAGAGCGTTTTGAATAATGGCATTGAAGGAAATTGCCTTATTTAGTTCATAAATAGTTTGCAATTGTCTATGGATAGAAGAAGCTATCTTCTTCTATCAATAGACAAGGTTTTAGATGTTCATTTAGAGTTAACAGATACAAAAGCGTAATTTTCATGAATTTTTACATTATGTTCTTTATTTACTGCTTGCTAGTCATTTAGAATTTGTTGGTTTTTATTACTTTTTATAGACTATTAATTAAAATGTTAACACGATATACAAATCTGGAGAAAAAATATGTAAATTTTAACGCAAAATTTAAAAATTATAACTTTTCTGTAAACAAAAATAAATACCTACTACATAGCCGCTTTTAGATTTTATTTATACATAATTTATAACAACTACGAGTAACTATTACTCTGTTTTGATAAATTAATATCTCATAACCAGGGACAAAACTCTAATGGAATTAAATTTGAATTTTATCACTTGATTTATACATAAACAAAAAGATGATATACCAGACATGATGATGAAATATAAAACAACATCTACAAACACGAGAGTCTATTATAATAGCATACCTAAGTATCTCAGTTTCTTTAACAAGCGGTCTATTATTATGAAGAGGGTAACATAAGTGGCCTCTTAAGCTGCGACTTGAAATCTTTAAAAATGCTACTGAAGTTCTTGTTTCCGAAGTGAGGTTTGAGGACATAACAACCGGTTTTACGTGCCTAGGTTTAAAATTACATTTTTTTATTAATTATAATAAAATAGTATAGACCAGTTGAGTGTTCTATCAGTGCGATTTTATTGAAAGCAATAATAATTATCGTGTTTCATCGAATAACTACGCTTGTGTTACTGGTGCTAGATATAGATCTAACACCTATAACACTAGCTTTGAGCTTACCACGGTGCTAGATGTTTCTTAGCGCCTAGAACTATCTTCGGAATGACAGTAGAGTGTGCAAACTTAGACAACAAAGCTTTTATCAGTTTATCTCGGCTGGCTCATTTAATTACCGCCTTTAGCTAATAGATATCGGTTTGATACAATTATCGCCGCGACTATGAAATTACGTCTAATCACTATTATTATCTTAAACTAGCTAGTCATACGCTTTTACTCGTACAAATTTTGCGTAAACAATTTTGTTATTTTACCTTTAGATTGAAATAAAAAATAAAATAACTTGCCAGTGTTGATTAGTTTATGAAGTCATAAATTATGCTAGTCGTGTTAGTTGAAAATAGTGTGTGAAATAAACAAACTTATTGAAGAAGAAGAGATTAAAAAACCCTTATTCCACACTACCTAACACTCTTCTTTATTCTGAAGGTCAAAACCTTTATTACCACTTCACACTATCGCAAGAAAAACGTCTATTTGGGGGGATTCGGGGTAAAGATGAAAAACAACAAACAAGTAGCTGTAAATGGGCAGTGAGACCGTTCCGTGGCAGTCATGAGTCTGATAAGTGTCTTGCGGTGTGCCCCAGACAGAAAGAAATATGTCCAAACGAATTACGGTTGGATAACCTATTTCCATTTTACTTCTTTCCCGCTTCGAATTAATTGAAAGAATTAGAATTGAATATGCTAATTGATTAAATACAATTATTTATTTTCAAAGTTATTACTACCCATTTACGATAGGACAAACAACGTCCACATACTTCCCTTCATTCGATATGAAATAAATATCAGAATATCAGGCTAATAAAACAAAAAATACTATTGCTGCACAGAGCTTTTTGAAACACATAAAATTTTTATTTGTTCCATTTTCCTCGTGAAAATATTGGTTTGAGCGTAAAAGCAACTGAATCGAATTTATATTCATCGAAATTGGTTGATAATAACAACATCGAATCCTTTTGTGTTTACGCGATTGCTACACAATCGGCTTTCCCAAAATTCAGAATTACCTCATTCATACATTATTGTGTTTATTTCCAGAAATAAAACGTACTCTCGAAATTTGCCGTATACCTACTAGTAAATCGCGTTTAGTAAAACTCGTCTGTGATAAAACTTTAGGCAGGCAAAAAAGCAGTTTTATGTATACTACCTCCATATTATTGGTTTCGAGAATTTAATAATTTTATAAGTAAAATTTTTTAGAGATCATAATTTAAAAAGATTATAAATTATAATAAAAAAATTAATTAATGCTTTTAGTTAATTATGAGTATAATGTTTATAAGTGTAATTAAGTACCCAAAGTAAAGCGAGGGTTCGCTAGTACCTAAGCATAACACAAAAAAAATACCCGTCGAGACAATTTACTCTCATAGTCACAGAAACGGAGTTAAACTGGTAATATTTCTTCTAGAGTGGCAAATATAAACGAAATGCCACCAAACCAAAAAATAATATCAGCATTAGTGTCTCTTACACTACCGCTTTTCAATTTATAGACCATTTCCAAGAATCGCATTCTTATCCCAACTGAATTGAGAACAATAAACTCTATCGCAACTGCTCAAAGTTCATTATAAAAAGTCAAGAGTATTATTGAATATGACCACTTTAATCAGCTGAACCTAGCCACAATTGCAGCACATAGCTGTGGTGAACTTCATATCGTGAAGTTATGAGGACAATAAACCTTATGTATAATTAAAGTTTATTTTGACAGCTATATTAGTTGTTCTGTATTTTATACTTTAATTTGTGGAAACAATGGCGATTTCCGCAAATCACACGTTCCGTATAGCTTTTGGTGAGTGATAGTAGCTTACCACAGCGAGTGGTCCATTATTTTGCATCAATAATTGTATTCAGGTCTACCACAGAGATTGCGGTGGCTAGAGATGAAAAGCAGACATTATTTTATTTTTTTTTACTTTAATGTGGAAAATTATTTGTTTAGTTTAATGTTCAATTTATATTCAATTTTCATAATCACCCATTATATTTTAATCAACACTGGTTCTTTTTGATTTTCAATATAATCAACATGAGTTTGGAATTTTATCTATTTCGGAGTCGTAATTCTTCCTCGGCCACATCGATACGCGCAAAAGTGTTTCGTTTGGCTTTTGGCTCACTACTGAACCAATTTAAATATACAAATATGTAAGAAAATAATAAATATAATGCATAATACTTAGTTATTATTTTTTCGTACAATCGCATTCGAATAGCATTTATATTGGAAACACTGAAACGTATTTCGTGTTTTTTATCTCAACTCGGCGGTTTTTATTATGCAGCCGCAATTCTGTGGCAGGGCGTTTGACTTATTTATTCAGAAGTGGGACATATGTGTTACTGTAGAAATGCTACTGAAAAATGTGCCCATTCTGTTGATGGTCATTCACTCAACCCTCCGTAGCACTCTATGGTGCAATTACTTTTTAATACCGCTCTCTAGAGAGAATACTTCCATTTTTGAATGCTTTGTCTTCATTTATTTTTTACTCACACTTATAGGTAAAGTAAATGTTTGAGTTTTCAGTATGAGTATTATGTTTGTGTGTGTGTGTGTTTGTTATCTATTTTAGTTTGACATTTCTTTGATAAATTCTAATAAAAGTCAAATTATGGATTATGGAATGACACCTTGCAAGGAAAAATATGCTACTGATTATTGACTTATTAATTCCAGGCTGCGTTCTTTTAACACATCATGTTTTTAATTTAAATTACTTTGTGATCAAATCTTAAACCACAAACCTCAACAAACGAGCGTGGACTCTCGTGATCGTAAACAAACCACAGACTACGATACAATATGCGCGGCACTGCGTACAGTCTATTCCGTTCCAATATAGCATCATGATTTCAGATGAAATGGAACGAATTCTTGTGCACGCTTTGAATGTGCAACGTTTATCGCTCTATGTTTAAATATATCTAAAGATTAAATCTAGGTATACTTAGACACGGTGTCTTCATTAATTTGTAAAAATATGACATGTGTGTATATGAAAAAAAACTTTTCGTGAAAATAAACCCGTTCTTAAAAATTGTGTGCTCTAACATCTATCATAGTGTAAGTTTTTGGTTTGATGTATAATTTTACCCAAAAATGCACACAATCCAAACTTCAAAAAAGGTTACAGATACCTACGTTTATTTTCCTGTTAGTGGTCCGTACGGACTATATTAAATTTTTCTTCAAACCTTCAAAGTTTATTCAAGTGAACAGCACAAGTTAAATTGTTATTTTTGTGCGTTTATTCAGCATTAAAAATTCAGGAGCTTCGTGAGCTCTATTACAAGGTAATAAGGCTCATTATCACATGCATTATTTCAGTTGCAAGCTACCATTGTCTACCAAGTGTTTGTTGATTGCGTAATTTAGAACATAATGCTTTGTTTAATGTTGCTCGCTTAAAATGTAGTCCATTTTGTTTTGGGGTTACTAACTACCTATTGTGTTTTGGGACAATGTTCATATTTAATGAACATTTTGGGACATGAGGTAAGAGTAAATCAAACAATTAATTCATACTTTGTTTTGAAATTGTTTCTCACTACGCAGAAAATTTATTTCTTTCATGTATAATATTACTGTTAAACATAATGAATTAATTATTATTAATACTATGGCCAATATGCTTGCTCTACAGCGATCAGTGCAGATCTTAGTTCCCTTACAATTATGGCCAACTTATCTATGATTTGCCGGAAATTAACATTGCTTTCAATGTGAATTTCTGGTAACATAAACATGTGCGCATAGTAAAATAAGATTTTAAAAAGACACAGAACTCTGTGTTTCTTAACGACCCGTGCTTACCCAGTTGCTGAAGTAGGTTAACAATAAAATGAAATGTCGACGCGACTCGCTAAGCTGCGAGTTTACTGTGATAAATGTACTGTGAAAACGCTTTTTATTGCCTTTTAATAGAACATACGGATATTGAATGCCTCATTTCCTCTCGAAAGCATTTTATTACACCTTTATTTATTATATTTTAAACTTTTTGAGTAAACGAAAAACAAAATGCGAAAACCTCGGAAGGAAGATCATTCGTAACCCAAAGTGTTCTTAGTAGAAAACTTCTTGTGAATCTTTTAAAATAATTATCAAGGCAAAATTGCCATGCCATGCCAAAGTTATCATGCTGATGTTAAGAAAATAAACTACGATAATTAAAATTAAATTAAATTAAAAAAAAAGTAAAAAACATATTTTGTGTGTTTGAGAAGTGTTGTGTGTTAATTAGTCTATCTCCGGTAATTGTATAATTATGCGTCACAGTGCAACACAAGTGAGATCAAATGGGTTTAGGTTAAAAACGTCTATTCTGCCTTAGCGTCCACTTGTATATTCAGTTATCGACAGCGCTCCCATTGGCCGGGAGCCAAATTGGCCCACTGCATAAGGACTACAAGGGTTGTGGCACTGCACATCTGTTCAATGTTTAGCTTTTTACTAACAGGCAAAAACTAGGTTTAACCCTACGTGCTAATAAGATCAAAATATTGTATTAAAGGTTAATAACCTACACAGAAAAGAAGAAATAAGTATATTTGTAATCATCATCTTCACGTTTCCATTGTTGAGACACTAACTTTATCGCAAAAACAGTGAGGTACTTGTTACAATAATAAATTTAAAAATAAAATTATAATTATTATCTACCAATATCTACACAACTGTATTTTTCAGATTTCGAAATAAATGGATTTATTAAATGCACAAAATGTCGAGTACGTTCATGTTGATACAAGTTTCCATGTGAATAGAGCTCATTACAGCGGTGCTCTGACAGTTCCAGCCGTGTAAACATGCGCCCGCGTTATTTACACAGATATTAACTCACTGACTGCGCTCTGTTTATTTTATTTAGCCACAGAAGAGAAACTTCCTAGTTAAATGAACTAGTTATGTCATTAAATAAAACGGTTTATATCGTTAAATATGGAACCAAACACATTATTATGACCCACAGAAGAAGAAGCACAATAAAAATAACCGACGCGTCGTGTTTTTGGACAGATGAATGTGTTAAAATCGGTCATAACAGCTCAAATGCTTGTATTAATTTGCATTGCGCATGCTACCCGTATTAACTCTTTATTCACAGATTATTTAGTCGAAAAAATGCGAAGAACAGAAATTGGAAAAAAAATAGCCTATACAGTGCAAAAAATATAGCCTAAGACTTACCCTTCCTTTCTTATATGGTTCTATGTTATCCTTTAATAAACCCAAACTTACCTGAAAAAAAACAAACACATTAAACCATCTGAACACGAAAAACAAACACAGATTAATATTCGTAGATCTGTAACAGATTTCCCGAAGCTATTTCCTCGGAGAGATCTCGAAAAGAATAATGAACATTGGGACGAGGCATTAGGGGCGATATCGCTGCTTACTCACTATACAAATATCTTTATAAGGATGTTTATAAGTCACGATGTTATAGTGATAGAGGAGCTTTGGAACAAGAAGTCATTTTGCGTATTCTTTCGCGATATATTGTGTTGATCTTTGTGTAAAACATAGGTTTCTTTTTTTAAGGCCTATTGTAGAATTAAGAAAAAAAAATAGCTGGACAATTCACACATTTATTTAGGTCGTTTTAAAATAGTCGTAGTCGCCCAAGAAAGTTTTTTAAAAGGTGAGAAAACATCGAAATCGTTGTTGATTGACTTTTAAATAAAGAATTATTATATAAAATTCTCTTTGATATCCTCGTTGATAGATTATTCAAAATTACTTTTTGATATCGTGTCGTAGAGTAAAGAGGAGTATTCTCGGTAGTCTAACGATGCCCTGCGACACGACCTCATTAAAATGCAGGCGCAACTCAGTAATTCACATTATGGAGAGTAAAGGCGTCTTAATTTGCCCAATAACCAATAGAACTTTAAGTTAGATGATTTTTAATGCATGTTTAAAGATCCCTCTAAAAGATCTAGCAAAGTTAAGTTTCACTTAACTTTAAACATAAGTTTCATTGTAAAATGTATTCTACTTTACAGATCTACTCAGAAATTCAGAGTCACTTTAATTTCCTGCAATACAAGCCTTGCAGTATTGGATAACATCGGGATAGTGAAATGGATTGTATTCAAAGTTCCACTTTAAATTTATGAAATAACTTTTCCTCCAAGAAATATGACGCCGATAAATATTGCGATGGAAATGTAGCTTGTATTCTGATATTGTCATTGAATTAGCAAAGGGTTGTTGAAAACCATAAACGTATTTAATATTTTCTTAATTATCAAAAAATAAAAAACATTTCTGTTTAAGTAAATCTAGGTATGATTCTTATAGTCAAACCTAATCTATTTTATAGTATTATTTAAACACCCATATAAACTTCACAAAAATTATTCTATGATATAAAATCAATTCAAATAACATATTAAACATAGTAAGCCCCTAGCCCCTATTTACAATAACATGTTACATAAAATTACATAATCCTAAAACTTCAAATTTTGAATAAAATTTCTGTCCCGCCAGTATTCGCTTCCAACTTTAAAACTATGTTCAAAAGAGTTTTTATCTGAATTTCCAGCGAGTAGCAGGTGTAGGGTAACCGCCGTCAGTTTGAACAAACACACGTAATTGCCTACGCCGTAGCACCGTAGCGGCGTGACCGCGTAGCACTTTGACACAGTGCTACAAACATTGTAACGTGTTGAGTACGCTACATTGTGCATTGACGTCGACAAGAGATGCCTAAGGTTTTATTTGTGTGTTAGTGACTTTTGAAATACTGTATTTTAATTTTCTTTTAAACAGAAAAGTCTGTTTAGGATATTCAGTTTATACGAATTCTTTATACGAGTATGTTCGTTAAGGCCAACATTTTTATTCCAGTTATGAGAACTATTTCCAAAGGATATAGGTATATATTATTTATTTGGTTGTTATATCATACTTTTCATTATTATGGCATAACGTATTTAAAATGATATTGGTAATTGTAGTTTGTTCTAATAGCAAGATATAATTCATCATCATGTCAGTCGTTGGACGCCTGCTGGACATAGGCCTCCCTACATGATTTCCAGATACTACGGTTGGATGCCGCCTGCATCCACCGCGAGCCGACCGCATTTAATATGAGTAGATAGTTGGAAATCATAGAGGTTGAAATAAACAATTTATTTGTGCTAAAGTATTGATGCTAGAGTGTCAGAAAAGTTGTGAGCGCTATATTTGGATTAGACACCTGGTATGTGCTTAACTGTACGGAACTGATCAAACGTTGCGTTACTGAGCGAAACACGGGAAACGAATCGTAAAAATAACCTACTTTGACCGGCTTTTTTAACTGTAAAGACAGAACGACTGAAACATAACCTTCGAAGACCAAACTTTAGCCCTGGGACAAACTCGCCATCATAATAAGTTTTAGAGCGCAGATGTGGCCGCAAATTGTATTACCAAACCTGGGTTCAACCTGTTTTGTTCACTTGAATATTAAATTGATAGGCGTAGATATGCGTGAATTTGGTAAATTTGGGTTCAGCAGAAACCATTTATTTCCTTGTTCTTTAACGGAATTGCTTTGAAAAAATTACACAATAATCTATGCCATATAAGGCATCATCTCCTGAGGCCGAAATTTTATTTTTTTTATTTTAAGTACCTGAAATAATAGTGTAAAATACCGTCTACTTTTTCAGCAAGAACCGTTTAATTCCTAATCTATTAATCATAAGATTTTTTAATTTTCATCACCATATAGATTAAAAGAATACCAATCATCTCCTGAGCTTACTTTTTCGAAAAAAAATCTCAGCGATTTTTAACGAATTTTTTACGTAAAACGACACACGCAATGCGCGATCTTCCCCTTCGCGGGCCCTTCAATTCAGTGCGGGGCGAGACGTTGTGCTGAACGGACCTATGACAATTTTCTCCGTGCCCTTTACTAACTAATAATATTCTGTGGCGGAACCAATTTTATAAGTAATTTGTCATTTATAACTAGCTGCCCCCGCGCGACTTCTGCTCGCCGTATACTTTTATTTGCAACTATGTATATCCATACTAAATTTCATCCAAATCAAATTTTCTTGCGTAAGCATTATTACCTTTTCCTGCGGAAGCATGTATTTTTCCGCGGTAAATAGTCTCTCGCCATATACATTTATTTGCAACTATCTCCATACTAAATTTCATCTAAATCAAAAATTTTCCGCGGAAACATGTATTTTTCCGCGGTAAAAAGTATGTTCTTTCTCAGGGTCTAAGGATTGTATGTGCCAAATTTCATCAAAATCGGTTGAGAGGTGCGTGAAAGCGTAACAGACAGACAGACAGACAGAGTTACTTTCGCATTTCAATTTTGTATATAATTATTTGACGTGTAAAAATTTGACGCATTGCTTCAGATTACAATAATAGTGTCTATTGTATGCACAGATCACCCAAACTAGATACCGCATTAGAATACTTTTGTTCCGATTCAAAAATATAAAATAAATGAATCAGCTTAAGTCTTAAAAAACAGTACATTAACTAACAGTATTGTTCCCTATAACAATGATATAGCTTAAAATTTAAAATCTTGGTCTGTGTAAATCGAAAGCGAATCCACTGTAACCTCGCAACACAGGCTCTATAGAGACCTAGTGCAAGGGACAGAGCTCGGCTTCGATACCATTTACTAAATAACTCATAATTTATAATCTAAATCTAACAAATTAGCTATGTAGGTATCGAATGTATTTATGTAAACTTAAAAGTGAAATAAATTATTTTTTATTATTTATTAAAAAAAACGCACCTAAATTGGAGGAAGATGAAAGCCGTGTTTCGAGGCGGGGCTTTACATAATGGTTGATTTAACCATATATGTTTGGCGCGCGGTCGTCGCTTGTCATGCGGTATCTAGTGGGGTTTATCTATGATTGTAGGCTACACAACTAATTCTGGTTAGCGCTGCGCGTAATATTTTCGATACGCCAGCGCCACGCGGGGCACGCGGTCGCTGTTGTCAACTGTCGTAGTCGTTTCAGCCGCGATTTTCACTGCATACTCGCTCTTAAACTATTATCACGAAAGTCCTAGACTCGGGTTTAATATGTTATAGAGTTGGAACTTTACAATAATATGAACCTCACTGTATTATCAACAATCATGTACTTTCGTCGGGTTTAATATTAAATTAATATCTAAGAATAATTATTGTATATTGGCTGTTTTATACTCCTTAAAATCCTTTAAACAGTTTCACATTGGTGATAGGATAGCAAAATTATTAGACATTATGTTAATAATAATTATTGTGCTGTATTTAAATATCCATATGGTTATATTCCTACCATTTCGTTTTGGTTGAGCTTGTTGTTTTTAAATAAGCTCAGTACTTAATGTTCTATGACAGTACTATTACATCAACAACTGCCTGTTTGACGGTGTTATATTTTTGACATGTTTGAATATTCCGTCACGTAGCTTTCCAGAACATTCCAGAATGCTCATCAGGTATTCAGCTCGCGTCCACATTGACTGATGACGTCATGGACCGTAATACAAGCTTCAAAACAGGATATTGCGATTTATACGGCGAGTCAGTGGCCTGCGATGGATAGGTTTTGGCTCGTTTGCTGTGCATTGTGCTTACAAAACTGTTTTAGCAATGTTATTCTCTACTTCAACGTGTTGTTTTAACAGTATTTTACAGAGTTTGGAGAATGTTTTATTACATACATAACACTAACATGGTGTGCCTGATACTACATATTTAAGCAATTAATTATCGTCTAAGATTTTGTGTATGGACTTTGTTGTTGTTTGAAATAAATGAATTTTATTTATTTTTATAAGCGCCCAAATCAGCAAGTGCTCCCATAACATTAATTTTAAGCCCTTATTGTGAATGAAATATTTTATTTTATTATTTTGTAAGCACCCCTATTAACGTTTCTACTGCTATGACACGGACTTTTATATTGACGAGACAGATTAGACCAAGTGCAGGATGTTTTATTTATATAATAATATTATATAACAAGTTAACTTAGAATATACATAAACGTTCTTGTAAAAATAGTGAATAGACTGAAGTTCAGATAAAAATAGCCTTAAAAGAATTGCAATTACGGTAAAAAAGGCAAAGACCCCATGGGATGTGACCTTTACTGGTATTTAGAAAATATTGCGCAAGACCATGAAGTTAAATTAGATTCACAATAAATCTCGACCTACTTCGTAAAAGAGACCGGTGAAAGCACCTACGTTTTAATTTAAATCATCATCATTAATGATAATCTATTACAGTTAACAAATTGGATGACCTTTTTAGGATTAAAACTTTCTGTACTGTTTTCTGAAATATAATTATATTCCAAATATTAGTTTACATATAATATTATCGTCTATAAAGGTATATATATTCGTAAACGAGAATGTTTTTTTTTTCAACGCTAGCGAAAATAAACAATAAAACCTATCAACAGATTTCAATGGAAAATAACAAACCTACACAGTTTTATAAAAAAAATATTCATAGAGTAACTTTTTACCGCGGCAAAACATTTATTCCCACGAAATACATTTTAAACCGGGAACAGCTAACGCTGAAAAAACGATTCTCATAACTTTTCCTACAACTAAAAAATACTATTCTACAGATGGAATAGAGTTTTCTCATGAATAGAGCTGTGGTTAACCAGAACCTGCCGCCCCGCTCTCTCATGTTTGAAAAACCGTTAATAAAGTGGCTAAGAGAGTGTTTGAGCACGGCAGCATAAAGTCTGAAATAGTCCGCATTGAGACCGGCAACATAACTATATTATAAAAAGAACACAACAAGAGCCGACTTTTTGAAATGACTTTCATTCGTGGATTCAAACACCGCCGTGCACCTCTGATTTTTATTCTTGAATAATTATGTGTGCTTTAAAATCACGTGTTCTAGCGGTGAAGGCAGACATTGTGTCTAAACCGGCATGTTATAAGGACTTTGAAAAGTTTGAAGGACATGCGCGAATTATCCTGAGAGATCCGTTTGGTGACTTGCATTATGCGACTAATATATGCAGTTACAAAAAAAATACAAAAATACAAAGCCTTATTTATGAAAAATTCCAAATACCTATCCTGTTTGAGACTCATACTACGATCCGTGACGTGATCAGTCAATGTCGACACGAGCTGAATACCTGATCGGAATGTTCTGGAACCTAATCTGAGAGGAGAGGAAAAATGAGAGGCGTGACGGCTTACTATGGCCTAGATTTTTAATGAGGATAGAAGATCCATTGTAGTTTGGAGCTTTTAGAGATGCGGAAGCTTTTGATTCTTGCTATATTTAAAAGCCAGATTTAGGTAAAAGTTTAAAAGTTTTAATAATTATGAGATATTAAATACCGAGGTATGAGGAGGAAATAATATTATTAGACTTGCTCCAGGTTTAGAGATAAAAACTATTAATTGAAAACTATTGATAGTTTTATCATTACTAATAACAATAGTTTTAGGCCGAAAGTCGTGGGTTTTAAAACTGTCGCGTACCCTATGAATATGGCATTTTATTTAAGGCACTGCAGGCTATTGCAGTGATTAGTGACGTTGTTTAAAATATGTTTAATTATAGGTGTACTTAAAATTCTTAGTAACCTACTCAGTTACTCCGATTACAAGGTAAGTTTTGGAACACCACTTCAAACCGAGCCTGGAGACTTTGACCGAAATTTCCGAATTCTTGAAATACCGCGAAAGGCCGGGCCCAAGTTTTGCCGTAAATTTATCACAATTCAGCTTAGAATGTTTGTATCTAGCCAGCAAAATTACGTATGCATTTAAGTTTGGCTTGGCTTCGATGTTTATATTTTATATAATTATACAGGATTATAGGGAATACACTAATAATCAACCATATTCAACTCAGTACTGTCTGATAAAATAACTGAGAGTATTTCTGACCCTTTGAAGACATTGATTGCTGAGCAGAGCTTATCAGCTGAGCGTATAGCTACCATTACAAAGATTAATTTGAAAATATAAAATATTACATGAAATCTAATAATATAAAAAGTATACGGTTTGATTCGGCGCCTGAACTTGGATTGACCTGTGTCTCAGGCTACAAGCTTATTGTCACATCACGAAGTGGTAATAAAGTTAAGCGTCCACAGGTTGTATGCAGTATCAGAAGTCTCGCAGTCGAAGTAAACTGATAAATTTTTCACAGTGTGACCATTGTATCGTGGATTCGCCGACACAAATACCATCACACTGTCGATGTCACTTCATTCGAATTTTCGCGATCACTATCGTACGTGAGGATGGTGATTGTGAGAATGGAGAAAAGCGCTCATCTACTGAATAGCATTCCGTATGACGTCATCGGCATCCAACAGAAAAGTTGCGTTTTGAACATCGGTGTCGGAATTCCCGATGATCCGTACATCGGATACGGATACGGATCAGTGGACGCAATTGTATGACTCTCCATACAGAGAATATTTCAACCCGTTTGATGCGATACGTTCGAACTAGATCGACCTCTGTGTCCGAAGCATTTTGAAACCTTATTCAGATACTACAATACAAAACCATAGGGAAATATTAGAAACCATAAACTTGAAAGAATTGTTTAATTATCATAAAAAGATCTGTTATAATTATATTTTCTTGCTACAAAAGAAATTTTTAGATGACCCGGTTGAACCAAAAAAACGTTATAACTCTAAGGTTTACCCAAGTTATTCATTAAAAAGAGACTCTTTTATAATGAATATTAAATAAAAGAAGAATAAATGCCAAGCTATTCAACCAATTAATTAATTATTCATTTCCTGACGGCTCCGTTTTCATTTATGCATAGTACTTCGTTTATAGGTACCTCCCTAATCTTGACCTAAAAATAAACTTTATTTAAACTTGATGAAAATTGCAATCATAGGTATAGAATAGCTTTCCCGCGAAGTTTTTTAAAAAATTAATAAAAAGTTTTGCAAATGAATTATTCAGTAATAAACGTAGTTTAAACGAGATGACAAGAGATATTCCAATCCTTTTATCTTTTAGGTAATAAATCAAAATTAATGCTAATGCTAAGCAAATAACAATTAGATATCTCACTGTTATTAATTGTGTGAAAATATTCCAACCAGCAGTGACTTAATTACGCTGAAATAAAAAACTTTATGACCATAGACGACCATTTCAATTTTAGAACAACGCAAAAATTTCCGCTCCATCAGCTAAGCCTGTTGACAAATCGTTGCACGAGGCAATGTATAGGATCCCAAGCCAGAAGACTATTCTTATTCTCATAAAGGCTGCGTTTTTAATGTCAGTGCTTGATCAATGTTTATTTTTGTATTGCTTATTAGGCGATATAATATTAAATTAATGTATTTTTAACGTAATGAGTGCAGAAAAATCGTACAAATATGTCAAGTCAATGGCATGCGTATCTCTTAGGATATTAGGTCACATTTTTAACCTGAATTCTAATAAGAATAGTAAAAGTTGTTGTAAGAACTATAATTATGTATATTATTTTTCTACAAAGATTTTAAGTACCTACGTATTCACAATAATAATTTAAAACTTTATCTTTTGTATTATTGTGTGTTGCAATGTGGCAAAAAAGTAAGGATTTTAATATTTATTAAACAAACACAATACATGCTTGATATAACTAAATATTTTGGCTTCAGGATCCTATACTATATTATTGCTCCCCTTGTCAGCAATTTGTCAGCGGCATCATTGCGAGCGATTAAACCATCGGCAGACGCGTCACTTTAATTCAGCTGGCAATTCAAAATGGCGCTTGGAGTGGCCGATTTAGAATTTATTTGTTGATTTTAAATTTCGAAACTACGATTCCATTGTCAATACCCCTAAATTTAAATTTCGTGATATATTACTGAATTGATTTCAGTATATAAAATCATAGTATTTTAAATGACTTTAGGAGTTTTATCTATTGATCTATGTATACCTAATGTTATCATTCTATCTGCAAAAATGATCGTCTTAAAAATATCAACCTCATTCCATTATCTACGGAAACTGGTTACTCACGATTTCCTTTTAATATTTTCAGTCATTATTTTAAGTTCAGGCGTAAAAATAATATTACAAAAATTCTGTGGCGTTGCTCATGTTGATCCTATTTGCGTATAAATTAAAACGTTGTTGCGCAAAATCCAGTTCTAGAAAAGTTCTAGTATTTACCATTATGAATGCTCTTGCAAAATTTCAACTATTTCGTGTTTTTTTCTTCGGTAAAAGTCTCAACAAAATATATTTTTGAACATTATTCTATGCGAGGATTCACTGACATTTACCGCTAACGCGCGTTTTATAAGAGCCCGTAGAACAAAATCTCCATCAAACTAAACCTAACATACTGAACACGATAACATTAGGCTCTAATTTTCTCAGCCGGGCTCAAACGGGTCTTTAACATGTCAGAAACAACACAACATTACCGTGGCCCCTAATTTGTAACACGATGGAAGTTGCTAAGTAACTTAGTAGACCTATGTTGGTCCGCACATGTTTGAGGTCTACAAACGCATGGAGATATCTTTACTTATTGTAGGCTATAATTTATGATTAAAAATGAGCCCATTTTATAGTAGAACCATAGCTTGTCTTATTGTATAATTTCAATTAGGTACGTAAAATAGATACAAAAGTTGAATTTGCCTCCAGGGTTACCTTTCAAAGTTTAGATCAGCAGCTTGTGATGTCATAACTTGCGGGATCCAATCCCAGAACGCAATTAGTTGATAGTCTGAGTGGTTGAAGTAATAATTGCTATATTATTTTACTAATCGGTATTATTATTTTATCGGTAAGATATGATTTACACCTGTTTTAACATCTGACGTACTTTTTAACCTCGCTAATGTGCGTATAAGATACAAATAAAATAAAAATTACAATCGAATACTATTAGCTTATTTGAAAACACGTGCTATAACGATGATGCCAAACATCGTGAAGAAACCGGTATGTTCCGAAAACTTTGCAAAAGTTTGTATATCGTTTCATTCACCAACCCGCACTTGGCCAGCGAGGTGAGATAAGGTCTAATCTCTCTCGTCAAGAGAGAAGTCCCTGTGTCCCATCGCCTTGATCCTCGAGTGGGAGTCGAACCCATGCCTTCCAGTTTAACCCTGGCTGCTCCTACGCGCTAGGTTACGTTGTGATCTTGTACTTTTCTATACCATTTTCTAATACATCGTAATATAAGTTGTTAAGATAATTATACAATACAATACAAAACACTTTATTGCACACCATAACAAACATATAAAAATAACATAAGCAACAAAAGAAACAAGTACAATGGGTGGCCTAATTATGATGATGATGAATACATACCTGTTCCTAAACATAAGCATATGTGTCATATGTGTCAATATATTCCTTAGTAGCACAAACAAAGTTAGCCGCCAAAGTTATATGACATCTCATAACTTTATTAGTAAGAGGTAAGTTTGTATGTACTCCACTAATACCTCGTACAAGTCAATATGAGGGTAAGTGAGAGTTTAGCAGAAGTTTTAGATGTTAACGTAGTTGGTTATTAGGATATTAGTGCTGTAACTAGTAAGGTATATTTTTAATTTGGAAAATTGTATTTTTTTGCTATCATAAATGAAAAATGCAAACTCGGTGCGAATCGTATCATGTACGCGTTAATCTCTACCTATAAATGTTCAAATCGAAAGAAATTTAAAGGTAAGACTTGTTACATAAATAACGATTCCTTTGTAGGAATTTTGTCCTTGAAAATCAAAGCGCGTTTTCTTTATCGCTACACATTACACAAATTCAACGAACACAAAAATAACTTAATCAAAATCGTTATGATGGTATAATAACAAAACATAATTAAGGCGATCAAGATGCCATTTCTAGTAACATATCTACCATCGACAATATAGAGTGTCCCAATACAACTAAATCGAAGCATCATGGCTCCAATCAGATAAGTCAAAATCCATAAAGCTCGCTGTCATAATCTGTAAACCCAATAACGCTGAGATCCGTTAAAAATACACGGTTGAGGGTTAAAACGCGTTTAAAGCCACGATACGACGCGGGCTAATGAAGTGAAATAATTGATTAATTGCTTGTCGGGGGCTTGACTAATAATGACGGTGGAGTGACGGGTTGCCATTGTGACTTATCTCTGGTAATGCGTAGGGCGTTGATAGGAACCTGTGATATGTTCAAGGATGTTAAGGTTTAATTGCGTTCGATTTTACTAAATTGAACGATTTTTTTTAGATACGAAGTAAATTGGACTTGGTAAAATGTTAATTGAATAGCATTGATAATAAAATTTATTTTTATCTGATTTTTCTAAAGATCTATGCAAAATTCTTAAATTATCTCTACTTACATACATACAAACATACGAATAAACACATCCAAGTATTGATTATTCTTTATTTGAAAAATACTTTTAATGGATAATAGGACTGAAACCATCTGAAACGTATGGAATTCCCAGACTCGCTTCTTTAACTCGACATTGAGAGCCATAGCTTGAACAAAGACAAAGCTTCTAACTGGCATTCGTAAACAGTGAATTAGGCTGATGAGGTACAATACCAAGGCTGCGTTTGCTTATTCATTCGAATTCAAATGAAATACGAATGATTAATTTTATTTTATTTTATTTATTTCATTATTTTATTGAATTATTATTACCTACTGTTATGACTTTAAGAATGTAAAATTATAAATAAGTACTTGACATGCTCATATAAAATGTACCTAAAACAAATTGACCTATAATATTTATTATCAATAAAAAACTATTATGACTATTATTATTACTATTATTATGACTATTAAGTTTCTTAAAAACGGGAATACAATCTACGATTCCAATAAGATAACCCTTACAAGTTTTTTAGATTTAAAGAGAAAGCCAAATCTGACTATTTTAGTCGTTCTTCATAATAATAATTCTTCTTACAATAGCCGAAAATTAGGACTATAAAATCTACGATAATTCAGTTAGGTAAGAAACCTTTAAAAGGGTTTTCTATTCACACTTTCCTGGTTTTATTTTTTAAGAAACGCAATCTACAAAATTACTGCAAGTGACAAAAGGCATTCGCTAGAAATAATGAAAATTTCCACTCAAATTATTTCAAATCCTATCAAAATAAGCCCCGGTGAGCTCGTGGAAAAATTCGCTGAATCCCGAAAGTATTTCTAACTTACCTAATTAGATTGTTCCGGGCCGTCTTATAAGTTTATTGCCTTTACATTATTTTAGAAAATACTGCAATTTTCTTGGTGAATTGTTGTTTTCGGTTTCACTTGAGTTTATTGGATTGTTAAACTTTTGTTTAAAGTTTGCCCTCCTTTTCCTTTCTTAGAAACACGAAGTAGGTATTTAAGCGATTAAGTCTTAATCTTAGCCCTGAAATACCTCACAACATGCAGTAAAAAGAGACGGAATTTCAAGACTTTAGGAGTTCCCGGTTCTATTAAAACTTCGACTTATTTATCACCAACAGCAGATAACCCATGATACCTACATGGAACGTTTAAATACTTACAGTACTCATATTAATGCCCATTGTACAATTTGTTAAGTTTGGTATACTTACTGTTTTTTATTTGAGTGTAATAACAATAAGGATATAAAGAAAAAAAAGATTAGTAACTTTACTATTCTTTTTTTCTTTGAATATTATAAAAAAAATCTTTTCAAATCAAATAAATTTATTGTAACTTAAACTTAAACTTTCTTTAACACATAAGGCCGTCCCTTATACTCCAAATTGTGTTATTTGTTACTGTTTTGTGATGTGCAATAGTATTTTCTATTATTTTCGAAATTTTAATATAACTATCATTTTAATAAGTTTGGTTAAAAAAAGATATTTAAAGTTCTTAAGTTGAAAGCTCCTTATTTCTGAACCGTCTGTGTAGAATTCCTTTGATGCAGCTAGGTTAGATTCATAATACGTTATTTCAAAGTTAATTTTTACTGCGTTTATCAAAGGATAACTGCGAACGACAGTTTTAATTACAATTTAATTTTAAATTGTCCGTCACAGATAAAAATTTAATTTGTATTTTTTATAAAAGGTATTCGGAGTTGTATAGGCTTTTAAAATAATATCAAAATTATTTGTGCATGTAAAAAATGCATTTATCTCTTTACATTTTTATACAATAATACGTAAAATTAATAAATTAATAAATTAGTTCTACGTAAACTAATAAGTGATGTGTAATTTTTTTGTATAGTTTTTTTTATAATAATATCACTAAAAATTATATCTACTAACAGGATATCCAAATATTTAACCAAAAACTAAGCAGTTTTTCTAAAATATTTTAATTTCTAAACTGTATTTACCAAACCAATTCGATTATTCTGAAACCGTTATTGAACCTATTGTTCTAATATTTACCAAAAACAAAATGATTGAGCCGATATCAAAATGATAGCGCTGACAATACAGATTGGTTGGTAACGATAACGGCCGTTATATTTATTCAGTAACAGCCCAATCGTTACAAATTCATCGCTTCTACAAAACAAAGCATGTTTCAGTACTTTCAAGCCCATTTCCGGTACTGTATCGCTCATTTACGGAAGTTACAGTACTTATTTTAAAGTTAATAGCAATAAAACATGTAGACTGGTGTTTAAAGTAATAAACATTAAAAAGGTTTATGTTTTAAATATATTTTTATTAAACATTAACATGAACTTTGGATTATTATTTTACTACCCAACCTCGCCAGTGGAATGGGACGGCGTGAAGGCGTTTAGTTGGGGTCGCAATCACATGTAGCTTTTGTTCCGTCTGAGTCTCGTTTGATTTTTGAAAGATTGACATAACGAATTATATGTCGCTCAAGGAAATTCGCTAAACTAGTACCTATATAAACGTACGGTTAGAATCAAAATGGAGCACACAGTTCGTACCTGTTATATTAAGTATCGTATTTTTTAACTAGAAGATAGATAGAAGCTAACATAGGAACGTACAAACAGCGAATAATTTCATTGACTTTTAGCTTATAATGGTGACTTTAATATTTACAAACTGTAAATATGAGCAGTGGTTTACAAAACATATCTTAATTTGCCATCGTTCAAATCAAATAAAAGTTAAATCAGCAATTTAGAAAGCCTACCCCAATATTTGAACTAAGTTTGTCGTCGAGCGTTACAAATAGCCAGTTAGGGGCTAGTTCCACAAAATTGTTACGTTAAAATCGTTGAGTCGGCTTCGCAACAGGCTTTGCAACTTTTTAAGCACCCTACTTTGGTAAACAAGCGCATTTGCGGCTTAGCGAGCGTAAGTTGATGGGTGGTATTATTCCTGTGGTGGTGAGATTAGGCAGTAAGCACTAATCTTTTAGGAATTTGAGTTTTAAGGGAATTTTGTAGGTTACTTTAATCATACGGTGCCGGCCTAATAATGGTACAACCCAATGCAACCCACTTCCAAAATAATAACAGAAAATCTGTAGGAATGACTTTTACCGAGTAGAAGAAGTCTTACTACTGAAATATCTATAAATATAATCAAATTTACGAACATGCTCAATGAGTAAGCAAGTATCAAAGGTTATATTTAATAACATTAAACATACGACATCATTGTAGCCACTAGCATGCTAGACCCAATTGCGATTACACAATCTCGATCGATATTGAGAGCAATGCACAATGTTGACACACGAAGTTGCAACACTTGCCGCTGAAACTTGGAATGGAAAACAATTATGTGGACCGGAATAGTCAGACTTCAGGCGAACTTTGACGTTCGTATGGGAGATTGATCCAATCTTTATTAAAGATTATTTCATTCTTTATTGCGTACCCCTCTGTTAGGGCACAGAGAACAAACAGGGCATAAATTAGACGACTTTTAATTTGTTACGTAAAAGTAGTTGAAAACCCACATTCTAGGACGAATTAGTGGACCAAAAACAACTTAAAAAAAGTTTCCGTTTATTCAAACATGAATTTTTAATTTTTATCGGCGAAAATTCAAAGTTCTAAACTGAAATTATTTGCAGCTTGTGCATAGAACCAGTTATTTTTAATGCTGTTGATACGAAAGGTATGAAGATAACGTAAAAAAACATTAGGTGTAACCATTTAGTATGCGCTTTTGAAATTCTATTCAAAAATAAACGTACAACATTCGTAGACGATCCGTGCCCAAACAAACGTACTTTAAGAATTCTCGTAGCACATTCATAGGTTAAACTGCTACGAAACTCTGAGATTGCTACGAAAACCGTAACACGTCCACAGAAAATAAAGTAGGTACGTAGTCAGCAAACTTCGAATACATCATTTATTAAACATCGATGAAGGGAAACGTTAAAGTATTTGTACCTCCAGGTAGAGACTTCCAAGAGAAAGAAAAACTTTCATGAACGAAAAAAACTAAAAAGAATTTTCTCTTTCGTTGGTTCCTAATAGACCTCTCGAGACTTCGACATTCGGTTTTAATTCACGATGAAAAACAACTTCTTTCATTAAAGGTTTCAGTTAGAGTGTATGTTATAGTTGCTATAGTTCGGTCTACCAGTAAACCGTAAATATAGCTTAATTTATTTAAAGATAGGTATGCAACAACTACATGAGTATCCTTGAATGAGTCGCCGAAAAATAATACATACGTTTCTATCATAAAAAAATCGGCCAATTTGAACTATGCCACACAATGTGAAACTTTAACATAAAACTCTACACGATTGCAAAAGTTACACAAATAGGTCAAGCACCGAGCAATTTTTTAATAAAAACGATGCAGCATTGTCAAACATCAAACTGAAGTGTCCGATAATTAAAAAGTGAAAATTGAGGACGGGTATTTCACTTTATAGTGGGAGATAACATGTTTGGCGAGAAGCCAGCCCAACATTTAGGTCACTTCGTAGGTCGGTCGCATTTTAAAAGGTTTCTTCAAACAATGCTTAATTTGCTTAGTTGGCGAGTAGCGTCAGCAGAAAACTAACATTGTCTCATCAGTTTGGAGTTCCAGGGCTCTTGGAGTAAATCTAGATCAGTAACGCTTACGTAACTGTCAATTGAATGCGCCATAACTTAGTATTGGTTAACCGTTACCAAGTAGTGCTTAGACTTCGGTAGCCGTGTTGGGTTAGGTTAGATACTAAGTGGTGTTGCCAACGCTGCTTATGGTAACAGTGGGCTAGATAATTTTACTTTCGACCTGGGAGTGTTGTTAGCAACGATATTATGAGTCCGAAACATGGTGCTTTACTAAATTCCTTAGTGGCTCAAAGGGCAAACAATTCAGAGGATATTTTTGTTATTAGATTAGTCTTTGAAAATTTAAATTGGTTTGCATCCTATACGAGCCCGCTATTAATCAGTACGATTGTCCTTCTTGTTGGTGGACGTCCAACGCTGCGTTACCACTTCGTAGTCCTCATTTGAAATCTTTTTGGTCCCTACAGCCATCAGTTCTATATTATAGATAACTTGCTTATTCTCAACGCTACGTTTAGTAATGCTTGGTTTACACGGGCTTCGTAGCACAGAGACATTTTACTCGTGTACATAGTTTGAACAAAGTAAATCTTTTCAAACCTTTTCATGTCTGTTCCATTCTCTTGTGTTTGAGTTTATCTTGCTAATGAGTATCCACTGCGCTTTCCGTTTCCGCTTATGCAAATGATACACAGTTTAAAGAGATCGTTTTTCAAGTTCCAAGAAGCGTTTATAAACAGACACCGCGCTTGAAAATGAATACTTCGTAAATACTTAATTTACCGTATGTCTTTGGCGTCTATAAAGTTATTTTTTGTAAATTAATGTCAAAGTTAAGGTCTACCACCACTTTTTTACCACACTTTCCACTTTCGAAACTTAGAACTCGTATTTAAGGCAAAACGCAAATGTTCTTAAAATCCCTTTTCAATTTGCAGTGAAAAACAATCCTGGCACATTAAAAGGACAGTTAACTTTTGCGAGGGACGGCCCAAGCGCATTACATAGAATTTATTGTTTCATTCTGGACCCACACGTTTTAGCATTAAGTCCGTAATTTACAAACAATATAGCTAATAATTAACACATTTAGAGCTTATCTGATATTTTAAGCTTGCATCTATGTTACCCTAAGAAAAGAACCGCATATCTAAGGATTTTAAGATTTTAAGATTTTATTTATTTATTTAATTTAATTGCATACATGTATTATTAAATGCTAGGTTAGTTTGTTTGCTAGCTAATTGTTAGTAAGTACATGTACCCTGTAAGGGCGCAGCAATTGATTCATAGAATAGGATATTTGTGATAATAACTGGTACATAAGTTAATAAATTTATTACATTTTATCCTTCAAGAATTCGTCAACAGAGTAGTAACTTTTGGATATTAGGTATTCTTTAAGTTTACTTCGGAAAACCGTATCTTTTTGAAGTTCTTTAATGGTGCCAGGTATTTTATTAAAGATATCGATCATTTTGAATAGGGACCTTTGTTATGTTTTAATTTTAATTTTGTCATGTCAGGGGGTAAAATAAGTTTATCTTTATTTCGTCTATTATATTTAGAAAAATGCTCTGAGTTTGATACAAATAAATGTCTATTTTTTTTTACGAATATGGTCATTTGCATAATGTATATACAGGGTAAGGTCAATATTTTTAGAGTTTTTAAGGACCGTCTAAGGATTTTTTTATATTATAAGAGTCTCTAACCCTGTAATCGAACTTTTACGGCATTATAATCATCTATGGATATGCATAAACGTTGAAGTTTCAATTATAGTTAAACTGCGTTTTATTGTTTTTAACAACCCTAAGGTCTAGAAAGTAAGTATAGGTGCACATTTCATCTTGTGACTCAGATTGTAGATTACCGGAAAAACAATAACTTAATCATTCCAAACATTCGCTGTTCGAATAATAAATGTGGAAGAGAATCGCTTAGCGCGTATAGAGTTAGTTTGTGTCGCTACTGCTGATTTTCTCAATAACTTGAACCTTCTATACGCTACAATATTCATTCTGTGGCTTACGTAAGCTTTAAACCTTTTAAGATTCCTAACACTCAAAAATAACTATCAAATATTATTCCACGTACAAATAATATAAGCTAAATACAAAGTGCGTTCAAATAACCTCAGGGTAAGCCACCAAGATCCCTCGCAATAACACGTCGCTTCCCTGTCTAACAAGTCGTTTCTCCTATCTCCCATCCCCCTTGTTTGCCTCTTTCTGAAACTCATCATGTATAATATTGTTGGCACAAGGAAGGTACAGTCACCAGCATTAATATCTGACACTGAACAGCGCCGCAAAAATATGTGACACAGATTGCCAGCAAAAACATGTGATATGGTAACGTGCATAATAATCTGATGCTTTCGCGGCGGTATAAATATATGACATAGTCAACAGCATTAACATCTGACAACAGATGAGCGCGTAATTATCTGACATGCCCCGAAAGCAAAATTATGTGACACTGTTACTGCAAAATGATTTGACAATAGAATAAACGCATAAACATCTGACACATCAAATTACTTCTATAAATTGAAATTCATTTTGTAGACCCTAAGATATAGGTAATACTAGCGTTCTGCCCCGCGGCTTTGCCTGCGCTAAAATATATCTTAATGCGGATATTTGTATTTTTCTGCGGCAAAGAGTAGCCTCAGTGTTATTTTGATATTAAAAGTATAATTTCCAAACACAGCTTTTCCTGTGATTTAAGTAACTTTCTTAAATGTGTATGTTTATTGTTGGATATTATCAGAAATCTAGCACCCGTAACACAAGATTCTAGCTTACCACGAGGCTAGATGTTGCTTTGTGAATTGTCTAGCAATTAGCAATATTTATTGATTTTATTTTATTTATTATGTTTTTTGGCCGTAAGCTCAGGTATAAAAAAAATGAAAGGGCTGGGGATTTTATTATTAAATAAATAAATGCCAAGTTTTCTGAACTAAATTTCACATGAAATGTTAAAATTCATAGTCTACCTTTTATTTCTGATTGATTTTATAAATGAAAAGTCAAACCGTATGATATACTTCAATATTAGATAATAGTGAATTTATGAAAGAATACGTTCCTAAACCTTAACCCTAAACTGCATGATTATTTTTATTAAAAAAAAATTGTGATGGTCATATTTGTGTTCTAGATAAATAAAGTAAAATAAAGAACAAATATTTAAAATTGATTCAAAAATTTCATATAAATTAAGTTTAAGGGAAAAACTGCTTTTATATTTAGTTCCATATATGTAGGTATGGCAAAACATGCAATGAACTACCTATATTTTAAAATATCATTCGCAGGGCATGCGGAATGTGGTCAATTTTTTTTTTAAATAATAAGAAGACTGAAAAGATATTAAAAAATATATATATTGGTTGTGATAATAGCAATGAGAGCAACGTAGGGTTAAGAAGCATAAAAACGTAGTGATTCGTTTGTTCTATGAAATATCTTAAATTTACTTTTCATGAATTGACATGACATAATTTATGACAGTTTTCATAAATAAATCAAAACTCTTTAAGATCTCAAAACCATGAAAAAGTTTTAAATACACTTTAACTTTGTCTACTACCCTCCGATCTGTGTCGCTCATAGATTCAATATCGTAATGTTAAGAATCTTTTTACAAAAAGAATCTGAATATGAATTCCACCAATTCCTCAAGGAATCTTAATGAAATTTTAGGAATGTTTTATCTATAATATAATACCTGCCTGAGAAGTATATACTCTAACATTAAATCATTTTAAATAAAACTTAAAAAAAAAAGGAGGCACCCGGTGCAACTCGAACTCACGGACTTCGGATTACGAAGCGCCTACTATGGCCATTAAACCACGAGGTAACTGACAAAGTGTGTGAAATTAAGAGATGGATCAAATGACGATCTGATGACAATGTATCGTCACATAATTTCGCTGTCGGGGCATGTCAGATAATTACGCGCTCATCTGTTGTCAGATGTTAATGCTGTTGACTATGTCATATATTTTTACCGCCGCGAAAGCATCAGATTATTATGCACGTTACCTTATCACATGTTTTTGCTGGCAATCTGTGTCACATATTTTTGCGGCGCTCTTCATTGTCAGATATTAATGCTGGTGACTGTACACGTGAAACGAGTCACGTTGCAGATGGAATTATCTTGTGTTTCGTTAATTAATTTGTATAACGTTCTCTGAGTGGTTACGGTTGGAGTTTTTTAATTATTTTTTCAGGTTACGTACCTGGAGGAAAATTATATTCATTAAGGCGTAGATATGCGTGAATTTGGTAAATTTGGGTTCAGCAGAAACCATTTATTTCCTTGTTCTTTAACGGAATTGCTTTGAAAAAATTACACAATAATCTATGCCATATAAGGCATCATCTCCTGAGGCCGAAATTTTATTTTTTTTATTTTAAGTACCTGAAATAATAGTGTAAAATACCGTCTACTTTTTCAGCAAGAACCGTTTAATTCCTAATCTATTAATCATAAGATTTTTTAATTTTCATCACCATATAGATTAAAAGAATACCAATCATCTCCTGAGCTTACTTTTTCGAAAAAAAATCTCAGCGATTTTTAACGAATTTTTTACGTAAAACGACACACGCAATGCGCGATCTTCCCCTTCGCGGGCCCTTCAATTCAGTGCGGGGCGAGACGTTGTGCTGAACGGACCTATGACAATTTTCTCCGTGCCCTGTACTAACTAATAATATTCTGTGGCGGAACCAATTTTATAAGTAATTTGTCATTTATAACTAGCTGCCCCCGCGCGACTTCTGCTCGCCGTATACTTTTATTTGCAACTATGTATATCCATACTAAATTTCATCCAAATCAAATTTTCTTGCGTAAGCATTATTACCTTTTCCTGCGGAAGCATGTATTTTTCCGCGGTAAATAGTCTCTCGCCATATACATTTATTTGCAACTATCTCCATACTAAATTTCATCTAAATCAAAAATTTTCCGCGGAAACATGTATTTTTCCGCGGTAAAAAGTATGTTCTTTCTCAGGGTCTAAGGATTGTATGTGCCAAATTTCATCAAAATCGGTTGAGAGGTGCGTGAAAGCGTAACAGACAGACAGACAGACAGAGTTACTTTCGCATTTCAATTTTGTATATAATTATTTGACGTGTAAAAATTTGACGCATTGCTTCAGATTACAATAATAGTGTCTATTGTATGCACAGATCACCCAAACTAGATACCGCATTAGAATACTTTTGTTCCGATTCAAAAATATAAAATAAATGAATCAGCTTAAGTCTTAAAAAACAGTACATTAACTAACAGTATTGTTCCCTATAACAATGATATAGCTTAAAATTTAAAATCTTGGTCTGTGTAAATCGAAAGCGAATCCACTGTAACCTCGCAACACAGGCTCTATAGAGACCTAGTGCAAGGGACAGAGCTCGGCTTCGATACCATTTACTAAATAACTCATAATTTATAATCTAAATCTAACAAATTAGCTATGTAGGTATCGAATGTATTTATGTAAACTTAAAAGTGAAATAAATTATTTTTTATTATTTATTAAAAAAAACGCACCTAAATTGGAGGAAGATGAAAGCCGTGTTTCGAGGCGGGGCTTTACATAATGGTTGATTTAACCATATATGTTTGGCGCGCGGTCGTCGCTTGTCATGCGGTATCTAGTGGGGTTTATCTATGATTGTAGGCTACACAACTAATTCTGGTTAGCGCTGCGCGTAATATTTTCGATACGCCAGCGCCACGCGGGGCACGCGGTCGCTGTTGTCAACTGTCGTAGTCGTTTCAGCCGCGATTTTCACTGCATACTCGCTCTTAAATTAAGCACTAATTATGATGCTATTTGTGAATATACAGGGTCTGTTAAATCACTAGGTTCTAACCTGATCAGTCAAATTGGTTTAGTAAGTACTATAATTTTAATCCTAAATCAAACATACACACGCGTCCTATGAAAAGCCGGCGCGAAATAAGATCAAAACTAGCTTGATCATTTCGTAGGAAAAAACCTTTTCAATAATAATTACCTGGAGTTGTGCGTGGTTTCAGCCCACGACCTTCGGAATGAAAGTCGAATGCGCTCCCACTTAGCCTACACAACTTACTGACGGCTGACATATAAATAATTTTATATAGACAGTATAAGACCTATGGTAAATCTTTTTTTTTATTTTCATACATGAAATGCGAGGCGCATATCAAATAATAGTTGGTAAAGTCAAGGGCAGTGACGTCACCGTCTGATGTCGTCAGACATCCCTCCGCTCTAAAAGTGCTTGCTCACTGACTTGGCTCGATATTGTCTATGAAGTTTTTAGATATGGCGTCGATACGCCATAGATCGATATCTATAGCTTATTTGGAGCTTGATGCTTGGAGAGAAAACTGTTTTATGCAATGGTACTTCCAATAAGTAATAAATAAATAATAAAAACGTGTTTCATGTAGATACATCATACTAAAAAAAACTAAGTAAGTACCTAATTGAAATGATCAAATAAAATACTTTGTCTTGGATTGGACACTGACCAAGTCAAACGAAGTTCAATCAAACTAACTTAAAATATTGATTCATTTTTAAATGACTTAAAACTTTATTTTTGATAGTAAAATAAAAATAAATAAAATAAATATTGCTGGACAATTCACACAGCAACATCTAGCCCCGTGATAAGCTCTAAGCTTGTGTTACGGGTGCTAATAATTAATAGTAATAATTTATATTCATTAGATCTCTGGTTAAGGTACAATCCCCCTTACACGTCCAGTGCAGACTATTTTGAAGAGCATTGAAATGACGTCACACTGCCTCTGTAAGCTTTAAGCACGATTTAACTTTATACAGTACGAGCTTTTCGGTGCGGCTTTGCCCGTTTTCTACACTTTCTTGCTAAAATTATTATATACCGGTAAAAAGTAGCCTATGTCACTCACCATCTCAAACTATGTATGTATCTTCACTTTAAAACTCACGTCGCTCGTTTTGCCGTTTTGTTTTATAATACTATTTTCCATTTATTATAATGTATTATGGTAATAGTATGGAAGTATGGTCATGGAGTTCACTTAATAGACTTTTCAGCTTAGTAGGTTTTAACTACCCACGCTCTTGTTCTGATTGGGTTCATCATCAAAATAATTATTACAAACATTATGTATAAAATAACAAAAGGCTCTTTTGCTCTTTCTCAATGGGCGGCCTTATCGCTCTTTAGCGATAAGGCCGCCCATTGTACGTGTCTCTTTTTGTGTTTTATTTGTGTGTTTTGTTATTGGTGTACAATAAAGTGTTTTTGTATTGTATTGTATTGTAACAAAAGGAAAATAGATATAGCTACGGGCAGAACTGCAGATCTGAAGCTAGTACTAGTATCTAGTCTAGCTAGATATAGAAAAGTTAATAGTCATGGCAATATCGATTCGTAATCAGAAGGATCGAGTGAAACATGACGTCACGAATATAATCTGAGATCGCAAAGAATCTGGCTCACAGCCCAAGGGATTACAGCAGATTATTACAATATTCAACATTAAACATGTAATACCTGCATTTAATCTTAGAAATGTTTATTACTTAACATTGTCATCAACATGGTATCACTTTGCCACACCCACATCTTGTGTAACACTTACCTACAGACACTAAAATAATAAAAGTAGGTTCTAGAAGTTTTTCTTTCTTGGGTCATCTGTTAAATAAATCCCTCATTTGCTTTGACAGCACCCACGTAAAGAAATAGGGTGATACTATTCGTAGGCTAGCATCGTACATCTCTCAAAATAAGCTTCATCAATTTTGTTATCGATAAAAAATAAAGTTGTTTATTCAGTTCTAATATTTATCTTTCATAGCTGTAACTAAATCCAAACATCTTGAATAGATTTGGGTCGACTTTCTATAGTAAAAACATTCCAGTGAATGAAAGGTTGGCAATATATTTTTCCAATGCTTAAATATTATTACTAACTTGTCGGTTGAAAAAATATATATAACACATCTCTTTAATATATAAAAATGAATCCCTACTTCACATGGTCACGCCAAGTAGTGTATCGAACCAACCCGCACTTGGCCAGGGTGGTAAATCAAGACCTGATCTCTCTCGTCAAGCGAGAAGTCCCTGTGTCCCAGCTGTACGTACGTAAATAGGAATTATTATGGTGAAGTGGGTACTTTTAATAGGGTATCGATCTTTCATAGTTTAATTTTAGGTCAACGGTTTGAGTCTGTGGCTGTTATAAAATATATTCCAGCAATCTTTATTCATTAGGTATTTATAGCAATAAATATCGAAACTAACACATTAATACACACGTCTAATTAAATAGGTTATATTTTATATTAAATTATAAGATTTAATTGTAGGTGTAAAACTAATGATTTCTCAGACTATATTCGTCTATCTACCTACAGTATATCCGTCTGAATGAGACAATTAAAACTTGTTACAGACCGTTCTCTCAGCAGTATCCTCAGCAAATAAAGTCGTGAAAACTCGCCCACAAAGGCTAGTTGTTCAACTTGCTTGTTTGTTTCACCCGGCACACCGGGCGTCATGATTAAGTAGTGAATTGTTTCTTCATTTAAAATTTAGATTGTTGCTCCTACGCAGATGACCGGTCGCTGGTTAAATACATTATGCATAAAACATGCACGATCAGGATTAATACATTTATTCACCTAACTATAATAGTATAGTTAAGTAGGTAAACATAGTACACACATAGTAGTTATAACTACTTATATTTTTATTTTATAGTGATTAATTCCGACTCAAGTTTTCATCAAGCTCATATTTAAATCATATTTTAAGGGTCATTTGAAAAAGTTCAATAATATAATTTAGACAAAATTATTTGTTATAGAATTGTGCAAACTTCTTACGATTCTTGTCCTACAAAAATAACGGTAACTGTTTTTAAGACTTAAATTTTAGTTACATACGCATTAGTTATTTACATAAAACTAAATTCCTCTACCATTAGACTAGACCCAGATTGCCCTGAGAATTCAAAAAAGCGCAAGATTACTCACAGTAAAAAACCAGCACTAAAATTCTTATTTGCCCCGATTCATTTGCCAACGTGAGATGCTGTTAGTAAATAAAGGATAAACTCTCAAATTTAATATTTACCCATAAATAATCCACCCATTCCTTTTTTATGGGACAATCTGAGAGCATTTGTTATGAGCCCCCGTTTTATAGCGGTTCTCAAACGGTCCTTCGCATTTACATAAAAGTAAGGAACTTTGCGAAGAAAAGTTTAGGAAACTATTATGGCAAATATGTTTGCTTTCTAGGGTCGTGTCTACTCGTACAAAGCCAACGGATTTTAACTTTTTTGTCTGTTTAAGGAATAATGGCAAAATTTAGAGAATTTATTGTACATATTTAATCATGGATCCATTTTTAATAAAGCATGATTCCTTCTTTTAATCATAAAAGAGCAACAACATATGTTTTCTATTTGATGAACACTTTTCAAACGGTTAAGGGTTGAACACACTATTCTTGGCAAACTAACCGACAGAATACGTAACTCCAAGACCCAAATAGACCCCGCTGTCACTCAGAAGACTAAAGTGGGGCTGGGTTGAGTGCGATGCAGGCCTAGCTTGACTGACCTTTGTATCTATAAGGAATTCCTTTGCAACTGTCAGTTGAATCACTGTGATAGGTGGGTTGTTATGATACTGTTATATTTAATATATTGTTATATTATGCAAGATCATTTATTCAATCTGATCATCATGTAAATCAGATAGATTAAATGGTGCATTGATACATGAGAGAGACTGAACAAACATTGTTTCAGAACAGAACACAACAGACACGGGAGGCATGGATCACAGGGTATATTAGTTTGCACTTGTGATTGGCAATATGCAACTCCGCGAATTCTGTATTTGATAGAGTTGTTTCAAATTTTGCATGGCCTTTGGGAAAGCGCGTACCAATCACGATAGAAAAAGCTGTGATGCGAGAAGTTTGGTGTCTATTCTTCCTGAAATAAACCTATTTTAACTATTTTTTAAACAACCACATTTACTCGTTTCGTGAGAACCGAACTCCGAATTTGTTCTTTCGAAATGTCTCACTCACACCAAACATTAGACCTATACTTACAAAATTATTTTTAAATTCGATTGAAAAAATTTCTTTGCGACCAATTATCAATAAAATTATTTGCATGCTAAAAGTAAGTGAGAATGCTAACCTTCCTCGAACTTTTCTATTCCATATTGAAGAATGGATTATTCCCACACTAATCGCTATCATGCAATATCTCAATTTGCAACGCCCGTTTCGAATTGAATTGCAAAACGGGATTTGTTATGCAGATAATTTTCAGACACTGTTTAGTAACATTGGTATATATGGATGAACCGCACTATTGAACTTATACATATAATAGTAACACAAGCATCGAGTTTACCACGGGGCTGTTGCTGTGTGAATTGTCCGGCAATATTTATTTATTTATAGTAAACATAAACTACGTTTTGTTTTGCATAATATATCTCAACAACAGTTTGTTCTAGTAAAATACTTAACACAGAGCCTGCAACAGACTGATCGGAGACATCTGTCATCGTTTAGACCCGGGCATCGTCGACCGGACTGTCAGTCAACAAGATTAATACACAGCCGACGATGCCACTAGTCACTTCTGACGAAAATAGTCGTGGAATTTGAAAGGATTGTTCTATACCTCTAACTCTAGAAAACGGTTGAGATGATTTCGTAAAGTGACAGTATCTATATCTCAAAGATTTTGGATTGAGCTGTGTAAATTTTTTTCAATGACTCAAAATAAATGTCGTAGAAGAAGACAATCAAAACAAGAAAACTGCATCATCTTTATAGACCGTGAAATAAAATATGCATAGAATTTGAGATTTAATACTGAACGAGTAATTATTTATAGATTTTGAGGGTACCTCAAACTTTTGATTGGGTTTTAACCGCTGCCAAACGTACTTAATACGTCCGATATGGCCAAAAGGCTATGCTGATTCCAATTTACATACATTAAACATCGATTAGCAACCTCTAAATTGTACCGAATAGCGGCAAGGAGGTTATCTAAAATGCACCGTAAACCCTTGATGCAAAGTCTATTTTCGTCTAGAATATTGGCACCGAGTTTTGGATTTAGGTTCAATAATTGAATATTCACATCCCGCCGGTTGCCATCTGACGTTTTGATGGCTGCTGAAGTGGGATCGTTCGTCTTTCGAATTCCAATGGCGCTGAACTAGCCTCATTTAGGTTTATGTATAGACGAGTTGTTAAAGCTTCAATCTTACAATAAGCGTAATAATCTAAGAGGAACTTCTACGTGTCGTATGTCCAATAATTTGTGGGCAAAATGAATTACAGAGTGGACCTCACAGACAAGGCGACCACATGGAAGGCCCAGGATGAGATAGCGGGACGAGCTTTACCCGCACCTACGTATACGGCCTGTCGTAGCGTTAAATCGCGAAGAGTGGAAGGAGAGAAGGGAGTTCTTTGCCTTGCAGTGGGAAAGTGCAGGCTTAGGCGTCGTCCTAAATGGCAGCGATCGTACGATGTGGTGCGATGCGTTTTTCATCATACGATCAAAGTGGTTATGGTTATTTTATGTCCTCGCACGATCACTTGCGTGGTTCAATTAGGACGACCCCTTATAATAAAAATATTTTAATAAGACTAAAAGAAATAGGAAAACTCACGTGTGATTAGCGGAGGAGAGCCGCCGGTGCAGGCTGCGCAGCGACATGGCGTACCCCTAGCAGGGCGGACTGCCGCCCTTTCCGCGCGGCCGGCGCAAGGCGCGCGCGCCGAAGAACGCGCCCTCCTCGTTGCAGGACTGCGAGCGCTGCGACGCCAGCATGCCGGCGCGCCCCGCCGTCTGCAGGGGACGCACGCGCGCGCGCCTGCCCCACCCGCACCCCCCCACCACCTCAATCTTGCCGCCCCCGCGCGCTCCTGCGCGATACCCACTACCCACTACCCTGCATATATCCCACGCGATCAGTAACCCTGTATATCCCTCACTATTCTAATTTCAAAAATATTCTTCTCGAACTTCAGCTACAAAAATACTCTAGTCGTAATTGTATGAAGGCGCTTCGTTTGTTTCGTTTTGTTCGTGTCTCCAGATCTGAAACAAATTAAAATTCGTAATGAGTTCGACGGTTCGATTGGAAGGAAATTGGGTTGATCGCACCGCGGTGATCGAAGCGGGGATTAATTTGTAACGTAAACGGTGCGATTATAACACGTTGGATTCTGTTTTCTGCGGTATTTTGAAGGGATCTTTGACGTTTTTAAAACGCGCCCTGAATTTGATACTTGCGTTGGAATTATGCATTCACGACCTAAACCAAGTCGAGAATTATTTTCGTTTGGAATGTAATTAGAGTGGTTAAAACGCGGAGGAAGTTTTAATGAAACGGTCATGCGGAGGTCCGCCCCAGTTAATCCTTTGAAAGCTTCTAATCCGCACACTTCGAGGCACAAAACGGGCACATAAAATGCTCCTACCATTGTGCCCACCGGGTCACGTTGTCGCGAATATAAAAGTTGAAATGTCACATATCTGTTACCTTTTCCGTGGTACTTCAGTCGACAGTCATTATCAAAGGTCCGGGTTATGATGACCGGTAAAGGTCGTGCTCTAATTTTCCTTTTTTATCGGTTTGCCTGTCAAAGCCTTCAATACAATATGGACTTTGTTACATGGGCTGTAGATTACTTATCGAAATTCTTGGTATATTATTGTTGTTACAATCAAAAACGTTAAGTTAAAAATAATACTTTTTTTTCTGAAGCGAAATCGTATGATCAAAACATGACATTTTATCTTGGTACTTGATCGGCTTGTGCCCAGTGAAGCAAAGAGGAAATCACATTACATACCCGCCTTCTCGGCTAACTACGTAGCCCGAAATGGAACATTATTGGATAACATAGAGATGAGTTTTGAAAAATTGATCTGAGTCCAAAATGTCATTGACTTTTATAATACTAATAGGTACCTTTAATAAATGATTAACAGTAGAACAATAACCTTTAATCCATTTCTGATAAAAAAAAGTGTTAAAAAAGTTGTAGTTTTGCAAATGCATGAACTTTATCAGATTGATAACTGATATAAAGCAGTTACAGCTCAAAATTAAACAACAATCGTGTTACAAAACACTTGATATCATTATTACTTCTAACTTCAATAACATGAAATAGCAAACACGAATGGCATATTTTGATTAACAACATCAGGCATTATGCTCTCCCTATATATAAATAAACAGCCAAGCAATTCGGGTTGGAAAATTACAGATGAAAGAATTTGAAGAAACTCATTTGGGGATGATTTTGGACGCACCATCCAAACTTTGAAGTCGGTATCTGAAGCCTGTATCGATCTCACGACCCAATTCTACAACAGTGAGATAAAAAATCTCAATTCAAAGCACAGTCTTCCAGTCGCCAGAGCACAAAGTTCAAAAGGCAACTCTTAAAAATCTAACAAGTGTTCGAGACAGCTGGCTAAGATTAGCGATTAATACCGCTTTTTCATTAAAAACTCCGACGAAATCAAGTTTCTTTCGTACCCTATTCTTCAAAATTTTGTAGTCTTCATTTAATCGAGCCTGCTATAAAACGAAACATTTAAGAGCATCGCCGCTTTCATAAAGTTTTTAAAGTGAATGAAAGTGGCGCTTATTAAAAAACTTGACTAATGGTGTATTTACATTGGTCATAATACGGGAATTCTGTTGGCTTGAAAGGAAAGTCTGGAAACTTTAAGTTCTCGTAACTTTGTTTTATTTTAAGCTTTTATTAACTTCTATTCCCCTGACGTCACAATTTTAATTGACCGGATTTTCATAGGACATGTGTACCTATTGTAACCAAATCGTAAAATTGAAACTATCACAATTATTTTTGCTTCATAAAAACGATTGACTCTGAACTCTTAATAGGCTTTGTTAAAAGGATGAGATATAATTTTAGGGATTATTTTTTTCAATAAAATAATGCAATACCTAACTAAAGTTTAATGCACATAACAGTTTAGCAGATGATTAACTCAACGAGTTAACTATTATTCCCGAGTGTGCTAGAACTTCTACAAAGTTTCAGTTAAAAATCCCGCTGGTATTGTAGCTTTTGATAGCTGTCCGTCCGTCTGTCTGTCAGGCTTTACTAGGTTAGTGTGCATCTTGACTTTAAATTTACTGTTACCAAAACTGAATTTTAGAAGGTTCAAATGGCTTCTGTTGTCCTCGTTTCAATTTGTAAAATCGATTTTTTTAAATATTTAAACTACATCTTTTATAATAAAAATAAAAACATTTGAAATTGATCACAAATAATAAATGAAAAATCCAGAGGTGCGTGGCGGGGTTTGAACCCACGACCTTCGGAATGAAAGTCGAGTGTGCTCACTTAGCCAACACGACACAAATCTGAAAGCGATTACAGATGTATAATTTTTATGATTGATAAATAAATAAGTCAGCATAGAAGAAACACGTATAGAATAACCAAAAGTTACAAAGCCGGAATTCTTGACAATGGCACGCTTTGGCCCAAGAACGAAAATAGTCTGAAGAAAATCAATACTAAGGTGCTGAGATCCAAAGTACTCACGAGCTCTTTAAAATTGTGTCAAGTTTTATTACTTTATCAACGTATTTCGTTTTATGAGTTGGGTTATTTGGGAAAACGGGCTTTGAGGTGGTAATGATAAGAGTGATGATTCTTTGGTGAAAAGCTCGTATTTGATTTTTATGAATATTTGATTGCAAAATCTTATGAAGTTTTTTGATTTTTTTCTTTTAATTTTTAAGAAAATATTAAATAGACCAAAAATAAATGTTCTTATAACGAAAATAATTGGATAATGCCAACATATTATGAATAGTCGATTTCTTCCGTCGGTCGGTATCATCAAATCGACTAAAGAGATTCATATTTTTTTTAGTATCGCTTGATCTGTGTTATCTAGAACTGATAATATTTATAAGGTAATCTAAATTGTTAATAATAATCCTTATATAGTACATTCTGTTATTAATGAATATTCTTTGTAATGTCTGTGAGTCTATCTATGAGTTAGTTTAAGTGCTTGACGCTTTAAAATTAATTTATGTACCTATGTATGTCATTCAAAAATTATAAAATTAATTCAGTTATGATAATACGTTGCCCCCATACAAACTTAATTTAACGCGGACATACGGTGACAGCTAGTGTTCAAAATATTGATGATAAAATCGGATAATATCATAAATTCCGTAGCCTAAACTAATAATACTAAAGGTGATTACAATTACACATTTGACCCGTAAACCAGTATTTGGCAGAAATGCCAATACTACGAGTATGTACATTGTTGACTATACAGATTGTAGACATAGGTAGCTATCCTATTACCTAAGTCATCGGTACATAGATTAATGCGCAAACTGAATCTCAGGCTTGGTTTATTGAAATCACAGTTCGAGCCAACTGAATTACATTATGGAAATGATTTGGCACGTATTATGTAACTTATCTATGTAGCGTATGATTCCCAGCTTTGAAAAACAAAATTTAAATAAAATTTCGACAGTTGTCTATCTGGAAAAACTCACAGAACTCTTCGCAAGACGAATATATCATTATAATTTATTTGTTTTTTTTTTATTAATATTTTTCAACACTGCTCGCAAAAACAAGCAAGGCTCGCATAGAATTATACCACAGATAATTAAATCAGGGGTTTACAGTACAAGCATTTTTTAGAATAAAGTGCAAATCATTATTTTCTTCTCGTAAAATTTACCTATTCCTTAATAATTATAAAATTCTTATATCTACCAAAAGAAAGGCCTCAAGACAGCACATAAACGAAGTTTTTTAAGTAGGATATCTTGTAAAATGCTTTAGTTCAAGTACTATGTCATGCTTTAGAACCAGCTGCGATGCCGTGGGTTGAGATGAGGCCACCTACGCAAGAAATATATTTTGTTCGTATTCTTCAGATTAAACAGGCTGTGCCTGATAAGTATCTACATACAGGATCGTAAAGAATAGGGAGCACACTCGACTCTTACAATTTTATCACTCTGAAGGTCGTGGGTTCAAACTTCAAACCCTGCCGTACAACTCTGGATTTTTATGAAAAATATGCACGCTATATAAAGACGTGTTTTTAACAAGGAGTGTTTTTAATCGCCAGGTAACTGGTAAGTATGTTCTGAGAATTTTAAAGACAAAGTTTTAATCAATAGCAAGTTTTTTTTTATTTGTTGTTTCTAAGTTTCTGGGCCCATGTTAAAACTGTAATTTAGATTTTATAAGACCATGTACCCATGATAGGAATAAATAAACTAGATACTTAAAACAAGAAGAGCACAATGTTTCTGTAATTGACATCGTTTCATCGATTACCATTAACAAGATTAAATTCGAAGGTGTTAACTCAATAAGCCCCAGACGGCTGTCAACGTGCAAACCGAGGAACGCCGTTATGCAGAGAGTTACTGACACACTAATTATTTTTATATGTATGTACGTATGATATAGTCCACATTTGAGACGTTTTTCATAATTTATCAATAATAATATAATTGTGTATGCCTCTTTGGACATGTTCTGTACATCATTCAACAATTCAAATATGATACGTGTAGTTAGTTTATTAACTAAACCTAATGAGAATTAAGAGAATTTGATTAAATTGTAAATATTGCTGAACAAAATAAAGTAAATACTTACCTACTATTTCCTACATTTCATGATATCGTCGGTGTCGAGCGAGAAGTCACTAATTGCCATTTTGGCCAAAATGACTTAATGATGCCAAAGTGTTTTTAAACCTATAATCTACCATGTGAGAAAATAAAAAAATGATATTTCTATATATTTTAGAAAATATAAAAATGTCAGAAATCATTAAGTGCCTGTAATAGCAATAAACTGTATGATTAAAAGTAACTAACTTCACTTAAGTATTATTAGACTTAAATATTTTGGTGAAATGTAGAACAAACGTTTCTCACTAAGGTCACTTAGTTACTTTTTAATACATCACGATGCCACGAAAAGGAATAAGCATTTGCGTACAAGTCACTAACTGCACTTAGTTATTATGTGCATAACTAAATTCTCGAATTTTGTTACTATTTTAAATGACTAATTGATCTTAATGAATTCATACTAAAAGAACACGTGCATCCTGCGATTTTCGGATGATAAAAATAACTAACGCACTTATGTGAAATCAAGAATTACGAAATTTATAGTAGGTACAATTCATTTTTAATTATGTATTGTCATTTGATTATTTATTATTTCCATCACTGTACATTATAATTTTTTTTTTGATATACCTAATGCAAATACCTATAACTCACGCAAATATTTAAGCAATATTATATATTTTTGATAGTAGGACTTTGTAAAACTTCTGGCACATTTATCCATGTAATGTGTACCTACTGTGATTTGAGCAAAAGTATAACCTTATGTTAATGTTTTTCACTACCATTATGTATGTCAAGGTAAAAATACATAAAATTTATCTTCCAATACGGAATAGGTAACAACAATGTTTTAACACTATTATTATTTATTTAGCATCAATAACAAATTATTCAAGAAAATTATCCTAACTAATATTATAAATGCGAAAGTAACTCTGTCTGTCTGTCCGTCTGTCTGTCTGTTACGCTTTCCCGCTTAAACCTCTCAACCGATTTTGATGAAATTTGGCACATACAATCTTTAGTCCCTGAGACAGAACATAGGCTACTTTTTACCGCGGAAAAATACATGCTTCCGCGGGAAAATATATGCATACGCGGGAAAATTCGATTTGGATAAAATTTAGTATGGAGATAGTTTCAAATAAAAGTATATGGCGAGACGAAGTTCGCGGGGGGCAGCTAGTAATATATAATAACACCCAGAAACCACAAAGGTTTATAAATATATAACTAACAACGAACATTATTACAAATAATAAGCTTTCATAAAAACTTTAAATTATGAAAAAATAACATTAAATTATCTTTACCCTACATTCGTTAAAACATAATCAATATTATAAAAATACCTTGGATAGGCAGCATTATTAATTTAGCTAGAGACTCTTAACGATATTTTTTTAGTAAATGAGAATTGATTGATCAATGAGTGAAATTCAACAGGAATAATAATATTAGATCAGTATAGGTTTATAAAAATGTTTCTTTTCCTTTGGCCATCGTATTTTTAAGAAAGAATCATTCGTTTTTGGTCAGTTCTTATCACTAATTCCTTGTTTCTTTTGCTGTATCAAGGACATTATTCGCTATTATGGTTGTTATGGAATATTTTATACTGAACTGACATAATTCCTATTGAATTTTACTCATGGTTCGAAGTAATAAAAGACAATGCAGAACCGCTTTCCGAACTAGACACTTGAGAAGAAATGCAGAAGAGGAATATTAGATCTTATCTAAAATAAACATTGACATACGAGTCTATAGCTAACTATATAATTTTTTTATGCTGTCTTTGCAAGATTAAGTTATATTTATTGTATTTTAACGTATGTGTGTGTTGATGGTTTAAATAATGATGATTGTTTTTAACAAACTTATTATTTGTAATGTTCGTTGTTAGTTTTATAATAGTGTTTAAACATACTTGTATTGAAAGTTAATTTTATTTAAATGATGATGATTGTTATTTGATGAAATCTTATTCTTTTTAATCAAATAATAATATTCACTGCTTGTTTTCATAATAGTGTTAAAACACGCTTATGCTTTTATCATCATCTACTATCATCATCATAATTTCAGCCATTGGACGTCCACTGCTGGACATAAGCCTCCCTATATGACTTCCAGGTATTACGGTCGGATGCAACTTGCATCCACCGTGAACCGGTAGCCTTTATAAGATCATCTGTCCACCTTGTTGGTGGACGTCCGACGCGGCGTTATCATCTTATATAAAAGAGTTTAATTAATTTTTCATAATTAGTGAAAAACACTTAGATTAGGTCATAATCGCGCTCAAATCACAGTTAACATTATTAAATTAGTTGCATGAATAAATCACTAACTCAACAGAATGTTTACACAATATCTGTTGACAGTGTTTGGCAAAAGTCATTAACTGCTCTTTTTTCAAAGATTTTGTTATAATTACTCACTTAATATGGTTATTTCAAATATTATTGAAAATCTTATTATTGGGATAAATTTGCCATAATTTCCTCAAAGAAACATATTTGCTATCTATTTGCGTTACAGAGATATTACGGCTTAAAGACAAAAAAAATCTTAAAACGCGTTTATCTCGGAACACGGTTTTTGTAGTTAGTGACTTCTCGCTCGACACCGACGATATGTGATATAGTAGGTACTCAGATAAAGAAGATAAAGATTTAACGTAGGTACTTTTATAGTTGGTAAATCTTTAAGTAATTTGTGAAGGTTAATATCAATTTCGGTTTTTAATATAATGAATTATCTAGCGCCCTACTCATATCAAAAGCAAGCAAAAACAGAAACAGAATAAATAAAACATTGTATAAAATTATAATTAAAGCAAGCTCAACCAACGCCTAATGATCTTAACTCGAGAATTTGATACTAATTAGAATTAGCTAATCGACCGCGCTCGCTATCTGAAGAGAATTCAATGGATGCTGCAGTAAGAGATTAAACGCAGATCTAGCTGAAACAAGCAAAACAAAAATATAATTCCTTTAATACAGTTGCATTATTTATAAAGTTATAGTGATATTTAAAGAAATTAACTATTTAGTACAAATTCCGCTATGCATTAATATTAAATTGGTACATAATAATTATGTTATCTTAAACATTTAGGATGGATTTCCGCAAAGTAACGCCTGAATCTATTCAGATATACGCGGTTTTTTGGTAACTTATGAAATCAATAAGACTACATTGCGCCAATAGCATGGCCTCATGGACTGGGTGGGAACGAAACTAACCCATAATTTAGTAGGTATCTCAATACATAACTTCAATTTAATGCAAAATTTAAATGAAATCAAAGACATAAATCTAGTGCGCAATTATACTACTTATCTATCTAATACAAAATACGGTCTTAACTAGCCCACTTATAATCTACTTATGTAGATCGTAGCGTGTAGGATACAAGTTTTTGCACACATTAATTACTCTTGATCAACAACCATGAATGTCATTGCTAACATCCTAGAGTGCAGGTTATATCTAGATATGGTATGTAGCGGATGTACTATAAAAGCGAATGCTAATTATACGTTTTAAATGATTGTAAGTCTACTAGAGACACACTTCCTATTCAACATGCACGACTAACAAGTTATGTATCAGTTTAAGACTAACAAATAACATTATTAGTCATTAAATTCTACTTTTTGCATGTTTACGTGAGAACTTAATGAATAGATACGAGCTCTATGGTTACGTTTTATTATTCTCTAAGCATGTTATTAGAAACACAAATACATAGATATCTAATGTTGCGGTGTGAATTGTCCAGAAATCGTTTTTTTTTATTACTTTATCTAAACAATTTCCGGGTGGGAAATTGTCGTCTCTCTCTCATCATTAAACTTTCTCGTCATAAAACAGTTTTATCTACAAAACTACTATAATTACGGTCGTTTCATAAGAGAGGTAACTAAACAACTCTGCGCTGATATAAATCACAAACACAAACATATCTCGACCAAACGCCATTCCATTGTCTTTGATATCAAAAGACGTGTAAAAATAGCTGCGTTGCTCTTTTGTTTTCCGAAATTCAGAACTTCTTAATCACGACGTTATCAAACAATGTTTTACGAAGGTCGAGGAATTCCCTGAAACATCTTTTTGCGCCACAAATATAAAGGAAAATCCAAGGGTCATTAGAGCAATCATTATGGAGCTTGAGAGAACAAAGCCTACATTCATCTCTGGCCGAGATCTCATAAGAGCTCGCGAACAGAAACGTCCCGGTACTTTGACAATTGGTTTGACGTCGGTTCAGAAAAAGGTCTCATTTCATTATAAGAATTCGGGGAAGTTGACCGCTACCTTTTAACGGGATTTTCGATATTTTTCAAGTATTGGTTTTCTTAGAAGATAATCATCATCATAACAATCTGTAACGACTTAGCTACTTAAGCTTAAGGAAAAGTCTATCACGTCAACCAGACGGTTTAATAATCGCAGTAAAAGTTAAGGAAGTACTTTTCTTAGGCCGGCCTACAAACTATTACAAACACGTAGATAGAGAACAATTTAGCATGCTATTAAATGGGCGAAGTTTATGAATAACTATTATAATTTAATTGAACGTACCTACATATTAACATAATATTTGTATTGGTTATATTAATGGATACATTAAATATAAAATAGCAATGGCAATATTAAACATTCTAAAAAAGAACATACTCAGTGTAGAAATGAATCCCGTAAAAAAGCAAAAATCCTTTAGTTTCTGCAGCAATAAATCGCCTTATACATCCTATATCTATCCGTTGATGACCTTTTAATGCCTGTACCTTCCGGCCGAGCCTTACACCAGGCACTTAACGCTGCCATAAGGATAATTTATGACCGCATTATCAGATACAAACTGATTGTCGCCCTGTGTAAATGCGCCCTTATTGTTTATGTAATTGCCATCCTGTATCACCGGTTCACCGCGAAAGTCTTTCGAAACACATCGCAGATTTTATCTTGGAGATTTTATTTTTAGAATGCGAAAGGACTACAATATTTATTTCTGAAAGGTAATAAAATTGTGGAACATTGGCAGTTGGAAGAATGCGTGGGCGGTTCTTCGAACAGCGGCACAAGAAGCGTAGCCTTGGAATATAAACTTCTTGGCTTATGAATTAACTAGTCACCCTTCTAAAGTTTTACTTGCGTTTTACATTCATCATCGTCATAAAAATCTATATTGCATCTCCTGATTAGGTTTAGTTTAAGTAATTTGGTATAATCAATCCGCTTGCCAGATTTATTTAGTTAATTTTTTTCTGACATGTCATTGTCCATGTAAATCTTTGGAAAGTTCTTAACTTTGACTTTGTTTGTGATGGCAGTAAAATAAAGTAGAGTACATATAACGATTCTGCTGCTCTTTTCTGGCATATAAACTTAGTGCGTTTGACAACACATCTTGCACAAAAAGGGGTGCTACTATTTTTAAGCCGGCATTTTACGGTTTTATATTTATTTTATCACCATAAACACCCATATTTACGTTTTTATTCCTAGGGCACAGCACAGGGCACTCTCTTAACCCTAACCTCTTAACCATTTAGGCCCTAATATACCACGCCCTGGCTATCCAAGAGCAGGTTGGTCAAAATGAATCCCAAAACTAACAAAAATCTATTATGACGTCGACAAAGCCATATGGCGTAAAGCGTGTAATCAATAATAGTAAAGTGAAGCCTACTCAGTAATTAAAAGCCGTAGTATACTTGATTTCCATCCATTAGTTTATTATCTCACATTCTGGTGTGGTCTGTAGTAATTGTCTTAATGTTCCCTTGCCTCGTAAAACTAACAAATCGAGTTCGCCGTATGATACAGAGCAACTATTTGTATGTCTAAATGCCGGGAAATGAGGGGACTAGTTAATGTTATAACTTTTGTCTGGGGCTTTGTTTGTTGATGTTGTTTAATATGTTCTGTGACGTAGCGGGTGTGGTCTGCCTGCGACGCAGGAGGTTGCGAGTTCGATTCTCACGGAACGACAATTTGTACGATCTCCAAATGTTGTTTCCGTCTGGGTGTTCCTTAGATAAACGAGTAATAAAAACATCAAACTGTGTAATTTTAAATGCAATCACTTGAAAATTGCTTACCGTGGGATTATATACAAGCTTTTGTTTATTTTAATTACGGCTTAAACAACTTCTATTGCTAAAACCACAATTAGAATTAATATTAATTTGAAATCTTGGTTTGTTCGAAACCCACGATTGAGTGATTTCCGTTAAGCCCGCAAACCAGTTCAAACTTTTTGTTGATTAATTTAAATTGCAAATTTAATTCCCATAGGTCATTAATCCTTTCCAAGGAAAGATTTGTATGACGAAATTATTATTATAATTTTCTGTTCCATCATCGTTATCATAATCAACACTATTAGGTACGTCTGTTTAATCCCCGCAATCCCGATTTTTCAGGAAGGATTTTGCAAATAACCAGACTTACAACTGGGTTTATATTAAAACTCTAAAAGGTGGTAAGATATTTCTAATTTAACATTAACTTTTAGGAGATAATTATAAAAACAACAAATATCCATTAATAACTTTTTACTTAGAGAAATAACTGACAGTAACGAGGCTGGAATGCGTGGGTGAGTGAGAAACGGTAGGTACAAATGACGAGAGTTCCGTACAAATTAGTTAGTTCATAGTTAAGTAGCTCAAGAAGTTACCTTGGGTTGTTAGTAAAACTACAACGATGACCATTTAAGTAAGTGTAAGCAGTCCATACTTTGTTCATTTTGCGTTGTTTTTTAAGCATCTTTATCAGAACACTTTATTAGAACACAATATATTAGTTTTAGATAAAAAAAAACCGGTTCAATGAGCACCTCAGAATAATAAATATATCGAAATTTGCATTTTAAGTTTTGTAAATTAAAGTAGATATACAGAGACTTAGGCCATTTGTTACCCAAAAACTAAAATGATCAGTACCAAAACTATCTAAGCCTATCTTTTGTGGATAAATATTTAGACGTTTGGGACACAGGATAGGCTATTTAAATTCTTGCTCCAGTTATGACAAGACGCCCCATATCAACATAATTAAACGTGAAATCGCGTGGACAGTTAGTGATGAAATAAACTAAGAAAGGAAATAAGTTTAAAGAAGAACACAGAGAAATCACGGATCGGCAAGCGCAGCGTCGTACGTCCACCAACAAGGTGGACAGATGATCTGGTGAAAGCGGTTGGCTCGATGATGCAGGTCGCGTCCGACCGCAATAAATGGCAATCATTACTGGAGGCCGCTGTCCAGCATTGGGCGTCCAACGGCTGACATGATGATGATGAATCACAGAGAACCCTAACAGGCAATAGCAGGACATTAGGAGTGGATTGGGCAACAAACGCGTGCCTGGGGCGTGATTCAGGAGCGGCCCGCACCACGCACGCTTTACTGCTGACGTTATACATACCTCTGTGAATTTTGCAGGTGATTTTAAATTGAGCTTAACTCTGTATTATTGAAGCGCGCGTATAAAAGAGCCTTTGGTAATGAATACACATCAACTGCAAGAGCAACTATCTCTACTCAGTATTATGTTTTATCCAATATTTTAATATTTATATAATATTTCGGCCTAGTTTGAAACGGACAAGTTCAAAGTAATTTTGTGTGTTGTATTCTTATAACATAAGAATGGCTGGGATGAGTTAGGTGCTTTTGATTTTAAAATAGTCGTAGTAGTCCAGGGAAGGTTTAAAAGGTAAGAAAACGTTTCGAAACGCGGCGTATTCGCCCTTCCTGGACAAGCACAAAGCTTATACAAATTTAACTTAAAATAAAAAGAATTAATTTTAAAAAGCCCAATAAGTACTTGATCTTTCCTAATTATTTCATTATAAAACATCCAATTGTATCCCAAAATTAATTGTAGGTATCTTTTTAAAACGATTTTCTCAATGCCAAACGAAATGAGGGCCATTTTAAATGAGGGTCTTAATAGAAAGACTAAGAGATTTTCGCTGTTCAATCTCGTCTTTACCATGAAAAATTGTATGTTCGCCTTCAATGAGAATTTACGGGATTTCGGTAACATTGTATTTTATTTCTCTAGCATTTAAGCTTTTTGCCATATTTTTTGAGATACTAAAAGTACCTTTTAGGCCCAGTGGCCATAATAAACTTTATTGTGAAGAAACGAGGAAGAAATTGGAAAGCTGCCGTGGAAAAGACCCAGTGAATAATGTATGATGAAACTTTACTTAAGTTGCCTGGAGGCGAGATATTCGACAAATCTTTGTATAACGTGCGCAATTGAAAATGAATTCTGTAATATAACTTTAAGTTGTCTACGAATCCTATGAATATAATGTACAGTTTAAACTTAATTAATTAAATAATTCTCAAACACAACAATCTACAGTAAGTATACTAGCTTTCCGCTCCAAGGCGATGATTTAATTTAAATGATAGAAACATAATTATTTTCTCGATTTTTAAGACTTTTTTCACTTCAATTATTTGTCGAAGAGAGAAAAAATTGAAATCGGTTTTGTAAAAAGTCCAGCTAACAAACATAAAAACTATTGATGCCGGGAAAATAAAATATCTATGGCCACATAGCAACTAAACGCTAGGCCAACACACAAACAGGTTAAGCTCGGTGAAATAGCCAGAATCAATCCATGTCGGAAGCCACTAAGTGCCTTAATTCTGCGAGCCTGCCAAACAACCTTTTTTGCCCGAGGATGTAAATTAGGAGCATGTCGACCTGATGAGGGCACGGCTGAGATTTGAAATATTGCGGAATATTTGCCTCCGGAGATTCCATAGGATGGAGTTAGTTCGAAGGGACTGGTACTATGAATTGTGAAACAGAATATTTGAATCAGTTTATATAAAATATAGAGTTCGCCAGGACTGAACTAATTCGCGGAGTAAAGAGCATTTTACCGTGTGTACAATGTGGAGCTGATATGATGATTTAACATGGTATTAAATTTAATAATAAATATTATAAAAAATAAATTACTGATTAGTAAAAAGTTTTCTTGAGTGGAGTACTGTCGGGTGATCGGCTAGTACAATATATATAAGAAGAATACTTTTTACAGCTTACAAACATTTAAAAATCCAAAAAACAAGGGTTGCTGCATGAAGGGCTAGTTTCGTTCATAGATTTTGTATATAATAATGGAGAAGGATAATTGACTAGTGTTCGGCAGAGCAGAAAATTCAGCAATATTCATTCAAATCGAGATGATTCGGGTTCTTATTATCAACGTGCTGGTCTAAGGAATAGTAAATTCCATTTGTAATTTAACCAATCATTATAGTAAAAAACAAAGTTGCTGTCGCTGTCTGTCCGTCCCTATGTATGTTTCAATTTTCAAACTACGCAACAGATTTAGGTGACATTTTTTTAAATACATAGAGTAATATGTTATATAGGGAACGTTATAATAGATAGTGATGGGAGCATTCATTATGTATTAAGAGACAAAAACATTAAGAATCTTTTTTATTTGTGGTTGGCTAAAACAAGGAAACTCCGGAATCTCAAGAAGTCCCTAAAGTAATTTCCCTTCTCAATAGACAGTCCATTGATTTTATTTAGAACTTGCTTTTATCGGTCCACGTTAAAATGCTTTTTCCCACTAGAATAGGCTTTATTTGAACGCTGTTTCCTGTGTAGCTAGCTGATAAAATTTGTCTTATATTTCCGTATGGGTATTTGAATATTACTTCTCTTCCCGAAGCCAAGTGGCTGAGAGAATTGGATACCTATACTTACAGCAGGGTCGTTAGGTGTGATACCATCTTTCTGCAATCATCAACCTGTCTGAAAAGCCTTGTAATTTTACCAAATCACTCAAGGCCTATTGATGACCCAGTGCCAAGTATTATCAGAGTCGGAAGTTTTCCAACGAGATGGGATGGAGATAAAGGTGCTGACGCGGTGGATGCATTTCAGTATCGACTACAGAAATCTGTAAGGTTCTTCCTTATAGATTTCTCCAAGTCCAGCTGTGGACGTCTGACGTTTGATGATGATGAGATTAACCAAACGCTCATCACTCAATCAGTTACCATATATTGTTCGATTATTTGCCTCTGCCTGTCAGCGTTGAATGGTTGTAATATCACAGGCGAGCGGGCTTTGAAAAGGCTTTTGTGCCAAAGGCCCGGTACATGTTTAGATGTAGCATGATTTATTACATGAAAATGTCAACCTTCGACGCTAACTTCGCCATGGCAGTGACTTCATCGGAAGGGAGACGATGAATTTGCTTATTTATTTATTTTATGAAATCCTAAAGTTTTCAAGCATTAGCACATATTAATGTTCCCCCCTGGACCAAAGAGATTTCTCACGTGACAAAGAAATCAGCCATAATACATACGCCACGGTAACATGCTCTGCACAAGCACGTGTTTTCAAAGCGCACATAAATTGTTCAAGAAGAAAAAAATAAAGGTTCGCGCCAGTGTTTTAAAATTTCTTTCATCAAAGATGGCTTAAATCGCCACAAATCGAAGATTTTATGCGTCCTTTAACCCCATAATTCCAGTCTCGGTGATAATGATGATTTTATTTTAATTATACCTGTTACAGGTATTTGAATAAGTTACCGAAAATTGCAAGAAAGGATCAGAAACACAAATTTGTTCGCGCTTGCATTAATTAACATGAATTTGTAATATTTTTGCATTCATAATCACGAATAAACTACTTGTAACAACTAAGGATCGTCGAACTAAATTAAAACAAGAGCTATTCAAAGTATATTTAACATTTCTGGTCGTTATGTTATAGTTTATTAAAAGCCAGCTAATTTTAATTGAAATTAAGAAGGTATCATAATATCTCACCCTCCTACTTCAGAGAGTTTAACTTATCTCAGGCAGGAAGTAGATAATCTCAGAAGCATTATCACGTCAGAATATGAGAAATCGGGATAAGCTCCATAAACAGGCACGAAAGTCACCTAATAACGAAACTTTACAACTAATTTATAAACGATACAGAAATTTTTTCAATTCCCTTATGAGAAAACTTAAGCTACAGTATGAAAAAAAACAGTTCGAGCAAGCCGGTAATGATCCAAAAAAATTGTGGAAAGTAATAAACAATATTACAAATTATAAAGCACGAAAACCCTTTTCACAAGAACTTATACAGGGACAAGACACAAAACAACTAATAAATTCTATAAATAATTTCTTTGTTAATATAGGTAATGACTTGGCTAGTAAAATAATAGGATCATCCCAAACAAAAACAACACCAATTCAAATAAAAACCTGCTCTACCAATAAAAAGTATAACTCGTTCGGCCTAATAGACGTTGATTTTCATGAAATAATAAGCTTAATAAATAGCCTGAAAATGGACTGCGCCATAGGATGGGACAACATTTCCTCTCGTATACTGAAACAAAACACAGATTGCTTAGTAATTCCTATCTTACATATTTGTCATTTATCTTTTACTACTTCAGTTTTTCCAAATTCACTTAAAAAATCAATAATATTACCAATACACAAATCAGGTGACAAACGGGTAGTGGGTAACTATAGACCCATCTCGATACTTCCTGCTCTATCTAAAATTCTAGAGAAAGCTATTAATAATAGATTAGTTAAGTACCTAGAGACATTTAACTTACTGTCTAACAACCAGTTTGGCTTTAGGAGAGGACGATCAACAGCGGATGCAGTATCGAATCTAAACAGATATGTAGTAGACTGTCTTGATAGAGGTAATAAATGCGTCGGAATTTTTGTAGATCTCGCAAAAGCGTTCGATACGGTGTCAATTCCACTTCTTCTTGATAAGCTAGAAAGCATGGGAGTCAGAGGAGAGCCATTAAAATTATTTGCAAGCTATTTGAGCAATAGAAGACAAAGCGTCAAAATTGGAGAAAATATTAGTGAAGAACTACCGATAGAGTACGGTATCCCGCAGGGCTCTATTATTGGACCGACCTTATTCTTGGTGTATATGAACCAGATCTGCGAACTACAAATAGAGAACTGTAAGCTACTGGCCTTTGCAGATGACACAGTATTATTGTTTCAAGGAGAAACTTGGAATTCCGTTTTTATAAATGCGCAAAAAGGTTTCAATTTAGTAACAGAAAGTCTCTACCAAAACGTATTAACCCTGAACTCGACTAAAACTAAGTATCTTACCTTCTCGCTCCGTAAACCAGGACAACCTAATAAAGACGAACATATTTTACGAGCGCATACTGTGGAATGCCTTAAAGATTCACCCATAAATTGTAACTGCTCACTGCTAGAAAAAAACGACACAATTAAATATTTAGGCATTAATCTCGACCAACACTTGACGTATGAATCCCATATCAACGCGATTGCTGGTAGAGTACGTAAATTAATTGCTGTATTCAAAAGCATAAAGTACGCAGCAAGTTCGGTTCAAATAGGGAACATGTACTACGCTCTCTGTCAGGCATTGCTTTTATATTGTCTTGGCACATGGGGCGGGGCGGCAAAGACACATATTATAAAGCTAGAAAGAGCACAAAGAGCAGTTCTTAAGGTAGCATATTCCAAACCGTATAGATATCCCACAACGCAGCTATATAAAGACTGCAATGTATTATCCGTTCGAAAACTATTTATACAATTATTAGTCCTTAAGCAAAACAAAATACCTAATCAAATAGAAGTTATGGATAGAAGAAGGAAAAATAAAATTTATCAAGCAGTGACATTCAAAACAACCTTTGCTCGACGACATGAGTCATTTTTAGCACCCTATCTCTACAATAAAATAAATAAAATAACAGCTCTACATAAGTCGACACATCAAGAATGTAAACAAATAATCAAAAAATATTTAACAGGTTTAGAATATGAACAAACAGAACTTTTGCTATCGGTACAAAAATAATATAATTTGGGCTCTTAATATATTAATATCTATCATATAGTTATAGTTAGTTTAAGTCATATATGTATAGTTACAAATGTGTGTGTAGATATATAAATGTACATAATATTATAATAATATAGCTTCTAAATAATAGTATATAAACTTAAGTACATATATATCCATACAATATTATAGTTTATAAGTTTTAGTAAGTAATAACTAGGTATACGGTACAGAGTAACTATGTATTACGGTTTTGGGCAACAGAGAACACTTTTAGAAGGCATAGAGGTGACCACTCGCATCTTAACACAAGTTTTATACTTAGTAAGAGCGAGGAGACATTTTCTTTGAATTACAAAGGTTTAATCTCAAGTCAAGCATATCAAAATGTAAAACTTAAAAAATTACTGAAATTATCATACCAAACTCATATTTAATAAGGTACTTATTAAGTAAGTTAACCAACTTGTAAACCTTTTTTGGAAATAAAACATTTTGTATTTGTTGTATTTGTATTTTGTAGAATAATTAATTGTAAACGTACTAACTGAATGTTATTATCTTGATACAAGCGACGGAAAATAATACAAAAACGTGACATAGGTATTAACTGAGGTTTAGGTTTAAACATTTAGAAAATACTTAAGGGGTGTCTAGGTAAGGTAGTATTTTCTACATGTTTATTTGAATAAACTTTAGTTCAATGTATAAATCAGTAGGTAAAAGGGAGTTTGAATTACGCTAAGAAACATTTCCTTTAAATACAATAAATCAATGATGTTTATTTACATATTGACAAACTAAGTGTGTATTTATGGTACTCGTAAGTATAAAAAATAATATAAAAAATCAGGACTCATTACTTCTAAGAACCAGCAAAAACTCGTCTATTTCTGTTCCCTTCATCAATCAGATCAATTCTCAATTCCCTAACATCAATGAGAATGAGAAAATCTCTATGAAAAAGTAATCCAATAACGTTCCCCGATATCGATATCACATTATATATCCCAATTATAAAGTTTCGCTATGTGGAACCTCGCAATGTGGGCCAAAAGGTTCACCCCCCATTTCCCTAACCGCGATTTTCTGCTTTCCACAACTGAATAGGTTTTGTGCGAATCCGACCTTCCAATTAGGCAGACCTGTATTGAAATATTTTCCATCGAACACTTTATGAGCATAATTATTTCGGTCGACTACTGCCGTTTCGCGGCACGTGCTTCACTGAATTTATCATGAAGATAGCGGTATGAAAGGTCGTAGCTGTCGATATTATTTTTTACGTAAGCTTCGCACGCGACGTTCTTCTCGGAACTACGACAGGAGGTCTGATAGATCCCGTTACATAACGCACCTGCATTCCGAGTTTAATCGCACTGAACACCGGTACTTACTGCATCAATTATGTCACCTCTCAGCTGACGGGTATAGAGGTTATGAGTCGATAGCGGAGTGGTGGGCGCGCGCCGCGGTCGAGGGGATGGGTTCGGAGGCTGCAGAGTCACCGTGCGGATGGTTACATAAGGCGCGGGCGGCGTACAGACACGTGTGGCCCCGGCGGGGCTCGGAGCGCGACTGGCGGAGGCCGGGCGCCGCCCCGCGCCCATTCAGCCCGCCGCCGAAGCCTCCTTCCACCCAGACGCTATTAAACAGCCTTCACGTGTGCGACTCGCCTTTAAAAGCGCGAGGCTAATAAACCTCGTCTATATACCTACTCGATTTTGGAGATTACGCGATGCTCGGATTACGATACTCATATCCTATTCATTACACCCCGTTATGGTGTTTAATGGTTGTGACTAGGTGCTTCTATACAGTTATGCTTCCGAGTAAAATATTTATCATGGAGTCAACTATGTGTCACACGAAGCTATTGAATTTTAAAACATTTCCTATCAGGCAGTCAAATAAAAGGCAGTATTTTATTATTTTAAAGAAAATGTATGGTCATTCATTATAAATAATAAATCTAAATAAATAATAAATTTAGTTATTAAATTGTTGTTTACGTGATAGGTAAAAAGGATACTCAAATCTTTGCCAAGTTCAAGGCAGTACCCGTTTTAATCATAACAATAGCGTATTAGTGTGTGTTGCTAAATATTGTACCTACCCAATATCTATTATCTAAGCAAATTGCCAACAGGCATAGGCTATAGCCATGCCATTGAGACCAAGACGGCTGCCAAACTGGCTGCCAAGACGTCGAGCTTACCACTGGCTGTTACTAATGAAACGTAGCAGCTGTTGTCACTTTAGTGATTATACAATAACTAATAAGCTCTGGCCATAGCTATTTAAACAGTTATAGGTCAACATTTAGTGGCTTGTTGTCTTTTTGTTGGGTTTCAAATAACTCTAAGACCTAAGACCGTATTCGATGTCATAAACATTTTAGAACATTATACTTCAGGCCCCATAACTATTCTTTTCCACAATTTTCTGGTGTAAAATTTTTTTTGCAGGACCCTAAGACTCTTTAACGATTAAAACAAGACCATTAGCAGACCTGTCTTATGGATAGATTTTGAGCTACAGGTAGTTTTAGTCAAAAATTCACAAAAAAGTCAAATGAAACATAAAAATAAATTAAAAATAAACCTTGAGGCCAAAGTCAATATAATGGGCGGGGGTAGGTAGCAGACAATCCCTAGTTTCTACCCTAGGCGTATGTACAGCTCCCTATCAAACACCCTGTATACTTAGTATTTTTTTTGTACTTTTTGGTGAAATAAATTCACAGCTTTCATTCAGCATTGGTTTTCTTTTATTAACAACAGCGCCATCTATTATCGAGTAGCGGAACTGCTGCATATTATATTTCGCACCCTTATTATGTGGTTCCAGTTATGACGACGAAACGAGCGACAGAAGGACTTTGATAAGCCCATTTTCTTTACCTTGAACGTCCTTGATTGTTCTTATCGTTTGAAAATCGATTTAAACGATAAAATATATTCGTAGAAGCCAGGGCTCCACATGTTTCCATTAGAATTGAATAATGTAATTGTTGGCATAAGAAGTAAAAATTAAGAAAATGACTACCTACCTTATTTCTTACTGCAGGTGTCGCCAAGCCAAAAATAATAAATTGACGACCTCTGTGTCGGAGCGGGCGAAGGTCTGCCGACGCAGGAGGTTTCTACCGTTAATATAAAATGACAACTGCTCATTTGTTTTATGATTTCATGTGCAAGAGGGTTATAGGTTTTCATTATTTGAATCAAAGAAGTAAATTAAAAAACTGTTTGAATATAAATATAATTTTAATCATAATTGATTTAGATAATATTAATTGGTACTTATACAAAAAAACTTTAATTTTAAACCTTGCCAAATATAAAATATTATAAAATACACAGATATTAAAACATTGACTTTTTCTATGTACTTACTTATATGTAATAAAATAAGATTTATAAAGTTAGGCCAATGTTATTCAAAACAAAAACATACATTGACTTTATCATTTGGTAAGTTACATATGTAATTGACAATTACGCAACACTAAATTGACATTAAATTTATTTTTTGATACAAAAAAATGTTTTATCAATTTGGTAATATAAATAAAGACTATAAAAGCCATAATTTAGATATTAAATTATTCAAATTCCCTTAAATTTGTTATTATTAATAACATAACTATTTTACGTTGAGAAGTTCGACAGATAAAGTGTCCTAATTGTAACATAAAACATAACATAATAAAGCTACAGTATTCTGTAACAAAGATTTAATGCTCTATACGTGGGTAAAATCAAATCCTTGAAGATCGCTCTTACTGTATACATAATTATCTGCGTCCAATTCATCCGTCTGACTGCTTTCTTAGCGACTGCATCTGGATTACCATCTCAGAGGCTGCAGTTCTATTTTATACAAAATAATTAACGGGCAAAAAATAAGAAATTAACTTGTAAATGTAGACCTATTCGTAATTACTTTCGCCAGCAGAATATCTGCGTTTAAGTGAACAGGTTGACTGCTTCTTAGGCGAAGAACTGCATTGGCATCACAATCTCCAAATCAGAAGTAATGATAGGTACTTCTGTCAGTAATTATAGGCTGTGAGTTTTTCTTCATACAAATAACAGTAGCTTTTACGTTCGCCACAAGTCAAGATAATAAGAAATTAACTTGTTAGGGTTGACCTATTTAAATTACTTTCGGCAGCAGAATATCTGCATCCAATTCAACCGTCTGACTGCTTTCTTGGGTGAAGAGGTTGGCACTCTCTGGTACCGCGACTGCATCGGGATCACCAGCTCCAGAACAGAGGTGTCATCATCATCATCAGAGGCTGTGAGCTCTACTTCGTACAGCGGTGGAGATGCGCGGTCCGGGGACGCGGGCCCGCTGTTTGGCAACCATTGGATGAGAATGTCTAGGGCGTCGCGTTGCCCGGTTTTCGCGTCTTGCTGAAAAGAAAGTTGAATAGATTATTTATAGTCCAATTTCATAAATAACACAAACTACATGAATACTCTGAAAACAAAGATATTTGGTACCAATATTATGTCTTCCATTTGACATAATATTGGTACCAAATATCTTTGTTTTCAGATATAACTTAGGCATTCTTCTGCTGACAGATACCAATCCGCACTTGGCCAATGTAAAAAAAATTACGGCCTAATCTCTATTGTCAAAAGAGAAGTCCCTGTGTCCCAGCAGTGGGAACGTAAATAGGGGTGATGATTCTTTCGACAACACGCGACAACTTCTATTTTACTCTAGTTGCTTGATATGCATATTAGGCAGTGAATAGAACTTACACGATCCTTTCCCAATTTATTCCCATCGTGGAGAGGACACGGTGTGTCGGAGAATTCCTCTTCGCTGCATGTGCTGCAATCTGCACTTGCCTGGAACGAATCATTATAAATATACCTCTTACATTAAAATTTGGAGAGCAGATCTTTCCAGATGGTTCTTAGAGTAAGCATATTATAAAGATTGCCTTTTTGATTGTTTTATCCAGCAAAAAGTATTTATTTATTTATTGAATTAAAGCCAATGCTCTGATAAGGTTTCAGTTCGAATTCAGATATCTAACTAAGGAGAAATTATTCGTGTTCTGGAAGAAATCGCTCTAAGCGATAAGGCCGCCCATTGTTTCACTGTATTATTATGTTTATTTTTTGTAATTTGGTGTAAGATTAAAAGTATTTGTATTGGATTGAATTCGTACATTTGTCGTTCCGAGGCGGGAGTCGAACCCGCAACCTCTGCTCTAAGAGCACAGGTGGTCATGTAGAGTATACCTCCAATGGCGGTGGGCTGGGGTCATCGCTATCAATGCCGCTGTCATCAGGCTCCTGGAAGTCCAGCAGTGGGTCGTGCACCACCTCAGCCAGCTTTACGAACTTCTGTATGCCGCTTAGACTTGAATCTCCCTGGAATAGAGAACATTTTCAAATTAGGAACAATAGAAAAGAGGTTTACACCCATATTCTTAGTTATAATATTCCTCCACAATAAACAAGCGTTGATCGTCGTGGTCTTGTAGGAGTCTCAAGGTTAGTTATGAGGTACCTTACGTTTGACAGTTCCCGCCTTATCTCGAACTTGAGGTGAGCTGAAAATAAATCTCAAGTGGAGGACATTTTTGTCGTATTCTCAGATACGAATTTGTTCAAGTGAGGTTGAGTTGAGTGGAGAAAACGACTAAGAATATGGGTGTTATAGTCTCTGGTAGAGATATGACCATATTCTATGATTTATATACCTAACGTCTTGTGGAGCCGGCCTTAGAATATAACTTCTCAGGGATTAAGAAGAATCTACTAAGGAATTTACATATCAGAAGACCTTCATCGTTCTATGTACAAACTGCGCTGCGCCAACTTACTGCAATCACCAACACGCCTTGTAAGCGTTCTGATTATACCGATTCCCCAAAATGTATAATAATATGTTATATTAGTTATCCGTGCCCAGTAGTTGGACGTTATAATGTTGTTATGATAAATATAGACAGAAATAGAAATTTCTTAATTTTTAACGGACTTCAAAAAAGAAAGTGGTTTCTTAACTCCTGGGACCGAGTATGCGGTATTATAATTCGGTAAAACACGAACGAAACATACCTAATTGTTAGCAAATAAATCAATACCTACTCTACAATCTAAACATGTAACGTAAGATATTGCTGTCTGTTAATTAACAGACAGGTTTATAACACGTTACAACATAATATTTTTCATTTTTAATTTCTTAATAAAATTAAATTGAATAATGCAATACTTTTATGATGATATCATTGATTTTTTCATATTTTTACAGTTTAACACTACTTAGGTACCTATAAAAACTACATTTATCTACCTGTTGTAATTCTGAAACGTGGCTACACAGAGAACAATAGATCTTGACATAATCTTTCAATGTGAATACAGCATCACATAACAGGATTTTCTTACCTGATTCAGGGCTTGTTCCTTGCAATGGTTAAAGGTCACAATACAACACTTAATTTTTATCTAAATGCTACGTACTCCTTGGTGACTGTATGACTGACTATAAAACCTCTTTGCTGGGCGCACCAATCACCCACCCTTTGTTACCATGACAACCGTTCAAATGCGCGCGCAAGCCTTCCCCATACATAACAAACGTTTGACGTCATTATTTACGAACTGTAATCGGCAAAATGTTATTTTTTCATAATTAATTTGATGAAAGATTATGCCGCCAAAAAAGGTGAGTAACAAATTTTATTACTATAAATGACATTGGTACTTATTAGATGTCTGCACAAATTTAACATAACTACAAAGATGTTTTTAGACTGCATCTTATTAAGTTAAGTTACGATAGTCGATTAAATTTTACGACTTCTGAACAGACACAATAAACACGTAGGTTTATAAAGTCTCAAGCATTCAGCAGGTACCTAGTTAATTCATGAATATTTATAAGCTACCGAAATAAAGTTATGTAACTGAAAACACCGGGATTGATCAAACAAGTCTTGGCAACAACATTTTTTAGTAAACAAAGTTTTCTGCAGTAGGTACGCGATCTTTCACCATTGTTTAGTTAATCAGTAAAAGTTTCAACGCATACCTTTTCCCATCTCACAGTTGAATGTGAAGTGTAAAGTTAATTAAAAACTTTCAGGTATGTATTTTAAACTCTCTAGATACCTACAGTTAGTTGTACCTAATTAATTAAACTCCTTTGTTTCACGAAATCCGGCTCCACAGAAAAGGTATTTTAGAGTCATACAATTACTTTTATATTATACAAAAACTATAAACATTTGGTAGATAAGGATACAAGATAGAACTCAAACTCAAACGAAACTAACGATTAGAGTTTATTCAGTACATTCTGAAATCATATAGGGCGTTAGTGTAGTTATAAGATCATGGAATCGATATAATTTCAATATTCATCAAAAAAAACAGCTGTAAACTCTATGGTTCTAAAGTGTTACCACCTTATGTTCAGATCGCTATAATGGCAAATCTCCCGGGAATGAGTAAGCCGGTTAGATTGCCAGACATCTGGCGGAAAAAATCCACAGAGAAGTCCTTAGGCATTCTCCTGAAGAGGCTTCGTGTGAGTAAAGGAGGCGGTGTGGAGAGCCATGTAAATACCTATGTGTTTGTGCCAGTCCTGTGTCTGTCATGCGTGTCCGTCCATTTGCTTTCTTGCTATTATTTCCAACTGTTTTTATAGCATTTGCGCTCTAAAATATAAAAGAAAGCTGATAATCTTTCTAAGCTTAACCGTGTTAGGTGCCGTTTGTGATTTTTAACTATTTCTTTGGAAAATACGGTTACATAAGACAAATTATACCTATACTTAACTAAAAAAATACACTTAAGTAATAACTATAAAAACATGATAAATGATAGGTTCTCACGGTTATATAATCTATTATACCTAATATTATAACACAGAATGATATAACGTAGGTATGTATACGTAAACCATGACTTGTTAGCAAACTGCTATCTTCAATTTAAAAACAATTCATCAGCTAAATTAGGTATCAATAGAATTTGATTTTTTCAATTAGCTGCTTCTACTCTACAAACAAATCAGCTGATAGGTTTCGTTGAATATTTTATTCGGCAGGCAGCTCAAAAGTTGGAATTAATAGTCAATGTAAGCAGATCTGTACATATTGTGTGCGTCGAATCATTTGTACTTACCCATAACTCCTATCTGTGATCGTCTAAGCCCCAAGTGTACGTCAATGCATGCCCTGTGACCCTGTTTATGGTCCTTTGGCTTAACTATTGTATTATAGTTTTGTTAACAATATTTATTTTTCAAATAATTTATAGAAGGTGCTCTTTTTCGCAAACAGAAAAGTCGCATCACTAAAAATGTATACCTACACACATTATATTACCTACCTAATAATATCATATTATGAAACACCTTGTAGTTTTGGATTGATCCATCTCCATCAAATGTTGAAACTCATTGAACAATCCTTTCGTTAAATCTCTACCACGCTACATAAGTACCTAATTCACACAAAACAGGAAGCAAAGTTTAAAACGGAAAGTCGCTAAAACTGTATCCATTAAAACAAATCGTATAAAAACTTCCAGATTTACAAGGATTATCAAATAACGTGCATAGTTGGAATATTTCCTTCTGGGACAATGAAACGCGATGTCTGTCTGTCAGAAAGTTGAAACACATAATTATAGCCAAACGGAATGGAAGCCACAAGGCATGAGTACGGAAATGGCTATTAAACTGTTTAATATCACGATAATTCCCTTTATAAGCTTACGATAAAATGGTCATCGATCGAAAAGTCATTTTACAATACACGCAACTTAGACGCAATAGCTTAGAAATCGTAAATATTTTATGATTTCAGTAGGTACTTGTAGTCCGATGGGTTTCTAGTAGGTAGGTACTTTTGTATATCTTTGTACTAAGCTGAAAAACTAAGCTTTTTTTGATACAATTGAATTGAACGGCCGTAGGTACCTATGTCTATGTCCGTTGCTCGGGCGTCACTCGGTTGCCGCTCGGTATAACGTGAGTGTGTTCATACAAAATATATGTAATATTAGTGTAAGAACTAAATACAAATTCTGTAAAACTAAACGACACTAACCATTGATAATTATATACTCGCCTATAAACGTTAATTTGTGTATCTTCAATGTGTGCATCTGCACATTTATTTTTGTAATCTTAAACCTACAATAACCTGTTCTTAAAAACCTATCTAATTAAAACTCGTTTCATATTACGTTGGACTACGAATGATAAATTTATTAACCTCCTCGAAGATTCGAGACTGCAAAACAAATAGTACCTACCTAGGCAGATATTTTGTTTATTTAATTTATCTCCTGAAGGGAGAGTGAAATGTTTAAGTATAGTGAGTGACTGAAATAACAGACAGTGTAAACTTTTCCAAGGCTAGATAATTTTATTATCATATATTTAGTAAGAAAGTTTTCTTTAACTGATTTATCAGTTTTATACTAGCTGTGACCCCGACTCCGTCCGCGTTAGATTGTCTGTATGATGGCCAGCAAGTCTTATTATAACTGGAGCAAGACTTTCAATAGCCTATCCTGTGTCCCAGACCTCAAATTAGTTTTAGTATCATATATATTATATAGCCTATAAACAGGATGGTCATCTGGTAAGGGTGGTGGTTCTACCAAATTCCCCAATATTTATTGGACCTGTACTCAAAAGTGGAACGTAAAAGGAGGTAGGTGTTATGTATAACGATGTGATTTTACTTGCGACTTTTTTGTCTATTTAAAATGGCGACAGGTGTAAAAATTAAAAACACATAGGTACAGAAGAATATTTTCTTTTACATTTTGCTACTGTAAACGATATCTTTTACAAATATTAATAATTTTAGAAAATAGATATTTGTAACAAACTAAACTCACCACGATAATCTCCATTTCGAATGAAACAATTCAAACTTTATCATATTCAAACACGAAAACACTAAACACATGAACCGTGCGAAATTTTTATTATTTATAAGTATTATAAAAGACAAATTTGCATTAGATTCTAATCAGTATTTTATGTGCTAAAATCTTTGGAAGACACGGTCGCCGTGAGCACAAGTCTAAAAGCAAATAGTTGTGTGCTTACAATCGCCGACTAACTAATTTAAAACGCCAGGGCAGGATTAAGGAATATACACAAAGAAAAATATTCTATTGAAAAATATTCTATTGAGTTGGTTGTGACGAACAGGGTCAAAGGCCAAATATTTTGTTTTTCACGACTGACTATGGATGTTTTATAAACCACTTCAATTAGTGCTCCAATGTGTTTTGTATAACAGAGCTATAAACGATCAAGAAAACAATGTCGCGCATTATTAAATGATGCGAAAACACTAAATAAAAAAAATTATAAGTACTTAAGTACTTATTTTTTGTTTTCAATTAAACTATGACAACGTATTTATGTAGGTAGTTTAAAAGAGAACTATCAAATTAACACATAGCTCGACTAATTTTGAGCGCATTTCGACGGGTGATAAGCCATTTTGATAAATACGTATTCTTTGTATTCGTTGATTATTTTTAAAGAAGAAAATCCCTCCACAGATTGCAGGTACTTCTTTGTAAACGGAAGCTATCTTACTGATTTTGCAGAAAGTTATTGATAATAAGTTTTCCTACCAGTATATAAACGAATATAATTAAATATTCCGGACAATTCACACAGCAATATCTAGCCTCGTGGTAAGCTCGAAGCTTGTGGGGTGTAAACAATCCTGCATACTTTAATATTTAATTTAAACAGCCAACCATCCCTGTGTTTGTGTTTAGGTACACGCTGTACAGCTATTGTCATCACCAGTTCGTGATCACCCTACTGTACTACCTTATACCAGACACGAAGACTAATTAGAATTTTGTGACACGCCCAGAGTTTTAGAATAAATTACCTGCCATTTTGTAAAGTCTGTAGAGACAGCAAGATAAGACTTATAATTATTTCATAGCAAATACTGTTTAGTTTTGAGATGAGTTGGTAACATGCAGGGTTATTTACCAGAATTAGAATCCATACTAATATTATAAAGGTGAAGAGTTTGTTTGTTGAACGCGCTAACTTATTAAAGGATATTTTTTTAATTTAAAAAGCGTTTTCCACAAAAACAACCTAATAATTACCCGAGTATTGGTACATAGCCATCTTTAAGACAACATTAAAAATCAGAGAGGCTAATTATCCTCATCAAACCATCAAAACGTAATAAAAGTTGCAAACGGTCCGTAACATCCGTTTAATACAGGGTGTCTCAAAAGAAATTTTATATTTAGCTAGCTTACTGCGTGAACGCAACGTATCCGAGGGGCGCGGGAGTTATGTCAATCGGTAGCCTGGCTCTTGGGAATTCAGTCCCTATGGAGCGTTTCTCGGGAGCAGACCGTGCGTTGTGCGTGCGAGAGTTTTACAAAAACGCTGATTCGGCGACTGTAGCGCGTAGAAAATTCTGAAGTATTCGAGGTCACTTTAGGCGAATGTAGGGGCTTCTGATGCTTGCGTTTCGGATTCGTTGCACACCAGTAGCGACAGTTTTGCTTATTTACGTGGCCATTAAGATGAAAATGAGCTTCATCCGAGAACAAAATGTTCGTAAACGTCGATTAATTGCTCAATCACCTGATTTACGAAATTAAGCCTCTGACTGGCATCTTGGGGCTTTAATTCTTGCACCAATTGAATTTTGTAGGGGTGCAGATTCAGGTCTTTGTGCATAATGCGTTGTAGTGAAGATCTATGCACATTTAAAGCACTTGCGCGCTTCCGAATTGAAAGGTTCGGGTCGTCGCGAACAGACTGATTAACACTCTCCACGTTTTGTACCGTTCTTGATGACCTAGGTCGCCCGGATTTTGATTTATCCAGCGTTGTTCCAGTCTCTTCAAACTTCTTAACCCAATTGCGAATAAAAGGAATGCTTGGCGCATCATTTAAGTGACGAAAACCTCGAATACTACGCGCTACAGTCGCCGAATCAGCGTTTTTGTAAAACTCTCGCACGCACAACGCACGGTCTGCTCCCGAGAAACGATCCATAGCGACTGAATTCCCAAGAGCCAGGCTACCGATTGACATAACCCCCACGCCCCTCGGATACGTTGCGTTCACGTAGTAAGCTAGCTAAATATAAAATTTCTTTTGAGACACCCTGTACTCCTACTTATAAGGACGTAACGTAACTTATCCAGGTTCACTCATGAATTGCTTTTACAATCAAGATAAAACTGATTCATTTGCTTTAACGTTTCAGGATTATAGATTACGAATATTTTAACCGCAAGACTTGATACAGGTAGATATTTTATTTTATTTAATTAAGTCAGTTTGAACATAAAACAAAATAACAAAAAAATATGTTCGATTGTTTTGCTTTATTACAATTTTAGAACAATTTACTTAAATTATTTCTATATTAAAATAGGTTTAGACGGAGCAATATAGTGCAGTCTGCTTTTGAAAAAATATTTGGATATTCTAATTATTACAATATTTTTTCTGTCTGACCTTTCTACTCGCTTTGTATTTAACCGTTAGTGCAGACAAAGCCGAGGTAAATACTGCGCCTATGCAGTAAAATAACTTTCACACTAGGTACCTTCCATTAATTCATTCAGTTCACCTATAACTCCCATGGAAGATTGTTCTTTCAAACCTTGAGGTTATTTGATGGCAATATACATAAGTGTTTAAAATGTCTGATGAAATCGATCATTCGTCAGAAGGCCTTTCAGATACAGATGAATGTTCTGATTCTGACGTAAGTACAAATCTTAGGATCATTTCAGATGATAATAATCTTATATGGATGCCAAAATATGTATTTATAGTTCTGGATTTAACCGTGTAGGTATAAAAGTAGGTATTCAATGATTTACCCGTTGCGTGTGATGTGTTTTGCTCTTCAGTAAAACGACAGTTTGATTTGAACTATCGAGTATCTATTCCAAAAGCAGAAACACGCCAACCATCTATGTATAAACACAGGTAAACCACATACGCCTATTGCAGGAAATGCCTTTACCAAATTAATTTACGGATGTAGCAAGCTTTGCACACGCAATCGTCTAATCGTTTGTTTACGCTTGCTTGTAGAAGAGCTTCGAATTATTTATAGTCAAGTTTCATGATCATGTTCAATAAGCCATCAAACAATATGCAAATGTCCCTAGAATAGACCGTAAATCCTTTAGGGGTTCCAAAGCGTTGGGAACTAAGCAGTGTTTCATTCGCCGTGTGCCGGAGCCTTCGTGCTTTCACATTTTTAAATTACAGAATCAAATTAGTTTTCAGTCATGTTGAAAGCTATGGTTAAACGTGCTTTGAACATACCAGAGGAAACATCGCTTCTTGCGAAAACATTGCAGTGTTTAGATGTGCGTGGAACTTAGGTTTTAGAAAGATGAGGACAATTTTAGCAAGTTTTTTAACGCCTTTGGAATTTTATTTTAAATTGGATAAATTGATGGTTTCTTTCAGAAAAAAACTTGTTTTCATAGAGTTATAATATTTTAATGTTTTTAGCAGAAAGAAGCATCGAAATCACAAGGAACTTTAGTCGCAGGCGAAGATGCTTTGGATTGGCTTAAGCCGAGGACATTGCTTAAACCTGATGATCAAGAAGAGGTTCCTGATGCTGTAAGTTGATTTTCTTTCGTCAAAAAATTAAAACTTTCATTTAAAACTGACTCAAGCCTGTTTCAAGAGAAACTGTACGATAACATTGTGTCACCGTGCTCATAGGATCTCGAAGAGGAGGTGGGCCGTGTTCTAACAACACTCAACTCTCAATGGGTGGCCGATGAAGTGGCCTATCATTATGGTAGGCATGAGTTTACCGTCAAGCCAAAGCCTACTTTTGGGAAGGCGTACCCGCTCCTTATTACCCAGGGCACTGCCATTCGCAAGGACTCGGATGAAGCGAAGGCACAAATAGCTGCTGGGTATGGTACGTACATAATATATTATACTTTAATAAAACATCATCATCACCCCGATTCACTGCTGGCACAAAGGGACTTCTCTCTTGGCGAGTGAAAATAAGCCCTAATTTACCACGCAGGCCAAATGCGAGTTGGCGAATGACACACCCATCAAAATGTTTTCCGATAGTAAAAAATCCTCACGATGTTTGCATTTACCGTTACAGCACGTGTTTTTAAAGCACACATATTTTTTCGAGAAAAATCAGTTTCAGAGAAAAATCGGGTTTGACGAACCCACGTCCTTCGGAATGAAAGTTGAGTGTGATCCCAATACGGCTCTCTCTTTTGAAGACATCAATGGGATGGGTCTTAGCCGAGCCTAAAAATATTATATGACCATCCCTCACAGGCACGAAAGTCTTTAATATATTTTTTATTTATATAGGTATGGTCGGGTTTGATGATGCCGGTCCGAAACGCGCCAAGGTGAAGAAATCGTCAGCTGCAGAAGAAGAAGAGGAAGAGCCCGATCAGGAAACCAAAGAAGAAGGGAAAGTAGAAGGTAAAAAGGCGAATAACACTGTTGTATAAAATAATGTCGCAATATGTATAGCGACAGAACTTCTATTGAACTTACCTATACCTACATAATAATAATAAAAAAAACATGTTAGGTACTACTACTAGACACCGGTCTTCTATACCTAATATGTTAAAATTAAGTTAGATTTTTTAATTTCACAATAATAGCGTGGCGTGCGAAAAAAGTAATGATAAAAGAAATGGCTTTTAACATGTTATTTTACTGCACTTTTTATACTAAAGGTTCTTTATTAGGAATACTAATTCATTCGATATAATTGGTCCATATTATAAAACCTTTAGGTGTAGGTTTTAAGTTAGGGTGAATCAGCCATTACCTCTTTATGATTGTAGATGAAGAAGAGAAGGTAGCTGAAGAAGAAGCCGCGGCTGATGGAGAGAAGCCGGCGGAGGTGGCTGATGCGCACGTTGATACCGGCGAGGGGGCGGAGGGGGAAGAGGGGGCAGAGGGAGAAGTCAGTTAGTACTATTGTTAACACAGTAACTACATATATTACAAACATTATTATATGTATACCTACCTACGAGTGGAGACAACGATCGGAAACGCAGCGTCGGACTTCCAGCAACAAGATGGACAGATGATCTTGTCAAGGCTCACACTGGCTGGTTCACGGTGGACGCAGGCTGCATCTGTTGGCTAAGTGGTGGCACACTTGACTTTCATTCTGAAGGTCGTGGGTTCCTCTGGATTTTTCTTGAAAAATTGATGTGCGGTGTAAGAATACGTGCTGTAACAGTGATGACAAACATTGTAAGTAAACCAGCATGTTTTAATAACTATGATAAGGACATGTGACATTGACCAACCCGCAACTTGGGCAGCGTGGTGAATTAATCCCGAATATTTCTCGTCAAGAGAGAAGTTCCTGTGTCCCAGCAGTGGGAACGTCAATAAGGGAGATGACGGAAAAAAGGCAGATGCGAAAGAGAAGCTGGAGCAACTTCATCTAGCAAAAGCTACCCCACTGTCTGACAAACTAGTAATTTTAGTGTGAAATTAATAAACCTTTAAAATTTTTCATTTATAAGATAGTAAGTAACACTTATTTATATTTTTAGAGGAAGAAGAAGAAGCAGCTGTGCCTGCCGGGGATGATGATGAGGTCCTCAACATTAAGCCCCGCGTCAAGAAATTGGCCAATCAGTTCAACTTCTGCGAGAGAGCAGCTCTTACATTCAACAACCCGAGAAGAGTAAGTAGATATGAACCATTATTTAATAAGATAAATAAATATTGCCGGAGAATATATAAAACTACATTTGAAACCTATTGTAAGTTTAGAGCTTGGGTTTACGAGTGATAGATATAATGTACCTTCGATAAAGGTGAAAAAGATTTAAGCACGTTGAACCTTATTGTCCTTAAAACTTAAGATTGGAAGTCCAAAGTTTTAGTTCCTTAACAAATTTAATGGTTTACTTGCGCTTATAATTCATTCCGTAAATTATATCTATGTTTAAACATTCGCTTTACCTACTCTCGCATTTTCATATTTATGGTTATTTACCGGAATCAAAACACCAGAAGTGTATGACGTTATCTGTTTTTCAACCTCTAACGTAAACACCTAAATCTCTATTATTTACCTGTAAGTTCTTTGGATGCATGCCAAATTATATATTTAGGTTATTTGAAATATCGGCCAAATAATAAATTGATTCGCCGTGTGGCCTAGGAATAGTACCATCACATCGTTTCTATCCATACCAGAAGACAGTCTGCTGCGTCTTCTGAGTAGGTATCTACTGTAGGTACCAAACCAACTGCTACGATAACCAATCCGCTTTGTAAGCGTGGTGATTACACCAAATCTCCCAAGATCTTCATAAGGTTCTATTGAGATCACTGCATAGTAATGGAACGTAGTATTGCGTAGGAACAACACTAACACTATGTGTGCTCGAGACACACTTGTTTCTAGAGCGCGTGTGTATAATTAAACCCTATTTTATAAGCTTTATTGCTTCCTTAGTCCGTGGATACTCAAACCATCCCGCCTCCTCGGGCCAACTTTGGTGCAACCGCTCTCCAGTGCATCATATTCGACTTCTACCAGGAGGACTACGCGAAGAAGATGAAGGAAAAAGAGGATGAGAAACCAAAAAGGGTCTGTTGACTAGAACGTTATCGAGAATTGTAGACACTGTAATTTTTCTGTAGAGTAGGTATATTTCCCGCTCACAGTTATGCGTTGAAAAATGATTTCAAACTCAATCAGGCTAGGTGTAATCCAGAATCAATCATAAGTTCATTTACTTTCGCGCTTAAGGTTTACCATGAGTGGTCTGAAAGTCCTCTTCTAGCTAAGCCTTAGCTACCAATTTTTACACTCCAGACGTGGCGCCCAGTATCAACTCAGTATTTGAAGAAGCCAAGAAATTTCCAGGCATGCGTAATAATATAATTTAATCAATATTTGGTCTTTTGGTACAGTTACGAAAGAAAACCAAGAAGCACGCGAAGTCAGCTCAACAGATTCACGATGAAAAACTAGCCCAGAGGATTCGCGAGGCGTGGTCCATACTGGAGAGACTTGTCAACCAGAACATCTATGACGATATCGGTATGTATGAGAAATTATCAAAGACTATTAACATAATTATGGCAAGGAAAACATTGTTCATGCTATAGGACGTATTGGGGAGAAGTATTTATCCAAAATTGAGATAATTTTACACAAAAAGGCATATTTGAGTCACACTATTGATCAATAAAATACTTCTGGTACGATTATAATAGTCCGGGCAAATTAGCCAGAAAAACAGGGGCAAGGTTAGGTACATTAATTCGACCAAACAATTAGACAAAAGTCCACATGAATCCCAGGTGTGGAATTTTTTTATTCGTGGTCAAATGTCGCATAAATCAGTTTTTTGTAAGTAGCTAATATCGTATGTGTTTTTTACTACTTGTATTTTTAACAATATTGTAAAAGACAAAATTCTCTATACCTATCCTAGACTAATGATTTCATTATTTTCTAATATTGAAAGCCCCATAAATGTTATATTCTGCACCAGCTCAAGACTACCGCTATTGGGACGACCCTTCGGACGAGTTCCGCGAAGGCATGGGCTCTCTGCTTCCTCTGTGGAAGTTCCAGTACGAGCCCATGAAGGCGCACGCCTGCTGCGACATCCAGTGGAGTCCGCATTACCAGGATCTGTTCGCTGTGGCTTACGGGTCGCGTGAGTTGATTCTCTTCATCAATTTTTAAAAAAAATATTTAATATTACAATTGATCAAAAGTCAACGTAAATAAAGTTCGTGTATTGCCCATATTGAGATATGAATTTATTAAACTACGACAGTTTTTATTGTAAAATATTTGAAAAATGTTGGAATACTAGAACACTAGGTTTGGGCCTTTTTATGTGCTCTGTGGAAGTTACAGTACTTAATGTAGAGTAATGTAGATTCCGCATTACCAGGATCTGTTTGATGTGCCTTACGGATCGCCTGAGTTCCTTCTCTTCTTTAACAATTATTTTAGGAATGCAGAAACACTAGACTAGATTTGCGAAGGTTTGGGCTTTCTTATATGTCCTCTGTGGAAGTTACAGTAGGTACTTTATGTAGAGTAATGTAGAGTCCGTATTACCAGGATCTCTTTGCTGTGCATTATTGTAGGTTCCGGTATAATATTTTAAAAATCAGTGAACCAATTACATACAGTATACAATACAAACAATTAGATAATTCAATGCTTGCTTACCTTTACAAGGTTGAACGGTTGAATAGAGCCGGGGAGCAATCAGAGATATTACATGACAATACGTTATGGATCGTAAACTGCTTTGTAATTGAGATAGAACTCCTTGCTGAAGTGAGGAATTTGGCCTTGACCTAGTTATATATCTGTATTGTATTGCCACTGTATTGGTTTACTCATAAATTTTTATTGACTTTAAACTTTTATCGGCCATAGGCCGTTAACCGACCTATTTATTATTTTGTATTGAGGTTTTAGTGCCTTGTTCCTAATACCGACGATAGAAGCGGAAAGCCGTCCCACTAAGAGAATTGGTACCGGGAAAATGCCATTTAATCTAGATCTAGATTTCGGAGAGGTTTTTGAATCAGCTAAAAATAGAGAAGATAAAATATTTTTACAGACATCTGTGGATTGCATGATTTGCTGTCTAGACAATGTCTAAATTAAACTTCATGATACGATGCATTACAATTGAGTAAATTGAAATGGGACTTTGATCATACACTTAGTTTTATCATATCGCATATTTCGTAGATATTATAAATCGAGGCACCTATGTTGTTTTACGATGTCCTTGAAATACATTTCTCTTGTTTTACTAAGAGCTGAAATTCAGATTCCACACTCTAGAGTAAAAAGTAACCTAATATATAGATGAGTTTTCATAGGAAGGGTAGAGTAACATGGATACTTATATTATTTTGAGATTCGCTGATTTAAAGACTGCCTTATTAAAGCCAAAGAAAACTTCAGGTGTAAAAACATTCTAACTAAGGTACCTACCTAACCATCACGGGACTATGATTATTTCAATAGAACATATTCGCCTTGTTTCAGTGGACTTCACAAACCAACAAACAAACGGCTGCCTCTGCCTGTACTCGATCAAGAACCCGTCTTATCCGGAGTACGCCGTGTTCACCGAGTCGCCGATCATGTGCCTCGACGTCTACAAGGAAGTGCCGTACCTTATCTGCGTTGGTCAGTTCTAACTACCCTCATACGGATTAGTCCGCTATTTTCCAGTTTTGTGAGAACACACCTGATCTAGTCAATTTTGTTGTCATTATTATATCGATTGAAATGTTTCGTTTTTCTGAAACGTAGAAGCTTTCATAATACATTGTATTTACTATTATTTAAATAATAATTCAACATAATTTAATAACATATTTATATTTACGTAATATGTGAACTAATGTGAAATGTGAAATAAAAAAGCTTGTAATTATATTCTACAAGGTCTTTACGATGGAAATGTGTTGGTTTACAACGCCCAGCTGAATTTGGAGTCGTCGTACCAATACAAATCGGATTCTGTGAGGGACAAACATAGCAATATTGTTTGGGAGGTGAGAATATTTTGATAAGACGTTTTTACTTTACAACCTTACTAAAAAGAAGCATTTAGCAACCTAACAGTTTCAGTCGGTTTTTAAATCAAATCATAATTTTTAAGTTTCCCGATATTTCGGCACAGCTACCAGCGCCATCTTCACGGAGAGAAAATTGTTCTTTTATAACCTCACTAAAGAGATAAGCATTTAGCCCATCAGTTTATAATAATCGTCAGGTTCGCTGGGGACGCCGTCTAATAGATGGTGAAGCATCGTTCTTCTCCATCTCCGGAGACGGGCGGGTCGTACAATGGGCGGTGATGCCGGGCGAGCTGCAGGCCACCACCATTATCACCCTCACCTCCAACGTGCCGCCCATACCGGGGCCGGATGGCACTCTCATCACCGTCAACAGTAAGTTCTCAGAAAAACATAGTCATTATAACCTGACCTGACAACAAATCAAATTTCAACATTTTCATATAGATTTTCATTCATGATTGGGATATTTTTATTAAGTAGGTACTAGCTTTCTGCCCGCGGCTTCGCCTGCGATATTTTCCCGCTGTAAAAAATATTGTCTTCCTCCTGGCCACCTCCTCACCAATTTACAGCCAAATCGATTCGGCCGTAATTATAAATAGTGTAACTAACACGACTTTTTTACGAGTATAATACATATGGTATAGAGATATCGATAGATTTAATTTCATAGCAACAGTTCATTGAAGCCCCGCATTGTCCGAACGAATTGGTTCTCCGGATCGAAACTGACTGAAGTGTCTATTACCTACCCGCTCGGCAAATCTCAGAGTACCCTTACATCCGGTGGACCTTACATCCTAAACGCTATACTTACCTACTTTCTATAAATTGCAGCAAAAATTTAAACTAATATTTTTTTTTTCTTTCTTCTTTCAATGATGCAGCCTTTCGGTAACCTCCTCTCCTTATAGATTATAGAAAGCGAGAAGATGATTACACAACGTAAAGGTTATGTAATGTAATTTATTTCTCTTTTCCATCCAGGTTGCGGCAGTTCCATCTGCTTCCACCCAGAACGCGAGGAGATCTTCATGGTGGGCACAGAAGAAGGGATGATCCACACCTGCTCGCTCAAATACAACCGGAACTACGTCCGCTCGGTGGCCGGACACCACATGCCCGTGTACCGGATCAACTATAACTACTATAATAATAGCATCTACGCGACCTGCTCTGGAGATTGGAGGGTTAAGATCTGGGAGGATGGGAGAGAGTGAGTCAAAGATCTGTTTTCATCATCTTTACCCGCCGCTGGTTTACCCAGAACTAGGTATAGGTCCTCAGTTTGTGCCTTCCGCTACGGACTTATGCTAACAGCATCCAACTGTCTGCTTGCTAAGATATTAATCTTATGCAGAGAAGAAAAAAAAATGCATGAATATCCTTTTTCAAGAAACAAAATCGATGTACCTATGTAATATCTGGTCATATTCACGGTAGTCCTTGAATAAACTAATACCTTTAGGCAGAGATAGCTTTGGGGAAGGTTGACTCTCTGAAGTCTCTATAGGCTGAAAATCAGGCTGAAAATGGTATGATTTTTTTATGGTAAAATTGATTTGTGTTTTGATTGTGTTCAAAGCAAACAGTTTAACATATCTGTTTGCTATTTCTAGTGAGCCGTTGTTCATGTTCGAGCTGGGATCGCCCGTCGGGGACGTCAAGTGGGCTCCCTACTCCAGCACTGTTTTCGCAGCTTGTACTGCTGATGGGAGAGTAAGACATTACACTTTTCTGTTCTTGGCACCAAAGCAATTCTATTTATCATTTGTCTATCTCTCTCTACAAAGAGATTGAGCTTTATTCACCATTGAAAACAAAATAAAAAATCAACTGAACCGAGTTCATAACAAACTAAGTTTCTTAAAACTGCTTTCACACGTACATTGGGTTAGGTTAGGCCGAATTGAGGCCTTAACCGTAAAATAAGATCTTAAATCTTAAGTTAAATCTTTTACAGGTTTTTGTATACGATCTCAACGTGAACAAATACCGGCCGATTTGCGTGCAAGCAGTCGTTTCCAAGAAGACGAAGAAGTTGACTCGAATCGACTTCAACCACATACTACCCGTCATCGTCTGCGGAGATACTAAGTAAGTGAATACATTCATAAACACATCATAATTCGTGCCTCCAATATTTAGTGCCTTTTCTGCGATTAAATCCGCTTTAAGAACAACATTCACAAAGTAACTCAAATACAAAACAGTCTGCGAATGCGTCTATTAATTTTGCCTCAAAGCTTCAACAAAAGCACGCCACTTGAAGGTATACCACAGCTGTTAAAAACCTTCGCTGTTATTCTTGACTCGTAGTCGGCGCGCAAAGTAACTAAATGAGTGGACAATTTGGACTTCCGATGGGATCGAATTGTTAGCTGTGACGTCCGGTGATGTATGGCCTCTGACCTATGCGTGATTTGTTGGTGATAATCCGTTATCTTTCGTGTATACTAAGCAGTTTTGGTGGCACCTATATGGATAGTGACAATGAAAATGGTTACGTAGTAGTTATACTTTGTTCTGTGGTATAGGTTAAGAACCAACCCACCAACCAACCTTAGCAAAATAGCTTGTGTTACCTGATAATAGGTATAAATAAATCAATCGTTTTATTAGTCTAGTTCGCTGCAAACAATTTTACATGACTAATTTATGTTTACTTATTTTATTTGCACAAGCTAGTTAAAGAATTTTATAGCGTCTAGACTGGTAGACTTGCAGCTGAATAAAAACAAACAATAAGGTAATAATGAGAACCATTCTACTACTTACAGATTAAATAGCTATTTCGTGCACACACTCATAGCCTCCATAGCTCAGGGGTTAGAGCACTGGTCTTGTAAACCAGGGGTCGAGAGTTCAAATCTCTCTGGGGGCAGGTAATTACATTTTGCATATTTTACAGGGGTACCTGCCATGTGCTGAAACTCTCCCCTAATCTAAGGGTGATGGTGAAACCGCCTAAGAAATCTGTTGGCATCGATCAACGGACCTTACAGGTATGTCAAACGATCTTTGACTAAACCAACATGGAACTAAATCATTTCTGTTATCTCATTTAAATCTGGAGTAGGGCTGAGGATTTATTTTGCTACTAAGCAAGAGCTAATCTAACACCCATCGATAAAACGCGAGATTTTCCTTTCCATATTAGTATTGTCTAAACGCCAATTAAAGTAGATAGCTGATCTTACCGACTCCGATCTCAACTCTTTATTTACTTAAGCTGTTACGTATTGAATTAACAAATATTTTAATCTTCTTTTAATTTGCGCTGGTAGTGTGTGTAAGAGTAACCTTTGAGCATTACCTTTCTACGTTTATGTTCCCTAAACACAGTCCTGATATTTTTACACTTGGGTTACACAGTTTAAAGATCGCATGCATTTCATACTAAATTTTTCAGATTATGAAGTTGGATAGACTACTGACTTTGGTCCGCGACCCTCCCTTCCAAACAGGAGTAGTTGATGAGAAGTTTGAAGACTAGACGGTTATTTGTACTTCATTCATATGAATTATTTTACTTTGTCGATTTTACCTTTAGAAACTAGATGGACGGTGATTTGGTAAATGCTTGTTTACGGTGAATGCAATGTTTCCGATCGCAACTGGACATTATAAAGAAGAACTAGTCTCATAATCGTACATTCATCCGTCTTCGATGATTGTCGGCTGACTGTTAATATACAATTTAAATATTACAGCATATATTTATTGTAATCTTTCGCTGTTGAGTCTGCAGCAATAGCTTTACCGACTCTGATGAAATGCAGGCACATCTCTCACCGGATTTTTTAAATTAAACATTTTATTTTCAGATAATGAAGTTGGAGAAACTACTCTGTTTGGTACGAGAGCCGCCCGTCAAAAGTGGCATAGTCGAGGAAAAGTTAGAAGATGATTGAAGAAGACTTCTGTCTATTTAAAGGTCCTTTTCCACCAGAACTAAGTGATATGTTGCTTTTCTACAATACCTACTTGTTTCCTAGGTAGCTATTCTGTGATTGTTCAAATAAATTTTCCTATAGGTACTTACAAGATATGTTTGTTACAATTACAGAATTAGGTTGACTTGAATTGGGATTATATGTAGGTATTCTTATATCGCTCAGACTTCTTGATATTTTAAAATTACTGAATTAGAATAAATACCTACTTAGAATGTATACCAACTACATAATGTATTAGCTAGTAAATAGAATAGAAAATTATGTTAATGGTCGGTTAGTAGTTTTATAAATAAAACGATGTTTTCAATAATTTGGTGTTTTATTTGCTTTTGATTAAGACTAGATTTTAAAACATGCCGATTTGGCAATAGACTCTAATAAGAAAACAATAACAATACGAAGTCTAGCGTTTTTGCTCTTAGATCTATAAATACTTTTTATAAATGCTACAAATAAGATTGACTAGAATATTTAATTTCTACTTATAAAATATTTGTATCCATAATTATCAAACGTGCAGTACGTTATATTATGACACCTGTTTCAATAAATGAAAACTAAAATAATTAAATTTATGAGTATTAAACATCTAATACCTATTAGATTTAATACATGTGAGTCATAAAAAGAATACAAATACAAACCTATACATAATTATATCTACGTACTCTCTGAGCATCGAATTAGTTCGAATGTTTGAGCCTTAAAATATCTATTCAGAGATTATAAAATGTATGTTTAGATATCATTTGTCTTTTTAAAGACACGTGTAGTGTTAGCAAGTTAACCAAAATGTGCCGTATTTGGTGCAATAATGACTAGAAAATTATGTACTTTAACGATTACGTAGATTTATAAACGAATGGCAAATGCATTTTAACTCGCCTATCATCGTTAAACCAACTCAGGTATGTACCAGAAGCGTTATTTTGTGACCTTATACAATAATAACTAGCGGTGCCCGCGACTCGACCGCTTTTGTATGGGGGCCACTTCTTACGGTCTTATCTTTGACTGACCTTACAGATTTATTATTAGTATAGATCAGGAGTGGCCAACCGGTGGATCGCGACTGCTAGTCCAGTCGATCGTGGCAAGACAAAAAAAAAAGACTAGACTGCCCAACGCAATCTAATCACCTACTGCTGGACGCATCATTTTGTATAATTTTTCGGCGCGCGATGACCAATAAGCGGGAAGCGAACTGAACTATGCTGTTTCATTTTTCGATTTCTAGAAGTAGGTATGTTATTAGTAGATCGCACAGGATCTTTAGTGAAACAGAAGATCTTGGGTCCAATCAAGTTGGCCACCCCTGGTATAGATGATAGATCAGTTTTGGTCAAAGTTTCTAGTGTCGCCACTCAGGTGATCGGATTGAGATCATTCATCGACAGATTCACAGTACTTTAGTGGTTCTAGACATAATGTATTCTTACTCATGAGTACAGTAGCTTGGGCCCCAGTGCCTGATGCCGCTCCACGGCCTGCGGGCCCAGCTTGAGGTCGAGGAAGGCGCGCGCGTCGTTCGGCGCGGGAGCCTCGCGACCCACGAACTGAATCTGAGAATACAAACAATCGTTATAATACGGAACAAGAATTTGTACGATCTCCAGATATTTGATCCGAGTGTTATTATGTAAACTAAAAAATATCTATCAAAATCAGATCATTGGTTTAAGAGTTATGGCGGAACATACATGTATATAATACAGAAAAAAAACTAAAAATCGTCAATTTAGTTTCAGTATCATAAATATACTGAGCCTATAAACAATATCTCTGAAAACAAACTAACTTATTCCTTACCGACCCCTACAGTAGTCTACCATGAGTTGAGTTCTAGCAATCTACACTCGCTAGCGACGGCAGTTAAAAAAATGTATGAAATCTTGAACAGCGCCTCTAGCGGATAGTTGGGTACTAAAATGCTCAAAAAAGCTAATTGTACGACTGCATATTAAGACAACGTGCCGCCACTCAAGTCCGTTAGACGTGGCTTTGCTTGCCTACATATGAATGGTTCTAAACAGTCTAATACTGTAGTTCCCGCATTATCTGGACGACTTGAAAGGTGGTGCGGGCTCTTCTTCTTCTTCTTTTTAACGTAACCGCTGTAGTAACGTCAGGCGATAATTATTATTATAACTTGACATTGGCGGATGACCGCATAACCCCAATGGCCAATCACGTTCGCCAAAAATAAAAGAAGAAGAAGAAGGTACGTCCTCTAACCTGAGCTAAAGGATGCAGATGTCTCTCGGGGAAGTCCCGTTGATGCGCCAGCACCCAGTCGGCCGGCCACATGGTGCCGTTGCGCGCCGCGAACGGCAGTATCAGCACGTACACGTTGTTGGTCGCAGAGTACGCCACACGGTAGTAATGACCTGCAGTTACAAATACAAATAAATAAATAAATAATGTTGGTCAATTCACACAGTAACATTCAGCCCCTTGGTAAGCTGGAAGCTTGTGTTACGGATTCTAGATTTTTGATATACTTAATCTAGTAATAAAAATGTGGATGATTTAATATAATACACACCCACATTTTTATTATGATACTAGATGAAAACCCGGCGTCGCTCGGGTGAAATTTGACGAAATTCTCCATAATCCGAATTTTCCGGATATACATAATGTTGTCGACTCAAAATCAATATTTTTTATGTTTCGTTATTCTTATAAGGTTTCGATCCAGTGTACCGTACACCTTGACGAAATTATGAATATAGATATAAAATACCCAGACACTCGGAAAAATTAGGCAGGTTCAAACCCGCAACCTCCTGCGTCGCAGGCAGACCTTCGCCATTGGATCGTCGAAAAACATTGGATTAATTCATTTTGAAATTGTGTATGTCATCATCATCACCCCTTTATATGTTCCCACTGCTGGGACACAGACGGATGGTAAAACAACAAGCGGTTACCTTTAGTGGCTCTCTCCCAGACGTAGCCGTCCGCGTCGGCGCCGCCCCGCGTCAGCCACGACACGCGCGACACGTCCGCCGCGTGGATGCCGATCTCTGCGTGCTCCGCCCACGGCAGTATGTCACCACTGTATACAGAATTATATGGTGAAAGCTTTGGCATAATCTATTATAATAATTTAATATTTATTTACTAAAAGAATATTACATTACAGTAAAAATATCAATGCGCTATATCCATGACATAGGTACTATAAGTCCATGAATATCTCGGCAAAGTGTGATGGAATCACGGAGGGTGGAATACATCTTCCTCGTTCTCGGACAAAGTGTTGAGGAAGCGAATAGCGAGTATTAACGGGACAAACTCGAGTAGGTTAAGATTTTAAGATTCATGTCATTTATTTGCATAAAATCATAAAGATCACTTGGACAAGTCAATTAGAATAAGTTTCCCTAACAGCCAGCCGGCATAGCGGGGCGACGGCGCGCGCCCAAGTAGTCTATCGATCGATCTATGTATGTATATTTTATTAAGTATATCAGAAATCTAGCACCCGTTATAGAAGCTTAGAGCTTATCTCGGGGCTAGATGTTGCTGTGTGAATTGTCCAGCAATATTTAATTATAATCATATGTAAAAAAAATCTCTCCCCACCGGGTCTGCTATTCGAATATCCAGTGGTCAACTGACAATTGTTGCAGGTAACTTACCTAACAACAGCACCCAACAAGGACGTGGTCTCAAGCCAGCACCTCGCGCCGGCCTGCAACAAGGCGCGCAACACGTGCGCCGCGCTCCGTCGCATGTTGCGTCTGCAACAGGGCGGCGTGTTGCGACCCGCTAGGATGTACGACGGTGTGCCTTGCACCGACGGGAAACAACGCTGGAACATTAGTTATCAACATCATTATCGAACATTACAGTATGAAAATCTACAAAATGTACTTAGATGTTTTGATAAGAGTAAGATGTAAACACCTATATTTACCTAACACAACAAAGTACAAAATAAAAGTTAAAGCATAATTCTTTTACTTTAAGATACTTTAACATTATTGGTTTTCATGAACAATCAAATAAACAATAACAGAATCTGTATATTTTAATTTGATTTATCATAAATTCTAGTATGTATAGAAAAATAATATTGGAGGTGTGAAGCAGTGAAGTGCACTGTGTATGTGATGAAAATATACTCTCAATACAGCTTTGAAAATAGATATAGAATGTCTTGTAAGTGCTAAATTTTTTTTTAAATAAATTGATACCTGTGTTTCTTTCTTACAGCCAAACCACTGCATTCTCCCATCTTCCCGGACCACAGCCTTGACTCCTAGCTGCTTGTACAGAGCCAGTCTGTATTCTCTCATTCGCCGGGAAGCTTTCTGCTTCGAAACAGGGCTTTTAAGCACTGCTCTGCCTGCTTCAAACTTATTACTTCTTTTTTGAATCTAAAATATGACAAAATAAACCAAGGTAACAATGTGCATAAATTGTAAAGAACAATGATTATTTATATTCATTCAAGTTGTGTTAAGTGTTCATTCTCAGAAATACTCACTTTAATATTCCTCATAAATGTTTGCAAATACAATGCTTCCGGAAAAGGAAGAGCAAATGGCTGGGCCAGTTGTCGAATCATAGATGTTCTAATCAACAAAGCATGTGGACCATGCACTGAATCACAGAACTTCCCCGAGGCATCTTTAGTGTACTGTAGAGTCCAATCTGCATAATTCCACTTTACTTGCTGACAAATTGTGTGAGAATTGCCCACAGGTATTGCAATAGCTTGATTAGGGTTTGCGGTGGCTGCTATAGCAGCTTGCTGTAGTGTCTTTCGAGATACACGCGTTGAATCAGGCACGAATAGCACAAACTCAGTAAATATATGAGTTAAAGGATTCAGATCCTGAGGCGAAGCATTCAGTCTGAATTCTAATGATAGCACCTTTACGTTGCGAAGAGTATCATTGCTAGCAGAGAACGGGAATGGAGGGTACGGCGGACTATCGCATATAACAACGACTTGCATGTTAGGGTACCAGGATACAAACGACTGCACACTATCAGCGACGTCATTTTCAAAATCCTCGAACTGGCGAAACACAACAGTTACTAACTTAGATAAATGCCGTGTTGCTTTCGGTTGAGGCGTGCTTGGTGAACTAACGGTGGAGTTAGGCAACAGAACTCTAAGTTGGGGGAATATATAGCCGGTAACTGAAAATAATACTATTAGCACAATAGCTAGGTATATTTTGAACTTCATACGGCCGCGGCAGTAACGATTCAACATTATTTTTAGTTATAGTGTATTGCATTTCAGTCATTCATAAAAGTAATTTCCTTTCTCAAGGTTTTGTAGCATTTTACTATGTATAGGTACGGATTCTCTTCAGGTTTTTCAGGAATTTTCACGAACGACGAAGTTCGACTTCGATGTAAACAAAACATTCAGTCATTCAATGAATGATCGAATGAATGAATGAATCATATTTTTAATATTAATTGAATGTCATTTCATTCCCCTATCGATCATTCATTCTCTTAAAACACAATCAATAGTGTTGTGCGTGTATTTGCTTCTATGATGGAAAAGGAAGTGAAAATCTAAGCCGAGGCGTTTAGTAAGCAAGCTCCTTTATGGAGTGATATCAGCCGTCAAACTCCATTACTTTTCTGTGTTTTGTATAACAAGTAATCTCCTTTGCAATTGCAAGCCGTAAACTAAATACCTAACAATTCACGGTTCCGTGTATTCCTACGTCTGTCGATACCTACTCGAAAATATTCGTACATTGGTTTGGTACTACAATAATGTCGAATTGTTCTGTTCGAACGTGTATAATAAACAGCAAATATTCGAATTATAAAGTAGATGGAATATCGTTTCATAGGTATAAACTATAATTTAATTTCAATTTGCATTTATTTAGCATGGCTCAATTTAGGCTGCCTGGTAGGAAAACAACACATTGGACGCTTGACGATGCATCTTGTTCTTTTATGTAATCTCTAAAAGCCATCCATTTTATTAACTTCTCCATTTACCCGTTATACGGTGTTATTCACATTGTGTACTATCAATTAACTATCAATATCTATTGACTACTAGCTGACCCGGCGAACTTCGTACCGCCTTAGCGTAGCTTTCGATGCACTACTTCTTTATATTTTTTTCCCTTGTAGGTACAGAGTATTAGAAAACTACAAAAAAAATCAGCCAAATCGGTCAAGCCGTTTTCATGTTATGTCGTGACAATGGAAAACGGGTTTCATTTTTATATAATACTAGCTTTCCGCCCGCGGCTTCGCCCGCATTATTTTAGATTTAAAAAAAACAGTAAAAATTATCCTATGTCCTTCTCCTGGCTCTAAGCTACCTCTCCACCAATTTTCAGCCAAATCTATTCAGCCGTTCTCGAGTTATAAGTGAAGTAACTAACACGACTTTCTTTTATATACCTATAAAGAAGAAGACTAGCTTTCCGCCCGCGGCTTCGCCCGCATTAATTTATGTTAGATTTTCCCGTACCGTAAAAAGTACCCTATGTCCTTCTCCCGGTTCTAAGCTGCCTTCCCACCAAGTTTCAGCCAAATTTATTTTTAGGTTTCCTAAGGATCCAGATCTTAGAAAGAAATGGATAGATTCCTTAAAAACTAACAACTGGTCTCCAACTAATTATAGCGTCGTATGCTCCAGACATTTTACAAAAGAATGTTATCAGCCATCAATAACTCGTCGTCGCTTGATTGATACCGCAATTCCTACATTACATTTGTCTGTAGTGGTAAGATCTATGTACATACCTTATTTTATTAAATTTTGTTATCACATTTAGCCCAGTCAATTTAAACACAAAAATGAGGGTGAAGTTACAGAAAGTCCCAACAAGCTGAATTTCTGTGAAATTGTTCAAAACATAATTATAAACAATGCATGGAAGTTCCCCATCATTCCCCACTAAGGAAAAAAAGTTATTCAAGGTCAAAGGTAAAAAATATGAGATTTTCGTGATTTTCAGCAAAACGGTAAGTTTTATCATAAAAGTACCTGAGAACAAATTGTAGATCATAAAATTATCTATAAAAATGTATCAATACTTTTTTCTTACAAGCCACCGTTTCTGAGATATAACGATTCAAAAAGTTATAAAAGTTGGCATGCACAAATTGTCAAGGCCGGTCGGGCTCTAATATTGAATCGCAAACAATGGAGGATTCGTTTCGTTCCGACAAAGTATCATGCAATACATCGCTATTGACGCAATTTAATAACAATTTGAACATTTCATTTCATTTTGAAAACAACTTTAGTAACTTTTTGAATCGTTATATTATCTCAGAAACGGTGGCTTGTAAGAAAAAAGTATTGATACATTTTTATAGATAATTTTATGATCTACAATTTGTTCTCAGGTACTTTTATGATAAAACTTACCGTTTTGCTGAAAATCGCGAAAATCTCATTTTTTTTACCTTTGACCTTGAATAACTTTTTTTCCTTAATGGGGAATGATGGGGAACTTCTAGACATTGATTATAATTATGTTTTGAACAATTTCACAGAAATTCAGCTAGTTGGGACTTTATGTAACACCGAATGTTTAAATTGACTGGGCTAATTATTCAAGGTGTACCTATAAGACAAGGTGGTCCAAAATGAAGTGGAAGGCTCTTCCGCATTGATTTTACCTCCAGTACCTAAAGTTTTGGTCACCTTATCTACCTATTTAAACATACATTTAAATAGGTAGATAAGGTGACCAAGATAAGGTATAAAATATCGTAATTTTATACCTTAACTTGGTCACCTTATCTATATAAAGATGCAATAAATCAGTTTTAATGTTATCTTTGCAGAGAAAAAAATCTGTGCCAAAAAAGGCAAGCCTGGTGGTACCATCATCGTCTTCTCAAAAGGAGTCGATACCACCTACACCAAGACCAAAGCCACCGGCAATCTCCCAATACCGCCACCCCTGCACAGTTAAAGTCTCCTATAATAGTATAAACTCTAATTTTGAAAAAGTGGCATATGTACAATTTTCGTAGGACTGTCAAAGGTAGCATAAATTCGATGATCAAACACGAAAACACGAAAAATGGCGACTTGCGTCGCTCGTTAAACATAATATCTGATTATAAAGGTTTGAAGCCTGATTTGACTTGCAATTCTTTCTCTGACTTCAATAAAATATTGATTTATTGAATACATAGTTTTTCTTATTTCTTTGTTACACATGAAGAATAACATTTTGTTTGTACATGAAGTTACTGGCTGTACATTACCTGGTCGTACATTATAGAGATGTGTAGGTGCCATGAGTAATGCAGTACGCGTAATATAGCACGACCGCGTACTGTAACAGTACCCATAGCCCGACAAAATTTAGCATGACACATGGCATTTACCCACTCCTCCACTGTCCGTGGGTACTTTAGTACCACAACCACAAACGTAAAGAAAGACCGTTAAGACCGTCAACGTCAACTGTTCATGGTACTAGAAGGCCACAAAACGTTTCGCCCTTTTGTTTTCAAATTTCTGTTTTATCTATGCCATTATATTGTTGCCTGTCGTATTAAATGTCACTGTCAATAATTATTCTAATCTATGGTGAATTAATCTATGGTATAAAAAATTAATTATATAACAAAAAGTAAAAAAAAATCGTACAATAACTCAATTATTGTATTATAAATTTTTGCGGGTTCGATTCCCGCCTCGGAACAACTATTTGTATGATCTGCAAATATTTGTTCCGGGTGTCTGGGTGTTATAATATTATGTACAATAAAAAATATCTATGTATAGTAAAACCATTTTAAAAATGAACTTCCCTCCACATAACCGTGATGATTTCAACGTGTGAGAGGAAATACAGAAAAACAGAATAAACAGAAAAAAAAAACAGAATTTGGTAGAGGCGCGTTCATTTTAAAAATGGTTTTACTATACCTATCTATGTATGTATATTATATTAAGTATATCAGAAATCTAGCACCCGTAACACAAGCTTCGAGCTTACCACGGGGCTAGATGTCGCTGTGTAAAATTGTCCAGTAATATTTATTTATTTTATTTTTATAAAGTTGATTTTTAAATACGCCAATATTATTGGTAACACAACCATAAGCCTGGAGACCCCTTTTTATACCATAGGTAATTATTGGGGTTAAGTATGAAGGGAAATCAACTTTGTTAAATAAAACGTCGGGTCATGTTTAGAGTACTGCGTACTGATAAAATGCTATATGACGCGGTACCAAATGTCATGCCATATGGCATGACATTAGAGAGTACTGGTTTGCGCATCTCTAGTACATTACTTATTTACTTCTGTCTGTTACGCACTCAGAACAACGAATATAATATACATACAAGCCCCGTTACGTCAGCTTAAGTCAGGTCAAGTGTCAAGTATAAATTTTAGTGTAGCCATCATATCAGCTTCTTAAATATCTGTTTTAACGTAGGTTCTATAATAAACGTCACAAAGTAAATAAAGAGAAGATGCCCTAAATACATTATAATATTAAACGTACCTATTTATTTCTTTATACAGAATAAAATAAATCTCAATTAAACTACTCCTAGTTTCAAACAAATATGTAATCAGTGCCTTCTGTTCAATGATTTTATATAGTATAGATATGTTACCTTCATGTAATTACAGTTTGAAATCTGTTCCGCGAATCCAAAACTGACATAAGATGTCAAATGTTTGCTAGTTCATAGAGTAACATTTATATTCGTAGAGTGGATACTTGAGTGAAATGTATAGTAATAGGTAAGAAATAAAACACCTTACAAAAGTAAATCATATTTATTGAAATTGAAATAATTAATGATAAATTAGTAAAATACACTTTCTAAATACCTTCAAAAAGATTTAATTTATTTCTTTTCTGTCTCTTTAAAAGTTTTTTTTTATTCGGGGTTATTTTTATGTGCGGAATGGAGACGAATATTTGTGTATTTATGAATTATGGTTTTAATCAAATATACGCGATGATTAAAAATAGGAACCTGATGTGTTGAATGTTCGATCAGAATTAACATTTACATCGAATTTACATCGGCATCCATATTCGCATCTACACTAACTAATCTATGTCCGCGCCTCAATTATTATAATTATTTGGAAAAATAAATAATTTATGTATCTTTGCATACTCGCATGTGATACGAGATTCCTTGTGTTTTGTTTACTTTAGCATCGTAATTGGTACACTTCCGAAACACACACGATGGCATTTTTAATTTGTTTTAGCAAGGACACAATAACCTACGGCATGTCAAGCTCGTGATTGCGCTCGACGCAGACTGACAACTAAACGTTACAATTGGGTTTTATTTGAGTCTTTACAATGCGCGTGCTTGTAACAAATCTATAGTATATAAAATCATTGCTTCTGTTACTAAGATTACCTAAAATAGAGTTGGCAACACTGTACGTACTGAACAGTCATCACATCAGTCATTCTAAAATAAAAATCAAAATTGATCGTCAACAAATCACTTTCCCAAAAAGTATTTGCCTCAACAAAACTAAAGTACAGTATAATGGAAGAAAACAAAGTCTTAGATTTTGAACCACTGGAACCTTCTGTGCGAAATGTGGTTGAACAAACATCTTTGCGTTGGATTTTTGTCGGAGGCAAAGGTGGCGTTGGAAAAACAACCTGCAGGTATTAACTTACTTTCTAATTTCAGGATTTCAGTGCTATAATAGTATTTACAATAGGCATTAAACAATATAACTCTTCTCCAGAGTCTATATATATAGGTAGGTCTGTTATAATTGATTTTTTTATATGTAACTGATTTATTTCTCTTTTTAGTTGCAGTCTTGCTATTCAGCTCTCTAAAGTTCGTGAGTCTGTCCTGATCATTTCTACAGATCCTGCACATAATATCTCTGATGCTTTTGATCAAAAGTTCTCAAAGGTATGAGTAATTTTCTAATACTTACCTAAAACAATACCTTAGTATTCTAAGGAAAATCAATGAAAATACGGGAAAATGGGGTGATACAATATTTGATATCATAACAACTGTGGATTTATATATTAGATTGGCAGCAGCTATAAACCTACATTGATTAGCAATCAGCTTGGCAAGCAAGTTAATTATCTAAATACCCTGAAAACAGATAATGTTTTTCTCTTGGTGAAAAGTCCAGTAGGTAAATGGTTTGATAAGATGACAATGAGCATCAATATTCATCAGATGTGATTATTATGCACCTAATAATAACTAATACTCCTCTCAACATTCATTTATTGCATTCATTTCAAGATAATATAAAATTAATTTACTTACACTATTATAATTAGCTGACCCACCGACAGCTTCATTTGATCCTATAGTTTGTCACTATAAGATGACTATTTTGATACTTTTAATTTTAATATATTAGCCTATGCTATGATCATCAGGGAAAATATTGCAACCAAATGTGAAATATTTTTCCATTCAGTCAAATAACATCTGCTAACCTAACCTATTCTTCTCGACAAACAATCAAATGTTACCTCTATGACTAGTATAGAAAAGATCATAAATTAACCATTTTCTCTACATCCAGGTCCCTACCAAAGTTAAAGGCTTTGATAACCTGTTTGCAATGGAAATCGACCCCAATGTTGGTTTGAATGAGTTACCTGAGGAATACTTTGAAGGAGAGACAGAAGCCATGAGGCTTGGCAAGGGGGTCCTGCAGGAGATAGTCGGGGCATTCCCTGGTATTGATGAAGCTATGAGCTATGCGGAGGTAAGGTATATTATTTCTATAAAAGGGATTAAATTTAAATATTAAAGGATCAGTTATTTATAGACGAAATATATTTTAGGTATAAATATAGTGCGTGTCCTAATAGCACTTAAAGATGCTTCAATTAGTTTTTAATGTGCCAGGTGATTCAAAAAAGGATGTTTTGGTTTTCAGTAGCCATATCTGCAGTTTCGTATTCGGAAATAATAAATATACTGGACAATTCATACTGCAACATCTAGCATAATAGGAGTTTACTACTTTCCAGCTTGCCTCAAAAGCTTTTTTTTAAATTGATGTCACCTCTTATTATTGTTGATTTCAGGTGATGAAACTAGTGAAAGGCATGAACTTCAGTGCAGTTGTGTTCGACACGGCTCCCACAGGGCATACACTGAGGCTGCTTTCTTTCCCTCAAGTGGTGGAGAAAGGGCTCGGCAAACTGATGAAACTCAAATCCAAGGTATTAAAACTGAATTAAGTTTATTGAGAAGTATTGTCGAAAAAGTCGTGTTGACTAAGCACATCTCTAGATTTTTCTTCTTGAAAAATGAATGTGGTCTTTTCAAAACTCACGCTTTAATGATGAAGGCAAACATCGTGAGGAAACTGGCATGCTCTGAGAACTTTGAAAAGTTTTTAGGCCATGTTTCATTCACCAACCCGCACTTGGCTAGCGTGGTGAATTAAGGCCTAATCTCTTTCGTAAAGAGAGAAGTCCCTGTGTCCCAGTAATAGAAACGTAAATTGGGGTGCTTAAAATGATTGTCGAAACTTGTAGGAAAATACTACCACTAAGTAATAGGATGGAATTCTGAAGCGAAAAATTTAATAAATGTGGCAGATCCCTTTATGTGGTTGCAAATTATCATCATCACAAATATAAAAATGGAAAAACTATACTTATCAGTTCATACAAAAAATTTGAATTTCGTAATTATATGCTAAGTCAAGGTAGTTAGGTATAGCGGGAAGAGGAAGTAAATCTTAATAACTTTGACTTTCGCAGCATAGTTGTTCAAATTAATCTTACTAATTGGTTTCTTGATTCCAGGTGGCACCCTTCATAAACCAAATGGCATCCCTATTCGGTCTCACCGATGCCAACTCCGACATGCTGAGTAGCAAAATGGACGAAATGCTCTCAGTGATCAGACAAGTCAACACCCAGTTCAAAGATCCCAACCAGACCACATTTGTATGTGTGTGTATAGCAGAGTTCCTGTCATTATATGAAACTGAGCGGTTAGTGCAGGAACTAACTCGCTGTGGTATTGACACTCACAATATTATTGTCAATCAGTTGCTTCTCCGTACGTCAGCGCCGTGTGAGCTGTGTGCGGCGAGGCATAAAGTCCAAGAGAAGTATCTCGAACAAATCGCGGACTTGTATGAAGATTTCCATGTAACCAAGCTACCTCTGCTAGACAAAGAAGTAAGAGGAGCTTCAGCGGTCTCTTCGTTCTCTGAACACTTGGTAAACCCATATCAACCACAGGAAGCTTCCAGTTCTAAATAATAAATGATCCATAGATAATCACTTTTTAAACTATCATGGTTTTAACAGTATTAGAACACGAAACGAAATATCGGGAAACTGAAAAATATTTATATTTCTTTTTGGACTAAGGCTTTTGGCAGATATTGTTGCAAAATCTGAATGATGGGAAGCAAACATGGCAGTTAAAATTTGCGCCGTATATAGGGAGAGATCTAAAGCCCATGATATGTAAGCAGCATCAAAAAACGCTTACATAACACACTAGACCGCCTTGTGTTAGCCATGTGGTTTAGTATGTCATGTATGTGGCTATATGCATTTATATAATAAATACGTATAATGTAAGCTGTAGTAATTCAGTATGTTTGTAAAAGATAGTCAAATTATAATTATAAAGTAATGATTATGTAAAAATCACATTTTAATTAATAGCAAGTGCCCTTATAATATAACTGCCCATGTTGCCTTCTTAGAATTTAGATATTTAGAGCTGGAATTTTAAGTAATTGTGGTTTTATGAATTATTAAGCCACACAAACCATTAGCATTACATTATATGATAAGATGCTTTACAAGCAATGAAAAATCTTCCTTTTTCATAATAATAACAATTGTCTCAACACACTGCATGCAATTTCATATATTATTTTAGATTATTTATGTTGTTGATTTTCAAAGTTTGATGAATTTGTAATCCAAAGCAATAAAATTGTTATACATAATGTTTCTTTTATTAAAAATCCAAATGCGCTATAAGTATTTATTATAAATCATAAAAAACATATTTCAAATGTAGAACTTTACATAAAGAATAACTGAATATTGCCTTCAAATCAACAAATTAAAATTTTAATTTCTGAAGTAAATAAATAATACGGTAGATAAGCTAGGTACATACGATCCGTAGTGATAAGATAAAACAACGTACACTTAAATAAAGTAAAGTACCTTATTTTAGAAGTAAATTAGGAACCACTTTATATTCTGTTCCAAAAGTATTTAAGTGACGCATAAACTATTAAAAAGTGTAAAAGCAATGTCACTATGACACATTCAATTTAACACTACCTACTTAGTTGCATATTTAAGAAAACCAATGATTTTATATAGTATAGATATGTTACCTTCATGTAATTGCAGTTTGAAATCTGTTCCGTGAATCCAAAACTGACATAAGATGTCAAATGTTTACTAGTTCATAGAGTAACATTTATATTCGTAGAGTGGACACTTGAGTAAAATGTATAGGTAAGAAATTAAACACCTTACAAAAGTAAATCATATTTATTGAAATTGAAATAATTAATGATAAATTAGTAAAACACACTTTCTAAATACCTTCAAAAAGATTTTATTTATTTATTTTCTGTCTCTTTAAAAGTTTTTTTAATTCGGGGTTATTTTTATGTGCGGAATGGAGACGAATATTTGTGTATTTATGAATTATGGTTTTAATCAAATATACGCGATGATTAAAAATAGGTTGAATGTTCGATCAGAATTTACATTTACATCGAATTTACATCGCCATCAATATTCGCATCTACACTAACTAATCTATGTCCGCGCCTCAATTATTATAATTATTTGGAAAAATAAATAATCTAAGTATCTTTGCATACTCGCATGTGATACGAGATTCCTTGTGTTTTGTTTACTTTAGCATCGTAATTGGTACACTTCCGAAACACACACGATGGCATTTTTAATTTGTTTTAGCAAGGACACAATAACCTACGGCATGTCAAGCTCGTGATTGCGCTCGACGCAGACTGACAACTAAAAGTTACAATTGGGTTTTATTTGAGTCTTTACAATGCGCGTGCTTGTAACAAATCTATACTATATAAAATCATTGAAGAAAACACAATAATTCAAAAGTGTGTTTTTACAACGGAATTGGTATCAACATTCTAAATATGTGTGTTTTCTTAAATATTCAGGGGTTTCCACAAAGTAAGGACTGACTCTATTCAATGACTACATAACTTAATTTTAAAAATTTATGTAATAACGAACAACAGTTTGTAAAGATAGTAATAAAAACTTTATACTAAAGATTGAAATTTCAGTCAAACGCTATGGGTTAAAAGTCTCATGTTTTTAGACAAAATATGGCAGTGTTTGTTGAACAGTCAGTAAGATAAATCTCTACATGTTATACAATGATTTTTGTATATTAAAGACAGTAAGGTAGCTATGTACTACAAATCTTAGGATTCTTTCACCAAAACCAGAATCAGATACTCAAATGCTATTTTAGGTAAGTCGTTAAAATATTTCTGTTATAATATAACTACTTATAACAATAATGTAACTATTTTACATATCTAAAATACTTTTGGTAAAATCTCACATGTCCATAAATAATAACAAACGTAATACTTTGTTCACTATATCTTAAAATTAAAGTTAAACTGAAAGCGAGAACACTGACAATAAACTAAAAACAACCATAGATATTCTTACTATATAACTTATGTACATAAAGAAAAAGGCCGCATTGATTGCGATTAATAGTGCTCGTGAAAATTTTATTGGTTTTATTTTCTAAACTTTCAAAGGTCACAGGACATAATTAGTCTACCTGTGACCACGATTCCGTAAGGGACCGAAACTTTAGGAGAAATACAAAACAATATAATGAGCGTAAACTGTTTAACTCGTTTCATTTCAATTTACAGTTGAATTATGATAAAAAAAATATATAAAATTTGTACCTGGCAGCTCAGTCCCTCGGGTACCTACGCAGACCTTATTTTACATTTTTTCAAAAAACATTCCATTTGATACAAATATTTAACACTAGCAGCCCCCGCGAACTTCGTCTCGCCATATACTTTTATTTGCAACTATCTACATACTAAATTTTCCCACGTAAGCATATATTTTCCCGTGGAAGCATGTATTTTCCACGGTGAAAAGTCTCTCGCCATATACTTTTATTTGCAACTATCTTCAGCATACTAAATTTTATCTAAATCGATTTTTTCCGCGTAAGCATATATTTTTCCGCCGAAGTATGTATTTTTCCGCGGTAAAAAGTAGCCTATGTTAGGATTAGGATATTACATTACATTGACTCCCCCAAAGTGACGCTTACATGGAGTCTACATCGCATGCTGGCTAGCTGAGCGCGATGAGCGACAACCTCTAGACTTTTTTCTAATACTTGAATTTTTAAACTCGTGATATCTTCCGAATGAAATGTCCGAATTGAATAATTCAAAAAGTTATAAAAAGGTATTAAAGCCGTCTTGATTATAAAGTAATTTATTTTGATAAGGATTAATACCAAGGTACAAATGAAGACCCTTTCAAGTGGCGGCATATATAAATTAATATTTTAGAATAAAAAACTGCTTACTGTGACATAACTATAATATTTAGACATATGCTGTCGCGACATTTTTTGTAGATAATGATGAGTTCTACAAAGTCGTAGTACATGGTTTTGTTCTATCATCAATAGTTTTCGCAGCGCACGCGACGTAAGGAATTTTTCAGGTCATTTTTTTACACCTTATGTTACATTATTGGAGTTTTTGTAAGGATCCCTAATTTTTTTTAATATATAATATAGCCTATGTTACTCGGGGATAATGTAGCTTTCCAAAGGTGAAAGAATTTTTGAAATCGGTCCAGTAGTTTCGGAGCCTATTCGTTACAAACAAACAAACAAACAAACAAATCTTTCCTCTTTATAATATTAGTATAGATCACACTATAAATAAAATGCTGGACCACATTACAACATAGTATCTCAAATAAAAAATTCATTTCACCAACTAAATAACATTTTTACCCATTTTATTGCGCTAAAAAGTAATTTCATCGATTTCGGACAACACCATTTCAATCTTATAGTGTTGTTCAAACAGTATTAATGCTTAGGTACGTTCAGATCTGTGAACATACAATATTGGAACATGCAATATAAGCAGATGCGTAGCTAAGACAACTTTTCAAGAAGAATGACCACTTGAGTTAAGCTAAGTTATCGAAAAATAGCTTTCACTAATAATTGTTTACAGATTACTCCAGTAAACATAATTTTATAACGCAAAAAACATAGTAATATTTGTAGCATAATAAACGGAAAAGTTTTTTGAAGCTGTTAAAAGTAGTTTTTTTAACGCTATAAAGTCATTTAATTGCGATATAAAAGCGTTAACTGTACTAAAAAGTTATTTCACCGCTCAACCTCTAGATGACCTTCAAATTTAGCAATTAATTAGCTGCGTAATGTCCAGCAACATTATTACTAGCCGTGCTGACACCTTCGCTTGCGTTTTTAGTCTAAAGTAGGTATATTATTTCATTCATAATAAAAATATTGGTTTCAAGCCTCAATCGGTTTCGACAGAATACCAGCTCCTACCTACTCTCGAGTATCAAGGCATTTATGCTGAGTCGAGACCATTTTGCTGCTGTGACACAGTATTTCATTTAACTTTAATCGTTAGGTTCATAATTAGTATATTTTTAACTTGATTTTTTATTCAATTATGTAGGTATGTTATTATTTTATTTCCTTACCTAATTCTAGTTTTTGTTAATTTTGTGCTAAATGTTTTGTATTGTGTGCGAGTAGCAAATCAATGTATGTCAATGTTTTTATTATGAACCAAATTTCACCCGAGCGTAGCCGGGTTTTCATCTAATCTCTAGTATTAGTGTAGTGTAGATGATTGTTTGTTCGTCAACTGGACCTGTGTCCGGCCGGTAGATGACAGATGGTGTGAACACGCCCCATATCATCAGGTGTCGGCAGTGGAAATTTCACCCGATTATAGCCGGGTTTTCATCCAGTCTCTAATATTAGTTTAGTTTAGATGATTGTTTGTTCGTCAACTGGACCTGTGTCCGGTGGGTAGATGCCAGGCTGTGAGCGCGGCGCCGAGTAACACGCCCGTCAGTGCGGACGCGCAGGCGCCCGACTCGAACAGGAGCTTCGGTGTGAACACGCCCCAGATCATCAGGTGTCGGCAGTGGATAGTGGCTGCGAGCGCGCTGCCGAATACCTGCGAATAAACATATTCAATAAATACTGCAGGACAATTTACACGGCAATAAGTCTTTTTAAGGTTCCGTAGCCAAATGGCAAAAACGGAATCCTTATTAGGGCTTATAGATTCCTCATATCTGTCCGTCCGTCCGTATGTCACAGTCGTTTTTGTCCGAAACTATTGGAGCTAAACAGTTAAAATTTGGTAAGTAGATGTATTCTGTGAACCGCGCAATTTATAAAAAATCTATAAGAGTTCCGTTTTTTGCCATTTGGCTACGGAACCTTAAAAAGACTTATTGCCGTGTAAATTGTCCTGCAATATTTATTAGAACTCGGAACGGAAAAATTAGAAAAACGACCTCACGTGATTAATGGACGGCCCCTTACCACAAAAACTACCAACTAAAATTGGTTTGAACGAGATCTAGCAAGTAGTTTTTTATAAATACGTTCTAAGCTAAAAAATTGCTGCGGATACCTACTTTTTTATTTTTCACGTGGAAAAATCCGGAACCGAAATATAAATTACTCACCCTGACAGCAAAGCAGAGAGCGAACTTAAGGCACAGAGAGAACACGGCGACCATCTGCGTGCGAGGACTGGAGCCGCCGTTGTCGCCCCACAGCGCCAGCAGCGGGACGGACGCGCCGAACAGAAGGGGCATTCCTGAACATACAGATAACTTGTTAAAATAACTGTGGATAATTTACACAGCAATATCTAGCTCCGCAATAGGCTAATTATGAACATAATATCGACACTCCCTACATACGTAGGGGGGAGGTAATTGTGTATCTCCAAAACAAGATTTGAAAATGTTATAAACAATATAAAATGGACAGTTATACGACCAAGAAAAACGTAGTAGACTTTATTTTTGTAAGTTATAATGATAGACTTGCATAATGTGTAGATGCCAAAAATGCATCAAATGTATAAGTGTGTATCTGGCAGTTACACGAATATACGTCGGGTGTATCGATATAACAATAGATTGATTTAGTTATTGATTTTGGGGAATGAAGCCAGCAGAGTTCGTAGACAATATGCTGTGGAAAAAAGGTCCTAAATGGTTAAGTAAAGATACTAAAGTCGTAGATAGTCATGAAGAATACAGTCCACTAGAAGAAGAATATACTAAGGTTGTAGATAGTCAAGAAGCTAAAGAAAAAATTAAATTTACTTAATTATTGTGTTAACATAGCACTAGAAGAAGTTACTAAAGTTGTAGATAGTCAAGAAACTAAGGAAGAAATTGAAATTATTTGTTGTATTAGCATCGCTAAGGAAGAAGATCGTTTGTTTGTTAGGTGTTCTACGATGAAAAAGCATTGGCAATCGATTCAAAAATTAGTACAGGATTTTTGGCGCAGGTTGTCTCAGGAGTATTTGTTTCGTTTTTTTTGGCAGTGACCTTATTGGCAGAAACCAACTTCTGAACCTCAACTCGGTGATCTAGTTTTTTATAATTGAGAAAGATCTTCCACCTGCTCGCTGGTTGTCTGGTATTATAGTAGATAAACATCCTGGTTCTGATCAAATCACACGGGTTGTCAGTGTAAGATGCAAGGGTATTTCAATTGTTAAGAGACCTGTATCAAAAATTTGTGTCCTTCCTAAAGAGACAATAAATTAGAAAATGTTTCAGTATTAATAATAAGCACAGATACAACAATTTTGAAAATGTAATAATATGTTGATATCTCCATAACTTTAGTAGTAGTGCAGTTATGGCAACTCTATTGTTAAAACGTTATAAATACATTATACGTTTTTTGTATTAGAGTCATGTAAACAATGTTGAATAGAGAGATAAAGATAGAGTTATGTTATATTAAGTTAAGGTTGGACCAGTTATATTTTGTTATGTAAAGAAGCATCTAACAAATAAGTTTTGATAGTGTTAGCAAAATTGTAAGCTTGAATGAACAGTCGTTCATTGGTGGGCGGAATGTATGAATTCAATTTTGCTTCTAATCTATTTTATGTTAACGTAGTTCCTAAAACTACCAACAGATGGCACCACCAAGCAAAATAGATCGCGCTGACGATGTATGACAGGGCGTAGTATATAAGGCTAGGTAATTATTGTTATTTTGTTCAGACCGTACGCGGCTCTCGGAGAATGAATACATCTTTTTTGTGGTTATCCGGTGTTTCATTTAATCAACCCGAAGACGTGGAAGTTTGGACCAGGGCTGGAGTCCCTACATGTTGGTCAAAATCAATAACTGTTCGCAAGTTAATTCGTCGCACTAAGAGCTAAGGGCACACGAGCCACCGGCCACAACCACAAAACGCCGCCACTGGCATATTTTCTGTAATTTTCATACATTTTATATGGACTTGCCGCACACTGTTGGCGCCGGTGGCGACCACACGCTTCACGCTTCTAGCTTCTCGTGGCGGCGTTTGTGGCTGTGGCGAGTGGCTTGTGTGCGGCGAAGGTAAGTATAACCCGCGCAGATAGAAAATTGATTTGAAAATGGCGGCGGTAAGTATGGTACGATTGGCAAAACAAGGATAAAAGTATAGACAGCGATAGAGAGTGAGCGAGAACGCATGCGAGCGGACGCCATTTATAAATTAATTCTTTAAGTGAGCGGCTTATAACAGTATTTTGCAAACAAGTTAAAGGTAATGTCTCACCAAACTGGTCCAGCATGACGAGCGCGGCGGTGATGAGCGGCGCGGCGTTTGGGCCGAGGTGGTTGGGGTCGCCGGCGTGGAAGGCGGGGTGCCAGCGCACGTGCCCCAGCGTGGCGTGGTGCCCGGTGCCGTACAACTGGTACGTGGCCAGCAGCGCCCAAAGACACGCCACGCTAGAGTTGCAGCGCGCTGATAACGCTGAAATACAATACAAAAAACACTTTATTGTACACCAAGAGAACAACAAGAGACAGGTTCAATAGGCGGCCTTATCGCTAAAGAACGATCTATTCCAGGCAACCTTTGTATGGATAGAAACTATTGAATCATGGAGTGGCAGTGTACTAACATAGCTAAGTTACTATCAATTCATTTCAGAATAAAAGGGAAATCAAGATATGTATTTTTTATGACGGGAATTATTTACGTATTTACAAAGGAGTTAAAACACTCTCGACGTTTCGACCACAACAAGAGCAGTCTTTCTCAAACCTTTTTATTGCGTTGGATTAGTGAGCTGCGGACGGACCAGCGAACCGAAACAGTTGTATAAAAAATATAATATTTAATTTATTATAATATTATTATTTTTGTATTGTTATTAGGTATTAAGAAGTAATAGATTGAAGAGATGTTAAAATGATAAAATGATATTTTTATAATTAAATAATAACTTACAGAACTTAGTAGCCCCGTCATTCTTCAGCATCGCCACAACACTCATTGCCAGGAATCCAGCCAACAGCGCCAACACAGCCGCGGGCGCAGACGACGCGCCCAGAGCCAGAGTGTTCCCCATGAACATCAGCAAACTGGACACAGTCAGCGGCACAATCAACGCACTATCCCTCTTCCAAACCAACAGGAACATCGTCCCAATAACAAGCCAAGACAGCCGAGCTAGAAGTCGCGAACGACTGATGGAGCCGAGTGTACCCCAGCCTGTGGCCCAATGAGCACAGGCCAGCATCCCCGCTACGACGATGCCGTGCCCCCTCCAACCCAAATGCTTCCTAGCTGTCGCCACAACAGCTGCTACACTCCCCAAAGCCAGAACCAAAGCAGCTCGACTCGTCTGACTCGCGTTACCTAAACCGCTAGTCCAGCAATCCCCCTGCTCCTCCCTACAGCCCCTATAATTCCTACTCATAGCCAAAACTACACCACAAGCAACCCATAACACAGCTGCTTTCAAATTAGCTATGTTCCACGCCATCAAACCCAATATGGTCAACGCTAGGAACGAAAGACTAGCACCCTCTTCGATAATATAACTATTGGAGGCTAAAGCGACCGCGGACGCAAGCAGACATGATCGCGAGAAGCGTTCGTAGAAGCGCGATCTACTTGTATACCATCTATCTGTAATCCCATCCCAGTGGAGAATAACTAATACTGATGTGATAGCCCCGGACGCTAAGCCGACGCTGAGACAAATAGCATGTTCTAGATTATCAGTTACGTCGAAATAATACGCTGCACAGCTAAGTAGGACGCAGGCGGTTATGGAAACGACGCCGGTGGATACAAAAGTGCTGGCGAATATTGCGGGGAGACTCTCCATGGGAATGCCTTCGGTTATGAGCCAGTTGAAGAATATGGCCATGACCATTAGTAGGAGCGCTCGGAGCATGGAGAGGGAGTCGAATTCGACCCACACTTCGCGGAATACGGAGCGGATGTCGTCTATGAGGGCTCTGGAACAAGAATTAATGACTTTAAGTTATTATATTTATATTTTTTTGTAATCCTTTCTAATATTATAAATGCTAAAGTACTTATGTCTGTCTGTTACGCTTTCCCTCCTAAACCTCTCCACCGATTTTGATGAAATTTGGTACAGACAATCTTTAGACCCTGAGACAGAACATAGGCTACTTTTTATTTAAACGCGGGCGAAGCCGCGGGCGGAAGCTAGTTTTATTAATATTTAAAGTTATTATGTGTTTTACCATCATTAGATAACTACTAAAGTTTTATTCACAGAACTTTGGTATACTATGACATTTATATTTATTTTTTATTAAATTTGTTGTATGTTTATTAGCCAAGTTATTCTGAAGTATTTTTAAATAAATTAAAATTGTATAAAATATGGCTTTCTTATTGACTGAAATAAATGATTTTTTCATTTATAAAATACCAACCTAGCATCAGTAGCATAAGCCTCCAACTCCGCATCAGTTTGTACCCTAGAAGCCTTATCTAGTTGGTCCCGCGTCGCGTTTATCAGCTGGGCGAGCCTATCCAGCGATATTTGTTGAGATTCCTCGCCGTAACGCACCAAATACTGCGTTATCTGAAATGATAAAAATCTGTTATAATCACTGTATTTGAGTTAAGATAAGTTTAATTAAATAAAGTAAAATGGTGTTCTTGGTTTGTTGATTAAATATTTCTTAATTGAGATAGTTAGGTCAAGTAAGATTAGGTCTAATTAAATTAAGTCAAATGGTGTTTTTGGTTATAAGACTAAATATTTCTTTAATAGAGATAGTTAGGTCAAGTAATATTTTGATACTTGCTGATGTCAGAATAGTATCAAGTTGCAGTAGGTAAGTTGGTTATAGAGTTCTCAGTTCTAAACATAATCATTTTTAAGGTCAGTTCCTATGATAATGCATTATGTTACTTATTTAATAGGAAACGTTTTTCATTGTGTGCGTTTGTTAAACTTTTCTTTCTTTCAGAAGACTGAACGGACTGGCTGGAATATGGAACATTATATCGTTAAATCTCAAACTCTTTAAATCTAGTATTAGTTAGTTCGTTTGGGGACTCCTATTTCCACAAGTAGAAACAAAGTTGGTCCTTCGTGCGTTCCTTGTTCCGCTAGAGTAATAAGCCTAACTCCAACTAGAAGCTTAGAATTGTCCTGGGGTCATCGCAGGATCGAAATCTAGTATAAAAAACAATACAAACCTGCTTCAAATTATTAGTAATATCCAGCAGCATATTCGAGGTCGAGCTCTTAGGCAGCACAGAGAACAGTATGTTTCCTAGAGAGGGCGCCGGCGGCGGTCTCCCCAAGGCGGCGCTCAGTGTGGGCGCTAGGTCCGTTTGTCCCACCTCCAAGCCTAATGGGGCACCAGCCCCGCCCAAGCCCCGAGCGCTATAGGCGAATAATGCTGCTGTACGCTCTGCTTTGCTCTCACCGCCATGGTCACCTAGAGAATTGAATTTGTTTTGAGTTGAACAATTCAAAAGTTAATACTACTATTATATAACTAAAAAATATTGCTGGACAATTCACACAGCAACATCTAACCCATATATGATTTTTAAGAATTTTTTTATTTATTAGCCACATAAAAAAAGAACTGATTGTCGGAAACAAAGCGTATCTACATGGTTTAAAGTAATTATTTTGTTTTAAGTATTATGGTTTGTAGCTAATCTTAACGACAGGGTATTTTTTATGAATAAGTAAATTATTTAGATTCTACAGGGTGATTGGTAGGTGAGTGCAAAGCTGCTAGGGGATGGTAGTGTGGACTATTTGGAACCATTTAAGCCATAGTTGTCTTAACCGAAGTCGGACTATTTTTTTTTATGAATTTTTTACGGGATACAAGGAAAATACCCAAAATTTTACAGTTAGTTGCTAATAACTGCCAGTTTAAAAGGCCAGTTAATTATTTTTTGTTTAATTTAAGTTAAGCTATGTGTAAGCAATCTACCAAAACTTGTTCTTAGGTATCTGAGTCATTAGCCATTTTTTTACAGACATTTCAAACTTACGAAAATGTTCTGCGATTTACGAAAACCATTTTTGACGTTGTTTAAAAAAAAAACTAATGGTGCTATTTTTGTTCAAACCTTTTTAAAAACATGTGTGGTTATTACTCTTTCTTTTGAGGTATCAATTAAGCAAATATCTCAAAAAATATTGAAATTATGATCCAAAAACCAAATTGAGGGAGAAAATTCAAGGCAACTTTAATGAAAAAATAGGCAGATTATCGAATTGCTGAAAGTGACATACACCACGTGGAATCTGGAGTCAACCCAGGCAGACACAATCCTAACGTCAGTTGGTCAGTTTTAAATATTAGGACACCTCTACGAGCATTGGAAGATCGTTTTGAAGAAATCCCAAATAATTATTACCATTTAAGGTATCTGGTAAGAAGTGGGGCCCAATCAAGGTTCTGCCAATTACTCCAGCCCACACACTGACAGAGAATTTCCTCTGTACTGACACCTGCTTTTTCCAATATGGATTTCTGCCCTTGTTGGCCTGTTGGTGAAGGTTGTAAAAGTTTGTTATGCCCTCTCTGGAAAATTTACTTTTATTTTTCCACAAGATTGATTTTAAGAATCACGCATTGAAGATGAGTTGATGTCTCTGTTGAGGAGAAAACGGCAGAATTGGATTATTTTCCCGGTATCTTGCTCTTCCAAACCTAGCAGACCCGGGCCATGGAATAAATACTTATCATTTTTGTGCATACTCCACATACACATCTTTTATTGTGAAATGTTAAGATTTTGAGCTACTACGCTAGTGATGGTAGTTGGATCCGCTTAGAATGCTGCCAAAATCTCTTCCTCGACCTTAGAATTGTGTCTGCTTGGGTTGAATCTGGAGTCATACACACATACACCGCGTGGTACCCAGGTATCACGCGGTGTATGCCATTTTCAGCAATTCGGTAATCTGCTTTTTATCATTAAAGTTGCTCAAAATTTTCTGCCTCTATTTGGTTTTTGGATCATAATTTCAATATTTTTTGAGATATTTGCTTAATTGATACCTCAAAAGAAAGAGTAATAACCACACATGTTTTTAAAAAGGTTTGAACAAAAATAGCACCATTAGTTTTTTTTTTAAACAACGTCAAAAATGGTTTTCGTAAATCGCAGAACATTTTCGTAAGTTTGAAATGTCTGTAAAAAAATGGCTAATGACTCAGATACCTAAGAACAAGTTTTGGTAGATTGCTTACACATAGCTTAACTTAAATTAAACAAAAAATAATTAACTGGCCTTTTAAACTGGCAGTTATTAGCAACTAACTGTAAAATTTTGGGTATTTTCCTTGTATCCCGTAAAAAATTCATAAAAAAAAAATAGTCCGACTTCGGTTAAGACAACTATGGCCTAAATGGTTCCAAATAGTCCACACTACCATCCCCTAGAAGCATTGCACCCATCTACCAATCACCCTGTATAATAGAAACCGACAAAATAAATTAAGTCCATAGAAGCGACTAACCACAATCAAAAAGAAGGGTTATTATAATTATATGGTTAGATACTTCTATTAATCTATGACATAATATGACATAGGCATTGATTCTACATAAATACCTATTTGTATTATAAGGGTGTTTTTTTACAGTATTTAACCTATTATATGAAAAGGAATGAAGCACCAAATCATAATCAAGCATTGCAAAATTGCAATAATAAATAATGACGAAAAAAGATAATTTTAAAATTCCTGTTATATGACAGTGCAGTAAATAAATATACTAAGCAAATGATCTAGTTGGCCAACCATAAACTCAATTAAAAAAATATTCTGCTTTGGAATCACACACAGTTAGAGAAAACATTCAATAGAAAACCCTCATATGAATAATAAATAAGCATGCTCATTCTACTAAGTTATTTATTTATTTATCAATAAGAACAAACAAATGATATCGGCATTTTAGCTCAAAGAGGTTTAGTGGTCTATAATGCATAAGAGGGTTAAGCTATGAATTCAAAGCTACAGTCACCTACCAGATCGAATCCCTTGTGAGTCTAAAACAATGTGAACATTAGATTACAACCAAATTAAATTGCTTGGTTTAAATGTGGGGTGATTGTGAACTTAATTATAAATTATAATATTCGGTTTTATTGGAGTGACCTGTGCCCAAGAGTATACACATTAATATCCCTAAACAATCCCATAATAAGACTGGTGATTAATAATTATGGACACTAGATATAACAGAACCAAGTCATGGTTTGTAACTAAAATATAAATTAAACACAGAAATAGAAGTATAGGGGAAACACCATTAAGGTTTTCGGTATATGCCACTTTGGTAATGGTGTAAGCCATTGTTATGTAAAAAAAATTACCTTACAGCTGGATTTACATGGGACAAGGGTAGTGTAGTGTAGTGAGAAATCAGAAATAATAAGCTGATATTAAAAATGATTTATGCCTTACCATTTTCAGTCATGCCATGATCACCAACAACATAAAGAAGTACATCTGGAGGCAGCATCTCAATAACCTTTTCTATTCTGCCATTTGTCTCATTCAATTTCCGAGTCATCTCAGGGTGGTTGGGACCATATCTATGACCAGCGTGATCTACACCTAAATAATGGGCTACTAGTATTGTCCAGTCATCTTTTTGAAGCTCAGTGTAGATCTTAGAGTCAACCTCTGTGAAAGAGTAAATAACTTCACTGTATTTTATCCAAAAAGTTTGCAAATCACATTGATAGTAGTGTAGTAACATAGGTAAAAGGTAAGATAAATATTGAGTGGTTGGATCGTCTGCTCTAGTCTATGGCTATGGGTATAGAATAAATAATAGTTAGCTTACCATTATCAACAGTATCAAGATCCCAAGTATGGAAGGAGTACATCGCATGGGAACGCAGCCATTTACCAGGGATCAGCTTTCCCCAAGTATCATCCCCAAGTAATACTGCTTTGCCACCACCCTTCACCAGCTGAAAAATTAAATTCCTACATTAAATGATTACAGAGAGATAGAGACTACACGTGACCAAATCATGATTTACTGTTTTTTTTTGCACATTGCGTGTGCTGTAGTTGTAGGCAAGTAGTATAAGTAGAGAGACAGGCAAACTAACCTCCTTTACAGGCATTTATCAGGCTCAACTTTGTGAAATTGGTACATCATAATATTTTATAAAAGTTACTTCTATGTTAGTTTCTTACCTGATCAATAACATTGTCCTCTTGCAATTCCATAGCAGCAAAATTGGAGCTGACATCAATAAAGGTTGGCAGTGAGCCGGTTACCAAAGCCTTCACACGCTGCAGTGTGGTGGTAGGGGGATCTGCCATGAAACGGAACAGCCGCGTACGCTCAGGATATTTATCAAGGGTCTTTCGCATCACAGGTAGACGGTTCTGGTAAGGCAGTGGGTCTTGGACACTCTCATCGTACTCCGTAAAGTCGTAACGCAGGGCATCCACAAGCAAAAACACTACCCGGTTTCTGACTGGCGTACACGCCATCGGCCCGCCAGGCACCGCCAATACACGCCGGATTTTTTCATCTTGACTGCACGAATCAGCTGCAGAGACTTCTCTTTCATGACCATTACAATCAAACCTCTCCAAAGGCACACATTCGCTCACATCGCTGAGAGTTTTACGGGACAGTAGGAATCCATTACCGAACATCGACACTGCCGATATGATCAAGTAAGAGAACCATGCTAGATAAAAAACATAACTCCATTTTTCCTTCGTTAGGGAATTAATTTTAAACATTCTATAATTCTATAACTAAAACCTAATTAATTTTTCACGAGCACAACCCATCCATGGCAAAGCGAAATTAGAACTATTTCTTTTGATAATTTATTTGACGTTTTCTGTCAGTTTTCAGATGTTATTTTATTTCATTTTGTCAATCAGAATCAGCGTCAAACGTCAATGTCAAGTCATCAATTATTCTGTTGCTGTATTGGTTGTTGTTTTGTGTTTTTATTTTGACGATTTTATAGATAAAACAGTGCGTTTACGCTAAACAGGTCTTTTGTGTTCGTTAGAATTTTTACGTAAAATTTATAATGTAAATTTAAAAAACTCCCAACCATAAATATTTACATAACCTCAATAATTGTTACTTCAATAGGATTATGGAATGTCCTAAGAATTCAGTTGCGTGAAGAACATAATATAATATTTAATTATTATCCGTATATGTTCATGAATTCTGCAAGATGTCTGCACCCTCTAGAGTTAACAAAGAAAACTTCAGACTTCTGGATCTGTCCAGCGATGAAGAATCTGAGGACCTTCAGCTAGATATAATTCCGAGTCGCAAAAAAAAAGTTACCAGGTTTGTATACTCAGTTATGTAGAATATTTGTTCCGGGTGTCTGGGTGTTATATATGTATAATAAAAAATATCTATCTATGTACGTATATTATATTAGGTATATCAGAAATCTAGCACCCGTAACACAAGCTTCGAGCTTACCACGGGGCTAGATGTCGTTGTGTAAAAATTGTCCAGAAATATTTATTTATTTATTTTATTTTATTTATTTATTTATTTAATTGCAAACATATAGATATAAAAGACATTCAATCTTATTTAAAATTTAATAGAAAAAATATTTTTTAACAGATTTAAATGATCTTATCTTTAAAACTTAAATTCTTCTTTACATAATTATATTATGTTTTGGTTATTCTATGCCAAAGTTTACTATAATTTTAAATTTACAGAAGAGATCGCAGTAGAGGCCCTGTTTCACATCCTCAAGAACCAAATATAGCTTCCGAAGTTAAGTGTGCAATACACTGGGCCCTGAGAGGAACTTTGATTCTGTGGCTCATCATGCTCACTTGGATATGTGCTGCACTGTATGACCAAGTATCAACACTCAAGCTGGAATTTGATAAAGGTATGTACATAATTTATCTACTTTTTAAGTTTGTTTATTCAACCATTAAGTAGATGGAATTTTGGGATGTATTGATGCCTGAAATATTTTACATTTACAAATATCATGTCATGACCTTGCCACCGCAATAACAATATGAAAAGGTATGAACAAAAATATAAAAGTTTTTAAACTATCATGATTTTAACAATGTTTGAACTTGAAATGGGTAACATACCATGATTTAAATGTTTCTCATAAACATTTATACCCGTTTCAAGTTTAAAAATATAAAAGATTTAATAATGTAAATTTTGGATTAACCAACTTAACTATGACAAGGCCATCATGATAAAATAGTTTTATAACTTTTCACAATTAAGGTGTCATTAAAATGATGCCATTAAAAACGACAAGAATCAATGAACACACATTTTAACTGAGCAACCATTGATAAACTTAATTAATCTGTTTGTTTTTCTGTCACACATTCATGATAAGTTCAGAATACTAAACTTAACCAATTTCAGTGTAGGAAAAGGAAGTGAAATAAATGATAGGGTATCATTTACTTGATACTCATTATTGCTATATTTTTGTATATCCTTCTGTATTTCTAAACAGAATAACCAAATGTCTTAAAAGTGTGAAGCTATTCTACATTACATTATTTAGATTTATTTCAGCTCACACTATTTTACATGAGTATTTTATTTTGGTCTCCTACACAGAATGTTATGGACAATAACTATTATAATATTCAATATTACTTTATCCAGCAGTGAAAAGCATCATTGCACATGAATAGATCATAAATATTTTCATTTTTAAACATTAAAAATATATTATATAAACATTGAGATACAAACTATACTTTAGTATCTATCTATATAAATAAAAATGAATCGCCGTTCGTTAGTCTGGCTAAAACTCGAGAACGGCTGGGCCGATTGAGCTGATTTTGGTTTTAAAATGTTAGTCCAGGGAAGGTTTAAAAGGTGTTAGGTGAGAAAACTACAGAAAGCCGGCGAAGCCGAGCGGGGTCAACTAGTTAGGAATAAATATCTCATATAAAATAACAACATATTTTTTTCTGTGTAAATCCTGCACTATTTATACACGCAAGTGTACTGTAACAATGACAAAATAATTGAAACAAACAAGCTGCTTAATTGCTTTATTGTCTCGGTTAGGCAATGTGTTGAACTTTAGACCGTATGATACTCTTGATTGACTATATTCGTGCTGTGACGAGTTCTGTATCAGGTAACCTACAGTTTTGTCTGATTTTCTTCATAATTTTTAAATATAGATAGTTCATAGCGCGCTTAGTAAGAAAATTGTTTGAATTCGTCACAATTAAACTAGCACAATTGTAAGCAATGTGACCCACTGGTGGGTCAAATTAGTGGGACCACGAGTCACGACACCTGTTCACAATGACTCCTACAATTTAAGTCAGCAAATAAACATGTCAGCAGCATAATTTATGTAAGGCGCGGAGTTACATTAATTTTCATTTCCCTTATCCCCGAAAAGCTTGTTAATTAATATAATGCTTGTTCCACGATGCGTGCAATAAAGGTATAACAAATTAGTAAGACCAATTTGCTTTCTACAAGAACACAGATCTAGATATGCTAGAAATCACTTGTCAGTATCACGAGCTATTAATTTATGACTTAATAGGTAGGTACCTCAATAATCCATTAAAATATTTGTTTTTGTTATTTAATTTCAACTAAGCAATTTAATTTTTAAAACGCTGGATTTTTGAGATAAAATAAAAACCTAAGCACTTCTAATTACGTTACCACTGCTGTGGGGGGTTATCTGTGGCTGGGACACGTGGACTCCTATCTTGACGAGAGAGATAAGGCTTTAATTCAACACGCTGGCCAAATGCGGGTTGGTGAATGCCACATATCCTTCAGACTTTTTCAAAGTTCTCAGAACATGCCGGTTCGTCATGTATTTTTAAAACGCACATATTTTTTTCAAGAAGTCTAAAAAATCTAGAGGTGCACGGTGGAGTTTGAACCCACGACCTTCGGAATTAAAGTAGAGATGATACGACGAGACAGCTCGTATACGAGAGAAAACCCTGTGTCCCAGCAATGAGAACGTAAATAACACAAATAAATAAATAATGCTAATGATGATTATGATAATACTTTCTCTGTCTCTTCTTGTTTCTCTAGCCATTCCCTTCGCAGTACGCATGCGTGTGCGTCCCATCACCGCGCCTCTATGACGTCACGCCCAGTCCTTGTCCGAACGTCCTCTGGGATTGTAGCGTCCCATATCCGTACTTATAAGTTACATGTGATTTACCCGTACAGTACCGAGATTACAGTGGATTGTGAAGGGTTAAGTGAAAAACTTCGGAAGTTTGTAGAAAGAGGTGCTTCGGAATCGTATTGTGCAATGTTTCTATTGTTTTTTAACGTTTAGCCCTTTCTTATTTTATTATTTGTGTATATTGTATTGATTTGTTAACGTTCTGATGTATAAATAATATACAAACTGACCCGCCCGTTCGATTCGCTCGATTTTTTCCATAGTTTCTCACCGTTTAAACCTTCCTTGTGCTACCACGACTATTTTAAAACCAAAAGCACCAAAATACGTCCAACCGTTCATGCGTGATGGCGTGATCAAGGGAAATATGGACTAATATAATATTAAATATATAGAGATACATGAGAACATAGCATATTATGATAAGTTATGAGGAATAGCGCCTAAATACCTATATTATTTTTCATAGCTCGTCGCAGGTTTCTATACGCATGCGTGAATGTTCATTCACCGCGTGGGTACTTAGCGAGGTCGATATGATTATTCTTACGTATTTAGTATCTATGTTGACTGTTGACGTTGTTTTTCCTAGACTTGTGTACAATATGTACAACTATACTAATAATAAATCTGTATGGGTCGGTGATGGATTACCTATTTAGAGAGATATTGTGTTTATAGACTCAATATAAGATACTGAAACTAATTTGACGATAATTTGTTTATTTACCAGCATACAAGAATAAAGAACCACTTATAACCGTGAAATACTTATTAGTTCGTTATGATTTGTTTCATCTTTTCAGTCATCAAACATCCACTGCTGGACATAGGCCTCCCTCAAAAAAATCTAGTTGATGAAGCTGTGACCAAATCATACACGGTGGATGCAAGCTGATTCCGACCGAATCAACTAGATTTTTTTGAGGGAGGCCTATGTCCAGCAGTGGACGGATATCCGTCCTAATTGTTTGTGGATCTCCGACGCTGAGTTTTCTAATCCGTGATCTCCACTCGAGAACTTGTAGTGTATTTAATTGCCACCTAACAATAACGGAAGTGCAATGCACACATATTATAACTAGTTTCTGTAGGGGAAAAACATGCTGCTTAATAAGTGAATTGGATGAGTAACAAAATATTCCCCTTTCGATTTGAAGAGAGAAAATTTTCAATAATATTTTTTTTTCTTATTTTCACCAGTAAAGAAATACTTATGTAAACGGTACCCTAGATTTATTCTTGAAGATTATTTCATGTGCTTCATGACATCAGTCCGTTGTGGAAGTAAGTAACTGTAGGGTACATAGATATTCTAATCCTCGCATCCTTGACTACATCATCTGTCCATCTTATTGGTTATTGGAGAGTGCCATGCTCGTTTCTTTTAATTTGTTAAGGGTGAAATGTAAGTTGCTTCAGACTAAAAGTCTCAACACAACTAAAAGTCTTTAACGGAAGCGTATGTCTTAGTATGCAATATTCTACAGCTGAAATTAAGATAATGAATTATGAAGCATCACGTTAAAACGTGCACTTATAGTGTCTTTAACCACTTATCTATACAGGTGTTAATATGGTTCCGTTATTGTCTTTATTAATCGTTCTAAATTCAGAAGCAAGGTTGTTTCCTGTTTTTTTACTAGATTATTCTCTTTTTCGTAAACAAGTCCATTATTTTGATCTATTTATGAACGAGTAGGAGGTGTTATGTAATGTTTTTCTCAGCTGTACTCGAAATGTTCTCGAAGCTGTAAAAGAATTATAATCGTATCAATAACAATCCATATTACGACTCACCGCTGAGCCGTGTTGGCTAAGTGGGAACACACGACTTTCATTCCTAAGGTCGTGGGTTCAAACCCAGCCGCGAACCTCTCAATAGGTATATTTATTCTTGAAAAATATATGTACATTTTGAAAACTCGTGCTGTAACAGTGAAGGTAAACATCGTGAGGAATGCATGTTACTCTAAATAGTAAATTAAGGTCTAATCACTCTAGTCAAGAGAGAAGTCCCTGTGTCCTAGCAGTGGTAACGTAAATAGGGGTGCTTATGCTACGTGGCTGCCTTACATATCTTAGTATCAGAGCGATGACCCATAACACATCGGCAGCTAATCGGTTATTGGTCAAATACAAGGCATAACAACACTGCATAGCTCTAGTATAAAAACACTATATGTATATCTATATACATGAAAATGTATTTTGAGATCCTGAGTTTCACAAAAACGTAGTATGATATTAGTTTCCTTAGCTAAAGGAGTCATTCTTCCGTTGTTATTCCCCTCATGAGCGTGACTGATACGATATACCGAATTGTGATAACGATAGATAGCTATTGATAAAATGCGGATATCAATCGAAGTGTGAACGGAGGTACCTGTTTTTTAATGGACGAATGTTGTTTTAAATGCCACAATTATTGATCTTGATATTATAGAATCGTAATGGCGCTTTGAAATGCTCGTCATTAGTAACAAAGTTGCATAATTCATCGTTTATGTTTTATACACTCGATTAGAATAAGATTACCCAGATAATAGATTATAGAAATATTGCCACTACAATAAAAAAATATTGCCACAGTAATAATATATGTAGATTCGTATTAATCTTCAATGACGCCATTTTATAACAACTCTTTAAAATTACGTAGTGTCGTAATTCTCATGGAAAATCTCAGACAAAAACTACAATCTTATGACATCAGACCTTCACTTCACGTTATTAAAGAAGAATACCTAATTAACTATAGATTTAAACACAAAGGACAACTGCACAATTAACTCTGGAACTGTAGTATACAACAAACATATACCTACATAATAACAAACGTCTGCGACCAGGATGTCTAATTTTAGAAAATGAATTCGATAATATGGTGCAATTGACAGTTATTATTTTAAAAACAAAAGGTTATCCTTTTGTTTGACAGTTATTATTTTAAAAACAAAAGGTTATCCTTTTGTTTTTAAAATAATAACTGTCAATTGCAAAAGTGTAATGACGACGATATTATTATTAGCTTGTTAGAGTAGACCTTTACACATTTATTTATTTCTAAAAGTACGATCCGTGTTACTGTACTGTTTTTATGTAGAATTTCTACAATGGAAACTTTATAATTGGCCTTCCATAAATGGCAAACTTTGTCATACTATTAATACTATATTATCGTTGTGTCTGTTTCCTTAAAATTGTGAAAAAAAATTAAATAATAGAAGCTGAATACGTTTCCGAAGTACCGATACTTATTCCGAATTAATTCCTCTAGGGCTTGCGATATCGTTCAATCGCCGCGGCGTCCCCGGCTCGATCGCACGCGACGGCGTCGGTACAGCTCGCGCGCTCATGTCTCGGTGGTGATTAGTTATGGAAAGTGCAGTGCATTCGGCCGTGCCGCTCAGGGTGGGCAAGAAGATGAGGAAACGGAGGGAGTTGGACGCTCTAGTGGGCGCCGGCTCTAGGGGTGGCAGGCTGCTGTCCGCGTCCAGTGATGAGGGAGAGCCTTGGGGCAGGCGGACGAGCAGACGGAGGAGAACCAGGCCGTATGTGAGGCTCGCGGCAGCCCTAGCGCTGTGTGTGTGCGTGGTGTCGGCCGCGACGGTGCTGTGGCTCTTCGTGGATGTCAGGAGGCAGATTGTGTCGCTCAGGATCGATATGGATAGAGGTGATTAGTTGTGATTTTGTCGTTTTTTTATCTTCTTGTTTCGTAGCTTTTTGTTGTGTTTTTTTATAGATTATTTAAATGAAAGTAGAGTTTTATACAGTTTGAGACATAAATTAGGTACCTACGGTTTTTTCCATTAAGTGGAACTATTATCTTTCATTTCTCTTTTCAGCGAAGGAAATTAGTTCTTGAAAAGCCTCAGAACTCTTAAAAAAGTATATTTTCCAAAGAAACACAAAAGCTTGTCAACATCTAGAGTAAACTTCAAAGCCTTATGAAAGTTGGGTCAAGAATTCATTTCAAAAGCCGAGCGAAAGAGCCTTGGAGAGACCCTTTAAAATCCTTAAAGGCTTTGTTCCTTGTATACCCGTAAAAGCTTTTATTAATCGCAGTGTCTTTGTATAAAGTTTACGAATTAATAAAATGTTATTCGCCTTGGATACGCATAATGTCCAATAATTAAATTTTGTGGGTGGGTGACTTGGGACTAATTTCGCCTATAAACAACAATAACCAGCTTTATTAATGTTATTTATGTTTTCCAATTAAGTAATTTTATGTTTTACTTATAACCGTGCTCTCTAAAATCTATATAAAAAAAGAAAGTCGTGTTTTTTACACTATTTATAACTCAAGAACAATTTGGTTTAATTAAAGAGGTAGCTTAGAACTTTTTACAGCGGGAAAATTTTATAACTTGGGCGAACCAGCGGGGCTAAAAGCTAGTAATTATATAAAAGCAATTACAGCTCATTCCTATAATGTTCTAAAAATAGGATTATTTACGATAGTAGCTTCAAGGCTCTATCGATCGTAGGGTACCGAGCTATTCTGAAATATTGAACGCTACGTAATGTTACCAAATACAATAAGTACCTATCTATCGACCTACAGTAAATGATTGAAAGCAAAAAATAGTTTAAGTAGACATTAGTAAATGGCCTCGAATAATAATTCCTGTCAATATTTTAATTTTATATTATCTAGGATACCGCCCTTTTGCCTCGCGGAAAGATGTAATTTCCTGGATTTAAAACAACCCTTTGTCCTTATCCGGATCTCTAAATATGTCGCTATAAAATTTAAGGAAAACATAAATAGAAAAGGTTTTATAAAAACGTTTAAAGAATTTATTATCATCAAAGACAAACAATTGTAACTTACGAGATAATACAGAAAATTAAACATACTTATTATAATGTCGTTCAGCGTTTCAACTAAAACTAATTTAAGTGACTAATTTACAGTATATCTATATTATTGGTAATATATGATCGCGATGTACAGTTATTCATCTCAAGTATGCTTTATGCTTATTATACCGTCACGTGGGCTTACCGAAGCGTTTCGAAATGTATCTCCTATATCTATTATATCTTACATTCAATTACAGTCAACAATGGTTTCGACACCTACGCCACTCTTAGTCATGTCATGATAGTTAGACCTTGTAAATGTTCACGTAACATGAAAGCTGACTTAGCCTTGAAAAACCCTAGGTTTGATTTACTTTAGTGCATTTGACGAGTATCTGGGTATCTAGGAAAGTATATTAGAAATCTAGCACCCGTAACACAAGCTTCAAGCTTACCACGGGATTAGAGCTAGATGTTGCTGTTGCTGTGTGAATTGTCCAGCAATATACATATATTTTTATTTAACTGTAATATTAACTTCACTATCTTACTCATTTTGAAGGCAACAATTTGTAGTTTGGATGGTGTTTGGTGGTTCTCTGCTTAACCGATTTGGATAATTTTCATAATAACGTCGCCTATTCTGTGGGCGGAAAGCTTGTGATAATATAAAAATGACTTGGTATTATGTAAATATTAGCAGATCTTAACATTTTTATGTTAATTAGCAAACAAGGTTTCAAGGATTAATTTATTATCCTGTTGACCTTCCTTAACTATTGTTTAACTTTACACGCAAATATTAAACGTTTTAATGATTATTGATTTAAAAGCCATTTCCAATTAAAATATTAATTAAGCTGAATGTAGATGTATTAATTTATTTTTAGTAGGTACTATCGTTTCAAACTCGGTCTATAATTTATAATTTTTAAAATGATTATTAGATTACTTCAAAGTAATAATAGTAAGTATTTTAAAGAGCAATGATAATACCTATATTTTATTTAAAAAAAAATTATTTAGTCATCTTACAAAACATCACATACCTACTTAGTTTAGAATAAGCGAAAAGATTCGTTACCAACAAAAATGTGTGAGTTAAGAGTTCATGATACTATATAGGTACATATGTATATGAGACTATAAATGTCACGTAGAATATTAAACCGGTGATAAAATATCTCGTAAAGTTATCAATAATAACATTTTCGGTTCCGCCGGATACGATTGCACTGAACTCATAAAAGCAACGTTTCATTATCATTGATGGGATTGGCTTGTTCTGTTGGGGATTAATATTTATGTTCTCGCTTTATTGTGTGGCTTCAGGCTTCAGGGCTACGGACGAAGAGCCACTTCGTCCACCATGGCTAGGATTCAAGTACTGACTATTTTTCTGAACCAGATTTTTACCAGACTATTTTTGTATTACCTTAATGGTAAAAATAAATTGAAATATTTATATATCGCACAATAGTTATAAATAAAAAGCGCAGTCGACTCGTCTTGCCTTCGCCGTACGTATCGTCGCTTCTAATATTTACAGATCACTATTCATATTTAATTAGTATGTATTACTCTCGTAAAATATTGTTATCGAAATAAACATAATAATATCACAAAATATGAATAGTAATTGGAAAGCGTGTGGTTTAGAATAGAATAGAAAAAATCTTTATTTGCCTACCGTACCTACTTATAGTATAAAAACATCACGTGTGCGCTAAATGTTACTTAAACTAAAACTATTAGATGATGTCAATCAACGATCAAACATACTGAATTCCATTTCCATTTGTTCCAGTTTCCACAAGCAGTGACAGCGTGGGCGACGCACTACAAATCTGCCATACGGCAGCCAAAGAGCTCCGAGCCAACGCCAGCAGTCTAAACATCAGACTGGCCAAGCTAGAGTTGGACCACGCTGAACTGGTGAAGCAGGTTCAACAGGCAGTGAGCGGACTCGCCTCTATATCGGGGCAGTTGGCGGAGGCGCCTAAGTTAGCTGATACGCCGAAGAGGATCACGGAGTTGCAAATGACGATCGCTACTTTTGGCTCTCAGGTAACTAGTCTTTATTTTATAACAACGGGAATTACTCTCGTATTTACACGGGAGTTAAACAACGCCAGTGAGAACTGCGGGACGCTCACTCCTCGTGAAAAAGACTGCTCTTGTCGTAGTCGAAACGTCGAGAGTTTTTAAAATCCTGTGTAAATACGTGAGTAATTCCCGTTGTTATTAAATGAATAGGATAACTCACGAAAAATTTGAAAGTGAAAAAGTCTTCTTAAGTAAAAGTAAAATATGTTTATTTGACATAAAAGTAGATTACAGAAAAATATAGTGATCCATAAGCTCCTGAGCTAGTATAAACTGTGTTTCAGGAGCCAGTGGCTTACCATCCAACTTTAGCGTTGCGTGACGATTTCTGGCTGTCCGTCCAGCCAGATCATGAAAATTTGTAAGAGCAGTTTCACATTTTATAAATGACGTTTTTCTACTCTCGAATTGTTTGGTTATTTATTACTAAAGGTTGGGACTATTGAACTTTAAAGGTATGCTTACTGATAACACTTTCTATTTTAAGAAAAAAGAACGTGCACAAACAACATACTGAAATTTTATGTTAAGTTGAGAGTATCTTCGATCGAACGTATACAAATGTGTAACTCTATTTGTATGAAGGAGTTGTTTGATTTTATTAATAGATGGCGTTTATAACTGGGCTTGATCGCGCTATTCCCAAATTATCCGTTTGGGTAAAAGTATTATTAATTGATATAACTTAATGTTCTTCGACACTGCTAATCTTATAGTCTCGAGCACTGTAATATACTCAATGATGTGTGTCCAATATAAAAACTATAGTTTATCTTTGTTTTTCTACTAAGATGTACTACGTGCTACTTTATTCAAATCTTTAACACTTATCGACGTTAGTGACTAACGTAAAAACAGTCAATCTAATTTATTACCTACTAACTACTCGTGTCTGTACTAATCTATTGCGATGTAGGAGGTTGGTACCGGCTAAGCGTAAGCGTGTTGATTATGAGTACCAAATCCTCTTAGACATATATGATAGGTTCTAATATTGTATTGGACGTTAAATGGGTTGTTATGATGATGATTTAGTATACAATGTTATCCGTTTATCGAAATTTCATGTGTATTTATAATAGTGCCCAGCTGGCTATAAATTTCCGATATGAAAAATAAACATCGTAAATTACCAGTAACCTACCTACTTTTATGATGTGGATGTTATTATAAAGAAGAATTATTATGGTACAAAAGTTTGTTAGACCGTGAATTACAAAGTGTCCTAAAATTTAGCGTTTGCGATCAGAATGCCAATGCAGGTTGCCTGCGTCTAAATGCGGAGATAATAAGCTCTCGACGTTTCGACTACATTATCAAGAGACGGTCAGATCAGGGGGAGATAGCGCTCCGTCGTGCTCCATCTCCTCGCAGCTCGCGCGCGCGAATCATACTGAAAAATGTACTGTATGGTATTAAAATCTTTAAAATATTTTTATTCAAAAAACCATACAATGTAAAAGAATGGTTACAGTACCGCAATGCAGATACAATGTATTTATTTATCGGACTGCAATGGAGAGTATATAATTTATGCTTTGCATATCTACTATAACATCTTGTGACCTAGAAACGTGAACTCACAGGGTTGCCCAACCTTTTGCGATAACAGGTCAATAATAAAAGATAGGCAGACTTCCAAGTCTTGCGAATTTTGCGATATAACTCTTGATAGTTTTACTGTTGAGATAAGCTAGGAAAAATATTATTTGCCGTGTCTTTTATAACTTGGTCTATTTACGAAACTTTTCCGTAATCATCTTTACTAAAGTTTGAACGTAAATACGTTAAAACAAACCAGCGAAAACAAAACAGGAAATTGACTTGTCCAAGATTTTAAGATATTTGTCTAAAATGTTGTACAATAATATAAAGCTGGTTGTATTTTTTTGTTATTGTTTTTTTGTCTTGTAACTCAAAACTGGTGGGCCTTTTTAAAAGCCTTAGCACTATAAAACATTATCATAACACGCAGAATTTCACGTAAAAACCCCTATTTGTAACGCACCGTGTCAGGCTTATCTGATAAGAGTTTTAATGAGATAGGTATAGAATTCAATAAGCACCAATTATATATTTATTTTAATTATTAATAATTCATTGATAAGTATCGAATACAAAACGTCACGAAGATTGAGGATCAATTTAAATTCTCCCTAGTTATGATAAAAACCGGAGGACATATTTGGCTGATTTTGTTGTTGAAATATTTGTACCAGTCTAGAGAAGGTTTTAAAGACGAGAAAAATATAGAATGCCGGCGAATCCGCAGAAGGGTCGTAAATAAAAAAAATAATACATTATAAAGTTTGTTTAGTATGATTTATTTATATTAAATATAAATTATTTAACCTATGTAATGACTGTAGGGAAATAATTTACATCTTGCCAACCTTCAATATAGCATTCACCTTCGCTGCTAATTTTCCAAGCACGTTTTATTACGGTCCTTATTTAGCTGGACTATTATTATCTAATGGAGTGTGTGATTTAGTCTACAACAGCTTGTTGTAAATGTAAATAATGAAGATTGTCATTTCATGAATAATCAATTATTTCGCTGTTTACATTATACCGGCAATGGTGTTTTATTTAAACGAAAAACTTAATGTTTAAACAAATTTAATCTGCGCTGATTTTAATATTGTTTTTAAAAATGGGTTGATTAGATATGTAGCTTATTGTTTTGATTTCCAAAAATACGCTTTACAAAAAATAATTAGTCTCTTATCTGAAGATAACTTGATAAGGAAATTTCGAATATCAATTGATTAATAATTTAAACGGAAACGTGTTCTCTGAGTTTTATGTCCTTAAATATAGAAACTAAAAAGCTGCTACTTCTTAGCGTTATAGTTTTTTGTTTAAATTTACCGATCACTCTCAGCCAAATATCGGCTATCTCTGTTGTAGGCATTATGACAAACCGACATTCTTCAACTCAAATTATTGCACATAATTAATATTTCAACATGGATAAATTTAAAACTACCATTTCTATCATTCCAGATTAACGGTTTCGACGGAGCGATAAACTCCGCAAAGAGCCAAGCTGCAACAGCCGCCGCGGGCGTTGCAGAGCTCCGTACATTGTTGCAGCAACTAGACGCCAAGTCGAATGACACTGTCGCGAACGTCACAGCCAACGCGAAGTCAGGCGCAGATCTACGTAGCGATCTGACGTCACTGAACACTACTCTAGTCTCCAAGTTGGATGAGTTCAATAACAGGATACAGGAGCTAAATGTAAGTGAGAGCACACATTATCTTCTAACTTCACACTAAACAGAGACTTCACATTATCTAAAATAAAAAATTCCATTGGTCAAATGCAAAACTATACGCTCGTCTATCACCCACTTATGGCTTATTGCAGTTATTTTATTAAATAAATTTCATTGTAATCCCCGACAGGCACCCTTTTATGGCTTAAATACATTAATATAAGCCGAAAGAGCTTAAATACTTGACTAAGCTAGATTTAGATTTTAGCTCAAAATTTATGTATGCTAATTTGCATATGCTTTGCGACCTTTTAGATAACATAATAAATTGGTTTCTTTGTCGTAAAATGCAATAAGCATAATGAATACTTGACCTTGGTTACAAGTCCTCTGAATAAACCCGACTTTACTGTGGTAATGGATTGCTTGGGCAACCTTCAAATAACCAAGTCCAAGGCACTACAATTCATATAGCATGAGCTTACAGTTACTCACTTATTGGGAAATGGGTTGAACAATATTTACTCGCCACATCCCATTTTATACGGTTTCAACATAATATCTTTTTATATTTTATATAGTCCATATTTCACTCACAAAAAACTAACAATTTAAACATAATTACGTACAGGGACCAAAAGGCTCTACCTCAGCATACTGTGAACTATATAAGCCGCGCACTTAAAGAATTGATCTATAAATGGTGTCAGCTCGCATGCGTTCTCGCTCACTCTCTATCGCTGTCTATACTTTTATCCTTGTTTTGCCAATCGTACCATACGTACCCGCCGCCATTTTCAAATCAATTTTCTATCTGCGCGGGTTATACCTTGTTTTTCAGGCAGACACTTTTATGCTTCTTTTTACCGCGAGATATTAATATCTTCCAGTAAATATATATTTAAGTATTCATTCCTCAAGGAAATAGTATAAAGAAGACAAAGACGCGTGGCGCTATAGTGTATTAAAACCTTACTGTTTGATTACCTTGCTCATACTCGTAAAATCCGTAGAAATACCTAAGAATTCCATTCCATTACATTCCGAACAAGTCCAAATATGGCATTATATGCCAAGTTCAAGGCCACAGTAGGCGTCTAGTTAATACGCAAAATCACTTACATTGTTTTAATATCCCATGTTATCGTATTTTTCGATGCTAATGTGATATTTAATCGATCGATTTGCATTACAAATAAAAGGAATTATTTTAATAAATGGAATAACTTGTTTTAGTGTGTTTTCTAGACTTTATTAACTTTTTTTATTTGAAGTGTTGTTACTTTATTCTTATACTTTAAGGTCAATTTGTCGATAGTAGTTTTCATTAAAATATGGAGTAGAAAAAGTCTGAAATCTTTTACTTTTACCTCAGAATAATCAATTTCGTATCATAACATTTTTATTCTGGTAACAATATAGTCAAGTTGCAATAAATTCTAGTGAAATTTTAAAACAAAACATTGCAACAAAAAGCGCTTCTAACTAATTCAGCAGACACGCAAAGGAAACAGGAAATGAGACTGCGAATCAGCGAAAGGACTTTGGTAGGAAACATCCGTGAAATGACAATCACAGACATTTCCTACGGAAATTATTGAGGAAATTCAATTCAAATTGATACCTTGTAACGGTTACAGATATATCACTCAAGTAACGTAAATCTCTTTTCAATTGTAGTAGTAGGGAGACCATTATGCTAAAAAGGGATTTACTCGAGTGTCATAGAGATCTATTATGTTGCAAAGCTTAGACGATAAGAAGAAAACAATTATAAGATAACAACGATAAGAAAAAATAAGTTATCGGTGACGTCTCACGCTGCACTTGCCGATCTGTGGTATCAACTCGAGAACTTTTCGGCCCCATCGGCCACCTGTTCCCCTCGCTATTTGGCCTGCCCATTTAATAATAAATAATAAATATTGCTGGACAATTCACACAGCAACTCCTAGCCCCGTGGTAAGCTCGTAGCTTATGTTACGGGTATTGACACTTCAAAGAATTAATCCTACGGGATATGTCGGTGACCCGCTTTCTACTTATCTATTCAGCTATATAATACTAGTATAGATGTGATCTGTGGTGGTAATAACTCGTGTTTGTTTCAGAAATCCCAAAGCACAGCGCCGCCGCCGACGGCCGGCACGCAGGCGCCCGCGATAGCCTTGCTCAACGCGAACGCCACCACCACGCTACCTCCAGGTGAGTATCATTATAATAATAGCCCGTTTTACGTCCCACTGCTGGGACATTGGGACTTCTTTCTTGACGATGAGACTGAGACTAGACTGATGACTTGAGACAACTCTTTCTTCCCAGTGCTTTTACGGTGAATGCAAACATCGCGAGGAAACTGGCGTGATCTGATAACTGAATTTGAAGAGGACACAGATTAGGCCATAACTCACCACGCTGGTTAAGTGCGTGTTGGTGAATTTCATTATGTCCTCTTCAAACTCATCAGATTTATTAGATCATGCCGTTTTCCTCACGATGTTTGCTTTCACCAATAAAGCACGTGTTTTTGTCAGGTGCACGTCGAAGTTTGAAGGTTTGACCCTTGGACTGAAAGACGAGTGCGCTCCCACTTAGCCTACACGGCTTTTAATAAACTACTTGCATTTCGTTAAATAAGAATCTTTCTTGTTTCAGCTCCAGCCAAGCCGAACGTCCTACAATGAAACTGATACTCCAAAAGTCCCTAGGGTTAGTTCAAACCTTTGCGAGGTGACACAGTTTCAACGAGGTTCAAGCCCCTGAGTGGTTCAACGCCCCTCAGAGGTCCAAAGACCCCTCAGTGTTTCAATCCCTTCAGTGGTTCAACGACCCCTCAGTGGTTCAACCTCTTCAGTGGTTCAACCCATCAGTGGTACAACGACCACTAAATGGTTAACGATCATCTTGTGTTAAATAGATCCCTAGATGGGAGACTTCGACTGTTAGTCGTCGCATTATTGGCGTGTGTCAAGAACAATTAGTCAGTTGTGAATGTTTGCACAAGATAAGGTATAATATTTAACTGACTGTCTGATGGTATGATACGATTTGATAATTTTAAGCCGATAGTATAGCAATTTGTACAACTTCAAATAATATTAGTTGTAACATACATGTGGTTTGTCCATTGGATAACGAAGAAGGCTCTTATGAGTAATAATAATAACACTAAAGTCATCATCACAGCACTGGACTCCCCAATGGAACCTAATGAAGGCCTTGGGTTATTTGTATAATTACCATGCTTACAAGTGTAAAGCATTAAATTGTTATGTAACTTTTCAAGACATGACAATATAGTTAATATGAGCCCATGATTTAGAAATTTTAGAACGAAGCGTCCAAAATGTAGACTATACGAAGTTCTCTATAAATTGTTGATTTGATAATGTTTTGACATTATTTTGCTATAACTATTCATTTCGTTTTGTTATTATATCTTATTTTGTAATTATCTGACATTTAACTTTTCTCTAATTCTCTGACTTAATTGACATTTGTAATCTACATATTATATACACTTATGTAACTAATTGACATACATATTTATTTTATTGATATTTTTCATTCATTTAACATTTGTAGTTTTTTGACATCTATTTATTATTAGATTTTAAATTTCAGCAATTGTTGTATAATTATAATTATTTGTCATGTAAAGATATCTTATAAATTTAATATTGATGGAAAATAGTAGGGATAGAAATGATCCCGAATACTCTAAAGCTATTATGGTTTGAATTCTAATTTAAATAGTGCTTCAAACGATAACAATTTCTTAAGTAAGTATTGAACACAAGTAATTAAACATTGAAGTATTAGAGATACTAGACATTGAAAACCCTTTAAGTAGAAAAAAGCAAATTTAAAGTTCTTTTATACACCTAGTAATAGTATCAAATAGAGTTGTAAAAGTATTCTTATTTTATCATTTATTTAACCAAGAAATTAATTTGATCAAATTATAATTAATTTTGCAAGACGGGTGCCAAAGATTATTCCGTTCATTTTAAATAATATCTAACATAACCTTATAAATAAATATTTATAACGCGATTGAATGCATTATCTTAAAGTGTTAAATTGGTATGATACCAATTCCTCAGTAGCACATAGCAATTCGTACTAAATTGTAAGCGCGACGCCAATAACCAAAATCTGAACTAAAATCTTAAATAACCTGTGATAAATATTTGTTGTATGACATCAACTATCATGGTATTATCAGTATTAGAACATGAAACGGGTTACATGATTTGAAATGAATTTGAATTAGTCTAGCACTTACAACATGCCGAAATATCGGGAAACTCCAAACACATGGAAATTATGTTACACGTTTTATATTCTAATATCTGTGGTAATATACTTATGAACAGTTTAATACCTATCAGTGAAAACTTCAATGTAAATTATTGTAAAAACACAATTGCAATTTGCGAAATCTAAGGGTAAGTACGCTACTTTTCCTAGAAATGTTTTAGGCTCAATATATTTCGCTTAGATTCTTGAAATATTATATTTTTACTGTATAATACCGTCCCTTAGAAGCTCCATTATACATTAATATTAAAGTTATTCATGTATGTATGTAGTTATTATTATATAAAATTTTAAATTAATAACGTTGTATGTGAGCAAAATATCCATTTGTGTTTTGTGCGCCAATAATATCATGTGATTGTTTGATTAAATTTCACATGTTTTTGTTTTCTATTTTAGTGATTGTAAATATTATTTTAGAATTGTGTTTATTTGTGTAGATAGAGGAAAGTGTGAGAAGTTCTTGTGTAAAGGCTTGGAGCGGTGACTCTTACGTTCGTCATAGATTATATTTTGGGACAGAAAGTGGTATTGTAAATACGATAGATTTAAAGGTTATAAGCTCGACGTGGCACATTGCACTGTGTGTTAATTATTGTGTGTCGAGGATTATTGTAATAAATTATTGTTAATAGATCAATTATTACACATTTATGAATTTTATTAATAACCTAACCTCTAATTAGGTAGGTAGGTAGGTATTTAGTAAGATTTTAATTTCTGAATAGTAAATAAACTACGTTCTTCATTGTCATACGGAAGGTAACTGTCAAGCAGTGAACTTCCGACGGGTAAAATGATTGATGATGAGTTTTAAAACAATTTAATAGGTATTTAAAATGTACAATTTATTATTCAGTCATATATCCTAAACTTGTATATCCTCAAACCTTGGTTTGATGCAATGATACCTCAAATCAGATACTTCAAAGTTCATAGGCCTTTCTGACGCTGCTGTATCACATACAATTTCATACGTGTAGTGTAGATATATTTGATTTGGACTTACTTTGTTTTACATACATATACAGGGTGATTGGTAGATGGGTGCAAAGCTTCTAGGGGATGGTAGTGTGAACTATTTGGAACCATTTAAGCCATAGTTGTCTTAACCGAAGTCGGACTATTTTTTTTTTATGAATTTTTTACGGGATACAAGGAAAATACCCAAAATTTTACAGTTAGTTGCTAATAACTGCCAGTTTAAAAGGCCAGTTAATTATTTTTTGTTTAATTTAAGTTAAGCTATGTGTAAGCAATCTACCAAAACTTGTTCTTAGGTATCTGAGTCATTAGCCATTTTTTTACAGACATTTCAAACCTACGAAAATGTTCTGCGATTTACGAAAACCATTTTTGACGTTGTTTAAAAAAAAAACTAATAGTGCTATTTTTGTTCAAACCTTTTTAAAAACATGTGTGGTTATTACTCTTTCTTTTGAGGTATTAATTAAGAGGATATCTCAAAAAATTTTGAAATTATGATACAAAAACCAAATAGAGGCAGAAAATTTTGAGCAACTTTAATGATAAAAAGCAGATTACCGAATTGCTGAAAATGGCATACACCGCGTGATACCTGGGTACCACGCGGTGTATGTGTGTATGACTCCAGATTCAACCCAAGCAGACACAATTCTAAGGTCGAGGAAGAGATTTTGGCAGCATTCTAAGCGGATCCTACTACCATCACTAGCGTAGTAGCTCAAAATCTTAACATTTCACAATAGAAGATGTGTATGTGGAGTATGCACAAAAATGATAAGTATTTATTCCATGGCCCGGGTCTGCCAGGTTTGGAAGAGCAAGATACCGGGAAAATAATCCAATTCTGCCGTTTTCTCCTCAACAGAGACATCAACGCATCTTCAATGCGTGATTCTTAAAATCAATCTTGTGGACAAATAAAAGTAAATTTTCCAGAGAGGGCATAACAAACTTTTACAACCTTCACCAACAGGCCAACAAGGGCAGAAATCCATACTGGAAAAAGCAGGTGTCAGTACAGAGGAAATTCTCTGTCAGTGTGTGGGCTGGAGTAATTAACAGAACTTTGATTGGGCCCCACTTCTTACCAGATACCTTAATGGTAATAATTATTTGGGATTTCTTCAAAACGATCTTCCAATGCTCGCAGAGGTGTCCTAATATTTAAAACTGACCAACTGACGTTCGGATTGTGTCTGCCTGGGTTGACTCCAGATTCCACGTGGTGTATGTCACTTTCAGCAATAAGATAATCTGCCTATTTTTTCATTAAAGTTGCCTTGAATTTTCTCCCTCAATTTGGTTTTGGATCATAATTTCAATATTTTTTGAGATATTCGCTTAACTGATACCTCAAAAGAAAGAGTAATAACCACAGATGTTTTTAAAAGGGTTTGAACAAAAATAACACCATTAGTTTTTTTTTTAAACAACGTCAAAAAATGGTTTTCGTAAATCGCAGAACATTTTCGTAAGTTTGAAATGTCTGTAAAAAAATGGCTAATGACTCAGATACCTAAGAACAAGTTTTGGTAGATTGCTTACACATAGCTTAACTTAAATTAAACAAAAAATAATTAACTGGCCTTTTAAACTGGCAGTTATTAGCAACTAACTGTAAAATTTTGGGTATTTTCCTTGTATCCCGTAAAAAATTCATAAAAAAAAAATAGTCCGACTTCGGTTAAGACAACTATGGCTTAAATGGTTCCAAATAGTCCACACTACCATCCCCTAGCAGCTTTGCACTCACCTACCAATCACCCTGTACTTTATTTCTATACATAGGCAAACGAAGCGGGGCTCGATATTGCTGTGTGAATTGTCCAGCAATATTTGTTTATAAAAGAAAAGTTCAAGTCAAGTTTGTTTCCGAGTTCAAAAAAAATATAATTTTACAATTTATAATACACTGCTAATATAACATGAAGATCCTACACTAAAACCTTAAGTTCATAAAAGTTCACTTTTTGACGAGTCCGATGTCCTTCCCGACGTCCTTGAAGGCGTTGACGGCGCGTGTGACGTCATCGTGCGTGTGCGCAGCGCTGAGCTGGACGCGCACGCGCGCCTGACCCTTCGGGACCACGGGGTAGCTGAATGCTACCACGTAGATACCACGTCCTGTAGAAACAATTTTGAGAATGAGAATAGAATAGAGAATACTTTATTGCACACCACAAAAGCAGAAACACACAATACACAAAAAAAAATATTTGGAGCACAATGGGCGGTCCTATAAATAATGGGTGCTGTAAGCAATTTCTTCCAGGCAACCTATGTGGACAGTTGTAGGTATATAATATAGACAGTGGTGTTAAAATAGTGAGAATAGTTTCAAATGTATGAAGTATTTATTTATTCACTATCCATTTTGTGACGAAAAGTATTTATAATTTTATAAAAACAAGACAAGTCTTTCTCAACAAACAAACAACAAGGAAAATTTCAGGCAGATACATTCATGTCTTTGCGGTATAGAGTGCTCTATCAGAACCTCTGACGAAGTTTGCCACTTCTGGGAAGTAAAACGTTAAATCTCTTACTGAGCATTCCTGATCCAAGTTCCACAGACGGGGCAGATGCGGTCAACACCGACCACCGTCAGACTAGCGGCTTTAAAACCTTCGCGGAATAGAGTAGTATTCTCTCGCAGTATTTTGCGAAGTTTACTGTATATTTATTACAAAGTAAAAGCACTTACTGAGCATTCCTGAAGCAAGTTCCACAGCCAGCGGCGCGTCTCCGACCATCACGGGACAGATGGGGTGGTCATCGCCGGCCACCGTCAGTCCAGCGGCCTTCAAACCTTCCCGGAACTGAGTGGTGTTCTCTCGCAACCTCTCGCGAAGCTCGCCGCTTCTTTCTACGATGTCTAGAGACTGGAATAGAAGTAAAAGCAGGGTGTTAAGTTTGTTACATTATTCCTATGTTACTTCCGCAGCAGATGACAGCTTAAACAGATACATAATGTCCTGCAGAGTAGGTACAGTCAGATAAAAATTGTGATTCGTTTGTACCTACGTCATTTAAATTATGTTTGAAAGGTCAACCATATCGATCATTACATCGCACAGAAACTTTTGTCAAAACTGGTATGACAAATGACCACTTTCTTGGCCGACTGTAATACAGAGATGGCACAGTCACTGTACCATCTCACTATCCAGGAACATAGCGATAATATTGGCAGTTACCTAAGTAATATTTGGTAGGTACTTTTGTAGTAAACTTACTTTCAAAGCCGTAGCAATAACAGCAGGAGGTGGCGAGTTAGAGAACAGATACGGCCTGGAGACGTTTCTCAGTAGCGTGATGAGTTCCTTAGGACCCGTGACATAGCCGCCCGCAGCGCCCCCTAACGCTTTGCCGAGCGTAGAACAGATAATGTCGGCCGCTCCTAGAACGCCGCAGTATTCTTCCGTGCCACTGTAATAATAATAATTATTTTGGATAGTAATCTAGAGCTTATTCCTATTTGACTATAGATATAGAAGAGAACCTAAGATGTAGTAGGTAAGTAAATAAATAAATATTGTCGGACAATTCCGCTTCGGCCGCATTTACATTGCAACATTTAGTCCCATGCTACCTAAGGTGTGGTGTACTTGATAATTCCTGAGTCGATTCACACACAAAAGTTGGATATAAGTCAACTAAAGCGCGAACTAACATTCCGTCGGTTACTAATGTTACTATCAGCTTGAGGTGCCCTTCACTGTGTGCTACAGGTGTAACTCACCGTCCTGTCTCCCCTATGAAGCCAGTGGCATGGCTGTCGTCGACCGCCAGCAGCGCCCGGTACTTATCCGCCAGGTCCCGGAGCCCTGCGAGCGGAGAGACAGTGCCGTCCATGGAGAACACTCCGTCAGTTACTATCAGCTTGAGGCGCGCTTCACTGTGTGCTAGCAGGTGTTCTAATTCTGGAAACATAATTGATAATGTTGTTAAACATTTTTAAAACAAGAATGAGGGCAGGGATTGAGTGCCTGCCTACTTTTATGAAGCCAACTGTGAGTCATTTGCAACGGGTTGTTTTTTTTTTTGTTTCAGTTCAGATGTTAATATTTGTAGTATGCCATTCAGTTAGCATTTTCAAGCTAGGTAAGTATAGGTATGTAAAACTAAGAATGCTTGATCTACCTCAATAAAGCAGACAACGATCTCATTTGGTACTCAATGACAACATTTGTATTCATGTCATGTGATAGTGAATGCTACTCAGGCGATGTAACTAGCCAAGGAATATAGTGTCAGTATTGTTTTACCAGCCTGTTCATGCGATTAAGCCAAGCCATCTGATCTAGCGTTTCTAACTGTGGCTTTTGTGCTAACCGTTGCTAACTGTGGAATTTTATTGTGACTTTGTTACAATGAAGCAATTTATTAGTAACTACTTCATTATTTTGTTACCAAAAAATATTGCATTTGAAAAAGTCCTCTCCTGTTTCACCAAGCACAAATTTCAGCTAAAGTCTTACCTGACAGATCTCTATTTGGATACCGAAACTTCTGCGTCTTACAAAGCCTGATCCCGTCAATAATGGACGCATGATTCAAGCTGTCAGAGAAAACTGCGTCTTCAGGCGTCAGCATAGATTCGAAAATCCCAGCATTCGCATCGAAACACGACCCGTAGAGAATCGTGTCCTCGCGACCGTGAAAACGGGACAAACGCTGCTCTAATTCCTGCGATAAGAGATAAGAATTGCAGTTTATTTGCGGTTTGATTGCAGTCACAGTGTACTTGTAATCATCTCTTTGTATGTCAATTGATAATTAATAAATATTTGTAGGTAGTAGGTAGGAACATACAGTAGAATCACACTATTACCTGCCAATTGAATTGTTGAACCAGTTCAAAAAGTTTATCCACCTACGTTTTCAAAAACTCTATGAGAAATGCGCACAGTTCTACAGAAATAAATGAATAGAAAAGCATTTTGTGCCTCTATCAGCATAGAGGACATTTCGCTCTCTCGGTCTAAATTGTTCTCATGTATTTTTTGAATATTTTATTATTAACAATGTCATCTTACCTTGTGAATAGTTTGGGTGCCGCAAATAAATCTTACAGAGCTAAGTCCAGCTCCATATTTACTAATTGCATCTCTTGCAGCCTCTACTACTTCTGGATGACTCTAGAACAAAAAATATATAAGTATGTATTTCAATAATAAATAAATTTTTTTGTACCTAATCGTTAAAAGGTTACTTACAGAGAGACCCAAATAGTTGTTTGCGCAGAAGTTCAAGAATTCGCCCTTCGCTCCTTCAACTGTCACCTGAAACGAAATCAGATTCAGATATCATCTCATCATCATCATCATCATTATGCATTAGCATTTAATCTTGTGTTATTTGATCAACCACAACATAAGTCAACATCTAACATCGAACTCAACACCTAAAACATTAATTTCACACATTTAATTTTCTCTAATTTTGTTCGATAAATTTAGATTAAGAAGGTTATTTACTTACCTAATTTAAATTCCCCAAAAAATCCCATTAATTAAAATAAATAAATATTGCTGGACAATTCATTGCGTTCATTGGACATTGCGTTACGGGAGCTAGATTTCTGATATAGTTATTGGAATATACATACATAGATAGATATTAGGTTGGACAACAGGACAAAAGCGGCTCATTGCGTTCAGATCCCGAAACTCCCAAGGAATCTATTCCTCACCTTTCTCCCCTGCGGAGAAGACAGCACGCGCTCATGTTTCCAGGTCTTGGCTCGTTTGATCTCCTGCAGCCGGTCGCCCAGGATCTCCCGGAGACTCGTCACTCCAGCTCGCTCGGAGCTGTTCAGCTCGTGAAGCTTGCGAAGACCATTTTGCTTATGGAGTGCTGGAAATAGAGCAGGTAGAGTTATCTTTATAGCGTTACCTAGTAGATAGAACCTTTTAGCTTACGCTTCAAAGATAAAGCCCGATTATATATGTAGGTATGCCCGTCTATGTTTTCCTATGGGATATGTTCAAAAAATTTTATTAGGCTTTGAATTACACAAGCTAATTATAGGTAAGTACCTATAAAATCATTGTAAGTACCTAGATCGTACGATTTCAGCTTTTTAATTTATTGATCTTCTTTTATAAATTTTAAAGGCGTTATTTATGAAAGAAGAAGAAGAAGAAGAACCTACTAACCTAAGTACACCTAATTAATAAATCATGAAAGCCAAAAGATTTAAGTATCTGACGATCATGAAAACTGCAGTGATTTTATTCAACAATCTGACACAATCATACGTTTACGCCATTTGTGTATGCAATGATATTATTATTGTACAGTGCAATTACCTATACCAAGGCCATGCAGATATCAGGTAAGGACAGACTGAATAAATAAAGCAAGGAAAACTATCTAGGTAATATTATGTTGAGTGAGATCGCGCAAATCTTTATAAACTGTTTTGACATACACATGGAAGATGAGCATTGTTGAACATTACCTTCAAGGTTTAAAGCAACTCAACAATAAAACTAAGAAACAAAAATTACCTACCAAAAAACCAAAGACACAATAAACTTACTTATAAGATTTGCAATATTTTCAGAGTATTTTTTTTTATAGGTAATTAAGTTATTAATTAAAGACTGATTCTTAATTTACCTATTATAGGTAGGGAAATGACAGACAACGTTCTAATACAGTCGTGTATTCACCAAGAGAAACATACAAATTACAATAACACTAAGTAACACAAATATAATCAAAACGCGGAACGGTGCAACGTCCGTCTAACAACGCGTGTCGTTACTGTGTCTCTCTGACTGACTCTACCGTGTGACTCTCTAAGACTCTCTGAGTCTGACTACTGAGTGAGACTACTCACTTACGACTACCGACTCTCTGAGTCGGACTGTGACTGCCGCGAGCAAGACGCGTGGGGCGCGCCGTGCTCGGCGTCCTAACGGACCGGCCGGTGGTGGGGCGATTGATGTTGTATTATGACCATGATTAATACCTAATGCTATAACCTCCCCCTCCAAGCCACTGAAACGTCTCGTCTGTGGCTTGGCCAGTCTACCACGTCGACGAAAATGACGTATAACATCCACTGCACCCAAATATGGTGTGAGAGCGCTGGCATGGTATTTGCCTTTTATCTGGCCAGCACTATCTACAATCATATAAGTTGGTCCCAAACATTTTGATACACGATAGGGGCCTTCCTTCCTTGGCGCAAATTTGCTACTAAATCCTTTTGAAACATTGCTAACTAGATGAGTGTCTACTAAGACAAGGTCACCCTTTTTATACATCGGGGCTTCCCGTCGATACCCATCGCCCTGAGTCTTGCGGACGTCTTGTTGGTTTTCGATATGCCCTGATTTGGTCCTCTGCAACAACTCGTTAATCACAGGAAGTGGATACTTGCCATTACGCTTAACACCATTTAATTTCCTGTAATCTTCACAGAAACGAGTCTCACCATTCTTCTTGTTTCTCAAGACCCCAGGTACAGCCCTCTTAGACGCTGCTTCTGCAATAACATCTGCTTTCTCTATTCCTTTTCCAATGTTCCCTTTGTTCACTGGCATTACACGGTATGGTGGACATGCGATAGGTGCTGCGTCGTCAATGCGATTCATGGCGTAATCGGTTGGCGCTCCCCCTGGTCTGAAAATGTCTTCATCGACATTCAGGAGGTCGCACAGTTTCACCCGATCATCCGCATTTAAATAAGTTCCTTTGTCCTCGCGGAGACTCATTGACGAACAACCAAACCTCGGTTGCTTACATTCAAACTCTATTGAATAAGGCACCCTATCATATTTCGTAAACCAAACATCTCGTTCGAAATCTAATACCATGCCAGCGTCCTTAACAAAGTTCATACCTAATAAACTATCTGTTGCATTAGGTAACATTACAAAGTCAACATTTATTACTACCTTACGAACTAAAACCTTAACGCGCGCGAGGTCTACAGCCTGGGACACAATCCGTCCATCAGCGTATTTAAATTCGGCTATAATATTCCTATATTTCTGTCCACTTTTGTCTAAATGCGATCTTAAACTAACACTACCCACTGAATGTTTAGCACCCGTGTCCACTACAATTTTTCCTACAGCACCATTAATTTGAACACTTAACACTGGCCTACCACGCGAGTCAATGTTACCGGCACTCGCGGAAACTGCTTGAAATGATACACTGCTACTAACTACGGCGTTCTTCTTTTCTCTGCACGTAGGACAGTTCGCGCGTATGTATCCGGGCTCTCCGCACCCGAAGCACGTCACTGTAGGTGTAGATACACGTGGCTCGACAGGAACATTCGTAGTTGTCTTGTTAGTCAAACGTGGACACTCAGCCTTCAAATGACCATAATGTTTGCAATAATTGCAAATAGATCGAGCTTTACGATCGCTCGGCGGTGAGGATGATAGTGATTGTTTTCTCACTGTAACGGGAATCTTAACATCCTTAGACACACGTGGTCGGCTCTCATCAATGATGTCTTCGACGCGTCTAGCCTGCGCTAACAACTCTCCAAAGCTGTCAAACGTCGATCTAGGAACCTTTTCCCGGATCCGGTGATGCAGGAGACCATAACACATATCCATCTGTACCGCCTCATTGAGAGAGTGAGGTGGTAACTGAGCGAAGAGCGCTCGAAGATGACATATAAATAAGTCGGTCGCTTCATCAATACGTTGCCCTCGTTCGAAAATAGATCTGTATAGCTTGTGTGGTGGCAACCTCGGTCCAAACGTTTCCTTCAATGCTTGAATAGCATCGTACCACGTCAGAGTTGAATCCTTGACTCCTTGCCACCAGGTTGCGGCTAACCCTGACAACAACATAGGCAATCCCCGAAGCGCGATGTTGTCGTCTACCCCAACACAGTCTTTATATGTCAATACAGCATCTATAAACGCCTGCACATTACTTGATTTGTCGCAATCGTATCTCGCAGTACACTTGGCGAAATTTCCTGAGTAAGTAGGTATGTGAGTACTTACAGGATCGCTGCGACTTAGCCTTTCTATCAGCAGCAGCAGCTGATCGGTCGTCATCACGACCGATGACGAAGCAGCAACAGGAACAGCAGCTACTGCGGCGTCAGTCACGCCCGCAGCGGCGGCTGAATGCGGCATCTGCAGCGGCGCGTCCAGCATGGACGCAACGCCCTCGCTAGGCAAGGCGTCAGCAGCGGGCAGACGCGGCATCGCGTCCGCAGACGCGTCATAATTTTCTGCAGCTGGGCTCGAAGCACACGATCTTGTCACAACCATTGTTACGTTTTGTAAAGTCACTCACAAGTTCTCAAGTCCTAATAATACCACGCACTTTATTGTTCACAGATGTAGCAGGAACCTTTTTGGGACTAGGTAGCAGAAACCTTTTCTTTGTTTAAACGTTTCCGTATCCCTTTTTGTAAGAATTCCTTAAAGAATAGAAATCAACATGTGCGAAACAAAAAACTTAGTCATAAAACTTTCGTGCCAAACGGTCATAAAATGTTCAAAGCTTGCCAGATGTTTGGGCAAAGTCAGGTATAGTCCCTTCCCGTATTTAGAAAGTCGCCACAAAATTCCGTTGGGTCTCGATCCCACGCTATTGTTTCAATGCACAAAGAAATTACACAATTTTCAGAATTTCTATTAACACAAATTTCTATACATTTACACTGTTCGTACCAGGACAGGTATCTAGTTTCAGGCTATAGTTAGGTAACCTGCATCGAAAACTAGAAGCGAATACCTTCCTTATTACACGTACGCACTCAAGTCTAAAGAGTCACCACTGTTCATAAAGTACACTAGGTTCAGGTAATAACACAATACCTGAGACAAAACCTATGTAACTATGCACAAAACAGTCGGTCGCGCACTACGCATGTAGGCACCATGCGTTCAAATTCCGAGTTTCGCGGTTTTCTCGACGCGTATTTACCAAAGAACGTTGTCCAAATTTTACTATTATTACGCAGATTTAACTAACACACACAATCGCGACAGTAACCCACACGAAAATAGGTACAAAAGTAGGAGTTCACTTCACAACTTCACTATTTCGATATATTAGGCACTGAAAACAAACGCGAGCACGTGTTCTGCACAATAAACTTTATATTTCGGCCCCACGTTGGGCGCCAGTTATAGGTAGGGAAATGACAGACAACGTTCTAATACAGTCGTGTATTCACCAAGAGAAACATACAAATTACAATAACACTAAGTAACACAAATATAATCAAAACGCGGAACGGTGCAACGTCCGTCTAACAACGCGTGTCGTTACTGTGTCTCTCTGACTGACTCTACCGTGTGACTCTCTAAGACTCTCTGAGTCTGACTACTGAGTGAGACTACTCACTTACGACTACCGACTCTCTGAGTCGGACTGTGACTGCCGCGAGCAAGACGCGTGGGGCGCGCCGTGCTCGGCGTCCTAACGGACCGGCCGGTGGTGGGGCGATTGATGTTGTATTATGACCATGATTAATACCTAATGCTATACTATGTAGGTAAATGAATGAAATATGAGATGCCTATGAAATATTGGCATTCGTTTAGACAGTTTTAGCGGCACTGTTATCATCCTAGATATCAACTGCTGTTAGTTTGTCTCGCTAAAACTCGAGAACGTCTGGGTCGTTTAGCTTATTAGAAGTTTAAAAAGTGAGAAAAATATTTATTATACGAATTCGGTGGTCAACTTCTTCACTAAGGAACAAAATACCGAAAACAAAGTAGTTTTACTAGACTAAAAGGCTTCGGACAAAAACAAGGTCATCCAGATTTGCGCTCACAAACAAGTCAAAATTGACTAGTATTATATTAAAAGAAACTTTTGTGACAATGACAACTAAGAAAGATTTCACACCTTACCACTGAAACTTTCTAACACTAATCTAAGTACCTTTACCTCAAGACTAATTTTAACTTTAAAGTAAATTTATAACACAAAAAGTTACTCCTTGAAATGTAAACAACAAAGCATACGACGCCGTTAAGTCGTAGTTTAATAGGCCTATGCTCGTAAAATTGATAAGAACCTTATTCCTTAAAAAATACTATGTACTCTTCTTGTCTATAACTACCTAATTAAAACACTGTGACTCTTTATTTTGTTTTAAATTGAACTCACCGTTGCGCAGGAGTGGCGACCGTAGAGCCATCGCGGCGAATGGGGGCGCGGCGCGAGCGCAACCGGCTTATCGACAAGTTGGACAACCAGTTATGCAAGTTGTTCGAACAATGTTTTGGTTGCTATATTGGTATTTTGTACTAATTAGGTACATTTGAAGATCGCGTTTTTATATTGTTTAGCTTGTTGAATTATTGTTGATACCTAATTGTAGCATGTAGATTAAATGTACATAGGTGAAGATAACATCTCGAATGTAGATCGCAGATCGTAAAACGCGGCTTCGGACGTCTACCAACAGCCGGAGTAAAATTTAATTTATTTAAAAGCCTATAAAACCTATATAAGTATGTATAGCCTTACTAGAGTAGAATTAGTAGGAACGACATAAATAATAAAATAAAATATCTAAGGAATAGCTTTTTTACATTATTTAAGTGACCTAAAATATGACAGATTCAATTTTGTGTTCTATATTTTTCGGAAACCCGAACAATGGCCTTATAAATAAATCATGTGCACTTTAGATTTCAATAAAATGTACAGAAAAAAACAATATCAGATCAAAATGAGTATTTAATAGAGTAAGGGAATTGTTTTAAAATAACATGTTGATCACCGATAATAGCGATTTATAACAATGAGTATTTAATAGAGTTAACAAGTACCTACTTAAGTTATGTAATAAAAATTGGTATGAGTAGGTATAACGAGAATTATTCAGCTACAACTGTCGCCGATCTTCTTATGCGACACCATAGTCTGAAACAAAAAAAGACAATTCAACATATACAGTGGAACCGTATAGTACTCTATATTATGTTTTATAATCATCATTAACCCTTTTTATGTTCTTCTGGGATTTCTCTCTTAACGACTTGCAGGTTGGTGAATGAGACATGTACCTTCTTACTTTTCAAAGTTGTCAGAACACACCAGTTTCCTTACGATGTTTGCCTTCATCGTAAAGTGTTTACAAAGCGAAAATAATTTTTTTAAGAAGAAAGATTCAGAGCTGCTTGGTGTTTAAACCCACGACCTTCAGAATGAAAGTCGAGTCGGCTTTTAGTCACATAAACAATTTGTTGGCTTAGTTATCACAGCATCATAATGGACGAGAGATCTAAACCGCTGCAGTTCCCCTAGAAGTCTTAGATCTCTACAGGGACAGGGATCTAAACCCTACCTCATAGTGAAGTAGTAAATAATCTCCACGAGGCTGAGGAAGGAGAAGCCCATGAACAAGCCCATGATGCCGCCGCAGTTCGCCAGGAAGTCCACTCCTCCATACAGCTCTGATCTCCTCAACGACGTGAACTGCTCCTCAGCGAAGTACACCACGAGGCCAGAGGGAAGGCGCCTGGAAATAAGAAGAATAGGTAAGAAGTGTAGGAGGTCTGGTATGGATATTACAATACAATACAAAACACTTTATTGCACACCAAAACAAACAAACAAAAATAACAGAAACAACGAAAGAAACAAGTACAATGGGCGGACTTATCGCTAAAGAACGATCTCTTCCAGGCAACCTTATTTTATTTTAACTAAATAATTTGCCATTAGTTTTCTTTCTTGTCAATAAACAATTTTTAATATATCTTGTTTGGTTCTTTTTGTATCATTTTTTGAAATGTTAACGAATTCATGTGATGGCCCACTTTGTACTATGTATCAAATAATATCCAAGGTATCACATTATTCCGAATACCATTGGCTTTACTACGATAAACTCAGAATTCTGTGCTACAGTTCACGTTGTATATAAGGCTATATGTTATGATCTTAAGTTTATTTAAGGCTCTTGTTACAATTATTCCAAACTTATATAAAAGTGGTCTTACAATCCTTGAGCAATATCAGGATTAGGGTTCCGTCGGTAGGTGGTGAGATCGTAGACCGCCTGCGACACCTCGGCCTCGTACTTGAGTTCCGTACACGCTTGCAGACAATCGCATGTGTGCACCTTCTCTTCCAAGTTTTTCTTTAGTGAAGACTTTGAGAGAGATAACTCCTCTGTAAATAATACATTTCCTTAAATATTATGTGAGAAAGGGGCTGATTGTAACTTTATAAAAAGAGAAAACTTACGCTTTTTAAAAGAAATATTGCGTTTATAAACCACAAAATTTTAAGGAAGACTTACCTAAAGCTGAAACTATGCACTGCTTTTTTCCTCCACCGCATACTTTGGTTTCAGGTCCATCTGAAATATGGTGTTCATATGTCATTATTACAATTACAAACGATACACTTACAAACGAAACCTACACTTAGAAAACTTTTTCACTTTGGCAAACAAAGCAGTTTGCTAAGACATTTTTGTTTAGGTATTCTTTGGTTTGTGTTATACTTATCTAAATCTTTTTTATTTTTTATTTAGGTATTTGATAATCATAACTAAAAACGAAGCTTTTTTAATAATTTGGTGACGTCATCTTCGAATTAATTTTACAACTTGGAACTTCGATTTTGTCACAGAACATATAATTAAATTACTTCGCAAGTTATATCCATAACATACCATAAATATTTTTTATCATATATTTTCTCCTCCCTTTCTCCTTCCTTTTCTAATATTCTAAACTTATTTTTTTATACTTACGGGGCATGTACAAAGGTACACAGCCGCATCTCGAAGCTGTGTGGTTGGAGGAGCACTCGAGTTGGCAGTTCCTTTGAGTGTAGGTTCGGAAAAATCGTAAGTAACGCTCTTCAGGGAAGTAGCATTGACGCCTGAGAAAATTGCAACAAAATTATTCAAATCGTATATTCACATTTATGTTCTAGAAATACCACGCTCACTTAAGTAGGGATTTAAGAAGTTGGTTATAATAATCATTTACTAGCCAATATCAACTTTTACCTTGTGAAAACACCACGGAAAAATCTATAGCAGCATATCTTTAGACCTAATTTCACCACTCTCTGTTAGTTCAACATCCCATGAAGTAAAAAAAAAATACTATGTAATTATGTGCTGTTGGCTGTGCCTCAAATAAATAAATAAGTATATTAACAGTCCGTCAATGTACATAAACTGTCCGTCATTAAACATAACGGGATGTTAAACTAACAAACAGAGAGTGGTGAAATTAGGTATTAGGATCATATGAAAATAAATGACTTAGACCGAATTTCACCAAGCTCTGTTAGTTAGTTTAATAAATATACGTAAACTGACAGTGATTAAACATGACGGGATGTTAAATTAACAAACAGAGAGTGGTGAAATTGGGTCTTAAATCTTTAAATGAACTTGTTCTCAGTGAGTCTTGTCCTTACTTAACAGGAGGATAATGCCGAAGTCCTTCAGAGGTGTCCATGACGAAGGGCGTGATGGCGGCCGCTGACTGGAACTGGATCGGCAGACGGAAGAAGTTCTGACCCATGTTCGGCAGCTCGGCGGGATTGTGGAGCCATATCTGCAAAATGTGGTGACTCTGACGGCCTTAGAATAGTACCATTATAATATATGCCATATATTTACCATATATATTGTCGCTATACTGTGAAAACCAAATAAATCGTAATTTTTCACTACTATCGTTACTTATGATGGAACTATATACCATGTATATACATATACATGGTATACATGGTACAATATACATTTTATGTATATTCATCATATTATATTCCTTCATGGTATTCATTTATTGATAAAAAAATATGTGTTTTATATTCAAAGTCAAAATAAAGGCTAAAAAGATATATAACTATTCCATTTATTAAGAATTATTGTATTTAATATCTGTAAATTTGTTCTGAGTTATGCGATTTTAATTGAAACTTGGCTTGCATGCAAAATAAAATTAACACAGGTGTCACGATTTTCCTATTCCTGTTCAATTCTCAGCTTATACTTATATATTATTATCTCTTTATTAAAATCAAATTACTCTTATAAACTTCCGTAAATATACCCTTGTAATAATATAATATACGCTTACGATCTAACTAAATGGATATATGCAAACGATTAAATGATGAATATTCCTTACCTTGAATCCTTGTACGGGTCCTCTGCAGACCTGATCCAAGTCTCTTGTGTCTGTGAGCAGAATTACCTCAAACTCCACTCCACCATAGCTCTATAAAACATATGAATTTTTAAAACAAGTTATTTATAGTTTTTGTTTTACAAACTGATATACCTACCTATCTTACGGTTCTTACGGAAGACCAGCGTGAGCTGTCCCAGAAGCTGAGTAAGGACCGTTTTGCAGCGAACAACATACATAAAGTAATAAAGTAGGATCTTTGTTAAATTAGTGTGTGTTTAATTATAAGAATAGATATGTATGTTTTTGTTGCAAATAAATTTATTTTCTTTCTTTCTTTCTTTCTTATCTGATGGATGGAAGTAAAGATGAAGTTATTTAATGCAGCTTTCACCCCTCCCTTTTTCCCCTCACTGCTGGGACACAGGGACTTCTCTCGGGGTTGGTAAATTAATATAAAAAATAAAAAGGCATCTTCAACATCAGATAGCTTAATCTGCCCCACCAGTTGCTAAATGGATTCTTAGTTTGATTCCTTCATGAGAAAAAAGTTAATGCTTAGGACAGATTATTTCCAATCGGCCCACTGACGCCAAATTAAAGCATATAGGTATTCTAAAATATAACTAGACTTGTTGTCGTCCATTCTTGACGTACCGGTCCTCTCAATGGATAAGTATTTATCGTGGCTTCGTGAGGATATCCCTTTCCCAAAGTCCAGGCGCTACGGTTTCTCCCGGCCACGTGATAGTAGTCTTTATGGAGGCTGTAAATTATAAAATAATGCATTTAAATACTCAGAATTACTTGTATTTATTAACGCAAAAAAGAGGTTTTTTAAATTCGATATCGCAATGATATTGTTAATTTTTCACTCAAAAAAGTTTTCTAGGTTTTCTTATTAGAATTTATGTCTACTAAACTCCACGGCCGGAATCGGATCCGCAACCTGTATCATATACATGTTTTACAACAGGCAAATACAAAACAAAGATAAATAATAGTCACAGGCGCCACTTTGCGGAAATCCATTCTAAATAATGTACTACTAATTCTCCGATAAAACACATTTCTCTGGATAGTTTCCTCAACACACTGAAAGAAGTGTGTTTTATCACGGAATTCGTTTCATTTATATGATTGTGATTTCTTAAAAATGAAGACCAAGATGTTATTAGTATCTTAAACAGAATTAGAACACGAAACGGTAACATACATAATTAAATGTTTTCGAGTTTGCCGATATTTCGGGACTGTTACAAGCGCCATCTTCACGGAGAGTCCAGGTGGATCATGTTAGTTTAAAAAGTTATAACATATACAGAGTCTAGGTACCTACTTCTCAATCCGGAACATCTCTTCAGCGGACAGCATGTTGAAGGTGAAGCAGTAGCCGTCCTTCGTCAGCGTGTGGTGGAACATCTGGGAGCAGGTGAGGTTGTCCCACAGGCAGTCCAGAAACAGCTCGTCTAGTGTTGGAGCTAGCTGTAAAGGTTTTAAAGTTGTCCAATCTTTACACAAAGTAAATTTCTGTAGAGTTCAAAGTACAGGAACTAACTGCGCCATGTCTGTGTATGGTATTCCGGAGATAATTATTAATCTGAAGTAACTGGAATTTGGTTTCCGTCTCGGTGTATCCTGCCATCTTGTTTTTTATGGACGTCTGACGTGGCGTTAGCCGATCCGCGGTCCGCGGTGTATGATTAAACTAACTCAATCTTTAAAGGTTATGTGATCTTATGTTGGATGGTCAATAAATAAAATAAAAAATTTGGTACAAAGAATGTTCCTAAATCTCAAGCCAATCAAATCAAGAATGTGATATTAGTAGAAAATGAGAATAGGACTCCGATGAGAGTGAGATTATGAAAATAACACTCGAGGACCAAGGTTGCGTTGTGAACTTTAATTTTTTCTGTGCCATTTTAAAATAAAAGTAAAAGAATGAGAATAGGTAAATGCAGGTCACTCACCCTCTGTAAGGTTTCTATAGAACTTTTGTCGGCGTACTCAGGCCCGTCGCTCTTGTCATTGTTGCAGAGAAGTAACATGTCGTGATACGTTTTCAGACTGTAAACACAAAAAATATTTGAATCAATGTTTGTTATGAACTATTTTCGGGTGTTTGACACACACTAGAACCCACTCGGCTTATTGCATTTAAGCTCAAGATTTTTCATTCGATTCATCAAAACGTGTAGGTAGGTACACTCTTAGTCCCAATTCCATTGAAAAGAAAGACTATGTTTTAGGAACTTACTCGTCTGGGCTGATTGTGGAAGGTTCACTCCATCTTTCAATTGACGCTTTGGTGAAATTAAAAACCCTCTGTCTCGGTTTTGTCTCGCTGCATAAAGTCACAGCAGGGAAAGGAATCTGGAAATATTTTAAATAGTGTCAATAAAGATTATGTTTATTTTGTACACATAGAGACTATGCCAAATCCTCTCCTAGATAACGGTTCTAATTGAGAGACTCGGGCTCAGTAGTAGGACATTTATAATCATTTGCTTTTTTTATTGCTTAGCTTGCCCTCGCTTTCCTAATTTCTCTTATAAAGCTTTCTTTTTAAATCACTCTACATAAAAATCCGTTGCGTAGTTTTGAAGATTGTAGCATACTACGTAACAGCTACGACAGTGACTTTTTTCATACTATGTAGTTCATAACTCAATGCACAAAATTCCTTTTATGCCGAGGCTTTTTCTACCTGATAAGACGATGATAGCATATGTAAGTAGGTAGGTACTAACATGCCACACGGAGTTGGAAGTTTCTGCAAAGCTCACAATGACCGGTGTCTCGTCCCATTTGATGTAAACTTGACGGATGAAAAACGCACATACTATTATACTGCAGATCACCATGAAAACCCACCATGTCCTGGAAATAATAATTTTATTATAAGTACCGCTGTGTTTTAGATTGTCTTCAAAGGGCATGTGACATTTACCTTAGTTCACCACGATGGCCAAGTGTAGGTTGGTCCCTATCTTCCACCAGTGGAAACGTAGGTATAGTAGTGCTTATGGAATAGGTTCGTTACCTCTCAATCCACGTCAACTCCTCGTCCAGAATATAGCGGAACCCATGTAGAGTTGTGTTTGACATGAAGTCCCGTATGTTATCCGAAAATGGCTTAGGTTTTTTTCTTTTTCTCGGAGTTTCAGCATCTTGTACATACAGCGTCTTATGGTTATTCAACTCGTAGCTTCTGGGGGATATATTACTGAAAAATATTTGGGAATTATATTAAATTTTAACCTTTCCATATTTAATAATAGCCGAACCGCTTTACTCGCGTTTAATTTTACGTTATCTACAGGTAACTTTGATCTTCACTTTTGTTTTCTTAATGTTAGAATTCTGCTAAGTATCCAACCTTATCTAAATAGGTACCTGAAATCCTCTGCCATTATAACACTAGATATTAAAATTTCACATTCACAAATATCTTCAAACGTTTTTCACTAGACACACTTAGCTAATTATATTTCAAATTATCAGAGTATAAACAATGCCGTTCGCCAAAGCCGAACTTTATACTAAAGCTCCATATCCGAAAACCAACCGGTTTTATAAAACATTTATAAAAACAAACTACATATTTTAAATGGAAGAATGATGTAACCAACAACTCGTTTCAAATTTTGCTATAACAATCTAACCTAAATTAGTATGAAGGCTTTTTAGTAATTGCATTAGTAAAGAATCGTTTTCCCATTGGTATAATTTTCCTTATTAAGAGCGAGTATGCAGTGAAAATCGCGGCAGAAACGACTACGAGAGTTGACAACAGCGACCGCGTGCCCCGCGTGGCGCTGGCATATCGAAAATATTACGCGCAGCGCTAACCAGAATTAGTTGTGTAGCCTACAATCATAGATAAACCCCACTAGATACCGCATGACAAGCGACGACCGCGCGCCAAACATATGGTTAAATCAACCATTATGAAAAGCCCCGCCTCGAAACACGGCTTTAGTTGCGACCAAGTGTCAGACCCGTGAACTTCATATACGTTTCTATAGTCTAACGCAAGTGAAGAGGTCAGCATAATAATGGCTACTCGTACAAAGGATGTTCACTTGTCTCTTTTCCGCATTGCGCTTATTGCACTCGTTGTCCTTCTCGGCGAAAGCACGTGTAACGTTAGTGATGTAAATTCTAATCGATATCGTTAAAAATGATAGACGACGTATATAAGCGGGCCTCTCGGTATTATTGTATGTAAAAATAAATAAGTTATCCATAAACCGTTTAAATATGTTTATTACTTACTCACTCAGTCAAATGAATTATTTGTGATAAATTTTTCTAATATTATTTTTAAATTTTTAAGTTCTACAGGTTTTGTGTATACCAAAAATAAATACATATCTACCTACCTACATGATGCTATTTGCTACAACGCCTTTGTTCCAGTCCCTGCAACCCGCATCTTCCTCCAATTTAGGTGCGTTTGAATCGGAACAAAAGTATTCTAATGCGGTAATCTAGTTTCGGTGATCTGTGATACAATAGACACTATTATTGTAATCTGAAGCAATGCGTCAAATTTTTACACGTCAAATAATATATACAAAATTGAAATGCGAAAGTAACTCTGTCTGTCTGTCTGTTACGCTTTCCCGCACCTCTCAACCGATTTTGATGAAATTTGGCACATACAATCTTTAGAGATCTTTCTCAGGGGAGAAAGAACAGACTTTTTACCGCGGAAAAATACATGTTTCCGCGGGAAAATTTGATTTAGATGAAATTTAGTATGGAGATAGTTGCAAATAAAAGTATATGGCGAGAGACTATTTACCGCGGATAAATACATGCTTCCGCGGGAAAATATATGCTTACGCGGGAAAATTCGATTTAGATGAAATTTAGTATTGAGATAGTTGCAAATAAAAGTATATGGCGATAGACTTTCTTCCGCGGAAAAATACATGCTTCCGCAGGAAAAGATAATAATGCTTACGCAAGAAAATTTGATTTGGATGAAATTTAGTATGGAGATACATAGTTGCAAATAAAAGTATACGGCGAGCAGAAGTCGCGCGGGGGCAGCTAGTTATAAATGACAAACTACTTATAAAATTGGTTCCGGCACAGAATATTATTAGTTAGTACGGCGCACGGAGAAAATTGTCATAGGTCCGTCCAGCACAACGTCTCGCCCCGCACTGAATTGAAGGGCCCGCGAAGGGGAAGATCGCGCATTGCGTGTGTCGTTTTACGTAAAAAATTCGTTAAAAATCGCTGGGATTTTTTTTCGAAAAAGTAAGCTCAGGAGATGATTGGTATTCTTTTATTCTATATGGTGATGAAAATTAAAAAATCTTATGATTAATAGATTAGGATTTAAACGGTTCTTGCTGAAAAAGTAGACGGTATTTTACACTATTATTTCAGGTACTTAAAATAAAAAAAATAAAATTTCGGCCTCAAGAGATGATGCCTTATATGGCATAGATTATTGTGTAATTTTTTCAAAGCAATTCCGTTAAAGAACAAGGAAATAAATGGTTTCTGCTGAACCCAAATTTACCAAATTCACGCATATCTAAGCCTTAATTAACATAGCGTAATATAGAATAATAATGATATACAAAGTTAACCTAAATGATATGATACTTAATAATAGTTTAATTTCCAATGCTCTTTTTCTATACATAATTGCTATTTCTATACATTATTAGTACTTTTAACGATATTTTATTCTTCATCTTCTTCTGCCAGCGGATTTTTAAAAAGTTTTCTCGTGGTAAAAAGTTGCTTGTGTTTCTGACGTATGAGCTATAATAACAATTGTAAAGCTTAATAATGTTTATTTTAAAGGTAAATGAAACTTAACAATTATTATATAGCTCATACATTTACCAAATCATTAAATTTTCCCGTAAAGGCGCAACAATGGTCCATATTACATATTAAAATCGCGTTTATAATACTGCCCTTCTTATGATAAACAGTGTAAGTGCATCACGGCATTTTTCGAGGAAATTAGTTTATCCAGATATCTGTGATCCAAATAGATCTCGCTTAGCTGATGATTATAAGTAAATATGCTAATACTCATTTTCATAAAAAAAATGTCACCTACCTGTTTATCGTAAGAAGGGCAGAATAAACCAGATATTTTTCGGCACTGTTTTAAGCGCCAGCTTTACGAAGAGAGTGATGATAGTAATGATGTTACCCGTTTTATTTTGAAATATTGTTAGAATCTTCTCTTATATATAAAAGAAAGTCGTGTTAGTTACTTCACTTTTAACTCAAGAACGGCTGAACCGATTTGGCTGAAACTTGGCAGGGAGGTAGTTTAGAGCCGGGAGAAGGACATAGGATACTTTTTACTGCGTAATAATGCGGGCGAAGCCGCGGGCGGAAAGCTAGTCTATGATAATTTAAAAAGTTATTATGTGACAGTCTAAAGGTCTAATAACTTGGAGGTACAAGTAGTACATAAAAGCCACACTGTGTACCTAATAGTGCGTGGAAAAACGTCACATTTTCAAGACCGTAGAAGTAGAGTAGAACTTATATTATATTTGTAAGACGTACGTACAAGGATACTTAGCAATTGTTGATCATTACACGTCGCAACCGCAAACAAATCAGTGCTCCCAACAAAAGGGATAGAACGTTAGAAAAAACGTGCCAAAATTCCACTTTTAAAAAAATCATATTTTTTGCAAGCGGTTCCAAAGTAAAATGTTTGATATCTTTTAATTATAGAGCTGCTAATAAAAGTTAATAGAAAAAGGCATATAAAACTGTTTATTAGATAAAATAATAATAATTTGAGGAGTCCCTTGGAATTTTAAAAATGTATCTTTCTGCAATTGTTTTGGTTTTGCTTTTAAAATGCTGTTATGGAGTCATCTATAAAATGAACCGTAAGTTTTAACAATTTCTTTATTATCATCATTCTAATTTGTCTGATCTCTCTGTAGTCTTAGACTAGAGGTAAAGCCTCTAAGCTTTTTAATTAATCATTTCTCAATTAAGTTATTAGAATCATATTATATAATATATGTGCTTATATGGGCTGTGGATTTTGTTCAATAAATAGATAATTGTTAATCTTTCAATGCAAACTTTATTGTTATTAAATACCTACATACTTATACGTATGTATTTATTAAATGATTGATACGCGTAAAATTAAATGAAGGATTAATTCAAAGATACAATTTTGACAAACATATATCTAAATATTATTAAAAACGAAGCAATTTACACTTAAACTAGATAATAACACAAATAATAAAGGGCGGCAATTGATACACATCAACAGAAGTATTAATGACTATTTACAGTTTTAATTAATCAGTAATTATCTTAGCTAAGTGGAAAAACCTTTGTGTCATGTGTTTTTCAGTACTAAACTGTAATTTTCAACACAAGTAATAATTAAACGATTAACAATTACATCTCACAAACACGCAGGCTGTACAGATGTTTTTTTTTTTTAATTTGATTCATTAAAAGCGGTTTTGAATTTTCTAGAGTCATTTAGAAGGTACGTGGAAATTAAGTCGGGGCATGTCGGGGCATTTTTCTACTAAGTCCCGGGGGGCTATCACTTTCTTCAAATATCAAATAATAAAATACTGGCAAAATGTTCCAAACATTTTCTTTTCCTACCAAAAGTGGTAGCAAAAATAAGTAACTTGTCTATGTTTTAGGAGAGATTATGTAGACCAAGCTTAGGAAAGATATGCGAGGTAAAAATTTTATTTGAGATTTGTGTGTCTTGAGTTAGTTTACGAACACAGTCCTGAGAAAGTTAAAGTCAATATGTATCAGAACAGCGATATAGTTTTTCAGTAGATACAAATTGACGTAAACTTTCTCATGATCCGATTCCGTATAAATCTGACACCTGCTTGACATACTCTTGCGTCAATTCCTAAATCAAAGCTTTCTAATTCTTAAAAAACGGGTTGTCTCACTAGTATGTTTGTAATATTAAATTTTATCTTATTTTTAATGTAATTTATCATTATTTTATGCACCCTCCGTCTTTTAGTACTTGTGTTTCGTGTCCATCATCCAAAGGTTGCCTGGAAGAAATCGCTTTAAGTGATAAGGCCGCCCATTGTTACACTTTTTTATGTACCGTAAAACACTCCAACATTGCCCACATTTTTCGAATAATTACAATTTTTGTTATTTTTTTGTATGGGGACACAAGTATTTTCTATTCGCATCTGCAACTATAGGATATTTTGCATGTATTATTTTATTAGATTTTGTTATTCGTCAATATTAAATCAAGTATTTTATTATTTTTAAAGGCGGGCAATGTTATCTCGACTTATTGCCAACATTGCCCACGTTGATTTTTGACGCAAATATCTCCTCTCCGGCCTCTAATCAGCTGACAGCAAAACCTGTAGAAGAATTATGACCAAAACTGGCCATTACTTTAAAACTAAAGCGAATCCATGACAGGTTTCCTACCAAAATCCATGTTAGGCTAGTTGGGCAAAATTACCCTGACCTTGTTAGCATTTTCCATACAATTCGCTTTTCGCCTTTAGTAAAGTGATAGGGTTGGTACATCTCAGTAAACTGTTCTTGACTTTTTATTTCTTTTTATGTTAATAAAAAAACAAGATTATCTTCAATTGAATTATTTAAAAAACTTTCAAGTAACATGTTTGATTCAACAGATTCACATGCAAGTATTAACATTTATTCCGTGTTATTTTTAATACATTCTGGTTCCAATCTTTCGTCTTGACTTTCTTTGACGAATTCGAGATTTGTTCTTGCTTTTAAGAAATAATAAAAATAAATTATCTAAATAATCAAGATAATAATAATTAGCAAAAAAAAAAAAAAACTCGGATGTGTCAACCCTAAGCTTATTTTGACTGCGGGCAATGTTGTCAATAGTAGATCGCAAAAATACTAGATAACTTTGCCCACCTTTATAACTTTAGTTATACAAGAGCTGCATCAGTGACAATAACGGTATAATAATACCTTAAGTTTTTTGTACAACATAATATAAATTAAACTCATCTGTGTTTTCTTCATCACGCACAATCCACTTTTGAATTTTCACCAAAATTTGCCCGCAAAAATACACTCTGTCTTTGACGAGTTCCAACAAGTTACTGAGTGACGTTAGCGTTACATCCAATAGACAGTGGTGCTAAACACAAAACCTATTTTCTACCAAAGTCAATCAATGTTACCATAGTATTCAGATATTTTTGCTATTAAAAGTTTTGCTTAAAAATTGGTCTTCGGGCAAAATTACCCTCGGTGGCAATGTTGGAGTGTTTTACGGTACCTTTATTTTTTTGTTATGTGTTTTTTGTTTTTGTGGTGTACAATAAAGAGTATTGTATTGTATTGTATTGTATTGTATTGTATTGTATTGTAATATTGATGGTGAAAATGGTGGTGATTTTATCACTCTTTCATCCACTCAAAACTCTATTTTTTTATGACCACCATCTTGTAACAAAAATCGCCGGGTAAAAGTTAAACTCAATTCCTTATGTTGTCATTGTTTAACATTCGCAAACTACCACCAGGAAAATAATAATCAGACCCAACATTGACCTTAGGTTCATGTTCATTTAATGTACATGACGCTCTTTGCGACACTTATCTCGATCTGAGGTGCGAATTTAGGGGTCAACAGATCTACCTTGCATCCATAAAAATGGCTGCTAATTCCTACTTCCTTACGTTTCGATTTTTCTTTGAATATTTCATGTATTTGGATAAGAAATAAATTTTATTTTATTTTATTTTTTTACATGAGCGTAATATATTTCTTTTTGTTACCTTAGATAGACTGCCTAGGTAGGTACTTAATTTCAAAATCAAATCGCAAAAATAATTATTTTATTTATTTATATTTCAAACTACAATTCTACCACACCGGGACGGAAGTGAAACTATCCTGTGCGACATAGGCGCCCTGTTGAGACTGTTTGAATTCGGATTTATTTCGTAAAAGGATTATTTTCCTTTCCATGGGCACTTGTTATTTCAGAGAGTGAGTACAACCGCATGCCGCCCTTGTACCTCATGGATGACTTCGACCTGTGTCTGCTGGAGCCTGGCGGGACGTACTGTTTGGTGGACATCGACTTACACGGTGATAACAGCCTCATGAACACTATAAGGGTATGTACAGTCGGCCAAGAAAGTGGTCTGCCAGTTTTGACAAAAGTTTCTGTGCGATGTACTTGTGTTCTTTCGAGGAGTAGGTAGTTTACATCGTGCTGACAGCGGAATGTATTATTCATCATCATTTCAGCCATCAGACGTCCACTGGTGGACAAAGGCCTCATTTAATGATTTCCACGTGTTACGGTCGCATACATCCACCGTAATCTGACCACTTTGACCAGATCATCTGTCTAATCTAATTCGTATCATTGGTTTAAGAGTTATGGAGGAACATATACATACAGAAAAGAGTGTCTTAAATTGAGCCTATAAACACAATCTCTCTAAAAACAAACTAACTTATCCCATGGTCGGTCATGGGCCTTGAAGATTTATTATTAGATAGTGTAGGCGAGCAAGACTGCTGCTATAGAACGAAATGCATCGCACTGCATATCTAGAGTATCAAGTAGGAAGTTTTAACGGCAATGAGGAACTAAACCTTGACTTGACTCAATCTTAATTATAATGTCCCATTAATCTGCTGTCTGTTTATGGACAAGCTATTCACTGACGATTGATGTCAAGTTATATCAGTAGCTTATATGTCACCTTAAACATAAAATAGTTTCAATTATATATTAGTCATATAAAACAAAGTCCGATGTCGTAAGTATACCTACTTGTGGATGTCACCTACTTTTATGGCACACTAGCTTTCCGCCCCGCGGCTTCGCCCGCGTTATAATAAATTTTCCGTTCTTGAGTAAAAATAGTGTGAATAACACAACTTTATTTTATGTATATTTATATAAGATATATAGATTGCCACCTATTTAGATCACTGTGAGTATTATTTGATACGTATTGGCCGTGTTTTACAGGATTTTTTGAATTATTCTGAAAAAAATTCAAAGTAAAGCTGCGGGGCACAGTTAGTAGTAAATGATAATTTTTTTGAGTATGGATGGATGGGTGCTTGTTACTCTATCACGCTTATTAAACTACTAAACGGATTTTAATAAAACTTTGCAATGATATAATTATGTAGCTCGTACATCACAATAGAATAGAAAACACGTTTAGATCACGATTAGAAAAACCAGTAAGGACGTAGTACGTTCACATTTACACATAATTATAATGGAAATGGACATTTAAACCAGTTAGACTATAATTACAAAAACCACGTACCTACCTAGTTGTTCTAAGAATAACTAGACATAGACAAACGAGTCGTTCTAGGCAATATACAGGGCGTCCCACGGCCATGCCACATGGAGGGAAAGTACCTTAAATATTGCAGATTGAACATTTTACTAAAAGAAGACATTATTTGAATTTAAAAAACAAATTAAACTGCATTCATAGATATTTCAATAATTACATGGTTGAACCGGGAATCGAACCCGTTACACGAGAAAAATAATTATCCCGCAGCTTTATCATACCGATCGAAAGGCTTTACCATAAGGATATTTTATTGCTAAATAACATAGTGTCAGAAATAAAAGGAAGACCATCAATTTTAACATTTAATGTGGAACTTAGTCCAGGAATCAGCCAGCCGCATTGCGATGGACAAAATAGTTTACGCGTCTTTCGGGTCAGGATATGGCTCGACCTAGTTTTATGCAACAAGCATACAACCAGGTACCTACTAATTAAGTATCTCTTTATCATTTTATCATGCACTTAAATTATAATAGGGAAATGATGCGTACTTTTCAAGAGGTGAATGTCAGTTGTTTGTCTTACGGCAATGCCAGCTTTCCTAAACTAAATTTCACATTAAATGTTAAAATTAATGGCCTTCCTTTTATTTTTGACACTATGTTATGTAGAAAAAAATAATCCTTTTGATGAAGCCTTTCGATCGGTATGATAAAGCTACAGGATAATTATTTTTCTCGTGTAATGGGTTCGATTCCCGGTTCAACCGTGTAATTATTTAAATATCTATGAATGCAGTTTAATTTGTTTTTAAAATTCAAATAATGTCTTCTTTCAGTAAAATGTTCTATCTATACTAATATTATAAAGAGGAAAGATTTGTTTGTATGTTTGTTTGTTTGTTTGTTTGTTTGTAACGAATAGGCTCCGAAACTACTGGACCGATTTCAAAAATTCTTTCACCTTTGGAAAGCTACATTATCCCCGAGTAACATAGGCTATATTATATTTTAAAAAAAATTAGGGATCCTTACTAAAACTCCAATAATGTAACATAAGGTGTAAAAAAATGACCTGAAAAATTCCTTACGTCGCGTGCGCTGCGAAAACTATTCATGATAGAACAAAATCATGTACTACGACTTTGCAGAACTCATCATTATCTACAAAAAATGTCGCGACAGCATATGTCTAAATATTATAGTTATTACACAGTAAGCAGTTTTATTCTAAAATATTAATTAATATATGCCGCCTCTTGAAAAGGGTCTTCATTTGTACCTTGGTATTAATCCTTATCAAAATAAATTACTTTATATTCAAGACGGCTTTAATACCTTTTCATAACTTTTTGAATTATTCAATTCGGACATTTAATTCGGAAGATATCACGAGTTTAAAAATGCAAGTATTAGAAAAAAGTCGCGAGGTTGTCGCTCACCGCGCTCAGCTAGACAGCATGCGAATGCGATCTATGCTCCATGTAAGCGTACTGGGGGTACGGGTAGGGAGTAAAGTGTATTTAAAAATTAGATAAATATATTATGCTTACGCGGAAAAAATCGATTTAGATAAAATTTAGTATGCAGAAGATAGTTGCAAATAAAAGTATATGGCGAGAGACTTTTCACCGCGGAAAATACATGCTTCCACGGGAAAATATATGCTTACATGGGAAAATTCGATTTCGATGAAATTTAGTATGTAGATAGTTGCAAATAAAAGTATATGGCGAGAGACTTTTTACCGCGTAAAAATTAAATGCTTCCGCGGGAAAATATATGCATACGCAGGATAATTCGATTTAGATGAAATTAGTAGGGAATAGTTGCAACTAAAAGTATATGGCGAGACGAAGTTCGCGGGGGCTGCTAGTCTGCAATATTTAAGGTACTTTCCCTCCATGTGGCATGGCCGTGGGACGCCCTGTATATCTTATCTATGTATAATAAATATTTATATAAGAAAGTCGTGTTAGTTTCATTTTTAATAACTCAAGAACTGATAAATCAATTTGTTTGAAAATCGGTTGACAGGTAGCTTAGAACCAGGAAAATGAAGGCGAAGCCGCGGGGCGGAAAGCTATTTGAACATAAACAAACATTCTTCAATCAAATACAATTTATAATAAAGATTAACCTGCATCTTTGAACTCGGAACATAATTATCTAAGGACCTATAATAAAAAGTTAATTACTGGTTATCGTTTAACCGTTTATGTTTTACTAGCGGTGCTCGCGACTCTGTTTGTATGGGGTCTGTCCTAGAGGTAAGGGACACAGGATAGGTGTTTTAAATCTTCCTAAAGTATGATAAGACATGGCCCCCATACAAACACAAGATAGCAGATAAACACTTCTAAATTTCGTCAAATTCGGATCATTGGTTATGGTTATGTTATGGCGGAACATACAGAAACCGACCCTTAGCTTAGAGATTTATTTTTATTAGATGTCTGTTATTTTATCATAATTAGTAACATTGATACGACTTCTGTGGCACGGCGGGCGATGGTCCGTCTGCGAAAAAGGAGGTTTCGGATCCGATTCCCGCCTTGTCAAATATTTATACGACCTTCAGATATTTGATCAGAGTATAATTTTTATATAAAATTTTAGGGTAGCAGATTAAGGACGTAGACATGGTTGTATTTTTTCTGCAAATACATATTTATTTAATATGTTCCTATGAAATAAAAGGGGTATTTTAAACTAACTGTGTTCATTTTCAGGAATACTCTGCCCATACATATAAGCATTACAACCACACGCAAATACACAGAGGAGTTTGCGTGACCAGTTCATGCAAGAATTTTCTACATGAAAATTATACAGAGCAGGACCTGAATAACGTCCTTGAGGCATGCCAGAATCAATCTCTATACAATCAATATGAAATTGAAGGAAAACTTACTACGATTAGATACTGCAAGCGGCAAAGCGATCGAGTTGTATTAGACACGGGAGACATTGTTGTGTGTGTAGTTTATTTTGTGCTTATCATGCTTAATGTTGGTGGAAGTTTATATGATATCCTGTTTATACAAAAAGATGACAAAAAAGGTAATTTTATGACATACATATTAAAAGGATGTTTTTATAAATTGGATTGTTTGCAAAATATTACATTAAATACAACCCTTTTAAAATGTGTCGTTGCAGGTAATAGATTTTTGTTAACATTTTCCATGCAACGCAATTGGTCAAGACTTGTGGCTCCTATCGGCACGTCTGACCCAAGACTGGAAAGGTTGAAATTATTTAATGGATTAAGGTATGGACATCTGGGCTTTTAATAAAAAGGCCCTATCATCTTTATTTTATACAAGCTTATTTATTATTGAAATTATTGAAAACATTAATTCATTTTTCTAATAATATTACCTAAGGGTTTTTGCGTAGTCTCTTCCAAGTTGATTATTGGTTAACGGTGTCGTATCTGGTTCTGTTAAACAGGACGTATTAAAAATTACATATAAATATCTACAGTTTGAGAAAACCTATTTCCGTAGTAATTATAATGTTCTGTGGTATTACTAATTCTGTAGCTTGCCCTATTTACAAAAGAGTAGACCCACTTACTTCTTAATTTTTTTTTTATACTCAAACAAAAACATGTACTATTTTCAGATCAATGACTATGGTTTGTGTGCTTTTCTCGCACACTGTTCTTTTAATGTCATACTCATATTTGGCGAATCCCCATTTCATTGAAGAGGTATGTATTTATTGTATATTAGTATTGCCCCAAAATCGCAATCGCACATAATAAAAAAAATGTCAAATTTAAATACTAGAACTAGAACTATGTATTTCTTATTTACCTTATAATGCCTGTGGCCCCTTAAGATTATGTTTAAACGAAAACTAATTTGAAAAGTATGCAATGCACCTACCTATTTTAATACGATATAATGTCATGAGAGATTTTTTAAGACATATATAGGTATGTGGTTACATATTTGTATTTATTATTTAATAATGAATTATTGCTTGTTTAACATTAAAATTATTTATTTTTAAACAAATTTCTTTTAACCTTAACATATTTCTATCAAATATTTCAGGCTTACTATGATCTATCAAAACAGATTCTGTACAACGGTTCTCTTGTAACCTATACGTTTTTCGTAATGTCGGCATTTCTACTGGCTTACAACATTCAACTTCAGAAAGAGAAAAACAGTTTGAGCTGGTGGCATTGGCCAAAGGGTATGCTGATGCGGTGGTTAAGGTAACAATTATGATAACAGTAATAGTTTTAAGTTATTTAGTGCAAACTACGATAAACCGTATAAGCAAAGCTCTCGCTGTTAGTAATTTTGTAGCGCTCTCTCATTTCAACGCGTAGCATTCATAAAACAGCTTTGCGTATGTAGCATTCTCGTAGCATCGCGTAGCGTTATCGTAGCAACGCGTATCGTTCTCGTAGCATGACGTAGCCGTAGTTGGCTCCTGCAACTTAGTAATTTAAATTACTAAGAACAATTAATATAAACTAACTATTAAATATATTTTTTCTTGTAATGTTATAACAACTTACATTATCATTAAGGTATTTTCATTTGACATTTGTAATTTATAGACTATGTAAATAATTGTCATATTTAATTTGTTGACATTTATTAAGTATTCATTAACCTGTTTGACATATATTTATGATTGTTTATTTTTATTTAAAATATCTTACCAATAAATTGAATATTTAATTATTACTTCCACAGAATCACTCCATCCTATGCTCTGATGCTGGCCACAATTAGCACCATAATGCGGTACTTGGGCAATGGACCACTATGGGACCTAGTGGTCAGCAGCGAGTCGCAAGCTTGCCGTAAATACTGGTGGGCGCATATCTTGTACATAAACAACTATGTGTACGATGATTATGCATGCGCGCCACAGACTTGGTAACGTATCTTCTATATCTCTATACTATATCTGCCTAACTACTGACACTATCTGCGACTATACCTACAAAGATAAATGTCGTATTTATTTTCTAACAATTGGATACGAATTAATAAATAATTTATTTATTTACTTAATTGTTGGTTAATTCTCAGTTTGACATCGAGAATTAATTTTCAACCCTAAAATAAAAAGCGTTTCGGCGGCTACGGAATACACTATGTTTAGGAATTATGGTTCTTTTATCGAACTGAAAAGCACAAACATACCAGTCTCGTATACTCCTACCATTAACTGAGTGTTTATAACATTGACGACCTCTGTGGCGCAGCGGGCGAAGGTCCGCCTGCGACGCAAGAGGTTGCGGGTTCGATTCCCGCCTCGGAACAACGATTTGTATGATCTGCAAATATTTGTTCCGGGTGTCTGGGTGTTATATATGTATAATAAAAAATATCTATCTATGTATGTATATTATATTAAGTATATCAGAAATCTAGCACCCGTAACACAAGCTTCGAGCTTACCACGGGGCTAGATGTCGCTGTGTAAAAATTGTCCAGCAATATTTATTTATTTTATTTTATTTATTGGTACATTTTAGGTATTTAGCAGCCGATACGCAACTATTCGGGTTTGGTCTCTTCATTTGCCTGTTGGCCAGAAGACCGCGCGCGCAGGTGATATGGCTGGTCGGCATCTTCATGGCCAGTCTTCTCATTACCGCCGCACATACTTACTTCCAAGACCTCGATGCGACCGTCATTCAGTCTCCAGAGTAAGTTGCCATAATCAAGAAGTTATAGATAGATAGATAGATATTAACTTTATTGTACACTAACAATATATAAGAAAACATACTTAACTAATTGTACAATTGGCGGCTCTTCCAGGCAACCTTTGGATGTATAGGAACTATTGAATCATGGAGTGGATGTTATAACGAGTCTTTAGCTCGTATTTTAATATCGGCCATTAAATTCCAGTTTTACTTGATAAAAGTTAATAACGTTAATAAAGTTATAACGTAAACGCAATATATTGTTATTAATAATAATATAAGTATTGTATAATAATAATAATATATTGTAACCCGCTCTAATTATTTAAATTATTATCTGACCCTTTAAAAGCAATACAAATATGGGTCAGGTATAATTTGTTATTAGGTTCCTAATCTTTTTTGATGGAATGTTCCCGCATTGTTAATACCTATCCTAACGTTATTCAACAAAACGTAACTTAAATACTAGATCAATGTTTTATTACCTTATATATTATTATTCATACTTATTTTATACTTATACCTCCAGGTCGTGCCGAAGCATCTACGCTACAAATAATACGTTCAGATTAGTATACATTCGAGGGCATACTAACATTTCTACATACTCCCTCGGGTTGGCCGGCGGTTTTCTGGCCTACTATTGGCAGAAACAGAAGAAGAACCTTCTAAAGTACAAGGTACCTAGTATTAATTAAACAATTAATTCAAACAGACGTATTATGAACGATTCTCTCAAGATTTGACTTACCTACTCTGTGGCGCAGCGGGCGAAGGTCCACCTGCGAGTTGCGTGTTCGGTTCCTGCCTCGGAATAATTTTTTTACGATCTGCAAATATTCGTTCCGGATGTTCTGGGTGGACATAGACAGATAGATACAGGTAGATCTTTTTTACTATACATGGAATACACCCAGAACACCCGGAACAAATATTTGTTCCGAGGCGTGAATCGAACCCACATCCTCCGCATCGCAGGTGGATCTTCGGCCGCTGCGTACAGAGGTCATCAAATATAGCTTCAACGTGCCCATTATAGTGGGATGTGAAATTGTTTGTTATAAAATGATAATACGAAATGAAGAATCTCAGATTTACGTAAAACTAGTAATTTATTTCAGAATGTACGCTGGCTGTACTGGGTTGCTTTTCCTATTGCTGTTGCGGTAATTTTGTCTGGAGGTGTGTTCTACATCGATGGCTACCAGCCCCCTATTGCAGTGAAGGTCATATACGCAACGCTATACAAGCCTATATTTCAGGCCTTAGTGGTATTTTTTATCGTCTGTACCATCTTTAAGATTGAAAGTGAGTATTGAAAACCTCCTAACTTAACTAGGTACCTATATAATGTGCTGACTCAGGGATTAATATAAACTATAAATAATCAATTCAAACAAGTTCTAAAGAACTAGGTAAGTACTTATGAATAAGCCCCGTCGTACAACTCTGAAAAATGTATGTGCGCTCTAAACAAGTGTTTTAACAGTGAAACATTGTAAGGAAACCGGCATGTTATGAGAACTTTGAAGAGTTTATTGGACGTGTGAATCCACCAACCCGTACTTCGTCAGCGTGGTCAAAAGCCTAAACTCTCACGACAAGTGTGTTATGTTAAGCTTTGATGAATTTGAAAAGCAAATAGTAGAGTTACCGATGTGTTTCCACCAATGTATTGTATTCCACCATTGTATTATTATAACCAAGGAGATGGGCGTTGACACTACCACACAGTTTGTAAAGCTTCGCTAGGGTCATCGTTTCTAAAGGTACCATTTGATCATCCATGGTAAATGTTATAAAAAAAGTTTTATATTATTTATTGTATTTCCAGCATTGTACCGAGGTATAGTGGAGTGGCGCGGGTTCACCTGGATGGGGCGCACCACCTACTGCGCGTTCTTGGTGCACACCATCTTCCAGCGAGGATTCATGGGGATGATGCGATCGCCATTTCATATCAACGATTATGCTGTGGTAATTAAAGATAATAAATAAATATAAGTAATAATTCACACAGCGACATACGTCTAGCCCCGTGGTAATAGGTAAATGTTTAGTGATAGGTACCTACACCATGGGAGGTAAAATGTATGAACAATGGCGGTTACACTTTCAGGTTATTGATTTGCTCATATCCCTGGTTGGTTGGTGGATATAAAATGGAAATAAATATGTACCTAGTCTTAATGATCCTCATCTCATTGAACTATTATACTCATATTTATATGTAATAAATAGTTTTTTATCGTGCATTTTAATTAATTACAGATGATGATACTAGCTGGTTCGGTCGTCTTGACATACGTTGGTGCTGTTCTGTTGTGGTTAACCGTGGAGTCTCCTGTGGGAGGAATTATCAAGCTGGTGATGGGAGGACAAAAACCCAAAGAAGAGCCAGAGAAGCCAGAAATTAAAGAAACTGCAGACAATACGAGAGAAATAGAAAGGAGTAAAGTTTGAGCTTTAGGATCTGTTTATGGTTTGGTTATTAAATAAAATGCGTGCTGAAAGATAACGAAAGCATGTTTTGTTTTACCACGTTCCTGATTTGATGGCTACTGTAAAAAAAAACACTTCAAAGTTTAAATAATGCTAGCCCTCGTCTTAAGAAAATGCTCATAGCCACAACAGCTCAGCTATTTTATAAGTATCTAGGTACCTACCTAGCTAACTCTCCTTCCGTATCTTCCAACTCATTCCCTTGCCAACACGCTCCAAATTTAGTTAGGTATTATATTTATCTGTGTCGGATGTAGCGTATTACGAAGTTATTATTTATTGTATTGGTACCTAATGTTTACTGCATTATATTCTGTGTACTTACTTAATAATCTATAAATAAACTCGTTCGTTGTGCTGTGCATGGTGATGGAGTAGGTACCTAGGTAATAAGTTCCCCTCTGTGGGATTTCTCAGGGATTTCTAGTAATAACTCTAATAGAATAATAGACGAGATAAAATAATGTTGTAACTGTGTCAGTATATGTATTCTGAGAAAGCATTAAGATTTTTTTAAAGTAGTAAAATGTTGTATGGAATGGTCAGGGATCGCCGACCCCAAGTGTAATTATAATATACCAGAAGCTTGTATCGACAATGTGGCCAATAATAGAAAATTGTCCAAAACTACTATATTTACATGACACGCTGACTGGCGCGAGCTCTGAAACTGACTATTTTACCGTTTTTATCTACTTTGACGAGGTTGACTGGTTGACATTGGGTTGACAGACAACACCTATGCTTAAGACAGATGCATCACTCATCATTTCCAAAATTTTCTAAAAACAAAGTTTCTATTCTATTTCCGAAATTAATTCCTGCCCTGGAAATTACACAGTGATTTTATCGTTTTCTTTTGTTTTACGTAAATGCACTAAGTTTAAGTTATAACCAATCAGTTCGGTGTATAACGTTATAATGTCGGCACCGCCCCGTGAGACAATTCAGAAGCAAATCCAACAGGATTGGGCAAACAGAGAGTACATCGAAGTTATTACAGGAAGCATCAAGAAAATTACAGACTTTCTGAACTCCTTTGGTATGTAATTTTCAGTCAGGTACCATAGCTTTGTCAATATGTTATGCACGTAAGATGTAATAAATCTAAAATAAAAATCCCACTGCTCAGTATTCATTTCGGTTTTATGTTCTTTGTTTGTTTATGTAAACTCTCAATACCCTTTGGGACAATAAACCGTGGGTTGACGATTTCTCTTCCCTACATACAGAATTTTGCTGTAAGGATAGTAGAAACAAAGAACTCTGGATGTCAAATGTTAGTTAATTTAAATGGCTTGACTTCATAATTTCAGTCTGCTCACTTCACAGCAACCTATCTTTGAGAGTTTCTAATCTACAATCTGTGATTTGGGCTGTTTTCCACTCACACATTATTATTTAGATGCTACTGTGAATTGTCCATATCATTGTGTATAAATTTATGTTATATGAAAATAATGTTATGCTTTTCAGATATGTCATGCAGATCAAGGCTGGCCACGTTGAATGAAAAGCTTACATCACTTGAAAGAAAGATTGACTATTTGGAAGCCTGCGTAAGTATCAGCTTCTGTTGAATATTTTAAATTCAAATCAAACTGGTTATGGAACAATAGCAAAACCCAATAGTTACACAAAACTAGACTCATAACTGTTTAACTGTTTAGTGATTACAGAGATCACTAAACTATCAGACATTCATGCTAAAATTAATTTAAACAATTTGTTTTCTGTATAATTGAGTACTATCACTATTATTTTGCAATATCATTTTATGAGTGCATCAACTACCAACCCATTTTAGTAGAAGAATACATGAGTTGTTCATTTTCTAGTTCATTGTCTGATAGCAACTAACACTGTATTATTAATATTGTACTATTATAATGTATTTTGTTTGACATGCCTATAACATAATATAACTTTGTGGTAAATAAATAAATTGAATTGAACTGCTGTGGTTATAGGAATTAACTATAAGAAACATCATCAGGAGATTGTTTTCCATATACTGGGATTAAATCGTTGTTGTTATGCAATCTAATAAATTATTGTTTCCTTTCAGGTCACAAAAGGTGAGACATTGACATAACACAGAGTAGGTCTTCACTGGGATCAATGTTAGTAAAGCATGCTTCTTATATCTTGTATGTATATTGTTAATTATAATTAAATATTAAGATAGAATGGTTATAATATGCTAGCCACTATTCTTAGATATTTTTAAGTGACTTAGCTGTATAATTGATCATATTATGCATTTACATGCATATCTTTTTACATTTTTATATAAGTTGACTAACTCACCATCATTACCAGATTTTAAGTAAGATTTATGTTTGCTAATAATAAGGGACAAATCTCTTTTAATTACCTTCTTCAGTTATAGTATTCATGTATGCTGTATTTACATGCAATTTACGGTTTTCTAGAAAACTTTCACCCACCATTTTCATTTAATTCCTCTCAATTTTGGGAATTAATTTATAACACCCATAATCTATCAGGCAGAGAGTGGTTAAATATCATGTTCTGCATTTGCAATTGCTCATGAACCATATTTTAATGGCTCATGCTGTAAGAACGCCTCCTGTGTTAGTATGTTTTAAATGTAATAGAAAACAAGAGCGCAAAACTGACCGCAGAACTTATAAATACTGCTTCACTTAATGGGATATTTAAGTTTAGGAGTAGGATTACTATACCAATTTGTGCTGATATGAAATCATAAATATGTAACTTATTCTTATTTTAAGTCATATGTAATTTGTAAAAATAAACGCAAGAGATTAATGTAAGTTTTTTATTAATTACTAGCGACCCACCCTCGCTTCAGGTACGTATTATACTTATAAACCTTATTCTTGAATCATCATAAAAGATAAAGTACCTAATACAGACAGTGACAGCGACTTAGTTTGTATGTAAATATTTATTACAAAATAAGCGTTTAAAGATTGTTTGAACTCTCTGGAGTATTTTACTTTTATTATACTACTAGCTGACCCGGCGAACTTCGTACCGCCTTAGCGTAGCTTTTTTATTTTTATTTATTTTTTAGTTAAAGTATTAGAAAACTACAAAAAAAAATCAGCCAAATCGGTCAAGCCGTTTTCATGTTATGTCGTGACAACGGAAAACGGGTTTCATTTTTATATATATAGATTGGGTGCCTATACTATACGTATGGTATTTTAATAGATACATTAACTAATATTATGTAAAGGGTTAAGGATCACAGTGTTTCCAACAATAAAGCTAATCCTTGGCCTGCACCACAGCTAGAAGCAGTTATGCCTCTTCTCCCGTTCCGCCTTCTAAAACAGATAATTCGTATTTATTTTATCTATAGCTAGTATTATTATTGTTATTTTCATATGTTAACGATAATTTTCACTGAAAACTACAAGGTACAAACATAGTACATCAATCAATTTATAATTTAATTATAAAATCAATTTAAAAATCTGCTCTTATCTAAAATCGTTTTAAGAAATTTAAAATTATTTAACAAAGCCTGAAGTGGCTGAAAGTTGAGAATTGTATGCTCATACTCTAGATAATAATTCAGCATACCGACAACAAAGTGATGTCTAAATTAAGATATCTTTGATTTTAATTAGGGCATTTGTCTCAGGTGTCTAACCTTATGACCTCATTATTTTTTTAATATTGCTGGACAAATAACACAGCGACATCTAGCCTTTATGTTTATTTATTTCAGTTTCCGGTACAGCCGGTCTCCCAATTGAATGAGTAATTATATTTTAATGAGTAACCAACCTCATTTCGTACACCAGTGTTGTAGCCATTCTAGCTCCTGTGGCTGAAACAGGGTTGCCCATAGACAATGCTCCACCATTCACGTTTATCCGTGATAAGTCTATCTGCAACTCTTTAGCCGTGGAGAGGACTTGTGCTGCGAATGTCTCGTTAATCTGGAACAGATAATGTTAATCTATTTTGTTTTTTGGATATTCCATTTAAAGTTAAGAAAAAATAAATTGACGCTAGCAATACTGGGGAAATTGGAGTTAAACATTTTGATACTTTTTTGCCATCAGATCCTGGTAGACCTATACATATGTATATAGCTATTATCATTTTCATTATTGTAATATGTGAACCTATTAAGTATAATTTTATAGCACTGCCAGTAAATTATTAAGTTTATCAGAAATATAGCACCCGTAACACAAGCTTCGAGCTTACCACAGGGCTAGATGTCGCTGTGTAAATTGTCCAGCAATATTTATTTATTTACTTCCTAAACTCCTAAGACGTAAGTATAGGTTTATATTCTACTATTCAGCAACTAAAACTAAACGTCATGAAAACTTAAAAACATTTTCATGTTACCGCTACATTGCTATCCTGTCCATATATCTATCTATAAATGTCTTGATCTACTAATTTCACAAACAAACAAATAAATAATTTGTTAACCTACCTCAAATAAATCTATATCATCTACTGTCAAGCTGTTTTCATCTAGCAGTTTCCGAATCGCTACTGCGGCCGCTATCCCTGTGTCTGCGGGATCGACACCTACGGTAGACCAGGCAGTAACCTTCACCAGAGGAGTTAGGTTCAAGTCTTTGACGGCGTCTGTACTGGCCAGGAGTAAAGCGGCTGCACCATCCGCGGCTATAGCCTAAAAATTACCGTTCGGATAAATATTGAAAAGGAAATACAAAGTTGCGGCGTGATTTGACCTACGGAATGGAAGTTGCCAGCGTTGCTATTCAAAACCTTTTGAACTCACTACCTACGTTTACGTGAGTAATTCCTGATTTTTTCAAAATGAATAGTGTGCACCTACCAACCACCTTTTCTAATGTGTATAACAGAAGACCGAAAAGTTTTACCATTTTCTTTAGTATTTCGTTATTAGTTGTCTACCTACCGAACAATTGCCTGTTGTGATGGCTCCGCCATCTTTAAGAGCTGGGAGATGATGAAGCTGATTTAAATCCAGAGTTTCAGGTAGCTGATCTCTGTCAACTAATATATCTTTCTTTTTATGAGTTACTGTGAGATGTGCTATTTCTTCGGCAAATTTCGAAGTTTCTTCACCTGAAATTACATAAAAACTTACAAATATCTTATTGCATGTCAAATAAATAATAATAATGTTTAGAATATATATCAATGTATCTTTTGTTGGGAGTCCTTAAAATAAATAAATAAATAAATAAAAATGGTCGCTAGGAATAGAGGGGACAGAAATTGTGACAACTTTCTATTGGTAACCGCCCCGTTGTGTGTATTTTATTTTTACTAGTTATCTTTAGAGCTTATCACGGGGCCTAGATGTTGCTGTGTGAATAGTCCAGCAATATTTATTTATTTATTTTTATTTATCACCCAATGTAAGATTCTCACCCGCTTTCCATTTCGCGTGACTATCTAGAGCCAACGCATCCATATCAGATCTCTCTATCTTGTATCGCTTTGCCAATTCCTCAGCTATGTCCGTTAAAGTCAGTTTACTGTAACTGTCCATAAGTTCTCTTTGGTTATGGTCTTCCATAGTGTATGGTGTACCGAGAGAAGTCCCGAATTTGACGTTGCGAACCAACATAGGAAGCGAAGACATTATATCGGTGCCACCAGTGAGGATAACCTTTGAGGTACCAGATAGGATGTCCTGTAGAAGACAATATCGAATTATGTTATTATGATAAAAGGTCAAGTTGATTACTGTTCGGCTCCAACTAGGTTCCTAGGGATAATTATTATAACTCAGTGAACTATGGACACTCAAATAGGTACAAAAATGACCACCCTAAGACATTTTTAGCACTTGACCAAAGATGCTTCTACACTCTAGGATTCCCAAACTATCCCTCATAAATTACTAAATGACCTAACCTAAGCCACTTCAGAATATTGAAAAGCCTTTTGAGACGTGTCTATTTATCTTTATTGGACTATTTTCTTAAAATTTCTTACCACAGCGCCGGTTACAAGTGCCTGTAGTCCTGTACCGCATGCTTTACTCACACCTAAAGCAGGCTTCTCAATCGGAACTCCTGAATATATGCCACAGTGTCTCGGGGTCTTACCGCCATCGCATTGACTCAGCTGAAATTATATCAGTAAAACATTTAGGTAATGATGATGCTTCCAGTAAAGATTTTCAGGTTTTAAGTTATTACTCCATCACTATAATATTCGACAATTCTACTTACATAATTAACATTGCCTATTATGGTTTGATCTATATGACCAGGGTCTATTTTAGCAGAATTTATGGCATCTTTAGCAGCGGCTGCAAATGCTTGTGAAGCTGGCAACTCTCGCAAATGACCGCCATATTTGCAAAATGGCGTTCGCTTTGCGCCGATTATAAATATTCCTGGAATAAAAAAATTACCAACAACTTTGAAAGTTACCTTGGCTTAGGAAAACATTTTCATTGTTATTAATGTAGGTACGTAGGTAGGTAACAGATAATAATAACTTAGGTATCTTAGCAGGTGTATTTAAAACCTAAATATAAAAATATTCTCTTTGTATGCTAATCATATTTTTAGAACTAACTTTCCGCGGGTAACTTTGCTTGCTTTAAAATGAATTTTCCAGCGATAAAAAATGTAGTAGTAGGTATCATGATATTAAAATATGAGCTAAGTATAGGTATAATGTTTAATTAAAATGCAAAGTAGTTTTTGCTATAGGTAAAGAGTAACAAACATTATTTTATCCATCCAACCACGCATACCTACTCACAAACTTTCGCTTTTATAATATGAGTAGGTGAATGCATCTTCTGGTTATTCAACTTACAGCGTAGTTGATATTATTAAATGTAATTTGCATATTCTTGTTATTCACATAATAAGAATATAAAGAATATGCAAATACCTAACTGAAAAGTAATTCGCGTAAATAATTTCTTAACTACTGAGGTAGGTACATTAGGTAGGTATTTAATGTGATATTGAGGTGTCAAAATAATGACTTCAGTAAAAATTTACCTTATTTTTGAATTTATGGCATAAAAAACACCAAAACAAAATTAAATAATTAGTACGCGCGCGCGGTCTGGTCTGGTAGGAGAGGCTTTCGCGCTTCCTTGATTATGGTTTTCTCTTGATGGAACAGAAACGTCGGATATAATTATTTTATTATAATCGTCGTAGTTTATTCTCAATTTTAAAACTGAATTAAACTTTGTACGTAAAAATAATTTAAACCATAAATTGGCTATCTTAAACTCTTAAACCCTAATAGGCGGTGGTTATCACGCTGCCTTCAATTCATAATAGCATGCAGGTAATAATAGATACGTAGGTATATTTTATCAATATCTTGAAATATAAAGTTGATAAAGCACTGACCTTTGGATGCCACTGGCATAGCAGAAGTTATAAGCAAGCACGACGTGTGGTATACAGAGCGAGTTATCTCGCACTAAAATTGTGATATGAAGTTATCAGGACAAACAAATGGAGGCAGGCTTTTGTAAATATGATGTTTTCGTGAACATTTAAGCCAATTTGATTAAGGGTACTTAGTAGGTAGGTAGGTATCTACTAGATAGGTAGGTATCTGTTACTTGGTGTCACAAATACCTACTACCTATGTATAGGCACAGAACATTATGTGCCTTAGATGAGACATAGGTATTACAAGTTTAGAAGATTTTTAATTGTAGTACTCTTGTACTCTTGGACAGATTATTTGACTTAACTTATTAATTATTATGGCTAGTGACCAAAACGTGTCAGGTGAAAAATAAAATAAACGAAATATGAATGCAGAGGCTTTACTTACATATAAATAAACATAGAATATATTTAACCGCGACATAATAGTAAAACATTTGAAAAACAAATACCTAATAAACTTTATTTATAATACTTTCGACTAGAGAACTTATAATTAGACAGTCTCAAGAAGGAGGGCGATGCCTTGACCGCCTCCGATACAAGCTGAGCCAATTCCTCTCTTCAGGCCTCTGCGTCTGTAAATGTTTTATTTTTAGTATATAACTTAAATTTATTACAGATAATTTAAAACTATTTATAGCGGTTATGTGCGGTTTTCAATAAAAAAAATGTAAATTACTATGATTTAGTAAAGCAGTTACCTATTTTTCACTTAGATGTTTCAATTTTACCGCGTATCTCACAAAAATTGGTGTCAAAGATTGAAGCACAATCCTAGCAATGGTGTTTATGAAAAAAAAATGAATTCCCTTTTTCCCACTCAATAAGAAACAGTTATTTATCCATCTAGTTATCTATCACTATTTATAACTCAAGAACGGCTGAACCGATTTGGCTGAAAATTGGTGGAGATCGGAACCGGGAGAAGGACATGGGGTACTTTTTACCGAGGAAATATCAAAAATAATGAGGGCGAAGCGGGGCGTAAAGCTAGTTTACGATAAATCAAAAATCTAGTAGAGTCAATTACGCTAGGTTTCGTTTTAGTAGTTAGTTACCTGAGCTCGTGCGCCAAGTGCGCAGTGATCCTGGCCCCGGACGCTCCTACAGGGTGTCCCATGGCGATGGCACCTCCGTTCACGTTCAGTCTGCTCGGGTCAAGCTTCAGCTCCTTCGCACAGGCTAAGGTCTGTGCTGCGAATGCTTCATTGATCTGTGACAGATTATCTGAGCGGTCAAAACACTACCTATATATTAAGGTATTAAGTACCTGGTATTGAAACCAATTTAAAGCCTTTTAAGAAAGGTATATTTCCGTTTATTTCTTTTGGCACTACTGCGTGACACTACTAGTAGTGCCAAGCAGTAGTGCCAAAGGAAATAAACGTATATTTCGAGGTTACAAATTCAGATATTTTCCGGTAGGTATAATTATATTTTGATATTTCTGCTATCCTTATTCTTAAGTCCTAATTTATTCTTAATTTCTATTATCTATATCTATATATATAAAAGAAAGTCGTGTTAGTGCCTGAACTTATAACTCGAGAACGGCTGAATAGATTTGGCTGAAAATTGGCAGGGAGGCAGCTTAGAACCGGGGGAAGGACATAGGATACTTTTTACTGCTTTTTTTAAAATCTAATATAATGCGGGCGAAGCCGCGGGCGGAAAGCTAGTAAATATATAAAAGAAAGTCGTGTTAGTGCCTGAACTTATAACTCGAGAACGGCTGAATAGATTTGGCTGAAAATTGGCAGGGAGGCAACTTAGAACCGGGGGAAGGACATAGGATACTTTTTACTGCTTTTTTTAAAATCTAATATAATGCGGGCGAAGCCGCGGGCGGAAAGCTAGTAAATTATAAAATCTTTAATTTAAGTACTAATAACTTTCGCGTGAAATAATGGCCGCTTTGATGACTATTTTTCTACAAATTTTCTAACCTTGTAATGTAATGTTCTAAAAGAAGATAAAAACCACTTTACCTCAATAAGATCGATATCGTCCAGCTTCAGTCCAGTGACCCGCAGAAGGTTCTGGATGGCTGGCACTGGTCCGATGCCCATGATGCTCGGGTCTACTCCGACGAAGGACCAGCCGAGGAGACGCACGAGGGGAGTCAGTTTGTGCTGCTTCACTGCTTCTTCGCTAGCTAGGACTATAGCTCCCGCACCGTCGTTAACTCCCTAAAATATATTTAACTTAAATGAGAGGCCTAAAAATAATACTCTCTCTTTTCGTTTGTCTTTCTCGATGTCGTCGAACCAACTAAGATATTTAGATACCAGACCACGAGTAGCACTAACTGTGCTCTACAACTCGCTTAGTAATCAATGTGATTTTACTAAATCCCTAATGATGAGTTAATTTGGAGCGATTCGTCCTCATTAAATAGTTTGATATAATCTGGGTTGTTATGATGATTATGATTATTTGAGGTTTCCTAAATCTAGTTTTTCTTTGGATATGTGTCGCGAACTCGCGACGCGGAAAGACGTCCATTGAAAGAGGTAGTCCATAGAAAGGATAGACCAAATTAAGGCAGCAGTAATAGTCATTCTGCACGAATGCAGCAGTTGAGCCATCAATAGGGACGAGTGGCTCAGAATTGTTAAACAAGCCAATGATACAACCACGACCGTTCTGCCAAGAACGTAACGATTAAGAAATCAGGTTTATGCTTTTAGGAACTTTTACTTCTACTTATTACTCAAATAACTTACAGAAGAGTTGCCGGCGGTAACCACGCCTCCTTTCCTGAACAAAGCGGGCAGCTTGCCCAGAGACTCGGTGTTAGTATCCGGTCTGGGGTGCTCATCCGTGTCTACCACCACGTCCTGTTTCTTAACCTTTACGGTTATGGGAGTCATCTCCGCTTTGAAGACGCCGCTGTCGTTCGCTGGAACATAAATGAACTTAGAATCTCATTTCATACTCAAATACAAGCTGATTCATAGTATATAAAGCGATAGGAGTCTGAATGCCAGGCCTCTAAAAAACATTATTTGTTCCACGGTTTTTAGTATAAGGTAGGTACCAGGAGAAAAATAAAATTATTTTTGGCCGAAGGTCCACAGTCAGTAGCGGAGATAAATGTAACAAAAAATAGAAACTCACCGGCCTTCCATTTCTTCTGTGAATCAATAGCAAACTGGTCTACCTCTCCCCTCTTTAAGTCGTATTTCTCAGCCAAGTTCTCAGCTGTCTGAGGCATGGTGAAGTTGCAGAATGTATCCAAGGAAGAACCAGTGAGTGCGTCTTCGAACGGAATGCTAGCGCCGAGTGGCACTCCAAACCTGGTGTTTCTGACGAGGAAGGGAACTCCTGACATATTTTCAGTGCCGCCAGCTAAAGAGACTTGGGCAGTTCCTGTTAGAATATCCTACAAATAGAAATATTTTAATAAAGATGGGATCTGAATAGAGTTGGGACTTACATAGGCATTATGTGGTGGTTGTCTGGAAAGCTATTTCTTCTACACAAAGCTGGGCTCATCAAAGCTTTATTTAAATATTTGTTGCTAACATAAATTGTAACGATAATTTATGTTAGCAACAAACAAGAGTAACCATCACAATCACAATATTTAATCATACTCGTATTTACCTGAGCACTGTTAACGACTGCCTGGAAACCAGACCCGCAAAGCCTGTTGACGCCCAGAACTGACTTCTCTTGAGGCACTCCAGCCTTGAGAGCCGCGTGGCGAGGAGACAGCCCACCGTCAGATGTCACACTTAGCTGAAAAACACAACTATATAAAACAATGGTGACTGCGTTCTTGGTGTTAGAATATTTAACTATATCTTCTTCTCTTTTTAAAAATAATTATTATACCCTGGATAACAAACCTTGCACAGTCAAAATTATGTGGTCTACCACGCTACGGTTGAGATTCATTTGTAAGTCAGTTAAATTATGTTAGAAAAGTCCACCATATCGATCATTAAATCGCACAGAAACTTTCTTGGCCGACTGTACCTTTAAAAGTAGGTGGTAACCTTAGTATTACCAGTTATAACTTACAGTGTAAACCTGTCCAATATTGACGGTGTCGATGGCGGCGGGCGACACGCTACCAGCCTTGAAGGCGTCCTTAGCAGTGGCCGCCAGCAGGTCGGAGGGGTGGATGTCTCTCAGCCTGCCGCCCATCTTGCCGAAGGGCGTGCGTTTCGCCGCCACGATGAAAATACCTGGCAATCATGGGTACTTTTGTAGGTTTCAATTTGTATTTTATTGTTTTTCTTTTATATTTTTGTGTTTTTAATATTAATAATTTAATTTATGTGGAAAATCAACAAACATAGTAGGGTTCTGTACATTGGACTCCTAATTTTGGCCTTTGGACTTAAATAAATAAAAATAAATAATCGTTTTTTTACATTTAGTCATAATTTGTTACAGAAGAATTTAGTCAAGTTAAATGTGTAATTTTGTGTGATGATTTTGAGAGCGTCGATTTCATTCTCATTTGCTCACGAGTTTTTAATGTTGTTTGCTAAAGTGATGGGTTAACTTGTTTAATTAAGTTATTCCTTGTTGAATCCAGAATATTATTTCGTAATGTAACTTTTGTACTAGTATAAACTTAAATTAAAACATGTTTCTTATTAAATAATAGGCAAGTTTACCTTTGTTTATCGCCACAGACATGTTTTTAGCTCACTAACACTGTTCACACACGTCAACACTGAACCGGTCCGGTAAGCGTCTGTTTTAATATCAACTCTACATAGAGTCTAAAATTCACTGAGTTTTTCATAACGTTGACAACAGATAAGTTACCTAAGTTTGTAATCTTGTTGATGTTCCATTTATAAGAACTCAAAAGTATTTTTGTGCTTTGTAATGATAAGATACGGTACGGTTGAACTTCGATCAGGGATTATGTTATGATGTGATAAGATTTACCTACTTTGAAAATATGATCGGTAGATATACAAGTACCTAAACTACTTATAACATTTCATAAACAAATGATTGTAGATGAAATAAATTATCAAGCTAAGGGGTTATTAGGTAGTATTATTCATAGTTATTGTTATTCGGGTCAATGAAGCGAACAGATCAATACACTTTGGTACAATAGGTACTATCTACCTATTACTGTCATTGGCCATTTTATTGCTTTCCTTAACGCGTATCGGATACTTACTTATGTTTTCTAGATATTAAAAGAAGTAGCCAGTTAGATGGCGAACACTTAGCTTCCAAAAGGATTTCCTACCGCAAACAATCAGATTGTAGAAATATATTTCTGCAGTCTTTTCTTATTAGGATATTGGTTAAGTTTATTCGAAGGGTGTTCATAAGCATTTATGAGATCGGCAGCGAGTATGTGAGATCATGCGACCCATGTTATAAAGGACACTAGTGTCTGGGATATCATTTAGTTAAGGAACAATGGGTCATTTTTTGATAGAGTATTTGTTCGTGATATTTGGTGGAACATTCTTCCAGCATTTGGGTGGCAGCAAATCTAAATCTACCACTGTTATATGCTTTATCTGTTTATTAAATCATTTAATTCTACCGACGTAGGTAATACTTATTTTTGGTCCTGGAAAAAAACCAAGAATCCCTACGGAGATTTTCTAAGTACCTAGACGAGTTGTAAAAATAAAAGAAAAATTATAAACAATATTTTATTTTAGATAGGTTGCCTTTCAAATAATATAACGTGATGTACCTACATTATTCGGAAGTGAATCTTAAGAATATAAAACGTAAACGTAGATTATTTACAAAAAACAAACGCTCCAATAAATATAATCAAAAATAACATCACATTTTTATATAGGTAAAAAAGATTTCCTGAATAAAGGATTAGCTTTTCGAATTTTTAAATACATTGTAAAACATCTTCCATCATTTTTATATTTTTTAACTAATATGACTTGATGCTGGTGATGAGTTGTAGATTTAGACAGATTCGATCATGAGGGCGATTCCTTGGCCTCCTCCGATGCAAGCTGAGCCGATACCTCGCTTCAAGCCTCGTCGTCTGCGAACAAACGTCAGAAAATAAATATATAATAAATAAATAATTAATCTAATCTAATCTCTCTCGTCAAGAGAGAAGCTCCTGTGTCTTAGCGTAACGGGAAAGAAAAAAGAAGAAGAAAGAAAGAACGGACGGTGGACTACGGTTGTAAATCGTTTGTACGTCAGTAAAATTATGTTAGAAAAGTCAACCTTAGCGATCATTACATCTCGCAAAAACTTTTCTCAAAACTGGTAGACCACTTTCCCAAAAATGTGATCTACCATCCTACGGTTCTGATACATGTTATTCGTTTGTACGTCAATTAAATTATGTTAGTAAAGTCAAGCTTAGCGATCATTACCATCATTACATCTCGCAAAAACTTTTGTCAAAACTGTTAGACCACTTTCTTGGCTCACTGTACAAAACTAGCTCAAGCAACCTCACCTGAGTTCGTGCACCAGGTGTGCGGTGATGCGGCTGCCGGACGCGCCGAGGGGGTGTCCCAGCGCGGTGGCGCCTCCGTTCACGTTCAACTTCTCCATGTCCAGCTTCAGGGCTTTGGCGCAGGAGAGCGTCTGGGCGCAGAACGCTTCGTTGATCTGTGTACCATTATCATAACTAAGTGATACAGTTTAAAGTTTTAAACACATTTAATATTTTTTCTATGTTGTTACTTTTAATCCGATACCTATGATGATGGTGGCCGATTTCGGTCATGACGACTGCGTAACTAATCCGGTATTTTAGTACAGACACCTCTTTCAGACAGTGCGCAGGTTTTCCCCGGACACACTTAAAACGTTTAACTATCATTCATAAGGAATGTTGATTTTCTCAGATCTCTCAGTGGACGAGTAGGTACTCACGGGTTGAAAGTTGAAAAAGCCTTAAATCAAGAATAAAAGAATGTTCTTGCGTACGACCAACCAACGAGTCTTGCGAGTGGTTGTTCTATTGTCATTACCTCAACCAAGTCCACATCATTGAGAGACACTCCGGTCGCCTTGAGCAGCGCCTCGATCGCGGGCACGGGTCCGATGCCCATGATGCTGGGGTCCACTCCCACGTACGACCAGCCGACCAGTCTCGCGAGGGGCTTCAGGTTCTATTGTCATTACCTCAACCAAGTCCACATCATTGAGAGACACTCCGGTCGCCTTGAGCAGCGCCTCGATCGCGGGCACGGGTCCGATGCCCATGATGCTGGGGTCCACTCCCACGTACGACCAGCCGACCAGTCTCGCGAGGGGCTTCAGGTTCTTGGCTGCTTCCTCGTTGGCCAGGACTATGGCACCAGCGCCGTCACTTATTCCCTGGGGTAAAACAAAAGTTAATACAAGTGAGGGGAAAAACAACAGTATGATTATGTCTTCAATTACTTTGAATGGGTCTACTGGACACAGGTAACTCCTAAATACGAGTATTTTTAGTTATTTTGGTCGAAAGCGGCTACATCCATTGTAAAATAGCAGCATTCACTAGGTCATCCAGTCGGTCTCCAGAACTATCATAGTACGAGAACTGGCTGATGGATTAGTGTGCTCATCTGTTTTTTGCTTTAAAACTAAAATTCTACGTTAAATACATCAAAAAATTAGAGATTCCTTACAGAGGCGCCTCCAGCGGTGACGACTCCGTCCTTCTTGAAGACCGGCTTCAGTTTCTGCAGACCCTCGAGCGTGGTTTGCGGGCGCGGGTGCTCGTCCGTGTCCACTTTCACCTCCTTGCGGCGCACAGTCATCGTGATCGGCTCGATCTCAGCCTTGAACACTCCGGCATCGTTGGCTATTAAATATATTATCAATCAATCAAGTACTCTTATTTAACAATCTTATTATACATACATATTATACAAGCCTTCCACTCATTTACCTAAATGGTATTTATATGTAAGGTTTTGTAGGTTTTTATTTAAGATTAGGTATTGTAAAGTTTTATCAAATTTCATTCGGTAGTTTGAAAGATTATCAAATCTTCTAATATTCACTATATTTTGTTGGAGGCCTTTAATAATATTTTAGGAAATCTTACACAACAACAGTCCTTGATACCACTTGGTACAACAGTAGGTTAGGTACGGGTTCTATTGACCACGAGTCTACAAGTAGTAGACTCGTGGTCAATAGAACCCGTTAAATAAGTAGGAATAACAAGCACATATCTACATTAAAGGATATCAATAAATAAATTGTTGTTTTAATGTTGAAGAAATATCCTAATCAACAATTTACTTTATCGTATTTAATTGCAATGCTTAGACCCCCAATAGGTAACTCAATTTGAAGGTCATCGTACTTATAGATAGATATTAAACAAGTGTTACGTTATCTGTGTAATAAAATGATAAATAGCGCACCCACGTAGCTATTTACATTTTTAGATATGAAAGTTGATACTTGTACATTTTATTACAATAAATAATCTTATCATAAATTCTGACTTTATCTCACGAAACAAACAAGTTCAAAGATCAGAAATACAAATGCAAATCAAAAACCAGTTTATACCTATCAAATCAAAATATTATCATAAAAAGAAAAATAGGTATCTAGGTCTGACAGACCTCTCTTAAACAAGACCTCGAAGTCTTAGGTTCCATGAGTTGTTGAATTTCCAATTTCCTTTCTAGTTTCTCACCAGCCTTTTGATGAATACGCAAGAGGTGTTTCTGGACATCAAATCAAACCTGCTAAAAGGAGTATTTGCTTGGAAAAGTATAAAAACCCTACAGATACCAAGAAACTCACCGGTCTTCCACCTCTGCTGCGATCTAAGCGCGAAGTCATCGACCTCGTTTCTCTTGATGCCGAACTGCGCTCCCAGTTTCTCCGCGGTCATGCCCATGGGCAGGCCGCAGTAGGAGTCTGACAGGCCGCTCCACAGCGTGTCCTCGAAGGCGTAGCTGGTTCCCAGAGCTGTTCCGAACCTGACGTTGCGTACGGCGAAGGGAGCTTGCGACATGTTCTCCGTACCGCCGGCTACGGAGATCTTTGCTGCTCCGGTTAAGATATCCTAGAGAAAGAGACATTCATATTATGTTTTATGTATGACTTGGGAGATGCAATGCAATTTTTTTTAAACTGGTTATTGATATCCGATCAGTGGAAGTTTTTTATTGGCTTTCTAAACTGGTACCTTAACTGGTAACCTTTGTAGCTATTTTTTTTATTCAACTTTATTTTCGAGGACTTTTATCTATAACTAGCCGTCCGCCAACAGCTTCGCTTGCTTTTTTTCATAAAATATAGCCAGCCTATAACCTTCCTCGATAAATGGACTATCCAACACTGAAAGAATTTTTTAAATCGGACCAGCGGTTCCTGAGATTAGCGCGTTCAAACAAACAAACAAACAATCAAACTCTTCAGCTTTATAATATTAGTATAGATAAGCATGACAGTCCCATCGTGACCTAATCTTACACCTTTGTAGCTTATACTGCACGATATTTATAATTTTAATTTATTATTCTTAACTGGTTGTGTATTTTTTTTCCAAATTTACATAATGACCAAAGCGACAACCGTTGAGTCTTTTGTAGTCGAAGCTGACTGTTCTAAGTGCACAATATGTTTGCCTCTGGAATAATAAGCTGAATTGAATTGAAGCGGTGGGTGCTTTGAACCGAAGAATAAATAAAAATACATACCTACAATTCAAAATTTCGACAAGAAGCTAATCGGTAATAGCGCAGCATGAGACCAGAGATACGGATTAGAGTCCGGTCCTACCTGAGAAACTTTGAATTGCATTTATATCTTAATTTTCTAATTGGCGGCGCATCACTGCAAACTGCCCCGCTGAGCGTAGGTATTGAATGTGTTAACATTGTCACTTAGAATATTATAGGATGGGTTTTGTAGAGTAGATATCCTGGACTGTTCCTGACCTGAGCGCTGTTGACGACGGACTGGAAGCCGGATCCACAGAGGCGGTTGATGCCCAGAACTGGAACTTCCTTGGGAACACCAGCTTTGAGCGCGGCATGACGAGGAGTGTAGATTCCATCGGTTTGAGAAGCCTGGACGACAAAAAGTTACAGATTTATGTAAGTATGTTTGAGGAAGAATAAGCTTAAAGCATAAAAAGTCCAAGATCAGCCAGAGAGCATAGTAGTCATAGTCATAAACATTTATTTCCGTTGTTTGTATTATTTTCAAATTATTGTAATATAGCAAAGGAACATAGCATAGGTACTTCTTGGCGTCAAAAGAACCGATTCCATACAAAACAACAAACAGTATCTTTTTCACTTTCAAAATTTTCGTGAGTTATACTAGTGAGAACCGCGCGCGCGACCTGAGAGGAGACGGGGCACGGCGGGACGCTCACTCCTCCTGATAAAGACTGCTCTTGTTGTAGTCGAAACGTCGAGAGTTGTTTAACTCCTATGTAAATACGTGAGTAATTCCCGTTGTACAAAATGAATAGAAACAGTATCTTAATAATAGTACCTGCAAATATTTGTTCCGGGTGTCTGGGTGTATAATAAAAAAATATCTAAGTATGTAGGTATATCAGAAAAGTATATCAGTTAAGTATATCAAAAATCTAGCACCCGTAACACAAGCTACGAGCTTACCACGGTGCTAGATGTCGCTGTGTAAAATTGTCCAGTAATATTTATTTATTTGTACAATATTCTCTTTCCATCCCAAGGTTGGCTGGAAGAGATTGCTGTAAGAGATAAGGCCGCCCATTGTCTCACTATTATGTATTTGTAATGACTCACCGATATCACCTGTCCGACGACCACAGAGTCGACCTGCTCTGGCTTGACGCCGGCCTCCTTCAGAGCCGCTGACAGTGCGACGGTCTGAAGCTCAGTTGCTGATGTGTTCTTGAAAACGCCTCCGAAAGTGCCGAATGCTGTGCGCTTAGCTCCAACGATGTAGATTCCTGTGAACCACCAAGCTTTTATCTATCTTCGACCAAGTGTTTTGTCCTATTAAGTATTTATTTATTGCGAACATTTACAACATTAGAACATAAAACAGGAAACGTACCATGATTTAAATTGTTTTTGAGTTTTCCGATATTTCGGCACTGTTAGAAGAGCAAGACTCATGATGAAGATGGCGCTTGTAACAGTATTAATTTAGATAAGTAGGATAAAAATAATTGATTTACAGTCCCAAGTACCTATAATATAAATAAGTTTACCATTTAATTTACAAAAAATAAATCTATTTAGGTAAAACTGAATTTAAACTGACCATATAAAATTTTAAGAATTCCACCAATTTCTCATAAGATATCAAGGATACCATCATCAAATCATACTCTATCAAACAAGAAAATAATTTTGCAAATCGGTCCTGGCGTCTATGAGTAATCGATGAACACTGAACATACACAAAAAAATCGACAAATAGACAACCTCTTCCTTTTTTGAAGTCGGTTAACCCTTAGATAACGCATCCAGCTTCAAATATTTTAGTACCCAGACATAGAAGACACAGAGAACAGCAACAAGGTTCAAAGACTCTCAGATGGAGTTTGACCCCGAGTACCTACGTAAATAAAGTTGTTTTATGTAGGTACCTATTTATTCTTATACATTCCACCTACCTTTTACAGCGGCAGACATTGTTTTAGTGATTTGTTTGCGTTGTTCAAATTATAATACTAATTGTTACACAAAGTTAAACCTTAAACTAAAAACAGAACAACTTGACTCTTCTCACACCCACCGAACACTAACATGCCTAGCAACCTAGCATACATAACCACTTGTTAGCATTATGTACCAGCAGTTGTTAATTAGGGATGCCATCTCTATCATATTTGATTTGATGGTATTTTTTCGTCACCTACTCAGGACGAGTATTTGGCTGAAAAATCATAATTTTTATCAATAATTCATTAGGACCATAATATTGTTTACTTGGTGTGATATTCTTAGAACCACCGGTATATGATATTCATCGCACATGCAGCTAAAAATAAAACTATTGCAGGTATTGCAGCAACACAACACAACACATATTTGACAGATGGACAACCAGGAAGAATTTTAACTTTTTAAGTCATTGTCAAAGCTATTTTACTCTCGTCTCGTGTGTGTTGCTCAACTCATTTTCTCATTTGCAAAACCATTAACCAACCAACCAGCCTGCAGCCAAGCCATCAGTCTTCCGGTGAATAATCCTGCAATTTTTACATAACCTCCATGAAGCCAACCATTATAAATCACATAAACTCAATAATCATAGCTGTATTGTAAATTTATGTGCAATGAGCGATGGTAGGCCTGTAAGTGGACAGTTGAAGAAGTTTGTATTCCGCGGAAAAGCTACCGCAAACGGTGATACTCGAGGTGACTATCTTGAAGTTGTAATACCAGAGCTACTTACGGCAGGATATTCATTCTACACTTGGCCTTCTGCCCCTCTGCTGGCCTGGTATCTGTGGACTCAGCGAAAGCATTTACGAGGTCTTAGAGTTCTTGAATTGGGCTGTGGCACCGGCCTCCCTGGAATTCTTGCTGCGAAGTGCGGCGCTCGCGTTACTCTGACAGACAGCGTAGCATTACCCCGATCGCTCAGACACTTGTCGGCCTGTTGCGAGGCTAACGGGCTTGCCCCTGACCGTGACGTACAAATACTAGGCCTTGCATGGGGACTCTTTCTAACTGAAGTACATAACCTACGCCCCGTAGACTTGATACTAGCGTCCGACTGTTTCTATGAGCCCTCTCAATTCGAAGAAGTACTTGCTACAGTTGCATTTCTATTAGACGGCACTGACGCAAGATTTTTGTGTGCTTACCAGGAACGCAGCGCAGACTGGTCCATTGAAGCACTCCTGAAGAAGTGGGGATTGAAAGGTGCTCTACTGGACTTGGACTCACTCAGCGAGAGCTCAGGGGTGGACTACAGGGCCCTCATTGGTGACAGGTCATTGCATTTGCTTGAAATAGTTGCAGTTTAAGGTTATGGCCAGCACAGCAAGAGCTGCTCGCTTATATGTGGGCAACCTCCCCTGGACAGTGGGACATCGCCAACTTAGAGAGTATTTTTCTCAGTTTGGGCCAGTTCAAAGTGCTCGAGTGGTCTTTGACCGCTCCACAGGACTTAGTAAAGGCTACGGTTTCATTGAGTTTGTCAGTGCTTCCTCCACTGCAGATGTGAATAACAAGCACCAACACATCTTAGAAGGACTAAATCTAACTGTTCAAGTCCAGAATAATTAGTTCCTCCCTAGTTATTTTTATTCAATATGGCTGAAGCACTTCCTGAGTACCCTGATTCCGATTTTTCAGAAGATGAAGTGTCACAATTGGACATGTCCTTTAACAAAGCCACTAATCATGTAAGAAAAATTACAGGAGCACTTGACACAAATAAGTTATTAGACCTTTATGGACTCTTTAAACAAGGCACAGAAGGTATCTGCAATGTTCCAAAACCCAGCTGGTATGATGGGAAAGGTAGAAAAAAATGGGAAGCCTGGAAAAAACTTGAAGACATGCCCAGTGAGGAAGCAAAAGAAAAATACATTTCACTTGTAGAAAAATATGACCCTCAATGGACCTCAGAAATGCCAAAAAGCGGTTCAAAAGATCTTTGGGTTGCTGTCTCTACATTACAACACTCCCCAGAGCCAGATTTAGTTCATAATGAGCTATCATTGCTTGATGCTGCTCGAGAAAACTGTGGCGACCGTCTCAAACAGCTCCTAAAAACAAACCCTAGGCTTTGTAATGAAACTGACAATGATGGTTTGACAGCTCTTCATTGGGCTACAGATCGGAATTCTACTGATTCATTGAAAGCTGCTTTAGATGGTGGATGTTGTGTTAATGCAGTTGACAACTCAGGCCAAACTCCCTTACATTATGCTGCCTCCTGTGGTCATATTGAATCTGCTAAAATTCTTATTCTTGCCGGAGCTTCAATATTAAAAGATGAAGACGGTCAAACTCCTCTGGATCTTGCTGAAAATGAGGATATTAGGAAAATACTGGAAGGGTTGTTAGAAGTAGATTAGATTAGCATAATCCACAAGTTTATGTTGGAATAAAATGTATTAAGTATGCTATGTATGTCTTTTGTTTTTGATACCTTTATCTGAGAACAAACAACAATTTCCTATAAGTACCATTTTCTACTAATTTAGAAATCTTAATTGAGATTCAATCACTTTTAATAAATATTTTACCCAAGTATAAGTAATGTTTATCAATAACCCCTGGAGCATTCAATAGTTATTAACTTTGTGATGCTTAAAATAAAAAATAATAACACCCCTATTCACGTTCCCACTGCTGGGACACAGGGACTTCAATAAATAAATGATTGATAATAAATAGGTAGGTTACTTCTTTCGAAAAAATCTGTCAATCGTTTTGGTATTAGGTTTATGAAGTTTTTACGCTCCATTAAAAATTAGGAATGACCTTATCGTTATCGCCGGAATTATAGGTACCGATGCGAAAGTGAATGTATATATCTGAGGAATGTTATACATAGGTATGTGTTGTGTATGGTAGGAACCAGTATGTATGTGGGAGTGTTCTTCGTTTGTTGGTGTGCTAGTGTATAAAAGTGAACGAGTTATGAAGTGCGGTCCGTATCAAGCATAGAGCACTCAAGCAGTATAAAACCAGTGCGCGCAAAATAATTTATTGTCCCCTATATGTAAGGAAGGTTCTACAAAACAAGAAGCCCATGGCGATTCTTGATCTCTTACACCTTTTCTCTTTGGGTTTTAAAAATAGCGTGCAAGCGTGCATCGACAGAATAAGAACTACCTACCTACCTAAACTCTTGACTTAAGATATTGCCTGCGAGCTTTATGTCTCAATCGGAATACATAAAGCATAGCATACCTTCAACTTCAATGATGTCATAAATTGCAATGTTATGGTCCCAAGTACTCTGCCTCTCTTTCACTCTTTGTACTCTGCAACTTTGCATTAGCAGTGCAGTGATAACCTGCCTAAGTTTTCTCGTAAATTGTGGTGATAGTAAAGATGCCTTATCCCCATGGTGTAACTGACACATTGTCCATAGATTGCGAGATGGTTGGAACTGGACCTAGAGGGAGTTATGCGATGCTGGCAAGAGTATCTATTGTGAATGAATATTGTTATTGTATTTTAGACGAGTACGTTTTGCCCACGGAACCAGTAAGTATCGGAGGAAATCAATGTTAAGTGGGTAGGAAGGTACGTAGGTAAGGTCGGCAAGTAGGTAGAAGTTAGGTGGGATAGTTTGTTTTAAGCTGAAGAGTTTTTTTATATAAAATATAAATTTAAAAAAAAAATCCTGTATGATTTGAATTATCCCTGATGAACTTAGCTTAGAGACCATAGAATATTTTAATATCTATGTTTATATTTTTTGTTATTAACAGTATTTAGGTACTGTTTTAAATAAATAATAATTTTGAATAAATAAAAAATACATCAATAAAAAATATTTAAAAGAAAAAAGGTTTATTTGGCAGGTAACAGACTACAGGACACCGTTTAGTGGTATACAACCATATCACCTTGTACCTGAAGTGGCCAGCCCTTTTACCGAAGTTCAAAGAGTAAGCTCATTCATTTACTTAATTATTAGTATGTTGATAGTTACTTATTTAATATTAATTGAAAATTTTATTTTTTAATGTAAGTATTAAAAAAGTAAATTAGCCATAGGTACAGTCCTACTACTGGCCTCAAAAAGGCCTCCCATTTTCCTTCCACTCATCCCGTTTTAGTTTTATCTTTTATTTATTTATTTACTTAAGACATAACACAGGTTTTGACAAAGACATAAGACACAGGTCAATACATAGCTTTTTAAATAAAAAGATTCTATTTTATTTTAGATATAATGATGTTTAAAATAAATAAATAAAAATCTTTAAATAACTTAACAGTTGCTAGGAACCAAATTGTTATGACTTTACTTTTTCACTAAGTAGGTAATTATTTTTCCGAGGTTGTTGCTGTCTTACTGAGGGGGCGCGTTTTAGTTGGACATGATGTAGAAAATGATTTAGTTGTTCTAAAACTCCACCATCCGAAATCCGATATACGCGATACAGCCCTATGTCGGGGATTAAGAACTGTAAGTATAATTATTATACTCACAATAAATTATTTACTGTTTCAGCGACCCGTCCCCACTTCGCCGGTACAGTCGGCCCACAGATAATATCTGTGAGTCGGCCAAAGAAAGTGGTCTACCAGTTTTGACAAAAGTTTCTGTGCGATTTAATGATCGATATGGTTGACTTTTCTAACATAATTTAAGTGACGTACTAACGAATCTCAACCGTAGGGTGGTAGACCACATATTTTGCAGACTGTACCTACCTGCCAAAATATACTATAATACTTATACTAATACCTACATTATAATACTTACCGTCGTCTTGAATCACTCCTATTTAAAACAACCGCATAAGTATGTTGCGCAGTATGTAGTGTAATAAAGTAATATACCTACTTAATATAAAATCTAAAAAGTCATTTATCAAGATTTACCTACCATAAAGACATTCATGAATTTTAATATTAATTTTTATTTCTGTACTCTCTATCTTCTTGACCTATTAATAATTATGTATTGTATTAGGTTTCTCACGAAAAACCATCGCTCAAGTATTTGGCAGAAAGACATCTCGGCATGATTATTCAAAATGGACCGCATTCTTCTAAAGAAGATGCCATAGCAGCTATGAGGATTTACAAAAAGTTTTCAACTCAATGGGAGGATTCGATTTTGGAGAGGGCAGCAGAGCAATACATTAGAAGACAACTATACCAACCTGAACATTATCAATATCGGCCACAGTTACCAGTTGAGGAATCTAATGGCGTAAAATGGTTATTTTTAATACTTTTCATTATTATAGTGATAATTATGTTAGGTGGAAAACCTAAAACACAATAGATAGTAGGACCTCCTACCTAATTGCCACGCGTGATACCTACCTATACGGCATCGAGGCACAAGCGACCAAGACTGGATATGAATCTTTTGTACAGCCCTTTTTTCATAAGAAATGTTATTCTCATAATTTTTTATTCATAGGTATAAGGATAAAAAAATCACATAAATTGTACAGAAAAATCAAGATTCCGGTTTCTAGGAGTTTTGTACGTAACCAATTAATTAGTAAAAACCTAAGTGACTTATTAGCTATAAGGCTGAATATTAGATTAAAATAAACTTCTTATTCTTATACAGCAGCATTATATATGCATAGAACCTTATATTTGTATATATGTTTTATTTTATTTTATCGAATAGTTAATAAATTATATTACATTCTATTTACTAGTGGGTATAATTTTTAGAAATAGCTTACCATAAGAAAAAAGTGCTTATTACATCACTATACATAATCAAGTGCATGCTTCTACCTCGCATATTACTACAACACTTGTCACCGAAGATCCCATTTAGAGCTCTTAGAAAAGAGTATAGAAAAAATTACAAAGTCACAAACGTAACCTGGGTCCTCGAGTAGGAGTCGAACCCACGCCTTCCAGTTTAGCCCTGGCTGGGCTAGACCACTATGCTTTCGAGGATTACGTTATAAGCTCGAACTTGAAGCATTTTCTAATATTGAGAAAGCTTGAGTCAATATACAATACCGAATAAAAGCTATTATTGTCCTTACCAAGTGATCTTTAGGATTATAAGGAAACAAATTACAAAATCTTTAAACATAAATGTTTAGTATAAATCACCAGGCTTACTTGACTGATGATAGCAGCAAGTTGGTATTCTTCACAAACCGACAAGTAAATAGCATATGGTTTATTCTGATTCAAGCTGAATTACTGTGAAGTTTCATCGAAATCTTTTCGTGAAAGAGCGTTGCGAATATACAATTTAATAAGTGCTTCATCTCTTAGTGGATTATGCTTGCCTGGTACTTTTCTGTCGTAAGTAAGACACCATTCCGTAATAGAAACATCCATACATTTCTACAAACTTTCGCATTTATAATATTAGTAGGATACGAGCTGACCCGCTCGCCGCCAACTAAAATTAGCGAAAGCAGTTCAGCTGCTCTAGAGATTTGCGCTTAGGAACATGTTCAGATAATTTTTTTACACTATGGTTTGGGGTAAATACAAATAGTACCTAACTAATGATTAAAAACAAATATTAATACTAATTATCTTTATTTTCCTTGTGTGAATCACCCGAGTCCAGTTGTTTGAGAAGGCGGAACAGCGCCGCGGCTTCTCTTATTCGGCTGAACTCCACGCAAAAGGCTTCCACTTCTATAAACAGTTCCTGCAATAAATAAATTTCTATGTCACTCTACTAATAATAAATCTGTATGTTCTATACTAATAATAAATCTGTAAGGTTCGGTCATGGAGTATGTTAGCTTGTTTCATATATTGTGTTTATTGGTTCAATATATGACACTGAAAATATATTGACGATTTTTAGATTTTTTCTGTACCTATGTATGTATGATCCGCCACAACTCTTAAACCAATGATCCGATTTTGATGAAATTTGGTAGTTATACATTTACAGGTTTAGGACATAGGGTAAGCTATTTAAATTCCTTTTCCAGTATCTCTACCATGAGGCCTAGCAATCTACACTCGCTAGCGACTGCAGCTAAAAAAAACGTATGAAATCTTGGAACAGCGCCTCTAGCGGATAGTTCGGTACTAAAATGCTCATTCAAAAAGCTAATTATACAGAATGCGTGTTTGGTCTACGCGTCGCCACTCGAGTCCGTTACACGTGGCGCTCCTTGCCTAGATATTAACGGTTCTAATACTGTAGTTCCCGCATTAACCGTAAGACTTGAAAGGTGGCGCGGGCTCTCTGATAAAGGTCAACTCATGATAAAGGTACAGTTATGATAAGACGTGGCCCCCATACAAACGCGGACCGCTATAATATAGGCTTAAATTCTAATACTAACCTTAACATTGATAATCTTGTTCCGGATGAGTGATTGCAGAAACACACAGACAAGCCGCACCAGTCGGTTCTGCATGTAGCGATCGCGGATCGTCTCGCACGTCGATATACAGTTACTTATGTACAGATGTACGAATTCTACGGGCAGATCTACCGAAATTGTTAATCTGGAAAGATACAGAGATAAAATAATTCTTTACTACACACAATATTTACATAAGAACTTAAAAACTACAAAAACGTATACGTAATGGGCGGTCTTATTGCTTAAAGCAATTTGCAAGAAATTGCTGTGTTAAAATTAGAATTTATAAATAAAAATAGTATTCATTGATAACAAAACATGTATAGTAAACCCATTTTTAAACTGAACGCCCCTCCACCGCGGTTACACGTACATGCAAAAAGGTGTATAGATACAACACACATAAATTGATCTTTGTCATTGGATGTTCAATGACGTATAAACAAACGGGCCCCATAGACATGTGGCAATAGCTTAGACCATAATGATAATAGGTTTATGTCAAATCCATACATTTTGTACTTTTTTACTAACGATGTCGACGAACGCCAAATGTCTAGCCTTCAAGGTGTCACTATGAGAGAAAGGCTGGATCTGTCGGCCAACTTCGGCATTAATGAGCCGAACGCGCGACTGAACGGACGTGTCACTCAAACAAAGAGCGCGCTCCCCGCCATACAAATGCCTACACGGGATTGGTCGCACAACTTATTGACAACGCAGTGCGCGGATGAGTCCATGTTTACAGTAAAGTTGTAGCACGCACACAAGTATACTGATGCAATACGTATTTCCTCTCACACGTTGAAATTATCACGGTTTTGTGGAGGGGAGTTCATTTTAAGATTAGATCATCTATACCTTATTATATGTAAATAGCGTCTTAAATCCTAAATATGGTTTAACTACTCGACTCGGCTCTATCACGCACATTACCGCGTTCAGTTTAAGGCGTTCAATAAAAATGCGCATTATTTTCGCTAAGACAACGTGACTAAATTGTAATAAAACACTTACCTGTTGACAACTTCCATGGAATGCAATGATATTTCCATATTGACCAGCACGCTGAAGTATTCTGTGATGTTCTGTGAATGTATTAGCTTTAGGAGTACACTGATGGCGACGAGAGGGTTGTTCTCCACTAAATCTGGCAGCTGGAACAAAAGAAAATAGGTAAATAAGTATGGTGCTTGCCCAAGAATTACCATCCCATTCCATCCAAGGCCAGTAGCGTTCGCAGTCGTAGCCCGTTGTGTCCACTGAGCACCCCTTTCAACGCTATACCGGTCAACTCTTACCGTTTTAACGCTATATCGGTCAACTCTTATCCTCTCAACGCTATACCGGTCAACTCTTATCCTCTCAACGCTATACCAGTCAACTCTTATCCTCTCCACGCTATACCGGTCAACTCTTATCCTCTCAACGCTATACCAGTCAACTCTTATCCTCTCAACGCTATTCAGATCAACTCTTAGGTTACCTGCTGCGGCGTCACGCCCACTTCGTACACCACGCTCTGGTCCAGGTCCAGTAGCGTCCGCAGCCGCAGCACGTTGTGTCCACTGAGCACCCCTTTCAACGCCATAGCGGTCAACTCTTTGGCCTCCGCGATGGCTGCTGCTAGATCCTTCTCTTCAGACTTTTTTTCTTCGGTTTTATCTTTTTTCTCTTCCTGAAAAATGTTTATATAAATATATAATTAGGTATTTGACTAACGTGTGTGATTTGTGTGTGGTCGATAGATAAAGTGTTGATTTGATGGAAACTAGCCCTATATTTAAATCAGGTTGATTTTACTCAACTATTTTCTTATATATGAATAAATACGTGAAAAAAAAACATGGTAAGTAACAAAAACAATTGATAAAGAACAACATTCTTCTAGTCTAGATTGAAGTTAATTTACTAAAGAGGGTGTACTATACCTTATTGGGTTTGTGGTGCTGTTGCTTGCCAGTCAACTTTTCCGGTTTGATTCCGATAAGCCCTTCAAGATCTGAATCGTACATCGGCACATAAGAACCACGATTAACTAGGTTTTTCCATGCAGCCTGTAACAAAGACATAATAATACTATTACATTATAGTGCATACATTTATGTAAGGAGTTTTTTGTAAAAAGTTTCATTTCATCCGTCTTGTAGTTTCCATAAGAAAGAGTTACAAACATTGGTGTTTTTTTTTTATAATACTAAGCCTTCCGCTCTTAGCTTTGCCCATGTACACCTAATGGATTTTATGGGCCTTAGTAGCAGTAGTAACAGTATTTCGATGTATGTGAGCTATATTATTATTTTAATGCGTCACTTAAACTTATATATTTATATATATATTTTTATATATATTATATGGATTTATATATTTATGGATATATATCCATATTATATATCATCGTTTTTTTTGTCGCGTGGATTAACATAATAACACATACCTCCTGCGACAAGGCGTCAGGTGTATGCAGCAGGAAGGTCGGCGGCGACACCGGCCCCGCGGCCGACAGCGTCTGGTGAAGCGCCATGTACTCGTGCGTCATCAGGGACTCTATGAGCTCCTTCATCGCTATGCGGTTTGGAGGGCTCCTGAAATACAGTCATTAAATTATGAATATATGCTGAAGAATGCAAATATATTTAAGTGTATATTTGTTTATGTCAACCATATTATATGTCAATTTAATTATAACACATATGTATTGTATTTTTTTCACACAGAAACATCTAGACCCGTGGTAAGCTTGGAGCTTGTGATACGGGTGCTAGATTTCTGATATACTATACACATACATAGATAATTTTACTATACATATAAAACACCCAGACACCTGGAACAAATACCTGCAGATCATACAAATTTTGTAAGATAATAAAAAGGGTATATAATTCCATGATTGCAGAGATAAGCAGAATATTGCATGCTAATTTTCTTACCCATCAGGTAGAGCCACAAGTGCTGGTGCAGTGGCCTTAGCAATGGAGCTGAAGTCTGCGAGGCGGTCAACAACCAGCCCTTGAAGTGGGGAGTAGTCATAATCTAGGTCTTTGGCAGGTACCTCTGTCAGGATCACCTGCTTGGCTGTTTTCTTCAACACCTATAATGTGGAGAGAACTGACAATTAATAAATTTTTTATTATGTTAGTTACTTGAGCATAGGCTTGAAAATAGTTTAATTCTAGTAAAACTTTTAAGCATTTCAATGACTTAGTTAAACATTACTAAATTTTGTCTGATAATTTTTTATGTTTTACTTATATTTAATTGCTAATAAAACTTACATCTCTTGGTGAATTATTCAGGAATCCATGAATTTGTCCTAAAAACAGTCTTTCTTGTGGTGATAATGGCTGCAATCCTTGCTTTCCCTCAATCAAATGCAGGAATAATGGGCTGAAGGGATTCTCTACTTTGTACAGATCAAATAGTATTGCTATGGCAACCACTCTCTGGCCAGGAAGTGGCAAGTCCCCAGCAGTTATCAATGATGAAAGCAGGAGGCATACTGTAAATTTAAAATAGTATTTTATGGCTACCATATGTAATCTAATCCTAAAGTTTAGCCTGTAGGTACATACAGTTAAAGTTTTCGGATCTTGGGAACTTCTTCTGTACTTGAATGCTTATAGATTCTAAGGTCTGTGTTTCTATTGTTTGTTCTGAAAATAAACTAAAACAAATATAAAATTAGTGTGGAACTTTTACTTTCGGATATTAGAAAGACTAGCCAAGACTCAAGGATAACTTACTCTAAAATATATTTACTGTTTTCACTAATTAGTTGCTGTGACATTTTAGTGTTTATATTAGGTAATTCAGGCATTTGTGAACTATATTAATTTTCGCGTAAGGTAATAGAACTCAACGAAAACAAAACAAATTGATCGCGAATCGCGTTGCTCACACACTGATTTTCATTTTTTTATAAATCAAATGCTCAAACTATTTACCCGATTAATGGGGTTTCATTCAATAAGGTGTAGGGTGCTCGGCGAAATATCTTTAACCAACAAAATAAAACAGCTGTTTTCTATTTTGCTTTGGTTGCACTTACACTGTACTGTACTCGTCTGAATTTTAAAATATTTTCGATTCCCTACATAAAATGGATGAAATTGAATATAAATTAAATAGCAACAACAGCGTTCTTGTTGTTAACGCCATTGACAAGTTGATTTCTGCGATAAAAGAAAAGTTCAAACCGGCCGAACGCCAGCGGTTCGTGCTAGAGAATGAGGAGTTGAAGCTATTGCGTGAGAAATGCTCTTCAAAGGAGGCTGTAGTTAGCCTGACGGCTTGCCAGGGCCTGTTGGCGCTGGTTGAGTTGGGGGTTCTGGAGATAGCGCACACAATGTCCACTATTGTAACCTTGCTTCCAACTGCACAGTAAGCATAATTTTTGCACTACTATAAAATATAAGTTAATATTGCTTTCCTCAGTCAAAATGTTATGCAGTTTATCTCCATGGTCACTTTTCATAAATAATGAATACAGTACCTACTGTTTATATGCTTTTAAATTATAGGATACTTTGTCACCCTCACAAAATATATTGTCTATCTATTCTATAGTCTCTTCAAAACAGCAAAGTAAGTCAGTCTAACAATTTTATTATTGTGTATCTTTACAGTAACTATTCAGCTATAATCTCAACAATGGCAGGTCTTCTCATACTAGATTTAAAGTCCCGTCTTGTTCCTGGCACGGTTTATAAATGTCAGTTTTCACTAAAATCTCCAAAGCATCCCTTTATCACTGTGCTGGAGAAAAGCAAAGATGCGGAAGATGATGTGTTAGCACAGATGGAGGCGATGTGCAATAATCCTGACTTCATGTAAGTAAAATAACAAATATTGTTGTTAACAAAGCAACATCTAACTTAAGGTTTGTGGATTTCCTTTTTATCATAATATACAAATGTATCAAACAGTTTTTATACTAAAACATCTTATGCTATAGTAAGCTTAAATTATTAATATTTAATACATTAAAAACAGGCCCATGACTATATTGTAATCAATTTTTCCGGGTTTAAAATAATAGGGATAAGGCCGCCTATTGTACTCCAAATGTTTTAGTTTTAAGTTTTTATTGTGTTTCTGTTTTTGTGGAGTGCAATAAAGTACATCTAATTCTATTCTACTATTTCAGTGTGTCATCAAACAGCCTAGAGCTGCTACGCTCCGTGTTCCTGTACCTGACATGCAACCCGCAGCGGGAAGGGTCTCTCCGTCCTTGGAGGCTGTTGCTGAGCCTGCCCGCTACACCACAGCAGCGCTCCTTACTGCTGGCTTGTTTGAGTTGTCAACAGGTTAGTGATCATTTAAGAATGGTATAAGAAGAATTACAAGATCACAACATAACCAACTCGTGGTCCAATGGCTACATTATGATCTTGTAATTTTTCCTATACAATAACAAAAACACTTTGTTGTACACCAAAAACAAAACACATGAGTAAAACACTAAAAGTACAGTATAAAATGGGCGGCCTTATCGCTAAAGAGCGATATCTTCCAGGCAACCTTTGGATGGAAAACAGAGATGATATTTAAATAAGACCTATACCATTTTCTAATTATTTAGAAAACTTAATTGAGAGTCAATCACTAAAATAAACTAAAGAGGTTAGTAATTGTTGATAATTTTTTCATTCATTCTATTTAGTTTCCTATAAAATCCTAATATGAAGAAAACTTCAACTTGTCTTAGTAACAAGTCACACTTATTTATTGTTCTTTCTAAGGTTAATCTTAGTTTTCACTATTTTTGTTCCACAGATATGCAGCCCCACAGGCATAGAGCGCGCGTTCAGCGCTTACGCAGCTGTTGTCGATGCGGCTATCTTCCGACAGGACGGGGAGTATGTAGCGGCCCTCATTCCGATGTTGGCCAGAATATCTAACGAGCTGGTGAAACATGGGTAAGTAAAATATAATAGAATATACCTACGTTTATTTGTACACACAAAGTAACATAACACAACTTACAACAAAATATATTTTCATTACATCAAATTTTGAACTTTATAGCGCCAACGGTCATCTATTCTTCGCGCAATATGACCTGCCCATTTTCATTTCAATCGTCGTTTCTGATACAATCACGTAGATAAATCTATTGTTATCATTATCATTGCCTCTCCATTCATCATTAAAACCCATATTACGTCCATAGGCATAGGTCTTCGAAAGACCAAAACCTAAATAAGGAGCTACCATTTTTATCTTGGAACTGTTGGTGATCGCAATAAGTTGGCACTTTACACACAATGACGTTGCAGTTTGTTCTGGTTAATATCCATAATCAGATAATTAATTGCTGTTCGATAGTCTTGCATAGACTCTTAAACGGCTGAACACATTTGGCTAGTTTGAGCCTAGCAATAGTCGTAGTCTAGGAAATGTATGAGACAGGACACACTGCACGCGCACGTCACGTTACGCAAGCAGTGTCCAGTCTCATACATTCCCATAGGTACATTACAACTCAGTGGTACGTGCGCGTCTACGCATACGCATCAGGTCTGCTCCAGCCTTTAATAAATATTAAATTGCCAGTCGTGACCCCCGTCCGTGCTACGCGCTCATAGAACGCGGCTTCAACGTCAGTTCCGGAGCTCTGAAGCACGCCGCAGGTCTCACGATACAACTGCTTGCTGAGAACCTACCCAGGGCACCGGCTTTGTATCTGCACGATACTTTCAATTTGTGTGAGTATTGCACTGCCTGCCAAGATTAATCCTGTAAATTATTAATGTAGACTATGTAGTTAGCTGTTGACGCGTATGTATACCTGGGACAGACAGTTTTGAATATTAACTACTCAATGCCTACTGTTATTTTTACTCATATTTATTTTAAAAACGTATAATATATCATTGTCGCAAATAAAAAACTTTGAGAATAGCTATTTAGCCAGGTGACATGTACATCTTTGGTAGATCATTTTCACTCTTTCGGATGTTAATAATATTTGGATCTTAAGTATTGAGTTACTCAATACCTGTACATGAAAATCATGTAGCCTTTGTTATTAATATGATGTGCCTGATGCTGTTCATTTTTACTATGTAGTGTAAAACAATATCTTAATTAACTTTTTAAACTATCATGGTTTTTAACTATTTTTGAACATGAAACGGGTAACATAAACGAAGAACGGGAAGAGGGTGGATCGTTTCGTTTGTCAATAACGGTCTGCCTACCCGCCGGTGTCATCAGTTTGTCCGTGAACATGGCGCTTGCAACAGTGTCGAAATATCGGAAAACTCAAAAACATTTAAATCATGGTATATTACCCGTTTCATGTTCAAATAATATCTTAATTTATCTATCTCTTATTTCCAGGTCTGAACATAATAAACAAGTACGCAATCCCGTCAATAGCACTCAACTCATTTGTCGCTCAAACACTTCAATGGCTTCACCTACCCTCCTACCTTACCACAGTCGCGCTGAAATCTGCTGCGAAAATCCTAGAATTATACCAAAACAGTGCCAAAACCGACCACTCACTCACCATACCCAATCTTATATCAAACAACATATTCAACGCATTACTCCACACAGACCCCCAGTTATCAATAACAGTCAAAGTATTCTCCGTCTGGGAAAAGCTCAAAGACAATCCTCATAGAATAGAAACTTGGCTTGAAGGCATTGATACCATAGATAACGGAGTAAGACATGAATTGTTGACGTTTCTCTATGGTCTGATGATGGATAGGAGGAAGGATTTTGAGTCTGTGGTGTTGAGGGTACTTAAAATGGTTGTGGGGTTGGTTGATTTTAGGAAGGAGGTTGCTGTATCTTTGTTGCCTATTTTGGTATATAAGATCGGTAATGAGAATTCGCCAATGGTAAAATTGGAGTGTTTAAAAGCGTTGCCATTAATGGCGAAGACTAAGGTAAGGGGTTAATTTAATATTTTGATGAATAAATGCTCGCTAGAGTATTTGTTTTAAAACAGAAATCACGTAATAAAAACTGTCTGAATATATTTTTTGCTAATTTCAGGAAAATGTGCCAACAATAGTTTCCATATTGAACATATTAAAGTCTGGCAAAGGAGTGCCTACATCGTTCTTGATCTCGCTGTATTCAACATTGGCTGAAACTCAGGTACTACATTCATAATACCTTTTACATTTTTTATTATAAACCGTAGTGGAGCATTGGATTGGAGTTATGTAAAAATCTGACAAGTATTTTGTCGCAATCGAAAATCTAAAATTTAACATCAACATCGCATATAAAGTCGTATAAATTTTTCAGAATATGAGACTATTATATTTGAATATATTGTATTAATTTGTATTTTCCAGGTCCGCTGTTTCCCATATCTGCAGGAGTTGTTGGTAGACACGGGCGCGGGCCGGCCGGACGATTTGAAATGGGAACTTGAGATTGCTAAGATATGCGCTGTTAAGAGGATTTGTGAACTAAGGTAGGTTACATCGACTATACTGTGTTCAGGTGTATTCAATTAGCGGAGTTAAACAACTCTCGACGTTTCGACCACAACAAGAGCAGTCTTTATCAGGAGGAGTTAGTGGCCCGCCGTGCTCCGTCTCCTCTCTGGTCGCGCGCGCGGTTCTCACTCACGGCGGGACGCTCACTCCTCCTGATAAAGACTGCTCTTGCTGTGGTCGAAACGTCGAGAGTTGTTTAACTCCTGTGTAAATACGTGAGTAATTCCCGTTTTATAAATAGTAGAACTCTAAAATTTTGAAATTGTATAAATACGTTTCCAGAGCATCATCCCACGGCCTACAGCTGGTCCCGATGATCTCGTCCACACTGAACCTTGCGGCGGGCGCGGCGGGCGCGGCGGCGGCCGGCGTCGCGCTCCGCTGCATCGCGCTGCTGTGGCGCAGTGGCGCCCTCTCCGCGCACTCCGCGTGGCGCGCGCTGCTGCCCAAACTGCAGCGTGATAGCAGACCTGCCGTTAACATAGCGTGAGTCATCATCCCACGGCCTACAACTAGTCCCGATGATCTCGTCCACACTGAACCGCGCGGCGGGCGCGGCGGGCGCGGCGGCGGCCGGCGTCGCGCTCCGCTGCATCGCGCTGCTGTGGCGCAGTGGCGCCCTCTCCGCGCACTCCGCGTGGCGCGCGCTGCTGCCCAAACTGCAGCGTGATAGCAGACCTGCCGTTAACATAGCGTGAGTCATCATCCCACGGCCTACAACTAGTCCCGATGATCTCGTCCACACTGAACCGCGCGGCGGGCGCGGCGGGCGCGGCGGCGGCCGGCGTCGCGCTCCGCTGCATCGCGCTGCTGTGGCGCAGTGGCGCCCTCTCCGCGCACTCCGCGTGGCGCGCGCTGCTGCCCAAACTGCAGCGTGATAGCAGACCTGCCGTTAACATAGCGTGAGTCATCATCCCACGGCCTACAACTAGTCCCGATGATCTCGTCCACACTGAACCGCGCGGCGGGCGCGGCGGGCGCGGCGGCGGCCGGCGTCGCGCTCCGCTGCATCGCGCTGCTGTGGCGCAGTGGCGCCCTCTCCGCGCACTCCGCGTGGCGCGCGCTGCTGCCCAAACTGCAGCGTGATAGCAGACCCGCCGTTAACATAGCGTGAGTTATACGACGAGGAATCTTCTTTCAGGCCTTACTAGGGCAGTGGGAAAGGCGTCGAAGCTAGGCCTCTAGGGTTGACGACCCCTAAGTAATGTGTAGGTAATGTGGCAAAGAGCTCTTAGCTTCTTCAGGAAACATTATGCGGTCATCTGTGTGGAAGGAAAACGTGCACATGGCAGGGCTCCTACGAGATGGTCCGACACCATCAAACAGGCCTCTACACTTTGCTTATGACCGTACACAGTGGGGGCTGATTGGACGTGGTCGCGATCCTCAGCAGTGAGGGACCGAGGAAGAAGAAGGTAATGTGTAACCATCGTGTCCATTGTGAAGGGCAGGCTTCTAGCCCTGTGGTAAGCTCAAAGCTTCTACGCGCCTAACGCACACTTCAGTGTAGTGCGGGTACAGCGCGGGCGACAGGTAGCTCCTTGCGGCACTCCTGCCGTGTGCGGCCGGGTGATAAAGATAGCTCCTTCGACCGCGACGAAAAAGCTGCGGTTTAATATAAAACACTATGTTTGTGTAAAAATCCATTGTTGATAACTGCCATGATCAAAAAGAAAAACATATTTCATAAACATATTTGGTTATACCTATAAACACAAGTTCTTCAGGAGAAATCAAACTCAAACAACATGATTCGTCTGTGATTGTTTCTGTATTTTTAAAACTACCTAAAGCTTCAATATATTTTTTCACTTAACTAAATGTTCAAATGTAGTGTTACTGACTAGACTAACTTAATTAACTAGATATTATCCATTTCAGTGTCTGCCATCTACTAAGCGAGCTACCAGCATTAGCGAGCTCGTCTCCGGAATACAGCCAGCTAGCCGGCTCGGCGTGCAGCGTGCTCTGGAAGCATATCAGCGAGGGTGCTCCGCCACTCGTCCTGGCGGCCTGCGGAGCCCTAGCCAAGTTCCCGCTCACTAGTTACACTCTCAAGGACGTTCCTGAGGTATACCCTTAACAGTACCTTTACCATGAGTCGTCATAGTTTACATTTTATAGTAACAATAGTACTTAGCTTTTTGATAAAGATAAAAATAAAGAAAATTTTATTATAAAATTGTGTACATTGAGTTGTTAAAAAGTAATAGTTTCAACAATTCTTATCCGGCTAAGGACATACAATAACTTATTTGCATATTTATATTAAATTACAATACTATATAAGATACAGAACAGACCGTTTTACGTTCCTATACTTGCCCGTGCCTAATAATAAAAGTTAAAAAAGTTTGAAAAGATTTGTTTGAAAGAGAAAAGAAAACGCATTTCAGATATACAGAAAAACAGTGAAACTTCCTGCATCGTACTGCAAAACACCCGCCGATGCTGCTAGAAAACCTGAGGACGTTTTAGATTATATTCCATGTGAGATAATTTTTACTTTAACTTCCTTGTATTAAAACTGGAACGGAGCAAGTAAAAAAACACATTCAAAAACCAACAAAAAAACAATAATTTCTTTGCTCTCGAAAAATTTAAGCAATGTGTCTAAGGCGCACAATTTGTCTTACGACGAACCATCAAAGATTGACTGGTATCAGCATCACTTTTAGTTATTTGTGTTTGTTTTTCTTGTACTTTTGTTGCTGAAATTACGTATTTTTTATTGTATATTTGATTACTTATATTTATTTTATAGTGACTCTTACGGAACTCCTCAATAGCATAGTGGTTAGCGCAACCAGGGCAAAACTGAATGGCGTGGGTTCGACTCCCACTCGAGGACGTTACGTTTTAATCTTGTAATTTTTCCCATACCATTTTCTACTAATGTATATTTGATATCTTATTTCAGGTGAAATATGGCCCGAAGTGTTCAAATACACGAATCAAGCCGCACTATCAGGCGTTGTGTTACTGGCTAAAGCCGTGCTAGAGCGGGAGGTGCGAGAGTACCGCAGCGGTGTTTATCTACTGCAGGGACTCGAACCCGCGACCCTGGGCCATCTGCCGCCGCATAGCGCTGTTAGAGGACTCACGGATTTCTTTAGGAAACAGGTATGAAATAATTTTTAAAGTTTCTGCGGAAACATTATTCTCAAAATCTAATCTCAATTCATAGGTATATGGCGTAATACATAGTTAAGTATCGTATGGAAATCTATTATTTCGCATTAATTACTACACAAAAATTAAAAATCACTACTACTCAATATAATTTTTCCCTGGCCATTTGTCACCCAGGTATCCACGTCACGGGCCATGAGTCTAGTGTAAAACTTAAGTCATATTAGTCTAAATATAGGTTTAGATACTAAGTCTAGTTTTTTGTACCAGCTTAATATAAAAATGAATCAATCACTCCAGGTCACATCCCCTAGCTACGACTGTCCCGACGAAGTAACTCTATCGATCCTAGAAGCGATATCATCTGATCTGAGCAAGCCGCTTCCTCCCATGGACATGCATTTCATCCCCGAGGTCATCGCTAAAGGAGGCCCTTGGAGACGCGGGGCCATAGCACTCGTCGCTAGATGTGCTAAGGTAATCAATCAATCAATCAATCATCAATCAACCATAAATCAATCAATTATCAATCAATCACTAGACGCGTCCCATTGATCTTTATTATCCCGCAAGTCATTGCTCGAGGCGGGTTAGTGATTGCAATTGGAATCATCCATCAATCTATTTGTCTGTATCTCATATAAACAAAACGTGATGTAGGCTTTTTTTGTTATTTTATAGGTATCGCCGTCAGCAAGGTCGATAACTGAAAACTGGATTACAGGATTACAAAATGGAGATTCTGAGGTGAGTGATTTATTTGTTTGTCAATAAACCCAATATATCGTGAAGTAGCTAAACAATAGTGCTCGTTTTATTGAATAATTTTCTATATACTTGGAAAACTATATGCTTATAAAATAAAGAACATAAACAATACATACTTAAAGACTAATAACACGTTTCTACTTATAGTCTTCCATACAATCACTAACAGATAATGGTCATATAATCTCTTTTTTTTTCAGGAATCAGATATAATCCTCTTCTACACTCTCCTCCCTACTCTAACTCGCAGCATCCCCCCAAATACTCTTCGAGTTCCCTTAGAACGGACATTAGCCGACGCTTACGCCCCTATTTCCAAAATCAAAGCCAAAATTCCATACGAAATAACCCTGCTTACCCCTAAATTAAAATCCAACAAATCTGGAAAAGATGTCGAAACTGAAATGATTGCGACATCTGGCAATCCGTTGACTGAATCTGGCAAAGAATCGATGGAATCTGACAATGATTATCTATTTATACGACTGTTAAAGCTGATAAAAGAATGCTTGGATTGTGAGAATATACATGAAGCGAATAGAACGTTGATATCCCAGTTGATGGAGCATTACTTCACTATTATTAATGACGATAATGTGGTAAGTAAATAACATTATTATCATTATTCTTTCGCATTTTATGTAGTAACATTTTTGCTTCCATAAATGAATAACACTTGATTACGGTAAACCAATCTTAATTTTCAAGAAAAGATAAGAACATTCTTTATTACACACACCATTAATTAATATTTACATAAGAACCTAAAAACGCATGCGTAATGAGCGGTCTTATTGCCTAAAGCAATTTCTTCCAGACAACCTGAAGATGGAAAGAAAAACTGCAGAATGTAACTGGGCGGTGGTGTTAAAATTGTATATACTGTATTGTATTGTTACAGTCATGGCCACAATACGTAGAAACAAGCACATCCCTATCATCACTGCACATAGAGCGTATGTCCTCCCCCTCCAGCTGGTGGGAGGAAGACGCGGGAAGGTTAAGGCGCGCGGGGGCGGTGCGCGGCCGCCTCGCGCCGCACGCGCTCACGGAGATCGTGGACGCACAGACTGGGGACGTCAAGTGAGTGTCTGCTTCTTCTTTTATTTGTGGCGAACGTGACTGGCTATTGGGGTTTTGCAAGTGAACGAAACGGGTAACATCATGGTATATTATTCAAATGATAAGTTTCCCGATATTTCGACACTGTTGCAAGCGCCATGTTCACGGACAGATGTTCGTGTTCTAAAATTGTTAAATACCATGATAGTTTAAACAGTTATTTTGTAAGTGAGTATGATATATCATAATTATCACACATAGCACGATCATTAACCTCACAACGCTCTTGACAGCTAGACATTTCAAAGCAACCAAAAAGAAAATTAGAGCCGGTTCTATCCCATCAAGGATTAGGTAACAGTTCTCTGGTTATCAGGTCAGAAATACTATGAATTTGCTAATAACACTATTTGTATATTTTACAGTGAACAAGAATACTCGCTTTATTACCTATTCGCCGCGCTCCGGGACACGTCTATGGAATCTGAGGCGACTAGAGAATGGTTTATGCAACTTTTGGCGCGCACACAAGTCGCTTTCAATGAGTGAGTAACCCTTTGAGTTGGTAAAGAAAAAAAAATCCTCAAAGAGGACTCTATTAAATAAATAAAGCCTTTATTTACAACCTTCCAAAACATTATATCTTAAAACTAAATTAAATTTCTCTAATGACACCGGTTTCGTGAAGATTCTCTTGCTATTTAACATAGGCTGTTTTTCTAGTCCATGTTAAACGGGCTTTTCTTTGTATGTCGTCTTCCCATTTTCGATGCCGTCTGTCTTTTGTGTTGTCTAGGGCACCATTCTGTTGTCTTTTGACCTACAATTAAATTCCACACTATCTGTAACTATCCGTAACTGTAGTATTATTTTATTCTTTTTTGTATTAGCTGTAGGTTTATGAATTTTATATATTTATTCTAATTTTAACACCACCGTCCAGTTACATTCTGCCGTTTTTCTTTCCATCCTCAGGTTGTCTCAAAGAAATTGAGCAATAAAACCGCCCATTACACAAACGTTTTTGTAGTTTTTAAGTTCCTATGTAATTATTGGTGTCTGTAATAAAGAATTATCTTATCTTATTTTACAGAAATGAAAGTAAATCAATAAAAAGCTACCTGTATACGGTATTCGCGGTGTCCGTGGCGGCTTTGAGCGGGCACTGGGCGCTGCTTGAAGACGCGGCGCCACTGCTGCAGAGCGCCAACAATGGGACCTACTCCTTATTACCCGCCGCCACGCACAGCCTACTGGCTAGGAACGGCTGGGGAGACTGCACTTTGCAGGTTAGAGTTTCAGGTTTTTTGACAGCAACTTCTAGCCCCGTGGATAATAAGATCTAAGATTGTCTAGATGTGCTAGATTTCTATAATATTTTCAATTATGTAGGTTTAGTTTTTTAGGACCTTTAGTTTTATTGTACGCATCTGAAAATAAATATCTAGTTCTTTTTGTGTGTCTTTCCTATATCGTTGAAATAGCGGAGTGTCTTGCAATATGAGAACGGGGGTGAAAGCCTTTTGACAAGAGAAATATACCTAATGAGAATGGATAAAAGTAAATCGTCTATTCTATTCTATAAGGAAAAGTATATGGGTAGGTTTTATACCTAATTATTTATTTACTTTCAGGTTTTGGAATGGCTATGGCACACGCGCGACAGTTTAGGCGGTGAAATAGCCGGCTACTGCCAGAAGACGTTGATATCCCTTCGACATACGGAACCTTTCGCCAAACACAAAATCTGGACCAGACTGTGAGTACCTATTGTTAACCATCTGCCATAGCATCCTTATCTTGTGGATATCATCGTAACAAGTTAAACAAGTCATATACAGCTTCGTATCCACTAGGCAACATTTGGAACGCGACACGTGACGCCTAACATGTGCAACTAACTCTGTACAACAGCGCGCGCCAGCTGGCGCAACATTATAGTGTATGGGTAGATAGTCAATTTTGTTCAATATAAGTTCCGCGCTCTTGAGTTGTGCAACATTTCGCGCGCCAAATGTAGCCTTATGGCCTTGTGGCTGATCCGCATGCCCAGTATTGGGACGCTGTTGGTAAATAATATATTTTCTTAAAACTGCTTAGGAATGTAAATTTTTGTTACAGAGAAAACCATTTTGGCCAGGATATTGTTGCAGAATAAGAAAACACGTTTATATCAGATTTTGTATAATTCTGAAATAGTTCTTATCGTAAGAAGGAATAAATATATTATTTTTGCTACAGAATATATTATTTATTATCTATGGTTTTCTAAATAACTGTACAGTACATTCATTACTTTTACTGGCTTTTCTATTACATTTAGCTTTCAATATAAAGCACAATAACTAAAGTCAACATTTGAAGAGTTTCTAGATACAGAATTCAACCTTATTACTATATGCGGTCTGATCACCCACGCTACTAAAAAGATGACTTTTGTTTCAACAATACTGGCATAAGATGCTTAAGTTAATATTTACATTTACAACAGAATATCATATTACTAAACGATTACACCAGCAATGTTTATATCACTCCAAGAGTCCAATCACACACTAAAGTATCAAAAAAAGACATAAAATAGATGTGTAATTAACACACAGAACTCCTCAACAAATACTGCTGCAATTCTACCATTCTGACATGATAACACCATTTGACGTATGTACAGTGCACGTCTGTCGCCCTCGCACACTACAGGGTGTGCGAGAGTCGGGCTCAAACGGCCGTTTCGTCGGCTGGAGGTTTGTCATTGGTTATAATATAGTTGGGGTTGAGGTTCGGGCCTTTAGGGACACGGATTATCTCGTCATTTTCAATTGTAAAGTCTGCTGGCGTATTCTGTAAAGAGAAAATGAAATTCAAACAGACACAAACAGTAACTTATTAAGTGTATGTAATAATATTGTTACATTGAACATACAATTTGTATAACTACATAAAAGTGTAATTCTAACCTGAACTAAAAATGGTTCTTTTTAACAATTTACGTAATGTATTTATGTATTAGATGTATGTAATAAATATGGAAAGACTGCGTAGTGAAAGCTTGGTTTAGGCGCAAAAACACTTGTTTTTATACATATAATAAAGCTATTTTAATTATGTATATTAATTTTTACATAATCTTATATTATAAAAGAAAGTCGTGTTAGTTACTTCACTTATAACTAAAGAACGGCTGAACCGATTTAGCTGAAAATTGGCAGGGAGGTAGTTTAGAGCCAGGAGAAGAACATAGGATACTTTTTACTCTAATATAATGCGGGCGAAGCCGCGGGCGGAAAGCTAGTCTTATATATAAAAGAAAGTCTTGTTAGTTACTTCACTTATAACTAAAGAACGGCTGAACGGATTGGGTTGAAACTTGGCAGGGAGGTAGTTTAGAGCCGGGAGAAGGACATAGGATACTTTTTACTGCTTTTTAAAAAATCTAATATAATGCGGGCGAAGCCGCGGGCGGAAAGCTAGTTTATAATGAAAGCCACGTCAATGTAATCATGTAAATTTTTTTTAACGATGTATGTCCTTAAATAATGATATCTGCATGCAAGAATAAACGAAAGAAATACCTCCAAAGTCGTATATCTTTTGTGCAGCGTCGTAGGTTTAACCGTGGACCGTAGTCGAGGCGCGTCTGTCGTAGGTTTACCCATGGGCCGTAGTCGAGCCACGTCCAACAGCCTCGACGCCGCCGACGCGAACGGCACAGCCTGGGGCCGCGGCGACGAACCGCGACACGTGCCGATGCGGGATAGAAGGCGCGCGCTGGAAAGTTATATGCTGAAAGTGCCATGGAAATCAGCGCGCACTGTGCTAACTTACGAAAAAGTGCGCAATAGGTGCATTTATTTCCGAAAAATCTAATAAATTAAAACAACCAAATCAAACTCTAAACTATGTTATGTCTAAGGCTATGTTGTGCTGGCTTCAGAATAGTACCACCCTATCTCTGCTCGCGGGTATCGTCAAACCAGCTAAATTAGCCAGCAGTGTTCTTTCTTATAATGTGCTGTACTAACTTAATGGGGTTGGTAAGCGTTAGTACCTAATCAAAGTAAATATACCAAGCAAGTCCCTTATGTCAATATACTCTTATTGTGCTTTATTGGGAAAACCCGTGGCGAAATATTTCTCGATAATAATGTTCTATCCAAAACTGAAAGAATTGTTCAAATTGGACCAGAGGTTCCTGAGATAAGCGCGTTCAAACTAACTATTCAACTTTATTTGTATAGATAATACTTACGCATCCAAAAGCTTCAGCAGCAGTTCATTATACGCCTTGTACTCCTCATAGCCAAACTCCCCGGGATGGTAGCGAGCATACTCGTAGGTATCACAGAACTCCTGCACCAGCTTCTGGTCCAGTCCGTTGAGCGCGCCCGCCAGCGTGTCCTTCAGGAAACGACGCACCGAGTCGCTTGGGTGGCGACGCAAGTTCGGATCATGCCGGCATATCTCGTCTTCTGTAATAATTTTATTTGTGATCAGTCTCTTGACTATTCTAATTCTAATTTGTTGTAGGGGAACTAGGATCTGCACTGACGTCTCGCTATGGAGCGTATTGTGCATTGTCCCCTTGCATAACACTCTTGACTATAAGCAAATTGGTTGTAGAGCTGTTGTCTGGGTTAAGTGGTCACTGCTGAGTAAGCTGCTTTTTGTTATTAATAAAACTAATATTATGATCACTGAGTGGTGCAGATATAATCCTATTCTATTCTTAGGATTATATCTATCTTATATAGTAAAATGTTCTATCTACAATATTTAATGTACTTTCCCTCCATGTGGCATGGCCGTGGGACGCCCTGTATATACCTGCTGCTTTTTCAGTGGTTTTATGGATTTTCCCATGTTAAAAGATATCATATCTATATCAATAATGAAATAAATATGTAAGCTATATCAATAATGAAATAAATATGTCCTAAATAATTATAATACAATACATATTTGGAGATAGTTTTTTTCATTATTTTTTAACACAAATTAATGTCCTTTCCTTAAAGATAACACTAATGGTTCTTACATACCTAACGTCTTAAGATCATCAACTGCTCTGAACCGGTAATGGTAAGGCTGCTGAGGCGCCAGTATGTAGTGTGAGGGCTCCGTGCTCAACAGGCGAGGTTCATGCATTATACGTGGCACTGCTTCTATCCTGCGCTCAATACTTCTTTTCAAACACTGAAAAAGGTTTTAAATAGCTGGTGAGTTTTTGCTATTTTATTTCACTAGGACAATGCTAGTTTATTATGTCATAGGTTACTACTTACTTATGTTTTTTTTATTTATGGCTACCTAATGAATATTAAAATGTTATTGTTATTTTAGTACCTTGCTAAGTTCTGTGTAATCATAAAGTAACGAAGAAAACGTAAATCTAGGTAAACACGATGTTACTTTGAGAAAACAACGTCGCTGATTTAACATTGTAGATGGGCCTGTGCCTAAGAAACCTTCAATATCACAGAAATCGTTTTTGAGGGTCTCTGAGTCTGGAATATAAACATGGGTAAGTGTATCAGAAATCTAGCACCCGTAACACAAAACACAAGCTTAGAGTTTATCACGGGGCTAGATGTCTCTGTGTGAATTGTCCAGCGATATTTATTTATGGGTACGTACTTTTTTTGCGTCTGTTCCGATAGAAACGTGAGGACCTCTGCGAGACCGAAGTGCGAATCTCGAGATCTGTCTCTTCGCAAATATGAAGAGTATCACAAACGTAAGCACACCGGCGGCTATTATGAATATTATATTCTGACTTGTGATTTGATTCATGGTTGTGCCTCATGAAAAACTCAGAAGTTAATGGAAAATTGAGCAACCATCAAGACAAAAACATCAGAACCCAACAATTCATCAAAACAACTATAACCTGCGCAATTAAAAGTGAATTCTGTAAATGGCGGCGGGTAGGTATGGTACGGTTGGCAAAACAATTTCTCAAACAGGCCGGCGTCACGACGAATTTCCCATACAAACATAATACCAAAATTATTTGTAATTCGAGCATATTTCCACGGTATTATTGTATTATTATTATCTAAATAGTATTTTTATCTAGGTCCCTACAGAGTTTTTTTTACAAAATACTTATTTTAAATGAAATTATTTTTTTAGTAAAGTAAAGTAAAGAGTTTAAACAACTTTGCGTTATAAACCCGGCGCTTTTATAAAGGTCCTCAATGTGATCATTCATACGAACGCTTTTAAATCACTTTCGTCTCGTCCCTCGCTTTAGAAAGCCGTGGGAATTTTTTTTTGCTAAATAACTAGCTATAGCGATTTGTGTTGCTAGAAGAAGAAAGAAAAAAAGGACATTCTGGGTACATCCTCTGAATGAACAGAGATACTTAAAATAACAGTTTGTGACACTGTACGAAGATTCGACAAGTATACAAGATTTGACGAATTATTGGAATATTTCTACTAATACTCATCGTACTAATCGCAGCGCCGGCGTTTTTTTAATAGTGTGAATAATAATAAAAAGTTTCATACGGCCTATTACCAGCACTTTTCGTTGAAAATGCAACACTGCTCGATAAAAAAGCGTCGCGTTCTAAAATCGCCGACGTGTGAACACGTACTTGGGTATGCCTAAAACGTTCAAATAGAACATAATTATTATGTTCTATTTGAACGCTTTTTTAACGGACGTTAAAAAAGCTCTCGTGCGAATTAGGCCTGACTGACTATTTTTTTGTAGCGCGTACTTCACTGTGTGAGTATAGACAGCGATAGAGAGTGAGCGAGAACGCATGCGAGCGGACGCCATTTATAATTCGCTTCTATATGTGCGCAGGTTATACATACATTTTCTTCTTCTTTTATTTGTAGCGAAAACTTTCATTTTGACATTGTACGATTTTATTTTATGACAGTGACATTTACAAGTGCTGCCCGATGTGTCTTCCGCGTTGAACACAGGTATGATTATGATGAAGGTTCTGTAGACCACATATTTTTTAATTGTCCTATTAGGTGTCCATCTCTTTATAATTTTCTCCCTTCCAATATTCCTCATCCTACATGCCTTAAATCCCTGCTATTTCTTACTTTCTCTCCCCCTGTAATTTATGCTCTATGTAAATATGTAGATTATCATAACATTAAGTTGTAATTGCAAATAAGTATGTAATATTTTTATGAATATATTTATGTTATTTCATTAGAATTTGTTTATGTTGTTTTAGATACCATCAATCTATGGAAATTCAATTATACTAGTAATATGGTAATGTTCTCTCCCTTTATTGTTAGTATCTCTACATTACCATGCTTATGAAACTTTGACGTGGACGCTTGTAAACTGCGACAAGTTAAATCGCACTTGGACACTGGCCAAATTGCTTTAACAAAAAGCAGCAAGCCATAAACTAAGAAGAAGAAGAAGAAGAACACAGGTATGAAAGAAGGCTGATCATCATCATGATGGTCCTAAATAGTATTTGTAGTATTTTGATTATATTTAGCTATTAGCAATGATTGGCTATTAGGAACTTTGTAACTTCAACATGGTCGAAATTAGGAACTTTGTATTTAAACAAACAGATTAAATACCTACCCTCATCACAGAACATAATATATAACATTTATTCGAATTCATAAAAATATTTAAATATGACATCCCACAAGAAAATGACAAAATCTTGAATCAGAAATGGAATTAAGTTGGTGTTACAGGTAGGTACTTTTATTAAATATGACTAATAAATAGAAAACTTTGAACTAAAAAATTATAATAATTATGTACCTACTAGCGAATATATCCTTACTAATAATTATACATGTAATAAAGTAACTCTATCTGTCTGTCTGTCTGTCTGTTAGGTACGCTTTCCCGCCTTAACCTCTCAACCGATTATGATGAAATTTGGTACAGACAATCTTTAGGCGCTGAGACAGAACATAGGCTACTTTTTATTTCCACGCGGGCGAAGCCGCGGGCGGAAGCTAGTACATTATAAACGTTAACAAATATAGGCACAGCTGAGGCATAATGCTCATAGCTCTTAGGCATTACTATAGGTACCTTATATGCATATATATTTTATATAGCTTGTTGGTAATAGGTTTTGTAGGTACCTACTTTTGAGGGCATCACTTCAGATTTTTACAATTACAAACCTCAAGATTCATGTTTAAGTAATTCAAATTCATACCCAAGTTAAAACATAAATTCCATCATCATGATTATTTCTATCGAATCGAACTGGGTGCGGCGAATGTCTTTGGCGGGAAAACGTTGTTTGCATAATAATTTTAATACGGCGGCACTGCCGACGTGCGATGACCAATGATGACGTTATATGGAAACTAAATGGCCTGAAATGTAGGTACAATGGGTGCTTTGACTTATTTGGTCACCTATTTTTCCATTAGGTACCTACTTATAGTGTCGCTGGCTCCTTAGTCATGCATGTCATAATAAAATTTATATAAAATACCTACTTACCTACCTATTTCGTACTTTGGCTACTTATGTAGGTACCTGGTTTACCCTCTAATCCAAATCGTAGGCATATCCCTATCCCCCATCCGATAAGTAGATACCTACCAACTTGGAATTCATAGAGTACTTACCTATTTACGAAGCGTGTCCTACGCTTTAGCATTAAGACACTATTTTAGTGACGTTCCTCATACTATTTGTCATACTATTGCTAAAATCGTCGACCTTCTATTCTAGTAGTTGTCATGTAATCCTACTAACATTATAAACGCGAAATTTTGTGAGTATGGATAGATGGATGTTTGTTACTATTACAATCGTATTTATGATAGGTTAATTATCAACAGTTATGATAATCCTGAAATCAGTCATTTTTCCCTCGCAGAAAAATACATAATAATAAGTTTAAGTAAAAATTATTTTCTTCAAAAATGGAGAAGGTTCTAAATCTTAGAGAAACAACGGTATTTTTTATAGGTAATAAGTTATTACTAGACAAGATGGAAAATAAATCTCCAAGTTTTGCTAAGTTATTTGTGTTGGTAGGTATATTTTTTTTAAATATGGTAGGGACCTACCTACTTTTCTAAACATTTTTTGAAACTATGAAAATTCTCACCTACATTATATTTTAAACTAGTTGACCCCGCTCGGCCTCGCCCGTTTTTTTTTGTTTTTTTCACCTTTTAAACCTTCCCTGTAGGTAAGTACCTACTACTACGAACATTTCAAGACCAAGACCAGCTCAATCGGCCCAGCCAGAGTTTTAGCCAGACTAACGAACGGCGATTCATTTTTAGGGTTCCGTAGCCAAATGGCAAAAACGGAACCCTTATAGATTCGTCATGTCCGTCCGTATGTCACAGCCGTTTTTCTCCGAAACTATAAAAGCTATAACATTGAAATTTTGTGAGTAGATGTATTCTGTGAACCGCACAAAGATTTCAGAAAAAAAAATAATAAAATTTGGGGGTCCATACTTAGGACTGAAACATAAAAACTTTTTTTAATCGAACCCATACGTGTGGGGTATCTATGAATAGGTCTTCAAAAATCATCTGAAGGTTTCTTACATCATTTATTTGTAAACTAAATATTTTGCACGTGAGACTCTTCCAAAGTGGAAAACAGAGTGTCCCCCCCCCCCCTCTAACTTCTAAAATAAGAGTATGATAGAGCTAAAAAAATATATAATGTACATTACCACAAAAACTAACAACGAAAATTGGTTTGAACGAAATCTGTCAAGTAGTATTTTTATAATACGTCATAAACTATTTCATATAAATAACTGCTGCGGAAGCCTACATGGGCGAGCCCGACACGCACTTGGCCACTTTTTATTTATATATAGATGTAAGTACCTATGTAAGTACAAATTAAAATTTTAATACTAGGTACTTTTCACAAATCTCCCCTTCAATTCATGTACAATCGTTTTATGTTTCCATATTATCTTCCATTGACTGGGCAAAATACTGCGCATTCTAATCGCGTCCGCTAGCTTCACAATGGCGATGAGACGGCACGTGAAGCTATGCGCACGCGTCTTTTGCAACAGCCAAATGTTTCTACCAATAAACAAGCTTCAAATTCAGTTAACATAACACAGACAGTAATTTTTAGTGAAATAGCTTTATTTAAAGAAATAATACTCGTAATGTCTCCATTTATAAGGTTAGGATTAATTTCTTGGGGTAAATGCGTCTGCTGTTATGGGGCAATTGCGACTATGAGAAGCATTTGCCCCCAAAACTTATATCATCAACGTTTTTCTTGTCGTTTACGATTGTAATAACGATTTCAATTCTGAGTACAAGATATAAAATGTCTAATGAACGTGTATCTAAAACACCTGAAGGACAAGCAAACAAGATATAATTTTATTGATTGATATTCGCAATGATTGATATCGCAAAATGATAGTTGGTACATACCTATTCGTAATTTATTTCTAGTTCAATAATTTAAATAACCGATTAACACTTTTTTTGAACTCTCCCAAACGAATCACCAACTTAATTTACCTTACCGTAGCAGAAGAAAAGGGCTATTTTTTTACCTTACTCATCAAAATGCAACCGGAAAGCGATAAGGCAGTTATAATCTACATAGGAAGCACCTTTCGCCTCCTCGATTAGGGAAGCGAAATGTTCAAAATATTATTTGAATCACGTAACTATCGTGAACATTATAGCGGAAACCAGCCAGGGCCAGGATATCCTTTCTGGTTATGGAGAGCCGTCTCCATAGCATCCAGACGCACTTATATCTCCATTCCTGCAAAACAAAATGGTTGCCGCTGCCATTTTGTAAAAGAAGCGCGTACGCCGTTTCCTGCTACGAAAAGAGCCACCTATTGTTACAAAGGAGGGGATGCGTGTGTTATGCATACAGACAAGTTGATAAGTAGGTAGCACATAAAAAAATGCTGGCCCTACGAGCCCTGCTTGCGCATGAGGCGTTTAATAAGAATTTTGGACGTTTATTCAAACCACTTCGCCGGGGAACTAAATAAATAGCTAGGTACCTCCACCAAACTATTGTAGATTCTTCTTTATGCTATTTTTTTATTTATGTAGCTACATACCACACAATATAGTTTAAATACCTACATACATATATTTAATAAGAGGTGGTAGGTAATACAATACTAAATTACAAAAAAATATATAATTATAGTTACGTTTATCATTAGCCAAGCACATGTACCGATTTACGTTGCGTAGTAATTATATTATGTTCTGTGGTTTAGGTACCTACCTACTAGGATCTACCCGCGATTTATCAAATAGGATAGACTGATGTATATACCTACCTATGTTGTACCTTTGTGTATGTTGAGCTAAATTATTTTGAACTTTCAAATTACTCTTACGTCCATAAATTCATAAAAACTCGTTGGAGTTATGAACGTCTAAGACTTTGTTTTCTATTACCTAGAGTTGGTTTTTAAATTTTTAGAATAGCTAGAGGTAGGTGTATATATACCATGGTGTTGCTCTGTCAAAACGTTAGTTGGTAGGTAGTTGTAGAATGGTGGTACTCACACAATGTTTGTAATTAGTATTCATCTGGGCGCGTGTAGTGTCTTCGCGGTGGGGACGGGTTATTAGCCGGTGCCGCCTCCGCGCCAGGCATATTGTTCCGAGGTCTGCCCACCGAGGCACTGAGCGCCGCTCGCTCGCTAACCGCTAATTCACTCTGTCAATATTTAAACTGCGGTACCGTTCGGACGATTTCACCGCCAGAAGAACTCAAGCCGGTGGCTGGGAAGGCAAGAAGTCGGCATAGCTGTTTGATGAATATACGGCTGTGTCACTTCGAGCCAGCTCAATCCATCGGCTATCATCAGATCCTGAGGATTTTTTGAAGAACGAAGATTTCTTGGTCGCTCCCGTAAGAAAATTCCTTGAGTACGATCGTTCCCGACCGCAACGGGAAAGCGCGCGCATCTGTCTTTTTGACAGCTGTCATTGCGTTCATTTTCACGGGCACTGGCGATCTGTAGGAGGAAAAGGAAAATCTTTATTTTTATCACACACGACGATGTTCCCGTGAAGTGCGACCGGCTGTGAACGTGCGTGACGAAAACGATACGAAAACACGACTGCAGAATGGCGAACGACGAAGTAATAGGGCCGCGAAAGACGATGTTTATATTAGTGATTGTTGTGGGATGTTTCGCAGTGCTGTGGCCTAGGATCCTGTCTCCGTTGATCCTGGGCCCGTCGGCTCAGCAGCTCCAGCCCAACCAGTTCGACCGGGACGCAGGTACCTAACGTCGGTATTTATAACACAAGCTCAATGTCAATATCGCCGAACGCGCGACTTTCGGTACTTGAAACGCGCCTATTCTTTCTATACAAACAAATAATTTAATTAATGTGCTATCTTCACTATTGTATAGAATATATTTTTGCTATAGTTGTTATAGAGCTAGAGTAATAAAGTAACTTAAATGAAAACATCAATATACCTAGCTAATTAGTTCTTTGATAATAAATAAATAAATAATAATAAATAAATAAATATTACTGGACAATTTTTACACAGCGACATCTAGCTAGATATAGCTTAGCTTAGTTGGTTGGTAGCTAAAATATTACGGTTTTGCGTAATATTCGCAATTATCTAGTGAGCAGGTACATGTTACTATTTAAACAGCTATGGCTTGGTCAAGCTGTTGACAGAATGTGTTTGCTGATCATCTGATTGGAATGTGTACAATAGGATTAAACTGAGGTTAAATGCTTGTAATTTTACTGATGAATTAATTTATTTAAAAAATTTGTTCACAAGTTTTGCTTCACAATTTGAAAAATATTTATTCAAATAATTTTTGAAGGATATTTATTATCAAAATGTTTGTGCTGTCTTAATTATTAACATAGCAGTATTCATAAATTAATAAACAAACAGCAAACATTATATTAAAAAGGGTCTTTTTAGGTCACATACTGATTAAGATTATACAAGGAAAATGAAATGCATATTTAATTGTTCAGTAATAAATATTTTATTGTAATTCATATTTGTTAAGGAAAATCAAGAAATGATGTAATCAAGATTTTTATACACAGAAAAAATATTATTACCGTGATATTAATTACTAAGTTCACTACACTAGGATGCTGTGAAGTCATGTTTGGGTCAGAGCTCGCAGTTCTGGAGTTGATCAACGAAGTCTGCAGCTCAGTTGTCAACCTCAACGGAAAGAATGTCTACACAGCCTCTGAATGCAGGAAAGCAGTAAACGAAACCTGTGGAGTAGACATTGCTGCCTTCCTCAAACGGACAGATAATGTTGGCAAAAACTCCAAGTTACTTGTCCAGACAATGCAGAGCAGTAATAGCTCTTGCCTGAAAGAACATTTTGGTGTCCCCATGATGAGTTTGGGTCAACATTTTGCTTACAACTCATTAAGTTTAATGGACAGTTAGTTTTCCAATTTTTACTCTTGTGGACTACTAATAGCATGGAAATTTTGATTGTGTAACTAATTTAATTTACAGTTGGGATTTAATCAATTAATGCTAATGTTTATTCACTAACATTAATAATAGGCGGAATCAAATAAAGTAAAACCACCTATGTGTAGGTATTTAATCAGACAGTTGTTAAGAACATCTGGTTTAAATTTCTGTATTAATAAGAGACACCAATACCTTTGAATCATTGATATTTTTTCTGTTACATTCATTAATTGGTTCTATAAACTCTAGCTTCTTACTGAAATAAAATATCTGGTCGTAATATTCAAATAAAATACAAAAACACAAAAAGTTTCACATAATAAAATTCCAAGTAGAATCAATTGGCTCCGTACTAGTCATATGACTTTAATACGTTAATTAAGCTTATTTTCAGTGGGTATGTGTACTTCTAATCACCATAATTTTAAAACAAACTTATTCTAACTGCGTCGTCCAAATGAAAATATTATAAATTAATTTTAAAATTTCAAGTTTTCTTTAAAACCTTGAACATTACTAGGTACATAGGTATTCTATACATTAATAATAGTAGTGTTAGGTACCTATAACTGCCGATTACGTCTTCTGTGCTAACAACTATCTTACAATAATGCTCTTAACCAGTATGTAAATTATCATGTGACTTACTAACTGATCTGTAAAAATAGATGTCTTGCGTGCTTGGGAAATTTGTGTGACTTTGTATGGGAAAATGAGTGACTTGAACTTACTTGTGACGCTTATTTTATTAAGAATTACGATTATTAAGAATTATTATTACGACATATTTCAAATTACGTATAAATTTCGTATCTAATAATCATCATTCTTTTGTTTTCAAAAATAAGTACTTACGTTTATTTAAAATTTTATTAAATTTAATATTAATTAAATTTCAATTATACAGTGATTTTAATATCTTTCAGCACAATTTAAATAAATTTTATGAAATCAAATAATTATTTAACTAACAAAATAATAACAATTCACTTTAAAATATGATTCAGTTATAATAAATACATACCAACTGCTTCCTTTAGGTGAACTTTTAAACTATGTAAAGAATTCACAGACCTATGTAAAGAATAATTGACAGACGTCAAATGTATAATAATGGCCTGACTTTAATTAGCCGTACTGGCCCACAGCTGGGTAAAAGCCTTTTTCTCTCTTTTGCCTCTTTTTTCTTCCCGTTCGAGCATTTCCTCAGTCCGGTATGTTAGACAGACGTCGAGCTTGTCCCTCTATCGAATCCTTGGCCTTTTTGGCCAGTGCTCAATAAATATTGAGCGCAATTCATCATCGTCAGTAGCAGTGAATAACATCCTCTGATCTCGATACTCTGTCAATCACAAATGTCTGATGGTTATGCTCTGATTTTAACACCTCAAATGTTATCTAAACATTATGCAACTCTTTCAAACGTGGTTTAATAATTTGAACTATTGTCGGTAGCATGAAGCTATTACACTCGAGAGCAATGAATCCGGGTCACTCAAAGAATCCAAAAAATCTCGGAAAGTAAGAATGCTAGGTTAATGCAATAAATTGTATTTAATAGACAATTTAATACTCCTTAAATGAAAGTTAAAAAAATATGAGTCACCATACATTTTATTTACACAAAATTACATAAAGAAAAAAAACTGCTGATCTCTCCTTAAAACAAAAATAGGAAACATGAAATTTTTGAACTTTATGACGATTTTCTTGAATTTCAATACTTCGTATTACCTCCTCGTGCTTCCATTACTGCGTTTACGCGGTTTGGCATGCTGTACACCAAGTTCCTTATACGATTTTGGGGAATATTCTCCCATTCCTCTGTGAGAGCAATTTTGAGCTCAGGAAGCGTGATTGGGGGAGGGTTTCGTTGTTTTACGCATCTCCCTAGCTCGCCAGACCAGGAACGGGCAGAACTAGGTGTACCACAGCACGAGAAGACCGATACTTGGTGAACACCATGCTTCGAAATCGCTTTCTCACAGGAACTGAACTCACAAATCAGTTTCGACGCCTCGGAGGCAGTAACCCAAGTGCATGGACAGTAAGACGTCGGCTTGCTGAATCTAACTTAAAACCCCTTAGACCTGCAAACGGCCCTAAACTGGAGCGTGGCCATCGTATTTCAAGACTAAGATATGCCCAGAACCACGTAAATTGGAGTATTGAAGATTGGTCGAAAGTTATGTTCTCCGACGAATCAAAATTTATGCTCTACAAGCACGATGGAAGACACAGAGTGTATAGAAGACCAGGGGAAAGATTCAAGCAAGCATGCATCGAAGAAAAAGTAGCCTACGGTGGTGGGTCTGTACTTGTGTGGGCCGGAATTTCCTCTGAAAGTCGCACAGAGCTGGTGATCATAGAAAACGGCTCTTTAACTAGCGTAAGATATGTGGAAGAAATCCTCAACGAACACGTTGGTCCATTTATGGTCAATTTGGGTGAGGATGCTATATTTATGCATGACAATGCCCGACCTCATACAGGTAGGATTGTGAATGACTACCTTCAAGAGATGAACATTACTTGTATGGAGTGGCCAGCGCGCAGCCCGGATATCAACCCGATCGAGCATGCTTGGGACGAGCTAGGGAGATGCGTAAAACAACGAAACCCTCCCCCAATCACGCTTCCTGAGCTCAAAATTGCTCTCACAGAGGAATGGGAGAATATTCCCCAAAATCGTATAAGGAACTTGGTGTACAGCATGCCAAACCGCGTAAACGCAGTAATGGAAGCACGAGGAGGTAATACGAAGTATTGAAATTCAAGAAAATCGTCATAAAGTTCAAAAATTTCATGTTTCCTATTTTTGTTTTAAGGAGAGATCAGCAGTTTTTTTTCTTTATGTAATTTTGTGTAAATAAAATGTATGGTGACTCATATTTTTTTAACTTTCATTTAAGGATTATTAAATTGTCTATTAAATACAATTTATTGCATTAACCTAGCATTCTTACTTTCCGAGATTTTTTGGAGTCTTTGAGTGACCCGGATTCATTGCTCTCGAGTGTATATTGGTTTATCGTCGTGGTATAGTAGTGATAGTGCTACTTTAATCTGGCCTTAGTAGATTTTAGTTCAAATATTTGCACTTTAATTAAGCAATCGTGTTTGTTTGATGTTAGTAAAAGATGGAATGGATAAGTCGATTGATTTGATATAAATTAAAGAAAAATAAACAAAATTCGTTTGAGCTTAAATTGACAGATTATTTAGAGATTTACATTTAAAAAAAAATCGGATTGAGAGAGATATTACGTGCACATTATTTTTATTAGTCAAAATATTATTTCAATAGTTTGTAAAAAACTTATCAAACATAATAAGTTAAACATTGGATCATAACAGATCTGTAACATTCTGTTCTGTAGATTATAGGTAGTTATTATATGAATCATTTTTAACTGTCTTAATACCGTGTCCTTCAGAATTAATGTATGAATGAATATAGATATTGTACAAGCCAGTATCCTTGAGTAGGACCAGTTAGGTACTTACCTCTGTGTAGGAAGAAGATCTGTTAAGTCTGCGTGGGAGGGCGCGGTTTTGCAACGAGCAAGCGCAAGCGCATATCCTAATTTACAAGGTCAACCCACGGACCCCGAGCTCTTAGAAAGTAAGCCCTCGAAGAATAATGAATAAATAAATATTTATTATTATATTCCTGAGATTAAAAAAAACAAACTATCGTAAAATACTTCTTGAATTTATTAGTAACATCCATGGAAATTGCCTGACATGCAGTTCAAAACTTTACTCGTAACTATAGTTTTTTTTGTTTTACTTATCCAAAAGACTACCTAAGTACTTAATTTGTTGTATTGCGACATTACCTATGATTTTATCAGTTATAAAAATAATATAAGCTGCTCACAGTCGTTGGTTAGTGCCTAGTGTAATCGATATCCAATTGATTTCAACGATAATATTACCAGAATTCTATTAAAAATAGTTTTCAAAAATGTATTTGTACGTTAAACACAAACAGACGGACGCTTTCACAATAGAACACGGTATTTCAAGTAATTCTCGTTTCAAACAGGCCTCAAGAGAACAAAAGTGTTAGCACTCATTGTCACCTCGCTAAGGTCACTATGCCGCTGTTTGTCTTAGCGAATGACTTAAAGGTAGATACGCCATCTTTTCTGTAAGTAACAAGATTTAAAGCATTTTTTCTTAAATTTAACATATAATTACCTTTTTCTTCTCTCATACCTATAAATTTGTCAGGCAAACCCGTTTATGACTGCAAAAAGGATATATCCATACCCATAATCCACACTAACGGTTTGTTGCTGTTTATTTATGGAATATGAGTTTTAACTCAGAATAAAAGAAATCGGTAAACTTTTGATAACGGTCGTTGAAGCTTATTTATATAAAAGAAAGTCGTGTTAGTTTATTCTATTTATAACTCCAGCGGGTGAATCGATTGGACTGTAAATTGGTGGAGTGGTAGCTTAGACCCAGGAGAAGGACATAGGATATTTATGATAATTTAGAGAGGGAAAATATTATATTGCAGGCGAAGCCGTGGGGAGATAAGCTAGTTGGTGATAAAAAGCGTCAATAACAGTTGAACTTTTATTGGATCTACATATCTAAGAGATTGAGAATGGAATAGGAAAAGGTTCTTCTACAGGAAAACAAATGCCAACTTTAACCGTTTGTGGTTACATAGAACTGTTAAAACATTATCTCGTCGCCCTTAAATTTACATTCATGAGCGTATCGCAAGTAACAAAGCTCTTAACGGCCTTTCTGGCTCATACTGATAAGGCGAGTTTCTACAGGTCTTTCAACATGTGCCTCTTGTGGCGCCTATCTAAACACCAACATCTGCCTAACGCATGTCTATGGGAAATATTTGTACAACACATTACACTTACGCTTAACCAGTTTTAGGTATGTCACGGATAGGCCTTGGACGACCATATGGGTTTTTTAAACAAATTAGGTAATGTGCCAATTGGTGAACTCGGTCACATTGCTCTGATGCTGTACTAAGCGACCGCATTTTTGATACCTTTACTTTACTTTAAAGTTAAATGCTCGAGGGAAGAATCTTTCTATTTGTGCTGTCTGTTCTCCTTACTGTTTAAATATTCCTGTGGTATCAATATCAATAAAAGTTTTATTACCATTTGTGTTGGGAAACCAAAAAGCTACAAAACAATTGAATTTTATCACTGTGCCTGTTGAACCTTTGTCCGTTTCCAGTACTTTTTAACTGCAAGTTTACCACAACTTTATAAATTAAATGACATGTCGCTTTTGTCCATTCTATAAAGGCGGCCTTTAAGTTTAATGGAATAAACGTATCAAGGAAAAATGTAGGCCCGGCTTTCAATGGTAGATTAATTTAACAATGTCACTCAATATACCAAACCAACATAGTGCATGATTCACATCGCACTGGAATGCGTTAAATTAGGAAATGACCGGTTTTCCGAATGAAATAGACGCTACAATTAAATTTAAGCGATGTGTTTTTGTTGCTTATTTTATGCGTAAATCATTATTTTAAAATTTATTCCCGAATACTGTTAACTTCGTAAAATATCTTAGTTTTCACCGGAATGAGTAGGTTTATATTACTTTAACACATATCTAAAATTCAATTTAACATGGCTATGTTGTAGCCGCTTTTGTGTGTTGTGTATAATAATATAATGGACGAAATGAAGTGTGTTCTTTATGTACTAATAAAAAATAAATGAATTTGAAAGACTTCCTCAGCTATTCCATAATCAAATATGTTCCAGCTATGAAGCAAGAACGCACTCCGTTCCGCGCAGGGCCGCACCCAGCCCTACGAGAGCGGGGGCGCGCGATCCCCGCCGGTGCCCCGCCTGCCCCTAGAGCTGCCACGCAGATACAGATGCCCCCAAACGTCAGGGTACGGTCGCCTTTAGAAGGGTACTTTCAGCAGGACAACAAGGTCGGTTTTTTGTTTGGGGTGGCTTCAGGCGAGGTAGGTTTGGTGACTGTTGGTGTTTTGAGGTAGAGGTTTAATGGATTGGTTAATTTAGAGGTTGCTGCAAAATTTCAAATGTGGTTATGTCCGTAAAATAATTGAAGATTACGGATAAGATTACTTGGACAAAAACAAACATGTTTTAGAATCAATAAAAAGATATTTAAGTTTTTCGAAGTTATAATAATCGAATCTGTAAATAATGTAAAATTAGAATCCTACGTGCCATAGTCTATTTAAAAAATAAAATATTTCTTAAAAAATAAAAACTAAAACGTTGTTTTGCTCGCATTATATGACAGAGTTTTTTGTACAATTTAGCTTGTTTGTCAAAAAGGTTCACCTCAAAATACCAATGGGAATCAGCTTCAATTAATTTTTAACTCTAATAATTCCGGATAGAAAGCTTCAGCTACATGGATTGGAGATCGTGTAAGTAGAAAGTAGAACTAAACCTAAAATAGTTTTAGCTAATTTAACCTAATATAATCGATTTACAACAATACCCTGAGACATTTTACCATACCTGAGTCATTTGTTCTTACAGTCTTCTGCGCCCACAGGGTATATCTTTGTCTGCGCCTTTCAAATTCATATTAGTTCTGAGCAAGCCTTTTCCGCGATCGACAATGATTTATAAACATCCACCATCAAACATCGGTAAATCTAGGTTTCTAGTTTCCACTTCTAGCACCACGTAAACACTCTATTAGCCTAAACATTCGTTTCCCTGGAATCCTCGAATGAGTCGTATATGTGGAGGTTAACCACTAACTTGTATTGTACTACTTGATGTACGTGAGCTGCTAGGAATTTTAAAGATATGGTCCAAGTGATAAGCGATTAGAATGTTTCTTTATCTTTGCGTCTTTTGCTTGTTGAGAACTTATCGGTTCTCTAACGCTTCCTGTTAGTGAAACTCAGCTCGTAATTTCAAACACCGAAATGTCTTGACTTGGTATTCTAAAAAGAAGGCTGGAGTGTCACGTTGGAAGCAAGCCGCTTGTGATAGAAATTACACAAAAACGTTGAGCCCTATCAACTCAACAGTTGGCGGTGTCCGACGGCTGATAAGTCAGGCTTTACAGATCTCTCGGTCTTAAATGTCTTAAATTATTTTACACAAATACTTCCCTTATACATAAGATGAATTCATATGCCTTATTGAAGGCTTAATGCATGTAGCCAAAATTGTTTTTAGTTTTTTCGCTATCAGTTAATAACTTATTTCCAAGCTAAGTGATGAGTCTGCCTACTGTCTCACGGATGATGTCATACTCATTATTTTCGGCAGCTCTTGGACGAGTGACATATGGCTCACATTTTAGATCAGTTCCTGTCTCTAACCGTTTCGATTTTATGCTATTATTCAGTTAGTGTTGCAAGATTAAATCCATCGTATCAACCCATACTACGTTACGCCTATATGCTCAATTTTTCCTTATAATATTCATATAAGGTCTTCAGGATAGTGGTAGTTACCACGCTTAAGTGCGACTTGGTATTTGCAGTAAGATCACCGTACATTGATAATTCTCGTCCGATTTAGCGGCCATTTCAGTTAGCACATTTTTTTACGTCACTCACGGGAAAAGGTTGCGTTGCAAGTGCAAACTAACGTTACTTCAGATATCGCCGCTAAATCCAATAGTTAATGTAAAGTCTAGCCATGTTTGTTGCCAAGTCGCAGTCTGTGGTTTGCTTTGTATTCGATGAGCCACCCACCGTGGTAGAGTCAGCGAAATCTTCTATTGAACAACTCCTCTCTTTAATTTTTTCTTTAATTAAGATTTATCTATTTACTCGTTATAAGAAAATTATCTCTATTTTCACATAATATATATATATATATTCTTTTATTTTTAAAAGTTAAATTTCAAAGAATATTTATTATGAAAATGTCAAACGTAAAAAGTTATTTCGGAATATAAGTTACAATCATATATAAGCTTGGACACAGTGACAGGAAACGAAAAAACAATTGTTAAGTACGACAGTTTGCATAATTCTAAATTATCATCCAAGTTAAGTCTTAGAATACGATTAACTTCAATACATTTTAAATTCTAAACATCTCGAACTACGTGAGGTGAGGCAGTGTAAGAAATTCTTTGGGCTTATAAGTTATTTTACTGCTTTACGTCAAGGACCAGACTTCATCGTCTTATTCAGAATCGGGTAATGGTAAATTACTTATAAATCCTTAACTAGTATTTCGTAGAAAACTAGTTTTCCGCCTAACGCTTTGCTCGCGTTATTACAGATTTTCTCGCTGTAAAAATTTAGTTTTTTGTAATTTTGACGTAGGTATAAGCTGTATTTTTGCAAAGTTTGCATGTATAAACAAAATATCTCTTTTATTAGTCGCATTGAAGTAAATAATTAAATAGGTAAGTACATTTAATATTTATAGATTTTAATTGTAATTGGTAGTTAAATGATAGTTTATATATACGGTTGGTCTGCCTATAAATACTTTACTTCCTAGATTTAATCCAATTCCTTATCATATAAAAGTTTCTTATGAAGCTGTGATAACTATTGAAACATCATACCTTTTGATAATGCATTTATGAATAGTTAAATTTACGTAGTGAATGTAGCTTTCTAAGTGTATTAGTGTTAGATAGAACTGTCTGTAAACAGCTGTGGCATTGGGCGGCCCACATATCGCGGCCTAGACATACAGCAGAAATAGATAGTAGTGACATTCGTGCTTCGCTATGCTACAGTCTGGTCGACGCATCTCTTATTATATGTACTAGAATTAATTAAGATACTAAGAATTAATTTAGATGTAATTTATGTGAACTACCTCTCTACCACGTAATGTCGGGTTAGTTTCTGAGCTCCCCGATCTTTAAGCAACTCATCATTATTTCAACCGTGGATTTAAAGATTTAAAGATTTATGTCATTTATTTCCATAAAATCCTAAAGATCACTTGGACAAGTCAATAAATACAACACATTATTAAATAAAATAAACAATGGAAACAAGGTTGACATAAAAATATGTTTCGTTTTTTTAAGCACTGAATTGAGAAACATAAAGAACAATCAGCTCATATCTGAATTTAGTACAATTATTTGTTAGTTTGTTCTTTTCTTTAAGATATTGGAGCGGATTCCATCCCATGCAGTTTTATCTTCTAAATACTCTGATATTTTATAATATGATTTTGAAATAAGATGTTTTTTTACCAAGTTTTTAAATTTAGTGATAGATAATTCTTGCAATTCTTTGGGAATCTTGTTATAGAAGCGTATACATTGCCCCTTAAAAGATATATTAACCTTATGTAGCCTAGTAATATGTAAAGCTAGTTTTTCCTTATTTCTAGTATTAAAATTATGTCTATTACTTTTCTTAGGAAAACTATTGATGTTTGGTGTGTGCCATCCACTGCTGGATTTATGCCTCCCTCAAAAAAATCTCGTTGTTTCTACCGTAATACTGTGTTCAGCGCTATCTCACTCGTCAAGAGAGGTCTGTGTCACAACTTTTCGAACGTAAATAGGGGTTCTTTTATGCTTATGGTTGTATTGTACCTGATCATAGTAAAACAGAAACTCAACAAATATAGAAATCTATATCATATTAATTTATTGTATTTATAATATCCGTAACTTACGGCTTCTAAATCGGCTACTCTTATAAATAAAACTCTTAAGTAAAGAATGATTGATTTCCTTTACTTTTTGGTAAATATTATTGTCGTACCATACTATTGAAAAAAAAACCTTATGTATTTTAACGAAAGTGTAAATATAAGTTTGTCGTAAAGCCTCATGTGACGGTTTATCAAACATCCGTTCATTCGTTCTTCCGCACAAACTTTCGCGTTTATGTTTGTGAGATGTATTTTAGGAACATGAGTAATGCCATTGAATGAAAGAAATATACACAGTAACGTCTATTTTTGGGTCATTGTGGCAATTCTCGTGAAAATATAGGACAGTTAGGTATAGATAATATTTTACTAGATGAAGTTTCGTCAAAAGCAATGAAAGTATAGTTTCTAAACCTTAACCTCAACTATTGGCGACTGCCCAAATTAATAGCATATTTAGCAAAAACTCGACATGGACTATGTTTTTCCTAGCCACTACATGGTAAAACCCACAGTAAAACCCATTATGTAACGGTCTTGGCGATTTGGTTGGTAAAATCGCGTATACCAGGCGGGTAGGTGCAGTTAGTTGTTACAGTTCAATAACTCAATATCGTCTACAATAGCGTCTTCAGCTTTTTCTGGGTAATCGTAAATTCTATCTTCCAAAACTTCTCCCATGAAATCGCCATCCGAAACCAATTACCAAGCCCTCAACTTTACATAACCCTTTCAATGTATGGGCATTCTTCAGCGTCGTGGAATCATTCGTTTTACGATTGCCTCTTGAACGTCAAATAGGTTTACAAGTTTTACAACATTACGTGACAGACAAACAGAAGTGTTTACTGTTTACTAGTTTGAGGTTTCCCCATCGGTTGGGCCGGAGTAGGCGCGTTCGACTATAACACGGAGGTCAATGCGCATCTACTTTTGTCATAGAATAGCTAGATAGGCTCAGATAGATTCACATAGCTTAATTTAGTTTAATTATGGTATATTTATTATTATTATATTTATTTGTGTCAGTATAGGTAGTACATTTATTGCCCAAGCTAAGTGCTCAAGCCCGACAGGCTGCAGCATCGCCACACCGTGCCATAGATACGAGCGTGTGTCAAGGGCACAGATAGTGTTAAAACGAAAACATATTTAATAAGTAATATTTTATATTTTTATTATAACATATTAATTAAGTAAGTAGAAATGCCTTGCCTAATATTCTATTCTTTATCTTCATCTTGTGTTTAGACGAGTCACGTGAAAGACATCAAATAAAGCAGTTTCCCTTTCGACATACCTGACCCGCACCTTAGCATTTGAACTGTCGTTTATGCACAACAAAGATGTAAAAGCTAGTTATTATCAGCTACTTTGCTTACGTTATATGCTATTGAATATTTATCGACATCTATTTATCACTTATTGAGCTTGTTTAATATTTTTGTCTTCATTTAAAAAAAAGCTAAAAGAAAGCCCTATACGTATATTTTCTTAGTTATTAAAACTTGTCAACCTTAGTAAGTCTAAATTTCGCTTATTATAACATCACCGCGAAATTTTGTTAAATTACGCATTTCCGTGGTTATTATTAGGCAGTATTGATGGTTTTGTTAGGGTTAGCGCGCACTGGCACAGTATTCCATCATATTGAAGGAATGTCGAGATTTACAAAACACTGCATCGTAGCTATTAAAATAATATTGTTATAAAGATAACTACTACGAATGACATGTTCAAATTTTGTGTACCTATTAGTTTCTGTATACTAACGTTATATTTAGCTTTTTTTTTCTGTATGTCTAAATGTATGTACGAAGTTTGGTAGCTATATATACATTTAAAAGTTTGGGACACAGGATAGGCTATTTAAATTCTTTCTCCAGTTATGATAAGACGTGACCCCCCATACAAACGCGGATGGAGTCGCGGGCACCGCTATAGTATACGGCTACATTACTTGTGTTGCTATTTTATCTCGAGGAATTTCAAATTGCGAGTGTGTGTGCCCTAATGGTTCACCGGAAGCCATCAGCCGCATGTCGTAAAGTTGATATTCTCAATGTTTATACAGTACGGTGCTCCTTCGATCTCCAGACTGATCAGTTTTATTCCAAGCTTCCACGATTCTAGTGTCGTTTGTGTGTTTGTGGTTCTATCGTTTCAACGGTTGTATTGTGTGCGTTAAACTTTGTGGTCAAAATCCTTATCCTGTCCTCTCTCTTGAACTTGTCTCTATTTCGATAATTTGTACAAATCGAGATTTAGTTGGTGTCTAGAAGTCTAAGCTAAGGATTTACCAATGGATAGCCAGGTATTAAACTACAATGTTTGGAACGTGCATGGTTTTGATGCTTTCTTAACACACAATCTTAACAATTTTATTATTAATATGATTGTTACCAATGAAAATAACTCTATTGATATTGATACTTATTGTATTTATCTTTTTGATACTATGAAATTTTTCCGTTCGACTACGGGGTAGGTAGGCAGACCTAATTGTGTTGTGTCTAATAAAACTTAAATGAAATCCATATCCATGCTTCCAATTAATGGACTTGTAATTTTCTTCTTCTTATATCTATTATTGCATCCATGCTGTCTGGTACCAGCGATCAGTGACAGCAAACTTAATGAGTTCACCAAATCTCCATAATTTATAATGCGTTCTATTGAGAAGACTTGTGCTCAGTAAGTGTTATTTGGTTTCTATCATCATATGAACGCACTCTTCATAGGAATACAGAGTAACAAAGGTGTCTAGTCTATTGTATTAATATACCGATAACAACCTTTCAGATTAATAACCTGATGTCTTTCTCAACAGCCGCCCCCAATCCCCGGCATGAGGCCTCCATTGGGGTCCCCCGGCGGGCCCCAAGCGGCGCCCAAGTCCTCCATGGGCCTCGTGATGCCGCTCTACACGCTTTGCATCATTATTTTCTTCGTGTACACGTTGAGTAAGGTAAGAAGCGATCGGTCGAATAGTAAGCAAGCCCAATAGGACATCTACTCCGATCTGTAAGCGAATCTGGAAGACAGATACACTATTGCAGTTGCCAGTGTTTTATGTATAAGTGTTGGGGAAAACTGTTTATACCCACGGCTTAAATAACGTAATCATCCTTTTTACGTTCCCACTGCTGGGACGCAGGTACTTTTCTCTTGATGAGAAATAAGGCCTTAACCACACTGGGCGAGTAAGGGTTGGTGAAAAATACGACACGTGAGTAATTCCCGTTGTACAAAATGAATAGGGTTGGTGAATCTCACAAATCCTTCAAACTTTTAAAAGTTATCAGAACATGCCCGGTTTTCTTACGATGTTTGCCTTTAGCGTGAAAGCGCGTGTTTTCAAAGTGCACAATACATACACTTTTCAATAAAAATCAAGAGGAGCGCGGCGATGTTTGATGAACCTACGACCTTCGTCATGATCTGTTCCATCTCATCCTAATCCTCAATCCTAAGTGTCGTCTAACTGACTAAGGGGTATATTATACCAGAAGATTTTCATCAATGTGGTCTCTGTATTGTTCCATGTTTCTTAATACCTATATCATCTCTTAAAACGATCTTGATAAATAGGAATACATCCAGTCATATACAACCGAATGTTAGTTGTCTAGACTATTCTACTTATCTGGTGATTTATAGTTAAGTTTATTGCTGGACCAAGAATTTCATGGAGATCAAATGCTACTTTATAGCTCTAGGTCGAAATCTAGCCAATAACATGCGAATGCTGTACGGCTCGTATTGGAGTATGCTATTTATCTACCGTACTTATGTTGATAACTCTTAGTAAAGGAAAAAAAGACTGTCTATTTGTTAGGACGAAAACGAATGTATAACAAGGAGTTTACTTATAAAAAAGATCGACATAATTTCCAGATATTCTTCAAGCGTGCCACAGTTCAAGCCTTCGAAGAAATCACTCCAGACCCCGTGTTTAGGAGGAGAGTGTTCAGGGACGACTCTAGATCGACACCAGATAAATTGGGTAAGCTATTTGTTATTGCTAGTAGATTCAAGGATTTTAATACAAATTATTATTAATCATAGCAATCTTTGACAATACTATCACTTACGATATTATCAAATACGTTCTCTAAAGTGGACCTCAACTCTATCGAGAAACAAAATAACAAGTCGTAAGTCTGTTAGAACAGGATTGTTTCGATGGAGCTAATCCAATCGCAGTATGTATAGAAACTGACAATGAGTGGATAATTGCCATGAATATTGAAATGGAGCCGAGTTATTATTAAATATTAGATAACTACCCTTTCTTTATTGAAATTAAATTGTGTTAGCATGCCCAACTCCTGGTGGATGTTACTTTATCCATATTGAGAAATAAGTTCGTCAGATTCAGAACATAGCAAAATACACTACGTAATAATGATCTTTGATCAAACTGTCTTTACATGCATTCAGGACACAAAGAAAAGGACACTAGTAAGTTTTGTATTAATTCTTACAATTATTATTGTTTGTGTGGCACAGGAAAAACCTGATAGAGTTCGTGATAAGCGGTATACTTATACTACAAGGAATATTGTTAAATATTAAATTAATTAAAGGTCACGTATAAGTATTTGTTTCTTGGATATTCTTGTCAGAATTTGTTTGTTATAACCAGACACCTATTTAAATATACATTAAAAAATGTCTTTCTTGGTTACGTTGGTTGCGTCGAAATACGAATTCTTAACCAAAGAGTATACATTAAATTAAGTTACCTTTACATTATTATGATAATATTTTACAATCTCATGATGCAGTCTGAATACTAATTATCAACCGTTGGCGCAAAGATCATACTATTAGTCATCAAAAAGATAATATCTAATGATAAAAAATAACATATACAAATCAAACTAATATCTTAAAGTAAAAGCTAAAAATGTATCAGATGATCTCGAGCTTGAAGCACTCAGCGCTCGAATGGCGGAGACTGAACGAATACTCGGCAAGATTCTTGGGCATCTGGAGCGGCGGGACGAAGTACTAATAGCTAGAAGCGATGAACTGGCTGGGCCCTCTAAATCTACTCAACTAAATCTAATAACACTGCTCTATTAACATCTATTCCAAAAAATACTTGCTCAATAATTTACTACTTCAAAGCATCTTAAATTACCTTAAGATCAGAAATTGGTTATTCTCTTAAAATATCTCTTTCTTTAAAGCAAATTTTAGTGTCGTTTGTGTACATAATGAACATTAGAACAGCTACATTATCTCTTTTCAAAATATAAAGTGTTAAATTTTGTATCACCCAAGCCAGTTCATCAGAACTTCTTTAATTGCGTGTTTTCTTTAGCGTTTTTAGTAGCTTGAGGCATGGTGACGGTTATGCCATTTTTCTAAAGCCCAAATTCATGGTAGACCTCTGATGCATCCAACGATTGTGGTTCTAGAATAGAAATTAGATCATGAGTGAATTTTTGTAAATGTTTCTGTTTTGTGAAAATTGTTTTAATATTCGTGTCTGCCTTTATATATTTTTTTCTAAATATGGGTAATATGATTATTATGATTAATAATTTTATATGTTTAAATAGAATGACAATTTTGAATCTGGGGTTAATTCTACTTCTTTATTTGGGTGTTTACCGAATACTAAATCATTGCGTTTAGTAAATATTTTTATTAGTAAATATTTAAACATTTTGTATTTGTAAAAAAAAATAAAAAAAATATGCCGATTACCCCGTTAACAGTCTGAGTACATTCCTAGTTATACTTTTAGACAGATCTTCTAAATCCCTAAGGAATTTATCTTCTACATTTTCGTTTACAAAAATTCCCTCAATAAAATGATGAACCTCATTAGATAACTGTGTAATGCCGTAACTAACCATCACTTGGCTCACCGCCAAATGTGGGAGCATGCCCAATCGCCCGATGCATCCAGTCTATTTTAGTATTGCGTCCTTCGTCATTTTGTTTTGGTTTTGTATTCTATTTATATATTGTTTTCGTTCTCATTTGATTTTTGTTCATGTAAGGGATTAAATAATATAATTAAAAATATTAACACAAATTACAAAATCAACTTATTGCAATGTTAACCTGAACCAGATAAATTAAATCAATTTACAAACGTCTTTGATTAGTAAAATACAGTGAATTGGTTATAGTTGACGTTAAAACAAACGTTCACGATCTGATTTATTTGATATAAAATTCGCAGATAATAATTGTACTGTGATCTGAATAATCTTAGGCAATTTACAGCATATTCAGTTAGATAACGATGAACTGACGATATGTGATGAACAAGATATTGAGTCAGAGCCTGACGATCTATCAGCAAAGTAAGGTACGTTAGATCTAATAGATAATGTTGTTATCAGTCGTCTCGGCCATATCAGGACTGGTAGCCGAGGTGCGACAACAGATGGAGGCGAGCTACAACCAGAACCAACAGACACAGGTCCTTGCATGGCTTTAGGAGTTCACATTTCACACATGACTTGTTGTTGCGAACAGGCTGGCACAGGTTTTTAACAATCGTATTACGCAGTTGCAAAGTCCAGTTTGCAAATACTAAAAATCCAACAATTGCCCAGTAATATTTTTTTTTAATTCAGATAAATTTAGCAATTGATCCTGGTGGAAACGATATATTTGAATGAGTAATTATCATTTATATTATTTTACATTTTTGTATCTAGTATGTACCAGACAGAAAACAAAATGTATAGATCGTTCCTACAAATAACGATGATTTAACACAGCAAAAATACCTTATTAATTGGAAAAAGACCATTGTATAGATTTAAAGCAATTTTTTGTAGCAATTTTCTATAACATTTTGTCATGCATATTTTGAAATTTCTACTGATTGTTCTTTCAGCGTAGTTCTTTAACTTTATTTTTCCCAAATCAAATAATATTATGTATTTAAAAACATTACGTAAACTATAACAGATATTTCCTTGTAGTAGTTAAATTAATTGTTCACGGTACAATAGTTTTCTTACGTGGCAGATTTATGAGACAAGAAATACCTTTGTTGAAAATATGTGAACAGTTCTGTGTGAATCATCATCAATTCATCATCATCTTGCGTTCGTGTAATCCCAGCCTCATCAATGCCAGTGTTTTGTTGTATGTAGTTTTATTATTTTATTGATACCATAGATAAAACATATTTATATGCTTGTCAATATTTGTCTATGATTATTGGTTTTTGTCTTGATTGTTTTACATTCTGTTTCATGATTTTACCTACAAGCCATTGCTTTTTTTTCTCCCATTATTGTATCATGCTAGTTAGTTTATTCTGTGTTATGCGAGCTGTTGTGACTGAATATAAGTTGCGCTCGTTAATTCATAATACATTTTTTTTCTTTACTCTTAACTGTCTGCTTTACACACATGACTTGTCATATTATAACGAAGGATTACAGCATATTTCATTAACATCTTATTTTTGAACATTTTCGACTCGAAGCTATTTAATTATGTCAAGTTTACAAATAAGTACATACTCCTATACTTATATGCTATGGCATTAAAACTTTTTTATCACCACACTTCATTTTCCTTTATTTATTTTACAGGGATAATATAAATTAAATACCTTTAATAAATGGCAATGTGTATGTAATAATGTAGAATACTGATAAAAGACATGGCGATACTGACTCAAAATTTCATGTCAGAGTTATACATAGGTAACATTTTTTAGTTACATTGTTTTTATAAAGACTAAATTCTTGGACATTTATTTATACGGCTTTTGCGTTGCTGAAATCACGTGTCACCATATAAGTAGAAAGTTCGTCTTTGGCACACGCTAGCACGTATATTGTAAATCACGAACATAAATGTATTTGGCACCATTCGTTGTATTAAAATTTAGGTTGACTTTGTCTTGAATATTAATTAGGATTTTGGTTATAATATTGACCAATGGTTTACTCACTTATAGTACGGGAGGCGACGATGCTAAATGGGGATTTACTCGAGCGTCAAAGAGACCTATTGGGTTGCATTTGGTCGATGATAATAAGAAAAAAATTGTATGAGACCGATGTGTTTCATCAGTGGGGGAAGCGACCACAGATAATTAAAAACTTATTTAAAAAAATACTGTTGTATGGACGTACTTAAGCGCGTCAGTTAGTGATAGATTCTATAAATCAGATTCAATAAATTGAAAATCAGCTTAACATACTTACATACTTAAAAATAATTTAGGAAAAATGATTGATAATATACGTTTGTAAATCTGATTGTTTACACGATTGGGGTGAGTGTACGTAAACGTTAAAAAAATAAAAATCGCGACTCATTTTTTTTGACTTTTTTTCAAAAATATGAACAAAAAAATCGGCATTTCCAAAGGTGTTAGAGCGTCAGATTTAGATGTATATGGTTCATCTCTATGTTCTGATTCTACCATATCTTAATCTGACAATTATCTAAAGTGATGCGCCTAATATGACAAAAGTAAATTTTGTTCCCTTATAATTCACGTTCGAACATAGATAGATTTTTTATATTTGGTGGAGGTACTTATCTGGGTACTAGCTATCTCCAGTATCTTAATCTGACGCGCTCGAGTAAATCCCGAAATCCCCTCTTCGGCTCCCGTACTATAGAATTTGAATTATTTTATTTTACTTGTATGATCATCATTATCATTTTACCAGTCATCGTTTGCTAGACTGGGAGGCCTTAGTCTAGCAAACGATGACTGGTAAAATGACAGTCTGACAGTTACTTCGCATAAAAGCAGAATTCATCTTAGATTAGATCAATAACAAGATCATATTCTGTCCATCATGGTGCCGGACTTAGCCAATATTGTTTTTTACAGCAATTGAAAATTTCTTCTCTCGCATTAATTCTCCCATTCTCTTGCATTAATTTAATATATTTGCGACATTAGTCATATTTATTTATATGTAGCCCTAAATAAAGATCATTAATAACACCTCGATTAGATCGTTCATCGTTGATACCTTTGCCAAAATAGTAGTGCGTAATTATATCATCCACTATTTTTAAATTTTAATCAGTCTTTGGTGTCCCACGTTGCTTCTTTATGTTCTATGTTTGGATCATTATCATGCATTCTAGCGACAACCGTGTCTTTTAATAACTTGTTCACTGATTTGTTATTTGATCGTTACGCCTTCCTCTGCTGAGCACCTTGCTAACCATCGTAAATAAAATGTCTCAAATAAAATAAAACTAACAAGAAGTCAATTCACATCCTCAATAATGTATCTACTTATCTACAAAAATAAATCGATCGTTTTAAAGATTGTTCTCGTTTATTTGTTGTTACTTTGCTAATTTGTATATATTTGGTTTCATTATTGTAGTTCAGTTGTGTGTTGCTTGCAATAACTATAAAACCGTTTGATATTTTTTCTAGTTTAAGCAGTTTTTTCGCTTGACTGTTATTGTATTGGTGTGATTTTGTTATAAACTGTTTAGATGTAGAGTTTGCAGAAATATCATTGATACGCGACGTTTTTCTTTAGCTGTTAGAAAGTTTCAGTGTGCATTATTTAAATTTTACTATTAGATAACTCATTAATTAATTGAAATAGAACTTACGAAATGTAATATTTTTAATTGCACTGCTAATTCAGCTTAGGCAGTATTTTCGTAAATTAACTAAGTATCTTTTATTTCAATAAATGAGTTACTTCTATAACCGATTTCTTTGTAAAACTAGCTTATACAAGCCTTATGTTGACAGGAACGGCAGGATAACCAGACTCGCCCGTATACGAACGGCACAGTTCTCCACAATAGCGGTCCCGTACATATAATTGCGAGCGAATACCAGAAGGAAAAGACCCCAGAACCCAAAGAAGCTTCCCCTGAACCTAAACTCAAATCCGCTTTAGATGAAGTGATTGATGAGGTAGTAACCAAAGATATTGATAAACCAGAGACTGAAGATAAACAAGAATCAGTAGAAAAAGAAGATATTACAGAAAATAAATTAGAAGTCACCGAGGAAAAAGAATCTGAACCTGAGTTAGTAGAAGAAGAACAAAAAGAAAACGTTGATTCGAATAACCTTGTAGACCTAACGGAGCCGGTTCAAAAAAAGAATGGCGATATCTTATCTAAAATAACTGAAGATTTTATAGAGGAAGCGAAGAAAGCTGATGAGAAAATCACAAAGGAACTCCTTGAAGAGGCGCTTGATGATGAAGAGGAAGAAGAAGAAGAAGAGGAAAAAGTTGATGAACCAGAGAAATCTAGTGTGAAGGTGAGTCTTTATGTGCATTCGCTTTTTAACTTTTGGTAGATTTTACTTTGCAATTACATTTTAGAGAATGAGACTTGTATTTAAAAAAAACTTTGATTCCAAATAACTCTACTTATAGTAAAGTTGGGGTCAACATATCAATTTCCATTAGCTCCGCGATCCGAGCGTATTTTGGAGCCAACATTTTTTATAGCAAAATCTCAAATGTTTTTATGTGTTAGGAGCCTTTAGTTTGTGTTCCATGTGCGAATGTAGTAATTATATAATGGCTTTGATTATGCAACCTTCGGTAGTAATAGACTGTGCTAGACTATGGCAGTTGATGTTTTGATAATTAACAGTATTTATCTATTTATTTATTATTACGTAAATGAGAAGGTCTATCATCTGGGTTATTATGTTATATTATGATTCTGTGGAACCTATTTAAAATATTCCTAGTTAACTTTTTTATATCATTTCGTAATCATCCTCTTTTCAATAAAATACAAACCCTCCCAAATTTGAACCTCATTACCGCGAAGTTATCAGTGAAACATCTACTGCCACCTAGGTGCTAGGCATGGAACTTCGTGCAGAGAGTGTGGACGGCGCAGTGCCCCCTCCACTGGCCACGCCCCCTCAGTCGCACGCGCATCACCCGCCGCCCGTCGCCGTCGCGTCAGTCGCGCCGCGCACGCCGGTGAGAGCGCACGTCACTGTACACATTGTGCAGACACTTTATGGCGAATAAACCCTGTTATCTACTTACTTTCTTAAATCTAATGATGATTTAAATACTCTTCTAAATCCTGTTAGTATAAAATATACTCACTTTCTAAATAATAATTTTATAGTGTAACCTAATTAACGCCTAGTTCTCAAACTTCCAACAAATATTTTTAGTCGATTGTGAAAGAAAATAAGTCTTTTTGTTAAAACAGTTTAGACAAATGTCGACTGAAAGAATTGTGTGCTATAATTAAACATTTATTCCCTACTAAGCATGATAACTACAGTAATATTTGCATACACACATTCCAAAAATACCTCATTTAAAGTTTGCTCAAATTAGGTAGGTATATAATTTAGCTTTACGAGCATTTTTCTGTTGCATTTTAATAAATAGTTATTTTGTTGGCCAGTCCGCATTTTCATTTAGAACTAATTTGTCTAACGACTAACTATACTTCAATAACGCGAATGGATGGGAACAGGTGAGACTTTTAACATTTTCCATTTTATTATATTGCTACCTCACTTAGATAGAACTATGACGGACAGGCACTTGGATGTATTTGATTATACATTTAGTCTGAAAGCTATGTAGCACCAATTTTGGTTATTTGAGGCAAAGTGAAAATTTATCCCGCTTCAAACCATAATATGCGGGTGAGGGATAAGTTTTCAGTCATTTTTACCCCAATAGGAAACTGCTGACCTACTGAATAGCGGGACATGAGATCTAAGATCACATAAAACGAATGCTCAGTCTCACTTAAAATTAATATTTGAAATATGTTTTAGCATGAAGCCGAAGAAGTGAAGTCAATATTCCTCGACACGGAGATTCCGCAGAAGAGCCGCGTTCTCGTAGACTTCGACGATGACGTCAGAGAGCCAACCCCGCCCGCCAAACATTCGCCGGTAGGTATCATCATCATCATCACTTCAGCTGCAGACGTCCACTGCTGGACAAAACATCCAGATGTTCCGTTCGGATGCAGCTTGCATCCACCGTGAACCGTTCTCAGCGCGATGACAACTTGTCTTTAAATCGAAACGTAGATCAGTTCATCAGCTCCACTATAAAAACGTATTTCAATCCCATTTAAATGAAACAATTAGTGTGTTACTCAAGAAAATTCCCAAAATATTTTATTAATATTTTTTTTAGATGGTGGTGAGCGGCAAGATGACACTATCCCTGATTCAAGACGCCCCCCGTGATACGCCCGAAAAAGATATAGGTAAGTCAGTCACATGGACTAGCAGATTTAAGTGTATAGGTATAGAGATTTTAGTTTGAATGAAAAACTCGAATATTAAAATGTATTTCTATCTATTCCAGAATCAACTGTGGATGACTTCACGACGGCTAGCGCCCTCACTCAAGATGCGGCAGAGGTAAGGAACTAAACTCATTATTATCATTATATTATAATGGTTATAGTTCAGGTACCTACTAACCATTATTGATTCATTGATTTAATAGAAAAATTTCTTAGCGTAGAAGCAATCATTTTTATAGTAAATAAACGAATCTGTTAATTTTTTTGACAAATTTACATGAGTTCAGTAGTAGCATAGTCTTTTTTATTGTTAAAAAACAATTGTTTTATTGTAGGGTTCCATCAAGTATTTTGCTTCCCAAAAGGGTTCCGTCATTAAAAAAGTTTGAGAACCACTGGTCTATGCGTTGAGTGAAAAGAACTATTGATGAAATCGAGATTCTGGTCTTGTTTGTGGAATATCTTTTTTTCTTGTTTCTCTGTTATACATCGACAGATGTGTTTGTAAAATATATGGAATATTTGGCTCTTCTCTCCATCTCTCCCATTGAATAAAATATCATACAAATGTTTGATTTCTTTTTACAGAAAGAAGGCAGCGAATCTGAAGAAGAAATAGAAGAGGAAATCGAAGTAGAGGAGATTGAGGAAGAGGTAGAAGAGGAGGTTGAAGAGATCGAAGAAGAAGAAGAGGAAGAAGAAAAACCACAGCCGGCCAAGAAGGGAGCGGAATGAACTGATAGAGTAATGGAATTTTAATGGTGACTCTTAACTAATCTTAAGACCAGTTCTTGCTATGATTGACGTGGTAGATATAGATACTGCCAAGGTTAAAAACAATTTAAATCTAATGTGATTTATTGATCATGTCAAGTTTATTTATTTTATAATTAAATATCTCGGTATATTTTACTGAATGAGCACAGCCCTCTAATTTTCATCAGTCAAAATGGTATTTATTAGATTGGTATCATAGTTATGATATTATGAGTTAATCAAAATATCTGGAATTAAAATGTTCTTATCTTTGACAGTATGATTTCCATCCTTTTTTACTGTGGCGCGTCTTAGGTAAAAGCTGGTCAAATAACAGATATACTTACTAAAAGTTAGAAGCTAAGGAATCTATTCCTGAGTCACCAAACCAAAGTTGTAGTACCTAGTTCTTAATCGAATATAGTGTATCTTAACACAGTTTTCTGTGAGTATATTCACTATCGTCCTATGTCTAACCTTTAGTTGTTAAGTATTGGTTATTTCGTTAAAAAAAAACGTTATTTTTTACATTTTTATATAAAGTACCTTGGATCCAAAGGGTAGATTGGACTGATGTTCAGAATTTGTAATAGCAGCTAATCTTTGTTGCCTTTATTTCACGAAATTATTGTTAAGGTGTACATTTTGTTTAAGTTCTGCTCTTGTGAATGCTTCAATGTGTTGCTGCTCATCATTTACATTGTGGATTTAATACGAATAATAAATAAAAAATTGTAGAGATATTTGAACAAATATACCATGTTCATTCTTTTGTGCCAAAATAATTCTTCCACTAAAGAAACATTTTTTGTTAATTTTGTGGCCATATAACATTCTTCCTTTTATTCATTGATTGTACCAAACTGGATGAATATATTGTAATCATTATTATAACGAAATTTACTGTGGTAATAGTAATTTGGTCTGTAATTTGAATTAAATATACAATTATAGTACATTTATACACCTATTGTGTGGCTTGGCCTAGTTTTTATTTATCTATTTACTTTTTCAATGTTATTTTTATGTAATGTCTCAATTCTGTGTATAATAAATAGCTAAAGATATAAATTAAAATAGGATATTTTATGGATTGCACTGTGTGAATAAATAAAAACAATTCTGCATTTAATTATGTAGGTACTTATGTTATTTATTTTCATAGTTTATATTTGAAAATTTATATTATTTACAGAATTACATACCTATGTAGTAAGCTTATCTTTTTGTTTTATGAAATATAATCAGTTTTGCATAGCATTTTATTTGTTTTATAATTCCATAAGTACTTAAATAAAGTTTTTAATCATAAAACCATTTTTAATTTGCATTTGCAAGTTTAGAATAAGGTACCTATTCCTTTATTTTTCTGTATTAGGTTAAAAAGCTTAGCTAACAAAAATATGCATAGGTTGCTTGATAACACATAAAATGCTCAAGCTGGCTTAGCGACAGGCTGCAGTACTGCCACAATATGTTAGATACAAGCCTATGTCATGGGCACAGATAGTGTTAATCAAGCCAAGGTTGAGATCTATTTATAACTATACAATGTATGTATCTTGTAGTGTAGGTATGCACTTATTATAAAGCTACATATATCATTGAGTAAATGGCCTGACTAAATGCCAAAGAGTTGCAATGACACTTGGTTGGTTTTCCCATTAACTTGACTTAGTCCCAAGAGGCTTAGTTCTCACTACTGCATATATATTTATTTACTTATTTATTTAGCTGACATGAATCTGGTTTTCCCTCATCTATCTAATTAATTATACTTAAGATGTTTTATTATATAAAAAATAATATACTATACAATAACATGAGTAATTCCAGTTGTTATAAAAGAATCACAATGAACATGTTTCACAATACATACAAAATTGAATTATAATGAATTATAATATGTATTGCAAAACCTTGATGGATGGTTTTTAAATAATGCATGTCTACAGCCAAAGCACCTATAATTACACATAATTATTAAATTCATTAATAGGCTCAGAAGTATTTTAATAAATAAAATGCATAATATTTCAACAATGAAATAGCTGTTTATTCTTAAATTGAAATTAAATATTACAAACTGATCTTATTTACAATCCACTACAAGATGAGAACCTCTTCAGGATAAGTTCATTCTGCTGACATTTACCCTGAAATAAAAAACAAAATATTAATAAAAAATGTTGCCATAAAAATCATACTCATTATTTACTTTCCCACTGCTAGGACACAGAGACTGAGAGCATGTGTTTTTAAAATGCACATAAATTTTGCAAGAAGAAAGATCCAAAGGTACTTGGGGTAGTATGATCCAAAACATTGAAAGAAAGTCAAGTGTCCCTATTAAATAACATGGTTGTAAGGAATACATTTTTAATTTCATAATATTACCTAAATAATGGTCTATAATTATTGGTATCTAGAATATTTTACTATTGGTACCTTTGGTCCAGGTCTTCAAGCTGTCAACATCAGGACTCATGGTCCAATCATGTTTAGCAGATACTGCAGTTTTAGTCATTTGAGGAAGTGGAGGAAAGAATTGGTATCCTGCATCAACTGCAGTTTTCTTCACGATACCAGCGATTCCAAGGGCAACCATAGCAGGCACAGCAACGATTGGCTTTTTCTGCCAGGCGCTGAAAACTGCTCCAGCCACAATACCGCCCAAGAAGTAGTTAACTTTATCATTCTTGCCTCTGACGTTCACAGCAACGTTGCTAGTAACGGTAAATGCGCAAGCCATTCCAACTAAAGGTCCAGCGATGTATCCAAGTCTGGCTACGGAGTTCAGAACACCTTTAGTTCTGGAGTACATAAGCACATCGTAGGAACCGTAAGCCAGACCGGCAATTGCGGCATATTTTGATGTTGTTACTGACTTTAGAAATATATCACTGCCTTCTGGCGTATCGTAATAACGATAAGCAAGTAAATTGTTCATTTTTGTGAGGAATTGTTTTGAAAAATATATTACACAACACGAAGAGCAGAGAACCACAGGGATCACACGCCTGACGGTGACACTGACTTCCTAAAAGTTAACGACGTTGACAAATATTATGTCTATGGTTATGTAAGGCTTTTAAAATTTGCGACAACTTGGCGACAACTATTCCTTCTTCTGAAGCGACAACGCTCAATTTCGGTACGAAAGGTATTCTAATGATTATAATAACTTTTAATTACACAAAAAATTTAAAACCTTTAATTTAGGTTTCATGAGATCAATTAATAAATTAAAATAACAGTAGGTCCAGCTCGCCGTCCGTGGAAATGTCAACATGATGGATCGAAAATCTAAACATTAAGATAATCATTAAATTTTTCTGAACGCAGCCCATGGGTTTATTTTTGGTTTCCGGTCATTTTCCTAGAAACGTCATTTTAGTGTCAAAAATAATAAAAATGGCGGCGGACGGTGACGAAGTGATCAGTGATCAAGAAAAAGTTAGAATCGTTTCAGATTTCATCCTACATTCGCCACCGGGCGAATTTAACGAAGTGTTCAACGATGTTAGGGTGCTGCTAAACAATGACAGTCTCCTGAAGGAAGGCGCCAGTGGGGCTTTCGCCCAGTACAACAAGGATCAACTGACGCCCGTCAGCCTAGAGGAATCCCAACTACACACACTCATTACCGATCATAATGAGCTAGGAGGTGGCAGGTTCTTCGACCCACGCTCCAAGCGTTCATTCAAATACGACCACCTGCGCAAGGAGGCATCAGACTATGAACCGTACGAGTACGACCGGATCGCGGAGCCTTGGCGCGCGGCGCTGGATGAGGAGCTAACGGCGTACGTGGCGGCGCACTACAAGCACGGGGCCAGCCTCGTGGTCGGCCGCGCCACCGAAGGCGGCCTTGTCAATCTCGTCGCTTGTATTGAGGACCATCAGTTTCAACCCAAGAACTACTGGAACGGAAGGTGGCGCTCCGTTTGGTCCCTTCAGGTCGGTGGCGGCACGGCAAACGAACTTCGTGGCATGCTACGTGTGCAAGTGCACTACTATGAGGATGGTAATGTTCAACTGGTGAGCTCGAAAGAGGTCCGTGCTTCTCTGGTTGCGACAGGAGAGGCAGCCACTGCCAAGGAGTTTGTTCGATTGGTGTGTGATGCTGAGAATTCCTATCAGACTGCAATATCTGACAACTACAAGACTATGTCAGACACCACTTTCAAGGCGCTGAGGCGACAGTTGCCGGTGACGCGCAGTAAGATCGACTGGGCGCGAATTGTTTCCTACTCCATAGGCAAGGAGTTGAGGAGCCAATGATGTTCTGCCGTTGCGCTCTGAGCTGCAGCGCTGCTCTGTACATATGTCGCATAAGAGTAAACCTTGTTCAAATATTAACAGGCTCTGGAGTGCTCCGTGCCTCCCGCCTCATATTTATCTAATATAGAGAGCTATTGTAACTGTTGAATTTTATTGCATTTTGTTAGGTCTGAACAGTACTGTCAGCATCAGAAGTGGCTGGTTAAGGAATATCTTTATGTCTGCTTGTGAGTTGTGTATCCTGTTGATGACATTTGTAAGACCTTGTGCCTTGTTGGCTCGAGTCCATCACACATGACTGAAGCATAGGACATCTTTCCATGAAAGGTTTATTTTTGTGAGCAATGTCTTTCATTTGCCTTTGAAAACAACAATTAATGTCAATTACAAAAATGAATATTAGTGCTCATGCATGAGTCTTTATGGGTCTTGCATAAAAGTGAAATGATTCAGCTAAATTCATTGTTCCAGTATAAATATTATCATCTGTGAATTGCTTGCATGTTGATATTTGACCGACAGAACAGGAAGGATGTGAGAAAAGCTCTCAATGGTGCATTTAACTGTAGTTAATTTAAATTGTCCACTAAGCTTTAAATGCTATGTTTACAGGCCAGAACACAATATTATTTAATATTTTTCAATTTATGTAAACCTTGTGTGTTGCTCAAATGTATCATACAGCAAATGTATCTATGAAAAATATTAGTTAATTGTATTGTCTATGTAATATGGCTTTCAGAGCTGATGAATACTTTATTAATGTGTAATAACTATTATGATGCCGATTTATGGTTTATTTTGTAATTATTTTAATAAAAACATACATTTAAATCCAAGTATTCTGGTATGTAAATTGGATTCATTTGAATAAAAATTATATTAAAATGTTGCTAAATTCTGTGTTTTTCTAAACCCTATTACATAGGACCTTAATTTAACACAGAATAACAGGGCGTGAGTCATTGATGGGTCGCTAACCGCGAGCTGACTTGTATACAAACTGGAAGAGCGCAACGGTAAAAAGGGATTAAGGTACATTTCTTAGTAAGCAGGTATAGCATACATGCAATTAACAGCAGTTGGCTGATAACCTGTAATACCTACCTTACCTACTTGATTTTGTATAACCAGATAAGGTAAAGGAGTTTTTATTAGGTGAGTCATAAATTCCATCATATTCGTAAAACTATTTCTATAGTAGGAAAAACAACAAACTTACTTCGTGAACTTGTTGTTTGTTTATCAACATAGTAACATAGGTATCTATGTATGTAGGTCAAACTATTCCTATAAAATTACAGTGGGAAATAATGTTTTATTTGATGATCCTGTCACGGGAAATGAGATAGTGAAACTGATGCTCTGCGCGTAGTTTTTGGTAGATATGCGTGTTATGATGTCATCTCGATACTTGCATCATAGATTTCTAATTTCGGGATGAAACCACACCTATTTCTCACAACAGTAGGTAACTGCAAGATGAAGATCCGATAACTCAATAGGTATTACCTGCTGGACAATTCACACAGCATCATCTAGTGTAGAGGGTGTTAGGTTTCTGATATAGATAGTACCTAGATACTAGAATATACTTAAGACATTGAAATATAGGTATATATTTTATTTTACATAATTAGATATCGTCTGAAACAATTATTCGCAGATCGTACAAATGTTTTTTCCGAGGCGGGAATCGAACCCGCATCCTCTTGCGTCACAGGCGGTCCTTCGCCTGCTGTGCCACAGAGGTAAAATATTGATAAAAGGGATTAAAAAGTGATAGTTATGGACAACGTATATATTCACAGCCTTAAAATTAAATTTTGTAGGGACTTAAAGTTACAAAAGAGCTAAACCTACTTTTAACTATTATCTTATCTCCACTTTATGCTTAAATTAATACATTTAAAAAAATGTATCTAAATGTTATATTTCATTTATGCGAAATAATTATAAGGTATCTTATCAATAAATAACCCAGTGTATCAATGATGACCCTTAAACTTTTGTACCTATATCATAACATTTTTGCGTACATCGAGTTGATGGATAACTATGAGTTGGTATTGTGGTTGGTTTGGTATCAACAATTTGTATCCGGTTTAGGACATACAATAATAATGCCTCGTTTACTTTGACGTTAGGTACCTATCTATATAGGACAAAACACTAGGCTTTTGTAGACTAGGAGTCTAGGGACTTAGAATAATTCATGGATAAAATTGTAATTTATTCTTATTGTTTTTTACATCAAATACATGTAAATCCCTACAATATAACCAAAAGCAAGGACCTACCTACAACCTGCCTTCTAATAAATGCATTGACTTAATAACAACGTTAACTTTCTAGCATTTGTCATCCGAAGACTGCGAACAGGGTAAAAAAAGTTGTTACACATTTAATGCCCAAGCAAACAGCCCGTAAGCTGCGCCACGGCGCCTTCGTGTCACCATACGACTTAATGCAACACATCGTGGCCCCATGCTTCATCATTGCTACGAGCATAAGGCGGTAATAGTGCTAACATGTCAGTTCTACAAATTCTATGTTCTTTTCCACCCGCGGTAGTTTCTATAAAAGTAGCCAGCGCTATCAGTTGTGGCCGTTAAGGAAAACAAAGGCTTATAGTTTGGTGCTGCTCTGGGTGTTGGATACACTTTCCTGGGTATATCATAATACGTTACTCTACTGCTATTTGTAAATTGGGGTGTCATGTCTGGATGTTGTTCATATTCAGAATACGTGAAGTTATGTGTAGTTGTAGGTACGATTTCATCAGGGTAAATTACTGGGGCGAAATTTGGTGGTGGAAGTACTACTGATGGTATAGGTCCTTCCATCCCTGTAGGTACTTCCAGATCTTTCTCTGAGTCTATGACGTGAAATCCTGAGAGGTTGGGATTGTCTACCTGTGGGTGGTGTTCATCTCGTACCTCTAAAAGATGGTGATTGCTTGATGTATCTTGTATAAGATTTATTGCTTGAGGATTTGTAAGAGGAATTCTATGACTTTTATTTATATTTTCTGAATCCATAACCTGTTCCTGTGTAAACATGATGCTTCCTTCTTTATTACTATTACCATCAATGACATCTTTATTAATATTCGTTATTTTCGTGTCATCGTGAGGATAACTTGGTGCTTCTTTATTTACTTGAGGTTTAACAGGAGTATTTTTTCCTTCAAACGTTTCTGAATTCTCCTGCATTAGAGGATTTCTTAATTTCGTGTCAAAGAAACTACTGTGTGTGTTTACAATACGACGATTACGATCTATTTGTGTTGACTGATCATTTATATTATAAGTCATTTTATTTTGTAATCGACCGATGTTTTTATTTAGATTCATAAATTGATCTTCATGAACGTCAAAGACCCTCAGTCTGGCTTTGTTCATTTGTTTTTTATTGTCTGCTTCACTTTTTCTTCTACTAACGCTTGTTACCAGTTTTCCATTATCACTGTTATTATCTTTATCTCTTGCATTATCAGTGCCACTTATTAGGTCTTTGAATGCCGTTGCGTCGTGTTTCTTGAGATTTTCTAGAGGGATGAATGTAGGTAATTTTGGCATATCTTCCATATCATAGTCTCGGTCTATAAGGATTTCTTCACTATTGGTCAGTGACCTTGCACTATTGAAGATATTGTCTCTTGTAATGTCAGAAGAGGTGTCTGCGATTCGCGGTGGGCAATTCTCAGGTATCGTATAAATCTGAAAAGTCAATGGTTTTTGGGTTACTGTTAGCGATTACGATGTGCAATATACCTACTAATAATAAATATGTAAGGATGGCAATGGAGTAGGTAAGTTTGTTTGTTTTCAGAGATATTGTGTTTATAGGCTCAATATATCGAGGAATTGCGTAAGAGCTTGAGGTATGGGATAAACTCAACTCTTACGTAATTATATATATATATAGATATATATTGGCATAGTTGGTTTAGTGCAACCAGGGCTAAACTGGAAGGCGTGGTTCGACTCCCACTCGAGGACCAAAATTACGTTGTGAACTTGTAATTTTTTCCATACCATTTTCTTATAATATATAATTTGTTACCTGTGTATCATTAACGCTAGGCCTATAGTAATCCAAGACCCTGGCGTGCGCGGGTTTGGTCTCCGCCCGGGGCCCCACGGCGTGGACCATGACGCACACGTGTCTCGGAGACGACGGGACCGATGTCAGGTAGAACGTGGCTCTGGAGTTACTTCCACTGAGTTCTATACGACGGAGCACTGGAAAAAAACAGTTAAAAATAAATATTGCTGGACATTTCACACAACAAATCTAGCTCCGTGGTAAGCTCTAGACTTGTGTTACGGGTGATTTCTGATGTAGAATTTACATAGATAGATATTTTTAATTAATACATATTTAGCAAACAGACACCTGGAACAAATATTTGCAGTTTATACAAATTAACTTTTAAACTCGGTATCATGGTAACACAAAACGGGTAATTCCCGTAATTGTCTCTCCGTGAAGATGGCGCTTGTAACAGTGCGGAAATATCGGGAAACTCAAAAACATTAGACTTTTTTTTTGCCAATTGTACCATTATCATATTTTGTATCTACCTACTACTTATTATGTTATTTTATTGATGGAGTACAATAAAGTAATTCTTTCTTTCTTTCTTTCTTTTCTTTCATTTGAATCATTGTATGTTACCCGTTTCAGACCTACGTTTAAGTGATAACACTTACTGGTGGTGTCAGTCTGGTTGAGTTGCGAGTAGAGCCTCTTGGCGTCTGCCTCGTAGCCGCCCGGCAGCGCCACCTCCAGCAGCGCCATCTCCGGGAACGCACCGAGCCACAGCACACACGCCTGGAATCATCATTTTCACTTCATATTGAGATAAACGGGCAATCCAAAGGTTGCCTGGAAGAGATCGCTTTTAGCAATAAGGCTGTCAATTGTCCCATTATTATATTATGTATTTACCACTTATTATGTTATCTTATTAATAATGGTGTACAATAAAGTTATTCTATCTATCTATCTACAAATCTTTTTACGTTGGTTAACAGTTTATTCCTTAAACGTGGGACTTCTTCAGGACCAAACACTGCAAGGACACGGATCACGACCGCTCACCGGTCCGCAGTGATCTGCATAAATTTCGTGTCTATTCATGGCAGGGCAATAGCTGACGATTGCTATGATTTATTGTGCAGGACTTCCACACTTTCTATATTTATAACAATATAATTAGAAAATAAAAAATATAATAAAATAAAAACTCACCTCGACAATAGCAGCGCAATAGCAGCTGTCCGCGTCGCAGTCGAACTCGCCGTCAGTATGGACTTGCAGTCTCACCGACATCGTCTTGAGTTCAGATATCTCTGGTTCCAGGGTGTTGTAGCTGCGAGTCGCTTGGATCAGAGCGCAGCCGGTACCTGGAGGAAATATTGATATAGGTATAAGTCATCAGCACCCCTATATTAACGTTGCCACTGCTGGGTCACAGGGATTTCTCTCTTGACGAGAGAGATTAGGCCTTAATTCACTAGGTAAGCTTGCCAAGTGCAGGTTAGTGAATGACACACAAACATGTTCTTCAAACTTTTCAAAGTTCTCAGAACATGCCGGTTTCCTCAGGATATTTGCCTTCACCGTTGGAGCACATGTTTTTAAAGCACACATATTTTTTTTCAAAAAGAAAAATCAGAAGTGCTCGGCTGGGTTTGAACCCACGACCTTCCGAATGAAAGTCGAGTGTGCTCCCACTTAGCCAGCGCACTGCGCCACAGATTTTGTCAAAGAAGTATAGAATGTACCTTCCGCAGTAATTTTCACGTTCTCCCCCTCAAACAGCATAACATCAGGTATCGTCATCCCTGACAGCAGATGCACAGACTGCAGCTTGGTGCCCGCGACCGCCGTCACGTTCAAACTGACCGACGACTGCTGGAAGGACGACCAGGCGGACAGCGCTTCTAGGGCTACTAGTGTGTCCTGGAATAATAAGGGGCCGGTGACGCTTGCAGGGAATTTCAATTCGAGGCGCTTGCGAAAATCGGCCCGCATATCGCTATCTCTATTTAGCAGATGACGACAACCACAGTGTTTGACTGTGTGCGTGAGTAGTTAGGATAGCTCACCTGATGTTTCATGTCATGACCATAGAAAAAGATATCTAATGTTTTAATAATCGTTTGACGGCACCGGCTTCGCTTTTGAAACATTTGCTGCACAAACAATACGTGTTGAGATATGTTAGTTATCAAACCGGTATGTTAAAAAAATCTCAGTGAATGTTTAGTTTGCCAATGCGTTTTTCTCTTTCAAGTTTCTCAACAAAGTCTACATAAGAAATCTATCAAGAAATACCTACTTAGTATCTAAGTAAAACTAGGTTTTTTTTTTAATTTCCGAATTTGGCTGGAGTGTAGGTAGGTTCGTCATACGGTTCTGCTTCTACATGTATATTCTGCTTCTACTAAATTTAGGATTACAAAATTACGAGCATTATAAAATTATGATTAGAGAACAAAAGAAAGGATTTAGCGGTAAACATTTATTTCGCTAGACAGATAATACTTTTATTCATCACCTTAAAAACTTAATTTAAACATTATTATAAAGATTAGCATTAGAACTTATTTATTCATAGAACTGGTGGCCTTATCGCTCAAAGCCATTTTTTCCAGGCAACCAAAGTGCTTTATAACCTAAATTTACACAATTACCATAGGTACCTACTAAAATGTTATACTAAAACATACAACATAATAATAACTCTAGTGTTTCATCACATGTCATCACTTTGTTCGATCATATCAAAAATCATATTTTTATTTTATTTCGTGTGTTTCTTTTCTTTACGGGAAGGGACCTCTTTTTCCTGGGAACTGATAACCACATGCGTTTTTTGCTTGATCGTCGTGGCTCTGTAAATATTTATACAAATTATAATCTAATCAATTTACTATGGCTATAAGTCCTACTTATACATTGAAACAACAGAATAAATAAAAATTGCCGGACAATTCACACAGCAACATCTAGCCCCGTGGTAAGCTCGTAGCTTGTGTTACGGATGCTAGATTTCTGATATAAGTACTTAATATAATATACATACATAGATGGATATTATTTTATTATACATTATATAACACCCAGACACCCGGAACAAATATTTGCAGATCATACAAATAGTTGTCCCGCGGCGGGAATCTAAGACTAAATTATTCTAAATGAAACATCCAATGTTTCGTACATGTACCTACCTAGGTACCTAGTACTTCCCTTCTTCACTTATCCTTAGATATAAGTAAGTAATTACCTAAACAACATGATAGATAAGTACTTACCTACGTAGGTAGGTAGGGACAATTACTGAGTGGGTAAGTTTTTTATAGGTAAGTAGGTACGATGGTAGGTTGATTTTACTTGTTGTACTTTAAAATAAAACAAGCAACAATAATATAAGTTAGGCACTTACTGTGAGATACACCCCAACGTTCCGAGTCCATTATCAGCTACCAAACGGTAATTCAAATACAAATTCTTTATTTTAACACACAATGTAACATAACAAAAGCATTACATGGGACTTACAATTTATAAAATAGAAAAATATCAAAATTTGTAAACAAAGCCAAAGTCACAGTAACGTCACAGTAACTTTTTTAGACACCGATTTAGAAAAAAATAAATATAATAGACTCCAAAGAGAATATAATCACTACGTTAGAGTATTTATTGGTTATTGATAGACTCCTTCCCTCACGACGAAAGAGTTCCGAGCGTTCTTGTAAATACGCGTTGCACTAGTGTGAGTTAGTGCGAGCGATAAGCAATACTAGCTGTTGTAAATTTGGTATGAATTTGGATGTGTTCCGTAATACCAAAAATGATGACTGAAAACATTTTGTATTCCTCACAAAGTATTTTTATTCGGTGACTTAACAATATAAGCTATGTTTCTATGCAAATAATTTTTAAGATATTGTTGTTTTTCATACTAAACCAATAAGAAGAAAACATGCATTTTTAACGTAAAAAATTTGCAAAAAGCGATTGGCTTTAATTTCATTTAAAGTAGGTATTTAGTAAAAATAACTCCATAGGAACCTAGATAAATACTATTTAAATAATAATAATGCAATAATATCATGGAAATATGCCCGAATTACAAATAATTTTGGTATTACGTTTGTATGGGAAATTCGTCCTCCGCCGGATTCTTAATAAACCTAATTATTTTGTGACATCAGCTGGTTTGCTAAGGATCAAACATTTTCCAATCAGAATAACTGAAAACCTATTTCTTATGCTCTATATTATTATTGACAGAGCTCTTAGAGTATTCAACTCGGAAGTGGGCGTTACGAATCTGCGAGCAAATTTGATGAGATATTTGTTTATTTGATCTCAACTCTATCTTGGAACGGGATATATAGAAAGTGAGATGTCTAAAACTATATTTCATCTTAAAGCACACGTAAATTTTACATGAAGGATAAACTACAATCCTAACGATATTCCATAATAGGCTTTCTGCTGCACGCTTAGCGGATACCAAATAAGCTTGATTAAAAAATGTCCAGATCTCTAATGCTAATTTTGAAATCCATACAAACCTGCGTGGATATGAACCCTCCAGTCGCGGATCTATGCGCCGCCAGCCATCTGACAGCGCCGGCGCCGTACTCCTGCAAAGAGACTGGACTCTCCTTCAACGCCATTAGGGCGTAGCTCGTCGCTTCTATCGACGTGGAGAGACTGTCTGGAGGGTTAAATGTCATTAGGTTATACCATTTTATACGATGGCAAACATAAGGCTTATGAAAAGCATAAGGTTGGAAAAATAACCAGTTACAATGAAAACGATCACTTTAGATAACAGTCAAAAATATTCATTATTGCCATAATAATCTAATACAATGGCTTGGAGGCTCATACACTTCATACCTCATATTAATGGATTTAAGATTAAGGTATACCGAAGATGCTGCTTGATGATGTACAGATGCTTACAGATGCTGCTTACATTCTCCGTGAACCAACAGTAATTAGTAAGCAAGTCATCGATCTATTACTTTAATAAAACAAAACCCTTATGTTCGTTTAAACGGCGTAGCTAATTTTTGGTGCCTTGTGTACAATAAAATATAATCTCTGAGGTCGAAATAAAACTTACTAGTCTCCCACCACATGTAATCCTCTTCCCTTGAAGCCATCTTTATAAGCTCCAACACTTCGCTCAAGCCCTCGTTATGCTTCAGAGATTTCTCGAACATCCAGCCAGCTTCGTTGGTGCTGCGTATCTCTTCTTCATACCTGTTACAGCGAATGTGTATTTATTTATTGGCTACCATAATGTGGGCAGATCCTAAGGTAATTTTATGGTTTTAAACCTATGCATAAAATTATGTTACGCACCGCATAAATTTGTTTGAACGTTGGCAAATCCATTGTTAGTGTTGTTACTGCTTTATTTGGAGTAGAATGATGCTATGTGAATAATGTGAATTTGTGCTATTTGCGTCATCATATTTGACATCATAGACAGGGCGATGTGCGAATAAACACTAAAGTCCACCAAGTTTAAGAATGATCTTTGTTGAATAAAAATAGCATATTTTTAAGATAGAACGTTTTATATACAGGGACACATAAGTAAAACTTACCTTTGCAGCCTCACAAATGCAAACGTCAACAAAGCATGGGCATACACCTTTTGCTTCGTCTGTCGATACGGCTTCAAGGCGCGTAGACAGGACAGTGTGTTTACGACCACTTGTCGCGGTATGGGCGATGTGCCCTCTACTAGAGAGGTGATGACGTAGGCTGTGAGAGCGACTGATGCTATCTCGCCGTCTTCGTCTAGACCACCCTGGAAAGTTCTAGAATTATACAAGTTGACCGCAAGTGTGTTTGTTGATATGATAGTCAACGTGACACAGGCTTGTACGCGGGTCTTCCTCTCTTCCCTGGTGACGGTTGCTTAAAAGCCGAAACGTAGGATGTAGGTATGTATATACTCGTACTTCTTTATCATCATCCAATTCTTTACTAGGACTAGCTAAAAAACCCAAGAGCTTTTTGCGGGAAAGGCTCATGAGCTGTTTTCTATCTCCTTGATCACACGCTACACACAGAATCTAGCCGTAGAAAAGATATTACCGTAAACTCCCTATGGAAAACTTGTCCTTCGTTTCTGAAGCAACCATTCTCCATTTGTTGGTCGAGCAGCCAATCTTCTGCTTTGGATATCGCTGGTGGAAACGGTAGACCGGGCCAAATCAACTGCAAATGTTAAAATTATTTTAAAAGCCCATCCAATAGCAGCAACCCAACCAATAGTAGGATTAAGAAAAGTGCCTACTCATGTAGATATAGAATTGGATAGGAAAAGAAGCTGAAGTGACATCATACCATTTTGAAGTCAATAAGAAATTGTTATCTAACTCAATAATAAAAATGATAAGCAACTTTTTTAAATGACTGCATACACTCTGAACAGGAAAACATTCAATTTAAGTCACCTTATGAGCTCTCCTGAGATACCGGACAGTGAAGGCTGTCAACCAAGTCGAAGCCACTGGGTCGGAAGGGCCAAAAGCGCTGAAACCGCCTGACGGGTGAATGTATTGAAGCTGTCTGTTGTAACCTAGAAATAAATACGATTTGGTAATTTTCGGAAGCATTTTATTAGGGAATACCTATTATATAGGTTGTAAGATTAGTCAAGGCAAATAAATCAATGGTTGTAGCTAGCATATATAGATTTGAAACGCAGCAATGTTTCATAGTTGTGAAAGAAAAACACCCTTCACGTAATTTTGTTAAGGAGCAGTGGTTCCGTAATATCTAGGTACCTTATTTTCACGTAGCTGGCGTAAAAACAAAGCTTGAATATACTTAAGATAATGATTTAATATGTATTGTCATAGATATAATGAATTTTGTTATTCACTGTACTCTGAACAAGTTTCTAAGTTTGAAATGCTTTACCTCTGACCACGTGTTCCCTGGCGGTAGCGGCGGCTGCACAAGTGGGATGTAGATGTGAGAGTGCGAGCAGGTTCGTCGCCAGACGCGCCATGTTCTGTTCACCGCAGCCTCTTGGTAGCAGGACTAGGGAATCTGCATCCTGAAGCCCAATGTCATTGTAACATTATCGAAATCTTATAAGGCCTCGCGTTTGATATTTTTTTGAGGTATTTAATCTATGTGCAGTGACGGATGGAATTAAAAAGCTTTTAAGATACACATGGCTCAGTGGCTTTGATTAGCTATGTAGTGCTGGACTAAGAGTTGTAGCCCGTCTCTTCTTGTGGGTGTCGTCAGACTACAGGATTTGTCAGAAGACTAGGATGTAATGAAGTCGATATAACTAACCCCAAGTAAAGGTCCTGTGATGTTGCTGATAGCCCACACAGTGAGCGACTCAGTGCCGGGAACAACCTCCTTCTTAGGCCAGCTCCAAGATACTTCAGATTTTCTGGATATCAAATTTCTTGACTCTGAAATATAAAAATACAATTTATATTCTTGATGTTTTGGTGAGACTAATATAATTTATCAGGAAAGTCAGTTTTATTATATTTTCTTACCTGTGCCGCATAGTAAAATAGATTTTTGCTCATTAACAGGAACTCCTTCTGGTTCTACTTTAATTTTGATTGTTACTTCGTCACTGAAAAATAGATTCCTATTAGAATTGAACGGTTAGATTACTTATTTATAATTTTAAGCCCGCTGTGTTAATCTCTAATTAGAATACCATGAATTTATAGAACTCTTAAAATATAGTGAAATGTTTACATTGTGTCCATGTTGATTATGTTGATGTTCCTAAATAAATAAATAAAGATACGGCGTGCTCCAAGGTTAAACAATCGGTCCATTTCTAGTCATACTCACGAAGCAGCCTTAGCATCAGTTCCCGAAGTCCCACAGCCGTCATCTTTGACCGCTTTTGCCCTGATGTAGATCTTTCCTTCCCCCTCAGTCTTAGCTAAGATTTCCACTCGTCTGGCGTTTGAAGATCGCGGTGGTAAGCACACAGATTCTACCAGGTCTGATTTGCTTTGTAGATGTGGGTCGGTTAGTATCTGGATTTGGATCTGTAATTCAAAACATTTTTTATTATTTTTATAAGAAAAATGATAGATTGTTTATGTATATAAGGTCATCGATAGAACGAGTATGCCTTACCTAAACAACCCTGCTTACAATTTCGGTTTCGGTTAAAAAACAAATATATTTCCTAAAATTTTAAGCTTTTAATACAAAATATCATATTTGGCATGTTTCCGATATACTTTATGAAAATAACATAAAGAACTCACGCTTAAATGTTTATAAAGGTAATTGAAGAGCCGATATCGAATGATGGTGGAATCTCCCCGTCTTAGTCTTTTTGGACCATCTGCGTGTATAAAGAACTCGCTAAACACCTGGAAAAAACATAATTTAATTATTTTTTATTTTAAACAAAATTTTAATATTCCGATGAATTCGACTCGATGAAATTTGGTAGAAAAACCTTTAGACGTCTGACGGTATATCATGTGTCCCAGAGGACACAGGATATTTAAAGTTATGATTTGACATGGCCATTCAATATTTAACGCGGGTGGAGTGTACATTAGCATTAGTACTCTTACCTGCAAAATGCTGGGTTTGGCCACTGAGATTCCAGTTTTCGTCAGACAGACAGCATTAGCTTCAAATCTTGTGATTGAATCTGGCGCTTGAGCAGCAACGATTACAGAGTCGTTACCTCCCACTGTGACAACACGCCAGAGCCATGACTGAAATGGTAATATTGTATATTATGGAAACCTTTAATAAAATCTTACCCTATTCGCTCATGCTAAATATAATTTGCTATTACGCTAAATATGTATAATAAAGTAGCTTTCTCCGCGTTATAAAATTATAAATTGAATTCATAGAAATATTTCCCCACTTTGTAAATGTTTTCTTTCTTTATCTCCTGGTTTGCTGTTAGAAAAGTCAAATGTTTTAAATGTCTATATTTGTGTACAATAAAGTATTTATTATTTCCTAATCGCACCAGGTGTTCCTCCTTACCTCAGAAAAATCACTTCTAGAAAGTTTAACTTCTGCAGGCATCTTTATTGCAGCCGGTCTGCACTGCTTGGTCAGTGGCATGTCTCCTACAGCTCTGACTCCTGCACTAGCCAGCCACGCTGCTGTCAACTCCAAACTGGATGCAGAACCATCAAATTCCTCTTCACCTGAAAAAAAAGTAGATATTGTATTACAGCTAAGACATTGTTGAATTTGGGGGTTATCTGTGATGGTGATTAAGATAAAGATTTTCTGATTTTGTTAAAGAAACTGATTTAACTTTCTTTGATAATCTATAAAAAATAAAATTATTTCAGCCAATACAAGAGAGCCAGTCGGTACCTAGGTACCCAAACATTTCGAATATATTAATTTGTTACATAGTAAATGTAACACCTTAATTATCTAAATTTAGAAACGAGAAGCATTATCTATGTATTTTCTTCATACACAAGCAGTTTTGAAAAGGGCGGGTTTAATTCAATTATTCTATAATTAAATATCATACTTACTGCAGGGAAAGTTCCCAGTATTATCATACTCAGTTAAATTCCTATGAACAGCCATCATCCCCTTCAAGTTGGCCATGACGACATCCTTCACGGTGGCCATTTTGGGTAATTTCGCGGCAATATCCGTCACTGTTAAGGCGCAGAGAGCTGGCCCGTGGACGCCCACTTGAAGGGTCGTGGTAGATCCTGGTTGTGCTTGACGTGAATGCCATGTTAAATCTACCTGTTTGAAAATTTAATTTGAATAGAACAGGAAAAAAATCACTTGATCCTGATTTAATTATAAGAGGGAACTTAATTTTTTCAGTAAAAGCTACGTTTTTAAGAATTAAGAAAGGAAAAATTTACTAATTTCATCAATAAGCTAATTAAAAAACAATTGTATTACCTTATCAACGAAACAATCATCCATTCCAAAATGTTTACCAGCACTAACAAACTCTCCATCATGATAAAAATATGCCAATAAATGACTATCCGGACACATTTGCGATGTCACTTTAACTGGTAGTACTACTTTAAGTAAATTAATGTCTTGTAGTATATCAGGGGCATCTTGAACTGGAGTTTCATTGTGTGGACTTATATCATCAAGCTTATCATTGAAGCGATCGTTGTTGAACCGATCAGAAATGCTGTTGAAATTATCATGTAATATTCTTAGTTTATTTTTATTTGCAACTGCATTACTTTCATTGTTTTTATGAGCTTGATTCATATATCGGCTAAAATACTCATTAAAGTCTTGGTTTTGGTTTTTATTTTTGACAGATTCTGTTAGTAGATCATTTTTATTCTTAACATCTTTGTTTTTATGAGTTTTTGATATTTCTCGTCTAGCAATTTTATTTAAATATTCATAAACATTGTTAGAACTCGTATCATTTTTATTAATCTCAATATTTTCATTAAGTTCCATCATTGAAGGTTCTTTGCATGGATTAAATCTAAGAGTGGAATGAATTTGATTTTTAGTGCTATAGCTTGGACATTGTGTAGTTGCACCCCATCGATGAATGATTCCACCTCTTGTAATTACCTGAAAGATAATCATAATTACTTATAGACTGTTTGTGTTTGTAGAATTTACATTTTATCATAGTAAAAAATAATAAATATTACCACAAAATGTACAGTGATAGGTCTTGTTACGTTTCTGAGACTGAGATACATAGGGACAAAAGTCTTAAATTTATTCCCATCAGTTCTAAGTGGTCCCAAAACCGCTTGAATATTTGATGTAGGAGTTGAAATCATGACTGGTACTGCTTTTATACTAGTGTCATTCACTAGATTAGCCTGTGGGATAGTAAGAATACACTGTTATAATATATGTAAGGTAGAGAATCAGGACAAAGGCGCAACCCTGAGCAATGCCACAGACCTAGTCAAATAATATTGTTTGTGCATGATCACTCTCTTACACTATGATCTTTTTTCTGACCTTACCTCAAAACGATTTATCGGATCTGTCGAATCTGTGACTGTAAAGAAAACTCTTACAATACCAGTGGAGCTTGAGTCACCAGTATTACAAGTTGGTTTCTGTGACTTCGAGTTATAGCGGCAAACCTCGATTCTCTCTTTTACAGCTGGTTTTCCATTCCAACGTGTTGCTTTCACCTGTTCAGATATAACATTTAAAGAAAAACAAACACATTGCTTGAAATAATTGCATAGACAGTATGTATAATTTTTGATTTGCATTTACCTTTATACTGTAAGGGAGATTTGGCGTCACAACAATTCTAGGTTGCGACACAAACTCCAAAGTTATTGGTTTGTCTACAACTTGCGATACCACTGTGATGTTTTGCCAAACTCGAGTTCCTTGCTCCTGCAATATAAATAATGTATTTTCATTCAGAAAAAAATGAAAAAAAATGTTCACCTAATTTCCTTCATTGTGAACCTTTCAACCTTTCATATTTTATTTCCAATTCATTCTACTAAACGACAACAGAACATCTTAATTACTAGACTAGTCAACTCTGTTTTAGTCTAAAGAGTACCTTTCACTCTCAACATCAAACAACGTCGCTAAGAGAAAATCATTAGAACCCAACAAAAGCCACCCCAGACGTGAGTTAAAGCTACCTACCCTCCACAACTTCCAGCTAGACTCAAAGAACACTAGGTAATCGTACACGCTATCTATTGGTAAATTAGAAGAAAATATTGTGACCATTGTATTTGACTAAACCACAACAGATAGATACCTTGCCCTATTGCCTTGCTCAACAGTAGTTACTACTACGGCATCATAAGCTACCTGGAATGAGAAGTCAGCGACAACAACGTCTGGAGGATGTTTCCCCATGAGACCCACGCGCCAGGTCGCGGCCGCGTGTCTGTGACAGGCGCGAGGAGCTTTCAGCTGTACTGCTGTCCTTATCCCTCCCGTGGAGCTGCCCGCGCCGCGGAGGCGGATCACTAGCATTCCCTCCACTGCTTCTAGCCACGGGTATCTGGTAAGTAAGAGTATGAACATGAAATTACTAAAGTGCATATTGGTGCAAGTTTAACAATATTATTTAATCTATGATTTAGAAATAGAAATAGAAAATAGAAATAGAAATCATTTATTTACCATAACATGTTACAAATGAAAAATTATTGTAATATATACAAAATTTCACCGTACAAGTTGATACGTCAAGGTAGGTACATAGATTATTTTATACAAAAAAATATTTAATTGAATTGGAATTCAAAATATACATTAAATTATAGTTATTGTTGCGGCTGTAAAGAGGCGTTGTACTGTGATTTTAAAATATAACAAAATAATACAATTAGTTATAACTCAGTGCAGGAGATTTCACTAGTTTTTCGTCATTTAAAATTTTATAATTTCTGAAGTCACTCTCTAGAAACTCTTTGATGCTGTATATAGTCTTGTGAAGCAGAAGTCTTTTTACTTCATTGGTGAACTTTGTTTTATCATCTAATTGTTTAATCTCTAACGGTAGTTTGTTAAATAGTGTCCGACCCATTTGTAGAGGGAGCCTATTGGACAAATTTAGTACCTGGAGGAGGCTCCAGAATTATGTTTCTTCTAATCGTTCGTTTGCTGAAGGTTGATCTTATTGTATATTCACCCCAGTTTAATTTAACATATTTAAGTATTTCCAAGATATACACAGAGACTGATGTAAGAATACGCAGTTCTTTGAAGTGGCTACGACAAGACTCTCTAAACTTTGCTCTTACTAATACTCTGATGGCACGTCACATTTTACTATACATTAAGGTAAACTATACGACAGAACTATAGAATGTCTGTGATTCAATTTGAATGGGTAACTCATAACCTAATGAACTTAATATACTATTTCATCGCATAACAGTTAATAATTTATTTTAAATATGTTACATCGTAAAAGATACATCGTTCTACTTTTAAGCAAAGGTCTACACAGGAGATCCTAGTATTGTACTAGAAGGATTCGGCAGGTGGGGTGATCCTATTTTGACCTGCTCCACACGACCTGAGAAGATAAGGTCACATACCTGACACATACAGTCCACACCAGCTTCTCAGTGGTCCTGAGAATGCGCGGCGCCGTACGGACAGTCATCTGGAATGGAGGCAGCTCGTAATTTGCGACCGTGAATGTTGCTGAACCCTGGTACAAAAAGAGTTATGGATAAATGGAATGTAGTCTTAACCACCAAATTTTGTATTAATTAAATATTATACAACGTTTTTAAAGTACTTAGATGCTTCCTAAATTCCTATTTAAATGTTTAAAGATAGAGTATGCACTTATTAGTTTTTGCATTTTTATTTCCAATTGATTGGGTCAGTTCTCACTCGGTCGGTACTTTATTAACTACGTATGTTCTTCGCCAATCACAAAACCGCTGCATGTCAGTCATATGGAAAAAAGCTTGAATGGATATGAAACGCATAACATAATATTAAAAAAAAACACAGCATAGCTCTGAAAAGCATCTTAACTGTAGTTGTCCCTCTGACTCATTTTTACAACTGAGCAATTTAATTTAAAAAAAAAAATTGTTACAAATCAATATCAATTATTATTGTTCTAGCTATAGAGCCGGTTTTACCTGAGTGCCATCTCGAAGCCGGGCCTTGATGGTCCACATGCCAGGGGGAGCCAGCTCGTCCGTCGGGTGCTGAACCTGCGCTAGGCCCATCTTGCTGCGAACCCGCGTCCACTGCGCCACTCGAGTCCCTTCCCAAGCACCGGCAGGGCCTTCGATCCAGATCTCATCAATCTGGATAGATAAATACCAGGATAACAAACTTAACTAATTGTACAATTGGCGGCCTTATCGCTTAAAGCGATCTCTGCCAGGCAACCTTTGGATGGATAGGAGCTATTGAATCATGGAAAGGCGGTGTACTAACTATCAAAATAAATAGAGAAATATGCTTTAATTGGAATTAAAATTTAGATATTTATACCAATGCGCTATATCCATGACATGATAAGTTTTCTAGAACTGACTGTGCTAAGTCCATGAATTTTGGCAAAGTGTGGTGGAATACATCTACCTAGTTCTCGGAAAAAGTGTTGAGTTAGCGAATAGCGAGTTTACCTTTTACTTAGTTTTTACCTTTGTGGTGTCGGCCTAAGAATACTACTAAATTTCATAAGCCCATATAGATTTATAATTGGTCAAGTTGTATAAAAGCAAATTAATAACTTTAAAAAACTTATTTCAATATAATTATATCCTAAAACATAAATTAATATAAAAAATCATTGTATACAAGTATTTACATCTATGCAAGTAAACATATAAATTAATATATCATTGGGCACTCACAGCCTGTCAAGGCTAACGTCCCATCACAAAAATCGAAGATCGACAATATTTCACACATGTTTTATGCCAAGTGACACTGTTTATAAATAATTTCTGTCACGTTCATGCATTTATTATTTACGGTAGTGCTAAAAACCTTGGCCTACATAGTAAAAACTAGTATTTATTTACCGCATCGGCATAATAAAGTAAATTGGCATGATAAATGGTTTCTCGTTTATTCTAATGATGTCGAATACTTAAACATTTGAAATCATTTTCGTGGCAGAAAATATGTGGCATTAAAGTAAGTAAAACTAATAATACATATATCTCTAGTGCCTTACTTTTGTATTGAAATAAAATATAACATTTTGAAGAGTTGATTTTGATGACTAATTTTCAAAGTCTTCATAATTTGGTTACATTTACATTGTAATTAATAGGTATTAACCTAAGAGCCCGTGATGGCCAGACCTTCCTTTAATTCACAAGCGTGAAAATTATTTCATGTGTATGTCTAACATAGGTAAGAATAACCCCCAAACATGAAACCTGGATCGCGGTTCCTTTGGGAGATAACAACCTTTTACCTGTTATCTCCCAAAGGAACCACGATCCAGGTTTCATGTTTGGGGGTTATTCTTACCTGTGTTAGACATACACATGAAATAATTTTCACGCTTCAGAATTAAAGGAAGGTCTAGCCAGACAGGGCTCTTAGTATAGACTAATAGCCCGGTCTGGCCAGACCTTCCTTTAATTCACAAGCGTGAAAATTCTTTCATGTGTATGTCTAACATAGGTAAGAATAACCCCCAAACATGAAACCTGGATCGTGGTTCCTTTGGGAGATAACAGGTAAAAGGTTGTTATCTCCCAAAGGAACCGCGATCCAGGTTTCATGTTTGGGGGTTATTCTTACCTATGTTAGACATACACATGAAATAATTTTCACGCTTGTGAATTAAAGGAAGGTCTGGCCATCACAGGCTCTTGGTCCATATGTATATACCTAATTTCAAGGGATTTATTATCATCATAATGTCAGACGTCATCATAATGAGACGTTTACGTCTGGTAGTTATTAGTTTAAATAGTTAGATATGTGCGTTTACAAATTGCTGTAGGTACTACAATGATAATGTAAATCAATCGACACAAGTCAACAGGTAGTGGTTGTAATTCTACATTACGTTTGTATGGCTTTGCATAGGAAGATGGATATCGATGCTAGTGACCGTGATTTTATGTATTTGTGCTATGCAAATAATGTTCTTTTTGTTGAGTAAATGTCATTTTTGCTATAGAGCCGATCGAAGCATCGTGCTATAAGCACGATACAAAATATAAAGTAAGCGTAACACTGACACAGATGCAAATCATCATCGAATGCAAATAATTACTTACGACCCGATACAGGGCCGGAGTTAGTGCGAGGGGGTCAGACAATATGGTATTGTATGAGATATGACACCTTAACCGTTAAGTGGATTACCAAATAGGTACATTGTTATATCTCATAATTAATAAAGGATATCTCATAATCTTTATTTATTGGGCTACAAAAAAGCCCTTTATTTAGTAGCCCACTTAAGTGGAGATAGGTCAATTTGCACATTAACAAAGACGTAAGTACAGTTTACGTCACAATTCCCTTACCTCTTTTACTTTCTCCTTACTCCTTTTTTTTTTTCAACTTACACAAGCTTCGAGCTTACCTGTTTGTAATAAAATAATTTATTATTATAAAGCAAGCCCCAGACACTCATTGCTGATTACGTTTCTGAGATCTCCAAATAATTACTTACGGCCTACGATACAATATGGAAATTGCATTAAGCCAATTTATCTGCCCATACTGTATTCCAGTAATTTAACAACGTGCATGTTAAGTAAAAGACTATTTTATTCGTTCATTACACGAATTAATCTTTTTACGAAGCGAATTTAATGAATACTTAAAATAAACCAAGATTCATTTAGGTACAACTAACGATGTTTTGTATTTTAACTCGTAGGTAGGCAATCTATACAAATTTATTTTATTAGCATCAATTAAAGGATTTTTCTCGCTAAACTTATGGATTTTACCGTGCGATATTATCACTATCTTTAAAAGTGACATGTGCAACAGTAAATATGCTATGTTTTTATTCTGTATGTTTTTTTATTAATGAAGATGTAGCCAGTGTAATATAAAACTCAAAATGCCTGTTCCTTAGGAATATCAGCAAAGACTTTCAAGATTAACCCATAAAACGATCTTAATCAAACCCCAAGGCTTGAAACAGTAATCGTTTATAGCCCATAAGAAAGTATAATATACCTAAAGCCTATAGAGAGCTGCACGAAAGCGGTAAGACCGCTTGGGCAGGTTCTTAGCACAACTTAATAAGAATTGAGGCTACTAGAACGTTTAAGTAATGTTGAAGAAAGTTTGATTAAGATGAGAATTCGCATCCAAAGTTTTCCTTATAAATTGCTGGACAATTCACGCAGAAACATCTAGCCACGTGGTATTGTAAGCTCGAAGATTGTGTTACGGGTGCTAGATTTCTGATGTAGGTACCAAATAGAATATGTGCATAGATAATTATTTTTTAATAGACATTATAACAACCAGATACTCGAAACCAATATTTGCAGATCAAACAAATTTTTGTCCCGAGGCGGGAAACTAACGCACAACCTCTTGCTTCGCAAGCAGACTTTCTTTCGCTGTGCCACAGAGGCTTATCCATCCATCCAAGACTTGAGATGAATCAGACGCCAATCAAAGTTATAAAAGGATTCGATCCAGAGTATTTAAACGCGCTTATATGGCCTGTGTTAAATCAGAGAAGAATTTCTTTCGGTACAGTTTATTAACCTTTTCTTAATAATGAAATGCAATTTTGTAATTCATGCCGACACGGTAAGATTATGGTTAAGAGTGCGTTAACCCTTTACGTATGATCAACCCCGCAAAAATTTAAATATGGAATTACAAATTACGGAAGTAAAAATAAGTTACGTTGTTCTGATTTTGCCTGCTTTTCAAAATTTTAAAAATAAATGTCTATATCAAATAATATCAATCAATCTATATCTACCAAATAAATCAATCTACCTATATAATAATATCAATCTATATCTACCAAATTTCAACAAATTTAGATCATTTGGTTAACATACAAGCATTCATACAGAAAATTATCCTAAAACTCGTCAAATTAGTTTCATTGTCATATACATAAATATTGTCTTTGTAAACAAACTAACAAAAGCAAGCCTTAGCCACTAAGAAGAAGAAGAAGTAACAAACTAACTTACTTCATGATCGACTTTTACAGAATTCTTATATTATGTAATTAATACAGATTAATATAAACTCACCGTTCCATGAGCTGGTGTGAGGTCAGCCTTCAGCGCGAAGACCCTGGCGCGGATGGTGTCCCCTGGGCGGTACCTGGCCCTGTCGGAGTGCACCACCAGCACCCTGCCACTGCCGATCCTCAAGGTCATCCGTCTTTCCCAGGTGCAGTTGAACTCTGGGTACCTGGAATGAGTTTGACATTTTGTTAAGGAAAAGTCACGGAAAAGTAAAGGAAATAATTGCAGAATTATGTTTAGATGGATAATATAGAGGTGTAACAATGTAATTTACCCAGTTTGGGCCTGCAATTTTTGTGCACTTTTAAAATACGTGCTCTAATGTGAAGGCAAACATCGTGAGGAAACTGGCATGTACTCATGGAAAAATTTAAGGACGTGTGACATTAACTTCATTCACTAACCCGCACTTAGCACACGTGGTGAATTAAGACCTAATCTAGAGAGATTAGGCGGGTTAGTGAAGAATGTGAATGTCACACGTCCTTAAATTTTTTACAGGGAATTCTCTGTGTCCCAGCAGTGGGAACGTAAAAGGGGTTATGATGATGATAACTTACGTGACAGATGTGACGAGATCCGCTTTTGTGTTCGGCAGCAGAGGGGCGGAAATGTCCAAACAACCTCCATCACCTAAATATACCAATATTTGATGAATCTTGAACAAAATTTACACAATATTTTTAACGAGTTGGATGAAGATTATTAATTAGCACCCGTAACACAAGCTACGAGCTTACCACGGGGCTAGATGTTGCTGTGTGAATTGTCCGGCAATATTTATTTATTTATTAATGTATTTTACTGTATCTTTTCAAAAGAGAAAACGTAAGTTATTTTTTGAAAAGCGTGTGCATGACGTGCTGGTCTACTCATTCTTATAATTTACCCGACTAATTACCAAAATATTTAGAAAATTCACTAACAGCATAAAGAACATAATGAGCCGGCAAACCTACCAGGAGGCAGTTCCCTGTCCACAGAACTAGTCCCTCCATCATCAGAGACCAGGGTCATCACCAGGCGAGCTGTTCCCTCCGTGTGGAACCTTGAGAGGCAGACGCGGTTGGAGCCGCCGGCTGTGAGGACGCCAGGAGCGAGTAGGAAGTGGTTCCGGTCTGTGCATGGTGCTCTGAAAACAAATTGTAATACTCATTCATTTTATAATACGGGAATTACTCACGTATTTACACAGGAGTTAAACAACTCTCGACGTTTCGACCACAACAAGAGCAGTCTTTATCGGGAGGAGTGAGCGTCCCGCCGTGCTCCGTCTCCTATCAGGTCGCGCGCGCGGTTCTCACTCGCAAAACTCGGTAAATTGTAATACATTTTAATATATGTTCAATAATACTTATTTGTTCCGGGTGTCTTTTGATGATAATTTTTTTAACGTAAGTATTTATCCTGATGTATAGACAACTCATAGCTCTAAGTGCTAGTCGTTATTTTTTTACACGGTTGAAAATACCTGGCTATAAATGTCGTTGAATAACTCCTTTGAATATTTTTACCGGCGTTTTTTTTTCCGCCCGGGATTCTAAATTCCTAAGAGGCGCCGAGTCCATTATAAAAACTTGAACCACCTTTAACTATTATCTTTCTCTACTCACTCTTTTATAATATAATTAATATCTATATAATAAAAATGAATCGCCGTTCGTTAGTCTCGCTAAAACTCGGGAACGGCCGGGCCGATTGAGCTGGTTTTGGTCTTGAAATGTTCGTAGTAGTCCAGGGAAGGTTTTAGAGAAAACTATAGAAAGCGGGCGAAGCCGCGGGCGGGTCAACTAGTAATAAATATAATTTTACGAAGTATTAAGTCAGTAAGGTACTAAAATTAATCAGTAAAGCTATGAAAATACAGAGAAATTAAATTCCCTATGTAACGTATGTACCTATAGGTATGTAGGATTTTGTTACATAAAAACAAAATAACAAAAGTTGTAAATAATATGGAGCCAAAGTTTTATTGTAAGTGATTTTGTTTATGAATGAATCCTATAACCAAAATTTAGTAAGAAAGGTCAAGGGAGTTAGGAAATCCTAGTGATCCATAAGAATTTCGACGTGCCCTATAATTATGTTATGATTACACCATGTTTTGATAGTTAATGATACACAGAAGTGATAGAGGAAGAAAAAACAATTGATACTCTGATGTCGGAACATAATCATTTCCTTGTATCAAGGACTTTGCGTGACAATACACGAAGAAGTTTGTTATTAATAGTTCTGCGACTAAGATTGAATAATATTTTAAACGCAATTTACGTTCATACTGATGGGACACAGGGATATAAATAGAGATAGGGTATTTAATATATAGATTGATAAAGATGAGGCTATATTTCACCACGCTGGCTATGTGCGAGCCGGGAACACATTATTAACACCCGACGCCACCCGATGAAACGTGATGCGTGTTGAGTCGAATCAAATGTATGGTTTTCTATAGACCAGAAACACACTTTGAACACGCGACCCGACGCCACGCGTGCACACGCCACCTGATCCAGACGTGCCAGATCTGCGTGTTGCGTGTTGCGTCTGCGTGGTGGGGGTAAACACGCCATCCGACGCGGGCGCGCAGTATGTTTTAATCAACACTCGACGCCACGCGTCATTCGTTCGTGAACTGTCACTTTATGCCAATTTCAAATTAATTTTTTGCATTTATTTAGTGAAATGCTAGTATGTCGTGGCGTCGCGTGTCGGTAATTTGCACGGTGCACGTCGGGTGTCGACACGTCGCGTCGCGTCGGGTGTTAATAATGTGTTCCCTGCTTAACACATGTCATGTCCTTTAAAATTTCATTACGATGACTGCTTTCACTGTTCTTTCAAAGCGCACATACATTTCAAGAAGAAAAATTCAGTGGTGCGAGACAAGGTGTGAACTCATGACCTTCGGAATGAAAGTATAGTGTGATCTTACTTAACCAACAAAATTGTAACAGTCAGTCTTGTCACCGCAGACAGTAAACTGTTGGTTTATTCCTGGATCGTTTCGCATGCAGATAATTAACCAAAGATCTTGTTTAAGTTTCTCAGAATCCAAACATGTGCTACGATGTGAGTTCAGACTTGAATTCGAGAGATATACAATAGAGGCCAGTTTTAATAATGTAAATAACAAGACATCAATTGATACCACAAGAAGGAAAGTAATCTAAAATTTCTTCTTGAAAAATTATGTGTGCCTTAAAAACACGTGCTCTGACAGTGAAGGCAAACATTGTGAGAAAATTGACATGTTTTGAGAACTTAGTGTCATTCATCAACCCGTACTTGGCCAGCTCTCTCGTCAAGAGAGAAGTCCCTGTGTCTCAGCAGTGGGAACATAAATAGGGGTAATATGAAAAGCCCCAAGACTTTAATTAGGTACGGTATACCATCATGGATGGTTCTAGATAAATAGAATATTGTATATATTGAAGTCAAACAAGTCTTGTCTCATTAAACAGACGAGGCATGTTGTTTTAATTCAACTGAGTGCTCGTCTTGAGGCGCATCTTAAAATAACTCGCAAACTCACGGAGCCCGTATCCTACTTTTCCCCTAGAGTCTAGACAATTTACTAAGAAGATTGATGACACTGTGCTTTCTCAACGCTCCATTTTACTTTATTTGATTTACAAGGTATGTAAATGCTAGATAACATACATTTAGACCGCTCATTGCATGTTGCTATTCTTGCTATGTTTGTAATGCAAACATTTCGGTGAATACTACAAAAATACCATTCTTGAGTTATAATAAGTGTACACGACTTTCTTTTATCTATTACAAGCTTTCCGCCCGCGGCTTCGCCCGCATTATGTTGGATTTTCCCGCGGTAAAAACTATGTACCCTATGTCCTTCCCCCGGTTCTAAGCTGCTTCCCCACCAAGTTTCAGCCAAATCCGTTCAGCCGTTCTCGAGTTATAAGTTCAGGCACTAACACGACTTTCTTTTATATATATAGATTATACATAATTAGATATAAGATGTGTAACGTATGGCCTAATCTACGAAACAAGCTATGAATACAATAGAATAAGTAAACATATTCCTGCGCGTCAAAGTATTTTCTTAGGAAGGGTAATCATTCAAAATGCACTTACCTTACAAGATTATGTGCAATCCTTAAATATTCCAGTTGAACAAGTGGCATAAACACTAATATCAATGTTAACTTCTTCATTTTAACTAAATGTTAAACCATTATGTAGTCATTTCGTAGTTTTTGAAATAAATCGGTAATTTAATTAACAATTATGTATTTATATCAATTTTAATAAAACTAAACACTTTTGAAATTGTAGGTAACTTTTAATTTATTTACCCACTATGGTTACAGTTAACTAGTTCGGTGCACTGTCTTTTGTCACATATCTTTAATAATTTTATTTAGTTCTATAATCAATAAGATTTGTTAATATATATATTTTACAGTTCGAAATTTAAATATCGTACGCGATGCTAAGAGACCGGATCGATATAGATCGATTATATCGCGATCGCGGATTGGCAGATCTACGTCCGGAAAGATGCGCAAGCGGCGGCGCTCTGCTGACCGCACGCGAGGTCGCGAATCATCCGCAGATGTCAACAACTTTTAATTATATTCTATCTCTTTTTATTTTCTTTAAGGAACACACACCATATAAAAGGGAAACTAATACACGTCATTGTGAAATGGAGCATTTTTATATGCACCATCGGAAAAATCTCTTTAAGAGAAATAGGTAGTGAAAATTATGACTTTGATTGAGATAATGTTGTGTAATAACTAAGAAATTAATTAGGTAAAGTAAGTGCGGAGGTATTTTGATATTATTTACTTACTAACATTTATATTTAAAAAATAAAACAAAATAAATAGTATTTTATTATTTACGCCTATATTGTATTTCGTAACTGGTATATACTTACCTAACGTTATTACAGTTTTTTATATTGAATCTAATTTTAGCAAATTATACACCAGTAAAGGGTACTTAATCAAATGTTGTTAACCCCTGGTTAGGTTAATAGGTCGATCATCGACCGTATCACACAATAACATAGCTATAATTACGCAAAGACTATTGTTGCTATTTTAATTATTTTTCTAAGATAATAACTCTTCCTTGCCGAGAATTTTATTTTATAGAAATCATAGTCTACCCGAGACAATGTTTCCTGTAACCGAAACCCAGGAAAAATATAAAATATAAAACTAGCCGACCCGCCGACAGCTTCGCTTGAGTTTTTTTACGTGATCTACTTACCTAGTTTATATAATATACCTAGTATACAGCCTTCCTCTATAGTAAATGTACAATCCAAAACTGAAATATTTTTTACCACCAGCGGAACCAGCGGTTCCTAAGATTAGCGATCAAACAAACTCTTCAGCTTTGTAATATTAGAAGAAATATTGTGATCGTTACACTAGTTTGGTTGCTATAGAAGATTTAAAAAATAAAATGAGATTGTTTAAATTATTAGAAAATGGTACCTACCTAGATATGGGAAAAATGTTATGAGTTTGTTTAGTTATTAAAATTGTTATAAAAGGTAAGTAAAGTACCTACCAAAGTATAATTTATATCATAGCATTCCCCATAGTATTTGAATCTACGATTTGTATAGATTTTCTCCAAGAAATAATATTTCCCCGCGAAAAATTAACGATTCTTGATAACAGTGCCATCTGTAAGATAATTTTAAAACTACTTCTTTGCGGCACAGACAGCTTTGGTACAAAATAGTTCTGCAGGTAGAAAAGAGATGTCGCTTTAAGTTACATATATCCTAGACCTAGAGTAAAAATACTTCTAGAACTCGTAGGTATATTTGCTTATTACTACATCATTGTTATTGATGAGAACGTAATTAAATATTTCTGTTCATGTAGGTAGTTCAAGTAATGAAACATTCACGTTAGCTTTTTAATTGGCGCTCTTTATTCGCTTTTTAACTGAGCAATAATAATTATTTTTTATTTTGCTGCTAACAGGGTTGCCAGCTCAGCCTTTAATATCTTGGAGTATTGCCAAAATAAGAGGTTTTAATTATGGCGATCCAACGATTGGATCGAGAAATTCCGAGAAATTAATTTGTAATTCAATTTGAAAAGAAATGTGTCAGAATTAATTAGAATGAAAATTAACCGGAATATGATAATTCGAGCGAAGGTTTACCTGTAAGGTTTTGTTTAATTTAATTTGATGGGTTCTTAGGATTGAAAGGAACCATTTTGAAAAGGCTAAGTCCAAAGTAGTACATAACCTATCCTTATAGGTATCTACTATTGGTACCCACCTTTATGATAATTTTGTCTATTTATAACTTTTTGATGATGTTAGTCCTCGCGAGGTCTACAGCTCACAGTGCCATTAGTTTTAAAGTGTTTTTAAAGAAATCTTGTAGATACAATATGAATGTTGACACAGTTATACCAATCACCTCGGTTTCAATAGACCTATCGATAAAACCGATACAGATTATGGGCAAAGTAATGCGTACTGTAAGTATACTGCGGTGTAAAAAATCGCACCGCACATAGTAATGAGGCCTCATTACCGGTGTAACGCCTGTCGTGGTGATCGATACCATTAATCTAGAATTCAGCCGGTGTGAGTCCACTAATGACTGAAAGGTTGGCATGTATTTGTAGATAGAAAACGCATCAGATGAGCTTCGATAAAACAAGGCAAACAAGCCTATTTAACAATGCCACTTTTCGTTGTAATTTTATAACTCAAGAACGAACTCAAGATATGGGTATGTCGTTGTCACTTTCGAACCAACATAAATGTCAACGTGAAAGATAAGGTCATCCGAATGTTAAGCGAATTTTTTCAAGTGTCTGATAAGCATAAGATAGAAAACCTCTTTTTAAATCCTACGAGAAGAATGGTGTGGTTACTGTAATATTGAAAAGTTATTATAATTCATGTTAATTATTTAAAAGCTAGTACCACACGGCAAGCCTTGCATAGGTATATGTAATATTTTTTGGTATTCAGTTGTTTGGTAAATAAATAAATACACTTAACATTATTTATTTATATAAAGTTTTAACGGCACAAAATACGACAATAGGGCATGATACTAGGACTACGTTATGGACAGAATACATTCGGATGCAGCAAGCCATATTAATAAAGAAACATCAAAATATCATAATTGATGTTGTATGAACCCATAAACCGATAAACCCGGATCAACCCTCACATGCAGAGTTCGTTTGTGGCAAATGCCGGTCAGAATTTTCCATTTTATTTAGAAACTGTCAAATGTGGTGAATCATGGACATTGAGAGGCTTTGAAGCGATAAATCGAGGAAAGGTTAATGGAGAGAGTAACGCCAGAATTGCCTCGGATTTCCGACATTCAAGGTCAATGACGTAACAAGGATTAAAAGGATGTGATTCACGTCCGCCATTTTCCTTTGACGAATAATTCATTGGGAACAGATTGCAGAACTAAAGATTTTTAGAAGGTATTTTGAAAGCCTAAGTGGCATAGGCATGTATAGTAACTACGTGAAGCATAAAAGCAAATATGGTAATAAATAAAAATAAATTAATATTGCTGGACAATTCACACAGCAACATCTAGCCCCGTGATAAGCTATAAGCTTGTGTTATGGGTGCTAGATTATCTGATATAGAAAATAAAACAATAGGTTATCTTTATGCGGACGCGTTGACCTAAATGGGAGAACACTCTAGTTATCCGAAGGTCGTGAGCTCGAACCCCGACGCGCACCTTTGAATTTTATTTCTCAAAAAATGTTTGTAAGTTTTAAAAATAACATGTTCAACGGTGAATGAAAACATCGAGCTGATATTAACGGCAAATTTTTCACAGATGTTCTGAATACTTCTCTGAGGTCCTCTAGAACTTGTATTTGCTTTACGGAGTCGGTCGTGACGATATTTTGCATATTATAGTTATAATGTTAATTGCTAGGTATTGCTTTTTTGACATCACTCGTTAGGAAGAGACGAATTCCTGAATATACACCTAAAATCTGGGCTTGGAAACATTGTTTTCAGATATTGAAATCAACGAGTGCTTCAAACTACGCAGGCACGTGCTGGGAATAAAAACGATTTTATATGACTTTTCTCTTATTGTAGGTGTTGCCAGTAAAAAGCTTGATTGGTGATAGAGATAAGGCAATACACTGAAAATACAAAGAATGAAATGGCAAATAGGATTGTTCTTATAACTGGGAATCAGCAATTTTCGGCGCAATACCAAAGTGTTGTGTTTGTAAAATGAGTAAGTTTTTCCAACCCAATACATTGGCAATCTTGTTTGGCGATCTCCCAACTGGGGTAGCCATTAAATATGTTTAATTTTCCATGAAATCGATGTGTATCTAAACTCCGCTTATAATTATTATAATAACGATATAATTTAACAATTCTTTCTAAGCATTCCTAACACTTAACACTCATAAAGCGAAAGATTAAATGAAAGTAGATTCTAGGTTTGAATTTCAAAAATTTAATTAATGATTTAAATATTTACAATGCTTACTAGATTAAAACAAAGTGCAATTCTTACCACGAAAAACAGCTTTCCTCGAAAACCCATCATGAAACGTTGAAATGTTGGTGATTCATATTTTCTACCTGAACTCTTTCTAAAACCACACAAAACTCACCAACGATGCACTCAAATTCCGCCATTTTCCGCGCGAATGCACATGGGGAATTGTTTCATCTCCACAAACAGTTTTGCTCATTGAACTGTAGTAGTGTGGCCGTGGGCTTAATTCGGCAATGTACTTCGAAATAAACTTTTGAATGTATTTGAATTCAAATCGTCGATTTATCAACGTATTGGTTTTATATACTTTAACACAGTTTTTTTTCAGTAACTACGCGCCTGAACAGTGAGGAGACGGAGCACGGCGTAACGCTATCCTGTAGACAGAAGTCTTCACTTGATGTGCAGTCGAAACGTAGAGGATTATTAGTCATATTGTAAGTTATAGTTAAAAATAAAGCAAAACCTTCGTGTGCGAATTTAAATAACCTCTTTGATTTATGTTTATTACATTTAATTTAGTTTTAATATCTTATTAAATTTAAATGTAGATAGAATTAGGACGTAATATCGGATACGGTCTTAAATTGTACCTATAGTTTATATCTATATTTTGGAAAGCGTTACAGGAAATACCAATAATCTTAGCACGCACGGAAATATTCAATAATACAGAAAATTCTACACCAGTTCGGACCAGTTTAAAAATCTTAAGCATTTCTCCAATAAATTCCCAAACTGCGAATTCTTCGAGCGGTATGAAATGAAGTCTTCGCAAAAATTCGAATTTTGAACGTATATAGTCAGCACACATTGCTTGTGTAAGGGAGACGGGGAGACAGCTGTCATGTTAGGGCGGGAATGAGATAGGTTGTTAGCTAAACGTTTCCCCGGTCAAGTGTGGATCACATGAATTGCATCGCAGACGAAGATTTTCGTCTTGAGATCTAATCTAATTTCATCGTTTGGTTTGAGCAGGTCACTTGATTTTATACCTTTTGAAATATTGGTAGGTAAGTGGTGAATTTTGTATAATTTAGTCAGTTACTGAGTAAATAATTATCTAGATACAACTTTTAGACGAAGTAGACAGGATTTGCAACTTTGTAGGTAGATACACGGAAAACACATTTATACGAGTAATTTTAGGGGTTAATCGTCATCTCGCGGGAAAACAAAAGATGGATTCACGCGAGTTAGTACAGTTCACACAGCTTCTTTGGTCTACTCGTACAAATAAAAAAACAATATAAAAGAAAATTGGTACCTACGTGACGAACGTTATTACTGTGTTAGGTTTGTTAGCTAGGACACGATCAGACGAGAGACATAAGAATATGCCGGTTTCTTCATGATGTTTGCCTTCATCGCTAAATCTCATGTTGAAAGTTACATTTTTCAAACACAAATATCCAGAGATTTTGTGGACTTGTAATGAAAGTGTACTTCAACGCCAACAAGGCGTGTTTTTTGTTTAGTCATTTTGATAATTTATCATCAAACGCTTAAACTTTGTAACCCGCGAAATAAAAATAGCGAGTTCAAAAGAAGGCTTTTTAATTTATATTTATTTACGTCTGTCAAAGAAAAGTAAATAAAATATATGAGTTCTATGTAAATGTTAAGTAGAGGTACTTATACCGTTAAAGGCTCTGATGGAATAGGGATAATGTAGGTAAATACGAAATGTTTTCATCGCCTCCTGTGATGTGGAGAAGGGAATGGCTTGAGGGATGAGCTAAAAAATACCTAATATTAAAATATAAAATTAACAATATTAATACATAACAATTCACATACATCAAAATTAAAACACGCGGAGTGAAAACTTGATAAATAATAATAAAGGTACATCCTACATTATTATAAAACCGAAAGTTTATAAGTATGGATGTTTGTTACTCTTTAACAAAAAACTTTCTATGAAACTTCACAATTTTTTTTAAAACAAAGAGAAATTTACATATTATAGCTTACATATCAGTATAAAATATTTATAAAAAATTAGTCAATACATAATTATTGATATAAAATATCGTACATGACATGTGTTTATGTTATAATAAAGTTTAATTCTAATATAACTTTGCAAACTGTATACTATAATAATGTGACTGTGCGTATTAAATAAATAAATTTATAGCACATGGGTAATCTATTTTTTTTTATCAAGTGGCAAGATGGCAACCCTATTCTATCGGCAGGGTGCAGGTGCGGTGACCGAGGGGGCGGAAAATGTGATGTACATACGTACAAGCTGTCAATATTTACATATATGATGTGCAGGGACGTACTCAACACCTTTCAAGTTCGCTTCTTGGCGCAGATTGTAATCCGGCGGATAAAACCTTCCTCACGTCTCCTTTTTAAAGCCCTTCTGCACGGTACATATTCTGAAGGTTATGTAAAAACTGGAGAATAATTTGAATATACAGTAATTATATTTATGTTCTGAGACTATACTAACCCATAATAGTAGAGATTATATACATAGATTCTATGCTTATATATTATACTTGCTTTCCGCCCGCAGCTTTGCCCGCAAGAAAGTCCTACTCCTGGTTCTAAGCTAACTCCACCAATTTTCAAAATCAGTGCAGCCGTTCTCGAGTTATAAATAATGTAACAAACACTGATAAGTTATCTCATTGATTAAGAAATAAAAAATAATATTTTAGTATTATTAGTTGTATTTAGTGTATTTATGTTATTAGACGTTCTGTTATTAAAAAACACAGCAGAAAATTCTACAATGTATAGGTAGGTATATGTACTGTCTTTCAGAGATGAAATCTAGCTCAAGCTATTTACTCCAAGCGTCCGTATAAAAGTGTAACGGAAATTATTTCGCAACCAAGCTGCATTCTCGAACTTCTATTTACAAAGTTCATTCACCAGAAACTATGAAGAAATTCTATTAAAATGTTTCCTTGTGCATCTATCTGCAGCTAAATAAGTACCGTCCAGCTATCTCACGTAATATCTAGCTTAGCGTACAGACTGGGTTGAAGTACTAGGCGATCAGAAATTGTATGGAGGTGGTAAATTGATATCAGGCGAAGCAATTTCTGGGATACAATACAGTAGTTGAATATCTACCTCAGACGTTTCATGCGACAGGCCGTTATTGGATGTTTTTGTAACACTGTACCCGCTGTTTTAAGTAGAAGATAACCGGGAAGAGGCTGTTTTTGGATCTTTATTCTCGAACCCTTTCTAGATAATTTTGCGGCTTTGCCTGCGATAGATTTTTACGAATTATTATTAATTTTTCAACGGTTAAAATGTAGCATCTTTGTGTTAATCAGTTGTATGCTATTTTGAAGTTTTAAATAAAGTCCATGTAATATTTTAGAGCAAACCCCTATCCATTCAATTTCTAAAACTTTCGTCCTTATGATATAAGAAGGATTAAATATCACGATCAAAAGTAATCTTTAAATAAAAACATTTGTTTATTTGACATAAAATTAATACTTATACCTACAGAAAAATATAGTGATGTGGCTCCTGAGCTAGTATAAACTGTGTTTCAGTAGCCAGTGGCTCTTGAAAAAAATCTTCAGATGTAGTAGAATACCCAAACTGAATGTCCCGGCGATCCGTATGTATCCAGTTAGTAGTGCCGTTTGGCATTGTTAATGGGCTCTGCTATCTTGTACACATTAAGAACCGGTGACCACAGTCCACTCGGGACGCGTATTGATCTCAGTTCCCATTGTGCATGCTCTATGGCTATTAGTTGTTCGATCACCCCTCCACGATCCGAGTGATGCTTACTTTGTTATGCAGTAATCTAGATTTAGGTCGTGTTGTGAGCCGTGTTGGCTAATGGGGAGCACACCATGATAATTGTTATTTATTTATTCCACACAGATACATATGTAGACTTGGAAATGACTTCACGACTTTGCTTGACTTTCATTCCAAAGGTCGAGAATTAACCCAGCCAGATTATTGATCCTAAAAAAATAATAAGCGTTTAAAAACGCTCTAACGGCGATGGTGCACGTGCTCTAACAGGAAAGCAATCTACAAGCATATTTAGTTTAGTTGATTTCGCTTTTGAAATGTCGATTGGTTTCTACTCGTGAAATCGTCTGTCTCCATACAAAGTTCTGTTTCTATTGTCCGTGTCTATTGCTGTTAGCTGTTCCCAAATGTACACCAGAGATTCGATATTTGCTGTGATGATGCCGAAGTGCAATGGAGCGGTGTATGATAATTGAGACTGTTGCCTTTGTAGTACGTGAATGTAGTTCAGACTTTGCTCATATACTCAAACCTACTTAGATAATCTACAAATCTGTAGCTTTAAGTAACTTGAGTATTTATGTTTTGCTAATCCTGAAAACAAGAATTTATTTTTATTACGCTTTATAAATTCTCGACGTTTATGTCGATGTGTAACTTATAGACCAGTGCAGTTAGCTTCAAAAATGGTCAAATAAGGAAAAAAATAGTAGTAGAATGAAACCCATTAGAAAAGGAGGGGAATATGATAAAAATGAAAGGAAAAATAAATTACGGTCGATCTGAGTTCGGGAAGTGGGAGGGGGTGGGCTTTTAAGGGGAGAAAATGGTTTATCTCGATTTGCGGTGAAACTACAAGTCCTATGAAAAAAAGTTATATGGCAAAGTTGTAGGTAATATAAAGATCTACAACTTTTAATTCACAACTTTTTTACATAACCTCAAAACTTATGTGAAATATTCAAATAACCAAGTTTTTGGTTTTTTTTATTTATCTTTTTCAAAAATTGTTATTTTTATACGAAATTTGGTGAAAACTTACCTATTTATGTCCCAAATACACTGTGATTTATTTGATTGAAAATATTATTGTTTTCACCTTATTTTGACTTAATTTTCAAAAATATAGACCAATTTTCAATCGAAAATTCACGTGTCAAAATATTAGCTTTTTTATAAAAATCGGTATGCTGTTTGTTCATTAAAATCTCTATTTTCTGATGGTTAAGAAAAATATATACATTACTATAGTAAATTTTCTCAGAAAATGCAAAACACCGAAACAAAATTTGTATCATTATGTACAATTGCATCATAAAAATGTGATTTTTGCAATTTTTATTTCATATAATTGCTTATAATCCGACTTATTGCACATTATACAAACAGATTATTATATAATAATTATTATTATATAGTCTGAAAAGACAAAATCATATTTTTATGATGCAATTGTACATAATGATACAAATTTTGTTTTTGTTGTGAAAATTCAAAACCATAACTTTGGAAAGGAACATGGTAACTATGCTATGAGCTCTACATTCCATCACACAGTTATGGCGCCTACATTGAGCGATCACACCATTAGCCCCACTATCTAACTAATTACGTTACTATTACGCCGGGGCCCGACTATTAGAGGGAGAGGATGCAAGCCCTAAATTACATTTGCGAGGCTTTGACTCAATATGAAATACACTCAACAAGGCTTGAAATCCGGAATTACATGACAGATAAGATTAACCTTCCGCTTTGTAAATGCTTCATCATGTCCACTGATCGTTATTCTGCAGAAATTCTAGTTGGTTTGTCATTCTAGAATAACAAATTTGAAGCAAACGTAAAACATACATTTTTGACCTTAAAATTCTAGACACCTTTATGTAATTCTAGAATTTAATGGTTTAAGCTCTTTGGTCAATCAAAGCAAGGCAATTGAAGAGTTTGAGGAAGGTCTTCATCCAGCAGTGAGGGCTCAAAATAATAACATCATAGCATCTCCAGATACTATAATATAATTGAATTGAGGCGTGTGGCTTAGACAAGTTACCCAGCTGTGGGAGAAATCAATGGTAGGTTTGCAATTAGTTCCGTTTGCACAAACAATTTACCAATCCGCACTTAGACAGCCAGCGTGGAAAGGCCTAAACTCACTCGTCTAGAAAGTCCCTGTGCCCCAGCAGTATAAAACTGAAATAGTGGCGTTTATTATTATGCTTTAGTTCATATTTTTTTGTAACCAATGCAATTTATAGACTTTATAATTGTCTGAATAAATAATTTTTTTATGTTATGTCCAAACTGCTGTAAAGGTGATCTAAATATGAAGCTTGTTTCACTAGGTCAATTGTTTAAAGCACGCATTCCAATTTCAGCAAACCAACAGCGCATCACGCAAAAAAACTGATGATTATGATGAATGCGCGGCCCATCCATCAACACAAACCCTGGCCCGATGTTCCTGTCGAGGGTTAAGACATATATAAAACCTGAATAATGTATCAAACATAATTATACTTTCCAATTTTCAACTGAACTTAAAAAGAGGTTCAATTATATTGATTTTAATTTGTTTGTTGCTACATAAGAATCAGAACTGTCCACTAGGTGAACTGAATATGATAGTTGTTATTTTATCCATAGCCGGGAAACTAGGATTTTCTATTGGCGAGAGACAGCCTTCATTCAAAACTTTGGCGCAGTGCGAATTGGCTGAAAAAAATATATGGGTCTTTACTTATTACATTTATATGGACCCTTTGAAGTGACTGCACATAAAAATTAAGAAAAAACCCTTGCTATTTGTTAAGAGTAACGAATATCTATCCAATAATTCATCACACGCAAAACTTTTCATAATATTAATAAAGGTACATGTTTAATTTATAAATGATTGATACATAGGATTGGTGTAAATATGATACAGCCTTGCCACATATAGAGGGTCATATTTTATGGTCATCCCGTAATTTGGAAGGTAAGGGCTTCGAGATAATAAAACAGGTTCGTACCTTGTATCCCATCTGTCCGTATACTCTTTGGACTTATCATATTTGGGATAGGTCTGAACACAAGTTTGGCGATACTTTTATTTTAGTTGCGACTTTGAACTTTATAGCTTAAAGAGTTATTATATATCTTTTATATCTTTAAGAGGAAAGTTAGAAGTTTAATGCGATTGCTTGTTGAAAATTGCAAAACCGCGAAGAATGTCTTTAAACTTTATGTCTGCATCAGGTTATAGCTCGAATAAAATTTATTAAAACCTCAGCTGCCAAGTCGACACACAAACTATAAAATTTAGTGAACAATTAATCTGCATTCGCATCGCGTAGTTAACTCAACGTTATATGATAAGTTTATGATATTGTCTATGGCATTGTTATAATCTTAGGGTACCGTAGTCATTATAACAAAACACGTACCTAAGCAAGAATTTAATCTATTCTAATGAAAATAATTAATGGACTATGTATGGCGTCCATCCCAAAAATGACGGTATATATCTAGAAAGACATGATTGGAAACAAAATATACTAGCCACATTTCACATAATTAGCTATGGTTCATAATATCATCCATGTTGATCATATTTTATTACGAAACCCGTAAATAATCACTTACCACATGACCGCAGGGCCCAGACCAAACTTTATAACGACGCATCAAAGCGTGAAAATTGTTTGTGGAAATAAAAAATTTGGCAACGTTTCCATCGGTTATTTATAGCCTGCGAAAATATCGGCATATTCGTGAGTCAGGCGCTGGCAACACTGATTTGTAGCGGCCAGAGCCACGTATAGTTATGATGATTGACCGGATTGTATGGTAACACTGGGCGGTTTTGTTTCCAACTGGACGTGTTTCGTTGACAGTAGATACGTAAAATTTTTCGATTGGATACATGAGAACTTTAGGGTTGTTTTGAGTTTTCTTTACTTTTGTCCCAATTTGAATTTTGTTATTAATTTTACTGCCTCGTGAAACCAAAATAAGTATATTTTGGTGATGATGTTTACAGAAATATAAACACGTAATTATTATTATATCTATATTTCAAATTAACCCATGTGCTCTTTCGGTGAAGGCAAAACATCGTGAGGAAATCGGCATGTTCTGAGAACTGTAAAAAGTTTTGAACGGCATGTGAATGTTGGTTATTAACATCATTCAACATGGGGGTTGGCCGCATGGTGAATGAAAAGAAGAAGAAGAGAAAGGCAAGACTTTAAGTTTTGATCATGATTAAATTCACCAGACGTTTTTACTGAAAAGCTTGAAGTAAGGTACCTAAGTTATACTAAGCGTCCTTCTTTCTTAAGAAACTTTGTCCGAATCCTATTATAAGTACATAAATTAGCACAGACTAAATTTTCTGAGAATTCCGAGACTCAAACAAACAACCTCTAAATCGGAAGCCCGATAGCTTTATCAAATCATCTCTGTTTAAACCCTCACAAAATTTTATTCATAAAATAAACAATGATTATTACCAAAGCAAGCGTAAAGGCCATTCGAAGACGACGAATTCCATCCCCTTAAGTCTCCACTTTCAACGGTATAAAAAAATACGACATCTCAAAGCCATAAAAGAAATTAAACGAAACATCTTAAGAGTACTTTAAAAAATCGCGTCAAAATAAAAGACTTCTCATTTCGCTAAGATCCCGTCTGCAATTCTTTTTAGAGCCTCTATGTAGAGCGTCGCATAAAATGTACATAAACTCTGCACTTAGCTCTATTTGTGATGGCTCTTGTCGTAACCACTTGTCTCTTTAGTGTGTAATATCTTGCGAGCTTCATTTATTTTAATTTGGAGTGGCCGTCATGGCTGTGCGGATTGTGATCCGGATGACGCAGCGCATTCTGCCTTGGGGTATATTCATTCTAGTTTTTACAGCGTAAATAAAAGAAAACGCCCTGTTGGCTAAGTGGAATTTATCTTCCAAAATTTATTTGGGATTTAATAGAACACGTGCTTTAACGGTGAAGGCAAACATGGTGAGAAAACCTCTATATTACCTGTAAAAACAAAGTCTGGTCGCTCCAAGAATCAAACCTACCTCATGCGCCTGATGGAGGAAACATGATGATGATGATGATGGCTGGGCTATGGCTGAAACTTACAGATAAGATTAAGAAGCCTTTGCGAAATTGATACTAAGATATTGTTCTCAAGATCATAAGGCTTCAGATACTTTGTCTTAATTTCAACATCCAACGCTCAACTTTCTAGAGCTCCCGTCGCCTTAGGCTCTTGAACAATTAACATTGTAATTAATTTTAACTCAGTATAAAATACCGATTCAATTGATTCAAAATTCTTATCCCAAATTCATTGTTCGGCCGCAGAATTCAATTAGAATCGCTTCCGTTTGAACCCAATCAGGGGCTCAAAGTGCCCGCTCAAATTACGGCACTGGATTCAAATAAAAATTATATTCATCGGTTAGTTTTTTATTGTATTTGAATGTTAAAAACAGGTTAGTAGCCTAACGGTGAAAGAAAACAATAAGTTTGCAGGACATGTGTCATTCTCCAACCCGCCAGGCCTTGGCCAGCCGCTGCTGCCAACCTTAATTCACCACGCTTGGTGAATTAAGGTTTTTAACAGCGTATCCTTATATGGCGAATGCTGCTACAGGTCTAATCTCGTCAAGAGAGAAGTCCCTGTGCCCCAGCAGTGGGATAGGGGTGATTATGATTAATGTGTTATTTACAGTTTTACACCATTTTCGAACACATCTTTTGAAAATAACTGTTACATCACTCACTTAACTCTGCCTAACGATGCAGAAATCTACTATCAATACTAAATGTCTTCCACAGAGGAAAGAAGACGTGGAAACGAATCCAATTTTAAGATGGTGTGAAGCGAGGTACACTCCACTTGGTACCGAGCCTTTTTGAAATTCAGAGTGAGAATTTTAAAGGAAATCTGATTATGCAAAGAAAACTCTAGCTTAATCGGATATTATCCGCAAACTTATGTAGTAAGGTAACTTACTGCGATTTTCAAGCTTTCCAGTTTATATATTCTTTCTATGTAAATTTTTATAAATTATTTTTTATTATGACTATGAATAACCTTACATGTTAAGGTATCCTTAATAGTTATTATTGTTTCCATTGGTTTTATAATTACTTTAAAAATCCTTAACTACCTTTATGATACAGGGACAGAAATACACCATATAAGTGATACTCTAAAAATGCATGCACTAGGTATGTTTTATTTTTAAGTGACATTTTTGACTATTGTAATGAGTGCGCGATATTTTGCTACACCAATGAGTATAATTTTATTGAAATGAAATAAAATTAATCAAATCCAATTCTTAGATGTTCATACATACATATTCTAAATATAAACAAGCTCGTCGCATACCGTTACCTACCCTCTTTTAAAATATGATATTCCTATCCCTTTGTCGTCAGTTTCAAGCATTTCGTGAAAATGTTGTATCAGCATAAATATTGAAACAAAACTGTAGTAAGCTGATCCTGAAACGTTACTTCTCGTGAATAGAACACGAATTCATATGTGCAATTGAACATACAACGAACAATGTTACTGGGTATATGAAATTGATTGTAACTTTATCACGATGTGAATTTAATTAGACTTTTTTTTATTAACTGGTTAAGACATGTTATAAATTAACATAACAAACAAAAAAATATAATACACAACTAATGAACTTATTGAACAACTTTTTAACACCAAGCTTAGTTAAAACATTGGGTCGATGGGCGGCCTTATCACTGACATCTCTGCCAGGCAACCTTAGGATGGACACAGATGAAGAGAACAAATAAAGCAGATAAGTACTATAAGTACTATAGACAACGTAAAAAATCGAAACTAGTGAATGTTCTTCATTGAACATCCAATTCAAGCCTTGTTAGTTAAGTAGATGTATAAATTCTGAGGCTGTTCTAAGATCTTTATCAGTTACTGTAGGAATGGGGAATTTCTAGAGAATGCTGATAGCAGGGGATTTGGTTCTTGAATTCTTATCAGAAAGGCAATTGTTATCCTAGCTAGTTTCTGTGGCCTGTGATACTTACTGTGTCTACTTACTGGAGTTTTTATTGCGCTGGATATTAATCAGAAATAAATATAGTTATTACTATCAAATTATATTTAACTAGCCGAACCGCCGACAGCGTCGACAGCTTAGCTTGCGTTTTTTTTATAATCTATATTATTATTATTTTAATATCTGTAATAGGATATTAATAACAGTTGTACTCGGTACTATTGTCCAATACTGCGAATAAAGTTTATTTAGGGAATCTTTTATTGTGAAATTTTGCATTCACCGATTGAATAAAAAATATTTCTAAAAATATCATGTTATCACGTTCTCTCCAGCGGTAACAATATATTTGTTTGCGAGGTATAGTTTTTGTATAAAATGTAAAAGGTTTTCATTAAAACAAACTCTAATATAAACTTAATTAAAAACAGGTCTAAGTGGAACGCCCCATTTTACCGGTGGGCCGTCCATTTTAAATAATTGAAATAATCATAAATTAAATTAAGGTTCGCGGATAGAACATTAAACTTGGTGTGAAAATTGAAAAAGCATTTTAATTTTGAGTTACTGCCGGAAATACCCACGCCTTGCCGGTATAGATAGAATATTGAGGAATGGTTTCTTTGTTTCAATTGGCTATTCAATTTATCTCGTCATAGCCTAGCGGATTATTTCTTTCAAGGGGCAATGTTCTGGCCATATAGCGAGGACAGATGGCCGATGGGGCCGAAAAGTTCTCGAGTGGAGACATCGTAACGGCAAAAGCAGCATAGAACGTCCATCAACAAGATGATGAAGATTTCATATCACTACATAAAATACAAAATCGCTGTCGCTGTCTGTCAATCCCTATGTATGCTTCAATTTAAAATTTTTGATGCGGTTTTTAAATAGGTAGAGTGATTCAAGAGGAAGGTAGATAAGTTTAATAAGGTACCCAAGGGTCGGTCGCTAGTTAAAATATAAAATACATTTATGTTCTACCTAAAACTCGAACTACCTTCCAAAACCCTAAACTTCTCAACTAACAGGAGCTAGTGTATAGCCACGCGTCCAACATTAATTCATTGGATAATTAAAAGTAACAGCAAATAAGAGAACCGCTAAAAGTCTCTGTAATCAAGTCACAAAATCAAATATCCATTGGAGCATCGGATCTAGTTTCTAAAACACGAAGCTTCCAATCCTCAGTGGTGTGTGCTAATCAGTCCCGTAGAGATGGGACAGAGATGTAAATCTGCATTATTCTTCTGCGAATGAATAGAAATGAAATCACTTCTCTATAGATTTATTCATCCAGCAATTACGTTATCTACATACCTATCCTATCCTATAGCTTATATAATATAGACTTCCTCGATAAATTTACTTACTGTATAGCACTAAAATATTTTTTCAAATCAGCTTCTTGAAGTTTAGTGTTTCTCCTAACGATGTTTGCCGTTAAAGCACGTGCTTTTACGACGAAGGCAAACACCGTTTTAAAGCGCACATCATTCAGAGATGTGTTTGAACTCATACCTTCGGAATGAAAGTGGAGTGTGCTCCCACTAAGCCAATTCGTAACTATTCTCGTATCGAACATTACATCCCTAACATCACGTAGGGCGGTGAGATCGGTTTCGGCAATTAGACTCAAGCTGATTGGACCCAGCTGGCAACCCCGGTTAATGTAGCGGCTAGCGGGTTCGATTCCCGGTCACGACCTTGCGGCTCCAATTGGAGATTTAAAGCGATAATTGGTTTCCAATAATACGTTGTTTTTAGTTTTATTGTGCACGAGGGTTTTGCTTGGGTTTTGGATGATACAAGGCTTCTGACGAAGATTGTTTGTGTTTTAATTATTCTAGCTATATTCGGGTTCTTAGAATATCAGAATTACATGTTATTTCTGCAAATCGTGTCTAGCCCACACGTGAAATTGTTAAACCTATTGTTAAACCGTGAAATTGATAATACTAACTATCAGTGTTAAGGTTAATCATAATCATGACATCGAATTCGTAAAATTCTTTTAGACTGTAAAACACATTTAGTTATAACCATTTATTTCACATAATAATGTAACTTGATTTAGACTAAATCATGCATAGGAAAAAAGTTCGAAAATACCGCTAAACGTGTAAAAATGTTACACTATCATACCAAAACACAGATCCATTGTTAAAAAACCTATTCCACAAAACCAAAACAAATATCAACAGAATGCTACAAAATGTTATCTCATGAAAGCTACAAGATCTACCAATGTCGATAAAAGGAAGCCGTTGAGCCGCAATAAAAAGTTAATTCAACCATCCCACTTGCAGACAAGATACGGAGACTTTATGATGTATGCTGTTCACTGGTATGCTTCTTGAGTGTGCTCATCATCATTATAAGCCGTGTTGGATAAAAAAAAAATTAATGAGCGCTTTGAAAACTGCTGTAACGGTAAATTTTGCATTAACCGTCATATATCATGAAGAAACCAGCATAAAATCAGTGCATAATGGGAATCGAGCATAATGGAACTAACCGGCATGTTCTGAGAACTTTGAAACGTTTGAAGGATGTGTCATTCGCCATCACTCTCGTCAAGAGTGAAGTGAAGTCCTTGTGTCCCAGCAGTGGGAACGTTAATAGGGGTGATGATGATGATTTTACCATGGTCTGTTGTTTAGTGAGTTTATTTACATAGGTAGGTAAAGTTTTTTTTAAATTAGACAAAACTAATTCGGAAAAATTACCAACAAAATTACTTAACAAAACAGGTGGAAATAAAAGTCAGGTGTAAAGCATAGTCCTATACGTCACAGAACTACTGGGAATTTTTTTCTCAGTAGTCCTGTCAACAGAACTAATCAACAGGACAAGTGGGAATAAACGAGTTTATCGATATTTCGGCACAATTACATGCGCCATGGTGAAGTTGCAGAATTATTACAAATGAATTATTACAGAATTATTACAAATTGGCTGAAAAACTGTGCCGAAATATCGAGAAACGGAAAAAAAACAACAGCCAACATATGCCGTGTTAAATTACTGTAACATCGTCGGTCAGTACTTAGTTAAGAGATTCATTTTTCCTTCTTAAACCCTAAGGATCTTAAAGATTCCTTTTTAAACCCAGAACCATCAAATCATTTGTTTACTTATAATCACTTCCTGATTGGCATGTCTATAATAATGTTGATCTTTACCTCCCACAAGCATACAATCTCCAGAGAATTTGAGCAATATTGTTATAATGATGTAATTTTCGTAATCAAATGTTTATTCTTTTGGTAATTGCCCAAGGCTTATTATCGACATACTCCGATGTAATTGGGTGCAATGCAAACACTCTGTATACTACATCAAACACCCTGTATAGTAAATAGTGAGGTTAATTAGTTTATTCTACGATACGTTCAATTACATAGTAGAGGTTCAAATAGTTTAATTACAAATGTAGGGATGTTTGCCTGCTAATTATACACCATTATAACAGTCAATTTGATTCGTTAGTCTCACTACTGATAATATATAATTTAACCTTATATAATTTGACGTGACTTTCTCTAGGTTCCTAAAATACATTAGCACAGAACATATAAAACATAATTTATCATCATTATTATATCAGCCGTCGGACGTCCACTGCTGGACATAGGCCTTCTTCAAAGATATCCAGTTGTTTTGGTCCGATGAAACTTGCATCCACTTGCAAAGCTGAGTTGGACGCCTTTTCATAGTTATAAGTTTAAGTAATAAGTAAATATTTGTAAAACTATGTATTAACTATGAATAAAGTTTTTTTCTTTCTTTCTTTCTTTCACTGTGAACCAGCCAATTTTAACAACTCATCAGTCCAACAAGTAGGCGGACGTCCGACGCTGTACTTGCTTATCCGTGGTCTCCACTCAAGAAAATTTAGGCAACATCGGCCATCTATTCTCCAAGCTATATGGGCTGCCCATTGCTATTTCAAATACTCTGAAGAACAAAATTTCATAACAAGTATTTTTTTTAACTTTTATGGTTTTTAACAATATTAGAACACGGGTAGACTCCGTGAAGATGGCGCTTGTAACAGTGCCGAAATATCGGGAAACTCATAAACATTTGAATCATGGTATGTTACCCGTTTCGTGTTCTAATATTAAATAACAAGTTTTAATTTCAAACATTAAACAAATAAAAAAGCGCTAAAAGACAATTAAAATGTTACCTTTCGCATTATAATCGTACACATGGATTTGTTCATACCTGTCATTGAAAGAAGCTCTCATAAGTATGTAAAAAGTAGGTACATCCCCTTAGAATCTGTTCACATAGTCACAAAGGCTCAGGTCATCCCAGACAGTATTCAAAGCTGAAAGGGCGTAGCTTCCAACTATCTAAGGCATAATCGTGAGCTATGTTTGAACAAGCTACGTTAGAGATGGATTGCGTTATCGTTCATAATAAATATCGATAACGTTATCGTTATTTACAAATATCGATAACGTTATCGTTATTTACAAATATCGATAACGTTCTCGGTATTTATAAATAACGGGTTTCATTATCATTTATTTTTAATAATTTGGTTTTTGCCTAAGTCTCAAAAATAATATTAGCACGTAAGCTTTGATAATCTTGATAAATTACAAAAATGTACCTAAATAGTTTTTGTCCTTTTTCAGCACTTTAATTATCTTTTTACCAACTTACTTGAAAATTTCTGTTTTATTTTGTTTGAACGGTTTTCAATTTAAAATTGTGCAGTAAATTTTATTGGTTAAAATATAAAAGCTGAAAACAAATCGCGAAACTATTTAAACTGCCAATTTATTTGTAGACTTATTAATATGTTGAAACGCTTAAAATGAAATGCTTTGTAAAAAAATGCATTCATGTTAAACATCGAACAATTTTACTATTGAACGAATGCCATATTCATTTTTTAGTACCGAAAGTTATTTGTTAGGGCTGTGATGATTATTTTATATAAAAGTAGAAACTAGATTTAACTTAAATCTAGATACTATTCTAAGTTTAGATAAAAACACGACAATTTACAGTCTGTCCGAACGTTTTATCGATACAGGTGAGCTTAGTTTATAGGTTTTAATTTAAAAATCGGGTATGGAAACCTAAAAAAAAACCGTATTTATATCGATAACTATGCCCAACTCTATGTGTTTCAATGTAATGAGTGACGCGACTTATCTCGGCATCATTGACGGAATCTCTGCGGGATAATAACGAAAGAGTTTCGTCGTTATTTTCAGTTCTTAATTTAAAATATCAAATGATTGTTTTGGTTAAAAATAGTCATTGGTAACAGTTTTGTAGCATGTCATCGAGTGGATATACTGACGTAAATTGGATTAAATGAATAATAAAATAAGCTGCTGTGTGGACAGGCCTAAAGAGCTCTGAACTATCTGCTAATTAAATCAGAACAATAACTTCCCAATTACTGCCCGAAGACTGCAATACAACAATAAGGAAAACTAAACAAAGAAGGCGCAATAAATAACCGGAATATTCATTAAAATGTCCAGCACACTCCCGAAGTATTATTAATTAGTCAACTTGGAATCAAGATTGGGATGTTTTTGCTTGCTTTTTCACGTCCCATTGTTGGGCCATTCATAATTAGGACAATTCATTTCAATTTATTACCCTGTTCGCGGTTCGGAGTTATAATTTGAATGGAAATTTGGATTAATTGTAATAACATAAGTCTTTTTGTGAAATGGTTGGCTAATGAGGCTATATTTTATTATGTTTCTTTTTGTTAGAATAGATAAATGTCTGCATATTTTAGGATATTTTCAGTAATAAACAGTAAAGTAGGTACCTATCCAGCAGTGGACTTGCCATAGCTGAAATTAGAATGATTTAAAATACAACCTTGTTTGACAACCAAACTCGTTTCAAAATGAAATAATCTAAGTAGCTCTTGCAAATCCTGGCTGATTCATAAAATTTCTTCCGTGTATGATTGTACGAAACGTTACTAATTAATGATTTTCAGAAGTATTACATGTCTCAGTTGGACCGGCCTGCGTCGCATATAACAATGCCTTATTTAATTACGTCACAGAATGTCCGGACATATTATTTCTAAGAACATACGACATGTTCCTAGAAATAATTAACGGTATCGTTATCAAAAGGACAATTTTCTTCTTTTTGGAGGTTATTTTTATCGTTTAAGCAAACTTAATAGAAAACTTATATTAAAATGTACTGTAAAATGTAATCTCGCAAAAATCGCTTTACAGTCCATTCTATCAGAAAAATCGTGCAAACAGAAATCGAATCAAAATTCCATGCAAATATTACAACAGACCCACAGTAACATGCAATAAGTAAGTACACAGCGAACGCTTCGTATAAAGTGCTGAATAAACTCTTTTTAAAATCGGCTTCGAATCGAAACATCAGTATGTTTGATTCTGCTGATGAAAAACTTGGTATGTGCATTTTTTATAATATTGAACCAATTAACGATCTGCTCGTGAACATGGAGATAATACCAACACCAATAGACCAATAGATCCTATTGAAGTTTTTGGGGGAATAAATAAATAAATATAATATAATACCTAAATATTACCGGACAATTCACACAGCAACATCTTCGTAAGCTCGAATCTTGTGTTCAGGTGCTAAATTTTCTGATAAAAGTACTTAATATAATATACAAAGGTATTTTTTTTTATTACACATACATTATAGGTACCGGAATCTAACTGGACATGGTTTGTTTGTAAACATTTTTTGTAAAATAATGTTGTGTAATTTTTACATGACACACATTTTACCGAAACATACATATTGTTTGATTGGTTGTTCGTTTGAACGGACTAATCTCAGGAACCGCTGGTCCGATTTAAAAATTTATTTCAGTGTGGGATAGTACATCGGCTATAAACAATAGGTATGTATGTAGATATCATAAAGAAAAGCAACCGAAGCTGTCGGCAGGTCAGCTAGTAAAGCAAATTATAAAGCTGCGGTATTTAAGGTAAATGTACTATACTTTTATTGATTATAGTGTTACTAATTCCGCCGCAAACTCAGAACTGAGTAGGTACTGATACTCAGTTCTGGGTTTGCGGCCTAAAAGCATGGATTTGGTTCAATATATATAACATCTATTACGAGCTCGAAATCGGAAGCTTTAATATTAGCATGTATGCCTGCGGTTCACGCCAAATTTACTCAATACCAATATTGTTTTTCCTTTATTATCCGAAAGCATACTAAAATATCTCCCCTGACCAGCGTAAATTTGCGCGGAAAATAAATGACAATGATATTTTTTATCATTTTATAGTATCATCATAATAACCACTTATTATGATGATACTATGATGATTAAACGACGACAAGCTTAAAATATTTTTTTATCTGAGTCGTTGGTCGTCCTCTGCTGGACATAAATAAATACTTCTGACGTGTCCATGTAAATCTTTGTGTATCTATGGAAATAAAGTTCTTGACTTTGACATGAAGTAACAGAATTCAACAAAAACTTAATCGTCTGTCCATCTTGTTTGCGGACGACGGAAGCTTATTCTTATCTGCGTTCCTCATTCGTGAACTTTTCAGCCACATCTGTTCGCCGTTATATGGCCTGACCACTGCCTCCAACGAGCTGTGATATTCGCTTTGCAAAGTGTAATTTAGCCATTTTCTGCTCAGCTAAATTGCCCATAGAGCGCTGTAATAACACAATAGTTTGTAGCCTATTGTTGGCGATATACCATGCACTAATGCAATTCTGATTGCCGGAGCGATGATCACATGACATGAGTTGCAAGTATTACTCAAACGTTAATTACTCAAAGATAGCATTACCCAGCTATTTTAAACGAGATTCCTATCAAGACTAGTTATCACTTGACAATGCTTCTAGTCCAAAGAACGTTCAAAGAGTCATAGGGAAAGATGTAGGCTACTTTGATCATACTATCTAGAGTTTATTGTTTCTGGGGTTTAATCCTCATCTTTTAGTAGCGATCTTCATTGATAAGTAGGTAGGCACTTCATCTATAATGTAGGTTGAATGGGTTTAATTAAAATTGGTAGATAGAAAATACATAATTAACGACATGTAATGATCGTGTTTGTGTGTGAAATGTGTTTTCCCAATTAGAACATATTCCGTTTTTTTTCGTCACACGGCAACAATCTACTATTAATTATTAAAACAATGATAATAAAGCAGAATCACATCATACAAACACGGGATAAAGCGGCTAGGCGCTGTCATGTCTAGATTAAACGAGCCAATGTGGTGCAATTTCATTAAGCCGCGAGAGGATGAGATTTCCTTTCCCGTTGGCGCAGGGGGATTAGACGCTTTGTGGACTCAGTTCGGTCTGCTTGAATTATTTAACCATTTTTGTGCAACATTTGAATGTTATTTTGGATCAAGTTCTAAAAGTTTTGATATTAATATTAATCTAATTTTAATTTAGGCGGAATATTATAAGATACCTATATATAATTTGGATATAGCGCCATTCAGAAGCAGGTGCACTAAAAATAAGAACAGATAAAATATCTAAGGCTTATACCTTCTTTTCTTTATCAATATCGGATAAGGACAAAGAGGTAATTAACGGAGAAAATCAGCTCATGGAATTGCGAGAGGATCTGATATAATTTTAGAAATTCGACTCAAAAACACTGTCATTAAAGAGAATACGCCACAGCAAAGCAACCCAGTGTTTCCACAATAAAAGCACAATTTCTACCGAGACTCGCCTCCAGAATGCAAATCGTCGATTCAACTTACAAGGATACTCTCGTTCTTAAACTTATTGCATATTTTTGCATATAAATTTGAAAATATTAAATAGACTCCGCTTATAAGCGTTTCTGAACAAGCAAACGGCTTCAGAACCATTTGCGCTTAGTGTATTTTGTATTCTAGGTAATCACGTAAATATTTAAGAATATGATGGAGATATGATAGATTTTTTAGTTTACTCAGGTCCGAAAGTATTTACAGAGAAAATTCAATCCAAAATTGTTACTTAGTCTAGACACGTACCAGCTATCTTTTAAAAAAAAAATCATTTATTCAAAAGGTTTGTTCAGGAACTGAACATGCCATCCTGTAGGTACACGGAATTACGCCTATGAAAAACCGCCATTCGTTTATTCTTGTCTTTCACATAGTATACTTGTTTGAAGGTCACAAAATTTTGTAGACTACCAAGCTTAAACATGCATGATATCTAAAATAGTTTAATTTTTTTTTAATTCTTTAACGCTCTGTTTGTAAAGATCCTGATATTATCTCTCTTTTTACAAACAGCGATTTGAGCTGTGCGTTGACTATCTATGACGCATAGCCTTTATACATTGTATAGATGTCGCCTCACCTCATAGGGGCATAATCTCAAAGACTGTAAGCCTCACGGTTTAAGGCGATTAAAAATACACACTACATTACACGCTAGGGGGCGCTTATCGTCGGTTTCCACCAGAATGCTTTGTTACCGACAGTAATTATTGCGGATCTTTTAGTTAGAATTCCTTGTGTGTTTGGGGACTTAAGAACTACTCTCGCAAATGAAGACAACGTGTAATGTGTAGGTGTCGGGAGCGTTAAATTATTTTAAATGTGGAAGGTGAATGTAGAATTCGAATAGAGAAGCTATTCGTACCACAGTTTCGTTTGGATCTATCGGAGTTTTTCAATTGGATCTATTACATTGTAATCAACATTATTATTTATTTTTATAGACTCGTGCTTTTGTTAAAGAAAAAGAATGTAAAGACGCAAGAGTGAAACTTTTTAAGCTTAAACGTTGAAGATATTTGAGAACGCAATACTAAGGCTTGCCCGTTAAACTGTTTATCCTAACAAGATTTTCTCTGTATTTAAAATAAAGAGAATACACGCAGTTCCGAACTTGTTTGTATCAGTTTGTGGTAAAATGTACTCTATGTAGTGCACTTAGGGATCAAATAAAGTGTGTGGATGCCAAGTGTTCACTGGGTAGAGAAACTTAGCGGTGGCCTAAGTGGAGTATTTTGGCGATTTAGTACTTATTAGAAACTATAATGAAGTTTCGGTCAACATTTTCGGCACAATACACACCGGTCACGGACCGGCGAGCGGTCGTGAGTCGTGAACGAAAGAGTTCACCAAAAACACAACGTAAATTTATAGTTTAACCATATTGCTATATATATATATATATATTATATAGCACTAGTCTTCTCGCTATAAACATAGCCCTATTCTTCAAAAATAAAACATGAAATAGCTTCGTAAATCGCCAGAATCTTTCACCATAGCCCAGAAGCCAGCAGATTCGTCCACGCGAACACTGCACTCACAATCCATTAGACGCGACACCGTCGACTCACCTAAAACGATTTGCGACTCACAAAAATAGAGCTTTGTCGACATATTAACTGTTGGATGCACCCAGCTTAGCGTCCTAGATTCCGTTTACTTCACTTGTTCTAAGAAATAGCTTAGCCTGGGGGATTCTTATAGATCCTTTTGTTTACTGTCATTGTTTTAACAACATTTACAACCTTTTTTATGAAAATGGTGACAGACTGGATGCCCACTTGATGCAAAGCGGTTGCCGCAGGCTTTGGACGTCTGTAGCATCAGGAAACTTATCTAACCTAACCTAAGCCTTAACGACTCCGTGAATGCTCCAGAACGACCTTTTTGAATAAACCGAAAACTCAAGTATATTATATTCATCATCATAACAACTTACGTTACGTCCCACTACTGGGCATGGGTCTTCCCAATGCAGTTGAGGGTAACCATCTGGTCTACATGCAAGGGGCTTTTTAAATTAAATTTTATTCCAAAATAGCTTGAGTTATTGTTACTGTAACTCTGGTCACGCACTCCATTTAATGATTTGTTATCAACGAATTGATCAACTGTTACTGAAATTAACTTTACACTTTCACACATTACGATTACATTAAAGACCTATTTCAATCTACCGAATTACTGTCATTCATGAAAGCACTTAAATTAATTAGATATTCGAGTATTCCATTAGAACAGTCAGTATAAGACGTGTTTGCGTAAGAATGGACACGCATATACAAACATTTAAATCCACATCAAAGCTAAATACCATATTAAAAATATTAGGCTTAAATCATGTGTCAATTTGGAAAAAAGAGCTAAGTGTTGACCAATTTTCCATCCAAAATAATATAGTCTTTGGTTTTTTCACCGTTGTTAATATATTTTTTCTTATATTAAAAATTCGTAACAATCTGGAGGCGAAACATTATGAAGCAAACTTTACATTCAACGACACTATTCAGCTTATATTTATTTTCGCGTACATAGAATACGCTGTAGATTTCTGTTTAGCGTATAAGTACAGAATCGAAAGAGCGAATTACTTTATTTTATACGCGAAAATAGATTCCTTATTAGGAATCCCAGATTTTGCGACACTAACAAAGAAAATGAATAAAATCCTCGCTTGTTTCACAATCGCCTGGTTTCTGTCATCCATAGGGGATTATCTAGCATTGTTTTATGTCTACGGTTGGTGGGAACCATTTTTATACTCCCTGGAATACATTTACATGTTTGCCACATCAATGACTGTGCTGGACATAGTCTCTATTTTAATGCATATAGAATGCAGATTGGAGAGTTTTGTGAGGTATTTAAAAGAGTATTACAGAGTGTCGATATCTCATGAAGTGTTAAGCGAGAATTTAGATGGTTTGGATAGAAATGTGTCGCAGTGGAACCAATTGAAGACTGTGGCATCTGGGAATCCTGATGTGTTGTTTCTGAATAAAAGTTATTTACTCTTGGCTGAGCAGGTGGCTTATATCAACAAAGCTTACGGCGTTCGGGTGAGTAATTCGATTTTTATTATTTGCTAAGTGCTTTTAAAGCAGCTGGATTCTAGGAATCGGGATGGCTGGTTAATTTCATTAGATAATAATATTATAAAGTACCTAACTTATATATTTAGAGTACTAAGAAAAAAGTAAGTAGAAAAGTTCTGAGGACTTGGAGAGTTTGAAATACTTTCGCCAACCCTCGCTTGGCCAGCTTGGTGAATTAAAGCTTAATACCTCTTACCAAGAGTCTCTGTGTCCTAGCAGTGGAAACGTAAATAGAGGTCCTTATGCATAAAACCTTATAAAGAGTAGGAGTAAGTCCTATTCGCTTCTATTACTATATATATAATATAAAGGGTAAGAAACCTTATAGTATACGAGTACCTTAGCATTCCAATATTTGCCTAGTTGAGGGAAAGCTAAGCACTATTATTATTCACCAAAGATTATTTGAATGTACCTATTTGCTTAGGATATGCCCTGTGAATACATTACAAAATATTTGAATAATTAGTTAGTTTGGTAAGTCATTGAACTTTAATTTGCCAATTACTTGCTCGTAGTTAACTTTAAAAGTTTAGAGACTTATAATAATTAGATTTGTAATATAACCATTGTACTAGCCTTTTGTACGTGACTTTGCCCGCATTTGGAATCACGGGTGTAAAAAGCACCTTGTTCATCATATGTATTTCAACTTATTAGTAACTCAATATCCATCTTTATCTGTTGTATTGTATCACATATCTAGTACTTACCCGTACACACGATTCAAGCTTACCACGGGGCTAAATGATAAAATGTGAATTGTCCAGCTCGATTTTTTATTATTATTCTAGGTTCTCTAAAAGTATTATGAATTATTAATTGATTTATTTCTTTTCAGCTCTTAGTATACAATTTTACTATACTATTAAGCCTGATTCACCACACTAATGTTATGATGCGGCTTGGAAGAGGAATTTTTGTAAGTAAATATTTTACTCAGTAATTTAATACGCTGTTACTAATTAGCTTAAAATCTACCAGCAGTATGACTAGAAAAGTTTGAAGGACATGTGTCATTCAACAACCCGCACTTGGCCAGTGTGGTGAATTAAGGCCTAACCTCTTTTGTCATGAGAGAAGTCTCTGTGTCCCAGCCGTGGGAACGTAAATAGGGGTGATGATAAAGCAATTTTAATATTATGGTATCTTTATTTTCAGAGCACAGGGTTCTTAATTGACCATCTACCACTATTTTCTACGATGTCTAGATTAATGACCATTTGCGCTGTATTTTTGCTTCTCATATATTGGTGCGAAAAGAATTATAAGGAAAATGAGGCCCTTCGGTACATTGACCTCATGCTGGTCAAAAATAATATTCGTAAGTAATAAGTTATTTTAATATTTTTATTAGTTTAGTTAAACCTTACCTCAACCTTAACTTTAAACAATAAAAAAAGACCCTTAAATAATGAAGAAGATGATTATTTTTTTTGCTAATTGCTTATTGTTTTATTTTTCATTTAAATTAACATTATTTATCAAACTTTGCTAAGAACACCACCGACCACTACACTTTTCATACAAAAAATCATAATCAAAATCTGATACATACAAACACACACTCATGCCCAATAGATAACAGTCAATTACCTATTTAAGTTGATTATGATGATAATATCCAAAGGTTGCCTGGAAGAAATTGCTCTTCAAAAATTTGGCCGTATACTATAACTTTATTTTAGTTGAACGTTTGTACTTATATTACTTTGTGGTGTACAAAAAAGTTTTTGATTGATTGATTGATAATATGGTTCCAGCACCAGAAACCAGGTTGGCTTTAAAAGACCTTCGGAGCCTCGTTGTGACCAGACCGCTGCGAGTCCACGCGGCAGACTTCTTTACCTGCAACTATCCGCTTCTCGTATCCATCGTGTCTGTGGTTGGAACGTACACAATCATACTATATGAAAAGATACAGTAAAATAAATATTCCCTATAAATCTCTCAGATGATTTAAGTGAAATAAGCATATGAATAATAACCCCTATTAAGTCCCCTTTGCTTTTTTTTCTTGACGAAAGAGATTAAACCCTTATTTACCAAGTCTAAGAGAAAAATTAATTGCATTATTTCAACGCAGGCGAGACTCAGTTTAAAGAAGCAGAGATTTGAACCTGAATTCCTTGCCTACAGAGCCACTATACATTTGAGTAAAGTTCTATGCGTTGTAATATCGTTTTTAGGGTTCCGTAGCCAAATGGCAAAAACGGAACCCTTATAGATTCGTGATGTCCGTCCGTCCGTCCGTCCGTCCGTCTGTCCGTCCGTATGTCACAGCCGTTTTTCTCGGAAACTATAAGAGCTATAACGTTGAAATTTGGTGAGTAGATGTATTCTGTTAACCGCACTAAGATTTCAGAAAATAATTGAAAAAAAAATCATAAAATTTGGGGGTCCCCATACATAGGACTGAAATTTAAAAACTTTTTTTTAATCCAACCCATACGTGTGGGGTATCTATGAATAGGTCTTCTAAAATCATAACAATGTTTTTAAAACCATTTAATTCTAAACTTAATAGTTTGGACGTGAGACTCTTCCAAAGTGGAAAACAGAGTGTCCCCCCCCCTCTAATATCTAAACTAAGAGGATGATAAATCTAGAAAAAATATATATTATACATAACCATAAAAACTAACAACGAAAATTAGTTTGAACGAAATCTATCAAGTAGTTTTTTTATAATACGTCATAAACTATTTCATATAAACAATTGCTGCGGAAGCCTACATGGGCGAGTCCGACTCGCACTTGGCCACTTTTTAATTTTCGGTTCGATAATATACTCGTATGATCCCTTATCAACGAGTATACTAACATTTCAGTTACTGCGAGGAAATCTATGAATATTAAACACAACTTAAGATGTTTAAATCTTTTTATATTTTTTAATTGCAAAGAATACAGTAATGTGTATAATTAAAAAACATTTTATCTTATGTGCCTTTGAAACTATTCACTATAATTCCTGAAGATCCAAGACACCATTCGCTTATTCAATGCCGTCTGAGATTCAGCCGCTTCTCACTAAAATATTCCTTTACCAACTTGATTAATGAAAAGTTGTTTTAAAACTCGTTTAAATCACAGTCATAAATAAGCGAGTATTCATTTGGCGGTTGAACAAAATCTAAAGGTAGGTAATTATTCATGAAATCCACTAATTACGTGAGTCAGCCAAACCAGAAAATGTTGATAAGGGTTCTGCTTAAGGCTAGGTTCAGACTTTCATTACTTGCAGATTTACTGTTTGCCAGTCAGATATGTGATTTCTAAATACGTGCACTATGTAACCAATTACACTTGTAGAAACTACAAACTACGGACAATGCCTGTCTTAGAATAGTTGTTATTATAAGAATAAAACATAACTCACGTCGTGGCGTATAGGGTTTGTTCAAAACGAGCCTATAATGTATACATACATACATGCTATAGGTATAATCAACAGGACACAGATACTTCTCTCTGTGATTGAAGAGAACCGAACTTATTTCACCGGAACCGGTATCCTCACGATGTTTGCCTTCACCGTTCGAGCACGTGTTTTCAAAGCGCATATAAATTTCAAGAAGTCAAATTGAGAGGTGTGCGTCGTGGTTTAAACCCACGACCTTCGACGCTATCAAAACATTTCATTATTTAAAAGAAAATAAAGTTGTTTAACAACGGCCCTATACAGAAAAGACAAGAGAAGACATAATTCTTTGTGACCCGTTAAGGGGGAGTGAGTGCCTTGAAGCGTGGCATGTCGATTGCTGCCTCTTAACTGCCAACTTTTATAACTGAGATGTTTTGCACTCAACTTTATCTATGTACTAACTTTTACCTTGGTGCCATAATCAATATTGCTGGTCAATACAGATAAACAAAAACATTATACACTGGATTTTATTATGCCTAGAACACACTTAGAGTAAAGATCTGTAGATATTTCTTGTACTTGTGCATGAATAGAATCCGAAACCTCCTGCGTCGCAGTCGGACATTCGACCACCGCGCTACAGAGGTCTTCGAATGATGAATAAGTATTTAGTTTAAAGTCCTGAGCCAAAAATACACTCAACTTAAAAATAATAATCATTATAAAGTTGAAAATAACAATAATCTAACATAAGGCTCCATTACAAGTCGATATTCTCAAACTCATAAGAAGTTTATGTTCAAGTAATTCCCAACAATCTCAAGTAATTAAAGATCTGCAAAGTGAGTTTGTTTCGATTGTTCCTGACGAGAATGTTCCAAAATGTGCGTATAATTATCTGATTTTACTCAACTTCAAAATTAATTATATTTTATAATGTCTTTTGATCTGTTTATAGAAGGTACCATGTAACACATAATCGTATAATGTAATAAATAAGTTAAAGCTTAACTTAGCATTATAACGGTAATTTAAAACCTATTTTCAGGAGATTAAAATAAATTTGGTATTTAAAACGTTTGAATTTCAGTTCATCTTTTAGATACGAGTAGGTACGTACATTCCCTGTTCTGAAATTGGCATCGATCATAGATAGGCCTCTAGATTTCTTAAAAAAAATATATAAAAAGATATACTTACATAATAAAGTTATATTCTAATTCAGTACCTACACAACAAGTGTCTTACATCGAGTGTTAAGTCAAAATGTATTTGATATTCCATTACCCAATCACATCCATAATATCCCCCGAGAACATATTCCTCTTAGGGTAAAACCAAACCACTCGTAACGGTCAAGCCGCAAAATCTAATCCTAGTGACGTTTCCAAGGCTTTTCGACCAGAAGCCCAACTATACTAATTAAATGCATTTTAGACTGTGATTGCTTAACTTTGATTAACTGACTGTCAGGTTGTGTGCAGTCTGACCGCCATATTGGATTCGGGTTAGTGTTGGATTTGATCCTTCATTTTGGTTTTCCTCTCAATAAGTTTTTGAAAGTGAAATAAGTTTTTGTATAAATTTGGCACATAAACAGAAAACACAAATCAAAATCTGTACATAAATCTATCTCACAAATTAATCCCATCAAAAGGTTGCCCGGAAGAGATCGCTCTTTAGAGATAAGGCCGCCCATAGTACTTGTTTTTTTTGTTATATTTTTTAATTATTTTTTTGGTGTACAATAAAGTGTTTTTGTATTGTAATCCCCACTTATTCGAAATATTTCACCACCGATCACCACTCAACTCTACTATAGTTTCAGGTCTATTGTACTGGACAAGCCAGTGGGGATAATGGACATAACCTTTCAACAGACTCCGAGCGCTGATATGTTGCTGCTCATAAACTTTACATGATAAAGTTGTTCAGCAAATCAGTTAGCTAATCAGTAATTTGTGGGGGCGTTTGGCGTGGTTCATGTGAGAACGGAATACTAAATGATAATGTTTATACAGACAGTCTTATACCGTGGGCTTAAACAAGTTCAAAGTAATCTAATTTAGTCTTCAAAATCAATAAAATAAGTTATTATAGTTATTAATTACAGTTTATTATATTATAGTTTTCAGAAAAATGCGTTGCGTATGCTTTAAGGTAATATATTATGTTAAGTAACACAATACCACAGAACAAATAACTTTATTACACAATAAATAAAACTTATTTCAAGCCCTCATTTTTATATATTGAAAAGCAAAAAAAAAACACAAAGCATGGTAAGGTATCTTGTGTTCAAGCAACAAATTTTTTTAGTTCTACTATATACAAAGTAATGCTTATAAATTAATTGTTTGATAAAGTGGCAATAATTAAAGGTTAGCGACCAAAGTTTTGTACCATATGCATGTTCTGTTGAAATGTGGTAATAAACACACCCATTCGCTTTTGAATACGAAATGTTTTTATGCTTTTATTAATTTATTTCGCATGAGATAATCCTGTGGTTTATGGGTATGTTACATTATTAAATGTTACATCCCTTGATTACAGATTTACAGTCAAAAACCCAAAATTTATCACACAAAACTAGACTCATAACTGTTTGACGTAGACACATCAGCCTATGACTGCATGTCTATAAATAAATAATAATAATCATCTTTCTAAATCATTAGGTGCATTATTAAAAAGTAAAAATTATCACTGAGTGTCTCGTTTTCTACAGAAGCAGAAAAGTGATGGTGCGAAAAAATAAATCCGATTTCGTTATTTCAATATCTCTTGAAAATATTGAAATCGGGTTGGTTTATTCTTCTATTTTCCTCTCCTCTCAGCTTTGAAAGTAATCCAGAACAAACGGAGAGTAAACCAAAGAATAGGGAATAATATTTTAAAATTCTGACTTTAAAAAGACAAATATTCGTGAATTCATATTCACCCTTCAAGAACTTCTCTCTTGACGAGAGATAATAGGCCTTAAATCACGTTTTTAAAGCAGGTTTTAAAGCAAACATATAGTTTTTCAAGAAGAAGAATCAGAGGGGCGTGGCGGGGTATGAACCCACGACCCTTCTGAATGAAAGTCGAGTGTGTTCCCATTTAACCAACACGGCACGAGCTCGGCAAGGAATCGAACATTAGCTTATTACAATTGGAATAACACATTGTTTCTTTTTACTACAAAAAAATATATATGGCAAAACCTCGACCCGTACCTAGTTTGATATATAAGTATAATCTGATAAAATTATTAACGATCCTCTAACATAAGTATGTTAAAACGCTAAATTATTTAAATTATCTCTATCACGAAAGTCTGAGTTATGTCAGCAAGCTTGAAAGCGTGCTTGAAATTTTTAATAACTAAGTAAAATTTAATGTATTAAAATACGGACTTTAACATTTGTTTATCATTTAAAAGCACAGGGTTTTTTGAGCGTTTGAACGAGCTTGTGTTATTACTACTTATATTTATTTTATAGTGATTTACTCTCAAGTTTTCTAAATTAAGTATAAGATAATTACCTTATTACCATTATTTCCATTTACTGCAAAAATTATCACTCAGAGATTTCTTTAACCGAGACCATTCTCATGTGTACGTATGTCTCTATTAAATCAGATTAAACTTTAATCTAGAACATCTAATTCAGAATCGTGGTACAAGTTTACAGCGAAGTAATATAGAATGTTTTAGAAGGCGTCTCTCCACACTCGTAAATTACAATTACCACAACTTACTCGCTCGTTTCTCGAATCAAAACTTTGGATTAGAAGGAGGGAACTTTGCTACCTCAAAGAACAATGATTACAAATGCTATTATGTTTTGGTAGGTGTAGTATCCGATTGAACGAAAGACGGACACAGACGCAAGTCGGTATAAAGCGAATACAAAGAAAACGATATCGTTTATATTTGATAAATAAAATTAATAATATTGCTGGACAATTCACACAGAAACATCTAGCCCCGTGGTGAACTCAAAGCTTGTGTGCACGGGTGCTAGATTTCTGATTTATTTAATATAATATATTTTAATTTATGTAGCATAGCAATAGCAACATTAGCATAATCCTATTTACGTTCCCACTGGTGGGACACACAGGAGTTCTCTCTTGCCGAGTGAGATTAAACCATAAATAGTCAGAATTTAATTTTGCGTCTTTGAAAAAGTCAGATTGCAAAGTTTTAAATTTGGAACAAGCGAGTAGACTTGTTGGAGAGCCGTGTTGGCTAAGTGGGAGCACACTCGACTTTCATTCTGAAGGTCGTGGGTTCAAACCCCGCCGCGCACCTCTGATTTTTTTCTTCTTGGAAAATTATGTGTGCTTTAAAAACACGTGCTCTAACGGTGAAGGCAAACATCGTGAGGAAACCGGCATGTTCTGAGAACTTTGAAAAGTTTGAAGGACATGTGTCATTCACCAACCCGCCCTTGGCCAGCGTGGTGAATGAAGGCCTAATCTCTCTCGTCAAGAGAGAAGTCCCTGTGTCCCAGCAGTGGGAACGTGAATAGGGGTGTTATGTTTGTTTATTCTCAATAAGTCTACTCAAACAGAGTAGACTTATTGAGAATAAAAAATACTTATGTAGTTAAATAGTACCGCTATATTCTTCCATTCAAGCAGATTGATTATGACTATGATTTTCAACGCACTATCATTGTTATATAACTTTCGCCCCTAATAATATACATAGTAAACGTACATGAAATATGATACAGCTTACAGAGCACTCGACGCACCGACAGCATAATTGCTATTTATTGCTGCGATATTGCTGCCACTGCTGTCAATTGCTGTATTGATAGAAATTAGCAGGTACTGGGCTGACCCACTTCATTTGAACGTATTGTCTAACACGGATCTAGGAAATCTAGATTTCATTTGATTTCTTGAATAAATGCGGTAGTGTATTTATTTGTGTGCAAAATAAATGTATTTTCTTTCTTTCTAAGTGCTATTCTTAGGCCGCTACCAAAAGGCCGAATAAGGTACATGTAACATCTCACAACTGGGCACAAATCTCTCGGTCTATTCCAATTTTATATTTTAAAATTCGAACAGACCGGAAGATCTGTGATCCAAGAGATACGTTCAGCCGTTACAGCTTGCAAGAGTAACAAACATTCACTCCGACAAATCTTCACATTTAAATATTAGTGTGCTATTGAGGACACCTGAAAAGTCCTTCCATCCACTTTCAATCCTCGTGTAGACAACCATAGTGCAATCTTGAGAAACACATCTGAAATCGCTCCCCTACACACCAATTTAGTCCTTAATCAAACCGAGTAAGGCGCAATCTCCCGCGGCAGTTGAACGTTTTATAAGTTAAAACGAAACTCTCGGTCGTTGTAAAATGAATCGAAGTTGTACCTCATAAGGTGGAGATAAGATTGTTCGATGTGCTTTTAGTTTGGAAGTTTGGCAGGAACTTGTGAATTGTATTGAATGTCGTCTAGTTCTAGAGGATAGTTAGAATGGGATTGTCTATTGCTGGGATGTCCGAAATTGCTTTGACAGTTTCCTGATAGAGTAGGTCTGAGTGAAATCAATGTTCTATGTATATAAGGCGTTGTCATAAGTTGGTTTTCAATAAAAAAAACTTCAGCAGTCAATGTTTATCATCATCGTTTAAGTACCTAATAACTTTTTCCTTGAGATGGTGTGATAAACAGATTGGAAAACTTAAAATCATTAAAATCATGGAATGCCACCTAGTTTACGTAGATACAATTACCACGTTACAGAAATAAACCAGCTATGTTGTATATTGCGAAAATAACTGATCAAACTTCAACAACAGATAATCAGGCAATGAACATGTGGTCTGTGACGCGTGTTCTCCTATGTATCTGCTCATTCGATCCCGTGGAGATGGTGAAGCACCACGTTCCATTAACCTTGGATGTGATTATTCAACAATCATCTGTACTATTCTGTACAACCGTAAAGTTAAACTAATAGGCAGGACCTTTCTTTGGATTAGTAAGATAAACTGACTAATGTAATCCGGAATTATTATGTTATGCTTTTAGTTGGGGTTGGGATCTATCTAAATCCGCAATTTGCATCAGAAATCCATTTGAAATGATGAAATATAGCAAACTGTTTGCTGGCAGTGGGCAGGCTATATTGTAAGCATAATTGATATATTAGTAAGGAATATAATGTACTTACAGTATTATTAAACTGTATAATACTCGTTATTTTAGATTCAGATAATTAATTAAGTAACACTACGTGTAATAATTTTCTAAAGCAATCGATTTTAATAATATAACTAACAATTTTAAAACGTTGTAAATACTAAGGCATAGTATAATGTAAATAGGGAATGGTTAAATATTTTTCTTAGGAAGTTTGTATTTATAATGATTGTAAGCGAGCAGAACTATAACTTATGTATATAGCACCCCGTTATAGAGAAGTTCCCATTTCGGCCATGTTTGTTACGCGTAAAAGAATTTTGACAATAATTATTTTCTTTCTAGCCGACATAGACAACACGGCTCCTAAAAGCAAATATTCAAACTTTAATCTCACATTAAATATAGTTCATCCTTAACCAGATTTGTACTCCATCTCAGATCAATACAAACGAAGGACAGATATTATTATGATTAAGTGGATACGGAGCGCAGATAAATAAATTTGGGCTAGACAATGTTATAGTATTATGTTATTGTTTACTCGGATAATGCTGCATGTCTGCCACAGTGGAACGATGATTCAGAACGGAAATAGCATTTTTAATTATATATTTTTTGTACATTAAAGTAATTAAAATTTAAATATACTTAGACAAAAATGCCATGTTGGTTATGTGGGAGCGCTTTTGACTTAAATTCATAAAACCGCCCGGAACGGATTTGTTGATTTTTCTTCTTGAAATGTTTATGAGCACTTTAATTACGTGCATTAACTGTGAAGCCAAGAATCGTGAGGATGCCGGCATGCTCTGAGAACTTTGAAGAGTTTGAAAGACGCACTTAGCTAGCGTGCTGAATTAAGTCCCAAACTTTCGCCAATTCTTGACTGAGCCACAAAAATGTGATGTGAAAAATAATATTGATGATCGAAATAAATCGATAAGATATACCTGATGACTTTTCTTTCAGTTTAAATTGTTTTTTAAATTTAAATTAAAATGTTCCATCTTCAATTTATAAGATATATTCCCTTCATGTGGCATGGCTGTGGGACACCCTGTATACATAAAAAACATAAATAAGAAATATTTCCTAACAGTGCAAAAAATTCAACAAACAAGCTTCCATTCTTCAAAGCATCGAAAAAGCTTAGTCACTGTTTGTGAGATTGATTAATTTGGACTTTTATACTTACAAGCCTTTTCCAGAAAACATCAAACAATCAGAGCATAGCTCCAACTAATTAATGAAGGATAAAGTTATAATAGCTCGGCTATTAGACGCCCCATTACGGGGGGAAGGGGGAGGGGTAAGATCAAGTTAAACCTCTTTTGTTCTAAAATGAATGGACGAATACCTCAAGTCTTGATACAATTGTTTTATCGAGCTTTGATTTATAAAGGGAAGTTGCGAAGGTAATTTTACGTTGGTTGTCTGTTATAGGCAAGAAAAGCTCGACGCTCATTTTACTGAGGCATATAGTCCAGTCAAATTAGCTTAAAAATGGCAAGAATCTCGGAATTCGAGATACCAAGCTGTAATTTTGTAAATACTTAGATATTGACACCCTATAAGTTGTCTCAAAACCTACCGATCGTAGGGTGTTCGCAACCATTAAAATTTACCGGTCAAAGACCGCAAAAACCGGTTTTTGGTAAATATCTCATTTCCTATGGGTTCTTCCCTATTTGTGTTTTCAGCAATATTGTAGAATACAAAATTCTCTACAAATTATGTTTTGTTAATTTTTTCATACGGTCAACCGTTTTCGAGATAGAGGGCGGAGAGCGCGCGGTCACAGCATCACTTAAGGTCAACCGGTGCCTCCGGTCGAAAACGCGCCATATAATATCAATAAATCAATTATTATAAATATTTTTCAATTGTTATAAACTATTAAATTATCATTTATCATTTTCATAATGTAATATATTTATAATGTACGTATAATATATTCAATAACACTGATAACCGTTTCCTAAAATTAAAAAAATATTATGGGAAAAACTTAAATCATAACATACAGGGTGTTTGGTAGGGAGCTGTACATACGCCTAGGGTAGAAACTAGGGATGGTCTGCTACCTACCCCCGCCCATTACATTGACCTTGGCCTCAAAGTTTTTTTTTAATTAATTTTTATTTTTCATTTGACTTTTTTGTGAATTTTTGACTAAAACTACTTGTAGCTCAAAATCTATCCATAGGACAGGTCTGCTAATGATCTTGTTTTAATCGTTAGAGTCTTAGGATCCTGAAAAAAAATATTTTACACCAGAAAATTGTGGAGAAGAATAGTTATTGGGCCTGAAGTACCGTGGGAATGTATAGAAATAATTTTAAGGGCAACTTTCTATGGGGTTTAAAAAAAAACTAACAGGTTTGAAGTTCTTCTGATTTTTTTAAAACATCCTCAGTCCATGCCCTTTCTAACGATATGCTAAAAGTGTTATTATCACTTTTAGTTCCAAAGTTATTAATTAATTTCCGCAACCAGGGCACTTTCAGCAAAAATTTCAACTAATGAAAATTAAATGTGTTCATGGCTGATATTTTCTGGACTGACGAGTCAAAGTTTGAGAAGGAAGGAACTGTAAATTACCACAATCTCCATTACTGGGCACCCAGAGATCGAAACCCGAGAGTGAAGAGACATCCCAGCCATGAACACATTTAATTTTCATTAGTTGAAAGTTTTGCTTAAAGTGCCCTGGTTGCGGAAATTAATTAATAACTTTGGAACTAAAAGTGATAATAACACTTTTAGTATATCGTTAGAAAGGGCATGAACTGAGGATGTTTTAAAAAATCAGAAGAACTCCAAACTTGTTAGTTTTTTTTTAAACCCCATAGAAAGTTGCCCTTAAAATTATTTCTATACATTCCCACGGTACTTCAGGCCCAATAACTATTCTTCTCCACAATTTTCTGGTGTAAAATATTTTTTTTCAGGATCCTAAGACTCTAACGATTAAAACAAGATCATTAGCAGACCTGTCCTATGGATAGATTTTGAGCTACAAGTAGTTTTAGTCAAAAATTCACAAAAAAGTCAAATGAAAAATAAAAATTAATTAAAAAAAAACTTTGAGGCCAAGGTCAATGTAATGGGCGGGGGTAGGTAGCAGACCATCCCTAGTTTCTACCCTAGGCGTATGTACAGCTCCCTACCAAACACCCTGTATGTTATGATTTAAGTTTTTCCCATAATATTTTTTTAATTTTAGGAAACGGTTATCAGTGTTATTGAATATATTATACGTACATTATAAATATATTACATTATGAAAATGATAAATGATAATTTAATAGTTTATAACAATTGAAAAATATTTATAATAATTGATTTATTGATATTATATGGCGCGTTTTCGACCGGAGGCACCGGTTGACCTTAAGTGATGCTGTGACCGCGCGCTCTCCGCCCTCTATCTCGAAAACGGTTGACCGTATGAAAAAATTAACAAAACATAATTTGTAGAGAATTTTGTATTCTACAATATTGCTGAAAACACAAATAGGGAAGATCCCAAAGGAAATGAGATATTTACCAAAAACCGGTTTTTGCGGTCTTTGACCGATAAATTATAATGGTTGCGAACACCCTACGATTGGTAGGTTTTGAGACAACTTATAGGGTGTTAATATCTAAGTATTTACAAAATTACAGCTTGGTATCTCGAATTCCGAGGTGAAATCCTAATTTGACTGGACTAGTCCAGTCAAATTAGCTTAAAAATGGCAAGAATCTCGGAATTCGAGATACCAAGCTGTAATTTTGTAAATACTTAGATATTGACACCCTATAAGTTGTCTCAAAACCTACCGATCGTAGGGTGTTCGCAACCATTAAAATTTACCGGTCAAAGACCGCAAAAACCGGTTTTTGGTAAATATCTCATTTCCTATGGGTTCTTCCCTATTTGTGTTTTCAGCAATATTGTAGAATACAAAATTCTCTACAAATTATGTGTTCACGCACAATAGGCGTGAAATTTTAATACAAAAAGTAAATTGAGGAAAGCGCCATCTACAAGCTCTCTGGTGAACTACATCATGAAGAAACGGATTACCTTTGATCAAACAGAGAGCATTCGTCGGTAATGTTGAACTACTACTTGCAGCAGCGCCATTTTTATTTTATATTCATTCTCTCTTGCCCCTCCCTGTTATACGGAGCACACGCACAATTGTACCTAGATTTATTAATATACGTTTTTATTGCAAATGATTAAAGGAATCTCATTGAAGGACGCACCCGATGATCCCCGTAGCTAACATTTTGGCCCTACGAACCGGATATACGCTGTTTATGCTGGGAGAAGAATCCATCTTCAGCTTGCTGACAAATCGGGAAACATCCAGATCAGGAAGCTTCGAAACCAGCACCCTAGACAACGGTCAGGTCATTGATCCTGTCCTCTCCTTTCACACGTTCTCATTTGTGCTAAAATTGTGTTTTTTGTGCATTCCAGGAAGATACCAAGTGCCGCGTACCCGTTACAATTACATATCCCGCGGAGTAAAATCGTGAGTACCTTATCTTATTCTTTGCATAGGCCTTCATAATGGGTGGTGAAGATAGTTTAGGTGTCTCAGTTAAATCTCCACAGGTGTCTCCATCAAGGAGAAACACCGAAGAACTTTTGATTCTAAAGAGACAACGTGATAACCTCAAAGGTAGATTGACTCAATTTCAGTATTATTTAGATCAATTTAGCGAAACATGCCCATCTAAATTACAAATAAAACAAATAAAGTTTAGAATTCAGGCATGTAAAGATCATTATACGTCTTTTAATTCAATTCAAAGTAAAATCGAATTAATAAGTTCAGATTCAGATACTGATTCTAACTACGAATACGTTGAAACGTTTGACTCATTATATTTTAGTATTCTGTCTATAGCTGAAAGTTTAGTCGAAAATGTAGAAACCGGAAACAAGTGTACGAATTGTACGAAAAGTAGTAAAATTAGTTTTCGTTCGTTACCAGAAATCAAACTGCCTACGTTCAGTGGTAAGTTTGATGACTGGCTTGAGTACAAACACGCATACGTTACCATGATCTATAACTGTCCCGATCTAGACGAAATCCAGAAGTTTCATTACTTACGTTCTTCACTTTCTGGTACCGCGTTAGAAGTTATTAGTTCCTTTGAGTTCACGCCTAGGAATTACGTTCACGCATGGGAGTTATTAGAGAATAGGTTTCACAATACTAGGCTATTAGTTCAGAATCACATGAAAGCTTTATTTCAAATGTCGCCTTTGAAACAGGAATCATCTTCACAAATTAGGGAGCTGATAGATACCGTTTTACGTAACATTCGTTCACTCACTTCACTAGGCGAACCCACCAGTACATGGGATACAATGTTAATTTACCTAGTACAAACGAAGTTAGATACGCCTACAGAACGAGAGTGGGAAATAGAAAAAGGTTCTATTCATGCTAGTTCAGATAGGAGTCTTATTTTAAATGATATTCTTTCTTTTCTAAAGAAAAAGGCAGATATGTTAGATTCAATAAGCTCAAATCAAAATAAGCCACAACATAAGTCTCATAATAAACCAATAGTTAACTTACACAAGAATAATGCGTCTACACAAAGCAATGTGTCAACTAGCGAGTCGGGCGCTAGAAGTAAGCCTAAACGTAAAATATATAATTGTCATTTATGTAACGGTGACCACGCGATATATACGTGTTTTAGATTCTTGAATATGAATATCAAGGATAGATTAAAGTTTGTTGATGATAAAAAGTTATGTAGAAATTGTTTACGTGCAGGACATAGACTTTCAGATTGCTATTTTAGTCCATGTAAACAATGTCATAATAAACATAACTCACTTTTGCACCTGCAGTCGGGTAACGAGGAGTTAGCAGCTGAGAGTTCGTCTCAGACCACTTCAACCGCGTTGCACTCCTTATCAGTAGGTAGTGTAGGTACGCTGCAAAACGTATCGCAACCGGTATTGTTATGCACGGCGTTAGTTGAGGTAGCAGATAGTAATAATCGTTTCCATACAGCCAGAGCCCTTCTGGACAATGGTTCACAACACAGCTTAATTTCTGATAAATTTAGAAAACGAATTAATGCGCCTTTATTACAGTCCACTATACATATATCAGGTGTCGGTCAATCAGTGACACAGTCAAATCATTCATGCGAATTAATAATGCGTTCAAAAATAAACGAATACAGTACAAAGGTTAAATGCTTTGTCTTGCAGAGTATAACAAACAGTTTACCCACGACAAGCATTAATACCAAGCTTATACGAATACCGGACAATGTATACCTAGCCGATCCTACTTACAATATTCCTTCGGAATTCGATTTATTGATAGGTGCGGATTTGTTTTGGGAAATACTTGACGGAACTAGAATCCGATTGGTAAACGGACCATTCCTTCAGAATTCGAAGCTAGGATGGTTACTTTCGGGTCCTATATACGATTCTAAGAATTTAGATAGACATTCTAAAGTTCATTGCAATTTTAATCAAACCTTAGACATAGGTTTTGATGAACAACATAAACGTTTGTGGGAATTTGAGAACGTTCCCCAGGTAAATAACTTTTTCTCAAAAGATAGGAATTTCCGTAAAAAATTATATACTAATTTACATATTTAATACATACTCATTTTCATAATTTTTCAAATTATAAAATGAAGTTATGAAAGTATTATTTTAGTCGAACTTCACAAATTAAAATCACAATTAATATATTTTACACGTCATATTTTATCCAACTAAAATGATTAAACTCAATAATTATTAATCATTCATAAAGTTAAACGTATAAATGCGTATGTAATACAATTCATTTCAAATTTACTTGAAGCGCGAGGACCGTGAAACCGGTTCCTAATCAGTAAGCGAGCTTGATGCGTCGCAAGTTATGCTAAGTTAGCGCAAATGCATTGTTATCCGAACGTGTACAGTAGTTTGCTTTATAATATTCCTACAAAACAAATAGCAAATCTACAAGTCATTTTTTAGATCTTAATATATTTTTAGATATGTAACTAATTAGAGTCAGTGGTAGATTAGGAAACTTAACGAAATTTTGTTACGAAAAGAAATATCCATTATTATTGTGCAGTAATCATCATTTGACAGTTTTTATAGTGCAATACGAACATATACGTTTAGTTCATAGGTAGCTACTATTATCAACATTATGTGAATGTTGGTGACTGTTGATTGCTAGGAATTTGGTTCGTATAATTTGTGCGTGAATGTGTTACTTGTGCGCGAATCAAAGGTAAAACTTTATAATCTATATTTGATAATTTATCTTTACGCGTTTAGATTCTGTATTTCCTTTTGGTCGGACAGGGATGTATCTAGGAGGAGTGTTTTTTGTCCTTAACAAAAGGGGCATAGGAACACGTCTTAGTAAACGTATGTATGTCTGTTCGTCTGTTTTCTTACTCGTGATGTACCTATGTAGAACTTGTTTCCAGTCTATCCATTCATGACTTTATATTAGCGTTAAACGTTTCATTAGTAGAAGAGGTAAACCTGATTCTATTTATTCCGATAACGGAACAAATTTTGTAGGAGCTGAAAAATATTCAATTCTTTTTAGATAAAAATTATTAACAAATAATTTATTACACAGCTAACGATGGAATTCATTTTTATTTTATTCCACCATATTCACCCCATTCTGGTGGCCTGTGGGAGAGTGAGATAAGGTCTTTATTTCGTATAAGGTAACTTTAAATTTACTTATGAGGAATTGAGCACAGTTTTAGCACAAATTGAATCTGTCCTCGATTCCCGCCCTATGTTCCCTCTGTCTCCAGATCCTTCACGAAACACTGGCTGACCGTTGACTGCGCCAGCTGCACACAATGATCACACGAATGTCCCGATCTCACGGCTGAACCAGTATCACCGAATCGAGCAGCTACGTCAACACTTCAGCGATGGTCAAAGGAGCACATTCCAGAACTCCACAACAGAACAAGGTGGAAGTCAAACCAGCAGAATATACGCATAGACAGCTTAGTTCTCTCGGACAGGGACGGTGTTCCCCGAGTTGGAGATTCGAACTGCAACTATAATGATAAAATCTGACCCCTGCCATTGGAGCCAGCAAACAGGAGCAACCACGATCCATGATTATCCCATCGTTGGAACCCGGTGCTTCCAAGGCGGGCGGTATGTTCACGCACAATAGGCGTGAAATTTTAATACAAAAAGTAAATTGAGGAAAGCGCCATCTACAAGCTCTCTGGTGAACTACATCATGAAGAAACGGATTACCTTTGATCAAACAGAGAGCATTCGTCGGTAATGTTGAACTACTACTTGCAGCAGCGCCATTTTTATTTTATATTCATTCTCTCTTGCCCCTCCCTGTTATACGGAGCACACGCACAATTGTACTTAGATTTAATAATATACGTTTTTATTTTAAAGAATTAAAGGATTCTCATTGAAGGACGCACCCGATGATCCCCGTAGCTAACATTATGTTTTGTTAATTTTTTCATACGGTCAACCGTTTTCGAGATAGAGGGCGGAGAGCGCGCGGTCACAGCATCACTTAAGGTCAACCGGTGCCTCCGGTCGAAAACGCGCCATATAATATCAATAAATCAATTATTATAAATATTTTTCAATTGTTATAAACTATTAAATTATCATTTATCATTTTCATAATGTAATATATTTATAATGTACGTATAATATATTCAATAACACTGATAACCGTTTCCTAAAATTAAAAAAATATTATGGGAAAAACTTAAATCATAACATACAGGGTGTTTGGTAGGGAGCTGTACATACGCCTAGGGTAGAAACTAGGGATGGTCTGCTACCTACCCCCGCCCATTACATTGACCTTGGCCTCAAAGTTTTTTTTTAATTAATTTTTATTTTTCATTTGACTTTTTTGTGAATTTTTGACTAAAACTACTTGTAGCTCAAAATCTATCCATAGGACAGGTCTGCTAATGATCTTGTTTTAATCGTTAGAGTCTTAGGATCCTGAAAAAAAATATTTTACACCAGAAAATTGTGGAGAAGAATAGTTATTGGGCCTGAAGTACCGTGGGAATGTATAGAAATAATTTTAAGGGCAACTTTCTATGGGGTTTAAAAAAAAACTAACAGGTTTGAAGTTCTTCTGATTTTTTTAAAACATCCTCAGTCCATGCCCTTTCTAACGATATGCTAAAAGTGTTATTATCACTTTTAGTTCCAAAGTTATTAATTAATTTCCGCAACCAGGGCACTTTCAGCAAAAATTTCAACTAATGAAAATTAAATGTGTTCATGGCTGATATTTTCTGGACTGACGAGTCAAAGTTTGAGAAGGAAGGAACTGTAAATTACCACAATCTCCATTACTGGGCACCCAGAGATCGAAACCCGAGAGTGAAGAGACATCCCAGCCATGAACACATTTAATTTTCATTAGTTGAAAGTTTTGCTTAAAGTGCCCTGGTTGCGGAAATTAATTAATAACTTTGGAACTAAAAGTGATAATAACACTTTTAGTATATCGTTAGAAAGGGCATGAACTGAGGATGTTTTAAAAAATCAGAAGAACTCCAAACTTGTTAGTTTTTTTTTAAACCCCATAGAAAGTTGCCCTTAAAATTATTTCTATACATTCCCACGGTACTTCAGGCCCAATAACTATTCTTCTCCACAATTTTCTGGTGTAAAATATTTTTTTTCAGGATCCTAAGACTCTAACGATTAAAACAAGATCATTAGCAGACCTGTCCTATGGATAGATTTTGAGCTACAAGTAGTTTTAGTCAAAAATTCACAAAAAAGTCAAATGAAAAATAAAAATTAATTAAAAAAAAACTTTGAGGCCAAGGTCAATGTAATGGGCGGGGGTAGGTAGCAGACCATCCCTAGTTTCTACCCTAGGCGTATGTACAGCTCCCTACCAAACACCCTGTATGTTATGATTTAAGTTTTTCCCATAATATTTTTTTAATTTTAGGAAACGGTTATCAGTGTTATTGAATATATTATACGTACATTATAAATATATTACATTATGAAAATGATAAATGATAATTTAATAGTTTATAACAATTGAAAAATATTTATAATAATTGATTTATTGATATTATATGGCGCGTTTTCGACCGGAGGCACCGGTTGACCTTAAGTGATGCTGTGACCGCGCGCTCTCCGCCCTCTATCTCGAAAACGGTTGACCGTATGAAAAAATTAACAAAACATAATTTGTAGAGAATTTTGTATTCTACAATATTGCTGAAAACACAAATAGGGAAGATCCCAAAGGAAATGAGATATTTACCAAAAACCGGTTTTTGCGGTCTTTGACCGATAAATTATAATGGTTGCGAACACCCTACGATTGGTAGGTTTTGAGACAACTTATAGGGTGTTAATATCTAAGTATTTACAAAATTACAGCTTGGTATCTCGAATTCCGAGGTGAAATCCTAATTTGACTGGACTAATAGCAATAACTGTCGTATGGTGCCGACTTAAGAATGTCAGCTACCTCTGTCTTATCGTGAGTGACGTGAAATTGACTAAAGAATTTATATAAATATCAAAAGATCATTAAAAATACAAAAACAGTGTTGGCTTATTACCCAGAATTAAAGTCTAGTGTGCTCCATTAGAAGCACACTCGACTTCAACTTTCATTCTGAATGACGTAGGTTCAATCCCACACACTTCTGGATTTATCTTCCAAAAAAATTATAATTGCTTTGAATACACATGTACTGTAACGGTGAATTCAAACTTTGTAGGGAAACCAGCATATTCCGAAAACAGTTTGAAGGACATTGTGAGGTTAACCAACCCACACTTATCCAGCGTGGCGATTTAAGGACTAACCTCTCTCGTCAAGTTAGAAATTTTTAAAAAGTTCCTCAATCTGGGACACGAACCCAGCAGTGGGAACGTATCTAAAGGTTCTTATGTTTATGCTTTTACTATTCAAAAAGATTTAGGAACTTCTTTCTATCTTGACAAGAGAAGCATTAATTCACCACGCCTAGCCAAGTGTGGCTTAATATAATAATGTAAAATAATTTATCGAAATACTGAATCAAAAAAAATGGAAAGACCATACACCCTTCCAAACAAATTAATCCATCAATCAGTGGATCATCTTCGAGTCTCGGCCGGGCCGCGACGGCAGCGCCGCCCCCACGCAGTCCCGCTCGCCGCCCGCCCAGAGCACACGTCTGCCGCCCAGCGCGACGATAGAAAAACAAATCGATTATTTCAGTGATTATTTTGTGCAGTGATTGTGTATGTGATTGTTGACATTGGATTTTGGAAGTTTTTTCTGAGTTGGTAAGTTTTTATGTATGCCGGTGTTTTTTTTGTTTAAAAGTTTTTTATTTAAAAAAACACTGGTAATAGGTGCTAATATTTCGATAATACATCAAGAAAATAAAAAATAAAACACTTAATTTCGCTTAAAAATGTTTGAAAAATTTTAGGTTGTTAATAATTAATTATATTTTAACAAAATAGAATGTTTTTAAAATTAAATTAAAAACCACGATAAAAATAGTTGTCCAAGTACATAGTTATTAGAATTTATAAAAAAACCTATATATTCTTCTTTTTTTTACGTATCAATAGAAGAAGCAGACATTCCTTTAGTAAGGAAACCAATTAAAATATTTTAATTGAACGCTCGTTTACAGAAAAGCCCAATTGGAAGGAATTGTTTTTATCTTTCTCAGCCGTGAAGCGATTGCCTTCAAGTATTTGTAATGAATAAGTAATACTTGATAATAATCGTATTCATAAACATTCATAAACATTTTTATGAAGTAGGTAGTATGTTTCTTGTTTTATTTCCATTAGTAATTTTAAAAAGTTTTTGGACGCGAATTAGTTTGTATCAATTATGCGCCACAGAGGGTCGTCATTAAATAAATAAGAAGAGCCGTATTGGCTAAGTCGGGGCACACTCGTATTTCATTCCGGAGGTCGTGGGTTCAAACCGTGCCGCGCACCTCTAAATATTGAAAATGTATGTGCACTTAGTAAACTCGTGCTTTATTGGTGAAGGCAATCATCATGAGGAAACTAGCATGTTCAGATAACTTTGAAAGACATGTGTCATTCACCAACCTGCACTTGGCCAGTGTGGTGAATTAAGGCCTAATCTCTCTCGTCAAGAGTCTGTGTCCCAGCAGTGGGAACGTAAATAGCGGTGATGACGATGAACGACATTAAACGGGTAGCAGCGTTGGACCTACTATACCTACTTATTGCATTCACCAACCCGCCTGGTAAGCGTGGTGATTATACCAAAACCCCCAAGGACTAAAATGGGTTTTATGTTGGATACACGTGTTCAATGGGACGTAGTATTGGTTGTTATACTCGTATTAATGTATAGTTATAAACTTTTCATTTACCTCATGCTATTTATTTTCCCATCGGATTTGCTCATAACGAGATACTGAGGTGGACTTCCTACGCATCGAAATGATTATTATTTCCCAAACATATTGTTACGAGATTAAGATGGATACTGTTAATGTCAGACGACCAAGAGGAATCTCCTTGGCCCTCTGACATTTCCAACATCCATACGAATAATAATATACGATTTTGAGTAATCCAATGCATAGAAAATAAAAATTATGATTTTAAAATATCCAAGATTCATTATCTTGGGCAGAGATCTTGAGGTCTAGATAGGGTTTTCGCGTTTGAAAAAAAGGCCTTTTTGATAATTACAAAATAAACTACTATATTATGTATCGTACTGTACTGTCTTACTGCGCTCACTAAACCTCCCGATTATCGTAGTAATTATAATAACTACTTGAAGACGAATAATGGTTTCTTACGGGAGACTCGTGGCTATCAATGGGCGATACTCCACTCCCATAGGGTGGATACTATGCCTTAATATGTGATACACTTGGAACTTTATTGACATTTTGCCTTACAGCCAAAACTAGATTGAATCGAGGACAAAGAAAGGAGTACTATCGCATTTGCAACTCAGCAAGTGATATAAAGTTAAAGGAAGAATGTAAAAATTGCACGCTTTATAGAAACCCGGTTTGGAATCCCGATTCAGGTATTACATTTCTAAGAACATTTTTAAAGTTCCGTATAAATGCGGATAGTAAACCTGGAGTGTTGTTCAGCATACCAACAAAGTAAACTATTGGTTAATTTTATATTATAACACAAGCTTTAATTATATAGTACAAGCTTTTCGCCCGCTACTTTTGGCGCGTTATATTGTATTTATAAAATAAAAGCATTTATGTCTAAATGTTTAAGTCTAAATCTAATCACAAAAACCATCTCTGAAAATTTTGCATTCGTAGCTTCTGTCGTTTTTTTAGGCTCTCTTGTAGCATAAATAAGATTTTACTATCAACACGTCATCTCTTTGATTCACTGCTATCCTAGTATAAGTTTTACGAGCACGACGAGTTAACAGCCCATTCTCTACGTGTACTTGGAAGCTTAGAGCGGAAGGTACCATTTTTTCAACCATTTACAAAGACACATAACAGTACTTCTGCGAATTGCTGCAAAATAAAAATCCCTTGTAAATATGAGCAGTCACTTTCACCCATACAACTCCCATGGGCAACGTGAACTTTATCTAATGAATAATACAATTTTAGGGTTTTGAGCACGTACCCCGAGTTGTGACAATATTTGAGCAGTTACTGAATGTTTTGGAAGGTATTTTCTTTGTGTGAAGTTTTGTGTGGGTCTAGTGGGAGTTTACTTGAGACTTCTGAATTCTGATGTTCGATCAAGGTTCTGTTTTCTTTTTGTTATTACCCGAAAGGACCATCTTTTGAAGTTAGGTACCTCTATAGACCTATAAATATGATAATTTATACTTTGCCTTCTCTAATTTTTTTTTCCGGCGTTCCAACCAACGCCCTTGAGAATGAAAGTTGAGCGTTTTAACCCAAAAGCACCTTCAATTTTCTAATTAGTAATTGACTTATCTAGATTAAGTCACAGAATCGTGTTTTGATCTAACTGTATAGGAGCTACACAAAGACTAATGACCTATGATTAATCTGAAATTAACTACGAAATAATTGCTCAAACTTGAGGCACGATTATAGAGTGATATCATCTTGATATTCGGTTCTCTGTTCTCCCACATAAAGGGGACCCTACTTGTTAATTATAGTTCAGAATTCAGGCTTAACTTTGAAATAACCTTTGTAGGATAAAGATAAATAAGAAATAAATTGTAATGACTAGTTAAAAAGTCATTTGTAGTTTAGATAAAAAAAATAATTACATATTTCCGTCAATGTGTAGAGTTTATCCTTATGTAAAAAGTTATAGGTATTTAAAATCTAATTATCTTTTACTATACACCGTTTCATTACAATTAAACAATATTCAGTACTTTTAACGTGCAAAAGCAAACAACAAACATCTTTATGTTCTATAAGTACTTATAATTTTATGAATAAATGTAAATTTAGTAGGTACATATTCTTAATATTCATCCATACTCACAAACTTACGGTTCTCTTAACATACGTAAAGCTAAAGATTTAGTACCAGGCTATCATAATTTAGAAGGAGTAAATTCAAATAAACGTTCAAAGTACCATTTGTCAGTAGAATTATACTCGTTGCCCTGTGATAGGCATATGCGGGTCTGTTGTGTGGTCTCGGGTGATTAACGCATTGCGTTGTGCCAACACCACAGACATTACCCTTGTTCTAGTTTCGATGTAGGATATGTTGGTAGTTTAAACGTATTTTACGAATCTATCTTCACTTTTGACCTTATAGAAGAGCTTTTTAGGGCGGAAAAATTTAATGGAATCTATTGAATAATTTTTAATGTAGGTTGTTTTACATTTCAGCTATAGGTATTATAATTATTTAATAAAATTGTTTGGAAAGGACGAAACCGTTCACTTGCTATTATTAGATCATACGTAACTTATGGTGCCGGCCTAAGAGTAGCACTGCATCATAATTATCTGCAGGTGTCGTGAAACTAGGGATTTAAATACCTATAAGCATGCCTAGAATAAGACGCTATAATGTGATGATGAGTTAGATAGCTGTCTACTTTGTCGGATTTATGACACTGCGTTTACCGAATTGTGGTTTCAGTTAAAACACTTTTCAGTCTAAACTGTCATCTGATCAACGCGCTTGTGACCAACACACGCCCATAAAAGTATAAATTTCCGTAAATAATCTACGCACAAAATGTCCTGCCTAAAATCAACAATTGTTTAGCATGTGGAATAATACCAAACAATTTAATATTCAATGTTATCAGAGCTGTCAGTTCTGGCGCTCTAACGTAGTGATTATATTCTCTTTGCTCACAGTCACTGCGATGTCAGTTTGTTGATGGGGCTGTCGGTAATAATGTCAAACTCACACGATCAAACAATAATGGTGCCAAAATTTGATAGTAGGTAGTGATAATCTTGTATTTAATTTTGTTTGATTAGTCTTTTTTTTTAGTTTTTTGGTAGACCTTGTTTAATTTAATGTCTTAATTTAATGGTTACGCGATAAAAATTGGCGGTTAACGGCAAAATATCAGTAGCCAGTCATGTGCACTACAAACCAGAAGAATGGTACTAAATTATCGTTTAAGAAGTAATAGAGACCCGCCCTCGCTTCTCGGGTACCTAATTATATCTACTATAAACCTTTCTATTGAATCATCCCGCAGCCACACTCAAAACCAAGCTTTAATCTTTTTGTATATGCAAGTCAAATGCATTGTCTTTCCACAAAACTTTTTGTACGAAATTAATTGCAATTTGGAATTTCATTTTAACTTTCGAAGTAGCATCTGCAAGCTCTACAGTTATTCCTTTGTTCGTTACTGAGACGACACGTTCCTTAACAGAATCAAGTTGCCGAAATGATAATGACAGTTTATGAATTCTCAGAAATACTTAGTCCTGAAAAGAAATTCGTTTTGTTTATCCTCCTCTCATTTTATGAGAATTTTTATTTGAGGATGAAAAATGAGGCTCTCATCAAATCAGAAGACAATGGCCCCTCAATTCGCGTTGGGAACCAGTTTGCTTATAGAAAGATTAATTTAGATTAGCTGTGCTGGTATATAGATTTTGGGCAGCCGAATCATCATCATCATATTTTAGCCATCGGACATCCACGATTGTGGACATAGGCCTCTACTGTGGACCTATCTATTTGGATTGTCTGTCCTAAGAATACATACACGTCAACAACTTCAAGAGCCAAGTTCTCCACCATAACAGGGGAAGACATTCAACCATAACAGGGTAAGGTTGTACATTTTAAGGCCAAACCGTTGGTAAACTCGATTCGGCCTTCGAGTATTATACTGAGTTTGCCATGACTACGATATCGCCAGCCGAATGGTGATGATTAATAATAACCGTAATCATTCCACTGATTCCTTATTGGATATTATAACTTACTATCTCTCTCATAATCTCTCTTTAAACCTTCCTTATTTAATAAATATTTGAAAATGGACTAAAATAAACACTTAATATGAAGTATGTGTGTTTGGAGGGAAATTCACCAAACTGAATACATGTAAACCTTAATGTTGTTTGTTTTATTCAATTGTAAATGTAATTGTGCGTGTATTTGGAAATTACAGGGCTTAATTGTTGGTACGATTTAATTTTCATACGATAATGTTATGTAACGATGGTTAGAAACCGATGTTTAAAAATTTATATTACCTATTATGTAAGCATTACATATGCTACTACTGCGCACAGTAATTTGGTAATAATAATATATAAAAATATATTTTTATTGTCTTTATAGAAAGAGAATAATCCCTAAAACCCTTTCCGCATTTCCTCGTTAAAATAACGGGCACAAAAAAGTTCCCATTTCCGTTATAAAAACTTTTCCATTAATGGTTAAGTAAAGGGAAAAGTGGCTATTTTATTTTGTAACATCGTAATACCAAACAATCAATCAAGAACGATGACAGCTAAGCACGCAAACGTAACTATAAATACCACTAATAGGATTATGTTAAATTACTTGTTAGTAAGGCTATAAAATGACAATAATAGATTTTTTTGGTGAGACCGGTTAAGATTATATTATATATATACCTATATACCATTAAAGATTAAGGACACAATTTCATTACTAATTCTAATCCTGAATCAAAAAGACAATAAAAAACAATAATCAGAAATTCTTAGCTACAAAAATAAAAGTGCGCTAAACAGTGTAAGTATACGGTTATATTAAATTTCCTTTGCTTGAAATTTAAGCAATAAGCCGCAGGTGTGTTGTAACGGAAATCAGGAGTTTTCTGTTTTCGTGTTTAAATTCGGCTTGTTTTTCTCTATAGGTCTAATGGTACGATTTGCTCTTTATTACTTTCGGTTACCTTATGCAAATTGATTATTGAAATACATTTTTTTAAATTGAAAACGTTATACTTTAACAATATGGGGAGAAATGAGTTTATTTGAGTTTATTTTAAATCTAAAGTTTTGACTAAGCAGTGTTGGCGTTAAAAATTTGCAAACTTTATATAGTAGCTTATTTTACTCATAGGATAAAATTTCAAAATTTCTCACATCGAAGAAAAAAAACATTTACTAAGAAAATATTGATTTTAATAATAACCGTAGCTGACCCGCCCGCGGTTTCTTCCGCTTAAAGGTTGACTCACGCTAGACCGTGTCGGGTCCGAGCCGAGTGTCGGCCGTAGCTATGTCTATGTCCGTTGCTCGGGCGTCACTCGGTTGCCGCTCGGTATAACGTGAGTGTGTTCATATAAAATATATGTCATATTTAGTTGACCGTGCTACGGCCGACACTCGGCTCGGACCCGACACGGTCTAGCGTGAGTCAACCTTTATTCCCATGTTTTTACTTCACCTTATCTGTGCTATAAACCAAAGTCACCTAAATCAGCCCAGCCGTTCTGGAGTTATACACTCTAGAATGGAGCGCGCTCCATAAACTTATCTATAGTATCAGGAAACGTTACACATGTTTGGCTCACATGAGCATCGTTTCACGACTCATTCTCTTCATTAGGGGCAGATCGTGTCTATCACATCCACAATAGACTCGCCATGACTGTAGCTTTCTACGACAAAAATCGACGCGTCATTCTATCGAATAAGAGTGCTCTGATTCAATATAATTGGCCTATATTCATATGAGGTTAAGCCTAGCCTTCTAACGACTAGAAATGTATCTAGTATCTGTATTATGAATATTACTATACTACTTATGAGGTGTTAGAATATGTATTTTATGGATGGTCGTTCATTACTCTTTCACGAAGCCTGAACAGATTAATATGGCTTTTAACAATAATTCAGGTCAAACATCAGTATAACACATAGACTTATTTCTACCACGGAAAAAATATTAAAAAGTGACAATATTGTTGAATTATTATTTGATTCACATATTGATTTTGCTTATGGATTTTTTCATATAAGGTACTACAAGCGCTTAGATCTTTCAGTATAAATTCCATCCATATTAAATTCTCCAGTTTACCGATAGTTTTCACAGTTCAAAATGGACTAAAGCGCCATACCTCAAGTCGTAAAGGTAGTTTGTAAGTGCAATCTAATTTGGTATCCATTCGAGGTTCACTTCGTTAGCCGGCGGCGGCGGGTAGTTTCAGAAAAACTGTTTTTCTGCTACTGTTCCGCTTTCTAACTTGTAACATGTAATAAATAATGATAAGGGAAAGTTGTGATATTTTCCTGGTTATGTTTCATGATATGATAGGGATAACAAGATTGAATTTTCGATATGGTTCTTACAGGCTTGTTTGGGATTTCATTAAGGAAAAATAAAAGATATGTAAGACACTATTTGACTCAATGACCTGTTACCTAAATGTAATTGTCGTCATCATAATCAACGAATATTTGTCCCACTTCTGGGTACGATAATAACTAGTAGCCTACGCTTTGTTTAGTACCTAATTATACTTATAAACCTTCCTCTTGAATCACTCTACCTATTTGAAAAAATACGCATCAAAATCCGTTATATATGTCGTTTTAAAGATTTTACAAATAGACAGCGACAGCAACTTTTTTTTATAATGTGAAGTGATCTGCGATGTTTAGTATATTTTAAATATACTGTAACAAACCTTGTTAATTTTTTATGTAAATCTAAATTATTATTTTGTTTCCAAATTTTAATAATAATCTAGAAGACTATATTCACCTAGTGCATAGAAATTCTGTACCAAAAGGCTTAAGACCAACGATCTCTGATGGTTACGACATACCAAAACTGATAGAACTCTCATATGGAACTATAGTATTCAAATTCCTTTAGTGATGTGGGGTCAGGGGAAAATTGTCGCTTTTCTCAACAAATTCCGAGCGCTACAAACGACGACATAGTTGGATACTTGCCCATTGGTTAAATGCTGTGTAAAATTTCATGAACTATTATTTAATTCTCGTTGAAAACTATAGAGGATAGGATCTTCTATAGTATTCAACGAAAGGTATTATCAACTTTGAAAGTTTCAAGGAAATGTTGGTGTCATTCTCGAACCCGCACTTGGCCAGCGTAGTTAATAAAGGCCTAATCTCTCTCGTGGCCTAATCTTTCAGTGGAGCGTAAATAGGGGTTATAATGATGATAATGACCACTGATCATAACTAGTAAATAGGTCTGGTATTCTATTAGATATCTCATTTTTGACTAGATCGTAAACATGTAACCATGTGTGTATATAAAATTAAGTATATCAGAAATCTAGCACTCCTAACACAAGATTCGAGCTTACCACGGGGCTAGATGTTGCTGTGTGAATTGTCCAGCAATATTAATTTATGCATTTATTTATTTAATATAACAATTCCGTAAACTCGTAAACGAAACAGGAGTAGTTCCAAAAGTATAATGTTACACAATTTAAAGTTTTCAAAGGTCCGCTCCATCTTTATTCAACTCACGTTTTGGTGGGATACGCAGCGTGAATTGAAAACCCGATAAAATAATTGGTGACCTTTTATCAACTAGCTTTCGGTCGCGGTTTTGGTTGAACGGTTTACGCCACATTAATGTTTTTTTTTTAAACATTCATATCTTTTCATGTCAGTCTACATTGTCAGATGTCTGGAACTAAAAAATGCTTCCTAAAATGTTGTTCTACGAGAATCATAATTCCTGACATGCGGCTTTTTGAGTGTCTGTTTTCATTAGGCCATTTACGAACACTAGCTGACTTTTTGTGAACAAAACCAGTTTCCGTGAAAACTGTGGAGTTTGAAAATTCAATAAACATCTAAGCTTCTCCGAATGCTAATGGAATCGACACGAAATCCTGGCAAAGCTGCCCTCTATAATTCTATCACTCTCCATTCTTTGTGCCGCAGTGAAATGCAGAAAAGCTGTTGCGGTTACTTTTTTCTTTTGTTTTCCCCGTTTTTTACCAAAGCGATACCGAATGCAATTGTTTTTCAAACGTTTAGTGTCTGCTTCCTTTTTCAAGTGCGAGTTGGTGAAAAATATGTCCTTTAAACTTTTATAACTCGTGCCCAAACGGTAAAGGCAAACATCGTGAGGAGTGCTCTGAGAATTTCGTAAAATTGGAAGACATGTGTCATTTACCAACCGCACTTGGTCAGCGTGGTTAATTAAGGCCTAATTGTAAATGTAAATATCTATGATTATTATTTTTAATTATTTTATTATTATGTTATCACTGAAAATATTTTATTTATCGGTAAATTACTTATTGAGATAAATACAACTCATTACAATATAATTACGAAAATAAAAGTTTCTAACTTCTATCAAATATGAAATTAACTAACGACCAGATTCAGTATTTTCCAGCCACAACGGCACAAACGGCCAATTAAATGACTCAGCTGTTCGCTGAGTTAGTTATAATGTAAGGTCAAACGCAATCTGGGCCTGACGCATAAACCCAGCGTTTGGAGCTTAAATCTAATAAACGAGAAACGGTTTGTCTTAGAAACAGGGCATTTGATAAAATCCCTTAAACGGCAGAGAAGAATGACATTGTATAGGTACTTTCTATTTCATTTTCGCTTCAAGGTTTTGAGAACTTATTCAAGTAGGACATAAAAATTCAATTGGATTTAGTAGTCCACATTCGTCCCGTTAATATCGGCCTGCATAAAAAAATCTACATTCGTCCCGAATTGTTGTCTGTATTCGGCCCTGAGTTGAACAAATAATCTAGCCAGCCACGGAAGCTAAGATTTATTTTCGTTGTTTTCAATATTTTATTCACCATATTTTATCGTTTTATCAAAATGTGTTTATAGTTATTAAACCAATCAATTGTTCTTATGACTCTAAGACCTAATTTCACCACTCTCTGTTTGTTAGTTTAACATCCCGTTATGTTTAATGACAGACAGTTTACGTATATTGATGGACTGTTAATTACTTAATGGGATGTTAAACTAACAGACAGAGAGTGGTGAAATTAGATCTAAAGGTCAGTAATTTCTTCTTACGTCAACGTAGTCGAGGTCTGAACGTCTTGAGTGACGTCAAACTGCCACATCGTCGTTATGTTGGTTCTGTCCAGCCATGGACGTCTAACATCTACAATGATGAGTAACATACTGACGTAACTTTCCATGCCCTTTTAACTTTTAGGCGTTGGTGTTTGAGTCCATTAAAATCCTCCTCATTCCCTTACGTTATAATTTCCAGCGCACCCATTTTTAAGGCTTTCCATCTTTCAATTTCGTTTCTAAAATTCACTTCAAAGAAACCAAACGAGTTGTGACGTAAGAGGTGCCGTCACCGGCGGCGCCCAGCCGAAAAATGCGGCGTTCTCCCTTTTAACGGCAAGGCTTTTTGCTGACAAAACAATGTTTTTCCTATGTTTTCCCATTTAGTGTCAATAAGGAGAAGTATCTTGTTCCGTAAGAGTTTTCTGTTCTTTGGTAGTATACATACACTATACATAAATATGAAACTTAACATCGAAAGTTTACCAAACTATGTAATATGTTAAAACAAGGTCAGCGTTAGCCTGTTTTTAAGTTTCATTATGGAATTTGTTCAGGAGTTTAAATGACAATTTAAAAAGAAAAACTAAATTTTTTATACATAATATACAAATAGCGTTAATAATATAAGTACGATTAAACGCGTTACATAATTAACAGAGCATTTCAACTCCCAACGTCGTAATTGCTAGATAATAAAGTACCCAAACGTTGTCTGGAACAAATGATACCAATTTCTCGTTAAAATGTTTCAAAGAATAAAGTGAAAGGATGGCGTCAGTGAATCGCAAATGGAGGGGAAAAGCCGTCATTTTTCGGACGCTGGTTGCCTGGTAATGACCGATGCCAAGATAAGTATCCTGGGAAATAAATTATCATGTCTTGGTCTAACATGTGTGTAATTCAAGATAAGATAATTCTTTATTACACACACCAATAATACATATTTACATTAGAACTTAAAAACTACAAAAACGGGCGGTCTTATTGCTTAAAGCAATTTCAATTTAATTGTTTAACTATTATTATAAGCAATACGGGACGGATGGTACTGATAAAATGTCTGTTTTACTTTTATTAATATCTTTGTCTTTAGACATAATTTATTTGTCTTTAGACATAATGACGTCAAAGGGTATAGTGAAGCGAGTATTTTCAGCTTTTAATTTTGAGGTGTTTTCTATTTTAATTCAAGGCTATGGGGCCCTACGGCAGATCTAACAAACAGTTTTCAGCCTTTTAATTAAATTTAAATTTTATTTGAGAGCGTTATCTGTTTGGTATTCTAGACAATGTACCATAGTGTTTTGTAAAATTGATATTTTGAATTGCTATAACGGTATTAATATAATTAAGAAGTTTAATACGGGTCTTTATCGCGTGATTTTGTATTGTTATGTTGCCAAATAGCGAAAGTTTAGTATGGAATTACTATATTTTACAAACTTTACCCTCTAATGCATAATATCATGCCTTAACTAGTTAAAATATTTTATAACATTAATGGATATTGTAACTGTAAATTTTCCATTTAATTGTAAATTTATTTAATATCTTATTTGACATGTATCACATATAATTTAAGCTTAATATTAGTAGTGCTTAGATTAAGAAATATGTAACACTTACAGACATGCCAATGTTATTGTGTAACTTTATGGTGCAATAAATGAGTTTACTGAGTTTGCTGTCATTTTATAAAAAATATAAATATAAAATGTCATGTAAAAGATGAAAATAAATTAACAAATACCAACTGAACGTTACCAAAAATGTTTATTTTTTATGCACAAAAGAGTACCTATTACAAACTTGCGCCCATCTGCAGTATTCATAGTCGTTAACAACTCAATGACAATTGTGACTATTTGTTTAAATAGGTTTGTATATCGTCATCTTGGGACCAATTTTTCGAAGCGAGCTGCTGAAAGTTTGTACCAGCTATTATTTGACACAAACGATAGGATAGTGCCAAAAAAAAGCCGTAGCTAAGTGGGAGTCACTCAACTTTCACCCGAAGGTAGTAAGGTTAAGCCTCTCCGGGCACTTGTGGATTTTTTTTCTTGAAAAATTTATGGGCTTTAAAACGCGTATTTTAATGGTGAAGAAAACATCAAACAAGGGAACGTAATTTATATATTTTACGGGAAAAAAAAAATACGCCCGCCCACATACACAGTCGTTGGTGTTTACCCTAAAAATTGGGCAAAAGTTAAATTCACGATGATTTACGAAACCCTTTGAAAGGTCGGAAAACGCTCAAGTGCTTTCGTTTCACCCTCTACCTGAGAGCAGTAATGACGTAGCGTTTACCGCTTTTTACTGGAAATCTTAGTACAAAGGACACTACGGTAAACGAGGAGTATCCACAAAGTCATAACCGTTCTTATCGAGGGAGGGGGTCAAATATAATGTTGTCACATCAAAGACAAAAATAATGCCAAGTATGTGAGCCCCGGAATGCCTAGTTCATAAAAAAAACTAGTCAATATAAATAAATAAATATTGCTGAACAAATCACACAGCAATATCTAGCCCCTTCATAAGCTCTAAGCTTGTTTTGCGAATGCAAATGAACTAGGCGGGCTAACATACTTGGCACTCTTTTCGATATTCTATGCAGAACACATTAAAACAAAGTCTCATACCCAAAACCCTGTTACGAGATTCGTTCTCAAATGAAATCCTTTTCTCAGTATTATGGTTACACAATGTTATTTAATACATTTTGATGGTAACAAACAAAAGGCAATAAAAGCTTATAAACAGTGAGTCAGTCAAGATTCTCCCTATTTCTTCATCACGCCCTTTATAAACATCTAAAATTACATTTATGATATACGGGAATAACGGTAATTCAAAAACAGTATTTCTTTCTGGTTCTTTCATTACTTTTTCTCGCTAAAGTAACGTTCAATTTTGTTCGGTATATTAGAAAAGTTTTTAGAAATGTTACTGCTTTGGAAACTGACGATATGCTAAAATCGGATATGAGTGGGTTGGTGATGTCAGAGGTCAGGTTGAGGGTGCGGGGTCGATTCCCAGATGATAGTTTCACCATCGTAATTACTGCCCGTATTACACCTGTGATCAATAAGTAACTGATCACGGTTGACTCGGTTGACGGTGAGCCGTGTTGGCTTAGTTGGGAGCACACTCGACTTTCATTCCGAAGATCGTGGGTTCCTTATCGTGGGAACCTTAAAAAACTTTTTTTTGCGCTTTGAAATCACTTATTAAATATGTAGTCTTACATATTTTGAAGCTCTAATTAGTAATGTAGTTTTAGTTTAATAATTAAATATTTATGTAGTTTTACACATTTTAAATTATGTACATTAACATACTTATTTATTTAATTCAATAGACGTCACTCACATTTAAAATTTATTAGTAGCTCACGTAGGGTTTAAGAGGGTGCAAATTATATTAACACTATCTATTTTACGAGCTGCTAAATTAGCAAGGATTAGTTTAATATTATGATTGAAGTAATTAACTTGAATGTTAAATTAAAATATGATTCTAACTTTAAGTCGTGGAATTAGGCTTACTTGATTAGTTATTTTCACTAAATATCATGTGAAAATGCGTCTGATGATAACGATACATTGTAAGAGGAACTGAGGAGAGTACTGAGGAATAAGTATTTTTTTTTATCTAAATTGAACCAAATTTTCGTTGTTCAATACATAAAATATTTTATTTTTTATGTAATTTCTCCTACTTGTATGCACCCCCCCCCCCCCCCCCCCGTCTTGGTAGGTTATGGTGTTGTGTATGTGTTCGTGTCCAACCGAAGGTTGCATGGAAGAAATCGCTTTAAGTGATGAGGCCGTCCATTGTTCCACTTCACACTCAAGAACGTATTATGAGTTCTATTAACTATCTAAGAACGTATAAATATGGGTTGTAATGATGATGATGATCGGGCTTATCAGGCAGCTTGGCGATTGCTGTAAGTTACTACTTAGAACGACAGGGCTGTCTGTCTTCTAGTTATTAAAATAAATCATAATCTAACTAAACCATATTAAACAAGGAATTACTCGGAATACTCAATCCCTAATTCTAGCCCTTTCAGGGTAAGGACAGAAACCTTATCATACATCGTACACATTCCACAATGATATTGAAATTCAAGTTCTTAGTTACACAGAAACTAGAACATCTCTAGCCCCGGCTAAATCAATACTGAAAGCTGACTAGACCTGACCTTGTAGACTTCAGTAAGTTGAATTCTAATAGTTTATTAAAGAAGCTGTGTTGGCTAAGTGGGAGCACACTAGACTTTAATTCCGAAGGTTATGGGTTCACCATTATCTTCGGAATTAAAGTCTACAATACAATACAATACAAAATTCGTTATTGTTACACCACATTACAAAAAATACACATAACAATACAGTGAAACAATGGGCGGCCTATCGCTCTCAGCGATTCAACGGTCCCACGGTTGTGGGACCATCTAGTGTGTATTAGTTACGTATCTCTAGATGTTTCTTATTGAAAAACGCATGTGCGCTTTAAATACACGTGCTCTAACGGTGAACTAAAACATCGTGAGGAAACCGACATGTTCTGAAAAACCTTGAAGGATATTGTGATAAAGTTTTATTCAATTTGTCAACCCGCACTTCGCCAGCGAGGTGAATTAAGGCCGATTCAATTTAAAGTCCCTGAGTCCCAGCAGTGGGAATACCCCAACTAATAGCTTACAAGCTATCTATCAAGCAAGATATGATATCTAGAAGCTTAGTTAATTATTACAGATATTAAGTGTGCCAACTTGTTTTCTTTTATTGGCTAAAATAAAACTTTTAAACTAATAAATATTGCCGTGCTTGACCTTCGCCCGCTGCGCCACAGAGGTCGATGATTTAACTGTATTAACACAGAAAATTCTCATTAGTTCTCGAGTGGAGACCACGGATCGAAAACGCTGCGTCGGACGTCCACCAACAAGATGGACAGATGATCTTGTCAAGGCTGCTGGTTCACGGTGGATGCAGGCTGCATCCGACCGTAATACCTGGAGGTCATTAAGGGAGGACTATGTCCAGCCGTGGACGTCCGATGGATGAAATGATGATGATGATGAACACAGAAAATGAGCTACATTTGAGAACAATACCATGCGAGATGCCTACAAGCTCGTATTCATCAGATAACAGCGTGACAAGCCAGAATTACATAGAAGATGGATGTTGCCTTACAAAAGGTGATGTTTTACTTAAAATATTTCAATTTGCTAATGTCATGCCATTTTTGTAAAACATTTTCATGTTTATTTTGCTAGACAATCTACATACAATGGTTGACTGTTACGCTTGAAAATATTGCGTTTAGTAAATATTTTACGTTTTGGCTTATTATTTCCTAAATTAATTTTTTAGCAAACTAAAAGTTAACATAATTGCTTATGTTACCTTATTACATCCCCTTTATTAGGACACAGGGACTTATCTCTTGTTGAGAGATATTGAGCTTTAATCCAGCAATTATTAGAAAAAATAAACAAGGAGTTTAATGACATTAAAGAATAATACGTAATGTTACATCTTACTCATTAACATTCTTAACCATTTTCCGAATAAAACCTATCATAAGAGAACATAATATTTCATATAACAAAAAATAATCTACCACGAAAAATACTCCTCAAGGAAAATTGGTAATCCTTCTGAGATGGTATTTGATAAATGCTCCATTGAACAAAACTGGACGTACTAAATCAATATAAATGAAGCATGCGGATTTACGAGATGGTAAACAAGATATCTGTTTGTTTGGGTTTTTGGTTTGTTCGGAAATTATCTTTGTAATCTATTAGTTCGCTATCATCGTTATCATCATGAGGTATTCAACGTTCTATCCAAAAATGCTTGAAAATAGTTTTTTAACCCCTCAGATGTTAACAGAACTAACGTGTTTTTATAAATTTGATTTCGTGACGTGACCGAAGAATAGTAAAGTACGTACTTTTTTCAGAAGAAAAATCGCAAAAACGCGCCCCCGCAGTTCTTCTGAATGAAAAGTGTAACTGACGAAAATTCTGATCGTGACAGATATACCTACATAAGATTTTATCTCGCTGCAATACACATACACTGCAAATCTGTAGATATTTTATTTTTTTGGTTAATCAAGTAATAAGTCCAGCAACTGGTTTCAGGACTAGCGTATAGTTTCACTTTCAAAATTTTCGTGAGTTATACTATTCATTTTATAAAACGGGAATTACTCACGTATTTACACAGGAGTGAAACAACTCTCGACTTTTCGACTACAACAAGAGCAGTCTTTATCAGGAGGAGTGAGCGTCCCGCCGTGCTCCGTCTCCTCTCAGGTCGCGCGCGCGGTCGCTCCTGTGTAAATACGTAATTCCCGTTTTATAAAATGAATAGCTTATAGTTGTTTCTAAATAACTTTATGAATGGCCACTAGATACGCTTTTTATAGATCTCCAATTGTTTAGTGTGAAGTGACCTACATATTCCTAAACGCGATACAATTTCCATTTGAAAACAATTGAATGATTGCAAAAAAATTACAAGATCCAGATCTCACAGGCTTAATAGAACCGACAGATTATCACATGCGTAGAAAGAAATCATTTGTGTAATAAAACACAAAATGATTTTTACCAAAACATGGCAAAAAGTACTCAATCATAATATCACACGTCGCGCCTAAAACAGCAAAAGCGTATCATTCAATCTACATAAAGTAAGAAAAATATCTTACATTTTTCAGACCAGGACACATGGTTATACATACGGGTAAATAAGAGTTGCTTAGGGAAAGTAATTTTCACAGCTGATCAACTTTAATTCAAGGCAACAAGGTATAAAATCGAATAGCAAAGACGGTGACTTGATAATAAGATTTCTTTGGCATACTTGGCAGGTAGCAATCTTGTGTGTTGTTATGTAATTACTGAAAAGCGTGTTTACGTCGCATCCGTTTCAAATGCGAACTATTTATTATATTTTGTCCTTAATAAAATATTATTTTCAGAATAAAACAAAACGGACAAATAATAATACATTAATAACCTGTATTTGTTGTATAAATAAAATTTATTTATTTACGCTTAATATCCTATGTTTCATGGTAACATTTTTAATACTTACTTGAAAATTATTGGAATAATGAATTTTTAAACGAATTTAATAAATAAAATTAATTTATAATTTAGTTGAAAATTTGAATTAGGCCTCAATTCAAAGAGTTACTTAAAATAAATAGGAAAACGTATTTTGCCAAAAGACTTAAAAACGATAGGTTAGATAAGAAAAATCACTCGTATAAAAAATATAGATCTGGTAATTTAACGGCGTTAAACGGTCACTAAATCTGTCAAATAATACGAGTAAGTAGGTCAAAATAACGTCCGTATAAAATCTCCTTACATACTAATAAAGTTTAAGCAATCGTAAGCTAAGCACGTATTTTTTCATCGTTAAAGTCATTTTTAAATCGCGATTAAGGTTAAAACGAGTTCTACAAGATTTATAGCGTTAAAATAATTTCCTCAGTAACATAAAAAAGCGGCAGATTGTACAAATGCGCGCAAAAACGAACTAGATGTAAAACGGCTTGCAAGCAAAATAAACTATGGCAGAGACTTTTAAATATTCACAAAATTATGAAGTTAGCGATGCAATTAATACTTGTAATTTTATTATGGTTGCATATTTTAAACATTCTTCGAACTCATTAAATTTTTTTATGAGTTTTGTAGACCGACCGAAAACCGTTGAAGTTACTCCAACGCAATGTTGTTTGTTGTCTGTAAAGGAGTGTGACTTTACGAATGATATTTTAAAGACGTTTGGAACGGATGGTAAAGAACAAAGAGGTACTATAAAAAATACAAAAAACATCAATGTAATTAAAAAAAAATTAAATCAATTTCTCAATAAAATTACTAAAATTGCATTGCTATTATTCTTGCTAATAGAAAAAATATTTCTATAAATATTTAGACTAAGCAACGATGTTCGCTATAAATCACTGTGAAAACCCTTCTGGAGAAATCAACTAAATCAGATAAACAGACTAAACCAGAGAAATTAAATCAAACCAACATCATTATTATATCTATCCAAATACCAATTGTCAACATCTCACAATCACCAAAAATAACAGCCAATCTAACATTGCAGTGCCAATAAACAGGAACCGAAGTAAGGGTAGACAATAAAAAGCCCAAGTTAAGTCTTATAAAATTGATGGCACGATGGGAAGAAACTAGGTTTTTGTTCCTAGTAAATTGGCTCGGTATAAAAACTGCTATCACGGTTTTATGGGACATATACAGGGTGTATAAGATAAAAAACAGGAATGACGAATGGTGACTATGAGTTTATTATTCTTCTTAAATTGTCGGATGGGTTGATTTACGGCTTAGAAAGGTAGTTCTGTATCGCGACCGACAGTTTCAAACAAAATGTAAATTTTTACGTTACGTTTCAAATTTCTTGAAGATTTGAGTTTTTAAACTAGTGTCAGTTGTATGGATACTACTGAACCTATGTACCTACCAATATGAAAACAATAAATAAATTATTATGATTACTGTTTCCCTCGTATAGATTTATTATTAAATTAGCCTTACGCCCGAGGCTTTGCCCGCATTATAATACATTGTCCTGCAGAACGCTGTAAAAAGAGATAAAAACATAATGCATGCATGTTACTGCTTGAAATTTTGAAATTTCAATGAATTGTCATCAACATAGCAGCCCATTTTTCGTACTACAACAGGACACAACTCATCTCAAAAGAAACCGGGAAGAATTGATGATTATACCAATACACCACACCACTAAACGTCTTTGAAAAATACATAGTTTAAACATCCTTTGAATATAAAGCAATTCCGGGCATCATATGAACAGATTACGGATATAACCCAAATCTAAACTTTATGGCGGTGTGGTAATAGATAATCTCAACCCACGAAAACTGAACATCAGCGAAATAGTCCTCCTAAATTCAACATACAAGATACATACCAATGAGAAAACAACCCCAGTGAAACCCCAGGAGAGGGATAATAAAATTAAATTGAGCCAATCGTCACAGTATTAGGAGTTTAGGAGTTAAAAGGGTATCGATAAATCTCTACTGAATCGTCTCCTCCCAAGTTGCTATATATTTACAGAAACGGTTCGGATAAGCTGTCGCCTGAATTTGTTGTTGCTAATTACTTAGAATGAGTTTATACCGTATCTTTGCGAGGATTGTCCTTTTCGTTTTTAATTGTGATTACACCTTGTTACTGCGGAATCCTCGCTGTGAAAAGGAAAACCTTATTGCTCAGGCTCAGACACTGCGGAAATACCATAGATAAATTATATAGATGGATTTTAAAACCATAGATTAATCATGGTTATTCCAGCCATAGAACTCACGAGTATAACTGTGGGACTTATATCCACATACCTCTGTAGCTTCTTTTGTAGAAGTTAGTTTTGTACTGATTGCAGTTAGTCCTTTGTATGGAATATATTAACTTGTAAATTTAGACCAACAAAAAACTTTTACGAAATTTGTAAAATTTATTGTAGTTTTGATATTAAGCGCTTTTATTGCCGAGCCTAGGCAGTTATAAGGCAAATTTTTGCCATATTCTTATGTGAAAATAACTTTAATAAAAACAAAATTATAACGACATTTTACAAAAGAACAAAAATAATAAGCTACAAAATTAAAAGTCTTGTGTTAAATCACATAAATACAAAATAGAATCCTTTTACCATGGGACTAAACAACCAACAAAACTTGAAGTAAAATTGTAAGTCTGAGCTTAAAACAGGAGCAAGCTAAAGGTTAATTATTCACCCTTAGAACATGAATGATTAAATATTTATCCATTAAACTTAAGTTTTCCGGTAGGTATCAAGTTTTAATGTATTTTGATCTCACCATCGGAATCCCTGAACTTTCATGAACTCAGAATAAATATCATTTAATACAAGAATACACAAAGTTCGAAACTCGCTACAGTTCATGAAGTTTTTTGCATCTCTCGATGTTTTGCGGAAATTAAATTCAATTACAAAACTTTTCTGAAGTTCCAATGTGCTGAGTTTTAAGTTATTTTTGTACTTTAACGATTTCAAAGCATATTTTGTGAAACGAGGAATACACTAGGTACGAAATATTTACCAATAAATACTATGGGAACGATAACCATAGATTGTGGACTATGTATCCATCTGGATTACGAGCTTTTAGCTTTACTGGAGTTTTCCAAAGTTATCCTTTGAATAATGTTGCCTCACGCGAGCCAACTTGCGTAAAGCTAAAATAAAACATAAAAATCGAATTAGATCATAAACTGCTGATTATTCATTTATCGAAATCGACATCAAAACATCAATGAAAAAGAACTACAGATTTGGATTCAAAATTTACACCTAACAATAACAGTAAATCTATGCCGAAGTAGGGAAACAAGGGGAGAACCGAATCTGACGGGAAGACAGTTGGTGCAAGTTTAGTAGAACTTTAATTGGGGGCCGGAAGTTTGCCTCTTTGTCTCACCTTTACTTGGCTTGTTAAGTGATCGATATTGCGAACGAAAAGGAATCAAAGTTAGTACCTATGTTGATTAGTTTTAAAAATTACCGCTAAACTAATTTAAACCTAATTTCACCACTCTCTGTTTGTTAGTTTAACATCCCGTTACGTTTAATGACTGACAGTTTACGTATATTATGGACTGTTCATTACTTAATGAGATGTTAAACTAACAAATAGAGAGTGGTGAAATTAGGTCTTAATCTTATAAATGGTGCTTATAACATGGAACAGGAAGAAAATTACAATTTCATCTGTTAGTTGACTCGTTCACAGTATGACGAGGCCGGCGACAGACGAATTTCCCATACAAACGTAATACCAAAATTATTTGTAATTCAAGCATATTTCCACGGTATTATCGTATTATTATTTTATAAATAGTATTATTTATCTAGGTTTTTGTTTATCTAGGTTGTTATTTTTTTACAAAATACTTAAAAAAAAATCATTTAAAATAAATATTTTGTAGAAAAAAAAAACTCCATAAGAACCTAGATAAATACTATTTAAATAATAATAAAACAATAATATCGTTTTATTTTTATTTTATTTTATCGTGGAAATATGCTCAAATTACAAATCATTTTGGTATTCGTTTGTATGGGAAATTCGTCGTTTCGCCGGCCTCTTAATGGATGGTTTCCAAGTGACCGTCAGTCAAGTCCATAAAACATTTGAAATGGCAATTTGCATAAAAATATGTCAGTACATAAAACGAGCTTTGTATAGGTATTGGTCGTTCCATTTTACAGCAGGCAGTAAGGTTTTTATGTGTTCCATATCCTAATTTAGTAGGAGGGATTTGAAGATTCATATTGTTTACTGTTTTCTTCGAAGCAGGATGTTTGTCGTGGAAATATTGCAGTCTTATGTGTATTACCTGAAACTGTACATAATTTTATTTGTACAAGTTTATAACATACGGAAACTTTCTACCAATATTATTGGGAGTAACATAGGCGAAATTACTACGCATAAATGTAGCTTTTACTATTTTGTACTAATGAAAGATGTTAAGTTCCTGGTGTTTTATTTTAATTTGTTGTTTTTATTCAAAAACCCACTCATGTTTTATAGTTTATATGTACGTAAACCAGACACTACAAACTAAACCCAGTTTTTGACGTGTTTGACGAATAATTACATAACCTACATAAGTTGGCATTTGATTGGCAACTATAATTGACGCTACTATGTAGGCACTAATTTATTTCCATGAAAATGGGATACACTCAAACAAGCGTGGTGTACTTATTTTCATTTCAGTACCATCTGTTGCTTATATTTTGAATCACAAACACATAATACATACATGACTATCATACTGATAAGTTTCATTTTCATCTCCTATTATTTTGACCTTTTGTTTTGTTTTTTAAGTCAGTGTGATAAAAATATAAAGTCGCTTATTATTATACACAATGCACTTGGCTGAGATAGCATTGCAAATAGTTTTCTCGTATATAAAATTATTCACTACATACTTTACTTTATAAAAAATCACAGCTAACAAAAGATATCAAATTCTTTTTACAAAATCATAATTTTATTTATATACTTACATTTTTATTTTATATTTATAAATTCATATTTAATTTGTTTTGTAACACTTTGCTATACACAACGCCTTGCCTGTGTGTGTAACTGTATTTGTTTTAAGCTAATTCTTACCACATTAATGTGTGCTTTTAATTGTAAATTATATTAGAGAACTCTAGTGTCTAGATAAACCTAACTTAGGATTTAAGACACTACTAACCAAACTATGTCATCTGTTTAACAATAAATGCTATTCTATTCTATTCTATTTGCTTAATTTTCAATAAACACGAAGCGATGATTTCGTAAAAGCTGAAGGGAAATAATTAATGAATTATATGACACTGATCTTCCCAATAGAACTGTATAAAGTTTGTTAGTAACAGCTATATTTAGTAGTAAGTGGGACAGTAGACTGAATTATCCAGTCGTTTTTCTTCTATAATTATTGTCCTTATAACAAGTTCTATTGAATATTCAAAAGCAAATCTAGGTTATCTGTGATCTATATTAAAGCAATCAGTTAACTCGATCTTATTGAGAAGATAATTATATACTGTTATTATTTAGGAACCTAAATGTTCAGGGCAAAGACCGTGCCGGGTCACTCGAGGCTATACAGTGACCTCTTTCCTAGCTTTATAATGTTTATACTTGTATTCCGATATACAGATAAGTAAATACTTAGTTTTAATTCAATTCCCCTAATATTAGGCCCTAATATTCATCAGAATAAATAAAGAGAAAAAAAAAATATGGAGATAAAACACTGAAATGTGAATTTGGGAATGAGACAAAAATGACCATTCCCATAATACTCCTCCAAGATTTTTATTCAGGTTCTTAAATAAATAAATTCACGCTATGACATTGTCGAACTCATATTCCAGAGTAGACATCCAGCACAGTGCCAGTTTTAGTAAGACCTACTTTAAGTTATCTCGCTGTCCTGTCAAAATCTGCATGTAAACATACTTGAGACATAGTTTGCAAATTAGCCTTTGTTGTACTGTAGTTCACAAACTATCTGTGAATTTAAGTCTAGTCACCGGAAGTTACTCTCTTTGATGCGTCCGCCATTTTGTTGCCGGAAACACGTAATGGCGAAGACCTTTGTACGATGCCAGCTTTATTACTATGTCGTAGAGTATTAAAGTCACGGAGAGCTTCATAGCTTTGTTTATGAATGTGCGACATTATAAAATGGAGTATGGGTTTAGTTTATGTTGTCATGAAAACTTGCTTAAGTGATGAGTTCTAGATAACAACTTACAAATTGAACTGATAGTAGGGTTTATAAATGGAGCTTTGATTATCAAATGGTAAATACAAATGATAAATATATACTTGGGCTTTCATAATCACTAAATAAGCACGGGTCTCTATCACAGAACCCTTTATAGGTCTTGGCGGAATTGATATAGTCACCACGTTTACCATGTGGGTTGGTGACTATTTAATTGAAGGGATGGGGAATAATAACACTTTATTTAAATCTACATTACTCCATGGATTTTAAAGACCAAACCAACTTGTATTACTTTTTACAAAGCAATACCCGCGTGACTGGCAATATTAAACTTTGCTAGGGAAATTGTACGCTCAAGTCAGATCACAATGACGTAGTCGCTACGTCACTTAACATAGTACGTCACGTAGAAATGAGAGCACGCCTTTCATGAGTCGTAAAGTCTTAGAGGCGGATCTAAGTTATTTAATGGACGTTTTAATTAGACTTAAAACAGAGTTTAACAGCACCAGTGTTTTAGCTGGTTTGTTAAATAAATAGCGTATGCTAAACTGGAAACATTATCTCGTCTCTGTTGAATCTTCATTTAATCGTAAGTTTGTCATCATCTTTAAAAGCTCGTTATTTTTATCGCTTATTATTCCGAAACTTTCTAGTGACTTTATTATATATTCTCAGAACAACTATGTATATGCTTTGACATTAGATTATCGAATCTACAACCAAATTGTAACGAATCCTACCGTTTTCGAGAGAGTGAGAGAGAGAATGATGGAGACGAAAAATTCTCAGGACAAATCAATTAATTACAATTTAATACTTAATCTATGAACACTGAACACGCTATGATATCAGACTCGTGAAATGCTGTGCTTATAAAAACCTAAAAAATAATAACAGATCGTAAAGCATGTTTCAACCGATCCACAGCTTACCCGCTCACCCTTTATAAATTATTCGCAACCGATTCCTGATAAATTGCAGCAGATTTCGTTTTATCATATCAACATGCGCAGTTTGATTCCACTCACGGTCCGCACCTTCAGATTTAAGATCGGATCAATCTTTCAATTTATGGCTTGGTTATAGCCATTTGTTCTATGTTGGATAGCGCCTTTCAAGCGGCTTAATTCTTTCAACTATCTACAGTGTCTAGTTACTAATTTATGCACATATACAGCTCTCATAGATAAAGAAGGCCGTGTTGGCTAAGTGGGAGCATATTCGACTTTCATTCCGAAGATCGTGGGTTCAAATACCGCCGCACACTTCTGGAAATTCTACTTGAAAAATGTATGAACGCTTTAAAAATACGCGCTATAATGGTGAAGGCAAACATCGTGAGCACGGTTATCCCTAAAAACTCTATACAGGTCACGGGGCGTTAGGTCTAATCACCAAGCTTACCTATTTGACCAGGAAGACTATACCTGACTCACTATTTGCTGGTTTCATTTAATGTTTTCATATTGTTTTCTTTTTTTCCTAACGGTCATTTTCGTACGCACTTAACGGACGGATGAGAAATCGCCCTTCTAAAAATGCGTTCCATTTCCTCGCACGGAAATTGATTGTATCCGAAACGTGGGCTACTCACTGTTCGGAATAAATTCAAAGGATATAGGATCCGTAATAAATTTCCCTTTGATGTATCACAAACAATAAAGGTATCTAGATTGTACCGGTGGACGCGGATGATCCCCAGCATTCGTCATGGTAAGCGTATGTAGTGGGCTTATCGAATAATTCGGCATTATATTTGAAAAAGCGTATTTTGTTGCCTATTGTTGTTTTTTTAATTTCGTTATTGTGTAGTTTTAACTTTGACTGATTGAAAAATGAAATGAAATAATCATATATTGTAAAGAGTATTGAATTGTTAGTTAGATACTCGTATGTAATTTTTTTATGGTACTGGCTTTGCGCCCCGCGGCTTCGCCCGAGTTGTAACATTTTCCCATTCTAAACACGGGTTTCTTATTACATAAGATTTTTTTATTATGTTTGAAAATTAATTGATTTTTTTAACAACAAGGTGATAAAATTTCCTTCTAATTCCAAGAGCTTAACGTTTTTTATTGTTTTTCCGTTCTCAACAATACCACCAAAATTTAATTAGTCCAATATTCTCAAGGAACAGATGTTGACCCATTTTTACCCGAACCCTTTCATAATGAAACAAAGCTATGTTGGGTTTCTCGAAGGTTATCCAAAGAATTCGTTGCACAAAGCGGTTATGTTAATGCTCTTCGGTGAAGGCTTAATTGGAAATAGCTGGGCAACTTTTTATCGAGAACTTTCTTTGTGCTGGGAAAATTCTGGAAGTTTTAAGGTAGGTACTCATGGACTAACTGGCATTTGAAGCACATAGTCTAATTATTATTATTATTATTTTATTATAGACGAGCAGCTTGGATGCTGATGTGTCTATGTCACAGTGTTGGAAGGTACAGTCATTGTTTATTTCTTGTCATCTGTAGTTTATTTGTGCGTAACCAGTGGTCGAGCAGTTTGTAGAGCTAGCTAGTAATTATCTATAACTAGCTTTCCGCCCGCGGCTTCGCCCGCATTATATTAGATTTGAAAAAAAAAAAAAAAAGTAAAAAGTACCCTATGTCCTTCTCCTGGCTCTAAACTACCCCCCTGCCAACTTTCAGGCAAATCCGTTCAGCCGTTCTCGAGTTATAAGTTCAGGCACTAACACGACTTTCTTTTATATATATAGATAGTCGTATTTAAAAACACTAGCTAAAATAAAACGCAATTAGTATTCTTCTAATCTATACCAATATTATAATGTCAGTTTTATGAGTTTGTTTGTTTGAACGCGTTTTGAAAAATTCAGTGTTTGGATGGTTTATCGAGGAAGTCTTTAAATAATGTGTTAACGTTAAAAAAACATTAGCGAAGCTGTCGGCGGGTCGCCTCGTGTTAATATAAGTAGGATACGAAACACTACACAATGGAGTATTAGAAATGTTTATTTTATAAGGTAAAACCACTTTTTATTGCAAGAATAGCTAAAGTTACGCGTTCTAAGTATGGTTTTTTAAAGCTGTATCACATTCGTTTTATTAAACTTAACGAGAGGTGTATGATTATAAGGCGTAGTGTCGATTGTACCATTGATTAGTACCATCAATGGTACAAATGACACTACTTTGTGTCATTTGTACCATTAATGGTACTACCGACACTAGCACGTGTCGCTAGTACCATTGCATCGAATATATACATAAAAAAATATAATAGGGTGTTTAGTTGTAATAAATAATTCCAACAATTCATTGAGGAACAAAACCAAAATCTAGCTATGCCAATATAAGCTGCACCTAGTGAAGTGTTCTTCTTATTCATGATATTACGTTTGAAGATTCCAGAATATTCCTTTGACAATTCTCGAAGCTTCGTTTTAAAGTCAAGAGGTTGATCGACGTGCAAAGATGTTACCATCCCAGTTTTTGCAAGAATGCTTTTGAACGAGTTATGATTGACATTATCAGTTTTTTTGGCATTGGCACTTTCCTCATTATTTTTCAAAAGGTTTTTTTGTTTTTATGAAATTCTATTCTATTTGAGAAAATAATATTAATTCTAATACTCATTATATTATATCTATGCAAATAAAATATAATATGATAATCGTACATAGACATACAGGTACGAGTAAGTAAAAGTCAAGAACATTATTGTCCACGTTAATATTAATATGAACAATATTAATATCTAAAATATAAAAAATCCTTGTCACAGTGTTAGTTACCATTCTCCTCCGAAACGGCTACTGATTTTTGCCAAATTTTTTATGCGTATTCAGTAGGTCTTGATAATCGGCTACTATCTATTTTGTTTACTCCTAAGTGATAAGGGTTGTTAACCATATTTTTTTTTAATTTATAAGGCAAAACTTCTGGGTCAGCCAGTTTATTTATTATAAATATAATGTAAATACGTTCTGTAACAGTGTTTATATCCAGCTAATGTACGTGTATTTTCCAGGTACATGTATGGAGTGTGAGCTAGGTAAGTAACCAACGCGGCTGTTTACGATAAATCATAATAATGCTCGTTCCATTGCGGTGGCGCCCGTTTCGAGGATACAGTAAAAAGTAATGCTCACTTTAGATAAAGTTTTTGTGACGGAAACATTTGAATGTACTCGAAAAGCAATAAAGTTTCTTATCTTTATGGTGGTAAGGATTAGAATGGCCTACCTTTTTTTCCGTATCTTTTCTTTTTATCTTGCAATTGCCGCGGTGTAGATTCGAGATTTTAAGATCCGTGTTTAAGAATTAATTATTAAGTATTTTATCGGTTTGGGATTTTTCGCCATTGTTTGAATGGAAACGAGATCCTATTGAGGTTGGAATTGATAAAACAAAGATAATGAGAAATATTAATGAGACAAACTATTATTATTTGGACATTTTAATAACTAACCAAACCAAACTAGCCGCTCAACCAAAAGTAATTGACGACAACCTAAATCAAAACTAAATTACACATACAAAATAATTTTATTTACTTAAAAATTGTGTACAAGTTAAGGTTACTTATGGTCCTCTACATATTAAAGAACTTGTAAACCATTATCTCTTGCAATAAAGATTAATGATTATGGTTAAGGAAATTGAAGCACTAGTGTCATAAGTGCCCGGGCAACCAATATGCTGAGCATATTAGAGTGCGTGTTTGAGTGTGTATGTTATATAGAACATAAACCTTGACCTAATAGGTCCTAGCTCAGCAATAAGCCTCTGCCCAGCCACGCTCAACAAACGCGTTGATTTTCGGCCAGAATTCAACATTCGAAATAGGGTAATACATTCCGTATACACAAAATGTGACTTTAATTAAACCAGTTGAAATATCTTCGGTTCGTCCCCACTAGGCTTTCAACAAAAATAGAGTGGTTGGGACAATAAATTTGAATCAGAGGCCAAATTGCTTCTGCTGGCTTTCACATAGCTTAAACTGGATGGTTAGTTAAATGAATGCTTTTTTGGGAAAGAAGTAAGTACTTTTAATTTAAAAAAAATATTTTTTCTAAGCTTTTAACTGAGTTTATACTATTTATTCAACTCTAAAATACTTTTTTAAATTAGACCACCGGTTCCTGAGTTTAGCGAACAAACAAACAATCAATCGAAAAATATCTTCAGTTTTATAATGTTATAAGTAAAGATGTAATAATATGAGTTAATATATAAGTCTTGCTTGAGACAAATTCTTCAAAGGTACATACACAACTTTCCCTACATTTTCTGATTGTTTCTCAGCTACGTCTCCTCATCTTTGTTGTTCCTTTTTCTCCATTAGTCTTCGAATCCTACAATTTCAATGAAAATTTAATAACTCGATCGCTTTCATTAAAGTTACTCGATGAGCCATTATTGGGAAATAAATAAAATCTCAGTCCAGCGCATTAGCTCGATAAATGCAGTGAACAGGTTATAAAACAAGAAACGATGGCCGTTTGGCTCGAAAAGTTACTGCAATTGTGCAAATTTTAGGCATATTTGTATATCGAATTCAATGCTAATATTACAAAGAGGTTTACAGCTGTGTATGACAAAGTATGTTTGTTATGTTAGCATAACAAACATACATTGCAATTACATACAACAGCGATATATGGTAATAATTATGTTATTCTATGAGTAAATCTAATTTAACTTATAGAATAACATATTGAATTCATGAATGATGAATTTTGATTCATAAACATGTCATGTTCCAGCAGTAATTTAAATCGAATCATTATGTTTTCTTACGGAATTTTTTTTACGAAGTTTAATAAGTTTTTTTAACAATTCCTTTAATTAACCTTTCTGTATAGAAAAGGATGTTATCTCCTAACATAAGGAAAGTAATTATAAGGGCTCTTTGTGCCTTTGTCTGTAATCAGACACTTTATTATCAGAAATCAGGAAGCATGCGGGTTTTCGCAAGAAGAATAAAAGCAAATTCTCCATATGAAAAATATGTTCAATAGATTAGATGGTGGTGTTGACCTAAGATAGTATAACCCCGTATATAGGTTATCCTCCTCAATAAGTTAATAAAAAATAGTTTTATTTATAAATAATATATCTTTTTTAAATAAATTAATCCATCGCTAAAAACTCCCATTAGCGGCCCATAGACTAACGTTCATTCCTGCCGGAAAGTACATTCCTTACGGAATGAACGCCAGTGTATGTGAAATAGCGAGAAAGAATGACGGTATTATAACCCCGCGATCCTTCCCAACGCGAAGGACGCGACGCGCTCTGTGATCAAGTTAGTGGCTGTTAATTTGTCCGGCGTGATTGAGCAAAATGATTAAATCCATAAAGATTATTCAAAATGACGCGCATTCCTTTTAAATGTCAACAAACGTCATAAAATGTCAGAATTCTAACCATCCACAGACACGCTATCTCTCGGTATGACTGACAAGATGCAAACTGACAGGAATGTACCTAAACGTGTGTATGGTCACTAAAGGATTGTTTTTCCGCATGCGGTGGCGTGTGGTGAAAATGACAGATGAAAGACCGTAGGATTGATGTTAATTAGTGGCTTCAACGGTTTTATTTTATCCCGTCGCTTTTCTGTACAGTTTGACAGACGGGATAAGCCGGAAAGAATTAACGTTAGTCTATGGGCCGCTATTATGTAGTTTAATAGATTTGAGCAAATAAACAGTCGTGACTTCTTTACCAAGAGACTTTATTTTTACTATGTAAAGATGACCTGATTTAGCGTTCGGCCAAACAAACCTTCTATAAAAGTTATCTGGGTTAAATTTTTAAATTGGCTTAGCAATTCTGGAGAGCTAGCTTAAGCAACTTAACTGCATAGATGTTCATCATGATCATTATTATGATCATTGTGTGATAGCTTTTTTAGCAGTTCTTCTTCTAATATTAATATGTAATTCACCACGCTGGCAAAGTGCGGCTTGTCAGAATATCCTTCAAATTTTAAAAGTTCTCCAAACATGCCGGTTTCCTCACTATGTTTCCCTTCACCGTAAGAGCATGTGTTTTTAAAGCACATATATTTTTTTATTTGAGACACAATCTTAAATTAAATACATAAAACTAAAGAGAGTCTCAAAAAGGCCACCAACACCAGCATTTGTTGCCTTGCTGATCAACAAAGCAACGCTGATTTTCCGTGAGAGGTATTTCTGTGTTTATTTAACTGTATTTACATTAGATTACATCATAGATCTAATTTACTTTGGGAAGGAAAAATACTGTGGTTTCATAAAATACTTTCCAATTAATTTTCTGAGCCAATAAAAAAGTAATCCTGTCATTAATCATCCCACCGTTTCAGAACCTATTTCTATTTGCAAAAGTAAATCATTTGAAAGCGATTATATTTTACATTTTCCTCGTATTTTTTTTTGGAAATTAACCTTTTTCAAAGACGAGATAGCTTTATGATGGCGTAAGACTTCGGAAGTAAAAATTAAACTTTATTTTTGGAGGTTGAATTTTTTTGATGATTTGGACAGAATTAAAACCCTCTTAGTTATAATTTATATCGGTTTGGAAACGGAAATCACGTCCTATTCGTATATCCGTTTTGTGCGAAGACCAAAAAACCAGTAGCACTAAAATAAAATTAATTAAATATATTTCAAGTCTCGAACATCAGTGACCAGTGATAATACATACTTATACATATATCCTTCCATATTAGGATGCTTTTGAAGTATATTTTTAAGATATGTATATAATATCTCAGATTAACAAACAAAGAAACTATAAAGCACATCTAGCAAGTAAAGGCGAATAAAAACTAAAACAAAACGTGAACAATTTGCTTTGGTTATCATCCGTGTGATAATAATTCAAATTTACCTAATGGACAAAACAGCTTCTCTTATTATAAAGTAGTAATACTTTTGGAAGCAAAGAGATACCCATAAATAAAAACAGGCCGTTCGTAGATTCTTGGATCGTTACCAATTTTCCGTTTCCACAAAAAAGTCTCCAACTTTCTTTAATTACTCCTGAAATATCCAAACTTTCGCTTTTTTTTCTTTTCTCGGTTTGTTAGCTAGAGACGATTTTAAATCAGCTTGCTAATTTGCTGAATTCAGACTCACAAGAACTTGACTGTAACTCAAAATGTTATTTGTGTATCGTTGAATTTTTAGAATTTAGACATCTTATTATTTACGACGCATTATCTCTTTCCCTCTAATAAGATTCTCTTTATTCTTAAAACTTAGATAGGCTCTTACTTTTTTTTAATAAGCATATAAAGTTTATTTTAAAATCACAGAAAAATACAAAATACAGGGACTTATCTCTCGCCCAAAGAGAAATATTTGTGATGTGTGGGAACGTAAATAGTGTTTATCTAATCATAAACAATATAAATATTTGTGATGTGTTGGAACGTATATAGTGTTTATCTAATTATAAGATAAGATAAGATAAGATAACTCTTTATTACACACCAATAAAAAATATTTACAAAAAACTTAAAACTACAAAAATGTATGTGTAATGGGCGGTCTTATTGCTCAAAGCAATTTCTTCCAGACAACCTAATTATAAACACTATTTACGTTCCTACACGTCAAAAATATTTCTCTTTGGGCGAGAGATAAGTCCCTGTGTCTCAGCAGTGGGAACGTAAATATTATAATTAAGCCGGAACCACACGGGAAACATAAACTTAATACAACAGTATCGATGAAATCTATGCGTTCAGAGCAAACACTCAGTATTAGCATGAAGCCGGTATATATCCTTGATAAGCCGATCCAGGTTGATAATATACATACACTGGTGCATAAATTGATACTGCGATCCGTTCATTAAGATATATATATATTTATGATGGGAGAAACGATTACCGTCAGGTATCTCAGCTTAGTTATATTATATTAATGGATTGTACGCTTTATTATTAGTGTAGTAAAATTATTAAGTTAAAACGATGATAGGGAAAAGACCTGTATTACTATTTATTGAGGCCAGGCTGAGGATAGTGATAATAATAATGTGGTAGATAACCTATAAGTAGGACATCACAACATGTTTTTGTTACTTTGTAATGTTTTTTCTTTTGCATCTGAGTGTATGTCCTGTAAGAAGTTCAAAAAACATTAACAAAATAAGTTCTATGCAGAGACGTAAAATATAATATACTTATCGACAAACAATAAAAGTTACAAAACGCCCACAGAAACAAAGACCTCGAAATCCAATAACGGAATTTAATAAATTCACTTTTCGAGTCACACCCGTGTTGTCACAGTCAATAATAACGTTGGCTAATCTGCGGCGAGGGTTAGGAAGTTTGCGGTGAAAGATTCGGACTACATGCCAACGGTTTTACGCCTTAATTCAATTCAGTTAGTTTATAATGGACATTTTATAGATTTATTTTGAAAAACTTACAGCTAACCCAGATATTGCTGTAGAACTCACACACCATCATCGGCTAGAAGCTAGATTTCGAGTTTCAAGCTTACCTACAGTAAATACATACGTAGCTCTGTGGATATAAAGCGCGTTTCTCCATCTATCGCTTAATTGATTTAATTAATTTACATTTTGAAAGTAAATTTCAATTTAAGCGACACGTAAACTTATCGAAAAAACACACCAGCAATAAATATTGCATCCCAATACCGGTAACAAGTCTCCCAAATAGAACCCATTGTAAGTGTTGGGGGATTATAATCACCACGCTTTACAAGCAACTTGGTGATTGCTGTAAGTTGGTACAGTACACAGAACGACGCTGCTGCTTGGTTCTGGTATATCAACCTGATACAACACCGCGAGTAGAGTTAGGTGGTACTATTCTTAGGCCTGGGAACATCGTTAATAGAGTGTAATGATATATTTGCTGGGAAATATCGTAAGCATATAGTCCATAGCAATATTCCAGTCACGCCATTAGGTTATTGAAGGTACACATCGCATCGCGTCAAGTATTTTACAGAATAAAGCAATCTCGCTAAGCTGAGTACGACGACGGAGACTCGTAGTAATGAGCTATCGATTCTCGTCAATCCTAAACCTTGAACTTCTGATTAGTCCTTTATCAATACTAAATGAGTGACTAAGTCTGGTGACCTTTGACCTGTTTCGTGTCTTGCTAATTTATTAGTCGGCTTTCTTTTGTTATATTTTATTATAATACTTGTATTAGCAACTTATGAAAAAATAATCTAATTATTGTACTACTTTCTTTGCATACATTGGCCTCCTTTAATGATATCCAGTTGTTTCGGTCGGATGCAACTTGCATTCACCGTGAACCAGCTAATTTTACCAAATCATCCGTCCACCTGGTAGGCGGACGTCCGAAGCTGCATTTCCGATCTGTGGTCTCCGAACTTTTCAGCCCCATCGGCCATCCGTTCTCATAGCTACATGGCCTGCCTATTGCCAAAGAGCTAATCCGCTGGGCTATGCCGGTGACCCGCGTTCTTCTACGTATCTCCTCGTTTCTGATTCGATCCCGTTCCCCATCTACTAGTATAAAAATCCCCTAGCCGCTTAAACGGTAGCATATAGTCCACATTATTCAACACACGGTATTCGGTTATTGAAGGCACATCGCATCACGTCGCCTCAAGCATTCTTTTACAGAATAAAGCAATTTCACTGAAGTGCGTACGACAGTCGAGAGATCCTTATTATGAGCTTTGAGCAAATTTTCGTTAATTCTGCATCGTGAAATTTTGATGGAGTCAAGTAAAATTGCCTAGATTACAGCTTTTTAGTTGTAATCTAGTGAATTTTACTTTAAAAAGTTTTAGCAAAATTTCAGCTGTCGGACGTCCACTAATGTATCTCGTAAGTACCTCATCGGCATCTTTTAGGTATCGCTGAGTACGATTCATCAAAACATCATCAGCTCTATTTACGTTCCCACAGCTGGGACACAGGGACAAGAGAGATTGGGACTTAATTCACCTCACCAAGTGCGCGTCAATGGATGTCCTTTAAATTTTTAAAGTAAAGTGTAAAAGGAAACCAGCCTGTTCTTGAGAAGAACATGCTGGTTTCCTCACAATGTTTTCCTTCGCCGTTGAGCACGTGTTTTAAAGCTCACATCATTTATTTTAGAAGAAAAATCCTGTGGTACGCGGCGGGTTTCCCACGACCTTCAGTATGAAAGTCGCGTGAGCTACGACTTAGCCAACACGGCTCATCCATGAAATTACATTTTTATATTCATGAAGATACATTTTTAGCTATAGTTATTCAAAAGAGAGACCATTTTATTTATTCTCTAGTAGGTAGAGTAATTTTAAGAAGCTGCTCCAAAAGCAGCACATTACAAGTATAAATAAAAACATCAATTTTGAAGGCTCATTCAACCCAATACACAATTACGTCACCCTTGGAAAAACACTTCGCTTTATTGTTGCGCGTGCGCTAAGTGCTTTTATTCAATAGCCCTTTTGAATTTGGAATATTCCAGATTTTTCCGAGAGAGGGCGCTCCGTAATGAAAACAGGGAGATTTCGTGATCTCTCACAGCGTTATTCATAAACATTGCTTAATTTTAAGTAAGCCTCTAAGTAATGCTTAACATAATTTTGTATTCATAAATGTTGTTTAAACCAAATCAACTGTTTAAACTGTTACTTAAATAGTTGTCAAATGAAACAACCTATATAGGTAGTTTAACTTGACAGCTATTGAAGGTAAGGAGGTGTTACACCTCTCCTAACTCCTTATTCAACAAAATGGATGCTAATAAACAGCTGATTTGCTTGTTTGTTTACAATATTTTATAATGGAACTGGATAATTTTGATTACCTACGGTGACTATTCAAATAATTTTGAGCAAGATATAGCAGATATAAACGAATTTTGGCAATCTCGTACTAAAGTTTATCAACCCAGGTTAGATCCGGTGGTGGAAAATGATGAAGTGGAATTTAGAAAAAAGTGCAGGTTTTCTAAGGAGAACATGAACAAAATAATAAATATTGTTAAAGAAGTTACAAAAGGTGGCGGCATACCTGTTCACATTCAAGTAATGGCTATGATCAGGCACTGGGGTCGACATGAGGTAAGTGTTCATTGTATACAAAGGTTTTCTACTTTACTATATTGCAGGAAGTAAGTCCTGCAATATAGCCCTTTGTGGGTCTTGGTCTCCTTGATGGTTTCTCTCCATTAGGTACCTACGTCAGGAGCTAGATATTAGGAAACTACTTGCCTAGCATTGATATTATGTCTTCAATCTGAAAATCTATGAAATTACCAATTTACCTATCCATATTTATTACCTATCCATAGTTATTTGTTTAATTTCCTTTTGCAGGTTGTGTGTGGCCCTAATATATCTATTTGTGATGTGGTATGTCGTTGGAGGTGAAGCACTCATGATGTTCGCATCTTTCGTGAGAGTCAGCTTAAAAGAAGGTTTGAAGAAAGTGAATTTAGAGGAAGAAAACTTTTAGGAGACAGTGGATATCCTTCCACACCATATTTGCGTACTGCAGTGCAGTAACTAGAGTCTGACAGTGAAGATGATGATGAAGGGAAAACAAACACAATTCACCAATGAATTAACTCGCAACATATTTATTAGTACCTAACCATTTTCAATAAATTACAATTATTATTATTTTTTCTAGTTTTTCTCCCAATATTCCAACTCTTCTTCCAATATTTGAAGTATTTTTTATGTTCCTCTTTTATCATTTGCATAAGTACGTAACTTATGTTCTTTTTCTGGATATTGTGAAGTAATAAGTAGTTGTAGTCTAAAACTGAACAAAAACACGAGCTAACCAAACTTCGTCACAACACCATGAATATTTTGGTACAATAACAACAAAACACAGCTGACAACAGAACTGTTCTGTCAAATTTCGTTTTTTTTTGAGCATACGGCCCACAGATTATCCCTAATATCTATGATAAGGCTAGATTCTACTATTTCTACCAAAAAGTTACCAGTTCGAAAAAAAATAAGTATTGTTTAGATAAGTAATTTTTAAGTTAGGTTTATGAATACAAAACTTTTAAACACTTCTTAGGGCTTAATTCGTTGATTAGTTAAGTCGTGCTTAGGACGTGAATTAACAGCTTTTTATGAATAAGGCTGTTAGGATGTAAATGTAGTAGCTTGAACGTTACAGATGTACTAAACCTATTTTTTAGGGTTCCGTAGCCAAATGGCAAAAACGGAACCCTTATAGATTCCGTCCGTCCGTCCGTCCGTCCGTCCGTCCGTCCATCCGTCCGTCCGTCCGTCCGTCCGTATGTCACAGCCGTTTTTCTCCGAAACTATAAGAGTTACAAAGCTGAAATTTAGTAGGTAGATGTATTCTGTTAACCGCACAAAGATTTCATAAAAAAATTGAGAAAAAATAAATTACATTTGGGGGTCCCCATACATAGGACTGAAACTTAAAAACTTTTTTTTAATCGAACCAATACGTGTGGGGTATCTATGAATAGGTCTTCAAAAATCATAACAATGTTTCTAACACCATTTAATTCTTAACTTAATAGTTAGGACGTGAGACTCTTCCAAAGTGGAAAACAGAGTGTCCCCCCCCCCTCTAATTTCTAAAATAAGATGATGATAAATCTAGAAAAAATATATATTGTACATAACTATAAAAACTAACAACGAAAATTGGTTTGAACGAAATCTATCAAGTAGTTTTTTTATAATACGTCATAAACTATTTCATATAATCAATTGCTGCGGAAGCCTACATGGGCGAGTCCGACTCGCACTTGGCCACTTTTATTTGTATTTATTTTACTTACAATATGCGTGAAGCCATTTATTTTGATTTAAAACTTGTTTATGCGCTTCTATACTTATACTTATCTATACTATCTATACTAATATTATAAAGCTGACGAGTTTGATTGTTTGTTTGAACGCGCTAATCTCAGAAACCTCTGGTCCGATTTCAAAAATTCTTTCAGTGTTGGATAGTCCATTTATCGAGGAAGGTTATAAACTATATTACATTTTCAAAAAAAGTAGGGATCCGCACGGAAAACCCAAATATGTCACCCAAGATGTAAAAAAAAATTCTTATATCGCATGCGCTGCGAAAAGTATTCATTTTAGAAATATACAATGTACTACAATTTTGTAGAACACATTAATATCTACAAAAAATGTCGCGACAGCATATTTCCAACTATTATAGTTACGTCACAATATCAAGCGAATGCAAGCGGACTGAGTGAACCAGACTGATCGTGCTGCACTATGACGTCACACCGTAACCGGCGGCTCGCGTCGTACGGTTACAACTTGTTTTAGTTCTAAATCGGAAACTAATTGATGTATCGAAGTAATTCTTTCACTTGTATTTTTTATATTTGACATAGAATATGGAGTGCTATTAATCAAAATTAGGTAACATTCTTTATTACGGTTATTTATAACCAAGGCCAATCTACACATTTAAATTCGGAAATGAACAGTTACAATGGCTTATTTCTAGCTAAATAAACACTTTTTTTTATTCTTGGTTACGGACATCACAGTAGTAGATCTAATCTACGAAACCTGCTTCATAGCTAAAACTGCTAGCATTCAAAATGGCCGCACCTTTAGGAAATATCACCGCGATACCTTTAGTACCCAATGCTACATCATCATCTAATTTGCCCCTTATTAACGTTCCCACTGCTGGGACACAGGGACTTCTCTTGACTTTAATTCACCACGCTGCTAACATTCTTATTTCATCTAATGCTTACCAATTTTCAATCCAAATCTATAATAATCCCACTTAAAATATATAACCTTAAATTTGTGTCGTGCTGAAATTTAACTTTTGTATTTAATTTCTTTACATTACAATTTTTGTAGGCATTTATAATATAGGTAAAATCTACTCTGATCATGTAATGCATATCGTATCGAGAACAGGCCTCTCGGGAGATTTCACATCGTAATCATATTTCGATGTTCAATATTCAGTGATTTCATTCGTCGAGTACGTATGTATGGCTTAGAACTTCATGTTACATTTTGAATTTACTGAAATAATATTGTAACTTTCATTGAATTAATTAATGTGGATGGAAAATACAGTGTTCAAATCACTAGGAATTCTGAATTATAATGTGTATTCTGTCTAGTCATTTAAAACAGGAAATGTTTGGTGTGTTTATTTACAAACATAAGACTACTGTACCGATTCTAAAATGAATTTAAATAATGATAAATTTTATTTATTTCTTTACATTAAGAATATAAAATTTAAACTTCGATATAAATATATAATTAACGACCTTTTCTAAAATCAGATGTTCAAAAATTGTCTTTGAAGATGACTCTAAAATAGCAAAATCACTGTTGTGAATACAAAATGAAAAGAACGTTGAAATAAATTATAAGACGCAAAATACTCTTGGCCCAACTAATTTTCCTTGAAATGTAACCGAAAATTCCTTTTCTGTACAAATTTTCTGAGAGGAGACGAATTTTCCAGCTTTTGTTTGATTTAGAAACTGTAATTAGTTGAGAGACAGCCTCAAGTTGAGATTTTTTGTAACAGCAAATACAATTTATTGTGATTATAATGTTGACAACAATAATAGTAATAATAATCGTACCAAAAGCTTTGAGCTTACCACGGGGCTGGATGCGGCTATGTGAATTGTCCAGCAAGAAGTATTTATTACTTATTTAATAATCTAAAAATAATAAACAATATGGTGCCAGCCTATGAATATGACCAGGGCATCTCTAGTCGCGGGAGTCAAATCGACACGACAAAGGGTGTCACACTGATGGATTGATACTAAAAGACGGGTAGCACCTTATGAATCAACTATTTGCTGATGGCCATAAAATAGCGATGAATCTATCTATCTACATTTTCTGTGTGTTCGTAGTTCTATGTTTGTGTGTCTGTAATCTGTGTCTTGTGTGTAAAATAAATTTATTTTCTTTCTTTCTTACATTTATGAATTGCTGTTCATAAGTCTCGCTATATCTCGAGAAAAATTGAATTTGGTATATTTAAACCAGGGAAGGTTTTGAAGGTGAGATAGAAAGCGACAAAACCACGGGAGGGTCAGATAATAAATAAATGAAATGAATAACCCACATCAGAATTTAATTAGTACATTAAGAATTTAAGTAAGTAAAAAAATAATAAATGTAACCCACTTTATATAGTTAGTTATTTATAATTTAAAATCACAATCACGATTTTATTCCTTTCTCAGCGCTGCGGGGGGCCGACTAAGCTCCATTAAGGTACCTCTCGCTCGTTCTTCGTTCAATCTCGAATCCAAATAACCGTTAACATAAAGTTAACTGTTCACATAACCGTAGCAGTGACGATTGCCACCAAGGCGCTCATTAGGTACTATGATATTCTGACATCAAAATCTACATACGAACCCCTTTAAGTGTCTATATCAAATGGGAATTTCAACATGAAATGTTTTTGCGATTATTTGCATAAGCTTTTTAATATTTATGCCTGTGATTTTATATTTATAAACTTCGCGTTTGTATTTTGGCGCATATGCTTTTATGAATATCCTCTTTCCATTCGCATGGATTTAAATTAATTCTCATACATAATAAATTACAGTATTTATTACAGTTCATTTCCAGGAGGGTGTAGTAATGTTATAACTCAACATCATCATTCAGCCATCGGACGTCCACTGCTGGAAAGAGGCTTCCCTCCAAGTATAACCGGATGATCCACCGTGAATTGGCAGCTTTGATAACTTCATATGTCTATTTTGTTTGTCCGATGCTGCGTTTGCCGATCTGTGGACTCAAAAACTTTTCGACCCTAATGGCCATCGGTAACTTTTGTACTGTTACCTCTTTAGAATAACGATTGTATTCTAAAGTGTAATTCTAATTTCAGTAGCTCCTCTAGTATGTCATTAACAAACGCAATTCCAGCTTACTCTACAAATCAACTCCATAAAGAGATCTCTAACTCGCTAAAGCTAAAAGCTCGAGTAAAGATCTGTTAACCCGCTGTAACATCAGTTTCGTTGCATCCAGCTATTTCAATTTTATTTCTGTCACTGCACAGCTTCAGCCCAGGAAATTATATCATTAAGTACGGATGCAAGCTAACGACTGCCGGATAAGGAGACCTGGAGAGGCGAAAAGGTTTAAGCGGAGAATTTGCGAGGAAGTTGTAAGGTTTATTTTAGGTAGTTTGTCGAAAAGCGAGACCTTTTAGTACAGGGTTAGGCATAGGCATATTAGGCATAATATCTTGTAATTTTTAAAGTTTTTGTGCCCCATCGTTCACAAATATCTTTAAATTTAGAGAACCTATAGTTGATTTAAACTGTTAGTGAGTCAGAAACAGTTCAGTACGGCGTACCACAAGGTAGCATTTTGGGACCGACATTGTTTATTATCTATATAAATGATATTCAAGACGTCCCTGTTGCAAACATGGAAACTGTGTGCTACGCCGATGATACTGCCTTGTTGTTCAGTGGTTCTACCTGGGAAGATGCTCTTTTTGCAGCGGAATCTGGATTGTGTTTAATTAAAAAATGGCTTCAAAACAATCTTTTAACCCTTAATACAAAAAAAACCATGTACACATGTTTTCACAAGACAAAGGCGTCAAAACCCCCTTCTACTCTTCCATTATTGAAAATACACTCGCATCTGTGTTGCAAAGTAGGACCCTGTGACTGTGTGAATCTTACAAAAGTAGAATCAGTCAAATACTTGGGTGTAATTATAGATGATAGGTTATCTTTTAAAAAACATATTGATTTACTTTCTGGTCGCGTAAGGAAAGTTATACATGTGATGAAGCAGCTCCGTCGTGTGTCTAAAATGGAAACTTTAAAAACAGTTTACTACGCACTATGTCAATCGCTTTTGGTGTATTGTATAAGATCCTGGGGTTCTGCTGGTAAAACGTTTCTTATTCAGGTTGAACGTGCTCAGCGTTCCGTTCTAAAAGTCTTATTAAAAAAACCGCGGTTTTTCTCTACCAGTGAAGTTTATAAGGAAAGCGATGTTTTGTCAGTGCGGAAACTTTTCATTCTTAAAACTTTTCTTTCAGTCCACTCATCGGAGTCATTTTTGGGGAAATATAGATCTAAATTAAATCCTAAGAGAATTTTATTGCCTACTGTCTCCACAACCTTTGCTAAACGTTTTGGAGATTTTGTCCGATGCTTCATCTATAAAAAGGTTGTCAAACACTGTGGCATTAAGGAAATTTATTCTTTACTGGCCTATCAAGCAAAATCAAAATTACAGAAATGGATAAAATCTCTATCATATGATGAAACAGAAAATTTGTTAAAAAGTTTAAAATAATTTGATTAGGTAACTTATATATATATATATATTTTTCTAAATTGTAATAATAATATTAAAAGCTTGAATTAGTTATAGTTATCTTGAGGCTTTCATATAATTAATCATAGCTGGTTTTCGCGATACAGGCTTTGCCTAGTGCGAGAACCATTAGTAATATGTGTTTTGTATACCTCGCTACTTACCTTATAATGTTTAGTTTATAAGTTTTAAGTAGTAAATAAAGATTTTTCATTTTCATTTTTTCATTTTCATTGATTCAGATTTTGTCCGTAAAATCACAAAGACTAACTTGGACATGCATCACTATCAATCACCTCCTATTTTTTTGTATACTTGTTACATATTACTTCTAGTAATCATTAAGTAACATTTTCTCATAAAACCTTACCAACTGTTTCGTATATCCTCTCCTAATTTATGTAAAAGTGCAGTCGGAAGTCAAGTTCCTAACAGGTCTTTTGACTTAACTCTTGAATGTTCTGAATTTATTTTAGTTAAAAATGTCCTCGGTTATACCTAGGTACAGCGTTGTCGGAAATTACGTCATTCATAGTATAAGGAGGTCAGAGCCTTTTTAGGGTTCCGTAGCCAAATGGCAAAAACGGAACCCTTATAGATTGGTCATGTCCGTCCGTCCGTCCGTCCGTATTTCACAGCCGTTTTTCTCCGAAACTATAAGAGCTATAAAGCTAAAATTTGGTAAGTAGATGTATTCCGTGAACCGCACTAAGATTTCATAAAAAAATTGAAAAAAAATAAATTACATTTGGGGGTTCCCATACATAGGACTGAAACTTAAAAACTTTTTTTTAATCGAACCCATACGTGTGCGGTATCTATGAATAGGTCTTTAAATCATCAAAGGTTTCAAACACCATTTAATTCTAAACTTAATATTTTGGACGCGAGACTCTTCCAAAGTGGAAAACAGAGTGATCCCCCCCCCCCCCTCTAATTTCTAAAATAAGAGGATGATAAATCTAGAAAAAATATATATTGTACATAACCATAAAAACTAACAACAAAAATTGGTTTGAACGAAATCTATCCAGTAGTTTTTTTATAATACGTCATAAACTATTTCATATAAACAATTGCTGCGGAAGCCTACATGGGCGAGTCCGACTCGCACTTGGCCACTTTTTTAAACCTTTTTTGATTAAATAAATGATTGATATTCGTCAGACGTCCAACAAGAAGAGAAACAGATACATAGACAAGATAACTGAAAAATCATTAGGTACTAGCTATCCATATGCGGCGTTATCCGCGTTGTAATGAATTTTAAGGTACCTACTTACATATTTAAGTAGTTTATATATCCAACCTTCCATCGGCATCGGTCGCCTATTAATAATTGGATTTTTATTTTTTTGATAAATCACCTACAAAAATAATTACTTAATTTAACCCAGGAACCGAAATTTATCGCACAGCATCTTAAAAAAAGTCTTATATTCTTTCTCATTAGTCTTCATAGATAACTTCATTTCACAAAATAACTGCGCAGCGTTTTATACCTTTTTTACGCAGCGCTCCTAATCTAGCAAGTCAGCTCGAAAGGACCTTCGTGTAAATTTCCTTAAAATTACATCGAATGAAAACATTTTAGAGGCCGTCTGAGCGAGCAACTTTTATTTGTATCTCTATTTGGAATTGTTATAGCAATTTTGTCATGTCATGCTTCATGCTAATCATGGAGCTTACGTTTTGATATAAATATAAATTACCATTCTTATGTATTATGCAGCCAGAGTTCGGCAATCTCAAAAAATCAAGGGGAGACCTATGCCCAGCAGTGGGTTACTTAAAAAATATTATATAGGTCAAATAAAATTTAATAATAATGCAGATAGTCCAATAATGTGTTTTACGGGGATCTGTACCCAACATTCGGACTTGTATGCCTACTTCGTATATTATATACGTATATTATGATAATGATAACGTATAAAATATCTCATTGTAATAAAGTGGTCTGCTTGTAGCGTACTTACCGTCCCAAGTGGAGGCTTTTAATGCATTATTCAAGGCTATAAATTGACGCTCAAGCAGAGAAGACCTCAGTAAGGAAAGACTCGTCACGTTACCGCTTGGGACAAGTCTCTTAAAATCATCTCAAACATAAACAGCCCTCAACGAGTTTTTCAAGTAATTTTATAGGAATTTTATGAAATATTTTTCGCTCTAATAAGGTTGGTTGTCGTAAGAGAAATCAGGGAATTCTAGAAGACAGTTTCTGAATTTTGTTTTGTTTTTGAGGTAAGAAAATTTATTGTTATATACACGGAGATTTTGAGTAGGCTCGTAAATATAATGGTAAAGCTTTTTCTTGTATGTAATGTTTTGTTAAGCATAAGTTTTGATTTGTCGGATTTCTATGAAACTTTACACTGATATTCCAAAAGTAGAATAACATATGCAGTTTACAGCGGGCAAAAATATAACGTAACGAGCGGAATGCTAGTAATAATATAAAACTCTTGATATAAACTGTTATAAAAAATCTTGCATTTCTTTATTTTCTTGTGGCAGTTTGTGAAAGTTATACTTTTTAATACCAAGGCAGAATAACTAATTCCATTACCGGTTACAGCATATGCTGTAGAGCCGTAAAAACAAAAGGAAAAAGAAATTAAAATAATCTGCAGAAAGGATGCCAAAAGATCTGCAAAATGTAAGCAATTACACTCAGAGCTGCGTTTTATCTGATAAGACCAGATGGTTTCTTGATTCTCATTTCCTAAGGGTTGACAAAATGAGGTCCGTTAGAATTAGCTTTCTTTGTCCCTAGTGAGGTCATTTGGGTAATCGGATATCATTTCATTTAAAGAAATGCTTTTGAAACATTTATACTATTTCAGGAGTGATTTATCATATATAATGATGATTTTTCATAGAACTAGCACGACGAGTTGAAATCTTGGAAAGTAATCAATGCATTTCATAATTGTTTGACTATTAAACAGTTTATCATTTTGTGCTTTTCTGTGTTTTTTTTTTCAAGTTTCAATAACTGCACGAAATTACGTATACATTGTATTTAACGATATGAAAGTGATATTATGAAAAATAAATTGTTTTACTTAAAATTACTGAAAATAGTAGCAGGCAATACTATATTTAATTAAAATCATAATAGCAGATGCTGCTTATGATTAATCATAATATTATTCACCGATGACCTGCGATTCCTTACATCACATCGCTAGTGCGGTAGCATGAATGTGTAGCGAATAATAATAATAGCTTGATTACCATCAAGCTATTGTACTCACTTTTGAGGTTTCGGATCTAAAGAGATATTATTTACTGGGTTAGAACGTATTGTTCAACGTAAGAGGATAATAATGCGTTTTACAAAGCTCAGCTGAGCCCTGAGTGTGGGAATTACGTTTTGTGTTCCAGGCTGTGAATTGATTCAGATGCGGGGTCATTTTGGATACTGCACCAACATACTTAATAAATACTTACTTCACTAACCCGTTTTGTAAGCATGGTGAATATACTAAATGTATAATAATTACAAAAATACACACAAAAATACAAATCTTTCCTCCTTATTATATTACTGTAGATGGTAAGTATTTGTGTACCAATTTTTGATAATGTTATTGTTTTTAATCACAATTCAAACTCTTTAACCTCTGATTTCGTAGCTGCAGTTCAACAAAACTATTATTACCTAGAGCAGACGTAATTAACGCTAGAACCTGCTAACAAGAGAACCTTGATACTGAAATTTCAGACTAATTATTGTAAAAGGTAACAGACTTGAACATTATTCTATTATCTAGGATATTGTTATTGCAGCAGTTTATCTTATGGAAATATTGAAAGATGAAAATCAGGAGTTTTGACTCATAAACCATACATCATCATCACCCCTATTTACGTTCCCACTGATGGGATACAGGGACATCTCTCTTGACGAGAGAGATTAGGCCTTAATTCACCACGCTGGCCAAGTGTGGGGACAAATGTCCGTCAAACTTTTCATAGTTCATGTCATCACATATCCTTAAAACTCTCTTCTCTGAACAAAATTCTTAAAAAAAATCTCAGAAAATGCCGGTTTCCTCACGAAGTTTGTCGTCACCGTTAGAATACGTGTTTTTAAAGCGCACATTATGTACATTTATAAAGGAGAAAAATCCAGAGGTCCGAATGTCGTGCACACGCACATTCGGAATGAAAGTCGAGTGTGTTCCCAATTAGCCAACACCACAACATGGCATTATGATTAATAAATACATAAATACTCCTTTTTATCAATTCATGTATTTATTATTTTTCAATTTTAAAATTTAACCTAAGAAATTTCCATAAAACTTTACCGATTCAAGAACGTTTTTATCATCGTTTTTCTTAACAAATAGCCAATCACGAAAATGGACTAATGAGTATTTCACAATCCACCGACCGCAAAATAAATTCACGTTGTCTTTTCAGATTCATCCATCTACAAATTCACAATTAACGGAGCAATTTAATTTTCTGGGAAAAATTACGTTTTCTGCCAAAATTAAATAAGGGAAAAGGGGAATTGTGACGCGAAACAAGGCAAGAGGAAAAAATCTATAACGAAGCTTATCAAATAAAAGTGGTTGTCGATTTGTTTTAAAAAATATTCTTTATAGAATTTTACTTGATTCCCTTGAGAAAAGCAGCTCGTTGAATCACAATTGGCATTTTTGTGTTATTAGTAAACTTTAGACGTGTAATATAGGTGTTTACAAAATATTAGCCTTAAAAAGAACACAGTTTACTTATATAAGGGCATAAAACTAATTACGCTAGGTTATATTTTACTAGCGACCTGCCCTTGCTTTGCTTCGGGTACCTAATTAATTATACTAATCCCTCATCTTGAAGAACGCAAGCGACTTTGTTTTGTAATATGAAGTGATTTACTTTATTATTTAATTTAGGAATTGATTTAATTTACGCATTTACGATGATTAAATTTAAGGAACTGATTTAATTTTAGTACTACGCATAAAGCTCAATTTAAAAAAAATACTTCACAACTTTTATTACTAGGCTGAGAAATGGTTGAAATTCACGGATAAAATTCATGCTGCTGTAGGCATTTTTTTTTGTTAATTTTAACTACGCATTGGCTTAATCACTTGAGTGTCGTGACTGCATTAAATTATAATGATAAATAGTGATGGACGAGCAATATCTCAAGCAAACTCGCTTAAGATATCAGCTGTCGAACTTTCTGGCAATTTGTCAAGTTTCTCCAAATAATTTAGAGGGTCAACTTGCAAACTGTATAACGCCAAGTTACATGTCAAAGTAGAAGTATAGGTAATTTTTTTTTTTTTTTTATTGAAGATAGACCCTTGCTTGACCACAATCTCACCTGATGGAAAGTGTCGATGTGGCCGAAGATGGATCGCAAGGGTCTAGAAGGTACCTATTTACTCGTGACTTGAAGAGACCCAGATTATATGATTCAGGAAAAACAGCAGCAGGCAACGCATTCCAAACCTTAGCAGTGCGAATAATGAAGGTGGAAGAATATCGCTTCGTACGGGTGGACGGTATATCAACCAAAAAGGGATGGTAATGTGCCGTGCGTCTGCTTGTCCTGTGGTGGAATGGAGAAGGTGGTATCAGGTCATGAAGCTCCTGAGAACATTCACCGAAATGCAACCTATAAAAGATAGAGAGACAGGCTACCTTGCGGCGGTGCTCGAGACTCTGAACTTTTTTCCCTTCAAGGTACTGCTCGTCTATGAGTCTGAAAGCTCTTCGTTCTATCGAGTCCAAAGCTGCAAGCTGGTATTTGGCTGAGCCATCCCAAACATGACAGCAATACTCCATGCCAGATCGGACTTGGGCTTGGTATAGTGAGAGAAGCTGTCCTGGAGAGAAGTATCGCTTGACCTTGTTTAGGATGCCCAGCTTCATGGCTGCTGACTTAGCTTTCGACTCGATAAAAGAACCAAAGTTCAGAGTTGGTGTTAAGGTTGCACTCAGGAGCTCCAGTTTATCTCCTAAAGGAATCGGCACATCTCGAAACGTGGGACCATTCTCAAACTGGCTCTTTTTTGCTGAGAAAAGGCATGCTTGCGTTTTCGTGGCATTGAAATTGACCCTATTGGCTTCACCCCAGTCAGAAACCACTTTGAGGGTCGAATTCAAGCGTTGCAGCATGTCTTCTCTATTCACCTGTACCTCATTCTGACTGGCTTTAGCGTTTGATAGGTACTTCTCCACCACGGTGCTGTCATCCGCATACCCAACGATACCTGGTATTAGCAGGTCGTTGATATGCAACAAAAATAACGTGGCAGATAGTACTGACCCTTGAGGTACCCCAGCGTTGATCGCCAATTGATCAGACGAGAAGCCATCAATGACTACTCGAATTGATCTTTCCCTCAAAAAGTCGCGCAGCCAGTTGCAGAAGAGATCTGGAAGTCCGTAAGCTGAAAGCTTGCCAATAAGGCTATCGTGCCAAACCCTGTCGAAAGCTTTCGAGACATCGAGTGAAACCGCAATAGCTTCACCGTGTTTCTCGATTGCTTCGCTCCAGGTGTGAGTGACATACACAAGAAGATCTCCCGTGGACCGTTTTTGGCGAAATCCGTATTGGCGGTCACTGAGGAGGTCATTGTCTTCTAGGTATGCCAAGAGCTTCCTATTAAGAACACGCTCCATGCATTTACATAGCAGGGAGGTGACCGAGATAGGACGATAGTTAGCTGGGTCGGCTCGACTACCTTTCTTGGGCACAGGCTGCACATTGGCAAGTTTCCAGGACTTTGGGACTTTTCCAGATTCAAAGGACAGGCGATAGAGCCGCGTTAGAATTGGAGACAACTCAGGAGCACATGTCTTCAGCACCAACGCTGAGATTCCATCAGGACCACTAGCTTTATTCACGTCGAGTCCACGCAATGTTCTGAGCACTTCCTTTTGATGAATACGTACGGCGGGCATACTAGTGCTGGCCCGAGGAAGGCTTGGCGGAGAAACATTGGTGGGTTCAAGACGAGAAGCCTCGGCAAATTGATTCACAAATAAATTTGCTTTCTCTTCTGCCGTGTGAGCCAGTGATCCGTCAGGTTTCAACAGCGGTGGAAGCGAGGGACGACTGAAGTTAGCTTCCACAGATTTGGCTAAGGACCAGAATGCCTTACTGCCTGTTGGAAAAGAGGCCAGTCTAGCACCAAGTCTACCGATCCGGTTAAAGCGAGCCAACTTCAGCGTTTTCTTTAGGGATTTAGCGGCTTTGTTAAAGGCTTTCTTTTTCTGTGATGTGTCCGCAGCCTTGCTGTTTCTGGCGTTGGTCCATGCAGTGTAAGCTTCATGTTTTAGCATATCAGCCCTTGCACATTCGGCATTAAACCATGGAGGAACCTTGTCGGAGGGCGACTTGTCAGTGAATGGAATATAGTATTCCATTGCACTTTTAATCACCTCCGTAACAGCATCGGCGCAGATAGATGGATCACAGGAAAAGAAGCACGTTTGCCGCCAAGGATAAGATGCAAAAAAGTGACGCATCTCATCCCAATCTGCTGACTTGTATCGCCATACTCGTCTAATACCCTTAGGGGTGGGATCCGGAGGCGAGTATGATGACACTGACCTAACCAGGCAGTGATCTGAACTTCCCAAAGGGGATTGCACAGACACTGAATATCGGTCTGGGTCATTTGTCAACAGAAGGTCCAGACAATTGGCTGTATGGCTGGCTACGTCAGGAATCCTAGTTGCTTCAGTCACCAGCTGGGAGAGGTTTAATGACAAACAGAGTTTGTAGGCTTCTCGACCAGCGTGATCGGTGTTCTGGTACGGAAAGAGCCAGTCGCGATGGTGAGCGTTGAAATCTCCCAATAGTACCAGTTTTGCAACCGGGTAACGTTGCTGAGCCACATCAGCCGTATTGCTGATGTACTCAAACAGTCTGGTTGTCTCCTGATCTCCAGAGTGTGAACGATATACACTGGCATAGATGATTTTATCCAAACCAGTGTCCACCAAAATCCATATGACGGAAAAATTGGGTACTTCAAGATCACGGAGTCGCAAACAACAAATGTCATCCCGAGCATACACACACGTTCCTGCCTTTGGTTTAAAATTGTGCTCCAGGGTGTACCCTGGGTAGGTGAGGTATGAGGCATCGGGAGGCATGCGTATCTGCGTCTCCGTGAGAAACAATAAGTGAGGCTTCGCAGTCTCCAGATGGTGATGGACTGGGTCGATATTTGAGTGCAGTCCTCGGATGTTGCAGAGGTGCACATTAAGCGAGAGGACGTGCTTCCGCTGTGAGCACGACTTATTGTTTTTGACTTTTTTCATTGTTAAGCGAGTGTAGGTATTGAGAAGAACGGTATATGAGCAAGGCGCTGGTTAGACTGACACAGGACTATCAGTAGGGATGGGTATCGTTGGAGGCTGAAGATGGAGACTGCGGGGACGCCCGAACCCCCCCAGAAATGGCTATCGGGTCCTCTCATCCGGTCGCCAACCGGCACGATAGAGCATTTTGGGATTTTTCGCGAGGCGGCGGGGCAGCCTTTCACGTGTGGCTAACACGCTACTTGGGCCCCCTACAACCTGCGGTCGGCCAGCGGAGAACCGTGCTTCGGATCCCGCTACCCTCCATGTCCAGCTGCCCGACACTCTCTCCCAGCTGCAGTCTTGAACCGCCATTGCTAATCCAGTGCAGAACAGCTCAATATCCGTCTCCTCCACTATGGCTACACCGGACCACATTCCGAAACACAACACAGTTGCTTCACGGATTGACTTAGTCCAGTGGGTGGTGACAAGCCGCGGCCTAGGCCTACCACCAGAAAGTGATCACTCTTAGCACCACCCAGGGAGCACGTGTAGGGTAACGAAGGGTAGTCTCCTACGGACGTGAATATAATTATGTATGTCTAATTAAGTCAACTTGTGATAAGAATACTGGCTTTTAATTTGGCCCACGATTGAGCATTGTTATTTAACGTGGCAATGCCGCCAGCATTCTGGCACATTAGATTACATTATTCTAACGTGAATATAATCTGAAATTGTTTCAATTTATATTATAATTCATTAATAAATAAGGATTAAAATAGATTTTATGAAATTTATGCGAGATGTGTGTTCGTTTTAAAATTATTTATATTAAAAATAGAGGCTTACGCAAAAAATACGTGAATCGAGATCATAACAATGTTTCATGATATTTGTGTTACTGACTTTCTCGTTGTTAAAAACTTTAACTTTTATTTTTCATAACAAAATTCTGCAAAAAATAATGAAACTTTGATATTTTCGTCGATGTTCCATGTTCGTTATTCGAATGTTTTTCGATGTTTGAGTTTTAAATTCGCAAAACAAAAGTAGGCAAACAAAATCTGACGGTATATTCCAGCTCTGAATTCAAATAAAAGCTCGATCAAAGCCATTCAGTAAATTGGTTCCCATACGTCATAATGCGCCAACAAAGTTCTCCGTAACAATTCACTGCCAAATCTGGGTTAAACTACACAATTACACATTTCTCTCCAAAGAACAAAGGCGAAATATCACTGAACAATGTGTAATTATCCAGTCGGAATTATGATTTTTGGTAGGACGGATGTGGAAATTAATTTTACTTTTGTGAATATGATTTTACCTTCTTGAATACTTGCAATAATATTCGAACGACCAGTATTTGCTACCTACAAAAATACAAGTATTTACAAAAGTATTTATGAACTATGTTTTCACAAATTTTAAAATTTCAATCCCCCGAAGCCTTCAAAACCTCCAATTTGTGGGATATACATATATTATAATGGTTTGTCATGAAAATGATGATGGTTTACCTCGGTAGTTTTGTGATCTAATACCATTTATCGTATAGCCAAGCCCAAAATTAGCTCCACAGATATGAAACTAATATGAGCCTCGGCATAATTACATACAACTGAAATGCCAATTGGAAATAGGCTTATTATACACAATCTCAAATCCCGAAACCATACTGTGGTTTAATCACGAACTATAGTTTTGAGGGAAGGGGTTCTGTAAGCCCATCCTTAGATCTATTTTATGGGTAATGCCGTACCCTTTTATAGTGTGTATGGTAGTAATATACAAATTTCGGCATCAGAATAGCAAGTTTTATGCTTTTGCTAATAAGAACTTAGTCGTTGAGAAATCGTATTAATAAATGGCTTAAGATAAGAGTACTCACACATGCATCTACTACTCGCCACAGAGGTCGTCATTATAAATCAAACTATGAAGGTTTTGTAACCAACGTTTCACAAAAACGAATTAAATTGAGTGTACCTATCAATAAATCCAAAATATAAAACAAAGTCCTGCGACTACGGAACCGTGGTCCCACTGTGATGTCCCACCGGTGGGTCAAAACTTTTTCGTGGTCCCACCAAGCTCACACTTGACCGTCATGTTGCAATGTGGTATGTAATAGGCGATACCTACTTTCTTGAAAAAAATGAAACAATAAGTAAACGAGACAATAAATGTAGTTAGTTATAATTAAAAGGCGATAAAAATAATTCCACTAAAATTAATTCATTTTAGGGTTCCATAGCCAAATGGCAAAAATGGAACCCTTATAGATTCAAGTTAAGGTTCTTAAGTCAACATAAGGTATTATATGATTATCCTTGAAACAGTTTAAACTTATAAACTGATAGGTGTCTAGATGACATTTGTCAAAATGACAGCTGTCAAACTTTAAACTGCCACAACTCTGAAACGGCTTGGCCTAGAGATGCCGTACTATTTCAACATTTACGTTGACAGCTGTCAAACTTTAAACTGCCATAACTCTGAAACGGCTGGAACTAGAGATGCCCTACTAAGCTCAATCGACAGGTTAGAGAGAGCAACATTTTCGATGACAGCTGTCAAACTTTAAACTGCCTTATCTCTGAAACGGCTTGGCCTAGAGATCCCGTACAAAGCTCAATCGACAGGTGTTAGAGAGAGCAACATTTTCAATGACAGCTGTCAAACTTTAAACTGCCATAACTCTGAAACAGCTTGGCCTAGAGATCCCGTACAAAGCTCAATCGACAGGTGTTAGAGAGAGCAACATTTTTGACGACAGCTGTCAAACTTTAAACTGCCATAACTCTGAAACGGCTGGAACTAGAGATGCCCTACTAAGCTCAATCGACAGGTGTTAGAGAGAGCAACATTTTCGATGACAGCTGTCAAACTTTAAACTGCCTTATCTCTGAAACGGCTTGGCCTAGAGATCCCGTACAAAGCTCAATTGACAGGTGTTAGAGAGAGCAACATTTTTGATGACAGCTGTCAAACTTTAAACTGCCATAACTCTGAAACGGTTTGGCCTAGAGATCCCGTACAAAGCTCAATCGACAGGTGTTAGAGAGAGCAACATTTTTGATGACAGCTGTCAAACTTTAAACTGCCATAACTCTGAAACGGCTTGGCCTAGAGATACCCTACTAAGCTCAATCGACAGGTGTTAGAGAGAGCAACATTTTTGATGACAGCTGTCATGGCAGTTTAAAGTTTGACAGCTGTCATCGAAAATGTTGCTCTCTCTAACCTGTCGATTGAGCTTAGTAGGGCATCTCTAGTTCCAGCCGTTTCAGAGTTATGGCAGTTTAAAGTTTGACAGCTGTCAACGTAAATGTTGAAATAGTACGGCATCTCTAGGCCAAGCCGTTTCAGAGTTGTGGCAGTTTAAAGTTTGACAGCTGTCATTTTGACAAATGTCATCTAGACACCTATCAGTTTATAAGTTACTAGTAAACTGTTTCAGGATAATCATATAATACCTTATGTTGACTTAAGAACCTTAACTTGAATCTATAAGGGTTCCATTTTTGCCATTTGGCTATGGAACCCTAAAATGAATTAATTTTAGTGGAATTATTTTTATCGCCTTTTAATTATAACTAACTACATTTATTGTCTCGTTTACTTATTGTTTCATTTTTTTCAAGAAAGTAGGTATCGCCTATTACATACCACATTGCAACATGACGGTCAAGTGTGAGCTTGGTGGGACCACGAAAAAGTTTTGACCCACCGGTGGGACATCACAGTGGGACCACGGTTCCGTAGTCAGTCCTGCCTGTCTGTTAGAGTCATCCTTTATATTATATAAGCTTATCATTAATATTGGGCAACGGATTTTGATGTTGTCTTTTAATGGGTGATTCAAAAGGTTTATACTGCTTTATTAGTTAATCCAGGCGAAGGGTGAGTGGATTACTAGAATACGACTCCTACGGTAAAAGACGGAATGGTAGTATTCTTAGATCGACACCACACTGCTATTATAAATAATAAAGAAATATTGCCAGACAATTCACACAGCAACATTATAGCCCCGTCGTAAGCTCGAAGCTTGTGTTACGGGTGCTAGATTTCTGATATAATTAATATAATATACATACATAGATAGATATTTTTTATTATAAATATATATACACATATCACCCAAAAACCCGGAACAAATATCTGTAGATCGTCCAAATTTTGCTCCGTGGCATTATTCCGACATATTAGTGAATCATTAAATGTAATTCATAATTAGCAGTGATACATGCTATTGCTATTTAGTCCAGCACTAGTGTATGATATTAACCTACAGACTTTATGCCCTTAAACGCCCAATGGGTGTAAGCAATATGCCCCGCTAATGGTTTGCGAAATAACTTTACGTATGATTGCTTTTTGTTCCACTTTTTGGGGTTCGTTTTATAAAAGTTTGGGTCCTAAAATAAAGCTGGTGTTTGCATGCCATGTTTTTATTGAAAACTTTGGTACACGTATTTTTTGTAAAAACAAGTTATTTTGTAAACATTTTGAAAACTGAAAATAATTATGAAAATATTAAGAACATTTTAATGTTTGCTTGGTAGGATTTTTCAAAAGTTGCGTGAATAAATCATTGAATATTTCAAGTTCAATTTTATAAACGTTTGAAATAAAATTATGATTTATAGAAACAATGGATATCTTATCTTATCTTAAAATAAACGCCTTCATGACAGGTTATATTAAACATGGGCAAATTATAAATGGTCATTGGACTAGGTAGGTACTTTGTTTTTTTACCTGTTGGTCCATTTACGATAAGGTAGGGAAAATGGCAAGTTCATAAGCTTCCGTTGAGCCCTAAATTGTGTAAAATCTTTAACTTTCACAGTTTCTACTGGGAAAATAGCTTATTGGCAACAAAGTTTTTAAGAAAATATTTTCTTCGGTCTCAAAACCTCAATGAGTTTTGTTTAACCAGAATTTTCTAAATTCTCAAGTGCTGAAGTTTGATAGCTTATTTTTTCTCTTAAGCTTTGGCTTCATTCTCTATGGCCTACTAAAGTTAAGCGTAACTAATTTTCCTATAGTCCGAGATCCAGCACCAATTTTCGCTAGGTATTCGTAAGCCGTGTTAGCTAAAAGGGAGCACACACGGCTTTCATTCCGAAAGTCTTGGGGTCAAACCCTTCTGTATTTTTATCCTTGAAAAATTTTTGTAAGCTTGGAAAACATGTGCTCCTACGTTGAAGGAAACCAACGTGAGAAAACCGGCAGTTACCTGAAGAAAACTTCCTCCTAAAGCTTAACATTGTAAAATGTATATGTGTACAATAAACAGATAATACAACTATTGAGGGGTATTCTACCGAATCAAACAATTTTTACTGTTTACTAAAAGGTTTATTTTCAAACTTCTGTTATGCAAAATTTATCTGAATTTAAGCGAAGAATCCTTTCATTTCGTAAATGCAATTATAGCAAAGCCAGGTGCAACTGATATTTTACTTGTACATTATTTCAGAGAGTTGGAATATTAAAATTTACTGAGTCATGTCTTCGTGAAAGCGACAGGCAAATTACGGTGACGTGAATTTGAGTCTTGATTTAATTCTTTGATGGTGTCACATTCAATGAGGAAGTTGTTATGTTTAGTTGGGACCACTTATATAATGTGACAAAATTCGCAACGCAACGGACAAAGTTTAAGGTCCACTTGTAGTACTAGAAGGTAGCGGGTTCGATTCCTTAGGCACGGTGTATGTATAAATCATTATTTTTTAATCACTAGCCTTCCGATCTCGAATAACCGTTTATAACGATTTTTTTCGGAAAGCGGAAAAGTTTTACTCGGAGAAAACATTATATGATATAATTTTAAGTTTAGAGTTAAGTTAAGTGTATTTAAATAAAAGTGTTAGTTAGATACATTTATTCATCCTTTAATAAATTTTCACAAACTGTAAGTAACGAAAGTTTCGATGTTAGGTACCAAGGGACAAAGTAATGTAGGTAATTGAAACAGTTAAATATTTCACATATACATTATTTTAAAATATATAGGAGATTCTGTAGAATCACCAGAATATAACGGACGTTATGTTTAAAACTCCATGCAGCCTGATTCACAGCCTTGCAGTTATTAAATTGAACCCAGTTCTCGGGTAAAATTTAATTACAGCGCTGAAATTGTGACGTGGTCAGTTGAAAGATTTCTGCAACATTTGTTTATTTTACGTGATTAACAAAATGTTGAACGGTAGATCCAAGTCGCTTTAACCGATGTTACTGGAAATTTAAACAAAATCACTCCTATATACGTTCCCACTGCTGTTACATATAGACTCTTGGTGAGAAAGATTGTACTTTATTCAGCGCGCTGGTCAAACGCAGGTTGGTGAATGTCACATGTCATTCAAAATCATCAAAATTCTGCGGACGGCAAAAGTAAATACCGTGGAGGAAACCGGTATGGTTTCCTCACAATGTTTGCCTTCACCGAAGCATTGTGATGAATGCACACATAATTTCCGAGAAGATATATCTAGAGGGTTTGTGGCGGGTGTGTGTGGTTTGATCCCACGATCTTTGGAATGCATTACATATTTCCAATATTTTTTTATGATTTTGTTTAATTATATATTTATTTCTAATAAGCAATGGTAGATTGGTATCGGTTAAGTTTCCACGTGCGTTAGCCCGAAGCCCGTATTCTAGATCTCTGATATGACATTCTGTTCAAGACGTCCACATAATTGATGAATAGAGGCCATTGTCTTGTCATTAGGTCATAACCCATCCAAACTAGGATTTGCTCTTGTACGCCTAGGGCACAACTAGTCATGTACTACGAGTTACTAAGTACAGAGGTTTTCAAAGAAATTGATTTAAAAAAATTGGGAGTACTCCCATGAAAATTGTTCAGCGATGCTTATTGAGCCGTGTTCGCTAAGTGGGAGTACACTCGATTTTCATTCTAAAGGCCGTGGTGTCAAAACCCGCACCTCAAGATTTTTTTCTTAAAAAATGTATGTGTGCTTTGTAAACAGGTGCTCTAACGGTGAAAGCAAACATCGTGAGGAACCCGGCATGTTCTGCAAACTTTGAAAAGTATGAAGGACATGTGACATTAACCAACCCACTCTCGGCCAGCGTGGTGAATTGAGGCCTAATCTCTCGCATCAAGAGATAAGTCCCTGTCCCAGCAGTGGGAACGTAAATAGAGGTGATTCATCATCATCATCATCATTTCAGCCATCGGACGTCCACTGCTGGACATAGGCCTCCCTTAAACATCTCCAGTTGTTTCGGTCGGATGCAGCTTGCATCCATCGTGAACCGGCAGCTTTTTCAGATCATCTGTCCATCTTGTTGGTGGACGTCCGACGCTGATTGATGTGATTGAGGTTGATTGAGGTGATGATTATGATGAGTTATTATGAGTATCACACTATCGAGCTTGATTTGCATACTGTGCCAATCAGTCCCAGCTGATATCTGTTGACATGAACAAGACCAATCTGATTGGATTCCAACATAAACTCAATCTGAGATCAGCTGGATACTATACAAGTATACATTATATTGTGTATAGACAATTTTAGATCTTAGAGATAATGATCTATTTCAATGTTTGGGATACGATACTATGATAAGGGTGTTTTTGTACCAAAGCTATGTATGCTGTTTGCGTTTAACTAATTACCTAATTAGCAACACCACATGTGTTGTCAGAGAGCTCTGATTGGCCAAACACAAGCGTAAATTATTTAGCTGACCCGCACAGAGCTTCGCCCGCTTTAATCAAAACTCATTTGCGTAATTTAAAGATTTAAAATACATAGGTATAAAATTTAAGCATACAGACAATGACAGCGACTTGTTTTATACTATACAGGGCGTCCCACGGCCATGCCACATGGAGGGAAAGTACCTTAAATATTGTAGATTGAACATTTTACTGAAAGAAGACATTATTTGAATTTTAAAAACAATTTAAACTGCATTAATAGATATTTAAAAAATTACATGGTTGAACCGGGAATCGAACCCGTTACACGAGAAAAATAATTATCCTGTACCTACCTAGTTTTATCATACCGATCGAAAGGCTTCATCATAGTACCTAGTTAAGTATTGTTTTGTAAGATGACTGAAATAAAACATTTTATTTATTTTATTTAAAGAAGATTACGTCAGCAAATTCATAAATATGTTGTAATTATCCTCCCATTGGCAACAGGGTAGTAAAAACTAAATTAAAAAGAATTGTGTCTCATGCCAAGACAACCGAAAATGCAATGGATGGGTTTAATCGAGAGGCGATGCGTTCAGTTCCCGATGGGGGGTCAATTTATAACAATTGCGGTGACGGCCGTGTGTCAGTGTAATGCTGATGAATTGACTCCTCTTAGTGGATATTTGACGCGTCCATGGCCTTTGCGCTAAGCTGTATTTATTTATTTACTGTATACAGATGTCTAAGGTTGGTTCGATTGCACCAAGATTTTGAATTTATGCGATATGATTTTATTGCTTACGATTAGATATTTTGATTATCTACGTCTTCTTGTATATAAAAATCGATTGGTGTCTGTTAATCTCGCAAAAACTTGAGAAAGCCCGTGCCGATTTAGCTGGTTTTTGATCTTGAAATGTTCTTGGGAAGGTTTAAAAGGTGAGAAAACTTAAAACGTTAAATAAACTTGAAGATAATCTCGATAAAAACATTATGGTGTAATGTAATTGGAAATCCACATACCTACCTATTGTATATTGAAATATGTAAATTAAGTAAGTACTCGTATATCAGAAAACGAGCACTCGTAACATAAATTTCGACCACTGAGTTAAATGTTGCTTTGTGAATTGTCCAGCAATTTTTATTTATTTATTATTAACAGTAAAAAATATCAAAAGTGTAAATTATAGGTCAGTATCTGACAGTAAAGACTGCTTTAGGTCGTAGCTTAGTAAAGCGCTACATTTCAGTAAGCCCAAAGAAACCTGCATTTTTTACAATTTAAGGACAGGGCCCATTATACCTATAATACGCCGTTGGGGTAAAGAGATATTAATAAATTTATAGGGCAACGGACCTTTTTGTTAAATTAGGTGTTTCATGTTTACCCGTAGGCCTAACATATCATGGCCACTTCCACCCTGTAAAGCTTTGGATTCATGTGGGTTGAGGCACTTCCATAAATAGCTTGGGTGTTATTATTTAGTTTATGAGCCGTGGTGGTCTAGTACGCTTCACTTTTCAAAAGGTCGTGGTTTTTACATACGGTAAATTAACATTAGGACAATTTACACAGCAACATCTAGCCCCGTGGTAAGCTCGAAGCTTGTGTTACGGGGGCTAGATTTAGAATATACATACAAAGATAGATATTTTGTATCTATTATATATATAATAGGCGGGAATCAAACCGGTAAACTTATTGCGTCGCATGCGGACCTTCGCTCGCTGCGCTACAGAAGTTATTTGACTTTTAAATGCTTTTTTTTATTAAATATTTAATTTTAAAAGTATTTTTTATCGAGCACTGCCTTCGTCCTGATTTTCTATTCTTTATTCAAATTATTTCTTTTATTTATTTCTTGGACCAAAAAGGTTGCCGTTTGCTGTCTTCAATCACCCTTTTGTCAATGACTAAATTGGTATACCAGACAAATATTTACATTATATCCAATTTGTCTTCCTTTTCCTTAACAAATAAGTAAACGTACCAAAAGCAAAACTCAAATTATGTAGCTACATGACTTATTTCCTTGATGGTAGAACCTAAAATAACAATGTATCCATATAAATAAAACCTTTGTTTTTATTCCATTTGGACGTTTAATGAAAGGAATTAACGATATCTATTGATTGATGTCCAATTATTATTGTTCTCCAGTAATCATCATAATTTCAGCCATCGGAAGTCCATTGCTGGGCAAAGGCGTCTATGAGTTTAGTAGAAAACTGTTTCATAATAGACGAAAACCCTAAAGTGTTCCATTTCAAGCTGTTTGAAAGTTTTCAAAGTAACAAGTTCCAATTGCTAATCAAAGCGTTCTTCAAAAGATTCGTTTCCTTTTATAAAAAATTCTCGCTCTATTGATAAACAGCAAAGATTGGTTATGGTATAATTTTGTGAGATTTTTGCTATTGACTGTTCAAGGTTAGTTTTGCACGTGGAAGGAAATATTTAACGAAATTGGTTTTTGATAGAAATGGTTTCATTGGACAAATAGCAAAATTATAGGAATCAAATAGAACCATTCAATTTTATTTCAAATTTTGGTCCGACAAATAAATAAGTTATTTTTCGTAATACAATTTGACAAAGCTATTAAAAATTTTGATAAACTAAACCAAACCAAATCGACTGATTATAATGATCGAATAATTAGGTAATGATAGAAATAATTATGACAAACACAACATAATAAATTGGCTAAATATACATCAATCAAATCATCAAACGTTTGTGTTGGAACGATTTTGACAATTATTATTCAAATTGGACATTAATTTAATGAAACAGAACTATTTGATAAAATTATTTGAATATTAGTGTTTATATACTGGTACAAAAGTAATAATTATTGTAGCCTATTGTTTATTTCTACGAAACTTAATTATTATCATTAACTTATTATAAATAATTTATGAAATAACTGTAACTAATGTTTATGATTGAAGTTAGTTTGTCTGTACGTATTCAAAATTAAATTTTTTAATTATCTGAATAGTGAGAAGCAATGTTGGTTAAGTAATTTAAAATATTCAACAAAATTGTTTCGATTCACGAAGTTGGCGCAAAAAATATTATTAATTTATAAAAACACTGATAAAACTTTCTGCCGCCCGCAACAGTACTTCTCTCTCTATCTCTCTCCAATGAGACCGTCAAAATCCTTATATTCATCATGAAAATTGCAATTACTTTAGCCTCGAGTAATAAGACAGCGAAATATGACCGGACAGTCCCGTTGATCAATAGCAATAATTAGGAACGGAGTATTGTCGAGGGAAACACGCGGGCGGCATACTAATCGCGTGCTGTAATTAACAAAGATCTGCTAGCTGGAAGACTGACTAATGCGGGATACATCCTTAAATTTTTTTCTTATACTAGATATATATATACTTCTTATATTAGAATCTAGATAAGTACATAACACTCTATTAGAATAAAAATTAATATTGCCGGACAATTCACACATCAACATCTAGCCCCGTGGTAAGCTCGAAGCTTGTGTTACGGGTTGTGGCGGGGTTTGTACTCATGTTTGGACTAGGTATAAGTCGAATGTGCACCACTTAACCAACACGACTTTATAGTTTGCTTGAATATTAATTATTTTTTTAATAAATGAAATATTTTCTTTTCAGGTTCAAGCTGATATTCATCGACAATGAGAATGTAAGTAACATTAATTAAGTTTTATGCTCTGAAAAGGGAACATTAAAAATAAAATAGAAAGAATAGTACACAGAACGACACAGCTACAATCTTTTTGTATATTACGTACGGGTACGATTCTTACTAACAATTTCAAAACTACTAGCTAGGTACACACAATTTCAAAACCGTAAAATAAATTACAATCCGATGTCAAACTCACGGAAAACTTATGTAAAGTCATTCATTTTATCATCCAATTTTCATTCGAGCGATTTGTTTCAACTTTCAAATCCAAAATTCATCCCAGTTACAGCGAGATACATTAATACATGTCGTGTTAAAGCCTTGCCGTAACATCTGTACTGTACCCGTGGGCCTAAGGGTCCCTTTTAGTGGCGGGGTAATAAATCAATCGTAATGATAGTCACGTTTTTACAGGCATAGGGGTACTTAATCTTGGGTTCCTTGAAGTTTTACTGCTTCTTGTAGCTTTATACGATACGGTATTGCTTTTATGTCGGTTGAGGTTGTCTACTCTATTAATGGGATAGATTTGCGATAAATAAACTTTTTTTAACATGATTTGTTGATTTTTGATTGGCTGCTGACGCTAATAAAATAAGACAGTCCACTGCGTACAGTGGACGTCCGACGTCTGAAATAATGATTGCGATTGATAGAATGATGTTGTAACAAGTTAATAACAATTATTCAGTTAGCTATCATTTTTTGAGTTATATTATGTTTGATGTGTTTTCTCAGCTTTAGGTACTTTTAATAATTAATGGTTGAATCTATTTAACCTTCTGAGCCTTAATATAAGAAGGTACATTCGCATGCCCCTTTGTTTATAATTTATGCATAGGTACTTTGTTATTTAAAATATTTCTATTGATGTTTTAAACTAGCTTTGTTGGATAACGCATCATTATTTCTTGAACAAACATTCAAGAAATAATGATGCGATATCATAAAGAAAATAAATAAATATTACTGGATAGTTCACATTCGGTATCATCTAGCATAAATTTTCGTAAATAATATACACTTATAATTTTATTACAACGGAAATTACTCACTTATTTACAAAGAAGATAGAACATTCTCGACGTTTCGGCCACAACAAGAGCAGTCTTTCTCAGAGCACAGCGGAACGCTCACTCCTGAGAAAGACCGACATTTACTACTCCCTCACAATTCAAAATGTTACGAAGTACTTAATATTAGTTTTGAACTAGTTTAAAAATTATGAAATTCCTTAGAGAACCTACTCTGATAGAACTTTCAAACAATGTTAGTAGATAGATAAAAGTTTTCCTTAACACTGTTAAACGGAAGCTTATTATAGCAACGTGATGACGTAACTAGCATCGGATTACTGATATTTATTATTATTCATACATATTTAAAGGTCGTATTAAGTCCAGAGTCGGGAATCGAACCTGGAATTTCTTACTTCGCCTGCGGACCTGATGATTGATGAGATTTTATAAAATTTATGAATGAAATAAAAAGATTTTGTATTTTGAATTGTAAACTTTTATCTTGAGAGTTCAAAAATGCTAATAAAACTTGCAAGTCTTTTCACACTAAATCCCTTGTCTACTATAAGCAAGCATATTTATTAAGGCTCTAGAGAAAAACTTGTAAACTTAAGCACGAGAAAATGATTACAGTTTTATAAGAAACTTATAAAGAGAGTAAGAAATCTAAATGTCTATGTGGACTTAGCAGAAAATTTCTGATTTTATTAAAAGTTTAGTGCTTACATATTTTTTTTTGTACTTTAATATATGTTTAGTGAATATCTCAAAGCTCAAAATGGTACTCAAAATAGTCAAATAATAATAATAATAGTCAAAGACAAAAATAGTAGATGTCGTTCCATAAATCGTTCAAAACTCCCAATTATCTACTTCTAGGAAAAACTTCTTTTGAGGTACGTTAAAAGCCCAAGGATTATTCAAATAATGAATTCATAGAAAATAAATGTGAACATTAAATCCCTTAAAAGCACGGCATCATCATCATCACTCCTATTTACGTTCCCACTGCTGGGACACAGGGACTTATCTCTTGACAAGAGAGGAACTTAATTCACCACACTGGCCAAGTGCAGATTGGTGAAAGACACAAGTCCTTCAAACTTTGTCAAAGTTCACAGAACATGCCGGTTTCCTCACAATGTTTGCCTTCACCGTTAGAGCGTGTTTACAAAGCGCACATAACTTTTTCACGAAGAAAAATCCAGAGTTGCGCGACGGTGTTCGAACCCACGACCTTTGGAATGAAAGTTTAGTGTGCTCCCACTTAACCAACACGGCAATCAAAGCACTTGCTACTACAATAAACATAAAAGTTGTACTAAATGGACTATGGACGTCTTAAAATAGAAAAAATTACCCGTTTTATCTGGGAAGGAGCTAGATTAATTTGGATATCTTCCAAGAATTAAGCCTCCAGCACACCGGATGCGTATACGTACACGTAAGCGTAGACGTGCACGTACCACTGAGTTGTAATGTATTGGAATGTATGTGACAGGACACACTGCACGCGCACGTCACGTTACGCAAGCGGTGTGTAATGTATGGGAATGTATTAGACAGGACACACCGCTTGCGTAACGTGACGTGCGCGTGCAGTGTGTCCTGCCACATACATTCCAATACATTACAACTCAATGGTACGTGCACGTCTACGCTTACGTGTACGTATACGCATCCGGTGTGCTGGAGGCTTTAATCGTTACTGTCAAGGGAAATCCGAAAAACCTAAAGCAACGCGGCAACAGGGAGTCGGTTTTATAAATTGAATTTTTCGAGTAATCTACAGAAAAGTAACAACCTATTATTATAATGATAACGAGAAAGCTGTAATGAACGAAGTGTTGTGAGCCTAGTGAAAGATATACTAATCGTTAGATTCAAAATGGAAATACAGCATTGTTATTTCTTTTTAGGGTTCCGTAGCCAAATGGCAAAAACGGAACCCTTATAGATTCGTCATGTCCGTCCGTCCGTCCGTCCGTATGTCACAGCCGTTTTTCTCCGAAACTATAAGATCTACAAAGCTGAAATTTGGTAGGTAGATGTATTCCGTAAACCGAACTAAGATTTCAAAAATAAATTGAAAAAAAATAAATTAAATTTGGGGGTCCATACATAGAATGGAAACTGAAAAACTTTTTTTTAATCAAACCTATACGTGTGGGGTATCTATGAATAGGTCATTTAATTCTAAACTTAATAGTTTGGACGTGAGACTCTTCCAAAGTGGTAAACAGAGTGTCCCCCCCTCTAATTTCTAAAATAAGAGGATGATAAATCTAAAAAAAATATATATTGTACATAACTATAAAAACTAACAACGAAAATTGGTTTGAACGAAATCTATCCTGTAGTTTTTTTATAATACGTCATAAACTATTTCATATAAACAATTGCTGCGGAAGCCTACATGGGCGAGTCCGACTCGCACTTGGCCACTGTTTTTGTAATCTGAAGCCACTATCAAAAATTAATGTGTTTTTATATTACATAATTTAGTTAAGAAAAATCAGCTTATTTATATTATACTTACCACGGATACTTACCATATCAAATGTATGAAACCGATACCGTTCTAATGCATCACAACACAACACTTCAGATAACTATAAACGCGACTTTATAGGCATCGTCGAATACTAATCAGTACCTGAATTTATCTTGATTCGACACTGAGTATAAACCTATCAATAAAAATTTTAGGATTGTTCTATGGTCTTTTGAATCTTTAACATCAAAGAATCTTTGAACTGATGGCCTACAGTACCACAAAATTAGAGTTATCTCTTGCGACAACAAAATAAAATTGATCAATGAATTCCGCAAGGTTATGATAAATAACTACGCAAAATTACAAGTACTTACAAATATGTGTCCATCTTGTTGGACGTCCGACGCTGCGTTTGCCGATCCGTGGCCGTCTGTTCCTCTGGCTATATGACCTATATTTATTTAAAAACCTATAAGTTCGTAATGATGTCGTAAAAAATAAAAGCAAAGTTTTTAATCCGTTTCATATTTATGTATATATATGATATACTTAAGTTTTATATTCATAATTGACGCTGGTTTTATCTATTAACAACATAGTCAATTTTAATTTATCACGATACCTACTTTCTTCCTATTTTAGGTATTACTTTGAGCTATCTTAAATGAAAATGCTCTTTGCCATCCGCAGAGCTTTCATAGTATGTGACACTGTACTTGATCATCATTAAAATTTTATGAGTAAATTAACATTTCAGTAGTACTTTGGCAGGATTTTGCATACTATTGTTTTTGTTTGTAATGAAGCTATTAATTTTAAAGCATTACTTTTACGAGGGTTCAATTTATAGTTCCTTATTGTAGACGTTAAGGTTTAATGATGGAAAACCATTAAATTTTCAGGAATTAACACATAATATACATTTTACCACCATTAAGTCATGGTTTGCCATCATTAAATCATGTAATCAAAACTCAGTAGTCTACATTATTAATAATGAACTGGATTATGTCATACCATAAACATTTTTTCTTCGTTAAGTCTAAATAAAGATTCCGATATAAATAGAGTTTCTAGTAATCGTGGTGATTATACCATTTACCTCAAGACCTTTCTTGGCCCATATCAACTATGTAGTTCGTAAAATGAGATGAAATGATAATTTCACATCAAAAACATTTGTTTTTGGATCACTCAAACAATAATTGCACACACATAAATCTATCAATAACAACTTAGAAACTTCCATTCAGCTCTTTAGAAAAACAAGCAATTCATCAAACATTCAACCCTTCCAGGGAATCTGCGAACACACCCGAGATAGAACGCAAAGATACCGCAAACGTGATCTTATTAAAACTTTTGCCGACGGCTTGTTTTTCAGACTTTCGTAGGGCAGTTTTACACGTGAAAACATGTTTAATAAGATTTATTAGAAGATAATTTCCGTCATCATCATCATCATCATTTTAGCCATTGGACGTCCACTGCTGGACATAGGCCTCCCTATATGACTTCCAGTTATTCCGGTCGGATGCCACTTGCATCCACCGTGAACCGGCAGCTTTTATAAGATCATCTGTCCACCTTGTTGGTGGACGTCCGACGCTGCGTTTGCCGATACGTGGTCTCCACTCGAGAACTTTTCGGCCCCATCGGCAGCCATTGGACGTCCACTGCTGGACATAGGCCTCCCTATATGACTTCCAGTTATTCCGGTCGGATGCCACTTGCATCCACCGTGAACCGGCAGCTTTTATAAGATCATCGGTCCACCTTGTTGGTGGACGTCCGACGCTGCGTTTGCCGATACGTGGTCTCCACTCGAGAACTTTTCGGCCCCATCGGCCATCCGTTCTCCTCGCTATTTGGCCAGCCCTTGCCACTTCAAAGAGCTAATCCGTTATCTGTCCTACCTGGTAATAATTATGTAGACTAGCTGTCCCGCTCGCGGCTTCGCGTTATCTACTATCCTTATCACGTAGGGGTATGAAAGTCGAGTTTTCTTCCACTTAGCCAACACGGCTCTTTACGTAAAAAGTAAAAGTTCAAAGGGTTTCTAAAATTTAAAATATTATCGCGGTAACAAGTTTCAAAAAGGCTTTAGTCAGAAACCTTCATTATGAAAACATACATCGAAAACTATTTTAATAAGATCGCAAGAAAATAACCATTATTTTTCTTTTCAACATTCTGATATTTAAGTGTATGAATATTTTGGTTTCCAGAAATATTTTCGTAATTAAAAAATATTGTAATTCTTCATTTCAGCCGCTGAAAATTTAATTTATGAGAATACAGTGTACGCTGTTTCATATTTATATTTATTTACATTATGTTTTTCACAATATCAAAATGTATACAATTTACCGACGATCTGATTAAAGTAGAAGGTTAATGGTAGGTATATCAAATTATTTTCCTTTAATCAGTTAGTTCATTTTGTTAGTTGGTGGACGCTTAGTCAACCTATTTTTCTTTCTTTCTTAATTTGCAATAACTTTTAACGCCAAACGGGAGTAAAACTATTCTCTATTTGATCAGCAATCAACAGTCAAATTTTCTAGTTATTATAATGGACCCTGTGCTTAATTAAGCGCAGTGGCACAATTTGCATGTGTCAAGTGTTTAAATGAAATTACAATGTTATAAGTTGTTATGCTTATGATCGCCGTTTTGACGATTGAGTGCAAGTTAGTTTTGATTATGTTTTATCATTTGTATACTAATATATTCTATATTATAGTATAAATGTAAATTCTTAGTGAAACTTAAGCGAATCTGTTAAAGGATCAGAGTTAAATAATTAAATTAATTCCTAATGTTTTATTTACTATCTATTACAATTAAACTGTTATTTTACCTTTCTACAAATAGCTAAGACTTCTGAAAAAATATCCACGAACCTTTATTCTATGCAGAAATCCACCTGCTTTATCAGTTTTACTTTGATAATCTGCCAGCTATTACTAGGCACGCCTTAGAATTGAATTATTCATTGCGAGTGAGGTTTAATAATTTCATGCTGAAACTTGATATGACACGCATGGCTATAATAGTATTTATCCTCTAACATCACCATCATCACCTATATCATATATATCACACTAATCATCATCATCATCACCATTTACGTTCCCACTGCTGGGACACAGGGAATTCTCTCTTGACGAGAGGTTAGGCCTTAAATCACCACGCTGGCCAAGTGCGGGTTGGTGAATGACACAATGTCCTTCAAACTTTTTCAAAATTCTCATAAACGCCGGTTTCCATATTTGCCTTAACCGTTAGAGCACAGCAGAGAGATTTTATAGCACACATAATAAAAATAGTAAAATCAGAGGTGCGCGTCGGTGTTTGAACTCGTGGGTTGAACATGAAAGTCGAGTGTGCTTCCACTTAGCTAACACGGTCCACGGCAATATTGTGCAATATACTTACAAAAAATTAATTGATAAATAAGTATGTACATACAAAAAAAAACTTTAATTATTTTCAATGAGAACCGCGCGCGCGACCTGAGAGACGCTCACTCCTCCTGATAAAGACTGCTCTTGTTGTGGTCGAAACGTCGAGAGTTGTTTAACTCCCGTGTAAATACGTGAGTAATTCCCGTTTTATAAAATGAAGAGATTAAAAATATCTTAAAAACAACATCCGACACACAGAGACAAATTCAGTGAGAGAACCACCATTTCTTACTCTGTGACGAGGGTATCTAGCTTTGCATAAAGCCATTTAACTTTATTGCCTGAACCTTTGTAGACGTGACTACAATTGTGACATGAGCTATGTGCTTTGTACTGCCCGTAGCCTTTCAAAGCTTATACTGGAATTGTAAACACAATTCGTAGAAATGTTGGTCTAGAATTTATACGAACTTGACTCGAATTTGAATGTCAACACCTTTTAAGAATAGGTTTTTGAGGTCTTAGGTTTGTTAGATTAATTTAGTTGGTTTGATATTTGAGAGTGTCACAACAAAAGTCATAATATTATATTAATAGATAAAAGAAAATATCTACGTACAAAGTTTTATAAAAAGTTTAGTGGTCTATTTGCTCTGAGGCAAATAGGCTCTTGAGAGGATATCTTTTTACTTTTAGAAAATACTTTGGTTTTGGCATAAAACATGAATAAATAGGTAACTCTGCGTTTTAATATTTAAAAAGTATTAAAAGTATCCTATGTCCTTCTCCTGTTTCTAAGCTACCCAATAATTTCAGCTAAGTCGTTTTAGTCGTGGTTGAGTTACTAATGTTCTAACTAACACGACTTTATTTAAGATATACAGATGTACCTAATAGGCGAGACAAAAAGCAAACATGTAGAAATATATTTTTAAAAGATATAAGCAAATGGCTCTAACAATACTTAAAAGTTACCTAACAAATTGGATTTGATCCTAAAACTTATAGTATTCCCTTATAATGTGAAGAATACCCCCTTAATGCGTTTAGTGCCATTTCTTACGTACAAAAGAGCTCTTTTTAAGTTCTTTGTTTCGTTACTGTCGAAGTTTTGGTATTAAAAAGACAACCATAGCGGAAGATCCTAAACTGTGGTACAGTCAATGAAATAAATTGTAGTAGATTTGGTGTACATTGACATTATATCTGGATTTTAAGTTAGAATATATATAATTCATGAATTATTTTGTCTTCTTTTTCACTATGGTACTTAAAATAATGTTAAATTAAATACCTCTGAAAAAAACAGAAGGAAACATGACAGTGAAAATCACATGATTCTAGTCCAGATACCTATATTAAAAAAAAACTTCTATCAGATTAAAATATACGTAAAAAACCTTCAAGCTTTTATATCTTTCACTTGAATCTTTATCTTATAATAATGGAACATTTCTAAATACACATTCCAAGAAGTTATGTTTAATTATTCAAATATATTTATTCTAATTCTAAAATAATATCTAACAAAAATACTTTTAAAGCAATTGTGAATAAGCTTTAATACAAAGAAGAGCAAAGTTAATGATACCGTTTATCTGAATTACTTTTGTAACATTTGGCTTGGAATATAAAAAGTCTAAGGATTCCGTCTTATACAACTATCTTCACCATCGTGCTTATTTGATTAAAAATATGTTTTATTTAATTTTATATGTCAATAAATATATTGCAAATGGGTTGCTTAACAATTTCAGTCTAGGATACCATTAAATAATTATAGTAAATTACAAAAAAATATTTTTAAGATTCAATAAAGAGGTACTTTTAGTAATCACGCTAGTTAAATAAAAACAATCAATAATTTAATAATCCCGGACTAAAATTTGTTAAGCAACCCATTGCAATATAATTTATCAACATATTAAAATGAATATAATACGTTTAATCAAATAAGCAAGATGGTGAAGGTCGGTCTAAATATAACGGGATCGTCAACTTGAAGGTTTTGCTGACTGTACAAACAAAATGGAAGTTATCCTCCGCATAACAACAGAGCTCGGATCCTTTTCAATAATAAGAGGTTGTTCTTAAATTTACAAAGTACCATTAATTACAACATAAATTTTCAGTTAGAATAAAACAAAAGACCTTCAAAGACCCTATTCAATTAGGTTTTATATTCTGTTCATACTTAATAAAAATATTACCATTTATTAGAAAATGGTAAAGAAAAAATACAAGATCACAGCGTGACCTTGAGTGGGTGTTTTTTCATTACCTGAAAACTGTTAAAGTATGTTAATCTTAATTTCTATGAATATTTTGTATTCTATGGAGAAATTTCTATAACAATCAATTATTTTGGTAAGAAATTATTATAACTAACTTTTTTCTTCAGTCATACCTAGGTTATGTAGACTTCTTCGGGAATTATCGACTAAAGACCCCACATTAGATATCTATCATGATAATTTTGCAACATTTAAAAACAAAATCCACAGGGCTTTATGCCCATCTAAGTAAGTATAGTAAAACCATTTCTAAAATGAACGCCCCTCTACCGAATTCTGAATTTTTTTTTTCTGTGTATTCTGTTTTTCTGTATTTCCTCTCACACGTTGAAATCATCACGGTTTTGTGGAGGGGAGTTCATTTTTAGAATGGTTTTACTATAACTGTGTTTTTTTATTATTTTTTATTTTTATTTTTAATTATATATAATATAATTATATGTATAAATACATTATATTTATTTATTATATACATATATTTTATTTAATATGTATAATTATAATGTAATGTTTAAGTATTAATTATTCCAATATTTATTTTGTAAATTATTGACATTTAAGTATATTTTCTAGTATTTTTGCCTTGTTTATGCCTTAAATTTTAAGCATGCTGTGTTCATCTATAATTAGAATAACATGAATTTATAGAACTCTTAAATAGTGAATTTTTACATTGTGTCCATGTTTATTCTGTTGATGTTCCTAAATAAATAAATAAATAAATAAATAAATCTTATAAGGACGTATTCGTATATGTTGACAAATCTTGTGAACTACAATAATGTAAAAAATTTATATAAATAAATTTTTTTCTTTGTACAATCAGAAGACTATATTTTTATGCTGTAATGTTAAATTAACCTTAGACGTTTATTTTAAAACTAATAAGGTTTTTTTAGATAAAATAATCTTATATTCAATTTCAATCGTTCGATCGTTGAATCTATTACTTTCTCGAGTCAATTTACATACCCACGATAGCCTGACCGTTTATAAGCTTACCCACGGTCAGTCCAAATTTTAGAAATACTATGCGGGTACTTATAGCTGTGGTTCTACCAGCTAAATCACTATTTTTTACTACACGGTTTTATTTTAAGTTGAAGATTAAACTGTCTTTAAAATATAGAGATTTATGAAAATAATTTATTATAAAAGGTAAAATGTGGTAAAACAAACTAAGTAGATTTAAATAGTTTATTTTGCCGTAAACCGCTAATTATTTATTTGCCATTTAAGATCATCAGCTTATATCTATAAAAAATAATGCTAGTTTTCATTCCAACTTTATGACTTAGGTACGAACGGCTGGGCAGATTAAGGTGCTTTTGGTTTTAAAATAGCCGTAGTAGCTAGGAAAATTTTAAAAGGTGAGATTTTAAAAGGTGATTTATATAATAAATATCTTAAAAAATTAAGTATACTTAAACATAAATTAAATCTCGTAGTTCGAATATCTCACATCAATATTTTTGATGTTTTTCAGACTAGGTTATATCAAAATATCCAGCCTACGATAGTTTAGATATGAATTATCATATTTTCCATTACCATGATGGAGTTACTGAACTGTTTCCTTCACCCTGTCATGTAGTCCCGGGCAGGCCTAACACACTCCATTAGTGCCTGATTTATTACAGCTCGCTAAAAGGGTCCCTCAAGGAACGATCCTTGGTCCCTCTTTGTACGTATCACTCACATTAGTTGTATGGAAATTTTGGATCGTAACGATAGTATCGTAATTTGTTTTTGCGTTGACATTTTTACGAATGGAATGTCTTAAGCAAACTTGAGCGTGGGTTTGGGGTTCTTATTTTACGAGGGTTTTCTGCTTCCAGCTATTTATTTTGGTAAGTCTTGACACAAATAAATTGCTGTAGAGTTTGAATATGTATATAAATCATGAGTTGGTGTGATACATACTTATTTAACATTATATAAAATATACAATTGATTTCAGTAATGTCTCTATCAACTCTCGTGAACTTGCTTCATCTTTTTCCCTCAGAGTTGAAGGATCGTCATAGATGATGACGTCATCATCATTTGTATCCACCGCGTTCAAATTATTGTAGTTTGGGGAATGCCACCGTTTATTCTCACAATTTTCTTTATTACCTACTTAGTCTGCGCTTCTCAAGCATGTCTGTCTGGCTTTTTATAGAGCATATTTATTGCCCAAAGAAGTAAATTGTCGTAGTAGTATAGATTAATTACTTGGAAGACCTTGTTAAACTTCAAATTAGTGTATAACGTTACATGGGATATAATTTTTATTTATAAAAATTCAATTTTACTTTAGATTTAGCCAATTATTTTGCTTCATGTAGCTTTGTTCGTGTGTTATAGTTTTTCCACAGAAAAAAAAGATTCTCGATAAAAGAAATATATATAGAACACTAGCTGACCCGGCAAACGTTGTTTTGCCATATAAATAAAAAAAAATTAGGGGTGGACTACCCCTAACATTTAGGGGGATGAAAAATAGATGTTGGCCGATTCTCATAGATACCGGATAAGCACAAAAAATTTCATCAAAATCGGTCAAGCCGTTTCGGAGGAGTATGTCAACGAAAACTGTGACACGATAATTTTATATATTAGAAGATAATCATTTCTTCGCCGAAATTATTTTTTACCTCGAATAAAATTTAATATAACTTTTTAGAAATGTTTGCGTAATGTCAACATAGAACAAAAGTAATAATCTTCAGTGAGGAATATTATTGTCGAGGCGAGTCGCTATCTTGTTATTAACATTAAGTTTTAATTATATTTTTGCACTCAGTGAGACTTACAAAACTTATCTACTGAAATTTCTAGTTGAAAAACTTGGCTTTTTTAAAATGCCATCAAGAAAGTTAATATAATTTTTATGACGCTGTGATAGTGAATAATTTATCAAATTCCTCCAAGAACTTGTGTATTAAAATACCTAATTATTATTTCTATGAATTGTTAATGCTGCTACTTTTAATAGTTTGGACCATGTTCTTTAAGATAACATGAAAACTTTGTCAATTTTCCTAAATTTAACTTTGTCTGCTATTATTCTAGTAAGGTCAGAAAAGTCATTTTTATTACTGACATAACATGTCCTTTTTACTTTCTATGAATATGGCGTATTTATTCCTCACGATGTTTGCCTTCACCATTAGAGCACGGTCTTAAAAATATTATTTTTCAAGAAGAAAAATACACAGTTGCGTGGCGAGGTTTGAGCCGGCCTTTGGAAATATTTTAGTATTCTCCCACCTAGCTAATTATTTATATTATTTATAATGGATTACCGCAACGTAATACTCGAATCTATTCTAACCATCCTTAAAAAGCTTTTTTTTACTAACTGTACGAGTGTACGCAATCTAGAAAATGGTCACCCTTGCAAACATAGGGTAGAGACAACCTCCGCTTTGTCCTTTCATTGTATTATTTACAGAGTAAGAGGGATGTGAAACCACTTAAAGTTATATACGGCCTTGTGAGAATAAAGGAAATATTTCGGTTGGTAAATTGGGTAATGCCCCGGGTACGATGAAAGAAGCATGTAAATTAAGGAAAACTTAGGAAAGTCATTCAAACTTAATGAAATTGTAATTTATTTACCAATTTATGTTGTTTTGCTGAATGATGGAGCATTATCAGCTAATAATGTGATGTTTTGGCTAAGTGGGGCACACTCGACTCAATTGTATTTATATTATATTAAGTAAATCTGAATCTAAAACCGGTAAGAGTTCGAGCTTATGATGCTTTGTGAACTGTCCAGCAATCTTATATGTAATGTAACAGCTTTTTCAATTTTCATAGTTTATTACGTACAAAAATCACCATTACATTTTTACGTTTCACCCAAACCAGTCAAAAATCGCTTGTACCTAGCGACTGACTGTGAACTATCTGAATTTTTTAGTTCGTTTCGATTGTGCCAGGTGTGTCAACGTATTATCGTTTTTTATTTGTTCAGCTCAAAATTGCGATGTAAATTTAACTTTTTATTATTCAGACTGCACGAGGAAGAAAGATATCATCATAAAGGGCAATCTCCGTACATCTGTTATACCTACTCGGATTTTAGGCGGTTCAAGAAAAGAAGGACAGAAAAGTATTTGTGTATTACAAATTAAACAAAACAGTGACATTTAATAACTAAAAATAATACCAGAACTAAACATAATGACACAAATTTTTACCTTGTTAAATATAAAAAGTTTGTATAAATTTTATTTAAACAACAACATTAATCTTTAGTTAGTAGATAAGTTAATTTTTTTAAATCATTCGCACAAAAACGGGCGTTTATCGTAAAATAATTTATACAAATAATTACAACTGTTATTGTATGACTCAAACATGATGGAAAACATAATAAAGAATTAACATCTATTTCATTTTAAAAGCCGACACTAGTGCGACAAAAATGCTAAAAAGAAAGAAATTCACGCTTTCTCGGCACGCCGCTAACTTTATAACATTTGGAACATATTCAGGCAATAATTTTACGATATTCAAATTGCATTTTACGCCATAATTCTAAAAGTTCCCGCACTACGAGGAATCATGTGTAATATCTTTTGAGTTACTGACTCTTGCGTATTATAAAAGCTATCCGTATTAGTTTGAACGAAATCCTTCTGCGGAAATGGTGTTCATTGAACTTCAATACTTTTGCTTTGGATTTGATCTACTTATTAACGTTAACCCTTATTCTTTTTCCTATTTCCCTTCATTTCAGTTTTTATCATGCGAAAATTATGCGAGGCTATTTATCAGAAATGAATTGATTATATATAAAGAAAAAAATTAGTGCGTAATAAACATGAATGAATGAATGAATGAACACTTTATTGTACTTATAAAATAAAAAACATAGTAACAAAACTTAATGCTATCTAAAAGTAAAAAGTACAAAGGGCGGCCTTATCGCTGAAAGCGATCTCTTCCAGGCAACCGTATAACCGTGTAACATGATTATGGTTGTTGGTACAGAAAACAAATATTCATAAATATTCAAAGAAAGAAAAGGAATCTAGATAATAGCACACATCAACAAATCACTGAAAGCAGTCATTGATCAAGACTATAGAGTAATATACAGCGAAATACCAAAATATCCGCAACAACCTAACCAGATTTAGGGGCGTCTTAATTCGGCCAGACACCAAAGAGTTATTACTGACTGAGAACAGTGACACAGAATAAACAATCACAGAACCACTATTCTAGGGGCCCTCGCTGGTATTATCTTTGTGAGATTGTAATTCGTGCTTGCAGAATCCGGTTTTATCCGATTATTTTATTCTATCTATTTACTACGCTTCCATTTTAATAAATGCGTTCAAAAGATGCTTATTTATTCAGTAAATTAAATAGAATATACATTTATTTAATTTACTGAATAAATTAATTATGCTAGACTTAAATAATTAATTAATTATTTAAGTCTAGCACCCGTAACACAAGCTTCGAGCTTACCACGGGGCTAGATGTCGCTGTGTAAATATTGTCCAGTAATATTTATTTATTTATTTATTTTGACACACAAGTAATACAACATAAACTTATTTTAGGACACCAGAAAATGAAATAAATATTTAAAATAGACAGTGGTCGAGCTTCGCCCTGAATCTGCGTCGAAAAAGGCATACAAACTACGAGTATAAACTGGAACTTCCAACCTTGTAGTAATGAAGTACCTATGGTTACATTCGTATTCCAGGCAGAAATTTCGTTTTTAGTATGGCTCCATTTGTAACGATTCAGTCTAAATACTTCAGTTTTCACCATTTTCAATTCCAGGGCACAAGTTTATTCTACATCTTCTGTTCCCGAATAGAATATTCCTTCAATATTTACAAAACCTTTTTCTCAAAACAATGTGTGTTGTCGTTATGCCCTAACCTTCTATAACTTTCGCTTAGTCTCGAGGGTTCCCGATAAAACGTTCCACTTGAGTAAATATCGAACCCTAATTCTGTTCTTCAATAAAGCGCTGAACAAAGACTGTTGAGTTTTTCTTTGTCTGAAATGATTTAGACATTGTTTCATTTGTTTAGGTTGAAACGAAATTTAATTAATCAAATATAAGTCACTGATAATTACTTCGAGCATTGTAAATATTTAGTATGGCGAGCATTTTTTAAATTAAATCGTTCAGAAGTTTAGTCAATAAGTTTCTGATATAAGAATTTTCACGAGTGGTTTTTTCTTTCTAATTAATTTATTTATTTGATTATTAATTGAAAGAAATATCAGGGAAAATGATGTAGTGCCTTGGACGTCAAAGATCTTGTATTTGAATTTATCTTTATTAAAATTGTTTTAAAATATTATATATATACCTATATATATTTAGCCACAAAAACGTAGGTGATCTCCGGATCTTTAGGACAAAATTTGCACAAATATGTATCTGTAAAAAATTGTCGTGGGTTCGAACCCACGACTTCCGGAATGGAAGTCGAGTGTGCTCCCAATTAGCCACACAGCTGTTGGCAGCTATCATTTTACCAAACAAGCTCTTCAGTTCAGTTTGTAAATTATTATTTTTGAGCTGTTGCAATGACTTGTAAAATAGACCTAGTCCACATTCTTCCCGCGATATTCGGCCCGAATACAAAAAAAATCTAAAATTTTGTGAAGAAATAACGACACAGTCGATAGATACTACGTAACCACAAACGTTCTCGAAGATATTAAAACAGAAATTCCTATTTCAAATGGTTACCCAATTTCGACCTCATTCATACGATACAAAAGGCCCAAACTGTAATAACTACATAACGTAGTATTTTCATCGAAATAGCTTTTCGATTTTGTATCTAAGCTTCTAAGACATAGAGTCTTTATTAGGAAATATGTTGCTCGCGTGACATACGGGTATAAAGTTTGGCCGTGATTGTCAATGTGTCGGAAGGCCCGAAACAGAAACGTAAATGACAGTCGCCTTGCTTATTGAGAAAAGTTAGGATTGGGCTGCTTTTGGTATTCTAAGAATTATGTACGAGTATGTAGATAATTTTGAGATTGAAAAGCTTATTTTCAATTATCAAAATAATTATACTAAATCTAAAATCCAAGATTCCTTTGTGATGTCAAAAGATCAACAGGGTTTCTTACGATACTCTTCGCTCATTTTATGGATTTTGAAAGACATTGTGACTCTCTAGAGGAGTGTCCATGCAGTTGGAACGAAAATAGAGGTGATTGTGATTCTAAATCCTTTAAGTATTTGGATGAAAAAGCCATCGCAAAACTTACTTTGCTGGTACAATCGGTTGAAGCTTCAATCCCGGATAAGTGTTAACCACAAGTATGCCTACTTGCCTACTTATTGGCTTAAAGTGTCTTGGCCAGCCACTTACCACAAGATTGCGGGGGCTAATACTATCTCTACCATACCAAGACGCAAAAGCATTGCGTATTATTTCTTTCTCTCTCTAAAGACTTAAAGGAAATTGCGTTCCATTATACGATCCAGTCTAAGAGCTGTATCGCGCAATCCTTTCAACAATTGACATTTAATTTAGCGGAATCAGACAAAACAATTTAGAAGACGTTTTCAATATAGCTTGTTATCCAAAGAGGGTTAATTATGTCCTAGTAATATACTTACCATATTTTTTATTGAACACACAAACTGCCGTGTTTGTTCGTATTGAAATTGAGCTTGTAACGAATCACAGCGAAAGGTTAAAAAGGAGTGTGAGAATATTTTGTAGACACACAAGTTAATCATGGATATAAAAATCTGATCACGTTATCCGACACCCCTGATCAACCAATTCCTCCGTTAACCCCTTAGTTGGATATCGAACTTAATTCCATGGGTTAGTGGTTTGAGAACTAATTTTCTATTAGATAAAGATCTGCAAAAAACTTCCGTAGCACGTATACTCATGTTCACAAGTTACATGTTATTGTCTTAGACCCTTGACTGACACTAGGACGCGACATTTTTCTCTGTATGCTGCTTATACTTTAAAAAAAACAAGAAGTAAAAGTTATTATAACGTGCGCAATTGAAAATGAATTCTGTAAATGGCGGCGGGTAGGTATGGTACGATTGGCAAAACAAGGATAAAAGTATAGACAGCGATAGAGAGTGAGCGAGAACGCATGCGAGCGGACGCCATTTACAGAACTCATTTCTAATTGCGCACGTTATATCATAATCTAATCATAATCACAACCCATATAACTTCACATATCTGATTACTGAACTCTATCCTAATCTATCCTAAAATCCTGTCTTAGGCACTATTACAACCATAACCAAGATTACAACGATTATTCATAAGACCAAACATAACATTTTAATAATAAAAAAATAGTGTTAAAAGAAGTATTTACTCAGTTTACCAGTAAAAGATTAAATTTAATAGCGCATTTTAACAATGACTTGCAGAAAATACTACTGATTGATTTTAAAATTATACTCTTTTCCCGAACATAATTAACTTCTGTGAGCGACTGTACAGCCCAGCCAATCAGTTCTTTTCACTCGGGGCAATGTGAATTTAATTTTGCTCACCAATTGCTTACGGTTTTTTCGCTTTTCCTTTTAGAAAACCGATTTAACCCTAGATCACTAAACATTAGTCTCACAGGCGACACGGTGCCCACGCATTTGCTGTTTAGGTATGTTGCCGACACTACCCCTCCCCACCACGCTCAGTACCTTCCTAATTTAGCGTTTTAGTACCACGTGCGCACTCATTACGTCCGCACACATTTTACTTCCGGAGTTTTGGCGAATTGTTAGTCTCACAGACTAATGATTAGTGATTACGCGTGTAAATTATAAAGGAAAAAGTTGGAAGGAGGAAAGATATAAAGGCCAGTATCAAAGATATCTTGCAAATAGAAAATGTCGTGGCTAGTACTTCTCAAGCACAGCTAAAGAAACGTAAAATTTGCGCAGTTTGCCCATATCAGAAGCACAGGATGACCAAAGTATATTGCCACTCCTGCAGGAAGGCCATTTGTGGCGAGCATACCATTGCTGTCTGCTCAGACTGCCAGGATTAATATTTTAATGTGTTTTAAAAAAAAAAAAAAAAATAACCTAGCATGTTACCTACTTTTTTTAATTAATAAATGTCATTTCAAGTAAAATATTATCGTTTTGTTTTGTTAGTCAGAGAGACTAATATTTAGTGACTGTGTAACTCGAAAATATGTTTAGTGAGCTAGGGTTAAATGGAATTCCAGTGGGGTTTAGTTAGAATAGTGCTGTATCAATTTAGGTTATAATATGAAAATGTTTTTTTTAGGTTTAATTATACGACTATTTTCTTGTTTACTGAAAAAATTACAATATGCGGTAACTATAACGTAATAATTATGACAATCAAAATATTTTTTCGAAATGCAAGTGATTCTAATATCAATTAAACTATATTGTAAACAAAGTTTGATGTGCTTGTGTTCCATGCAAGTTTCAATTCTAAAGTATTTATTTCATATTATTGTAAAGACCGCTTGAAGTACAGTTGCTTTCCACTCATGCAAAACATTCTTATAACATCCGAAAAGCTAATTTTACACGATGTTTCTTTAAAAATTAACTTACAGATACCATTTAATAACAAGGTGTGCTACATTGACCAAACTTCAAAGACGTCATCTCTCACATTCCCATTCTCAACCCAACCCAATATATCCTCTCCTACATTACCTTAAAACCGAAATTCCCTTACATGTATTGACTGTACGCACAGCATAGGAGATAAGTCTCTACATGAGTGCTGATAAGATTGTTTTTTGTTTACAGATGAGAGGTTCAAGACTCTGTGAAGCATGAAAGTGGAGTTATACACAGGTGTATGAGTAAGGATGGTGGCGTTACTTATTGGGACGCTAGGCGCACTGGCTCTGATCACACGGACAGGTAAACCTTTGAAGGTTTTATTAAATCAACCTGTTATCGCATGGAGGCTGCAATGTATATAAATTAGTAAGGTATTGGTTATTTATATTTTCCTGCTTCTTTACGAATAAGAACTTAAAGCCGGTATAAGTTATATTTAAAACATTCTATAAACTATTATTCCGGGTGTCTGGGTGTTATTATATGTATAATAAAAAATATCTATCTATGTACGTATATTATATTAAGTATATCAGAAATCTAGCACCCGTAACACAAGCTTCGAGCTTACCACGGGGCTAGATGTCGCTGTGTAAAATTGTCCAGTAATATTTATTTTATTTTTATTTTATTATTATTAATAATCATTATGAATGTACATTTAATTCATACAGCTATATTTTTGTAAACTAGCATGGTTTTTAACAATATGAGACCATATAACGGGTAACGTACCATGATTTAACTGTTTTTGAGTTTCCCGATATTTCGGCACTACTTCAAGCGCCATTGTACAATTACCCGTTTCATGTTCTTATTTGTTAAAAATTATGCTTGTTTAAAAGTAATAATCTTTACAGATTATATACAAACATAATGCTTATAAATATTAATTAAATATAACTTTGATCGAGCGAGTCGTTTTCTTTTATGGTTTGTTTTTGTATGAGTCATTTTACAGAATTTTGTCGTTATACTTTGTACTAGTATGCAAAATGTCAGCTTCCTCAAAGGAGCGGTCTCTTCGCAAAGCCACAGATGCTCAGATTATAAAGGAATACTATTGAAATCCTTCGTGGAATTAAAATTCCCAAAAATACAAATTTCGCAACGAAACACTGAATTGAAAAATATTTTAATCATAATTGCTCAGAGATCGCCACCTGTTTTATTTTCAAAATGGCGAAGGAAAATTGTTTCATGCGAGGTCCACATCTAACATAGCTCCATAGTAATTCACCATTCTCCCGAGGATAAATAACTGCCGTTTGTTTTGGGTTCGCTCGCATGGACCACTGTTTCCGTTTGTAAACTAGTCTCGACACAAATAAACAGGTTTTTCACTTAGGTACCTACTCTACAAACTGTGCTTTGTTTATGACGGAATTCGTATTATTTTTCACACATAATGTTGTTTATAATATTTTGACAAAATGTATTTTAAATCTTAAGATCTTGAAAAGTGGATAATATTAAATATCTTTTTACACTATGGGTTACAATATTTATCTAGATTATAGTCTATTTTCATCAAGCTTAAAGGTATAACATAGGGCTTAACCTATGCTATTAGTTTTTTTACCTAGTAGGGCTACCTTATGCAACATTGTGGTCGTATTTAATCTAAATTAACTATTCCTAATAATAGGTATGCGATATCATTTTAATACCTAAAATAATCAAATACATTTTATTAATAACTAGCTTTTCGCCTCGTGGCTTCGCCCGCGTTTTAATATATAAATTGTAACGTATGTGCTTCTTCTGGTTCTAAGCTGTTGTGGTTGAGTTATAAATAATGTATATGAAAATATAAAAGATAACTAAAGAAAATAATTGTTTTTATAATTTCGTACTAAATTAAGATGTTGTATCCAGACAAGCTTTATATTTCAATTAAACTATAAAGCAAGTCTAAAAAAATATACAAGATAAATTAATTTGTGTAACTACTATACTAAATAATAAAATAACACATAAAAATACAAAACCTGATTAATCTTGGGCCAGAATTACACAATTATTTGTAGTAAATTATAAAATGCTTTGTTCTTACTTTTTGCTTTTGAAGAAGTAACTTTTACTAAGCAAACCTTGGTTTGCTTATAATTATAATTTCAGCCGTCGACCGTAAAAAATAAAAAAATTGAACCAATAAAAAAAATTATACGTAAATTAAAGGCGAATTTCGGTGAAAAAAAAACTAGTTTTTACATAACACTTCACCGCGCAAAGTGTACATAAATTACTCGAACCATTCATGCCCCTTTTCACCCTTTCACGGACCCTTTTTATCGATATCTCTAAGACTATTTTTGAAACTCCATAGTTTCAGATTTGCCTAGTTGCGATTGTTGATCTTGTTATTATGGGTAAGGTTAACGCACTTTCAATAGATTTTTGTCGTTGAAAACAATATTTATAATAGTGTTTTAGCTACCATCATCATTTCAGCATTCAGACGTCCGCTGCTAATAGCAGATACACAGACAACTTGCTTGTTTTTTATTTTTTCTAATAGAACCAGTGGTTCTTAGTGCGTTCAAACAAACAGACTCTTCAGCTTTATAATATTAGTATAGATTAGATTCAATTTAATAAGATCTATTAGCACGCTCAGTAGACAATCGTTAAAAGTATATACGTAGTGTTTTCAAGCTACCTAATTATGAAAGTTTGCCCACGTACCGCCCGTAAATCTAACTGGAGCGAAGTAACAAAGAAATTTGAATTTTGTATGTAAATGGTGTTTTAATGAAGCGTCTCTATCTTTCGTCGCTTAAAGGTGCCTTCAGAAGTACTTCATCATGATTGCTCGTAGCGTAATAGTATCCGACTTGAATTCTAACGTGATTTATTTTATTTATTATTAATATTTCATATATTTTGTTCAAAAACTATACGATGCTCATAGCAATGTGTAAAGTTTGAATTATTGAAAAGGTACTTCCGAAAATCCGGTTGTTTGTTCCTTCGGTCCTGTGGGAAATTTACTGGATTTTTAATAAAATTTCCCAAACTTCCTCAGAATGTTGCCCTGATTTGTTGTACGTACGAGTATATACCTGCCTTCAATAAATTACCTATACATGTTTTTATTATTGCCTAGTACTAAGAATAATTCTTAATAAATGGGTAAAATAAAATTATTACCAACCTATTTAAACTTTTTCAAATAAAGGTGAAATTTTTCAAATAAAGGTGAATTAATAATCCATTATACCCATTAACTTATTCAATAACCATTAGCTATAAATCTGTCGAGAATGAAACATTGAATAATATAATTAAATTTCCTCAATTTATCTGATCTACTCGTAAAAGTAACCAAAACTTCGGTTTGTTCATAAATCAAAAAATACCAGATTAGAGTGAATCCGCTGAAGTTTTCAAGTAAATCAACCTCGTTCACTGAGTACGCAAGATTAGCAAAATTTCTCTTTAGTGTTGACGAATAGACTGCAAGACTTGGTGTGCAAATAGTGCAGTCAGCCTATCATCATCATCAACTAATATAAAATCCCACTAAGGGACACGAGCCTCAATAGGACAGATTATATTAGGGGATTATTATTAGATTGGTTGATCCTATTTTTGGTTTTCACTGCAGCGATGTTGTTGAGACTTTGGCATCAAAAAGCTTAGTAAAAACTAAATCAGGATTTTATTTGGTTATGGCACAGTTTTAAAATGAAACGAGACGACTATTGGGGTTTGACCTACTTTCATAAAAAGGGAATTCTATCACAAAATTGTATATTTGTAAAAAACAAGGCCGAAACGAATGCTGAACGCATTCTAATTAAAATTGACTAAGCTACTAAGCATGTTTTTAAGTATTGTGCTGAACCCCAAAAAAAATATTTATCCGTAGCTTTATAACACTTGTGAAACAATCTATATGATTCCTGCAGATATTGAAGATGCTCAAAACAAAATAATATTGAAACATTTTCCGATAACTTCAAGTGGAACTCGTCGAAGCAAGCCTTCGAGAGTACAGCTAAACGTCCACTTTTGTCTCAAAACATTGCGACTATTCAGACTAAAGACATCTATTGTTTTCATCTCTGAGTTATGGCGCAATACAACTATGAAACCGAGTATGAAACATCCTTTGTTTTAAAGTAAAAATAGCGCGGAATTTTCTCGACTATACAAGGGGATTTAATATTGAAATAGCATTGTGTATTGTGTGTGTAGGTACTTTGTATTGAACTTTTTTAAAGAACTTGTAGGGGTGCACGTGAATAATGAAAAATAAAAATTAACAAAATTAATTTGGTAAATATAATAGTTGGTGTGTGGTTCTACTTACAGACTAGTACAAACTTAGACCTTATGTGTATGCCTTTAAATTGAATAAGGGATTAAAGTAACAAAAGACGGGCAGTAATGTTAATGCTGTGAATTTTTATGATGATGAATGCACACAAATATTTTCGATTCCTTAAATTTCTTTCAGCGTTTTTTTTTTCGTAGTCTCGCTAATCCAGTCTGTTGACCTACTTAGCACCCTGATCAAAGAGGTTATTCGTGCGTATAACTTTCATTAAAGAAAAAATACATACATACAGAATTTAAGTTTAGTAATCGTTATACTGAAACAACTGGAATATTTCTAAGAGGAAAAAAACCTTAAAATCCATATAGCAGTTGATGTATGAAGGTTGAAATAATAAATAATGATGACTCTATTAATTATTAACAAAGGTTAATTAAAGTTAAATAAAAAAAATGTATTTTAATTTAGACAAAATTAAATAAAAAAATATTAATTTTATAATATATTTAGTACCTCGGTACACAAGCTTTCAGCTTTCCACTGGGCTATATGCTACTTTGTGGAATTTCCAAGGTTTATTTATTTATAAGTAACTGTCACTAACGCTGTCATTTGTCCACAGGTTGTACCGACAACACCAACAGCCTAAGTGCCGATGGAGTGCCTGAAATAGACTACACTGATGTCGACCTCGGCTTGGCTCAAAGAGGCCCGCACTTTGACCTAGCTTATTCTAGAAACGTCACTGCTTTAGTCGGAAAGACTGCTCAACTAAACTGCCGGGTTCATGACCTTGGGAATAGAACGGTAAGTTGAAGAGTCTACTAATTAATAATAAACAGTTATGCTGGACAATTCACACAGCAACATCTTGCCCTGTGGTAAGCTCGAGCTTGTTTTGCGGGAGCTAGATAGATACATAGATAGATATTTTTATTCATATTCATTTTCTCACTCAGACGGTTTCTCTGAGAACTTTGAAAAGTTTTAAAAACATGTGAGATTGACCAATCCGCATTTGACCAGGGTAGTTAATCCTAATCTCTCTCTTCAAAACAGAAGTCCCTGTATCGTAGCAGTGGGAACGTAAATGAATGTGTAATGATTCTTATTCATACCCCATAATTAACATCTTTGTTAGTACTTCTCAAGTTAAAGTAGTATTTGTATGGGTTTCTAGAAGTTAGAGCAGAAGTAGCGGATAGTTTTACAAATAGTTTCTGCAGGAAACCGGGTACTTTAGCTTGCGAACAGCATGACGGCCATTTGTCCTTCTAGAAACTTCGCCTTAGCAGCTCAACCAAGTAAAACCCATACTTATTACAAATGTTTCAAGCAAAATCTCGACATTCCGTTTATTCAAGACCAGCTTTCCGCCCGCAAATTTACAGGCGTTGAGAAATATTGCCCCGCGGTAAAAAACAGCATAGTTTTATTTTGATTTATGAGACGTATTTTATTAAAGCTAAATTATGTTTGAAAAATAAAAGCTTCTTACAAAATCCATGATAAATATTGAGTTCTTAGTTTCACATAAAATATTTATACATTAAATCTTTAAAATTGATAAGCCTCTTCTAAGGGGCTATTTATTTATATTTCTACGTAGCTTTTAAATTGTAGGTTTTATATTTTTCTGACTAAAAACTTTAATAATTTTAAGAAAATCCTTTCTTGGAAAAAGGTTCAATTTCTAATTGGATGGCTTAGTACCCTCTAGGAAGGCACTCAATCACCCTTTGAAAAAACCCTTTAAGCAATACAGATTATTTATTTTCTCCGATTTTCAAACAAAACAAATTAAAAGCAATCCCGGGTAAGCCGATTGGAATGGCGATTAATTTTCTATTTGTTTTTACTAAACCCTCTATTTCCAACGGATCGAGATTACATTGAAAATTCAACAAATTATTATATAACACCTTCTTTGTATCTTTGTGTTCCATTTTACGCATTTGTGCTCATAATTTACAAAATTAGCTATTACCTACATGCTATAGTCAAATTTTGACTCGCTAAAACTTATTTTCATGAACATTTTGATGAACTTAGCAAATTAATTATATTCATCCTTCTTTAAAAGTTGTTGGTGTGCATAAAAACTCCACTGTTTGTTAATTAAAGTTCATTACAGACCAAAAAGTTTCCACACCTCAAAACGAAACTAACAAAGGATAAATCTAGTTGAATATTTGATTTAAATTATGTTTCGGTATATTGTTCTCAGGTGTCATGGATACGGCATCGAGACATCCACCTGCTCACGTCAGGCCGGATGACGTACACGTCAGACCAGAGGTTCATCAGCGTCCATAACCCTCATACTGAAGACTGGATATTGAAGGTAGATAAATATAAAGAGATTCACCAACACTTGGCCATCGTGGTGAGGCCTAATCAGGGCGTAATGTTGAAATGTAACGGGCGATTATGATAAATTGCTGTACTTAAATCAAGTGGTCATTAATTCTGTTATTAATTTGATGATATATAGGTATTAATGTTGTGTTCATTTCACTTAGTAATTTTCTGCTGTTTTAATAGTCAGATAGTCATTTATTGGTATTAAAACATATTTACAGGTCAAATATACTGTAATAATAATTGAAATATTTAGTCAATCAATAACGCAATTGCTAAAATCAAATAAAGGATATTTTTATACACAAAAAAAGATCAAACGTGTAGAATACCTGATCGATCAGCCAAAAGCTACCTGTCCTTATTCTAACAAACTGTGCAAAATACCTACAAGGTTCTAACAAATTCATCACAGAACTTATCATTTCACATCTCGCTAAGCATCCTACCCCAAATAACCAAGAAAGACATCATTCAGCTCCATTTATCTAAGAACCGACGATATATCAACCAAGTTTTATTGCGAACGGTTGGCGTTTCTTACATAAAGTATTTTTGTGTCCAGAAACCGTTTTGGTTTTGCTTGCTTGATATATTCTCGGAGAAGTTGAAATGGAAATATTGATAAGAAAGGTTGGAAGTGGTTTGGGGTTTGGCGTTGATATTCAAATAAAATTGAATGGGATTCAGTGGGTTAGTTTTGTTCGATAGCGTGCGGACTTTCAGGAATCGCCATTGTCTGACATCCAACTATAATAACTTGTTCTTACAGCATTCTTACTCTTATTTGCTTCATACGTGCAAAACTTGTTTTATTATATTCTAGAATTCCAGTTCTAAGCTACCTCTCGACCAATTTTTGGCCGTTGGCCGTTCTTTAGTTAAAAATAGTGTAACTAACACGATTTTCTTTTAAATATTATCTTATAATTATTGATATCGCTCTTAGGGTATTTAACTAACCGAACGAACCGTTAAATATCTTTTTTTTTTTTTATCATACTTAAATAACATTTACAAAAATTAGGGTTTAAGAATAGCACAAAGAAAACCACTAAGGTTTGTGTATGCGCTGAAATAGTCTTAGTACGTAAGTGCTAAAAATTATACCTAACATACAGGTAGGGCACTACTTAAAAATTAAAGTAACACAATAATGTCTAACTTATGTTATTGAATTTTCCTAAAATTGTCTATAAAATATTTTCTTAATTTGAATCTGATGTTTTGTGGGGTTAAATTATAATATTTACAAGTTCACATGGCAGTTGGTTTATCATACGCGGCACTAGGTATCTGGCTGTTCGCTCGCCGTAAACATTGTGAGCGCGCGATGTGCACAACTTGTTTTGTGCTTGGGCACGAGTATATACAGGGTGTATAAGAACCTCTCTATAAGTTTCATCAAAAAAGTTTTTATTTAATTAGCATATAAGCATATTTCTTTAATTAGCATTTTATCTATTTCTCAATTCTATCACAATATATCATTTAGAATCATAAGTTAACAATTTAATGTAAATATGCGCTAAATATGTAATTAAGCAAAATTTTATTTTTATGATTTTATTATGTTTGTGTGTCTTAATACTCTGTATGTATAGTTTTAATACTCTTTACGTTTTTTTCAGATAAGATTCCCACAAAGACGTGACTCTGGTATATACGAGTGCCAAGTGGGAACCACTCCACCGATCGGCCACAGAATGCATCTTTCTGTTGTCGGTAAGTAACAAACTATACGAGATATCTTATAAAAAGTTTCGTGTGAAACTACACAATAGACAACAAAATAGTTTCACACTAGTTGTTTTGTTGTAAACCGGCAGTATCGCCTGTTGTTAACGGTGTGCACCACACCTCAAACCTCAGTTCCGTCACACTAAGATACAACATTTCAACAAAGGAAAATAATAAACCAAAAACGTAAACACACAATGGTGTGTGGGTGAAACTGTCGTGCTGTCTAAAAAGTTTTCCAACCATCTTTTCCTTTATAAATAAATATAAATATTTCCAGACAATTCACACAGCAACATCTAGCCCCGTGATTAACCCTTAACACAAGCTCGAAACTTGTGTTATGGGTGATAGATATCTGATATAGTTAATGTAATATACATACATAGATAATAATTTCACATGGTGAACTGTATCAGATGCATGCTCGGGGCATGTACCTATTATACACGTATTATACAAGCTTAGGTACAGTTCACAGTGTACACGTACGTACTTATATCATAAAACCTACCGTATAAAACCTACGTGCTCATAGAAAAGATTAAGGTTTACAAAAGCGCAGATAAAAAGAGAGGGTGGCGGCGGGTTAACTACAGTACAGTCGACGCAGGGTAAAAATGTTTTATCGCATATATTATCGACCAATACGCAGTCCAGTTCGAGAACCTCTGAATGTAAGCCCAGTACGTCGAAGCTGCAGAAATGTTCTGAAGGTACGTCGACTGATTCTATACCTATACCTACATTATCTTAGAAGCATCGGGAAGAGGGTGGCGGCGGGTTAACTACAGTACAGTCGTCTAACACGTTTGCGGATGTAGCCCGGAAAGAGGGCGATTGGAGACTACAAGAAAAAAGTGCAGATTGGATAGAAGTACAGAGAAAAAGGTACAAAAATCGTTTTATTGGTAGAAAGGGCAGTGCAACAACGGCACCTCAATGTAAGTTTAGAGCGGCGGAAGTACTTTTACCACTGTTCATAAATAATGTTGACAAAGGGGCCTCGCTAGATGATATTGCTCAGTACATTTTGAACAAAACGCAAGTGAATGTTACTTTGGAAAAAGTCGCTATGAAATCGCAGAAAGACTATGACGCTTATAAGATTTTTGTACCAAGAAATAAAATGGTTATATTCATGGATGAGAAAATATGGCCGGAAGGAATTTCTTTTAGGCGGTTTATAGACTTCGGAAACAGTAAAGTAAATAAAACTTATTATGGATCACAACCTAAGTAATACCATATCTAGCTGCAGTTTAGTTAGCTTTAACTGTAAAAGCCTAAATAGAGCAATAGACCATGTGCGTACATTATGTCAGCACGCGGATATCGTCGCGCTCCAGGAGACCTGGTTGTTCCAGCATGACCTGCCGCTCCTAGGCACGGTTTCACCGGACTTCGGTTACACGGGAACGTCGGCCATCGATGCGTCTGCTGGAATAGTACGTGGAAGACCCTATGGTGGCGTGGCGCTCTTATGGCGAAAAAGTGTTTTTAATGTGGTCAAAGTTATACCGTGTAGTAGTGTACGTCTAACGGCAATCGAGGCAACCGTTCGCGAGTGTTCTATTCTGGTGTTTTCGGTGTATATGCCAGTAGATAATAAAGATAATTTAATCGAGTTTACAGACTGTTTAAGTGAGATTTGTGCTATTGTTGAGAGTAACGAAAATGCTTGTGTGTACATTCTAGGTGATTTTAACGCTAGTCCTAATAGTTTATTTGGAAATGAACTTTCAAAATTTTGTAGTGAACAATGTTGGGTCTGTGCCGATATTGAGAAACTTGGTTTATCGTCGGACACCTTCACATTCTTAAGTGACGCGCACGGGACGACTAGTTGGATCGACCACTGTTTGGTCACTGAGTCAGCGTGGGCGTCGGTAAGTGATGTGAAGGTGCACTACGACTCCCATTGGTCTGATCACTTTCCCATTGAAGTGACATGTAATCTTTCGTTAGTTAAAGTGAACATTGTATGTGATAGTACATTACAGAATGGAGTTATTTGGGGAGAAAGAGACCAAAACCAAATTGACATGTATACTAAGTTATGTAATAAATCATTAATGTTAATAAATTTATCTGATATCCCGGTTGACTGCTGTGACACTCTGTGTAGCAACTTAAATCATAGAATTATAATTGATAGGTTGTACAATGATATTGTGAGCGTATTGCGTGAAGCTGCGATGTCAAGTGCAAATCGCGTTCCATCAAGGAAACGTAGACCCGTAGTGGTTGGGTGGAACAAACATGTAAAAGATGTACACGAGGCCTCGAGATGTGCATTTCATACATGGTTGTTGAATGGTAAACCAACAAAAGGAAAGGTGTACGATGATATGTCGGAAGCAAGGCGTGTTTTCAAAGCTAAGCTGAAGTGGTGTCAAAAGAACGCTGAACAAATCAAAATGGATATTTTAGCATCACAACACTCTAGCAAAAGTTTTAAAGAGTTTTGGAAAGCCACGAAAAAGTTGAACCCTAGAACTAACATTCCACTTTGCGTTGATGGAAAGATGGAACCGTCAGACATCGCGAATATGTTTAGTGAACATTTTCGTGTAGAGCCCGCTCAGCTGGCGACTGCATGTTCCTCATTCTTGCCACCGGTGCGCACTGAGAACGTGTCATCCACCGCTCCAACATCTTTTTCAGAGGAAGAAGTGGCAGAGGTTGTTAGGAATATGGCAAGAGGAAAGTCTCCAGGTCACGACGGTCTCAGCGTGGAGCATCTGAGGTACGCAGGTAAGCATCTGTCAAGAGTGTTGGCAATATTCTACTCGCTCTGTGTCAGACACTCTTATTTGCCAAGTGAATGTATGAAAACAGTTGTTGTACCAATAATTAAGAATAAGACAGGTGACTCATCTGACAAGAGTAATTACAGACCCATATCGTTAGCTACATCAGTGGCAAAGGTACTGGACTGTCTGCTCGATCGCATACTTCGTAGGCATGTAAACCTGAACGACGCCCAGTTTGGGTTTCGACCAGGCTTGTCTACGGAGACAGCGATCCTTTGCCTAAAGCAGACTGTCCGTTATTATACTGACAGGAAGACCCCAGTCTATGCGTGCTTCCTAGACCTGTCAAAAGCATTCGACTTGGTTTCATATGAGGTCCTGTGGCGCAAGATGAGAACCGAAACCTCTCTTCCATGTGAGGTAATTAATTTGTTTGGTTATTGGTACAACAACCAAATCAATACTGTAAGGTGGGCAGGAGCTTTGTCTGATGAGTATGGGTTGAAGTGCGGAGTTCGGCAGGGCGGGTTAACGTCTCCGCGAATTTTCAACCTCTACATAAACGGGTTGATCGAGGAGCTCACCAGCGCCGGTGTTGGTTGTTCAATTGACGGTAGTTTCATTAATAACCTAAGCTACGCCGACGATATGGTGCTCTTGGGTCCCTCGATCAGTGCCGTCAGGAAGCTCCTTAAGATATGCGAGGATTATGCGGGGGCGTATGGACTCAGGTACAACGTCAAAAAAAGTGAGCTTCTCGTATTCCAGCCGAGGGAACAGAAGATATCTATGATACCTCCTGTTTTTCTCAACGGGGTGGAATTACCGAGAGTAAAGCGCTTTAAGTACCTGGGTCACTGGGTCACCGACGACCTTAAGGATGTCGAGGATATAGAAAGGGAGCGCAGAGCGTTGGCTGTACGTAGCAATATGTTGGCCCGCAGATTTGCACAATGTACTGGAGCAGTAAAAGTCACATTGTTTAAGGCTTTCTGCCAGTCATTCTACACTTGCAGTCTGTGGGTTTCTTATAGCAAGAAGGCAGTTAACGCTTTGCGAGTCCAGTACAACAACGGTTTTAGAGCGCTAGTCAGGCTCCCAAAATATTGTAGCGCTTCAGGAATGTTCGCGGATGCACATATAGACGGTTTCCAAGCCATCCTAAGAAAAAGAGCCGGATCGCTGCTGCGCCGCGTGCACTCCAGCAAAAATCGACTGCTCAAGGTGCTGGCGGGCAAAGTTGATTGCCCGATTATGTGGCGCTTATCGCAGCTCCACGTAATAAGCAATAAAGACATTTAATTCTAATTTAAATTTATTTATTTTTAATTTTTTGATTATTTTATTCTTGACAAATTTACTAATTCTTTTAATTTCAATTTAATTCCGACATTTAAATTTAAATTTATTGGTTTTATTTTATTGATTTTTTCTAAATTTATTGTAATTTCTTTGTACCTACTATTATTATCTGATTTATTTTTATTTTTAAGTGTTTGCATTAACCATGTAACTGTGTATATGGCCTTTTAAGTGGCTGAAATAAATGATTTTTATTTTATTTTTATTTTAAAAACACAATACGAATGTTTTCCTATTGTATATCTGAGCTTTTTGTGGTCCCGTCGTACTTAACTTTTCCTTGAAATCCAACCATTTCGGCGAACAATTATGTTGAATATGAGTTTAGATGTAGGTTACAAAATAATTCTTCTGTACAAGTATTTGGGTAGGTAACGATAATGAAAATAGAATGGAGAAAACACATTAGCTTTAGGCAGACTAGAATTTTCTACCACTGAAAAAATTATTTGCTCTTTGAAATTCTACTTTAAAGTTTGTACATTGGGTTAAATTGGGTTATTGGAGAAACCAATGTCTTAAAATTGGGTACGGGTCTCCCTAATAACAACCCATATTACCTACGTGGGTTTATAAATTAATTAACTTCGAACTAAAACAGAACTCTGATAATAAAGAGTCTAACTAAAAAGTAGAATTTCGGTCAGTCAATCTTGTCCGCGTTTATATGATCACGGTTACATTTACAAGATTGCACCGAAGTATGGAGTTAACAAGAATGCGCGGCGGGGTTTGAACCCACGACCTTCGAAATGAAAGTCTAATGTGCTCCTACTTAGCAAAACGGCTTACTCGAACTAAAAATAGTTCAATATTATTCCCAAGAATTTTACTTAAGCTTCATGACTTCGGTATAATTTCCATTGAATTCCTCCATTTTAAGTGCGTGGCCCATTATGAAGGATCAACATTATGATTAGGGATATAAGTGAAGTGGCGTTGGGCCGCTTGGGACTGAACCCAATATTTTATTACATTTGAAACATTTGGGATGTGACTGCTTGTTGCCTATCGGTATATGAGTTCAAATCGTTTATGAGTCATATGTAAATTATTTATTTATTTCATAAGGGTTTCGTTTTATAAAGAGGTTATCTAATGAAAGTTCCTTTTCAATGAAAAATCCGATACTAAATTAGTTTCTGATAATTCTAAGAACCAGCTAAACGATATGTTTAGGTTTTTATATATAGGCACAAGTATGTCGGTAATTTTCCAATTTTATATAATACTAGCTGACCCGACCGCGACTTGAAACTATTTTCTTTTACACACAACATTATCTTATACCTAGAGTCCTTACGTCGGACTGAAGCCAGTTAAGTATATAACTTTTGTATAAACTATTATCATTAAGTTAAAACTCGGGCCAGTAAGCCATTAACGAACAGTGTATACTAAAGCCAATGGAACGGTGCAAATAGCTCGATTACTGCTCTTTGCGCATTAATGCTAACTTATTCTGGATAAAGGTTACACTGCATTGGGGTCCAGAGAAGCAATTACTTATTACGATTGTTTATAGTGTTATGTACTCTGAGAAAAACGTGCTTTAACGGGTGAAGGCAAACATCGTAGGGAAACCGGCATGTTCTGTGACCTTTGAAAAGTTGCTTAACTTGTTCACTACGCTGGCCAAGTGCTTGGGCTTTGGCTTTTAGTGAATAAAGGCCTAATCTCGTAATAGTCAGGGATCCGTAGTACATGGAAATCAAGTGATTACTAACAAGCTAATTTTTGGTGAGTAGCTTCGTTTCGATGAGACGTCCAAAGATATCCTATACCCAACTCTCGATTGTGGTAGCTAACAGAGATATCAAGGATTAAAAAAATCAAGGATGTAAAACTGGGATAACGGACCACGAAATTTGTAGGACAATATGTTATATCTCAAGATAATTATCTAAATTATATAAAAACATGTTTGTCCTACAAAACCTATGGTTTGATCAAAGAGTCCGCCATTTCGAAAATGTATCGAAAACGAGGTCAATTTAAATGATTACTATGATTACTAACCAGCTGATTTTTTGTTGTATACTTAATTAATATATATAAAATCTAACGGAAATATTGTCCGACAAATTTCGTGGTCCGTTATCCCGGTTTTACATCCTTGATTTTTTTAATCCTTGATATCTCTGTTAGCTACCACAATCGAGATTTTGGGTATAGGATATTTTTAGTCGTCTCATCGAAACGAAGCTACTCACCAAAAATTAGCTTGTTAGTAATCACTTGATTTCCATGTACTACGGATCCCGGCCTATAAGGAAAGAAGCTCATGTGTCCCAACAATGGGAACATAGGGGTGATGATGATAGTGTTGTAGTGTGTGAGATTATAGCCACCTAACTTTTAACATAATTTCAGGTTAAAAACCTATTATCAGGGATCTAAATGACTTAAAACGGAATGAACGTTTGTGCAATTGGTCGTATCCCAGAAGTCCGAAAACCAATGGTGATTAAATTAATCCATCTGTGCCTTTGGAAATACAGTTAGCGAAGGATTACTTGACATTTCAAAGTCCAGTCAAACAAGTCCTCTAACTCCGCTCATTTTAAAGTTAACGGGATTATCTTGGACCATTATCGATGTAAGGTTAAACTTAGTAGCAGAGATTAATTTCAACTTATCGTCATCTCATCAAAAGGAAGGTGTGTCAAGGTAACGCAAATAGGAGTTAAGTTATTTAATTGCAATTAAAATCGCGTAAAGTTGTAGGTTGCATAACGTAATTAGTTAAAACATAAATGTTTATTTGAAACGTAGTATGTTGTTATGAATTATCTTTTAGATAAACATGAGGTTCAAAAATATCGTTTCTGGTAAATGCTTTTGATAAAAAGTTTCATAAAAGTTGTTTTCGTTATTTATCAGATAATAAAGAAAACATGTTTTTCCTTCTTTGAAGCCTGTATGATTGAAATTATAGACGTTGGATGTTTCCAAAGTTTCGAACGGAAGATTCTTTGGGAAGGGTAGACAAATTCTTGATTTTCAAAAATATTTTCGCAACAATTCTGCGGTAAAACGAAGCAAAATTAATTTGATTTTCTAAGGTCAAAATAAATAAATGTAAAGTTTTAAGGACCTTTTATGGGTATTTTTAGCGTTCGGCAGCACACAGGTAATATCTCTGATGCTACAGGCGTCCATAGGGTGCGGTTACTGCTCTCCACCAAGTGGGCCGCATGCTTGTTTGCCAATTTGGTGGTATAAAAAAGACATTTTTGTATGATAAAAAGTATCGTGCTTAGCTTAATAAGTACCAACACATTTTTTTCTCATGGGCATAACATGACAATAAAGCAGACGAAGCGTGTGGCAATGGTCAATAATAAAATAAATAAATATTAACACAGCAACATCTAGCCCCGTGATAAGCTCTAAGCTTATACATACATAATAACACTAAACATTTGTTCCCAGAGCCGCTGACCACCATTCTGGGAGGTCCAGAGCTCTTCATCAACACGGGGAGCACCATCAACCTGACCTGCGTCGTGCAGCACTCTCCGGAGCCTCCCCCTCACATAAGATGGACACATAACGATGAGGTCAGTGCCAAGGTCAGATCAAGGTCAACGTTCATTGATCCGCAATTTGCACGAACGGATTGAAGGAGTATTAATTAATTTATTATTATTCCTAATAATTGAAATACGAAACACAACTTTGATAAAACCAGTAATTTTTTTTTTAATAGTATAATTTTGATAATTAACATCCGTTTACTGTACATCAATACGATTACTGTGCTTTTTGTGTCGTGTAATGCGGATCAGTGTGCGTGACCTCTATTTCATTTATTGTTTTAAAAAGTAGTTTAGAAAAATATGCATAAGTATCAGCTTCGATATACCAGCGGTTTATATAAAATATCAGCTGCACAATCATTTATACAGCTCATAAAAATAAGCACTGATAAATCGACGCTGATAATCGTTAATAAGCTTTTCACAAACACTCGCCCATTACCCTGGACACAAATACATTTTGAAAACATTAGAATATAATTATATACATAATTTATATCGGTTTTCAATTATCAACACTCAACACAAAAATAATTAATTAACCGATTTTCAGAACGTTTTCATCTATCAATCAATTATTATATTATTTTTTTCATTCTCAAAGCTGTTTCTGGGTATGTTATCATGGGGCTAGGTGTTGTGTGAATTGTCCAGCAATATTTAATCGTTTGCGGGTAGATGTGTAAGCTAGAGAGTCAGCGGACTAACGAGGGCCCACAGATTCTAATTGTTGCAGAAATATCTGGAGCCCCCGCCTCCGGTGAGATGGTCTCATAAAGATGAAGTAAGTATTTACTATTTATAACCGACAAAAAGAGATTTGACTATATCATAACGAAGTCGATGAAGTCACTGTGCTTTGATAGGGGTTTAGCTTTTATTAAATTAAAAATGATTATAGCAAGATTTCTTCACATTTTATGGATCAATTGCTGGGATGTTATATTAAGCGCTTACCACACGTGCATGCTTGACCACAGTTTTATTTGCACATGCTTGTCGCATGAAAAGACTGAACACGGACGTGTCTACCACACGGCACAGTTAAGTACGCGCAAGCCACATTCTTGTCGACATCGTCGGCGTGGAAACAATGATTCCCAATTAAGAGTTATTTCTTCTGCTATTATTTTTCAAGTGTTTGCTAGTGAAAAAAAAAGAAAATACAAAATTCAAAGTGTAAACGATCAAAGTGGACAAAAAAATGGCTGTTGAATAGAAAAATTCATTCACATATACATCTACTTCAGAGAGAAGAGGGCAGTGATTTATATAAATCAATGAATTCAGTAGCGAACTGTCGATTGTATGAACGTAAATCAGCCATTTTTACGACCGTTCGCCTACAGTTACTCCACTCGACTGAACTGAGAGCGGCTTGAACACTGAACTACCAACCACACGCGCAGACAAGCTTGTACAAGTATAGCTTGCGCATGCCAGAATTTCAAGCAAGTTCAAAAACCATCAAGCCCAACTTTGGGGTTTGCGCATACTACCGTTTTACCAACTACACGCACAGTGTTCAGTGTACAAGCTGACATGCTCAAGTAAAACTGTGGTCAAGCAAGCATGCACGTGTGGTAGGCCCATTAAATGTCAAAGGCAAAAAGTTATAAAAACTGTCCTTTAATTATTTTCATCAATGATGATTTCTTCGAATGTTGTTGATTTGAAGAAATCAACAACACCATAATAATCACCGTTTTGCTGTATCACCTCAAATATGAGCCATGTAATAAAAAGTAATATTTCTTATCTGCTAAGAACACAAACAATATTTTTACCTTTCCACAAACAATGGCGTCGGCAAAAGTTAAACCATATAATTCACAGATAATTCTCTACTACCTTGTAAGTGCTACAACGCCTCTACGATGTAGCACCAGTGCTACGCCGTAGGGGGCTACAAGTCTACGACGTAGCAGATATAATTATAGTGAAGCTAATGTCCTCTTTCATCTTATTTTGAAACTTGTTTTTCAATGTCGTAGCAAAGTCCGAAATAAGCCAAATGTAATTCTTGACCTAGGATTATGTCTTCTATGGCGTTATAACTTCCTACATATTTTATACAGAACGTGTTTCACCTATTGCGCAAACTATGAAAGTTTTATTAGATATTTGGGTGGTTTGACATTTGAGGTGACTGACTAGAAAATATTCCTCTTGGAGTTACTATACCTAGCTTAAACAAGTTTTCTGAAATAAATATTTATCCAGACATAACGTAATAAGCTCTAGCCAAGACCACAAGATAAATTATTTTTCTTTTAAGATAAAACGTCGAAGATCTGATCAGATTAACCCTAAATTTATGGCTGATCATAAAAAAAGTTTCTTCAATATACGTGAAATGACACCTTCTACTCACGCCAGAAAGTTCACTTTTCTTAAGCGATCCAGACACAGTAACGACCTCATACGCGCATTTGTTCATTGAGTTACTAATACTCAAAGTCAGTCAAAACTTATAACCAATAAAAAGTGGGAATACTAAGCCAAATTAAGTATAAGTTGGCCAGCGATAAAATAAATTGCTGGTATTTTTATACGAAAATTGACGTTGAAATCCATGCCAAAATAAAATCGGCAAAGTTTAATCTTTATGACAACATACACGTGCGTATTAATCTAAAAACTTGAAAAGTGCGGTGCACAACGAAATCGTCTTTAAACAGTCACTTAAGTTTACAGCTTACTTTTAAGTTTTATTTATATCTAATATTAATAAATAAATAGAACTTATTGCTTATACCATATGGGGTGAGACAGGATGAGATAAATATGAAAATACTTTGATAAAATAAAATTAAAGAAGTAGATAGCTTACCACTTAGATGCAATGAGCATAATAAGGCCTACCTGTTTTTACCTTATTACTTTATACACAAACACTTATTGAGCTACACAATATTCATGGAAAATTCAGATAACTATGTCTAGCCCTGTGTTCCATGCATTTCAGCTTATATAAGATTCATCTCAGGAATAAATAACAATATAAGTTACATGGAAAAAACTAGGCAGAATGTAAATTGTGCTTAAAAAAATGTGAAAAACCCATGCATTAAGGAAGCTTCTCAAACAGATTTAAAAGCTTGGGTTAACGATTCGGATCTTAAAGGCTTTGTATGGTTTGAGGGTGGCCGATAAGGGTAGTTTTGCTGACGCAGAGAAGGGGGTTGGCTGTTTATACTCCATGATAAACTGTTTAATGTTACTCTCATAGAAACATTTTCCTTATTTGGATAAAATACGAACATTTCTTATTTAATGCTGTGGTTAAGTAGCTTTTTGGTATTATAATGAGGCACTTAAACATCATTAGATAAAACGTTTATAAGCCCTAAATCATCAAGTTTGAAAGTAGAACGTAATTTACTTATTTTAATAAAAAGGTTGGATTTCGTTTTTTAAGACTGAGAATTACTCAATGTACTCGCCTATCTCCTCGAGTTAGATAGGCTGGAGTTATTTTTAGTCATAAAATAGGGAAATATAACAATTTAAAATTGGAAGATTCGTTATAAATTAACATATACATTTTTATACATTTTTTTAAACTTGATCGTATCGTGTTGCTGATAAAATAAACAAAAGTTTCGAGCTTAAATGGCTTCGAGTTGTTTCGCTAAGACTGAAGTTTTCCGAAGTACAATGCACAATTTCCGTATAACATTTTAATTATAAAGGAAAATTCACAATTTATAATATCTACAGATTATTTAAAGCTATTCAATTTTAAATTTAGATATCATATTCAATCGACCATATTCAATTACAGTAATAGATGGGGTGATACTATTTTAGACTGGCACAACACTGCCACTTAAACATGCTATCTTGAGATACGTACTCTGAATACAGAATCGCAGTATTCTTACACTTCCGATAAAAAAAAGTATCTAAATCACTGAATTTCTAACTTCAAATCTTACAAAACCCACAGCCAACAGTTTCCACAAACCGTTTCAACCATAAAATTATCCCTACCAATATTTACTCTATAAATCTAGAACATCAAATAAGCCTCGCTCTATCAAAGCCTTAGGTACTTAGACCATCTGCCCTAGTTCTCTATTCGTCCCGCATTTGACAATGGCGGCTTCCGTATCCGGATTCAAAGGGTAGAGTCATCAATTTTTGGGCGTTCGGGTGGAATGGTCAGCTACACTCTGTGAAATGATAAAGGACGGTTGACGAATGATTCGAAATCGTGTTGGTTATTTGAATTGGAAAACCGCTTTGAGTTTTGTATTTTCATATTTATTTTTTTGTTATTGTATTTGACGGTTAATTTATTTACTAATAAATGACGATAAAATTCTGTGACTGTGGAAATATTTATAGTTTTTATTGATCTTAAGTGTAATTTGCAAATGTAAAATTTATGTTCACTGTTGGCTTGTGTTTAAATAAATAAATAAATTTATGTTATTTTGGAGGGTTAATAGCTTTTATTTATTTCAGGACAGTTTTAGAACAGCTTCATTTTCAAAAGCCGTTTTAGTGATAAATCGTTGACAGTTTCACAAAATAAAATTCTATTGTCGCCATAATGCCCCAGTTGCAATACCAACAGGAATTGGTTGTGAAAATGGTCTCTGTTTCTGACAAGTATTGTGAGATAATAGTAACTCTTTCTATAAAACGATTCTATGAGATTTGATGTAGCGGTGGCCGATATTTTGTGAACTTCATTGATTATCAAGTCATTTTAATACATATTTTTAATATATATTTTATTATAGGTATTTTGATGATCAGCGGCATCTGCAGCGCTGGACATTTAATTGTATAAAAGTGCTTACAAGAAGACTTGATAATATACATATACCTATTAAGTATTAAGGCGATTTTCCTTAAAGCCTCGAGCAGACCGGATGCGTATACGTACACGTAAGCGTGCATGTGCACATACCACTGAGTTGCACGCGCACGTCACGTTACGCAAGCAGTGTGTCCTGTCTCATACATTCCCTTATATTAGAACTCAGTGGTACGTGCACGTCTACGCTTACGTGTACGTATACGCATCCGGTCTGCTCGAGGCTTAAGATATTTAATGGTTTAAATACTTACACACTTACTTTATATAAAAGCGAACGTCATATAGCGATTACCGTAACTTAGAGCAATGCGTTGAGCTAGTATATAGGTTGAAGTTTTCAAACATTTATTTTGTTTCGAGATCTTGAAACGGAACTCTTGTGGTTCAACTGGACATTTTATCTTATTTTTACCTCAGTAGCTATCTGGGCACTGAATATAATAATAAGTTTTTCTTTGAAAAACTTTCAAAGACTTCAATTTGCTACTTAGTTTTGTTGAGCTTTGACTTTCAGATTTTGATTTATTTTCTGTGCAATAGTTACAATATTTTTATAAGAATTTGTTTGCCTTTGACAATTTGATTTTGCTAACACAGCATACCCCCTTCTTTTTCTGAATAATTATTTTTGTATTAATAAAGTACCTATTTGTTATCATGCCTCTAATAAAACATGGTTAAGTTTGACTCAACATTAATCTTATAAACAAATAGTCAGTTTTTTGAAACAAAATTTTGATTTCAACATATTAACAAAAGATTTCAAGCATATTTAAATCACTAACAAAGAGTTAAAATTCATTTACAAATTTATTTATAATTTCATAAATCAGTTCGCACAATAGTTTGTCGAAAAACCAATTCATTAATTCCTATCAATACGCAACGACCGCTTCGATTTTGGACTGAAGCCAAATTAAGCTTTATATAATTGCGTTATCTCTCGATAATATTTAAATACATTACTCAAGGACACAAGTGTTTGCACTTAAACTAGTATGTTCCCGACTACATACTACAAAACGATTAAACTTTGAATAATATTGCATGATTTCGACAATTTCCTGTTTACTTATTTCAAAATGCACCTAAAGGGGCCTGAATTACAAAAAATGTTATGTAAATCTTCCACCATATATAATATTTTCTCAATCATCATTATAATCATATCAGCCCGTTGACCGCTGGGTAAAGTCCTCCTCTATCACGCCAACTGACTATGTCCTGTACGAACTGCTTCCAGTATCTCCCAGTGAAACAGTCAGTCAATCTCAATAAACAAACTAACACAATAAGGTAACCATGATAAGTTTAAGGATCAAGGAAGGACAGAGGGATGTTGTGGATCTCTTAAGACAACACTTTAGTTGGCAGGTTGATATTAATGTCTTCTTATTTGTTCGCAGGAGATTAACTACGACTCCCCGCGGGGTGGTGTATCCGTGATCACAGAGAAGGGAGAGACGACCACCTCTCACCTGCTGGTGCAGCGCGCAAAGGCCCCCGACTCCGGGCGGTACACCTGCGCGCCGGCCAACGCCAATCCTAGATCCGTGCTCGTTCATGTACTCAGTGGTATGTATACAAACAGATGTTTGAAAGATATGAGGAACTCGCTTGACTCGCTCCCTCAGTCTTTGTGGTCTGTGTGTCAGGCATTTTAAGGATTTGGGCGCGCACAGGCTGCACACTTCAAAAGAAGGTAGGGTAGACCGGGGGCAATAGTAACACGGGGCAATAGTACCATTGGGAATATCTCAACTTCTAGGAGACCTATCTGTGTGTGCGTTAGCCGGGGTACGCGCCTTAAGTGTCCCGACTTGCTCACTAGTGGGCAGCGCGCTCGCTGCGAAACGGACGTCTGTAGGAGCATTTTTTTGTATTCAAGCACCCAAAGTAATTTTTTTTGCTATTTTGATTGCCCTGTCACTCAGTGGTGACTGTGTTTCATGTAATTATATATTAACCACGCGTTTACCTAGGTATCCAGTTCTAGAATTCCCAATATTGTGTGTCTAAAGCACAACAATGTTCCGAGATATTTAGTTATTTCTCCAAAATCTATACTTGGGGTCAATTGTACCGTCTTCTCTGGGAGCAATTGTAACGGTACAATTAACCCCGTGGTACAAATGACCCCTGATATAATTTACAAAAATGAGTACAAATTAGGTGAAATAGTAATCAAGAAATAGTTTCATACTGTTATTTTTAACACTCTGTCGTCTTAACAAATAATTTAGTGGATTTCGCCATCTTTGCATTCAATGTTACTGGATAGATAATGATTTTACTTAAAGTTAACTTAAAGTTTAACAGGGGCAATTGTACCAGGGTCAATTGTAACTCCATAGAAAATAATATCTGTCAATTATTTCCAACAATTTTAGATATATAAGCTATTTGTTAACTCGCAATCAAAGTTTAGACCAAAGCGATTATGCCAAACTATAAGAATTTGATTTATTTGTGTTTAAAGTGGAGAAAACTCAATTTAAATTTGTTTAGTTTTATCTTGTGAATTTTGTAGGACTGTTCCTGAAACCTACGTTCTTATTTATAGTGACTGATTAATAAATGCCAAAATAACAAATATACGATACTATAGTTATGATTCGATAATTTGTTTGTTTTTTATTTCCTTTTAAATTTTTGGTACAAGTGACCCTGGGAAGGGGTCAATTGTAGCACTCGCCCTGTCATCATTCTTACCTAATTTTCTCTATGTTCTGTAAGCCCTACGTAAAATTCAACAAAATGGTTTGTAGCAATGATTTTATATAGTATAGATATGTTACCTTCATGTAATTGCAGTTTGAAATCTGTTCCGCGAATCCAAAACTGACATAAGATGTCAAATGTTTACTAGTTCATAGAGTAACATTTATATTCGTAGAGTGGACACTTGAGTGAAATGTATAGTAATAGGTAAGAAATAAAACACCTTACAAAAGTAAATCATATTTATTGAAATTGAAATAATTAATGATAAATTAGTAAAATACACTTTCTAAATACCTTCAAAAATATTTAATTTATTTCTTTTCTGTCTCTTTAAAAGTTTTTTTAATTCGGGGTTATTTTTATGTGCGGAATGGAGACGAATATTTGTGTATTTATGAATTATGGTTTTAATCAAATGTACGCGATGATTAAAAATAGGTAGGTACTTACCTAATGTGTTGAATGTTCGATCAGAATTTACATTTACATCGAATTTACATCGCCATCAATATTCGCATCTACACTAACTAATCTATGTCCGCGCCTCAATTATTATAATTATTTGGAAAATAAATACCTAATCTAAGTATCTTTGCATACTCGCATGTGATACGAGATTCCTTGTGTTTTGTTTACTTTAGCATCGTAATTGGTACACTTCCGAAACACACACGATGGCATTTTTAATTTGTTTTAGCAAGGACATAATAACCTACGGCATGTCAAGCTCGTGATTGCGCTCGACGCAGACTGACAACTAAAAGTTACAATTGGGTTTTCTTTGAGTCTTTACAATGCGTGTGCTTGTAACAAATCTATACTATATAAAATCATTGGTTTGTAGCTATTGAATTTAGGTTTCTAGAAACATAATCATTATAGTAAAATACCTAAGTTTATATAGTACAATTGTCCGAAAACCAAAAACTGTAACTATTGCCCCCGGTCTACCCTATATCTTGGAAAGCGCCGTTCAATGCCAACCCAAGACAAGTGCTCCTTCATGTACTAAGTGGTAATTCTATCGAAACTTAAACCGAGATTTTACTTGTAAAATTTTAAAGCATACGGAAACTGAGATGCTTGTGATGAACATAACTCGTTAGCTTGTAGCTTGTAGGTGAAAAAAAAAGCTTCACGGGAGGTATTTGCCTTTTTTCCCCGCCTTTAATTAAATGCTGTTGAAACTCTATCGTAGCAACTTTATCGACTCATTAACTTTGCTTTCATCAGAAAACTCTGCAAATAACAAATGCTCAGATTGCTCAGTGAAGATAACGTTACAAGACGCTAGTTTTTGTAACAGCATAAGGCTTTATCTCTAAAGTCAGCTACGTAAGCTCAAAATATTCCAAGGCTATACCGCCTAGCCTAGGGGTTACGTTACGCAAGGAACGTGCCGCCGCATGAAGTCCCATTCTTTAATTAAGCTGTAGTCACGTATTTGCGGTACCACGTCCGTTGACAGCGCCTAATGGTGACGATTTACAACGAAATACACAGAGATATTTTTGCGGTGACGCATTTGGGACACGACTTTGCAAGCGCCTAAGTTTTCATTGCTTGGCTTTTTATTGGCTGAAATGAAGGAATATAACAGCTGCCTTGAATAAACGTTGCATTACATTGTAGTTTTACTATACAGGTGGTTAGATTTAAAAGAGCTTGTTTTCGTGAGTTTCATTGTAAACGTAATATAAAACAGCTTAAAACGACTAAATAGCAATAATGATAAAAAATATAACCTCAGGTTAGAAACACGAGATAACAAAATAGGCTCATTGAAATAATAACGTAGTAATCCTACAACAAAATCGTTTCAATTGATTTAATTAACTTATCAAGTGCAAATTGTTCTGATAATCCGAAAACCAAAAACCAAAACAAAAGGAAGGAAACTTACAAATAGTTAATAAAAATCGTATGACAATATATAGGCACACATTTTATTAACCGGGAAAAGGCCGGCGACGATACCCAATTGTACTGAAGTGCCGTTCAAGTGGATGACGACTTAATTAGAATTGGGTTAGAAGCATTCGCTGACAATTGGAATTATGCCGTTCGTATGGCCAACACTCGACTAAAGCCTGTTTTTGTTCCATCAATACAATTATTTGAATTGAATGATGTTCATTATTGACTCTCGCTGATACAAAACTTTCTATACTTATACAGAAGATACGCTTCACCCTAACCAGATGTGGAGAATATTTTAGGGTTTAGCTCTTGGTGAGAAAACGAGTAATATCAAAAAGTAATAACTATGCTGGTGAGTTTAATTAAACTTTGCAATAATAATAGCCTATACTATCTATCGATAATGGGTTTCTATTTAGTTGGTAACTTACCGTGATTTCGTATGTCGTCTGACTAACGCAATACGGGTAGTCGTTTATCTATAATTTACATTAAAACAAAAGAAGACAGACGCCGAAAAACCAGCAACTTTGCCGTATTGACTTTTACTTGTACTTGGCACCTGAGAGCACAAAGTCAAAAGGAGTTGCTGTAATAAGGTATTTTTGTCAACAGGGGAGCACCCAGCAGCCATGCAACACGGCGGTCAGCTCCGCTTGCAGTATCCATTATCAGCAGCACTACTCAGCGTCATCGTCACTTTTATGGGCTGCTAGTGATGTCCACTGTGTAACACTAGCGTCTTCACTTTATGGTTTTGTATTGACTAGCATAATGTTAGGCTGTTTGCAATAACTAATAACTAGCTTGGTATTTCACTTTCAATTTTTCGACAACGCGCATTACACACATATTTATAGTAGTGTTGATAAAGGTCTACGTTTCAACTCACGCGGATTTTAGTAAGATCCATGCACCTAAACAATGAGTAGAAATTACTCACGTTAATCAACTCTGCTACAAAAACTTGAGTAATTCTCGTTGTTATAAAATAACGTGTTAAGTTTTTATTGGCTATGTTGCTGTAGATGCGTTTGTCCAATCACCAAGCTGCATAATAAAATAGTGTAAATGAGCCTGTTTGGTGGATGTGAAACATAGCAAACAGAGTGTAACTTTGGTGAGACCCTTATTATTTTAAGAGCCACTTTAACTCGTCACTTAAAATAGTATAAGCTCTTTGTTTTAACCTAGCACTTAAATTTTTGAGCGATATTGTTTTCATACTAATCTTTCAGTAAAAACTTTTATGATTAAAACTGTAGAGAAAGAAAAGTTTTTATGGATAATAAAATTTCTTTAAGTATGACGAAAATTGAGTGTACATAAATACATACAAGAATACGTTGAATGTTTTATTTAGCAAGCTCAAAATCATAAACTTTTTGCGTGGTTTTTTTTTAAGAAAGAATAACATTTTATTTCACGATCATTATTCTACACACTTGATAGTCTGTTTGTCCGTGGGTTAATTCTTTGAGACTATTAGAGCTAAATTTAATATGTATCAAGGCTTTTCAGATCAGTTTATATCTACAGATAGACATTGCTTCAATAATTGCCACGGCACGTCTCATTTTGTTTTTTAAAATACCAAAGACCATAATGTTTCTACGCCAAGTGTTACGGCTCTCCTTTAGTAAAAAACATAAGGTGAAATAATATAATAAACATCCATTCCTTCCATAATAGTTAACAAAAATCGTTTCCCTGTCCTATATATCTTCTATAGTCTGCTCATTACATTGTTTGTATTAAAATCAGGTCCATAATAGCACAAAAGATTCACGCACTATAAATGTCATAAAGTCCCGTCTATCGAATTTTATTAACTTTATCTTTAAACCAATAAAGTCGAATATCGTATGGCCATGTTTTGCCATTATTCGAACTTTTCATATTCAGCAGCCTGTGAATTAAGGTACCTATAAGCCGAAGTTTCGTCCGGGGGAACAATATTTTCGGCGGCTTTCAGATTAAAGTATAAATATTTCAGGAATTTTTCACGCACCCCATAGGTCATAAGGCGTTGTGTATATTGAGGAATCGCAGTTTATCGTTTTGGGGTCATTTACGTGGGGATGTGAGTGTTACAACGAATGTGATCGATTTAATTATAACGGTAAATGGTTCTAAGAACCTTTTCATTCCCGGTCTCACCATTATTTAACAATAAATTCAATGATCTTGAAGAGTTTTAATAAGATTTTCAACCTAAAAGAACTTACTACTAAAACAATCGAAGGAATGTCCGTGACTTAAATCTGTTGAATCCATATTTTTTATAAAGCGATAAGAAAAACATAGCATTTATCTATTTATAAGTTTTATAAAGTGCGTCCATTATTCAATCGGACTCAATTCATAGTCAACTATTGTAATCATGCTCTGTTTGTTGAGAGAAACAACGCAGGTTTTCAACTTCATAGCAGTTTTTAAACCTTACTGTCGAGAACAGAAAGCTAGCCTCAATAACTTATTGCCGCTGAATCGAGTTCTCATAAATAATCAATCGACCGTTGTTTCGTTCAAATCAAAGCGTTCTACATAAACCATGAGGAACGTTGGGAAACTTTTACAACCTTCTCAATAAGTACAAGTACGATACGTAGAAAATGCCATTATTTTCTTTTGGCTTATATCTCTAGCGACCCGACTTTGTTTCGCTTTTGATACCTTTATTTCTAATTATATTTAATTAATGAAAATTTTCTGAAAAAAACGACTGGGCCGTTTTACGAACTTAAATAGTCGTAGTAGCACAGGGAAGGTTTAAAAGGTGAGCAAACATACGAATAGATCTCTTTTCCTATGTTTACTCATCTTTCAAACCTTCATCTAAGTTTTAGAGGTCTCTATCGAATCAATCTGACCATTTTAAATCATCATCAGCATCAAAATCTGTTAGGTAGTTTTAATGATTTAAACATATAATTATGAGGACAAACAGACCGTGAGAACTTGACTTTGTTTTAAACTAATAATATATTGATTTTTGGGCAAGTTAACTTATGTTTCAAAAAATGTGGTAATCCATAATATGGTTTAAGATCACATTAAAATAAATGAAATGATATTGTATAAAATCATTAAGCTAAAGCTAATGTCTTAATTATGTTAGTTTTTCAGCTAGACTATTTAATTTGCAAAAGCAATTAATGTATACTTTAGAACTGTAATTAAGAAAACCTTATTCTGAAATTAAGTTTAAAGGTACATATAAATCAACTTTATTAATAACGTAAAAAGGTTATGATAATAATATTAACATAACACTCAATATAGTTATACTGTAATAGTTAAAAATGTACATATAAATTAAGAAAACTTTTGTTTTGTTTAAGCATTTTATAATATGAAATAATAATATTTTTAAGATGCATTCACACTATAAAATATAAATATAATTTATTTATAAAATAAATATTATTCTTAGATATAAATTACAGAAAAACTAATAGTGTAATTTTTTATCACGTTAGTAAGGCATGATTTTAGTAAACCATATACCACCCGTCCCCAAAAAGACATAATAAGTCGGTATTTATCAGTTTGCTAATATTTTAATCTTAACATAAAATTGTAAAGGTTACAAAAACCACTGTGTGAATGCACCTTAATTTTTAGCATAGAATTACACGTTAATGTTAAAACTTTAAAAATATATTATTATAACAACTGTAAACTATAATTTATAGAACATTTAGGATACTACTATTAATATTTCATTTTGTAAATTTTATGTAACGGAATATGGTTGTGTAAATACATTGTTTAAGATGTTAAGCAAATAAACTTGATCGTCGAAATTAAACCATGTTTTATTATATCCAAAATAACACACATCACAACAACATTGCTATAAAAATACAAGCAGCAGAAAATATCCAATTTACTTCTGACTCGCAGCCTTAACCACAATACGTAATGATTTTGAATTTTTTTTTGAAAAAAAAAAAACGATTTTAATTAAGACCACGTAAATCACGTTACCAAATTTTAACCCCCTAGATCCACAATTGTTTATATAGGGGAAATCCGTATAGAGGTATAGGTTGCTATCATGATTCTTATCATGATAGCATGACAGATATCGTAGGTCCCAAACTAGATTTTAATTTTGTTTTCATTGTGCTCGTAGTATGAATAGTGTACCTATTTGTTGGAAGTGTAAATGTGAACCAGTGTGGAGTATCAACGGAATGGGTATTTGTCTACATACTTACAAGATCCGAAGCAGACGAAAAAAACTGGAGTATGTGTAGAAGAATATTTAGAAACTAGTTAAAATTCAGTTTTTGCCTGAAGTTCGAAGGTTGACTTACTAATCAAACTTTGGGTAAGCCTAAGGTATAATTATGTCATGTGATTTGCATTCCGATAGAAATTGCGAAACACTTTGAGGAACCTTTAAATAAGATTAGCATAACCCTTCTTTGAAGTGGCTCTTCTTGTATATTTTAATTAATTCAATGACTTCAACTTGGTCAATAGTTTTACAACGGTCTAGCAATTATTGGTTACCTACAGAAAGTAAAAATATTATAGGCTTTTCGTGTGGTCTTTGACCATCCCATCCCTTTGCGTGGATTTCGTCCTAGTTTTACACCTCGCGGCTTCATCCGCGATTTTCCAAAAAAGTATCATTATGTCACTCTACACCTCTTCTACGTCAATTTGTTGCTCTATTTTATCGTGAATGAAGTACAAAAGAAACAGACATACACAAATGGATTCAGGCCTGAAAAGAAATTCCGTTCATAGTCCCTCTCAGCCTGGCTAACCTTATTATTTTATCACTAAAACTATAATTTTATGACTAAAAAATATTCATTTGTATTCTTAAAATACTTTAAAACATAATTAACAAAGTTTTTCACCTGTTCTTTGATCAAACAGCCTTCAAAGCGTCAGGCAAAGTTTACACAAACAAAGTTAATAAGCACACATTGCCTACAACGTTACTGTACGGTAAATGTATACATACGTACATACAATTATGTTATACGACTTTTGTTAGCTTTACTGTATAGACATGTTGCTTGTATATTTGTATCATTTATTCCAAATTCAAGTGCTGTATTCGCCTGTTAAGGCAAGTATTTTATAGTAAAAGGTTTTATGTTGTTATTTCTAGCACCTTTTGTTAGTTGTAGGTAAACAATCAGGTTTTATTTTGGGTATTTTCTATGCTAAAAATATATCTATGTAGTTGGTTGACTGGAAAAAATTGTGAGCTGTTGGCTTTATCCTACAAAAAAGGATGCAGTGATTTGTTGTTTTTTAAGTGTTTTGTTCTATATTTATGTACTCGTAAAAGATTATCTAGTTGATGTACAAGTCTTATTTAAAACATGTTTGCTATCGGGATCTCGTACTATAAAATCATTTTGTGACTCACTCTATTATGTATTCATGTACGTCGACACAACCTGCGACACAACTAATCGTATTAGGTATGCGTAGAATACTGTTATTCAGTTGGACCAAGATCCCAACGTAGGCCGACTTGACTTGTTTTGAAATAGACCGAATGAACGTCATAATAACCCATACTATGTTTCTTTACTGAACACGTAATTCCCAAAAAAAATTGGATTCAGTGGTTGAAGATCGCAGTAAGGTGACGCTAATTAACATTCCTGCTCATCTGCATAATAAACCTATAGGAAAGATGATATAGTACTCTTCCAGCAACACACTGTAGAAAATGTAATAACAAATCTGTTCTAAAATTAATTATAAGATTTTCCCAGGCAATGGGACAGTTTAATTATAAATGCTATTAAATAAATGTAAAGTTCTGATTTAGATCTAAGGCTATCTTTAGCCACATGCTGGTTATGTGGCCAAAGATAGCCTCAGTCGGGATCTCTTACTATTTCCATTGACCCCGATTTGCATACATCACAATGTCATGTTCCTAATAATGTGGTCTATCGATAGAAGGTACTCGTCATAGAACGATCAAATTGGATACAAAATTGAATTAATTATGCTTCTGTCTTTTTCTGGTAAATCCTTTGGTCGCTTCAACCGCACCCGCGGAAATAGGTCAAGTTCTTATTCTTATGGATTCCACGGAAATTGATGATGATTGATGTCTGTAATAGTAAGTTCTGAATTATATTCAACTGTTATTATTTCAAAGTCTTAAACTATATCAGTTTCATTTCAATCATAGAACGTCCTATTCCAGACCTCCAAAGCACTAGTAATATTCCAGTAGTAAATAGAACATCGAATGTGTTTCGATGAGGTTCCTACTAAATTATGGGTTTTACGTGAGCCCAATAATACTGGACCTTCGATTACGGCAGTGTAAATGGTAAAACAGCAGCGCAATGTACACCTTTATAACAAGATTTCTACGTTTCCAATATTATAACAATCTTATGCCACAGCTTAGACTACATTTGAGAGAATACATCCGGAACAATCACGTTATTTTTAAAGTTTACCTATATTCTTTTAATTTACATTATTATTTATGCATTCTTGCCGGGCATTAAGGAAAGTAAAACCTTTGGTCTTCCCGTGGATCCCGTCAAGGTAAGATAATAATTTTTTTATAACTTAAAAACTATTATTACTATTACAACTTACATACTTACTTTTATAGTCAAGAAATTTTGAGTCGTTCGTCAACTCGCTCCAAAAATTTTGTCCCAACTGGAGCGAGTTGACGAATCGTAAAAAAGCTATACTCTTCGTTCTGCAACTCGCACTACTTTTACTTTGGGTGAATTTTAGTACAGTCAAACAAAAAATTGTTACTAAAATAATATAGAAAAGGCATATTTATTAGACACTTTTATTTGGTTATTAAATAAAAATACATGTGTCAGCTAAAAAAAATAAAATGACTACACAACAATATAAAATAATCAACAATGGTATTTACATAATTATTTTAAAGTCAAATAAAAAAGGATTTACAACAAAATTAGAATCGCTTAACATAATAAACAAAAAAATACCTAGATGAAAACCCGGCTACGCTCGGGTGAAATTTGACGAAATTCTCCATAATCCGAATTTTGCGGATATAATGTTGTCGACTCAAAATCAATATTTTTTTATGTTAGATGAAAACCCGGCTTCGCTCGGGTGAAATTTTACTCATAATACACATCTAGGTGCAAAATGTAGATAGATGTTTCTGTAGTCATCGGTTCTCACAGAATATAATTATAAAGCTTATTAATAAAGCTTCGTTAGTTGTGTTTAATAAACATGGTAAATAAAAACTGCAAAAGTTTTTACACAAATTATTTTTATTTTAAATCAACATTCAAAATAAACTGTTTTTCAACATTTACCGTGCATTTATGTAAATCCTAAGATTTACCAACGTAATGGGTGGTAAAAGTTCGAATCGCAAACCTTTTCGGACATTTACCAATGAGAGTTGGTAGATCTTAGGTTTTACTGGTATATCTTAAGATTTACTGCAGTTCGGGCTTTTACAGTAACAGATACATATGCAAGAGCGAGAAAGAATGACGGCGACCCTTCCCGTCGTGTTTTATTTTATCCCGTCGCTTTTCTGTACAGTTTGCATGACGGGGTAAGTCGGAAGGAATGAACCTTAGTGGATGAGCCGCTAATTAGTTGGTACTAACTCAAGCTGGTACTATTACGTTTCCACAGCTGGGACACAGGGACTTCTCCAAGGACAAAAAAATTAAGCTATGTTTATGTTAACATAAGTCAACATAATGAAATTCAATGATTATCAATAATAGTGTAGCTGTATTGTACAATAGCCGTTTCAGAGTTATGGCAGTTTAAAGTTTGACAGCTGTCATTGAAAATGTTGCTCTCTCTAACACCTGTCGATTGAGCTTTGTACGGCATCTCTAGGCCAAGCCGTTTCAGAGTTATGGCAGTTTAAAGTTTGAGAGCTGTCATTGAAAATGTTGCCCTCTCTAACACCTTTCGATTGAGCTTTGAACGGCATCTCTAGGCCAAGCCGTTTCAGAGTTATGGCAGTTTAAAGTTTGACAGCTGTCATCGAAAATGTTGCTTCCTCTAACACCTGTCGATTGAGCTTAGTAGGGTATCTCTAGGCCAAGCCGTTTCAGAGTTATGGCAGTTTAAAGTTTGACAGCTGTCATTTTGACAAATGTCATCTAGACACCTATCAGTTTATAAGTTAAACTGTTTCAAGGATAACCATTTAATACCTTAGGACAAAATACATACTTCGTCATCATCATGTCAGCCGTATATTAGGAATATTTTTTAACTTTAAGAGATAAAAAATATTTTAAACGTAGGTACCTTGTAAATCATTTTATTTCAACGGGAATAACTCACGTAAAATAGTTTAGACCACTCTCGACGTTTCGACTAGGTACAACAAGAGCTGTCTTTGTCAGGAGGAATCAGCGTTCCAACGTCTCCTCGCTGATTGTGATAAAAAATTGTTAAAGTGAAATAATAAGTCAACAGTTCGATTATAGGATTAAATTATCGTATAACATAACAACTATACTACCTACTTACTAAAATTATTTGATCCTAGAATCCGCGAAATTGTTTCGATGAGTGTACTCGTCACATAGATTCAATGGAAACAAAGGATGGTGCGAGTTGCAGAACGAAAATAATATTTAATTTACGATTCGTCAACTCGCTCCAGTTGGGACAAAATTTTTGGAGCGAGTTGACGAACGACTCGAAATTTTTATCAGACAAAAGCGTCGTTCAATGTACTGTGCGAGCTTACTTACAACTGCATCCTGGGAATAATGGTATTGAGCACTGGGATTATACAGGTTTTTATGATGATTAATTTAAAACAGTGATTTTCAAAACAAAATAATTATTACGTTATTATACGTGCGCTACCGTTTTACTCTTACAATGCCATGTTTTCGATAAAAGTCTATTTGTTAGAGTCAGGGGAGGGACGCGTCTGATAACATCCTTTATTACGACGGCATAGAGGTGAGATATTAAACGGTTGCTTGATTCTAAGTTGTGAGGTAACTTTATGAAATCAGACCGTTGCCAATAAGGTGACTGCGGTTGTTATTTCTATAGAAATTTCTCACTTCAATTACCTTAATCGAAATAGGAATGAACGAATAGTGTCGAGTTTATTTTGAGCGTAGTGTTTTGCAGTGGGCGAAGGTGCGTCTGCGACACAGCAAGCTAAACTAGAAGGAGTGCGTTCGACTCCCATTCCAGACAAAGTTTATGTTTTGATCTTCTTTTTTTACTGTACCATTTTTAATATCTAGAACAATTATTAACAGAACTGTCTAAAAAAAGGTGTATCAGATATTAAATAGTAATCAGATATTTAATAGTATCATCATCATCAAATTCTTTGCATTTGTTATCTTTAAAGTAGAGATTTACAAACAGCAGGAACGACTTTGTTTTTTAATATTTATACTGGAATCCTGTAATTAAATGAATCACTTTATATTTAATTAGCACCTTCACACGCCCGAGCTGGTTATTGGATGTAAAGTTAAAGCCTTTAAAAGGTTAGTTACGCTTGCAAATAGCAACCTGTTAATCTTTATTACTTAATAAATAATTTAAGCACCAATTAAATTTAACGGCTCGGCCTAATCTGAACCGAATCATATTCGATGAAATAGGCGTAAAATAAGGTTTTAATTGAGGTTTATTGGTTAGCTATAATTGGCTTTTGTTGTTTATAATATTCGTTTGTTTATTTATCACTATGGTATGGACAAGTATGGCGCTGCCCGGAGAAATGTATCATCCCATCTCGACTGCATGTGATCGCCAAAGTGACATAGAGATTTATTTAAAGGTTTTTGTTTACAGATAATTTCTGTTATTTTCACAATTCCTTTATTAAATTTATTTTGTTTAATCACCCAACAAATTTTCTACATTTCCTTTTATCGCATTTTAGTTTCATCCATTTAGTTTGTATACTTTCAGAAAACACCACTAAAACGCAGTCGATCCGGTGTAATTGAGATTAGCGGAAGCGCTAAGTGTAACGGATAACGACGTAACGGTGCGTTAACGGCGCTGAAAGCGGAAATGGACCTTGGGCGGGAGGCTATTTGTTAGAAAGGTTGTCTTTTTGGATTCTTTCTCGATTTTCCTTCATAGTACATTGAGTTTTATGTGATTGAATAATCTATGATATATTTTTTTCGTTATTGACTGAATATTAAAATGGTAAATAAAATACCAAATCACACACCCAATCTATATATACATCTATATATCTACATAATATTATTACAAAGCGATGTTAATGTGTCACCTGGAATTCTTAATAAAGAGGGAAATTCGAAATACACACAGGGTCAGTTCATTAAGAGCAATTTAATTTTCAAAATTTTCTACCTACGCTTTGTGGAGGAAAGGTTTCACAGTGTTAAATTCAGCTAATAAACCCCGCTATGAATGGAAAACAATCGAGTTCACCTTTGTGTTGAATTTCGCAAATAAAATATTTGCTTGTTTATTGAATGCTGATAAATAGGCTTAAAAATCATACTATTTTGAATTAAAATATCATAAAAGCTTTATTATAACTAAGTACCTTTTGTAATTATGTACACAGTTTGATAAATGCCGGGTGTTGCGCTTTCAATTTATTTACTTATGAGAAAGAAAGAAAGAAAATATATATTTATTTATATAAGTATACTAGCTTTCCACCCGCGGCTTCGCCCCCGTTATACTATATTTTCCTCGGTAAAAAGTTCTATGTCCTTTTCCTGGTTCTAAGCTCTCCACCAACTTTCAGCCGAATCGATTCAGCCGTTCTTGAGTTATAAATGGTGTAACTAACACGACTTTCTTTTATATAATAAGATATATTTATTTATCTCAACAAAAAAGTATCAGTGAGCTAGTCTGACTCTCATTTGTACTGGATTTTTAAATATGAATAAGTATTATTAGACGACTGGTAATTACCACAGCTTGTCCCTTTCCTGTCTGAACCTTTAGAGGTCTAATTAAGCTGATCTACTCTTTGATCAAAGACTTAAAATGTCAAGAATTATGATTTTCCCTACAAAATTATTGCCTCATAGAGGATAATGATAGTCATATTTTTAATTGTGTATTTTTCATAGAAATCCTTTTTTTGCTTTTGAGAAAATGCGCAATAAAACTAATGTAATAAAATTAAGGAACGAAAAATTTATGTCCAATAAAGGGGACTTATACAGTCATATAATTGTAAAAAAATTAATAATTTTCTCTGAGTAATGCGAGCAGTCTCAATAAAGCTCAAAAAGAATGACTAGTTCAAAATATGTTTTTTTAAATAAATAAAATAACTCAGAACATCAACTGAGAAAATATGGAAAATTTCGGAATGAATTAAAAAATGAACTAATATTATTAGTTCATTATTTTACAACTTTCCATGTTATGACATTCTACAAAGTACTTTTATTATCTATGTACGCTCTGCGCATGACGCAGGTCATTCCGTGTTTGCGTAAATGAATGATTATAATATTATTCGGGACAGGGCGCGTTCGAAGTAATGACCCGAAACGTTGTTCTCCATAATTGTTAGGTGTGTCTGTTTTGTTGCTATTCATTGATGGTTTTTACTTTGATTTTAATGGAGCGCAAAAATTCCAAAATTCCTTTTTTGAATTTTAAATGAGAGGACTAATAAATACTTTATGATGATGGTATTCAAGCTGTCTAAACTATTTTTGTTTACAAAGTGAAGCGCCGCATGCGTGGTTCTGAGTAGCAACCTGCATGGTGATCATAAATATCTACTCTTATATTCGTTAAGAAATATGCTTAATTTCAAAGCATTATTACCTGTTCTTCATTATTTTGCAAAGCTGCTCCCAAAGTTCACAGAAATGCACGAAGATTGTTTGAAAGTTTAATCAAAATTCAAAGTTTACTAGTTCATAACTCTGTATGGTCTATGTAGGTACTTACCTACATTGTTTCTATAGAATATTTGAGAGTATGTATACCTATTACATACATATTTATATTTTATATATATAATAGTTAGATCCTTCTAAGGTCCTAATTGAGTCTACGGTTGATAAGAATGCTGGCTTCTATTTTGGCCAACGAATTAGCATTGCCATTCAACGTGGCAATGCCGCCAGCATTCTTGACACTTTACCATCTGGTGACGGATAGACATACAAATTATTAACATTACAGCCTTATTTTACACTTCAATTTACAAGTGAAACAAAAAACATTGGTGGCCAAGTGGGGGTTTGTGAATATTATATGTCATTCAAGTCTTTTAAAGGTCTCAGAACATGCCGGTTTCCTCACGAAGTTAGCCTTCACCGTTAAAGCACGATTTTTTAAAGCGTACAAAAATTATACCGATAGTTAATATCTATTTATTTCTATGACCCTTTTACACAGAAACAAGCAACCTAAATCAATTTGTAGATCAAAAAAACCCCGAAATACTTATAATAGTTAGCGTGCACCATAAAAGCGTATGTTGGACCGCTTGGTTTCGGTCCGACGAACTAACATTTTTCCGCCTAAGACTCTATTTCCTTGGTCAGGTCAAGTGCTGCTTCTGTTAGTGGACGCATTTACAATGTTGTGTAACGAGCAACTGAATACCTTAAGACCTATCATAAGAAATTGGATGACCTTACTATAAGTGGAAAGTGAAACGGATTGTTACATGTAGGTATAACTAATTGTAAAGTAATATAAATTCTAAGCAAATACTAGCAGAAATTAAACCTAACATTTTGCTCGCCACAAACAGACTTACTGTAGCAATATGTAGAAGCAAAGCATGAAAATTGTATAGCGTCAATTTAATTCATTAGGTATTTCCACGGGAATGTCTATTTCAATACACACAAATGTTCTTCATTTCGGTGTAAAACCCAAAGACCTTCTTAAGCCACAAACCCGAAGGGATGCTAGTTCAAGAGCTCCGCCCTTTATGCCCTAATATTCTGTTTACTTGTGATTTCATATTTGGAACGCTTGGGTTTCCATACGGTTTTTGAGCAGCATTATTGGTTTGTATTTTTTGGTTGGCAACGTTCGTATTGGTTTAGGTACACATCCATTTTCTGTGGGTTCATTCGTCTGTGTTTGATTAGGTTGGTACTCAATAAAAGTGATCAGGTTACTGATGTGATACAGGAAAATGCCTTTGAGTGTGTTTTAGTGAAACATATTAAAGTGGGAATAAAGATGCCGGTAAAACGAGGGGGCTTAATGCTGGTCGATTTAGTTGGGTATATATATATTCTGCACACAAAGATAAATGTTTTTAGATGACTAGTTAGCACTATTTAAGGCCTATTACCATTTGTCAAGGGAGAAGCCCCTGAGTCCCAGCAGTGGGAACGTAAATAGGGGCGATGACTATAAAAATTGAATCGTGTTAATTGAAAAACTGTGTCAAAGTTAATTGGCTTTTGTTTACTGTGTCCTAAGTTAGTTGGCCTAGTAGTAACAAACAAACTATCTACGTAAAAGTTTGTTGTCTATTCGTAGATCTTGATTGTAACAGAAACAACGGTCTGTGTCTAGCATTAGCATAATAATTAAAGTAGAACGGGATTGCATGCATACAAATGATAATAAAACCGGAAAGAGCTTTTTCTTGTACGAAATGAAACTTGTAGAAATTGTAATGACTCCGGGCAATATTTGTATATCACAGTGGCTATTTTAACCACTTAAATTTTTAATGAAACGAGGAAAACCCTAAAGTAGTTTGAACATCTACTATAACTTGACAAAATGTGAAATTTATTATGTTTTTTGTTTCCAGAATAAAACTATTTTTAGTATATTATAGAACATTATGTATTTGGGTATTCAACAACTTAGTATCTATATAACGTGCGCAATTGAAAATGAATTCTGTAAATGGTGGCGGGTAGGTATGGTACGATTGGCAAAACAAGGATAAAAGTATAGACAGCGATAGAGAGTGAGCGAGAACGCATGCGAGCGGACGCCATTTACAGAACTCATTTCTAATTGCGCACGTTATACCTGTCTAATGCATTACCCAAATGACGTAATGACAGATTGACAAGTTGATGAATGTAGTTGTAAGTCCAGAAACTGCGGACCCTAATCAAGAAACTTTCATGAAAATCTGCGAGACGTGACCTAGCTATCAGATGGGTTTGAGATATTTATCTACAGTATAAAAGATGAGATGTACTGATGTCTGTGGCATAATAACTTCTAGATCTATCTTTTCGCGAGTTTGCTTTTCCCCTTAAAGCACTTTTTATAAAAAAAACACAAATATTTATTTTTAAAGAAGAAAAAACCAGAGATGCCGTGGGTTTGAACCTTTTCATAATCAATTCGATATTACATATATTGGGTATTATTGGGGAGAACGTAATAAACGTCTTTATGTTAACTGAGCACGTTGTTCTGATGACTGTAAACTGACGAAAATATGAATAGTTTAAATATGTCGTATGCCGTAAAAGCAGGACAGACTGATAGTATACAATATTTTTATTATCATGTCCCAAACATCCCCGGAATTTTGAAGCCGAGAAACTTAATAGCTGTCACAAAATATTTTATAAATGCTACCCAAGGGAGGTATAAAATATGAAATATCTGAAAGAAAATCGTATCACGATTATTACGTATTTATAGAATCTTGGAGCCGTGCTGGCTAAGCGGGAGCACACTTGACTTTCATTCCAAAGGTCGTAGGTTCAACCCCACCACGCACATAAAGATTTTTCTTCCAGAAAAATGAATGTGCGCTTAAAATTTTTTAAATCGATTTTTGTATTTGCCTATATCTTATGACTTTAGTTTTAATATAATTATAGCTTATTTTTTATCACCTTTGATATCCTATTCTGAGGCACACCATATTATGGCACAACGTGACAACAACGCTAGCATTTATTCATTATGAAGGATTTGCAATGCCATCCAATGTATAAATTTCGCTAGCATTCTACGTACTGTGTTATACATGTATTATTGTGTTTAAGATTTAAGTTCAAGAAATTAATAATTAAGATTTTGTGTTTAATTTAATTTAACACTTAAGCAGTCGCTACTGGGTCTATCAGACCCAGTAGTCCATTGTTTGCATGATTATTATTTAATCTTAAAAATTGCGATGTTGCCGTTCTTAATACCTCTCGAGGTTAGAGTAAGACAGCAAATAACGGTCTCCGCAGTCAGTTTTCCATCGGTGCTGGAGTGCAACAGACGTAAAAGGTGCGTATGGGTTCATTGGACCCGGTAGCGACTAAATACGTAAGTGATTTTCCGTAACTTGGTAACCGTAATTAATTATTTAAAATTTGTTATTATTATAGAAAATGGCAACCATTAGGTCCTTGAGCTTATGGGATATTGAAGACTGCTTGAATGATCACTATGCATGCATCCCTATGCATCATGATGCCAAAATTTACTTTGAAACTGGTGAAGAAGAAACCCGAAATGATAACGGACTACAACTACACCAAATGTGGGGTTGACATTGTAGACCTAATAACAGGTACATATTCAGTATCTAGACGAACCCAACGATGGCCACTTTGCTTATTTTTTTGGATTTATGAACATTGAACGCCTATGGTATTCACAAAACCAAATCACCTTCCGATAACTTGGTTTGAAGAGATTTTATCAAGACGCTGACTGTTTCGATGATTAAACCATACCTTCATGAAAGAGTACTGATTGAAAACATCCCACAGCAAATAAAATCCCGCATCCGAAACATACCCGAAGTCTCTAGCCACCTCCTTCATCAAGCCCGCCAGTTAGTGGACGAAAAGCGCGTTGTGGTCTTTGCAATTGGAAAAAAAGACAGAAAAACTAAAATTTCCTGCATAAAATGCATTGTCCCAATTTGTGGAGAACAAACCAAAGCAATATGTGTGAATTGCAATAATAACATTTGACCTTCAAAATGACAAAATAGTAACGACTTATCAAAGAAGTTATTTTTAAATTGTTGATTTTTAGAGATGTTTTTTAGTTTTTTTTACGAAATAATGATTGATCTTTTTTTGTGATTTTGAATAAGTACATTATAGTAGTATTAGAAAAATAAAGAAACTTAATGTTATTATCTTTATTTCATAAGATATAAGATAAAAGTTAAAATGTGTTGTGAAACTACGTTGAATTTTAGTATGTAATTAAATAGCGTTTTTTTATGAATAAAAGTATAAAATACAAATGTTTAATACGATTTTCTATTTAATATTAGGATATAATTACTGTTAGGAAATACATAATAACATTAAATTCAGCAGTTTTAGAAAAATCCGGCAATATTAAACCGGGTCCAGTGGACCCGGTAGCGACTCCTAGCGTATCAAAACAGGGCGCGACTGCTTAAGTGTTATGAACATTAAGAGCCTGATTCACCGGTTACAGATAAAGCCTATCCGTAACTTATCTGCCACATAAACTAAAAATTTTACAGTTTTTTTTTAATACAGATATCTGTCAGGTAACTATCTGAATATGTATAACAGGTGGAACTGGCTCTAAATGCTGTGTAAAATAACATTTAATGTATAAACAAAGCTGTTAGAATTAAATAATGTAAATACGGAACACATTAGTAACGCAACTAGTGTACGCAAATATGCTAAAAGGGGTCATAATGTCGACCTATGTCAGGGTATGATTAGGCAGGGTGGCCTAACCGCAGGCGAATTGGCCAGGCTATTATTAGGTCCACGTCTATTATTTACCGTATTATTCACCTCATTTGGATTCGGATCTCACGGCAGTTAAATAGATTTGACGGTTACTAAATAAGCTCAATCGGCGTAGAAATTGATTTGACCGGGCAGTAATGCGTAATGTCCGCTGGTTTACAGTTTTGGTATTCGGCAGTAGCTGAAAATTTAAGCCTATTATGTTTGTTCAATAGACTAGCTGTGCCTTTGATATATGACTCCGTATGTGTTAAATTATGTTTGAATGGGGGCCACGTCTTATCATAACTGGACCAAGAACTTGAAATAGTATAGATACTCGTAGTTGCATCGGACCGAAACAACTGGAAATGTTTAAAGGAGGCCTAAGTACAAAAGGTAGACTTCCGACGTCTGAGATAATGATGATGAAATAGTTGCTTCAATAAGTTTTGCTTTATTAGGTAATTAACTTTATTTCTGATAGAAACTATTTAGGGGTCGAAAATTAAATTGTTTTATTTGATGAAAGGATTTTAATAAAACTTTACATTAGCAGCATCAAATATTTATACTAATTTGCTTAATAATTACTTTATTAAATTGCTTTATTTAATCATTGTCTAATGGACTGTTAATAATTTCAATAAATCTAAGACCTTTATCAAATAGCGCTGACAAATTATTAGGTATTAATGATTAGCTGTCAACACTATCTAAGGAAACTATGGTCTGATCGCCGAGACTTTGCGTTCCTGACACATCGCGATTGAACTGATACCTAACGTAACTTTGTAATGGCGTTGCAGTTACGATAAAAATATTTTTACTGTTTGTTTACCGTTTTAACAATTGATGAGGATTAAATCTACATTATTATATCAATAATCAATGAATCTAATAATTTTGTGCCAAACTAAGTGTAAAATAACTTGGTAAACAATATTTTTCTAAATCTATATTGCGCTATTACAAGGTTATGTCAGTGCTTTATATTTGTAGGTAGTGCTGTGCTAAAAATAACAGGCAACAACAGTATCGTTATCTGTTACAGTTATTTTTAAAAAATAATAGGTTTAAGAACTTTAAAATAATGGACTATAAGATTTTATTAAATATAAGAATAAAACTACGACCAAACCGAACGCGCGAAAGAAAGTGGCATTTTTATATTTATGTTTAAAATAATAACCCCAAATGGCGTTATGGGCCGCCATTTTGTGACGCTAAAACAGTCGGTTTCCACTTAAATAACTAAAATATAAATATTAAATGATTCCGCCAATTTAAAACGAAAATAATCTTAAAAATAACGCGGCGGTTCATTTTGGAGGAACGGTTACGAACTCATTATGTTGTGCCCATCACTAACGTGTCAAACTGACATGTGTCCTAAACGTATTCTTATCGTGGCCAAACTATATCTAACGATTTCACATAACTGACAGATTGACGAGTTTGTAGTGTAAGCAACTTTATGAAATAACTCTATAATTATTAGTTAATAATTATGAGTAATTTAACGCTCATTTTAATAAATCAAACTTAACTGTTAACTTACACATGTTTTTGAGAAGAATTAACAAAAAAAATCATAATATTAAAAACTGATTCCGCGAGAAAACGTTAAAAATAAATTACTTTAATGTAACACCTGAGTTAATATAGAATTAAGAATTTAAAAAAATGTTGGTCGTCCTAATCTAAGAAATAATTTGGTCCAATAATAATAACACTTATCACTACAGATACACTTACCACTTATCACTAGTTTGTGCTCTTTGTTACTAAAATACTAATTTTAGAAAACTTTTATGTTTGTGGCACTGTAATGATCGAAAATAATTAAATAACGGCAATGATGTGGGTCGAAGTGGAATCGACAGCCGTTTTTGTGACGTTATAACTACAAGAAGGTTTTATTGATCAAACCTGATTTAATATTAAATAAATAACCTTGCTCGTATTTCGATAACAGGTCCTAAAATGCGTTTATAAAATTTTTATACATAAGTGTTACTAACAAAAGATAGACCTGAATTGAAATGTAAATTTTTGAAGATGTCCCAAATAAATCAATTTTATTTTTAAGATAAGTCATGTAAAATGTACCTACTAAAGATTAATTTAAAAAAAAACATTTTGAAAAAAGAATTGATTTTTGACTGTAGCCGCGTGGTTGCTACATAATATTAATACGTTTAATTGGAGAAATCTATGATTCCTAAATGTCTAAGATGAGGAGGTTTGAAATGAGAACCAGTAGTTAGTAGTATAAAATGGCGAATGTATTTGAAAAATATAAAATTACATCGTTTAGGGAAGCAAGGTGCGGGGACAGCCAATCACAACGCGTATTTAAGTAAGTTCAGCGATCTTATTGGTCTAGGACCTAGCGTGTCCAAACAGCCAATCAGAGCACGTAACGTGGTTCATATTCGTTGACAATGACGCTGTCTCAACGTAGTAGTGACTATCGCGTATTCTGTATTGCATCTACTCGTGATTTTGACTATAGCGCGTCGTCATTATCATCATCAGTGAATTCGGCGCGAACATTGACTCATTTGCGACTCTAGTAAAAAGCCTTTCATAATTGATAGTCCGCACAAAAAGCAAAACTTTTTAAATAAACTCGCCTCGAACAATTTATTTTGAGAATAGAAGAATTTCAGAGAAATTAAGTCGTTGTAGGAAGACAGTATCAAAGTTAGTCCCATATATAATTCTGGTCTACGAGACCTTTTCGGACTAAGACTAATGACAAGGCATTTGTCACGTGTGTTTAGTGTTTACTCGAAATTCATTGTTTATAAACACGGTTCTGTTGACGTGGTGCTACTATGTTTTAGGTAATCAATTAAAAGATTTAATTTCTTTAATTTAAATCAATATATTTTTTTATAAAATATTAATTTAAGTAAATGCATCATGGTTTAAATGTAATTTTTTTATCATCGATAACGTTTTGAACTCGAAACTTGAACTATATTGATAAACTAATTTAAAATTATAAAAAAAACGAATAATTTAGTTTTTAGTCTATTATATTTTTGCAATTTTGTTTAGTCAATTACAAAATAATAGGTAGTATTTTGTTTCAGACCAATTCCTAGAATTGAGTCGTTTTGAAATTTCGCTTTAAGATTTTTTTCCAAAAAACATGTTATGTTGCACCCACTCTAAGTTATCAAATACACACAAAGCGCAAACATGATATTTGACAGCCCAACAACGATTTTGATCCCGGGATTTTTTTTTTTTTGATTTTATATTAACCCTTTTCAACTTAATTACTAAAGAATCCTTAATATTATTATTATACAGTTTTGATTATCATGTTGTAAATTCATATAAAACTTTAATTAAACATAAGGAAATGGTATAGAAAATAAAAGATCACAACATAACCTTGGCCCTTGAGAGAAAGTCTAACCCTCGCCTTCCAGTTACGCCCTGGCTGCGCTAGACCACTACGCTATCGAGGATTACGCTTTAAGCTGGAATTTTTTTTTTCTTTATCTCAGTTAAGCGTGATTTATCAGTTTTAATTAGAACCGACCAAAAGTAAAAAAAAAAACACTATAAAAAGTAATTTAAGCAAACATTCCACAACACAGTAGTTTTTTTTTGTGATAAAGCATTCATTTAATCAGAGCATTCGATCTATGAACTCTGCATTCCAAATGAAAAACGCTGGGCATTCGAACTAATCAAGAAATAAAAGCAGATAGATCTATTGATCTGTACAGAACCTTTGTCATCAAAGCTTGATAAAGTTCTTTTTTTATCCTTCGATTAAAGACGGTTCGCGTTGGAGTATTGTTGTTAACCCCAATATTGTGCTATATAGAAAATGAGCCATTTACAAATGGTGAAAAACATCGAGCATCAGTGGCTAATTACTTATCCGCCATTTTGAAATAACATGATGCCGCGGCATATCAGGATTTTTTTATTAAACAATAATTCAAACTGTTCGCTAAAAAATGATATTTGATGCCTTTGCTACTTTCATATAAAATAAAGACGTAAAATAAAATTCTTAATAAAAGTTACTAAGGTAAACTAAGGCTAAGTAGCTTAAATTTAAGCTACTTAGCTTAACTTATATCAGAAAAACATTTGACCTGGTGAAAACACATTGTAATGCCGAAAAACTCGATAGCGGAAAGTTTAGTACTCGTAGTAAAACATAAAATGTATTTATATCTGTCCCTGCTTTAATTAAAACAAAGTAGCACTTGGAATTAAAATAATCTCTTAGAATCGAGTCTACTAGATACTTGAATTACCAAGTTTCCGTTTCAAGAGAAATTGTTGAACAAGCCCAATAATTAATATCTAAGATTTAATTAACCTTTTAATGAGTTTTCTGGGAGTGAAGTATTACTTTTCTATTTTTGTTGGCTACACCGAGCAGCTTAGCTTTTATTGTATCCCGAGATTTAGAACATAATATTAGAATATCGTTTTAAAAAGTATTAGGAAAAAAATATTTACAAACAAACAAACAAAATTGTGTGTCATTTTTGTTTCAATTGTCCTGTGGCCTAGAACTGTCTCAAAAACAGATGAAAGCAAAATCAGCCATCTTGAAATTGAGACGCTCCGGTCGTTTAATTAATTAATATACTTATTTTAACCATTTTTTTTCAACTGCTGAGGGAAGAACCTTGAATTTATTATATAAAAATATATTTTTGTACGACTATTATATAAGAGGACATGACACTATTTTTTTTCAGTGTTGGGCATTAAACAATAATAGTTTTTTTACTTACTTACTTCCCATTTTATTATGAAACACTTGAAGTGAAATTCGTAGTTAGTGAAATCTAACATAGTCAATTTTCTCAACCTGATTCTCAAAAGTGAGAATGCTAACTTTAATGGTAAAAGTTTGATTGCCACCGTGAAGGTGTTAAAATTTTACATAATTATTTTTAGCGATATTGTGAAAACATTAATTTACTTCTTTAAATAAACTTTAAATCTAATTCCAAAACGGGTTATTCGTAACGTATCTTAAATTCATACAAGCTTCATTACAAAATTCGAAGAAAGTTCAAGAAAATTACCGTCTTATTACATGTTTACTTGCTAGCTAATAAGATAATACCTATGTTCTTCTGTTAAATTGTGTAACGGAAAATTCGAGTTAGCTGTTTTTCAAACTATTTATGTTAGATGTAAAGGATCTTATTGAAATAACAGGGTTTTTAACATCATGATCATCCGTTAAGTAGTGTTGTCTAAGTGGGAGCAAACTCAATTTTAATTCCGAAGATCATAGGTTTAGCCCCACAGTGCAACTCTATATTGCTTTAAAAAATATTACTGCGCTTTCAACACATGGTAAAGGTGAAGGCAAACCTCGTGAGGAAACGAGCATGTATGACCCACAACTGTTGGATTGGAAGCACACTAGAAGCTTACCTTATAAACACGCCCCACTCAAGGTGCACTTCGTACAATAATTGAGGTTGTACAACACAACTATTCTTGTTCTAAATGCATAGTTCAAACGTCTGGGCTAAATATACCGACTACGGCGGAATGTACTACGGCACGCAATGCATTTGTCTGGGGTACCTATTTCGGGCTTGTGAAGTTTATAGACCATGTTCTTGGTTTATAGCTGCTAGCTAACGATATAGAATAGTGTATGTTAAACACTATTGTTGCTTTGTTCACTTCTATACCTATAGGTATAATATTACTAGTTTCCACCCAATGTGTTATACTTATTAAACTAGTTTATATTTAAATAGCTTATATATAAGCTAGTTTTCCGTCCGCTGTTTTACCCTTGTTAATTATAACTTTCTTGCGTTTCAATTAACTTTCCTGCGCTATAATTACTTTCCCGCGGTTTTGGTCGTTTGTTTGTTTTTTAAAAATCAAAATATTATAGGTCTCACAAATTGGTACCATAAAACCGTCTCGAAAACCTATGAAATTAATTGATTGTGAAAAAAAATATTATTCAATTATAGCTCAATATTAAAATCCATTAATTACTATTATGTTGCAAATGTTTTGATTTTATTACAATGACTTTACGTTACATGTAATATGACTTGCCCAGTATAGCAGCCTTTGTTATAATAAGGTTAAATAAATTAATCTGTAAATCTTCGTTACATTTCTTAACTGTATTCGTGCGTGTTAGTAATTAGTCTGACGTCTGGCGCCATCATTTGTATTCCGATCTAAATAAATCCATACAAAGACAAAGCAACTGCATAGGTGAAGTTCTATTTCGATCCGATAATATACCACAAGAGGAAATAAATAATTTAGAAATTTTTAGGAATAAATACGTAACTAGTTACGTATTTATTCCTAAAAATGTGTGGCGCAGCGGACGAAGGTCCGCCTGCCCAGCATTAGGTTGTCGTTTCGATTCCCGCCTCGGGCAAAAATGTTTGTTCGATCTGCGTATGTTTGTTCCGGGTGTTCTGAGTATAATTATAATAATATACGAGTAAAAAAATATCTATCTATTTATGAATATTCTATTAAGTATATTCAGAGTGCGTTCAGAAATCTAGCACCGCAACATCTAGGCCCGCGGTAAGACCGAAGCTTATGTTACGGGTACCTACTTAATAAAATAGAAGTCCAACTATCAAGTCATGTTGAATTCTCCAATCGATACCTCCGTTATAATAACTCTATTAGTTCCCTGAGGCTCAGTTCAATATCACGTAGAAACTTCTATGCAGGACCAGGGCGTCAGATAATTAGTTTAGTAGCATCCGGTGTCAAAGACTGAGCCCAACTTCGTAACAGCTGGGGCATATCGAGTCTCAGTGTTTTGTGAACCAGAAGCAAGCAACTGACGTGTGATGGACATCGGAGTATCTAATTAGTACCTACAAGGTATGGATGACTTAGCTATTAGCCTGGTAGCTATATCAAAGTATAGGTAGGTGACTAGGCAAGCCTGTTAGCTACAGTATTTCAGTTATTAGGGTGCTGTTGTTTTTGTATTTATATTATATAATAGACACTTATACTCACAATAATTACATGCGCATAAATAAGAAAAGTTTCTCCCATTTAATAACAACATAACCTATCAGGTCAAAAGTCATTCAATGTGTTAACAAGACCCATTTATTTTCAATTTTATAATATTTTACGTTTGTAACATAAATGCTTGGAATTGACGGGTGCAAAGTATTTCTTAGGTCACGTTTTGAAATGCACGTGTTACGGTACGTTCACACGGAGACACGATTTTCTCTACCGATTCGGTTTTTTGCAGGATTCGGTTTAGTGGCCTATGTATTTCAATGAAGGAGTTCACACATGCATTCGGTTTCAAGATACGACAAAAAACCGAATCCTGCTGAAGTTGACATACGATTTTGCGACTACAAACCGATCCGGTTTGTATATACTGATACTGCAAAATCCAGATCCGATGCAGTGGTATAGGGCATTCAATACATGCGTTCACACGAGGGGAAGATTCGGTTTTTTGTCGGATCTTGAAACCGAACGGTACGTTCACACGGAGACACGATTTCCCGAATCTTATTTTCATCGGATCTGGAAAAACCGAATGTTGTATTCGCAAGAGCGCGCTCACACGTTAATTTGGAAGCGATGGACGTGAACAGTGTTGCTATACTATACTGGTATTATCACCGTCAGCGTCGTAGAAAAAGATTGTGGTTAAACCCAATAGTACAAAGAAGATCAACAGTTGGTGCCTTTACATCTCTAATGCAGCAGTTAAGGAATGATCCACAAATTTTTTTTAACTACTTCCTTGAATGATAATTTAATACTTTTAATTCCTATACCTACATTTGATAATCTTTTGAAAAAGGTGGAAAAAGAATTGAAAACCGGATCGGTTTGTAGTCGCACAATCGGATGTCAACTTCAGCAAGATTCGGTTTTTTGTCGTGTCTAGAAACCGAATGCATGTGTGAACTCCTTCATTGAAATGCTTATGCCACTAAACCGAATCCTGCAAAAAACCGATTCGGTAGAGAAAATCGTGTCTCCGTGTGAACGTACCGCACATGAATACAACATTCGGTTTTTTCCAGATCCGATGAAAATAAGATTCGGGAAATCTTGTCTCCGTGTGAACGTACCGTTACAATGTTGTAGTTTTATTCTCTGATAAAATGAAGTTTTAGCCTCAGCTTTCAATTTCAGATTGTTTATTTTCAAATTGTGAGATTTATTTTTAGGTATTGTTTGACAGCAGAATTCAAAGGCACCTCAAATTAAGTTAAGGCTTTTGAGTTCTTTGAATTAACAATGACTTTATATAGTGGACGTCAAACGCTGAGTTTGCCAATCCGTGGTCTCCAAAAACCTATCGGCCCCATCGGCCATCTGTTCTCCTCGCTGGTCTGCCTATTACCACTACCAGAGCCACCATGCCTTCAGTTCAATTAAAGATAAATAGAATAATATGGTGTAAAAATTAAAATATCTTATATTATAAAAAATATATAAAAATCACATGGCGCCGTGCTCTTAAGGCAACATGTTATACAAAGACCACGGCAATTTACTCGCATTAACCACCACCTGGATAAAGACCTCACAATTAGTCAGCGACAAAGTTTAAGCAGTTACACACAGTTCGTAATTAACGCTAATAATCTACGTTCAGCTTAAATTCGTGCTTTGACGATGGAAGAAAACATCGCAAAAACCCTAATAACTGAGACTGCTTAATTTTCTCCGGGTGTTTTAATAAATATTATTATATACAGGGTGTCCCAAAGTTATGGGCCATGAAGGGAAAATACCTTAAATATCGTAGATAGTGAATTTTTTAGAAAATCTATGAATGTAGAATTACTTACTTTTAAAAATAAAATGAAGTCTTCTTTGAGCAAAATTCACTATCTACGATATTTAAGGTACTTCCCCTTCGTGGCCCATAACTTTGGGACACCCTGTATATTAAGTGTAAAGATAGTTTGAAGTTCTGTAAAATAAAGCACAAACACATGGATTGATCTGGTGGCCGCAAATTAATCAATACTAACAAATTAATAGCGCGCCACCACCGCCACTGGAATAGTGGTCGGTGTTATGTCAAGGATTACCTTTGCGTATTTGAATATGGCATATGATTTTTGTTTCAAGTTGCCATTAAACTATTTTTATTTTTGATATTATTTTGATATTTGAGATAAGAATGAAAATGGAGCAAACAGTTACCTTATATATTCATTCAATCGGCAATTAATCACGTAAAATATATTATATTATTAATAACGATATTATGCATATTTGACGTTTCTGTTTCTTGATGGTAAACAAAAAAGTCAGCTATACCCATTTTGGTACACCTTGTATATGTACGTATGTTCCGCCATAACCCTTAAACTAATGATATATTTGTTGAAATTTGGTAGGTAAACATTTGGGACTCAAGATAGGCTATATAATCTCTTGCTCCAGTTATGATAAAATTTAACGTGCCCTATTTAAACATATTTATCGCGGATGGATTCGCGGGCACCGATAGTTACCAATAAATTGATTATTCAGATTTGATTATAAAACATATATAATATTACCGTATCCATTGGAATTCGTTCCTATGAGCGAACATTCCAGTTAATGGTGCAAATTCCATAACACCGTCGGAATCTGAAAATATAGCGTGAAACGAACCTACCTCGTTTGTGCTTATTGTTGACTATGGGTCAGAGTACCTTGTTGCGTTCGGATTTGTGGTAAGCTATGTAAGTTCAATCAAGAGCTTATAGGAGCCGTGTTGGCTAAGTGGGAGCATACTTGACTTTCATTCTGAAGGTCGAGGGTTCAAACCAAAAAGTAAGTATGTGTGTTATAAAAAAACTAGCTCTAACTGTGAAGGCAAACATCATGAGGAAACCAAGAACTGCTCTCTCTTGACGAGAATTGTATTAGGCTCTAATTAACCATGCTGGTCAAGTGCGGGTTAATAAATGACTCACAAACAGTAAATATCCTTCAAATTTTTCAGAGTAGGCCAGTTTCCTCACGATGTTTGCCTTCGCAGTTGGAACGTAATATCAAACAATCATAGAACATACACACAGACATTAGAAACTATAAGAATTCCTTATTTGGCTATGGATCGATTCAATAAAGACTTATCAAAAATATTTTACTGCAATAAAATACATTTTCAACCATAAAAATATTTAACCCCGATTCAATTACAAAAACATTTTTCCAAGCTATTAGTTTGTGAATGGACTGAAAGCTGGACGTATGGATAAAGGCAGCGAACATAATATATTATGGCAATATTTTGGGATATTTCTTTCACAAAATAATTGATGTGTGTTATAAATATCGTTTATTTTTAACTATTTTATCAGGTCCGTAATTTTTACGAAGTAATAAGCACTGATTTCCATATTTTCTCACGTTTTGTACCTTTCCTAGGCTACTACGACTATTTTTAAAACCAAAAACATCTTCATCGGCTCAGTCGTTCTTGAGTTATAAAATAACAGCAAAAAGTGGCATTTCTTATAAATAAGGCCCGTACCACACGGCACTTCGACCTCGAGATAATTCCTTAACAATCCTCATTAATTTACACTATAACAAAACGGTCAAATCGGTGTAGGCCTCTTATCATGCCTAATAAAATGTAAAAGAAGACATTTTATTAGTAAGTAGCTTTTTAAATCTTGCAAAACCTTCTATAATCTTTTCAGCTTTTTAAATATATAATATAAGCTCTCAAAAAGAGTAACTTTATTTCCTTGTAGCGTTCACATTGACGTCTTCCTACAAAACATTAATATATCTGAGCGAAATAGCGGAACATGTAACACTAAAAATAGTATAAGCATTGTGCTTTTCAATCTGCGCTCATAAATTCTGTCCCGCCAACATGGAGCTCACAAAAATAATTCTCTGAGGGCATGAAACGTTAATGTTTCGGCAATATATCACCAGGCCACGTGACCTTACAGTGATATTTGACCTGGCTAGCATATTTTGCCAAAGAAATGGGTTGTCATTTTGTAATCTGACCATAATTAGGAGAATGGAAATTGTTCCATTGTGCATGAAATGGTAACTCGCCATGAATTTGACAGATTTTTACTTAAAGTTTTTATCATTAAAGTAATGATGATGGTAGGTACGCGTACGTTTTGATAGATTATATTTTATAATGATTTAAAAATAAATCAAAGCTATGGATTACAAAGTGTTGTTGGAGCACTCCTTTTACGTAAGTATTTTACCTGTATAAGTCCCTCTGCCACAAAAAATACATAGTTATTAATACTATTAGAGTTAAGGAACACAGTGTCGTGTTCAATCAGACAAAAGCAATAAATAATAACTCAATCGCAATACGGATGAAATTAATAAACACGTTAAGTTTCAAGTCGCTACGAAGATGTAGGTACTTGTACTTCACACGAACTTCAGTCACACTCCAAGTTAGATAGTTATCGTCTCTTGTTTTGTTTACAGTTTACGAGTTAGTTAACATGTGAGTAACAGGGATTTAACTCATCGAAGTGGCAATGGGCAGGCCATAATAGAGCGTACAGTTGAGCGATTGGGCCAAAAGGTCTCGAACAGAGACCACGGTGCAAACGCAGATTTGGAATCTGACAACAAGATGGATCTAGTGATGGCTTCTGGTAATCGACAAAATTTACTGGAAATCTTTAAGGAAGAAATCATCCATTTAAAAAAATAAATCGTGAATTACCGTGGACATTACAATATTACCTATAGGTAACTTAAATAATAATAGGCCTATCAAATCAAGCTAACGACAAAAGCCAGCCAAAGTTAAATAACGGCTAAAGCAACAATTTCTTCTATAGGTACCTACCACAATTTCCTTTATAGCTATACCCAGCCCATGGGAAATCACAATTTTCTGTGAAAAAACCTCGTGGACATAATGATTTAAGTTCCGGTACAGAGCAAAGGGGACTTATTGAACAAATAAACCATGTTTTGAACCCTCGATATAAGGCTCAATCATCATCATCACCCACCATCACCCATATTTACATTCCCACTGCTGAGACCCAGATACTTCTCAAGTTTAAACATCATCATCTCACAACCGCTAAAGCAAGTGGTTTTAAAGCGCGCATTCATTGTATTTGTACGTTTTATATAAATACATTTATTACTATAAGAAAACGCTTTTGTGATGGATAATACGTTGTGGGAAAAATGAAGTTACATGGGGCCATGAAAACTAGCCTGATTTTGACATAATGTTAGTTTATTTTTTTTAAATTATTGGACATTACATAACATTTAAAAGAGTGCTCTAACTAGATAGGTGCATTAGGTCTGCAGTTACTATTATAAGCACTATAGTTTGTTTACAAACCTACCTAAAAATTGCTGGCAATTCACATAGCAACCCCTAGCCGAACCCACAACCTCTTGCTTCGCAGGAGGACCTTCGCCCGCTGCGCCACAGACGTCGTCAATATTCTTACCTACATTATTAATTATGTTTTTCAGTTTTAGGTATCTGTGATTCATCACTTTCAGTGCCCACAACGCACGTGCCGTTTGCATCTATAATAACTAAGATGGCGTCAATAATTTAAAATAAATAAATACACGGCGTTAAGTAGGTTCGTTGGATTTCGTGCGTCGTAATTTTGGAGTAAACAACCAAATAAGCATTTCGTGCGTTTTTTATAGCGGCAAAAAAAATGACCGAACCGTTTGTCGCATTTCGTGCGTCGAATATGTATATATATAAGTATATAAACGGCTACATACAACGTAATACCATAGACATAATTGAACAGACAGAATTGGCAAAGGCTTAACATTTTAGATTACTTAACTAATTTTGAGTATTTGCTATCCATTTGGTATTTTTGTTGTGTGTATTTACACACAACAACCCAGCCTTGCGTAGAGGCCGGTAAATGTGTTAATCCACTCGCTTCTCCTAGCCCCAAGGACCATGCAAAGTAAGTATGATGTTATCTAGCGTTATACGAACTGGCAAACTTCCCAACTGCAGCTAGCCTAGTTTTCGAGATTGTATATTTCCTTGAATTTTACTATTATGGTGATATGACGATTCTGGCAGGGCTACGCTATTTTGTCGCTATGTTAAATTAGAAGAATTATGAGAGGCTATGGCGATGGTTGGGTATGGTTATTTGCACTGTTTAGGCTAAATGGAAGGGTCAAACTCATACTTAAAATTGCTGGTCACAGATACTTAAAACTTTCAGTATGTATGCAAGACTTAACTAAGGAAATAATTTAGTTAGCTTTTTTATATTCTGAAGGACTTTTCTTATTTTAACATGTTGTCTAACAGCCGAATACTCAATCGTCTCTCATATATTTAACGGCTTCCTACACTATTTAGTAGCTCTCTCAACATATCGCTTATTGAATCCAATACAGAAAAAAACAATTTTTATTGAAAATATATATTAAGAAAATTTTACATTTGCATTAAAAATTCAGATTTAATTTTATCGAGCGTCGTAACCAAAACGTATTAAAATAAAGCTGATCAGCCATTATCCTGCCGTGAGGGTCGGGAACATTAGGCTGCCCCGCACGTGATGTGTGTAGCGTGCTTCCCGATTTCCGGAGGGCGCGCGCACATTGGCGCTGGCTTTTACGACTATCGGTGTACTGTTGGGGAAAATTTAGGAAATCGAAATGTCTGAGTGGTTGCAAAAGTCGTTTAATACTTTCAAGTTCAATGATTATGAGTTTTTTTATGAATTTATAGTGTAATTAACACGACTTTCTTTTATAATAAATATGATAATATATTTGAAACACAAAACTTTAAGGAAGGCCATGTCCAGCAGTGGACGACCTACGGCTGATTTGATGAATTGTATTTAATTGTTTTTCTGTCATTCATTATACATGTATTTCCATTGCATAATATTTTTTTCTATGCTATTTTGTAGGGTTATAAATGAGGTTACTTTACCTGGACATTTGATATAAACTAAAAATATGAACTTATTCGCCAATGAATTTTGTTTTCTTCAATATTGCAATTTTATTGAAATAATAAACATATTTTTACCAGATATCTTTCCAAAATTATATCTACTATGTAGCTTTTTTCCCTGACAGTACCTGAACATCAGCCCACATAGTATCCCACCGAAGAACGTCGGATCGAATGGCAATGATACTGCTAGTACATGCGATACAGCCCATACGTATCTATTCCATTTTATCTACCACTTTATATACCAGAGGGTTTGAAGTGTGTCCGGAAGTGTACCTATATGTACTTGGTTTAACTTAGAGCATTTTTTATTCATTTTAACCGCTTTGTAAATACTTGTGTAATTCGCGTTGTTATAAAATGAACTTTATAAATAGTCTGTTATTTTATTTTATGTTTTCAAAATATGTATAGGTACAGAAATATATTTCAATTTGCTTTTACCGTTTAGTTGACTTAAATATCGATACAAAGAAAAAAACAAGGTAAATATTTATGTAGATGAGAAAAGCTTATCTCTTATCAAATTTACAAATAAACACTTACAGCGCAAATGACACAATCTCGTTTTGACACCGACGAGCGTGAGCATTGAATGTGTTAAATCTATATTTGAAGCATATATCTTTGGTAAGTCCTAAACTATATTTATGTATATCGTAATGAGCTCTCAGAACAATCAAAGCTCCAAGTTAGCCACATTTGCGTAAGATATCATCATCTGTGGTTGGTAAGACTCATTTGAACTTTTCTGAGAACAATGAAGTACTATTACACATTCAGAGACGTGGCCGGGACGTTATGTGATTGGGCCTATTTTGGCTTTGAAAACACAATGCTTTAAATGTTAAGGTAAACCGGTATGTTCTAAAAATTTTTACAAAGTTTGAAGGCAGTGAACCAGCAGTACCTTCAACCAGGGAACCTTCAAAAACTTGTTCAAAAAAACAGTCGGTTTCTACTTAAATTACTAAGTACGAAAATAATCTTAAAAATAACGCGGCGGTTCATTTTGGAGGAACGGTTACGAACTCATTATGTTGTGCCCATCACTAACGTGTCAAACTGACATGTGTCCTAAACACATACTCACAGCGGCCAGGGTATAGTTATACAGGGTGATTGGTAGATGGGTGCAAAGCTTCTAGGGGATGGTAGTGTGGACTATTTGGAACCATTTAAGCCATAGTTGTCTAAACCGAAGTCGGACTATTTTTTTTTTATGAATTTTTTACGGGATACAAGGAAAATACCCAAAATTTTACAGTTAGTTGCTAATAACTGCCAGTTTAAAAGGCCAGTTAATTATTTTTTGTTTAATTTAAGTAAAGCTATGTGTAAGCAATCTACCAAAACTTGTTCTTAGGTATCTGAGTCATTAGCCATTTTTTTACAGACATTTCAAACTTACGAAAATGTTCTGCGATTTACGAAAACCATTTTTGACGTTGTTTAAAAAAAAAACTAATGGTGCTATTTTTGTTCAAACCTTTTTAAAAACATGTGTAATTATTACTCTTTCTTTTGGGGTATTAGTTAAGAGGATATCTCAAAAAATTTTGAAATTATGATACAAAAACCAAATAGAGGCAGAAAATTTTGAGCAACTTAAATGATAAAAAGCAAATTACCGAATTGCTGAAAATGGCATACACCGCGTGATACCTGGGTACCACGCGGTGTATGTGTGTACGACTCCAGATTCAACCCAAGCAGACACAATTCTAAGGTCGAGGAAGAGATTTTGGCAGCATTCTAAGCGGATCCTATTACTACTAGCGTAGTAGCTCAAAATCTTAACATTTCACAATAAAAGATGTGTATGTGGAGTATGCACAAAAATGATAAGTATTTATTCCATGGCCCGGGTCTGCCAGGTTTGGAAGAGCAAGATACCGGGAAAATAATCCAATTCTGCCGTTTTCTCCTCAACAGAGACATCAACGCATCTTCAATGCGTGATTCTTAAAATCAATCTTGTGGACAAATAAAAGTAAATTTTCCAGAGAGGGCATAACAAACTTTTACAACCTTCACCAACAGGCCAACAAGGGCAGAAATCCATACTGGAAAAAGCAGGTGTCAGTACAGAGGAAATTCTCTGTCAGTGTGTGGGCTGGAGTAATTGGCAGAACTTTGATTGGGCCCCACTTCTTACCAGATACCTTAAATGGTAATAATTATTTGGGATTTCTTCAAAACGATCTTCCAATGCTCGTAGAGGTGTCCTAATATTTAAAACTGACCAACTGACGTTAGGATTGTGTCTGCCTGGGTTGACTCCAGATTCCACTTGGTGTATGTCACTTTCAGCAATTCGATAATCTGCCTATTTTTTCATTAAAGTTGCCTTGAATTTTCTCCCTCAATTTGGTTTTTGGATCATAATTTCAAAATTTTTTGAGATATTCGCTTAATTGATACCTCAAAAGAAAGAATAATAACCACACATGTTTTTAAAAAGGTTTGAACAAAAATAGCACCATTAGTTTTTTTTTAAAACAACGTCAAAAATGGTTTTCGTAAATCGCAGAACATTTTCGTAAGTTTGAAATGTCTGTAAAAAAATGGCTAATGACTCAGATACCTAAGAACAAGTTTTGGTAGATTGCTTACACATAGCTTAACTTAAATTAAACAAAAAATAATTAACTGGCCTTTTAAACTGGCAGTTATTAGCAACTAACTGTAAAATTTTGGGTATTTTCCTTGTATCCCGTAAAAAATTCATAAAAAAAAAATAGTCCGACTTCGGTTAAGACAACTATGGCTTAAATGGTTCCAAATAGTCCACACTACCATCCCCTAGAAGCTTTGCACCCATCTACCAATCACCCTGTATATTTTAACTTAATCGATAACTAGATTCTCATTTCTGTTCACACTAGCGTGGTGGGTGGAAGGGTAATCGTGAATTACCCGTCCACCCACTGGTGGAAAAGTCCAGTGGGTGGACGGGTCGGGACTCAAAAATTCAAACAAACAACGGAAGAATTTAAATACATATAATACGTGTAGGTACAGTATATCAATAAGTTTTCTACAAAGCAATTTAAAAAGTTAAAATTCAGCAAGGTCCCTGAATATTATTCAATTTGTAAAGATGGAGTGGAATACCTACTATACGGCAAATTTGTAACAAGCAACGATTTTTATCAAAATAGCCTAGCCGATTCCCTATAATTATGGTATTCTCTACCCACGGCAAAAACAACAAAAACAAACTTAAATCTCTGGAAACGCCAACGCAAAATTCAACTTTGCAAGTTATTTGTTTTGCCTAAACCTAATTAAAAAGTTCATAAGGTACACGACATGCTCTTAACTTAATCTGCTTACTAAGTTTGGTCATGTGAAACTTTATCACACTTAGGACAGACTAAGCAGAATATTAGGGCGTTTTACCTGTGCTTAGCTTAGTAAAGCTTGTTATTGACGACCTCTGTGGCGCAGCGCGCGAAGGTCTGCCTGCGACTGGTGTAATAATATGTATAAGTACTAAAAGTATTATTCTATGCACCTATGTATATTATAATAATAAGTTTATCAGAAATCTAGCACCCGTCTCACAAGCTTCGAACTTACCACGGAGCTAGATGTTGCTGTGTGAATTGTCCAGCAATATTTATTATAGGTATTGGTACAATAAATTTGTACGATCTGCAAATATGTGTTTAGAGTGTCAATAATAGCGGGAATGTAATCTTACATAGGCGAAACCACTCGACAAATCTTATCAATTTCGCATCACGATACTTATCCAAAGTACGGAATTCCTTACAGCAAGGAATTCCAAATTTTCACAGCTTTCACGTTAAATGAGTAAGTACGGGTTGCGTTAATTTAAATCAATTTAGCGCTCGAGTAGGCAAGCTTACTTGAAATTTGTTCCGCTGAGGGCCCCATAATGTTATTGGTTGTTCAACCGACTATTTGGTATTGGTTCACGGAATTGGTGATTCGCTTTTCCTTGTTTCTAGAGACTGTTGGAAATTCCTTCATTAGCCTTATTAAAAATAAGTTAAATAAATAAATTAATAGAAGGCCTATTTGAACAGTAAATGTATCTATAGGATAAAATGTATGTATGTACACTTAATTCTGTAGGAAAACACAGTTATATGTTAGAAAAAAAAAGTTTAAATACCTAATCTGTAAAAAATAGTGGCAATTTTTTCACTATTGAAACAATGTTGATGATAAAAATTCTCGTTATTTAGTAGAAAATATATTTCTCGTTTGGTTAAAATAACAATATTAGCATTTATCGCCACAACACGACCTGCAGTGAATAAAACATCAAACAGCATGCAAAATCCTGAGATTAATTGCTTCCCTTTCTCAATGAGTAATTACGCACGGTCTGCGAAAGGTCTTTGCAACATAAGATTTATCAACATTGTACCCCAGGACCTAAGAGAGGTTTCTTTGAGACCCAGTAGTGGATCTAAGGTCTCCCCACTAATAAGTAATCTAGGTATACAGATAAGCTGAAGAGATTTTATTGTTTGTTTGAACGCGCTTATCTCAGGAACCGCTGGTCCGATTTGAAAATTATTATTTTTGGATAGTATATTTTTCGAGTAGGGGAGGTAGGGGAGGGATGGGCACTTTTTCACTATTTATTGCATAAAAAATCAGATTTTATAGATAATCAACTTTTATTGCCAATTCTTATTGCACCACACATTTGGCTAGATATAATTAGAGTGCTTTCTTAAAAATTACTATTAGTTTCAACATTACGAGATATTTTATAAACTAAGTCAAAAGTGCCCAATGCTCCCAATGGTAGGGAGGCTTGGACATACCCTGTGGGAGGCTTGGGCACGGTCTATAAATCACTTTATATCCATAATGGAATTCAAAAATTAGTTAACAAATAAACAGATTTTTAAACTTTATCAATAATAGAAACCAAAAATAAAAGTTAACGAATAAACAACACTTAAACAGTATCTTAACTTATCTGAGATTGGGTATAACCCATAAAGGACTATCAAACGTGTACTTAGAGCTACTGCGTTTGGTTTGATTACATGTCTTTGGTACTGGCAATTTAGTTTTAATGTCGTCTTAAAGGAAAATAGCTATGTCAACTGGTTTAAAAAAAATTTAAAATCCTCTTATACATAATAGGGCATTGGGCATGCCCAAACCTCCCGCGCCCCAAATGCCCATTACTCCCCCTGTATTCATTTTCGACATAAGTTACCGGTATTTTTTTGAATCTACGTATTTAGGCTTGAATTTCAGTTTAATTTATAGATTAGTAAATATACAATAGATAAATAATAGAAAATACAAATACCTTTCATTAGTTTTCTCTTTATTACGATCCGAAACCGCAACAAAATACTGAATTTACGACTGCATAATCTTCAAACGTGTTTGTGTTTGACAACTCGCAGAAATTACAGATACTCTATGGATGAACAGTAGTGGCAGTCGGTAAAGTAAACTACCAAATCAAGAAAAAAATGAAATCTACGATCAAATCAGAATAATAGGGGGGTGCCAATGTCTCCCAACTGCCCATCCCTCCCCTACCTCCCCTAAGGCTTTTTAAGAAAAATTAACGAAACTGAAGATATCGGCGGTGGGCTAGTTCAATATAAAATGCCACTGCGAAGAGCTGCATGGGCACTGATAGTATTAGAATCCTATTGATACTAATAAAAACTCATTTCCATTTTTTTCTATTTCCAAATAAAATTATTTTAGCCCAAATTTTCATAATCGAAAGGTTAAAAACACAAGTCTCGATAGTTGTTGGTATATTTTCCTGTACAAAGTGATACGGTGCATTTCCTAACGGATATAAAGTTTAAATTGGTTTGAAGTGTGAAGCCACCGGCTTGCAAGCCACTTTGGCGTGAAATGGCATTCACAAATTCACACGGTAATATTCAGTGTTTTTTGGGTCAAAAGCAAATAGAATATAAATTTATTTTGCTTTTAAAAACGTTGGTTTCGCCAATTTGAGTTGATTGTTGTGTTGTGAGTGATTTTTATCATTCTCTGGTGGAGACTGACCGGATTATCCTAAATGATATATTCATTAAACTTTGGTTTCTCTCTCTGTAAAATATTGACCAGACACGTGCCTAGAGGATCTAATATGGGTTGATACTTACAGTTAATAAGAAACAACCCACAGTTTAGTTGAGTTTCGTGTGAGTTTTGGTTGCTTGAGTAGATTGACTTTTCAATATTGTATTACCTGGTTTCTTACCTTTTAAGCCTTCCCTGAGCAACTATGACTATTTTTTAAACTAAAAGAACCTAAATCAGCATTTTTATATTATAGAGATAAACAAGTCGCTCAATCAAAACTCACATGGAACCAAAACAAAACTGACACAGGAAGAGTGGTATTGAACAATGCAGTAGAAATGCAATCGTGTCGTTAGTTACAAAGTTCAGTCTAAGCCGCCGTCCATCAAAATGTCTTACGTAACGTCATTGGTCACCTGCCGTCTAAGTGCGGCATACGTCACGCCACCACACCTAGGCTGAGGTTTGAGGTACTAAACGTGATTATGGTCTTGACTAAGACAATCCTTAATGAGGCACTGCTTAAATACTTTACCTACTAGTGTTGCAAGGAATAACCGAGGCTGATGTTACCCGTAAGTAATTATGTAAGCTTGTTAGCCTGCTTTCGCGTAAAAATAGGTAAAACTTAAGTTGTACAAAAAATATGAGAGAGCTAAGATTTTCGGAGTTCATAGAACATTATAATTATACTTGATATTACTGTGTAAATTGTCCAGCAATATATTTATTTGCTAGTTTTGGTATTATGTTTACTGATGTGGCTTAATTTACTGTGTGGGCAGAATCAAAACAGTTCTTAGTATTCGGCAATTTCAATCTCATCTCATCTCATCAATAATAACTTATCCGTAAACGTTGTTTAGCGTCTAATTGGGTCCAGATGTGATAAGCTTGAAGGCTTCTATTTTGGCAAACGAATAATTATTGTCATTCAACGTGGCATTTCCGTCAGCATTTTGGGCACTTTACCATCGGGAGACGGATTAGAATGAAAAGAATTTTATAAATATATTAAAATTATTTCTATAAATACTTGTAGATAGATAGTAGATGAACGATACTGCACGTCTTGTCTCCTTGTTTTAAAATGTATATGGACATAGACAAAACACATGCAAGCGGCGACCCTTTTCGGGTAAATTCTATACATTTCCTATAGCTCTTAGTTTGCACAAGATAAGCTGAGGACATTAACCGCATCGGTCCTGCGGTTTCCGGAGCCATCCAGCGAGTAATAGCAGGAAATGGTTTGCCCTCAATAGAAATGGATCTTCCTTAGTTTGTCACTCTACTAGTAGCCTCTATATTAGATACAACTACGAACTAAAATTGTGGGTGTCGACTGAATTTAGTCAACATTAATCCCGTGATTATCGGCCCGCACAAAAAAAATCTAAATTCGTCCTGAAATGTTGTGAAGCCATAAAATAGGTACATGTAGATATCATTAATTTCAAGTAAATTTCGACAATGTACCCGAATATTTGACTGTATAAATTACTATAGTTTGTACCTACAATAAACAAAAGATAAAATCTTGTACCTAATATATTTTATTATGGCAAATACTAGACCATGTTGTTCTTATTGCTTACTCGTCCGCATTGCGTTATAACGTTTTACCCGTTACTGTTACTGGCCCTTTGGACCCATTCTAGACCGAACATTGTTTTACGAAGCGTTATCACCGTTTTATTGACGTTGGCCCGTTAGTTTTATATTGTTGAAAGTATCTTAAAATTCGGTTTGGTTTGGAAATGGATGGAGTGGTTTGATAAGGGTAGCTTAATCTGAATTCGGATTTGAATGTGTATTGTAATAGTTTATAGATTTTGTTTTTGTGATTTTCGTCGCCACCCTAAATATCAGGAACAATTATATCGTACATAAGTAATTGCCCTTAGTTAAGTTTCACTTCTTGATTCACTCCTTGATTTACCATGCTGGCCAATTGCGGGTTTGTTAATGTCACAAAAATGTCTTTAAAGTCTTCAAAGTTCTCAAAATATGCCGGCTACCTCACTTCAAACAAAGAAAAATATCAATGGTAAATTAACTTAAAATTATATTTTTTTATTTTATTAAGTTATAATAAACTTGCCCCATGGTATGCTAGTGTCGGGATAGATGAAGATTATGTAATATTTAAATACAAATCACCAGCAGAAATTATCTACAGTTTTAGTTTAGTTTGTTTTTGAGAATGGATTTTTTTCCATTTTGTGCGAAAGTTTTATAATAACATTGCCCATACATCAAAAATTCACAAAAACTCATTGGCTACTAAAAATAAGCAGCATGAGAACAACCCCAGCCTCTTGACACCAACGGCTTTTAGCGAAGCACCACCAAGTGTTGCAACCTAAATACGGCTCTTGTTGCCAACTCTTCTACCTACGTAATACAGTATTTTAAACGAACCCTGAAAAAAAGGATTTATTTTAAACTAACATTTTTTTTCACGAATTGATTTATAAACGAAAACTGTGTTTTTCTCGTTGTTTATCTAATAAACAAGTTATACCAAAGATCTGATTTTATTAAAATATAATTAAACAAAAAAATAATCAAACTCTTCAGATTTTTTAAATTAGTATATTATCACTTGTAATACATTTCAGTCTCGTCTTACCATAGTAGGTAGGTGCTCGTATATATTTTATTGACCTAAACTTTCCAAAGATTTCGTATTACTAAGTTGTCAGAAAAGTTTCTCGTCAGCTTTAAAAAGCAAAAACAATAACGACTTTTAAATCCATTTAATGTAATTTGGTAAAGTGGTATGAAGTTTTAAGAAACAAGTTTTAACGAATCCCAAGTCACCATCGTGTTCCAAGTTTGGAGTTTTTGCACACTTTTATACATTGACACAACTTTGAAAATGTACTCAACTAAATTACCTCATTAAAAAAACGAAGGACTTGGACGAAGACTTTATTTTATGTTACTATTATTATACTTTTGAGTCAATAGATGGACTAATATATCTTTAGCTTTATTCCTATCAGATTAAGTGATAATCTGTAATTCTATACAATTTTTAAAGCGAACTTCCTAAAACTGAAACAATGAACATTCTCACTAAAGTTTTCTAAACTATTTGAGGACCTAGATTATGTTGTGATCTTATATTTTTTTTGTTTCTCAGAACTCTCACCAAAACATTGAATCATTAAATGCAAGTTTTACAATATTTACTAGAATGACGATGTTCGAACAATGTATGCACTTATCTAATGATTAATAAAACAATTGTAATATTTCTATGCCGAATTACTCAGTGAAATGTTTGTAACAGCACCGGAACATAATTAAGGATGCTTATGATGATAAGAAAACCCTGTGAGCCCATAATACTGTAAATAAATAATTAGAATTCATTTGAAACACAACTCAACTCATATTTCTAGTGAAGTAAATCACCGCAAATGCAGCAAGATTATAAAGATATATCTTCCAGCCTCAAAGTAGGGAAGTGGGTTACCACTCTATGTAACTAGCTCACTTTGCGCGAACCAATACTTTTATTCTTTGACTGAAAGTATTTTCATTAGGATAAAAGCGAATACGTGAGACTAGTAATGGACAGTAATTGCTAGATAAAAATCTGCCAACAAATAACTACTTATTTAGCCCACACTACTGATTTGATAACTGATTTTTCAATCGTTAGAAAATAAGCAAATGATTTTAATTTAATAAATTATTTTCTTGAGCCTATTAGCGATAGCGTTGTATCAGCTGATATCGAAAAGGTATTTTGATCTGTAGATAATTATGACGTACTAAAGTTTACTCCTTGTTTTAAATAAATAAATATTGCTGAATAGTCCGGCAATATTTATTTAATTCACACAGCAACATCTAGCGTTGTGGTAAGCTCGAAGCTTGTGTTACGGCTGCCAGATTTCTGATATATCTACATAATATAATATACCTATACATACATAGGTAGATGTTTTTTATTAAACATAATATATAAAACACTCAGAACAAATATTTACAGATCGTACAAATTTTTGTGCCGAGGCGAGAATAGAACCTGCAATCACTTGCTTTGCAGGCAGGACCTTCGCCCGCTGCGCTACAAAGGTCGTCAAAATGTTTTATACCTACATCACGTTATATCATGCGATTCTTTAATGAGGTAGGAAATAGGTGAACTTATCTTATATTACCAACCAAGTTTTATAAATTTAAATAACTCTAAAGTTTACGCACATTTTTAAATTTTAGTTTTAAGGCTGTCAATTGCCATTAGCCATTAGAAAAAACCCCATAAGGCCGTTAGCTTTATAACTCGTTTAAAACATTGAGGCTGAAAAAAGCGTAATTATAAATACTATTCGAAATATCTGACAATTAAAATTTCGATATTATATTATCTACTTATAGATCAAAAAACCGAAACTTATTATAATATTTAAAAGTTTTGCTATTATGATGAGAAAGTATAATTTTACTAAGCTGATAGTATTCATCAATTCAATGCAAAAATTTAGATTTAAATTTTAGTTTTGAATATTTTACAGATAAGTTTCAAAGATAATGTTTTGAATTAAGTTTAACAACTCTTATATTGTGGTAAAATATAATATGAGTGATTATTATTGCTTTAGAAGTAAATCTTGGACAAGCGCTAAGCGAAGCGTTAATCTAGTTTGCGTCGCTAAATTATACCCCAACAGCTAATAATTCTATAACTCTATTTATAACTCCAGAACGTCTAAAGCAATTGGATTGAAAATTATTGGGGAGATAGCATAAAACCAGGAGAAGGACATAGGCTACTTTTTCCGCGGGAAAAAAATATAATTCCAAGTGTAGAACGTGTAGAAGGGGCAGAAAGCTAGATATACCTAATTATGTATTTCGACTTGAGCTTGTGTAGATTGTTGTATGTTTATAACTTTTTAAACTATCATGGTTTTTAACTATATTTGAACATGAAACGGGTAACATACCATGATAAAATGTTTTTGAGTTTTCCGATATTTTGACACTGTTGCAAGCGCCATGTTCACGGACAGACTGATGACACCGGCGGGTAGGCAACCGTTATTGACAAACGAAACGATCTACCCTCTTCCCTCTGGAAGAGAAAAAAAAGACACATAAAAGACTCATCTTTTATTGCGAGTTTGATTGTCACTGTCACTGTTACCAGTTTGAGTTTCACCTGTTTCATTCGAGAATTAAACAAAAACGTTTAAATCATGGTATGTTACTCGTTTCATGTTCAAATGTTGTATGTTTGTTAAAAAAGGTAATCATTCCCATTAAAAAACTGATTTAACCCGCCCATTACTCGCAGTACCTCAAGAGTCTTGCCCTACAGACCTACGACCGACAACCCTGTACTTTACTTTTCCGCTTCGCTCGCCGCGCAACCACAACCCTAACGTGTTTAGAGAGCTCTTCCAGTAAATGCGTGTGGGAATTCCTTTTTACCGTCCATATGTCTTGGGAATAGGGATGGTACACACTTCGAATTATACCGAAACTGGTATTATAAACGCGACAGATTTTTCTAATTAAAGTAAAAACCAAACAATAGAATCAACATATTCTATGTACGTAATAAAATAAAATGTATTTCTGTAATTATTTTTTCCACAATTTTATTATAATGCAGCTGTAGTAGTAGGCTAGTAAAAAATATTATGAGATTTAGGTGTTTTATACTCAAAGAATGTTTAAAAAATTATAAAACGTTTTTGAGAACATTATTTCTGGTATCGTGCAAGTACAAAAAGTTTTTAATCGCAACTGGTTACGAGACTTCGGTTTCGTACGCGGCCGAAGGGTATTTTTCGTGTGTTTAATCTCAGAAACTATAATTAATCAATTATACGTAGGATAAGGACATAAAATTATATCCAAAAACGCCCATCCCTATAACATAACGTCCTCGGGCCGTCATAACTCTGCACTTTGTAACTGTCCAGTTTTTCGGAGTACCGCTGGACCTACCGGACCCTAAGGGGACATGTCAACTTTTAGATTAGGTTTTTATCAATGTGAGTTTCGGAAACGAAAAGTTGAAAGTGGAATACGCATCGAAGGTCTGAAAAGGTTCGGAAAGTTTTTGAAATGGATAAAAGGATGTATTATTTTTAGAGGAAAAATTATATCCTTTGTGAGTTTATATTTATTTTTAAATTAAGTAGAAGATGTAATTCCCTATAGTATCCCCTTTAAAATATCAACTTAGTATCATATTGCCAGCGTGGTGAATTCAGGCCAAATCTCGTCAAAAGAAGAGTCTCTGTGTCCCAGCAGTGGATAAATAAATAGGAGTGATGATGATGATAAAATAATACAACCTTTATGTTCTTAATATTCTTATAATCTCCTATCCATAGGTATGCCAATTTACGTTTACACTGCAGGGACATTCTCTCTTGACGAGAGAGATTAAGGCCTGATTTATCACGCTGGTCAAGTGCAGGTTAATTAAACTGTGCTTAATCTTAATACTGTTAACACTTGATTTAAATTATGAAATTTATATTATTATTATCTAATTATTTTATGTTAGCATTTATATTTAGTCTAGTCTTTAAGAAATTTTATACATGTCATAATATATAACCTGTTGACACATCATAATAATAAATAAATAAATAAATTTCGAAAGTAGTAACCTATATTTATTTAACGAAAACAGTACAAAACCCCAAATCCTCGAATCATTATTCGCACTGCTAAAGTATGGAATGCGTTGCCTGCTGCTGTTTTTCCTGAAACTTATAATCTGGGTCTCTTCAAGACACGAGTAAATAGGTACCTTCTAGACCCTTGCGATCCATCTTCGGCCACATCGACACTTTCCATCAGGTGAGATTGTGGTCAAGCAAGGGTCTATCTTCTATAAAAAAAAAAAAAAAAAAATCATTTTGTCCAGCTTTGAAACTAACAAATGGGTTCTCAGAGAATCGGATCAGATTCCCCGCGGGAATCGAACCGGCTGCCGTCACGATTTGTCTTAATTTGTCTCTGCACAATAGAAGCCACGACCGACACAAATAATTAACCGATTTCGTCGCTGCCCACGCTTTATTTAGAACTCAATTACGGATTTAGATGTTGTTTGTGATGTTTTAGAAGGTATATTTACTTACCTTGTTTTTACTTTATTTAGGTCAAAATATGGTTTGAGTCGCCTTGTTAATTACTTTTCAGAATTACACCTACAGATCAAGTGTTTTAAAAATACCAAGTAAATAAATACTATCTTAAGACACAAATAATTACAACTTTAAATTTTGTATAGTCTATGACCGTAAATCACACAAAAATAAATAAATTTTAGAACATTTTGGATCCAGAAATTTATTTCATTTATTTACAGTGTTTTTGAATTGTGTGTGAATTGTCCAGCAATATTATTAATAAATAAAATTAATTGTTGTGTTGATAGGAACAAGACCACTACACCTAACCTGCTTTCTATTGGGAAAAACCGTTGTCAATAGTAACATGTAATAAGGGTTTGATAATTATGATGATGATGATTTTGTCATGACATCTACAAACAACAATAGCAGGATTGTATGCGAGAAAGCTGCCTACTTAAAATTTAATTCCTTCCTATAATAGGATAGGGACGACATCGCTTCACAATACAAGCTGATAGAATGAGTTCTGTTCCTCGTATTTTTCTCTTTTGTTCGCGCCATATTTATTGTGAAACCATCAGATGAAAAACGGATTTAGCATTGTAGGATTCTTGAAGGCATTATTCTCGGTTTCCATTATTTTTGATGCTTTGGTTTAGTGAGTGGATGTTGGTTCTATTCCCGCCATTTCTAGCTGACTCGCCAGCTGCTTCACTCACTTTATTCCCATGTTTTCTCACCTTTGAAACCTTTCCTGTGCTACTATTTAAGAGTACCTAAATCGGGCCGGCCGCTCTGGAGTTTTAAAATAACAACGTGGCATTGATTTTTACATAAAAGCATAAGATGAAATAAATATGACTAGTCCTGCGGGGCATTTCTTGCGACATTATAGTTATTTATTATGCCTTATGCCTGACAAAATAAAGTCTTATATTAAAATATTCAAAACTACTTTGAGTATAAATGAAAAAAAAAATCAAATGTCAAATCCAGTACAAATTGTATTCAAAACTAAGGCTCTTTAGTCAGCCTGAGTTTACCTAATGCATATTTTGAATCGGTAAACTCATCCCATTGATAAATTTTATGATTTGTATAGGCAGGAAAAAAAGTGTTTCGACATTATAAATAAATATAGTTGGACAATTCACACAGCAACATATAGTCCCGTGGTAAGCTCGAAGCTTGTGATAAAAATTTATATTTCTATTTTTTTTTTTAAATATATAAAGAATAGAAATATTGCTCAACTTTTAGTGGGCTTATGTAAGGATATTAAGCTTTTCTCTTCCATGTTAAAAAATCCCACCAGCCTGACAATCTCAAAGAGGTGTCCTGAAACTATAGAGAGAAAGAAAAAAATTGACTATGCAATAAATCATTGGTTGGACATTGCTTGGAAAAACTTAGATGTTATTTTCAAGAATATTTTTTTGTTTCTTTACTTATTTAGATGTAAAATTATTATAGTTTTAATAAATGTTTTGATGTATATATATACTGTAAATAATCTTCTTAGCTATTATAAAATTGTTTTGGGTTTCCTTAGTTTTCTGTTCATTAATAAGACGACTGTTTTTTTAATATACATAATTATCAGTATAACGACACAATGGTGTTTAATTTTTTCCCCGAAAAATGTTGTCCACGTGTGTACATTACATGTCAAATATTACATAACTTTTTATCTATTTTAAATGCGGGATGAGTTGACCAATGAAAATTAATAAAATTTATTCATTAGGTCAACCCATCCCGCGGGATGAGTTTTAGCGGGATGAGCTAACCAAAGGGCCAAACTAACTGTATTCTTACGAAGCAGGTTTGTAAAAGCTCGTTATTTTGTTGTAGGTGGTATTTCATGACAAAGGTACAATGAAAGGGTTTTTATTGTAACCCACCTTTAAAGTACAAGATCCCGAAAGAAGAGGACTATTATATAAAACGTGTTGAAATTTTTAAAGGACATGTATCATTCACCAACACGCATTTTGTGGATTAAAGCCTAATAATCTCTCTCATCAAGATTAGAGATAAGTCCCTATGTCCTTCAAACTCATCAAAGTCCTCAGAACATGCCAGTTTCCTCACGATATTTGCCTTCACACTTAGAGCACAATGTTTTGAAACCACAATTTTTTTAAGAAGAAAAATCAATGCTGCGTGGCTGGGTTTAAACCCACAACCCTCGGAATGAAAGTCGAGTATTCTCCCACTTAGCCAACACGGCTCACATAATAAATCTACCTTCGCTTAATTTAAAATTAATCAAGTCTCGCCTACTCAGGATCCCCACTATTGATAATATCTAGTCCTAACTACCCTAACCTTCGAGTCTCTAGTGGATTGAAGCCGTACCTATGTATTATTCAACTCAGCAGTTACTCGTAACGGTATGAATTTTTATACTAATCCCCAATTTATTTGAGTCTTGACCTCATCTTTGATCTTCATTTACATCGGTTGAAGTTCATGTGACTTTGAAGGGCGCTTGCTTGTAGTGGATTCAATTCCTGAAAATCTTGTGTTCCAGACGTCTAAATTTTGATCTACAAAATTTCATAAAATTCGGAAAATTGGTTGATTACAGAAAAAATATAAAAATCGTTAAGTTCTACAAATCAATTAGTTTTATTATCATTATATTGAGCCCATAAACATAATATCCCTGAAAACAAACTGTCTTACTCTTAGTTCCTAGTACACGGCACCATATTACTTTGACATTATAAATGAGTTAAGATGACCCTTATCTATACTAATATTATAAAGCGGAAGAGTTTGATTGTTTGTTTGTTTGTTTGTTTGAACGCGCTAATCTCAGGAACCGCTGGTCCGATTTAAAAAATTCTTTCAGCGTTGGATAGTCCATTTATCGAGGAAGGTTATAGGCTATATTACATTTTAAAAAAAGTTAGGGATCCGTACGAAAAACCCAAATATGTAACCCAAGATGTAAAAAAAAATCTTTATATCGCATGCGCTGCGAAAAGTATTCATTTTAGAAATTTACAATGTACTACAATTTTGTAGAACACATTAATATCTACAAAAAATGTCGCGACAGCATATATCTAACTATTATAGTTATGTCACAATAAGTGTTTTAATTTTCAATATAATTAATTTTAATGCCGCCGCTAGGAAAAGCTCTATATTTGTATTTTCAAATAAAACATTATCAAAATAAATTACATGTTAATTACGAATATTTCAATATCTCTATAAAACTTTTTAAATAATTCAATTCGGACATTCCATTCGAAAGATCTCTCTCTGATTTAAAAATGTAAGTACCGAAATAAACCAGACCGTTCGGTAAGGCATCATGCTTTGGTACGGGCACTCAGTCAGTACCTACTAAAATAAAGTCTTTAAACGAAAGTAGGTTCGTTTAAGATTGATTCACTTTTATGATAGTAAAAGTATATAACGAGAGACTTTTTACCGCGGAAAATTAAATGCTTCCGCCGCGGGAAAATTCGATTTTGAGAAATTTAGTATGGAAGTAGTTGCAAATAAAAGTATATGGCGAGAGACTTTTTACGGCGGAAAATTAAATGCTTACGCGGAAACTATATGCTTACGCGGGAAAAGTCAATTTGGATGAAATTTAGTATGGAGATAGTTGCAAATAAAAGTAAATGGCGAGACGAAGTTCGCGGGGCAGCTAGTAGAATATATAAATAGTTTAAATACATTTAATATAAATTCTTATATAACAGTAGTAATACCCAGTTGATACCACTTCCCGGTAGTTGGATCAACGAGTTTTAATGATACAATAAACGGTAACAATTGTTGTGTACAGACTTCGCCAGTTTTACTGATATTAGCAAAGTTTCTGTAAGGCCCCGCTTCAATTTAGTTTCGCCATTGCAATTTGTTTAATGTCAACAGCTAAAGCTTTCAACTTAATGCCTTGATAATTATAGGTATACTAGCCTTTCGCCCCGCGGCTTCACCGGCTTCACTTTTCCGTGGAAATCTTTTTTTCCGGCTGTAAAACGTAGCCTCTCCATCACTACCGCGTTTATTAGGCTTATTAGATTATTAGGCTTCAATTCACCATGTGCGTGTTGGTGAATAATATTGTCCTTTTAACTTTAAATTGACGATTCAAAGAATTTAAAAATCAAAAAGAATGAAAGTAGTAAACTTTAACTTATGATGACCGAAGTTTAAAATTATGAGAATTCAATTTGTGATGAAAGTCAAACGTATATTTATGCTTAATCAAACAAACGTTACCCCTGATAGATTAATATTGTTTAAATCCTATTCTGCGGGTTATAGATTTATTAATGTGGGACATTTATGGCTTTCAATGGTATTTCCTGTGGATCATAGTTGTTCGGGATAAATTAATTGTGGTTTGACGGATCGTGCCTACTTGATTTCCAGCTCAAATTTCACACGAACCTAACCATTGGATTTCAAATTAATTTAACACATCTCTGTGGTTTTGCTCTTTTTATAGTGTATTTATTTATCGAAAAAATTTATTAAGCGGTTTAACAGCACAGAGAATAAAAAGAGTTTTTACTCTTATAATTATATTACTTCCGACTACTAGGCACGAGTCTTTCCTATAGAACCCATTATAAGTTTTGGGGTCAACGCTGCTACCCGTCTACTGCTATTTAATCCTTTTGTCTCTTTAGTGTCACTTAAAAAAGTGATGAAGTTATCACACAGAACTTTAAAAAAATGGTAGTACCGGTAAAAGTAATAACATTATTATGTTTTATTAGCGCTTTTTTAAATAGTTTTTAATCAACTTCAAAAAAAGTAAACCGTTAATATTCGAGGCAGGTAAGAAAAAATATTTATTTAATTTCCTTAGTAAAACATATTCCCCTGAAACGTAAGACCGTTAGTTATTTTATTAACACTTGCGATGCGAATGGTCGCAGTGCGCACTGAATTGGCTTTTTGATAGCGTATAGTTAGTATAGGGATCCGAGAGTTGGATTACTTGACGTATTTTGACGTATTTCGACATGGATCGGATAAATTAAATTTTTCTTTCATCGGACTAAAAAAGGTTTATCTTAATCTATTTAACTATCTGTCAAAGTACACAATGTGTAAATAATATTTAGGATTAGAAAAATAGCCTTACCTTCTTTAATCTGTACACACGGTATAATGATTTTAACAAATTGAAACTTTTTTGTAACAAAGCATTGCTTGCCAACACTTTTATCAAAAAAAACTATGACCATAACGGTGTTAAGCTATATAATGTAACTCTTTCGACACTATTCATAAGCAAATAGCACACCAAAAGCAATTAACACTTGAGCAACTACGTTTAAAGTCCTGTCCTTTAAACATGACTCTCGGGGATTTTAGCGCTGTTCGCCTACTTGCTAATTAAAATTGTTCAACGGTATGATTTTGTTTTATTTTTTAATAGCACCGCGGGCTGAAATCCCCGCGGTTTCGCCCGCTTTATAATATTTTCCCATAGTAAATTCTATTTACTAAATAGTATCCTATATCTCTCTATAATCATGTAAAAAGTATCCTAGGTCTATTTTCCTGGTACTAAGCTGCTTCTCCATCAACTTTCAGGCAAATCGATTCAGCAGTTCTTGAGTAATAAAAAGTGTAACTTTCACAACTTGATTAAAGTTGTATTTAAAAAATCAATGATTTTTATTCCATTAAAATCTTGTAAATTAGAGTAACAGGTTAACCTCTCAGAGATGCGACAATTAAAGTGTACATTTAAATTAATACACAAAAGACCCGATTTGGTTCATTTGAAATTTAATCAAGTCTCGCTACATCGGGATCCCAATTTGTTGGCGCTGCGTCTATGAAGTTAAGTGCTGAACTGGGTCAAAACTTTAGTTGCATTGTAGAAAGTTCACTTTGAAATTATTACGAGTATGTTTAAAATTTCTTGTCCCTTATTATTAAACATATTGGATTTCCCGCTGGTAGGGCTTTTCTAAAACAATATTCTATATATAAATTTTGGTAGAGGGAAAGCAATAAGTCAAAAATATAATTTTAATTAAATCCATTAAAAGTGGGAAAAATCCCCTCTTATAATCGTGGTTGGTGTATTAAAAATTCATTCCTTACTGAAAAAAATATGATCATATTTGCCAGTAAAGATTGATGCTGTTATTTAACGATGTTCTTTTAAAATATAATTACTCTTGATTAATAATGTACATTTTCATAGGCACTACCATTATTTCAGGCTTCCCTAAGTTCAAAGGCACGTCTTCTCATCCACCTACAGAACACACTTCATTATTCATAAACATTGATTAATATTGAACAAAGCACTTACACTTAACACAAGTGACGCATGTTACAATGGCCCATTTATCTTTACATTATTTTATTTATTTTGAATTCTAATCATAATATTAAAATGTCATAGGGTGTTTTTAGGCTTTTATGAATTTGACTTAAAATAAAAATAAATTATTATCATCTATTTCATACAACATTAAACATTTAACCTAAGAGCCCGTGATGGCCAGACCTTCCTTTAATTCACAAGCGTGAAAATTATTTCATGTGTATGTCTAACATAGGTAAGAATAACCCCCAAACATGAAACCTGGATCGCGGTTACTTTGGGAGATACCAACCTTTTACCTGTTATCTCCCAAAGGAACCACGATCCAGGTTTCATGTTTGGGGGTTATTCTTACCTATGTTAGACATACACATAAAATAATTTTCACGCTTGTGAATTAAAGGAAGGTCTAGCCAGACAGGGCTCTTAGTATAAATAAATAAAATAAATAAATAAATATTGCTGGACAATTTTACACAACGACATCTGGCCCCGTGGTAAGCTCGAAGCTTGTGTTACGGGTGCTAGATTTCTGATATACTTAATATAATATACATACATAGATAGATATTTTTTATTATACATATACAACACCCAGACACCCGGAACAAATATTTGCATTTTTTTATTTTTATAGTATAGACTAATAACCTGTGATGGCCAGACCTTCCTTTAATTCTGAAGCGTGAAAATTATTTTATGTGTATGTCTAACATAGGTAAGAATAACCCCCAAACATGAAACCTGGATCGTGGTTCCTTTGGGAGATAACAGGTAAAAGGTTGGTATCTCCCAAAGTAACCGCGATCCAGGTTTCATGTTTGGGGGTTATTCTTACCTATGTTAGACATACACATGAAATAATTTTCACGCTTGTGAATTAAAGGAAGGTCTGGCCATCACAGGCTCTTGGTCCAATTGGACAAGGCAATAAATGCAATCTTTATTTAATTATTATAAAATAAAAAAAAGAACCTGAAATCTTGTGCATCGCAGGCAAACCTCCCGCCACGTCACAGAAGTCACTTTATGGAGCCAGAGTAACACCCACGAAGTACACAAAGATATTCAACATCTATAAATAGTGGTGTTAGCGTGACTGGGACTACTTAGGCAGGATTGAGACAGCATTCCGTCTACCTTTAATTTGACTTGATGGCGAAACGTTGCGGATAAATGTGGTGGAATTGATAATGCAATATTACTACAAAGCTAAAAGCTTACGCGCGCTACGTCTGTTTTGAATTAGATTCGTGCGTGAAAACAGGGTGTTGAGTTGACAAATTACTATATATTACTACGAGTTGGGTTAGACTTGAAGACACAAAGTCAGGAACTGTTAAAGCAAAGGGATGCGGTAAAGCCTGGGATATTTTAGAAAAGACAAGCCTTTTTTTTACAGGGTGGTATTATCTTTATGGTAATGTATTTGGAGAACAGACAGACCTTAAAAACAATAAGTACAACAGAAAAAACACTAGGGACCATTTATGTGTTCTCGCATATGTAAACGAAAAGCTTGCTTATGAAAATAATATTACAAAAACAAAAATCCTTACAAAAAGTGAAAACTTAAAATCTAACTAAATATTGGTAGAAATACAAGAACCACGACTGAACCAATCATTCGCCAGGCATTTTTTCACCGCATGGTGAGTGGTGTTGAATAAATCTATATCAAATTTATTAAAAAAATTGTCGTTATCTTCTGCTGCATCTACTTCGTGGTTACCTTGAAGCTTGTGTTACGGGTGCTAGATTTCTGATATACTTAATATTAATATACATACATAGATAGATATTTTCGTGATTTTACGTTAAAAATAACTGCAATAAAGACATTTTTTTCTTTTGTAACTAAAACCTTATTTGACGACCTATTAATTGACGCACAACAATATTTAAGTATTGAACCATCCCGCAGATTTCTCGCAACTGTTAAACACAATATTGGTTATGAAGGTACAGTATCTTCAATATTCGTTTTGAAAGCTCGCTTCATGACCTAGAGCCATTCGTAATTCCGTTTCGCATTTATGATGGTTCTAGAATAGGGTTACCATGGCTCAGAATAAAATAGTTTTGCCAATGTTAGAACGTACGTAAAATTAATTATTTGTTTGTATGTTTTGTAAGCACTTTTAACTGGTCCAAGTGTTGTATACTACGACCGTTAGATGATTCCGAAGGTAATACGTATTCAATATCGAACTACAAACTTAAGCTTTTATACGTTTGTGTAAAATATGATTCCAACTTATATAAACTTTATTTTTATGGAATAAGTTCACTGAAAATTTTTGCAAATCTTATTGTAGGTAACTACGGTTCATCGGTGTTCGGTGGAGAGATGTTCAAAATAAGTTTCAATCTATCTTTAACTAATATTTAAAAACCATAAATGAAGCACGAAGATTTTACTATAAAAATATCATTAATAAGTTCCATTTTCAAATATGACAACCCTATTCGCACCCTACTTATCATTTCAAACGAAAAGTGCACATGATCGATACATTCGCTCTACTTGCAAACTGGGGATCTGTAATCACGGCTTGCTCCAGCACCGCCAGAAATAACTACGCGAATGCTAGAATATTGCGACGCAGGAGGTTGCGGATTCGATTCCCGTCTCCGGACAAATGCTGGTACGATTTGAGATATTTTATGGCTGTTCTGAATGTTTGTAAAAAATAATATGAAATTTTAGAAATTATTTAAATGAATTTAGTTTTATTAATAATAGTCATAATCTAAAAAATATTATAAGCCAATACAGAATGCGAATTGAAATATTTTAGATAAACATGGCAATTAATAATTAAGTCCAACTTAACATTTGCATGTTATGTCAAGTAGGTAATAAATAAATAAATAAATATTGCTGGACAATTTTACACAACGACATCTAGCCCCGTGGTAAGCTCAAAGCTTGTGTTACGGGTGCTAGATTTCTGATATACTTAATATAATATAATATATATCTATGAATAGGTCTTCAAAAATCATAACAATATTTCTAACACCATTTAATTATAAACTTAATAGTTTGGACGTGAGACTCTTCCAAAGTGGAAAACAGAGTGTCCCCCCCCCCTCTAATTTCTAAAATAAGAGGATGATAAATCTAGAAAAAATATATATTGTACATAACCATAAAAACTAACAACTAAAATTGGTTTGAACGAAATCTATCCAGTAGTTTTTTTATAATACGTACGTCATAAACTATTTCATATAAACAATTGCTGCGGAAGCCTACATGGGCGAGTCCGACTCGCCCTTGGCCACTTTATTCCAATTATACGTGGTCCATTTGTGGGAATCGGCAATCAGAATACAAATATTAAAATTAATTCGGTCGTAATCAAGAGAGGACGTTTTACATTAAACTGCGGTAGAAGAGGTTTACAAAAACAGGCCCAAAAAGTTCGGAGATAATTTTGTTTCGTTGAAGTTGAACTTGATTACCTTGAACTTGTATCCTTTCATTATGTTATTGGATTTTTCCAAGAGCCATATAATATTATGGCTATAGAAAAAAATATATAATAAATATTGCTAGACAATGCACACAGCGACATAATGAGAATATAATAAAAAAAAATTAACTTAAAATTTAAAAGAATAAAAATAAAAGACACTTATAGGACACCACTCTACTCTGCTCTGCTCACTATGCTACATGAGCAACTACAGCGTTGGTACATCATATACATAACTATTAAAATAAGCTTATAATTATGCTGAAATAACAAATATTGCAGTATAATCATCAAATCAGCAAATTTAATCATCAGCTCAATACATACGCCGCGAGTTCCCATCGCTACTGCCATAAAGATAATATCAGCGATAACTGCTGGCGCGCCAAACTGGCTATTTCGAATAATTGGCGGAAAAGAATGGAGAATTTCATGTTATTTCCATCCAATTTTTTTGTGATTTTACTGTTTTTACTTCTTCTATATAAATATTCTTGTTCTATATTTTAAACTTGATCGTATATGCATAAGGTTGTTTGTAAATGTTTTGTGTGTGGAAAAAAAATTGATAAATAGGAACGTAGGTATATACTAACATACAATTTAGATATCTAACCAAAATATCATGTTATCTGAAATAAAATGATTTTAATTTAATAAAGTTGGTTAGATAGAGATTGTCGCATCGCATCCATAATAATCCGGCAATCTGGGAATATTAATAAAAACTTTGTTTATCATTTAAAAAGTTACAGATTGAAATCCTGATGAGTCCAAATAAAAAATATATCTACATTTCTAATGAGCACTTTGGGAATCCCACTCATAAAATGTCTAAATATACCTGTAAAGTTGAGGATTTAGTAAAAATAATGACATAAATGTTCTCAATTATACGAGAATTTCAGTGTGTAACTTTCATGAAACAGATTCCCAAAAATTACCAATATCATTTCTAATGATCACTTTGGGAATCCCACTCATAAAAGGTCTAAATATACCTGTAAAGTTGAGGATTTAGTAAAAATAATGGCATAAATGTTCTAAATACGAGAATTTCAGTGTAACTTTCATGAAACAGATTCCCAAAAATTACCAATAAGCAGCTTTGAACCTCATTTGGAAGTAGGTTAAAAGGTGAACTCAAGTGTCACTCCTACTAAATCTCGTTTCTTAATTAACGCTTTGTACTAACGTTCCGATTTTATTAACATGGCATTTCAGAACGCTTTCATTTAACTTTCACCTCTATAAAATCATAATAGAGTCTAAATTTCCAGCAGCAGTTTAGTTAGGCCAGGAATACCTTTGGTTAGGTTCGCGTTGCAAATTTAAATCAACCTTAACGACTCAATTTTAAGGTTGAAATTTGTAGGGGTAGAGTCATAGACTTCGCATACCTATGGCCATGAAAGTACTTTGTCAGAAAGACAAATGTGCCTCATACATACACAGCGAATCTTGACTTTATGGTGATGAGTGGATCCGCACAGATGCGACACTCTTTGTTATAACGTGAATATTTTGCCAACTTTACGATGCCAATGAGAAGACTGGTTCAATACCAATTATTTTTGAAGCTGAAAATTTCCCGGTTCAGATCAGAACTTCATTGTACTTTAACATGAAATTAATAATGTATTATTTGGAAGCAAACTATGGATAAAACTGCGTAATTTGTAAATTCCGACTACATTTAAAATAACACCTGCAATTGACAAGATGAATAATTATAATAACTATATTAAAATTGAGGCAATTTTTGAGCAAATTTTGTATTGTTATCTTTTTAATTATTTAATGTTGCTGGACAATTTACACAGATTCTCTCCCAGTGATAGCATAAATATAATGTAGATTAATTACAAAGCAATTCAGCAAAAAGCTCAATGTTATTTTTTTAATTGTGAGCAAAAGATCTTAATAATTTTCGATGGTATAAGTAAATTAAAAGCCATGTACAGAACCAGTTCCATACAGGTAAAAAAAAAGCCTCGTAGGGAACCAGTTCCATACAAGTAATTTAAAAGCCTCGTACGGAACCAGTTTCGAAACTCCGGTTCTGTAGACGGCCGAAGCGAAACTATTCACTCAATAATCAAACCAAATCCTTGGCTTAAAATCAAAATTGACATTTTGACCCAAATGACCCCGATATTCAAGGGTCATTCCTTTTAGCGAGTGAAATCGAGCCATCATTAAAATTGTAAATTGAAATGCCCATCTGTCATTCTCATATCTTCATTTACAACAGTTGACGTTACGAATGCGAACTGGAAAATTAAATTGCCAAGTAATTGACAAGAAAGTGTACATTTCAAAGCGAGACATGTTCCCACTTATTAATAAGTTGCCACACTCGTTGACTGAACTCTAGTGGAACTTCGATGACAGTGTTGTTGCTTGAGTTGAGTATCAGCATTTTAGTTTTGACATTTTTTGAATGACTTATTAAATAAAGAAAATAAAATAAAAAAGCCCTTATTGTTGTTGAAGTTACAAATGCAAATTAACATGCATAACGATATTACCTACAGCTAAATTTAAATAATATTTTTAATTGGTAATTGTATTCAGGATTCCGCTAATTTTATTTAAGAGACTTAAAATTAACATTCAATTTGAATTCCATTACAATTCTGATACGTTTGAAACAAATTTGGTATTCTGCAAAAACTTGTCCGTAATCGTAATTGAGTTAAAATTGAGTCAATTTGAACAAATTTTGTTGTGTAAGTATACATTTTATTTCTAATAGGTACTTAAAGATCAGTATATAAGTACCTATATTTATTCACATTATGTCGATATTATTCAACTCTAACGTATAGAAAATAGAAGTAATGTTTTCTTTTTTTATAAGGCCCTAAACAAGAGTTAATATGAATGTACAACAAATAGAAGCAATGATAGGGTTTTTAGAAGGGCAACCTGAAATTGCCCTTGGACGCTGTAGGTACGCGCTCTAAGGAGAGGCGCAGTCTTTCGAAAAGGCTGTGGAATGAGTACCTACGCTACGATTATTAATAGAGGACGAGAAATGATAATAAATAATATATGTTTTAAAATATTGTTTTATTAGAAAACGTAGTGTCGCGAACACGAAAGCACTTTATTTAGATAATTAAAATAATAAATAAATATTACTCGACAATTTTTTACACACAGCGACATCTAGCCCCGTGGTAAACTCGAAGCTTGTGTTACGGGTGCTAAATTTCTGATAAACTTGATATAATATACATACATATATAGATATTTTTTTATTATACATATAATAACACCCAGACACCCGGAACAAATCGACTGTCCCTAAGTACAGTATCGAATCTGAAAATGGCTACTTTTCAGGACGGCCATTTGAAGTTGGAATTGGTTGCTTTTTGGAATATCTTTTTATTTGAAAGAGGCAGATCGACAATTTTTTCAGGATAGCGGCTTCAATTTATACTTAAACTTTGGATATTAACGGTAATAAGAAATTCTCAACAGATTCTAGGATTTTTCAGTTTCAATAGCTTACATCGTACAAACTAGCCCTCAAAACATCGAAACTACCCAATTCGACAGTATACTTAGAAATTTTACCCTATATTTTTATCGAAAGTGGTAATTTCATTAGTTTACGTGGTAGAAATCTGTATATTCGATTGTACTCCTATCATTTTGGTCAAAGATAATATTCTAGAAAGTTAATAAAAGTTCATTATTTTCATATGTAATATGTAGTACAAAGACAGGAATGACTAAATAATAGATTATAAGGTCTGATTATGACTAAAATCGACAAACAATCAAAATAAAATAATATATTTTAACAAAAGCAAAAGTAGTGAGTCATCATATTTATCGGGTAAATTTTCTTCATGCTTAAGGTTCTATGATAATTGGTGATGTTTTTTCGGGTATTACCTAAAGATTATACCCCAAAATTACACATAGACATCAGGTGCTTGTATTTAGCTTCGGGCAAAGGTACATACATCTCTGTACAAATTATTTATTTTAATACATCTTGCTCCTCTCTGACCCTTTTTGTATCTTGTAACGTATTTAACAAGTGACTGTAATTATTAAAATTATATTTTAAATACAAACAGTTTGGGTCTTCTTTTCTTAACCTTAAATATCGCCTTGTGTTATTTCAATAACGTTGTAGGACTTACCCTCAATTTTGGCCTACCTGACCAATGCATACCACAGATCCAGGGTGTAAATGAGGATTCCTTTAGCCTTTATTATTTTTATTTTCTCGTTCAATACGGGCGAACCGTATCACCTTCATTTTGGGCATGGCCTTGTTCAAGAAATCTGTGAGTTATGTCCATCCATAACTTCCACAATTGTTGCACCCTAACACGGTACATGTACTAACATAAAGCAATCTACCACTTAAGCTTAACATTGTAGAATGTTTATGTATGCAATAAATAAATAAACTCTGTATATGTTATAGCCTAAGCAGTTATCTAAGCAACATCAAAATTTCTTACCACCCTTTTTGACTATACATTTTATAAAGTGCATCAGGCAGCTTGACTCTTTATTGCCTCTATTTTAGCCGTGCATTTTGTCCTCAAAACAAAATGCCTCTTTTGTGCCAAAAAATAAAATAAAGAATTAACTTTCTCTTGTAGTAAAATAAACCTATAACTCCATGAGGAGAATTAAGGATTATCTGAATATCAAATGTTGAGCAAACCACTTCCAAGTACTTTTTTTGAGCCAGCTGCTTATAACTCTCCTAAGGTTGGCTTAGATTCTCTAGGTAAAGATTGATCTTCGTTTTACTGTCACTGTTTAGACTTTTGTTTGGTTTAGACACAATAATGCTTGGCGAGACTGTCGTATTCCGTGATGGGTTATCGTCGATCATTCTTTCCAATAAAGTGAAATCATCTAAAGCATCTCTAAAGTTACAGTTTAGTGGTAGGAAATGAAGATTCAAATAAAATAAGTCGTAAGTAGTCCTAAGTAAAATTGGTAACGTGTATACGTTCCTATTAATCACTAGCCACACTGATAAACGCAACAGGTAATGTCACTAAATATTTTAACGTTGATATTGTCTTGAATTTAGCTATCAAAAGTAGACGAAAATAAATAAATAATGTTGTAAAAACCACATAGCATCATCTAACCCAATGTAAACAGAGTTTGTGTTATGAAGACTTATTTACATTATTATATTTATAGATTTTCTTTTAAAGGAAGGTACATAGATTATAATCTATAGATCGTATAAACATTTGTCCTAAAGGCGGGAATTTTACCCGCAATTTTCGCCAGCCGAACTAGATCGCTCGCCTTTAAATTATTTATCTTTTAGGTAGTACTTTCGGTTGTATTTGAATTTATATAAGATAAATAAATTGACATTCGATAGCATTTATTTTATGTTAATACGTGGTATACTATTGAATGTGGCAATTTCGATAAGAAAACATTTTGAAATTGCAACATAAACTAATGAAACTGCTACATTCGATGCAAAAGTCTCTTACTGTCTCGACGTAAAATATTGAAACGGTCACTATCAATACTTTACGCAGACATCACACAGTAGGTTTTTATGAATCTTATAAAAAATATTGTTAAACTAGGATTATAATTACTAAAAATTACCGTTAATTATTTCAGTAATATATTTTTATAGCGAGTGACGCGACGTATACTCGCGAAAGCGGTAGTTTCGTCTCGTTCGCATAGTGATCAGCACAGCGTATACGCTCGAAACTTAATTTTCGATATCCTACGTCTGAACAAAATGTTACATTCGATTGTATACGTTTAGCTAGAGGAGAAACTAATGAAAAATATTAATTTTTCTTTTCATCCAATTAAAGAACTCATAAAAATAAGTCATTTAAGCAAATAAAAAAAAATTGCCAATTTTCATTTTCGATACTGTACTTAGGGACAGTCGAAATATTTGCAGATCATACAAATTGTTTTTCCAAGGCGGGAATCGAACCCGCAACCTCTTGCGTCGCAGGCGGACCTTCGCCCGCTGCGTCACAGAGGTCGTCAAATTGTTAATTATGTCGAAAAAAATTCATTTTCTTCAGCAAAAGAAGCAAATTATCTATTGTTGTTCAATGGTAGTTCAAACGTACCTCAAACTTAAATTGTCAGTTGCGACAAACGTCAAAATAAGAGCAGAATACCGTTTATGTAACAATCAACATGCAATTATAATACGAGTGTAGAGCAGAATACCAAATTTTTCAATGACAGTTCAATTGGATCGTAATGGTATAATCATTGTTCTTTCATAAATAGCAGAATACCAAAAATGTCAAAAACTGCTATTTACATTGAATTCCGATTCAATTTAGTTGTTTGTAAAATAGCGGAATTGGGCCCCAGGTTGCGGTTAGATTTTACGGGGCTAGATGTTGCTGTGTGAATTGTCCAGCAATATTTATTTATTTTATTTTATTATTGTGTTTACAACTTGTCTCCTTGTCAAAACGCCTATTTAATAGTTTTTCCAATTATTAGAAAATGGTGCTTAACAACTAATTTTAGCTATTAATTTACGTATATAAAAAAAAGTCGCGTAAGCTACGGACGGAGTCGCGGGCATAGCTAATCAGAAATAGAATAAAAAAAAATAACGCGAACTAAACAAATAAACACCAGAATGACAAGTGACGTTAATAAATCAGACTAGTTGGTCGACAGCGCGTACGTTAAGACAAGATGCGCCGGCGTCGATTAATAGCTTAATTTAGGTCGTTTTGGTCGCCATCAACTTTTTGAAATAATAAAGAATACTGTTGGGTAAAAGTTAGTTAGATACATGCATAAAAAAGTATATCCATAAAATAGAAAAGAAAGTCGCGTTAGTATACCTAAAGATCGGCTGAATCGATTTGGCTGAAAATTGGTGGAGAAATAGCTAAGAACCAGGAAAAGTACATTATGGTCAAGAAGGGCGGAATCGATTAAGCTGAAAATTGGTGGAGAAATAGCTTAGAACTAGGAGAAGGACATAGGATACTTTTTATCGCGGGAAAATCCAATATACCTAATGAGGGCGAAGCCGCGTGGTGGAAAAAATTAAAAATAAAAATATCCAATTGACGTAGATAAAAAGTAATTAACAATTGACCTCAAAACATCGCAATGGATTCCGCACGATCCATCAGCCGCACCCAACTTGCTTTGACAGTGATGTATGAATTTATTTAATCAACTCTGTTCACACTTCGAATAAAAAGTAATTTCGAAGTTTGGTTTACCGAATAAAAGTTATATTGTTATGAATTTCGGCAAATATGGGCTGGAACCTGATTCAGCTATTTGGCTACTGTGAGTCGCTGATAGGGCATTTTGGATGAATGAACCAAATTAATCAGACCACGGGCCGATGGAATACATTCTCTATCAAATGAATATACATATTTTAACCATAACATTATAAGTCTTACTAGATTATTTGCATTTATCTTTCATTTTGACTTGATCTTTGAAGTGGCAATTGGTATGCCATATAGCGAGGAGAACAGATGGCCGATGAGGCCGTAACGTGCCCACTGCTGGGATACAGGATATTCTCTCTCATCCACCACGCTCTGGCTTAATGCAGGTTGGCGAATGACAAATGTTCTTCAAACATCTTAGAACATGCCGGTTTCCTCACGACGTTTGCCTTCACCGTTAGAAAACGAGTTTTAAAAGCGCACATAAAACAAGAAGAAAAATATAGAAGTGCGCGTCTGGGTTTGAACCCATGACTTTCGGAATAAAAGTCTAGTGTGCTCCCACTTAGCCAACACGGCGCACTGCGAATTTTGATAGAATATTCGCATTAAATTAGGAGAACAACAATTTTAGTGTTGAACTTTTTACTGCCCCAACAACTGTTCAATGATCAGTTAATAGTCAATAAAAACTTCGGGTTTAACGTGCCCAAATGTTTCTAAACTCGGCAGAGTTGATGTCCTGTAATTTAGTTAGAGGTTTGTTGTGTGTTGGTCGAAGTGATTGTTCACATAAAACAGTGATTTTTAATCAAACAAAGAGCATTGCTTTATATGAACATAGCAAATTTATTTTATAAAACGGGAATCACTCACGTATTTACACAGGAGTTAAATATCTCTCGACGTTTCGACCACAACAAGAGCAGTCTCAAACGTCGAGAGTTGTTTAACTCCTGTGTAAATACGTGAGTAACTCCCGTTTTATAAAATAAATAGTATAACTCACGAAAATTTTGAAAGTGAAATAGCGACTTATAACATTATTGTTAGAGTTATGAACTATTTATTTATCTGCAGAATTAAAAAAAATAATTATGGGAGGGTATTCTCTCAAAGAAATAAATGAAGTTCGATTCCAGTTCGATTTAAACATCCCCTAACCTACGGAACTTGATAACACACTGTTCAAATCCGGTAAAATTGACACCATCACTCAGTTTGATAGCTTAGTCTTCGAAATGGATATCATTTCAGTAAGAAACGCGTCCTGACAGCAGTAATTGAGTGATCAAGGTTCAACTGGCTTCCATTTGCTCAGCGAATTAGCACCCTTTTCAATTGAAACGTCGTTTTGAATAAAATTAAATAGTCGTCGAGATTGATTTATCTTTTGTTGGATAATTTGCGTATTTCCATAAATTTTCGTTTCATTTTCGAAGCTTTGGAAGTGGAGCACAAATAGAACTAAATTGGAGCCTACTTCTGGATGGTTTATTACTAAACTTTTATATTACTTATACCTAATGTTTTCCTTTGATTTTCAAAACCATACCTAAAATTATTAATAACTTAACTATTTAATACCCTTAGCGTTTACTTAAAAAAAAAGGTATTAAGGTCCATTATATTTATTAAAAACTAACTTACATAAATGTTATGTCTCTAACCACTTTGCTGTGGAACGGGGAGATTATACAAAATCTTATAATGGGTATTTTTGGAAATACCATCTCTGTATCGTATTTTGGTTTATTTATGATGCTTTTGAGGTTTACTATAGTTAAGTCTTAAAACCTAAAAATTCTGAATCCCAATTCGTTTTATTATTCAGCAATCCATTAACTTAAAATATTACCGTCGTAAAAGCTTAGGGTGTAAAACTCGCACCAAAAATTTGATATAAAAGATCTAGTCATTGAACCGCTATGCAAACAAGAACTATTATTTCAATTTTATTACCACCCAACCATAAACCTAAGTAAATCCGACGGAAATATCTTGTATTCCCAACGACCATAAATCTGGCATACACTAATAAAACGGAGAGACAGACAAATGCACGCTAAATAAAGTTACAATTTACATTCTTCAAGGGAACGCGATGGTGCATTTTGGTCTATTCTCGGACGTTTTATTGTATGTATTTAGACAAGGGTTTGAGTGTCACATAAATAACAATAGACAATATTATTTTTCTTTTCTTGGTTTCACATTTTAAATTTTATTTAAATTGCATTTCAATTATCAACATAATTATTATTCTGCAACGTAATTCTTGTCCATTTTTTGTATAAAACAAAGATACTTACGTAATTTATTATATTCTGTGAAACGAATTTTATTCTTTGAAAACAAAGCTTTTACGTCTACCGTCTTCTGGCTAGTTTAAAAGCAAACAAATGGAAATAAGCGAAGAAACAATGGGAATAAGTAGTCTCGGAAATACAATTTCATGCACTAAGCTGTATATTTTAAACAAATTTATAGCTGCTAGCGAATAAAATGCATTTTGATATAAACATCTTCCTTTCATTAATGTTTCATGTGTCAACAGGGTACAGGGCTGGAGCAAGGGATTCAAATATATTCAAACGAAAATCAATTTAAGCCAAGTATAAGTAAAACCATTTCTAAAATGAACGCCCCTCTACCGAATTCTGAATTATTTTTTTCTGTGTATTCTGTTTTTCTGTATTTCCTCTCACACGTTGAAATCATCACGGTTTTGTGGACGGGAGTTCATTTTTAGAATGGTTTTACTATACCTACTCGTCTTTCCTTGTCCGTCTTTCGATTAGTATAATTATAAAAGATGTTGTTGTGTTTGTTTGTTTGAAAGCGCTTATCTCTAGACACTGCACGCTAGTCCAATTTGAAAAATTATTTCAGTGTTGGATCGTATAGGGTATTGATGAAATCTATATAAACTATATAATCAAGAATAAAGTAAAAAAACGCATGCGTAAATATCTATCTATATTAAGTATATCAGAAATCTAGCACCCGTAACACAAGCTTCGAGCTTACCACGGGGCTAGATGTCGCTGTGTGAATTGTCCAGCAATCAATATTTATTTTGTAGAATACGTCTTATCTTTTTAAGCCTCCTTCTTAATCTATATCTGTTCCAACAAAGCGCAGGTAAACACTAAGACGCCGGAGTTGGAAATAACAAATATTGGCGCCTACAGCCGTGTAAGGCAATTTGCTCTAAAGATTTGGAGCGAGGGTATTATGAAACTTCAGAACATGTGTCATCAAGTCTTTGATGTCGAGCGGGCTTGTATTATAGACGTGGTAAACAGACGGTAACAAGATGTGTGAGGCTGTTTGATCCCAACTAGAAGGTAACACCGTAGTTATTTACAGTTTTTAAGCGCATAACTCTTTTAACTAATAAATATTGCTGGACAATTCACACAGAAACATCTATAACCGTGGTCAGCTCGAAGCTTGCGTTACGGGTGCTAGATTTCTGATAAACTTATATTATAAGTTACCTACATACATGGATAAATATATTTTTCTATACATATTGTAGAACACCCGGGACCAATAATTGCACAAATTTCCGTTCCGAGGCGGGAATCGAACCCGCAACCTCCTGCGTCGCAAGCAGACCTTCGCTTGCTGCGCCACATTAATTAATGATAAATAAAAAATTGCTGCTATAAGTTTTAATAATATCTTGTCCATTCTGCCATTAAACTATCATCAGGGACGTACATTAGGAGACTGAAAAGGGTTTTCCCACGGGACCCAATAAATATCCCGAAACTGGATTAAACTATCGGACTCGGGACAAATAGCATTAATATTTTCTGACAATCACTCAATGGCGAATAAATTTTATACGAGGACTGAAGTTCTAAACACTTCTTAATACGTAGAACATGGCCGATGGGCCGAAGAGTTTTAGAATAGAGACTGTTAGTTGAAAGCGTATAGAAACGGTTCAATGTTATATATAGACAAATAATAAATCTGTAAGAGTCGATCATTATGTAAGTTAGTTTGTTTTCAGAGATATTGTGTTTATATTCTCAATATTTATACTGGAACTAATTTGACGATGTTTTGATTTTTTTCTTTATGTATTAATGTATGCTTAATAATATGTGCTTAAAACTTCATTTAGAGGAAAAGTAAGTGTTGCTGAAAACGTAATGTTCCAGTGATTTTAATTTTCTGACGAATAAATAATAAAAAATGCAAAGTCATGAAGTACAGAAGATGAAGGCTGATGACCATATCTTTTATCATTCATCAATTAGCTCCCCAGAGATCCACGAACTCTTTGATCCGGATGAACTGGGTACATTCAGACTCATCCGGTTATCTGGTTAGCGGACGAAAGGTTCATAATCACTTTAGAAAACCCTCTCGTGGATGGAAGTTCCTGGTGAAAAATTACTGGATGAGTTGAAAGGGAATTTGGCTTGATAATTGTTATATGAACAATTTAAATGACCCTTGTTGAGCAGAATAAAGAAGCCGTGTTGGTTTAGTGGGAGTACTCTCCACTTTCATTCCGAAGGTCGTGTTTTCAAACCGGCATGTTCTGAGAACTTTGAAGAGTTTGAAGGACATTGGGACATTACCAACCCACACTTAGCTAGCAAGGTGAAATAAAGCCTAATCTTCTTGGTCAAGAGAGAAGTCCATGTTTCCCAGCGGTGGCAACGTAGTGGCCGTTTATATTAAAGACCTCATGACATAATAAAAAAGTCACTAACAGATGCTGGACGAATAATTAAAGAGTTTATAGCTGTAAAATGAAGTCCACTCTCGTAAAATTGAACTACTCACAAGATAATTAAGATATTTTCTTTCAAAGTAAATTGCAATGGAAATTGGATATTGAAGATTTTAATGAACGAGGCATCTTCCACCGCCTTTTTGATTTTATTTTCCATCTGGAATTTTCTAATAACTTCACTCTCACTCATCATCATGATCATCCTAATTAACGTTCCCACAGCTGGGACACAGATATTTCTCTATTGACGAGAGAGGTTATTAATTCGCAACGCTATAAACATAAAAAAATAAATAATTGCTCAAGCACGAATCTTCAAATTTTAAACTAATTTCAGGTTCTTGCGTTGCGTTGCGGAAAAACAATCATAACAAATTATTTATATGATAAATAAACTTGATAACTCACACAGGAAAATACTATAGCTTTTACGAGCCAATAACTATAAAATAAAATTAAATATAATGAGTTACACAGCAACATGGTTAACAGAAAAAAAACATTGAACTTAAAATAAATAAAGATTTTCAAGCGCCAAATGCAGCATGAATGTACAAATTCGCGCAAATTTAAAACTATTTCCAACATTGCACACTCGCTCGATTATCATCGGCGCGTATGTGCGAAATTTGTAATTTTCCGACACCCGGCCTGGCACATGTTGGTAGATTGCTCGACGGAATAAACCAAGATCCCGAGAATGGCTGGCTTGACTTATTTGTATATGAACCTTATGTACTGAACTACATGAACTTAAATTTTCATCCACCATTTTTATCTATTCCTGAGATAGTTCTCTCTCCTTTTGAATGAATCCTTATGACAGATTGCTGTGTAAGCAAAAGGGGTCATAAAAAGAAAATGACAAACATGAATAGGCCCAATATTAAGGCACATTCGATCAATTTCCAAATACGTGAAGCCAGCCTCTATCGGGATCACAAAACATTACAGTTGCATGTTAAACTTCGCAAATTGTCCCGTTATGCATGCTGTAAATGGAGCAGAGATAACATTTTCATTTGAGCTAAAGTAGGTATTTCAGAGGTAACCGTATGTTATACGATGTTGTAATGATAATGTATGTTACCTACATATACATTATGTTATAATGCCTATTGTAGCCTAGTGGGTAAAGGTTTACGTAAAATGTACTTTGTTAGATCTAATCCCGCGGCGGGACCAGTCTTTATTTATTATATTCGGATATGAAAAATACCATTATTTATTTATTAAGACGTGTTGACACATCTTAATAAGTAAATAAATAATGGTATTGTTTATATCCGAATATTAAAAAACTAAAGTCAAATTTGAAAATCATTTATTTCGATAGAAACCATAAATATATAAAAGAGAATTTAAAATTATTGATGTCTTTAATAAAATTACAGTAAAATTGTACGTAGCTTAAAATTTTGTAAGCTTTTATGTCGCCATTTTTAAGATTTATAGTCATCAAAATCCTTTTTTCCAAGTCTACAGCAGAATTTCATAAACCCTTAACATTTAATTACACCGACAGTCAAGTTGAAGCTAAGTAAGATAACTTAGCGGAGGTAAACTTTGATACCCACGTAAATAGCTGGAAAATTCTAGAATCTAGACTAAAGACGGAAACTTTGCGGATTTCAAGACTAATTTTATACTGCACAGCTTCATTAATGAGATGGGAGTAATGGAGGAATTTTGGTGGCTTATGTTAATCGAAACGGGATTTGAATTACAATACATTGAATTACAAAGGTTTTTACATTACAGTTTTTTGATAAAAAATAAAGATGTTTTGCTATTCCAAGTGAAATAATATGTGAAAAAAGGCTAGCTAAGCTTTTGTTCTAACATAATGAATATAAATAAATAAATATTGCCTATTCTTACAAATTTCCGTGTTTATAATATCGACGGTGGAAAGCGGAAATGTCGTAACTTCATTTTGACCTTTTTGAATTTTGCCATTATCTGACGTAGAAAAAAAAGCCGCGTCGAATGGTCTATGTCACGTTTTCCTACGATGATTTTTCAATCAGATACGACCATAGATTTTTCCTTGTTTTGGTACAGATCGTAAGAAATATTGTCGTAACTTGAGCAAAATCGGCTGTTTTTTTAAATAAAACAGATACGCCCTCACGTCAAGAACACAAAATAGTTACTACTTTGTTTATGAATCACTAAAACTGCTTCGAATAAGATACGACATTTCTGCCGCTCAACAATTTGACGGTGACCGAGATACGACAATTCTGCCCCTACTAATGCAGACATATGAAACAGTTAACACATTTTAAACAATCAATATTATGTCAATATCATACTTATACACCAAAAAAATAGAGCTATGTTTTGTCTGAAGAGATAAGTAACGAGCCTTATACAACGTTTTGACCGCGATTCAGTACATGCGTGAGTGCGAATGTAAGAAAGCAAATTTGTCGCTGCTTGTGAAAAAGTTTTCAAATGCAAGAAAAAATATAAGAGGATAATTAATATAATCTCCAAGAGTTCTGGTAAGTATTGGAATAATAAATTAAATTATTTTTTGCATGTTTCGAGTCAATATGATTTTATTATAAAATTGTCAGGACAGTAAGCCGTTGTTAGTTAGTTATTTGAATATTGTAGAAAAGTACCTTTTGTATGCGCTGTGGTTGGAAAATAGTAACATTTAAAAACGTTTAATTTAATAAAATTATTTGTTCAGGGAGATATTGGTAAACAAATAACACCTGCAAAACACAATTTGTTTGCCTCTTCGTGCGTAATCGCGCGGTTTTGTAACTTTTTTACTTAAAATGAACAATAAGAAGAATAAGATTGTAAAGATAGGTACTTACATTATTAACAAAAAGCTTACGATTGTCCTTTATAAGTTTTTAATAGGTAGTTTTTTTGTATAGTCAATTAAAAAGTACATATTGGTACTTCTTAGCTAGTTAGTAACATACTTTTAATTTTCAGGTGGTGTTAGGGAGCAGCCCCAGCATCTAGAAGACCATAAGCGAACGCTCCCAGAGCTAGACATCTAGCTTTGAACGGTGAGTACTTACCAACATCTAGGTTTATGTAAATCATACATAACGTAAGGTAAATACATAGGTTTATTAACCTCCTTGGTAGACAACGTTGCCATCGTGCTGATGGTCCCGGTTTCGATTCCCGGCTGGAGCCCATATTATAAGAATGATGAGTTAGGATTTTGTTTTGTCTGGATTTTGCATAAAGTAATTGTTGGTCTCTGGCACATTGTGTGGTGCCTGCCATCTTAATATAGTATCACCCCATCTCCTGCCATGGCCGTGGGTGTCGTAAAAGGTGCCTAAAGGAACATCAAAAGATGGGCAGCAGCGACCTTGTGGGAGAGAGTATGAGTAGGATATCATCACACTGAAGTCGCCTATATCGTGGTACACTTAGTGGAACTACTCATATTGAAATAAACGGGCAATACACGAACCTTATTTACGTAGACTATTGATCAACCGTTTCGTCCCATAACGTGGGACATCTTCAGGATCAAGGACACTGCAAGGACACGGATCACGAACGCTCGCCGGTCCGCAATGCACTACTAATACTACTTAGTGGAACTATTTTCATTCAATGAGTTATTTATTATTCAACGTTTCTTTACTGTATTTTGTTTTGTCTGCATATCGATTTTAATTCTAATATAAATACAACTTGAAATTGAATTTTTTACATTTTGAACATCTACGCCACATTATCTACCAATAAGTTTTATTTTATATTTTCGCTGTATTCGCTACTGAACAAATAATGTGGTCACACTTTACACCCACTTGTGTTGTAAAAGGCAACTAAAGGAAAGCCAGATTGATGGGCGGGGGCGTCCTTCTGTGTAGTACCTATATACCTAATTATCTGTACAAGTAGGTGTTGTAAATGTAAATACACCTAAATAACAGTTTGACACATGTTGCTAATAGTTATGTATTTATTCACAAACTATAAATGGAGATCTGTTTTGTATTTAACCACTCGTGTTACTTGATTTCAGATGGCAAAACGTCAACGATGGAAGGAAGAGTTGAAGACAACATTTTTTTAATTTTGCTGTCAAAACATTCTTTAAAACACAATAATTTTTTTAGATTCAACATAAAGCTTTTTATTTTGATACATTCATCGCCTTTTCATAAGTTAAAACAAAATATAGATATAGTTTAATATAATGAACAAAGATACAACAAATTTGACGCTCAAGAATATAATGTAATTTCAGTTGGCCATACATTCATCTCAGAGATACGACATTTCTGCTGCTTGAAATTGAAACATGAATTGTCGTAACTTGTCACAAATCAATGTTGCACTAACTTTACGGTAATTTGAGCAAAATTATTTAGTAGCTTTTAAAAAAGTATAGATACATTCCAAGTTTCACCTTTCTATCTCTTATAATAAAAAAGTTATGAATTTTCAAAAAGGTTTTTTGGCTCTACTGAAAACCTGGGTTTATAAGATACGACATTTCCGCTTTCTTCCGTCGATATCAGCACAGATTATTTCCTATGGTGACATAACTAGCCTTTTGCGACATATAATATCCCTGCAGACTTTTCTAACTTTGCGGCCCCAACTCTGTTATTGCGTGGAAACTTTTAACGGGTTCAAACCAATGTCGCTAGAGCTTATAATATAAAATGGAGCATAGTTAGAGTTATGTCTGTATTCAGTGAACTTTTAACGAGTATCTGAATTAGCTTGAAGTAGGGACATACGAGTGTTCTAACCCACATTTTTGTCCGAGAACGACGTAGATGTATTCCTCCAGTTTCCAGTTTTTCGAGATTCAAGGACTTCTTATTTATTTATTGGACTTTTTCGAATTTTGTATGCCGGTCCTGTTAGTTTCTATGTAACTAGGACTTAGCACAGTCGGTTCTTGAAAACTTATATATCATAGATATAGAACACTGGTAATTTTACTGTTTTGTTATTCTGTAACTTTTTGCTAAAGTTTTAATGCAAATCAGATCGTACAAACATTTTATATTCATCATACTTAGGTATATAGTCCAGTGGCGGGAATCAAACTCACACGTTTCTGCGTCACAGACGGACCTGCGCCCGACGTAGATAACATTAATCTTAACTAAAAGACGAAGATGAAAAGTAAACGAAAACATTTCAATAAAAATATAAATTGCTAGCTGACCCGCCCGCGGCTTCTCCCTCTTTATTAAAATGTTTTCTTACATCTTAAACCTTCTCTGGGCTACGACTCTTTTCAAAACCAATCTCCTAAATCGGCCCAGCCGTTCTTGAGTTATAAAATTACATCAAAAAATGGCATTGATTTTGATATAATAGATAAATAATGACAAGTACCTAACGAGATAAAAACACATAATTATTTTGGCATTGAGTTTTTGAAGTCTAGCCCCGCTCAAAGTTCGAGTTTTAAATTAGATTATGAGTATGTAAGCACTGCTGAGTAGTTCAATCGAAGTGAAGCACGCTTGAGAGCGCTGCACGAAAATGTGACCTTAATTAAAACTAAAATATTGATTTGGACTTTTTAATGATATATTAAAGACTTTTCAAATTAAATTAAATCAAATCAAAAATTCTTTATTGTACACAGGAACAATACATTTCAAACATCTTCATCTTTCTTTTTATGGCTTTAGTTACACAGATTTTCCATAAAGCGTAAATCAAGAAGTAGCTTGTCTTGTCTTGTAATGTTTATATCTAGTTAACCATTCATATAACTGAAATACGAATAAATCTTTTGTGGAGGCCTATTTAAGCCTTCCATGAAGATATAATTTAATGTACAATTTTTATTTGGTTTATAAACCATTCCTATTTTACTTTCATTAAACAGCAGGTGAGCATATTTGTTAAATCTAATTATTGCCAAACACCACGTCACTTGTTCACAATTTAAATTAGTGAATTGTTCAAATAAAAGCCAGCATTTGAATCACCTTAACCTAAAAAAAACTACTTATTTATAAAATACCTGTCATCCTGCCCGTAGACAAACTTTTCATCCACTTGCGGCATTATTATAACTTCTTCGGTTCTCCTTGACATCTATAAGGGCAGCTTAAGAATAATTCAATTGCGTTGTACTTAATAATAAAATACTTACTTGTGGAAATAAAATTTAACACATAGTCTTCTATTGTGAAACATGAAACAGGTAATACTATGGTTTTGGTATTATGTGAATCAGTAAAAAAAAAACAAAATGTTTTGGGGAGACTCAGGATTAGTAGTAAAAAGTAATGAATATGAATACTTTTCAACAACTTTTTAAATAAATATTTATTGATTTATTTACTATTAATTATTGAGCCGAACTATCACCACTTGGCATCGTGTGAAAATTATTATCTCTCTCTCATTAATAAAAATCGTAGAGTAGAACATCATGGTAGCACCGATATGACGGCAAATTATAGGCGTGGATCTCCCTAATAGAACTCATCAAATGTGTATAAGGAATTGTGTCAGATAATTCAAATCTTTTCTTTTTATTTCTAACGCCAAGTTAAAGTTTGACATGAAGACTCTTCGAATAAATAAGTGAGGCCGTCCTCGTGTGCTTACATGCTGCTTAAAATCTTGAAACAAAATCTTAAGTATATCTGAAAAAATACTGCTGTTCGAGACGAAAACAAACTCCGTAGCCGTAGATTATAAATATTGCTATGTAAGCTAAACTTTATTTAATAAGATTCATGGAATTCCATATTTTAACTGCCGTAACCAGAGGTATTTTTATTCGAACTTACATGATGAATCAATTACATATATCAGAAATAGTTTATTTTTAACGTAATGAACATTTTTAGGCATTTGTTAAAATTTTGTTTGATAAATTGACTCGAATTTAAATAATAAATCCGTGACCGCTCATTTTTACTAACTCTTAATTATTTATTTACTCTAAAAATCTGGTAGGAAATTGGACAAAACAATCTGAACTGTTTATTTATGCATTAAAAACCAGTGAGTTGGAAACAAAATATCTCTCACCATCATTAATAAAAGTTCTTTGAAACTCGGAACATTAATTCGTCTTTTGATTATCGTAGCGAAGTTCTTCAATCATTATCATCTAGTGGCAGTTCAACCCAGTTGAAGACACAAACTTTCCTGGGTTATAAAAAAAATAAGTAAAATTGTAACCATTGTTACACGTCTACCAACAAAAAATACAGATGATCTTGTCAAAGCTGCCGGTTTTATACATGGAAATCATAAAGCCCTATGTCCAGCAGTGGACTTCCGATGGCTGAAATGATGATTCATAAATACATTTAACTTTTACAAAGATATTCCAAAAAGCGTGTTCCAGACGCCTGTAATTAAAGTACCTTTTTTAATCAAATTTATTTTTTGGATTCTATAAACTCGTACAAAGCTGTTGCCTTTTTCAACTTTATTCCAAGCAATCAAAAATAAAGAATTGTTCTCAGGAAATCTCAAAGGATTATTTGCTGGTCGAACGCCAACGAAGGGTAACTCATTGTTTGAAGGCTAAAGACCCAAGTTTTTGTGAAACAACGCCGAGTCTAAAGAACTTTGAGACTTAAGTGACATTTTATAGTTTTTGAAGATTTCTTCACCTCAAACTTTTTTTGTATTACAGTAATTGATTAGTTTTACAATCGTTTATGTGACTGATAGATAGAGATAAAGATAAAGAATTATTTATTGTAACACTGTGTAGGTACAAATTAGGTCTTAAATTTTTAAAAGAGCAAGTAAATATTCGAATTGACTATTTGCACGAGTACTGGATGAATAAATTATATTTATTCGTACATTTATTCAATTGTTTTTAAAAAAATATAAATTGTTCGTACAGTACCCGTATTAATAGATTCAGTCGTAAATATTTGTAGAAAATCACTCAGTAACAACCAACTTTTTATCTAAGCTTTTGTTATCACAAGCCTTCACGGATCTTGATGTTACCCATCTGTTTGATGTAAGTACTAAAAACAATACAAAATAGATTTTTATTCAACTTACATACCGAATTCACAAATCGTTCAATAATTTAACGTACTGGACGGTAATCGAACCCGCAACCTCAACCCGGGTAGTAAACCAGGCAGTGAGTTGGTATAGTAAGATGACGCCCAACTTATGGTAAATAAACCTTCTGGTCGCCTTGAAGGTAGCTATGAAAATGTAGGTATTAGAAATCGTCAATTTTAGCACTATCAGATTAATTTATCTACTTATTAATGATTATAATTTAAAGCCATAATATCAGAATTAGTCAGGGATCCGTAGTACATGGAAATCAAGTGATTACTAACAAGCTAATTTTTGGTGAGTAGCATCGTTTCGATGAGACGTCCAAAGATATCCTATACCCAACTCTCGATTGTGGTAGCTAACAGAGATATCAAGGATTTAAAAAATCAAGGATGTAAAACTGGGATAACGGACCACGAAATTTGTAGGACAATATGTTATATCTCAAGATAATCATCTAAATTATATAAAAACATGTTTGTCCTACAAAACCTATGGTTTGATCAAAGAGTCCGCCATTTCGAAAATGTATCGAAAACGAGGTCAATTTATATTTATATTTATATTTATAAAAACTTATAATTACAATATATACAATAAGGATAATAGTAGCAAGCTTATCAAAGGTTTTCACGTATAGAAGCAAATTACAAACAAATAACTGTGAACAACATCTACAGGTAATCAAATCACACTGGTAATTAAGTACGAAACAATTAAATTACAAACTGAAAATTTAAACAAACAAAATTTCATTATGAAAATAAAAATTAAAAAAAAAACTACTTATTAAATTGAATGAAAAATTCTCTGCTCAACTGCCGCCTGGCCGAATTTACACTTGTGCAAAATAGATCCAGGTCAAATTGCCTGCAAATATTATTAAATGAATTACTTGCACGCCACAAATATGAGTTTTGACGGTAATTCGTGCTAGCATACGGAATAAATAATGCAGAATTAAATCTAGTACGTTTTAAGGGAATATTAATCATAATCTTGCCTAATAATTCAGGACAGTTAATGTTATTTGTCGTTATTTTTAATAAAAATGTCAGGTCGCTGATTTCGCGGCGCTTAGATAGTGAAAGAAAATGAAACTTTTGACATAAATTAACATATTTAGTAGAGCTATACGGGATTTTTAGTCGATAACAAATATATTTAATGAACTTCTTTTGTATACGTTCAATTCTGCTTACATATAGGTGTCATACCGAGGGTTCCAAATAGGATTTAAATGATTACTATGATTACTAACCAGCTGATTTTTTGTTGTATACTTAATTAATATATATAAAATCTAACAGACATATTGTCCGACAAATTTCGTGGTCCGTTATCCCGGTTTTACATCCTTGATTTTTTTAATCCTTGATATCTCTGTTAGCTACCACAATCGAGATTTGGGTATAGGATATTTTTAATCGTCTCATGGAAACGAAGCTACTCACCAAAAATTAGCTTGTTAGTAATCACTTGATTTTCATGTACTACGGATCCCGGCCTAAATCGGTTAACGCATTATTCAATCATGCAAAATTTATTAAAATTTGTAACTGATATTTTGATAGGTATAAAGTTTAATTAAACCACAAAATGAATGTGTACGAACTAATTAACTAGAGCTACCCGCTACCTTTGCCTGCGTGTGATTAATGACAAATACTGTGGCGCAGCGGGCGAAGATCCGCCTGCGAAGAAGATGTTGCGGACTCGATTTCGCCTCGGGATAAAAAAATGGACGATCTGCAAATATTTGTTCCGAGTCTCTGTATGTATATTTTGCACCCGTACCTAACACAAGCTTCAAGCTTACCACGGGGTGGATTTTTTTTCAAGAAAATCTAACTTTTGCCTATTTTTTATTATTATTTATCAAAGAACCTTTGGACTATTCAAGTTCAACTCTCTGCTATAATTCCCACAGGATTTCTCAGTACTGTCACAATGATAACAAATTTCCCGAGTTCTGACCCTTAATTTGCGTAGGCACTTTTCCAAACTTCAACTCACAAAATTAGAAGACAAAGCAAAATTATTATGCTTCTCTCGGCACTTCAAAGTTCTTAAGAATACGGGGTTTTCTTATGCAAAGCACGCACTTACTAATTACTTTCGAACTATTTGCAAAATGAAAATTCAGTTCACAGTTTGAATTTCAGAGTATAAGCCTCTTCCGCAAACACTGTTCTGAATCTGATTTCTAGGTTAACCACCGTTTGAGTACTAGAATTAATTTATTTGACTAAATAAACCTTAAGAAACAGCCGTGTTGGCTAAGTGGGAGCACACTCAACTTGCATTCCGATGGTTGTGGGTTCAATCAAACCCCGGCGAACAAATTATATTTTTTCTTAAAAAAATTAGTACGCTTTGTAAACACAAGCTCAACATCGAGAGGAACCCGGCATGTTTCGAGAACTTGAAGTCTGAAGGACATGTTTGTGTCGTACACCAAATCTGTAAGGGTCGGTCATTGAGTAAGTTTGTTTTTAGAGATTTTGTGTTTATAGGCTCAATATATGATACTGAAACTATTTTGACGCGGACGGACTCGCGGGGACAGCTAGTTATTAACAAGTTAGAACTCTTTACAGACGGCTTAGTGATTAGTTAGTTTTCACAGAATGTACTAGTAGAAGGTAGGTGTGGTGATAGTCATAGAATAATAATATATCTATTATTTCAGATGTTTAATTTTTTATTGAACATAATAATATATTGAATTTTAAAAGAAAATCTTAGATTATGTAGACACATGGCTACCTTAGTTTTAGCAAACTTGGGACTTAACCGGTCTTATAATCACTCGGTCTAGGTTGAGGTAGAGATTTTATAATAGTTGGGTTTTAAGAGGATTTATAACAGAATTAATAAGCTTCTGAATAGTTTTCAAGAAAATTTTGTAAGAAAGCATTTTTCCTAAACTTTCTAAGTACTAGGTTTAGACATTAGAAGTTTTCTCATCGGGTATATGAAAATTCTATGTTTATTGTTGTTCTAGAAACAAACAAAAGATTTTGCCAACATTGTTCGTAATACATGAATAACGGTAGTCTTACTGTCAAAACAGTGGGCCATATTTTTCCTTTGGTTACTGTTAATCCCCGCCTCAGCAAGCCGCCTTTGTTCTTGATAAAAATCTGCGCTCATTCCACACACAGTTTTATTAGACCCTAAACTCATCGGATATTGTCCTCCCCCTTTGACCCCCTTTCTTGTCTATACGTATGTTAATAAACTGAGTCCGTAAGACTGTCACCATGCATTTTGTATATATTACTATTGTGACTGAAGTGCTTTGAGTTAAGGATGATACATCCGTGCAATTTTTGCCGTATCCCACATAGTTTGGAGAATACAATTTTAAATTAAACCCTGACGGGGTAAATACAAGTCATTTTATTCTTCAAACACTCTGTAATAAAACTTCTCTGTAATCGATAAAATAAATAAATAAATAAATAAATATTACTGGACAATTTTTACACAGCGACATCTAGCCCCGTGGTAAGCTCGAAGCTTGTGTTACGGGTGCTAGATTTCTGATATACTTAATATAATATACATACATAGATAGATGTTCTTACTAATAATAAACCAGCTAAGGAAAACTCATACTTAACTGATGTATTTTTCTGTTAAGATTATACAGCTTACGTATTGTATAAAATTATTGTAATTATTGGTTTATTTTTATAAGTTGTTGAACTTTTGTTTTTGCATTTAGCAAATCTTATGGCATCAAACATTATCATTGAATACTTCTCAATCTCATTCTCTTTCTCTTAGTCATACGAAAAAGTTACAGAAAATTCCTTATAAATTATTATAAAGATTAAGGCAAAGCCACAGGCTATACCCAGTAAGTTATAGGGAGTCTCAAGGGGGCAGTTCATTAACCCACAAGCTGGCTGCGAGCATTTTTGCGGATCTCAATGGAATGAATTATGCTAATGTCCGACAGACCGACCTTTTCAATGATAACTGGCATGGATTTTATATGGGTTTCCGATTATATTCTAATAGTGTGGAAGTGTTCAGTGTTTACTAAATAATGCAGACTTAGTTTGTGGGCCTACATTTTTAAGCGTTTGTTGAGCGAGTGAATAGAATATTCGTTTCATGAAACTTTAAATAATTCAATTCAGTATGTTGCTGACATAAAAAAAAACATTTTAACAATAAACAATATGCACCAATTAAATAATTTATATAAACTATTTTGGTACCTACTAAGAATAAGTATACTTATATAATTCTTAAACAAAACAAAACGTAGGTAGGTAACTAGGAAATATGCAGTGGGAAAATACGGGCTAACTTTTTAGTTAAAATACATAACTATGGTAATATTTCCGGCTCCTTGGGACAAATAAGGCATTTTTCATTAATAAAAATTAATATTATTCAGTACAATTCCAAGATAGTTGATGAGGCCATTTCTCTAACTCTAACAACGACTCTAAATTAAAAGTTGGAAGTTACTATTCATGATAATAAACCGTTTTACGATTCTCTAACAGCTTGTGCTCTAATAGGTACTTTAGCAATGACTTCAGAAAATACTGCAGTTAGTTGTTAATTCTAAGAAAAGCCTTTTAAGTACTTCTAATAGTACCTATCACCCAAGGTTTTCCCGTGGGTGTCGTTATAGCTTCTAAGTTATATACTATATGACTGGAACCATCTTTAATTCCCAACCTATGTTGGTCCAATACCAAATTCTGAAAACCTATATTAATGGTTTCTAATGAGCTAAACATGTTGTTCAAATGATAATAAAAAACATCCTACTTCTAAAGCATTTATTCACAACAAAAGAATGAATACTACGCGTATTAGCAAAAAAGATTAGAAAGGCATTTCATTGTCACAAAATAATTGTATTGCGCTACAAAAATTGTTTTCATGAAAATATTTATACGAAAACGGCACACAAAGCGCGTTTATTCAAAACAAATCAGTCCCCAGCGATCTTTTCCAATTACCACCAAAATAAACAACGAATGCAAAACAAATCTCACAAATAACATTACGAGGGTAGATAAATATCGGGGAGGTGGCGAGACCTACCCAATTATCAGTAAATTTCGCGGCTTTTATCCTACAGGCACCCAGCATATTGGATGAAAATGCTTAGTTCTGGTTTCGTAGGCTCTATCGTCTATCAACGTTCCCACTGCTGGGACACTGGGACTTCTTTTTTGACGAGAGAGATGAGGCCTTAATTCTTGACGCTGGGCAAGAGCAGGTTATATTCTGTTATCTGAGGCCTTTATTTGCTCTAGTGGTATCTGTCAAAGAATAGTACCAAGAGTGTTTTTGGGTAAACTCGTGCTCTGTAGCGGAACTAAATACAGGTTGTTAAGATAACTTTGATACCTAGTGTAGATTACTAGACTCTAGTACATTCCAAGTCTTACGGAAAATTTGGAAACGACTATACAATTAAGGTAAATTAATTATTACCTACCCGGGCGGTAGGTAATAATTAATTTACTTTAGCTCGGTTTTCAATTTAATGTGAAAGAGGCTACATAATTATACAAACATGCTAACTGTGATCTTACTAAAATAGGTTTAGTTGACTGTTTAGGTTTAGTTAAAGGAGTAGGTTTATGAAATAAAACAAACATACTTAATCGTTATTTTTAAGAGAATCGATCGAACAAGGACTGTTCGATCGATTCTCTTAAAAATATTTATTTCTCTTTAAACGATTAATTCTGAAAATGCATTCACGATTTTCTAATTGGTTTAAATTCATCAATTATTTTCCAGTGATTATCACCACGGATTATATAGAATTTTAACACCGTGTCAACGATGAGAAGTTGATTGTTTGTTGCAAAAGGGATTATTAAAATTGGATGAAAAGGGTTACTTTCACCCTTATCAAAGTAACGGTACAATTTTGATAGGCACTTGATTTAGCTAATAAGATTAGTTTGGACCCTTCCAAGAACAGGATTTGGGCCTTTGAAGGAAATAAATGCATTAATTTTACATTTATTGGATGATTATTAGCACCCGAGCCTAAGAGCCTTGTTGGCGGGTAAAGTGGGAGCTCAATCGACTTTCATTCCGAGGGTCGTGAGTTTATTATGTAGCCGTTTCTGTTTTGATGTTCCTTACAGAGGCCATGTCACGCCTTTCTTAAATAAACATTTTATGTTAAAAATGAAGCATCGCCGCAAACTGCACCTGGCATGTATTATGTTTGGTGTCGTAAAATTCAAGTCACCATCTTATCTATACGAGAAGATATCATGGTTGTCTAGCTCCAGATCTTGTGACTCTCGCCAGTGCTCGAAGCAGCTCGCGACACAGCGGCACTCCTCTACCTGCTTTAGAGGTAGCTTCCGCTATGCTGCTTCGAAGTGCTGGAATAATATCCCACCCCCAATAAGGAACCTGCACAGCATACAATTCTTTAAATCGAAATTGAAAAAGTTTATATTAGATCATCAGAAGGAGCAGGAAAATCTGAGGCACGACTATAGTGTTCTGTAGATACCCAGTAATTTATCAGTTTGAAATCATAATTGAGAGAGAGAGAGAGAGAGAGAGAGAGATACTACTTATATAACGGTTTATCTAAGCAAAGTTTATCTAAGTTTGATATAGTTATTGTTTATTTTGTAGTTTTATTTTGTATTATTAGTTATTAGTTAGTTTTATTATGTACATATATTGTAATAGAGTTTTATTTAGTGTTTTCATCCGTAATGTCAACACAGTAGCTCTATCGGAAGATCAGCGTTGGACACTAGCATGCTAGTTGTCCAACATTATGCTGAGATAGAGCTAAATTTTTCCGACAAATGTGTCTTACAGTATAATAAATTTGTATTTGTGTTTTACCTATCTTAAGTTGGAAAAATAAAAATAAAAATATTTTTGTAAACCCCGCCGCGGACCTCTCTTCTTCATGAAAATGTTACCTATGTGCGCTTTGAACTGCTTGCTCACTTGCTCTAACTGTGAACGAAAAACATCGTGAGGAAAATGGCATATTCTGAGAACTTTGATAAGTTTAAAGGAAATGACATGTGTCATTCATCAACCCGCTCTTGGCCAGCGTGGTGATTATGGCGTGTATTAGCACCCAAAGATTTTCATTATAACTAACATTATTATGTATTGCCTATAAAACCTAACCATATATATAAAATAAACCTATTTTCTTTCTTTCTTTCTTTCATATAATATATATTATGTCATAAACGATTTTGTATTTAACTAATATTGATGTATTTAATTAATATTGTATTATTTAATTTTTCTGTATATTAGATTCCTTATGTGGCGTACAATGATGAGTTTTTATTGGTTGATTGATTATTCGTTAATGGAACTAAGAATAATCCTTAAAATATCTTAGTATATCTATATTTCAAGATCGAGCTTCGGTTCAGGAAAGCTCGCTTGATCATTCAAGAATTTATAGACGCAATCATAAATGTTTTCATTCAAGTAACATTATAAAGTGGTGCAGTCGCCAAAACTGCCAAAATATTAAACGTGGAGGCAACCATTATTACAAAGGTAAGTAAGTACCTAAACACTATCGAGATCCCGACACTAGCTGGCTTGATTTAGTTTAAAGAGGTTGTAACCTTATTTTATATTTCATGGTCTTATTCCCACGGAATATTGAATAAAATAATATCATTAGGACTTTGTCAGTTGATGAGAGGTTAACTTGTCCATCAATTTATTTTCATAGTACATTTGGTTTCTGTTGGATGCTGAAATATGTTAAGCAGTTTTTACGTGAAAAAGTAACAAACGACCTTATTTCTTGACGCGAGAGACTATGCTTTATTTCTTATTCTTTATTTTTATTTCCCAACAAGCTTTCCGCCCGCGGCTTCGCCCGCATTATATTAGAGTAAAAAGTACCCTATGTCCTTCTCCCGGTTCTAAGCTGCCTCCCCATCAAGTTTCAGCCAAATCGGTTCGGCCGTTCTCGAATTATAAGTGAAGTCACTAACACGACTTTCTTTTATATATGTTACGGCTAATACCCGAAGTGCGGCTACACCTAGTTCTAACCGGCTAAAACTAGGTGTAGCCACTGACTGTTGGTTAAACCTAGTATTAGCCGATTGTTTTCGGGTAAAACTAGGTGTAGCCTTCATCATGCCGGCTACAACTAGGTCCAGCCATTCCCTGTTGGATAAAACTAGGTCTATCCGATATCACTCCGGCTAGAACTAGGTCCAGACAATCCCTGTTGGATAAAACTTGTTGTTCTGATAAATAGTTTATGTTACTTTATAAAAGTGTGATTTATAATTAAAATAACATTCTTTGAATTATAATATGCAACCACTTATTGTCTGTTGTTAAAAAAATATTCCTGGTTGTTCCTATTATATTAAAAATTGCACTCCTAATAATTTGTGTTAATTATTACAATGTGATTTATAAGAATAAAAAAACTCTCTTCGTTTCTTTTTATTGGATATTTTTTAATATCTAAAAAAGCTCTGCCGATAGCATGCAATTTTTAATATAATAGGAACAATCAAGAACATTTTTTAACAACAGACATTAAGGGGCCGTCCATTAATCACGTGAGGTCGTTTTTCTCATTTTTTGACCCCCCCCTCCCCCATGGTGATATTTGGTGAGGTTTGGGACTAACCCCCCCTCCCCCCCCTGGATCACGTGTATTTTTTGGGAGTCTATGTAAAGGCTATTTTATACTGGAAAAAAATATTTAAAAAAAGTGGCCAAGTGCTAGTGGGACTAGCCCATGTAGGCTTCCGCAGCAATTGTTTATATGAAATAGTTTATGACGTGTTATAAAAAAACTACTTGATAGATTTCGTTCAAACCAATTTTCGTTGTTAGTTTTTATGGTTATGTACAATATATATTTTTTCTAGATTTATCATCCTCTTATTTTAGAAATTAGAGGGGGGGGACACTCTGTTTTCCACTTTGGAAGAGTCTCACGTTCAAACTATTAAGTTTAGAAATAAATGATGTTAGAAACCTTTATATGATTTTAGAAGACCTATTCATAGATACCCCACACGTATGGGTTCAATGAAATTTTATTTTTAAATTTTCGGTTGTCAGTATGGGGACCCCCAAATTTAATTAAATTTTTTTATGAAATCTTAGTGCGGTTAACGGAATACATCTACCTACTAAATTCCAGCTTTATAGCTCTTAAAGTTTCGGAGAAAAACGGCTGTGACATACGGACGGACGGACGGACGGACATGACGAATCTTAAAGGGTTCAGTTTTTGTCATTTGGCTACGGAACCCTAAAAATGGCGTTTTGATTCGAATACATTTTTATATTATGTATTTGCAATAAGTCGTTGCCTAGCAACGGCGGGCGAGTCAATCGCGCCAATTTTCGCGCCGTTCAAAATTTCGATTCAGAAATAGCGCTTTTTGATAAAAAATTAATAAAATTAATACACGTGATGTCTAATGAGACCCCCCGTCCCCCCTCGTGATGTTTCGTGATGTTTTCCTTACCCCCTCCCCCCCCTTTTGAGCCTCACGTGATTAATGGACGGCCCCTAAGTAGTTACATATTATAATATAAAGAATGTTATTTTAATTATAAATCACACTTTTATAAAGTAACATAAACTATTTATCAGAACAACAAGTTTTATCCAACAGGGATTGTCTGGACCTAGTTCTAGCCGGAGTGATATCGGATAGACCTAGTTTTATCCAACAGGGAATGGCTGGACCTAGTTGTAGCCGGCATGATGAAGGCTACACCTAGTTTTACCCGAAAACAATCGGCTAATACTAGGTTTAACCAACAGTCAGTGGCTACACCTAGTTTTAGCCGGTTAGAACTAGGTGTAGCCGCACTTCGGGTATTAGCCGTAACATATATAAGATGTCCTTCAATCACTTCAAAGTCCTCTTAAAATACCTGATTTCTTGTTTTGTTTACCTTCCCTGTTCAAATAAAATCTACAAGATACGCACATACATGCTTTTATAATATTAGAAGAATTTTGTTGTGTACATTTGAAAATAAATATAGTCAGCCACTGTCGGGATTTCAACTTTAACTGCATAGGTGGTTGGCTGGCCTCCAAACCGCGCTACAAGCACATCGAGTAAGTTTATGCCATTAATGGTATTAAGATGCTTAGATGAGCACAATAGCCACACTATGATTCAACGAGGTTCTAGGCGAGTGTGGATGTCTGATTTTGAATTCTACTTCTGGACTACCTATAATTCACTGAGTGAAATTTAACCATGAAGTAAGTAAGCTCGTGAAACCGAGTTGGGTTAGTGGGAGCACAATCGACTTTCATGCTAAAGATTGATATCCCTAAAAAAATATGTGTCCTTTATAAACAATCATATGCATGTTCTGAGGAACTTTGAAAAGTTTGAGGGGCATGTGATATTTACCAACTCGCACTTGACCAGCATGGTGAATTACGGCCTTAATCCACAAATACTACCTAATCTACGGATATATTAATTTAAATTTAATCCTTAGTATAATTTTATGTTTCATCTCTCGTTAAGAGACAAGTCCCTGTATCCTGTGGGAACGTGAATAGGGGTGCTTAAGCTGAATTAAAATTTGTTCATAATAAAGCTAAGTTTATAAGTAATTTACTCCGATTTCCTGTTAGAGAAAACAGGAGCAAATCTACCATTTCCACGTGACTGGCACGACATTAAACACATGATCACGTGACCAAACAGACAGCAGTTGGTATTCAATTCAGGCTTCCACGCCATTTGTCCGGTTTGATAGATGTGCGACCATTGAATAATGTGGTTAATAGATTACGGGATAGGATCTGTGCGGAAAGTGGGTAGCCATATTGCATTCTTTAACCTAGATAAAGAAATTCGTGGGTATTATAAATTATTTCGAAATGTATGTTGTAGTCCAATTTCTATAACATGCTTCCCGTAATATGTAATTTAATAAGGCCGTATAGGTAACACAAAAGCCTGCCTGTACTTTTCGTCAAAACATGCTTCGGATTAAATTTATCATACCTAAACCAAATTGGGTGTGAACGGACCGGGGGTGTACGGGACTGGGTGTGAACGAAACTAAAACAACTAACGGTTTGGTCCAATAATGAGGAGGATTTTTCCCAGCAGTGGGTATGAACAGACTGGTATTGATGATGATAAGTCTAATGTGCAATATCTAATGCATAAGCCCATGTTCAAGCGTAAGTTCAGACTGTAAATCACAGTTGGCTCACACTGTCGCCAAAGGAACCATAGAATTACCCTACGAGGACAGACAAAGTGTACATAGTCTAGAGTTAATATTATTAAAGCAATATTTCACAGTCTCGGAACAAGATGGCAAGCAAATTTAATTTTCTTGGTATTAATGTAACGTCTCCATATTGTAGTATCGTGTTATGAAAAGTTATGAAGCTGGAGAATGCTAAAATGCAGCGCCTTTGAGCTATATTGAAAAGTTTAATGCAAACTTACCTGAATTTCTTTGTAAATTAAAAATTCTTGTCTATTTCATACAAAATCTTTTTGTATAAAGCACTTGTATACTGTGTGTGCTTTAGTTTTAGATAACTTTATTTGACATACTAGATTAAAATTAGGTAACTTTATTCAGGCGTTAGGCTTAGAGTCAAACACTTCTACTTCAATCATCATGATCATTATTACATCAATCCAAAATACACTTGTCATTTCATACACAAAGAAACACAGCATCTTAAGTTTGAGCAGAAAAGTTAAATCAAAAATTAATTTTGTGTATCTACTTAATACCTAGATTGTATCTGCAATTAGTTTTAAGTGCTTTGAATTTTTAAATGGCCTTACTTAAGCCGCAAAGTAAGTAATTTAAACTAACAACTTGTACGCAGGTGGTTGAAATGGCTAATAACAAGTTTCCAAGTATTTTTTTCGACGAAACCATTAAATATAAAAGCATTAAATTGACTCGATGCTTCGTATTATTTTTGACGTATTTGAATTTGGAATTTTATAATGGTGCGTAGATGGTTTGATATAAAACATGTTTGTATTTATGTCCTTAATAGAAAAATTATAATAACATATGGTAAATATTTTATACATATATACCATTTCATTTACCTACTCTACTCAAATGGAAGCAAAAAACATAGGTCACATCAGATAACCTGGATTCTTTAAAGCGCTCACTTGACACGCGTCACCTGAATGGCTGTTGAAAAAGAGCCCGTGCGAGTTACTGGAATAACTTATTTATACTTTGTAATTAATTCACTATGTTGATGACAATGGTTAAATCTTCTGCGGTACTATGCGGTATTAATCTTCCCAACATTTTTAAATAGATACCTACCCATTTTTAGAATATACCATCCTATTTACGTTTCTATTTTTGAGACACAGGGAATTATCTTCTGAAGAGAGTGATGAAGGCTTAGTTTATTAAGATTATTATGAGAACTTTTTATTGTTTAAACTCAAACATTAATAATGTACTTTTGAAATAAATAAAAACTTCATAAGCAGAATCTGCCCTAATAACGTGTTTTTTAATCCTTTTAAGAGAAGAATTTGTAAAAGCTCGTGCCATGAACACGCAAAAATTAAAAGCAGAAAAATCCCTTTCAATATTCATATCAGCCAATCTTATCTATCGTTTACTTCGCCGCGTTAAAACAACCACCCTGCTACCACATGAAAGCATTACATATCTCTCCTTCTGCTTAATTAATATACTGTGGATATGAGTTCATTTATTCATAGCAAATAACTCGGGCTCATTCAATCGGACTTGTAAGTGTAAACATTATACAGTAAGCAAACCAACAAGAAACCCACAAAGTTTGAACTGCTTAAAGCCTCGTGAGATTTGAAGCAGATCAACTCATTCGAAAATTAAATTAAGCTTAAACCAGCTAATATGAAATAATATAAATCATATTTTCCACCGAAAAACTGTCTACAAAATAATTTAAATAAATTACTGGTTTAGACCTATACTTTGTCTTAAAATGCTTCGCCAATTACCAATAGGAGGAGTAAAATCTATGCGGTCGTAGTTTTTTTATTTTCCATTCAGTTCGCATTTTTCATCATTATAAAGGTGAAGTTTTGTGATGTGTTTGTTACACTTTTACGCAAAAACTTCTGACCAGATTTTAATGAAAGGACCACGGATCGGCAAACGCTGCGTTGGACATACACCAACAAGATAAATAGATTATCTGGTCAAAGCTGCCAGTACACTGTAGTTGCAAGCACCATCTGACCGTGATACCAGAAAATCCGATGGCTGAAATGATGATGGCTTATAAATCAACGAAAATCCATACTTACCTACTGCAATCAACACTATATTTCAATGCCCTATTTTTGCCCTATATTTGCCCAAAACCTATATTTTTAGGGTTCTATTGGGAAAACACTGCCTAGTTGTGGGGCGTGATAAGGTTTGATAATAATAATGAAGACTTGAAGTGACCTCTTAGGTCATCTTAGGTCACCCGGCTCTTAGAAAATGTTTCAGTTCTTTATAAAAGTAAAAAAACTCAGATGCTACATCTAAGTGTTAAAAATTGTATACATTTTTAAAATTTCACGGAAAATTTCTAGCATTTTTAACTGTCAGCAGAATTTTCCTTAAAAACTGCATCGTTGTAACAAGACGTCGGGACAAGGTTATCGCGTCGTCTTAGTGGGAAATTGCATTTTATTTAAGAGCTTGAATGCTTTAAAAGTTTATTGCTACAGACATAAAAATAAGCATAAGGTTAGATATGTACAGAATTATTAACATTGATGGTATTAATATGTAGATGTCGCTGTGTAAATTGTCCAGCAATATTTATTTTTTTAATATTATATTTAGTATATAGCAAGTCAGTGTTTTTTTGTTAATAAGCTAAATGGGAGCACACTCGAAATTTATTCAGAAGGTTATAAAGGGTTCCTAAACCGTGCTCCACCCGGGGTTTTCTATTCGGTAAATTATAATATGTGCTTTAAAAAAAACACGTGCTGCAACGGTAAAGGCAAACATCGTAAGGGAACCTGTATGTTCTGTAAACTTTACAGAGACACTTTGAAGGTGACAACCCGCAATTGCGGGTGCTAATCACCATGACCTTATTTCTTATACCATAATTGACCTTAGTTCTTTAGGTTAAATAAGGCCTTAACTCACTCGTTCAGTGATAATATGATGTCTCTAAGTCCGAGCTGTAGGAACGTAACTAGGGGTTGCTCTATAGCCACTGACGCAAAATTTTACAATGAATTTTCTGAACGGCCGGGCGGCCTGACCTTATAATTTTATTTCTTTAGCTACTCACGTGTTTCATAAATCGATGGCTGTTTATGTAAACCGACATTAATTTTAGACTAGAAATCGCAAAATCAGCTTTTCCATAGTTAGTTTGCTTTAGAGTAACGAGGTCTTTAATTAATTAGCAATTATCTCGGTAAACGGTTTTGTTTAATTAGTGTAAGGTAAAATTAAGTTGGTAAATGTAATTATAAGTTTTCGGCTTGTGATTACGAATATTAGCGAACATGAAATCGAATTTCTTGATGGGTTTGCCAATATTTTGAACAATACTTTATACGATATAGCATGTACAGCGCAAATTAATTTATTGATGCGCATCAGGGTTTGAACCCACACATTTTAGAATTAAGGTCGAGTGTTCTTCTAACCAAGAGCGTATAAACGTAAAATGCTGAATATCGTTATCGCTGTTATCGTTTATTTAAAACAATAACGATAACTTTGATAAACTTCTGTTTTCCTGGTACTTTTGATCCCTATCAATCCACATTTACCCCAATACCCACGGATAAAAAATACTCATTACTACAATAAATCGAGTAAATAATATTACAATTCAATCTTATTAAGTTGAGCCTTACTTTGCTGTTAAAATAAATATAAATTTCATTAACATGATTTATTATAGTATGGCTTGGAATATATTGTGTTGCTGAATTTCTTCATTCCAATGAGTGCAAGTGATCACCGATGCGTTCGTGCATCTCTTAACAAAAACGGCCATAGCTTCAAAAATGGTATAATATATCAGGTGCATTATCTTAGTTGAATCAGGACGGGCCATTAAGCATGCGATTTGGCTATAAGGGACCGGCAGAACGCCAACTTTCTGAAGGATGGCTTGGCATACAACTCGCCTTATACATTATACTATTACTCTTTTCTTCAACGCTACTGGTCAGTGTCGTGTGACCATAAAACAAACACGTTGATTTGACGGCACCCGCAAGGTGGTAAGCACTATTAGCACCACAACTCTTCACGAGCGTAAAACAACTAAGAGATTTTTAATATACCTACCAAAAGGCGTAGCAAAGTCGTTCCGTGTACTGGACCAGCTTATTCCGATCAACAAAAAGGTAAATCTAGTGATTATACCAAGTCCTTTAAAACCTATTATAAAATTATAGGATATAAATATAATCTAAAGACGGTTTTTCCAAAATCACAGATAGTACAGCAAAATCGTTGCAGTAGGTATTCTAAATAGCAAAATAAGGATTAATAATATAATTAAGAATGTGGGTATAGAATTCACCGCCATCGTAAGCGTGTCCCCAAAAACATCATAAGCACTCAGAATTCAGAATAAAGCAGCTATTTAGGCAAAAATGCAAATCTTCCGCGCCTTGTCGTCGGCTTAAAAACAAGAAAGTAGAGATTATAAGAGACAGACAGAGACACCGAACAGAATGCAGTAATATGACAGTATTATAATATTACTAGCTGACCCGCCCGCGGCTTCGCCCGCTTTAATCCCACGTTTTCTCAAACTTAAACCTTCCCTGGGCTATAAAGATTATGTTCTACACATTCTACTCTTTCGAGCGTACATAGATTATTTAATTTTTATGACTTGAACTTACTATTAGGTCATGTCATAATCATCACCAAATGTACAGGTTTAGTTTGGCTAATATAATAATAATGTATAATTAAGTACAATAAGAGTTGAATAGTTAAATAATACAAAACACTTCCAATCTCTTTTACTTGGTATTGTGGCTAGAAATGATTTCTCCTAACTGAAGTGCCGCATCTGACGCCGCAATACTCTCGTGGACTGGTCTCGACATAATAATGAAAGGAGCTATCGCCGAAGGCTTTGTCTGCACCGAGCGAGACTCAATTTTAGCATAAAATATTTTAATATCTACTTTTCGATCTAGAATTACTCAGTGGACTAGCAAAGAATAATTGATAAGAATGTAAAGCCGTGTTGGAATTAGCTTTGCTGCAAGTCAGCTCATATACATTGAGTTATCAGAAAATAGTAAATCTGAACTCGGTTTCTGCAATATTTTATTGCATTATATTATAAAATATTTTGTAAAATTAAATGCAAGAGCTTCAGTAATTGTAGTAAGATGAAGATACTGCATTGCATTTATATTCATTTTAAAATTATTTGAATACAATATAAGTCGTTTTGTTTTGTATACTTTAATGAATTTTTGTATACATCCACAACTCACAGAATACAACAAGATCCAACGCGGCGTTTACAGCTTACAATTCCGACAGTACAAGGAATCTCACAATACACTTCAGACTTGTATTTTGAAGAAATACCGTTGAAATGTGTTTGTAACTAGTTTTGTGTGATGTGTTGAGATTTATATTTTGCTTATATTTCCAGCCAGCATTTCAATAATAACAGTTTTTAATCTATTGCGTTAATAGAAAATGTGATTAGATCGAAAATGATTTTTGCCGGCCCTGAAACCTAGATATAAATTATGTACTAATTAATCGTTTAACTCTTTCTTTACTTTGACCTTACTGATTACCAAGTCTAATGAAATAAAAATATAAATAATACTTTCTAATTCTTATCTAATAGAAGGTAATGAAGAACATTACGTAGTCTCGTAGTATAAGTTTGTACTGCTCCCAAATCGCAAAGAGAATCAGTAAAAAGCTTTTATATAGGTACGAGTAAATTTGAAAACTATTGGTAATTCCAACTACCGTTACTTTATTGATACAAATTTCAAAATAACCAATCCAGCGCTTTAAAACATTAATTCGTAAATTTTGATGAATTTTCGAAAATCATAGGGCCTTTTAGCTTTCTATTGAAAGCAAATCAGACTCAATTCTTCGGCTCTAGTTTACGTGACACCTCAATACTAAAGTTGCTACAGTTTCTAGGAAAGCTTTGCAAATGGAGCCCCTACTATTAGGCAATAATAAACCGCGATTAAATATGCATTAATATTTGTACCCCAATCGAGTCATTTAAATTATATATTATTCAGACCAAAATGAGTTTATTTAAGACTAGCGACTGTTTGCCTCAAGTACCATAACATACTTATAAAACCTACATCTTGAATCACTTTACATATTTAAAAAAACTGCATCAAAACCGCTGCGAAGTTTTAAAGATGGAAGCACACTTGACAGACTAACGCTGCTTCTGCCATCTTATGTTAAAATAAACCTTGTTTTTGATGAGAATCACGAGAAAAGATGGCCTTGTACTATTCAAGCCGACACCACAAGGTATTCTCGTAGTAGGGTATATAAACAGGAACTCTATTTTGTCGTCTAGTTGCAACAGTTTCGAATTGAAATCAACTTGGAGTTGACGTAAATTCATTTCCGAGGGCCACAACCGGAAAAGACGCACAGCTCTACAGTCTGATTCTGTTAAAAATAAAACGATTCATAATTTCGACGATTTTTTTTAAAGTTAAAAAGAAATTTATGCTATATGCTACTGCGGTTTTCATTGCTGTTGAGTAGTGTGTTGAGTACGGGACTGGGTGAGAACGAAACTAACCCGTCCTATTTGTTAATCTAGCCTATTATTATATCCAACTATGTCAATAATTAAGTGGATTACAAATAAATTATTATTTACCTACTTTAATTACTTAATGAATTTATTTTGTGTAAAGAAATAATAATATGACTTATGGTTCTATTGGGAATAGTCGTGCCTAGTAAGGACGTAAAAAGAGGTGTTATGAGGTGGATAATGATGAATTACAAAAAATAGTGTAAAGAGTATGGTTTTGACTGTGAAACGCAACTTACATGCAGAAAAACGATTATAATACCTGAGTACTAAATTGTCGAACAAATACATTACAAAACATCTCAAATTGAAACATAAATTTACCTATAATATTTACTTGACGTTACTATTTTTCCAATCATTTTCCTTTCAGAAAAGAAAAACTTTTCTGGAATTGTTATGTGCTGCGCATGACGATCTCATCTAAATTATATGCTCCAGGCAAAATTGCAGAATTATCGAAACATACAAAATACATAAACTTTAATTTTATGACATAAACCAATAATTTATCCGAAATTCAAAAAGTTCTTTGCAAAATATGAATCAATTTCGAATTTCCATTTGATTCAAAACATCAACGATGAACAGAACGATCGCAAACTTAGAGAATCAGACAGTTTTGATATACTGGAGTTGGCCAAGTAATTATAAGTGTTGGATTCAATTACTTGGTCTGTTGGCTTCGTCTTCGTGATATTTAAGACTTTCCGGTATTTGAATGAGAATGGTGCTATGGAACCAGTAATTTTGTATCAGAAATAAATTTAAGACACGCGATATAACATTTATTTTTGTTTGTGAGAAGGAAGCTTTGTACCTGGTACGGTACTATTTTTAGTTAGTAGGTACCTGAATATTAATAATAATGTGATATTTTAAATCTTTGTATATACATAATTAATGTATATAGCAAACAATTGTTTTCTAATCAAGGCAACTTTTGTCAGTCTTTTGTCAAGTTATTTTCAATTGGTGGGAAAAGAGTGGTTTTTATTGATGCATAGTAATTTTTGACAGTATGTACAAATAAATTTAATTGAACAAAAAACTAATTTCCATTAAGTCAGTCTTATCAAAAAGAACAAAAGCTAACAGCAAACCCGAATTTCCCTCATAAAATATATCATAGTGAAGCCATAAATGGGTTCCTCCCAAAGACCTATCGCGTTATAAATCTTTAGAATAAACCATTCCTAGAGTTTATTTTTTGTGAGGTCACCCATTTTCACGATCCCTAATATATATTCACAAAGTTAAATGCTTGAGTAGGAGGAGCGTTGCGGATATCGAATTCTAATATAAAATAATACTATGATAATATTAAAACTCTTAAAATACATATTTTATTTTTAATCTTAATCTATAGCGCTCATTCATAATAATAAATGGTTATTATTTATTCTAGAGTCTTAAAAACTTTCTTGTAAGTTATCTTACCGATTTTTCCAGTATCTAAAGGGTTATATTTAGAAGACTCGTGCCCGGTAGGACGAAGTATAAGGTAATGGTAGGGTTGTTATTATGAAATTATTTACTTTTACTAGATAAACAATATTGTGTCTGTTAGTAACCGTGAAATGGAAGCAGAATATTTAATGAAGTTAATATTAACTGCGGAATAATTTGCATACAAATGTAGGGTAAGCAATAATTAAGCATTTTGAAATATGCTTTAACGTAATAAATATTATTACCATCTAGTGATGGACAGGAATTTTAAGTTTTTTATAAAGGAGATTCAAATTCAAATTTCAAAATGTGCTGTGCCTTTACCATTACTGTGTTGGATTGTAATATTATTACTTGTTAACATGTCTTCAACATGATAAATATCAACTGTAGTCTCCTTAATTAATAAATTTGATTTTATACTTTTGTTTTTTTATATTGCACAAAGCAATATTCCATGAACCAGATAGGCCCTTCTTTCAATATTTAAGGGTCAACCCTCTAGGGTAAGCACCCTTTATAACAGAAAGGTAAAGTTCTACCCACATTTCATTTAAATTTCAAGCACACTTTTGTGTTTCAAATGAATGATTTAAATAAAATTACGTGGACGTATTCAGGAACTTGAAAGGTTAAGTTAGGTACTTTTGATATCATTTTGATACGATTTACCAACCTGCTTACCTAATATTTATATTAATTTAATATCTAATAAAATATACTTGTATACTATTAAAAAAATATAAAAGTAAGGCCATAAATCTATTCTATACTAACAAATTTCTCGTGACGCTATATTTCCTTGCACATTTTTCGATAGGTACATCATGATTGCTCAAAACCAATTCCATCTCAGTACAATTAGTCGGATCCATAAATTTAGTAAATTATTGCAACAATTACTTTAGATTTTTATTTGATTCATAAGAGAAAACTTGTCAATTATCCTCACAGAATATTTTTTTTATTTTATTTTGCTATTATATTTTTATTTTGTTTTTATAGCGCACATTTATTTCGAAAATTTATATATTTCTCAAACAATACCTTAAACCTACCCTGCTCATTTCATTGTAGCCGGCAAACACTTTGTAAACTGGCCAACGGAGAACTGTGTCAGAATAACTATGACTTACGAATCTCGAGCTTAGCTTTGAGGTAAGAAAAATGTTATTGCGACATGGTTGTATTTAGTTTGTTGACTCACCTGTAGTGTTTGCTGCTAGCTAGCCAGTTTATTGTTTTGTGGTGTTTATGTTCCGACAGGATTTTTCTTGGTCAAACGTTTCTTTGATAAATAAAGGTAGATACTTCTGTTGTTGTTATTATGATGATGATAAAGAGAAAAATAACATTCGTTACAAATTAAAAATTTAAAAGACGATGTGAAAATAATCTTAATAATAAAGTTGAATGTGATAAAAGGATCATCATTAAGCGTAGTGCCTGAAAATAACAATTCAAAATTCTACTCTCTGATATACATATAACATTTATAGGTACATTACATAGTTTCTAGTGTGAATCTTCAACAATCCGTTTAAAACTACCAACCAGATAATCTATAAGTTAAGTTATAGAAGTTGCTTTAAGTTAAACTTTTCCGCTCGAGGCGTATTGCCAGTGCAGTGTTAATTTCAACATGTGCAAACTTTTAATGGACCTGAGAAGTTGGCTGAAGAAATCCCTGCGGCTCTAATGCTGCAAACATAATAATAAATAAAAATAGAAAATTCACACAGCAACATACGCTTTTAGGAATTGTAAATGGTGACAAAATAAACGTAATTTAGCATTGAACATCATATGATTACAGGAATTTTGGTATGTTTGAACCAGTTTCTGGAACAATTATACTACATTACTTTCATGTTGATTAATTCATGAGGCAGTGATACATAACCTGATGACCATTTTCTATTTGAACTGTTTGTAAAATGAACGATAGTTCTTTGTAAAGCAGTGGTTCATACATCAACGTCCACTACTTTAGTCCGAACCCGTCTTGAGATGAATTGTGTTTTACAAACAACCAGACGCACTGAATGTTTCAGAATCCCAGAAATAATATAAAGGGTAATAACTTATAATTACTTTGTTTACGGGATCTAAAACAATTACAGTGGCCGACTTTTCGCAATCTTAAAATATATTTGAAGTAAATCTCTCAAGTACTATACTGTATTAGAACTTACTATATAATTAGTTATTTTCCAAGACACGACCAACAGTGTTTCTTCATCTGATTCGTTTTATAGATTTTATAAATTCGATCTGCATCTCTATTGATATTGAGATAGAGGTTAACAGCTACCTCTGACAAACCTTAACTCACTTCTCTAAGCAATTGGAACTACCAATATCAATCCAATTTCAGAACTACCTGAGAACAATAATCATTTGCATGATATCCCTCAATAGAAGGGCGCATTAATCTAAATCCATTAACAGTAATGTTGGACATTAATAGTGCGCTCCTGTGATAGATCGACGCCTCAGATGCTGGTTATGCGTAACGTTATTTATTATAATGGCTCTGATGTAGATCAAAAATTATGTTATGATAAAGGGGAAGTTTATAAATATATAAACACGTTCTCTAACGGTGAAGGGAAACATCGTAAGGAAACCGGCATGTTCTGAGATTTGATAGTTCATCATCAGAGTAACACATTTACTTCTTTTTTGCAGAGGGTTGTCTATTAAAAATTATAACGCAGACAAAACCACGGGGTGCAACCACTAAACTATACATCCAAATGTGTCTGCGTTTGTTTTATATTTTCACTGTTATTGTTTCTAAGACCAAATGAAATTCACACCGAGACATTTAGCTAACGCTGCGATGACACTTAAAGGCATCTTTGTTCATTGCATTCTTAACTTTAACCTAACAAGATAAAGGTTAAATTCCTAAATCAATTGACAATGAATATAACAGATAACTTTGTGGTTAACATTCCTTCAACAATAGGCATTATATCACCTAAATGGAGGAGTAAATCAAAATAAATGGTTTCGATTTCAATCCGTAATCAGGACGCAATCCAATTGAATGGATCTATCCGGAGAAACGGTGGTTTCCTATTAAATTGGAAAGGTAGTTTTGTAAATACTTAAGAAGTTGGGTTAAAGTTAGGAATGGAACGTGTTTAGTCAAAGAAATATTTGAACCTACATCCATTTGTTCCGGGTGATCACGTTATTTTCTGTGTAAAAGAAAATCTATCTGTGTAGTGTATACTGTTTAACTGTAACAAAGTTTATGTAGGTAACCATAATACAAACCCTGCCTTATTTACAGCTGTGTGAAATGTACAGCAATATTATTATACAGGATGGAATTTTTACAGATTTTAGTCGGTTCGATTCCCGGGTGTGACAAGCTAATTTAGGAAAATCTTGAAATGCAGTCTTGTTTCTTTTCAAAAATAAAGGAATGTTTTCTTTGGGTAAAATTTTGTATCTACAGCATTAAGAGTACTTTCCCTCCAGGTGGCATTACAAAATTCCACCCTGTATATTGTAGGTACGACTGATTTTAGTTTTTGATTTAGTTTTTTTTTTTGTAGTAAGTTTAGATTTAATATAATAGTTTCATCCTATTAGGGACCTAGATTTAGGTATGGTAAGTCGCTGGAAAAAAACTTTAAAACGCAATACCTTCGCAATACCTTTTTATAGAGAAATACTTAATTGATCACAAAAAGTTACATAACATATTTAAGATTAAAATGTTTATTACATTAACAAGTTTTCTCACCTTTGATAAAAGCACCTGAAGCAGCTCAGCAGTCCTTGAGTTATAAAATTACAACGAAAAGTAGAATTGATTTTAAATAATTTTAGATAGATAATAATTATAAAAATAAGATGTATAATAATGTAACTTCAGTAATATAATATAGATACATAATTGTATAACTGCAAATGAAATAAAGCTCAGTTAATCTAATGCGATGTAAGCCGGCCATAAACAGTACTCAATGCAAACCATAACTAAACCTAATCTTGCCAATTCTCAGAATACACACGGACGTCTATTATACATATAACACTAGAAACAAAATCACCAATTCACGGCATATTACCATCTCGTAGTAGATATAATTAAACCATGTATGGAGAAGCTAGAGTAAATAGGTTCCTTCTAGACCCTTGCGATCCATCCTCGGCCACATCGACACCTTCTATCAGGTGAGATAGTGGCCAAGCAAGGATCTATGAACTATAAAAAATCTAGATCTTTTCCTCCCAACAACCTATATAAATTCTTGAATATTTTTAAAGTAGACTAGAAACTGAAAGGCTGAATGTAACTGAAAGGTAAGCGAAGACGTTTCTTTAATGAAAATGTCATCTTTCCTGTTGTGTTTAGTTCAGTTGGCTTGTGGATGCGTTGAAAGGTATTGCCAACCCCAATAGGTCCTATTGAAAACCCGTGTGCAGTATTGATTAATAAATGTTACTTCCCTATACGTTAAATATCTGCTGGTTTATTAATCTATGCTGTAATATTATATAAACAAAAGAGAATTGCTGTTTGTTAGTCTCGTTAAAACTCGATAACGGATGGGATTAAGCAACATTTTTTTTCATTAAATATTTATAGTAGTCTTAGCATTAGCATTATTATGGCACACCTTATATATATTTTAGTTGGTCATCATTTTTCCCTCGACATAAAAAAAATAAGTAAGTATAGTAAAACCATTTCTAAAATGAACGCCCCTCCACCGAATTCTGTATTTTTTTTTCTGTGTATTCTGTTTTTCTGTATTTCCTCTCACACGTTGAAATCATCACGGTTTTGTGGAGGGGAGTTCATTTTTAGAATGGTTTTACTATACCATATTACAATAATCTGGACTATACAGGCTCAGAGTTGTCCAAACATTTCAACCCTACGTCACATGATTCTTACAAAAGCTGTTTATATTTTGCTAACACGACTTACCTAATAATTCAGTCTAAACTGCTACATTCTCTGTTGAATGCACGCTAAATGAATTTAGATTAGCGCCATTGTACCGCAAAATGCTTTTATTCGCGGTTTAAGCTAACACATGACTAAGTTTACAATGGATTTTAGTGAAAACCTAGATTGAAAAGCTCGACTTGATTTAACCCAATTTAACTTTGCTTGTTGACTTAAGTATAGGTATTAAAATCCTTGAAGGTAATACTGAGAAATCTAAAGTTTTTAGGTAATTCTGTAGCTCTTTTTGATAGTAGATAATCTGATACACTTAATAGAATATACATACATAGATATTTTTTTTTTTAATTTACATTATAGACACCCGGAACAAATATCTGCAGATCGTACATTTTTTGTTTCGAGGCGGGAATCAAAACCAGGCAGACCTTCACCCGCTGCGCCACAGAGGTCGTCAAACTTATTTCACTACTTACTTTTACTAATATTCTTCTATGGTACTATACTTAGGCCTACATCACACACCAACCAGCTCAAAATAATGGAAATCGAATTCCATATATGCGTCAAAATACGTCGAAAGCCCATTATTTACAACTAATGGGCACTTAGTATTTTAGGGCATACGTAATAACTAATAATGGTAAATACTAGACCGCATGTACGTTTATACGTTCACGGGCTCCGGTGAAATATGGTGCCTAGTTACCGTATTAATCCGTAAACAAGTCGTCTGAATTATGAACTTACAGCGGTATATTTTGAGTGAAATTGTGAATAGTTACGCTGACATCTACTTTTTGTTAGGATTATATAAAGGTATACAAATACATAGATAACAAATTCAAATACCAAAATAACCATGATGGTACAATTAATCTATAACCCCAGATCGTAGACTCGTGAATTACTATGTAGCCATGCGTGTTATTAATTATTTCAAATACAGATTCAAAACCAATTTAAAATTAATGCGGGATTAGTTGGGCAGTGGACAGGGCCATGGAGTTATTATTAAAACTCCGTGGACAGGGCTAATTAATAGTGATAATGATTCATCACTATCATCATCATTTCAGCCTTCAGACGTCCACTGCTCATAATAACCTTATAAACCTCTGTGGTTTCCTTAGGTGTTATAACTATATTATAATTCTTATAACCATTTTGTAATAATTTGTTATTAAAAACAAAACTTAAAGCGAGTGCTCCTTTACTACAATACTTTGTAAATTATAGCTGTACCTACGTAAATTCAAATAAATATGTTTTATTTGAATATGACTGGGCGTCTTACGGCTTTAGTTTGACCAAAGCTTTAACTTTACAATCCTAACGAACACGAAAATACCTTAGTGTCAATATCGAGAAAGAACAGGGATACTTTCTCGCGGGAAAAATACCTACCGCGGAAAAATCTACAACAAGGCAATTGTTAAATATAAATAATTCAAGCGTTTTTGGTCACTGAATATCCCTACAAATAGGCATCATGTACCGACCCGGGTCAGCCGGTCAGAGTGAAATATAGCCCATGTCAATTTAAGTCCTGTTGGAGACAGGGTTTATAGTTTAAAACGACGACCTATTTGATAAATGCTTTTTGTGGGAGCATGTTTATTTGCGAACTGGCGATCTGCTCCAACCCAAACTTGGCCTTGTGCCTTATCTCTCTCAATGCTGGGACACAAAGAAGTCTCTGTCCCGGCAGTGGGAACGTTAATAGGGGTAATGACAAATAAAGGTTTAAAAGGTTAGAAAACTACAGAAAGAGGGCCAAGCCGCGGGCGGGCAGCTAGTTGTTAATAAATGAAACCGCATGAGTTTTATTTTCTTTGTATAAATAAAAAGTCTTAAACTCACAATAGCGGTCCAAAGAACCATAAACGGATAACTTGTAACAGCAGCTGGCGATTTCTGAAGTGTTTTAAACTACCTATTCGCTTATTTTACTGTTATTTTCCACGTTGAAAATTGTTATTTCCCAACAAAGTGAAGAACTGAGCTGAATACTAAACTTGTGGTAAACTTGCAATTGTTCGTTTATGACCTTTGTCACAAGTGCTGCAGATTTGTCTACTATATAAAAATAAGTCGGGTTTTCCTAACTGACGCTATAACTCCAGAACGCACGAGCCGATTTCCACGGTTTTGAATGAATGAATGAATGATTGAACACTTTATTGTACTTATAAAATAAAAAACATAGTAACAAAACTTAATACTATCTAAAAGTAAAAAGTACAAAGGACGGCCTTATCGCTGAAAGCGATCTCTTCCAGGCAACCGTAGTGGAGTGGTTTTGCATTATTTTGAAAGGTCACGGGCTTCGTGAGGTATATTATAGCAATGAAAATTGCGGGAAAGTGTAAAACGCGGGCGACGCCGCAGGGCGGAAAGCTAGTTAATAATAATCTGGGGCGTCATAGGATGTGTGAGAACCGCGCGAGCGAATAGCGAGGAGACGGAGCAATGAAGTCTGTTCTTGTTGTTTCTTTCCCTTTTAAAAAAATAGTATTATCATTGTTTCGATCAATTGAAATTAGCTTGGCAGAGAAATAGATTTACAGTTATTTTATGATGAATTTGGTAAGCTAGTGTCAAATTTTATGCATCAACAGAAGTTTTGTTTTATCATCTCTCATTGAATATTTTATGAGCGTCATTCAGTTTCAGGGATATTACACAGTTACAGAATGCATGCGTCAGGCAGTTATTCGGTAAATATGTTTGAGCATTCGATCGCATTAATTGGAATATAGCACTCGAAATGGTATGTAACTGCGCAGTATCACAGAGATTACGGCTACCCAACCAAATCTTACCAAATAGGAGCCATTAATAAGCCTTGTTCTTTGATGCTCCTTTACAAAATAATGATAGATTTTGATAATTATGTAATAAATTATTAATACCTATATATATAGCTACGGCCATGTTTTCTACCTTATAAACCTTTCTTGGGCTACTACGACTATTTTAAAATCAAAAGCATAAATCAACAGTTTTCAAATAAAAAAGCATAGGTTTTTAAGTTGATAAAATATATTAAATTTATAGTCTTAGAAGTGTATGTATTACATTTGGCATCGGCTATTTATTTAACCTATAAGTCTCTCTACTTACCTCAAGGCCATCAAAGCTTCTCACATCAAAGATTATTTTTACAACAAGATCAGACCATTACCTCCCTCATTTTACGAGGGTCCAATGTTTCGCTTTCCATACCTTATATCCCATATCGTGTTTAACCAGTTATAACCAGTTTCGGAGACTACCTAAAGGTGTACTATCAGTAAAATTGGCGACAAATTCACGGGTTACCGTAGCTCTTTAGATTTTATAAGGTGTGCAAAGGGTTTAGGGCTCTCTAAAGTTGTGTAGGGACGTTTAATAACGGTAAGATTAAGTTTAAGCCCCATGTCAGGCTGTAATTTTGTATTAATTTTGACCTTTTCTTGATGATAGCGTAAATTTCTATTGTAGGCCATTTGAGAGAATGTTTCACGAGCTACTTGAAGGTAATGATTTTGATACTATAAATTGTAGTGTATTTGGAATGTTATTTAAGTTAAAGAGGAATTAAATACATCTGTAGAGGAATTAAATACTTACATCTATGAGGAAGGTCCATCCACCTATACTCCACAAAATCTAGTATATTTCTACAGTAAATTCTAGTGGTGAATTATGGGTAAATCTCTGTCGTCCAGAGAGAAGTCCCTGTGTCCCAGCAGTGAACGTAAAAAGGTGTGGTTATGATTATTTTAATTATATAATTATAAGGAGAGGGCGGAAGCAGTCAACTAGCACCTAAACCTAGGACAGTCTATGTTAATAATGATGATGTGAGTATGAAGCTAGGTTATTCACAATTTCTAAGGAGCTAACCCTTTGTTACTCAGAATCTCGTCTCGCGTGTTTGTGTAATTATGTTGTTGACGACTTATGTGAAGCGCTTGTTCGTCAATTCTACTTAATGAAACGCATTAACGTCTTGCGTCTTTGAAACGTGCGATACGTTCTGTGTAAACATTGTATTATATATGAGGATAGCTTTTGTTTTTAATACAATATATATCTATTTAAAACAATTATAATTATACACAAAAGTATTTATATTACATACCACCTATTTTATTTTTTATTTCTGAAGAAAAGTGCTAAGAGAAAAACTTACTGGTAGGTAGTATAAAAAATATAAAATAACCACATAGTAATTTTATATTTTACCAACCTAGGCATCTGCAGACAATCATACCTTCATTATTTTAGCCATCAGACGTCCACTTCTGGACAAAGGCCACCCTTAATGATTATTATAACATTGATTATAATAATAATCAATGTTATAATAATAATTACCTGTAATAACAGGTATAACGGTCGGATGCAGCTTGCATTTACCGTGAACTAGCAGCTTTCACCAGATCATCTGTCCAACTCGTTCATTTGCCGATTCGTGGTCTCCAGTCATGAAATTTTCGGACTCATCAGCCATTTTGTTCTCGCTATATCTACTGACAATATAAATATTAAACCAAGATCGTGCCTGGTTTATCTCCATGAGTACAACACCCTCAGTAAATCAGCCGCATATTTAGATGCGGCGTAAATACTTAATGCAGTATAAATCGCACTGCAGCTGAGTCTTAGACATGTGTTCTCGTCTCGGGAAATAGATTCTGCACTCTGTGGCCACACACCTCCTTACTTAGAACTCTGTTCAACTACAATAAGATAAGGACGTATTTACGTTCCCACTGCATTAATTAAGCTTCATATTCTTCATTGTGTCATTATTATGTATCTGTTTCTTTCTTGTATTGTCCTTTATATTGTTGATTTTACAATAAAGCTATTTGTATTGTATTGTATTCTCAAAAAATCAAGAAATTTCAGGATATGTGTCATTCATGAACCCGTGAAGTCCAATAAGAGAAGTTCCTGTGTTGGGACTCACGATTTGCCTTCATCGTTCAACCACGTGTTTAAAGTAATACATACTGTGAAAATGGTCCAGAAAATATGTTTTTTTTTTAATTTAACAGTTTTTAAATCCAGAGATACGCGGCGGGGTTCAACGAACTTCGGAATGAAAGTAGCGAGTCCCAATTAGCCAACAACGTAGAAAATTTTCAATAAATAAATAAGGTTTGTTTATCAAATCATTAATATTTAAACTTAGTTTTAAATTCCACTTCCTAACCTACCAATAAAGCATTTATTTTATCAGTGGCTTTACTAAATTTACTCAAACAATGCCAACAATACCTGGAATTTTGATAGCAAATATTATTCTGTTTTTTAAACTAACACAAATTTCTCCGTTTCAAGCAAAACAATACAAAACCCTTGTTAATAACCGAAATACAAGGTAATTGTAACCTAATTTCAAAACCCAGATACACGTTAAAAATGTACCCTCTCCATAAAAAGTGATTAATTATTTGAAGCTCTCTTCGGCGCCCAAAACAAATTGTAGGTTTAATGCAAAGAATACGTAATAGTTAAGGAAATTAAAAAGTTCCTGGCGACGTTAAGGATTTTTTGTATTTATTTTTCGAGAAAGAAATAACAAGAAAATGTTTTTTAAATACAAAAATGTTTAATGTATTTTTTTTTAGTTTTTATTGCATTGAAACTGAAGAAGTCAGACTACGAAAGGCGTCAACCTCTGTGCACTTGGTGCCTCAGTTGAGAAAAAAATTTAAAAAACATCATCACACTTTCAAACCATTTTGTAATCATTCCTCGAGTTCGTGTGTATTCGTGATCTAGTGTTACAATTGTGTTCGAAAATAATGACCGGTCATCGCCCTTATTTACGATCACGATACTGGGACACAGGGAATTCACTCTTGACGAGAGAGATTAGGCCTTAATTCAACACGCTGGCCAAAGCTTGCGGGTTGGTAAATAACTCAAAATGTTCAAAATTCTCAGAACATGCCGGTTTCCTCGCGATGTTTTCCTTCACCGTTAAAGCACGTGTTTACAAAGAGCACATCAACTTTTCCAGAAAAATCCAGAGGTGCGCTGGAAGGTCCACGACCTTCGGAATAAAAGTCGAGTGTCCTCCCACTTAGCCAACACGGCAATAAATGCATGGAACTTTTCCCTAACTACTTCGGAATCTAGATACTAGGCCACAAAAATGATATTTAAGTAAAAACAATCTTCAAACAAAAATAAATAAATTTGACCTAAAAACCTACTATCAAAAAAATCTGTGCATCACCAAAGAAATTTACAAAAATCCTACCCAACCGTGACCACGAATATATTTTTTGTTCTACCCTATAAAATTACACCTCAAATGAGGCAAAAAGCCTGAAAAATAGCCGCGGTTCCTGTGGCTTTTGGGACACAAAGGGATTAGGGTTGAACCCTAAATTACAGCACAGTTTAGTTAAACTCAATGTTATATTTTTAAGTTATTCCTAGATGTAATGTCAGTACATTGTAAATAAAACTCAATATCTATAGATTTTGAAAAAAAAACTGGGTTGGTTATTTATGGTGGCGCTGTGCTCCACGGTTTTTTTAAAGTATTTCATCTATTCTATTCTAATCATATCTAATCATTGCATTTTGTAAAACTAAACGAAAACTATCTAAAATAGGACTAAAAATATGGTCAAAGATTACACTCTGTGTACATCATAATGTTTAAATCTATCCATCCAAATCAAATAATTTATAGATTATTGCTAAGACATATTACATTATTCTAATTACGCGACAAAGCTTCTTCAAGGATGTTAGAAAAAAAAGTTAGGTTTTGAAGGCAAAGGGAGTCAACAAAATTTAACCTTTAAAATGCTGATTTCTGTCCACGATTGCGGTTTAACCTAGGGTCACTTAAATTTGTTTTGTTTGTACTACCAACTTGTCTAAAGGATTATATCTTTCAACGCGTGGGTAAGAGCTTTGGTCCATAAATAAATTATAAACGGAGGTCTGCCTGCGCAAAGGAGGTTGCGGGTTCGAATCCCGCCTCGGAAGAAATCACTCACTTTTTTTTTTTTATTTATTTATTTATTATTACAAAAATAAACTTATGTATAAACTAATGCTTAAACTAAAAACCAATTATTGGTTTGTCCGTTTAGCTTTGAATCTCAAATTCAAGTGTTGATTCGTACATTTTATAGACTAAACATGTCATGTTAAAGAACAAATATTTAAATTTACTTCTGCTTCAGGTCTGTTTGTTTTCTTTGTACAATAATAAATATATTTCTATCTTATGTATTATTTTAACCTTATCAGATACCCAGTATATCCACGGGACTAGTGGTTGCTGTGTGAATGTTCCGGATATATTTATTTTTATTATTATTCTAAGACTTAGATTACAAAACTCCCTCATAATATTGTTTGTGTGTATTCAATAACTCTTCACATTATACGTTTAAACCATTTAAAACTTTAAAGTGTAAGTTGAAGAAGCTCACAACAAAATTAATCATTCGTCTTCGTCTCCGTGAGTTATAAAGTTAGAACTTTGAAGTCTCACATTCTCTCTTCTTTGCGCAACAAGTTAAACGTAGTCTTGAACTGAACTTTCAATGTTTGTAGGGTTTAAAATCGGATAGAAAGCGGGATTAATTGTATTTCCGATAGTTATAGCACAGATGAAATAATATTTGACTTTTTGATCTGTGGTTAGTTTTTATATACCTATTTAAATAAATAATTGATTTCAATTGTTAAACCAAACTCTTTGCATATAAGTACCTATTATTTTCAATAAATAAATATCATTGGATAATTTAACAGACAGCAACATAAAAAAGGTAAAAAAAAATATTAAATATTTTATCAAAGGTAAGCTTGAAACTTGTGTAACGGGTGTTAGATTATGTTTTTCTATGTATTTCTATGTATGGTTTTCTATGTTCCTACGTAGATATTTATATTTTTACTATACATAGAAAACACACAGGACATCACGAGCAAATATTTGCAGATTATATAAATTTTTGTCCTGAAGCACCAATTGAACCCACTAACTCTGGTCATGAGTCTATTCCTTGTACCACAAAATAGTTGCACTGGTTGGGAAGATACGTCAATAGGGTATGTGGCGCTCCATTTCCTATTACTGGAGTATATTACGCTAGTTCAAGGAAAAGCTGAATATGAACTTTGTTTAACTGAGACTGGGTTTATGTCAGAGATTTTCCAGTTTTGAACGGTAAATACGAGTATAACAAAGTCATAATAGTTTACCGCCCGTAGCTTTGCCGCATTTCAACATTTGATTTACTGTGGGACTTAAATATTTTGCCGCGGTATAAAAAAGTATTTTTCTTTTTCAAGTTTATTTATCGTAGTCGACGATATTCATCATCATCATCTCAGCCGTTGGACGTCCGCTGCTGGACATAGGCCTCCAGTCACGACCGCCATGACTTCCAGTCATGGTCGCTCGCAACCTGCATCCACCGCGAGCCGACCGCCTTCACCAAATCTGGTTTTAGAAGAGGTCGCAGTACTGCTACTGCTTTACTTGACGTCACGGATCATATACTGGATGCAGAGGATAAAGGCATGGTTACGCTGCTGGTTTTATTGGACTTTTCCCGCGCTTTTGACTCTCTGAATATAACTTTATTATTATCGAAACTTAGTTATTATGGTTTTGACATTGACACAGTAAAATGGTTTCACAGCTATTTATGTGATCGCCGTCAACACGTTAAAGTTACCAAAGTAGACGGTACCACTACTTATTCAGATGAGGCTGTAGTAGATAGAGGCGTCCCTCAGGGATCTATTTTGGGACCTATTTTGTTTTCAATGTACACTGCTGATATCATTAAGCGTATCCGGGTTTGTAGGTATCACATTTACGCAGACGATGTCCAAATATACCTGTCTGTTAAACCGTCAGACATTGATTTGGCGATTAGTAGTATTAATGATGACTTGGTGGGAATATCTAATTGGGCTCTCGAGAACAGCTTGGTTCTCAATCCATTGAAAACCAAGTTCATGATTCTCGGAACTAAACATCGGTTAGCTAATTTGCAGCAAACCCTTAGGGTATCTATGTTGGGTGAGCCTATTGAACGCGTGTATGAGGCTCGGAACTTAGGCCTTACTATGGATACAGGTTTAAGATTTGAAACACATATAGTAGGTGCAGTGAGGTCATGCTTTTATAAACTTCGAACTCTCTATAAGATTCGTCAATATCTTAGCGAGGAACTACGTATACAGCTTGTAGAATCTCTTGTATTGTCAAGACTTAACTATCTTGACACTGTGGTTGGTCCTCGTTTACTAGCTCGTTCGCAACGTCTTGTACAGAGAATACAGAATGCTTGTGCACGATTCTGCTTTAAAATTCCTGCCAGAAGTCACGTTACACCATTTTTGAATAAAAAATCTCTTTTAAAAATGAAAGCACGTCAAAAACTTCACCTGGCATGTTTACTCTTTGGCGTTGTAAAGAATAAATCTCCTAAATATCTGTCTGATAGATTGAATGCTACAACTAGACCTGTACGTAGGTGCGCAGACCAGTTTTTGATACAAAGGCATCACTCGGCGTCTTTTCGAGGTAGTTTCCGGTACGCCGCTTCCAGGTGTTGGAACAATATCCCCCCGCCGATTCGTGATTTAACTAGTTTCTTTGGTTTTAAGCGCAAACTTAAGTTATATCTTCTTGACTATCAGAAGGCCCACGGTGATATTCAAATGGAGTTAACATTTTTGTAAGATTTGTCAGTACCTAATAGATTACCTAACAGTATTATTAATTTTATTTTAAACTCATCTGTATTTATTTCCTCTATAGATTAGGCATATCCATTCTCTGTGTACATTAAGCTTTTACCTATTTTGTTTACATGTTACTAATTTTGATTATAATTATGTACTTTTACCTACTTATATATTTTCTTTCCTGCTGTATAGTTATTATTATTGTTTTATTTTAAGCTAGTTCTTACTTTGTGTTTGTTTATATACTTAGTTTGTATTTTGTTTTCTTTTGTTATCTGTGGCTCGGAAGGTTTCCTACGGAAGATCAGCGTTGTTTTGCTTAACGCAAGACAACACATGCTGAGTAGGGAACCTTTTTGAGATACAATACAATTACTCGTGATTTTTATTTTAATTATTTTGTATGTTTTATTTTATTTTGTTTTGTATCCCAAATAAAAGTATTTTCTTTCTTTCTTTCTTTCTTTCAAAACATCAGTCCACCTTGTTGGTGGACGCCCAACGCTGCGCTTTCCGATCCGTGGTCTCCACTCGAGAACCTTTCGGCCACATCGGCCATCTGTTCTCCTCGCTATATGGCCTGCCCATTGCCACTTCAAAGAGCTAATCCGGTTGGGCTATGACGGTGACCCGCGTTCTCCTACGGATCTCCTCATTTCTGATTCGATCTCGTAGGGAAACCCCGAGCATAGCCCTCTCCATAGCCCTTTGAGCGACTCTGACGATATTATAATTCAGGAATTAAGGAAATCTTCCGAAAGGGGTCAAAGTTATGTAAGTAAAATTACCTTCTTACTTTGTGAAATTCTGGTAATATCGTTTGAATCAATAAATAACTTTACTGAATATTTTTCCCTATTTACGCATATAACCCAATTTAAAACCCTTTTCCTCAAGAAAATACAACCTTCTACTTCCAATAACGGATCGGCAAACGCAGCGTCGGACCTCCACTAACAAGATGGTCAGATGATCTTGTCAAAGCTGCCGGTTCACGGTGGATGCAAGCTGTATCCAACCGTAATAACCGGAAGTCATATCCTCTATATATGACTTCCGGTTATTACGGTATCTATGTCCAGCAGTGGACGTCCGATGTCTGAAATGATGATGATTGACTTCCAATAACACAACCCAGCCCTTAAACGCAATCAAAATCGGAAATAACCGTAAAGAAGGTTACGAGTTAAAATAAAATAACCCTTAGAAAGGCCAAAAATGTTTAAAATATGAAAGTGCTCTTAGGACGTGTCGGCGCGTGGCTCTTTGGCACGAAGCGTAGCCCTAAGGGAGAGTGGAATGAAGCCCCGAATTTCGTGTGTAATTAACGGTCACATGAAAATAATATTTTTTTTGTGTCTGAGTATTTTTCGCTTGGAATTGCGCCGTTTATTGCGTAATATGGAAGATTTGCTTTGAGAGAGGAGAATATTATTTGTTAAGGGCGAAGTAAGAAGGTACAAAGATTATTGATATATTTATATGGTTGGTCTATCATGTTTTTGTAAGTATTTCCATTTAGTAGGCACCAAATCAGGAAAAGCAAATATCTATCTAGTAGATATTTGTTAGTCAATACCATACATACCATTTTCTTAAATCATAATCATCATTGTAATAACTCGTATTAAGGTTATTATGTTAAACCCAACCATAATCTTTACGATTCGTTAACTGCACGATTTTACTGCATAAACACACAATTAAGAAATAAAATATTACAAAGTTGATATAACAATGTAATGTTTGTTATAACTAATGAGACCATTAAATTAAAAACTATTTTACCCAACGAAATACGAAAATAAAATGCTTACATTACACTTAATTAACATGTATAAAAATACTTTTAATCATTCTAAATGAAGTTTTTTAGATTAAAAAGATAACGAAAACGCTTCTGACAAGCTTAAGTTTTAACAAACTAGCTCAAATCACGGGTTAATTTAATCTAAAATGTGTTTTGTTAGTGTTTACGAGGTTTGTAACAAAAGAAGTTAAATCAGGCGACCGGATATAGTACCTAGTATATTTATAGAGACAATGCGAAGCACGAATGTTATTGTATTTGTTATTGAAACTGATAAAATGGGTGGCTATTGTATGTGCTAAAAAAGCAAAACGTTTGTTACAATGAAGCTAATAATTATAAAAGAAAACAAGTGTACATAATAAACTAACACCACCCTCGTGGCTCTGTGGGCGTGAAAAATGTTTTTCCTTCTGCAATTAATATTTTTATTATACTATTCAGGACGTAGACAAACTCCACTAAATATTAAATGTTGTTCTTTTTAAGTTCTTATTATTTTATGTATTTTTATGTTTCGACTGGTGATTATATACATAATATATTATGTATAGTGTATGACAGCTGTCAAACACGGTATTAAAATGACAGTTAAAGTCCAGACTAGGCTTGAAATGTCTAAAATAAAACCGATGTTTAGGTTATTGGACACTCTTTTGGTACGGTGTAAAAAAAAACTCCCAAAACTCAAAACTAGTTAACAGTGACTTTTGCGGTTCACACGTTGATTTTTACTCGACTTCGAGTTAAACTATCGAGTAATACCGTATGTGAGTACTGAGCTTAAGAGTAAGAATTTTAATATATCAAATATAAATATATAAATATTCGTACTTTTACGTACCCATCTTTAACTAGGTGACCTAGATCTCGATACTAAAATGTACCGGATTTTGTGTCGCATAAAAATATTCCTGCTTGACTGCTGCCGCATATGAACCGACTCAATAAGGCATATGGGAAGCTAGTCAATATATCGCCTGATCAGCGCTTGCAGCTCAACATTTGCATAGAAAGCGAAGAAAATTTTGCAACACAAATTCGACAGTATTTGCCAATATTTTCCGTCAATATGTACGTTTTCCAGGATTATATTATAACAACTTTAATGTATTGTAAATCAATTTATTTGCGAACTGTCTGTCCTCATTGTGCCCGGTGAATTTGTTGGTATTAATATTATAGTTTTAAACTTTGGCTCTAAATATTCTGGAAGATTCTCACGACGAAAAGACTAACTGAGGAAACCTTAATATAAAAATCTTTAAGAAACTTAAAGTCTTCATAACTCATAGATTATTTTGACAATAAGAACGAATGCAACTGAGCATTAGTTTAACATTTAATCGTGTTTATCAATACCAATAGATGCTAACGTAAACAGATACTCCAGCATCAAACGACTATCATCGCGATATCGGAACTAGGTTAACGCTCATACATTTTCATAGTGAAAATTCATCGCCGCCTACAGAACAGTAGAACTATCATCTAACAATAGTGCGATCTGTATGCAAATGCTCGCTTCGCTGCGATGATCACGTGGTGTTTATGTCATGCGCCTTATTGAATGGAGTGACGTGATTGGAAGGGCATACGGAGTATCTGATTTTTCGTAATATTGTTTGCTGCAGAATATGTGCTGGCAAAATACTTTATGAAAACTTGTATGTAGTTTTACGAACGAATAGGTACAGTACCATAAGGGTTTTAGCACGAACATTCGTATCGTGCCAGCATTAAGATCTGTGTCAGCTACTGGTTATAACACAATACCAATAAATACTGTGTAAATTGTCCAGCAATATTTATTAATTTATTAATACCAACTTTATGTTTAATTCATATTTTAAGAAAGAGAATTTAAATGAATTCAACTCATTATGATTATTACTATTATTATTCCAGTCATTGGACGTAACGGAGCTGAAGATAGCCTTTGAACGTTTTTCTGTTATCTAGATCGGAAGCGGCTTAAATAATGATGGTCGTCAGATCTTATTACTTGTACCACTCGTATAGCGTAACAAAAAGCTGTACAACTTTCGGAACGTTGAAAAGGTAGTTTGATAGTTTAATCTAAAGAGTTTACGCGCTAGTTAAACCATAGGATTGCATGTCCAATGTTCGTGTCTCAGAAATTCCATCAAAACTTTCGTTGCTAACGTGCTTGTTACCATTTTTTTGTGTTTTCTATTAGAAACTTGTTTTCAGATATTTAACCGACAGTTTCATGTGAAAAAGTCGTAATGTGGCAAGCGTTTTAACATACCCAAACATTATTTTGAATGTGGTGACAGGTAGGTATGTTTTTACCTCAGACTACCATGTCAGGTTAAAATGGATAGCATAATTTTTGTTCAACTTTTCTGTTCCTTATCAACATCTACTACTTATATTACGTATAAAAAATGGGCACGAGTGTCACAGGTTTTTACATAATCAGCACGTTTACGAAACGAGGTAGCGATGACATTAAAATTGCATAAAAAAAGATTGAAGTGAGATGGTATGAAACTATTTTTAGGCCGACTACGATCGAAGGTCTGTTTTTTCATCGATGCAAACTTTATTAATATTTGTCTTATTCCATCACCATTATTGGACATTTGATCTCTCTTTGGATTCCAGTTATATCGGTTAGAAGTGTCTCGCATCTACCTTGATGCCAATTGAAATAGTTTCTCTTACTGGTAAGTGTTCTAAGAATCCTAGATCTGGTCAACAGAAGTTGGATCTATAAACTGAAAGGAATTCTCGAGGTGGTAAATTGTGACGTTGCGACTCAAACACTGATCAAAAGGGGTTAGTTTGCATTCCTATAAGATACATATCGGGCTATTTGCTATGCATGCACGCATATAACGTACTTTTATCTGATGAATATCAAATTAGATCGTCATTATAGTGCATTTTTACCTGACCCTGCGTTACGCTGGCTTGTGGACGCGACAAATTGACGCCTTGTATCGTAGACTAGTGACTATACGATTTGCCAGCTTTATGATAAAACCATAGCATTCGCAAGAGGTTGCGGGTTCGTTTCCCGCCTAAAGGCAAACATTTGTACGATCTGCAGATTTATCTTTATCTTTATATTAAGTATATCAGAAATCCAACACCCGTAACACAAGCTTCGAGCTTATGTTGCTGTGTGAATGGTCCGGCAATATTAATTTTATTTTTATTCTTTACAATCTCTTCGTAGGTGTCGTCAAATCAATTATGAATTACATATAATTATATTTACCAGAATACAGCAGCGTCGTTCTGTTTACTGTGGCTACCTTACAGCCCTCACCAACCCGCCTAAACGCGGTGATTATACTAAATCCCTTTAGACATGTAATGACTTATAAGGAGAGACACGTGCCCATTAGTGTGACGTAATGATGATCTTAGACTAAACGCAAATGCAATAGCAAGAATAAGGTCTCACGTAGCGATTCGTAGCATATTTCCTTTCAACGTTTAATTATTATGGGCAATAGAGTGATTTTCGCAGTCGTCATACGTTTGGTAAAACCTACAATATCACCGCATATAATCACGTCACAGTATATCAATCAGTCTAGAACCTTCCAATTAACACATAGAAAAACCAGTCACTGATTGCACTACGCGTACTATGAACTAGTGACGCCTCCACAGACTAGGTTGTAATAATTCGCATGGCTGGCGGTACGTCCCATCCATCAGGCTGTGACGACAAACGTATTGTTCATGGCTTTGTATTCTACGTTATTGTATGATCTGTTCCCTGCCCGGAAATATTCGCTGGTGTAGCTTTTGTTTTTTAATTCAAGGATGTTTAAAAATGGAATGCGTTGCATATGTAAAAAGAATATTTTTAAGTAAAACTCTGCAAAAAGCGTTTTTTTTTGTGTACATGCTGTTCATTTGTTTGGTTTTGAAAAGGTAAGCGCTCTACACACCGCCCGCCGGCACAGCCCGGCGGCCCAACCCGCCGGCCTTATTTTTTACAATCATGCCGGCGGGTTGGGCCGCCGGGCTGTGCCGGCGGGTCAGGCCGCCGGCATCCCTCTCCACTCACTCAGTCAGTTGCCCGCCGGCTTTCATAGAGTAGTGACGTATTTGGCAATAAAGAATGTTACCTAATTTTGATTATTAGCACTCCATATTCTATGTCTAATATAAAAAATACGCGTGAAAGAATTACTTCGATACATCAATTAGTTTCCGATTTAGAAGTAAAACAAGTTGTAACCGTACGACGACGATAACACATAGGCTACTTTTAATCCTATGAAAATGTACAGTTCTTGAGGAAAACGGGGCCGAAGACTGGAGGAAGCTAGTTTGCAATAAATCAATATATTGTTCATTTAAATATACTAAGAAGCTAGTTTGCCATAAATCAATGTATTGTTCATTTATATTTACTAAGAAGAGCGGTACCTACCTATATATAAATAAATACTTACGTACCTACCAATAGCAACAAAACTTTAATACATATTTAATGTCTTTAACGTCAAAGTTTAATGGTAGGTACTTCTACTATTTGAGTTATCTTCATCCATTTTATCAATCGAATAATATTTAAGTACTACTATTAAACTATTAATTTAATACGCGGACGAAAACACATCAAAATACTGCGCAAGCTGTTGCACTACTACTATAATCTGCTGGTGATACTAAGCGGGCCGTAGGCCGCGCGAAGTTGTGGTATTACGTCACAAGCGCTCACGTGACTGTTAGCGAGACTCGATATTTTTCGAAACTTTGAATGCCTATAAAATCAAAACTACTAGGTACTTTTTAACTTTTTAAACAAAAACTAGTATATTTGTATACATACAGGCTTTACTGATACAACATTTCAAGCGATTTGGCATACCTAGTAACATTCTTCAACACATGCCGGGGCTGTCGTGCCGCCGGCATTGCCGCCGGCAAAGTCGTGCGGCTTGGACATTCTGAAGCCGGCGGGCTAACCCGCCGGCATTAAGCCGGCGGGCTGTGCCGGCGGGCCGCCGGCTTTGGTGTGTAGAGGCCATAGATAAGTAATTTAATGATTTAGCTATGTACTTATGTATTTTTATTTATTTATTTATCAAAAAAGCTATGCAAATTTTTATATGAGCGTTATAAATTGCAATAATCTACCTTTGCTTTATTTCTTGTCTAACTTAAACGGTGTTTATAAAACACTTTACTTGATCAATATCAAATAGTTTGCAATCGACATTATGTTGAAAGTAGTCTAAAGACATAGTACAGAAATAATTCAGTGTCTTCCGCATTTTGCGAATCATTTTTCATTTTCTAAATCAATTTAGCAATAAAAATTCTAATACCTTATTATTAGAATTTTTATTGATAAATTGAACATGTTTAATTACTTAAAAAATTTTAGCCTTAACATTATTTTAATCCATAATCATCAACCCTTAACCTTTTTGAAACTCTCATGATTTAAAACGATTTTATAATCTCGTTCGCGTAAATTTGGAACAAATTATTTGAGCTTAAAATTAATTAGGTATAACGTGTTATTAATGAATAAATCGAACTGTATGTTTTTTGTTTTGGCAAGTATTTGGATGAATAAAGATTTACAGAATTTAGTAATGTTTGCAACAGTATTGAGATGTTTTTTACCATATTTTGTTCCACTACTTAAAAAAGGGGTTCTGAAAAGGCCTTCCCCTGATTCCTCAAAGACTCTATCCCGAGCCCGTATGCCCAAATTATGTTGTAAAAATGTAATTTCTCCACCTAGCTACCCTAGTTGTTATGCGATGATAGTTTTACAAATGCCTAGTTTAAATGTTCAAACTCTGTTCTTAAGTGTTACTATGCTACAGTTCTAATTAGGCTGGTTTACATTTATTTCGCGTGCGAGCATTCAATAACGCCGCACTTCCTCTAAACCTTACTTATCGCTTTATTCCATGGATTCTTAGCACGAACCCGTTTAAATCCGCCCTTAAGGCTTACAAAACAGGGTTGAAAGGGATTAATGCATGGGGGCATTGAACTGATAAGACCTCGAAGAAGATAGGCTGAGGCTTTATGAACACGGCTTGTGCATTACGTTCTAACTGGACTTTGGTGGGTGGTTTTATAGTTGTCACAGTCCGTTGACACTCCGTTTTATTGCCGTAATGCAAAGCATTTTTAAGGAAATCTTCATCTTCTATCATAAAATTATTAGGTATAAACGCACTACAGAGGTATAAAGCAGCTATGTAATCTAATCCAATAATTCCAGTATTTTTTCTGCATAATTAGGAATTAGAATCAATATACCTTTACCAATATTATAAACAGTATGATTTTTTGTTAATACGTTCAATGCAGAAAAATTTAGAAAATATATTGTTTCAATGTTGCACCTTTTACGATGTCTACATTATTACGTCTTCAAGTGATTTTATTTGTTAGCTGCCTTTGAAAATAAACAAACTTCATTGTGTTACAATAAAAAGAAACATTGTAAGTTCTTACTACCTCTCGCTTTATTTTACGCAGGGTTTTCTAGATTTTTCTCAAAAAGTAAAATAACTACATGAGCGCGAACTCTTAATTAGGTATATCTAATACTGACTTTTTATATATTGCATTAATATTTTTCTAGCTTCATTTTGTTATAGTTCAAACCAAAAATGATTTAAAAACGCCACTAATGTGTTTTATATTTAAAAGACCATTTAAATAGACAAGCTCAAACAGTAAAAAGCAAAACACGCTGAAAGGCAACGCCATTATCATCATTATCATTATCACCCCATTTTACGTTCCCACTGCTTGGAGACAGACGAAAGAGATTAGGCCTTAATTCTCTACGCTGGCCAAGTGTGGGTTGGTGAATGACACATAACTTTTCAAAGCTTTCAAAACAACCCGTTTTCCTAACAAACCTAACTGATGTTTTAATCACGTGTTTCCAAAGCGCACACAATTAAGATGAAAAACCAAAGATGTAACGCGGGGATTAAACCCACGACCTTCGGTATAAAAAGTCAAGTGTGCTTATTTAGCCAACACGGCCATTTTTCTATATCATTATACTAACCCTATTGAAACCCAAGAGGCAAGGCCTAATACGAAACAAGGCCACGACACGGGTCTCGGTCATTACCGGGACATTTTTAGTCCAGTCTATTCGATCCGTCATTTGCCGTGACAACTCATCTATCACACTCGAGCCGGTTATTGATATACGTTGTTATATGCTATCAAATAGGTATCCATGTTGCGAATCCGATTTTGGTGATTTTGTCTAGGTCACCAGGGGTCGCTAAGAGTCTAATTTACCAGGGTCTTCAGGAGTCAAACCATGTTAAAGCAAAGTACAAACAGCCTCTGTGATGCAATGTAACTTATTTCGTTGCGAAATCGATTTTGAGGATATTTGTCTAAGTCGCCAGGGTCTTCAAGAGACAAATTTACCAGGGTCTTCAGGAGTTAAACCATGTCAAAGCAAAGTACAAACAGCCTCTGTTATGCAACGTAACTTAAGATAAGATAGGATAAGATAATTCTTTATTACACACACCAATAATCTATATTTACATAAGAACTTAAAAACTATAAAAACGTTTGCGTAATGGGCGGTCTTATTGCTTAAAGCATTTTTTTCCAGACTACCTGAGGATGGAAAGAAAAACTGCAGAATATAACATATTTTATTGTTGCGAAAACGATTTTGAGGATATTTCTCTAAGTCGCCAGGGTCTTCAAGAGTCAAACCATGTCAAAGCAATGAGTATAGCCCCTGAGATGCAGCGGGCGAATGTGAAAGTTTTTGTTTGTATGTTCTGTAGGCACTGTTTTTACATGTATAAAGAACATGCATAATAGAAGGCAGGGATACATAGGTACTTTCATTTAAAAATATTGTTTAAGTTATTACTGCCATAAATATTTTTCTCACAAAATACCTAAAATCAGTCTCAGTGTGTACAGCATACCTACTCAATATTCTTTAGAATTCAGATACTTACCTGTTTCACCGCAATACAATACAAAAATTCTCTGACGGTAAATATTAATAAACATGGTTCAATAAATTCCGACGAAAGGGATATTTTTCAAACAAATTGCTGAATACATCATTGTAATCTAGGGTTATTTTTTATTTGCTTTTATGACTTTTATTGTGATAAGTCTATTATTACCATGTATTCGTCTAGATGTCCTCAAACCGATTAAGGGAAAATTAAATCAAATAGGTATCTATGTTTGCGAGAATGGTTGATACAGTAATATTATGTTCCCATAGCTGGGTCACCGGGACTTCTCTCTTGACGAGAGAAATTAGGCCTTTTAATTCACCACGCTGGCCACTGGCCAAGTGCACGATGGTGAATGACACAAGTCCTTCAAACTTTTCAACTCTCAGAACATGCTGGTTTCAAAACGATGTTTGTTTTTCTATAAGAAAAAACAGAAGCGGTAGGGTTTGGTTTGTACCCGCAACCTTCGGAATGAAAGTCGAGTTCACTTCCACTTATGCAACAACGCTAATTTTTAAGTGTTTTACTATAATTAATAAATTGATGTTTAGGTAGCCTTAATCTGAATTTCAGACCTCAATATCGCCGTTATACTGTTCAAACCAATTAAATGCCCAAAAGTTCAAAATGAGATATCGCGTTTTTAAAGTTTGAGGTGTTGAAATTATAGTTTCTAATCTCTATTGTTATTATTTATATATTAAAAAAAGTACATTTGTTCTTGTTCTATTAGTATGTAACCTCAGATATATAAAAAGCTAAATGCTTTTATCAAAATTTGGAGGTAACTGTCACTAGGTCTCCTATTTAATTGGTTTTCCCTGTCAAATGTCAAATCTCTTTATTTTCTAAATTAGTAGGAATATAGCGAAACGCGAGAAATTAGTTTTTACATTTGTATAATAAAAGCTACCCATGATTTAAAAACACCTATATAGCTGTCACTCGTTAAGTTACAAGATAAAAGGCGTCAAGATAATTGGTTTTCCCTGTAGAAAATTTTAAGAACTAATGATTTCTGCATACAAATTTTTGTGGTTTCAGGTCTTTCAGTTGTAATTGTAATTTTAATGTCATAAAACTATACAAACACATAGTGCCTTGGTTATTTGAATATTAATAATATCAAACTTCAATAGTCATTAATCAGTGCCAACCAATTCCAATTAGTAAATGGAGAAACTTGGACAAATACTTTATGAATGACTGAAATTCAAATAATTCAAATTAAAGTCAAAATAATCAAGAGTGAAGCTTGCTTGATGTTCTAAATTATGCCTAGATGTACCTTTGATCATACTGTACAGAAAATTCCCTGAAATTCGGAGGAACTAATTAAATACCTATACGAAGCTGGCCACTTCAGGTAGGCACTAAATGTAATTATTATCTTACTTGCTCCTTCCCACGGATTTGCTCGCTGATGATGATGGTCATGATGAAAAGGAACCTATGTGTTAATACAAGATGTCGGCGATGTCCTCACCAAATTTCAACAAAATTGGTCTAACCATTTGAGCGTGAAGAAGGAACAAAGTCACAAGCTTTCACCCTAATAATATTAGAGTAAAAAAGTAAGGAAAAATGTTTAAGTGTTTGTAGAGAAACGTTACCATGTCCGTCCGAGACCGTCCGAGTACAAGAACAGAGTTCGGAGGCTATTCCTTTGAAAAGGGCCGTAAGACAGGGAGACGTTCTGTCTCCGAAACTGTTTACTGCCTCTTTGAAAGACGCCTTCAAACTTTTGGATTGGAAAGGATTGGGCATCAATATCAACGGCGAATACAGCACTCACCTTCGATTCGCAGACGATATCATTGTCATGGCAAACTCGATTGAAGAACTCGGCACAATGCTCGAAGGCCTCAATCGAGTCTCCTAACGGGTTGGTCTCAAAATGAACATGGATAAGAAGAGAGTCATTTCCAATGTTAATGTAGAGCCTTCCCCTGTTATGGTTGAGAACTCGGCTCTTGAAGTTGATGACGCGTATGTATACCTAGGACAGACAGTCCAAGTAGGTCCAACTTTGAGAAGGAGGTCATTCGTCGAATCCAGCTCGGACGGGCAGCGTTCGGAAAACTTCACAGAGTCTTTTCGTTAAAAAATACCTCAGTGCCTCAAGACAAAAGTCTTCAATCAGTGTGTGTTGCCAGTGATGACATACGGATCCCAAACGTGGTGCTTCACTATAGGCCTCATCAACAGTCTCAGAGTCGCTCAAAGGGCTATATAGAGGGTTATGCTCGGAGTTTCCCTACGGGATCGAATCAGAAATGAAGAGATGCGTAGGAGAACGCGGGTCACCGACATAGCACAACGGATTAGCTCTTTGAAGTGGTGGTTTGAAGTGGTGGGCAGGCTATATAGCGAGGAGAACAGATGGCCGATGGGGCCGTAAAGTCCTCGAGTGGAAACCACGGAAACAAAACGGAAACGCAGCGTTGGGCGTCCACCAACAAGGTAGACTGATGATGGATGCAGGCTGCGAACGACCGTAACGACTGGAAGTCATATAGGGAGGCCTATGCACAGCCGTGGACGTCCAATGGCTGATATGATGATGATGATGATAACATCAGGTTATTACAGCCTAATATCCTTCTTAACAAATATTTTAAGTAGGATATAAAACTGTTATAAAGTTTAGAACCATCACAAATCAGCTTAAAAATCATCAAAATCAAGCCGATAAACAAACAAACCTATTTTTAGTGGGGGTTTAAAATTAATCAAAACAAGTCCATGTGTGAATGTCCACTTTCAAGGAATTTTTGTTCAACTAACTGTAAATTTTCTATTTTTTGTACAGCCCAGAGCAGAATTATCTGGATATAGCATTTTTCCTAGATGATAACTTGTATTAAGACGTATGAAATTCGACAGGTAAAACCAATTATCTGGATATAGCCTTTTTTCTTAGACGATATTTGTGTTGAATCGTATGAAATACGTTGAGTAAAACGAAATAAATGGTTATCCCTGAGGAAAAAAATAAAGTATTTAAAGAGGTATCTTGGGGGTAAAATAAATTTAATCAATTTAACTGACATTCGTTGGAGACAATTGTGGTGACAGTCAAGTTAAATCGGCCTAATGTTTTGTAGTTGTACACAAATCATAATTTGCTTGATTTACTTGATTATCACATTCTATAGAATCAAAACTAGAAGACATAGCAGTTAATGGGTTTTACCAGACGAAAGATCACAAAATTTTGGTTTAACAACATTATTTCCAGCGCTATCGTTACTGAACAGATTCTTCAAATTCTGATTTATTTGTTTTCCGCACAATTTGAATACCGTGAAATATTTTGAAATATAACTTTTGTTTAGTAACTTCGTGTTGAAAATATTCCTAAGTTTTACACGAATAGTTTGTCTTCTATATTTTAATTATATGTATTAATATTATACTCGTATATGTATAATATTGTAAAATTGTGTGGTGCTGTTCTAAGAATCGTACCCCCTATCTTTGTCGGGTGTCGTAATAGACGTAGGTAATACAACTTACTGCGATCACCAATGCGCCCGGTGAGCGAATAACCAATACCTATGATTTATTTGATTGGGTACATTCTTTTTTTATATATACAGCATATAAACAGTAAATAACATTTGACGCCAATTTTACAGCTGATAAATTTACAAATGAGGTTGTAACAATTAAATTAATTGTGTCACATTATTCGTTGCAAAAATTTATCGACCAATTAAAATAAAAAGCAATATAATGAGTTGACAAAATGAAAAGTTGTTTTAAAAACGTGAAAGAGTCATTAAAAGTCACAATTTTACATTCTTTACAATCAATTATTTAAAAAAAATATTACAATGTGGAAACTTTTATTGTGTATCGCACCACTTTTGTCTTTCACTAAAACCCAATTATGCTATCCAAAATTAAATGTTATAACAGAAGGACCTGGAAAAAACTTCACGGATTTTTTAACCAACGTAATTGACCCAATAGTGAACAACTTTGATCTTCCACCGAATCCTGCAACAGCTACCGCTACCCAATTCATGAACAGTTCTGAGCTAATTATGTACTACGGATACAATGCTGAAGAGCATAAAGTAAATTCTAATGGATATTGCTTAAAGATGTTCAGAATTCCTGGGACAGGACCACCAGTGTTGTTGGTCCACGGCCTCAGTCTATCTTCAGATGACTGGCTTTCGCAAGGAAGCACCTCCTTACCAATATTCCTTGCATCTCTCGGATACGACGTTTGGCTCGGCAATTGTCGAGGAAGCACATACAGCAGAAAACATTGCTTGCTCTCACCAGCAAATCCTGAGTTCTGGGACTTCAGCTGGCACGAAATTGGAACCGATGATATAGCAGCATTTATAGATTATATTATTTGTATAACTGGAATACCTCGGATTACATACGTCGGCCACTCGCAAGGTACGACTTCTATGTATGTTTTGCTATCAGAAAAACCGGAGTATAATGAGAAGTTGCTAGGTGTTGTGTCTTTGGCTTCAGTGTCCTATATATCGAATACAAAAAGTCCTACTTTTTTGTTTCTGGCTCGTTCAAGACCTGAAATTGAAGCAGCAGCTCGGGCCCTTAATCTTTACGAATGGTTGCCCCATCGTCCACCTACGAGTACGATCACAACTATATGTGGCTCGACTGGACTCCTTGCAACAATATGCTTAACTTTCAGCTACACCATATCAGGGGTTGACTACTTTCAAATTGATTTTACGAAAATAAAAGATGAATTAACACATTATCCTGGAGGATTTTCATTGAAACAACTGATGCATTACTTGCAAAATGTGAATAGTGGATTATTCCAGAAGTATGATTATGGGGCAGTTGAAAACCTCGTGGTGTACGGAACAAGCGTTGCGCCGTCGTACGATGTAGAACGAATAACCACCAACATGACGATAGTAACTTGCGATAATGATTTTCTAGCGAATGAAAATGATGTGAATAGATTCATAGCAAGACTGCCAACGCCACCTGAAGTGTTTAAAGTGGCATTTGCTGACTGGAATCACATTGATTACTTGTGGGGTAGAGATGCTAATTCTTTAGTGTACGTTACAGTGGAGCAGCAAATTCGAAAATATACATCTTAAGAACATTCATTGTTATGGCAATATTTTATTTTATTTATCGAACGATATGTGACAGATTTAGAAACTGGACTCTCCAATATAATCCATTATAGGCAATCTGTGTAACCATTAAGTTCACCAAGCAGCCTAGTAATTGCAGTAAATTAGCACACAACCACAAAATGGCTGTTGCCGTCTTCTGAAATATGAAACCTAAGTCTGTTTGACCACACCCCCTGGTAAAAAAATAGTATGGTACTATTTCTAGGCTGCCACAGCCATTCTGTACATTAAATACAAATATGAGATATGAAAGACATATAAATTTGTCCATAGACTAAACTTAGTTCCCGTTGTTTAATAGCTAAATGGAAAAATATTTTTATAATAAACAAATAGTTTTGGAAAAGGAATATTATATTTCATTTAAGTCCTTACCTGTCTCGCTTCTCTTTATATTTTTTCGAGCTGAAGCAAAACGTCTCCTAATTTGATTGCAGGTATTCATTCCGCGCCAACGCTCCGACTCCGCGATTAAAAGTAATTACAAAAGGATTTATCTTAGACTTAATCTACTTTAGGTGCTACCTACCACCCACAATTACATGTTGACAAAATTAAATCGTACAACTTATTCAGGTCCCTGGAAAAACAGATAATTTGTGTGAATTTATTTTATAATTAATTTGTTCATGTTGTGAAGCTAAAAAACAGGTAGACGCATAAATAATTTAATTAGTTATAGGTTTTTTCTGACGTGTTCTTAAAAATCGTTGTGGTTCTATGAAAACAAAGACTAGTTTTTATCTCGAGAAATCATTTTTACGCGAGAAATTCTTTTGTAATGCGGGTAAAACAGCGCCGGGGCATCGTTAGTTAATTAATTAAGACGTGAGCAAAATAATATATTTGTAAATAATAATTTGTTACTGTTCGGTGTTGCACGCTAAAACTTCGCATGTATTTCGTATAACGTAGGTACCTACAATCAAAATATACCTTAAACATTTTTAATTAACAGATAAAACATTCGGTTGTTTGTTTTGTGGTAGCACTGGCGCCTCTTTATCGAAAGTTATCACCGCTTCACTAATGATTGTCTATTCAGCTGTTTCCATTTTAGTGATTCTTCTAAATTAATTGAAGGAGACATGACGACCTTGATGCGTAAGACCTTTTGTAGATTAGCGCACAAGACCGATATGACATAATTGTGTTAACCCGTTCCATAGTATAAGTATAAATAGAAATAGATCTAAACGCAAGACTTCGGTCCAGATTTTGTTTTTTTATTTTGGATATTTTCGTTTGGAGTCAAGAAATTTCATGCTTCGAGTTAAATTATTGTAGTGTCTTAAGCATGAAAATTCCCTTTTAAGATAATTTTCCAAATATACCCTTAAAATAATTTAAGAGGCATTTTTATCTAAATTTACTGCACAATCGTTTGAATATCAAAATTACAGATAATGATTACGATTGCGCATTTTACTTATCTTAAAGTAGCACATCTTTTTCGTGAATAATCGCCTCGAATTCCACTAATGAGAGTGTCTATTCGGCTAATCTGTTTTTATCTTTCAGAATTCCCTGCTAATGTAGAAAAATAAAGTAATTAGATACTTGAGGGTCGCTCGTTGCAAAATAAAAGGGTCCTTACATTTTGTGGCTTTTAGGAAAACTTCGAGCTTGGTTGCGGATAATTCAATTGTTTGGCGAATGTGTGAAGCGTTAATTGAATTTCATGATCACTTTTAAGTTTTTATTTCTAAAATCAGCTTAGAATTTTCCAAGCTTACTAAATAATTCCAAACTTAGGTTAAAATACATAGTTTGTTTTTTTTTATTTTTATAATATACTTACTTACCTTTAATTTTATATTACATTTTAACCATCTCGTTACAAGTGACTCATAATAACACTAACGTATAAACCTCTGTGGTTATCTTTGTGTTATTGTTATTTTTCTTTTGTAATAATGTTTTATGTTGTGAAATAAATAAATAAATAAAAAAAATTTAGATTATTATGTTTACTGCATTTGAATAAAACTTGTATCCTAGAATTAACTAGCATAGCCATAAAAAGCCGATCCAAATTTGTTTTGTCAATAGTAATATATTTTCTTTTATTACCAAATCTGTTGCATAAAAAGTTTTACAAGTTAAGTAACATTTTTATTCTTGTGTAGTATTTTATTTTACAACCGATATATCTTCAAGATCGAAATGTTGAAAGCACATTACCCCACATAAACAGTTTTACAATACACTCGGGTATTTGCAGACTTTAAAACCCTTATAGCTTTATCTAGAGCAAGTCGTAAAAATATTTCCAATCTCGAACCCTATTTATATACCACTGAATTATAAAAAACTAGCAAACACCCCACAGTTTTACTCGCTCCAAAGTTCTTAAAATATATTTAGAACATTTAAAAATAATTACACTACTTACATATTTGTAAAAAATTCATTAAATACAGCGGTAAAGTTACAAAAAAAAATATGTCTATCCACATAATATTTCCTACTAAAAACTTTATACCGAGAAAACCGGCCAAATTCCTACAAAAATATTTCCAGAACGAAATTAAATCTCATAACGTCCATCCTAGGTTTAATTTAATTATATTAAACCAACAAAAAGGTGGACTGTTGGTGGATGAGTTTGCTCAAAGTATACCACATCTACTTTGCATAAGAGAGGAGAACCTTTTGAGAAATTTCTTAAAAATAAACAAATAATGCAGAAAATATTCGCCTTGGCTACAAGTAAGTATCTATAGTAGAAGTTTTGATGGTAGCCAAATGTTGTAGAGTCATCTAATAAGGAAAATTCTCGTCCCATGGAGTCACGGTGTTAGTCACTAAACTTCTCTAAAGCAGCTGGACCGATCTAATAAAATTTTGTGTACATTTTGGTTGTGTTTAAAGTAGAATTTTTATACGTTATGTTAAGGTTTAAAGAACCGATATGAAAAATTATTTCACTGTTGTAATGTGAATTTATTCTTTTTTTATATTTATACCATTTATAATTTTTGTTTCATATGCATTTTTATTAGTTTTTGTGGCGAATAAATAAATAAGAAAGGCAATAGGTACGCCATAACACAGGTATTTTACCTAGCTTAGGTATGTTTCCATTTAACAGTCATAAGTTACGAACTGTACTGTTAACTTAAATTGGAAGTGAACTGTTACGTTGTTGTTACATAATAAACCTTTTTTTAAATAAATAACTTTGGTTTTTATATTTCGTTTCCCATCAGTAACTTTCCCTAACAGTGTGGCCTGGTCCTAATCATTCGTGATTAGTTAGCGTGGTACATTTCCCCATTACAAATTCGGGCGACAAAATAATTTCATGCATTGTTTATGGTAACCCAAGTCTGACTGTTGACACAGTCCTTTTACAAATAACTAGAACACAAACATAACAATAATAGTTGTATATAGTAGTAATATTTGTTGTACAGTAAAAGTGAAAAAGTGATTCTTATCACTTCCATCCTGGTAAGTAATAAATTAAAACAGTCTTCGGCAATCGACCTTTAAAGTACCATTCAATTAATGGTAATTTAAAATTACAAATTATTAAAATTGGCTTAAAAATAGTTCATTTCAATTTAATTTTAAAAGAACCTGTTAATGAAAAGTGTACCTCCTCATTAACTTTATCTTTATTTTTCTAATGTAGTTATTGAATTTTAAGACTTAGACCTTACAATGTAAATGACCCCTTGACTATAAAGTAGGTAATTCTTTCTTTCCACCTATTAAAATGACCCAGCTGATATCACAAGGCTGTGGCTATGCTTGTCATTGTGTAAGCCCCTAATCAGCGCTTTACTTATGTGACCTGATCACGCCACCTTGATGAAGATATTCCTGAGTTTGTTTGTCCACCGGATTATTAACTTTTTGTGCGACCCATAAGTATTATAAATGTCGCTGGAAATGAATTTATGACCTAGCAAAAACTTTATCAATGACATTTACAACGTCGACTTAGAAATGGTACTTTAATAGGTCGTTAATAGGTACTTTGCTGGTGACGTGTGGTACAGACTTAAGAATAGCATTCTACCTAAGCGTTAAAAAAAATAAAAATAAAATAAAAATCATTTATTTCAGCCACTTAAAAGGCCATATACACAGTTACATGGTTAATGCAAACATTTAAAAATAAAAATAAAAAGCCTAACCTATTCTAAGAGTTTTTTGTACCAGACGACAGGAAGCATGGTGTTATTATCTTTGTATTATATCTTGTATGTATCAATCAACATATCGTGAATATGTCTGGTAAGAGATATAGATTATACTGAATTTCCCAAGACTTCAAGTCAGATGGTTCTATTGGGCAGACCTATGCCCAGTTGTAACGTAATTTAATTTACGATAAAATTAAGATTATTAATTTATTGTCAATAATGAACGATTCGAGTAATTTTACTAGTTGCTTTGAATAAACAGATTTTTTATTCAAATCAACTAGTAAAATTACTCGTACTAAAGAACTAACATACGTCAAATGGCCTGACTGTGATTCACTGTGTTTTTCTTATTTGTGTACGTTCGTAGATGTTTCAACGCGGTTTTCATCTATTCAACATATTTTCCGCCCCAATAATTATACTCGTAGTTCTTTATGTTATTTAATTTACTCACTATCACTTCTTACGAGGAGTCTTTATACAGTTTTCTTTAACAAAATAAAATGTTTAAGGCGGCCAATAAAATCATTCTCCATGAGGCTTAAAATGCAAATTTCACAGTTTGTACACGATCGCGCAATGCCGTAACTGGTAGGTCAGTCTGTTTTAATTAATCTGTATAATATCTAATTTTTTAAATAATTATTATAATGATGATGTACAAGCTTGGATAAGAAATGACCCTGAGAAGAAAGTTTGACTAATTGGTTGAACGTGCTAATTTCAAACTTCACTAGTTAAATTTTCCAAATAGTTTTCGGTAAGATAGCCCGTCAACGAGGTTATTTATTGGTTAGGTAACTATTGCTTGAGTATATAATATATCCATAAAACAACACCATATTCTTGGTCTAGTTAATGAATATTTGCAGCAGTCTTAGGTTTATTCGCAGCTTACCACGAAGCCTAAGCCTTTGTGTATCAGTAAACTAAACAGGATTCCCAGGTCTCAGCAGGTGCACCCGATAATCGAGTTGTTGAGCGATGTCGGCGCTCGCATCGATCGGCGTGATTCACCGAATTAACCACGATGCAGGCTTTTAACTGCCGTGGTTTGTTTATACCCCATCACTAGCAACTACTTCAATGTTGGTGCGCATAATGGGAATTGGTGCTCAAATTTTGGTGCTCTAAAAACCGTGCTGGATATCCTTTGATGGATATCATTAGCATCATAAGCCGTATTATGCCTCACTGGTAGACACGTTTCTACCCTTTAGAACTCATTTTAGTTGTTGAGGTATTTGGTGTATCAGTGCCAGTCAATAGGTAGGTACCAACACTCCAACAGTACACACAACGACGCTGCAACCCATATTTTGGTATTTAATATATGTATAAGTCCCTTAATTAGTGTAACGGCATCCGCGGTAGTACTATTTTTATGCTGGCACGGCACGGCCTGTTTAATAAAATATTGTATTTTTTATTTATATTCCTTGTTTTAACATTCCAAGTTAATGAGATATGAAAATCTCCAGAATATTTACGAAAAACACTGATTCGAGAAAAATTAAGTACTCAATGTTATTTAATAATTTTCTTATAACTAAACACAAAATATTCCCATGAATTTCTGTTTATTAATTATTCGTAGAATTTTTAAGTTGTTGACGAAGCTGTATAAAAATATTTGCAATTACTATAGTATTAGAGGAAGATTAAAAAAGTATTATTATTGAGAAAAATAATATCGTCTATTTGTTATTTTGGATTGTTTGATGTTTTTTATTATCTTATATATAAAAGAAAGTCGTGTTAGTGCCTTCACTTATAACTCGAGAACGGCTGAATAGATTTGGCTGAAAATTGGTGGAGATGTTGCTTAGTACCGGGAGAAGGACATAGGATACTTTTTACCATATAATTATGCGGGCGAAGCCGCGGGCGGAAAGCTAGTTAAGTATATAATATACTTACTCGCAAGCCACGGCACCACGGCTAATGATAATAATCAATAAATTGGTAAGATATTTTACATGTCAAATAATTATAATTTATACAATAATTGCTGAATTTAAAAGTAGTAATAATAAATGTCAAACAGCTGCACATGTTATATAGCAGATTTATTTGTAGTTGATGAAATAATTACATTAAAATGTTAATTAATGAGTTTAGCAACAGCATGTTCGTATCAGAATCTAATTAATTCAAATTGTATGTTAACATCAGCAGCTAATGTAAATTGAAGCGACGCGAATTTCTACCCGTTTTCCGCATCGCTAAATATAGAACAAATCTTTTATATAATTTCTGAAAATTTGGGAAACAATCTGTATCTGCTACGAACGTCTTATTAAGACAAACGAATCTCATTGTAACGAGTACAGATTATAATTTCTTTAGAAACAGTAAACTTCTGTGAACATATTAATATAGTAGATATTCTAGCACGCGGTTTTGCCCATGTCTTACAAATTTATTCATAAAAACATAATTTCCGCGTTAGAAAGTTACAGAATTAAAGAAATTGCAAATAACAATAATAAAATTCATAAACCAGAAATATCAAATAAATATGTAATATCAATAAAGATATTAAGATAGACCATTTAAAAATATATAAATCGAAAACTGTTTAATATTAATAATAATATTTTTTCTGAGATTTATGCGTTCAACCGACATCTTTCACGTATCTATATTTTTTGAAATATTTTTTTAATAAACTAATTAAAGAAACTAAAATTGACGACACTCTAAAAAAAATGCGATAGTATTTTTTATTTTATTGCTCAGCACGAACGGAATTAGTTTTAAACTTTGAAACTTCAACAAACATCAACAATTTGAAACATTTGACTGAATTATCCACCTACCTCGTTGGTAGACGACCGCCGTCTCAAGTAGAAAACTTTACATCTCTAATGGCTATCTGTTCCACGTGAAATAGGAAGTCTCCTATATCACGTGGAACAGAAGAGAGTAGAGAGAAGTGAGACTGCTTATTGCTACTTCAACGCGCTGATCTGCCTGACTATTTCGTAAATAATGTATGTTCTTTTTTCGTAGATATTTATATCTTATTCCAATATTTCCCTGAGGCTCTTAGAAACATAAATAATTACTGTTGAGATTAAAACACATTCAAAGGAATTACGAGTAACTTGCTAAACCAAAATTAATTTATCTCATTAGCTATCAGAGAACATAATCAAAAGTTAGGTTAAAAAGTTAAATTTCACATTCCAGTTACGTTTTAATTTTCCAATCAATTTACTCCAATATAAATCGAAATTATCTAAAATTATATCGGTAATCAGCCAATTAGAACTGCCAATGGAGTTCTAAATTTGATAAACGCAATTACCGCCAGTCAGAGGGATATTGGATATTGAATTTAAATTAAGTGAACTTGCATAGACAATAGATTTAATAGAAGTCTCTGTTTTAAGGCAACAGTCTATGCCTTAAAAGGCTGCCACTATTCATGCTTTAAGTAACGTGCTTGTTGAGTAAGTGTTCTTAGATTTTGCAGAAGGAAGTAAGGTTTAGTCAGAGCGTAAGCGGAAATTTCACAAAAACTATTTCGATTCCAACTACTTGCTCCCACTTATTTAAAATATATACTAAAATATATACCCGTACGTGAAATTGTTTGATACTCAAAGTTACATGCATACAAACTTTTGATTTTATAATATTAGCAGAATCTATAATTACCTGATCCTAAAACATACGGTTGCCTGGAAGAGATCGCTCTCAATGATAAGGCCGCCCTTGGTACTTTTAGCTTATGGTTATGGTTTAGGTTTAATTCGTCTATGATACTATATCATAGACGAATTAAACCTGAATTCGTCTATGATAGTGTTAAGTTTGTAATTTTATATTTTCTGTTATTTATAAGTACAATAATGAGTTCATTCATTCGTATGTAATTGCAAGCTTTTAATGTTTCTCTACGTGGTTTGCGTTTGTAAAATCAATGGCTAGATCCGTCAAAACTTCCGTTAGCAAACATTTTGGACAATTATATAGATTATTGTGTAATTATTACTAGTGTAATATCTAATAATCGATTAATACACATTACCACTATAAGTCGCAATAGTTGTAGTAGCAAGTTAGCATAGCATTTACTCAAACCTTGATAATCGCAACTTATAGCAAAAGTAACGTGTTATATTTTATTTAGTAAGTTTGATAATGTTGATAACGATAATCATCCGATTCTGCCTTCTAAGATTTAACTTTTACTACATAGTTATGATGATTATGTTAATCTTATTTATTACACTAAATAACTATGCAATCTAATAATATTTATGCTCGATATCTTTTTATATTTAAAAACAGTCCAGATACGGTTTCTTGGAAGCTCCTCTGTTTAAAATCAGCTACAACTCGGACCAAACCCTTCAAAGATATGCAAGTGGGTCGTGCCGCGGGCATGACAAATAGTGTTTAGGGTTAGCACGGCAACAGTTGCACTGCCTGCCTTGTAACACAAACTCGCAAGCACGCCTCATAGAGTTCCCAACGTGAGGATCGTGTTTGTGAAGTCAATTTGTTTGATCCGTCTAAACTTCCTGCTTCAAACGTATTGGAGGACCATTTACTAGTCATTTATTAGTTAATTTCGATACGAGGTTAGTTGTATTTAGAATCAAGGTATAACTTTGTGTTATTTGGTGTAAGATGAAGTTGCATTATTGCAATTTTAAAAGTACAAAATACCTATTAGTCCGCTCATCAATCATCATCAATCAGCTGGTTAGTAATCATAGTAATCATTTAAATTGACCTCGTTTTCGATACATTTTGGAAATGGCGGACTCTTTGATCTAACCATAGGTTTTGTAGGACAAACATGTTTTTATATAATTTAGATAATTATCTTGAGATATAACATAATTGTCCTACAAATTTCGTGGTCCGTTATCCCGGTTTTACATCCCTGATTTTTTTAATCCTTGATATCTCTGTTAGCTACCACAATCGAGAGTTGGGTATAGGATATCTTTGGACGTCTCATCGAAACGAAGCTACTCACCAAAAATTAGCTTGTTAGTAATCACTTGATTTCCATGTACTACGGATCCCGGACTATATACCATTAATCCATAAAATTAAATTTGCTAAAACACATGTTACAAGTTACAGCTTCAGCAGATTAGTGTCATTTGTTAGAAAAATACGAGTTAGTTTCCATGTAGGATAATATTGTTTTTACATTTGGGACTTACCTTCCAAGAACAATGAATCAAATGCAATGCAAAATTTCGACTATAGCGGGACTCAAACCTGTGTCTCTCGGTTGGGCGAAAACTCAAACCTCTAAGCTACGAAGCCTCTAAACAAGTCAGAATTTTGGTATGTTAGGTACTTGTTAAAATGATGTTAAGCCATTTTAAAATAGGTTTTTGGTAGCACGATACAAAACTTTCCACCAAACACAGCAGTAAAATATTCACCCGCTCGCTTTTCTTTTTTCAACGCCTAAATAAACAGTTGTACTGTAAGTTGATAGCAGTTTTAAAGAATAAAACAAGCCCGGAACATTATGTTAACACCATTTTATTACCCTGTAGTTGGCGAGCTTTTACTTTTTCAATTCCACTGTTATTTCTGTCTGAAAATGTTTCACAATAGGTATAAAATACTTAACCGTAATTTTATCATCACCTCTATATACGTTTCCACCGCTGGGACACTGGGAGTTCTCTCTTGATGAGAGAGATTTTTAGAGAGATAATTCACCTCGCTCGCCAAGTGCGGGTTGATGAATGACACAATAATGTCCTTCAAACTTTTCAAAGTTCTCAAAACGTTAGAGCACGTACTTTTCAAAGCGCACGTCAATATTTAAAAAAGAAAACTCAGAAGTGCGTGGCGGGGTAAACACGTCAAGTCAAGTCAAGTGTGCTCCTACTTAGTCAACACGGCTCCATAATATAGTTTTAAATTTTTTGTGTACCTATAGATTCGATCTGTAATTGATATTTCATAAGACAGGTCATTAGTTGGCCATCGTATGGGAGTATTAGGGAAGCGCGAGACTAGTTTTCAGCTTTTCTCAAATATAAGTGCCAGCTTTCAGATGACTGTACATCCGATCATATATTTTTTACTATCAAATAAAAGTTTATATCTAAACAGTGCGTGTCTTACCAGTACAAATTAGTTTAAGCATTTGTGTACCGGATAGTACTACAGTATGCTTAAAACCAGTTTGAGCTGGTCCGTCGCAAACGACGCTGATATATCGACGGAGCTGCTGTGAATTTAGGGTTACATATAACAATGGGTTGTGGGTTAAACTATAGGTTGAAGTATTTACCAACAAAAAGTAGGCTGAATGTAAACTGAAAAGTGGGATAAGAGATAATGCCAATCCCTTATTACGTTCCTACTGATGGTACATGGTTCTCTTGACGAGAGAGATTAGGTCATACCTAACTCATCACGCTGGCCAAGTGCAGGTTGGTCCCTTTAAAAGATTAACTACAAAAATATTATACAGGGCCGATTATGCCATCATTATTATGGAACAATTATAGTTTTCTTAGTGAAGGAAAGCTAAGGTATCTTCTAACGGATAATGGCATTTGTTTTAGTTGGATGTAGTGAATGTGGGCTGTATTAGAAAATTGCTGTTATCGAAATCGGTTGTGAGAACTATAATCTTGTTTTCCTTATATCTATATTTCTATAGCCGTGTTGGCTAAGTGAGCCGTGTTGGCTAAGTGGGAGGACACCCGACTTTCATTCCGAAGGTCGTGGGTTCAAACCCCGCCGCGCACCTCTGATTTTTCTTTTTGGAAAATTATGTGTGCTTCAAAAACACGTGCTCTAACGGCGAAGGCAAACATCGTGAGGAAACCGGCATGTTCTGAGAACTTTTCAAAGTTTGAAGAACATGTGTCATTCACCAACCCGCACTTGGCCAGCGTGGTGAATTAAGGCCTAATCTCTCTCGCCAAGAGAGAAGTCCCTGTGTCCCAGCAGTGGGAACGTGAATAGGGGTGTTATGGTTATGGTTATTTTCTATATATAAAGCTCACAACTTGATCCGAATTTGCATAGAACATTAGCAGTAGTTCACGACAACAAACGTGAAACTAAACTCTGTTCTTGAATGTAAGACGGGAGGGTGTATCGCATTCAAATACATATCTGTTGCTGTCTCGTCGCTCTCGATGGTTTGTGAACAGCATTTATCATTCAATTTGCAGTTTAGTGCTTAGCGTGGTTTCAATTGTTGTTGGAATTACTGGTAAATAAACTTGTCAATTCATAAAAGTTGTAAGATCCATGCAATAACAAGTAGGTTATTTTATTACGTCCCTACTTATGGGACCTTCAGTCTTATGTTGTTACGTCATTAAAATAACTAATAACATATAAAAGTCGACAAAATCATTGGTTGTTCGTATGTATATTGATTGATAAAATAACACAACCTTTCACAGAAAAAAATCCCCGTGAGCTCTAAGCTTATGTTACGGATGCTAGATTTCTGATATAACATTTTAAACTATCATGGTTTTTAACAATATTTGAACATGAAACGGGTCAGTCAGGCTTTCCGTGAACATGGCGCTTGAAAAAGTGTCGAAATATCGGGAAACTCAAAAACATTTATTATTTTACCCGTTTCATATTCAAATATAGATAAATTTTGGTTACCTATAACATCGAGACACAAATAAACACAAAATTCAATTCCCGTTAGAAATACGAACAAATTCTTATTTATTTCTAACATTGTGTTTTGTTATTGGTGTACAATAAAGTTTAGTGTTTTTGTATTTGTATTTGTATTAGTGCTTGCGTCACAACACGTCGCACACATGCAACGTTGATTGCATAAATATAAAATCCACTTCCTATCGTATTGAGCCTAGTGTTTAAAACCCCTATTTCTACAAATGCATAAAGACACAGCTTTCGTCAAACAGCTAGAAATGTTTAGTCCAATCACAAATTAAATTTTACCACACTCTTATGAGTTATTTAATTTGTGATTATACTAAATCTATATTATATTATAATATTATAAAGCTGAAGAGTTTGATTGTTTGTTTGTTTGTTTGAACGCGCTAATCTCAGGAACCGCTGGTCCGATTTAAAAAATTCTTTCGGTGTTGGATAGTCCATTTATCGAGGAAGGTTATAGACTATATTTTATGAAAAAAAGCAAGCAAAGCTGTTGGCGGTCGGCTAGTATTTAATAATAAGAAGGTTTCCTTTTAAAAAAACACAAAGAAAAATCCTTAGAATAATTAAAGAAAAAACAATATGAGGCGATCCAATGGTTATCGATTTGATCTCCTTATATTGGGTTTTCCTTATGGTTGCGCTAATAATTTACAACAGGAAACAAAATTCAAGGACAAAATTACGCGTACTTGACATTTTGTCACCATCATCTTGCTCTTTTCCCGATGTTGTAAAAACAATTGATCCAGCTTAGCTGAATACGCTACGTAGCACTCGAGAATGGAATACGGGCCCATTAAGTGCTAACGTTGGATAGCCAAGTATTTTTATGGCAGTTTTTCGTTCTACCGGTAACACTACCAATAAAAAGTGCATTTATAGGAAATACTCTATAGACTAAGAGCCTGTGATGGCCAGACCTTCCTTTAATTCACAAGCGTGAAAATTCTTTCATGTGTATGTCTAACATAGGTAAGAATAACCCCCAAACATGAAACCTGGATCGTGGTTCCTTTGGGAGATAACAGGTAAAAGGTTGTTATCTCCCAAAGGAACCGCGATCCAGGTTTCATGTGTGTTCATGAAAGAATTTTCACGCTTGTGAATTAAAGGAAGGTCTGGCCATCACGGGCTCTTAGTATACTAGGTTTTCTGCAGCTGTTGTTGCGTGGTCAATTTCCCTGGTTGTATGCCAATTTGCATTGCAATACCCCTCTGTGATTAGTGATTACGTGTGTGAGTGACCAACACGGTCGCTGCAATGATTCTAACTGAATTACAAAATAATTATTGATGTGTTTTAGATGTTGTATTTTTATAACACTGTTGTTTTAGTAGGTTACATGCATAGATAATTCATAATTTAATTTATATGAATATAATATACATTTCTGGACAATTTACACAGCAACATCTAGTCCCGTAGTTTGAAATGCTATGTCAGTCAATAAACAGTCCTAGCTTCTGAGAACTTGTGGCATTGATTGGCAATTAAATAATTTTAAGGATATGGTAGTACATTTAACAATAATAAAAACATTGATATTCGTTTTCGTATTTGATAAATTTAATGCACGTTGAACTCGCACAGAGGTCATTGTAAATTGAATAATTTATGCCAAACATGTAACACAAAACAGCCAGCAAAATGGATCTAAAATTAATTCCAGTTTACACTATTCTAGTTAATGACAAGACTATTCTAGTTCTTGTATGGTCATTATCATCGGCATTATCACCCCTCTTTACATTCCCAAGGCTGGTACACAGGGACTTCTCACTTGACGAGACAGATTAGGCATTCATTCACCGAGCTGACCAAGTGCGGGATGGTGAATGACACAAACATGTCCTGCAAACTTTTTAAAGTTCACAGAAGATGCTGGTTTCCTCACAATTTTTGCCTTCACTGTTAGAGCACGTGTTTTTTTTATGAAAATATCCAGAGGTGCGCGGCGGGGTTAAAACCCACGAACTAAATCATTTTTTTATTTTTTATTAGTGATTACTATGTCCTGCAGTGGACGTCCGATGGCTGAAATTATTATGATGGTGTGTAACATGTATGGTGGTAGGTAGGTACAACACGCGATGATTACGTTAAATTAATTATTAAATGTGATCATCTACCTGGAACAATGTATACTGACCTTTACAATAGCTCTTTGCAAGTCGGATTTAGCTTCAAATAGATTATTAAAACACCGGGTTTAATTATAATACCATGCGTTGAATTTTCAACTAAAACAGAGATGGAATACATTTATTTGTAGAGTTTTTCGTAATTACCTACATGATGGATTTTTTTTATAAATTCCAATACGCTAATTTTAATGTTTTAGTTTAGTTAGACGAATCGCCTACTGGACGTATGTAATGCTACGCATACTTTGCAGAAATCAAAACCGCGACCTCCTGCGCCGAAAACGTCTTCAAATCATTAAAATTCTTCAAAGCAAAAGTCGACTCCGGCTTCCTTACAAATACTGGTCAATGAAGTAGAATCTTCCACCCAGTGCCAAAATGTTTTCGTAAACCTACTCAGAATCCAAATAGATCTCAATTCTGCACCACAGATCCCGGTTTCTGAACACGTACTATTGAAAACTTGAGACCTACCAAACACCCAGAATCCGAACTTCAATCTTATAACCAAGCTTGTAAAGATCAATATAGAATGCCCTAAAAGATGCAGTACACTCACGAAACAGATATCTTGTACAGCAAAATTCAGTCGTATTTGAAGATTTTAGGGTCCAAAATCCAGTGTGGCTGTATTTTCAGATCTTGCACGAATCCTATTCTTATCTTTGTATCAGGCAGATGCATGTCTAGGAATTTCATTGCTGTTGCGGATTGTGGTTTGTGGCGCAGATAATTTTGTTTCGCACGATGTATTTTATTTTATTACATGTTCCGTTTTATAGAATTTAGGAATTTTCATTTATTGAAAAGGTAAACATGACTTTCATCGTAGGCCTAAGAATACCCCCCCCCCCCTAATACTAAAATCTTCTAATACTAAAACTTAAAACAGACATACATACATCAAACATTTTTAAGCACGGATAAGTCGGTTCCTTCCCGCTGTCCCCGGTGACCGTATCCCCGGGCCGGGGACAACGGCACGCCAAACCCACTAACAATCTCTCATTCATTATTAAATGAGACAACCAATTACTGAAATAAATTATATATAATAGGGTATATTATATTTATATAGATTATACCACGGAAAGCCGCGGTAAAATGCAATACGAAGGTTGAAAGCTCACTTTTCACAAACATTTGAATTGCAAGCGAAACATACCTAACTTCAATAAAACAGTACTCCAGAAAATTTCATTTTACAAAATACAATTTCATTCGTTCTTTGTTTATATCATTCATTCTTTTTTGATTTTCGAGTTTCTCCATTATTTTATCAGTTGTAACGAACGTGCTTCACTCACCCCGACACAGATTATTAATATCTCTGTTTAATGTCTACCACTGTTGATACACAGAGGATTATGTTCTATGGATTAAACTGTTTAACGACAAGGAATTTAGTGGCTGTTTTATCATGGAAATGGGACCTATAAATAGATTTTGAGAACTCATCATCATAATTCTAAACGCCAGGAAGTTTGGTCTTTGGCTTGCCAACTTTGAGTTCTCAAACTTTGCCAACTTGGTCAGCGCTGGCCTTGCCATACTTTATATTGCGTACTAGCTGTGCCCGCGACTTCGTCCGCGTTAAATTATGTTTGTATGGGGGCCATGTCTTTTCATAACCGTTGCAAGAATTTAAATAGCCTATCCTGTGTTCCTAACGTCTAAATGTTTATCTACCATATTTCATCGAAAGTAAAAATTCTATGAATCTTTAAATTAGATTATGCATCTTACTATATTATTAACAAAATATGTTTAAAAACAAACTAACTTACTTCATGACCGACCTTTATAGATTTATTCGTCTCGGTGTGTACTGACCTTTACTTCAATATTTCGAGCTTTTATGTATGTACTACAAAGCATTTACACGTCATATTCACCCCCTACTCTATTTGAACGTGTACGTTTCAGGCCCGGAAAGAATTTTCAAAATGTTTGCAATGTCGCATTCACTGTGAGTTTTTTATATTGTATACAAAATACTAAATTTGTATTTGTATACAATTTTTGGATTGCAGAAAAAAACATGCCAATAAACAATAGATAGACTTGAAAGATTATTTTTGCACAATCTTCTAATAATAATGTCGCAGATAAACTCGTAAAAGTCTATAAAGGTAAATGTTATCAGGGCTGGAGATAGGCTTATTGCGAAATAACCATTATTAGCCGGAATATCCATTCTTATCTCGAAAAAAAAGCGGTCACCGCGGTAATAAGGATCATCCCATAATCCAAAATGAAGGTTCGAAGAAAACTAGTTACAAGTAAGCTAATAACAGTTTTGTGACCACAGAAGGGATACCGCTATTCCGGTCTAGGACGATGGGAACGGCTGGTTCACTTTTAACCTTGGGATGTTTCATACATTATCATACAGTCATAAGCAGTGTAGGTGGTAGCATGCTCGACACAGGGACTTCTCTCTGTCGTCCAGAGAGAAGCCTCCCAGTGGAAACGTAATAGGGGGTTAAATAAAATAACACAATCAGAGCTTGTAAACCGAACATCATGAAAAGGACACTGATTCAGCATTGAGTTCGTTACCAGTAAACTAGCAACCAACGCTGATCTTCCGTCAGCACCAATTTCTCTGACGTTTTTAACCTATTCACAATAATGAATATTAAACATTAATTAATTGACATTATAAATTACATTAACACAAGTCTAAAGCAACTGTGAAAAGCAATAAAAGGCTTATTCAGCATTTGGATCCAGATTCAGTCTTTAGTGGAAAAAGCAGAGGCAAGTAAATGGAAGGCCAGATAACCTCTTTCTCTCCGGATATAATCATTAAAGAACCCGCTGCTCCCAGTTTTCGGACCATAAATAACGTATCAGTAGTCTCGACCGGCCGACTTACGCCCGTACCGCGATAAAGAATATAGGAAAGGAAATGAAAATGTTATGATTAAAGAATTATTAGAACGAAATTTATTAGTCCACACAAGTTACTAAAACAAAAGTTACATTATTTGAACATGGAACTTGAAAAATGTTTTTGTTTTATTTTTCACCTTTCATTTTCTCACCTCTTCAAACCTTCCCTGGACTACTACGAATATTTCAAGCCTAAAACCAAGCCAAAATCGACCTGGCGAGTTTTAGCGAGACAAACGATCAGCAATTGATTTTTATATATAGTTGTAGGACAATATTTACAAAGCTTTTTTTAAATAAAGTTACTTTTTCGCATTACGCCTTCCCATAATAAATCTACAGGCGCTTCTCAGCTATGCGCGTCTATGCTGCAAGATAGTGAAGTCATCGACTATAGATTTATTGTTTTAAACATGCTAAGCGTTGTAGTTTGGCAAAATGCTGTGTTAGCTAAGTGGAACCACACTCGACTTCCATTCCGAAAGCTGTGGCTAAACCCAGCAGTGCCCTTCTATATTTTTTTCTTCAAAAATGTATGTCACTTTTAGTCATTAGCATCAATGTGCTGTTTATAGATTGTCCTTTTACGGTATGTGATATTCATATCTTAGATACAATTTGAGTATTTAATTGTGTCATGTGTGACAATAAATGATCTATCTACCTATACACCAAGCATGGTTAATTAAAACCACATTTATCTCGTCAAGAAAGAAGTCCTTGTGTTGTGGAACGTACGAGGTACTTATAAATTATTATGAGATAGCTATAAGTTGTTGAGACCAATTCTGTACGTACAGAATAGTGACTTTATAAATTATTTTGGGGATTCGTCCCGGACGAATATGACTTAGAATCACAAAATAGTTTATAGTCTGAAATACAGTATGTTTATTATCTGTGCCAATTCATTGTAACCTATGTGTTTGTTATGGCAACAATTATTTATTTCTAAGTAAAATATTTGTCTTATGGCAACTCTCTCGTGCTTCTGGTAAAAAGCTGTTACTAAGTGAGGTCATAACAAATTGTATTTATATTCCTATTATTTATGTATAAATTACATTTAAACCCTTTATAGTTATTCAAAACGAATTTTTGCTCATACAGAAGTTATTATGTATTTACACACAAATAAACATCAAACTCTTCTGCTCAACTTAGCACCAATTCCATAATTCAGTTGCGATTTTGTAGATAATATTTTATTCGCTAGCACACATTCCAGAACTATTCAAATTTTCATATTCGATTCCGAACGCGGTACAAAGCCGCATAGTTCGAGATGAGTCAAATGCCTGTGGAATAGGTATGAGAATGGTATTCCATACTGCATGTTGGGTTCTACTCTTGTGTGATAAGAATATAAGATTACTTATGATAGATAAACGTGTGTGGTGCCGGCCTAAGAATACGACGCCATCATTTCCCGCAGGTGTTATTGAACAGTCTAAGGGATCTAGTTTTATTGTGATAATAACATTTTTGTATATACTTTACGAACCATACTGCCTCCACCAAGCGGTCTGGTGGTAAGCGTGGTGATACCAAATCCAACAAGTCTTGTGAAATTTATTGGGATAATGTAAAGAAATGGGTTTTATTGGGAAAACCCTGGTTATCAAGATTATTTTCAATATTAATGAATTAATATGAAAATTAATGAATTAAGAGCAAAATCACCGTAAATTAATTATAAAAAAACAAATTAGCCTCGACTTGTTTAAGTTTTCACACACAGCTGCGACTATCCACGACGAAATATATAACATGATAAATAACCATAGACAATATATCCCGAGAATCCAACCGTATTTAATAATGGCTTACAAGCCATGCTCGAGCATTGTCGAGATTTTTGCATATCGCCTACATATAATCGTAGTATTGGAGATATTCGGAGATCTCATTCTTCACTGAACCGGCGCTGGAAACGTAAGGCATGGCGGTAATAAAATGACGTGAATTTGATGCAATAACTGAAATATTTCTTTATCTAAGTCATAGGTAAAAATAAATAGACATAAAAGGATTATAATTTTCAGATATATAGCAACCGTATCACAAGCTTTGAGCTTAATAAATAAATAATTTTCCTGTATCAAAGTAGTAAGTATCATAAGTTAATATAGACTAATTATTTTTTAATATTAAAGTCTAAAGAAGTCTGAAGAAAAACCTCGCGGCCTGAAAGTTTATTCACAGTGTTCCAATGAGTTTTCCTTGCAGCATTCAGAACGAGCACAAAAATAACTTTTAATTCCCCCCAATGACAGTTTAAATGCACATTTCAAAACTAAATGAGATTTTCGCGAAAACTTCCAGCATCTAAAATTGAATTTTCAGACGCGTCGGTCCTCAGAATTGAAACTGAAGACGGAAGTTTCTGAATCGCCTTTTGAATCTTATCACACTGAATACAAGACATGAATTAGCTTAGACGTTTTAATCTGATTGCAATGAGTCTTGGTCCAGGTATTTATTTCTCGTCTGCAGTTCTTGGTATAAAACAGGGTAATTTCTGAATTTTATTGTTATGAAACATGCCAAACACGACTATGCCATTTCTCTGAAAGATTTCATACCTCCAGGTATTCAAAACTTTCCTTCGGCGCATTTCCTTTCCTTTCCTTCGTTTATTTAAATCTAAACTAAGAATAAATCTGTAAGGGTTGTCGGTTGGTTGTTGTAACATTTTACCATCAGTTAGCATTTAACAGCCTAAATGCTTGAAAGAATATTGTGTGGGAGCCCGCAGCTCAATTGGCTCTAAACGGATTGACAGGTTCATTCTTTAGACACGACTGACAAAGCTGTGAAGGAATTTGTGTAAGTTGTATCTCTGAGCTGTGGTATAAATAAAATCCTATAGGAAGAAGACGAAAATGTAAAACATTATTTCATTGTTCATGTTTATAAAACTTCAAGTTTTTGATGAGATATATTTTAATAATAACCAGTTTTATTAATATTTTCAATAATCGCTGAAATTTGGTAGTTTACACAAAGGCATGCTGTTGTTTTCAGGTATGTACTCGTAATTCCGTTATTCGTTGTGACAAATCCAATAGGTAGAGATCGGGTAATAAGTAGGTAGGCGATCACACTGCCCAAAAAGTCCGTAAGACTGCCAAATATTACAAACGACACAATTTTTTCAATTCGTACTTCAACAAAATGTCTCCCTAACCTCAGGTAAAACTATCCTAAAGTCAGACAAGCCTAATCTTATCCGGAAAATCGCAAGAACCTACGAAGAAATACGGAAAATTATCCTTACACCTAATTGAATAGCTCGGCCCCGTATAAATCTCCCCGGCCTTAATAAAGATATCCCAGTTTTAGAAGATTCAGAATATATTCAGTTTTATCTGGCGGGTAACAAACGACTGGATTAGGTACCTACATATCTTCCAAAGAATATTCGAAAGGTAGAACCCCGATTTCAAAATGCTAAAGTGGCACGGAGAGAGAGAAGTATCTAGTTAAAGAAACATACCAATTAAGAATGTGACAAGTCAAGAAAGATAAAAGTTAGTAAAGTGTAGACGTGCGCTAAACGTGTCCGCGGCTGGAGTGGAGTTACTCCAACTCCACTTGGCTCCGGACACGTTTCCCGGAGACGTCTCCGCGGAGTCGTTTGGATCCGTCTGGAGTAACAGCTCCTACATGTCCATTGGACCTGTTTGTAGGACACGTTTGCTTCGGATTCAACAAATCAAATTAGAGATATAATTACGTTACTATATTTGCCACTGATTCGTTGAATCCACCGAAACAAACGTGTTCTACTTCAAACAGATCCAACGGACATGTGGAGCTGGAGCCGTTTGCTCAAAACAACTCCGCGGAGTTGTTTTGAGCAAACTACTCCGCGGAGTACTCCGCGGAGTTGTAACAACTCCGCGGAGTAACAACTCCGCGGAGTTGTTTTGAGCAAACGGCTCCACATGTCCGTTGGATCTGTTTGATGTAGGACACGTTTGTTTCGGTGGATTCAACGAATCAGTGGCAAATATAGTAACGTAATTATATCTCTAAGACAAGTACAGTGATTTTAACTTTTTATATCTTACGCAATCTGCACTGCACACATTATTATTATAGCATTATTTAACGGGTATTTATTTCGTGAAAAATAGGTAGGTATATAATAAATAAATAAAATAAATGTTTATTGCAATTACTTAAAGAGTACCTATATTAGGAATATTTTTTTTATTTATTTATTTATTAAGGCAAGGCCAACAGCACACACAACAAAAATTGTTTACAAAATCTTACTCAGACATAAAACATGAAACATGTGCCTATTATAGGCCAGCACAACACTTATAGGAATGACACAAACAACGGACAAAATTAAAAAAATATACAGTAGTATAAGCACAGATAAGAAAGAAAATTTTTTTTTAATATTTATTAGAATTTTAATATTATAAGAATATTTAAAAGGTTTTAATAGCGATCATAACACAACATTCACTAACTAATAAAAGTTATGTTTTTTAAACCACAAAGGTTCTCTAGAGAAATAAATAAACTTTGACTTTGACATAAACCGACCGAGACCTGCGCGACAAACGTGTCCGCGGAGGTGGAGTTGGACTCGGACACGGACACGCCAGAAACACCACTCCCCCGGAGTTGAATGCTTCCACTACTCCGGAGTGGAAGCATTCAACTCCGGGAGTGGAGACGTCTCCAGGAGACGTTTCACTCCGGAGTTACACACCTCTAGTAAAGTGTCTAATTCAAGAAAATATCGTATTTGGGTAGGTAATTGAAGGTTTAGAATGAAGGTTCTAGTCTAGTGGATAAGATTGCCAAGCGTTAGCATAAAGTTGAATTTTCGAGATATTAACACAATAAATTAAGCAAGGAACAAAAGCACGTATTATCTATGGATCTGTAGACCCTAAGAGGTACCTAAATAGATCTACTAGATAATGCTTATTATTTTGTGAAATTAATTAGAGATATGAATTAAAAAATATAATTTGATTCTCCTACGAATTTTAAGTTGTTTCTCCCAGCTATGCTCAAGCTTCTTGACAGAATACCATTCTATAACCAACTTATTCTGCGATAGTCACTATAGGTTGGGGTCTGATTTAGTAACCATTGGGTGACTTCGACTTTACCGTTGTTTTTGGGCGATGATATTTCACCGAGAACCGTAGATTTGAGGATTCATTCGGAATTCATAGGGCAAGATAAAAAGCGCTTTCAAGAGCCTTTACTCTTTATATAAATATTAGAGACTATTTTCAGTGCTTATAGGTCTTTCACCTCTTTTTATCGGCGCCCAAGGATTTAGTCAATTTAATATTTATTGCGAAAGAATCGACTAAGAAAATGGAATTTTCCAAATAGCTTGTGAGACGTTGACACTATCTCATCCATTATGGAAACAATATTATCTATCAATAATCTACACATAACCCAAACTTTGTGAGAGAATTTGTTTAGAATTTGAAGAAAATAAAATTGTTATTTTGTAAAACATGATTGTGTTGATTTTGATCGATAGTAAACTCATAATAAATACCTATAATTATTTGTATGGTTATAGAGAATAAACTCAGCAATACTTACCATTTTACTTATATCAAGCGTGAGAGTGTATTTTAAACTTATTTTTGACGAAAGACGAAGAAGCTGGTCACATCGTCGTCATAATAACTCCATAATAAAGTTATTCATAATCTAATAAAAGATTTTATGAAGACTTACATCGGATATCGGCAGATAATCCTTATTAAAGTTATTTAAGTTATTTAAGTTATTTTAGTTATATTAGTTGTAAGATCAGAATTAAAATAACAAAACCCTAAATTTATATAGGTTACCATAGTAAACCTGGATAAATTTAGGGCTTCAATAGTGTCAAAGTTTTCTGCTACGATCTAAAATAATCAATTTACTTTTGCCTCCGCACAAAATCACGGCACGAATGAAGTTTTAATAAAGCGAAACATAAATTTGCTCCACAGTTTCACACCGAATAAAGACAATAGTTTACAATTTAACTAGGAATTTGTCTTGTTAATGGCTTTGAAGTTCGGAGTTACGATACGATAAACAGTGCGCGCTACTCTGAATTATGGAAAGGTGAATATGTCTAAAGTTTATTGAATTAGGGTGGAAATAAACAGCTGATTTACATACACATTGCGTATGGGTTAGTTAAGCTTAGCGTATATTTTAAATGATTTATAGAAGGTTTTGGTATCAGCACGCTGGTTGGTGATCACATAACGCATTTAAGACTTTTTCATTTATTTATCTACTAGCCGACCGGCGACAGTTTTGCTTGCGTTTTTAAATGTTATCTACATATTACAGTTTATATGTATAACATAAAATTTACTATCCAACACCAAAATATGTATATACCATTTATGTAGTTTATAATGTAGTTTCTCCACAAAACAAATTGAAAGGTTGCTTGACTATGAAACCCTAACTAAAAACGTTATATATTATATAAACTTTCACCAAAGTCAGCGTCGGTGAATTTCATCACACCGAACAAGTTATGACACAATCCAAAATAGCGTTGACGCAAATCTCACGAAAATCAGGGTAAAACGAAAAATCCTGGTGCATAAAATAACTGTGCAATTTCCTTAAGCTTCTACTCGGACGTTGCATAAAACATTTTCGGCAGACCGCCACAAATGCGCCCCCAATATGGCGTCTGCTACATAACATTCTAATGCAGATGGACTCCTTATTCTGAGAGAATTTTAAACTATTTTCCTTTTTTTCAACCATCTAGATCACATGTCTTCAACCCGTGGCCCTCGGAGGCATAGCAAATTATAATATTTTAGTAACAGTAATAACTTCTTATTCACAGTTCCCTTTTTCGCGTTTTCTCTATTAGCGTTATTATCTATTCGCGGATCCAGTCAGTAGGTACATTTAATCGAAATCGGCGTTCTATGACTTAATTTTACCATCTACCCTAGGGGTTTGCGGCCCAATAAAGCCGCTAACTGCAGCAGGTTGTGGCCCCTAGGGCGGTGAAAAATGGATTTTTGGCCCTTGCACCAATAAAGGTTGAAGATGCATGATCTAGATGCTAAGATAGCTTTTTGGCACCAGCCAAATAAATAAATATTGCTGTACAATTCACACAGCAACATCTAGCCCTGTGGCAATCTCGAGGCTTGTGTTACGGGTTTTAGATTTCTGATATCTATACTAATAATAAATAATATGTAAGGTTTTTTAGGTAAATTATATTTGCGATTTTTAGAATTTTTGTCTTTATGTATGTTCCGCAATAACTCTTTAACCAATAATCCGAATTTGATAAAATTTGGTAGATAAACATTTAAAGGTCAGAGACACAGGATAGGCTTATTAATTAAATTCTTGTTTCAGTTATGATAAAACGTGGCCCATACAAACATAATTTAACGCGGACGGAGGCGCTGGGACTAGTCTATACTTATCTATATCTATACTAATACTAATAATAATATTATAAAGAGGAAAGATTTGTTTGTTTGTAATGAATAGGCTCCGAAACTACTGGACCGATTTCAAAAATTCTTTCACCTTTGGAAAGCTACATTATCCCCGAGTAACATAGGCTATAATATAGCAAAGAAAATTGCGGGAAGGTGTAAAACGCGGGCGAAGCCGCAGGGTGGAAAGCTAGTGTTAAATAAAATCATGGTTCTGTTTGTGAACAAACCAGCCTCTTTAGTAGTTCATGTTTTAATAGTTTTGTAACTATCTTCCTTTTATCGTTTTTAACTATTTTGTCTAACAGAATACCGTACCACAGGTGGAAGCAGATTCTACTCTCATTCAAATAAAACATTTTTCAACGTGAAATGTTCGTGAAAAGTTACCCGTGAGAGCCTTCATGTTTGAGAGGGATGCACACAGATCTCAACACGTTTTGGAAAGAGATAGCTGAAAGCTCCGTTAATGAGTACGGAATGTACTCAAATTGGAAGTTTTAGTTCACACCGTGTCTGTGTGGTGTGTCTTTGTGAATGTGGTTTTTGGTCTCTTTCGGGTTAACGTGATATATAATTTATTTGAAATAAAGGTAATGTGTTTCAAATTTTCATGTTATCTTTACGTTTTTAGGATGCTGTACCGAAGCTTGAAAATGACATTTGACTCATATGTCCGTCAATCTACCAGAAGGTCTTGTCAGAGAGATCGTGGATATTATAATTATAAACTCATTAATATTATAAATTGGAAAAAAAATGGATGGATGTTCCATACCAAAAAAAAACGTAATTTAATAAACCTAATAAAAATATGTTTCATAATTCAGAATAATCCGTAGGCTACTTTTACCGTAAGCAATTCTATTATAACTTAAAAAATTAAGTATTGTTAGTACTTTTGCCTATTACATACCACATTGTTCAGAGAGTGAGTTCAGAGAGTGGAGACCCCAGATATTTTTCCGATAGCTGAGTTGGCTCCACTACGGGTACGCAACCCCGAACTACTCCAGCTGTTAATATCATTTATTTACTCTTCCATGATATTAACATCCTAAAACCTCACCTATTATTCTCCTATCATATTCCTCATAAATTCATCCATCTCCTTCCTCTTCCCAATGCCGGCTGATTGCGGCATAGCACAGCCAAGAAGCACAACTAAAATATAGATCATCAATGGGCAGCAGCATCGATGATGCAAATAGTGTGCTCTGCGATCCCCAACCCGCATGCCCAGCGTGGGGATTATGGCAATTTCCCCCATGATGAGTGCAAGAAACTTACGGCCCCCAGTTCCCGGCCGCCCTGCTAGCCCTGGTCATCGTGGTAGCGGCCATGGTAACGGCAGGGTAGGGGGTGCTAGGAATCCCCGGGTTACCTCTGGCTACCTCAACCAACTGACCTTGGCAACGTATAATGGCAGGACATTGAGACTTGACGAGCATCTGACGCAGTTGGAGACAGAGTTAGACAACATAAGATGGCACGTTCTGGGGCTGTGTGAAGTCCGAAGAGAGGGTGAGGACACCATAACCCTAGACTCAGGCCATCTCTTGTACTATCGAGAAGGCGCAAAAACATCACAGGGTGGTGTAGGATTCATTGTCCATAAGCACCTCTCTAACAACGTTGAAGAGATCTCCAGTGTGTCGAACAGGGTAGCATACCTGATTCTTCGCCTTTCTAAGCGCTACGCTATGAAGATAATTCAGGTATATGCACCGACCTCGACACACTCGGACGATGAGGTAGAACAGATGTATGAAGACGTATCCAAGGCCCTTCATAACACCACAAGGGCACACTTCAACGTTGTTATGGGAGATTTCAATGGTAAGGTGGGAGTCCAGGTAGGCGACGAATCTCGGATCGGCCCACATGGATATGGATCTAGGAACCACAGGGGGCAAATGCTAGTTAACTTCCTTGAGAAAGAAGGCCTCTACTTAATGAACTCGTTCTTTGAAAAGAGGCCCCAAAGGAAGTGGACTTGGCAGAGCCCCGACGCTGTGACCAAAAATGAGATTGACTTCATTATGACGGACAAAAAGTATGTATTCAGAGATGTCTCAGTGATCAATAGGTTTAATACCGGGTCTGATCACCGACTTGTCCGAGGCTCTCTGAATATAAACCTGAAGCTTGAAAGAAGCCGTCTGATGAAGTCAACGCTCCGACCAGATCCACTACAGGTGGTAGCCGGTGCCGAGAAATTTCAAAGATTGCTCGGTAACAGATTTGCTGCCTTGGAACCCACCGAAAACATAGACAATGCCCTACAGAATGTGGTCGAGACGTTAACGGAAGAGGGCATGAAGTTCTGCCATAAGCGGCGAAAGAACAAGAAGTCTAAACTTTCAGAAGAGACACTGAAGGCTATGGCAAAAAGACGGGAAACCCCACAAGCGACTTCGTTAGAGAGGGCTGGCCTGAATAAGCAGATTGCTAGGTTGATACGGCGTGACCTTCGGAGCTCCAACACACGTCTGATTGAAGAGGCAATTGAGCGAAACCGAGGGTACAAGGTATTTACCAAGCAACTGGGAAGGAGTCACCTAACGAAGCTAACAACGCGCGATGGTAGGACTGTCTTGTCAAAGCCTGAAATTCTTGCTGAGATTGAGGACTTCTATGGACGACTATACGCTGCACATGCACCTCGCCCGCCGCGTTCCGATCACGATTCCAGAGCCACCCTAACTCGCCACTCTACCGACGAACTGCCAGAAATCAGTACAGACGAGATTGTGATGGCATTAAGACAGCTTAAAAATGGAAAAGCCCCAGGTGAAGATGGAGTTACTTCAGAACTTTTGAGGGCGGGGGGGACTCCTGTGTTACAGGAACTCCAAGCCCTCTTTAACACCACTCTTCACCTCGGGAGAACTCCTAAGGCGTGGAATGAGAGTCTGGTGGTTCTGTTTTTCAAGAAGGGCGACAAGACCCTTCTTAAAAATTATAGACCCATCTCACTCTTGAGCCACGTCTATAAGCTGTTCTCGAGGGTCATAACAAACCGTCTGGCAAGAAGACTCGACGAGTTTCAACCTCCAGAACAAGCCGGGTTTCGAGGAGGATTTGGCACTATCGACCACATACACACAGTGAGGCAGGTAATACAGAAGTCAGAGGAGTATAATCTGCCCCTGTGTCTAGCGTTTGTGGATTATGAGAAGGCCTTTGACTCCGTTGAAACCTGGGCGGTACTGGAATCCTTACAGCGATGTCAAGTAGACTATCGTTATATCGAGGTGCTGAGATGTCTTTATAATGCTGCAACTATGAATGTCCAAGTACAGGGCCAGAAGTCAAATCCCATCCAATTGCGCAGAGGTGTGAGACAGGGTGATGTCATATCACCGAAACTGTTCACTTGCGCATTGGAGGATATGTTTAAGACTCTGGACTGGAAAGAAAAGGGCATTAACATAAACGGCGAATACATCTCACACCTTCGATTCGCAGATGACATAGTCTTAATGGCGGATTCGCTGGAGGAGTTGACTCGAATGTTAAGCGACCTGGCTTTGGCCTCGGGACGAATTGGTCTTCGCATGAATTTGGATAAAACCAAAGTCATGCTGAACGACCAAGTTGTCCCAAGGCCCTTAATCGTAAGCGGCTTTCCTATCGAAATTGTTTCCGAATATACCTATCTTGGACAGATCATACAAGTAGGTAAAAACAATTTTGATAGGGAGGCCCGCAGAAGGATTCAGCTAGGTTGGGCGGCATTCGGTAAACTTAGTCGAGTCTTTTCGTCATCCATCCCCCAGTGCTTAAAGACGAAAGTCTTTAACCAGTGCGTCCTACCGGTTATGACCTACGCTGCCGAGACGTGGACACTCACAGTACGGCTAGTCCACCAATTTAAAGTCGCTCAGCGAGCTATGGAAAGAGCTATGCTCGGAGTTTCTTTGAGGGATATGATCCGAAACGAGAATATCCGTCACAGAACCAAAGTAACCGACATAGCTCATAGAATTAGTAAGTTGAAGTGGCAGTGGGCTGGCCATATCTGCCGAAGAACCGACAACCGTTGGGGTAAACGCGTTCTTGAGTGGAGACCGCGACTAGGTAAGCGTAGTGTAGGACGCCCTCCGGCTAGATGGGATGACGACTTGCGCAAGACTGCTGGCAGATGTTGGATGCGTCAAACCGAAAACAGGGCGCATTGGCGCTCACTAGGGGAGGCCTATGTCCAGCAGTGGACAAATATTGGCTGATGATGATGATGATGATACCACATTGTAACAAGGCGGTCAAGTGTGTGCTTGGACCACGAAAAAGTTTTGTCTCACCGTGGGACATCGCAGTAGGACCATGGTTCCGTAGTGGTTATTTAATATTAATAACAGGTAACCATTCACAAATCATGTATCTGTCATTATAAGCCCCAAAACTATCTTATTCACCCATATAGCTACCATTCGAATCCAAAATCCACTAAAATATAAAATAAACTACAATTTTATGACCCAAAAAAATCAAACAGCTTCAAAATTCAACCTAAAGCCATCGATATATATAGAAGTTATAACTTATCAAATCCTTTCTAAACTTCTTTACCGGTGACAAAAATGCCTGAATAACTAGTCATAGGATTTTCAGTTTTATGTAAATTGTGTGAAGGGTTTAAACCATGAAAATAAAATTTGTCGGATAACGGATGACAATAGTACCAATCGAGACGATTCATGAATAAATGTATGAATGGTTTTCGAATAGTTCTCGAACCCAGTCGAGGAGTATGAAAATATTGTTGGTTAAATAATTTATTTGTCGGCGAAGCAAAGGTATAGTACAAAAGTTTCAAAAGGTGAGGGATGGAATAAGAATAGTTTTTGGTTTCAGGGTTCCGTACCCGAGGGTTGAAAGTCCCTTTTAATACTGTACCTTCGCTGTCCGTCCGTCTGTCAGAGGGATTATCTTATGAACTGGATATAGCTAGAGAGCTTAAGTTTTAGCGAAAATGCAAGTTTTTTCTTTCACTATTAAAATTATTAAAAAAATGGTACTTTGAAACAAAAACCATTGTTAATATAACTTACCTCTTGATCCAAAATACCTAAGTCTAGAAGTACTAGTGTCCACTTGGCCAGCATGGTGAATAAAGACATAATCTCTCTCGTCAATAGATCCTTGTGTCACAGCAGTGGGTGATTATGCTAGGTACTATATACCTCAGAAATATCTATTAAAAAGCAAGTTTACTCTAGGGAACATGACCAACTTATTGATATATTCGTAAGACGGTTTTTATTGAGAGGCTTCATATTCCAATGACGTTTTAGAAATGTATAGAACCGTTGAGTTACGTTGTTATAAAGTTAGACTCAAGTGGATTTTCTTGGGGTTCATGTTTCATTTTAGATTACCATTACCAACAAAAGGGACCATTCGGAATGTGACAGGGACAAGTTAAGAATTCAATGTCGTCTATTCTGTTTGTGTGTGAAATAACTTTTGATATAGAAGGAGCACACTCGAATTTCATTACGATGGTCGTAGGTTCAAACTCGCCACAATCCTCTGAATAATTCTTGAAGAATGTATGTGCTTTGAAAACACCTCCCCCTAACGGTGAAGGCAAACATCGTAAGGAAACTGGCATGTTCTGAGAACTGTGACAGGACATGAATGTGTCATTCACCAACCCACCTTTGGCGTCAAATATTTCGGATACCGTATAACTTTGTGATTAGATCACTGAACACTTTTTGTTTGAAATTTACTCATCGAAAAAATAAAGACCGGAAATCTTTTTTTTATTATTTCAAGACTCGCTTAACAGAACATATCCAAAAGTGTTACTTCACGCCTAATTTCACATTCGCTCAAACTCCAAAGAATTATTTCAATAAATTTCACCAATCAAACAATTTCTAACATTAATCACCCAACTTTCCAACACATCAATACGGACGTTATGAGAATTGGGTGAAATGTGCTCCCTCTGTTGAATATTTGATGAATTTCTCGCTGGCTTAGGCCTATATGTTTTGTACTGTTTGCCGAGCTTGCCACAAGCCTATTGCAGTACAAGACAAACATAGGGTAAACGAAGAGGGAACATTACACCTGAGATGGCTATTAATGTATCGTAATTTACCTTGAAGCTTTTAAAGAAAACTCCTTGAACACTTACACCCATATTCTTAGTCGTGTCCTCCAGATTTTCTCGACTCGAATCAACCTTACTTGAGCAAATTCGTATTCTCAGTTGCAAAAACGTCCTCCACTCGAGGTTCTTTTCGGCTCACCTCGAGTTCGAGGTAAAGTGGAAACCGTCAAACGTAAGGTACCTCATTACCAACCTTGAAACTCGAGGAAGACCATCCAAGACGATCAACGATTGTTTATTTGTTTGATTTTTCGATAAATATGAGTGATGTTTGGACTTAAAAGAGTTTTTTAATTATTTAGACGGCAATCCATACTTTTTTCCTGGCCGTAGATATTTAGGAGGATGAGTCGAGGAACCACTCCAAACTTGAGCTTTGTGAATAAGAATACCGATTTCAAGGTAATTCTTGAGGTAAACTCCAAACCTCAAGGACCGAGTTTGAGTGGAGGAATATTATGAGGAAACGACTGAGAATATGGGTGTAAGAATGTAATAAACGAGAATATGGATGGATGGATAGATGCATAAGAGCCGTGTTGGCTAAGTGGGAGCACACTCTACATTCAATCCGAGGGACGTGGGTTCAAACCCCGCCGAGCAACTCTGATTTTTTCTTCTTGGAATATTATTTGTCTTTTTTTGTTTTGATAGCTACCTACTATTTAGGTAGGTACACCACTCCATGATTCAATAGTTCCTATCCATCTAAAGGTTGTCTGGAAGAGATCTATATAGCTTTTAGCGATAAGGCTTCCGTACAAATTTAAAATTAAATCCTACGTACAAATTTAAAATTACGTGAAAAATATGAGGCAACTTAATTATATTGAAAAACGTGTTATTAATCCATCTAAATCATTAAAATTTGTCAACAGTGTGTTTTTTGTTAAAAAAAAATTTAAGTTCTAACAAGCTTAATTTATCAAGCCTGATAAAATCGATTTCAATCAAATTAGTTTCGACATTATTGGTAGAATCTCTTTGAAATTCTGCTTAGTTGCTAATTAACAAATACCTTCAATTTCTAATTGGTATCGATTTCATTAATAGTATATTCAAAGATGTCTACAAACTTTAAACACTTGTACTAAAACTAAGTTAGTTATTCTTGTAATAAAGTCGTTTAATAATTCTATTAGCCAACCCCTTTAAGTAGGTACTACAAGTTCATTAAAATTTATTTACAAATTAAACAGTAAGGTGAAATAGAAAGTCTATAAATAAATAAATGTTAATCTATATTCTGTGACATCAAACGATAAACTTAAAGCGGAAAAGTTCACGACAACGCTCGTGAAACTGATCTTCAATAGAATATCAGGTTTAAAAACCATATTGAGAGACTTTAGTTGACAGTAATGTGACTAAAGTAAAGTTTGGATCTTTTATACAGGGCGTCCCACGGCCATGCCACATGGAGGGAAAGTACCTTAAATATTGTAGATTGAACATTTTACTGAAAGAAGACATTATTTGAATTTAAAAAACAATTTAAACTGCATTCATAGATATTTCAATAATTACATGGTTGAACCGGGAATCGAACCCGTTACACGAAAAAAATAATTTTCCTGTAGCTTTATCATACCGATCAAAAGGCTTCATCATAAGGATTTTTTTTGCTAACTAACATAGTGTCAGAAATAAAAGGAAGACCATGAATTTTAACATTTAATGTGAAATATAGTTCAGAAATGCTGGCATTGCCGTAAAAACAAACAACTGACAATCACCACTTGAAAAGTACGCATCATTTCCCTATTATAATGCACTTAGCATTTTGTGTTAAAAATGTTAAAATGAATGGTCTTCCTGTTAAGGCTTAGAACCAGGAAAAGGGCATAGAATACTTACAATTACTTTTACAGTAAAAAAATCTATATTATTATCTATATATAAAAGAAAAGTCGAGTCAGATACAATATTTATTACTCAAAAACGGCTAAATTGATTGGGCTTAAAATAATTGGGAGGTGGCTCAGTCATGAGAAGGACATAGGATTCTTCACAAGGAGAAAATAATATCCTTTCGCAGGAAAATGTATTATACATTTTATAATCTATATATAATTTAGGAACAAACGAACATCATTTAGAAACTTTCACACAATTAACCAGCTCAACTTTAACACTGACCACAGAATGATAAGAACCTCACTTTCTATAAATCGAGTAAAAAATAGATACATACCTAACAAATCCAAAAATGTGCTCCCATTCAATACTAACAATGATATGCTACTTCAAAACTTAAACTCTTCATTGAACAAACCAGGAGACAAAACTAATAGATCAGTACAAGAAACATACGAAAATATACTGCACATACTAAAAAAAGAGGTCAAACAATCAAATAAACAAAAGGAAACTACATTATCAATGAAAACAAAACAACTTATAAGTGAAAGAAAGGAACTAATAAAGAAGACAAAATCCAAAGAAACACGCATCAAAATATCTGAAATCAGCAAGAAAATAAACGAAAACATACGGCACGATATTAAAATTAAAAGAAATAAAACCCTTAAAACTTTCATTGAAAAGACCGGAGGAGTGAAGAAAGCTCTGAAGGAACTCGACCGCAAGAAGATGTGGCTGCCAAACCTAAAAAGCACGAAGGGAAGCACCACTAATAAGAGACGTGAAATCATAAAGATAGCCACCAATAAGTAATGTTACTAGGTATGCCAAATCGCTTGAAATGTTGTATCAGTAAAGCCTGCGTGTATACAAATACACTAGTTTTTGTTTAGTTAAAAAGTACCTAGTAGTTTTGATTTTATAGGCATTCAAAGTTTCGAAAAGCGCTTGTGACGTCATAGTTTAACGTCGCGCGGGCCACGGCCCGCTTAGTATCAAGTCGCCAGCAGATTATAGTAGTAGTGCAATAGCTTGCGCAGTATTTTGTTGTTTTCGTCCGCGTATTAAGTTAATAGTTTAATAGTAGTACTTAAATATTATTCGATTTATAAAATGGATGAAGATAACTCAAATAGTAGAAGTACCTACCTACCATTAAACTTTGACGTTAAGACAATATTACCTATATGTATTAAAGTTTTGTTGCTATTGGTATTTATCTATATACTATAGGTAGGTACCGCTGTTCTTAGTAAATTTAAATAAACAATATTGATTTATTGCAAACTAGCTTCTTAGTAAATTTAAATGAACAATACATTGATTTATTGCAAACGAGTACACTTCTTATCAATCAACATCTAGAACTATACATTTTCTTAGGATTAAAAGTAGCCTATGTGTTATTCTAGACTTCGTCCAGATCCGTTCAGTAGTTTTTTCGTGAAAGATATCAAACACACCCACTCACTTTCGCATTTATACTATTCGTAGGAAGTAGGATAGATACTTAGGATGTAAATGTAGTAGCTTGAACGTTACAGATGTACTAAACCTATTTTTTTAGGGTTCCGTAGCCAAATGGCAAAAACGGAACCCTTATAGATTCGTTATGTCCGTCCGTCCGTCCGTCCATCCGTCCGTCCGTCCGTCCGTCCGTATGTCACAGCCGTTTTTCTCCGAAACTATTAGAGCTATAAAGCTGAAATATGGTAAGTAGATGTATTCCGTGAACCGTACTAAGATTTCATAAAAAAATTGAAAAAAAAAAATTACATTTGGGGGCCCCATACATAGGACTGAAACTTAAAAACGTTTTTTAATCGGACCCATACGTGTGGGTTATCGATGAATAGGTCTTTAAAAATCATAACAATATTTCTAAAACCATTTAATTTTAAACTCAATAGTTTGGACGTGAGACTCTTCCAAAGTGCAAAACAGAGTGTCCCCCCCTCCTCTAGTTTCTTAAATAAGAAGATGATAAATCTAGAAAAAATATATATTGTACATAACCATAAAAACTAACAACGAAAATTGGTTTGAACGAAATCTATGTAGTAGTTTTTTTATAGTACGTCATAAACTATTTCATATAAACAATTACTGCGGAAGCCTACATGGGCGAGTCCGACTCGCACTTGGCCACTTTTATTTGTATTTATTTTACTTACAATATGCGTGAGGCCGTTTATTTTGATTTAAAACTTGTTTATGCGCTTCTATACACTTATCTATACGAATCTATACTTAATATTATAAAGCGGAAGAGTTTGATTGTTTGTTTGATTGTTTGTTTGATTGTTTGTTTGTTTTTTAATATCAGGAACCGCTGGTCCGATTTCAAAAATTCTTCCAGTGTTGGATAGTCCATTTATCGAGGAAGGTTATAAGCTATATTACATTTTCAAAAAAAGTAGGGATCCGCACGGAAAACCCAAATATGTCACCCAAGATGTAAAAAAAAAATCTTATATCGCATGCGCTGCGAAAAGTATTCATTTTAGAAATATACAATGTACTACAATTTTGTAGAACACATTAATATCTACAAAAAATGTCGCGACAGCATATTTCTAACTATTATAGTTACGTCACAATAACAAGCGAATGCAAGCGGACTGAGTGAACCAGACTGATCGTGCTAAACTATGACGTCACACCGTAACCGGCGGCTCGCGTCGTACGGTTACAACTTGTTTTACTTCTAAATCGGAAACTAATTGATGTATCGAAGTAATTCTTTCACTAGTATTTTTTATATTTGACATAGAATATGGAGTGCTATTCATCAAAATTAGGTAACATTATCAATTATTATCGAGAACTATATCAGAAACAAACAGATACAACCTCATCATTAGCAGGAAAATACGATCAAATAACAACAGGAATATCAGTGCCAACTATTCTTCAATTAGAAGTTAAAAGAGCGATAAACACACTCAAACTGGATAAAGCACCAGGTCCAGATCTAATATCCAATGAGTTACTAAAATATACAGCTCCAGTGATTACTCCGAAACTAACTGATCTATTTAACGATATCTTAGAAACTGAAAATATTCCTATTGAATGGACGAAATCAACAATAATACTAATACACAAAAAAGGAGATAAAGGAAATATAAGTAATTACAGACCTATAAGTCTAATGTCTAATATTTACAAAGCTTTCTCAAAAATAATACTATCAAGAATTACAGGCACGCTCGATGAAAACCAACCCAAAGAACAGGCTGGTTTCCGAAGTAATTTTTCAACAATAGACCATATCCACGTATTGAGACAGATACTTCAAAAGTATAAAGAATACAACAAAGTGTACTACCTTGGATTTGTAGATTTCAATAAAGCTTTTGATTCATTAGATCACAATAGCATCTGGAAGGCACTACAAAGTCAGGGGGTCGATAACAAGTACATTAGGATACTAAAAAACATTTACTTAAAGAGCACGGCCAAAATCAAAATGGATAGAATTGGGGAAGAATTTCCTATCGAAAGAGGTGTAAGGCAAGGTGACCCGATTTCACCGAAACTTTTCTCCGCAGTAATGGAAATGTTATTCAGAAATCTAGACTGGGAGGAAAACGGTCTAAACATTAACGGCAAAAAACTCAACCATCTACGCTTCGCAGATGATATTATACTTTTCTCAGAAGACCCAGAAAACTTACAAGAAATGCTACAACAAATGTCGAATGAAAGTGCCAAAGTAGGACTGACAATGAATATACAAAAACAAAAGTAATGACTAACTCAATCGAAAAAGACATCGAAATGAATGGCAGGAGAATAGAGTATGTGAAGGAGTATGTATATCTCGGTCAGCTAATATCCACAACAGATACAATGCAAAAAGAGCTAGACAGAAGGATAGCTAATACTTGGAAAAGGTTTTGGTCTCTGAGCGAGATTATGAAAAACAGGGACATGCCCATGAAAGCCAAGAGGAAAGTATTCAACACATGCATTCTCCCATGCCTATCATATGGTTGTCAGACCTGGTCATTAACTGAAAAACAACTTAAAAAGCTACAAGTTTGCCAGAATGGAATGGAAAGGAATATTACTGGAGTTAAAGTGAAAGACAGAGTAAGATTACAAACTATAAAAAACAAAACGAAATTTAAAAACATCTACAACACTTGCAAGCGCTTGAAATGGAAATGGACAGGGCACATACTACGTGAAAAAAGGGAAAAATGGACAAGAATAGTGACTGAATGGTATCCCCGTAACTGCAAAAGGAACAAAGGTAGACAAATAAAAAGATGGGAAGACGAAATCAAAAAGTTAGCCGGCCCAGATTGGACACGCAGCGCCAAAGACCGCACATTGTGGAAAGAACTAGAGGAGGCCTTTGTCGAGAGACAAGCTGTAAAGGAATAAACTCAAAATTTAGTTTAGTTTAGTTAGTATCTATCATGTTATGTAAGTACAGAAATAAAGGCTCTTTTTATTTTTTTATTTATTTTTATTTTATATTATAATTTAGGGTTTTAACAGATAGGAGCGGTCATGCGGTCAAGCGTTCAAGCGATCAGTTTTGCGTTCTTTGTATAAATATACTCACACAGGAGGCACAAATTGATCTTAAATAGAGTAAAAACTAATAAAAAAAACTCGCATTAATAACCTAAGGATAGACTGACTACGGCGGAAAAAAACTACATTTTTATTAATAATAATTTCAAATATTATTAGAAAATCATGTAAAACAGATCTTTTCTCCTAAATATAACTACAACTCGTGTGTTATTAGATCTAAGTCGCATTTTTATTAACATTCAGATATCTTTTTTACATTTATTTTATTATTTTATCAACTGTGTTCTGTGTTTTATGAGGATCTTAGCCCAGGGGATCGACCAGTTGGTAGATTTAGCGTCTGACAGATCTTTATGACTTTCTCTGCTACCTCGACTAAAATAGTATAATATATTATAAAGGTGAAAGTACCTATTACAGAACAACATCTACTATTAGGGATGAATTATATTAGACCGGGGCGGGGCCGGGCCGGGGCGGGACCGTGGCCAGTTTCTATTACACCGGCCCGGACGGGACAAGGATCATACACGGTGTAATGTAAACTGCTTCATATAAAATGTATGTAACGTGGCCCGACCGGGCCCCGGTCGGGCCACGGTCACGCCCCGGCCCGGCCCCGTCCCGGTCTAATATAATTCATCCCTTAATGTTAACCCTAATTAAATTATAATAATAATAGAATATAGCGTATTATTATTAATTAATTAGGATTAGGAAAAAGGTTTAACACCCAACAAGGTGGATAGATAATCTGGTTAAGGCGGTTGGCTCGCGCCGCGAGCGACCGTAATAACTGGAAATCATATAGGGAGGCCTATGTCCAGCATTGTGTAGTTGTCTAAGAATAGTACCACCCATCTCTACCCGATCAGTAAAAGTCGCACAATGTATCTCAGACCAAATCAATAGTTGTAGAACTTACTGGCTTTTAGACAAAAATGCGCACTAAAGTGCATTTTGGTAATGCACTTTAGTGAATAATATTTAAAACAGGCACATCCGCAAACACCAGATAGTTTCCTGAAAACATGTTTTCGATACCACCATCCATTCCTTTTCTATGACGAAAAAACTGAAATAATACTGTTCCTACGCGTGTTCAGTCTCAAATAAATATGAATTTATTATAATAACGTGTATGTAGGTTTGCTCAAACAATAATTTCGTAAAGGAAAAACCAAATTGTATTATTTACCATCATAAAAGTAACGTTAACTTTTTCCGCGTACGTTGTAAGCCTTAGCAAAAATAAACAAAGATACGATTCGCAACTTCATACTAAATAAATAACATTGTAGGTTTTTAGGTGAAATATTTTCGAGCAGAATCGAATAGTCAGAGAATTGAAATGATGTAGATGAGAAATGCTATTCCAAGTAAGTAAGTATGACATTTTTTATGTAATTCATTTGTTATCATTGATTTGTCTAAGATTTGTATTATGAAAACTAAAGAAAATATCTTAATATTTATATGACTATAAAAGTGTCGATGTGGCCGAAGATAGATCGCAAGTGTCTAGAGGGTTACTTAGGCCTGGAAATCATTTTTTTTTACTAATCGAGCTCATTTGTGGGTGTTAGTCGACTATACGTATGTCCCTACGACTATATCTTATGACTAATCTACCTTGTTATAGGTCCGGTGATCGGATAAGACGCCGAGTCGCGATACAAAGAGTCGCATAAATCAGAGTAGCGGACAGTTCGGCGATCACTCATTCAGATGAATGTCCCGAGGGAATCAGGGCTGATAAACAAGGTTATTTTCTGAATATATTTCCTTATGAGCCTTTGAAGTTTGGGGATTTTTAATAATTGGTTTGGTTTGGACTGTTTGATTTCGGTTTCTATTTTTAAAATATCTGTCAGTTTTTAACATATTTATCTATTTATAAGCATTGTGGTAAATATTAACATTATTTATTTATTTGAAGGACATGACATGATGTGTCAAAGGATTCGTTTATCAGAAGACGGGTACCTAACTGTGTCGTTCTGTAAAGGATTCTATAAATTTACTGTGATTACCAATTAACTCGACTGATTATATCAAAATTACTCTGAAAAAAGCATAAATATGAAACACAGTGAAAAAATATGAACCGTTTCTGAAAGTAATTAACTAACTTCTCAAACAATCAAATCCACGAATTCTTTCAAAGACAATGTAACTGAAAGACAATGTTACCAACTTTAAACGAGTATAAAATTTCCCTCTAAAGATGAACCGCAGTGAAAATCTCCCTAAACAGTGGAGTATTAAATTTAATGAAAACACGAAGTTTCGTTCCTTTTAAGTATTCAGTCAAGCGAGCTTCGAGTACCTACGTGTGGTTCTCCATAATTTATTTCAGCCTTCTTTATGGGCTTTGCTCAGCAAGGCTTTAAATGCGATTTAAGTAGGACGTGCAGCTTACGAAATTGCTTTTACTTGCTAACATGATGTTTTCATTGTTTAAAATTGTGGTGGGATTATTACAGTGTAATTCTCTTCAGGAATAATGGGAAATAAAAATAATACGGGAAATTCAGGCAGTTGTTTTATCTACATAACAGTGAAGATATACGAAGTTGGAAATTACTAAACTGCTTTGAAAAAAATAACCGGAGATCTCGGTTTATAGCAACGGGAATTACTCGTATCACGTATTTACAATCGTCGAATCGTAGAGAGTGTTTAACGCCTATGTGAATACGTAATTGCCGTTGTTATAAAATGAATAGTGTAATCCACGAAAATTTCGAAAGTGAAACAACTGGAAACTGGAAATAAATAATTAATATTCATTAAACACACACGTAATAATTTAATACACATTTTCTAATATATTTGAAGCTATCTCGTGAAAATATAAGTCAAGATTTAATAAGGAAAATCCACATGAATTGAATTTATTAGCTCATCAAAAATCGCAGTAAAAGAAAGCTCTCAACAATAGAATACTAATAAACTTGTACATGGCTCAAATCTTTCTGCGCCTAAAAAAATGCAAATCATCTCACAAAAAAGGTTCTACTAAATCAGATAAAGAAGTAAAATAACAAACATACTTTGCAACTAAATTAACAACTTCATCGGGTTCAAGCTTCTCGATTGACACTTAAAAGTTTCCTGCGTTTTATGAGGGTGTTTACGGAATCCTAAAAGAGCTGGGTCGTCTATTGTTCCTTTGCAAAAATTCTGTGCGGTTGAAACATGGTGTGTGCTTTGGCAAGTCTCAAAGATGTTTGTTTGGAAAGAACTTTTTTAAGTTTCAGGATGGCTGTTTTTGGGACTCTTAGGCTTTTTGTATCCTTGTTTTAAATGAAAATTTTAGCAGCTTTTTATTCTATATATTATAGTAATAAAATTGATTGTTGATTAATAAAATACTCAAATTGAGGCACAATTTAGCCACCTTTTTGATATTAAGAGCAATTATTTGACTTATTGAGCTAAAATATTAACGTTAATAATAATTAAACTAAGTAGGTAAGGACTCTCAATATTCTTAACAGATTGTTACTAGTATGGCCACTTTATTAGTGCGTTTAGGACACATGTCAGTTTGACACGTTAGTGATGGGCACAACATAATGAGTTCGTAACCGTTCCTCCAAAATAAACCGCCGTGTTATTTTTAAGATTATTTTCGTTTTAAATTGGCGGAATCATTTAATATTTATATTTTAGTAATTTAAGTGGAAACCGACTGTTTTAGCGTCACAAAATGACGTCCCATAACGCCATTTGGGTTTATTATTTTAAACCTAAATATAAAAATGCTACTTTCTTTCGCGCAATCGGTTTGGTCGTAGTTTTATTTTTATATCTAATAAAATTTTATAGTCCATTATTTTCAATTTCTTAAACGTATTATTTTTTAAAAATAACTGTAACAGATAACGATACTGTTGCTGCATGTTATTTTTAGCACAGCACTACCTACAAATATAAAGCACTGACATAACCTTGTAATAGCGCAATATAGATTTAGAAAAATATTGTTTACCAAGTTATTTTACACTCAGTTTGGCACAAAATTATTAGATTCATTGATTATTGATATAATAATGTAGATTTAATGCTCATCAATTGTTAAAACGGTAAACAAACAGCAAAAATATTTTAATCGTAACTGCAACGCCATTACAAAGTTACATTGTCAGTTCAATCGCGATGTGTCAGGAACGCACTGTTATAGCGGCGGAACCATAATACCTAATCTTAATAATCCTTAGCAGCGCCATCTATTAAGATAAACAAAGATTAATCTGGCCACATCGACATTGTTATGCCCGTCGTGTCTTGAGCAATAAAGTATAGCGATGTTACAGTCTATTTGGAAACAGTTAGGTTATACAGATTATTACAGAGAAAATATAAAGCTACATGCTTACGGTTTGCATTTAGACAGTGCGCAACAAAATCTTGTTCATTTTATTACAAATAGTTTGTTACAAAGGAGGATTTTGTTACAAAGGAGTTAAAACACTCTCGACGTTTCGATAACAACAAGAGACTTTTTCATGAGGAGTGAGTACTCTATGCTCGCGCGCGCGTGAGATATCACACCGCTATAAAATTAATGGTGTAACTCACTGTTTGTATAATAATATGATAATGAAGGGAATTTATTAGGCATTCCTAGTACCTATGATCATTATCTCATAACAGCATTTTAAAAATGACACAAAGGCGTATTAAGTTTTAACAAATTGGTTATTTAACTCTCGTGCAAATCAGTCTGTAGATAAGGCAAGGCCCATGTGGTACCTACAGATGATAAAAGTATATCAGTTATCTAGTAAGTAGCTGCGGTTACCCGTGACATGACTGTCTAAAGCCTTGAAACTGCGATATATAGGCTACTGCGTCTGAAAACAGTTGGCGAATAAATAGTTTTTCTTTTTTTATGGAAATAAGCCGTTTGCGACACAAAAGGCTTCTTGAGCGAGCATTCAAGATCTTAAATGTATATCTGAATATTTTGTTACTTGATACAATAAGAAATAATAATCCTTTTACAAAAACTACAGGTATTGTTTGTCTTCTATACTTAAATCCTATAATGGGTTCTTTTGGGGCGTCCTGTACCTTAAAGTGGGTTGTAATATCAGTTGTAATTATGCTGAAGTTTTCACATAAATGCTATTATCATAGGTAATTGCTCAAAATTAACCAACCACAAAAACAAAACCTTAGGGAATGCACCAGTTTTAAATAAAAAAGAATCCTCGATTCAATTGACCTTACTTTTATTATTATAGTTAAGGTTTTTAAATATTAGAAAATGGTATAAGAAAATTACAAGATCATAACGTAAGCCTTGTCCTCGAGTGAAATTCCATTATCGTTTTCATATATTAGTAATACATAAATATATTTATATTGGTTAACATATTCGGAATTTCTGAGAAATCACAACTCAATGAGACAACCACGACTTTAGTCTATTACATAATTAAAAACCATATTGAATATAGGCAAAGAAACTAATAAAAAAACAAGAAATTAAAGTTACTTTCGTCAGCACCGAACCCCGAAAGCCGTCGAAACTTTGTGATTTATCGTCTCGTTACGGAACTATTAATTCAGGACTTATCAGTTATCGATAGTTCTGATGACAGCCTTGAGAGGAATACCCTTAGGTTTTTCTATTATTTAGATCCCAGATTATACGAGAAAGTTATTGAAATCTATTGGAAATTATATTACGAAAGGATTTCTGTCTTTACTTTGAATTAAAATACTAGCCCGCTATGTTCTGTGAACTAACCGATCCGCCAACAGCTTCGCTTGCTTTTTATAAATTATCTACATACTTATAGTTTATTTAATATATCCTTTAGCATTTCTCGATAAATACAAATCGATAGATCAAAATAGATCCAAATCTGAAAGAATGGTTTAAAATCAGATCCAGAGTTTCGTTCAAACAAGCAAACAATAAAAAAACTTTTCAGCTCTGTAGTATGAGATAAACCATTATTTAAATGTTTTTGGGTTTCCCGATATCTCTTCACTGTTTCGAGCGAATAGCATTTTACCCGATTCATGTTCAAATATTGTCAAAAACAAATATATAGATTATATTATTATAGATTAAAAACAATAATTAAAAAAAATGGTATAAAAAGTTTTACAGTGGTCAAAAAAACACCCTTCAGTTTAAATAAGCTAACCTCAGCATTTCACATTTAACGTTAAATGGTAATGTATGGTGGATTCATAAACTTTTTATGCCCCACATAAATATGGAAAAGGGTTGAGAAGGTAAAGCGTCTCAAGTGCGATTGTGAATATAAAAATGAGTTTCTGTACGAGTAGGGAATTTATGCTCGCTTGCCGTGCTTGTTGGAATTCACACTAATGAGGCCCTTCACATGAATAATGTTTGGTGGAAATATGTAAGTTGATAATTGACCAAACGCGAACATTGACCGTTATAACTGCTTAAATACTTATATCATCATTATCACCACTATTTACGTTCTCACTGCTTGGACACCGGGACTTTTCTATTGACGAGAGAGATTAGGCCCTAATTCAGCAACCCAAGACCTAACGCATGACTTAGGATGTCAGTGCCTGATAAAAATAAAATACAGGTGCAGAAATATTATAAAACGTACACACTCATATTCACAAACTTAATTTAAATCTTCAGAGCATAAAAATATTATTATAAAATTAAGGCCTAATCTCTCTCGTCAATAGAAATTGTTAACATAAATAAAAAAAAATGGAACAGGGATACATTTGAAAACGCAAAGGGTAGCATTGTTTCTATAACTTTTAAACTGAAGATCAACATTTTCACGGGATTGGAACAATATTCGTTTGTAACCCGATGAAAATCCTTTTGAAATACCTATAAAATTCAACGAAAGAACTCAAAACCAACTCAAAGCCTCGGAAACTTGAGCAATTGGAGTGTAAATAACACCTTGTCAAAGTAAACTTGTGTGGGGCTACGCATTCAAATCACACGCCGTCGTTCAAGCTTAGATTTGCACGCAGAGTTCCGTGGAATTTGTTTTTTTACTTGTAAGTTGGAGTTTTTTGTGCTTTTCAACCGACTGACTGTAAAATAGGAGGAGTTTCCATTGATGTCTAATACTAGAATGTAATGTGATGGATTTATAAGGCCTTATTAAAGACCCTTTCCCATTTTTAAACGTAAAAAAATCAAAAACTTTGATTTTGCGGAGAATATAAATTAAAGCGGTTGCATGCAGGTTAATCATGCTACCTTTTGAACAATATTCTTGCATAAATGACTTTTACAGTCATTTTCCGGTACATTAGGACAGTTATGTGGTGAGCCAATCACAATAACTTTTAAAGGAAGCTCGATTTGAACAGCGTTATTCTACTAATGTGAATAACGCTGTTCAAATTAGAGACTTACTATAACAACCAATATACGGCGATATAATAGAGGCGGGTTGGTGATCGCAGTAAGTAAGTAAGTATACAAAATGACGCTGATCATATTAATAAAGTCAATAAACCGTTTTAATATAAGACTTTATAAGATATTATCTATAGTAGTAGAATTAATAAGGAACTCTAAAAGTTATGTCACGTTTGGGCGGCACAAACCTAAATCCAGGCCATTTAAAGTTTTTGATTTATCTGTGGATTCGCTCGTTTGTTTTGTGCGTAGCCCCTGCGTACCACACTGGCCCTCACTTTGAAGTGAGTCTGCGAGACGGGAATAAAAGCGATTTCATTTTTATTTAATTTTAATTAGCCTTTAAACTTCAGTATCAAACATCTGTCTTAAGCTTGTAACTACAGAGATATTAAGGGTCTATTTCACCACTTTCTGATAAAGTGCGAGATAACCATAGTCTATGGAGATAACCTATCCGGATCTATTCTAGATAAACTACAAATTTTGGTTGCGATATCCTATCAAATAACTATCTGAAGGTTTATTAGGTGTAACCGGTGAACCAGGTCCTAAATCTGTATTTCTACTTGATCACTAAGCCATCTGGATAAGCGTAATGATCCCACGAGGTTTCCATGGGTTGCTCAGCATCGACTGTGCCTGCAAATAGCATAGCGCTGGTTTTCATCGACTTTTGAAGTTTTCATTTAATTAATAACGGTTTTTAGTTTACCGAGGGTTAATTATTGTGGATTTTATCATCCTAATGAGAATGACACCAATACGTTAAACAACATGAATATGACCGGGTTGTAGAGTTGGGGCCCGTCGAAGGTCGTATTCAAACGTTTTCAAAGCTACTAACCTGGCTTTACCCTTGTTATGGCGGCTCATAGTTTGGACTCGGTTCAAAACTTTTATTGTTTGCTCTTGCTGACGGTTCTATAGCTTTGTTAACTCTCTCTTACCCTATCGCATATTGACTAAAAATAATTAAATAATCACCCTTTAGAACATTCTCACGGCAGGGACACACGGATTTATCTCTTGATGAGAGAGATAAGACCTTAATTTACCACGCTGGCCAAATGCGGGTTCGTGAATGACACATTTCCTTTAAACTTGTATAAAAGTTCTCAGAATATGCCGGTTTCCTCACGATGTTTGCTTTCACCATTAAAGCACTTGTTTTCAAAGCCAACAAAATTTTTTTCAAGAATAAATACTCAGATGTGTGCGGTGGCATTTGAACCCACAACCTTTCTGATGAATATCAAGTGTGCTTCCACTTGGCCAACACGGATCTTGTTGGGTTTACTTTACAGTAATAAAAACAAATTATCTACGTTTCTCTATAATTATGGCACTGATCGTACAAACGTTAAATGATAATGATGACATTATTCAGTACGTTGCGTAATTCTCCAAACCGTATGGAATATCAGAAAAACCATTAGGATACGAGTAATGATAGAACCCATTATATTTTCTTCAGAAGTCGTTTGGGATCACGAAAATGCTTACAATGTCACATTTTACCGAAGGGTAATGATCTGAAACGGCTTCATTGTTTTCGTTTGTAAACATGTATTTTGTTCATTGAAGGAAAGTCATTAAGTTGCGATCTGCAGATATTTGTTCCGCCGTCTGGGTGTTCTATTATATGAATAATAACAAACTTGAAGTAAGGGGCACCAGATATTTGATAGACTTAAAATAATATGCTTATATAAATAGATACCTACATACGTTTTATTATGTGTACATAGAAAACATCCAGACAAATGCTTCAGAGGCCACCAATATTAAAACAATAATATTAATAAACACGAATCAATTTAAAAGTTTACCTATAAAAAAACTTAGTGATCTAGCCAAAGTAATCTCGTCTAGTCACTACACCTGAATTACTTCTTTATTCTTCTGAAGTCTGTAGGTAGGTACCTAAGCTGTGGTTTTGGGTAGAAAGCGTTTGAAACCGTTGACAAGATCTCTCTAGATGTTCACAGGCATTAAGGCATTTTCAAACGAATAGATTCATTAAATATCTACAAGGTTGAATATTTTCGCCTGTTAAATAAATAAATATTGCTTGACAATTCACACAGCAACATCAAGCGCCGTGGTAACCTTGTGTTACGGCTGCTAGATTTCTGAAAACCATATAAAAGAATATACGTACATAGATATATATTTTTATCATATACTTACATCCAGAACGCCCGAAACAAATATTTATGAATACAAACGCTATTCGTTTCAACACCGTGTAAAATCAGTTTCACAGTTGACAATACGTGTGTTCCGATGAATAAAACAATATCATTCGATTTCCACACTTCGACCATCATAAGCAACTACAAAATGACTATAAAGTCGTCCAGTCAAAAGCAGGCCTTATTGCTAATCTAATGAAATGGAATGTGCAAAGATAAAGCCACTTGTGAAGCGCGACTCGCGACCCGGTGGTTTAATTTTAGGCAGGAAATAAAAGTTATCAACCGTACCTAGCACGAGGTTGTTTTGTTTAAAGGTATTTTGCGTTTAGGAAGTTTCGTTCTGCCACTGATTAAAGAATAAATAGTACGGGTGATTTACCAGCAGCCGTTTAAAAATGTGTTGTCAACGGCTACTGGTTTACGGTGAATGCTCATTGATTCCAAAAAATCTTCGCTATGTATGTTTAGCAGAGAACGTCTTAGGGTTGATTAAGTAAAATAAAATAATATGTAGCTAAAATTATAATATAATATTACTGACTTCGATGAGAAAACCTAATCAAAAATGTACGGATTAATTTTAATGCTTCATAAAAACTCTGACATCTCCAAAGCACTCCTTGCGTTTCCTCTGATTGAGATAAATTTCAAGATAGCCATGATTATTTCTTTGTTAAACTTCCTCATGAAAATTTCGTCTAAGAAACCCCGTTCAAATTTCGAAAATGTGTCCAAAACATTGCCTAACAAAGGCAGGATTCTCACCTTACCAAAACTCGCCCCCTAATATTTCACGTAAACTCAAGACGGGACTAAAGGGCAGTTATTCAAATAATTGCTGCTATCAAGGGGGATGACCGTAAATCAGTCCAAATCTCTACCTACAATATGCTTAAAGTTTCACCTTAATGGGTCAAGCAAGGGCTTCGGAGGACGGCTTAGTGTTGTGACACGGTTGAGTATATTAGTTGGACGATATTTATGGAAGATCTTTTTAGTATTATAAAATAAAAGATAGTTTTAATCTAAAACATAAAAACTAACTTTCCATGTAATATAGGCTTCTCCAAAAGTAAAACCCTATAAGCATAAACTCCCCTATTTACGTTCCCTCTGTTTGGACCAGAAACTTTTCTCTTGACGAGAGTGATAAGGCTTTATTCACCACGTTGGCCAAGTGCGGGTTGGTGAATGTCACTTCTTCAAAGTTCTCATAACATGCCGGTTTCGTCACGATATTTGCATTCGCCGTTGTGTAAAGCGCACACTTATTTTTCAAGAAGGAAATTCTAGAGGTGCGCGGCGGGAAGGAACCTAAGAACTTCTGAATCAAAGTCGGTTGTATCTACTTCCACTTCTCCAATATGGCATTTAACTGCTATGTAAGGTGTAAACCGTAATTTCAATAATATTCCTATAAATTTATATTTGGAATATTTGTACTCAATATAGAAAGCAAGCGTTAAAATTAATTAAAACCGAAATAAATTCACGATAATAAGCCATTCTATATATCCATTCAATAATGAAAGTTTTGGACGAACATCATTCCAAATCAATAGCCACGAAATAATCAGCATCAGAGATAAAATTGTCGTTTTAATTTCATATGTGTTATCGAAATAGAATTATTAAATTGACTCATAATAAAATTAATTAAGATAATGCAAATTCTGGCTTTTAAGCTTTAAGTTTCAAAGGAGAACAATTCCTTAAACTTTTAAATACAAGGGGCAAATAAGGTATGCCAACTATTCAAAAACTATCTACACTTAATGACATGCTCGGCAAAGGCGACTTAGGTCTGTAATTTCACTTAGACCCAACCCTTTAATACCAAAACGTTTATACATACTTCCCGGCAGTATTTGTAACATTATTTCACTGGATTTTGCAATAATAAAATTCAATCTGTTTTTATGTTAAATTTAGTTATTTTGATTTTACAAAAAAACAAACTACAGTTGGTTCACAGCGTCGTTAAATAATCTGCTATCACCAACTCGCCTTGTAAGCTTGGTAATTGCACTAAACCCTAATGTTCTAAAATGAGTTGTTCTATTATTCCAGTACTAGGCCATAATTTGCATTGATGATGATGCCTGATTTACTCCTTTCGTGTATTACACGTTAGTGGATGTCTTACTGCTGCTTTAGCTTTTTTAAAGAAAATCACGACAAAATGGCGACCACACAAGTAACATGTTTATAACTCTGTAATTTTATAAAATTCTTAACACTGGTTATTCACACGCTAGTAAGCACTGAGTCTAATTAAAAACTAGAAGCTACAAGGAAAATGCAGCTTTCATCATTCCTTGGAAAATAAATCCCAATATTTTAAACATATTTTAGTTGATAGTTTCGCTTTTCCCATCACTATTGAAGACTATTAATCAAAGCTTTTTTAATCTAACGCGCGACAAATTAGCCAAATGGTTACTAAATTGATCTAGCAGGCTCAACGTGTGCTTATGATTAATTGTTTAGTTTTGGGATGAATGAACTAAAGTTTTAGTTTAAGTTATGATTGATGACAGTGTATCATAGATGCCCACAAAATAACGAAGTAAAAACAAGTCTAAATTAATTGATAGGTACGTTCGGTACATACTTTATTAAACTGCTAACAGGCCACGATAAAGATTTAATACATAAAATATTACTGGACAATTCACACCAGCAACATCACGTACCGTGGTAAGCTCAAGGTTTGTGTATGTAAACTAGAAATATAGCAGCTGTAACACAAACATCTAACGTAGTAACGATACATCAGCAACATCTAGTCCCGTGGTAAGCTCGCTTGTGTTACGGGTACAAAATAACTGATTAATACAATACACCAATAAGATAGATATTTTAATGAAACATAGAAAACACCTAGAATACCCGGAAAAAAATATCTGCAGATTGTACAAACATTTTAGTCTCGGGGCGGGAATCAAACCAGCAATCTTCTGGCCACAGGCTGAACTACGCCCGCCTCGCGAAAATTCGTCGAATATACTTGACTCTGGCGAATTGACAAATACTATAGTACAAAATCCCCGATAACGTAGCTAAACTGTTAGGCGTAGGTTTGACTTCCACTCGAAGACCAAGGTTACGATGTGATCTTGTAATTTTTTATTAAACTTTATTTTACTTAGTACAAAAACTTGAATTTCTCTTGTTTTCGTGACAGATATTCTCATTACTCAACAAGTGTGCCTCGCTAGTTGTAGATATAGTAATCTCGAGTAAGCTAGAACTCGAGAGTTAATCGGGCAGCGCAGCGCAGTTTAATATTCAGACAACAGCTATGGAAATTTACTGTTTGCGGCTGACTTAACCACTGAGCGCTTTCTGTGCTAATAGGTTTACATGCACTATAAAATTATTATCTATGCAAACACTTGGGATATTTTTTATAAAATTACGTTAGTGCTTCTATGATTTATAGTTTTACATCCCACACAGAAATTTTCAGCTATGGATAAAATACAACAGTGGTTTTTAACGACCAATGTTTGAAATGGTAAAACAATAATGTTTAATGTGTTTATTAAGTTTATACATATTTATTATTTTTAGTGTTGCTATTTGAAGTGGAACCATTAATTAATTTAGGTATAATACTTCCAATGTTCTTCTGCCGTAAATATTGTCACATCAGATCAGTATATTCGTCTTCATTCCATTTAGGTATGAAACAGTTTTAGCTAACATTAACTAAAATAATCTCCTTTCAGATCTATCTCATACTACTTCACCCTAAAGACCTCAAGTTAAGTTTAGAATAAACACAAATACCTGAGACTCAAACCTGCCGTAATGTAACGGCCGGGCAAATGTGCCAGCCGCAATATTTGCATGCCGTGTGGCCATAGAATAGGCTGTTTAGATGAATAATGATAAAAAAACTTCATTTTGAAATCCTCAACACTAGGCAACATAATGACAAATATAACATTAATATAAACTATGTCTGTGATAAATATCTATTATAATTATGAACCCGTAACACAAGCTTCGAGCTTATCACGGGGCTAGATGATGCTGTGTGAATTGTCCAGCAATAAATATCTACTAATATTCCTTGTAATTGTATTTTAATAACTAAGTTCTATTTTAAAGAATATGTAATTTTTGAAATGAAATATAAATCGGCCTGCGGTTTCGCCTGATTAAAAATTAATTTACTTACATGGAAATAAAACCCCGCATTAAAATTAAGCCTATACCAAATTACATGTGAATCGGTTCCGTAGTTTTGGTGTGAAAGACTTTCAGAGCCAAACAGAGTTACATATGCATTTATATTCATCATCATTTCAGCCATTTGACATCCACTGCTGGTCTTTGAAACATTTCTAGTAGTTCCGGTCAGATGCAACGTGCATCCACCGTGTAAGTACTGGCAGCTTTGACGAGATCATCTTTCCATCTTGTTGGTGGACGTCCGACGCTGCGTTTGCCGATCCGCATTTATATTATTACTTCACTATTATTATTATGTCTTCACTCTTTTTTTATGGCCACAGCGATTCTCGGTTTGGGCACGTCTTAGTTCAGACCTGTGACTTGAAGTTTGCCTAAGTACCTATCGACCTAAGTAACTTCAGGCTCTACTTAGGTTAAGTATCAGAAGCCAAACAGATGCATGATAAAGTTCAAGTCTCTGGGTTTTGGATAGTTTCTGGATGTAAGCATTAAGATACTAACTCTATTCCGGACGATAAAATATCTACTAATGCCACATACACAAACTCAGACCCAAAAATCTTATAAAAACCCACTATTTTTGGGGTCCGTGTAGTTTCATAATATATGAATACATTATCTTTTAATTTTGAAATTATACTAAAACTGTTCATATAAATAAACTTGAACCTATCTTAGCCTATACCGTAGTGCCTAAGAATAATACCACCTCTTCCTGTAAATGTATAAAAGAAAGTCGTGTTAGTTACACTATTTATAACTCAAGAACGGCTATAAACGCAATAACTTATCGTGAATGCGGGTTTGCGTTTATTAGCAACATACCATGATTTGTTCTACTCTAGGTATTTGGTGCAAAAATATATCTAATAAAAAAATATATATAGGAACCTATTTTTAAGGTTCTGTTTAATAAAACACCATAGGTACATGGCGGTATGCATGTAACCATGAAAATTACAACAAAATTAAAGTAAACCTTATCAAATTTTAACCCTTCCACAGCCACACAAAGGTGAAGTTGTACTGTATCCGGATAATCCTCGTCAGGTTAATTAAAAACCGGGTCATTGTTTGTCCGGTGCGATCGGCCGGCGTTGATTGGGGGCATTCCACTGATTATCGGACCTATTGTGTCAATATTGGGCCACAGTTTGGGAGTAGAGATGGATAGAGTTTATGTAGAGTTTGGAACGGGTTAAATACACGGTCGGTGTGATATTGCGGTAATAAATGGGTATTTTAACACGGTTATTGCATTTGCATGGTGAACGCAAGCGGTTTCCAACGGAGATTATAAACTGGAAATCATATTGCTTAACCTGTAGAATAGTCATAATATTTTTCATAGTGACAACGATTGGAAGAGCGAAATATTTTTCCAATTATCTTTCATTATATTGTGTATCAAATAACTAATCTTCTTTCTTACATTCATAAACACAAGAAAGCCTTTAATTTCATTTAAAAGGAGGCATCCAATGCTTGTGTTTAAGAATGAGGTGGAAACTTACATAGTTAGTTTTTTAAATTGTTTTTAACTACATTTTTCATCAGCGACTTTGCTCGTCAATTAAGAAGCCTTTGGGCTATTCTGATGATACTACTGTAAACAACCAAAAAATCGTACAACTGGTTTTCAAACATTCTTACAAACTTTTGTGTCTTTATATAGCTTTCTGCTAGCAGCTAAACTAAACTGCCATAGATGGCCGTGCTCTAATCCTGGATGGAGTGATAAATTATCGAGCAACTCATCAGCCCAGGATAGCACCCTTCGCTCGACACACCACAAGTCCTCATTCAAAGCGTCAAGTCGAGCCCTCTCGTTACTTATCTTGCACAATAAATTTTAAGAATCAGTAAAGCAACTTAGAATTAGAAGTACATAGTAGATAGACTAGGATCTGTTCCCAGAAAAATGTCATAAAACGCCGGTGACGTCACGTTGCGGAAAGCTAGATATAAGTACTCGTAATATAATTTAATAGATAATAATTATTTAGAAGGTAATAAAAAGTTACAGCTAGGTAGGTACTTACTTATTTTGTTTAAACCTAAGTATTCATTTATAACTGATTTATCATAGTAGTTATATATTTTGACACAAGGGCTCCGTTCTATTGGAGACACAGTGCCTATATTCTGTGATATGTAAGTATTCTTTAGTTTAGACGGACGCACGTTCGCGGTCTGATATTCAAGCGTCAAGATATTCAAGTGTTGATCGAAAACTTTTGTTCCGCCTATTTCAAAAGAGTTCGTTACGGTTTTATTGAGGAGATTGACTATAACTCCGACAATATAGATAAACATCATTTGTTTATCTGTTTGGGTGCCTAGTGCTACAGACACACACTCACATAAAAAAATCAAATAAAACACCCCGTCTATTTTGCGACGGGGAAAAAAGAAAAGGTTTTTTAGCTCTAAACCTGATATTCTGAGTGTCTCTACATTGTGCCCGAGAAATTCTCAAGAGGATTACCTACTAGAGAGTTAGCAAGAGGTACTTATTCAGGTGCATAGCATACGTAGAACACGGCACGTAATGACATGCTTGTAACGGAACGTCAAACTTATTTACATTCATTAATTATAGTGTACTGTGTATAAACTCACTCGAACACTTCGGCCATCGATAGGGAAAATTAATGAAAATAATATATTCCCGAAATCATTTACTAAGAACATTCATTAATAGTATTATAATGTACTTCAAGTTGGTGTCTTAGATCAAAACATTTATACTTATGTTACATTATTATTTATGAATTGTTGACTAATATTTTTCTCTATTTAATTGCCAATTTGTCTGGACCTGTGCAAATCACATCTACAGCATCGCATCACCCATCGAAAAATAATTTAAAACATAAAATTGTTGAAGGATCGCCGATCTCTCAGACTGGTATACTTTCATGGCTCAGAATTCCAAACTTGAAACGCTTTGATTCAGTTCAGAATCACGTGTTTGCGCACGAAGCCAAACACATTTCTCTAAATTTATTCATGACACAATCTAACTGCAAATACAAAGGTTTTAGCATGTAAAAACTAGGTTAAAAGACTATTTTACCTAGGTAATTTTACTAGCTTTACGTCAGCGGGGAGTTCCCCGCTTTATAATTGCTTGAAACACATGAAATTATGTTTTTTTCCCGCTGTAAATTATTATACGTACGTAACTTCGACGAATTGTTAGTAAAAATTCGTCTTGATAAAATAAATAGACACCACGCTCGAAACCTATGTTTTTTTATTACTACGACATTGAGTTCATCGTGGGTTCACGAGTAGTAGTCGGACAGAACCTATATTTTCCAAAAGTATGTAATACTTGTATAACACAGTAATAACAAACTTTTCTAAACCATTCCTTCCACCCATTTAGTTTTATTATTTTGAGGAAAAGCCAAATTTGAAATTGCATTGCGAGGCTTAAAAATAGGTCAGACGAATTGAGAACCAACTTTAATTTTTATATTTATAATCTTACTAGTTGGTTTAAAACTGGTCATCAACCGTCCATTCCATTTTAAACCTTAAAAAACAAAAGCAATTAGAGCCAGAAAAAAAGTTCAATTAAATACACTGTAAAAATAATTGCCATTTCAACTCGTTTAAGAAGTCCTTACAAAAGGGATTTGCTCATAGAGTTCTTCCGATTTTCTTTAAAGTTACGTTGAAATAAAGGTTTCTTTAAAAATTAACAAGCATTCTAAAGATCATCATAATTTCAGCTCTCCAAGTCCACTGCTGGACGTCTTCCTTAAAAACATTTAGTTGTTTTGGTCGGATGCAGCTTTCATCAACCCTGGACTAGTAAATTTGGCAAGATCATCATTCTGTCCATCTTGTTGGACGTCCGACGCTGCGTTTGTCGCGTTGGTCCCAATATCTATTGGCCTGCCCAATGCCACTTCACCTAATCCACTGATGGTATTTTTCAGATCACAATCTAATAAATGCCATTTTGAGAATTGGGGACTTGCTTCGTAGTTTTAAAGTTTGAAGCATGCAGACAGCAACAGCTACTTTGTTTTATATTATGTAGTGATAAATTCAGCCATTTCACCGTATAAGAAAAAAAAATTACTATCATGAAATGCATCCATAATTATTACAACTTAATTTTTGAATTATTTTAGTACAACAAAAAATTATGAAATACTTATGTGATAACACCTTAACTCAAATAAGAGCTGAAGCAGTTTTTCTGGCTTCCTTAGCGCGATAATTCATCAAAGTTGAAAGAAATGGCTTGCGTTCTTAAAAGATAAACTTTATTTTTTATGCTTGCATTTATTCCTTCTTGTAGATTTAGAAATCTGAGCAACTGTTATTCTTTCTCTTTCTCTTCCTCGTTTGAGTCGTTATTATGGCTGATTTTATCTGTTTTATAATAAAAATAATGGGTTATGTTGGGTTACGTTGGGAATTGGGTTATGTTGGGAATTGTACAGCGCTATTTATATTTGTAGTTGCTAATTGATGTTCTTGCCTCATCATCATCATCATCATTTCAGCCATCGGACGTCCACTGCTGGACATAGGCCTCCCTTAAACATCTCCAGTTGTTTCGGTCGGATGCAGCTTGCATCCATCGTGAACCGGCAGCTTTGATCAGATCATCTGACCATCTTGTTGGTGGACGTCCGACGCTGCGTTTTCCGATCCGTGGTCTCCACTCGAGAACTTTTCGGCCCCATCGGCCATCCGTTCTTCTCGCTATATGGCCAGCCCATTGCCACTTCAAAGAGCTAATCCGCTGGGCTATGTCGGTGACCCGCGTTCTTCTACGTATCTCCTCATTCCTGATTCGATCGCGTAGAGAAACCCCGAGCATAGCCCTCTCCATAGCTCTTTGAGCGACTCTGAGCCTGTTCATGAGGCCGATGGTGAAGCACCACGTTTTGGATCCGTAAGTCATCACTGGCAACACACATTGATTATAGACTTTCGTCTTGAGACACTGAGGTATTTTGGACGAAAAGACATTGCGTAACTTCCCGAACGCTGCCCATCCGAGTTGGATTCGACGAGTGACCTCCTTCTCAAAGTTGGACCTACCTAATTGGACTGTCTGTCCTAGGTATACGTACGCGTCAACAACTTCGAGAGCCGAGTTCTCAACCATAAAAGGGGAAGGCTCTACATGAACATTGGACATGACTTTCGTCTTATCCATGTTCATGCCTAGTTTCTATTAAATAATATTGTTTCTTCGAGGTTTATAATTTGGTAGAACTGGTTGAACTAAACTGTGTCCAGGAGCAAGGTAGCGCAGGGAGAGCACCGGTAGGTATCTATTATTATCCTAAAAGTAAAAATCGCGATACCATAACCTTCCTCCGTGCAAATTACAAAAGGGGCTTAGAGGTAAATAAGTACCTACCTACGCTTCGTCAGTAAGCAATTTCATTTTGACGTTCTCCATGTAAAAATTACCTTCAAGGTTCCACAGCCTATTAGAATCTGTGTCGGTGTATACTTTATTCTTCCTCGGTTTGATGGTAGCGTGTTTATTCTGATGACATATTTTTATGACGTCACATTTTTTATGACTACAGCTATCAATTTCACGGCAGCTTTTGGGAATAAGATTAAATTCATTTCTTCCGCAAATTGGTGTGAAGCTTGATACTGATTTATTGGAGGCATAAACAAAATTATGGGAAAGGTGTAGGTTTAGTCATGTGGTGTTGGATTTAGTTTGGTTAAGTTGCGAGTGCATATATAAATCGTTTAATGTATTAGTCTAGTTTAGAACGTTAAACAAAAAAAAATCTATCGTAAGTAAATTGTTAGTTTCTTACTTTTTACTCCTCCAAGGACATCATCCTAAATTTTATTCAAAAGGTAATTTTATAACGGAAATCTATTACTTACCTACCTATTGATTATGGGCCCTGTTTTCACACGCATTGCAATGTTACCTAAATCACCAGCACTAATAATCCGCAAGAATATTATCTGGTACAAAATAGAACAATATTACCGAAAATACGAATAAAAGCTTTGAAAGTCTGAAACAGAATAGTGTCATTAACGTTACCAGAAGAGATTACACGGAAATCCTCGTAGGTGGAGCCCAAATCGTACAATAAAGCTATCGAGTAGGTACCTAAGTAAATCTCTCGCGACAGTTTCGGAATATATTTCCAATTGGGTTGGATTGCATTTGGTTTTTTGGCAAAGTATTCTTGGGGCCTCTTAATGCCGATGCCGATTGATAAATGGTTCGGTTTTTGTTGCCTACAGCGGAATAAAGCCTTTGTAAGCTTTTAATTCAAATGCAACATGTTTTATCAATCAAGAGAAGTTAATCTGTATACCTACTTTAAGTACCTAGGTAACTATTGGCTTAATAGTGATTCGCTATATTGAATACGGTATATTACTAGTTACCAAATTATTGTCCTACCAAATAAAAATTTAATACTAAAGTTGGAAACAAAATTAATCTCTAGGTACCTATGCAACATCCTTCTTTATATCTTTATACAGATTTTCACGATAAAAATATTTTAAATAAATTTTGCTCTGGTTTTCATATCGAAATAAAAGCCTTTCTGATATATTTTCTCTTTGAATTTCGTTTAAAGCCGTACAAAAGACTATCTGTACTGAAAAGCGCCTTGTATAATCACGCCCTCTTTCCAAATTAAATCGTGTCGTGCTATCAATTACTGCCTCCAACTGGACGGAATAAATCCGTTTTTTTCTGGTATTATACAGTTAATTCCTTCGCTAGGTTCCAGAGTTTAGATGGGTCACTTCATTCATTCATACCATAATTTTGTTCGGTTTGTTTTACACTGTTTTATATTCTCAAACCACACATCACATCAGAGTGTATGTTGTCTTGCTCCACCTTTTCATGGTGTCAGACCACCTTGTAGGAGCCCTGCCATGTGTATGTTTGCCTTCCATCTTACCCAAAATGATCTTCCTCTCCAGACAATGCCTAGAAGACCGCATCATGTGTAAGAAGCTGAGAGTTCTTTGTCGGCAAGTTGTAGAGGGCCGTGGGTAGATTTTGAGGATCCACTTGGTCCATGGTATACCCCTACGCAGCTATAGTAACTGGTACCTAACCTACCTACGAAATTTGATTAGTTTCTTGCGGTTTTTGAAAAAGTATGAGCCAGCTCACCAAACATAGTCTGTGATTTTTTCGCCCTTCGTGAAAGTTGAAATGTTTGTCCTTGGAGAGATTTAGCTTTATAGCCCGCCCAATAGCATGGAGATTCGAATTGCTCAGTAATGGGAACGATAAATCCAACTAAGTATTTTTATATGTATGGGTAGAGTAGTTATGGAGTTACTTTTGATTTGCGGTTAACATTTTATTTAGGATCAAGGGTTTGGAAATTTGAGTCTGACAACAACTACACCACCGTATTACCTACACGGTGGTGTTTGAACAGTTAAGGCCTTTATTCGATAAGGATATACTTGCCTATCTCTTCCTTTATCCTTGAGAAATATTCAAACGTTTTTGAGTCCTTTAAATTTTTATGACCTTATAAATTCGACGGCCTTTTTGGGCGTAGAGTGCATGCAGGTTCGTTGCATTTCGTGCATCGTCATTTTGGAGTAAACAACCAAATAAGTCGCATTTCGTGCGTTTTGAAAAGCGGCGAAATACATATAAATTTTATTATGTTCACTCAGCCAAAAATGTGGTCTACCACCCTACGGTTGTGATTCGTTTGTACGTCAGTTAAAATATGTTTGAAAAGTCAACCATATCGGTCATTACATCGCACAGAAACATTTGTCAAAACTGGTAGACCACTTTCTTGCCGACTGTACAACTAAGCGTCGCCGCACACGAGCCACTCGTTACAGCCACAAACGCCGCCACGAGAAGCTAGAAGCGTGAAGCGTGTGGCCGCCACCGGCGCCAACCGTGTGCGGCGAGTCCATATAAAATGTATGAAACATACAGGAAATATGCCAGTGGCGGCATTTTGTGGTTGTGGCCGGTGGCTCGTATGCGGGAGCCCTAAGATTTAACCATAGAGCAGCAAAGTTTTAGTCCTATGACGTCATTAGAGAAACTGGTAGAGATGTATGATCAAAGCTACCTACCTTCCTCTAACAATGGAAAGTCCTAGGCAGATCAGATTACTCTAGTCCTAACCTCACTACCGTTCAGTTCGGTATTGTGGCTGCCCCGTAATCTGGCTTGAAGTGGGTTTAGTTTCACAGATAACATCTAGGAAACTCACGAACTTAAGTTCTAACTGTAAAATAAAATATATTGCAGATCACTGTAATCTTTTTACGTTCCCACTGACTGCTAAACACACACTCCTCCTTTGACGAGATAAATTATGACTTTATTTACCAAGCTGGTCAACTGCGGGGTGGTGAATGACACACATATATTATTCTCCCAACTTTTAAAAGTTCTCAGAAAATGCCTGTTTCTTTACTACTCCTTCAAGTCATAAAAAAAACCAGGACCTTCGAAATGATTTTTAATTATTTAGTTAGGAACGTATGTACCTGTCTCAGGAATGTCTTCAAAAGATTCCCGTATGTCGCCTTACTAACTCCATTGGCCTAGTCTAGTAGGTACCTACCTATACGCCAAGGCGGCACTGAAGTTAGGTGTTTGGTAGGATTCTCTCAATCAGGCCTTTGTATTTAACCCAAGCGTGTGGAACTACTTGAAATCACGTGCTCAACGGTGAAAGTAAACATTGTGAGGAAACCGGCATGTTCTGAGAACTTACGAAAGTTTGAGCATAGTGATTTTGTTATTTATTTATGAAATGGGTTCTTTCCAACAAAAATATAATCATCAAAATCGGTTCCTTCCTTCACGACAGACGATGTTATCCGCAAACAAACATACAATTTAAAAATTATATTCTGGCTTAAAAAATACTTATACTTATTTACAATGGTAAATGTTTAAAAAAAAGTTATTTTTCTCATCCAGCTGGTTATGCTAGGGCAGAGTAAAAAGACATTATTTTAGGGTAACAAAAACCTAATCTCAAAACGTTAACGGGAGAACCTATTGCCCAGCATTAGTTGAGATATCAGGCTGATTTATGTATTTCCTAAGTAATTGAATTTGCAAGTTTCTAAGGAACACCGAATCGCTCGATTATACCGATGGAACCAACTTTGTTTCCTCTTCATTATTTATGACTTGGATAACTTTAGATTAATTTTATTAATTACAAAATAGCTTTGATCTCAATTTTGCTTTGGAGGCCACTGTCCCTCTCAAGGTATCTGCCTAAAATTAGATAAACGTGTATCTATTTATAATACTAAGGACCTAGCTACCACTTGCTAATAAAGTTTTTGGAATTTAATTAGGAGTTTTAATCTAGTTCCAGAAACATTTAAAGCTGGCCTATATTTGTGATAATTGTAAAATTGTCTTACGTAGGTACATAGATACACGAACACTTAATCCTAACTTAGATAGGTACCTAAGCCGTGTTGGCTAAGTGGGAGCACACTCAACTTTAATTCCGAAGGTCGTGGGTGCAATCTTGAAAAATGTATGTGGGCTTTGAAACACATGAACGGGCTTTAACGGTGAAGGCAAACGTCGTGACGAAACCGGTATGTTCTGAGAACTTAAAAAAGATAAGGACGTGTCATTCACCAACCCGCACTTGGCCAGCGTGGTGAATTAAGGCCTTATCTCGTCAAGTGAGAAGTCCTTGTGTTCCAGCATATGAGGGCCATATAATTTCACGTGTCCCGTGCTTAAAAGTATAAATAAAATATATAATTAAAATTAAAAGTGACTTTATTTTACTAACAAAAGTAACATAGGTAATCAATCACAGAACTAAAAATATTTCGCACCGTAAATAAAAAATTACTCGAGTGTTAATAAACACCATGTTTAAATAATAAACACCAATAATTATAAAGAAACAACTAAATTTATAAATTGTTCATATATTTATCTATTTGAGCCGTTTAAGTAAATGTGTGCAGTGAATGTGTTAAATATACATTTTGTGATTTCATCTTGTTTGTATAATTATTACTACCTAACTAACATATAAAACTATGTGTATGTGTATACAAGATACAAACGAAAAATGCAATTTACCTGGCATAATTAGAGAAATATTTTTATGGTACGGTACCGTAAAAGTGACTATGTTTATGTCAAAGACATGAGATTGATTTTGTAAAATTAATCTTATATATAAAAGAAAGTCGTGTTAGTGCCTGAACTTATAACTCGAGAACGGCCGAATCGATTTGGCTGAAACTTGGTGGGGAGGCACCTTAGAACCGGGAGAAGGACATAGGGTACTTTTTACTGCAACATAATGCGGGCGAAGCCGCGGGCGGAAAGCTAGTAATTCGATAAAATATGCATACTAGAGTAAGTAGGCTTAGACTATGTTCGAGAAACAAAAAAATGGAACAGTTATCTATAACGTGCGCAATTGAAAATGAATTCTGTAAATGGCGGCGGGTAGGTATGGTACGATTGGCAAAACAAGGATAAAAGTATAGACAGCGATAGAGAGTGAGCGAGAACGCATGCGAGCGGACGCCATTTACAGAACTCATTTTTAATTGCGCACGTTATAACATTTTAGTCATCAACACAGCTATCGGACGTCCACAGCTGGACAAAGGCCATAGTCAGTATAATAACATAATGGTATTTCTTTTGCTCGGTATCGTTAACAATGCTTTTTAAAATGTAATCTGTGCAAAAATATTGATTTATTTATACCAACAAAAATAACCATTATTTTAATTAATGAGACCTCCATGCAATTAAACTATTACAAAACCCAAAAACTGTTTTACAAATATCTAGGTAAAGTACTGAATTACTATTTCCTATTAGTTTAAAAATTTATTGTGAAACAGAGCTATTTTTACAAAGATTATTAAAACTAACATTGAATTATCTGGTACTTTACTGTTAAATAAGACAAAATTTTTTTTACATAACGCTTAAAAAACTATTTCATTAAAAAAAAATTCAATGTTTGCTGAAAAATAACGCAGAAACTGAACTAATAGCGATTTTATAACTCAGGAATTCCAATATTGGTAAAAAAATTAAGAGACCAAAATCTATGACAAGGTAAATGTAATTTAATTTATAGAAATTCTTAGCACCATATTACAATTATCTTATTCTAATTAAAATGCGATTTTTGACCAATTAATTCAATATTTGCCAAAGCTTGTGCTACTATTTACAGAATATTTGACTAATGATGTATGGGGTTTTTAAGTACCTCGAACAGAGGCCAATACCAATAACTAGAATTTTTACCACAACGTTTAGTAGTTAAGTTCTAAACTGATAAATGCTGAAACAGCTAACTTAGTACGTTATAAAATTGTTCACTGTATGTTATAATGCTATGTTTGGTCATCAATATGACATGTGTGTAGTATTACAAAATGATTATGACATGGTGGCAATTATGTTAAGCATAGCATTTCACATAATTCAGGTGGAAAAGTCCATAAACTATTTTTGTGTTAGGCACTGATTGTCTATGTTTTCAAAGGCTTTTTTTTTCACTTGATCTACGGATGATCCATAGACAAACTGCAAACATCATAAAATGGAGTTTAATCTGAGATTGTATTATAAATATATTTCATTTCAAGTATGTAGATGGTGAACAGTACATACGTACATGAAATTAATTCTTCGACTTTAGCCATAAAATTATAAGTCTTATCTTGACTAATTAGAGTTCGTATTTGTTCTTGAGATCCGCCAATTCGTCGTCACTCATGTCTTCAACACTCTTGCAGTGCTCTAGCAGACTAGTTATCACTGAAACAAATAAACACAAACATTAATTGATATAAATAAATATTGAATAATAAATTTCTAAACAACTCGCATAGGAAAGTGCTTTTTCCTTCATTTTCAGTTCAATGACACAGGTCATTTTATTGTTGTTACCAACCTTCAAATACTGTTACAGTAAAATTCTGAACAGCTTTCTATTATAATAACAGTACATTACACATTTTGACTTTTTGCCACAATAGGTTTAAAATGTCTATAATTTAAAATGTAAGTAAGCAATTTGTTAAGGGATCAAAAATTAACAAAATCACATATCCTCCTGAGACCCACGGTATCACAGGTGATACCTTTACAAAAATTTTTTTTTTCTGAAATCTAGCAGGTCTTTTTAAAATTTTTTGGGCTTTTCTTAAACCTTTTGAATGTGTTAATCGTATTATAGTACTTTATTGACGAAAAAATTAGAAAATGCATTGTTTATTTTCATTTAAAATTTCTGTTTTTTGCGACCTTTGACATGGCATTTTCAAGGACAGGTTATTCAAAATTTTTATTGAATAGTCCGTATTTTTTTGTTTGAATTTAAGAATAAATATAATCATTAATTCATTTTAGTTAAAATTCGACAGTTATTTGCAAAAAAATATAGTTATTTTCGCGTTTTTTATTGCGGTATCACAGGTGATACCTTGGGCACCCAAGACATAAAAATTACACATGTTTACAGATTTACGGGGTCATGCAATATAAGTTTCGAGTTAATTAAGACGTATTGAATTATGAGGAAGTTACTTAGTAGACCTTTGAAAACCCTTAGGTGGAAAATGACGGTCTTAGAGGAACTGGAACCATGAAAATTCAAATGAATTCCTTTGATGATGAGCTTTCTGCAGCCATTTTTCAATCTTACTTTCAGTGATCCAAAATTTGCCCCTTAACATGATCATTTTATTTGTATGTTTTAAATTATACTGAGTTATACAAATACCCTCTCCAGGCTTTCCAGGAGAAGAGCTTCATGCAATAGAAGCTCCAAAGTTTTTGGAAATACATTGAACTAAGTTTCCTTGCAATAATGTCTGTTTGTATCAATATTTCATCCATTTTTCAAGTATAAAGATACTACATAATCAACCACAACAGCCTGGAATATCTTCAAAGATAAAAATAGCCAAGATTAGCAAGGGTTGCGATCATCAACAGGATAAGAAACTTGCACTAATTAAGTGGTTAGTTAGAAATCCACATCTTTTTTCCAACGTCATCAACTAAGAATGCTGTTTGACCTTGGCCTGCTGAAGGTGGTCTACCACAGACCTTGAAATTCTGTAGCCAGATACTGTAAAATATATTAATATAATGGGTGAAGTTGATCTATAGATGATCAATTACTAACAAAGTAACCAACGCGCGGAAGAACAAGCAAGAGTGCAGTAAGACCCATTTGTCTCTACTTCTATGCTGGTGCAGCTGTCACGTGGATAGAATATCGGTAGAATTCTGTAAGGTGTAAGCTGCCAAGAAAAAAAAACAATACAATAACTTAAATTTACAATGGTTTGGCTAAACATTTAAATTTTGGCCCAAAATTGCCAGCTGTCCTGACATGTTCCAGTCTTTCTATAAATCGCAACATTCATCACCACACAATTAATTCTAAAACAGACGATGTCTTGCTAGACATATTTTAACACTGATGAAGCAAAGACTTGACTGCAGTTCCTCGCAATTATAAAAACCAAAAAGCTGACAATTTTCACCAACAACTATTAAATAAATCTTCCAGATACTAAATGTGAATGCAAGTAAAGCAAGCAAATGTCAGTAGGAATCGAATATATTTATTCTGTAATCGATTTTATACCTTAACATTTATAAAAAATACTAATTTCACAATTTCCTTATCAATGAAAATAACGTAATAAATAGCAACATTTTGTTCGATTCAGACCCAAGGTATCACAGGTGATACCTCCCCTTTTAGGCTTCCAGGGGGGCTAGGAATTTTTTTTCGGATTATTTTCGTATTATCATACTATTTTATGAGTTTGTACAAAAAATCAAATCAATCGGACAAAATTTGATAGTCTGGGTCTCAGGAGGATAATGACTATGCTTAAACAGGTTATAACATTATTATGCAAAATTAATAACGAATTTAGTAGATCGACACTTCCTACGTAAAGTTGTGTATCTGCAAAACAAATTTGACAGGAGAGCGTTTTAAAAATTAGAAAATGTTAGGAACATTATTAAGTTGGACAATAAATTATACGACCAACAAAAACTTAGAGTAGACATTTTTTTGTAATTTATAATGATAGACTGGCATGAGTATATGCCAAAAATGCATCAATCGTATAAGTGTGTATCTGGCAGTTACACGAGGGAGTATCGAGATGTAGTTACGTAGTTTGTCGTCCGCCGACAGGAACATGGCGAGCGCCGAGAAGCGCTGCACGCGCGTCAGTGCGCGCAGATAGGGGCCGACGCGCGCGAACTTGTCCGTGTGGCGCCGCAGCACGCGCAACACGTCCGACAACACCGAGCTCTCCAGCGACATGGCGAATATCGCGGGGATCTTCGACGGGTCGATTATCTGGAATTAGAAGACAGACATTTTAAAACAATGATTAAATTATTTCACTTTCGAAATTTTAGTGTTTTACTAACAACGGGAATTACTCAGTGAGAACCGCGCCCGTGAGCTGAGAGGAGACGGAGCACGGCGGGACGCTCACTCCCTGAAAAGTCTTGTTGTGGTCGAAACGTGAGTGTTTTAACTCCCTGTGTAAGTACGTGATAATTAAATTGATGACGATATAACAGGGAATTTTAAAAGGGACTTTATTGGCGAGAGTATGTATTATTCCAACCTAGCTAACCTAGCTCCAACCTAGGCACAAAACAGATGCATTATTTGATGAGACAGGTGTGATCAAAGCGATAGAAGGATATACAGGCAGAGTCATCCTGTGTTCTGTACCAACTTACTGTGTTAGCCAGGTAAGTGTGGTAATTATACTCAATTCCTCAAGACCTGAAGATAGTATACGCGTGTATAATGGAGCATGAATGTAAAGGTAAGGGCGACCATATTTTCCAACATAACTATTTATTTATATACATAATAGCCATACTTACACTCAAATAGTCGCTTCTAGCCGCATCATTCCCATTCAGATACTTCCACTCGTTCATAAACTGCACGCTGTTGGCCGGCGCCACTAGCCGCGCCACGCGACTCTCCTTCTCCTGCTCCGTGGCGTCAATGACCAGCTTCACAGACTCGGGACTTGCTTTATCGATGACGTCACCGCAGTCGTTTCCTTTCACGGAATCGATTTCTTCGATAATGAGACGCGTTGGAGGTTTCTCGGGCGAGGACTTGCCGAGCGGAATCTCGTAGATAGGTACCGGTTTTAGAGCTCTCTGTAATGTAAGGATTTTTTGATACATAATTTTATTGAGTATGTTTGATCATCGGTGAAAAGTCAAAATTGGAACTTGAGTTTTTAAGCAACTTAATATTTTAAAAGGGAGTTATGGCTATGGCTCAAATAATATTTTTTAATAGATTGAAAAATTGCAGGCTTCAATTTAATTTTGTGACATATAAGACGGTAAAAATATACATTTTAATCTCATATCTGTGAAGATCACTAAAATTAATAGGACATGATTAACAGAAGCATTTTGGAGAATTCTAGGTGACTGTTATACCACTTAAGCTAGTCAGGAACTTTTGAACTGAACATTAATTTGATTAAGACCCCTCGCTAACTGCAGACTTTCTATCGGCCGATATTTTGGTCGGGTTGGGCTGTTAGCGCGCACACTACCCCAACTAAACAGTTGGGTTGGTGGTGAGTGCGCAAACTAGGCAACAGTCGGCCGACGATATTCAGTTTTTAAGCTACCGTTGAAGAGAGCTGTCGCATAATGGAAGTTTCTCGTAGTAAAATATTGTCCAGAAATATTATAATTGCTCTCATACAACGGAGGAGAAAAATCAAGAAGAGAGTCCGAGAGTATTGGGTGCATCCCATCTACAGTACTAGATTATTAAATGGAAAATTTTACACGATGTATTCAAAATTACTAGATTACCCGAAAATTAAAATTAGATTACGTTTCTACAACCAGCGATTGAGTAGAATTGGACAAAATGAAAGAATGCACGACCTTCCGGCTCCAAAACTCGGAGCGAAGTGAACCATCGGCCGACTAAACAATCGGTCAGTGTGCGCGCTTGCAAGGAGCTCCATACTAATATAGCAGTCGGCCGATAGTTTGATCATCGTTCAGTTTGAACGCAGTTGAGTAGCCTATCAAACTTATTTATCGGCCGATACCAAATCGTTGTAGTATGCGGACTTGCATACATCTTCATACTGATTATAAGCCCGACCAAACTATCGTCCGATAGAAAGTCTGTAGTTAGCGAGGGGTCTTAGTCAAATAAATAAATGATTGATTGATTGTAAAATTGATTGATCATGACATGTGTTGAATAATATGATATTCTTACCTATAGTAAAAGAGCTTTCCACCAAGCGGTATATAAATAAATAAACTAACCTTAGACCGTAAATGCGGTGGCTTCTTCACAGGCCTCAGTACAGTAACGTTTTCCCCGACACCATTCTTCCAGTTTTCCACAGCAGATACCATCTCAGGCTTTTTGCTCTCTTGCACTGAGTCTAGTTCTATAATCTTTGGATGGGTTTTGCCTTTGGGCAACGGTTTGCTCTCAATCGTGGGTGTTGACGATGGTGACGATTTTGATTTCGACTGAAAACAATAAATATACTTAATTCAAAAACCCTATAATGTACACATATTTATCTATTTTAAATCAGCCTACCAGTTTGAACATAATTACGTAAAATGTGTAAGATGAAGAAATCACACTTCTGTGTCTTGTGCCGATAAATTTTATTTTATGAATCCTCGACTTCTGTGGCGCAGCGGGCGAAGGTCCGCCCGGAGGTTGCGGGTTCAATTCGAAAACCTAATTACGTAATATGTGTTAGATGAGAAATCACACTTCTGTGTCTTGTGCCGATACATTTTATTTTATGAATCCTCGACTTCTGTGGCGCAGCGGGCGAAGGTCCGCCAGCGACGCAAGAGGTTGCGGGTTCGATTCGTGAAACCGGGTATTATCATTGGGCTGGCCCCAGACGGCTTAGACTGCCAATTAAAAGTATTTAGCATGAAATAGTCAGTCAAAACTTGAGGACTTCTAGAAAGTTATTATAGTCATAATTGGTTTTAAGGTATATTAATAAGTTTAGTTTAAGAATAGTATAAGAGCTGTGGATTTTGTAAAAAATAAATAAATGCAGCTTGCATATCCACAACTCACAAAACAATTCTTTAGCAGCTTCTTATCTATAAGATAATCTAGCATAGAAGACTCAATGGCTAATCATAAGATCCTTACCCCTTTAGTGCCCATCCTCGCCCTAATCTGCTCCAGCTGACTATAAGCAGCTTTGTTCTTTGGTTCCAGCTTGAGGACTTCTAGTAGGTCGTTGCAGGCAGCTCTCAGAGAACCGAGCCGTTCTCTAGCCGTGGCGCGACGCTGATACGCCTTCACATAGGTCGGGTCGAGGCGTAGAGCCTCTGTGCAGTCGGACTCAGCTGTGTGAAGGCTGAAATTATAAATTACACACTTACACTTATATTTTCACATACAGCACTAAGTAAAAAAAATTCCACCCCAGAACTCATCTGATTATTCATTTTATAACAACGGGAATTACTCACGTATTAACACAGGAGTTAAACAACTCTCGGCGTTTCGACCACAACAAGAGCAGTCTTTATCAGGAGGAGCGTATAAAATGAATAGTATAAACTCACGAAAATATTTAAAGTGAAACATCTGATTAAGGCCAAACGGCTGATTGCAGATTAAAAAGAAAAAAAACAGCGCTAAGTAAAACAAGGATTATGATGTTTGTTGTTGAAGCAGTTCCCCACAGCAGAATGCCATACATCCAGACAGGCTTCAGTATTATCTGTTGACAGTTTGCTGTTCTGTCCATGCAACCATGAATAAGTGTGATATTTTGTTTTTAGTTCCTTTCATTTGGTCTTTATGTGCATACCTAGGTATAATAACCTAGTCTTGGTGTGGTAAATTACATTATAGTTCACATACCTGTCTTTTTTGAGATAGCACAATCCTCTATTAGCATAATAAATTGCATCATCTTTCACTAGTTCTATGGCTCGGTTGTAGCAGCTGATAGCTTCATCCCATTTCTCTTGCTTAACGAAATTATTTCCCTGAAAATAGAAAATCATAAATTGGCGGTGATACCAAGTTGTTGGATCCCTGTTAAATATATTTTTTATTTTAACCTTAATATCCTACATAATATCAGATTTTTATCTTCTTTTGATTTATCTATAAAAACAAAGTTCTATCATAAAATTGATAGAAAAATTTCTGATATAGTTGGAAAATGTCTAGTCTGTCTGTCTAGTCGCCATATACGCATGGCTATATGTTTGCTATGTCCTCAACATAAAACGGCTGCATTTCGTGGTAGCTTCCGATATGCTGCCACGAAATGCTGGAACAACTTACCACCTCCAATAAGAAATTCTAAAAGTTTGTACAGTTTTAAAAAAAATCTTAAAAAATATTTGTTACATCTACAAAATCCAATGTTAAATAACTGCCGTTTTCAATTAGATTTAGCAATTTCCTCATAATCTCTCTTAAATCTGCAATAACAAATTATGTTATTATTATTTTAATTAGATACTTAACTTAACATTTATTATTTGAAGTAGGTTGTTTAATTTATAATGTGTAATATAAATGCTTGTATTTAGCGGTGCTGCGCACTGCACCTACACGGTGCCACTGAAAACCAGCGCTGTGACAATATAATTTTGTCACAGCTTTGAAGCTGAGCTGGCAACCGTTTTGTGACTCCTATGTTTAACGCCTAGTGTTATATAATTGTAATTGGTACACAAATAAAATTTTTCTTTCTTTCTTTCTTTCTTTAAAATTTAATGCTAACAAAAACACTAAATATCTACAGAAATAATAAGTATTAACTAAATATACACATCAACTCTCCATTTCTTTTAATTATGTCAACTATGTAAGATGTATCACCATCCCCCATATTGATGTTCACACTGCTGGGACACAGAAACTTCTCTCTTGTCGAGAGATTAGGCCTTAATTCACCACGCTGGCCAAGTGTGGGTTGAAAGATATATACAAGTAGGTTTAATTATGTAAGACTTGGTTGTAGTATCTCACCCTTTCCTTCTCATATTGAGCTTCATCTCTAAGTTTTTCCATTTTTGCCGCTGTGCTCTTTTTGCTGTCTAATGATGTTGGACCGACTCCTTGCATATCAACGTCTTCACAGGCTTTGTCCTGAAAAAAATTAAATATGTTTAATTATAATTAATTCTTACATCATGGACTTCCTGGATTGTGTTATTGGTTTTAGTAAGTTACACTTCAATTCTAAACTTGAAATTAAGGCTTGGTTACTGTAAAAAGTTTGAATTACAAAGGAATTATGATTCTTCTGAATTATTAATCTTGTATTGAGAATAACATACAATTTTGTAGTTTTTGTCAAGTCATTCCCCCAGAAGGAAAGCAACAAAGAAAACAAAGAAGTTTGGAGATGTAGGTAATCCTAGGGTAATTTCTCAATAAGCAAGGGTAGCTGATGATTGCATGAGACAGAAGTTCAAGTAGAAACTTTAGTTTTAAATTTAGAATACCGTACCTGATACTCACCCGGTACTTCATGAATTCTTATTTCAAAACATACTTACAACATCAAATTTCTCCCATGATTTATAATCAGATGACAAAATCCTTTTTTCTGGCTTTTTCTTTACAACAACAGGTTTCTCTTTCTTCAGCTTGCTTCTAACTGGGGGTATCACCTAACCTCAAAAATACAAATTTTATAGATTAGGCACGGAAACATCAAAGATTGAGTGAACTATTACTACAAGCTAGGTAGTAAATAAGTGCCTAGGAATAGGTGGTGGGTTTTCAGTGAGGACTAAATCGAAGTTTACAGGTGTTCGAAACAGAAATTCTACGAAACTATCACCTCAAAACTATCATTAATTTCTACATGATGCAGATTTTTAATGCACGAGAGGTAATTATTAACACAAAACCTGTTCAAAATCACCACTAAGAGCAGCCTCTTTTCTTTTCATTTCGGCTTCCCAATTCTGCAGGTCAGTCATGTAAGCCGTCATTATTTTACTATTTTCACGTAGCTGTTCACGAATCTCAAAAGCTTTCTCCATTTTTAAAACCTTTACCGATAGCACGATTACTCAGCTTTTTTACCTGTTACGATTGTTTTATTGAATTATTTTTCTGGTTGTCTTGAGAACGGATAAACTAAACTGACTGACTCGGATTTGATTGACAAAGTTGACAAACAAACAAAACAAATCAAACTATATCCAGCTGGACTCGAGTCAGAATTCGAATAACAAACATAGAGTTCAAGTAGAGGGAATCGAGTCATGATTCGAATACCGGTATTTTTCTAATTTTAATGAAATAAATATTTAATAAAATAATTTTAATTTATTTTTTAAAATTTTATTAATATATTTTTTTTCGAATACCGTATAATACTGACTCGAGTCAACTCGATTCACCAAAACGGCGACTCGGCACATCACTACAACCAACTCGTCTCGCGTATGATTATTCAGTAAATTATCGATAAAAATGCAATTATGACCAATTCGAGTTTTTTCAATGAGCACGTTATTTGCCAAACAGAATATTTTGTTCACAATTCAGAGACTGTGTGTACAATTTTGATTTTCTGGTACAATGTGATGGCCATAATGGTTAAACCGTAGGTAATTGGTAGGTTCTCTGCTCCGTATAGACCAGTGCAGTTAGCTTCAAAAATGGTCAAATAAGGAAAAAAATAGTAGTAGAATGAAACCCATTAGAAAAGGAGGGGAATATGATAAAAATGAAAGGAAAAATAAATTACGGTCGATCTGAGTTCGGGAAGTGGGAGGGGGTGGGCTTTTAAGGGGAGAAAATGGTTTATCTCGATTTGCGGTAAAACTACAAGTCCTATGAAAAAAAGTTATATGGCAAAGTTGTAGGTAATATAGAGATCTACAACTTTTAATTCACAAGTTTTTTACATAACCTCAAAACTTATGTGAAAAATTCAATAACCAAGTTTTTGGTTTTTTTTATTTATCTTTTTCAAAGATTGTTATTTTTCTACGAAATTTGGTGAAAACTTACCAATTTATGTCCCAAATACACTGTGATTTATTTGATTGAAAATATTATTGTTTTCACCTTATTTTGACTTAATTTTCAAAAATATAGACTAATTTTCAATCGAAAATTCACGTGTCAAAATATTAGCTTTTTTATAAAAATCGTTATGCTTTATGTTCATTGAAATCTCTATTTTCTGATAATTAAAAAAAATATATACATTACCATAGTAAATATTCTCAGAAAATGCACCAAACAGAAACAAAAATTTGTATCATTAGGTACAATTGCATCATAAAAATATGATTTTGTCTTTTCAGACTATATAATAATAATTATTATATAATAATCTGTTCGTATAATGTGCAATAAGTCGGATTATAAGCAATTATATGAAATAAAAATTGCAAAAATCACATTTTTATGATGTAATTGTACATAATGATACAAATTTTGTTTCGGTGTTTTGCATTTTCTGAGATAATTTACTATAGTAATGTATATATTTTTCTTAACCATCAGAAAATAAATATTTTAATGAACAAACAGCATACCGATTTTTATAAAAAAGCTAATATTTTGACACGTGAATTTTCGATTGAAAATTGGTCTATTTTTTTAGTAATTCAGTCAAAATAAGGTGTAAAAATTAATATTTTTAATCAAATAAATTATAGTGGAATTAGAACATAAATAGGTAAGTTTTCACCAAATTTCGTAGAAAATAAAATGTTTTTGAAAAAGATAGAAATAAAAAACCAAAAACTTAGTTATTTGAATTTTTCACATACATTTTGACGTTATGTAAAAAAGTTGTGAATTAAAAGTTGTAGATCGTTTTATTACCTACAACTTTGCTATATAACTTTTTTTCATATGACTTGTAGTTTCACCGCAAATCGAGATAAACCATTTTCTCCCCTTAAAAGCCCACCCCCTCCCACTTCCCGAACTCAGATCGACCGTAATTTATTTTTCCTTTCATTTTTATCATATTCCCCTCCTTTTCTAATGGGTTTCATTCTACTACTATTTTTTTCCTTGTAAAAAATTAAAAACCCTGGTCTAGTAACTCTTACACATTTTGAAAAGACCAAAACCAAAAAACTTTTGTTTACCTACATTAGGATTTCATTTTTATTTTACATATTAAGATCTTTTCTTATTAATTCAGACTCAATAGTCAGTAGAGGGGGAAACATTTCTTTATCTAATATTTTGACAGTGTCAAAATAAAAAAATTGGGTTTGTCATTGAAAGCAAATTTATTTTTCACTGTCGTTAAGTCGTTATTATTGGAACCAGTCAGTTTTTTTTGCTCTGCATTGGGTTGGTACCCTCACCTACATCGGACACCTTTTGACGAGCATGGACCGACCGAGCACTCGCAGCTGAAATGCGAGCCGACTGAGATAATTAGAACAGAGGCCGTGTGAGTGTCCCTTTCTAACAGGATGACAATTCAAAATCATTGTTTTACGCAAATTTGTGTTTGCTAGTTTAGACACTATTTCGATACAGACGTTTACGCATAGTAGCATACTAAATTGCTAGGCAGTATGATCGTTACCACTGGCGGCAAGATGTAAGAACGAACGAGACAAACGGCCTCCGTCATTACCTACTATCCCTCTCGGCTCAGATGGTCTCTTTGTAAAATGCCGAAGAAATTTATGTATTTTGATACACATCTAAACAATACCTAGCATTCTTCTTAGAAAATTTTAAAAGTTTGTTACTTTGTTTCTTCTTCTTTGGTTTGGGAGGAGCGTGACTGGCTATTGATATTTTGCCGTCAATTGTCAATATCGTGTAATAAGTACATTACAACATAACTCGTCAAGGTCTTCCACTCATTTTGTGTATTTTATCTCCTTAACTTTATGATTTCCTTCTATTTCTCTGAAAAACTACCTGTTGCTTGCGCTGTCATAAAAACCTTGATGATTCGTACCTATGCTCTTGGATTGTCATGAGTTCCTGGTATTCCGCTTGAAAACAACTTGTTGTGTGCCAACTGGTGGTAGTAAGGCACACAAATGAGGTTGCTGAGTAAGTATTAGTAGTGGTTGTAGTAATCGCACAACAGGTGGATAGGCCATTTTCTCACTTGTTGGAATCCTTTCAATGTCATGTCAACATAGGATGCTCATGAGCATTAAGTTTATGAACGCCTAGTAGTTCGATATTTCAATCAACCTGTTGGTGAGAAAAATTATGTATGTGTCTGATAAGCGTGAAGTTGTCTGTGCTGGGTTTATTGACTGACCTATTTGATTTGTATTCATTTATTTGCATTTTGTTGTTTTGGTGTTATGTAGGAAAAAGCTATTTTGATTCGAAAAACGCGCCGATATATCAAATTAGGTATATCGCATTAAGTAGTTAATTATGTACCTCAGGGCCATAAGACGAAAGTCTAAGGTGCCTACCTACCTTTTCTGTGTGTGTTGACAGTGATGACTTATGGATCCGAAAGGTGGTGCTATTAGCCTCATGAAGAGCCTAAGAGCTATTGGAGAGGCTATGCTAGGGGTTTCTTTAAGTATAGAAATGACGAGATACGAAGAAGACATACGCGGGAAACCGACGTAGCCCAGCGGATTAGATCGAAAAACGCAGCGTCGGACATCCACCAAGAAGACGGACGGACGATTTTATGAAGGCTTGTCTTTGTTGGTTTGCGGCGAATGCAAGCTTTGTCTGACCATTGGAAATCATTAAAGAAGGCCAATCATATCCAGCAGCGGACATCCGTAGGCTGAAATGTTGATATGAGGTTAGTAGTTAGGTATTCTGCCGTCCGTTATCTATAAAGCGGCTAAGTCGGAAAAGTAAGTTTCGAGAAAATCGCAAAAAACGCAGCAAGAATTTTGAAATTGCTGCCATTTGATTACTATTTTTCGTATGACAGATTTTTTGACACTGAAAAATAGAATGACGTGAGTACTATCGAATGGTTTTGCTTTAAACTCAACTTATAAAAATTATTCACAAAATGATTTTTTGCATTTAGTTTTAGCAATTATTTAATGAAAATGCTAAGTTCACACGACTATAAAGCGGCTATGTATACTTAACGGCGTTTTAGTTAAGGATTTGCACATATACCTGCTTTATAGCGTAGGATAGTTTATTTTGACTTGTGGCTCCTGCAAAGCTAAAACAGGGTTTCTCTATTTTACAGCTTTTAAGCTTAGCATTAGCACAAAAATTGTATTTTTTCATATTTATATCTCGATACACACTTGACTAAAAGGCAGTTACATGCATAACCTGTTTTAATAACCGCTTTATAGTTTAGTATTCATTTATTGATAATTCAGGGTTTCTACTATAAAACTACGTTAAATGCTAAAATAATAGAATGTACTTGCGAATTTCAATGGTTTATTTTAAAATCATCGAAAAAACAGTCGAACAAGACTTACACTAAATCGTACTTACTTATATTTAAATTGGGTAGGAAGGTAATTTTAAATCAAGGCACAGGTACTTAATTAGGTATGCTCTTCTAAAGCTACAATAAAAATCTTAAAAACAATTGAATCACAATTCTTGCGTAACATGCACTTTTTCTTACCCACTACTTCAACAAAAAATGGATGGAAACATTTTCTCACAAGGCACATAGGAGGTTAGGTACCTACTTAATTAGGTATTCTCTTCTAGAGCTACAATAAAAATCCTAAAAATAAAAGAGTCACAATTTTTGCGTAACATGCATTCTTACTTACCCACTAAATTCTTACTTCTACATAAAATGGCACTTTTTTATCACGTATTAAGTTACTTGACGTATGTAGTAACTTGAAATTATAGTGTTTTGTGCTTTTGAAGTGCTTGTCTGTGCATTTTGGCTGACAGGTAAATTTTGTCAAAATGTTAATTTGTGTGGTGGAGATAGTTTGCTTAAAAAAGCTTCTTTTCTTCCAGGCTGCACACCTTTGTACTCTGATCGGAAAGTTACTATCGACATATTGCTATTCTTTAAAAAACGGTCATTTAAAAATCTCAATGACTTAAAATCCTCGCTGAAATCGTTTCTATAAAAGAGATCATAATTCTTTCGTTTGAAAATTACTTCTACCATATTTTTAAAATAAGCTCTGGGGGTAGAGTTTTGAATGCGCCTATCAGATACAATATTTATGACGTTGGTGAAATTTCCTGGCGTCATTGATTTTACTACCTCTTTAGAGTTATTTATTGAAGTCACACCTTTTCACAGCTAATTCTATTAGGTGGTGTACCTCACGAATGTATGGCCTGGTTCAAAATAATACAAAGTAATACTTTCAGTGGCTATTTATCAAGTGTACTAACAACGAATACAGCAACCAATTTTTATTTTGGGCACTGCAATTATCTAGCCAAATGTTGACATTTTTGACATCTCGGTTCCACAATATAAAGAAGTAGAATGTGCTCTGTAATGTGTGTCTTCTTGTTTTCTTCCTGCTATGCCGTCATGCCAAATCACGGTTACAGGTTTGGATTCGTTGGTGATTCTACCGAGTGGGGCAAAAGTTTGATTAAATGCCACGAGCCGTAGACAAAATATAACGGATTTAAATGATTCCGTCCTTGGTAGCATTATCACCTTATCTAAATTGGCACTAAAATATATCTGAGTATTATTTTGTGCGATCTGCTTATGAGCATCGTTCATTTCTCTTGCCTTTTTGTACCTATTATGATGCTGTGTCCACATAGCACAGTCATTACCATTACAGTCAGCTTGAGACGTTTCATCATGGGCAGACTGCAACTTGTGTAGTCTATAAGTTTCGCACATTTCATTGCCAAGCCATGTGATTGATATGTTCATTTTCCTGACATGTTTCCTATAAAGTTCGCAGGAAACTTTATTTAATGGATTCTTTTCTTGAAAGTGTTTATGCATTGTTGCAATACTAATATCGCTTGTAATGTATCGCCGTAAAGGGGCGTGTTTCCATCTGTAATGTAGCTTTACCGGGTTGAAAGATTCAACGTGTTGAGTTAACGAATCGCGATCAGATCAGATAACGGCTTTATAGCGGAGTGCGTGGAAGGAGTGCGACATAACCGCCATTTAGTGTTGTAATTGTATCAAAATCAAATCAAAACACAGAGCTATAAAGTGGTTAGTAGATTTTAACTTCTTTATAGCGTAGTAATTTGCACATAACCGCTTTGTAGCTTAGAACTAAAATAAATAATAGAGAAACAAAACTAGACTTAAAAGGAGTTATGATACTTTAACCTCGTTGTAGCTTGCCAAAATCGAGTAACCGCGTTTTAGCTGTGCATCTCAGGGCAAGCTTCCTTTAGCTCAAAATAGTTAAATGACTTTAAATGCTTTTTAGTTAAGTATTTGCAGATAGCCGTGATTTAGCGTTGCAAATTTAATATTGTGCAGTATTTAACCGCTTTCTTCCCATCGCTAAATCAGAAACTATAAACGATACGAACACAAAGTGACCAAATGTCACTTAGCCGCCTTTTAGGTAACGGACGGCAGTATTCTTTTTGGCCTTTTTCGGATATTTTTATTTCCCTTCTTATTGAACTTGTAAGTAGTAAACTTGTTTGTTTTTGCTGATTCATTCAGCATCTACATCACACCTATCTTGCTAAATACAATCTTATTAACTCCTCGAGATCACTGGGCAGGCATCTATCTACTTTTAATAGTTAATTTATATCAATCGGCAAGTACCTTCATTTAATAAACGTGACTTATTTGGCATCTAAGGTTGTTGTTGTTCTTATACGAGTAAGTAGGTGGTATTTCTTTATTGGCTAAGTTGGAGCACACTCGACTTTAATTCCGGAGGTCATGAGTTCAAACCCCGCCGCGCACCTCTGTATTTTTCTTCTTGAAAAATGTAGGTACTTATGCGGTTTGAAAACACGTGGTCTAACGGTGAAGGGAAACAGCGTGAGGAAACCGGCATGTTCTGAGAACTTTGAAACTTTGAAATGCATAGTGTCATTCACTGATGACAGTGGTTGGTTATCGATTACGAACCCGTCTGGTAAGCGTTGTGATTATACCAAACCTACCAAAGCCCCAAGAAGAAAAGTGGCCATTCCTATGCCTAGTGATCGTATCGGCAAACGCAGAGCAAGACGTCCACCAACAAGACGGTCAAAGCTGCCAGTTCACGGTATGCAAGCTGCAAGCGACCAAAACAACTACTTTTTTTCAAGAGGGAAATAAAGATGATGCTTTGTAACAAGACGTAAAATGAGTATTTTATGGTGATGACACAAAAATCTTCCACAGTCAATAACTAGCTCAAGTTTATTTTTGGGCCAAATAATTTGACTGTTGCTCAAAAAAACGTGATAACATACAGCACGACATGATTGCACCAAGGACGCACTAGATGATGAGCAGTGAGATGAAAATAAATTGAATAAATTACTTAATATCGGTAGTAAATATCTACGTGCCAATTAATTCATGGGATTAAACCTTCAAATCAAAAACTATTTGAGGGGTGTATAAATTATGTAGTCACCTACTAATTTTATAAAATAATTAACCTAGGATAAAAGAAATAAATAAATAATAAAAGTCGGCTTTTATCACTTTTTTTTTTTTTTTTTTTTTTTCTGTAGACTAAATTAGACGTTTACTGTACCTACGTATTTAGGTATTTAAATAATAAAAAAACTAGAATTCCGCCCCGCGGCTTCCCCCGCTTTTTTTGCGCGGTAAAATAAAGCCTCCGTTAATTCAAAGTTTCTATTATTTTTAGGAGATTGATGACCACTGTGACAAAACAAAAAAAAGATAACTACATACATAGATGCTAAGACAAATTAAATACTTATATTTTTTTATAAACCTTTTTATTCGAGGTAGGTACCTCGAATCAAATGATAAAAGTAGATAATATAAATAACTATATTTCATCACATAACTAATTAGTCTGACGCATATCTCAATAAATGTTTATTTGAAGCTGACTTGTAATATAATAATCATATTTTTTTTGTTAAATTGATCCGTTGACAGACGTACAATGCCATTCAAATAAGCAAAGAATAATGTTTTTTTTCTTATTGATATTAATTTATTTTTGTAGTCGTACCCCCATTCTTCCATAAGCGGAGGAATTGAGAATACTAAGAAGATCCGTGCCTAGTAGGTAGAATCATCATCATTTCAGCCATCGGACGTCCACTGCTGGACAAAGACCTCCCTTGATGATTTCCAAGTATTACGGTCGGATGCAACTTGCTTCCACCGTGAACTGACGGATTTTACAAAATCATCTGTCCATCTTGTTGGTAGACGTCCGACGCTGCGTTTCCTGATCCGTGGTCTCCACTCGAGAACATTTAGGCCCCATCGGCCATATGTTATACGAGTTGATAGCCTGGCCCAATGCCTCTTCAAAGGGCCTCAAATACGAACCCAAAAGCCAGCTATTGGATTAAAAGGTTTCATAATGTCTTAGAAATAAATTGGTGCATATCTAGTTTATAACCGTTAGAGATAATTTGTAAGATTTCTTTAGGTCAAACTAATCTTGACATTTGACAGTCCACTGACAAACTATCTGATAAAGTAGAGAGCAATGACCGAGTCTGGTTTGGCTCATACATATTCAATATTTATAATAGTCAGTTATTGTTTAATTGCATGGTATTATTTCTGAATGATTTAATCTGATAGAGGGTTACGGTATTCGAATGAATAAGAGATAGAGCTATGTGGCAGCAGAAATATTTCATTCCGAAGGTCGTAGGTTCAAAACCAGCGAAGCAACTATGGATTTTTCTTGAAAATACATTTTCAATTTTCCTTTATAGGGCAAAAGACAAAGAAGGCAATCATCGTAAGCAAACCAGCATAATCTGAGAGAAGCGTTTGATAATAACTTGTGATATTCACCAACTTGCACTTGACCAGCGTGGTGAATTATGGCCTCTCTCGTCAAGAGAGATGATACTGTGTCTCAGTTGTGGGAACATAAATATGGATGATGATGATGAAAGGTTACATACTGACACATAAGCATAACTAATAAACAACTTAATTAACGAAATAAACAAAGTTAATTGCTAATCAGTAGTGAGATGAAATACCATAAAGCCTTTTTGTTTTTTACTGATTTTCAATTGAGAAGAGTAGTTGCTACTTCCGTGTCTAATTGGCTGAGATGACTAACACTTTTATTGATAAAGGATTTTTAACGCTTACGTACGATTTTAGTCAGATTTACTTATTAGACATTGTGTACCTACTGAATAAATAGGTAGTAGTACTTATCTCATATAATCAAATTATACTCCTAGTTTAAACGCGAAAGTCTGTGACGATATTTGTATATCATGTTAAATACAGAATAGATTTGAATAAAACTTTACAATCATAATTAAGTACTTAGTACTTATATTTACCACCAGAATAACACAAAATGCTTCTTCTTGACTTTTTTCTTTGTAAATTCTTAGGAGGCCTACTAGGTAGGGGGAGGGGGGGCACATTGATTCACGGGGCACATTGGTACAGTTTCTATATCGCAAAACCTATAAACTCTACAGAGTCCGGCACATCACTAGAATGCTCAATGACATTCACAAGAAATACAGTTGTGACACCACTCGCCGCCAGTTTGCCGTTGGGCTTCAACGGTCACTAATGTGTTAAAAGTGGCGTGCGCCGCTGCCTACAAAAAATATACGTGAAATGTAATTGTGTCTCAGGAGGATACTATTTGTTGTTTTTGTTATTATTTGTTACTATAGTTAAGGAAATATAGTTCTTATTGTATTTTAAAATGTTTTAGAGTGCAAGATTATTATTATATTTGATAAAATTAATTGTTTGTGGAAAAAGTACTTTGGGGCACATTGATACGGTAATGTGCGGGGTACATTGATACGTATAATAGGAGAGATAATATAATAGGAGGTTCCAATATTATATTTTTATTGACAATATTCAATGAATTGTGTCTGATTACTTAGTAAGTATATAACTAATTATATAATTAAGAAAATAACAGTGAATTAGTCTTGTTCTATGATGATAATATTGTTTTTTGTGATTATATTCCTTAAGTAAGTTAAGAGATTGATTATGGCTAATGTGCACTCTTGATTAAAAGTATTTTGCGAACTCAATCAATAAAATTGTTTTGTTTCTTAATTTTAAGTAATAATTATAGTTTATATTGGGTTTTTAGTCACTTTAAATTTGCATTTCATATAGATTTAAAATACGTATCAAACTGCCCCACCCCATGTATCAAAGTGCCCCACTGGTGGGGCAGAATGATACAAAAATGATTTTTTATAAAAATCAGTTTAGCTCTATACGTCGCCAGTTTTTGAGGTTTTTGCGTAGCCAAAGTATAAGCTAAAATATCAGCCAATGCACACATCAAAAAAAAATTCAAATTTAATGCTTTATGGTCCTCAGAAAAGAGATTGAATTTTTGTGTATCAATGTGCCCCCCCTCCCCCTATGGCATTCACAATATGGAACGGAATTTTCAAAATCGGTAGGTACCTATGTAGATTCGAATAAAATAATTCCCAAATATTGCCTTAAAATGAAGTGTTATTCTTTCTTTTAAAATAACTTTTTAATAGTCCGAGAATAGGCACAAATGTTGTGTAGGATATTTTTCTTTGTGGAAGTTAAAATTCGTGCCTCTCTCACTATACTACTGGCTTAGCTGTTGAGTAGCAGAATAAGATTTTACAGATCACCTGGTAGATAAATTAGGTAAAATAGATAAAATGTAAAGTGATTTTTATCAATAAAAATGTATTTCTGTAGGTTCAAATTCCCACCTACTTAAGGATCAGGTTTACACACTATTATTTTTACGATTTGTTAATATTTATAAAACTCATCGAAATAAAATTATAATAAAATGCATACGCCTATTTCCGCTGCCACTGCTGGGACACGGGGACTTCTCTCTTTAAGAGACAAATTAGGCCTTGATCTTATTTCACGACGCTTTCCATGTGCGGTTTGTTAAATATTCCTACCTGATAAGAAATTAAACATACTTAGGACAACGTTTCTACATTTTTATGTACATATTATCAGAATTATTATGTATGTTTTACTCTAGATTCAGTCTTAATTTATTATTTTATAATTAAACGCGTGAGGTCTTCATAAAATATCAAATCACTATTAAAATATTATTTGTTACGGTAAAATTAGGTAGTTATTTATTTGTATTCGTGAGGACCTATGAGAACATCTTAACATGACGCAACCAAAATTGACAAAGTGCATAAAATGTCCCAATCTTGCATAACCTTTTATACTCTAATTGGGCATGTTTATACCCACCTTTATCTCAAAGTCAATACAATAAAGAGAGAATAATGCCTTATAGACCAATTGATCATTTTACATGTCTAATTAAACTTAACGAAAACGCATCACTAGTGCCTCTTAAACTAACGATCACATTTACTTTTGTATCAAATGGAAAAGTAGATAAAATAAACCTTATGGTTTAGGTAAGAGAGGTGATAGGTTCATCTTTTGAAGATGCGTTAGTGGTTTTCGTATGGTGGTAGGGAATTTTGAGCACGTTTTTTAGGCGAGTTTAGAAGAGGTATAAAAGCAAAATACTTTGAACTCTTCTAACAGTGTATGTGAACCTATCTTAGTTACGGGAGTTGTGGAGGGCAAAATGAAATTGGTAATTATTATTTTTTTAGACTATATGCGAAATAGTTTCTGGTAATGTTCTGTCCTTGCTGAGATAACAAAAGATGAACGATAATTTAAATTTTTTGGTTTGTTTAATTTTTTAACTCTTTTTTACGCATTAAAAAGTTATTTTGGGTCAATACTAAGGAACGTGTTTACCCTTTAATTAATTAATAAAATCCTTTAAATAATAAAAAATATGCTTTCTAATTTTTAGTCATAAATATAATTAGTGACTTGTTAAAATTATCTTTAAAAGTATACAAAAATATAACTCAAATAATAAAGTATTTGCTTTTGTTAAATATTACCTACTTACAATATATTTTTATAAAAGTATAAAACGGTGTTAAATTAAATAAAAAAGTCTAAACGTTTTTATTATATTTATTGTACATATTTCACGGATAGATAATAACAGTAATTTATCAATTCAACAGTTTGTCTGACAGCAAGCTTTTTCAAAACAAGCGGTTTTGGAAGATAAATTAGTGTAAGATTTTATCGTGAAGTAAGACGAAGACCACCCGTTAGCTTAGATTTAAGATAGGCTTCTGCCTAAGGACATTTCTATCATAAAAATAATATAAAAACAGTTAGATCATGTCGCTTTTGCGAAGGTTATTTTGTAGGTGAACATGGTAAGATCCTTGTAGATAAAAAAACCTCACAAATATTATCTAATAAAAGAAGGCATTTTTCCTGTTCGTCTAAGGAAGACAATAGCTATTCCGGTTTTCTCAAATTAAAGTTTTTTATTTAAATTATACTATTAGATGTATTGTATTAGCGTTTGCCCACGTTATATTGTAAAGATGTGTATTCCTGCGGGAAATAATAGGTTATTTAATTATCCGGCTTTCAATGTGATATAGTCATTATTCATAAACAAAACACCGTTCTATAACTACGACTTGACTGGGTTGTTATAAGCTCCTAGTTACAAAGTTTCGTTAGTTTATAAGTTATATGTAAACTGTCGAGAATACCTAATTTCGATTTTCGAACATAGCTACTCTGAATAAAAGTATTATGTAGCTTATACAAGCCTTTACTGATTTTTAGTCCCTATTTTTGCGCAATACTCAAATAATTAAAAAATAAAATAGTAAAAATGTCCCAAACTTTTTGTCATCGTAATCGAGAGCAATTTATTTATAACGTTTTGTTATATTTTTCAGGTTATTATTACCGCATTCTTTGCGGTTTGCGGCGCAGCAAAGCTCGACCGCACATACCTCCCCCCTTCATCAGCCGCAACTGCGGGAGGTTCACCAGGATCCCTACAAACACCTCTTGTCAGGAGCTCAGAACAAGGTCTGGAAACACCAAAACTACCGATTGGAAGCTACTCGAACAACTTTGAGGGAGTAGTCGTTGATGCTGCCGCCCCTGGTACAAGAGCCTCAGCTGATGCTCTCAGTAACTTAGGAGGTCCAAGACAATCTTATGGATCAACGGACTCAAAAGTTGGTGAAGCTGCTTTTAGAGGTACCGCTGGATTCCGTGGCACAACATTTGGAGGACAATCAAGTGTGCAATCAGATGGTTCTAATATCGAAGCTAACCAACAGAATACCCAGTTTACAAACCGATTCAGCAGCAATCAATTTTCCAGCGACGTTTCTAGTCAAGGCTTTGAGAACAAATCTGAAAGGCCACAAGCAGCTAAAGACCGTAACTCCAACATCCTAGCTCTATCAAACGATGTTGACACAGACCGTTACAGTTATGGATTCGAAACAGACAATGGTATTGCAGTTGGTGAAAATGGAGTGGCTGTAAATGGAATCCAGGCTGAAGGTGGATACTCCTATGAAGGGGATGATGGACAGGTGTACAAAGTGACTTACGTAGCTGATGAAGGTGGATATAGACCCCAAGGATCACATTTACCTACTCCACCACCTATTCCTGAAGAGATCTTGAAGTCTATCGAACAAAACGCTAAGGAAGAAGCTGCAGGGATTGTTGATGACGGTAAGTTTAATATTTGCCATACTTGCCTAAAATAGATTACTACTATAGCTAAAAAATCCAATAACAATTATCTAGTAGTTAGTTAGTACCTGCGATAAAAATTTATGAACTGATATAATTTCTATATCGTGATTGTTTAAAGTTCATTCTAATTACGCAGGTTCAATGTCTAGGTTTATGACTATTATATATTGATGCCTTACCCATTTCCAATTTATCATAATTACAAAATAGATATACGAAAAAAACATAACCTATCTAAAGTAACCCTAACTTTTAACAAGCACTAAAAGATTTAATATAAGCAACACATTCGTTATTTTTTACAGTTTTCTCATAAAACATAAAAAAAAAAACTGGACACCTCTTGAAATATTAGTAAGCACGACGGATATAAATGACTGTTGTATAAAATATGGGTGTGATTTTTTTTCATTGTGCTGTTGAGCGGCCACAGAGAAAAAGTGTTGACAAATTGATTCATCAACTTTTTTGGTCATGTCATAAGGCCTACCAGGTCAATTCGCGAACAAAAGTCAGTTCCGTCCTATTATACCCCTGTTGCTTCAGAAAAGCACTTTCATTCACAAAATTACTTTGTCACCTCCTTGTCACATATGACTTAAGTCCTATTGTGTTTTTGATTGATGTATCGACTGATATATCGTTGTAGGCGTTGACAAATGACTAAAGCTTTCGTTTTTATTTACAGGTTCTTACGACGCTCAGAAGTATAATGCGGAGGGCGATTACACGAACGATAATAGTGGCAACAATCGATACAATGGAGGACAATTATCACTCTCTGGGAAGCGACCTCAATCGGATGCATCTCCTAGTGGTACATTCATAAACCAAAATGGACAAGCTTTTAGAAATCCCGAATTGAATCATCAAAGCTCAAACCAACAGAACATGGCTTTCGGTCAATTTTCCCAAACAAATGGAGCAAATGCCCATCTTGATAACGCAGCATTACAAAATGATCAGTCCAACTTTAATAGACAGACCTTTAATGGAAATTCTGCGTTTGGACAGTTTAATTCCCAGTCAATGACCAGTGGACAGTCAAGTCAAAATAGTAATACACCTCTCGTGGACTTGAACAAATCTGAATTTAATAAACAAGCTTCTCAATCATTTAATCAACTTAATTTAAGTCAGAACCAAAATACTCAAGCTTTCTTTAATGGGCAAAGAAATCAAGAGAATGAAGCATCTAACAGTGTTAGTTCTCTTCAACCTAACGAACAGTTTTCTGGAAATGCGCATACTTTTACACAAACCTCAGGAAACCAAGTCGGATCCTTACCAACTAAAGGACAAACTACTTTTGGATTTCAAAATCAGTTTGGATCTCAAGCAACGGCCTCCGCCCAAGTGAACGACTTTGCACCAAACTCACAAGATACTCAAAGGCATCAAAATTTCAATACTCAGTATAACTCTCAATCATCCAAGCCTTCATTCGGTCAAATTTCTCCCAACTCTCAGACTCGGCAACAGGTCGGAACTTCCACAGGTCAAGTTCAGTCTTCAAACAATCAATTTAATTTCAAAAACGAGTATTTACCTCCAAATGCTGCTCGAAAGCAACAAGAGCAAGAAAACATCAATGGTTTTAATTTCAATAGCCAATTTGGCACTAGATCAAATAACAATAACCTGAACAGGCAGACACCAAGCTCAGCAAGCACTTCAGCATCAACATCATTCGGGCAATCATCTCAGACTCAACCATCAAGATCTCAAAATGCATTTGATTCTCAGACGTCAACGACTCCTTCAAAGCCAAACAAATTTGTTCAGCAAAATAGTTTTAATCAGCAAAATCAATATTCTTCCTCACGACCCTCACAGTTCAACAGCAACTTCCAACAAACTGGATCATCCTCTCAAACTGTACAAGAAGAATCCAGCTCTGATGCTAAGCCTACATCCGTTCCTAGCACTGAATTAACTACTCCGTTAGAGCCTAATGAAACTTCTGAAAACTCTCAGAGGGCCCAAGTTTCTAGCCAAACCACATCGAATATTGGTTCATTTGACTCAAAGCCTGTTGCTAACACTCAAGGACAAGCTCAGTTCGGTTTCCAAGGAAACTTTGCTTTTAGGCAATCTAGCCAAATACCAAGTGTTCCTACTTCATCACCAGCGTTAACTCAAACACCCCAGGCCCAACCGGTAAACAATTACTCATTCGGCCAACCTCAGCCGTCTCAAAATAATTTTAATCAAAAGAATGAGCAAAATATTGATGATTCTTACTATTACAATCAACCGGCAACTCCTTTCGGTCAGCGACCACAAGAGCCAAGATTTCCCAGTATTCCGACTTATCAGTCGAATATAATGACTTCTCAATCAACGTTCAACAATCAGAACTCCTTCTCTGGGAATGGTAACCTTCCTAATTCCCAGTCCCTAGCACCGGTTTCTCCAACAGCCGCTACACAGTTTTCTCAGCAACAAAACTTCAACGGAATCACCCAGGCTGCTATTTCACCATTCCCTTCCCCGTCTCCAGCTCCTAGCCAGTTTGGACAACGATTTGGGTCCAAACCAACTTTCAATCAGCCTTTTGGAAATGCTCAAGCACCAAAACCAGTATTCAATCAACAGAATATGTTTAACAACCAATTCCAGACTGGTAGACAACAAAACAAACCAGCAATTCCTCAAGTCAATAACTCAGGTTTTCCATCTCAACCTTCTCAATTCAGTCAGACATCATCGTTTGGATTCCAATCTCAAAACAAGTTTGAACAAAGTCAAAACACTCCAACTTCTACTGAACAACCTTCAGAGGAACAAACATCTTTAACTCAACAGTATCAAGGAACCATTTACGAGTATAACAAGCCTCCTCAAGTTCTACCAGCACCTTCTCAGAGTGACAGTTCATCGAGTCAAACCATTCAATCTGGGTTTGTTTCCAATCCTGATCTTAGCCAAACAAATAATCAGTTTTCTTCCCAACAAAACCAAGCCATAACAGATTCTAAGGATCTTAGCAACAATAAACCGTTTGGCATTGCTCCTACTAAGCAATCTAATCAAGTCAACCAGAATCAAGCGGCTAATCAGTTTTCTCAGAATAAAAACCAATTTGCCAATACACCCGCATCTGAAAATAAGCCTACCAATCAATTCCCTTTGTCATCTTCTCAACAAAACGTACAAGGATCTCAAGCTATAAATCCTTTTGGAACTAATGACCGGTTCCTTTCAAACCAAAACCCACAGGAAAATAAAAGTTCACAGATTAACCAGCCCTCTCGTGGTTCCCAATCTCAATTCGGACTCTCTAACTTTGGAAATACTGCTACCGCACAAAACAATGGTTATTTTTATCCTAGCCCTGTAACGAAATTCTCTGAAAATACCCAATCTGTTCAACCTCAATCGAATGTTAATATTCAGAATCAGTTTGCTCAATCTCAAATCGATTCGAAGCCTCAGTTTGGAAACCCAACTTCCCAATTAGGTCAAAATTCAGGTTTCGGGCAGAGAATCCAACAGATCGGACAATCTACTGCATATAGTCAAGCTGTAGCTTCCGGTCAAGCATCCGCATCAGCATCAGCCTCAAGTACACCTCAGCGATCTCAATACAAACCTTTTGGTTTACAAAATAGAAATCAATTCGGACTGACCCAAAGCCAACAAAGCCCGAAACAAATTGAAAATCAAAATTTACCGTCTACGGAAAATCTTGAAGCTGATGATTTGAAACCATTTGGTGCTTTAAGCTCGAGATCACAGCCTATGAGTGAAAGCCAAGCTTCCGAGTTGCCAAAGCCTATTTTTAACAGTGCTTGTTGCCAACCTTCTAAGGATTCCATCCCAGCTCAATCTTCAGATAGCCCCAGTCAAACAAGCTTCGAAGGATCTCAGAACTTTAACTCCCAAAGTTTTGCTGGGAAAGGTGAACAATTCAGTGGGCCTAGAGATCCCCCAAAGTTTGATGAAACAGGATACCACTACTAAGTATCAAATAACAGACTGTGTAAATCTTCAAAAGATTTGTACTTATTTTTACATTGTCAAAAATCGTGTCATGTTTAGTTTGTTTTAATAAATTATTATTTTGTAAATAATATACATGTGTATTTTTAATTACCTCCTTTTATAACTAGGGTAATTTAATTGTGTAAGCTCGATATAATGGCTTCCTACTTATGTTTAACAACGGCAGTACTAGTACTTAAAACTATATATTTAAAAGATTAATTGAATAGTTAATTTATTTATTTTTATTTATCTAATACGTAACTTGCTTACGCGCACGAATTCACTTGTCTAATAGTGTCATTGCATGTCAAATATTTTAATTGATGAGAATTGCTTTGACTTAATTGATACTAATTTCCATATTACGAGTATATCATGAATCATCAAAGATTTATAGTTATTTGACAATAAACGATATAATTGAAGTAATATTGGAATGATTAATTAATAAGGCTCGCCATGCCTTTGTTTTGAACATCACAACCCCTTATCTAGGTTTCATCTACACTTAATCCCTGTGCTGTGGTAAGCTAGAAGTTTGTGTTACGGGCACGAGATAATCTGATATACTTAAAAAAAATAGATACTCGTTTTTAATACTCATTGGAGTTACATCTCATAGCAGACATACCAAGCTAGGCTACGATATTAAAATTTAACTGTTTCTTAATTTTTCATGTTTTTTTTAAAACTAGCAACCCGCCCTCGCTACCCTCGGGTACCTTATTAAACTTATAAACCTTCCCTATTAGGTACATATAATTAAACTTTACTACCGATATCAAAGCTCCAATTAAAGTACTAATTGAACAAATTGCATTACGGATCTGAATCTCGTTAAAGGTTAATGAGTTTGGTAGAACACAGTAGTTATTATGGTACTTGTGATGCACGTCTTATTAGTCATTAGCTGCCCTTGATTTGGGAATTGGTGCTTTTCTCGAGAGCTTTAGCTCGTTCTAATCATGTTAGCTAAATATTTTTATTTTATTCATTAGGTAATTAGTGTAATAGGTATTCTAGACCAGTTGGATACGTTCACTAGAAAATTTATTAGGTAACCTACTTATACATTTTCAAAAATATTATTATTCTTATTACTTATATAATATTTTTTAATACATATTATCATTAGGTATCTGTAATTAACTCCACACAAAATATATGCTCCAAGTTAAAATAAATAATGACGACCTCTATCCCGCAGCGGGCGAACGCAGAAGGTTGCGGGTTCGAATCCCACCACCTGACAAATGTATGATCAAACTGCAATTATTTGTTCCGAATTTTATGAAATTTGGATGATAAACATTTAGACGTCTGGGACACAGGATTAATAACATATTAAAATTCTTGCTCCAGTTATGATAAGACGTGGTAAAATTATGTTTAATAATAATGTTAATTTAAATATCGTAAACTATGTTAAATGAATTAAGTATAATATTTGATACTAATTAAAGTATATATTAATAATAGTTACAGTTGGTAACGAGTTATTGCTAACAAAATATCCTTAGGCGATAATCAAACTCTTACGCACCACGCCGAAAATTGCGTGCATGTCCCTATTTAAAGATTTGAAATTATCTCTGTTAGTAGATATCATTTATTTATTTTATTTAAGTATTTATTTATTATTACATACAGAATATAACATTACAGTACAGTACCAATAATATAGAAAACATGGACAGTCCAGTCCAACATAATATATAAAATGCAATACAAGTTTTTGCATACATCACCTGCAGCGCAGTGTGTTAAGCGCCTTATCATGAGATATCATATAATTTTGCATCTGAACCAATGTCATAATAAAGTATCTAGAACAAAATCTAGAATTCTAAGAAACTTTAATGCTCTACAAATACTTTGATAACCTTCCAAACGTCTAATTGGAAGATTCATATCATTTTCATCATTAAATGAAACAAAAGCAGATCATTTGTGCAGAATATATCAAAAAAGCTCTACATAGAATAGCTTTTAAAATCTACAAACTTTTCTCTGCGGGTGGACAAATTTGGAACTAAAGAACTCGCTTTAAAATTTCTCTAAGATCGGCAATGTTCAACACACTAGCGCCACTGTCTTCTGATGCATTAGAATTGTAGCGTTACTCTTTATTTCAAGACCAGCTTGTGTTGGTCTCTCAGTTTTGACATGACATTGAGACGTCAAAACATGATTACAGTAATGACAGGATCAGTATTTAAAAGTCTATTAGTGTTGAAAATCACGAGATCGTGAGCGTGGTTGAACATTATTGATTTTGAGTAATGTGTATTGGTCAAGCGCTGAATTGGGTTCCCAAGATTCCCTGATTTTATTAACAACTTGGTACACTTATTAATAATCTATGATAAATTATTATTGCTGGACATTTCACGCAGCAGCAACTAGCCTGCATGGTAAGCTCGGAGCTTGTGTTACGGGTGTTAGATATCTTATAAAGTAATTAATAGATATAAGTAATAATAGATTATGGATATTGTTGACATGTCCCTCTGTGGCCCGCTGAGCTTTGTAAATACATGCTCTAACGGTGAAGGCAAACATCGTGAGAAAACCGGCATGTTTTGAGAACTTTGAAACGTTTCACCAACCCGATTTGGCCAGCGCTGCAGCGTGGTGAATTAATGCTTAATCTCCCTCTCGGGAAAGAAGTCCCTGTGTAGTGGAAACGTAAACAAGTGATCATTATACACGACCAAGTGTAACAAAGTGTACCTACGGTGAAAATAAATAGGAAGTGACTATTTGTACGGGTACCGGATGAATAAATTATTATTTAATCGTACGGGTACTGGATGATTAGCATTTCTTTTAAGAACGTCACTATTTGCACGGATACTGTATGAATAAATTATTATTTATTCGTACATCAATTGGGATGATTAGCTTTTCTTTTAATAAGTTTCGATAACCTCCTTGCATTCACCAATGTGAATACAAGGAGGTTATCATAATTTTGCTTATATTTCTAGTGATTATATTCTCTTTGATTTTCTGTCATTCTGTCACTAAGTATTTTTATAATAAAATAATTCAATTTGAATTTATTTAGCTTGTATAAAATATCTTACAAAATGGGTAAGTAATTATTAAATTAATAAAAAATATATATTAACTAGCTTTATATTAGATTTCCCGCGGTAAAAAACTACCCCAAGGGTTCTATCAATTTTCGGACCGCTGCAGTGCCGAAGCGGTGCGTTTGTTGTACGGCGCACGGCCGGTCACTTGTTTTCATACAAAATGCACGGTGCGGCAACAGCGCGGCGTCCGTACCTGCTGTCGGGCGTTCGCGGAACGGACGCCGCACCGCTGCGGCACTGCAGCGGTCTGATACGAAACGCATAAATTGAAAGAGCCCTATGTCCTTCTCCCGGTTCTAAGCTACCTCCCTGTTAATTTTCAGCTAAATCGGTTCAGCCGTTCTTGAGTTATAAGTGGAGTGATGGGTTGTTGATGATAAATTCCAATTGATATAATTAGAAAAACAGATTTATTTATCTTCACATACATTCCATGCAAGAACACACTTGACACAATCAAACGACATCGGTGTTTCCACACCGTGTGGAATATTCTACTTAGTTTAATTTTGATACCATATCTAACATGGAGTAACTAACACGACTTTCTTTTATATATTATATAGATTTCTTAACATAGAATTGTTTTTAATTTTAATATTGATGATATATTCTTCAGATTCAGAAGAAGACTATGAAAACTAAGAGGGCAAAGAGGAAGACCAAAACAGAGAAGAGGAGAATGATAATTTATTGAAGGAAGGTGACAAATTTGATTCTTTTGAATCGTTAGAAAAGAAAGTTAAAGATGTGGAAGATAAAGAGTACGCATTTTTTTATCATCAAGATGCTATGACAATTGAACGATGTCGCACAAAAGGAATCAAGAGGCATGTTGAAGCGTCCCTGATATATTACAGCATCCGATACTATTGTATTCATGGAGGGAAAAATTTTGCATGTACGTCGAAAGTAGCAAGAAAAGCATTCTCGTTTCAGAAAAATTGTCCAGCAACTTTCAGCGTCGGAGTGGATGATACTGGCTACTATCTTATCATCAAATCAATTAACACGAATCACATTCACGATAAAAGTGAAAATCTTTTTCAACACTATCCACGGAGCAGAAGATTAACTAAGGATCAAAAGGAAAAAATTGCGGAGTTATTAGATCTCGTAGCTAACCGAGTGAAGGTTAAAGATATGATGGAAAGTCAAACTGATAAAATAATATTGCTAAAAGACCTTGACCTGCAAATTAAAAAAAATAAACAAAATTTGTTAATTCCAATTAATTAATTGTTTGTAAATAATTACCATTAAGAGTTTTTGATTTTTTATATTTGTTTAAGTTATGCCTAAAAAACAAAATGGTATTCCATATTTAGTTCCTTTCCTCTATGTTTTAGTATAATTTAATTAATTTTGATGTTATGAAAATGTATGAACAATTAAAGTTTTATATAATTTAACTTGACTAAAAATAAGTAAATTAAATTTGTTCAATTCATTTAATCATTTTATTTCATCTTCTTCTTATTATTATAATAAAAGAAAGTCGTGTTAGCTACTTCACTTATAACTCGAGAACGGCTGAATAGATTTGGCTGAAAATTGGTGTAGAGGCAGCTTAGGAGCCAGGAGAAGGACATAGGATACTTTTTACTGCTTTTTTTAAATCTAATATAATGCGGGCGAAGCCGTGGGCGGAAAGCTAGTCTTATATATAAAAGAAAGTCGTGTAAGTTACTCCACTTATAAATCAAGAACGGTTGATTCGATTTGACTGAAACTTGGTGGAGAGCCAGCTTAGAACCGGAGAAGGGAAAACCGCGGGAAAATCTAATAAAACGCGGGCAAAGCCGCGGGCAAAAGCTAGTATATAATCAAGAGCAATAACTATTGAATGAATTAACCGATTTCCACGCGGTTGGCAGCATTCGACGTAGTTTTTTTAACCTCATTAAAAATCTATAAGTTTAAAATGATCGATCGAGGAAATTCGTCCGACTTATGTACGAATAATAAGAAATTGTTTGTCCAGTACCCGTATACCCATACCATACCATAGAGTACCCGTACGAATAAAAAATAATTTATTCGTACAGTACCTACCCGTACGAATAAAAAAAAAATTATTCGTACAGTACCCGTACGAATAGATTCAGTCAAATAAATAAATACAAATACAAATTACTTTATATAATATAATACCTACTCTATATAAGTCAGCCCACAGGTGGGAACCATCACCCTTTCCCGTAACCTATTTAATCATTTTATAGTCATAATGTTTCTAGATTTTGCATTATGTTGGTCTGTTATTAAGGCATACCTACTATGAAAGAAGCATTTGGCATTACCTTAAGTAGGTACAAAATATCCTATTGCAATGTGTTGCACTAACATTAAATAGTTAAATAGGTACAGTCACCAGCATTAATATCTGACACTGAACAGCGCCGCAAAAATATGTGACACAGATTGCCAGCAAAAACATGTGATAAGGTAACGTGCATAATAATCTGATGCTTTCGCGACGGTAAAAATATATGACATAGTCAACAGCATTAACATCTGACAACAGATGAGCGCGTAATTATCTGACATGCCCCGAAAGCAAAATTATGTGACACTGTTACTGCAAAATGATTTGACAATAGAATGAACGCATAAACATCTGACACATCAAATTACTTCTATAAATTAAAATTCATTTTGTAGACCCTAAGATATAGGTAATACTAGCGTTCCGCCCCGCGGCTTTGCCTGCGCTAAAATATATCTTAATGCGGATTTTTATATTTTTCTGCGGCAAAGAGTAGCCTCAGTGTTATTTTGATATTAAAAGTATAATTTCCAAACACGGCTTTTCCTGTGTTTTAAGTAACTTTCTTAAATGTGTATGTATATTATTAGGTATTATCAGAAATATAGCACCCGTAACACAAGATTCTAGCTTACCACGAGGCTAGATGTTGCTTTGTGAATTGTCTAGCAATTAGCAATATTTATTGATTTTATTTTATTTATTATGTTTTTTGGCCGTAAGCTCAGGTATAAGAAAAATGAAAGGGCTGGGGGGAAATTAATAAATAAATAAACGCCAAGTTTTCTGAACTAAATTTCACATGAAATGTTAAAATTCATAGTCTGCCTTTTATTTCTGATTGATTTTATAAATGAAAAGTCAAACCGTATGATATACTTTAATATTAGATAATAGTGAATTTATGAAATAATAAGTTCCTAAACCTTAACCCTAAACTGTATGATTATTTTTCTTAAAAAATATTTGTGATGGTCATATTTGTGTTCTAGATAAATAAAGTAAAATAAGGAAGAAATATTTAAAATTGATTCAAAAATTTCATATAAATTAAGTTTTAGGGAAAAACTGCTTTTATATTTAGTTCCATATATGTAGGTATGGCAAAACATGCAATGAACTACCTATATTTTAAAATATCATTCGCAGGGTATGCGGAATATGGTAATTTTTTTTTTTTAAATAATAAGAAGACTGAAAAGATATTAAAAAAATAATTATATTGGTTGTGATATAGCACTGAGAGCAACGTAGGGTTAAGAAGCATAAAAACGTAGAGATTCGTTTGTTCTATGAAATATCTTAAATTTACTTTTCATGAATTGATATGACATAAGTTATGACAGTTTTCATAAATAAATCAAAACTCTTTTAGATCTCAAAACTATGAAAAAGTTTTAAATACACTTTAACTTTGACTACTGTCCTCCGATCTGTGTCGCTCATAGATTCAATATCGTAATGTTAAGAATCTTTTTACAAAAAGAATCTGAATATGAATTCCACCAATTCCTCAAGGAATCTTAATGAAATTTTAGGAATGTTTTATCTATAAAATAATACCTGCCTGAGAAGTATATTAACATAAAACCTTAAACATTAAATCAACATTAAATCATTTGAAATAAAACTTAAAAAAAAAGAAGGCACCCGGTGCAACTCGAACTCACGGACTTCGGATTACGAAGCGCCTACTATAGCCATTAAACCACGAGGTAACTGACAAAGTGTGTGAAATTAAGAGGCGGATCAAATGACGATCTGATGACAATGTATCGTCACATAATTTCGCTGTCGGGGCATGTCAGATAATTACGCGCTCATCTGTTGTCAGATGTTAATGCTGTTGACTATGTCATATATTTTTACCGCCGCGAAAGCATCAGATTATTATGCACGTTACCTTATCACATGTTTTTGCTGGCAATCTGTGTCACATATTTTTGCGGCGCTGTTCAGTGTCAGATATTAATGCTGGTGACTGTACGCAACTACGCAGCTTTGACAGATATTCTGTAAACTGCTTCAAATTCCATAATTACATTTCTATGACTCTAGTAACGGTAGATGAGGTGTAGGTATTTAATTGTATTTAGGTATACTAGCGGTTTTGCCTGCGTTTTATAATATTTTTCAGAGAAAAAATACATTATTTTCTCGTATAAGGTTGATTTTGTTTTTTCGGCTGTTCATATAACGCCCTACTCCTGAGCACGGGTCTCTTCCATAGAACCCATTACATGTTTTGAGGTATTATCAAATGAAAACGACGCCACTGTCTGCTTTATGATAAAAATCCAACATGTGTGTGAAGAGAAGTTAAGTTTTCGATTTATTCCACGTTCGCTTTATATTTCCGTCATTTGTTTACTCGATGGCGTCTTTGCGTTATTGTTTTATGAAAAGATTTATTTGCCTAAGTACCTACCTACCTAACTTGAGTGTTTATTATCGATGAAACACGAGTTAAGAATTTATGATCGATAAATCAGTGAGCTTCAATGATTTGAAATAGGATCTCTAAAATTAGCTTTATGAAAAAAGTGTCGAAAACAATTATCTCAATATTATCTTCTAAGATTTGAGCAAACTAACTCACGCAATAGCATCGACAAGGTAGAAACAATTACCATAGTAAAACCATATATTCAGTAACGTAAGAAATAACAAATGCAATGAAATCATTAAAAGTTTGAAAGACATTTCCGTATTCGCTATTTACCTCAAATAAAGGTATAGTGTATTCAAATCTACGATACCTACTATAGCTGAGATCTTTGGGAATAAAACTTTAGTATTCACTGAAACATTCTAATTAATCTATTAATCTTATTTCATAATAACTATAATTTTTTAACGACTTGGGAAAACTGGATTAATCGGGCTAACAAGAGGATACAACAATATTTAAACAAAGTTTAGGCAATTTTGCTTTTCAATAAAACATTATGCTTATTGCTTCGATCAACATGATCAATATCCGTTCGTCATTATCCAAATTCCCCATTTAAAGCAATCAGAGCTTCCGAAGTAGCCAAGCTCGTGTCACTGTAATTTCGATGTGTTTAACAACCAAATAAATTAACGTAGCATGTTCAATCGTGCCTACTTGATTATTGCGGTACTGATCCAAGATTACGGTGTCAGGGAATCTTCACCAGTCAAAGGTTAGCTCCGTGAGTACACATCTAAGTAATATAATGAGGTGAACGAATTTACTTGATATAAATAGATCTCCGTTGATCCAATCAGCACATTCTGTGGTCATCTGCCACCCAGACAACAGACATGAAGCTGGTACTGAGAACTTACTATTTGGACTGTTAAATTACTTTTATATTTATTTGTTTTCTATCAAGTTATTATTTAGTAGAATTGTGCAGTGTTTATTATTTAAATTAAAACATGGAACGGATTTGCTTTTTCAGAAGACTAGGCTGTGCTCGTAGTTGATAGTCAGTGTGTGAAAATGATAAACGTTTTTTGTTTGTTATACCGTTTTTGAAAGGATCCAGGAAAATTACTACTGTTGCCCAGTAATGGGAATAAGTAAGAAGATAAGAAGAATAAGGGAAGCCTTTGCCCAGCAGTGGGGCAGTATTGCAAATTTAATAGTAACAAATTATTTAATTTAGAACGTTCTATGAATCTTCGCAAAACCATGATCTATTATGGAGGTTTAATCATAGCGTGCTTGTTTGATTAACAATGAATGAGATAAATAGATAGATTTTAAGATAAACTTTGTTTATTTCAGCTCATAGTACTATCAGTGATAGCGTGCGGGTACGCAGCCAAACTCGACAGGACCTACCTTCCCCCAGCAAACGCTGGTTCAGCGGGAGGCAGCCCTGGCTTCTTGAACACTCCTCTCGGACCTTCCGGATTTGGCCAACCAGCCGGCTTCAACCAACAAGCCGGTTTCAACCAACAACCCGCATCAAACCAGCAATCTGGTTTCGGTGCTGGAAAACCCACCGATTTTGGCAGCCAGTCATCAAACAATGCCTACAATGCCCCATCAAACCAGTACCTTGGACCATCAGGAAACGCTGGAAACGATGCTGGTTTCAACGGAAACCAGAACTACCAGCGAAACCAGCCCCAACGCGCTCAGGCATCCGCTGATCAGGCCGCTGAAATCTTGAGATCAGATAGCCAAAATGACGGCGAAACATTCAGCTACAACTTTGAAACTTCCAACGGCATCAGCGCAGAGGAATCAGGAGTGGCCACCAATGGCGTGCAAGCTCAGGGTGCTTTCCAGTACTCTGATGATGAGGGTCAAACCTTCCGTATCCAGTACACTGCTGATGAAAACGGATACCTGCCTCAGGGTGATCATTTGCCTACTCCTCACCCCATCCCAGAAGATATCTTGAAGTCTATCGAGAAAAACGCTCAGGCCGCTGCATCTGGCACACAAGAAGGTACTTTGTTTATTTTTTTCAAAATGTTTAAACTTAAAACTAATAATTTTATGATTTTTATAAAAGCTGAGGCAGTTTTAAATAAATAAGTTGTTTACTTTAAAAGTCTTGTAATGAAGCAAAATCTGCCGCTGGGTGCATGACATGATATCATAGCACTGCTAAATCAAACAATTTTTTTTTTCATTTCAGGAGCCTACAATCCCGATGAAGATAACCAAGTTCTGACACCCCAGCAGTATAATAACGCGCCCAACTCTTACAACCAAGCTTCCTCAGGGCAGAACTTCAAGCAAGCCGGTCAAGCCCCCTCTCAGCTATATGGCGCTCCTTCAGGATCTAGACCACAAAGCCCTGCCCCATTCACTCAAGGTCAACAAGCTCCCCAGCAATACAATTCCGCATTAGGATCAAACTCTAACAACAGCGCCGGATCTTTTGGCCAGTCTCAGAAATCACCATCTCAACAGTACGGTGCACCTGCAAATGTCAGACCTAGCATCCAACAAGGAAATCAGCAATACTCTGCTCCTTCAGTTGCTAAACCTAATGTCTTCAGCCAGAAAGTTCAACAGTACTCGAGCTCCAACGGCGCTGCCAGACCCAGCGTTTTCGGACAGCAACCTCAACAGCAATCCTCTGCTCCTTCTAACTTCCAAAGCTCTCAAACCCAACAATATCAGGCGTCCCAACCTAGCGCGTCTGGTCCATCTAACTTCCAAGCTTCTCAGACTCAGCAATACCAGAATTCTCCATCTAGCCAGTCCTCGCCCATCCGTTCTCAAGGACCAACCCAACCACAAGATGCTTCAGGATACAGGTACAACCGTCCTCAGACCAACTTCGGAAGGAACGGAAACGGCCCGTCTCAATCCCGTCCTCAAAATGGAGCACCTCAAGGTTTCTCTAGGCCTACCGGTAACAATGGTTTCTCTGGACCCAACACACAGGGATCTTTCGGATCCAGTGCCAATACACAGAATTCTTACGGTTCAGCTTCTTCCGGTATCAAGAGTTCCGTTGGCTCAGCTAGACCTAACGCTAACTTCCAAGCCTCAGGCAGCCAGCAGTCATTTGGATCTAACAGTTTCAACAGGCCTCAGGGTTCAAATGGACAAGGTTTTAGATCTCAAGGACAGGCTATGAACTCCATGTCAGATTCTGGTTACCAGTATAACAAGCCTGGAAACTTCGTTCCTGTCCAGAATGGAAAAACCCAATTCGGAGCATCTTCGAATGGTGGATCTCAATTTGGAGGTCAGTCTCAGCCTCAGAGGAACGTTAATTCAAGCCAAGGCCAGGGATCTTCGAGTGAATTCGGAGGTCCCCGTGCCCCTCCCAGCTTCAGCGAAGAGGAAGGTTACAAATACTAGACCAAAGGCGCTCTAGACAATTCGAATAGACTCGTAAGTGCATTAGAAAATTACAAAAAAATGTTCCTAGAAGAATGTGAAAGATGTAAATATTGTTTATACGATTGTAAATAACGATGTTCAAGTAATCGAAAATAAGCAAGGAATAAAATAAATTAAATGATTATGATAGTTTTATTTATAAATAAATGAATTATAAAATACCTTAAAAAGCATTGTAATGATACACGAGACACATGAGAACGTGACTTTCCATACAAGAATCGTAATACCAAAATGCTTTTAAATGTTAGTATTTAAAAGCATTTTGGTATTTTATTTATTTTTATAAAATTTTCTTACATTAGATATTAATAGAATACAAAATATTTCATATACCTACTTATGTGCTCTAGTAAAACTGCAATTAATATTAATGGTTTCTTCCGAGAACCAAGTATTCGATATAATATTTCAAGCAATTACTCAATACGAGATATTCTGCGTAGAATTCCTTGCCTGTCCTCTAACTTTATATTGCAACATCTTATAGAAATCATCATCATTAACAAACCATATAATAGGCACAGCTCTCTCCAACAGAACCCATTCCAGGTCTTGTGATGATGATGACATCTGTTGTTATCTAGCAATCTCATCAGCCATGTCAATGACTAAACATGGTTCTAAATAGCTTAATCTTTCACAATTATCTAAAATCTTTAACAATGAGGTTTAAAATCTAGAATAATCTATGTGGGACTTGTTATCCCAATTAGGATTCTCAACTGCACTGAATTTTATCTCATTTCATTTGATTTACTGCCGTGATTAACTGAGTTTGAGAAACACGCATTTATTAGGGTCATCTGTGTCCTAATTAAACCTAATAAAAGTACCTACTACTCCTATTTTAGACTATGGGATTTATTTACCAGAACGGCGATCCAATTAGGAGAGATTTTTATAAATTATGAATTAATAAATAAATATTACTGGAAAATTCTGAGATATATTTTTTATACATATTTATATTATACATTTTTTATACATTTATACGCAAATTTTTGTTACGAGAATCGAACCCACAAACTCTTTCGTCGCGGGCGGACCTTCGCCCCGCTGCGCCAGAGAGGTCGTCTAAAAGTATAATTTTTACTAATACTAGAGAAAGGTTATAAAGAGGCAAAACAAGAGCTGATCGCTAGTATCATAATTATTATGAAAGCTAAATCGTTTATTCAAGGTATAGAAATAAAAAATAAGAGCTAAACATAAAAAAAAATACCTAATAAATTTCAACTCACATAAATGACAAAATAATATCCTCTGGAATCTATTATACTAGAAACTATGAAACTTCAAGAACTTAGAAAATGAAACTCTGGGACAAAAACATAATATTTAGAAGCGATTACCTGTGTGACGAAACTGACGTGCTCAGGTCGTGTGAAGAAGCTTATAGTGAGGACACTCAGAATTGGCTTTAATACTTTTTACAACACGCAAATAATGATTTAAGATTTATGTCAATTATTTCCAAAAAATTCTTATGATGACTTGGACAAGATTTGTCTATTATATTTATACTTTTGTTGTATTATTGCTTTCTCTAAAATCTTTATTTATATTAATTACTAGTTTACCTTTCGCGGTTTTACCAACGTAATACTATATTTACTCACCTAAGAATTATTAGCTGAATGTTAGCAAATAATACGTATATTGTAAAGTTTCATTAAAACCTGTTATATAGTTATTCTGGATTCTTCCGCGGTTAACATATAAAAAGCCTTAGTTTCTGATAATTATAATGAGCTATAATAATATGTATATATATAACAAGCGCTATAATAACATGAGCTATAGTAACAACAAACATACATCCTCACAAATATTCGCTTTTTCAATTTTTGTAGGATTATTAAGGATTATTATTATTCTCGTGCACCCGAGACGCCAATTAGCGTCAACCCAGCTACGGTAATGTTAAAGTTTACTAGTGCGAAGGCGCTCTAATGATAGCAATCGTGCGATCGATAGTGGCGTCCATGTTGTGGAGATTGCACACTAGCTCCATCTATACATGTTTCCGCGGTAACTTATACAAGATAATTGAATGCAAAAATATTGATTTATGAAATTTAAACATAAACTTTGAATTTGTTTTATATAAATTTACATAAACGAGGCCTTGAACTTTGAATTTTCTTCAGCTATGTGGTGATGGCCTAGAAAAGTGCCACCCTTAAAAATTGATTCGCTCCTCGCAAATATCACCAATTTGGAAAAGCAAAAATATTTGGTTTAATCACCACGCTTACCAGGCCAGTTGGTGATCGTTGGGTAGGTATATATAATCTAAACTAATATTACTAATTTGAAGAGTTTGTTTCAACGCGCTCATCTCAGGAACCGATTATATATAATGTAGATAAACGTAAAAAACACAAACGAAGCTATCGGCGGGTCGGCTAGTATTAAATAGGTATAAGTTCAAATAAAATAAGCTTCAATGAGAAAGACTGCTTACACAAAATAATAACATAATAATTATGATTCTCAAAACAGTAATACGTACATAAACAAGTGCGTAAATTACGTGTTTAAATGCATGCGAGGTAACGCCAATTCGGCATTGATATACCTTGAAGATCACCTAAAAATCCTTGAAAAACATAATTACCATGCCACAATATAATATTTAGACTGTTTACGAGTTTCTCTCCGGGTTTAAATCAGAAAATAATTATGCAATACTAATATTATATTAGTTGTTTGTTTATTATAAACTAGGTATATGTATATAACGTTAAAAAAAACGAAGTTGTTGGTGGGTTGGCACCTTAATTTTTTAAATAGAAAAATTCAGAGGTGTACTCCGTTTTTCAACACACGACCTTCGGAATAAAAGTCGAGCTTGTTTCCACTTAGCCAACACGGCTCATAAAAGTATAGAGTTAGTAACCTGTTAATACTAATATAATATAATTGTGTGAATTGTCAATACAAAATTGAATGAATGACTCAACATAAAAAAATATGTATTTTCGTACTTGAAATTAATGAAAAACATTGAATTAACTTATTTTATTTTATTACAGGATATTATTAAGCAAATGAATTATATAATTATGTTTATTATTAATTTATTAGTTCATCAAAGTAATTGCAACGCGTCGTGATCTAGTCAGGGCTGACCTTTGAGGATCACGAAATCAATCTAGTTTTGAAATGCTGAAGTGACTTTGATCCTGATGAAAAGAAAAGTTCATTAACACATTCAATGCCCGCGCTCGGCTGTGCATCTCGCGGAGATCCGGCGCCACACCGCCCTGTGCATACGAGCGTGCGTCATGGGCTTTGATAGTGCAGCCATGTTGATATCAAAATAATCAAATGTTCGCGAAATAATCGCATATGATAATAAAACGGAATATACACCGTGGTCGGCAATAACCCGAAAGATTTAAGCTAACGATACTAGAGCCTAATTAGAGTATATAAAGTTATGTAACATATAGGCCAAAAACTCATAATTAAGGAGATATTAATTATTTACAACAAATCAAAAGTTAAAAAATCTTCAGTCTAACACACCCTAAGGGCGTGAGCATGTCATATTTTGTGGTGCCAATAAATAAAAATAATTTCAATACAAACATCGTGCTAGACATAACTTGACACTTCTGGTTCGTCGTGTGATTTCGGAGCGATTCGTGAAGTGTCATGCTCGCTCTCTGTTCTTCAACTTGAGTTTCTTACCTAACGGCTTGTTCACAAAGAAGCGGGCAATTAATAAGATTTAATTTGTACCGCAATTGTAATTTAATTAAGACACATAATTAGACCCATGTTGATATAACATAATTTACTCGTAATGTCGTCAAAAATATGTGGTTTAAATCTTTCGGGTTATTGACGACCACGGTGTATAATTATTATTTAAACAATTGATTAGTTTGGCTGTGCGGTGCCGGTGTTCATTAATTTGTTGTGGTACAAATTATGTTGTTTATTATGTTGTTTTGTCTGACTGTAAATTTTGCTAAATTTGTTAAAAAAAATATAAAATATATTTCTGTCCCACGGGTGGGCAAAGGTCGCCTTAAAACTTATGAAATAAAAATGAAATAAATAAATATTGTTGGATAGTGAACACTCAAACCAGGAACACTTGCAAAATTTGTAAAAGAGACAAAAGTTCTTCAGAAAATAAACCTTCAAAACTCGTAGTTCCAAGCAACAATACACTTGATTTCATATAAACTGACTTCATTATTGATATGAAACCTGTCAAACGTCACCTAGTAAGGTTGATTTAAGGGTTCCGTTACCAAAATAAGATCAATGGTTAACTACCGAAGAAGCACGATAGTCTTTTGTCACGTAAATCAGCTGTTTAAGGAATGACTTATTAACACGATTCATTGACGACATATTATGGACGACCTCTGTGGCGCAGGGGGCGAAGGTCCGCCTGCGAAGCTATATGTTGCGGACACATTAGGTACCTGCCTTATAAATTATGTATTAAAACAAAGTCAGAATAATTAAACTAACATTACAGAGCTTAGGATTGTTTACTTACTAAAAATATGACTAACCAAAATTAGTAATACATAAAAATTATTATAAATGGGAAAGTGTGTGTTTCTTTGTCCGTCACAAACTGAACACCGGAAATAGAGTGACAAGTTGACGTGCCTTTTTAAGTGGATATTGTTGAAGAGATATTTGAGTGACTACATTATTTCCGCGGGTAAATTTATTATTTAATTTATAATACCCATTTATAACGCAAGCAAAGCCGCAGGGCGGAAAACTAGTTGTTTCTATATCGTGCAAAATTATTAAACCTAAAATGAGAACTATTTAAAATATAATTGAACCGCCAAAAGCTATCGGTTTAACGCCGAGAGGTGTATAAGCTGCATCAATTCGACACGTAATGATGCGCAAGGTCACTATCATTGGTAAGTTTGTAGACGTCCATTCAAATCTGTCGGGATGGTGTTATACATTATGCAGCCAGGAGCCAGGAGGTGTATAAGCTACACACTCGACTTTCATTCCGAAGGTCTTGGTTAAGAAAAATCCAGAGGTGCGCGATAAGAATTCCTCTAGATTTTTTTTCTGATAACATTATGTGCGCTTTGAAAACACATCGTGCCCTAACAGTGAAGTACCTAAACATCGTGAGGAAAACGGAATGTTCTGAAAATTTTTAAATGTTTGAAGGAAATTTGTCATTCACCGACCTGCACTTGGCCAGCGTGGTGAATTAAAGCCTAATCTCTCTTGATGGTGGTAGTGATTATGCAGCCAAGCTGACTCTACCATTATTTAAAGTCTTAATGTATAAGAATTAATAATATTTCTGACAAATTATTGAAACATGAACTTAAAACAATTCTTTTTTTTATAATTGTTTGAGTTATCAATAATCAACATTCTGCGTTTAGGTGATTTGAAATTAGTAATTATTAATATTTTATCAACTACTGCATAAAACTATCCATACAATTAGACCAGTATCGTGCAGTAGGTAGGTTCATGCTCATCTGTTATGAAATACCAGAGTCTTGAACATCTCTGAACTAGATTGATAAAACTCAGCTTCACTATAAATATTGTAAGCTTCTCTGAACTTTATCAGTCACAGGTTGTGCATCATTCGAGTAGCTCAATAATTACTCTTACAATGAGAGTGGTAATGGTTTAAATTTGAAATTTTAATCGATACTAATAAACTGAAAACATGTTTTAACTAAATTAATAATGCCTTAAAATAAAGCTTTTCTTAAATTCTAAAAGGTTTCTTGAAAACAAAATTTCTTCATCTCTCAAAATACGTGGCTATAATCAGGTGGTTTTATTTATTTTATTTTTTATTTCCAGTTCATCATACTCGCGTCCATTGCCTTGGCCCATGGCGCTAAACTGGAGAGGACTTACCTCCCTCCCTCCCATGCTAGAACCTCTGGAGGATCTGGAAACTTCCTCCAAGCCCCCATATCTGGACCCCGCAATACATTCTCCCAAGGCAACCAGTTCCAAGCCAACGATTACTCCCAAAACGGAAACCAGTTCACCCAATCTGGTAACGATTTCACCCAAAACAACAATGGACAGTATGAAGCTGAAAATACTTTCGCCAAATCCGCGGAGTTCAACAATGTGAATGATTTCGGAAGGTTTGAGGCCAGGCCTGAACGCGCACAAGCTGCCTTTGAACGTAACGCTGCTATCCTTCGTCAGGACAACTCCAATGATGGAGAAAACTATGCGTACGCTTATGAAACTGAGAATGGCATCTATGCTGAGGAGAATGGAGTAGCTACCAACAGTGTGGAAGCTCAGGGTGGATTCTCTTATACTGGCGATGATGGAAAAGTTTACTCTATCAGGTAAAAATTAATGACATACCGTATCCATAATAAGTAACTGAACAGTAGGAACCAACCAGTTATGCTATTTACACATGAATTCTCCTAGAACTTATTTGCAAATACTCGTTCTTTTTATTCATCTATAATTCATTTCTTTTTCCTTCAATTCTAGGTACACCGCTGACCAGAATGGTTTCGTGCCTCAAGGAGACCACATCCCTACTCCTCCCCCTGTGCCAGAAGAGATTCTGAAGGCTTTGGAACAGAACGCTCGTGATGAAGCCGCTGGCATCTATGACGATGGTAAGGAATATTAAAAAGCATAATTAAAAACACTAGGAGATCATTCTTCATTTATCTAAAGTATTTGAAGTTTTAAATGGTGAAAAATATATTTCTTGATAGGAGACATGAAAATAGTAAACAGTCATGTATAATAAGGTGAAATATTAAGTATAATTAAATTGAAACGGGTTTCTTTACAATGTTTTCGTTAATTGCCACAGCAAATAAGCTAATCAGTATATCATGATCAAATAAAACACCTTAATTTATTGAGATAACAATTTAATCATTACCTTTCAATTTACAGGCTCCTACAACGAAGGCAAATACTCCACCAACCAAGCTTACCAGCAGAACTATAGCAACGACGATTCAGTGGTCACCAACGCCGCTCTCTCCAGGAACTACCCCTCAGATGCTGACACTCCTCTCTCCACAGGAGCTACTGCCTCCAGCTTCACTGCAGGAGTGGAGAAGGCGTATCTTCCTCCTTTCTCTCAGAGTGGAAACGGATTCGGAAGGCGCCAAAGCTTCGATTCTAGAAATGGATACCGTTATTAATGAGTCTGGTCATGTGCAATAGTTAATAAAGTATTTATTTTGCTAACACTCGTTTAATGTTATTTCTTTTTATTATTTTTATATACTTATGCCTATAGGTTATCTATTTCTTTGTAATTTTGAAAATTTGTTTAAAAAGACTCTGTTGTCTGTTTTTTTAGTATCGAATTTATGATATAAATGATGGGTTAATAAAAATACATATACATGTAATTGAATTAAATAATCAAAAATAACTTAACATGACTAAATTCCCTCTGTTATAGTTTATATATATAACTGTGTACAAAAAGACAAGTGAAATATAATTGTAAAAGTTATTCTTTAACAATATTCTGACGTTAGATTTAACGCTTTCCTTACAAACTTCACAATTAATAATTCATCATCACAACACCCTTATTGACGATCCCACTGCTGGGACAAGGACTTCTCTCTTGTCGAGAGAGATTAGGCCTTGCACCACGCTGGACAAGTGCAGGTTGATGATCGACACAATGACCTTTAAAATTTTCAAAAATACGCACATAAATTTTTCAAGAAAATCCTGAGATGCGCTGCGGGGTTTAAACCAACAACCTTCGAAATCTAAGCCAAACCGGCTCCACATACCTACATTGTTTTTGTGTTTTTTTTACTTCTACTGTATTTGTATGGGACGGGAATCACTACTTTGTCTAGCACAGAAAGTAATTACTCTTCAACTGTATAGATATTGTCTCTTTGTCAGAAATAAAGATTTTTTTTCTAAATAAGTAAGGAAATGTAAACATAGTATAATTTGTTGACTAGTTAAATACTTCATTAAAATTAGAACACTTAAAACAAGTAAAAATGTTTGTGAGCCAATGAAAAAGCTTCATGTGTTCGTGTTATTTTTATAATTTTCACTTGTTCGTGGTTATAAAAACCTTACTATAAACTAACCTAGATACGAGTAATCTACAAAATGTTTTGTAAGTTTCAAAATAAATTATTCCTATTCTTACTTACTTCTAATTTATTATTTCTTAGTTAGAAGTAATGTTCCGTAGAAGCAAAAGTACCTAATCTTCCAAAAAGGAAAATAAGACTTATCCGCTAATTTTATGTTAGTAAGACATGTTTCTGCTCCCGGGTGCCAAATTCACGTAATTCTTGACGGAAGTTGAATTTTAATAATCAGAGAGTTAATGCGTGCTCTAAATATACAAAATATAATGATTCCATTAAATGAAATAAATGATTGAAATCCCTCTCTAAACTAAGCTGAATATCCGTAAGTGTTAACTGATAAGGTTTATGTTAGAAATCAATGATGCCACTGGCGCTGCGGCCGCGCTTGGAGCCCGAACTGGCGCGTCTGGAGTGCAAGGGACCATTGGCTTGGAATTGGAAGAAACCCCATTATGACAAATAAGTTAGATAGAGTTTAACCGTTAAACAAGAAAAATATAGTTTCTTAAAAATAATATGTAGGTTTTATTATAGATTTAGCAGAACTACACCCCCCGATCCAAAAAGCTGGAGGCTATTTTGTGATGCTCCACCTCCAATACACGTTTCATAGTTTTAAAATTTTCTAGGAATATTTATCTATTACGGTAAGTTTTTTACAAAATGTTAGTATACTATTATACCTACCCGTTACATGCTTTGTTAAGGAAAGGGAATGGAATGAGTCATTTGGTCAGACGAAGCGACCACTCACTTACTTCATTATACCGCGTTAAAAAGAACACAACTCTCTCACTCTCTATCCCTTCAACTTCCTTAACTAAAAAAATCGCGTCAATGCGTTGCTCTATTTTGCCGTCAACCGAAAATCAACAGACACACACCTTCCCTTTTATAATATTATAAAATAGAAGTATGGATTGGATGAGAATATATTATGTTAAGGCTTTAGTTAGAACATTCAAAAAGTGTAAAATCATTTACTTTCTCTGTTTGTTTAAGACACCTTCTTAAATTGATACCTCAATTATAAGTATTACTTCCATAATTATTAAATAGCCGATCACTATCGTTCCAACGCCGGGAGGTCTATAAAGCTGTATCAATTCGACACGTAATGATGCGCAAGGTCACTATCATCGGTGAGTTTGTATACGCCCATTCTATGTTGGGATGGCGTTATGTAGTGTGTAGTCAAACCTTTACATAAAATTATCTTTATTATAGCAATTTCTAAATTACCGAGGGTTATAATAAATTTTCATCACTTCTTCTTTTGAAACTGTCATTGTTGTCTACTACGTTATAAATATTATATAATTTTTCAGTATTTAAAACCGAGGAATTCAAGATAATATTATAAAAAAATGTCTTATAAAATATCACCAAATGTTAAGGTTTAACTTTACCTTTCACTTCAAAGATAAAATCGTTACCATCGTTAAAATAATATTAATTAAAATAGATTTTTCTTCATGCATAAAACCATCCATACAATTATACCTGTATCGTGCAGTAGGTACATGCAGATCTTATGAAATACAAAAGTCTTGAGCATCACTGAACTAGATCGATAAACTCAAGCTTCGCTATAAATATTGTAGAATACTTTGAACTTTATCAGTCACAGGTTGTGCATCTTTCGAGTAGCTCGATATTTAATCGCAAAATGAGAGTGGTAATGAATTTTATTTTATTATAATATTGATGAGTATGTATAAATATTTTTTCCGACAAAAATATATTTAATTGGCTATTTAGTAAAAGAACAAGCTTCGTAAAAATCATTCATTATTATAGATACATAAAATTAAAAAAAAACTTTTATTATTTTCAGTTCATCATCCTCGCCTCCATCGCCTTGGCCCATGGCGCTAAACTGGAGAGGACTTACCTCCCTCCCTCCCATGCTAGAACCTCTGGAGGATCTGGAAACTTCCTCCAAGCCCCTATATCTAGACCACAGAATACATTCTCCCAAAGCAACCAGTTCCAAGCCAACGATTACTCCCAAAACGGAAACCAGTTCACCCAATCTGGTAACGATTTCACCCAAAACAACAATGGACAGTATGAAGCTGAAAATACTTTCGCCAAATCCGCGGAGTTCAACAATGTGAATGATTTCGGAAGGTTTGAGGCCAGGCCTGAACGCGCACAAGCTGCCTTTGAACGTAACGCTGCTATCCTTCGTCAGGACAACTCCAATGATGGAGAGAACTACGCGTATGCTTATGAAACTGAGAATGGCATCTATGCTGAAGAGAATGGAGTAGCTACCAACGGTGTGGAAGCTCAGGGTGGATTCTCTTACACTGGCGATGATGGAAAAGTTTACTCTATCAGGTAAAATTAATAACATATCCATAATAAGTAACTGAGCAGTAGGTACCAAGCAGTTATGCTATTTACACATAATTTATCCTCGAATTTATTTGCAAATATTCGTTCTTTTTATACATTTCTTGAGACTATAATAAAATCATTTATCATTCATTTCTTTTTCCTTCAATTCTAGGTACACCGCTGACCAGAATGGTTTCGTGCCTCAGGGAGACCACATCCCTACTCCTCCCCCTGTGCCAGAAGAGATCCTGAAGGCGTTGGAACAAAACGCTCGTGATGAAGCCGCTGGCATCTATGACGATGGTAAAGAATAATTATATATATTATCAGAAATCAAATCCGACGTTAATTCCTTCTTTCATCGTTTTGTTTATTTTTTAGTTTTTTATATCAATTGTGTCCATTATTATTATGTAACTTTTCTCCCATGGGTTTATCACATCTATATTTTCATCGACCATTAACTTTATAGTCCTATTTGAAATAACAAAGAGTATAATAATCACTATCACACTTTATTTACAGGCTCCTACAACGAAGGCAAATACTCCACCAACCAAGCTTACCAGCAGAACTATAGCAACGACGATTCAGTGGTCACCAACGCCGCTTTCTCCAGGAACTACCCCTCAGATGCTGACACTCCTCTCTCCACAGGAGCTACTGCCTCCAGCTTCACTGCAGGAGTTGAGAAGGCGTATCTCCCTCCTTTCTCTCAGAGGGGAAACGGATTCGGAAGACGTCAAAGCTTCGATTCTAGAAATGGATACCGTTATTAATGAGTCTGGTCATGTTTAATAGTCAATAAAGTATTTATGTGAATATATTATTACCTAGTTTTTGTATCGCTTATATTGTTAGGCGTAATGTAGATCATCTTATAAGTTGATTATCATCATCTTTATTGAAGCGTGTATGAACACTGTATTGCAATTTTTGTAGGATCACGGTAGTAGATGACCATGTTATTGGATTTATCTCACCCGTTACAACCTATCTCACTATAATAAATATAATAATGTTTTCTATATTAGATACGTCAATTACAATTGGCTCCTACCTTTTGATATCTATTAATAACACCAACAGCTCCAGCCGTATCTCTATTGCTTGGAGAAAACTAAGCTACCTATTGCAACTGATTATTGGTTTATCTATGTATAATTATATTCAACAGTATAACGTCCAGTTTAGATTTTTAACCATTACGACGTTAAACTTAATAGTTCTTAATAACTTGCTCACTAAATTAAGTGAAAACGATAACACTTAATTTGTAACTCATCGTTCTAAAACTGACCTAAGTCAAGGTTCAAGGTAAAAGTAATTTCAAAATAGACAATGGTTATTCGATTGAGATGGATCGTGCGTTTTTTGACCTCTTCAACTCGCAAGTACTTATCTAAACTAGACCAATTTTCAAATAATAACGTGTTCCTACTAATACTTAATATATTGTTTAAGGAGTAAACTTTTAATTCCTATTTAGTCGTTAAAAAGAACCAAGCATTTTAGACAATAATATTATGTTCTCGAAAAACATTGAAGTTTTTTTTAAATAATACCAATGATTTTAAAGTTAATCAAATAATGCTAAAACCAACAGGTTTACCTAAACAAAATCAATTAAGTATTCGTTAGTTTTGATGTTATTAAGGATTTAGTGAGGCCTTATTTATACGTTTATACTTTGGTTTACATTAGATGGTTTAGACAACGTCAGGAACTATAAGCTCCTGCCACGGTAACAACGGTTGCCAAAGCGCCTAAACTCCTGAAGAAATGTAGGATTGGGTGGTGTACGTACGTATGAAGGATTTCTTTTTTGGCGGTGGTTATGAATTTAAAATGTTAAATCAGACCGGTAACATAATAAAGGTACCATCTTCGTACTAAACGAGTCATATATACCTTCTTTATTTGCACGGCAAAGGTTTGGAATGCGCATAATTGTGATCTTCGTAGAATTATTATTTTATTCGAATCAATTACGTTTTAACCTCTCGCACGTAATAAAATACATAATATAAACTCTGAAATAAAGGGATATAGGTTCAATTGTGTCACATAAATAATAAGATCTTTACTATCAAAGAAAATGTCAAGGCTTATTCGATGTCCGATTATGATGAAATAAAATAAACATTATGGACCAAGAGCCTGTGATGGCCAGACCTTCCTTTAATTCACAAGCGTGAAAATTCTTTCATGTGTATGTCTAACATAGGTAAGAATAACCCCCAAACATGAAACCTGGATCGCGGTTCCTTTGGGAGATAACAACCTTTTACCTGTTAGCTCCCAAAGGAACCACGATCCAGGTTTCATGTTTGGGGGTTATTCTTACCTATGTTAGACATACACATGAAAGAATTTTCACGCTTGTGAATTAAAGGAAGGTCTGGCCAGACCGGGCTCTTAGTATAGACTAATAACCTGTGATGGCCAGACCTTCCTTTAATTCTGAAGCGTGAAAATTATTTTATGTGTATGTCTAACATAGGTAAGAATAACCCCCAAACATGAAACCTGGATCGCGGTTCCTTTGGGAGATAACAACCTTTTACCTGTTATCTCCCAAAGGAACCACGATCCAGGTTTCATGTTTGGGGGTTATTCTTACCTATGTTAGACATACAAATAAAAAAATTTTCACGCTTGTGAATTAAAGGAAGGTCTGGCCATCACGGGCTCTTAGGTTATTATAACTTGCTCGGGTTTGACAGCAATAATTAGGGTTTTGTCACGCTGTGTCTGTCTGTCACGTACCTACTAAACAGCAATAGGAGGTTAATATGGGTGGTATAAATACAAATTTTTAATGGGACTGTCATCAATTCATCTTTGTTTCCTGTGGCAGAGACAATGGCAGTGAAGTTTTTTGTGGTACGAATTAATTTATAATTCAAAAGTGCTGATGGTTATAACTAATGTGTCATTGTGAAAATCCCGTAAAATTATTAGTTGTTAATCAATATGGTCAAATTAATTATTTTAAATATGAACAGTCAATAAATCTAAGCACATCTCGACAATCAAAACAAAAATAAATAAATTGATAATAAAGTAACATAATAGCATGTTAGGTTTTTTGATTCCTGGGTTTCCAATTATTTACAATGTGAAATATAAGTTTGTGATTTGTTGGAACAAAACAAGCGGAAACATTGATTGTTAAAAGGTAAGAACAAATAACGGAATTGTTTTAATGAACTCAATGTTTTATTACAGATTTTACTAGTCGTAGGACTAATAAGTTCCGAAAAACTTAGTCGAACATATTTGCCTCCACCTGGAGCCATTTATGCGGGAGGAAATTCAGATGACTTACTAACGCCACTTGAGTTTCCAAAAGAAACTCCGATTTACTCAAAAAACTACCAAACTTCACTTGAAAGAGATCTAGAAAATGGAAATTTCAGTTATTATACCGATGACAATACAAGGGATGATACCCCAATTTCGACATTGCCAGATCAATATCTCTCATACCTCAGGGGTGGTTACGACAACCCTCTTCTAAATGTAGAGCCTAATGTTAAAGATTCAGGTCATATGGCTATTATTGCGGCACAAAATATAGGAGAAAATTATCAGCCAAATTTATTTGGAATATATGGCGGTAGTCCCATGATGATCAAGATTGACAATGGCAAGGAGTACAGAAATGATGATTCAGTTACATCTGATAATATACATTTTTCAGACTCGAGTCTGACATTCTCTCATGAAAATAAATCATATTTGCCAATAAAACAAACAAATTCCTATCTCCCAACACCTGAAACGAAGTTTCCCAATGAAGCGATTAAAACCAAATCACAAAATAATGAACAAAAAAAATATTATAGAAAAAGCCCGCAAGCTAAAGAAGATAGAATCGCAACGGTTATTACTGAGGAGCGTGATCAATCGCCAGAAGGATATTCATACAATTTTCAAACTACAAACGGCATACAAAAAGGTGAAAGTGCTTCAACACTGAACGGCGTAAAAGCTCAAGGATTTTTTTCCTATAAAGGCGACGATGGAGTTGATTATAAAATGACTTATACAGCAGATGAGAATGGCTTTCAACCAATAGGAAACCATTTACCAACGCCCCATCCAATACCAGAAGCAATACAAAGAGTCATTGACCAAGTGAAGATTAATGAAGGACGTGGGATATTCGATGATGGTACGTTAAATAATACTATTTTCATGTATTATTCATGTTTTGACACAAAACATATCAACCAACATTATACCTAATGTGTATTAAATTGTTTTGAGGTTTCAGGATCGTACGACGACAACAAATATGGACACATGAAGTATCAAGGGCCTATAGAAAGGTATTTGGCAAAAATGTCTCAGAACAACATAAAAGTAGAAGGTCGCATTAATGACAAATCTAAAAATCAACTCAATATGCGACGAAAATACAATAGAAATAAAAATAATAATCTGGTCGGCATGAGAAATGTTCACGTTTATAAAACAGAACCAACACCAGAACTCAGAGGAAAATATAAACAAGGCGAAAATATAATTAAATCATTCAAAAATGTAAAGGAAAATAACAAATTTCTAAAGGTTAAAAAAGTAAGTCTGAGAAAATACAATCAGAACCCAGAAAATAGTCTTAATCATGAAAACAAAATTGTAACTAATACGTTTAACAAACCTTTATTGAATAACAGTGGTAAAATTCATTCACGAATAAGTAAAAAACCTGTTGATAATAGTTTTGAGGAAGGGTATTTTTATATTCCACCAACGAATATTTTTATTGATGGTCAATACCAAGATTCATCCCATGGTGATGGTAAAATATTACATCAGACTAAGATAACAAGTAATTTAAATTCAAAAAATATACCGATTACAGAAAATTATGGACGTACTGAAGAAAATCAGGGTAGTATTTCCCTTTTAATTACCTCGTCGGAAAAACCACTGAACCACGAAACGTACCATAGTAATTTTCATGTCAACTCGAATCCTTATTTTGAAGATATAAAAAATTATCCTACCAATGAATTATCTGCATTAAAGACCACGGAAACAGACCAATCTAGAGGTAATGTTAGTATTGTTAGAACTAATCCTTACAATGAAGATTTTGTTTATAATACCGAAGGACTAGAATACACTGAGTTACCTGAACTCAAAACTGAAACTATATCTAATGAAAGTGATTTTAAAACAACCAACTTGCTGCCTACAAGTCCGATGCCCTCAAAGATGATAAATGACATTTATACTGACGGTGATATTTATACCTCGTCTGAATTATCAGAAACTTTTTCAAACTCTGAAGTTAATTATTCTGTAAATGAAGATTATTTTAAAACGACAACGGAATTGCCGTCGACTTTGATTTCATCAACTTATAATCCAATCTATACAGTTGATGATTTTAATATAAACCTGTATACAATAGTAAATGAAGATGAATTTGAAAAAGAGCATCATGAATCATTAAAATATACTAATTTACCTGATAGAATGCATAATTCTACAAAAACAAGTGAATTCGAAGAACCAAAAGCTTCGCTGACTTTTGATACATATGAAAATATACTTCAAGAAAACAATTCTGGTACTTCTTCCGGTGATATGTCAGTAACTGTATATCCCGTAGATGATAATATAACGATAGCACATGATATAATAGGAGGTAATGATGAAGAATTATCACTGGACAACTCAGAAAACAAACAGAATAAAGTAATTGGAGAAGATTTCAGTGGGCCGAAGCAGCCACAAAGGTTCGACGAAATAAATGGTTATTATTATTAGATTCAATTGTTTGTACAATAAATGTTTAATATATTTTTCAGATTGATTCGTGTTATAAACCTTTTTTAAACATGACCTATATTATATTTTATTTATTATTTTTTATAACTATTTGAAATACGTAGATGATAGGTCATATTGTATTAAATTTTTTTTAAACATAAGCCTTTTTTTACCTTCTAAGATACATAAAGCTAAGGTTAAGCTTTTGCATATTTAAAATATAAATAGTATTTATTGAAACCTTTTTGGAAAAAATTTTACCTGTTTTATTTAAGTTTGTCCATTATGTAAATCGTATAAGATAAGTATGATACGTCGCAGTGTGACACTTGCCTTATAGTTATACATAGATTTAATGTTTATTATAATATACATAACTCTATAATAAATTACGTAAAGCAACAAGTTATATTTAGTTTAGTTAATTAGTTGATCTGTATTGTCTGTATCTTAACAAACAAAAAGCTCCATCTCACATTTCTAGCCGTAATAATGCAAGTGATCATTGACCTCACAGGAAACTCTGAGTGAAGCCTACAAATAGAATGAAGTTTCCAATATACTCGAGAGATGGCGTTAGTAAAGCAGAACGCTTAATAATTTTGTGTTTCATTATTAATTTGGTCTTTGGATTATTTGAAAATATTAAATAGAAATAAAAGTATTTAAGAAAATATTTACTTAACTTTAAAAAATAGAATCCTTATTTTTTTATTTTGTTTGTGACACTAATGGATTTGAGTGGGTTCACATCACACTAAATAAGCTTCATGTCATCACTAAAGTCTGTTAGACGTGGGATTGTTGTCCTAGAAATATTGGTGGCTCAGCTTCTTTTGTAAGACTTGAGTGTTAGCACGGACTCAACATAATAATTTTATTGTTCCACTTCATTTCAAAACAACTAAACCTACCAATTATTGTGAAGTACAAAGCCATTAAATTGAACTCAATTAGCACTTACATCCTAAGTTAATGATTATTGTGTGAAATCCGATATATTGAAGTTTCATAGAAAAAGGTTATCGGGACAATAAGTCTTTGTTGTTCAAAATTGATTAAAATAATCTTAAAAACAAACCGAGTTTAAACTGCCTCTAAAAATACTTAGATAAAGCTTTACATTGATGTCAAAATTAGACCGATGATGATTACTGTAATTTAGTATATTGCTTAACGTTTTCTGATAAATAGATTTACTGACAACCCCAAAAAAAGATGTAATAATAATATATCTATTCTTTGATTCTCATTATATTTCTATCAGAAATAAGGATATACGTAAAACGCAGAACGCGGGTCACCGACATTGCCCAGCGGATTAGCTCTTTGAAGTGGCAATGGGGCGGCCATATTTCTCGGAGAACAAAATAGCCGAAGGGCTCAAAAGTTAGTTCACTACCCGGATCGGAAAACACAGCGTCGAACGTCCACCTTCTAGGTGGACGGATCAGTTAGTAAAATTAGCTAGTTCACGGTGGATGCAAGTTGTATCCGATCGAAACAACTGGATATCTTTGATATCTTTGCCTATGTCCAGCAATGGACGTTCGACGGTTGATATCATGATAAGATATTCTTCTTTTAGCTATTATTTGGAATGAGGGGGTCGTTTATGGCAAAATACATTTAGTTCCTAAGATTTTTCTCATACACAGGTCATTAGGGCATACACACACTGTTCAAATTCTCAGTATCCGGTATGTTTTTCTGCAGGTCAAGGCTTCGAGGCAATTTTGAGGATCTTAAGTTTTTTTACGCGTTTCTTCTTGATTGACGTCGGAACATATTACGGTGGCGTGTGTATTATTAGTTCGTAATTTCTATAATTAACTTTGTAAGGTTTTATTTGAAATATGGTATGCTAATGCATTTTTAATTGGGTTATAACACCTCTTTATTTTCGGAACTAATATTTAGGTAAGCTATAACGTAGAAGACTATTATAGTTTTTTTGTTTAGCCTATATTTTCACACTGCTGGGCAAAGGCCTCCCCTAACTTTACGAGACTAGATAGAAAACTAAAAATGTTTCGATAGGCAATATTATTCTTTGTATTCACAAAAGATTATTCTATTGTAAACATAATTTAGCTTAATAAGGTCTCTTAATAATAAACAGACTTGAAACTTATTCTCTACACTTTACAAAAATCTGATTTTATTCATATTCAGTTAGGTTGTGCCTAAGAATTAACGTCCCCATTTCTTCCCGCTAGTGTCATCAAACCTACTGTTTTTTAGTTTACTATGTGATTAGTTGTTTAATTATACATATTTTTTAGGTTTTATATCCGTTAATAAAAAAAATATTATATTAAGTACCTATATCAGAAATCTAACAACCGTTACACAAGCTTTTCGAGCTTACCACGGATTTATTTAATTAGAATATTAATTATGTCTTTCAATACATCTATAAATGTTTCCTCTAATTTTAATCTAAAACAAAAACTAAAGCTAGCCAAAAACACAGACACATAGGATCCCGATATTTATCTAAGTTTTAAAATGTCAAGGGCAACCTTTTTAAATTTAAATGCAGCTTTCATAATAGATACCTTTTGTAGTTCATCGGAAACGTTTACTAGTGATGTGCTTGTAGAGATGTTTTGTCTATGTCTATGATCGGATGGGAATATCCCGTCTAAAATAGTAATACTTTTGTCTAGACGAAGATTCATGAATCATAACATAAAATATTAATTGCATTTCAGTTGATTCCTAAGGGCCACAATTATTTTTTTATCAAAGGTAATTCTTCATTTGCCCATGAAAGCAACAATTGCTGCAATTGCAAAGCCTGTGTTATGTTGCCCATACCAATACACAAAAGCTTTTGTGAGTGAGGTAATAACAATACCCATAGTATTGTAATTTTATGAATAAATGTAGATATCCTTAAAAACTAGTTCACCACACTACCCAGACAGCTTGACCTCCGGATCCAAAATCGGAAATCAATACATTCTCATGTCATAGTTCGAGTCGAGACAGATCACGATTGTTACCTAATCAATGATTATTGTATCGATTACTTCCAATGTAGGTGGAATCTCTCACGTTTATTTATTCACTAAGCCTTGTATTTTTTTCTTTGTTGCCTGACTATGTAGGTTATTCGATTAACTAGATTCTAGTCTACGACAAAATGTGCCGTCGTGAGAATAGTATCACCCCATAATCTTAACTCTAAGGGATTTGTATAAACAAACAAAAATATTCCTGGACAATTTTGACAAATTTTACCCTGTGAAAAGCTAATAGTGTTACAGGTATTAATAGATTAATAATTATTTTTATTCAGACAACTCAGACAACGACGATATCTGATACCCCACACATTTTATACAAATACTCGTAAATAGGCATCATAATGCTTCCTATATGACTTCCGGTTATTACGGTCGATGCAGTGTGCATCCACCTTGAACCGGCAGCTTTGACAAGATTATCTGTCTATCTTGTTGGTGGACGTCCGACGCTGCGCCTGCCAACCATTATCGCTATGTATGGCCAGCCTACGAGCATGTCGGTGACCGAAGTTATTACGTATCCTCATTTTTGAGCCTGTTCATGAGGCCTAAATATGATGCATATTATACATAGACAAAAAGATGAAGTAGTTCTTCAAAATGTAGGTGGTCCAAATGCCGATGACGTTAAACTCACATTGGCGTGTATTTTACGCAAGTATAATTGTAAGTGTACCTCGCTCCATTATAGTCGTGATGTACGCCGACTTAGATTATTTTAGCCTGCGGTTATGAGCATCCAGTGGGTTAGGCAGACGAAAGATCTAAGTACAGTCACTCTATTTAAAACTGGTAATACTGGCATTCAAGAATGTTTAGCAAGAAAGGGTGTCTCAGAGTTTTTAAGTTTAAAAAATTATCATTCCAGGTTAAATGAGTGTGAACAAGGAATTATGCGTATTTGCAAACGCTTGTTTTACATAATATACTTCAAGAAATGCTTTATAATTTCACATGAAAAAAAAACGAGATTAATTGTTTTTTTAACTTTTATAATTTTAGGTACACTAGGCGAAGCAAGGTCAGGTAGCTTAGCTAGTAAGCTATAAAATAAATAAAAAGCTAGAAAGTACGAATGTGAAAATGCTTTATTAAAAGAAAGCGAAAGTTGCCAGTCTACAACGACCAGCCGACTCTATAAGCCCGTGAGCTATTTTACAAATTGCACCACACTATATGGATCATAGTGGGATCTAAGCTCAGTTTGGACACGGCATTTTGTGGCATTCTGAGTAAATCTATTTTATTGTTGGATATAAACCTGCTGTTGACCGTGGCTCATTCGCTTATTTAAAGCTCGGCGAACAGATATCCACTGGAGCTGAAAAGTTCGGGTGGAGACCGCGGTTCGACAAACACATTGGAAGTCCGCCAACAAGATGGACAGATAATCTGGTTAAACCGGAGGTTACCGAAATATTTAATTTCAATTTCTAGCAGTAGACATCCGATGGCTGAAATTATGTAGCTTTTGATTGTTTAGATTATAAAAATGTTGTCATTTTACAGTTTGAGCTCAATTTCTCGGCAAAAAAAAATGGGCCCTAATTTTGTCTAATAAGTCTTGTACCCTGTACAATTACTTATTTATCTCAATAGGTGAGATGCATAATCAAAATAATATTATTGAATCTTCGCCAGTTAAATTTGATATTTGCAATGAAGACATCAATCTGTTGATAATTTATGGAAGGATCTCAAGATGTCTTGATCCTTAGATATCTGAGAAATAAGTTCTTGGCCTAGATACATAAAACTGGAATGAATTTAATGTATAAGTGTTGCTTTATTTACCATTAATAAAACTAACTATTAGGTAAGTATATTAAAAAAAAACATAAAAATGCGCATTTAATATGAAAACATAATAATAATCATCATTAACCAACGGTATATTTCTTGGGGATTTGGTACCTATAACCACTTACCAAGCGGGTTGTTGTTCGTCTTTTGGTATGTTCCGCTGGTTCGTCTCTTAGTCGGATTTATGATAGTATGGTTTATTTCAAGGATCTTAGGACAAGCAACTAAACAATAAAATATATCTATTTTAAAATGTTATTATTGACTACCAATGCAAATGAAAATATATTTCTTATAATGTATTTCTTACATTTAGCACAAATAAACTAGTTCTATTTCCATCACAGGTACTTCAGTAATTGAGATTATGCATACGAAATTAAAGTAGCATCTCAGCTAAGGAAACAACTCGTCTTAACCCAATTAGCAGCGACTTGGTAAATAATGAACTGCATCATTATTTTTAATGTTTTTCTAGCGAGCGTCCTTTTTGTACTAATGACTTGAGTGGATATGGTCATTGATGCATGTAAAGATTATGGACACTCAATTAAAATAAGATTTCACATAGATCACCCTTATATCATCATCATCATCACCTTTATTCACATTACCTCTGCCAGGACACAGATACTTCTCTAAAAAAAAAGAGGGTCAGCTAGTTATAGATGATTATGTTTGTGTTTATTGATATGAGAACCTTCATTTTATTAGTGATGCTGTAAAAAAATGACGGTTCATCTTATTAACTTCCTTTACGAAATATTCTATCAAGTTTATCGTGCGTGACCCACCCGTTGGTAGCATCCTATGATTATGTATGAGAACATAGCTCAATTTGTAGAGGCTAGGTCAGCCGTCTACGTTTGAAGTGGTGTTAAGGTTACCGCACAATAAATAGAGTAAATAAATAAAATAAATAAATGACTATATCCGGTCAATTCACATAGCAACATCTAACCGGGTGGTAAGTTCGAAGCTTGTGTTAAATAAATAGTTATGTTATTTTTTTAAGAAAGAAACATCAATTGTGCTTTGCTGGGTTTGAACCCATAACTTCGGAATGTAGTTGAGTGTGCTCCCACTTAGCCAACACGGCATAAATGTGCGAATGCCTTTAATTTGTGGTTCAAGTACTTTGCGAAATGTAACGTACAAAAACGTATGTGTAACGTAATAGTAATATTTGACGGGTTAAATTGGGTACATTTATTTTGTAGGTATAATTATCGCGAAATAAATTGAGATCCTCTATGAAATGACCTCAAAGGTCAGATGATTTTATTCTGTCTTATGGATTAGACGTTATTAAGTAATTACTAGAGTATTGATCTTAATTAGAAATATAATTGGAAGATTATTGGAGTAGGTCAATGAGGACGAGATTTCTAGACATGATTGGTATTTTTTAATCTTTGTATTTTAATTCTTTTCTGTCTACATTACTACATTTAATGCTTAATATGTATAAAATATAGAGGGATTTTTTAACATTCTTTAATTAAATATCTAGAGCCCGTTGCATACTTAAGCTTCGAGCTTACCACTGGACTAGATTCATTTTTAAATTATCCAGCATTATTTATTTAGTTTTCTCGATGAAAATTGGTGGAGAGATAGCTTATAGCCAGGAGAAGAGTCCCGGACGAATACGGACTAAATCGAACATAGGGCTATTTTACAGCGGAAAATTTAATAATCACGTGCGAAGCCGCAGGGCGGAAAGCGACTTAAATATAAAATTTCGAAGAACTAATAATATAACTTAGCTTACCTAATACCAGATACCTAACAATCTGATGAAACAGTCAGTGTCTAGAGAAGAGTACTAGGTAGGTACCTACTTAGGTACGAAAGTTACATTCTAACAAAAGTGAATGGGTTAAAATGATAAGCCAATGCTGACAGCTTTAAAAAGGTTGAGTCTGATAATTTCATCATATTGATTTAGATATTGATCATGAATCGTGTATCTTACGATGAATCAAATTTAATGGTGGCATTGTCTTTTTATAAATATTATGGTGCTGATTAGAGATGGCCTAGGAATAGTACTCAGTATACACCCTTTATCTGCCTGTGGATGCCATCATACTAACTAGACAATTTTCACAGCAACTTCTAACCCCGTGGTAAGCTCTAAGCTTGTGTTACGGGTGATATGTTAAGTTTCTGATATACATAATAATACATAGACATATATTTTTGGTCGTTTTTTGGATATTACTTTATGTCAAATAAACAAATTAATTTTTACTAAAGTCAACGGATATTACTAAGTAGGTACCCTTAATTAAGATGACCTCCTCATAAGATACTATTTATTTCCACAATATCCGTGAATGGCCTATAATAGGACCAGTTAATGCGAAGTAAATCTGGTACAAGTCGTGATTCCAATGATTGTTGCATTAAGCTTGTTGTAAGGATATTGTTTATTTTTCTGTTGAGTTCCGGCAAGATGGTTATTAAACTTTGATCTTTGAGGTTCTATGGGCAACAGAATACAATAATACTTACTATGTGTTGAAAACCTACCTACCTACTGAATATAACATCATAATCGTCACCCCTATTTACGTTCCCACTGCTGGGACACAAAGACTTCTCTCGTGACGAGAGATATTAGGCCTTATTTTACTACGCTGGCCAAGTGCGGGTTGGTGAATAACACATCCAAATATTTTATGAAAAGACAAGACATTTTTATTTTACATGTTTATATAATCAAAATATTGCCATTGGGCAATCAATCACAAAATTAAAAAAATCGCTAAATAGACGGTTAAAATTCGCACCCAAAGGGTTCCCTAGCATACCATCGTCGACTTAATTCTAATTTCCCGCGGGAATGCAATGTTCCCGCGTATTTATTTTTCAATAAAACTTGTTTGTTTGAAATCGTGTGTTTATTTTGTATATCTACAAATGTGCCTCAGTTTATGTAGTCGGCGTCGATATTCACGGCGTCCATATTTTCCCAGTTACATTTCGTTAGTAACATACTTTGTCATAAACTAATCAAGAACAGCTATCAAACTTTCAAAAGGGGATCGTCCAAGGATGCTATTGAAATTCCAATTCGTTTTAATTAAAATGAATCTGCAATCACTAAGATGACCAGCTTAGGACTCGTTAAAATAACAGCCTAATAGTGACAACGTTTTAATTGTTATTGAGTAATTGTTTTAAATTAAAGCTAAGTTGGATAAGTTAAACACACTTGTCTTTCATTTGGAAGGTCGTGGGTTCAAACCCCGCGGCGCACCTCTGGATTTTTCTTCTTGAATGTATGTGCGTATAATGGCAAACATCGTGAGGAAACTGGCGCGTTTTTAAAGCTCACATACATATTTCAAAAAACAGCAAGTCAGAATCAAAACAGTCCAGGTATTATCGTTAGGGTTTGAACCTAACACATTCGGAATGAAAGTCAAGTGTATTCCCACTTAGCTTTTTATAGCTCGTGTGTAAATCGCACATGTAATATCAATAATACATATTGCTGAATAATTCACACAACAATTTAGCCCCGTGGTAAGCTCGAAAAGCTTGTGTTACGGGTGCTAGATTCCTGATATACTAAATATTTAATATGCATACATAGATAATATATTTTTTAACTTATACATATTATATTATATGACACTGAAAAAATACCGTATTTGCAGATCGTACATATTTTTGTCCCGAGGCGGGAATAGAACCAACAAAATATTGCGTCGCAGGTGAACCTTCGCCCGCTGCGCCACAGAGGTCTTACATACTTGTTAATTTTTTGTTACATAAATAAGGTTTGGGACCAAGCTCCGATAGACTCATTTAAGTCCTAATGTGGACGTAAGATTGCAATGTGTATACAGTTGTGAATTGAATTGGAGTTAATGTATGAACATGTTATGGATGTGCGATTAAATTCGTAGACTTGATAGAAATTATTTACAAGGCATGCGAGAGAATATTACCTAAGTGATCGGCCACACAGAATGTATTGGTCATACGTTATACTTAATTGATTTGTCATTTGAGCTTAATAAGTCGTTAAATTACCACATAACTTATAATATAGATACTAAATATTTATTGATATGTGGTGCCAGACCTCAAAATATTTTTGCTTACAAAAATATTGATAAAAATTTAGTATTTTAAATTTCACTTCTATCGGCAATTTTGGTATAGGTACTTGATATACTGTTCGCATATAATTGATTCGTTGTCATTCGATTCATAAACACAAAGTTACAAATATATTATAGTTGCGTAGTAGTGACCCTTATTGGATAACTGGGAGCATTTGATTTTCATCCCGAAGGTCGTGGCTTCAAACGGCGCCGAGCACTTCAGGATTTTGTTTCAGAAAAATATGTGTGCCTTAAAAACACGTGCTATAACGGTGAAGGCAAGCATCGAGAGAAAACCGGCATGTTCCCAAAATTTTGAAGAGTTGGAAATACATTCACAAACTCGCACTTGGCCAGTAAATCGAATAAAACTCAGAAGATGAAATCATAATAGCCGATAATAATTAAAATTTCCTCGAATTTGGAAACAATGCTATGAATCTTTTGTAATTTAGAATGTTCGAATTAATAGTCTACACTACAACATCATCCCTTTTGCAATAGACCCTTCAATAACATTCGCCCATGACCCCACGCCAAGATTTGATTCGAATACAGTTAACAAGCCTGTCACGCGACTTTGCTTGTTATGATTTTTTCCATGGAAAAATATACCTATATCCTGCAGTAAAAAGTACCCCATATATACCATCCCCAACAAATAAAATATCAAACGATAAATTAATTGTGAAGATCAAACTATTAGTACCTTAGACGCATTCAAACAAACAAACTCATCAGCGTTCAATATTAGTATAGCTTATTGAACTTTTAAACAATTTTCCATGCAATTTGTAGTCGTAAAATAGAATTGAATGCTTTTCATGGTGTATTAGTCACATTTTGTGTATCAATGGAACGTACCTACTATATTTACGATAGGTACGTGTCAAATTCCAATGATTTGGAATGGGGTAAATTATTTTATATCATTCCACTATTTGGCAACCTCTATAGCGTAGCGGACGAAGGTCTGCCTGCTACGCAAGATAGAGGGTTCGAATACCGATTTGGGGCAAATTTTTTTACGACCTGCAAATATTATTTTCCAATGTATAAACATGAATTTAATAATTACATAAGTTTATGTAAAGTAAATAATTAAATATTTATTTATGTATGTATTTTGTATTAAGTAAATAACAAATTAAGAAACAAAAACATCTTCTTTATTTATTTTATTTATTTCTTTCTTTACTTTTTTCGTAAGCTTAGAGCTTATCACGGGGCTAGATGTCGCTGTGTGAATTTAAAGTAAAGTAAAAGTAAAAGTTGTTTATTGTCCAGCAATATTTATTTATTTATCAACCAACACGTTTTTTTTAATATCTAAAGAGCTAGGATATAATTTAATATACGTTAACATTGTTGCAAAGTGAATTCCGGTTGCATGAGCAATCAAATTAGAACAGTATCAATATTGCCGACGGGCGTCCGTGGAATGTAAAACTAGCCTAAGGCCTAGATGCCTTATAGAACCTTACAGAACTTTAGGCCAGTTATTGATGAGTAAACCAGTAATTGTAGTATTGATGAATAATTGATTTAGACCGTCTCGTAGCTTCGTCCTTCTTTCGTGAATTTTGGTTTATCTGCAAAATATTACAAAACTAGTTTTAGCAAGGATTTTTCCTTAGCAAATATGCATTCCATATTATCGTGTTCATATAAGTAGGCTTGATATCTCTCGTCAAAAGAAAAGTCCCTGTATCCCAGCAGTGAGAATATGGTAATGCTTATAATTTCTTAATAATTAAACGCTCTAATCCAAATGCCTACTTATTTGAACGCAGACTCATCTGATAAAAGACAATCAAAAGCATAGCAATTGATAAAAACTACTGATAATAGACCATTCTTTCAAAAATGAGTCAATCATCACGTCAAAATCATCAAATATAATTTGTAAAGTAACGCGATTACAAAATTAACAATGGGTAATGAATTGTAATGCCCTTTTAACTGATGTTACTTTGCAAATAACGGGGCATAAAAAATGTTACTAAATAGCCGTGAGCGTAAACACACGGGTGGTTGTTGCGACGAGCTGGTTGGTGAAAGATGGTTAGGTTCATTTTCCTAAATCGAAAATCAGAATATTGATACAAAAATTGTTGTTAAACTAACAGATTTTTTGTATCAAATTTGATTAAAATCTTAGTTTAGGTGAGTTTTGACAAATACAAACTAAGATGTTTATTTAAAATAAAAGTTTAACATTTTATGTTAGTTATTCCATAAAAATATAAAAAAAAATTACATAATTTTTTTTGATGAGCTTATTGTGTTTTTTTTTGTTGCGATCTACTTGATCGCTTGTTTAAAAACATTACCAACCTAGGATATCGACGCGCTTTTAAAAAACGGCCTCTTAAGTTGCCGCGAGAACACAGTCTTCTGTACAAGTTGTTCATCCAACAATTTTGGTTCGTCAAAATGCCCACCTGTATGTTCACAATTGAACTGCGATTATCTCTACAATAACATAATAGTACATCTTCAGTTTCCTAACTGCACTTTAAACTGCGTACAGTTCCCGCGCTTTACCTTTATTGAATGGACAATGTCTATCTATTTGGAAAGATCTTTGATATTTTCGTTAATTTGATAAATGCCTTTGTGGCAGGGGAAAGGTTCGGGTGCGGCTCATAGGTTTTTGCTATTAACTCAAAAATATAAATAATTAATCTATTAGGTCAATTTTGTTTGTGTTGTATTGTATTAAGTGCTAATAAATGTATGACTATGCCTAATGACACACAAAAACACCCTTATTAACGTTCCTACTTTTTATAATAAGGTGATAAATATTTTTTCATTCATTCATTCATACTACTGAAACACAGGGCTTCCCTGTGTCCTGTATATTGACATTTCACACAGCAACATTTAGATCCGTTGTAAGTACAATTGTGGAACATCTGAAACAATTATTTGCAGATCTTACAAACATTTGTCCTGAAATGTGAACTATATTCCTTCAAACCAAAATAGTAAAGACAGTTTTTTAATCTTTTTATAAAAGAATATAAATTAAATCACAAACAAATGGGTCATTTGTCACTGCACAGCAATAAGAATTAACCAAACAAAATTCAGCTGAACTTTGGTTAATCAACCCAAGCATAAAGCGCTGAATTAACCCATATATCACTAGCAATAAGGGTCACAAAATTTCGCTGAAGCAAATCGCTACATATTCGCAATCAGGGAAGAGCAACCTTCTCGTTCGGCCCTGATATGGATTTCAGAACTCGATGCACCTATATAACCGCGGCGCTTCTTTGCACATCACAGTCACACTCAGATACTTGCACGAGTTACTTAGTTCTAACAAACTAAACATGAAATTGGTAAGTGTCAATACTAGAAAAAGCCCCCCGTAACTATCCTAAGAAAAGCCTCATCTACACAAATTGTAACGAAAGAAAAATAGAAAAGATACTCAAAATGTATTTGCCTAGATTTCTAATAGGAAATAAATGAATTATTTCTTTTTATCCTTTGGTTCGAAAGTTCGATCAATTGGCGATCCAATTATTGGAAAGAGTAAAATGCCATCATCTTAGAGTCATTAACTATAAATGTTGTTGTTGTTAAAAATGTTTTATCGCCAGGATATAGATCCAGGCAAGTTTCTTAGTGATAATAAACAATAAAAGTCACTTATAAAGTTCAAAATCATCTACAGTATTAATTTTAAAATTTCAGAATTTTTCAGATGGCTTGGATGGCAAAATTAGCTATATTAAAAAGGACTTACTCACTTAGTGAAGCAAATAAATCATTATACTTGCACGAATTCGCGATTACCATACTAATAATAATTATTAAAATGCATCTGTAAATGTACAATCCGTGACAAAATCGTTTTGCTAGTATAAGGATACAGAAAATTATGTATTTAGCCTTTTAATAAATAACCTACAATATTTGTTACTAATAATTGTTGAGTCTTAGGTATACAAATTACTTTAAACCGCTTTTCCAACTCTAATTTGTTAAAGACAATTAACTGTGCGTGTTTAGTAACATTTTATTTGACATGTGTCAATTTAATGACTCTGTTAAATTCCTAATTTAATACGAGACACAAGTGAGATACTTGTTTGCCCAACAGCTTTATTGCCTATGAAAGCTATTTTTCTTTATTACAACCCATATAACGTCCACATACTGAGACCAAATAATACAATACTTTATTGCACACCAGAAAAACTACATGTATAATTAACTTAATTAACGTTGAAAAATAACTTTGAATATAAAATTATCTCAAACCAATTAAAACAAATAAAAATGTTAAAAATATCTAATACATCTTATAGGATTTTTACCACTAATATAATGTATAATAATAGAGATCAGAATGTCCTACTAACATCCTAACATAAATGCCTACCTAAGATCTAAAATCTTTTTAGTGCTATAATTTCATATTACTCATAAGCTTACCTTCTTTACAGTTCGTAGTAGCTGCTCTCCTCGGCGCTTGCGTCGCCGACCGTCTGGACAACAAGTACCTGCCACCCAGAGGCAACTCTGGCGCCGGGTTCGGACCAGGCTTCAACGGAGCTGGCCCCTCTCCCTTCCAACCGCAAACCTACAACGCCCCTGGAGCCTACAACGCCCCTGGCGCCTACAACGCCCCTGGAGGCTACAACGCTGGAGCATCTAGGCCAGGCCCCGACGCGAACGCGCAGATTCTTAAGCTCAACAGTGACGTCACACCCGAAAGATTCTCCTACGAATACGAAACGTCCAACGGAATCCGCGCTGATGCTCAAGGAGTAGCCACCAATGGAGTTCAGGAACAAGGCAGCTTTTCTTACAAGGGCGATGATGGTCAGACCTACTCTATCACTTACACCGCTGATGAGAACGGATACCAGCCGCGTGGTGCTCATCTGCCCACTCCTCCTCCCATTCCAGAGGAGATCCTGAGGTCTCTGGAGCAGAACGCTAGGGATGAGGCCGCTGGCATCAGTGATGATGGTAAGTGATTTTGTATTCCTTTTTAAACGTCAGTAAACTTCATAATAAACTGATAACGGTTTTCGGTATCCGGCGTGCGCTCTTTTATAGAACGTATATAAATATTATACTTTATTAACTTAAGATCAAATTCGTATAATTATTATACGCATGATCAATTAAAGATACCTATACACTTTGGCCTTATACTCTTGTGATGAATATGATACACTTTTTATATTAGGTCATTTGGATGATTAAATTTCAAGATTTATTGCCGTAAACAAAAAGTTTAGACTAATGGTAATGACTCATAATGACCAGAAAAAAACACATAAACTAATAACCGCATTTATAATATAAACACAAGCCAAGCTTTAATCAGACTTAAATATTAAGGAACTCAAACGAATAACTGATGATTGTAGAAATTAAATATTTTATTATCTATTCAAAAACGATGTTTACATAAAATACACACGAAAACTTTTAGTGCCTATTCATAAAACAATGTCCAAACTTGTAATAAGAAATTCACAATGTCGCTTCTTACTGAGTACGTTAACAATCTTTAAAGCAGGCGGAATCGTGAGGCGCAACTAGTTGGATGTAATATTAAGCAAAATTTATCGAACTCCTAAAAAAATCAACAACATTTAACTCTCGCTCTTATATAGAAAATCCAAGAATATCTTCGTTACATATATGGACAAAATGCGTTTGAAATGTCAGCCGACCGATTTGTATCCTATATTTGATTAAAGAATTTGATTGTGTGTATAGGAATACCTACATAATGATTACTTTGATATCGAAACATAAATTATACAATACTACATAGGCAATCTTATGTTAATAATGAAAATTTATTACAAGATTAAAATAAATGACACGTTTAGATCTTGAGCTTATTAATAACGTTGCGAATAGATTACTAAAATAAAAGATGAAAACAAAATTCAAAGTAATAATTTAGTTTAAAACATTACAACTAAAGCATAAGCGTCATCTCTTCACCCGTTGGACTTGCACTGCTAGACTATTTCGGTCAGAAGAAACTTGCATCCACCAACAGAGTTCACAAAATCATTACTCAAGTTTGGCCATCTTTGCGTTATTTACCCTGCCTTTATCAAGAATCTAATCTCGTCCCGAGAAACTTCGAGTCAATTCTATCCTTATTTTCCTTACTTATAATATAAATGCGAAAGTAACTCTGTCTGTCTGTTTTTACGCTTTCCCGCCTAAACCTCTCACATGGCACATACAATCTTTAGACAATGAGAAAGAACATAGGCTACTTTTTATTTCCACGCGGGCGAAGCCGCGGGCGGAAGATAGTATTAAATAAAATTAAAAAGTATGATAAGACAACTTAACTCATAAATCATAAACATAAAACAATTTTGTAACGCTTTAGCTGAATCAAACGCAAGATCATACTTTATAGTCGTAGTATTCACTGATATTAAGCCATTACTTCAAAGTCCAGACTAAGTATAGACTTGTTCAGCTAAAGGCAATCCCTTTCCAAAAGTTGAAGAAACAATACAGGTGACCTTTTCATTTGCTATCGATAGATCGGTTAGCACGCCTCAACACGACTTACTTAGTATAGCTGTTGACCAGATAAATTGTATTAATCATCATCACCATATATTTACAAAGAGCATCAGCAAAAATCCAGAAATGGGCGGCTAAGTTTTGAACCTACGACCATCGGAATGAAAGTCGAGTGATATTCCACTTAGCCAACACGGCTCATAAAATTAAATTAATATGCTAGCCAAACCCATCTTGGATTAAAAAAACTCCATCCATAAAAGGACCAAAGACGTAAAGTAATGCAAAAGATCACCGCTATCGAAATCAATAGATATACTTTAAGCACATCATGATCAACATAACAACCTTTTTACGTCTAATAACCTACATAATAGCCAAGCTACCAGTCGTATAACATTGCTTTGATTCCTACTCTATGGCTACAAAAATAACATTCGAATCTTGAAGTTTACCCTACCATTTTTCACGAGAAGAGTTCTTGTTATGAATCTTGTTTGACCTAGTAAATAACTGGTCCTCTAAACCTATTCCTGGGCCAAAATGTTACCTTAGAACTTTAACAATATTGTAAAAACCGTAGTATCATAATAAAAATATCAAAGTCTACAAATCGGATACCAACAATTATATAAACTCTGACAGCTTGACAAGATAAATACCCTCGTGTTCAATCTGTCAGGATTCTATGAATTGCTTGATGGTCGGGAAATTGACCTATTATTTGTAATTAATAACATATCACGAATAAAACCCCTGGCAGATTACATTCTTAATTCCTGACTATTAAAGATACTACGAGTTTGTTGTTGAAAATTGAAAAAGACATTGTGTACTTTTTGTGCTCTTACGCTTAATACTAATATACATTTTATAAGTATGTTGATTTATTAGCTGTCATATTAACTAAACTATCCTCTTAAATCTCACACCGTGAACAAAACAATTTTCGCACCACTTAGATTTTTATCAACAACAAAACGTTAGCTAGTCTCTAAACTCCAAAGCCCTTATGTTAACGTCATAAAGTTTAATATCTCCTGGCACAGACGTCATCAAAACAGAATACTTTAAGTCTTTATAGGTCTGAAGATAAAGTTCAAATTGGGTAGAATAGGTACCAACTTTTCTCACTTATTGTAATGTTGTATGGGAATGTTTAGAACAATAGTTAGTGGAAGCTGACAATCTCATGTCATAGTGTGAAATGTGTAAATACCTACATGTGGTGATGGTGTTTTAAGATTGTATGGGAGTTTGGGCCATAGCTCATATCAATAACCTTATTTATACACAATAAAAATGGGATATTAATTTAAATTGCTTAAACTCAATTCAGGCCAACATAACTACACGCAAAAATAAAAACTAATAATTAAAAAACCTTTATAGAGTAGGTACTATTTGGTACCATCATAGACTATCACCATAACCACTTAAAGTCTAGATGCTCCATAATGATTTATGAAATTTTCCACACATTCATCAGAAAGTGTCATGGCCGCTCGTGTCAATCCGTTACCACTAATGACTGTACTTATACATTCTGTAACACAAACACTTGTACGCAATCTAATAACAGGTATGGAACGTAAATTGAATGTGATTGAAGAGCATGCTCTGGGAGCGTAGAGATGAGTCTGCGCTGGTCGTAAAATGCTATGATAATGCCCTGAGACAGTCGGTTGTAAATGCTAAAGTTTCTTCGAGTTACTTGATACAGTAAACTTTAAAGTTTGGACACTTTATTGGCATAAAGCTCACGATTTGGCTAAGGGCTGCTGCGTGGTTTATACAGTTTTTTTTAGTACATATAAGTAAGTTTTTAAAAATCTTACTTTTTCAGTTCATGTCAATTGAATTCATAGTTAGTTTTAAACTTAATAAAATAGATTGTATGTTGTAAACCTAATGGTCCTGGAGGAATTTTTTTACGGGCTTCCCGAATATATTTTTAAGTCTTCTGTAACTTGTTCTAATAACTTTTACTGGGATTGAATAACTTTTTTATGAATAATTTGAACTTTAGAAAAAAGATCTAAAATTCCTAAGATTGACAGACCTAGCTCATTTCAGCATAGCGTAATGCATGTAATCAGTGCTCACACGAAAGGTTACGACCTAATCAAAAGTTGCAGAAGAGAAATATATCTCATCTGACCAGTGTGTGGTGTAATGCTATGAAAATTGTGTATCACTTCCATGGGAAAGGCTAGCGGGTAAATCCTGGTACAAATTTCTCGCAAAAAGAAGGATAACAATGGTTACCCTTAAAGCATAAGAATATTCAAAGCACACATTTATGATTCCACTGCTAAGATATAGGCACATTTTTGGTGAGAGTGGTTAGTGCGGGTTACCAAATCGGTATCAATTCGGTTATCAAATACCAAACCTCGATACTAAGACCCTAGAGTAGAACTTATCTTAGGCTGGCTACAACACACGGCTCGGCATATTTCTAATGAATGAGTTCTTAACAACGGACACGCAATTATGTTATCGTATTTAATGGGGCTTCTTAATCATCATTACAAGATGTTTTAACATGTTAGTTTACAACATTTCAGCAATAATAGTTGTATGTTGCTGCTTAATTGTCTTGGCTACATTAAACTTGAATTTAATTTCAAATTGCACTGTTTAACATTTTAGCAATCCTGTTGTTTAGTTGTCTCTAGAACTTTAAAAATCTTGAAATTTTCCTTAAAGTACTTTAAATATTACCACAGAAAAACGTTACACAGAATAATACTAAATCTCAAGATATTGTGACCTTAAGCATATTTTATGACTAATTTAATAGCAAAGCTCTCCCAATGCTTCACCAGTACCTGAATTCTTATAAACCTTACTTTCTCCAGGTTCTTACCGCGGCGAAGGCGCTGGCTCCGGAAATGGATACCCCAGTGGAGGCCCCACCAGAGGCCCCAGCGGAGGCCCCAGCCCTGCCTACAACAAACCTTCAGGATTCTCTCCCTCCAGACAATACCTCACCCCCAACGCTGCCCCCTCCAGGCCCAACGGAAACGGAAACTACAACCCCCAATCTGGATATAACTATTAATTTAATCGCGAATGATAGTAGGAGGTAGACATTTAATTTTAAAGAGTGGTTAAAAATGGTTGGAAATATTCAAACAATGTTAAGAAATTTAACTATCAGCAACTTGTATCTTTTGAAGTATTTTGGTCATGGAATAGATTACCTAGTCGTGTCTATTATTTTGTAAAATGTATAAAGTTTTTATTTCGACATCTTATTTTGGAAATTGTAATGTCTACCTCTCTATTTACTCGAAAACTCATCGAAAACGCTTATTTATTTTAATTCTTTTAAATTTTGTACTTTAGTGATACGACGACGCTGTGAACCGACAAAAATGTGATTGACGATATATGTATAAATAGTTATTATAAATTCTATATCTCTTTTCTTGTGATCTCAGTCTTGATTTTTTCATTTATAAATGTGGTTTCAATTTATTAGATTTAGCAATTTCTAGACAGTTTTATAAAAAAATCTCTATACCTACTCTTGTAGCTATTTATATTTAAATGTAAAGATAAATCATAACGACTATACAGCAAGACAAATAAGTTGATATAAGAAGGCAAATGTATAAAAATATAACCATTTAGTTTTAAGTTTTGTACATACGACATGATGCAACGAATAAATAATATTTGCAATATACTTTTCTGTTTATTTCCCTTTCAATAACAGCTGTGGACAACCTATTTAAAAATAACGGAAGAAACTTTTACATTTATCATTAAAAATAGGGCTTGATAGATTTTCATAGAGAAGGAGATATAGTACTTATACATACCCATTTTAGAATTAGTCCCTTATATAACTATAAGAACTGTAACCCCATACTATTTGGGACTTGATATAAACACAAGGCGCAAAATAATTCAGAGTAAAAAGTAAGTTAGATATTTAAATTTCACCAAACAATTATACTAACACTCGGCAACAACCTGCTATAAATAAGATCATACAAAAAGCAATGTATTCATTTTATCTTGTAACGAACTATAATTAAAACAAAGTGCATTACTAACACTAGTAAGAGCAACATCTTCAATTAAATCCCATCTTATAAGGCGTGGCCTCAGACCATCGCTACCAAATATGTGCGAACCTTGTTCATCATGGAATTCTACTCTATCATTGTGTCAATTTATACAGCAGTTTTTTTCTAATCATCATCATCATTTCAGTCATCGGACGTCCACTGCTGGATATAGACCTTAATGATTATGTTTAAGGTAGGTACTACGAACTGTTTATGTCTAATCAACCTTTTTATGTCTAATTAAAGTTAGGAATGCTGATTTTAAAATTAATTCAATAAAGAATAAAATAAAACAAATAAATGCAATCATCATCAAGAAAGTGTGGTGCAAACCAAGTTCTCAAGACCTTTTATAGTGTTCTATTAGGGAGAGCCCAGTAGTGTGACGTTAGGATGATGGTGTAGTGATGATGACGATGATGATGTAGACTGAATTCATATTCAGTGATAATATTACTTTATTTATTACTCCTATTATTGCAGAAATGATTCTGCAATAATAGGAGTAATATTATGAATTGTATCAGGCGTTACTTTACGGAAATCATTTCTAAACCTCTAAGAAAACACAATTATTAATAACTAGCTTTTCACCCCGCAGCTTCGCCAGCGTATTTTTCTTTATTGGTGTTATATAATGATAAAACATGGGAATAAAGTAGGTGAGTCCGCGGGTGGCTAGCTAGTTATTCAATAATTTTATTTATCATCATTGTGTCTCAAATTGTGAATAGACATACTACCTAGTAAAAAATCTATCTATGTAATGTAAGGTTGTTAAACTAAGTATGTAGGTACCTAGTTATCTACGACCCATATAGCACACCCAGGAACCCACGACATTCGGAATAAACGTCGAGTATTTTCCCACTTAGCCGACACGGCTTTCAACAATATTAATTTTATTTATTTATTTTAATTCCAATAAGTAGGTATCAACAATCTAGCTAGGACATAGAAACTTTAGTGCATCATCGGAAATCAAACAAGGGAAAATTAGGTAAAAAATATCTTCTACAAAAAATGCTGTCCTTCAGTCTAAACTAAATAGTCACAGATTTACTTTTCGTACTAAAGCTTAAAGTAGTGACCTCTATTTTACACCGTAAGAAGCTGCTTTTGAATATGAGCTTGAACCACAGCCATCGAAGTCAGTACACTTGTATACAACTAGATGGCGTTGTGCTTAAAAATATATTTAACGAAAATGGTTTTTCTCATCCGCTGTGGTTGTTCCTATCAGATCACTGATTATGCTATAAGGCACTTATTACCACTTTACATGGACTAATTTGCCATTTAAAATGGTCTGGTACTTACAATGTTTTATTATATGGCATATAGGTAGGTACCTACCACGGAGGAATAACCAAGGTACCTACAACATATAATATATATATATAGCATAAGCAAGTTCACGTATAAAAGTACATAATACCATAAACAAAGCTAGGATGTCAAGGTAAATTATGATAATCCTTCAGATAAAGTTAATCTAAATACCTTTGTCCTTTTAATAGTCATAAAACTGAGGACATGGATTTCAGTCTATCGTTGTGAATCTAATACAAAATTGTCTGTGAGAACTTAGACCTATTATAATATACATAAACACCCTTATTTACGATCCCACTGCTGGGATACAGGATCTACTTACTTAACCAGAGAGTCACATAACCGTCAAACTTGTTTCAAAGTTCTGAGAACAATGTTGGTTTCCTCATGATGTTTGCATCCATTGTAAAAGCACGTGTTTTAATGGGCACATCAATTTTCAAGTAGAAAAATTCAGTATCACTAAGCCAAAATCACTTTTCGTTCCCTCTTCACCAACAAGGCTTTTTTTGTACCCGTTAGTCAAAAATGTAAAAACCATAAAAGTTTTGATATTATACTGTTTTACTCGTAAGTTCTACTTCTATTTATTGCCTACAAAAGGATCTTAATGATGATAATGATGATGGTGGATCAAATTAATTCGACAGCACATCACTATAATTTCGCAAACAGATGCACGTTCCTAATATGCGAACAAGGCTGTCTTTATTAATACCATGCATCCATTGGTCGTCCTATTTAGAGCATGCACGATATACACCTCTATACGCGATGTTTCAATGTCAAAACGTAACTGATCTTGTATAATATTAAATTTTAAATAGCTGTTATAGACCAGTGCAGTTAGCTTCAAAAATGGTCAAATAAGGAAAAAAATAGTAGTAGAATGAAACCCATTAGAAAAGGAGGGGAATATGATAAAAATGAAAGGAAAAATAAATTACGGTCGATCTGAGTTCGGGAAGTGGGAGGGGGTGGGCTTTTAAGGGGAGAAAATGGTTTATCTCGATTTGCGGTGAAACTGCAAGTCCTATGAAAAAAAGTTATATGGCAAAGTTGTAGGTAATATAAAGATCTACAACTTTTAATTCACAAGATTTTTACATAACCTCAAAACTTATGTGAAAAATTCAAATAACCAAGTTTTTGGTTTTTTTTATTTATCTTTTTCAAAAATTGTTATTTTTCTACGAAATTTGGTGAAAACTTACCTATTTATGTCCTAAATACACTGTGATTTATTTGATTGAAAATATTATTGTTTTTACCTTATTTTGACTTAATTTTCAAAAATATAGACTAATTTTCAATCGAAAATTCAGCTTTTTTATAAAAATCGGTGTGCCATATGTTCATTGAAATCTCTATTTTCTGATAATTAAAAAAAATATATACATTACTATAGTAAATATTCTCAGAAAATGCACAAAACCGAAACAAAAATTTGTATCATTAGGTACAATTGCATCATAAAAATATGATTTTGTCTTTTCAGACTATATAATAATAATTATTATATAATAATCTGTTTGTATAATGTGCAATAAGTCGGATTATAAGCAATTATAAGAAATAAAAATTGCAAAAATCACATTTTTATGATGCAATTGTACATAATGATACAAATTTTGTTTCGGTGTTTTGCATTTTCTGAGATAATTTACTATGGTAATGTATATATTTTTCTTAACCATCAGAAAATAGAGATTTCAATGAACAAACAGCATACCGATTTTTATAAAAAAGCTAATATTTTGACACGTGAATTTTCGATTGAAAATTGGTCTATTTTTTTAGTAATTAAGTCAAAATAAGGTTAAAAAATTAATATTTTTAATCAAATAAATTATAGTGGATTTGGGACATAAATAGGTAAGTTTTCACCAAATTTCGTAGAAAATAAAATGTTTTTGAAAAAGATAGAAATAAAAAACCAAAAACTTAGTTATTTGAATTTTTCACATACATTTTGACGTTATGTAAAAAAGTTGTGAATTAAAAGTTGTAGATCGTTTTATTACCTACAACTTTGCCATATAACTTTTTTTCATAGGACTTGTAGTTTCACCGCAAATTGAGATAAACCATTTTCTCCCCTTAAAAGCCCACCCCCTCCCACTTCCCGAACTCAAATCGACCGTAATTTATTTTTCCTTTCATTTTTATCATATTCCCCTCCTTTTCTAATGGGTTTCATTCTACTACTATTTTTTTCCTTGTAAAAAATTAAAAACCCTGGTCTATTAATGATACCTGCATTGCGATACGTGTTTTAGTAATTTAAATGTTTAAATGAGGTTATATAGGTTGTAGTCATAATATTTCCATTCAATGTTAGGAATTGGATCATTAATTGTTAACTTAACTGTTGTATCAGCAATTGTTTGTTTTATTATCAATAAAAGTAGGTCATTATTATCATTTCAGGTGTAACGGGAGCATTCAGAGTGAGTGTCGAGCAAATATACCTAACTAGCTGACCCGCAGTAAACAAGTGGCATCTTTGACCAAAAACATCAGTCCATCTTGTTGGCAATAGCACCAAGAAAACTATCATCACCATCATTTTAGCTATCGGACGTCCTCTGCTAGACATAGGCCTCCCTTAAACATCTCCAGTTGTTTCGGTCGAATGCAGCTTGCATCCACCGTGAACTGGCAGCTTTGACTAGATCATCTGTCCATCTTGTTGGTGGATGTCCAACGCTGCGTTTGGCAATTTGGTCACTACTTAAGAACCTTTCGGCCCCATCGGCCATCTGTTCTACTCATTATAATGGCCTGCCCACTTCTATATTAAATATACCTGTGCCCACTAGTGGGATGTAATATAAAAAAAATGATGACTTCAAAGTCCGCTTCTCCTTCAAGTTCGTTCACGACAGACGCATAAAAGTATCGATAAAAACATAAATTGATTCCATGAGTTCGATTAATTAATAAATCACGACCCATCACAAATGATGCCGGAAGACTAGTCTACACTTATGGTGGTGTAAAAAATAGATATCGAATTTTACTGGATTTAATAGGAATAAAGTTTTTACATCAACATAGTTCAATGTTCTTGAAATCATCATCATTTCAGCTCTAATTCGTCCCACAATTAGGCATGTATAGAAGAATTCGTTGTAGATCTTTGTGGTAGTGGAATTGGTATATCTTATCACTAACGCCTACCAGGTTTATGATCTCAGTTTGTTGGTTAAGTACACGGAACGACGCTGCTGCCCATATTCTGGTATATAAATACTACCTCCCATCATGGATTACATAGTCGTAATTTTTAAGATAATTATGTGTGTATTAAATAAAATGGATTTCTTTATTTATTTCTTTCTTCAAACTAAGTCTTCACTGCTGTGTTTTTTCATAGATGTTTTCATAGATTAGACTTCAACGCGCTCGTGGTGAAAAATAATTCAGATTATTTTTAACTCATTAACATAATTGTTGTCCCTGTTGGAGGTGGTTTTTTTACAGGGTGAGTAGGAGGAAATTCCAACTTTCTGAAATTTTACTTTAAGGTTATTATTACATGCATTATTATTAAGACATATTTTCTGAATTATATTTAAGTTGATTTATTTATACATCTAGTACACCCTTGCCTTAAATGAAATACATAATCTTCTCTATCCATCCAAAGGTTGCCTGGAAGAGATTTTTCGCTGAGAAGGCATTTATGGCAAGGGATGATGACTTGCTTATACACGTTCAAAGTGATAAAGATGATTAATGATTTTTAGCCTACCATTAACGATCATTGATTAGATCATCACTTCGGTAGTAAGCTTATTCTTAAAGTGTTTATGGTAAACGATTGATTTTTTGCGGCAGGTAAAAAATAAATGGCCATTTTGATATTTCTAAGCGTTTTTAACGTATCGACGTCTTGTTAGCTGATGATTAGAAGCAATCATTATTTTTTTAACTTCATGATGGAATGAGAATATTTTATGTAATTCTTAGAGAACACACCAATGTAATGAAAACAGTTTATATGTCTACGTTAACCCATGTTTTGTTATTTTACTAGGCATGAGTCGTATTATGAAGAAATATTGTCAACCCCATCCTTAAAAAGTATTCGAGCTAAATTACCCAACCAAATTGATGATTGAATTGCTATGACCAATTATTTTCGAGAATAATCTTTAAATGACCATAAAAATTGCGTGACGGATCAGATTTTTATTCAAACTACATATTTAATTTCTTTTACGTCTAGTTAAACTTCTTATTTTTCTACAATTTTAAACACATTCAATACCCAAACTCGGTGCAACCTGCAGGGCTGCGCTATAGATACCTACAAATCAGTATCATGGGGGCTGATAGTGTTAAATTAACCAATCGGACCAATAGTAAAGTTTTACATCCATAATTCAGTATCATAAAATTATACTTAATTAATGAACGTTACACGTTATACAATCAATTTTGGCATCATTAAGAAACATAGATACTCACGCTTCCTTTGTTTCTGGTAAACAAAAAACGCTGGATCAATATCCTGCGAAACTTGATCAATCAATGCAATAATTACAGCTCTCACGATCTTCAACAAGTTTAAGTTTGATTATACAGGATGAGTGAACTGTAGCATCACACAAATATGATAACTTACAATAAATACTAGCTTTCCGCCTCACGGCTTCGTCCGCGTTATAGGTAATATTTCCCGCTGTAAAAAGTAGTCTATTCTCTCCTGGTTCTAATCTACCTTCCTAATGCTCTTTAACAATAATTAGCCCAACACATTTACTAACGCGAATTTATATTTGGAGATTTGAATTCTATTGGTGTGTATAAATACATTTTAAGATACTGAAAGCATCGTTTTGTTCTAACCACCAAGCAAATAGTGTCAATAGTGTAGCGGTCAAAGTGACCAGAATGCTGGTGGTAATATAACATTTCAATAAAATTATATATTTTTTATTTTCAGGATTTCATTAAAAACACTTACAATTACATATTTTAAATCGTGTAAACGTTCACATTAGTTTTATTTTACTGAAAAATCTTATGTTGTATGTTAGAGCTTTATGAATCTTGTTGTAATTATGACACTGGTGCCTGATTGGTTCTACCTGTACCATAAACGGTAAAACTCCAACTGAATTTGCAGTTAAATTGTTTTAAATACAAAATCAAAATCAATCTCAAAATCAAAAACAAAATCCAATGAATAATTTGGAGCAAAAACTCCAAATTATTCATTGGATTTTGTAATCAGAACGTACAAAATTAAAGGTTAAAAACAAAAATAAAATATTTATTAATTTTAACATTCAAAGCCACTTTTCTCTCAACCCTGTATAAGTCATGCTATCTACGCTTTCATTGATTACCAATGAAATCCTTGAAAAGCTCTTTCTGACAGACGAGGCCGTTATCAGTGGTATCCAAAAAAAATACAGAATACCTCTAATTACTCAAGTATTTGGTACAGTCTGAGGTCCTATGATTAGATCTTTGACGTCATCACAGGATTAGGATCAAGTCAGTATAAAACAGGTCAGATGTTTGAGAAGAGCACAGTTCAACTTCAGCACCTCATTTGGTTGTATCAATTTGGGAGCCATCCATTCAGCAACCATGAAACTGGTAATACATTTATTTATTTTAGGCTTTAGTTATTGACGACATTTTAACTTTATTTTAATTGAAATAATAAAACGGGATTGTTCGACTTTTTCATCAAATAATTGATAGCTAAAACTAAAAATTATTTTTAAATTATTTTTTGTAGTAAGTATAAATACATTTTATAATTACTATTTAGCTAAAAAATAAATTTAATTTTACTTTAAGTATTTAAAATAGTTTAAATAAGAAATACTCTGTAGAATCGAGTTTCGCAATTTAAGGGGTTTTTTAAATGTATAATGAATACCATCACGCTGAAAATATCACAAGCCATAATTGATTTACTGGGTGGGGTTGTAAGAACTCTTCTAGTTTTATGAGATTTAATATAAATCTTCCATTCCAAATCTCACATCGTTCTATTGTAATTTAAACGCATTAAACTATCCAATCGGCGCCTGATAATGTACAGCAATTTTTATTTGATGGTTCAAATTGGCACTCATAAGATTGGAAGGGAAATTTACGATCGAGATATACGAATCTCAATAGTATTGAAAATATTTTTGTAGAAATATGAAATATTTTATAATCATTTTCAAATATTTTAAAAAGCTTTCCGACCGCGTTGCCGCCTGGCGCTTGAAACAGTGTCAACTCAAAAACATTTTAATTATGGGGTCGTGACTCGTGGTCCTACTGGGATTGTACCACTATTACTCGTGGTATGGTATTCAAATGTTGCATTTCCGTTTCATGTTCAAATATTGTTATCTCTCCGATCATAATTAATTTTCTATTTAGTGATTTTGGCATTAAAACCGGACAGGCAGATACGTGTAAAACTGTTAAGACTGACAGAGCTAGTAACCTTCATATTAAATCGTAAAGCGCTCTACACACCAAAGCCGGCGGCCCGCCGGCACAGCCCGGCGGCCTAACCCGCCGGCCTTATTTTGTACTAAATAAAGCCGGCGGCCTACAAAATAAGGCCGGCGGGTTGGGCCGCCGGGCTGTGCCGGCGGGCGGTGTGTAGAGCGCTTAAGGATTATCCAGCAATATATTATTTAAGTACCGACCTTCATATTACAAACGGAATATAACTATTTTTTTTATATATTTATATTTTATTAATATTTTTTATAGTTCATCGTAGCCGCCCTAGTGTCCGTCGCCGCTGCCGCCCGCCTCGAGCACCTCGAGCAGCTGAACAAGGGGTACCTGCCCCCCGACCACAGCCACGGACAATCTGACTTCTCCCACGGATCTAATGGTGAGTTTACTATGGAACATCATATTTATATTTATTTATTTACAAGTTTTGGAACATAAGCGAACACTTAGTCATGTCAAAATTATTCACGAAATTATCAATTACAACAAATTATTATTAAATTACAAAATATTATTGTATAGAATTAATTAATATGAAGATATAAAATTAATATAAATAAATTATTATAAAAAAATTAAAATTTAATGACATGTCAATATTACATATTATAGCAGTATAAATACAATTAAAGCATTTCTAGGATTCATGTCAATCTAAGCTAAAACCTAAAGATCATCTAAACTAAAACATTTGGACATCTCACCTAAAAAAAAGGAATCTTCCTGGAAGACAGATACCTAACGTATATTCCAAACCACTTAGAAGATTTAAGATACATGGAACTTTCAGGATTTGCATTGCACTTTCAAAGAAGTGAGGATCATTAATATTGGAAAAATCAATTTATTATTATACAATAAATAACTATACGTTTATGATTATGATGAATGATAATATTTATTCCAGTAAAAAATGTGTATCCAATAGATTCATGTGTAACTTACAAAACTTTTAACAAGTTATATACATAGTTGAATGTTACTAACCACGAAATGTCATTTTTACAATAAATACGTAATAATACCATATCTATCAAGAACATAACTCAATATAAGTATTTTAAAATCCAAGCATAGCGTGACTCGCGCATAGCAGAACCAACCCCCTAAAATATTGTAACTAAAATCCATTTTCCCCTATAGGACAAGGCTCCCATTCTTTCGGCTCTAACTCGTTCGGTTCCTTCGACTCGAGCGCCGGAGCCAGGAGTCAGCAGGGAGCCTTCCCCGGAGCCACCTTGAACCAGTACCTGCCTCCTGATCATGGACCTTCGGACGCTGGACAGTTCAGCGGATCTTTGACCGGTAAGTGAGTTTTTATTGGTGATAGACCCTTACTTGACCACAATCTCACCTGATGGAAAGTGTCGAAAGAGATGAAAGTGTGTAAAAGGTTTTAAATAGATTATATCGAGCTGATACTTGACTCACGTGACTCATATTTTACTCGAAGGCTTAAAATAATATCAAGCAGGCAAATCAAGCTTCTATCACGTATCACTATGTGAACTAGACTTGCCCGTAACGGCTAAGAAATTTTATTCGATGATTTTTTATAGAATACATTCAACTTCATAACGAATCTCATATAAATAATAATAGTTTAGTGCAGTATTAAATGTCATCTATTTATGTTATATCCTATGCTATTTCACAAGTCGCTCCCCACAAAGATGTTTTCTTATGAATAAATAATAACATGCATAATAACATGCTATCGTGGTTTTCTGAATATAATAGATGGGATCACAGTAAATCGCATTTTATGTTAAAGTGCTTTGTAACAGATATGAAAGCCCATGTCATAGTTTTTGCATACACATTACGACCTTCACAAGTCTTTGCATGTTATGTGAGGTCACGCACATAATCAAATGAGTTCATCTCAATGGTTAATGAAACGTTTAAGCATGTAATGTAAAATAACTTTATGAGTAACCTCTACAAGTTTATTCATTACATATTAGCTCATTACGATAATAATTCATAATTTATAATAGGTTTTAATTGAATCTTAAACTTCCTGATTAGCTATTGAAACTTTTTATATGATTCTTGTTGATTTTCAGATTCTCCAATTTTAAAATTATATTGAGCACTGGGTATTATAATGCTTATAAAAGTCCTATCAAATCAACAAGATTTTATAAAATAAAACACAACAACCCAGTAATGTTTTATTAAAACATTACTAAAGTGTTACAATGCGCCTAACAGGCGTAGGTCCGTCTGCGACGCAAGAGGTTGTGCGTTCGTTTAATAGGCGGTCAGCAGAAAAAATCTACAAATCGTCAGTATAGTTTCAGTATCATATATTGAGCCTATAAACACAATTGTCTCTGAAAACAAACTAACTTACTCCATTACCCTAGAGATTTATTATTAGTATAGATTAAAAATTTTAATTATGTCCACAGGTTTCCAGCGCTCCCAACAGCAATACACTCCCCAGTCCCAATTCGGTTCCCTCGGTTCTTCCCAGTACCAGAACCAGAACCAATACGGCGCCGCTTCCTCTTCCCTCGGTCAGTCCCGGTACAACTCTGCCAGCCAGTTCTCGTCTGCCAGCCGTCAGTACCTCGCCCCCAAGAGCTCCAACAACTTCCAGAACATTCCCCAGCAAGCATTCGATGAACAGACTGGATACCACTACTAAATACAAAAAGCTCAAGCGGTTAACCCTTTAGGTTGATCTTGTAATTCCAATTTGTAACAATAGTTTTTCTGTTTGTAAAAATGTAGCCATTGTAATTGTGTTCAATCTGTTAATATACGAGTTTATATTAATGTATTTTTTTTTCTGGCGAAGTAAATACCACTATAACACAATAGAATATAATAATTTAAATCCAATTGTTTTGGTTAAAAAATAATACTTAAATCATTAATAGATATAAATGGGTAGGTACAACAACTAGGCAAAAAATTATAGAGCTTAAGCCTATTTTTTGCAACAGATACCTCAAAAGTATTTTATAACTTGGAATAAAAAAATGCAAAAAGTGTGATTAATAATCGACCACGCTTCATTATTGATGCTCGTTTTTGTTAATTGTAGTGGGTTCAGAAAATCTTCTTTTAATTGCACTTTTTTGGTTTATCACTTATAATTTTTTAGAACTTGATAAATGAAAAATAATCATTAAAATTCCAAGTCATTTAGGCTTTTTGAAAGCAGTTTGTTTCCACTGTTAGGACATAGGGACATCTCTCTTGATGAGAGAGGTTAGGCCTTAATTCACAACGCTGGCCAAGTGCGTGTTAGTGAATGACGCAATGTTCTTCAAACTTATCAAAGTTCTCAGAACATTCATATTGAAATAAACGGGCAATACACGAACCTTATTTACGTAGACTATTGATCAACCGATTTCATCCCATAACGTGGGACATCTTCAGGATCAAGTACACTGCAAGGACACGGATCACGCCCGCTCGCCGGTCCGCAATGCACTGCGGCGCGCGGCGCGTTGCGCGCGCGCTGACAGCTCCTGGCGGGGCGGGGGGTGAGCGGGAGGGGGTGATACAGCGCGTTGGGTGGTGGTGGCTTGCGATGTCTCTTCCTCTGTTACTTCAGAAACATGTAAACACACCGAGCTGACACTATCCGTCATAGGCTCCGCGTCGTTCCCGAAGACTTCACGTAAACACGGTTTCCAGGCTGACGGCAAATTCCATCCCCTGTCTCTATTGAAATTCGGGCGTCGTCCGATTTCTATCGCCTCTCGGTTTTTTCTAGGGACAAAGAACTTTTCCCTAGATAAAACCCGGGCTCTGTCAAACCGGACATAATGCGCCGGCCCTCCTTCAATGCAGTGTTCAGCTAATGCCGAGCTGTCCGTGTCTACGTTCTTCATCGCACGAATATGTTCAGTGAGTCTCGTGGAAACGTTTCTTTTGGTTTCGCCTATGTAACACTTCCCGCAATCACACGGAACCATGTAAACTCCTGGCACCTCCAATGGAACCCTATCTTTCGGAGAGCGTATTAAGTGCCTCAATTGTGTACATGGACGGAAAATAGACCTTATGTTGTACCTATCTCTTAATAACATACCAGAACAGAACATACCAGTTTTCTAACGATGATTGCCTTCACCGTTAGAGTAAGTGTTTTCAAAGCGTGGAAAATAAACAGAAAAATAATTTTGCAAATAGGTCCAGGCGTATGTGAATAATCGGTGAACAAACTTTAAAAAACGAGTTGAGAACCTCATTATTTTTTTGAAAACGGTTAAAAAACGCGAACCTATAACGAGTCGAAAAATACGTATAGGTTAAGCATAAGCACCCCTATTTACATTCTCACTGCTGGGATACTGGAACTTTCTCTTGACGATTATTATTAAAAAATAACAAGATAATATTCGTGAAAGTACAAAAATTCAACTTCAATTGAAACTATTTTAAAAAGGCAGAAATGGACTTACTGATGCAAGGCCGGTGTCACCAATTACATCCGTTTATTAATTTTAAGTACAATTTGAATGTTTTTGTGCACTATAAAATCCGAGGAATTCACAAAAAATATCACAGTGCATCTCCGTGTTCTGGTTTGTAAAAACATAACTGTGGGAAAAATGAAATTGGTGAGTCTTAATTATAATGGAGCGACTATCGTGCTAAGTGCTTCTTCAACCCTATTTGACATCCTTAGGAAATGGTCCAGTATCACACCTATTATCTGCTACTACCAATAGGTATTCAAGTTTACACACAAAGTGATAATTAAGTGTAGTGATTTGGAGTTTCCAATATTTTGTAAGGCTTCTTACTTGAGCATAAAATGCGACAAAAGTAAATGTATGTGTAGGTATATTGAGATAATAAGTGGTTTATATAATGGATATGTGTTGGCTAAGTGGGAGCACACTCAACTTTCTTTCTGAAGGTCGTGGGTTCAAACAACGCCGCGCACCTCTAGATTTTTCATTTGAAAAAAAATTGTGTAAACTAACGGTGAAGGCAAACATCGTGAAGAAACCGGCATGTTCTTGGAACTTTGAAAAGTTTGAAGGACATGTTTGTGTCATTCACCTAGCCGCACTTGGCCAGTGTGGTGAATTAAGGTCTAAACTCTCTCAAGAGAGAAGTCTCTGTGTCCCAGCTGTGGAAACGTAAATAGAAGTAATAATGATAATAAATAATCTCGTGTTGTTCCAGCTAATTCTTGCCACCCTGATTGCGATCAGCGCAGCCGCACAACTACCCTCAAGAAGCTATCTCCCTCAAAACCAAGGAGGTCAGAGTTTTTCACAAGGAAGCTTTCAAAGTAGCCAAAGTAGCCAGTTTCAGGGCAGTAAAGGACAATTCCAAAGTAGCCAAGGACAATTTCAGAGCTCTCAAGGACATCAAGGAAGTGGATTCAACGCTGGAGGATTTGGAGGCAGTAGAGGCAGTGGGAATACGAGGGCGCAGCAGCAGATGGAGAAAAATGCTGCCATTCTGAAACAGGACCAGGAAATTGATGAAAGTGGAAGTATGTTATTAAAGTTTTGTGGAACTTCTTTTGTCAGCGAGTAAGATAATGCTGTGCATTGTTTACTTTGTTCTAAACTAGATGTCGCTAGTTAGCACGAGAGCTTTTTAACTTTTTGATAAAATTCCACCCGTGTATTTTTTAATACATTAGGTCGTTACTATCGCAAGAAAGATAATTAATAAATACATTGCTTCAATCATTAACAATAGAAAAAATCTGTAAAAACCAAAATTTTTGAATTATCGCCGTAAAAATAGCTTAGGGTATGTCTCCTTGTTTCATATTTAGAAGATTTTTATCTATACTTAAACAGCAAGGATTTTCAGGTTACCACTTTGGCTATGAAACCGAGAACGGGATCAGGGCTGAAGAGCAAGGCAACCCCAGCAGTGCCCAAGGTGGCTTCTCATACAAGGGCGATGATGGTCTCACTTACACCATCACTTATACTACTGGAGAAGGTGGTTTTAGACCTCAGGTATGCTATTAAAATCAATTATTAAATCCAAAATCTACACTAATAATAAATCTACAAGGGTAAATCTATGTATACTAATAATAAATCTGTAAGGGTCGGTCATGGAGTTAGTTTGTTTTCAGAGATACTGTGTTTATAGGCTCAATATATGAAACTGAAACTATGTATATTGACAATTTTTAGAATTTTTTTCTGTATGTTCCGCCATAACTCTTAAACCAATGATCCGATTTTGATGAAATTTGTTTGTCATTTAGTGGTCTGGAACACAGGATAGGCTATTTTAATTGATAATGATAATGTTCTTATTTATTATACTTCAGGGAGCACATCTGCCTATTGCACCTCCTACGCCCCAAGCCATCTTAGAAGCTCTTCAGCAAAACGCCAAAGATGAAGCTGCTGGTATCTTTGATGATGGTGAGTTTGATTTCATCTTGTGTTGACCACCTATTTACATTAATAGTTAAAGATTTTTGGACAAGTTAATAAATGCAATTAATATTATCATAAAATTACAATATTCAATAGAAACAGCGTATCTAGATCTAAAACAAACTCTAATTTCAACATAAAATAAAAGTTTGTTTTCAGTTCTGTGTTTGGTACCAACTGATGCAATTGCTAAGCGGGTTTGTACCAAACCTGAATATTGTAAATACCCATGCTCGGTAGTGGTTAATATCGTCCTCGCTTAGCCGAGGAGAGGGCTAGAAAAGGTGCCCTAAACAAATGCTCACTCAAAATTATTGGGAGGTAGTAACCGCGGCTGCCTGAACATCCCACTTCTGCGTGGTCGCAAAAAGAATACTAAAAATACTCTACTGACTATGACTTTTGGGGCATGGAATGTCCGCACCCTGTTAGATCGACCCAACAACCTTTGTCCGGAGCGTAAAACCGCCATTGTTGCCAGAGAGCTTGGGCGCTATAATATAGATATAGCTGCTCTCAGCGAAACCCATCTAGCTGATGAGGGCGAACTTGTAGAGCGTGGTGGCGGTTACACTTTTTATTGGAAAGGTACACCAGCTTCTGAACCTAGGAGATCAGGAGTGGGCTTTGCCATTAAAAACTCTTTAGCTTCTAAATTGGTGGAACATCCTGTTGGCATATCTGATCGTATTATGTCTTTACGTCTTTACTTAGAAAATGTCAAGTACCTAAATATTATCAGCGTGTACTCACCAACGCTCGATAAAAGTGATGATGTTAAGGATAAATTTTATGAAGAATTGTCACAAACCCTATCAAGTATCAGACAAGGTGAAAAAATTCTTCTCCTGGGAGATTTTAACGCTCGGGTTGGACGTGATTATGAGGCGTGGCCTGGTGTGTTAGGACGCCATGGTATTGGGAATATGAACAGTAGTGGGCAACTCTTGTTAGGGTTGTGTTCTCAATTCAATTTAGCAATTACTAATACCATGTTTAGACTTCCTGCGAAGTATAAATCAACCTGGATGCACCAGAGGTCGAAGCACTGGCATCTCATCGATTATGCCATTGTTAGACAATTAGACGTCTCAGAGGTCATTGTGACGCGAGTTATGCGTGGGGCTAACTGTTGGTCAGACCACCGACTTGTCGTTACTAAGATGCGTTTACGTCTAAAGCCCCGTCAGAGACCTTGCAAGACTAAACCGAATTGTCTCAATCTTCGGAAGTTAGAGTCTCGCGAAGTGATCTCCAAATACAGGGATGCTGTTTCTCAGTACTCAGCTAATAACAATCCAGACGACAATAATATAGACGAAAGCTGGAAACACTTGTCTTGTAACATCTTAAAGGCTGCTACCAAAACTTTGGGTCACAAACCACGAATCAGTGATGATTGGTTTGATGATAATGACAAGGTGTTATCAGAAGCTCTTACCAAGCATCGTCAACTTCTTCGTAATCGGATGGAAAATTCGGATGCAGTCAAAGACAGTACTTCGCTTGTCAGAAAGCTTACTCGCTCAGCTAAAGATCAATGGTGGCAAAATAAAGTTCGGTACATTCAGGAACTTGCAGACACGAGACAGCTTGGCGAATTCTACAGTGAAATAAGAAAACTGCTGGGAAATAGGTACAAAGTAAATGTGCCCATTAAAGCGATGGATGGATCTCTGTTGGTCTCTAAAGGCGATGTTTTGGGACGGTGGGCAGAACATTTCAATAATCTGCTTAATGTAGATCGATCTGCTAATCTCGAATACCTGAGATCTCTTACAATTCTACCTCCAGCTGAAGAATTACTACTTCCTCCATCTTTAGATGAAATGGTATTTGCCCTTAAGTCGCAAAAGAACAAAAAAGCGGTTGGAGTTGATAGAATTCCAGGTGAACTTCTCAAATATGGAGGTGTTGAGCTGCATAACAAGATCTGGCAGTTTTTTCAGAAGATATGGGAAACTGAAGTGATCCCTTCTGACTTTGTGATTTCAAGTATTTGTACTCTTTACAAGAATAAAGGAGATCGCAGTGATTGTAATTCTTACAGAGGAATATCCCTTCTCTCCACTCCTGGAAAAGCTTTTGCCCGAGTTCTGCTTAATCGCTTAATGGTACTATCTGAAAGCTTACTTCCTGAGACCCAATTTGGATTTAGACCACGCCGAGGTACCTGCGAAGCAATCTTCTCCTTACGGCAGCTTCAAGAGAAGAGTAGAGAGCAAGATCAACCCCTGTACTTGTGCTTTGTTGATCTTGAAAAAGCCTTCGACAGTGTGCCTCGTGAAGCACTTTGGATAGTTTTGTCAAAACTAGGATGTCCCGATAAATTTATAAGGCTAATTAGACTCCTTCATGATGGCATGACTTGTAGTGTGGCCGTGAACGGAGACCAGTCGGAGTGCTTTCCAGTTACCTGCGGTGTAAAGCAAGGTTGTGTGCTAGCGCCCACGTTGTTTGCACTATATTTCTCTGTTGTTGTGAAGGAGACTCTGAAAAATACTTCCGAAGGTATACACATAAGATATCGCACAGACGGCAGTATTTTCAATCTTGCTAGATTGAAAGCATACTCTAAAGTATCTCACGACTTAATTACTGAGCTTATGTATGCCGATGATCTGTGCTTTGTGGCTGATACCTCGGATGGACTCCAGGATCTTATCACCAGGCTTGACGTTGCTTGTTGTAGATTTGGTCTAAAAATAAATATCTCGAAAACTGAAGTGATGTCGTTTAATGGCGATAACCTTGCTCCGCTGAATATACATATTGGCGATAAAGCATTAAAGCAGGTCGATAAGTTTAGGTATTTGGGAAGCAGTATAGCAGCCAAAGGCGACCTGGAGTCGGAGATTAATAGTAGACTTGGTTCTGCCATGGCTGCTTTTGGAAGTCTTCGTTCGAAGGTTTTTCGCTCCCATGATATCAAATTGAGTACCAAAATTAAGGTGTACATGGCGATTGTTCTGCCGAACATCTTGTATTCATCTGAAACATGGTGTCTATACCGCAAACACATACGTACGCTAGACAGATTCCATTTGAAATGCCTCCGTGACATTATGAACATCAAATGGTCAGACCGGATTCGTAACACCGAGGTTCTTCGACGAGCTAATGTTTGTGGAATTGAAGCTTATCTGATGCGGCGTCAGCTGCGTTGGTGTGGGCACCTGGCGAGGATGTCCGACGAGAGGAAAGCAAAGCGTATCTTCTTTTCTGAGCTTAAACTTGGCAAGCGAAAAAGTGGTGGTCAGTTCTTGCGTTTCAAAGATGTTCAGAAAAGACATATGAAAAGGTGCAATATTGAATCTTCCTGTTGGGTATCTCTTGCTGAGAAGCGCTTGGAGTGGAGACGACTCGTTCAAGTCAACGTTCATGAGTTTGAAGAGGGTAGGAGGCGGGAACTGGACTTTAAACGGGATCAACTTAAAGCGAGAGGACATTCTAGCATACCGTATAATTATGTCAACGGTATCCTGACATGTTCTCACTGTTCTCGTACATTTACAGCTAAAATTGGGTATATAAGTCATGTTAGAGCTAAACATCCCGATTTATAATATTCTAAGTAACAGAGTATAAAGCCAGTCACAGTAGCCGAAAAACGGCTAGGTAACCATATAATATCGTCTAATATATAACTTTTTAATAGTCCCTAGTTTTTACGAGTACTTTATAATACTACTGGAAGGAATAGGGTTTATAGGATAGTTTTTACTTTATATTTTACTGATACCGGCTTTTGCCCTGCAGTGGGACAACTATGGCTGAAATTATAATAATATCTACTACTGTTACTCAAGGACTAGTAGTAGTTATTTGTATTATCCGAATATTCTAAAAAAAAAAAAAAAATTACTAGGACGAATGTTTGTAATGAATGCTTATGTTCATTTTCAGGTCAATACAAAGCTGATGTTCACGGAGGTCCAGGAAGCAAGTCTGGTCAAGGTTTTGGAGGAAATAAGTTTGGCGGAAGTAGCTTCAGCTCTAGTGGTAGTAGCTTCAGCAGCAGTGGAAGTCATCAATCTGGATTTAATTCTAACACCGGGTACACATACTAAATTGGTAAAATTATGACATGGCTTGAAATCTTAATATTGATAATCTTTTTGTCGTACAAATTGTATAAATGTCTATTTTTCTTATCATCGAAAAAATTCTCCACACAAAAGCACGTTTTTTTGCTTAATTTTTTGCGAGCATATTTGTTCATACAAAGCTTTTCATTTTTTAACGCAATAATTCATTCTAAATTCAAAAAATCTATTAAATGTTTTAATTATTTTCGACATTTAATCTTTGAAGCAGACAAAAGATTTTATATCTTAAGAAAAATACTGTAGATAGTAACTATGTAAGTATTTATGAAAGAATTCTATAGAGCATCTAAAATGTATAAAAAAATATTAACTGAATAAAATAACGATCAAAACAACACCTCTACCTTTTATTTAATATGTTTACTAATTTATAGATCTGTTATTAGTCTATGGTTTTTCTTTATAATATAGGTAGGTATAGATTTTGTTTCATCTACATCTTCGTGTACTTTAGTTTCTGTAAAATTCATTTAGGTACAACTCCCTTTATCTGAATAACTTCATTCAAATTACTTTGTCCATTATAAAAGTTAATGTTCTCGTATGATGTCAAGGTCAGACAGATGTAACACAATCGTTTGTGCAAATTCTCTAACGAGCTTTTTATTACAAGTTTATATCTTTTAGGTTATGTTTCTTTATTATCATAATATGAATACTGCTATTTGTCTTAATGAACCTCGAATTGAAGTTGTTAAAATTTATGATGCTCTGTGCCATTATGAAAGAAATATTGCTGCATTTTAGAGCATTGCAATTAATGCGTTTCACGGCCATAGACTTTAATTAGCTACTAGATAATTGTGAACTTTTATCACTTTGGGTAATAATAAAAAATATATTTATAAAAAATAGGCAGGGTTTATTCTTAAAAATAAATATGATCACAACTCACAGACAAAACATAATGACTAACAGAAAATCTACATTATAGGTATAGATAAGGAATTATATACAGCGGTAATAACATAAATCTATGATGATTTTACAATGGCCATAAATTGTTCGAGAATTGTGCAAACTAATATTTTACAATACTTTTAACTAATACAAATCATAACTTGTTCGAAAAGCTAATTTTTCAGCTTTGTAATTTGATTTTACCATTCTTTTCAATCCGCTTCATTTGATACAACTTAATCGGATCAAAAATCAACATTTCTAAATTCCATATTCAAATCTCGAACTTCTTGTCTATAATCACCATAGATCAGTCTATCGTTATTCCTTAGTCTATAACTAGAATGTAAGCATGGCTCTTTGTGCTTAGTATTTGTATTGTTGTCTGTATCCGGCGGAGGCTGAGGCTTGCGCGCGCGCGTATTGTTGTCCGGCGCCGGAGTCCCCGTACTTGTTGGGGTTGTACTGACCTGGAAAGTAAATAAAGTATAATATGCGACATTTTTATTAAGTTTAAAATACATTTGGATCTTATGTCTAAGTGATCGAAATCATTCCTTAGTAAAAAAATTATCATTATTAATTAATTATTAATCAATTTATTATTGATTGAACGAAAATTTTGAAATTCAGGGATCTAAGATATCTAAGGTTTAAAAAAAAGAAAAAAAGTTATTGGTTGTATGTGAACATGAGTTTAGTATGACTAATGGGAAAACTCGCAGGATATTTTTAAAACATATCTTAAGTTTATTAAGGACAACGCCACATAATGCAAAATAATCGAAAAAATTATTCAGAAACAATGACAAAATCTTCAGTTTTATTACTTATTAAACCTATATCAGGCCACACAAGTATCAAGTCTATATTAAGCCGTTCCCAAGATCTAAAGTGAGAGGTCATTGTGAAACGGTAAAGGTCAGATCGGCAATAGGGCGCAAGCGAAACCTAATTAGTTTAGCAGGCTACTCGGATTAAACAGGTAACTTAACATGACATGTATCCTTTTGAAACATATTTTAAATTGACTGGATATTAAGCTTTTCACTGATACACTGTCTACTCGTGTATACTCGCTTACATAGAATATAATTACCCAAGTTTCCACTACTAGGAAACAGAGACTTCTCTCTTCATGACAGCGATTAGGCCTAGAATGTCACATGTCCTTCAAACTTTTGAAAATTCTCAGAAAATGCCGGTTTCCTCGCGATATTTGCCATCACTGTTAGAGCACGTGTTAAGCGCACATAAATTTTTCAAGAAGAAAAATCCTTATTGAATCCACGACCTTCGGAATGAAAGTCGAGTGTGTTCCCACTTGGCCAACATTGTCTAACAATCTAGCCTTCATAAATGCAATAATTTGCTAAAATACTAGAATCAAACAACCAACTCCTCATAATTTGATTCACACGATCTTGGCATTTTGTTAATATTAGTGTTTGTCTACATTCGTTCACGTTTAGATTTAGCACTTAAATAGTATTGCAGACAAATTGGTTAGACTTAAGATGTAATAAATAAATGGTGCGAAGAATAAGGTTGCATAGTTATATTTTTTTGTTATTTGTTTTGTCTGATTTTTGTAGCCCAACGCAGAACTAAATAAATTGACTCTGTGGCACATTGGTTTTATCCGCTTGCGGAGCAAGTGGTAGCGGGTTAGATTCTCAAGAAGGGTGGGGTTTGTTAGTTTTGCCAACACTTGTTACTATGATTATCTTATTCATGAATAACGCGTCACAGAGGTCGCTTATTTTATTCACTTTTTTTCATAAACTTTATTATTACTATTTGTATTGTATTACTCTATTCTGTTATTCCCTTTTAGTATAATAATTTCTTCGCGATATTGCGATTCACCCGTAAATCGTGCCTATTCTTGTGGCATGAATGTAGTTGTGGATATCTTACCATCATCGACGATGCCGGCGGCTTCATCAGCAGCGTTCTGGGCCAGAGCCTTCAGGATGGCCTCAGGGGTGGGGGGAGCGGTGGGCAGGTGCGCGCCTTGGGGCTGAAATACGAAAATTAAGGAGCTATAGTTTTGTTTTATGTTAACAAATTCTTCGTTATCTTCATTTACAGTGTGGATTTTGCGATAAGTGAAATACAATTATTTATTTAGAAATCTAATAAATCTTGATAAACTTACTACTATAATACTATGCTACTACTATACATTTTTTTTTGTACAACCACATTTTGACTAATGTTCTTATCCACTTATACGAATCTATAGAATTGCTTGTGTCATCTGGCCCGGTAAACACATCACCGGGCCAGTTGCAACTTTTTTTTCTCATCTGCCCCGGTGCCGGGCCAGGTCACCGGGCCAGATGGGATGCACTCGAATCTATTCCCTAATGTTGAAAATAAAATATATTAAATTTGGGAGCTTGCTTTCGGAATATGTTCGAGAAACTAATGAATTTAGCAGCTTCTGATTTATATCTACGAACTTGTCGCCTTATGAAACTCTGCTTTGCTGCGCCACTGAAGCAGTCAATGACAAACATTTTAAAGTACCTTACACCCTTAAAAGTACTTTATTAATTAATTATTGCGTTGTGGTATTATGTTCCTTCTTTATAAACCACTTTTTGTGAACTTACCTGGAAACCGCCCTGGCCAGCGGCGTAGTTGATGGAGTAGATCTGGCCGTCATCACCCGTGTAGGAGAATCCACCCTGAGCTTCGATACCGTCAACCTGAAAAGTATAAGGAATACGTTGAGAAATAGCAAGAGAGGGAAAAGAGTTGTAGATGCCAAGCACAGTTGTGCCGTAAAATTAAACGGTGTTTTTATGACTTAACTATAGGTATAGGTATCATTTTATAATAACGATAATATAATAAAAAATATGAACATAAAATCACGCATATTGACTCGAAAAAAAACAGTGTGCGTAAAGTCAGGTGGTTAAGTTGAAGAAGTCTGTTTTTAAACAGTAAACTAATATGTTTTTTGTTAAATAACAAACTGACTCACAATAATTCTCTTGATCATTATAACTTTTAAAGCTATCATGGTTTTGTTGCCATTTGAATCATGGTTAAACATTTCGTGTTCTAGTCTTGATCACTAATCAAGAAGAAATTATTCAAAATTTTTAGGAAGAAATTTAACACAAGGCCGAATTTAAGTATTCTTTGAAACAGTCAAATCGTGATAAAAATGTTCTTAACATTGGCAACAGTTACAATTACAAAATGTCAATGCCGCGATGCGTAGTTTACTGCCGCTCACTGGGAACGTAATCTATGCTCTTGCGCAGTGCAACAAATAAATAGACTCCCAACTGTAAAACTAATTTAAGCCCCGAAAGGTGCTGGTCTGTCCTTCCTTAAATATTCGTATTACATTTAGCAAAATTAAAAAAAAATGCGTTTTAGAATTAAAAAATAAATAAAAGGTTCTCCTCTCTACTAAAACAATGTGATTTTTAGGACTTTTGGACTTTTTAGAAGTATCATAATATTCATGCGTGTCCGCGATCCGGTCAGTTAAAGTATTAGCGCCTTTATACTGTGTTGCACTGTAGTTCAAAGGCATCTCAAAGTAATTTAACGCACGCAATCGTAACTCTATCTTAAACTTGATCTTTTGATGTACTGAGAGTAATGCAGCTTTTAATTCTTATGTCATGGTTATTTCTAAGTATTTTTGACGGTTTATTCGCGGAGTGCCGACATTCGTAGTTTGCCAACTTTTGTGATATGACTAAAACGATGGCTTCTTACAGTTAGATTATATGAAGATGATGATGATAATGGTATTTCATTCACAGCAACATACAAAAGGTATGTTCTTATTCTAGATACAAGGAATTAATTCCTTGTATCTAGAATAAGAACCATTAATGGTTCATTGCTAATTTGCAGTTATAATTTTTACATAATGAATTTTGCACATACCTACAGTTTTTTAGTTTTTAGTTCTTTTGATTTTGAAATGTTTTTTATATTTTATTTAGTACTCATTCATTGAAATACGTTTAGGTCAATGCAAATTAAAATGTGCAAATATGACTACGGTCATTTCAAGTCGTAAAATTAAATTTAATCCATCATTGCCCTATAAATATAAAATTGTTTATATAATTTGAAAAGCTGTACTTAAGCCCGATTAAAAAATTGATGAAGATCAGTATGGAGATAAAGTTATTTAGTTACGATATACACTTATTATAATTGTATATTGCGTACTAATCTACTAATGGAACTGGTTTCAAATGTCATATCCTTTACTTGAAATGTACATCTTTTAGCAAATATTGACCCTAAAGTTATTGCATCTAGTAATTTGACCAGTAGGATATTATAAATTTGTGAAACCCAATAATTTATTGAAACAAATTATTGAAAGACAGCGATTTATTGACTCCTATAATTCATAATTTCATAAATAAGATTCATAATAATAATTTGTCCGTAAAATCATAAAGATTATTATGAGCTCGTCATGATCTCTGATTTTATTTTATTAATTTATTATTATCACTCTGATATAATAAGTCAGATTTATAATAATTACCCTTTCTACATAGAACATTTTTGCTATAGGTACATATCCTCCAATTTTGTAAATTTCTTAGTCCTATGACCAAAATCAATAAATTTGGACACAGTTGAGACTTAAGCATGAGATAGCAATGCAAAAACTTGTAAACCATGTTTAACGCGAATTTTGTTGCCATTTCAACGTGTCGCTTCCATACGATAGATAATCTCGTTAACTGACATCTGTTGCATGAGGGCATTGGCCTTTGTAGGTACGCACCCAGTTCACTTGGTCAATCTCTTAGGTAACACTATCTATTTGTGTGACATTTGATGCACGGAAAGTGATAAATATATTTATATTTTCAGACGTACTGTTAGAATAATATTTACAGCCATGAAATTGATGATACTTAAATTTAAAGGTATCGTTGAATCGGAAGTTTAAGTATAATTTTAAATCCTGCCATGTTCTTTTAACCATAAATGTTAGAAAACCGATCAATTATAGATACTTTCAAAATTAACTTCCTAAACGATTGTCGATTTTTAAATACTATGTATTGTATTATAAATGTATGGAAAATTCAAAAAAACGTTCAGTAACATGTTTATATATAGGTATATATTTTTTCATGTTTCATGTTCATGCCCCGAAATCAGGACATACCGATCATTAATCAAGCCAACATTACCAACCGAATTATTTAAAATCCAACAAAAATAAACATACCTCTCTTCCCTCCTCCTGACCCTTGATGCCGTTTTCGGTCTCATAGTTGTATCTGAAGGAGTCTTCTTTGACGTCAGCGTCCAAGGCGATGATTCTGGCGTTCCTCTCGTACTGGGCTTGTGGGCGGTTGGATTGCTCTGGGTAGGGCAGGGCGGCCGCAGCCACGGAGAGAAGGGCGGAGATCACGAACTGGAATTTAAAAAAAGAACAGCCTAAAATTTTTGTTAAAAATAATTATAAATCATAATATCTGACGATTAGGGAGCCGCATCTTTCATTGCTTCGCCGCATCATACTGGAATATGCAGTATAATCATCTTTATATTTACTTATATTGGATGATATTACCTTCTGTTTCTTTTTTTCTATCTAAAAATTTATAAAATAGGTATCCCTGACCTTTAAAATAAAAAATAATAGATTTCCCCAATGATAGAAAACTTGTTATTTTTAACTACCTTTTGTACTATTAGCTATGTACCACTAATCTGTAATAAATTGTTGTTTTTAGGAATAAAGGACATAATATACCCAGTTTTAAAGTTTTCTTTTAATATTTACTTGCACAAGTACATTGCATTTTGTGACTATTGACGGTATTTATTGCAATGTGTTTAGGTATTACGATCACCAATCCTCTAATGATTTTGTACTTATCAACTGGTTACAATGTATGTACACATACCGTATGATGTAATTTCTTTGCATAAATCAAAATTACTTTCCTTGTAACAACGGTCGCCTAATAAATCAAATTGATATTCAGGGTTCCGCAACGGTTGCAAAAAGCTTCGACGTTGATGTGTTTTGAACGACTGTTTATGTTTATTACATTGAACATAATTATTTAATGATCTATGATATTTATATGACTTTTACCATCGTATTTTATAATGTCAATATCCACAATTATTAATTATTATGGTTTTTATAAATTCAATACATTTGTTAATTTCTCTGAACTATGTAGGTAGATATTATTTTACATGATTTTTTTTCAATAGTTAATAATCGATATTTCTAAATATTCATGTTATTAATTTTATACAAATTATAAAACATGACTTAAACTTTATTTTTAGATTATTATTAATAAAAAAATATTTAAAAAGTTCAGCTAGGACTTTGTCCAAAATATTCAAACTTCTTTGATGCCTACATTAGTATTAAAATTCCATCGTTTAATCCTAAATCCATAGCACATTCACATAAAAAGTTTCACAAAGGTGCGCCGGCGCACTTGCCATTGTTTTGTAATTCGTCTGTTCTGTCCCGGCGCTGTGACGCCGATCTAATCACAGATAGCGGCATTGTTGTAGCTCCGCGGTTTCCGTGGCCTTACTTGTAGGCGTTTTACACATATTTGAGATATTAAAATAATTGGATAATTGCTTTTGAATTTTTGATAGAATTCGTGATAAAACTAAGAATTTTTATTATTTTTATAATGCTACGTGTTGAAGAATTTGTAAGTAATAAATTCACAGCATAACGTGGACATATCATTAAACGTAATAAAATATTTTTTCTGAATAACATTTTTAAGGTTTCGTTTGCCATTAATAATTTTACAAAACGAAAAATAAGACTTAATAATATATGATATGTGTTTCTAGAAATATGATTTGTTTATCAGAAGCAGATAATAATCAGTTCCCACACTGAAATGTCTGTTGGTTATTGCTATCCTCATTAATTAAGAATTAATGTAAATCTAATGTTAATATTAAACAATAAAATAATGCTTAGGCATTGTTTCATACATTTTCACATACTTACACGAACAAATAATAGAAAAAGGCATTCATTATGAACATAATCCTATTGTGTTATATAAAAAAATTCCAAAGCATTAAACATGATAAATTATCAATAGTTTTAATTTTATAATAAAATAACAAAAATAAGAATAAGATAAAATTAACGAATATAAAAACAAATTATAATTCTTAAATGAAAAATAAATAATTTATCTTTATAAAGTAAAATTATGTATTAATGTTGATTAAATAAAAAATTAGGGAATTGCAATTTTTCTAACAGTTTGAATATACGGAACCATTCTTCCCAATCATCACAAGCTCACTGACCTGATAACAAAACACTCGCAAAAAATCACATTGCACAACCGCGCCCGCATATCTAACGAAACATTCTATCGATAAATTAAACAATCGATTATAACTATCGATATATAAATATCGACTCACCAATTTCATGGCTGATGCTTTAGGTCGGAGGTGAACAGACAAAGTGATGTACAGACTTGCATTCCCCTCTATTTATACCTACTTGGAGTAGGTAACGTTACAAAATTCATTCTAGATTATAATGAATGCTTTTCTAAACTTTGAAGTTCAGATTTTTGCGGTGGGCCGTTCGACATATTTGCGTAAGTACGAGCGAGATAGTCTTCATTATCCACCGGTTAGGTATGGTTAAGAAATAATGTAATGAGGAGATGATGAGTTTGCTGAAAAGACCTGTCAAGTTAGATTTTTGAGAAATGTTAGCTCTGAATTAGCTTTGCATCTTTTGAAGTACATTACGGATGTAGAAGCAATACATAACATTTTAAGGCAATTATTTCTTGAAATTTCATTTTATTCATATTTTCTCTAAAAAACTTTTTAGTAATTTTGTGTATAATATTGTAATTATAAAATAATACTGACGAAGAATAAACCAATGTTTTTTTTAGAAGTAAATTTGGTTAAAGTTGCTAATGCACGTGCAAGATGCATCTGACCGAAAGATCTGAAAATTTTTAAGGGAGGCTTAATGCCCAGCAGTGACGTCTGATGGCTGAAATGTTGATGATGATGAATGATGATATGAAATAAATAAGAAAGGTTTCAGCTGATTGGCTTATTGAAATGGCAATGAATAGGTTATATAATGGAACAGACAGAAGTTGGTGTCAATTTCATAAATGGAAAGTGCAGATTGGTAAGCTGAAGACTAACTTCTTTTATGAGGCCTGAGTCAAGTCATGGACTTCCGACAGGTGAAATGATGATGATGATTCTTTAAATTAAAACATTTAAAATAGTTGGCTTAATATTACGTTAATTTAGAGGTCCTTCTATAAACACCTTCATACTATTATTATTTCGATACTAGCATTTTAATGCTTGTAATATTTTGATAATCTTACAGTCCTACAAGGTATTCGTATTCAGCGTGGTTTTCAATAAAACTTTATGTTTTAGATTGTTTGTCAAGTATGTACTTTTATAACTTGTTTATCGTTAAATTTATCAGTGGAGGCTTTTAATTCGCTCTCAGAACTAGCATGGTGACTTAACTGCATGTATTATTTTATTTTAGATCTATTATTTTCAACTAGCTGTAAGTTAACTTAAAAAATGTAAATTTGACCATTCAAGAACTTTATCTACTAATAGCTAATGATATAGAATGTCTACCTTGACCTGACCTTTTGGTCTTCGTTCAACTCTTCGACCTATATTAGACAGGAATTTGACCTTTTCCGGTATTGTTGTTGAATATAAAGATATTATATTCTAACAGGCTAAAGGACGTGGAACGAAGCAGTTTTTCCGTTAAGCAGACGACCTCTGTAGCGCAGCGGGTGAAAGTCTGCTTGCAACACAGGAGGTTGCGAATTCGATTCCCGCCTGAATATTATTTTAGGTAGGTATATTAGAAATCTAGCACCCGCATCACAAGCTTCGACCTTACCACCGTGCAAAATATTGCTGTGTGAATTGTCCAGCAATATTTATATATTTTACTATACTGTATCTGAAAAGGCTTGATCAATTTATAACATACAACTACGACGATCTTGGAGGAGATCCATAAAACAATTCTATAGCCAATATTTGCTTATGACCCACGGCTGAAATTATGTTAACGATGAACGTTAGCTTATAAAACAGCATTTTATTTCATCACAATAATACGCGTTGTGTCGTAATAAGTGCTTCTTAGAAATCTTAACCGAAGATTTCATTGAAGATCATAAGTGTGACTAATCTATTCGATGCAGGAATTCAGGTTTAATGGCATAATATCAAATTACATCCGAATATAAACTGTGTCCTTGGAAAGCCTTACTGATGGATGAAAAGGCGTGTTCCATTGTGCACTCAATAAAATTAAGTTCTGGTTGTTTAAAAATATTTCTTTATGAATATTTTAACTTTGATGACCCTGGTTTCCCATAAAGGTCTTATAATAAACATAATATACACCGCCTATCCATGATTCAATCCATCCAAAGGTTGCCTGGAAGAGATCGCTACTAGCGAAAAGGTCACTAATTGTACAATTCGTTAAGCTGGTTATCCTGTATGTGGTTTTGTTTATAATCTAGGTATATAATAGACTTACAAGTCGTGGGGATTTGGTATAATCCCCATTCTTAACAAGCAGGTTTGTGATAGCAGTATGTTGGTACAGTACCAATGATTTATATAAAATCATTGTACAGTACACAGAACGACGGCGACTTCTGGTAAATATACATTTTAGACGAAACTTTGTTTAGAGACAACTTGAACAGGTTGGGTACTATTTTAAAAGGGTAGGACTTAAAAAGTTTTAAGACTTAACTGTTTCGTGGTGTGCAACTATAACCAACTTTTTTATCTTAAAGGGTTGGATATTCTAAGGATAATAGTTGTTTGCTATTGAACACTTTAGTCACTATATCATCTTAGTCAACACCAGCTTGATTTAGCATTCTGCGATCACTTACTCTTTAATGTCATGTTGCCACACCGTGAATTAAGCCTCGAGCAGACCGGATGCGTATACGTACACTTATGCGTGCATGTGCACGTACCACTGAGTTGTAATGTATGGAAATGTATGAGACAGGACACACCGCTTGCGTGACGTAGACGTGCGAGTAGACGTAATGTGTAGCCCTACGGAATGCAGCTCCCATGACACAAACAGGCTGCGTGACTTACGCCATGCCTTACGCAGAACAGAGCGGCAACGTCGCATTGATGACGTTGTATTCAATGGCGCGCCATTATGGACGTCACACCGAACAAATTTGAACACGCACGTACCTTTGCAGTGCGTGCGAAATTACTGTCAGTTGTATTTTATTACAAAATGAAGGCGTATCTATGGAAACGGAACGTGTTTGTTGACACCAAAAATGGCGACAGCGTTATTATTTGTATTTTTACAGTCGGAATTTAACGAAATTCTCCATAATACGAATTTTCCGGATATATGTTGTCGACTCAGAATCAATATTTTTTTATGTTTCGTTATTTAAATAAGGTTTCGATCGAGTCTACCGTACCCCTGCACGAAATTATTAATATAGAAAAAGTGATTTTTATTTTGTTTTGATTAGTAATTAATAGCGATAAAAAAGAAAAACTTATTGAAATTGTGCATAAATATGAATGTTTATACAGTCAAATCATTGTATATAGGTACATTCCGTTCATTTATATCATGGACCCATTTTTTTTGGACAAGCAGAAGTCATAATTTATTCGCGTTCCCACTGCTGGGACACAGGGACTTCTCTCTTAACGAGAGAGATTAGGCCTTAATTCACCACGCTGGCCAAGTGCGGGTTGGTGAATGACAAATGTCCTTCAAACTTTTCAAAGTTCTCAGAACATGCCGGTTTCCTCACGATGTTTTGCGTTCACCGTTAGAGCACGTGTTTTTTACAGCACACATATTTTTCCAAGAAGAAAAATCAGTGGTGCGCGGCGGGGTTTGAACCCACAACCTTCGGAATGAAAGTCGAGTATGCTCCCACTTAGCCAACACGGCTGTAAAAGTGTGTCTGGCAAGCAGAAGTATTCTGGCACAACACAATAGAAGTAATATAGCTTCTTCCTCGACAGATGAATTACTAGAACAGATGAACTCCATATACCCAATCTTCGTAACACATAGTGCACAACACCTTCAAAAACAGTAATATGGTTGCTGGAGCCGGGCACGAGGCATGCGTTGCGTTCTCAGCTCTATTGCGTAAGCGTCAGGGTAGACGTATCCGTAGCTCGGTGTGACATTGGGTTACGTCGTAAGCAGGCGCGTGACAACGACGTGGTTACGTCGTTGTCACGCATACGCATCCGGTCTGCTCCAGGCTTAAGCCTCGAGCAGACCGGATGCGTATACGTACACGTAAGCGTAGACGTGCACGTGCCACTGAGTTGTAATCTATGGGAATGTATGTGACAGGACACACTGCACGCGCACGTCACGTTACGCAAGCGGTGTGTCCTGTCTAATACATTCCCATAGATTACAACTCAGTGGTACGCGCACGTCTACGCTTACATGTACGTATACGCATCCGGTGTGCTGGAGGCTCAATCTAAAATGCTTCGATCGGCCAACTTTGACAATACGATGTCCTAATATCCCTACATAGTAATAAATAAAGGTTTCGCCACATTTAATTTTTTTTTAATATAAATATAAAATGGAATAATAAATGGCAGAAATAATAATAATGTACAGATTTCGTTTCAAATTTTCAATGAATAGTAACTAACCAAAGGATCAACAAAAAACAGTAATTATCAAAGAGGTGAAAAAGAAATAATTTTTGATAATTACTGAATCTAATGTTTTTTTGTCACTCCTTTGCGTTCTGGTAAAAAGGTGTTAAGACTAAATGGAATGAACCTTTTAGAACAATGCCTCTTTCGTAGGACGATAGAAGCAATTATTGAGATATTTATGCACAGTAGTCTAAATGATTGTGCCTATTAGATGCATACTGTCTAGTCTTAGCAAAACCTAGTTTGACTGCTATCTATCGGCTAAGATACAGTTCAATTTTTTTTTATTTTCTGGGTTAGGTATTGCGCCTTGTCTTTCCAAATATGGGGATTATCAATGTTTAAATTACCTTTAGGGATTAGGGATTATATCACATCAGTTTCATACATCTTGCGACCAGCCAGGTCGTGTGTAATGTCAGTAGGTCAAACCTCAGAGCGGACTTACAGGCGAACAATATATTCCGTATCAGACAAACGTATCTGCGCCTAAAATTATTTAATTAGATTTACTAACATTGAAATTATAGACGCCATGTTGACGCAGTGACGTGTTGATGAAATATTAAAGAGGTTGAAAGTGATTTTAAATACTGATGATTTTTTTTTAATAATATAGTTACGTTTGTTGATTTTTGTTCGTTGTATTTTAAAGCTGCGTCAAGAATTTCGCACTTTTAGATTTTTAGATTTTTGAGCTTAAATATATTTGTATTGCTTATGGAGCTGGAAATTGTGGTTTTTTTTCAGGAGGTTATTAATTGGTGTATTGTTGTCAAACGACAAAACATGGCATCTTACTAAAACATGAACGCGCTTCAGTTAAAACGATGAAGATTGTGATCAAACCTACAATGATTAAAACATGTGTATTAATAATAATTTATTTTATAAACAAAGCGACCGAAAAATCAATAACAATAATTTCAACAATAACAATTTGGCTAAAGACAACTTCAGTCTTTACTCAACAACAATAAAATAAATTGAAAACAATACAATTAATGAATAATAAAACTAGATTACTTTTACAATCAACGGGCAGTAAAATACGAATTTGAACCTTGGATTACAAACATAGGCCAGATGGAGCACATCGGAATACATAGGTAAGCATAAAATGCGATCAAAGTAGTTATGTGCTTTACTTTTGTTTGTATTTTGCTTTTTTTGCGCACTATCTGTCTTTAGTTCCGGAATCTGAGATTATCGTGTTAGCAATCAGTTAAAATATGATTTATATATTTTTAAATTTAATTATAGAATGCGGTTTTAAAACGTCTTGCAAACTCGTAATATTATAAATTGTAACGTATTTGCAAATTCATTTAGTTAAGTAAATATATAACACTTAAACTACATAAATATATGTACATAAACGTGCGTATATAAATCAATTATTGTTATTTGCAAAAGCGTTTCAATTTATTCTTGACCTTATAAAGTCCGCATTGCATTCGTTCCAAATAATATTCCTATCTGAGAAATCGTATCTTCTAAGAACAGCGGTCATTATTTAAAATGTAATGTTGACAGAGCATCAATAAAATAAATAAGCAAATAAGAACGTAGGTCATATATAACAGATATATAAAGTGAAATAAGTTGAGTTACCTACGTTTTTGTTCTAATTAAATTAAATTTGGAACAGTGGCAGTGTGATTTTTTTCATGACGGTACATGTTCTGACTTTAAAAATAAAATTAAAACATTTTTTCTATTAGTGTTTACGATAGTAACCTGGATGGAAAGCATCTTCAGGTTGGAAAGCTGTGGTCTCATGCTTATACGATTGCGCACTCTGCTGACCTCCTTGATGACCCCCTTGGCCAGACAGTTGATGACCAGAAAGTTGATGACCAATTGGTTGATAACTAGCTGGCTGATGACCGGATGGTTGATGACTGGGCACTTGCGGAACAAACAGGTGTTGGGCAGAAAGCTGAGCACCACCCAGTTGATGGCTGGATAACTCAGCACCGGCTAACTGATGTCCGGATATAGCGGGCGCGGACAAATGATGGCCAGATAGAGCAGGGCCAGACAATAGATGACCAGATTGTTGATAACCAGATAGCTGATGACCGGATAGTTGATTGGCTAGTTGATAGCCTAGTTGCTGGTGGTCAGAATGATCTGATTCGAATTGGATGCTTGATTTTTGATGTTGAGATTTCTCTGAGTATTTTCCTGAAAACGAAACAAAATGGTAGGTATTAATATTTACAAAATACTTGTATGTGCGGTAAAAAAACATATGAATTGATTGACTAAATAACAATTTAATGAAGAGATGTTATAGATAGAGAATGGTGTTAAATCTTCTTCAGTTTTTCAGAGTTTATTTCTATAATAATCCACTAAAGAAAAATATTTTAATCTACACCTTATTCATTTTTGACTCCGATAGCCTTTTTTCATAAATTCAGAGCAGAATAAACACATTACATTGATTAAAACTTCAAATGATACTTAATATAATATTGTGGATAACTACAACGATTTTTTTTTTGAGTTTACAATATTCGGCACTGTTACTAGCGCCATCTTCACGGAGATAGCTTAAAGAATACTCCTTACCATCATCAAAGATCCCGTTAGCCTCATCTTTAGCGTTCTGCTCCAAGCTCTTAGCGATGGCTTCAGGGATGGGCGGAGAGGTTGGCAGATGAGCTCCTTGAGCGTGGAAGCCGTTGGCATCAGCGGTGTACGTGACGGTGTAGACCTTGCCGTCGTCCCCGGTGTAGGAGTAGGAGCCGTGGGCATCCGTGCCTGATTCGTGGCCAGCGATTACACCGGCTTCTTGGGCTTTTATGCCTGAAAAATAAATGTTGGTTGTTTGTTTTAAAATTAATTATTTGTTAACACTATCTGTGCCTAAGACAAATGCTCTAAAATCAAATTTCTGTGGCTCGGTGCTGCAGCCCGGCTGGCAGCCTTGAAGCACCAAGCTTGGGCATTGAATCCGTTTAAAATATAATATTTTGTGGTGATTTGCCGTTGATTTATTATTGGATTACTGAATTAATTTTATCATACACGATGTTCATGCTATGATAAACAAAATAGTGAAGGAAGGAAACTAAAGAATGTAGAAACGTTTTAAATATTCGTTTTTTCATCAAGGAAAAACATTGTGGTTATAATTTAATAACAAACGCCTGATTTGTAGACGCCGCAACAAATAAAAGTTGCGCTTGAGCTTTAGGACTATCTAAGCGCCTGATACAAAAACTACAAACCAAATCCTACCTTTACCAATATAAATTATATAATGGGTTCAATATTCATTTTGGTTTAAGAAAATGGTGATAAAGATCTATCAACGTGTAGTAGACCATTCTAGTTAAGTCATGAAAGCTTACCATTTTCAGTCTCATATGCGTACTGATAGCTATGTCCATCACTCTCCGACGTGTGGCTCAATATCCTGGCTGTCTTCTCTCCAGCAGGCCGGGACCCGGAATACGCTATCTCGTGCCCTTCCTGACCAGGGAACGCATGCGATTGGTCGGCTCCTGCAGAGTAACCCTGTGATTGGTCGGAGTATAGTCCTTGCTGTTGGTACTCGAGCGCTTGTTGGTATATTTCGGCGGATTTTGAGTAGGTTTCCGCTGGTTGGTTGTTGTAGATCTGCCCGGCGCTGGCGGTGGCTACCAAAGCGGCAAGAGGAGTTAGCTGGAATATCAGAAAAAGAGACACTTTAGATAAAACTAAACAGTCAAGATATCTTGAGTCAGATCCTGTTGGGGCATATTATTAATAAATAATAATAAATAAATAAATAATAATCGCCGATACGTCAGCGGGCAATTAACTATTACATTAAGGAATACCCTTAATGTAATAGTTAATTGCCGATTGTAAACGATTTTAAAACAATACACTTATACAAATTACGTCACATCCTATTATAACTCTCACTATAATTATAATTATTTCACGCACTGTACACACAAAAAACGTACCAATTTCATTTTTGCTTTTTGCTACTATTGAACACAGTCGTAGAGTGAATGCGTCGAGATAATTTCTTCCGTTCGTATTTATAGCGAAATGTTTTCGGCGTATGCGTTTGAGGGTATATCTGAAGGCAGAAGCAAGTATAAAAAGAGGGCACGGTAACTTTGAACTTAGGCAAATAATACTACACTGTGTGGTGTTGTATTACTGAAAATGAGAGACATGCTGAATATGATGAATATGTAATATAAAAATACTTTGGAATTTAACTTATAACATAATTCAATTTCCTTAGAATTGAGTTTTAATAAAAATATAATAGTATAGGTATATAAAAATATGAATCAATCAATCAATCAATCAATCAATCATTTATTTTTGACATAAAATTGTGTACAATATAAATGAATACATGGGCTCCTGACTAGCCGTAGCTGTGTTACAGGAACCTAGGCTTCTCCAAACATGGTTTAATTATTTATGTCTAAATAACAATAAGTAGATATAGATATGAAATTAAGTTTACAAACCAAATAGGCTTATATTATTATAAGTACTAAGGTGTAGTTATCTTATCATATAATTAAATAGATATTACATAATTAATATAGATATATAGAATATATAAATTATATATAAATTGTGTGTATATAAATGTTATATGTATATTTATTTTATGTATATATATTATATGTATATTTTGTTTATTTGATATAATATAGTGAGGGGTTAAATATGAAAGTCTTTTAACATATTCTCTATTTGCTCATAATCAAATTTTCTTATCCAAATTATAATATTCTTTTTAAATTCAAATTTTGTCATATCTTTTACTTTAAGCTCCTTATTAACTTTATTGTAGAGATGTGGTGTAATAATATTATATTGTTTTCGGGCGAAACTGGATTTCACCTTGGGTATGGGGCAACGAAATATTCTTTTTTGTGTTTTAGGCAAAAAGGGGACTATTTGAGTGTGGTATCTTTTCAGGATTTCGTATATAAACATTTTGCGAATGCTTAAAACGTCAGCTTTCAAATATACATCAGTCGTCGAGTGTCTGAAAGGGAGATTCATCAGCACTTTTAAGACAGCTCTTTGTGCTCTTTCTGCTGCAATAAGGTGTGTCTTTGCTGCAGTTCCCCACGTACAAATACAGTATCTACATATGCATTCACACAACGCTTTATATATCTGAATTAGAAGATTTTTATTGGCTATAGACCTAAGGGCTTTAAATATATATATCTGTTTTCTAATCCGCGCAGTAAGTGCTAGAATTTGTGGCTTCCAGTTAAGTGTCTCATCAATCACTACCCCAAGATATTTGATTTGTGCTACTCTTGTAAGCATTGCGCAACTGCACAATTCACGTGTTCTGCTTACATTACACGGGTAAGTGTGTATTTTGACGGTAAATGATTGTCTGGAACATTCAGTGGTGGTTTTGCTGAAACAAAGAAACTTGGTTTTTGAAGTGTTAAGGGTTAACAAACTATTTTCTAACCAATGACTTACCACAGCTAAGCCATCTTCCGCTAATTGGATTACTTTAGGCCATGTTTTTTCAAATAATAAATGTAGTAGGGTTGAGAATCTTTCTCAATATAATAAGAAAGAAGATAATGTAGATTTTACCACCTATCATTTAGATTAATAGATAAATAAAGCTTTATAAGCTTTTGTAAGCTTACAATTATAATAATAGAGTTAAGCTGTTTCAAATACCTACTAATGCATAACTAATTATAATTGTAACAAAATCTGAACCTTTTTTTATGTTCGTGTTTTATAAACATCTATTCTATTGACCTAAGTTCGCAGTGTAAGTGGTTAAGTAGGCACGGTACAGAGTACAGACGCAGGCGCATTGTTAGGTAACGTTAGGTAATAAGATGCGCTCACTGGATGAACAAGTGGAGCGGATTTTGGATAGAGCTGGAAAGGTGTAGAACTGACATGTCAATTTTATAAGTTAAAATTCTAACATTTTCATGTCATTGTTATTCGAAATTTTATCATAAAAAACAAGTACTTACCTACATACTGTAAAAGCGAACTAGTGGCTATAACAGCAGATAGAGACAGAGATAATTCAACAGAAACCTGTGGCGCTGCTATTTCATGGAATAATTGGTGGTTATCGTCAAAACAGGTTGTTTTTGCATTGATCTACCAGGAACTCATGACTTTGAATCTCATGGGATGGTCTCGTATTGTGATCTAGTTTTACTTGAGCTATGCATAATATGGTATGGTTGTATGAATTATTAACTAGTATGTGGCATGTAGTTAACATAGTTTTTGAAGGAAAATGAACCAGGCGTTCATAAAACTTTAAGAGCAGACGTATCGGTTTTTAACAAACAAGTGGCCAAAATACCCGACCGAGTTCAACAGAAACCTGTGGCGCTGCTACTAGACAAGTGGTGGTGATCATTTAAACAGGTGGTTTTTGCATTGATCTACCAGGTTCTCATAACTTTTAAGGGATATCCGCATTGTGATTTCATTTTACCTGACCGATTCAGGCTAATGTATTTGTATAGTTTACTTTTTAAATCTTACGTAAGAAAAAGTGAATCACGTCCTGTTGGTCAAGTTCAAGGACGAACAACGACTTAGTTAAAGACTTTTAAGGGATTGTGACTTCGATAACATGATTTTATGAAGTAATCTTTGTATATAGCCTTGTTTAGTAACTTTTTGAGAGTTGATGATGAACATACAGTAGGTACCAGTAAGAAAACCAGATCCATACTATTAGCATAATCGACCGTTTCTGGAGGATATAAGTGGTGAATACATAAAGGACCAATAAGCTGCGAGTTTTCTGAATAATTTAGTTTACTATTATAGCACGTGTTTACAGTGCAAATTACTTCTTCTATTGAATGAAAGATAGAGGATCTTCCCCCAACCACAAAATATAGGATTAACCCAACTATCACACACGCTTATGTTCAGATTTGTTTTTGAATTAAGGATATTAATAAATAAATAATAACAAGTGGTTGCAACTTCAAATATCCGTAACAGGTAGTTATCACCGTATAATAACAGGCTCTCATAGCTTTCAAGAGATATAACATGTGATGTACTATAAAACCACCTGTGAAAAACCACTCTACTAATACAGAACGACAAACAGGTTTTTTGTACCCTGACTTACTAGGCTTGCATGAAAGCGCTAAAATGGCTTTATCCTTGTACTAGTATAATAGCAGTACTGTAGTATTAACAGGACCAAGAAGCACCAGGCGTACATAAAATATAAATAAAATCTTATCAGTAGATAACAAAAAAGTGACAAAAATTCAATAGAAACCTGTGGCGCATTTAAAACAGGTTGTTTTTGGGTTGATTTACCAGGATCTCATTTCAGGGCTTTGAAGGTGTTCAATTAAAGATGATGTTGTTTGTATTCATTCGAGTACTGCGTCCAATAGCAGACTTGGCTGAAGACTTCTCAAAGAAAGTATAAAGACTGGTATACTTTTATTAACAAAAAAATAATTAAAAATTAAAATTATTTATTAACCAAATTGCCCATAGATCCATCTTCAACACAATTATAAACACCAATTAGCTGTGTGTTTCCTATTTTTCCTAGACCATTAAAACACGTTCGTGTTCTGTGCTAGACATACTTAATTTATCTTTTATACAAGTGGAGCATCTCCTAACAATACCAACACCCAATTCAAAGCTAAAATAATATACATTATATACATAACATATTAATTATGACTGCATGGTAAAATATCCTTAACAGGTAGTTTCAACCTAGTTTTATCAGGCTCTCATTACTAGACAAAAACCACCCACCGCCTCAAGTGGTTTTTAAGGAACTCAGAACTACAAACAGGTTTTTTGGGCATTGACTTACTAGGCATGTGATGTACTATAAAACCACCTGTGAAAAACCACTCTACTAATACAGAACGACAAACAGGTTTTTTGTACCCTGACTTACTAGGCTTGCATGAAAGCGCTAAAATGGCTTTATCCTTGTACTAGTATAATAGCAGTACTGTAGTATTAACAGGACCAAGAAGCACCAGGCGTACATAAAATATAAATAAAATCTTATCAGTAGATAACAAAAAAGTGACAAAAATTCAATAGAAACCTGTGGCGCATTTAAAACAGGTTGTTTTTGGGTTGATTTACCAGGATCTCATTTCAGGGCTTTGAAGGTGTTCAATTAAAGATGATGTTGTTTGTATTCATTCGAGTACTGCGTCCAATAGCAGACTTGGCTGAAGACTTCTCAAAGAAAGTATAAAGACTGGTATACTTTTATTAACAAAAAAATAATTAAAAATTAAAATTATTTATTAACCAAATTGCCCATAGATCCATCTTCAACACAATTATAAACACCAATTAGCTGTGTGTTTCCTATTTTTCCTAGACCATTAAAACACGTTCGTGTTCTGTGCTAGACATACTTAATTTATCTTTTATACAAGTGGAGCATCTCCTAACAATACCAACACCCAATTCAAAGCTAAAATAATATACATTATATACATAACATATTAATTATGACTGCATGGTAAAATATCCTTAACAGGTAGTTTCAACCTAGTTTTATCAGGCTCTCATTACTAGACAAAAACCACCCACCGCCTCAAGTGGTTTTTAAGGAACTCAGAACTACAAACAGGTTTTTTGGGCATTGACTTACTAGGCTCGCATGAGATTCGAAGGGGTAGCTTCCATGTGTCGTGAGTTTTGAATTTGTATTTTTTACTAGACACTTGTGGCATCTCCAGACTCCACCCAAACTATGATTTTAATTTAAATCACATCTCCAAACAGGTTATGTGTTCCTTGAATTACCAGGCTCTCACAACATTCAGGGGTTTCTGGCCAACGAATAACTATGAAAACCACCTGTGATGTTGCTTCCTATCTATATCAGTCAAATAGTTGGAGTATTTTTTCACATTTAGTATACATTCACATAAACATAAAGAAGAGAAGAGAATAATATTCAAACAAGTGTTTTATGCCATGTTGTACCAGGCATTCATTTCCATGAAGAGGTTGAGCAGCGTAACAATCGTGACAACTGGACCACCTGTGGTTATACTGAAACCACCATGCAGCAAGTGTGTATTGACTCCGCCTTACAGCAAGTGGCTTATATAATTCAAAGCTCGAAATAAAACTGAAGGGCCACCTGTGATTGTTGAATTAAAAAAAACCCTTTTTCTTTTGACATTGGTTTCGGTAAAATAATGTTGATGATGACGATGAAATATGAGTGCCTATAACGCACACAATGTTTTTTTAGATGAAATATGAAACTAAAAGTTTCTGCAAGTTCAAATATTCAGAACAGGTAGTTTTCACCAAATTCTAACAGGTTCTCATGACATTATAGGGGTTGTGAATGAAACTGTTTATAAACTTGACTGTTTTTGTGTCCCAACTTACCAGGCTTATATGACATTGAAAGGGGTACAAAAACGAAACTATGTCTTTCTAATTTTACTAAACTACTAGTGACCAACATTTTCTGAAACGGAAAGTTTTAATGGCATTCAGAAAACTCCAAGCAGTTTATAATTTTGTTACAGCTAACCAGGCTCTCATGACTTTCAAAGGTTGAAATTGCGTAATCGCAGGTTTTTTAGAGTGCTTTCAGTGTTTTCTGTGCGCTAAGTAAGAACGCGGCCTTGTGGTATTCTTTCTATCTCTAGGCTCGCCACCAAGGCCCAATGTCAACTACTTATAAACAGGTGATGTCCTAGGACTTCAGAACCTTGAAGAAATTGAGCTGCATTTTTAGTACAATGCAACTAATACCTTTTTGGGGAAGAGAACAAGCTCAAGATTACCTAGGTGGAGTTATAACCCGCGCAGATAGAAAATTGATTTGAAAATGGCGGCGGGTACGTATGGTACGATTGGCAAAACAAGATAAAAGTATAGACAGCGATAGAGAGTGAGCGAGAACGCATGCGAGCGGACGCCATTTATAAATCAATTCTGTAAGTGCGCGGCTTATACCACTCGTATTGTGTTGTGTTGACTCCATTTTGCAAGTCGGTCTAAAATAGAACCACCAACAGGTATTTTGTTACGTGGTTTACCAGGTCAACATGAGTTTGTAAGAGTTTCGAGCATATTTTTTACCACCTGTAATACTCTAAGCTCCACCTTCATTGAAGCAGGTGGTTGTATAAATCTAAAAATTACATAAACACCTACCTACTTGTAAAATAGGTGGAATAAAACTGCTAACAGGTGTTTGTACTCTGATTTACTAGAGTTGCATGAGTTTGAAGTAGTTGTGACGTAGTAATTTTATGTCGAGCCACATAAATACGCTATTGAAGTCCGGGCACCAACAGGTAATGCATGCCAATATCTACCAGGCTTTCATGACTTCAAAGAATATCTGTTGAAAATTTTGTTGAAAACGTGGAGCTCTATACATTGCGCCTACGCCATGTTCATGTTCAAGCTGTAAATAGAGCAGTGATGATTCATTGAGATCCTTACCTATTTCAAAATAAGTGTTTTGGACCCTGATCAACCAGGCTTGCATAACCTTGAAGTGGTAGAGCTGCGTAACAAACGTAATTCATCAATCAAATCACCTGATGGTATTGCTATTGACTCCAACCTCTTGCAGCAAGTGGTTCGAGTCATTTGAACTTCGAACAGGTACTTTGTCTCGGAGATGTACCAGGTTGTAATGACTTATAAGGAGTTACAACGGTACAATTACCTACTATCAGACCACCTGTGGTAGGATAGGAACTCCACCTCCAAAGCAGGTGGTTATCAAAGAAAGTTCAAACAAGCAGGCACTGGATTGGCTACTGGATCCTTGTTAGTAGTAAAATAATACGTATTTTTTTAGTTATTTAGTCGTAAAATATACTAAATAACTAAAAAAATACGTATTATTTCTCATTGAGCTATCTTGGTCACGGTTTCCTTGCTTATATTTTAAAATCCAGACATTTTTGAAGGAAGAAAGTCACAAAAGCCACGGCACGTGATAAAAGACAATCAAACAAGTGTTATAGGCCATGATCTACCAGGTTATCATGACCTTTAAAAGCTGAGCTGCGTTAACAAACGTGACAATTCATCATTCAATTATGGGAGGAGTTAATACTACAGGTGGCTACAGTACTGCTGAATGCCACTTGCTTCGTGCTCTTAACGAAATAAGCCACATAATAATAATACTATGAATCGGGGGAATAATAACCACAGATGGCTAAGGCAGTACCAGGCATTCTTTGATCTACGAGCTCTCATGATTTTGTTTTACTTTAGATTTATGACCACCTGTAATATAAACTCCACCTCCACCTTTCCCAAAGCAGGTGGTTAAAAGAGAAGTTAAAAAGGTAATTTATTCTGAAACTTAACAGGCTTGCATGCCTTTTTGGAGATTTACAGATATCATGACATTCAATAGCTTCAAAAATTATTTTTATGGTTACTATTTTTTCGAGCTAATAAATATTATAATGTGCTAGTCAAATCATGACATTGTATGTAAGTCGTAAATGTAAATTACACTGTGTATATAAATTCAATCTTATTGTCATCGTAGTGAATAAGGGGAGGGGCCAAAAAAGGCAGTATATCTTCTGCTTACAGGTAAAGATGATGATGATAACTGACAATGGCGAAATAGTCTATTGTGCACTACGAACATTTCAACAAAGCATTTTTTTTTGTAATATTTCAAGCTTCTTAGTATTTTCGAGACAACTTGTGGATAATATACGCCTCCTTTATATCATCAGGTGGTTTGTTAATCCAAACTCCTCCAAAACCTTAACAGGTTTTTGTGCCCTGATTTACCAGGGTTGTATGGGTTTGAAGCAGTTATGAAGTAGTAAATGAATGTATACCAAACTACTTGTGGCGTGTATATATAAACTTTAACACAAAATAGCTTGAAAGAAATGTATTGACCAGGTACCTATGATGGTATTTGGCTAGCTCAGGATCAGAACTCTTCTCTGAGCCTACAATATTTAGAGATATGTATACAACTAAATAAAACATTTAAAACTCGACCACCAGACAAAGACGACGCGACGTGATGTTCAAGTCTTCCTTAGCAAATGGAGTTACCATTTTGTTACAACAAGTGTAATAGAACGTGATGTACCAGGCTCTTATAGCCTAGAAGAGGTTGAGGTACGTAACAGACTTGACAATGGACAGACCACCTGTCGTGGAACTGACTCCTCCTCGCAGCAAGTGGTTTGAGTCTATTGTAGCATCAAACAGGTACCGTGTACCGAGATCTACCAAGGTCTCATGACTTTTAAGAGTTATAGCGCGAAGGTACGAAATAAATTCACCACCTGTGGTGGGATCAAAGATACCCGATGCAGGTGAATTAAAATTCCAAACAGGTGTGGTATATTATAGCAGGTTGGTTTTATTTTGCTAAGTTCCATTTATCTGATATAATTTATTTATGAAAATTGTAAGTAATATTTTGAAAGGATATTTAAAAATCATATTTATGTTATTTATTTAAGTTCTGCAAAACCTAAAAGTTTTTCAATAATAAAAAATAAGATTTAAAACCATATTGTCTATGCTTTTCTTTTATATCCAAGAACCGCGGAATAACAGGTTATTTGCCAAGTAAACTACCAGGACCTCATAAGTTCGAAGGAATTGCGTGAGTAAACGTAGTAAACCACAACAAGTGATAAGGCGTGGTTTCATTTGTATTCCTTTTTATGATAAAATAGGTGACACATAAGTTTTCGATTAGTGCTTTCAAATGTTAATAGTTATTGACTTATTTTAAACATAGTTATTTATTTTTCCAATATTTTTTGCTTAATTCTTATGATTTAAAAACTTATAATTACAATAAAACCTTATAAAAGATTATCTGAAACTCCACCTTATGTTGGATGGCACCGGTGCTGTAGAGCAAACAGGTTGATTGAGGTTGAATGAAATCAACAAGTCTTTTTACTTCCAAGGTTACTAGGAGTTCACGCAATGAAGGTTTTTAGACCATAATTTCATATAGATACAAATGTCACTGTGTTTTTTTTTATTACGGTTTTAAAATGCATAAATGAATAATTTCACTAAAATAAATATTAATTCTAAAGTTTTTTGAAAATTTAAATTAATACTAAATTATTTTCAGAAGTAATATTTGCCGCCTCTACAAGTTACTTGCTCTACAAGAGACCGTCAAACCTCGTATTATCTCGTTACCCACAGTCAATATTGCTTTGATTCACACCTCACTATTTGCCAATAGCTTACATTATTGCATATCCATTACATTGATACCCGATTGTTTTATTTAGAGCAACTGAATTATTAATGTTGAAATCTTTACCTTGTATCAATAGTTAATTAAGAATGTAATTGTCTATGACATAAGTCCATATCTGGGTTTTTAGGTTCTATTAAAAATACTTTCAAACTGATTAATCTCCTTAAACAATAACTAGGTGTCTAATTAGTTACAAGTTACTTTCTATAAGGTAATTTGCGTTTTTGCCCGGCGGGTCCAATTTGACGGAGGAATTGCTTATGAGTCAGTGCTGCGCAAGCTCTAGTGGAGAACATACGTTTATGACTAACTAGCGGCCCGCCCCGGCTCCGCACGGGTACATACATACACACATACACCCTTTTTTTGCATCGGGTTTAAAAAAAAAGTTAAATTATATAGGAAGTTTGAATTTTTTTATTATCATTTTTTTTTATTCATATTTTTTATTAATGTTTTTTTGTATTTTTTTATTTTATTTACACTTTATTTTATTACATTGACTCCCTCCCCGTACCCCCAGTGACGCTTACATGGAGCATAGATCGCATGCTGGCTAGCTGAGCGCGGTGAGCGACAATCTCGCGACTTTTTTCTAATACTTGCATTTTTAAACTCGTGATATCTTCCGAATGAAATGTCCGAATTGAATAATTCAAAAAGTTATGAAAAGGTATTAAAGTCGTCTTGAATATAAAGTAATTTATTTTGATAAGGATTAATACCAAGGTACAAATGAAGAGCTTTTTCAAGAGGCGGCATATATTAATTAATATTTTAGAATAAAACTGCTTACTGTGTAAAAACTATAATATTTAGACATATGCTGTCGCGACACTTTTTGTAGATAATGATGAGTTCTGCAAAGTCGTAGTACATGATTTTGTTCTATCATCAATAGTTTTCGCAGCGCACGCGACGAAAGGAATATTTCAGGTCTTTTTTTTTACACCTTATGTTACATTATTGGAGTTTTAGTAAAGATCCCTAATTTTTTTTAAAATATAATATAGCCTATGTTACTCGGGGATAATGTAGCTTTCCAAAGGTGAAAGAATTTTTGAAATCGGTCCAGTAGTTTCGGAGCCTATTCGTTACAAACAAACAAACAAACAAACATACAAACAAATCTTTCCTCTTTATAATATTAGTATAGATTTAATGTCCCACGGCTTTGCCTCCGTTATAATATTTTTAACCGCGATTTAATCAAGCCAATGTTTTATTCTGAGGTATCCGATCAGTATTTTAGCGTAATAAAGTGACAAACATACATACATCCACACCTAGGTACTTATACTTAAAGCATATTTATTAGTATCTAGGTAAGCATGTCACAATGCCGTCTAAAAGTCGTATTTTTTAAGAAATATAATTTCTTAAGAAACAATATTTTCTATCAGAAATAAGGTAACGAGCTAACGAGTTCGAAAAATATTTTTTTGACAAGAAATTTAATAACTATAAAAAATTAATACCTATATAGAAAAATACTACAAAGAACATCGTCACATAGTGAGTCTAGATGTCTCAATTTGTACATATTTATGTTTAAGAATGTATCTTATCAAGGCTTGTCGTAAATTAAAGGCTTTTAGGGCCATAATCAAGTAGCATCTACATTTTGATGGTCCGTTGGACAAAATAATGTTAAATGATTTATAAAGCTTCATACCTTCATGTACGATTTATGAAGATCACCACTTTACATAAAATATAAGTAGTATGTATTATTATATATACCTACGAATCGGGCTACAAAGTCGTTTTGTGCCAGTTGCTTACTTGCAACCACCAACCTACATACCTGGTTCACGTGGTGAATATACCGAATCTCCCAAAACCTATAAATTGGTTATATTAGGAAGATCAATATCTAGTTATGGGACGTTAAATGGGTGGTTATGATGACGATGAACGAAAATTATATGATTTACTAATGTAAAGCTAAGGAGTTAGTTTTGTTTTATTGTTTGTTTGTTTGTTGTTGTGTAGATTAGTATGATGTATATGTTACGGCTAATACCCGAAGTCCGGCTACACCTAGTTTTAGCCGGTTAGAACTAGGTGTCAATTCAATTCAATTCAATTTATTTAAAACCATGGGTACATAAAAATACACTTAGTTTCGTCAGAAATTTACAGAGTAAAAACGTAATATATAATTGAACACTATTTTTATAGTTAGGCTGTATATAGGCCGTGATAAATACAATTCTACCTACAGTCATGTTTGCAGCTGCGTAGAGCATTGTCCATTCATTTGTGTATAATTATTATTCTTAGCTGAGTCAGAGATCCATGCATTGTTATCATTGAGGTAGTCATTAATGCAATAATAAGCTTTGTCAATTAAGTTATTCTTAACATATTTCTTAAATTTAGTTTCATTTAAGGCCAAGATGTCATTTGGTATTTTATTATAAAACAATATAGAGTGTAGCCACTTACTCTTGGTTAAACCTAGTATTAGCCGATTGTTTTCGGGTAAAACTAGGTCTAGCCTTCATCATGCCGGCTACAACTAGGTCCAGCCATTCCCTGTTGGATAAAACTAGGTCTATCCGATAGGGAATGGCTGGACCTAGTTCTAGCCGGAGTGATATCGGATAGACCTAGTTTTATCCAACAGGGAATGGCTGGACCTAGTTGTAGCCGGCATGATGAAGGCTAGACCTAGTTTTACCCGAAAACAATCGGCTAATACTAGGTTTAACCAAGAGTAAGTGGCTACACCTAGTTCTAACCGGCTAAAACTAGGTGTAGCCGCACTTCGGGTATTAGCCGTAACATATATAACGTAAAAACGCAAGCAAAGCTGTCGGCGGGTAGGCTAGTGAATAAGCTGTGATAATAATTATAAATTATAGGTAATATGCAGTCATTAACCATATAATTATGTTCCATTAAAGACAGACAGGTGACAGATAAATTAGGTCATATTGGTAATTATGTAATCGCTATATAAACTGCATCAATTTATCATACAATAACTATGTCGATACTCATTTAGTTCTGATTCCAGTCACAATACGTTTTCATGTAATTAATCATACATTTGACAAGCAAGGTAAAGGCGTGTTATTAGGTATTAACTAGTCTAATGTTAAGATGGTGTAAATGTTTAGGAGGATAATTAAAAGGGAAATTAAACATTATTTTAAATATATCTAATCTATTTTACAACCTTTTGGTTGTTAAACGAATTACCATACAAAGTGGCAATACCGCGAATATATAATACCTTTTGGTGATGAATTGGAGTTACAGGATTTTTATAAAATATTGTAAAAACTTTCTGTAAATATTTGTTAAATATACAAATAAAAATAAACTGCTGATTATGTCTCATTAAAACTCGAGAACTACCAGAGCTAATTTAGCTCATTAGTTTTTGAAATGTTAGTTGTAGTCCAAAAAGTATTGAAATGTGTGAAAACTTTAGAAAGCGGGTAAGGACGCGAGCTGGCCAACTAGTTTTATAAAAGCGTATTCCTTTCAAAAAAATATCGAATTAAAAAATTAATATCACTTTATTGCTTATACATAAATGGCACTGTTAGTTTGACCGGTACGATCTTCAGAAGTAACGTCCGTTGTTGTAATTGCGATTGTACTGCGCGTTGTAGGGAATCGTGCGGGCGGCCACTACGCCAGGAGCGTATTTACCTTCGTGGTATGAACCTGGAACAAACAAAATATTATTATAAACAATTATACCATTCATGGTGATTTCATTGAGGAGATAGGTACGTAGGAGAACGCGGGTCATCGACATAGCCCAGCAGAATTTTTTAAGAAAGCTTTTGAAGTGGCAACGGGCAGGCCATATAGCTAGGAGAACAGATGGCCGATGGGGCTTAAAAGATATCGAATGGAGACCGCGGATTGGAAAATGCAGCGTTGGGCGTCCACTAATAAGATGGACGGACCTACAGTGTGCTAACAGAGGGAACGTTATTAGGGGTGTTTATTCTACAGCCTCAACCAATTCATGCGTCTATCTATATCATTGAAAGACATCTGATGCTGCGCCCACAAAGCACATCACACAGATCAAAATCAATACTAATCAATAAAGATTAAAATAGTACCTCAAACTTCGGCCTTTGAATTAGCAGAAGACCTCACAAATATTTCTGCGTAGGCGTAACCAATTCTATTGTCTTTGTATAAATGGGACCTAATCATAGCTTAGTGTGGGACGAAATTAAATAACAAAATCCTTCAAAATAGACTAACGTAGCTTATTTTAGATACCAATATAACCGAAATTATAAATTAATCTTATAAAATGCGAATTGTGTTTATATTTTATTTATACGTGTAAGATACATATTTTCTTTTTATAAGATTTTGATAATGTCCCATCGTCCCTAAAAGCATAAGCTTGAGTTACTTACGTTGTATAAAGCAATTACTTAACGCAAGTCCTAATTTATTAAGATTAATTTAAAAAAAAGAAATAAAAAGTCTGTTTTCCAATTATTGTCAATTAATTTGAAGTAATAATTCTTAATTACAGCTCAAATAAATGTGTAATCATTTATTACTCATTAAATGGCAGAAATATATATTTTCAACATAATCTGTTGGAATTATTGTAATTTTTCGTTATACGCTTCTACCGCGACATGAATTGCAACACTATGAAATTGATTTACTAGAGTAATCAAATCAATTTGGATGGTACATTAGATAAAGTTCAAGTTTTTATAGTCAAAACGAGACAAGTGCTTGTTTCAAGTCATTTATCATGGGATGTTTCAACATTGCTCTTTTAAACTATACGACACGACATTTCATTTAAAGCCACATTAAATTTTTACTAATGAAGGGAATGTATAAAATAGTACAAAATATTAGGAAGAGAAATATCGGCATTTCTTCCAAAGAAATACAAATAAATTATTTTTACGGATTTTTATGCAGTAATAATAATTTATGTTAAATCATGTATTGTGACCGAAAGGATTATAAGTATAGCCAATGTATTAAAACAAAGTGTCTATATTATTATATTTTTGTAGGTACAAAAGCAAGGGTTAATGAACAATTGCTAATTGACAGTTAAAATTACAGATGTCAAAGCGTTAATAACACTTTATGCTAACAAACCAATCCAAAAAATATTTTAATTTATACTTTTAAATATAGGAAGAAGCATTTTATGGAAATTACCTACTCAAGCAACCTTGAATTGATGGTGTCGGGTCGAATAATGTAAAGACCTTGCCACTAAGTGATCTACAAATCGCCCGGAGCTCTACTGTTTTTGAATAATATTTTATTGTTTTTATGATAATTATGTTAATCTATGAATACAATGGCTTGTGATTATCTATAATAAATAGTTTTTTATTGGTGGCATCATAATTTATTTGACTTGATTGTTGCTTAATAGGTATTATCAAAAAATATTGAAACATTAAACGCCTTGACCTTGGTTATGACGACTGGAAGATATTTTTTATTTAGTTGAACATTCCTTTTAATATATTTTTTCATGCGCCATAAATTGTTTTTTTTTTGAGTTAGTATTTGTGGTACAACCTACTACTGTTTTGCGAGTCTTTGTCATGTAATATACATGAATACAAAGCTTTGTCCCATAGTAAAATTGATTGCTGTATCATTTTCGTAACCCACAAGACCTTTAGGTTATAATATCTGTATAAACGTGCGCATTAGTGCGCGTGTTCTTTCCCCTTTGGCCATTTTATTTGTGAGATTTTTAACTGTCCGTGAAATTATCGGAAACTCAAAAACATTTCAATCGTGGTATGTTACCCGTTCCATATTCAAATATAATTAAAAACCATAGTTTAAAAAGTACTATTACTTCAACACAACTCACCATCATCAAAGATGCCAGCAGCCTCATCCCTAGCGTTCTCTTGGAGGGCCCTGGCGATAGCCTCTGGCACGGGGGGAGGGGTGGGGATATGGGCACCACTGGCTTCGAAGCCGTTGACTCCAGCAGTGTACCTCACGGTGTAGACCTGGCCATCGTCTCCGGTGTACGAGTAGCTGCCTTGAGCTTGGTTGCCGTTGTTTTCCACTCCAGTTTCGTCGGCGTGGATGCCTGGAATGGTTTGAAATATTTGGGACCTTTTAAAATATAAATCTTAGGATCTTGAAACGGGTAATGTACCATGGGAAACTCAAAAACATTTGAATCATGGTATGTTATCCGTTTCAAATTCAAATATTGTTTAAAACCATGCTAGTTTAAAAAGATAAATCTTTGGTGTCTGTAAAAGGTTCCGAAGCCTTTCATATAGAAGACTTATTGGAGACTATTATGTTTTTTATCGTGCGACAGATTGCCCATCTTTGGTAGGATGGATATCTTTTTAGTTTAAAAACACGTGCTTTGTGAAGGAAAACATTGTGAGGTAACCGGCATGTTCTGAGAACTTAAAAAGTTTAAAGACATTCACAAACTCTAGGTACGGGTTGGTAAATTAGGGCATTATCGCTCACATCAAGAGAGAAGTTACCTGAATCCCAGCAGTACTTTTATAATTTAAATACAAGTTGCTTATTCATGTGGTTTCCTAATAGTAAACCTTAAATATTTAAGGGCTACATATTAAAGGCTGTCGTCATAGCAATAAAAGTTAAAATGCAAATCAATATCCTGTTTTTCTAAATCCAATAAAAAGTAATAAAAAATGATCTTATAAATTTATTTATAATCTAAAGAACCTTTAAAATTTATAGGCGTAAATACATTAATTATCAAGCTTATATGGCCATGATCATCATCCTATTATGTAAATAGTTGCGAATTCTTGTTTTATTAATCTAATTTTAAGTTACGTGTGATGAAGACGAATAATTTATTAGTTAGGAGATTACCTTGAGATCCTTATATAAAAAATCAAAGCATCCCACTAATATTGATTTATGTGAATTCACACCAATTTTTATGTATTTATGTTGATTTTATGAATAACGTGGGAGCTTTTATCTTGAACTTTTAAATTATGAATTGATTAATAAAATTAGTCTGATTTTTCATATCCGATCTATGTTTGGACATAATTATTAAAAATGTATCTTATTTATTATTGTTGATAGAATTGTTAAATATAAAGGTTCATCTTTTAGGTAATAGTAAAGTTATTTTATTATTTTACCGATTCTTTAGTTATTGGCTGTTTATTTTTCTTAATAGCTTATGGGCGTAAATTAAGGTAAATGTTTAACTAACAGCAAGCACCTGACAAATGCATAGGAATTAATAAACTTTCGGTCAAAATTAATCAAAATAAACAAAAGCAGCATAAAGTAATTGGAAAAATATATGGTTGGCAAATACAAGGAAATGTGTAAGAAAAAGTGGTTTCATTTCTAAAATAAGAACAGTAAGTATGACCTTATTCTCTATGTTTTACTCTAATAAGGCTATTGGAGTAAAATCGTGGTTGACGTAAGGGATATTTAGATGATAATAAAAAAGGGATGTGTGATGACGAGTCCAAATTAATCTTTGTTATTTTATGAATCAAATCTGAATCAATCAATCAATATATTTATCTTTTAACACACGCTTAGAGCTTACCACGTTAGATGGTGCTTTGTGAATTGTCCAGAAATATTTATTTATTATATTTATTTAATAAGGTATTTCCCACTCACCATTCTCAGTATCATACGCATACTGGTATCCGTTCTCATTGACCACGGCGTCGGAGCGGACTATAGCGGCAGCAGCATCAGACCCGGCCCTCGCGCGCACATTGTACTGGTTGTAGCTAGGGTTGTACGGGGTAGGGTTCAGGTTGTACGGGTTGTATTGGTTCCTGAACGGGTTGTACTGCGGCGCCGCGGCGCAGGCAGCGATGAGGGCGGCGATGATTACCTGAAAATTTGAATTTAGAAAATTAAGAAATTTGAAATTCGATTAATTACAGTCCATAGACAAGAGTTGTAAATGTCACATTGGTAAGTGTAATAAGGTTTGGGTTGAGTAGTTGACGGTGAAATATCAATAGTCAATCAAGTTCACTACAAACCAAAAGAATATTTGGGTTTTAGAGAGAATGGTCTGTAAAAAGGTTTTAATCAACTTTGTTTTTTGTTAAGATTATATTTGGAGATGCAAAAAGGGTGATTGCGGATGTATTTGCAGCGGTATCCACTTATCGTTTATGAGATGTAAGTGCATGGGGATTAAAGTTTGAATACTTGGTAAGTCTTATATTTTAGTACCTTCCCATGTTATACCTACTTGTGCAAATAAAATAAGCATAAGAGAAAGAAGAGTGTGAGTTCAGAAAATAATCAATTGGAGCAAAAGTTTACATAACGGAAAAATTGAATAACTGTTACGAACTTTCGACCTAATTTTTAATTTTCACAATTGAGCCGTTAACAAAAAACCCCACAAAAGATTCACTGCACAATGACTTCGTGACAAATTCACCACTTTAAAAAGCCAAAAATAGCAAAAAAATATCTAAATCGTGATCAAATTCAAAGATCATTTGAATTAGTAATTTTAAAATTAGAATTTTCAACTATACCATAAACTTTATAGACTAAAGTAGTATTTATTAGAAAATGACCTACCAATTTCATGTTGACGGTTTGAATATCGATCGTGCTGTGTTCCCAAAACCAATCAACTAAGCTTATATACCAGCATCTTTCAATGTCAGGGGCAAGAAGATGCGGCGAACGAAAACAGCGAACTTGAGAACATTTTACAATCGGCAGGAATCGATTCTTTGCTTTAATGTTTATTGCCAGCAATATTTGAAAAGTACCGAAATGTCAGATCGATTATTTTCTTTGGCAACATTTATTTCGATGTTTAATCAAGGTCAGGATTTATTTTTGTCATTGCAGTAATAAAATCATAAATAGGGGGAGGGGGGGCACATTGATACACAAAAATTCAATCTCTTTTCTGAGGACCATAAAGCATTAAATTTGAATATTTTTTTTGATGTGTGCATTGGCTGATATTTTAGCTTATACTTTGGCTACGCAAAAACCTCAAAAACTGGCGACGTATAGAGCTAAACTGATTTTTGTAAAAAATCATTTTTGTATCATTCTGCCCCACCAGTGGGGCACTTTGATACATGGGGTGGGGCAGTTTGATACGTATTTTAAATCTATATGAAATACAAATTTAAAGTGACTAAAAACCCAATATAAACTATAATTATTACTTAAAATTAAGAAACAAAACAATTTTATTGATTGAGTTCGCAAAATACTTTTAATCAAGAGTGAACATTAGCCATAATCAATATCTTAACTTACTTTAGGAATATAATCACAGAAAACAATATTATCATCATAGAACAAGACTAATTCTCTGTTATTTTCTTAATTATATAATTAGTTATATACTTACTAAGTAATCAGACACAATTCATTGAATATTGTCAATAATAATATAATATTGGAACCTCCTATTATATTATCTCTCCTATTATACGTATCAATGTACCCCGCACATTACCGTATCAATGTGCCCCAAAGGACTTTTTCCACAAACAATTAATTTTATCAAATATAATAATAATCTTGCACTCTAAAACATTTTAAAATACAATAATAACTATATTTCCTTAACTATAGTAACTAATAATAACAAAAACAACAAAGAGTATCTCCTGAGACACAATTACATTTCACGTATATTTTTTGTAGGCAGCGACGCACGCCACTTTTAACACATTAGTGACCGTTGAAGCCCAACGGCAAACTGGCGGCGAGTGGTGTCACAACTGTATTTCTTGTGAATGTCATTGAGCATTCTAGTGATGTGCCGGACTCTGTAGAGTTTATAGGTTTTGCGATATAGATACTGTACCAATGTGCCCCGTGAATCAATGTGCCCCCCCTCCCCCTATGGTTTAATTATTTAATTCCCTGTAAGTTTTATAATTAAAACTAGCTACACGCCCGCTCTCTCTTTGCTTTGGGTAGATACTTATTTAACTTATAAACATTCCAATTTAAAAAATTTCGTGAGTTACACTATTCATTTTATAAAAACGGGAATTGCTCCCGTATTAACTAAGGTAAAACCCTCGACGTTATAAACATTCGTCATGGACCAGTCTACCTTTTTTAAGAAATCGCATCAAAATCCGTTGTGTAGTAGGTACCTAATAAAGATTGAAGCCTACAGACAGTGACAAAAAATTAATTAAGTTTAGGTAGGTAGTGGTAGGTAGGTAAACAGCAATGGAAAGAAGCATGTTAAAAATAAGGAAAATACACAAAATTAAAAATACAATCATCTGTCAAAAAACTAAACTCACAGACTCTCTCCAACATGCACTCTCACTAAAGTGGAGATGGGCCGGACACATCTCTCGATACACAGACAGAAGATGGACCATAGAAGCTACAAAATGGAAGGGACCAGTAGGAAAAAGGAAAGTGGGTCGTCAAACAAAAAGGTGGGCTGATGACATAGCACAAGTCGCAGGACAAGACTGGATAATGTCAGGCAAGGACAGAGAATCCTGGAAAAGGATGGAGGAGGCCTTTACCCATAGAGGGGTCCATATCACATAGTTTATAAGATACTAACACTAATATAATTTAAATTTAACTTTTTAATTAAGTTAACTTACTAACAAAAACAATTGTAAAAATGATATGGAAATAAAAGGCTTATTTATTTATTATTTATTATTATTAGGTAGTGGTAGGTACTTATACAATTTTGTAAATTGTAATAAAACAGTTTGTATGCCGAAAACGCTGTAGCTCAATAACCGCAGTCTCGGGTTATTTAACACAAATTACAACTCCGGTGAGAAAAAATCGTAATATATGGCTAACTACAATTAATACAGATCGTGTGATGATTTATAAGTGTATATGTATCTACATTATGTATGATTTCTGTGGTGGATAGTCATTTATCGAGGAAGGCTATATTATATAAAATAAATACTTATATAATTTAATAAAATACTTCCCCCATAATTCTATTCAAGCTGTCGTCTAGTTCACAAACAATATGAATAATTCCTATCTAAACTACTCAGTAACCGAGTTTCACGATGTTTTCGTTCACTGCTTAAAATCACGTGATATTAAATTATAATTTAAATTTTATTTTTTTAAATAAGTCTGCAAACTTTATGTTATAATGATATTCCAATATTTGGTTCCTGGTTGTCGAATACAAAAGAAGAGGCTAATTGTTTCTCACTTATCGGAGTTCAACCACCCGAGCGTGATTGATATCAGTCATTAGATTACTGCTATGAATTACGATTTATAACAAATCCTTATAACGGATTTTCCTTGTCATATCGTCATTATTTTTGAGTTATTTGCGAATTTAGTTGGGAACTATTTTTTTTAGAGTTGTTATTAAATCATCATCATCATTTCAGCCTTCAAGCTTTCATTCCGAAGGTCGTGAGAATGAACTGAAAAAAATATGTGCGCATTGAAAACACGTGCTCTAATGGTGAAGGTAAACATCGTGAGAAAACCTTACGGCCTTAAACGGCAAGTGTCATTCACCAACCCCAACTTGGCCAGCGTGGTGAATTAAGGCCTAATCTCTCTTGACATGAGAGAAGGCACTGTGTCCCAGCAGTGGGAACGTAAATAGGGGTGATGATGATGTGCCCTAATTCCATTATACCTATTATTAGTTATAACTCGTAACGTACGAGTACAACTTTGTTCCGTATAACTTGTTTAACAATTTAAACAACAGCCTGTATCTGTCTGAAATAAGCCAATTTTACTCCAAGACAACACAATAAATCCTCCTTCCTGGTACATATTAATTACGGAGGATACACAAGACACCGGCTCCAACCATTGTTCCTCCCACGTTTATGTCAAGGTGCGTGAGTGAATCACTACTTGTTTAGAGAATCCTATACAATGGTAGCTCTATCTTATCAAGGTCTAAAAATTTGGGTACACATTTTTTAAATACCAAAGTGAGAGATATTCGATTATCATATTAATATTGACGTTCCCGGGATAGGGACGGTTACGTACTAATCTATACTAATATTATAAAGCTGAAGAGTTTGATTGTTTGTTTGTTTGAACGCGCTAATCTCAGGAACCACTGGTCCAATTTAAAAAAATCTTTCAGTGTTGGATAGTCCATTTCTTGAGGAAGGTTATAGGCTATATTTTATGAAAAAAGCAAGCGAAGCTGTTGGCGGTCGGCTAGTTCTATAATATAATAATTATGTTCTGTGGTACGGGGTTCAATAAAGGGATGATTTATTGAACTAGTTATTGATCAAACGATGTAAACATCAGTTTAACTCATCGGTTACCAATTATACCATATTTTCAAGAACTGAAGTTGTATTTGGCAGCTAATTTAAATAAAAGTGTAATTTCAGAAACGATTGGAACATTCTTTACATGATTATAAGGTTAGGTCTATCATTATCAAGGTCTAAAAGTGTATTAGGCTACATATATTTAAATACTAGTTTTCTAGATTATGTTAAAAAGGTAGTTTATTCAGAAACATCGCAAGACATGTTTGATTAATATTTATTTTATATTTATTGCTAAACTTTACCAATATTTTCAACAAAATTTTATGCGTATCTAAAGAATAAGATATTTTCTAAAATAACAATTTCCTAATTACAGGTAATTATTTAGCAAACGACATTTAAATGCATAGATAATAATTAGAATTCATTACGGTCATTGGTCAGAGATGACAGATAAAATAATTATGTTTTAGCATTCATACATATATTGTAAATTCGTATAATAATTGACCGAGCGAGCGAAGCGTCTCCGTTTCAGCTTCAAAGAAAATGCTTTCGTATGTATGTATGTGTGTATGTTTGTATGTTCTCCTCTAGAGGGCTCATTTCTCAACCGATTCTTCTGAAATTTGGTGTGTAGGTTCGTAATTAGTGTAGAATTTTTTTGTCGAGCCATTTTTTTTTTTTTTTTTTAAATGGCGGAGAAAAATACCAAAAACTCATGTGGGGTGTCGTTGAATAGGTATTTAAAAAACAATCATAGTCTGTGAAAAGAATTTTTCGATATAATGTTCCGTTAGCGAAATATTTGAATATTAAATGTTTTTAAAATAACCTTTTGTACCATTTCGGGTTATTCCCATCAGATCATATGAGCAGATTGTAGTTGCATCTGATCACACAAAAAGTTCCTAAAGGAAAACGGATCCGTTGCAACTGCTTTATTGAATTAAATTTTGTGCCAACGGATCATAATATTATAACTAGCGTGTAATAAAACTTTTTGTGATAAGATGCAACTACAATCTGATCATATGATTTGATGGAAATAACCCCTCATTTCTACTCTCAGACTGTCAGAAAACACGCTTTGTATTTTCATAACTAGATGTCGCTAGAGGAAAAATTAAAACGCGCTATCGTTGAGTTGTTCGTTGTCTCCTTAGTAAATTCATAGCAAAAATATTAAGTATATTCTGTGTCGTAGTACTAGAAAAAAAAATTGATAATAAAAGAAGACGATTCGTTTTCTTTATTTTGCTTCTTCTGAGGTTTTCTTACCCATAAAATGAGTGCAAGAAGAGGTCCACTGTCAGTTATCTAATAATTTTTCTCAGTCCCAACAACAGTGGTTTGGCATGGCTTTTTCTTACGTGGTCTATGGTAAAAACTTTATGAATTTTGATATAGAAGCACTTCTTATTGCAAGCTATTTGACCGAAGAAAATGCTTTCGTTTGTTATGTACCTACTATGTTCTCCTCTGGAGGGCTCATTTCCAAGCAGATTTTTTGAAATTTGGCGTGTGGGTTTGTAATTGCTTGATTAATACATTCACTTGGGTTTCACTACGGGATCGAATCAGAAATGAAAAAAAAAACATAGTCCAACGAATTAACTCTTTGAAGTGGCAATGGGCAGGCCATGTAGCTAGGAGAACAGATGGCCGATGGGCCTGAAATGTTCTCGAGTGGAGTCCACGGATCGGAAAAGCGTTGGGCGTCGACCAACAAGGTGGCCAGATGATTTGGTGAAGGCGGTTGGCTCCCGGTGGATCCAGGCCGCGAGCGACCGTAATGACTAGAAACCATATAGGGAGGCATATGTCCAGCAGTGGACGTCCAATGGCTGAGATGATGAGGTTTGTAATTAGTGTAGAATTATTTTATCAAGCCATTTCTTTTTTAATGGCTTAAAAAACCCAAAAACTCTTGTGATGTGTCATAGATCTTTAGAAAACAATTATAGGGTCGATATAGGTAATATATCGGTCGGGTTCAATCTCCGGATGTGGGCTATTTTTTTATTATAGTTGCGTTGATTTCGTGGATTTTGTTAATGGTTTTAAATTATTGTGGTTATGTATCGTTTCATTTGTCTTTTACTTTTTTTATTACGTTGGTCCTCGCGAAGTTTTTTAGTTGGCGTAGTTAAAGGTCTTTTAAAAACAATTTTGATCTACGAAAACCATTTTTGTGGAACCACAAAAATGGTTTTCGTTTTTTCGTTTTCGTTAGATTCCAAAAATTGTCTTCGCAGGCCCTAATTGTTTAAAATTTATACAAAAATTGGTATGAAGGATTTAATTTTTTTAAGAGTTTTGTTTTTTTAAGAGCTTACTTAGGTTTCAAAGTACCTACAGTAATTTATGCCATTATTTCTCTCTGTAGTTTGAAACCTAACTAAGCTAACTACAAAAATGATATAAAAAGATGCAATAAACCAGAGAAGTGTTACGCAATAGAGTGTAGGTACATCCGGAGGTCCGTTGTGTTCGATTTTCAGCCATTATGGTTTTTTTATTATGGTTTTTTTTTAATTTGTCTTTAACTTTATCTGATTTGTTGTAAGAAAACCAAAAACAGGATTACAATTGACTTCAATATTAAGAATTATCAAAGTTATACGAGGATAGTGAAAATATTGAAAATAAAAATATTATTTTACATAAATTGTTGTTTTTTTTTTTCATTTAAAGATGTTGGTCCTCGCGAGGTCTACAGCTCACAGAGCAACTAGTAAATATTGATTCCTCTTTGTAAATTTTATATTTATTGAATACATTTGTCAAAGCCTACTCGCTGAATCGCTCTCAGCTTCGCCTGCTTTATTCCTATTTTTTTTCACCTGTTAACCTTCCTTGGGCTACTGCGTTTATTTTAAAATCAAAAGCACCTTAATCGGCCCAGCCATTCTTGAGTTATAAAATTTCAACAAAAAGTGGCATTAAATTGTATATAAAATAGCCTATGTTTAATTTTGATATTACACTCGACTTTCATTCCGAAGGTCGTGGGTTCAAACCCCGCCGCTCACCTCTGATTTTTCTTCTTGGAAAATTATGTGTGCTTTAAAAACACGTGCTCTAACGGTGAAGGAAAACATCGTGAGGAAACCGGCATGTTCTGAGAACTTTGAAAAGTTTGAAGGACATGTGTCATTCACCAACCCGCACTTGGCCAGCGTGGTGAATTAAGGCCTAGTCTCTCTCGTCAAGAGAGAAGTCCCTGTGTCCCAGCAGTGGGAACGTGAATAGGTGAATGGTTATGGTATGGTAATTTTGATATTAGGGTAGGGGTATAATTTATTCAAATCTGTCCAGTATATAGAAATGTATGAAAAGTACTAAACATACTCGTACTTTCAATAATACAGGTACGATTGACTACAACAAAATATTAACTCATTAATTGCGAATCTAAATCTAGAATAGGTATATCTAACCCACTAATTCCACACTACTGAATACAGCACATAGCCATAACTCATGTTTCTGTATAAGCTAGTTAAAGGACATAAATAACTTACAAGAAAACACCGTGTTAATACATACAAAGGAAATTATAATCAGCCTATCAATCAAACTGCAGAGATGTTATTTGTCTGTCTGTCTGAAGATGTAAGTGCTTAGGAACGCCAATGGCACACCTACTCCTTAGAGTTTGCATAATTCCTAGATTAATTTGAGACGTGATTTAGGTACTAGATATTAATAAAAATTTTATACAATGATATTTGTTATCTACTTATGTGGACAAGTCTACTTCTAATTAAGAAATACATAAAAATAACTGTAGCTGGACATTTCAATAGTGGTAATACCGAAACCGCAACCTCTTGCGTCACAGGCGGACCTTCGCCCGCTGCGCCACGTGTGGGTCTTCTATGAGCGTAAGTGCATTCTAAAGTACACACAAGTAAGAGCGAACTTTATTACGAGTATAATATTGAAATCATTTACAAAAAAAATAGTGAACTATTTCTCATACAACGTAATTGTGAAATAGATTAGGTAAATAAAATAGTTTCCATATTGGATAAAAGTCATCACATCCTTATATGAACCACAAGGCTATCTAGTAATGATAAATCATCATTTATATCATTTTCGCATTCAATGATGTTAATGATACATTCATTTCTCATTCAGAGTTATTTTGATATAGTAATTACTTCAAAATCATCATGTTATTTTTGAATAGGTACCTACTTTATTTTCAATAACGAATCAACTCGCGAAAAATTGATATTATCTTAATACGTAGCTTTAGACTTCAAAAATTATCAAAAATGTATAATATTCTTGTAATATCGATGTGTTTTTTCTGTGGTGCAGCGGGCGTAGAGCCGTCTTCAATGCAAGAAGTTACAGGTTCGATTCTCAACTCGTGACAAACATTTTGTACCTACGATCTGCAATTATTTGTACCGAGTATCTGGGCGTTATATTATGTATAGGTATTTAAAATATTAATTATACCTACCAGATTTCTAGCACCCGTAACTCAAGCTTAACCGAAACCAAAGAAGGTTTCTCAAGGTATTTACGTCTGGTAGTCATCATCTCGTTGCAGAGTTGATGGCAATTTAAAGGCAGTTTATAGTCAGTTGTTTAATTAAAAATAAAAAGATTACATCTTTATTAGAATGTAATACATTTATCTAATTTTGTTTGCGGAACTAAGATAAAGCATTTGGCGAACGCCACGCTTTCTTGAGCGCGTCATGTTATCATGAATTAAACAAATTCATTAAAATTATGTAAGTAGTTTGTGGAAATCTTCAAGTAGATCTAGGCCTCATCAAACTACCAAATATTTGCACCATTACTATCACAATTGCTCTTCTTACGTTAAGACGTCCAGCATTATTTATTTATGTAATTTAGTTCCATAAAATTCTAAAGATTACTTGGAAAAGTCAATAAAATAATTAAGTAAATAAGGATAGTAGGATACAAACCAAATTTTAAAGTTTTGTACAGTAAAATCGACTGCCTCGAAATATAAACTCTTATTACAGCCAAATGCACAGAGCTGTGTCGGTAATATGTATCATGTGTGACACATTAAGATAAGTTATAATAATCGAAGTCACAGGCGTGAGCTAGCTATAAAATGAATTCAAACGATCGAATAAATCGATAGTCTAGACGGCTTACAAATTGCTTAGACTTATTGGATTACGCTTCGTAAATTATTTAAGCTGCAATAGATAACATCTTACATTAATTGATGTTGAGTTTGTAGCGCCTAAGTTATAGTATATGCATAATTCGATTTATTTAGCTGTTTTATGTTACCCTATACCATGTCAACGGGTCAAATTATGAGATGAATACCCAAGGGTTGAACAATACCACTATTTTTCATAAGCTATTTATTTAGGTTTTAACTGCTTGGACATCGGGACTCCACTCTTGACGAGAGAGATTAGGCCTTTTTTACTACGCTGGCCAAGTGCGTGTAAGTGAATGTCATATTATGTATGTCCTTTAAACTTTTAAACTTTTTCAAGTTCTCAAAACATGTCGTTTTTTTCACGATGTTTGCCTTCACTGTTCAAGCACACAATATCTACATAGATTTGTCATAAAGAAGTCCCAGAGGTGCTTGGCGGGGTTTGAATCCACGATCTTAAAATCTTGATCTTGAATTGCCACTAATGGCAGGATCACAGAAGACCTAAGATCAGCTACTCAGCAACTCAGCTTTTTCAATCATTATAAATGTTGGGGTTATTTAATGATTTACTTGAGTTAAATTTAAGTCGGTTGGTACCTAAATAGGCCGTTGTATAAAAAACTACGTGGCGAGCGAAGGGTTTCCATTCTATCTTGATTCACTGAACCGCTGATTTTATTCTATAATCTCAGTTAATAGTAAATTAGTTAAGCTACAAGTTAATTAATTGATATGCTAAGTTCAGCCCACTGCGAAATCGAAGGAATGCTATTACGCACCTTTATATAAAGGCTAAGTCTCTTCCCACGAGTATCTTCGTATGTAATGTATGAAGACTTTTTAACTAAACATTTAATTTGAATGTAGTCTTGGGTTCAAATATCTTCCTAGGTATATATAAAAATATCTATTTCTGTCGTTAGCTTCGCCGTTTTTTGATGTCGAATCAGAGAGGTTTTAGAAATATCACAATAGATAAGTAAAACATGGGTGTGTCCAATAAATATACCCATTTAACTTGAATACATTCAGAATAAAGGTCGATTTATAGGCCACCTGAATAAATATGGTCTAAATTATATTCAAACGTCCAAACAATTTCATCTTCATTTGTGATAATGCCTTCCTTGAACTTTACAAGACAGCTAAATTTATTACATTCTCAACCTTAATGCGTTATAATAAGTGCCTAAAATGTTACCTTTTTATATCCTTAAATTGTAACAAACCGCCAAATCTATTGTTTGTTTTTTTTTGGAACTACGAAAGCTGTGAACAAAGGAAATAAAATTAGGCTTTTTCGAAATCGTTTGGATATTTTGTTTTAAAACTATTTTTTCTAGAACGTTAAATAGTAGCGTAGATGAAATTGAATTAATTATATAGGTAAATATAATACCAATAGTTATTTTTTTAGATTTCTCATTCTAACGAAGCTAAAAATATAATTACCTAAGTATTATTTTTTAATTTACATATTATAAAAAAAAACATGACCCTTCATTCACAGTCGGGTAAAAAGCCAGTTAACCTTTCGGTCTTCAATTGAATAAATTGAGAAGTAATGGCGTAATATTCAATTAATCTTACGAGGAGATAATATGCAAATAACGTTATTAAACAGTCGGATCATCAGAGTAAGTAGCGGCTTTGTGGTAGGAGTAGCGAGTTTATTTCCGCTACTCGCTATAAGCAAGGCCAAACCTCATCTTGTATTGAAAATTCACATAGCAACGTTTAGCCCCGTGGTAAGCTCGAAGCTTTTGTTACGGGTGCTAGATTTTTGAAATTTAAATAATAATGGAATACAAAAATATATTTATTAGCTTACGTTGTGTTTTAAGTTTATTATCTTTTAGTGTTTTTTTATATTATGAAATTTTATATGGCTTTCCTATTGGCTGAAATAAATTATTTTATTTATTTATTGTAAGCTGTATTAGAGCTTGTGTGGAATTATTACAGTGCATTTGATTAATTTGAAACGTAAAAACTTAAAAAAATTCTGTACAATATAATATATTTGTTGTTAAAAACTACTCGCTTTCGCTCTTCACAAAACACCAAGTCTGTAATTATATCTAGATCAGGGATTGGTATGAGCATACAACATCTTCCAAATGCCATAACCTTATGAACATTTCCTTACTGTGCGTGTATTAACTGATTTATGACTTTTTGTAAATATTTTGATTTTATTGCGAGTTTGAAAAGTTTCGATTACTAAATTACCCCAGGCGATTAATAAAATATATTGTTACGATTTTGTTCAACGAAAAAAGGAATCTATAGCCCGTGTGCTTGACTTTCATTCCGAATGTAGTGGGTTCAAACCTGGCGCGCACCTCTGGATTTTTCTTATTGAAAAATGTATGTGCGTTTTGAAAACACGTGCTCTAACGGTGAAGGGAAATATCTTAAGGCAACCGGCATGTTCTAAGATCTTTAAAAAGAATGAAGGACATGACATGTGTCCTTCACCAACCCGTACTTGGCCACCGTGGTGAATGAGGGTTTAATCTACCTCATCAATATATAAGTCCTATGTGCCATCAGTGGGAACGTTAATAGGGGTGATGATGATTGTCTGTATTAAATTCTACACAAAATGACAACAGGATGTTAGTTTCAAAACCAATCCATACAAATATAGTCTAATCACTAGCAATTTGCACACAAACTGACTTTAAGTAATTATGGTTTAAAGCCGTAATGTGAAGCATGTCGATAATTATGAGGATCCATTGATCCATACAGTAGGTATCATTATTTCGATTAAAGCCTCGAGCAGACCGGATGCGTATACGTACACGTAAGCGTAGACGTGCACGTACCACTGAGTTGTAATGTATGGGAATGTATGTGACAGGACACACTGCACGCGCACGTCACGTTACGCAAGCGGTGTGTCCTGTCTAATTAAGTTTGTGCGCTGTGATGGACATGGCAAGGCAAGTAACGTAATGTTTAAATATGTATATATATCTCTATAAACTTCTATTACGGATATTTTCATTTATTAGGAAAACTAATAGCTATGTAAGTATTTATAATTCTTCTTCGTGTTTATAATGGCTTCTTATATGAATGGATCTAATATCCTATTTTATTGTACTAGGTATATTTTATTGCAAAACTATACAAGAAAACAGGTTTCTCGATATACTATAATATAATACGCTAATTAAATCTCTCCCATTTTAGGAAAATCGTCAGGGTTACTAGTTTCTCAACCACTTGTTATCTTTCACAATGTACCAAGATGTTGCTGCGTGAATTGTCTTTAAAAAAAAGTCTTGTTCTATCTTTCTAATCACCTCTGAATTAGGTAGACTATATTTTTTATTCCTATAATTTCTATAATATTGATAATTTTTTGTAGTATAGGTGCGTTTTACTATTCATCATCATCATAATGAGTCATTTTTATCACCTGTCTAACACTTTTATTACACAATAATTTAGAATCAGTTTAAGCAAGATATTTGCGAAGTGAATGAAATGTTTTGTTTGCATTTGCAGAGTCATTTCATTACAAGACCTCTTTGTTTCAGCGTGATAAGTTCTAGCTTACATAACTCAATCTAGGCCCGGCCTAGATAGATAGACGTATGAGCTGTATCTAGTCAGGTGCATGCAACATTTTTGAGGTTAATCGCCGGCTATATACCTACTCTTTAAATATTTTAACTTATATGGTTTTGGTTTATAAGGAAATACTTGTTGAGAAAGTTCTATTTATTTGTCCTGCAAAAATAAACCATTTGAAAAATCGTTGGAGTGAAGTGACGCTGAAACAATGATTGCATTTAAGATAAATTAATATAATTTTAATCCCACCAAGACACAAGCATGTGCATTTACCGCTAAAAAGAACCCTTTCAATATTAGTCCACAGTTCCAAAACACAGCCCTAACATTATCTAAGAGCATTGGAATCTTAGGAGTTGACATCTCTAGTGACGTCCAATTTCGCAGTCATTTAGAAGATAAGGCCAAGCTGGCTGCTAAGAAGCTTGGTGTGCTCAATAGATCCAAAAAGTATTTCAGTGCGGGCCATAGACTGTTACTTTATAAGTCACAAGTAAGGCCGCACATGGAATACTGCAGTCATCTTTGGGCAGGAGCGCCAGCGTACCAACTTGAGCCTTTCGACGTAATTCAAAGACGCGCTGTGAGAATTGTCGACGATACTTTGCTCTCAAACGGTATAGATTCACTGAGTTTCAGAAGGGATTTTTCCTCTCTGTGTGTGTTCTACCGTCTGTATAACGGGCACTGTTCTGATGAACTGTTTGACTTGGTGCCAATGGCTACATTTCTTCATCGCACCACTCGCCGTCGGGAAGGATTTCATCCACATACTTTAGAGCCATTCAGTTCGCGGACTGTCAGGTTCACAAGAAATTTCCTACCGCGAACACTCAGGTTGTGGAATGATCTTCCTTCCAAAGTTTTCCCAAAGGACTATAGCATGGGTTTATTCAAAAAGGGTATTCTGAAGCATTTAAAGGGTTAGGCAGCACGCAGGTAACATCTCTGATGCTACAGGCGTCCATAGGCTGCGGTAACCGCTCTCCACCAAGTGGGCCGCATGCTTGTCTGCCAACTTGGTAGTATAAAAAAAAAAAAATAATAATAATAATAAATAAATAGATAAATTAAAGTAATAAGTACCAAAAAAGCAAAAACAAATTTCTTCAACTTAATTTTTGGCCAAAACTTTAGTTATCGAAGTCTAAGGTTAGTTAATATAAAATAGTCCCGATAAACTTTGAACTGTCTTATGAAAGTAAAGAAAGGGAATGCATGAAATAAAAGATTTAAAAAATGTACCTCCAATTAATGCGAGCAAAGCCGAGGATCGGTATTAGTATAAGGTTACTTAAAATGTTTATCAGTCCTGGCATCGTGTGAAAGGTCACATACAAGGTGCGCCAGAGTATCTTACTTGCCCACGCCCAATACTGAGATGCCTTTGAGTATCGAGCAGATCACACTACCTAGTGATGATCTCAAATTGTGCGTAGTTACTAACTTTTACTATAAGTATAACATATTTTTAGTTTTCTAATTTCATTTTTTAGTTCAGAAAAAAAAATCTATTAGGGAACGTTTTCACAATAATTAATAAATACTTAAGATTGGGTGACTGTGTTTGTATTATTGAACAAAATATTAAAGTGATTTTCTTAGTTAGTGAATTGTTGTTGTTTTTTTTTGAGATACTTAAATAAATTTCGTAAATCATAAACCTGTAAGAGTTATGCTACCGACAAAAAATATACTTATTAGGTAATGATTAAGAATATAAAAGCAATGGCAATAAAATTGCTTTTATGCGTAAGTATAATAATAATTTGATATCCAATATATTTTCATGAATGTAAGATGATAAAACAATAAAATGATGAGATTCTAGTAATTTATTTAAATGTAACTTTTACAATTCAATTACGAGTTCCACGTTCATAATGAATAATTTTAAATAAAATATTTTGGTGAATGTCGGTCATTCCTTATTTTATTATAACACATTCCAATGCAAATTCAATTCCTTTATTATCATTAAGGAATCTAATCTATTGTATTATTTACGCGTTAACATTTATGACATAATCCTTCCTAATCTATACATACTCGTAATTATATTTATCTCTTTTAAATTCAATATTTATGTTTTTTTTTCTTCTTTGTATGCCAAACTAAAAAATATGATTTTTAATCGAACCATGCGGTCGAACCACGTGGCCTGGACCGATTTTTAGATTTCCATACCACTGATTGAAATGAAATGAAGTGTTTTTATTGTTTAAACAGATTGTTACGAGACTTTGAAAAATTAAACCTACTTCAATGTGCTTCAGCAAACTTGTTGCAAAAACTTTTTATGTTTTACACAGACAATAATTATTTCACATTTTGCATTGAAATATAAATTCAAATATACCTGGACTAAAGCTTTTCTAAAATCTAACCCAATAAACATATTACCTTTACTTCACATGTAGTGTAGATAGCATTATTTTGGAACTTTATAGAACTAAGTCTTTATTTCGATATAATGAGAATATCTAGAGCTATATTTTAATCAACTTTGGGCCAAACTCATTAAAATTATAAAAATATTCTGATTAATAGTCTTAAAGATGGAAAACGCCCTCTATTACTAAACTTACGTACTAATACAGCATCGCGTGCGCATATAAAACGTCTCTCTCTCTCTAAGTTTGGTTCTACGTCTAACTTTTGTTTAGTGTCTGAGAAATCCGACAGGTGAACAAACTTTTCGCAGTTTTTGCGTAATAAGGTTACATACACTGCGCGAATAATATTAGTTAGGATTAATATTATAAATAGACGACAAATTAATTTATATTTTTTATTATAGAATCTAGTAAAATAAAAAATATAAATAACTGTATAATATGAAATTTCTAGTAAGTTAATATAAAAAATCTAGCACCCGTTACACATTCTTTAGGCTTACCACGGGACTAGATGCTGGTGCGTTAATAGTCCAGCATTATTTATTTAATATTTACCAAATCAATGTTCAAAACTATGATTTATTTAAGCATATTAATATTATTAGAATTTTAACTACTCGCTGAATCACGCATGTTCTCAATAATTACTTAGCTTATGCACTCTTTTAAACGTGACCTATTTTTTCCTATAATTAAACTAATGGAAATTATGGTTTTCTCAAACATATCATCCAATAGAATCCATAACCTTCTATCGGGGCTTTAGGTATGTAATGAGAAGTCGTGAATGAGTTCACATTTACGCTGACAACCGTATCCGGATCCGAGCGTATAATAAAGGTTACGATAGGAGACTGGTAAAAAGTTCAATTAACCATATTATAAATATCATCATCATCTCAGCCATCGGATATCCACAACTGGACCATAATCACATAGGCAGCGTTCACCAGATCAACTGTCCATCTTGTTGGTGGACATCCAACGCTGCAATTAAAGACTTTTTGGCCCAATCGACCATCTGTTCTCCGCGCTACATGGCCCAATGCCACTTGGGCTATGTCGGTGACCCGCGTCCTTCTATGTATCTCCTCATTTCTAATTCGGTCCCGTAGGGAAAACCAGATAGATAATAGTTAGAAAAATAAGTTAGAGAAAATTCCCTTTCCATAGCGCTTTGAGCGACTCTGAGCCTGTCCAGAAGCACCACGGTTCGGATCTGTATGACATCACTGTATTAAAATAAAATAATACAATATTATTATAACAGTTGAGTGAATAATGTTAAGTTTGATCTATAAAGGTAGCTTTAGCGGAAAGCGACCTAAGTGCTATTTAGGGCACCAAAGCTATGACATTGAAGGCTATAAAATCTAAAGGTATGGATTCAGATTTGAGCTTTGAGCGAATTTTGAAAGTGAAATGGCTTAAGAATGTTAGTTAATCATGACGAAATACGCAAAACAATTTTACTCATTTCACTAGTCTCTCTATTCCGATATTAGATGCGATAGACTATGTTGAGTAAGTATATTTGGGTCTTCATATTTATTTAGAATAGGACGACATACGAAATAGAATAAATTTTTAATAGTAAATTAAATTAAATTCTAAAAACAATGGAATTTATATTTCGGAGTTAAATTAAATGAAATGTGCTTCGCGCGAGGTCCCATTACAATTTAGTCCCGATCAACCATGTCGGTTGGACGGGCAATATTAATTATTTTTAATAAAGAGATAGTTTGAAGTACCTATGTATGTAAGTTATATCCTTTCAACTGTTTTAATTTAAGTTCTTTGTAAACGTACACATTCTGACATAATTTCAGATCAAAATAGCAACATTCTGAAAATATTTGAATAAACCCCCCCAAAATATCTTCCTTAATACATCCCTGTAAGTTTTACGCGTGCTCTTTTGCATTCGTGATCTATCGACACGTCGACTGCGCAACTTGGCAGATCGCAATTTGTTTTTGGCGCTTTTGGTTGTTATCTGAAATACTTTTTTATTTTCTTTGTAAAAACTAATAAATATTTTAAAAGCTGAATGCCAAATTTGGCTTGGTGCATTTGCCATTTTCTGTAAAACTTTTTTTATTACTATCTGCTGAATAAATAACACAACAACATGCTGCTTGGTAACAAAAACTTTGAGCTTCCGTTACTGTAAGAGCAAGAATTTAAATCTTGTTTTGATAATATGTGGCCCCAATACGAACATTATTTAACGCAAACGGAGTTGCGGACACAGCTAGATACATATTAATTCCATATCCACAAAGAAAAATACTGGTACTGTTCTTAGAACAGCACCATACGATACAGCAGGGCAAATTACAAAACTGATGTCAGAGGTTACCTTACTTTAAACTAGTGGGTGGTCGACTAACCACTGTATTATAAATGAATTGTGTAATAAATAAGTAAATACTAAGCTATAATTGAAGAGGGTGATGAATAGCAACCGATGCATGATTGAAATGGCATATAACATAACAACATAGGGTGTTACATAACAGCCTATGAATGTGTAGGTTGTGTACTGGGTCGATAGTTTAAATCTTCGACTACAGATATTAATATGTAGACAGAACGCTTCATGGACGTAAATGAACCGTAGAAGACCAAGGATATTGTCTATGTTTTTTTTATGTTTTTACTAAAAACATAAATTCTCTCAAAAAGTGTTTTTTCCGTCTTTATTATAAAATTTCCATAGCAAAATAGCTACTATGTTTTTGATTATTCTCGTGTGGAGACCACGGATCGGAAAACGCAGCGTCGGACGCCCACCTACCAGGTGGACGGATGAGTTGGTAAAGTTAGCTGGTTCACGGTGGATGCAAGTCGCATCCGACCGAAACGACTGGAATTCATTAAGCGAGACCTATGTCCAGAAGTGGACGTCCGACGGCTGATATGACGATGATGATGACTCCCCTAAGTGGTTCAAACCCCGCAAAGCACTTCTTGATTTTTCTTTTTGACAAGACTTGTGCCCAGTAGTGGGAAGTGATATTAATTATGATGATGATTGTTAGTTTTAGTGATAGTACAATGATGTAACAAACTGACAGAAGGTAAGTAATCCGTTTCAAAACGCTTAGTAGCCTGATTGGAAGCATTCAATTATGGGTACTTACTATTGGACTTGAACCTTGGCCCAGAATTTATTGTGGTACAAGGGATAAGTGAAGCTTTTTCATGCAACTTTATAACACCCCATGTTAGGTACTTCTTGTTCATTCCATGATAAGCCTCGAGGTACTAGTAGGTTCATTCGTTATCTATTCCACCATTTCAACTCAAACTTTAAATTTAGTCTTCAAACTAAAAGACGGGATTAAAAGAATTAAATATTGATCTAGGGGATTTGGTAGGTACTTATTTATTTTTCTAGTAGATAGATATAAAAAATATGGCTCAGTCGATTTGACGATACCAGCCAAGTAAAAATATATATTATTTTAGCATATTATGTTAAACAATATAAAAAATCCCCCTTTTTAGTAAAATTACTGCTTATGAAGATGGAATGATAATTATCAAAGGCCGGCTTTATAAAATGAGAGAGAGATTATTTAGATAACCCGCGTCAGCTTGTGACATAAGCCGTGCCATCTTCACATAACTCCTAATTAGAAGCTGTCAATGGATGAAACAAGTTGTTTTTTTAATACCGACAGCACAGTGCATTACTGCAGCCTAGTTGAAAAATTGTAAGTAGGCTAGCGATGATAGATTTCATATAGAATTGATAAATTCTTTTTAATTAATAATGTTTGCGTTGCGTGATTTGTATGTAGAGATGTTTGAAACGAAAGAAAAAGCTAGGTACCATTATTTAGGTCATAATATAAATAATTTAGAAAATTTTGTGAGACTTTATTATGCTTATCGTATTTTACCTTCATTAAAATAAAGTACCTACCTACTTATACTAACTATAACTAAATTGTGTATCTTGTTTTTTTAGATCTTGTAATAATAATTGTTTTTGGGTATGCATGCATTTCCATTAAATTCTATACCTAAATATAAAAAATATAAATTACCAATTAAAACAACTTGCAATTGAATGTAATTACAAACTATTAAATGATTTCAAAATTACATTTATGAATAAATTCTGAATAGTTTACTCATCTACAAATCAAATAGCGATGCCACAATAAATCTAACTAAATATTTAAACTATGCCATATAATTCTGCGCAAGAGTTTGATTTGCTTCGTGTAAGTAATTGAATAATCACTCTCAATTTTGAGATGTAACAAGGTCAAAATAAGATTGATATCATTCTAATTCTAATAAACACCTGCAGGAAAAAAATACTTGTGTGATGATACATATCAAAATATGATGAGCACTTATTTACAAAAGCTAAACTGATATTGATTACATTTGTAAGGTTTGACTAAGAGAAGCACACAGTAATTTAGTGTACCTACAAGAGAAATATTCTGAGATCTTTAAGAATTTGGGAGACATGTGACATTCACCAATAATCTCCCAGTCAACGACATGAATTGGAGATTAATATCTCTCGTATTGGGAGATATCCCTGTTACGAACAATGGGAACAAAAATAGGGGTGCTTATGTAATAACGAATATACATATCAAAATTTTCTTAATTTTCTTAGACGTTCACCGAAGTGATCGACGGCCGAATAAAAGGACTTTTAATTGAGACGCTTTTAATTGCTTTTGTCTTGAATTGAACTCCTAAAATAAATCTTAATGGAGGCCTAATTACAGCGGTGAACGTCCAAGGGATTAAATGTTGATGATACGGTGGTGTTTATCATCATAATTTTTAACAATCTAGAAAACTTCAAGTATTACACAAAAAAAAACGTCGCTTTTAAAAAGCGCTCACATAACAATCATCATTCTATCATTATAATTATTCCATGTTACCATCATTCTTGTGTTTTGTAAGCACTGATAAATCGCTTTTTGCAATGCTGATAAATGTGAACCTCGTTCTAGTTTGCGTACATCATCATTATCAGTAGATCAGTATCCTAATGAAATGCAGCCTTTTTGGTTCCAGATTTAAATTTAGACTAAGCTTAATTCCTTTTTGGTCCTAGGTTATCTAAGCTTAGTTTTGAAGCTTTAGCATTTTAACTGATGATATTTCAGACTTGCAAAACTTTAGGCATGGATTCGAATCTAAAGCTGTTGGAATCTACAAGCTCATAAAGAAAATAGCGGAACTGGTTACTGTACCATAGGAAGGTAAAAGTATAGAACGAGATTCATCATAATCCACTATTGTTACATATTGAACATAATTGCCATTCTAGGAGCCGTGTTGGCTAAGTGGGAGTACTCTCGACTTGCATACCGAATGTCGTCAAACCCCGCCGCGCACCTCGGATATTTCTATGTGCGCTTTGAAAACAAACATCATGAAGAAACCGGCATATTCTGAGAGCTTTTAAAATTTGAAGGACTTGTGTCATTTACCAACACGCTCTGGGCCAGTGTGTTGAATTAAAGCCTCATCTCTCTCATTAGACGTGAGAGATGAGGCTTTAATTTACCTGAAGATCCTGTGTCCCAGCATTGGGAACGTAAAAAGGGGTGCTGCCCTTCAAACGTAGGGGTGTCCTACTACACATTGAAGTGAATGAAATCACAATAATAAACAATAATAATGTAGTTCTTATTTTAATAAATACATAAAACTCTGGTGAAATAAATGTCTATGTTCGGTATTGAATGTACATCTGATAATTAGTCTCAGAGTAATTTTGTTGCATATAAAAAAATAATTACAATCAAGAAAATACGTGACTTGAACTATAAATCGATATGTAATATTGATATTTAAACCAATAAATAAATTAACATCCAATTAATTATATTTGGTAAGCAACAGTTCCGTATCAATTTGCGCTTAAAATTCAATTATGTTATCAAATATAGTTTTAAGTTATCTTTGTCCCTTCAAGAACTTTGATATACTCGTACAATGTGGAAATTATAAAAGTTTACAACATAAGGCCTTTTGAATATATAATTTATCAGAATAATAAGGAATCCTTCACAATAATAATTATACAACTAGCCGACCCCCGACAGCTTCGCTTGCGTTTTTCACGTTATCTTTAGTAATTTTTTAAATAAATAAATATTACTGGACAATTTTTTACACAGCGACATCTAGCCCATAATATATCATCTAAATAAAATGTATCCAATTAAACTTTATAATATAAGTATAGATTAGCCTTAACATTGAAGTTTTAGCATTTTATATTAAAAACTTAACTTAAACTGGTACATTCTTTGATAGTTTTTTTAACGTTAGTTTTGGTTAAGTAGGTTACCAATGAATAGGCAATCATGGTAATATCCATAAGCCAAGTATTTCTTCGGTAAATATCCAAACTTAACCTAACATGGTAAGCAAAGGCAAGTTTATGAAAAACATTGAATATTGTATGAATCTAGACTCAATATGGAATGATGCTCTATCAAGATGAGCGATTTAAGGACTGTCATACATAGTCATGCAACTTTAATTTATAGATGTTTATAACAGTGTGTACTTGCCCCTGTATGGTTTACCTTAAAATTAAATATTTTGTAGTAACCTAACGGTGAAGGCAAACATCGTGAGGAAACGGGCATGTTCTGAAAACATTAAATTTTTTTGGATATATTATGTCATTTACCAACCCGCACTTGGCCAGTGTGGTGAATTAAGGCCTAATCTCTCTCGTCGAGAGTAGATCTATGTCCGACCCCAACCTACTCGTATGACCAAAAATAAAAAAATGAATTTAAAATGAACAAATTACTATCGCAGGCGAACCTTTGCTCATTGGAACATAAAGGTATTCAATCTATTGAATCAATGTTTAGACTATGGTGATAATATCCCTAACAGATGGATAATTTAAATTAGGAACATCGTTGTATGGTATCCTACATTCAAAAATACCGAAGGATATGCAGAGCTTACAGACAGAAGCTATTTAGCTTAGAAATCTAAACCTAATTACCTTGTAATAAGGATCTCGTGAAGGGACATTTCAAATAAACTAATTCAGTCAAATTATCGAACTCAACGCATCACTATAAATGCGAGAGGATTCACAGTACTATCACATTCTAATTCAAGTCTTTGTGAAGGCATCAACTATGAAATTCGTTAGTATTTTTAATATCATAATTAATTTAGTTGTTTTGTTACATGGTGTAATCTAGGTGTTACGGTTGAATTTCGGATACGTAAAAATGTCCGCGAACGTTTAAGTTTTAGTGTGTTACGTGTTGTGATAATTGTGATTGTGTGTGCATTAAATGTATGGATTCTAATTTTATGGACTAACTGGAACTTTTCAGTAATTATCTACCACAAATAACATCACGCGTAAGCCTTGATCGGATATCACCTAGCCTAGACCGAAAAAAAACAGTTCCACTCACAAATATAAATTCATGATCATAGCGTTCTATGTAGGTACGTTCACACTCTTAGGATACAGGGACTTAATTCTTCTTCGATTGAGATTAGGCTTTGTTGAACTGTAATTCAATTTAAATAAAATTAATTTTATTAAAATTAAACACGTCGCTAGTGCATAATATAATGCCATCTATGGCTGGCAATGTTTGGCAATATAATATGGATAAAGTTAGGGATCAACCACACTGTTCAAATAAAGCTTGTCAAGAAAAGTTTACCTCATTTAATAAATAATTGCTGCAAATATCTTTCATTGGGATTAAAAGCCGCAGACCGCAATACGGAAAGCTATGTCTATCAGTTGTAATGTTTGTAACATCTTGGAATTTGTTGTTGTGCTGGAATTTAAGGCAAATTTTGCTCGTAAATACAAACTAAGGGCAATTCCACACGGTCTAGGTATGTAGCATTGTTTGTGAGTTGACAAATATATCAAATTGTTAAATTTGAATAGAATAGAAAATGCTTTTTTGCACACCACAAAACAGAAACACACAATACACACTTAAAACTAAAACATTTAGAGTACAATGGGCGGCCTTATTGCATCTTATTGAATTTAAATCGAATTGGCCAATCAGGTCTGGAGAAGGACTTAACCTAAGTACGAGTAGTAAAAGCTAAATAAAATAATCTACAATATACATTGCCCGTCCATATTCCAACAACTTATACGTGTTCACCAATAAGTTTCATACTTTATCGATACTGCAATATCATTAATGTTTTAGTGGTTTTAGTTTAATTCCTTAAGATGGGGTAATTTAGAATTAACGATTTTCAATAAACAATTTACTTAGAGTAAGGACGTGTTCACACTATTATGTCCAAAAAAACAACTACCTACAAGATTTTAATTTTACAAGATTAAAATGCAGCAGCAGGCATGCAGGTTCTTTTTAAACAATCCCACCAATCTAAAAAGACTACAGCTGGACATTATGCCTCCTGTATTCTAGTTATAAAGGTCAGAACCGACTTGCCTCCACCGTGACCTAACTTTCACTAAATCTCTGCCTATTAGTGGATGTCACCGCTAAGTTTATTAATCTAATTCCTCTTATTCTTCTTCAGTTCATCGTCCTAGTCGTGGCAGCGATGGCTGCAGCAGATCGTCTGGAAAATGTCTACCTTCCACCTAACAGCGCCAGAACTGCTGGTGGAATCAATGCTGATCTTCAAGCCCCTTTTGGTTAGTTACACAATAAGACATTACTATTACTGGACAATTCTCACAGCAACATCTATCATTCCGGTACAACTAAGTTTCGGTTAAAATCCCCGCGTCTAGGCTGCTATTTACAAGCAGCTAGCACCCCCACATATGTTATCATAAGCTTCAAGCTTACCACAGAGCTAAATGTTGTTGTTCATCATCATACATACTCGTATGTATTAGTAAGATATCTGATATAATATGACCAACAAACCAATATATACCCATATTACCACTATATTTATAAACATTTTATCAAAAACAAGAGGACTTGTTTTGTTGCGGTTATTTCACTTTCAAAATTTTCGTGTTTTACTTGTTTTGTAAAAACAATAATTGTTAAGTACACTTTTCATGTACCTATTTTTTTTGTAATGTGTTGTTTGTTTTTTGGTGTTCAATATAGAATAAGGTGTTGTATTATTATAAATACGTTAAGTAATTCAAGTTGTTATAAAATGAGATGTTGCGGTTAATTTCAGAGCGATCTCAAAATGGACCCTCTCAGAACCTGGAAACCCTCTCCGAAGCCGCCTCAGCATCAGCCACTGCTGAGATCCTCAAGTACGACAGTGAGGCCAACGAACAGGGATACAGATACGCCTTCGAGACCAGCGACGGGACTAAGGCTGAACAAGAAGGTACGCCATGTTATTAAAACAAATATTCTAACTCTAATAACTATTCTACTTGACTAAGAGCCGTGTTGGGTAAGTACACTTGGGTAGCACACTTGACTTTCATTCTGAAGGTTCATCGTGTAGAAACCGGCATGTTTCTGAGAATTTTTAAAAGTTCATCAACCCACACTTGGCCAGCGTGGTGAATTAAAGCAAAATTTTCTTGTTTTTTACCATCGGCGCAAAACAAGAGGGTTGTTGTAAGTAAATCGTGTCTGTATCTATATGTTAACGTCACTGGCATAACGAAACTAACCTAATTCCCGAACGTTGAATAGATACATATCTTTATTGTTTGAACGTGTAAAAATGTAGGTAAAAAAGCATCAGTCCGCCGTAAAATACACATGGTTCTGCTGCTTCCTAATCATTTACTTTACACCCCAACAAATTTTACCTCATACATAATCTCAACTAAATCAGTTACATAAGCGGAAAAGTCAAGAGTGTAAACTAAAGACCTCTTCATTTCTTTACAGGCCGCATCATCCCTGGTGAGAAGCCTGAAGAAGGTTCCTTGAAAGTGTCCGGATCATATTCCTACATTGGCGATGACGGTCAGACATACACCGTCACCTACACAGCTGATGAAAATGGATACCGAGCTGAAGGCGCCCATTTACCGACCCCTCCGCCAATCCCTGAAGAGATACTGAAGAGCTTGAGGCTTACGGATGCTAGCCGTGGTGAGTTTTCTGGAGCAATCTAGAACGTTGTAGAATATTCTATAGAACATCACTAAGTTCTAAAGCGCAAATTTACCGACCCCTTCGCCAATCCCTGAAGAGATACTGAAGAGCTTGAGGCTTACGGATGCTGGCCGTGGTGAGTTTTCTGGAGCAATCTAGAACGTTGTAGAATATTCTAGATATCACCACTACGTTTTTAGGCGCTAATTTACCGAGCCCTCCGCCAATCCCTGAAGAGATACTGAAGAGCTTGAGGCTTACGGATGCAAGCCGTGGTGAGATTTCTGGAGCAACCTAGAACGATGTTTATGGTCTCACTCAGTTCAGACTAAGCTCTAAGGCGCAATTATACCGTTCTCTACGCCAGTCCTTAAAATTGGTTATTGAGCGATGCTAGTGTAAAGTATTTGTATTAGTTGATGTACTGTTAAGTAAGCAGCAGCATTTTATTTATTTTATTAACACACAGCATCATCTTGTATTATAAAATAAGATTAGAATAAGATTATCTCCTTCCGCTTTTTCTAAGTTACTGTTTGAGTATGCTATGCGGTTTTTGTCAGGCATAGTCGGTGTGTTAACTACTGACAAATGTTTCAATTAAAATGTTTAGTAAACTAAAAAGGTTAAGGTGAAAATAACGTATTATTTTCAGGTTCCTATGACAGTCAAAAGAGTAGCTACGACGCAGATGCGGGTTACTAACTGCAGCTGACTGTACCCAAAGTACAATCAACGACAAAACTTAGAAATAAATGTAAATGTGAGAATGGACAGTGGCCAGTTGATTGTGTTCAATTTAGTCGTAATTTATATAGTTTGTAAATAAAATTATTATTCGTTTTTTTTTTGTTTTAGTTTTGTAATAAGTATTAATCTTTTCTTTCAACGCTAATTTAGATATCTCGAATTAGAATTCAGGAAACTGATAAGCCAAATACACGGGCTGTTATTTCCTGTCCTACTATCATAATACCTATGGGTTATTTTGGTAAATACTAATTTGGTCGTATGATAAAAAGTATGCGAATAAAAAACACTATAGGAGTTCAGATTATAAAAAGATGAAAAAACGCATAATAAAAAGTGAAATAATAGGTAATTTAAAGGTACTTATATGTTACAAACAGTAGTATTTACAAAAAGTATTTTAGGTTAATAAAACGTTTATAACGTTAGTTTACAATTATTTAGATAATTTTATTTTTTCATATTTATAAGTAATAATTTCTTATTGATAAACTATAATGCAGTTGGTACCGATGGTATTAGTCGTAACATGTTACTTCCCATTCTCCAAATTATACTACCTGTTCTTCTCCACATCTTCAACTTTTCGCTATCCAATGGAATTTTCCCTCGCTGTTGGAAAGAAGCCCAGTTACTCCCTCTTCCTAAAAAACCAAACCCGAAATCCTTTTCTGAATACCGTCCAATTTCCATACTTCCTTTTCTATCAAAAGTCCTTGAACGTCTTGTCCATAACCAGCTTAATTCCTTTTTATCCCTTAATAATATCCTTAATCCTTTACAGTCCGGTTTCCGTAAGGGTCATAGTACCGTCACTGCACTAGTCAAAATTACGGATGACATTCGTCTTGCAATGGATAATCGTCAACTAACAATACTCACTCTTTTGGATTTTAGTAACGCCTTCAATACCGTAAATTTTGATATTTTCCTTGCATTACTTCGTTCTCACAACATTTGTCCAACTGTGGTTGACTGGTTTTCAAGCTACTTGCATGGACGTCGGCAACGTGTTCGCCTCGGTGATTCTTTTTCGTCGTGGTGTGATACGTCTGTCGGTGTTCCTCAAGGAGGTGTACTGTCCCCTCTTCTTTTTTCCCTTTTCATAAATTCTATATCTTCTAATCTTGTTTCATCTTACCACTTGTACGCAGACGACCTTCAGATTTACACGCAGGCTCCAATAGATAACCTCTCGGATGCAGTGAACGTCACCAATGCGGATTTAGTTCGTATCGCTAATTGGAGTGAGAATTATGGCCTAAAGGTCAACCCAACAAAAACCCAGACTATTGTCATAGGCAGTTCTAGGCTAATAGATAAATTAAACTGGCAGTCTGTGCCGCCGGTTCTTTTTGGAAATACTGTTATTCCCTTTAGTATGACTGTTAAAAATCTAGGGGTGACCTTTGACCGCTACATGTCTTGGAATTCGCAACTTCAAGTCACATGCAGAAAAGTGTATGCATCAGCTGGCTCGATACGCAGATTGCGGAATTTTCTACCAACTGCTACTAAAATTGAACTTGCTCAGTCTCTTCTTCTGCCGGTTCTTGACTATGCTGATGTAAGCTACTTAGATCTTCGCGAGGATCAACTAGATAAGCTTGAGCGCCTTCAAAATTTGTGCATAAGATTTATATTTGGCTTGCGGAAATACGACCATGTTTCTTCTTTCCGTTCTAAACTAAAATGGCTCCCCATACGCCAACGTAGAAACATGCATATACTTTCTCTCCTCTATTCTATCCTTTTTTCCCCGTTTTCTCCAAAATACCTTAAAGTTAAATTTCAATTTATAAATACTTCTCACTCCCTTAATCTTAGGTCTACGGATAATTTAACTCTCAAATTTCCTGCCCACAGTCAATCATTCTATGGCAATTCCTTCTCTGTTGAAGCTGTCCGTCTATGGAACCCTTTACCCAGTAATATTAAATCTGCTCCTTCGCTAAAAATTTTTCAAACTAGGCTTAAAAACTACTTTCTTACTGCTAAGGATTAAATCAAATTGTATGTGTTGTTTTTTTAATATTTAGTAAAATCATATATTTATACTTAATTATATATGTATATATAAATATAAAAATATATAAGTATATAAGTATTAATTTTATAGTATAAATAAATATATATTTATAAGTGATATTCGACTTGTATTAGTTTAATGTTATATACTTTATGTAATTAAAATTGTTTATATAATTTATGTACCTACACTACCTTTTTAAATATTTTGTACTATTTTTTTTTATTCATTATCTCCACTATGGTTGCCTGGAAGAGATCGCTCTCAGCGATAAGGCCGCCCCTTGTACGTTTAATTTAGTAATAAGTTTTCTTGAAACTCTGTTTTTATTTTAATTAAGAAGGTACAATAAAGTGTTAATCTATCTATAGTACTCACAACGCAAGCAATAGCTAGATCATTCTAATAATAGTATTAACAGTAGGAGACTTTGCCCATTTTTCCCACATGTTAGTAACCAAATAAAATTCGTAGGAAGTTATAAATAGATCTTATGTTTAGATGAAGCCATCTGGATTTTTGCAAAGTCTATGGCAGTTTTAGCGCAATATAAGAATGTTATCTACCTAAATACAGATAACTGAGCGAGAACCAAACGAAAAACTTTTGGCTATAACTTTATTGAAAGGTTTTTAATTATGATTTTCGATTATGATTTAACTAATAATGAATTTTGAAAAGATCGTATTGTTATAACATTGTGTCATAATTGAACAAAATATTACAAATCATTATTGCTGGACAATTCACACAGCAACATCTAGCTCCGTGGTAAGCTCGAAGCTTGTGTTACGGGTGCTAGATGACTGATATGCCTAATATAATACGTAGGTACCTATACTTATTTTTTATTATCTATATATATATTACAACAACAATATTATGACGTCTGGTGGCTGTAATGATGATGATTTAATGCCCACGTAAAGGTTAAATGCTGGTTATGTCATTAAAAAGATAATGGTATGTGTCGCACAATGATCATTTTGTATGGCAAATTCTGCGAATCCGCATGATTCAATCGATATTGATCTGTTCCAGACAATTTACTCAAAGAATTATTAATTTAACAAACAAGTAGGTATAGACGTAATTTAAAGTAGATTTCACCATAATCTGTGTTTATGTGTTGCATTGTCCAGCAATATAAAATATAAAATATTTATTAGGTTTATTATGGTTTTTAAAATTAAGCTTATAAAGAACAAACTGTTCTAAATTATAATTATATTCTTATTATTTTGTGACACGACACTTGCTAAAAAATTAAGAGCAACGCGGGAGGTATTTTATTGCCAACTTAATAATTGGGTTGCCTAAATACCATAAAGATCGTCATCAATAGAATTGTCTGACTTATTGGTGATTTATCGTTATCCAGTAGCTACAATTCTGCCAGTAGTAGTAGTAGATTTAGGTTAAAGCATTACTAATTCTAAACTCCGATGAGTTCATCAACGAGACCTGAGATTTTACAAGCTGTGGCATTGTGACATCAAGATTTACGTTTGTATTCGTATACTTTATTCAAACAACTATATTGCGTGAAAAAAAATTAGACAATATTTTTTAACCTGCAATATGATTAATTAATAAAAAAAAGCCTTTAACATGACAGTTTGTCGAGGATTCCAGTTTTGGGATTAAAACTACATTTATAATAAGGTAAATACGCTTATATTTTGTAAGTAACTCAGGAAAACCCATTATAGGTACCTATTGTGGGAACTACCAGGTGGCTTGGCGAACACAGTAAATTCGTTAATAATATGATAGTGCTTTATACATCCCTAAGTTGCTTTGACGACTAAGGAAAGGGATGGATACATCCTATACATACGTGAAAGAAAGAGGTATAGACTCTATAGATATTACCGATAAAGTTTAGCATAACGTCACACAATGATGTAATGTTCCTCGTTATACCTATTAGCTGTAAATTATCAGTGTCAAAGACAATGAATTTATTGTGGATAGTTGAATCGCTCTTGGTCAAGAACCTTTTCATTATTCGAGTCTTTTAGAAGTGTTTCAAGCCATTGGTTGCCAAATAAAATTAGATCTCCAACTTATCACTAAAAGTCACATAAACGGCTAGTTTATCAATCTATCGATTTGCTATTAGCACACCACGATTAATTGATATGGTAATTCATAATAGCAATTTGCTATACCATATTCCTTATCTAATTAATTAAAAATGCACAATCATCTAAAAAATTAGATTCCTAAAAATTCAGAGCGTTTTTGGAAATATTAGTAGCTTAGCTTTATATCATTCCTTCGACTCAAAATGACAACAGATAAGGAATATTTTATTTGTGTTGATCTAATCAAATTGCATTTTATTATGCAGGCAAAAATTAAACGATTTGACAGAATAATATGAATAAAGGATAAGAATAAATATTTTATTTATATCTAAATTAAAGTAGGTACAACATATAATTTTACAATTACTGAACGAACGATTTCTACAAAATGATTAATTTTCTGGGCTACCTCTTCAATTAGGTTCAATTATAGTAAGTAGGTTATGGTGTTTATAACAACGTTCAAATTAAGATCAGTGTTGTCTACATACAAAAAAATGGTAGTACCTTTAGTTCACGAGTTCCCATACTATACATAGTACACATGAAAGCACTTTTGTATATATCTGTACTGACAGTTACATGAGTGAGATGTATAGTAACTATTATGAAGTCTGTGGTTTTTTCAATGCTTAGACATTAGTTCAGTTTAGGCTTTGCTCTGGTGTGCTCGGAAGTACCTGTGGGATGAAGTGGTGTGTTTTATTTATTGTGTTGGTGTTTGGGGTGAATTTAGGGTTATCGAAATATGTAAGTAGTTGTGTGTATTTATTAGTTGGTTTTTTATAGATTAAAACTGTATTTTTTATATAGGTTACCTAGATACATTGACTCAAATTATGTATATAACATCATCTATATTTTATTTATCATAAATATAAATAAATTCTATCATAAATATTTAATAATTTTTATTTATTTAATTTTATAAATTATCAATTGTAAAGTTTTATTAAATTCAGTTCTATTTCTATAGTCTTTTGCCTGAAAGAGTAACAAATAAATTTCCGTCCTCAATATTTGTAAGGATAACCTAGCCGCTAAATTCAGCTAAATTTAAATGATTCAAGGACAATGTTTTATTAGGTATCTAGAATTTTTGTCCGTCATAGATAACGATACACTCAAAAATACCTATACCAACCATACAATGGGCGCTTTATTTTTTATCTGAGTAACTTTATTTATTACTAGCATTACGCTCGCGGCTTTACCAATCTGCTGGTTTACGTATGCTGGCCGCTTCTGACCAAAATAACGGGAAACTTTAAATGAAAATATTTCTTTTCTATAACTAAACAAATATAAAGAATTGTTTGATAAGTGCCTCGATGAAAATAAAACTTGTAGTAAACGGTCATTCCCATCTGATATTACATGTAGTTCAGAAAGTATGTATGTAAATTAATGTTTTTTTTTTCAGAACAATGCTAAAAATCTTCTTGCTAGACCACAAAACGCAGCAAAAACATTCGAATATAATGTAAAAAATAACGTTATTAGCATACCAGTGATGGTGCACCTAGACAGCGCATTGACCCACAAACTACCCAAGAAGTTAAAAATAAAGAAAAGAGAAAAAATAAAAAAGTTTATAAAATCAATTTTAAACCGGACTCAGAACACATTTCTCCGACCAAGTCTGAACCAAACGATCTCATTCTCTATCGTGGATATAAAATTCTTGAATAATTCGACGAAGAAGTTTGTAATGGAGGAAAATATTTCGAAGTACTTGAAGAGCTACTGTCAGTGGCAGGGAGAGAAGAAGCGAGAGAAAAAGAGATGGTGGTACTCTGTTCTCTTCACCGGGATGGATTTGTTTTATTACAGGAAGGATAATAGTCGAGTCGGGATGAGTACAGGTTAGTAACATAACTTTTACTTCTGGTCAAGAGTTCCGCTAATAAACCCTATGAAAGATAGTAAATTAAACATGTATGGAGATAATTGTAGATAATTGCATGATCTACAACTTTTGTCTTGCCGACAGCTTCGCTTGCGTTTTCATACTATCGTTTATATACTATAAATGTTCAATCCAACACTGAAGGATTTTTTTAAATCAGAAAAGTGGTTCCTTCGATAACCGTGTTTAAACAAACAAACAACTAATTTAACAAACTCTTTAATCTACTGTATCCCAATTCTAATGTATCCTAATTCCAGGAAGGAGCTACATGAATGGCCTGTGCAGCCCTGCCCACAGCTGCGCAATTCTGGAGCTGCATCGGAGCGATAACATCCATCAGAAGCTAGCTCACGAAATCGCACACAGGTCAGTCCTTTTTAACATCATAATGATTACCCTATTTACGTTCCTAGCGCAGGAACACAGGGAATTACATGTCCTTCAAACTTATCAATTCTCAGAACATGCCGGTTATTTCACGATGTTTGCCTTCGCCGTTAGAGCACGCACGTGTTTTTTAAAGTGCACAAGCATTTTTCAGTTTCAGTAGCCTTCAAATTGCATTCTGGAAAACTTCCTAATTTCAATACTTATCATAAAACATTCAATTTTAAAATCAAATATACCAATCAGAGCTTTACACCTCGACGCCTGACCGAATTATCTGAGCAAACCTTAAAGCAAATATACAATTTTAACATTTTTTTTATATTTCTATAGCAAAATCATATATTTTTATATATTTATTAGTATAATCATCAGTTATTTGCAAAAAGGGTACCTATCCCTAAACCGTCTTCATTTTTTAACCACACATTCTCTTGCGAGTATGAGGTATTTTAATTCTAATCTGTTAATTTTATTTTCAGTTTGGGTATCTCGCACGACAGTACAATTAACAAGCAATGTGACGGCAACTACATAATGTCCTCGAAGTACAGACGCAACCACAAGGGCTTGAGCTGGTCGCGCTGCAGTAAACATGACCTGCACAAGTTTTTAAAGTAAGTTTTCCTGAACTTAAAGGTTACATGTTGAGTTTGTATATGTATATAAAAAAAAGATAATAAATAAATATTGCTGGACAATTTACACAGCAACATCCAGCCCCGTCGTAAGCTCGAAGCATGTGTAGTTTGTATATATAACACAAAATAAGTTTAAAAGACGAGAAAACATGGGAATAAAGCAGGAAAAGTCATGGGCGTTAGTTTAAATAAAAAATAATTTCTTTAAATCACATACTTACATAAACTATAATTATTATGACGATGAATAAATCTTTTAACAAATCATAACGCCTTGCTGAATTATCTGAGCATAGCTTATAGATACAATGGTAACACTTTTTTCTCTTTTAGAGCGTTTTCTCCTGTTATGCAAAATAGATTATGTCGGTTATACATAGTATCGTAAAAATGTAAGTAAGTAATTGCCGTTTTTTTTTCTCCAAAATAAATACACTTTTGCTTTTCTTCTTTACAGTAGCCCCCTGTCTTGGTGTATCAAGCCGTCACCTGGTTATGAATAGTTCTCTTCTTTCATCATCATCAGAAGCTGGAGCACGTCCACCACCAAACATAGATCTCTTATAACCTAAATATTCTGGTTGTTATAGACTTGCTACGGCTAAGTCAAGGATAATGATAAATAATACTAGTTACTCATTATGCTGTACATTTTTGGATTTACACAGGATAATTTAATCCTGTGGTAAGCTCGAAGCTTGTGATACGGGTACTAGATAATCTGATGTAGTTACTTGATAGAATACTACAATGTATGGACAAAACATGCAGAAAATCCGGATCAAGTTTCTGCAGAGCGTTCGAATTTTTTATTCAATTTGAGGACCATACTAGTGTCTCAAGTAAATAATTAATTTAATAAGAGAGTAGTTTCATTACGTTCAGAGGTGTGTGTTTTTCTAATTTTAATAATGTATTTGTATCTATGTAATAAACAAATATTGTTTCATACACAAAACGAGTTTATTCTAATCGCCAAACGTAGAAAAAAAAGGTAGGTCCTACTCATCCCGTGAGTGTAGTCTAACCGAATATGTAGGTATATTAAAAAAGGGACTTATATAAGTACCAAAAGACTGACAACAGCGATGTTCTGTATAATCTAACATGTTACTGCAACCATCAGCTAAGCCTCGTGATTATACCAATACTCCGAGACCTTTATTACCCTACGTTTTTGGGAGATTTGCGAGACCTTATAGGAGGATCTTGGGAAGATTCATATACCTAGAAGTGGAATGGAATACTATGCATTTTTATCTACACTTATATTAAAAAGCTAAAGAGTTTGTTTGTTTGTTAACTAATTTCAGGAACTTCTGCGCTGCGCTGGTCTGTTTTGATAAATTCTTATAGTGTTGGATAGTGCCATTATCAAGCACGGTTATATTATTATAAAAACTATAATTATTTAGATAACGTAAAAAATTGTAAGCGAAGCTGTCAGGGGATCGGCTAGTGATGAAATAATTTGGTAAAAGTGTGAAACTTCCCAAAGAGTGTCTTCATCTTCAAGATGCAAATAATACATTATTCACATCACACGTATGAAAAGCATCAGTATTCCGGGGATCAAACTGAAAGTGGGCATTAACAGCGAAAGTTATACCGTAATAACTGAGATAGAAAGTATTCCGAACAAGTTTCGATTTTAGAAGTGCAGGTGGATTTTGATTTACACACTAAACATTAATAAAGAGCTATACTAGAACTAGACTAGAATACAGTAGGTAAGGACTGTGACATTAATCAACTGTACGTTTACATCATAGTAACCCATTTTTTATCAACGATAATCACTCGAGGATTTTTAATGGAGTTTGAAACTATCTATGTTTCGACTACTAATCAAAAGAAGACTTCATCTAGAGAAGTAGGTAAGCGTTCCGCTGACAAATGTATTTGAGTCTCTACTAAGAAACTTATAATGAAAACAATACAATTATATTTCTTCCCGTATGTGACGTAAATTTAGGAGGTACTTACTATTCTTCAGCAAAAGACAAGAACGGAAACTTCTCCACGCGAGTTTAACTCGCACTTGACAACTTATTTTATTATTATCCCTGACCCATGTCCACCGTTAGTCTTTGTTTCATTATCGCGAATTACCGCGTTATTCGGCACGGCTTTTCAACGGCTTTTGTTCTTTGTCTGGGTCACTGGCACAACTATCGATAGTGGTTATCTACTTGTTGATTATAACTTGACTAAAACATTCATAAAGTATCTGGTTGAATATTTAATACCTACAAATAAGCCTACAAATTAAAAAATAAAGAACCGCTTACATAGTTTACTATTGCGGTGTTTATATATCGAATCAGCCTTTGACACTTCGATTCGATCCCATAAATTCGAATAATAGTCCGGGATCCGTAGTAAATGGAAATCAAGTGATTACTAACAAGCTGATTTTTGGTGAGTAGCTTCGTTTCGATGAGACTTCCAAAGATATCCTATACCCAACTCTCGATTGTGGTAGCTAACAGAGATATCAAGGATTAAAAAATTCAAGGATGTAAAACCGGGATAACGGACCACGAAATTTGTCGGACAATATGTCCGTTAGATTTTATAAATATGAATTAAGTATACAACAAAAAATCAGCTGGTTAGTAATCATAGTAATCATTTAAATTGACCTCGTTTTCGACACATTTTGGAAATGGCGGACTCTTTGATCAAACCATAGGTTTTGTAGGACAAACATGTTTTTATATAATTTAGATAATTATCTTGAGATATAACATATTGTCCTACAAATTTCGTGGTCCGTTATCCCGGTTTTACATCCTTGAAGTTTTTAATCCTTGATATCTCTGTTAGCTACCACAATCGAGAGTTGGGTATAGGATATCTTTGGAAGTCTTATCGAAACGAAGCTACTCACCAAAAATTAGCTTGTTAGTAATCACTTGATTTCCATGTACTACGGATCCCGGACTATAAGTACTTCTTGCCGCTTCATTCAAAATAAACAAAAAAGAAAAAACTCAATAAAAAAATATGAAAAACAGACCGCACCCAAAGTTATACTTTATTATATAGCAAAGATGAAAAACTTGTAAAATATTTGCAACCATTGCAACGGTTCTAGGATCTTACTTTATCGATCTAATTAATTTCCCACTTTCCCCCAGACAATGGACTGCTGAGAGAAAGGTGTGCGCTGTGACATATCGAACTTGATCTGTATGTTGTATGGGATGCGTGGAGTCGCTATTTCAACAAACTTTTAACAATTTTGTATTTTTTAATATATAAGTATCTACCTACTTATAATATTTTCCTAAGTCTATATTTTTTTCTTTTAAAATATTTAACTGCATTGTAAAAATAATTGTCGTGTCAGTAACAAATAATTAATTATTTTATATACTAATAGTTGTAAACTTTTTTATAATTTGAATTTAGCATTTTAATTCGGTAGGTAGATCGTTAATTCAATTCAATTCAAATTCAATTAAATAAGAGGTGACTGCATAAACTAGGTAGTTTCAAAACTCATTAAAACACTGCAACTCCACAGTTTCCATTATGTAGATGCAAACGAGAGAGGCAGCAATCGAGGCGGAACCCTTGCTACATTTCCACTATTTCACTCCATTCCGTGTTACAGATTAGCAAACAATAGAATACTAACACTGGCCGGTAAGATAATTTGAGAATGAAGTAAAACCTTTTTGGTTTTAAACTTTTTGGCAAGTTGCAAGTTGCAACGCAAAATAAATGTTCTCTACATTTTCAAGATTTTAAACTTAGAATACAAGATAGAGTTTATACACAGAGCAATGATGTTAAACGGAAAAAGGCCAAACATTTAAAATGTGTCAGGATTAATGATTAAAACAAGTATTAGGTTTACCTAAATAAAAATAAACAGAAATATCATAATAGAATTAAATAACAAACGAAAGTAAAACCCCGCTCTAGTTCATACATAATGGATTCTGACATAGTTTGGAATAGTTTTTGCAAGTTCGAATTGCATTAACTAGTGATGTGAACACCGTGTGCTTTCCTAACATTGATATCGATTTTACTACTTATACCGATGAAATCATTATTCACGATTGATAATGACATAACCATAAAATAAATTAAGATTTGATCATAATGAGATTTAGAATTTTAATTGATTTTTACGAATCTTAAATAAATATATTTATTTGCTATTTTGAAATGTTAATATTATCCGTATCATAACATCTCATCCACTTATGGATTTATTTGATTTCAATAATGGTACCTATCAGCACAGATAAACGAAAAATATAGGTATTGAAATTCTATGTTATCATCGATATCTGAATAATAATTTTCGCTGTAACCGTTTTCTATCACTTGTTCTGTCTAACGTGCGCAAACCACGCAGTCGCAGGCCGCAAACCGTGCGAATAGCCGCTTACGTGCTTTTTTTTAAATTTCGGCGGGAATACGCCGGCATCGATAAACCTCTATGGAAGCATGTGATATTGACACAACGAATTAAAAATAAATTTTGTCGGAACGCGGGAATTTCAAAATGTATATAGAATTTTGCTCAGAAAATAATTAGGATTACGTTGCGTCAAAAATGCGCTGTGATTTTGTTGTTTCTTTTATTTTTTGTAAAAATGGTGTACTTTTGGAAAAGTTTGGTGTTGGTATTGGTGCTGTCCGCGGTTTTGGATGTGAGCTGCGAAGAGATTTTTGGAGATCATGTAAGTAAAATTATTATTTTTTAAATAAAATATTTTTTTTATAGTTGATTTTTGATTTTTCCGATATTTAAACTTAAATTTTTGTCAGTAACTGAATTTATACTGTTATTTAAACAAAAATATTGTAAAAGGTTTTAGTTATCGTTAGTAGCTCCATAATTTAATAGATTAATCAACGAGATAAATGAACAAAGTAAGTAGGTACCATCAAACAATGGACCACACAGCGCAAAATTTTATTGAAGATATAATTCTGTACAATATCTCAAAATATTAATACTTTTATCTGATGTTGTCAGACAGAACATACCAACAATTTACTACAAAGTTAGCGAAACCAAAATCAAAAGTATTCTTTTTAAAATATTTTTGTTAATGGAAATATTTTCAACACATTTATTAATTGGTATTGTACCACATAATATGCGCATAGCTCTTTGCAGTGGTAGTTGACATAACGCGTAGGTACAACAAATTGCCGATGGGGCCAAAAAGTTCTCAAAACTATATGGAAAAAACATTTAGTTAAACATTTTATTCGAAGCTGCTGGTTCGCGGTAAATGAAAGCTACTTCAAGAGTTCTGACTAAAAATTTAATTTAAAATATTTTATTTAGAGCTATTTGAGATGATGAGCTATAGATTTAAAGTGATGATGATAATGATGATTACACATACAAACATAGTAAATAAAGTGGGTATTTTAGAACCTTGATTATCACACTTGCAGCTGTTAGGTACTTACTACTAACTAGCTTCTTAGTGAAATCTGTTAATTATGGCGCAAAATCTGTCCTCTACCTTGTATTAAACTTAAACTGCTACTACTAATATTGATGCAAATCCAAACCAAACCAAAACCATTGATGAGTTCTATTGGAATGGAAAGTCCTTAGTACGGTGAAGGTTATGATTATAAAAAACAAGTGACTTCAATAATTTAATCAAAGAATCATAGTTGATCATGGTAACCGGTCCATTCCTGACATGAAACTCCTGATAATAAGGCGTAGGCTTATAATTTGAATAGACCCAAACTGAGTCGGTAGCAACAGAAGTCGTTAGAGCCAAATAGCTTCGTAGGCAGGAATTACGAATCACTATGCGGAGTACTCTGGATAAATACAGTTCAAGGTACTAGAGCTGGGCCATACAACGCGCAAATTAGAGTTTGTGAGCTTAATTTACGTTTTATATATAAAGCGTTATTCCATAAGACTTCATAATATTGACCTTTAACTCAAATAAAGTCCACAATATTTGCACGCTTGGAAGCTACTAGTGCATTTATAATTTTATGATTAATCTGAAATGTTATCATGAAATATACGTTTACTTACTTTACTTACGCTCTCTATTTACTGAAGATGGACGGATAATTTTGTAAAAAATGGCTAATTCACGGAGATGCAAGTTTGTTATTGGAACAATAGGAAATCTTTGATTGTTTAGATGGCTAAATTAGTGAAATTAATGAGAAATTATGTGAGTTGAAAAGCTTTTTCGAGTTGCTTGAATTAAGAGAAAGAATAAATAAACGGAATATTATAGGTACACACCCCTTTGAAGCGGGACTTCTGAAAAACAATTATTAACTATCAGCTTTCGATTAAAGCCGTTTCACAAATACAAAACTACGCTTTGTGTAGCCTATTCCGTCTTGATACAGCCATTACTTGCCCTTGAACTGCAGAAAAGGATTTGTGGTCACTGCGCTTTTTCGACATGCAAATTTGGTTTTCAACTAGTTTTAACGTTTACTCATTTTGAACGGCTTCCCGCGTTTTATTTAATAACTGATATAAAAATAAAAGTCCTTTTAGCAAAAATTTGTTTGAGTTAGGTGAGTACACTACATTAAATAAACTATGTACCTATGATAATGTAAGATAGGTAATTAATGCTGCATAAGCAAGCTTTTTACGATACCGCCGACAGTTTCGCTTGAGTTTTTTACGTAATAGTACGGGAGGCGACGATGCTAAATGGGGATTTACTCGAGCGTCAAAGAGACCTATTGGGTTGCATTTGGTAGATGATAAGAAGAAAAAAATTGTATGAGACCGATGTGTTTCATCAGTGGGGGAAGCGACCATAGATAATTAAAAACTTATTTAAAAAAATACTGTTGTATGGACGTACTTAAGCGCGTCAGTTAGTGATAGATTCTATAAATCAGATTCAATAAATTGAAAATCAGCTTAACATACTTACATACTTAAAAATAATTTAGAAATATGATTGATAATATACGTTTGTAAATCTGATTGTTTTACACGATTGGGGTGAGTGTACGTAAACGTTAAAAAAATAAAAATCGCAACTCATTTTTTTTGACTCATTTTCAAAAATATGAACAAAAAAATCGGCATTTCCAAAGGTGTTAGAGCGTCAGATTTAGATGTATATGGTTGATCTTTATGTTCTGATTCTACCATATCTTAATCTGACGATTATCTAAAGTGATTCGCCTAATCTGACAAAAGTAAATTTTGTTCCTTTATAATTCACGTTCGAACATAGATAGATTTTTTATATTTGGTGGAGGTACTTGTCTGGGTACTAGCTATCTCCAGTATCTTAATCTGACGCGCTCGAGTAAATCCCGAAATCCCCTCTTCGGCTCCCCTACTATAAGCTTATATTTTGTGTGCTACTAACAACATATGGATTAAGTTGTCCGAAATAAACAATTTTTTTTATATAATATCCTATATCTTTCTTGGATAAATATAATACAACACTGAAATATTTTTTCAAAACGGATCAGCGCCAGCGGTTCCTGAGATTTTCGCGTGCCAACAAACAATTTATTCAGTTTTATAATAGATTATATGTATATGTCGAGAAGGCTTCTGGTTGGTTATGAAGTCATCAGGTCTAACATCACAGTCGTTTTGATGATGATAATAAAACCACGAAGAAACATTATTTATTCCAATTTACAATGTTTCGGTCCAACGACTCTCAATTTACTGGTTTAATTACCAACAGATTATTATTATTAATTTATTACAAACAGAGGACTGTTCCGACCGACTGCTCGAACAAGAATGAATCACTAGCTCGGCCGACGGTCGTATTTAAAGGAATTAGCACAAAGCGGTCATGCGACCGAACCAGTTTTACAAGTAATGGCGTCGGCGCGCCGCAACCCGTAGTGCGATGCGCGCGGTACAAACAGGTTCTGAGTAATATTTCAAGCGATGTTCTTGTCTGCCCCGACACGGCCATGCTGATAGATGGTGCGCGCTCTGCACCAGTCGTTTTTCTGGAAAAGATGAAAAAGTTTCTCTGAGCTAGGTATCCATTCAAAGGTACACTAGCTGATAATTTGGTGCAAGGTTATTTGTTCTGATAATTGGATCTCAACCACCAAATTATCAGCGAAAGTTTAAAACATGGTACTTAAAATGTTTATTAGAAAAATGGATAAGGAAAGCTGACAGTGAGTGAGTTATTATTATTGTTATCAATGTTCATGCTCCACGTATTTACATTGTTTTATAATTTTATGGCCAATGCTTGCACTCCACGTACTTGCATGGTTATTAAGGTACTCTACAGGTAGGGTAGGAATTTCTCATAAAGTAACTCGTGGAAATTCTCGTGGTACTTGTGGAATTTTTCGTAGAAGTCAGTAGATAGAAGGTAGTTGTCTGTTTATGTAAAATCTATAGTTCGCCAAAATTATTATTATTATTTTTTTTTTTTCTTTTTCTTTTCTTTATTTTGTTTGTTTTGGTTGCACATTGCTTAACAGTACTTGCCTACACGGCCATTCTGACAGGCGGTGCGCGCTCTGCACCTGCCTGGTCTGCAACTGTCTGCGAAGAGGTCTGGTCAACGAAGAGAGTTGCTTTTGAGTTTGATATCTGTTTACAACTCTGTCGAGCTGCAAAAATTTTAACAAAGAATAAATAAGGTCTCGGAGGGTACCTAAAAGTTTCTCGGAGGGTCTCGGAGAATACCTAAAAGTTTCTCGGAGGGTCTCGGAGAGTACCTAAAAGTTTCTCGGAGGGTCTCGGAGAGTACCTAAAAGTTTCTCGGAGGTTCTCGGAGAGTACCTAAAAGTTTCTCGGAGAGTCTCGGAGAGTACCTAAAAGTTTCTCGGAGGTTCTCGGAGGATACCTAAAAGTTTCTCGGAGGTTCTCGTAGATAAGGATATTATGGGAGTTTTGGTGTTTGTATGTTTAAAGTGAGTAACACCACCGTCCAGTTACATTCTGCAGTTATTCTTTCCATCCTCAGGTTGTCTGGAAGAAATTACTTTAAGCAATAAGACTGCCCATTACGCATACGTTTTTTTTTTTTTTTTTAGTTTTGTAAATATTTGTTATTGGTGTGTGTAATAAAGAATTATCTTATCAGTCTAGCATGGGAGGTGGATACCACGGGCTCAGTTAGTTAGGCTTGGTTTTCCGCATTTAGACTCAAATGCGTGATGATATTTATTATGATTATTTTATTATAGACGAGCAGCTTAGATGCTGATTGTGTCTATGTCACAGTGTTGGAAGGTACAGTCATTATTTATTTCTTGTCATCTGTAGTTTATTTGTGCGTAACCAGTGGTCGTGTCTGTTTTTAAAGCAGTTTATAGAGCTAGCTGTCACAACTTCTTCAGGTAGTCTGTTCCAATTCTGAACAACTCTGTTGGAAAGGAATTAATGTGCCGAGAGTGTTCGGATTCGCCCGGATTATTCTGAGACTGCTAGTGATTTGCTAGTATAACTAGCCTAACTCCTTCCGAAAGCACACAATCCTCCTGGGATCTTCACAGGCTTCACGGAGTGACCTCGGGGTTTTGAGTATTTGTTGTCGTTGCACTAATACTCCCTCGCATTCTAGGATTACGTGGGCAGCAGTTTCTTCTTCAGTAAGAAGACTGTCCGTAGATCCGATGTTTATAAGTGTTTGTTCAGGTTTATATTATGTCCAGTGATAGTAGCTATCAGGACTCGTAGGTTCGTTCTTTTTAGGTTCATCAGGCGTCTAGTTAGCCTTGTGTTGAGCTCTGGCAGTGCCTTTTTCGTTTGTCTACATTCTGTTAGATGTTGCCAGTGTTCGTTATGCAGATCTCTTGTTCTCGTTCTTATCCACGAGCGCAGCTGTGTCAATGGCAGCGGAAGGATCGGTTGAGGACCTACTATAGTTCGTCCCGATCCTGTCTTTGCCAGTTCATCAGCTGCGTCGTTACCAAGTGATCCACTGTGTCCTTTAATCCATTGTAAGTTTATCAAATTCTTCTGTGATATTACTTCCAATGCAAGGTGACATTCGTTGACTAGTCTCGAGTTGCATTCTCTGCTTGCTAAGGCCGTGAGTATAGCAGCACTGTCGGAGAGGATTCGGATTTCATGTCCTATGACTTGTCTCCTCTTGATCGCTCTAGCTGCTTCAGTTATCGCTAGTCGCTACACATTCGCATTGAAATATGGAGCTATGTTCGCCAAGTGTTATTAATATGTTCATATTTAGATCCAGTGAAAGGACACCCACCCGCTCCTGACCAAAACTGGCAAGTCTTGGTTTTGGAGCCGTCTGTATAGATTCTCATCTCTTTATTTATTTATTTATTTGTTGAATGACATACAGATTGATTCCAAAGCGTCAAACACTATGCCCTTTGGTGCCCGATTTATCTTTCGGATCTTCAAATAATTGTATGTTTTTCTTGGATCGGTGTTTTTGACGGAAGGTCACATGGTGCAGCTCTGAGTGGCTGGTAGTTTACCGCGCTATCAAGTATGGGCGCATGTAGTTTATGCCCACATACCGAGATTGTTTAATCTGAGAGCTGACATAGTAGCCTCCTGTTGTATTTGTTGGTCAATTTCAAGAGCAGCAGCCGGTGTTGTTCGCATAGAACCCGTGATAGCGGCGCATACCATTCTTTGGAAGCGCTGCAGCTTCACTCGGGCTGTGCTTAGTTCTGTTCTGGTCCACCAGACTATGGATCCATACGTAATGGTGGGCCTTATTACAGCAGCGTAGAGCCTCTTGGTTACTCTTGGCGAGAGTCCCCATGTTTTTTCAAGCATTCTGCTGCATTGGTAGAAGGTGGCACAAGCCCTACTTAACTTGAAGTCAAGGTGCTTGTTCTATAGAAGTTTGTTATCAAGTATGACCCCAAGATATTTAACTTTAGTTGTTAGATTCAGTGTTGTGTCAAAAAGTTTGGGTAGCTTGAGTTGTCCCGTATTGCGTTTGTTTGTGAACATTATGAGTTCTGTTTTGGCAGGGTTAACCGAGAGATCGTGTAGTGTAGTAGTGTTTTGAGGGCCTGGTGTATCGTCTTCTTCCGCCGACACGGCCCTACTGACAGGCGTGCTTCTTAACTACTAATACTTCTGCCTCTCGGAGTATATCATCAAGTACTCGTAGTGCGGAAGTGAATCTGTAAAATAAACTTAATTAGTTCTTGCAGAATATTTTATAGAAGTTCTCCAAAGGAGCTCGTAGGAATTCTCGTTGGAATTTCGATCCAATTATTTATTTGCTCGGCTTAGTCCTGATCAATTAGCGTTCCATCAATTTTTTTTTTATCATCATTTTATAAAGACGCAGGTAGTTTCAAAAATCTGTCATCATTAACTAAGTCTTCTTCTTGGTCAGTTTTTACATCATTTTATAAAGATGCAGGTAGTTCCAAAACTCTGACGTTAGTATTGTTTAATTAAGTATTCTTCTTGGTCTTGGGTCAGTTTTAGCATCATTTTATAAAAATGCGGGTAGTTCCAAAATTTGACGTCAGTTTGGTTTGCCTTCTTCTTTATCTTGGTCTTGTGGCAGCGTACAGTCTCAAGGTTTAGATCTATCGAAGTTCGAATCCCACTTCTGATGTCGAGAAGGCTTCTGGTTGGTTATGAAGTCATCAGGTCTAACGTCACAGTCGTTTTGATGATGATAATAAAACCACGAAGAAACGTCCATTATTTATTCCAATTTACAATGTTTCGGTCCAACGACTCTCAATTTACTGGTTTAATTACCAACAGATTATTATTATTAATTTATTACAAACAGAGGACTGTTCCGACCGACTGCTCGAACAAGAATGAATCACTAGCTCGGCCGACGGTCGTATTTAAAGGAATTAGCACAAAGCGGTCATGCGACCGAACCAGTTTTACAAGTAATGGCGTCGGCGCGCCGCAACCCGTAGTGCGATGCGCGCGGTACAAACAGGTTCTGAGTAATATTTCAAGCGATGTTCTTGTCTGCCCCGACATATATATTAGTAGGTAGGTATAGATTGTAAGTCAAGTTATTATAATCCTTGTAAAATAATAATTTAAACACAGACGCGGAAAACAATTATTTTCACTTATACCTACATATTATTTATTTAGTTAATCAGGTAGTTATTATTTTGCATATAAACGACGTGTTAGGCAGCCGAAAAGATATCAAATCTCACGATTAAAGTACAATGTTACACGGAAGATGTGTCGTGTGAAATAGAAAAACAACCTTGGAAAAATCATTATTATCTTAACAGCCCACTGCTGGGCATGGACCTCTTGAATAGAATCAATATGTCCAGCAGTGGATTTCCAATGTGGATTTCCAGTGGAAAACTATACAAACTATTTAATTTAAAATATACTAAACCAACAAAGCATAGCTTTATCGAATATCGAATACAGATGACTAGAAAATTATCTTCATTTAAAACTTAATAAGTGTCACTAACCTATTTTACTTAATAGACCAGTGCAGTTAGCTTCAAAAATGGTCAAAAAAGGAAAAAAATAGTAGTAGAATGAAACCCATTAGAAAAGGAGGGGAATATGATAAAAATGAAAGGAAAAATAAATTACGGTCGATCTGAGTTCGGGAAGTGGGAGGGGGTGGGCTTTTAAGGGGAGAAAATGGTTTATCTCGATTTGCGGTGAAACTACAAGTCCTATGAAAAAAAATTATATGGCAAAGTTGTAGGTAATAAAACGATCTACAACTTTTAATTCACAACTTTTATACATAACCTCAAAACTTATGTGAAAAATTCAAATAACCAAGTTTTTCGTTTTTTTTATTTATCTTTTTCAAAAATAATTATTTTTCTACGAAATTTGGTGAAAACTTGCCTATTTATGTCCTTAATACACTGTGATTTACTTGATTGGAAATATTATTGTTTTCACCTTATTTTGACTTAATTTAATAAAAAATAGACTATTTTTCAATCGAAAATTCACGTGTCAAAATATTAGCTTTATTATAAAAGTCGGTGTGTTTTTTGTTCGTCGAAATCTTTATTTTCTGATAGTTCAAAAAAATATATACATTACCATAGTAAATATTCTCAGAAAATGCACAAAACCGAAACAAAAATTTGTATCATTAGGTACAACTGCATCATAAAAATGTGATTTTGTCTTTTCAGACTATATAATAATAATAATAATATAATAATTTGTTTGTATAATGTGCAATAAGTCGGATTATAAGCAATTATATGAAATAAAAGTTGCAAAAATCACATTTTTATGATGCAATTGTACATAATGATACAAATTTTGTTTCGGTGTTTTGCATTTTCTGAGAAAATTTACTACAGTAATGTATATATTTTTCTTAACCATCAGAAAATAAAGATTTCAATGAACAAAAGGCACACCGATTTTTATAAAAAAGCTAATATTTTGACACGTGAATTTTCGATTGAAAATTAGTCTATTTTTTTAGTAATTAAGTCAAAATAAGGTGAAAAAAATAATATTTTTAATCAAATAAATTATAGTGTGTTTGGGGCATAAAAAGGTAAGTTTTCACCAAATTTCGTAGAAAATAAAATGTTTTTGAAAAAGATAGAAATAAAAAACCAAAAACTTAGTTATTTGAATTTTTCACATACATTTTGACGTTATGTAAAAAACTTGTGAATTAAAAGTTGTAGATCGTTTTATTACCTACAACTTTGCCATATAACTTTTTTTCATAGGACTTGTAGTTTCACCGCAAATCGAGATAAACCATTTTCTCCCCTTAAAAGCCCACCCCCTCCCACTTCCCGAACTCAGATCGACCGTAATTTATTTTTCCTTTCATTTTTATCATATTCCCCTCCTTTTCTAATGGGTTTCATTCTACTACTATTTTTTTCCTTGTAAAAAATTAAAAACCCTGGTCTATAAGTCATTTCCCTCATTCATATCTTTTTTATACACTAGGTAGGTATATTTTATCTACAAATTCAAAATTAGACTCAACATTATGGTACAGATCAAATGTTCCTGACCTTCATGTTGATAGTGATATTTTGGTTAATTATCTGTTTCCATATTTATACAAACGTTTCGTTTCGGTTATTGACCCTGAAACTCATGATAATCATCAGTTCTACTTAAAGCTAGGTACCTGCTTAAATTTTTGCATTGTTTAAGTAATGATCTTAAGCAGTACATTATACTCTGTATATCAATACAATAAGTTTATTTGTTACTAGCTGTGCCCGCGACTCCATCTGCTTTAAATTAGGTATGTTTGACTGGAGGCTACGTCTTATCCTAACTGGAGCAAGAATTTAAAATAATTTTAAAGGTTTTCCTGTTTCCCAGTCGCCTAAATGTTTATCTACCACATTCCATCAAATTCAGATCATTGGTTTAAGAGTTATGGAGGAACAATCTCTACATTGTAGGGCAAAAGCATCCCCATGTCCTTTCATTTGTAGTGTCTTTCAGTTGTAGTCAATATTGTAGTGCTCTAAAGTTATAATTACTTCATAGTTCAAAATTCTTATTAAACGTTATAGTTATACTAAGTGATTACTGTTCACGGTCAAGTCACGAATGCTGTAGGTATCTAGTTACCTTCTGTGTCAATTTTATTTCAAACCAAAAACATAGCGCATATTATAATTATACAAAGTGTTCTACATATTCATTGCCATGTTTTAAGTGAAACGATGTACAGAATCATGTTTTATGCCTTAACTTATGATGTTGAGGTTGATAGTTCAATGTTGCCCTAAATTCTTGATGAAAATTACTGCTACTGTATCTTATAAAACAAACAAAAACAACAATTTGACATGACAACAGTAAGGCAAAGTTGAAGGACCTCCCACTATCTAGTAGGTATAATAAAGCTTATAATAAATCTAACCTGAACTTAGTACGAAACCTGTTATCTAAAAGTTAGGCTAGAAGGTTAGCCAATAACTTAAAACCTTTAACCCAATAGAATTGTAAAGTAGCAATCATTATAAATTATTAAACATGTATTGTACCAATGAACATGCTACTGCAGTTTAGATTATGTTGATATAGATGATATTTTGCTACATAAATATCAAGTTATCAACTTTATTTTAGTTGGCTAAGTGCCTAGCTTTGGCCAGAAGTCAAATATATTTTATTTTGATTACGATTATATTTAATGAAATAAACATACAAAATTAAACAAATACCTATAAATAGGTAAAATAAAAGCAAATAAAAGAGATACTTGAAAGGTGGTTTTCCGGATACCAACTGTAATTTCAAACATCCTTTGCAGTTATAACGGATTGTAAAATCTAATTGGAATAAAAAACACATAAAATCGTGTTGAGACCGTGAACAATTTGCGTAAATCTTTCAAGTTAATTGTGTGAATGAAAAAGTCTTTGACTTTGAAGACAAAGTTATGAGAATCTATAATTATTTAAGTTCACTAACTAGGTACATACTTAGTATCTTATATGAGTACTTTAGAGTTAGGCTCTAAAGAAAGAGCAATGAAGACAAGTTTCTCAAAAAAAAATATGGGATGTGTATTTCAAGATTGTTATGAAGATGAAGGCGTAATGAGGTCATTTAATAATCATAATTAATCATGCTATCTTCGGTGTTAAGTACAAAATATTTTGAACAGTAACCCTAAAGTAATTAACCAATTGAATTGGAATGTGTTACTCTCCTGAAATAAAATATAAAAAAATCGCTTTATATTGTGTATGTACATTATAAACCCCTTAATCTGCTCATAGGAATGCAGTTATGTCATTTATTTCAGTAATCTTAAATCACGTCATAAAGTCGTGAGCAATCACAATACAACGTCGCGCTCAGTCACGACAATATTGTCGTCAAACAGCCAAATAAGCACGGTCTGCCCTGATTATCTAATTTCCCCCCAAGCTATGTAATGAGGGAATTATAATTATATCCAGAATTCGTGAGAAAGTAGTTACGAGATTTTGCACAATAGAGGAATTTCGTAATAATATTTTTCCCTGAAAAAACTAGATATAGTATTTTATAATTTTTTTGATACAACCGTACAGAAAATTTCCTTTTCCTGCGGAAAGACAGCCCATAGGGACATACATGCTCATAAAAAAGGAATAGGTACTCTTTAGATGGGGAATGCTAGTTAAAAATAATTAAAGAGCGAGCTTTTAAAGCTTTTACATTGTTATAAAATTCATTTTATAAATAATATTATATTGCTATGTTAAAAAGCACCCTTAGTCGTGAACTAACAGACTACAAACTCTACAAGCCCACACAAAGGCAGAGAAAGTCCCAAAGATGACCCAAAAGTCACGCGATTCATCTCCTGCGCCACTTAACAACCGAGGCATTGTCACATATCGCGAACAATGACTATTTATTCACACCATGCAGTTTGACGATAAGATGAACTGTTATAATGATGCTTTTTATGGGTTAATACTGGTCTTATTGTTCCAAAAACGATCTAGTTAAATATTATATATATTGTACAAATACAGGCTTAGAGCTTATCACGGGGCTATATGTTCCTGTGTGAATTTCTTGCAATATTTATTTATAAACCTCAATTTGTTTACTTATAAATATTTATTATTGTTAACTAATATAGGAAATCAATAAATTTACAAATAATATGTGTTGTAATATTTTGATCTATTAAATAACATTTATAATTCGCTCAATAATCTAGAGCATCAAGTTGATTATGTAAATAGGTACCTAATCTTCTTGAATATAAACAAACTAAGTTTGAACTACTTTTTATGCAAACAATACTTATTTTAACCGATGTGAAATATAAAACTTTTGTCTATTTTATTCCATTATTAATTCTAATAATATTTGCGGTATTCAGTTTCCAAAGAAAAATATATAACCGCTCTATTGATTTAACAATGCTGCATTAACACCATATGTGCCCATGACACACGCTCGTATCTACGGTACAGTAGCGGTGTTTAGTGCCTCTTAACCACAAAGTCACTAACCACATGGCATTTTCTAAGGTACCTAAATAAAATCTAACACTCTGTCAACAAATGACAAGTAACGGTACGTTCACACGGAGACAAGATTTCCCGAATCTTATTTTCATCGGATCGGGAAAAAACCTAATGTTGTTCTCATGTGCGGTACGTTCACACGGAGACACGATTTTCTCTACCGAATCGGTTTTTTGCAGGATTCCGTTTAGTGGCCTATGTATTTCAATGAAGGAGTTCACACGAGCATTCGGTTTCAAGATACGACAAAAAACCGAATCCTGCTGAAGTTGACATCCGATTGTGCGACTACAAACCGATCCGGTTTTCAATTCTTTTTCCACCTTTTTCAAAAGATTATCAAATGTAGGTATAGGAATTAAAAGTATTAAATTATCATTCAAGGAAGTAGTTAAAAAAAATTTGTGTATCATTCCTTAACTGCTGCATTAGAGTTGTAAAGGCACCAACTGTTGATCTTCTTTGTACTTTTGGGTTTAACCACAATCTTTTTCTACGACGCTGACGGCGATAATACCAGTATAGTATAGCAACACTGTTCACGTCCATCGCTTCCAAATCAACGTGTGAGCGCGCTCTTGCGAATACAACATTCGGTTTTTCCAGATCCGATGAAAATAAGATTCGGGAAATCGTGTCTCCGTGTGAACGTACCGTTCGGTTTTAAGATCCGACAAAAAACCGAATCTTCCCCTCGTGTGAACGCATGTATTGAATGCCCTATACCACTGCATCGGATCTGGATTTTGCAGTATCAGTATATACAAACCGGATCGGTTTGTAGTCGCACAATCGGATGTCAACTTCAGCAGGATTCGGTTTTTTGTCGTATCTTGAAACCGAATGCTCGTGTGAACTCCTTCATTGAAATACATAGGCCACTAAACCGAATCCTGCAAAAAACCGATTCGGTAGAGAAAATCGTGTCTCCGTGTGAACGTACCGTAACACGAACGAATTTTGTTGTGTATAGCCTCGATAACATAAGACACATTTATTGCGTTGTAAGTTTAGTATGCGTTACTTTAGAAAGTGCCAGAATTTTGCATAGAAAATTGTATGCATTTCGCCTCCTTTTTGTTTAATACACAAAAAGCATAACCAATCAGGAAAAGTCTAAATAGTATCCACTATGGGCACGTCAATAAATTTTCCCAATGCGTGTCATACCTTTTAAAGCTGCAATTCTCATTTCTCATATTTTACGCGTTCTCAACAATCATTAGTGTCGCCATAGAACCAACGACCGTTGACACTTGTCACAAAGCGCGATTTTCATCGCAATTAGTCAAGCCCGCTGGGTTTTGTATTGCCAGAATTTTGTTGTAGCACACAAATAGTTAGAGTTAATAGCTGTATTTGCAATAGCGGGAATTTAACCTTCAAGTTCAGTGGTAGGAAATTGTTTATTTTGGTTAATATCAGCCGTTATTGTCCTACTGCTAATAGAAAGAAAGGAAGAAAAATTTTTTTTTTAGACTAATCAACGAGGTCACATAACACCTTAAGATATTATTGCTATAACCACCATTGTCCTTGATGATTGGCTTGCTGTCATAATCTCGTCTTAATATTGTTTATCTCAATAAATCCAAATATTTTTTTTTATAATTAGAGTCTAAAATCATCTTATTTAAAATGTCTTGATGCTTCTCTACCATATTTAAAGGTATTATGTTAGAAAAGGCTTTAATCCACGATAAACCTCTAGATAGTTATGCATCCTCCACAATAAAAGCAGATAATGGTTTAGATCGCTTCTCAGGAGGCTTTTCCAGAGTTTTAAGAAAAATTCTACGATCCACTAGATCTATGCCACGTTACTGCGTTATCCACCAATCCTGGCGCTTTCCCTCAAAGCATGAACGAAGCAGCTTATCAGTGATTGGTCCAACGCTAACAAAGTATAGCCCTGGTGAACAAACACCTATAAGCTTGCATGGATGATGAACTCTAGAAAGTACCAGTTGCTATACGCAACGCTTGCTCTGATGAGATCGCTCTGACAAAATGATAATTTCCATTTTATTTCCGCCTCTCGAGAAAGTATCTCTATGTGTTATCACGCTATGTTACCAGAAGAATGTAATTAGAGATAACACTTAATGGTCAATTTAAGGCTAGTAGAGCCATCAACATTATAATAGGTAGTACACACATTATTTCAAATTGGGCATTTCAAACATGTGACTTGGGTGCCAGTCCAATTTTGTTTTATATAAGTACTTTTATCAAATCTTAAGCATGATGATAGAAGTAGAATACTCATGAAATGCCTAACCAAACCCTATTGAATTGAAATCATGATTCCTTCTAACTGTAGTTGGAAATATGAAAACTTAATTTAGCTTTCCGTTATCATTACTGTGAGCGTCGTCATCCATTTAATTCCGCAGCTGTCCTCAAAATAATATTTTATAACACGAGGCAGAAAACGTTACTGCAAATACTGCGGTTACTAATCCGCATGATTAGCAAGATTATATTTGGGAGACCCGTGCAATTTTGTCTATATCCAAAAGCATTAATAATATTGTGTAAGATTACGGTTCACTGGACACGGTTAGATAACAGTCGCTTCTGTCGCGGTCAAATGGGTTTTATAGAAAAGAAAGCAATTTGCCGGTGTTTTGCGAATCGGTAATTTGATTACCTACAGTGACTTCTCGGCTTGAATATCACGGCGACGATGTTTTGATATTTGTTATTTTTTTAATAGATATTTTATTGCACGACTATTAAAAACCGTTATCCTTAGTTCGCGTTTCTCGTGCAATGGTGATTTAATTTAAACCTAAGTTTGTTTGTTTTTAAATAAGCAATTTTTAATGCGGTTCGCGAGTGGGCGACTGGGCCACATAATCCTAAGAGGCAATTTTTACTTGTTTATCTCTTAATTCACTCAATATTAATACAGTAACATTCTCACAACGCTACCCTAGTAGTAAATTCATCAACTATCTACCTAACCAATTAATTTACAAGGTAGTTACTGTAAAATTATTATCAATCGGTATAAATGAAACTGGAAGTGCCAAGTAGCATTCCAATAGATAACTGTATTTATAGGAAAGTGGTTGTAGCTGTAGGTACGGGGGAAATTGTACAGGTAGGTACAGTGCAATCAGTAGACTAAAGCTGGTTGTAAATAAATCTTATAATTACCATACCACAACCTGAGCACGGGTCTCTCCAATGAAACCCAATTATAATGTTTTTTTACGATGTTTTCCTTCACTCTTAAAGCAATATTAACATAACATACAAAACTAAAAATCATTTATTTCAGATATACCTACCTTCAAAGATTGTTAAGAAAGCACACACATGTTTCGTGAATTTTTATTTGAAAATCAAAATGAATTCCAAGATATACCAACTTACTTCGCATTTTAAAATGATTAAAATTTTATTTGAGATGGTGCGATTAAAACGTTTTGTTGGTTACAAAAACAACTATTGAATTGCTCAATGCAATTATTTCATTAAAATAGTTTTGACCTAGTTTTGGTGGTCGTAAAGTAAATAGACTTAAATATATTTTGTCAAATAATTAAGTGCATTAATTTTTCTATAAAATACTAACTGACCCGCCAGTGGCTTCGTCCGCTTTATTGCCATGTTTTCTCACCTCTTCAAGGTTTTTTAATGGAACTTAATTAAGCTCATAAGAAAATGTCAAGACGCCATTTTGGTTCAGTGACTGGCTACTGTTATTTTGCCGTCAACCGGCATGTTAATTCTAAATGTCATCACAGTATATAATAGTTGAGTGACATTTCGTGAAGATCCGTCGGTGAGTGCTCAGGAATGCCGGTGTTCTGCTCTTCCGCGCAAGAGACGACGAGCACGCGATCTTGCACATGCGTAACGTATCTAAGATCTAGGTATCTACTAACTTTACAATGCATTCAGTTGGAAAATTCGAGTAAATTATCTTTACTGTGCTCTATATAGGTACTCTTTATAGTCTTAGTAGCCCAGGGAAAGCACAAAAAAATGTTTTTTGTCGTAAAAAAGTAATATAGGTACACAAAAATATAGTGATCCATAGGCTCCTGGGCTAGTATAAACTGTATTTCAGGAGCCAGTGATAAGGCGAGAGAAATGGAGATAAGGCGGGCGAAGCCGCGAGCGGGTCAGCTAGTACCTACTATATACAATTTACTGATGTCAGAATATAAGTATATATAAAATAACCTAGTTTTAACAATTGCATCAATCATTGTTATTCATATTTCCGTGTCAACCTTCACATATCACGGCCACTCAAGTTCAATGTGTTATCTAAATCTAACACGATGTTTCCGTCAAGTTTTTATAGAAAAAACGCTTATTAACATCCTGCTGTTTTTAGAGGGCGATTTCATCAACGTTTTAGATTTCCATCCCTACTGTTATGAACAGTGTTCAATAAGAAAACCTGAAGTAACGTGATAAAAACACAACACAGGCAAAGTGGTCTGGTAAATATAATACTAATTATGTTTTATAAAATATATAGATACAAATACAAATGTGCAGGTAATCTACCATTGACATAGTATTGTACTGTAAACTAGGTTAATGAATGAAAGTAAACGCTCGTTATGTTACTAGAGGGGAAATCAGTTTAGGCATGCGTGAAAAACAAGTTAATTACTCGTACTTAGTACCTAATTATCAAGTTATAAGATTGTCCTTAAGCTTGCTATTTTGCCTTAAGCTGTATTAAGCAATAGGAAAGATTGAAGCAAATAATAGATAAGAATATAATATTTGCAGCTTTTATTTCAAAACTGAATCAGATAAACATCTCTTAAAGTCCTATTTATCATAACGAAATGCTTAAAGCCCAAAACGGTTTGGTAGGTAATAAATAATTATCTATTACATAGAGACAATACTTAGGTAGTAGGTACATACGGATCAATAGTGACAAAGATATTATACAAAAAAAAGTCTTGTTAATATTTTTGTTACATAAATCCCTTAGTTGGTTTCATGACACACGCAAGAAAAGATTGGGTTGTACGTTAAGACGTACCAGCACAACATTTACGTTCCCACAGCTGGGACACAGGAACTTCTCTCTTGACGAGAGATGGCTGCGCTGGCCCGGTTCGCTTTAGTATACTTACTCTATAATACTGCTATTATTACTTGCTAATTATTCCCTGGGCCAGAGAATGCTGTATGCTGTGTAATATGGTTGCAAAATATGGCATAATCTTGTCCCGGTTAAGTGTTTAATTGGTGTGAAATTAATTAAGATTAGCAAGAAACATGTGCATTTCTTTGAACTTACAAGATTGGCTATTGTTTGCACTAATTACAGCAATTTTCTGAATTCGGTGCGAAACCGGCACATGAAAACTAGGTAGAACCTAATATAAGAACAAGTTTTAGAGTATAACAATGGTTATAAACAAACTTTACGCAATCGATAATAATAAGCACAAAAGTAATCACAATTCAGAAGTATATGAAATGTGCAGTGCCGTGTACCAAACACCTGGTGGAAGTGGAAAACTGACGAAATTGAAATCGAAACAGTGCAGGCAAATCTGCGGACATGCTACTAATACCTTAATTGAGATTCTTACGCATAGAATTACACTACAAGTTGTGGTTGTGAAAAGTATAGTAAAAATATAAAAATAAAAAGGTAGATTAAATTCGGGAAAGTAGGAACCTAAGTGAAGATGGCTGGTTGAAAGAGCGAAAATATACTATAAAGCGGGCTAAAGTTAGTTACAAATTAAAGTCTATTTAGGCAATCCAACACCAGATTCTAGTGTTATAGTTCACCTTCAAATATTTGAAAGCACATTCTCATTATCTATAACCAGCCAGAATTTAGGCCGACTAGATTTAGTGTTTTGAGGTATTTCCTAAACCAATTTACCTAGCTAAAATTTATCTAGATTGTATTATTATTTAGGTATTTTGTCACTTCTGTTAATAACTTTACTGTTGTAGGTGTTTCGTATTTTGAAATATGCTAATTGTATGCTAATTGTAGACTTATGTTAATTATAGATAAAGGATAATATACTAAGGTTAGTCATGGTGAAATATGGACTAATCAAACTCATAGGTTCATGCATTTCAGTTTGCAAAATACTTTTAAGACACAAACAAATTACGCAAAATAAAATTGCAGTATTCTGTATTATAACAATATTAAAACACAAGCCAACCGCCGAAAGCTTCGCTTGCGTTTTTTTACGTTATCTATATAAGATATTATGACTTAGGTACCTACTTTAGTTTTATAATGTTTACCTAATGTAGTTACATACCGATTTGTTTTCTTATTTCTTTCCAATTTACATACTCTCATGTTCCGTAACTCTATATTTTTCCTTCATTGTGTGAGATTGTGCAGGTATTGGTTTCAATGATTCCGTTTTTGTACATACATTCACCATGTTGTAATATACTGTAGGTACAGGCAAACATAGTTTTGTCTCAGAAGTCGCCTATGTATTTGGCACCTAAAACTGGGGCTCATATAATGTTAATCATGTTCGTGAATACAATAAATTATTGAACTGAAGAGCTTGACTTTCTTGTAGAACAAAAACACTTTATAAAACCAATTTTCAGTGATACCTACAGTAAAAAATGTATGTCAAAACAATCGTGTAATAACAAGGCATGCAATTGCGTGCCGAGTCTGCGATATGACATCTGTAGATAGCGCAAACATAATGCCTAGATAAGGGTTGCCTAGATAATGGTATCTACATCGGTAATTTGAATTTATTGCTTGGAGTCTCTGTTGAGATTTAGAGAGGACAAGCTGAACTTAACAAGCTTTATACTGACTAGCTTACTAGGTAGACGGACTATTGAGTATTAAGTAGGTAGAGCTTTGTCCGAATTATATTGTGATTTCCCGTAAGAAAATATTATTATTGTTTCAACACTAAGGGCATGATCCTACATCGGTCGCACGTTCGGCTTATTGCCAGAATCCAATCCTGAAAATCCGCTTAGGGATTTAGGGGATTAGACAAACATTACCGTGCCTATAATCCCCCCCCAAACATTTGTCATAAAAAGGTTGCAATATCATGGAATGTAATATGAAATAATAAGTTAACTTCAACATTAAAGACAAACATGATCTTACATCGCACGCACTATAGGTTACTATGGATATTTTACACGCACAAATCATATTTTAAACCTATTTTATTTCTTGGTTTAATGCATCGATACTTATGGAAGTATTATCGTTACTTTTGCAGCTTAAGCACCATAAGCAAAAACCAAAATTGCAACGTTAACCTTGCAAAACCCGCGTCCGAATATTAGAGCCATCCATAACATTCAACGATTACCATTATCTTCATCAGGTAATTTGAATAACTACCAGGAAATTTTCGTCAAATCCTTCAAGCAAATTGTGTTTGTGCCTGTACGTTCTTTGTTTCTGAACACGCATCAAGATCTTGCATTTTTCGTCTCGCCTCAGAGGTTAGTTTCTGTCTGTAAGATTAAACGGGCCGCTAATATATGACAAGAATTATTATGTCTAACATTATAAACAAAACAACCTTTTTTCAGAATCAATTTTCTACTGTACTACATTTGTGTTTTCAAAATTTCATTCCATTTCAATTAAAAGTAAATACACTAATACTTAATATAAGGATGATCCTAAGTAATATAATATTCAACTATTCACTTCCTAATCTGAGGGCTCGTCGAGCAACAACACGACCGTCAAAAAACGGTAACTGCATTTTCAAAAGTGCTTTAATTAAGATTACGAAGCAATTTGAACAAAAGCTTAAGATGGTTTCTGCGCCCATTTGAAACACCAGACCCTACTGTAGCTATTACGGTCTACAAAACGATTGTGAAAAACGAATTAATAGAGAGCATGCTGTTTTCTTTATGCATCGTATCATAAGATTATAAAGCTGAAGAGTTTGTTTGTTTGTTTGAACCCGCTAATCTCAGGAGCCGCTGGTCCACGTTTATATTTCATATTTTACAAAATACGTCAGGTGTCCAATAGTTTTGATCTATTATCAAATGCAACTTTTCAATATTAAAATTTGTAGTCTTGCAAACTTTTATCACGGCAAAAATGTCGTAAATGTCAAATTTGAATGATAACTTTAGTATTTATTTTGAACAATGGAATCCCTGACCTATGACGAAATAGAATGGCTCTGATTTAGTTATCTTCATTGTTTGTCAGTGATCTTTACGAACTAGAAAAATTAAAATGTCAGTTTGTGTGTACAATTTTGTATTAAGTACCTCGACACAGAAACTAAAAAAATGATAATTTTAAAATGCATCTAAAATTAAATTAAGGAAGTCTTCAAACAAGAAGCGGTTAAGAACAAAATTGAATTATTTATCACAGCGATCACAATTACCTACTTCGAAACTAAAAAGCTACCTTAATCCCATTTTTCTATATTTTCCCCGAAAGAAAGGAGCTTCATGTCAATCATTCTTTAAAACAGTCTTATTTATGAGAAGACGAACTCTAAAAACATTATGTAGCCAAATTTGATATAAAACAATTACGCAAATGAATAATTCATAATTATTAATGTGTATTCCAAACAATGATAGCCAGAGTAGGTATGTATTTATACACAAGGTTGAAATTTAGGTACAACTACGAAATATTTAATCTCCTGCATTGTTTGCTGCCACAAAACATACATACGTGGCAAAGATATTGTAAGTTGAAACGCTAAGATATCCCAATAGGTACACCCATTAAAAATTAGAAAATAAATGTATGAAAATAAATGTACCTAGTTAAAAGGCCGCAAAAATACCAAGAGTTAAAACCGTATCGGACATAAGAATGATTGTTTGCAGAATTTAAATTGGAATCGTCGTAAATAATAAATTTGTTACAATCAATATTATATCGATCATAAAACAAAATAATGTAAGCCGTGTTTAATTCGGAAATTCCTTAAAGATTCATAAATATACAAAAGTTATGCTAGGTAGAATTTTTTTTAACTAAAGTTCTGATGACTTTAATAATGATCTAAATTATATCTATGGTACTAGAATATTGTAATGTTTCCTAAATCAGTTTAGTGGTTCTACAGAAAGAACAACAAACAACCATCCATTCACACAATCCATAATATATTTCCATGAACATTCATATTTCAAAGCTTTAACACGAATACAATTAGCATAATACATACCTGATTTAATTAAGACTAGTAAAATATTTTGTAATTCAGAATATGTTTTTATAGGCAACATATTGTTTGGTAAGTACCTAAGTAGGTACTTATTTTATTATGGACTTGCTAGACTCATGTTTTATCAGTAGGTCGTATCTACATAACATAAGGTTCGACTACAAACAAAAACATAACATCTCGTTTTATCGCAACGATTATTACGCAAAATGACCACTTTCTGCCATTACTCGGCATAATCTTACACTTTCGTTGTAATTACTCATTTACAAGTTTAACTCTATTTTAGAGTGCGACAGCGAAAGTAATAATTACTGTGCTGTAGCAAAGAGAGAAGATCTAAAAATTTGAAAATGTTGTTTACTGCGTAAAACGAAATGCTCTCCATGTATAGTTAGATAGGTACTTATATTTTTATTTACTCAAAATAAAAACTTTTTTTAAATCATGCTATTATGAGTTCTTATAGCCAATAGTTTTTTTGTGGGAACTGTCTTATCTATTCTCCTTCCTAACCTTACTACGACTACGACCAATAAAAGTAATCTAATTGACTGTTCATAAATATAAATATTGCTGGACACTACACAACACAGCAACATCTAGTCCCTTGGTAAGCTTGCGTACATGCTAGATATTTGATTAACTTAGAAGAGTGCTTACCCGTTCGACCCAAGATTTTTCTACCCAATAGGTATTTTGCTCCGTTCATCCCAAAACATTAGATTTAAGTTACCCGTTCTACCCACACCTACTTATTCCTAATTTCTATTGTTTGAATTCAAATAAATGACATAGTGAAACACGAGAAAAGCAGGGTCATAAGACAAAAAATGCAGAAATTCATTATAAAAATATTTTTATTATTAAAATCAGTCTTGTTCAGATAATAGTATAATAAGAAAAACAATGATAATCCTGACCTTTGTTAATTGGATTATCTATTGTACATAAAATAAGTTCTCCTTCTTAAATTTATCTAGGAATTGCACGTGCACTCGTTTGAAGAGATCATTAACTATTTTTACCTCCTATTGTTTACGAAATTTGAAGTTACTGTGAGTAATAGTATCGTCAAGTTCGATTTTTTATAAATATTACGGTGTCTGTACTATTTAAAATACACTGTGACTCACATTTTTGCTTTGGGTAGAACGGGGCATATTTTTTGGGTTGAGCGGGTAAAAATAATATTGGGTAGAAAAATCGTGGGTCGAACGGGTAAGCACCCACTTAGAATTATAGGTAAGATCGTGCAAATATTTTTGAATTAGGTGAATTAACATCAGCGGTTGCGTAGTGCACCGTAGAGCGTTGTGGAATTAGTTGACTGTATGTAGGTACGTACTAGTGAACTTACGCACATTTCTACTTCAATTCTCTGTCTTTTCTCGAAGTTTATAAAGGTAACAAGTTTAGTGCATAAAGGTACCTACCGAACCAGAAAAATATATTTACTGTAACTGAAATAATCTGAGCAGCTTTCTTGCAATACATCCGGCTACAATTGAGTGTGAAAGTGTATAATTAGTGTTTGATCTAAATACAATAGCTTCATGCTGTATGAGTACTGGTAGTTACGTCATTGTGTTGCTACAGTTGTTTTGCATACTCGTTGGTTGCGAATGGGAATGCAACTGAAGATAGATGGTCTTGTTAGTTGCGAATAGAAAGCCATATGTTTTGAGGATTTAAGCGTGAAGCAAAACAGATTAGTTAAGGATAAGAAACTTGATGTTGGTTGCTGTATTGTACTTGGAGTTTTAACTTGAGGGTTTAAATATTGTTTGCAAGTAAGACAAAAAGCCAGTTTAAAATGTTCAAGTGTTATTTTACAACTATTAAGATAGGTAATTAGGATGCCACACAAAATTTCAAGTCAAAACAATGTTTTCGAATTTACCTGGAAAGTTTAGGTATTTCTTTAACAAGGAAATTATTAGCGTAGTAATAAAGTTAATAGTTCAGATAATAAAATAAAAGTTTATGATTATTTTCTAACAATCTCAATATCTGAAATAATAAAGTATGGAAGGAATTGATTTTGGTTACGTAGGTGATTGTATTTATTGTAATATCTATTACGCACACATCAGAGTAAAAACTAAGTCTAGTTACGTATGATTTCTTGTACGTACATAACTGAGTATGTTATAAAATTTATTACTTATATCTAAATAATTATTCGGAAGGACCTAAACAAGGTACTAATCTAATATAAACCGCTATACAACAACCATCTAATATTCCGCCACAATCCACGATATATAATCCATAGGTTCCATACAAACCAATCCTTTATCTTAACAGCAGCTTCCGAAAACTTAGCAGGCGTCGTGCGAACCATTGTGATGTGTCGAGGCTACTTCATCTAACACAATAGTGCTGGTACCTAACCTATTACCTACTAGCTCGCGAATATTAAGGTCAATTACTCTATGACTTTCTAGTGCTTTGAGTTCAAATGAACACTAAATAATTTTGATTGTATTGTCATGCTCAATAATTAAGGATTAATAATTATAACACCTATCAAACATTTTTCTTCTTCTTAGTCGTTACACTCTTGGCAGAGTGGTCGTGGTCGTCATGTCAGGAGTAGTGGTGGCACGCTTCACGATCCGGCGCCATTCCTCTCGCACGGCTGCTTTTCTGGTACACTCGTGAAGAGGACCGTCTATCGCAGCTTTGATTTGGTCCGTCCAGCGCAAAGGTGATCTTCCTCGAGCTCGTGTTCCGTCAACTTTGCCTTGTACCACAAGGCGCTCCACAGATTCGTCTCCGCGGCGCGAAACATGTCCGAAGAAAGTGAGGATGCGACTTTGAACGATGGAAGATAGACGCTGCTTGACACGGAGTTCGGTAAGTATAGAGACGTTGGTTCGGAATTGAGTCCATGATATGCCAAGCATTCTTCTCCAGCACCACATTTCAAGGGCGTCTATCTTCTTTCTCTCAGTTTCTCTCAGTGTCCACGTTTCAGCACCATAAAGAAATATAGGAAACACTAGTGCCCTGACTAGTCGAACTTTTGTGGCTTTTGTTATGTTCCTGTTTCTCCATATTTTTCTGAGTTTATCCATAGCCGACCTCGTGATAGCCATACGTCGCTTGACTTCGTCTGCGCATCCGCCGTTGTTTGTTACTAGCGCACCAAGGTAAATGTATGATGAGACGACGTTGCAGTTCGCAATTTTAGTTACTTCGGGCGAGTTGTTATTAGCTCGGTCGACTATCATCATTCTTGTCTTGCTGCGATTAATCTTCAGACCGAAATCAAGGCTAACATGTTCCAATTTGCGAAGAAGTTCCTCTATTTTAGTGATGCTTGTTGCAAAGAGGGTGGTATAATTATTAGGTAATATTTAAATAAGGAGTGATATTTAATAACAAGGACCGCTAGGAAAAGATACCTAGGAGCCAATATTTTTTATTATTTACTAAATTTTGTAATAAATATTTTATTGTTATAGGAACATTCAAGGCAACTGCTGGATCAACTGACAGAATCGGAAAAGTTGTTCCTATTAGGTGCCAATCCTCACGGTAAGTGGACATATCGTATATTACAAAACTGAAAATATTATGTCTAGTGCAAAATTAAATGATCGCTAAAGTGAAAGATAATCAAGGTAATAATAACATAAGCCATGTTTCGAGCTTATAACGTGGCTAATTGTTGCTGTGTCAATTGTCTAGCAATATTTAAATAAAAATAATTAATCGATTTTTTTTTGTTGTGCTACATATTGATGTAAGTTTCTGATTATATATTTTTTTTTAATTTATTTATTGGCATAACACAGTACATTTCTTACATAATGCAGATCTCGTGAACATAGGTACCTACCTATTTATAATAATGTGATTCTCATCTTATTAGTCTTTCACACAATTTATGTAATTAAAAGTAAGACACTTAATTACAGTTATGATAGTTATTATCTTCTTTTGTTATTAAAATACATAGGTATTAGAAAAGTTGTCCAAAGCATTTGATATCTTGGCGGTATAGATATTAAACACGGGATATAACAAATAATATGTGGTAACTTATTAATCTTTCATAAAATCTTACATGCGTAACATGACGTTTGAATAATTAATCTGATTAATCATTCAAGTGGAGCGCAAGCTAATGTCGAATTAATTAATCAACATTTGATCCTTTTCATATCAACAGATACCAGTTATAAAGAAAAATGCAAAAGTTAATTTATTGTGTTGAATATTGACAAATTTTCCTTCCATCACATCTCATATCCGTTGGGATATTATAAAACTTTTTTTCGAAAAAAACATCAAAGGGAAGAATTGAAAATAGATAGGCACATGCCTTTTATTTGGAATGTACATAACTTAGAACGTCAATTTTTTCGGATTATAAATCCAATATGTGAATATTATCTCGAGGTGGAAGCTTATTTAACAAACCTACATAACATGAATCCATCATATTTCAGAAGCCCAGTTCGAGATAGCTCATCTGAACCACGACAGGCGGCGAAAACGCTCCTTACTATACGACGACCAAGATCTAGTCGGGCTCAAGAAGCATCTACATATCAACACTCCCAAGAGTCTCCTAGACCCTCACTTCCTATTGTTGCGACGACGAGAGAACACCACAGAGGCGGTAGAGCACAATGATGAGGATAGCTGTTATTACAGGAGTGATCATGCAGCTTTGTATGCATGTGGGGATTTGGTTAGTAGACTTTTACCTCATTATTATCTATGTATATTATGTATAGGTATTGATTTTAAAATAGTTTGGTCAATTTCAGAAATTCAAATAAAAATAAAAAACTCTGGCACACCTCCAAGCCAAAACCTTAAAGCCAAAACACTTCATAAAATTGACAAAAATTGTATATAAAGTAGCATTAATTTCATTTTCAGAGAGGAGTAGTCAAATCAAACGATAGTTACTATTACATCCATCCACTGCCAGAAAGATTCCACAACGAAAATTCCAAACCTCATGTTATAGTCAAACGTAATCCTAACACAAAAGACGTAAGAACCTGCATCGAAAGACATAATGTACAAGAAGAACCAACACCAGTCAACAATTGGACCAAACATAGGAGAAAACGACACGCGGAGGTGTCTAGACCAAAGTTAGAAGAGTTTAAAGCAAACATTGCTGATAGGAATAAGACTGTAGACGATTTCATTGCAAAACTAGGTGTGAGTAATACTAGACAAAAACGCGGTACCCTACCAGCAGTTTTTGTCGAAACAGCCGTCTTTGTTGACAGAGATCTATACAAACACATGACTGTCAACTTTCCAAAAGACACAGAAAGAGAATTAGTGAGATTTGTACTAGCTATGATAAATGCTGTGCAGCTAATCTACTATGACCCATCTTTAGGACGTCCTGTAAACTTTATTTTGAAAAGACTGGAGATATTACACGAAGACCCTGCGAATTTGAAACGGCCGCATGATATAGACCGGTTTTTGAGTAATTTCTGTACTTGGCAACGGCTTGAAAACCCTCCAGGAGATAATGATCCTCTGCATTGGGACCACGCGTTGATATTGACTGGATTAGATTTGTATGTCGTCAATAAGAACGGAAAAGTCAGCAGTCAGGTGGTCGGTAAGTCATTTGATTATTTTGATTCCTGAAACACGCATACTTTTTACGCCCAGTCTATCGTACCCACTTAAAACCGTATTATCATTTAACAAAAAATAATCCGAATAATCAATAACATAAATGAAAGAACAAAAAATAACTAACTAGACTGAAATAACGTAAAAGCGGAAGTTATGAACTTGAACGAAATGCTTAAGTGCCGTGATATTTACACATCAAACACTTTAAATTACGTATCGTTCACTTCACATGACTAAAACTCGTAAAGAATTATTTATTAATTTACACCTAACATAACGTTTTTCTTCAATACTCTTTAATTATGGTTATGGTTACAAGAACGATATAACGATTTATTACATAAGCGTTTTTCATTGAAACGCTTTCGTCGGATTATCTTGTTAATGGTTATTTAATGCGTTCCTCTTAACGATAATGACCACCGGCATCAATGCCTATCGAATCGTTAAGTAACTATTGCAACTTCTTTGTTGCTGTTACAGTCAATTTGCAGTGCTTTAGAAATGGTAGACAAAAAGTTGTAGGCATTTCAACATTCGGTTTCATAGCGTCTGATATTTTGATCTGACTTATTTACTTCATATTTTATCATAATATTATATTATTCTATAAAATAAGAGCACTGAAAAGCGAAAGAAATGCCATATAAATAAAACATGATCATAACTATTTGTTTTAGGTTTAGCCCCAGTTGCCGGAATGTGTACTGTAACAAGCAGTTGCACCGTGAATGAAGGAAGACATTTTGAAAGCGTTTACGTAGTGGCACACGAAATCGGTCACAAGTAAGTATCACAAGATTGAAACAAAAAAATATCCTTGCTAAATCAAATCCATGATAATAAACGCGAAGTTTTATAGACGAAGCGATGATTGTTATCTAATTTTTTCACGCAATAACCGTCAATCGAACTTTAAGCTCAAATTCATGTATAAAAACTTTCAAGCAATACATTTGATAAATTTCCTCTCAGATTCAGACCAAGTAAATTATAAACATAATGTTACTGAATATTTCAGCCTAGGTATGCGTCACGATGGACCACAAGCCTTCAACGGCTGCGACCCCAGCGCTTACATCATGAGCCCAACTCTCGGGAGCGGCAAGATCACCTGGTCGCAATGCAGCAAGAACTATCTGCAAAAGTTTTTAGAGTAAGGACACCAATATTCGTTTTGCAGGGTAGATTGAAGAGCTATTCTTCATAGCTCTGTCCTATTTTTCTCTATGGGTAAGTAATCAGAAATGAATAGATACATATTTAATGAGAGTCACTAAGTTGAGTAACCCCGTAGTAAGCTGGCAATTGGTAGTTCCAACTAGCCTAACGTCTTCTGAAAAGATAATGATGAATTCAAACTGTTCTAAATAGATGTAACTTTATAGAACCATACAATCGAGATGTCTCCTTGACCATGGGAACTCTGCAGGCCAGTTGGACCACAGCGCAGAAGGAATTTTACCAGGGGAAAGATTCGACGCTGATCAACAATGTAAGTAAAATAAATAAAATAATATATATAAGTTATATATTGCTCAAGCAACTCTCATCTCAACAAATGCTAAACGAACAGCTTGTAAAAACCTACAACAAATTAACTTTATGAAATCTTATTGCCTTTCCAGGCATGTTAAAATACGGGCGAGGCAGTCGGCACTCCGCCGGCCAGAGACTAGAAGACGTATGCAGAGACCTGCACTGCCAGAGAGAACGGTACACCTGGACTTCACATCCAGCTCTGGAAGGCACCAAGTGTGGTGAAGACATGGTAAATATGTGTATAAACCTAACTTGATTTTTTTTATTAACCCCTGACACTTTTTAGTTCGCTCATGTTGTGTAACATTGAATAGACTATTTTATTGCATTTGATACGCATATTATTCGAAAACATTCAGCCCTTCTTCCCAACTTTCAATTATAATTTGTAGTTCGAACAGAATGTAATGAAAATTTTCTCACAAAAATAAAAATGTGTGTATTTTCCCGAGACTCCTCAGCAGTTTAGGTCGGTACAACTATTGAAAATGACTATACTTATACAAAAAATGTACAAAATGTTTATTTCGTTAACCTTATGTACATAAAATTGTTACAGTGGTTGGATGCCTCCTTTTAAGTACGAAGTACCTGTATTAGGAGGCAACGCTCTTCCTTATCATACATTATATTATTTTGATAACATTTTACATGAAATTTCTGTGGGTAGAAAAATATAACTAAACTAAATTATAACAAAATTTTGAGGGTAGAAAATAATTTTGAAATTCTAAATTTCGACGAGGTATTACAAATCATCAAAGGCATAATAGAACTTTTCCAATAAACTGTCGTTATAAATAAGAGTTTTTTATTTGATATTTGTGCAGTACTGCCGCGGCGGAGAATGCGTAGAACGGACCGGTACCGGTGGGGCGGCTGTGGAGGGCCGTAACGTCGGCGGGTCGTGGACGCGCTGGGGCCCGTGGGCCGAGTGCGCCTCCGCCTGCCTGCTCGACGACACGCTGGCCCCCGCGGCCACGGGCGTCGCCGTCGCCAACAGGAGGTGCACTAGGGCACGGTGAGTGAACCGGTCTTCTCCTTCCTCGGTCACTCACTGCTGAGAATCGCGACCACGTACAATCAGCCCCCACTGTGTACGGTCATACGCAGAGAGCACGGTGCAAGCTGTCTTCACCGGCCTGTTTGATGGTGTCGGACCATCTCGTAGGAGCCCTGCCCTGTGCACGTTTTCCTTCCACCTTTCCCATAATGATCTGCTTCTCCAGACAATGCCTAGAAGACTGCATAATGTGTCCGAAGAAGCTAAGTGCTCTTTGGCATGTTGTAGAGAACCGTGTGGTGATTTTGAGCTCTTCTAGGATCGTATCATTGGTTCTCATGGCCGTCCATGGTATACGCAGCAGTTTACGCCAGCACCACATTTCAAAGGACTCTTGAACCGGTAGATAAAACGTTTTGACTGCCATCACTAACCCACCTGGTAACCATGGCAATTACCTTAACAGAATCCCTCTAGAACCTTAAGAGTTTTATAACATGGATGTGCCAAATAATGTCGTAATATCGGTTGTTATGATCACGATACATAATTCAATAAAGTCGTAAAATTACGTCACAATATAAAATAAATTGTTTCAGAAACAGCAACAGCAATCATTGCTCTGGTCACGACAAAAAATACCAATCATGTCACGCACAGCAGGTAAGTCTTTTTGATACCATACGCCCTATTGTGCCATATTAAATGTAAAAGCTTACTCACATTATGACCTTCTAGTGCAACAATGTCCCTCGAATGACAGTCCGGGAGTTTGCCGATGAAATATGCTCAAGAGCTCGCGACGTGGACCCCGACCTCATTGGTACTGGTCTGCAAAGGATTGACTCTGATGGTAAGATTATTTTAATTAAAATATATTTATAAATATTGCGGGACAGCAACACATCAACCTCGCGATATGTTAAGCTAGGTGTTACGGGTGCTAGATTAATTACGTATGTACAGATTTTAATTTATGAATGTGAGAGCAATCACTTATACGAGTAGATCACTACATACATATACTTTTCATTACCTGCATAAAAACTCGCTTACTTCCCAATTGTCTAGTTATTATCTAGTCGCTTATAATGTGCATTATCACCCCTATTAACGTTCTTTCTCTCTTGACTAAAGAGATTTGGCATTCAACCGAAACCGGTGTCATTATAGAAATTTAGGCTAGTTTTAAGATAGTAAATAAAGGCTTTATTTATTTATTCAGACGTGAGCAGCGCGTGCGCAGTGTGGTGCGACACGCGCGGAGGCGGGTACAAGTCGCGCGGGTGGACGCTGCCCGACGGCACGGCCTGTTCCAACGTGTCTCCGATGTTCTGCATCTCTGGAGTTTGTCAGGTAAGAAGGTTGTTCTGTAGGTTCCTATTTGGAACTGGCTCAATCCAGGAAGATGACGTCATCTTCGTCACAAGCCATCTGTTCGGGATGTTTTCCAACTTTAGAGCCCCATTTACGAATGACAGCGCTAACTTATAAATAGATAAAAACTTATTCGTATTTCATTTTTTACGCAATCTTAAAAGTTACGTTGATCTCTATAATCTACATTGATTTGATCTGTAGTATTGGTACTATATCGTTTCTTATACTCTGTATAAATATTTCAGAAATTTACCTGCTCAAATACCCCCGACTCAGAGTTTTCCCTAAAGCCCTCTGACTGCGAATGGGAAGCGCTACAATTACAAACCGCAACACCGCACTCTACTTCGTAAGTTTACGCTTTTTAATTCTCATAGAAGGTTTGCAGAGACGTCAATCAGCATCAGAATATTTTGCGATTGATTTTCCCCACCCTTATCATTGTAACAACCCATATTACGTACCACAACTGGACACGGGTCTCCCTAATTAAATCCTTGGCCATAACTAGCCCAAATCCATCAGTTTTGTTCACGATGTTATTAAGAATATAATGTTAGAAGTAGATGTATGATGGACCTGAATTCCAGAACAAAATCATCATGGCGTCGTGCAGTAGGTTCACAGTGGAAGCCGACCAGCGGGTGTCACTACCACTGCATCACGCCCGGCGTCGGCGTTAGGCTCGTGCGGTCCTCCTCCAAGTCTCTCACCTCCATACAACTGTGCCACCCAGACTCTTCTAGACACGACCTGGTACGAATAGTCGAGGATATTGTGGAATATTCCAGAACAAATCATCATGGCGTCGTGCAGTAGGTTCTCAGTGGAAGCCGACCAGCGGGTGCCACTACCACTGCATCACGCCGGGCGTCGGCGTCAGGCTCGTGCGGTCCTCCTCCAAGTCTCTCACCTCCATACAACTGTGCCACCCAGACTCTTCTAGACACGACCTGGTAAGAATAGTCGAGAATATTGTGGAATATTCCAGAACAAATCATCATGGCGTCGGGTAGTAGGTTCCCAGTGGAAGCCGACCAGCGGGTGCCACTACCACTGCATCACGCCCGGCGTCGGCGTCAGGCTCGTGCACTCCTCCTCCAAGTCTCTCACCTCCATACAACTGTGCCACCCAGACTCTTCTAGACACGACCTGGTAAGAATCGTCGAGAATATTGCGGAATATTCCAGAACAAATCATCATGGCGTCGGGTAGTAGGTTCCCAGTGGAAGCCGACCAGCGGGTGCCACTACCACTGCATCACGCCCGGCGTCGGCGTCAGGCTCGTGCACTCCTCCTCCAAGTCTCTCACCTCCATACAACTGTGCCACCCAGACTCTTCTAGACACGACCTGGTAAGAATAGTCGAGAATATTGTGGAATATTCCAGAACAAATCATCATGGCGTCGGGTAGTAGGTTCCCAGTGGAAGCCGACCAGCGGGTGCCACTACCACTGCATCACGCCCGGCGTCGGCGTCAGGCTCGTGCACTCCTCCTCCAAGTCTCTCACCTCCATACAACTGTGCCACCCAGACTCTTCTAGACACGACCTGGTAAGAATCGTCGAGAATATTGCGGAATATTCCAGAACAAATCATGGCGTCGGGCAGTAGCGGAAGGCTGGTGAATTGTTGACTCATTAACTTGTATTAATTAAGCCAAATATAAAAAAATAAATTTATTTACCTCAGTCAATCACTTACCAACTTTTTTAGATTATATAGCTGGGTATGGCTGGCGTAAGCCAAGGTTAAGGTGGTAAAACCGAAAATGTATGAGATCAGTGTTCAATAGGTGACGGTAATACATACTATTATATAGAATCCCTTATGATTAAAAACAGACCGATAGTTCACTACCTACACACATATTCTCTTTACCAGGGATGTACACAAAGAAAGACTCCGTACCAATTCGCGACCATGGTCTGCAGTAAATACAAGGAGCGAGTGAGAAGACTGTCTGGATTGGGCATGCAGATATCGCCTGTGTTAGGTAAGTTAAGTCAATATGCATCTTGATAATAAAGTCTACGATATTTAAAGTTGTCAAGCTCTATCTTCTGAAAACAACTTCCACCTTCTTGAGGACAAAATATTCAAATGTATTAAAATTTTGATGAATCGGTTATTTTTCTTGAAAAAAACATTTTGCCGATAATGGTATATCGCCTAGACTTCCTGCTGAAATGTTTTGCGGAACATTATGACTAGGAATGTGGTCTGTTACTGCCTCGGCGTCTGGAGCCCATTTGACAGGGTGTCATTATCTTTCAGGGTTTCAATTCAACAGTAAACATGAACAGACATCACGACTTACAATAATCACATACCCATACTTAAGAAATGAATCAAATCTTCTAGCTCAATTGTTTGATTGCAAAGTGTCAAAAAAAATAGAAACTGGTGTGACTTGTTATTACTTTTCAGAGGACCCAGACCGCCCTTGCCGAATCGCTTGCCAAGACGAGAGAGTCCCACATCGGTTCTATCTAGTAAATGGACAAGAAGGCTGGTTTCCCCTCGGCACGTCTTGTGGCAAGAAAAATTCGTCGTATTGCGTTAGCGGAAAGTGTCTAGTAAGTGTAGTTAGAGTATTATTATTCATGTAGTTACACGATTCTCAACGTAATTGTATGTTTTATAGTGTTTTAATAGCTATTTGACCGAGGACATTCTTAAGACTATTTATTATATTTAAAATAGGTATAGGCCGGTCAATTTAGACATAAAAATGAGGGTGAAGTTACATAAAGTCCCAACAAGCTGAATTTCTGTGAAATTGTTCAAAACATAATTATAAACAATGTCTAAAAGTTCCCCATCATTCCCCATTAAGGAAAAAAAGTTATTCAAGGTCAAAGGTAAAAATAATGAGATTTTCGCGATTTTCAGCAAAACGGTAAGTTTTATCATGAGAGTACCTGAGAACAAATTGTAGATCATAAAATTATCTATAAAAATGTATCAATACTTTTTTCTTACAAGCCACCGTTTCTGAGATATAACGATTCAAAAAGTTATAAAAGTTGGCATGCACAAATTGTCAAGACCGGTCGTGCTCTAATATTGAATCACAAACAATGGAGGATTCGTTTCGTTCCGACAAAGTATCATGCGATACATCGCTATTGACGCAATTTAATAACTTTTTGAACATTTCATTTCATTTTGAAAACAATTTTAATAACTTTTTGAATCGTTATATCCCAGAAACGGTGGCTTGTAAGAAAAAAGTATTAATACATTTTTATAGATAATTTTATGATCTACAATTAGTTCTCAGGTACTTTTATAATAAAACTTACCGTTTTGATTAAAATCGCGAAAATCTCATTTATTTTACCTTTGACCTTGAATAACTTTTTTTCCTTAATTGGGAATGATGGGGAACTTCTAGACATTGTTTATAATTATGTTTTGAACAATTTCACAGAAATTCAGCTTGTTGGGACTTTCTGTAACTCAGAATGTCTAAATTGACCGGACTATATAGTAATTATTGTCTTATTCCAGGAATTCGGTCCCGACAACACACCACTATCAGAGACAGTGTTCACTCTCCCGTTACTGGGCCGAATCAGTGCCCGCTCATCACGTCATCGACGTAGTTTACGTACTACGTCACGTACACGTAGTTCTACGACTAAACGTAGCGAGAGAAGTCTACGGAGGGATTCCGCGCCGGTCAAAGCGACGCTACACCCTCACACGCTTAATGAGATTATTGCAGAGCTTAATTTAACTCGTGAGTTTATTTTACAGATTACATTTACTTTAAGGTTTAAAAAAAAAATTGTGAATCTTCGTCCTGGCAAATATACCTACTTCACAGACAAAATCACTGGTCATAGAGATTTAAAAAATTCTGGATTGTAGATATTGTGATATTGGTACAAATTACAGCAAAGTAAACTGATGTTTTTTAATTTTTGTTAATTAGGATAATATACAGTATTCCTTCTAAAAGATATGACTTAACAATATGTTACTTATAAAAACGCATGGTTATAAGTTAATTTGGATTAAATTGAACGCGTTCATTCCAAAAACGAATGTATAAATCATTTATTTCTAGATTCCACTAACGATCACGTCACATACTACGACACAATACCGGAGCGGATTGAAGTGGATTTCAACAACCCCATACACATTGCCCCAGATGAAACCTTCATGAAGAAACCTCCTAGACCTACGTGGGATTGAAACGTAGATAACAGTAGTTCATGGTAGTAGGTTTATAAATAACCCATAGGTACATAGATACATACCCATAATTTTCTAAGCTGAGAAAAACCCTTTTTTGGTGTGCCAAAAAAGGGTTTTTCTCAGCTTAGAAAATTATGGGTATGTATCTATGCACCAGCACAGATACCATCCTTCACATGGTTCCAATACCTACGTATAGTAAAACCATTCTAAAAATGAACTCCCCTCCACAAAACCGTGATGATTTCAACGTGTGAGAGGAAATACAGAAAAACAGAATACACAGAAAAAAAAAAATACAGAATTCGGTGGAGGGGCGTTCATTTTAGAAATGGTTTTACTATACTTTTGTTATTTTGTTTTTTTTTTATTATCTTTCATCTATAATTTTTTTTGTGTTTGTAGTTATGATTGTGTATGTGTATCTATGCATTTATGTGTGTGCAAAATTAATCTATTTTCTTTCTTTCCATCTTATAATGTTCTGACTTATGATCTGAGCGATCAATTGCCGATATTTTCTTTACTGTCTCGTTCGTCTTATTTCAATTTCAAACATTTGAGTTCATATTTGATATCAAAAGTAATTTTTAAACCAAAAATATAAGTCTACTATGATATAAGAGTACCAAGTCGAAAATAATCTCAGAACCACTCTTTAAGTTTTCAAGTCATCGCGGCATTAAGAGCCTTGTGACTTTACGAAGTTTTGCGAAATTGGATATTTTATGCACCACGTGACCGGCGCGTCACGCGAATTCTATGAAAAATACTAAATGATCTTGATACTTCGTCGATCTAAAACATACAAATATACTAATAATTATTTTAGATCTGTAGAAAATGGCATCGAATAAATTCCATTTTATTGAGTGGATTTTTTTTCAGTTTCATTCCGAAATAATTATTATATTAATGTTTTTATTTAATTGATAGGTGTTTAATATATTTTCCTAAATTCAAAATGGTGGATATTTTTATTTCAATATTTGAATCAATTATGTTTTATCTTAATAATATCAATATTTATTTTAAATCTGATTGATTATTTGAAATCAATTAAGTAGGTACATAATTTTAAATTAAAACATTCATGATTAATAATTATATATATAAGAATAAAACTGAAAATAGTCTTATTGAAGTTAAATGTCCTCATTCATCTCATCTTATGGGCTCATTTTTAAACCGATTCTTCTGAAATTTGGTGTGTAGGTTTGTAATTAAATGTTTTTTTTTTGTCGAATGTTGGGACTTTATGTAAGTTCGAAAGTCTAAATTGAACGTACTAAATACAAATTCTAATTATAACAAAACAAATAAATTATATTACCTATATTTAAGTTGCTTGTTTTGTTAGATGGTATATTTGTGTTTGAATAAATAAAAGTTTCGTTAATGAAGGTTTTAATTATGTTTAGGTATTATTTTTGTAGTTTCGAACTTTATATTTATTTTTATATTTATTGGTATCCATTTATCTACATATGTCATACACAGATGTAGAATATCCATTTATCTACATATGTCATCTTGAATAATTCCCATTATATTTTTATTTTGATAAACTATTTATTTTTATTTTATTACGAACTTATTTAAAATATTTAATTTTTATATTAAAAAAAAACAACCCGCACTTGGCCAGCGTGGTGAATTAAGGCCTAATCTATCTCGTCAAGAGAGAAGTCCCTATCCCAGCAGTGCGAACGTGAATAGGGGTGTTATTTTATATACAGGGCGTTCCAAAATTATGGGCCATGAAGGGGAAGTACCATATATATCGTTGATAGTGAATTTTGCTCAAAGAAGACTTCATTTTATTTTAAAAAGTAAGTAATTTAATTAATTAATTTACAAAAAAAATGTTTCATGTTTTTTATTTGATTAAAATAATTAATTTCACGTTGTTCCTTTCTTTTAAAATACTATGTTACTTAAGCAGAGTTATTATTTTTTAGCTATTCTTTCGATTGGTATCATAAAAATAGAGTTTTTTTTTCTACATGTAAGTCGGTTCGATTCCCAGACAAAGCAAGTAATTTTTAGAAAATCTATGAATCCAGAATTACTTACTTTTAAAAATAAAATGAAGTCTTCTTTGAGCAAAATTCACTATCTACGATATTTAAGGTACTTCCCCTCCATGGCCCGTAACTTTGGAACGCCCTGTATTTATTAGAAAGGTACAATTATTTAATGTTTACAATAAATAATATATTTATTAGAAAGGTACATTATTTATTGTTTACATATTGGATACTCGGTAAAAATAAGAACAAAAAATTACGGAATATTTTCTTTGTAATAAATATTATGGAAATCTATACTACAATTATCAAGCTGAGGAGATTGCTTGTTTATTTGTTTGAACGTGCTACTCAGGAACCGCGGGTCCGATTTAAAATATGATTTCAGTATTGGATAGTAAAATGATCGAAAAAGGCTATAAAACATAAACTAGTAAATAACGTAAAAACGCAAGCGCAGCTGTCGGCGGGTCGGCAAGTTAGTCATAATCTAAAAAAATCATAGGCATAATTACATTTAGTCGTTGGACGGTTTCACCAAAAAAAGTTGCCTTGTTGTTTTTTAATTAGGATAGATAACTTTAGATATGCAATCCACATCCTACAGCATAACCTCCAAATAAATAAGGTAAAACAAGATGACAATGATGTGGTACAATTCTTAGGCCAGCAACATTTGGTACAATTCTTAGGCCAGCAACAACAATAATTGACCGTTATCAATAAAAATAACAATTGATCGTTATCAACGGATCAACTTATGTCGGTCGTAGTATCGCAATAACACATACACGCACACTAACAGCGTTTTTACAGCAATTGACAGTCCCACACACTGACATTTTACGAAATATTTCTATATTTTATTCAAGAACAACCGACATAGGTCCGACCTCGACAAGCGCTCGCGCGGTACTAAATGGAAAAAGCCGGCTGAATGAAAAAACTACTAAATTATGGTAGTTTTATTTTATTCATAAAAAATTACCAAAACCGTTCTACAAATTAAAATTAATATCATAGTTTAAGCAAATGTTGATAAATATTTTGATATAAATATGACGTCCCATTGATTTAGAACTTCGGAGTTATTGAGGTTTGTTTCGAAGCATTTTCGGTCGATATTAAATTCGGTATATCTTTAGAATAAAAGCATTTAACGAAAATGTACTCTACTCTAAATGAAGAATAGGATATACGTAACATAATAAAAAATAGTTTTATCGCCCATATTCATTAGAATCTACAAATTAGAGCTGAGAAAACAGGTCTTCGATCGTTTTTTACGAAACATGTATCCGGAGAATGATTATTACTCAATATATAAACAAGTTATCTAAAATGTTTCTTACTACTTTTGTAGAGGAGAAAACGAACTATTATAAAGATGTAATTGTAATATCAAACAACTAACGCAAACCATAGAATTAGGACGAGAAAACCGAACAATTTCGCGATTTCACGTAATAGGCCTCTTAATAAAATATAATTTTTGTCCAAAATATAATTTATATAAATAGTAGTTTACTCAATTTTATAATTCAGCATACTTTATGTACAAAGATTTCAATTTTAAGTCGTTTTATGTTACAATTTACTGCCAAAAGACTATTGAAAGGCACAAACGAAATGTAAGATTAATTATAGTTAGTCCTAATAAAAATGGCCAGGAGTCTTTTTGTAAATAATATAAATAGATTTAAGTTAAATAAGATTGCAGACTGCAATGTTGTGATTTAGTATTTATTTAGTGAATTTTATACCAATGTTATCGTTAGGTAAGTTGTAAAATAAAATAATATTTTTATACAACAATGTATTTTCAATCACACATTCAAGGCACTATTTCAATATTTGCACATAATTATAATCGAATAAAAATTAAGTGTATTTCAAAATTGTTGTAATAAAAATACACTAGACAATATCTTTGAGTAATTTCAAGGCATAATTGAGGTAATTAGTTTTAACCTTATTTAGGATGGCCGTGTATTTTTGATGGCTGCTAGAAATCTCGCGGGGTCTGTCAGGAACCATTGCCAGATTTTCCTTGCATTCCGTTTATCGCCATTCTGAAAATATACAAATAAATATTACTATTTGAAATATTTACACAAAAGAAAATAAACAAATCGATTAGGTAACACTTTTACTAGAGCACACAGAAAAAGTTGGTGACTTGAGTATGTATTCTATATGAGAACGGCCACGGCTCTGTCCCAGCAGTTCTGCTTTGTGCAACAGTAGATGTATTGATAGATCTCTGAGGCACAGCAGGTGAAGGTCTGCATGTGATGCAAAAGGGGTTCGATTCCCGCATCGGAACTAAAATTTGTACGATCTGCAGATATTTATTCCAAGTGTCTGGGCGTTGTATATATCTATAATAAAAAATATCTATCTATGTTTGTATATTATATTAAGTATATCAGCAATCTAGCACCCGTAACACAAGCTTAGAGCTTACCACGGGGCTAGATGTTGCTGTGAATTGTCCGGCAATTTTATTTTTATTTAAGTATTTATTTTACATAAAACAATGTATAATTATTATTCAACGCTGTTACAAAATTTAGATATAATGATAATCCTGTATCACGAAGGGCGACAACGAGTCGACAGAAGCAATCGACACAGTAATTGACGACATTTTTGCTGTGTGTATTGTCCGGCAATATTTATTCAGTATGTTTACCTTGACAGTGGTGAAGAGTGAGCTAGCGTGCATAGTTCTCGCCTCGACGGCGCCCATCTCGTGTGTGAGCGCGTGGTGCAGCGCGCCCGCCGCCCGGTCCCAGCAGGCGGGCTGACGAGTGCAGCCAGAGTAGATCTGCTTTGTTAGAGGGGCGGATGCGTTTCTCCTGAAAAAATAGGTTTCAGTTCAGTTTCAATTTATTAGTCCAATGAAATAAATTGTATTTGATTGGACATTTGGTACATTTGGATAGGATAGGATTTGGGTTTAATATTAGTGAACACCTTGACCGCAAAAGACCGGGACACTTGGAGAGACATGGGGGATGCTTTTGACCTACAATGGGCTAATAAAAAAATTAATAAGGGTGTAAGTTCCAACGAGTGTATATTTCAGGCTAGCTACTGAAGCGATTTTTCTTTGTTGTTCGGTCAAATTCAAAATATTGATTTCTATAGAAACATTTTATAATGAACACGACAAAAAAGCTTACAATAAAATAAATCATTTATAACTCGCCTATGTAAATGATGATTCTGAAATAATTTAAATTCAATTTCTGGTTGTTATTTTTTTTTCCTTATCGTTAATTGAATAACTGTGATACTTACAACTCAACCAAGGACATTTCCCTCTTCTTCATCCTCTCATCAGCACTTTTCTCAAGCTCTTTCACATTCACTTTCATATCATCGTACAGTTTCATGAAGACCGTCTCATCGGCAGGGGGCGCTTCGATCGCGTGGAACAAAACTGTCAGTAACGCGTTATTAGACTGCAGTCTCTCTTCGCATGCTTCTTGTTCGGCGCAGATTTCAGTCATGGATTGCTAGAAAATAAACAAATAATGGTTTAAATATTTTTGCAATTTTCTTCTTCTAAAAGGTTATTTGTGCCTAGAAATATCAAAGAGGCGATAAGACTCGGACTCCGCCAGAATTCCAATAGAGATAGTGGAAACTGTGTGAAGCCTATGTATATTGTGAGTTCGGTGGCGGTCGTGGTCCGTATCCTTTCAGTTTTGCTCCTGAAGAGGTCCCTATGTTCTGGGACGAAACAATTGACAAAATCCAACGTAAAAAGGTAGGTAGGTATGTGGATTTCGTTCATCCCAATACGAATGAACCTGCAGACTACCATGATGATTCATTTTATAATAACGGGAAAAACTCACGTATTTACAAACGAGTTAAAACTCTCGACGTCTCGACCCCAACAAGAGCAGTCTTTTTCAGGAGGCTCAGCGGGCGAAGTTCTGCCTGCGACGCAGGAGGTTGCGGGTTCGATTCTCGCCTCGGAACAAAACTTGTACGATCTGCAGAGATCTGTTCCGAGTGTCTGGGTTTTGGAGAATTTCGTCAAATTTCACCCGAGGGAAGTCGGGTTATTTCATCTAGATATTATAAAAAAAACGATCTTTGTATGTATATTATATTAAGTATATGTATCAGAAATCTAGCACCCGTGCAAGCTTCGAGCTTACCACGGGGCTAGATTTCGCTGTGTAAATTGTCCAACATTATTTATTTATTTTATTATTTATTAATCATAAAAAATAGTATGAATATAGGATGACTCACGATCCTGCTGCTGACAGCGTTGCTCTCTGCAGCGACGTAGTGCGCGAGCTGCGCCGCGAACTGCAGGAAGTCCTCCGTGGTCTGCAGCTCGTGTCGCAGACAGGCGTGCAGCAGACGGTCCAGCGAACAGGCGCGCTGCCACACGTCGCACAGCACGGTTAGCGAGCTTAGCATTTGTCTGTAACATATACATTAACTGATATAATTATATTTATTTAGGACAGAGGACGACCTCTGTGGCACAGTGGGCGAAGGTCCACCTGCAAGAGTATGCGGCTCGTAACAACAATTTGTATGATCTGCAAATATTTGTTCCGGGTGTCTGGGTGTTATATATGTATAATAAAAAAAATATCTATCTATGTTTGTATATTCTATTAAGTATATCAGAAATCTAGCACCCGTAACACAAGCTTCGAGCTTACCATGGGGCTAGATGTTGCTGTGTGAATTGTCCAGTAATATTTATTTTTATTTTATTATTTATAGTGATTGACTATTATTTATGTTTTCTAAATTACAAGATCACAATGTACCCAAGGTTACAATTGATCTTGTAATTTTTCCTATACCGATTTCTAATAATTTAACTGATATTCTTATATATCTATCCTAATATTATAAATCTGAAGAGTTAGTTTGTTTGAACGCGCTAATCAGAAACCGCAGGGCCGATTTGAAAAATTATTTCAGTGTTGGATAGTACCTTACATCTATCGAGGAAGTCTATAGGCTATAAAATATATTGCAAACTATATTTACTTACTAACTTAGAAAACACTCTTGTGTAGCTGCGGTTAAACGGCCCGCTATAACCAGAGCCGACCGCATCAAGCAACTTGTGTTTTTGAAAGTATATATCAGAGGATAACGAGATGAGGTGGTACTATTTTAGGCCAGCACCACATGGTATTGAGGAAGTAATAATAGATCTTATATGCGGTCTCTATAGCTAAATATAAGCCGCGCACTTAAAGAATTGATTTATAAATGGCGTCCGCTCGCATGCGTTCTCGCTCACTCTCTATCGCTGTCTATACTTTTATCCTTGTTTTGCCAATCGTACCATACGTACCCGCCGCCATTTTCAAATCAATTTTCTATCTGCGCGGGTTATATAAAATAGTACTGACTGTCTGACGTGAGTGGCGGCGGCCGCAGCGGTGTCTACGGCGAGACTTGTTCGGGATTGCACGAGCTCTTCTACGGCGTTCTGCATCTCTTGTTCTAGAATGTTCTCCTCTTGTTCTAGAAGGTCCAGAGCGCTTTGGCTCTCCATTAGCATCGACCTGGAATGGTATGAATAATTATCAATAACACTTGCTGACTTAACAACTTGAGTGCCGACTCCGCATATTCGCGGGGTGCGGGTCGAGCACTGGGTGCCAGCTCCGCAAATTAGCGGAGTAGCAACGCTCAGTTTGTATGTAAAAAAAAATATCGGCATTCCTCAAGCCACCTTCTTAATCAGGCCGGCAGTGAAGTTGTTAAAACATCAACCAATGAGAAGTCCAGTTGTAAACAATGGTCTTTATCTATAAATTTTAGTTTGTACTTATCCCGTCTTTTACACACAGTTAGATAAGACATTATACCATGAATAAATCACGCTTTTCACTCCATAACACATAACATAAGCTGATTTTGAAAATATCATCAACATCATTTCAGCCATTGGACATCCACTGCTGGACATAAACCTCCCTTAATAATTTCCAAGTACCACGGTCAGATGCAGCTTGCATCCACCATGAACTATCAGCTTTGACCAGATCACCTATCCATCTTGTTGGTGGACGTCCGACGCTACGTTTGCCGATCCGTGGTCCCCACATAACACATTTGGACATACTATTTGTTATTTTATAGTGATTGACTCTCACTTAACTTAAGCTCACTTCAAGGACCAAGGTTACATTGTAATCTTGTAATTTTTCCCATACCATTTTCTAATAACATTAGGACATTATGCATACGTGATTTGGCTGGGATGAACATTACTGTAGTTAGACACTAGGGCGAGTTTCGCTTGCTCGCCGCTCAATGCTGCCTTCGATTCTATGTACGCGAAAGCTGCGTCTGATAACCTGGAAATATAATTTATTTATCAGCTAAGACCATGCTAAGACATATCATTATCACACAAAATAATAAACTTTACATTACGTAAATAATGAGTTTGCTAATGTCTGCTACGGTTCAATCCGCCCATAAATCCCTTAGTCGACAGCTTGATGACAGCTAATGGTAGTACTATCCTTAGGCCAGCACCACACGGCATTCAAAGATTTGCAAAAATTCTCTATCAAAACTAAGAAAAAAACTATAAGAAGTTTTGATTTTGCCTTTCTACATTTCTCTGTGGTACCTTTGTTCCATTTCCTTTGCCTCAATCAAGGTAGCCCGGAGCTCTTCATCAGTAATATCATTCTGCTTGTTCAGGAGATTCTTGGACACAAACAGCTCCGAGTGTGAATGGAAGAGGTTCTGTGACTGCCTGTACGAGTCTAGTGGTGCAAATGTGAAGAATCTGCTTGACATATCCTGGAATAACAGAACAATAATACAATATACTACTGGCTATAATAATTAAACCCAAATGGAATAATAAATAAAGAGGCTTAATAGATTTTGGATTAATGATTATATTATTATTTTTTATGTGCTCTCTTTCCATCCGAAGGTTGCCTGGAAGAGGTCACTCTTTAGCAATAAGGCCACCCATTGTACTTTTCTTTTGTTGTATTTTTTATTTTTGTTTGTTTGTTTTGGTGTACTATAAATGTTTTTGTATTTGTATAAAATAAGATATAAAGATTATTAAGGTCTTAAAAGTTACAACGTAATAATTCATACCTTATCATTTTTACAGTTGGTATAGACCTCTAAATTCTCAGCAATCACGTCAATGACCTCATCCGTATTAGTTTCCAACTCCTGTGCCAGAGCAGTGCACTCATCAGCAGCCGCACTCTCTTCTTCAAAGCTCCGGTGATGAGCTGCACTCAGCCGAGTCAACTCTTGTGTCAGCCCATCTTTGAGTAAACTGTCAATGTTACAAGGTTTAAATAAATGAATATGTAACATACTCACATCCTGTGTCTGTGTCACATCTTTTTAGAAGTTAAGAGATGCTCCTGTCATACTTCATACTGTACTAACTTACTGCAATTGCAATCACACTTGGAAACTTATTTTACAAATTCCCAAATTCCCTTAGACATTTACACTGTTATTATTAAGACATGTACCCAATTTTGTCCACTTTCTAAAGCTAATCGTAATAATTAATAATTTATGATATTAATTTTAATAACTTACTCATTTTCCTTTTGTAAATCCTTTACCATATCTTCCTGTTTTTCAAGAAGCATTAATCTCTCTTTCAGTGCTTCAATTTCAAATTCAACATCTTCTCTGCCATCCTGGTCTCCTGGTAGACAAATCCCTGGGTAGTCATTTTGGATAGATGCTATAGAAGCTTCTAGTTCTTCTGAAGATAGGAGGCTGTCTCTCTTTTCTAGTTCGATGAACCTACAATCAATATTAAAGTTGAGTATGCAATTAATAGGTAGGTAAGTAATTTTTGGGGTTTTATATACCGATTATAATAATTAAAATCAATGGATTGGATACTAATAATTGGCCACTGCAGCACTGGTTAGATAATCTTGTTACTATCAAGCAATATTATACCTACATGTAAGTTTTTCTAAAATTGTAAAAAAAAAAACTTAAATTATTAGTAAAGGGAATTATTTGATTGACTCACGTGATTTTGAAGTTCTTATCACTTTAGAATAATTTTACTTATAACGATTTGTTATGAGACTAAATTACACCCATAAAAACTCGGAGCAAACCCAAATCAGACCAGTCGTAAAAAATATATATTTTCATGAATCAATGTTAATAGATAGGGTAGTAGAAGGGAAGGTACTTACCTATTCTAAGTTATAAATGTCGAATTCCTAAATTAAGGAACAAGTAGGTATTGTAACTTAGGTATTTACTAACCTGTATTCTTCCCGGGCGGTAAGAGCATTGTGATGGTCCAGATTCTTATACATCCACCTCATAACACCCGCGTAATTGGAGTCATTTAGCATCCACTCAAAGGATTTTTTATAAGTTTCCACTCCTAAATTATGAAGAAACGGCACGAACTCTTCATCACCAATCTCATTATTTACATTCATTGTTCCTACACCTACATTTACAACTTTTTAGAGTTTTAGAGTTCTTGTAAAAATGCCGTTCGTTTTTCGCTACAATTTATTTGAATTTTGTAAACAACAAAGAGAATATAATCACTACGTTGTAAACAAATAAAAAAGTCAGTGGTGCCAGCTAACACGTAGTGATTATATTCTCTTTGATACTGATTTACTCTCAGAAGGAAGAGGATTGCTAGTTTCCTTTCTCAGAGGATCTAAGTTTGTTTCCTTCTTCTGAGGATATACTTATAAAATATTACTGTGAAAAAACAAAAATACCTGAAGTGTAGATACATTTGTAAATAGTTTGTCTGTATTTGAGCGCCATTTTGGCAATCGTAATATTTACTTTTTCATTGTAGAGTGCAACATTGAATTAATTGTGTCAGTAGGACAGTGACAGTGAAGTTTGAAGAAGTTTTTTACCCCCATAGCCAGTCACGTTCGCCAAAAAATAAAGAAGAAGAAAAACTACCTACGTTTATTTCACTGTGGAGTGTTTTTTTTCTTCTTTTTTGGCGTTCAGCTGTGGAAAGTTGAAAGAGGGTATCGATGGGTCTATAGTTGATAATGCCTTTGGTTACTTACACTATTATACTCTAAGTAGAGAGGACAACATGACCAACATCCCCCTACATTAATCAAAACCTCTTAATCGATGGAAATGCGTAGGTACCTAAAGAGCATTTTCCCATCGTCAAAACAAAAGGCACCTACTTCGGAAATTACCTTCTCGGATCAATAGGTACATACCTAAACTACAGTCCTTATCGTACTTGGGCATGCAAAATGTCAAAATGTATATAAATAAAGTCCCGACTACATCATACAGGGGTGGAAAAACCCCTTTGTTCCAGGAATACTGGCTGCCATGAGTCATCGTTACGGTGGGGTAACTTTGATAATCACATTATTCACAAATTCACAAACTAACCGATGGCAATCGTTGTGCCTCGTTGCATTTTGCAACGACTTTTATGTTTTGAATGATTACTAGCGACCTGCCCTCGCTTCGCCTCGGGTGCTCTTTAATCACTCTAGACAAGACTTTAATTAAGTGGTAAGTACTTACCTACTTAAAAAACTCCCTAAAAAATCCGTTGAAATATTGAAACATACCTAGATAGGGACGGCAGCGATAGCGACATCGTTTTATACTATGTAGGTAGTGATAATGTGAAGCTTTTCCAACAATTTTTATGTTTTGTATGACTTTTCCTTATGTAAAGCCCTAAAATCTACAAATAAAGTTGGTAAATAAAGCCCTCAAAAAAAACCTCTATCACGCGGGTTTTCAGAGATCAAATTATCTGTAGGTACCTACTTAGTTAAAACTTAAAAGCAAGAACATTGCGTCCTGAATTGTGTTCAAATTAAATTTTACTCAGCCTGTTACTAGTAGTCTCTCGAAGGGTCTCACGCGGGAATCGAACTGGCTACATCCTCATTTGAGTAATGGGACATAATGGCCCTAAAACCGGTTGCTCAATATGTTATTACGACCCATATACTGAAGAGGACCGATCTTGATTTCAAGATAGAGCAAGTAGGTACTTAAATCACAACCGATGCATGGGTTGCTTCTCGATAGACTTATTTATTATGAAGAGGGATATTATGTTCTGGAATATGGGTTCAAATTGTTACCGGCAAGGTAGGATAAAACGAAATTTTGTATTTAGAATGCATTAAATTTGTACCTACCCGTTCTAAATTTTAAAGTTCTTAGGTACTTACATTGATTCCTCTGCACTCTAAGAAATTTTGATTTGAGTTAGCAAAACAAATATTTATTGAGCATAAAACATTAGGTAGGTATGTACTATAACATTACGACAATAATTATTACCTATCATGTATTACACAACCAAAATGCATAAACCCTTCGTGTACATAAGCGAATCCTTTAATACCAAACATAATAATAGCCTCTATTACAAAATGGCACAAAGTATACTAATAGTTTGTACGTACCTACTAACGCTAATGCTATGCTTGGGTACGGAATATCACGATTTCTTGCGTTGCGTTTGTTTGTGAAATAGATAAGGTAATTTGACAGATTTGCCTCAGACGTATGTTTGGTATAATACATATAATAATAGTGCCGTTATAAGAATAAATTTTTCTTTCTCTCTGGTGATATATTTTTCAACGCCTGAAATGTGAATTAATACAAAACATATGAAACTATATCATATTTATTTCCTTCAAATATAAAAATAATAAAAAAGCACTAGTTTTGAGTGAATGTAGTTTGGTTTTAGAAAATCATAATGTGACGAAACTTTCAAAGAAATAAAGCAAGCTCTCTAAATAACTACAGAATCCGTTTTTATAAACGGCGCTGCGGTTGAATTTGCTATTAAATTAACTAACAAGTCATATCGTTAATGATACACTTGTAACAAGGTCTGCTGTCCTGGTATTTCTTCATCTTGACTCTTTTCTGTTCTTCTGTCATTGTGAGTTGCGAAATTGTTACAAAGACAGAACACCTGGAAAAGATATTAAAATAAATACTTGATAATAATTTATCTATTAATTAATATTTGGGACTATAAATTTAAAACAGATTTATTTATTTAAACAGATCTTTAAGGATTACTAATAAATCAATGAAGAAAATTAACAAGACGAAATCGAAATGCAAACGTAATTTTCAAATAAAGTCGTGTTAGTTAGTTAGGTAGGTAGGTACACTATTTATAACAGAGAAAGGCTGAATTAAATAGATTTGGCTGCAAGAGTGGAGATAAAGATTAGAACCAGGAGAAGGACTTAAAATACTTTTTATAGATTTATGAGAGAAAATGTACACATAACACGGGCTAAGTCGCGGAGCGGAAAGCTAGTATTTGCATAAAAATGCATCTTCATTTCAATAAAGATATTTTTAACATTTTCAGCCTCGCGTCGACGCATAGTTCGCAGAGGAATACCATACTCACAGCGTAAAAGAAGATGCTGAACCCAAGAACACTGCCAGCCAGCACGTCCCACCAGTGGTGCACGTGGTCTCTGATGCGGCTGAGCGAGGCCACCACAGAGAGGCTGAGGATGCAGACCTGGACCACGGGCACTAGCGCCACGCTGCGCCCGTGCCAGTTGAAAGCGCGCATTTGGAGGTACCACTGGGAAATTAAACATTATGTAAGTAATTTAATATTGACTAATATGGTACCTAATAGCGATTCCAGCTTCGAAACAATAATATCTAAGTATATTCATAATTTCGTCGAGGGGTACGGTAGACTCGCTGGAAACCCTTAATATGAATAACATATAAAATTTGTCCCGGGTGATCGGATCGAACCTTATTGTATAATACAAAATATATATCTACGCTTGTAAGGAACATCAGTTTATCCAGTACCCGTAACACAAGCTTTGAGCTTACAACGGGGCTAATTATATTGGTGTATAAATTGTCCAGAAATATTTCTTTCTAAAATTTTCTTGGGTCTTCCCCGTCGTCGGTAGTTGGACTTTTGATTAAAATGATGAAATGTCTTACCACTAAAAACAATGCACAATAGACGGACAAGCTGGTATGTCCTGACGGAAAGCTTCTAGAAGAATCCATTTGAGACCACCAGCCGTAGCTCGACGTGCACTTGAAACTGTTCACGTATTCAGTCCTAGAAACACAACAAATTTACAAGTTACTAAAATATTCCAATAATAGAATAAGAATAAAAATAGAAGTCCCTATGTCCCAGCTGTGGGAGCGTAAATTAGTGTGCTTATACTTATTAAATAATATTATGCAGTTACTAAATGTTTCAATAGTGTTTCAATAGAGGCCTTGCTTTACATTTACATTATTGACTGACAGTTTAATAAAGTTCATGTCGCGCCGACAGGGAACCTGTTAAGAAGATAGATTGAATTAATTTTTTGTATATTTCATGTAGGTATCTTAAAAAGAATAAGAAAAATACCTATATATGAGAACATAGACAACTTACGTGCGCAAAACCGCGAACAAAAGCCAGTAAACGATTCAAAGTCCCTCAGTACTTACCCGTTGCAAGTAAGCAGAGTATCCGGTTTGCAGACATCAAAGAATATCGGCCTTGGTTCCCCGAAGATCCCCTTCATCAGGTCCAAGATGGCGATGTGGATGAAGAAGCCGAGGAAGTAGCTGCGGGTCAGCCAACACGCGTTCTTCAGGACTTGAAGGGTCTTCCGAGGGGTCTCTGACACCAAGTATTCAGTTATATGGAACTGGAAATAAATAAAAGTTAGTTATTTATTGCATACAGATACATTTTACAATGTAGTAGAGTTAGATTGCTTAAGGTAAGTACACGTATGTACTCTGGAAGGGCACAGCAATTGAGTTGGCAGTGGGAACGTAAATAGGGGTTATTATAAACTCCATCGTGAGTATTAACCACGGAGTTTTAACTAAGGTATTAACGTTTAACGTCAATTTTTATGGTTTCAAAATTGTGGTCTCCATTCGAGAACTTTTCGGCCCCATGAGCCATATGTTTGGCTAAATGGCTATATCGGTGACTTGCGTTCTTCTACGTATCTCCTCATTTCTAATTCGATCCGTAGAGAAACACCGAGATTAGCCCTCAAGATCGGTAGGTACTTACAACAATTAGTGGCAGAATGAATAGTACAGCAAAGAGCATGCCTCCCGTAACCGTCTCTCCTTTGAAGGGAAACGAGAGTTTGGGGTCCTTGCAGTGAAAGCCAGCCTTGTTAACGGGGATGTGTCCAAACTCAAATATAAGAACAGGAATCAGAACTGAAAACAAAAAAAACAAGTGTCTTGCATGTTTTAATCCAAACCTAAATTATAAGTAACTTTTTTCAATAAAAAATAAAACAAACAAAAAATTACAAAATATCGCATCTGGCTAGCGCAGCGAGTTGAAATAATGCCTAATCTCTCTCGTCAAGGGAGAAGTCCCTGTGTCTTAGGTGTGGGAACGAAAATAGGGGTTTATGCTTTATTTTTTCGAATACAATATTTCAATTAAATCACCACGCGGAAAAGAAATCTACAATCTAGATGTCGGGTGTCTATTCTACCTAATCTTTTCTGGGGCCCGAATGCCACCGGGTTACAAATGGTTATTGCCAATGTTTTGTAACCATTATCCAATTTATTTGGCAACCGCCACGTCCGGGCAAGTTCAAAGTCAATGTCAAAATAATTTCAATGTTATGGAGATGAATTTGAGGATGTGCGTAGGAACATTACGCCAAGTGGATCATTGCGCTGTCCCTCTTTGATGAGGCGATAATTTCTTTGATTTATTGCTGTTGTAGTTTGTAATGCAGCTGTTAGAATGGGGGATAAGCTAGCTAGCTTTGCACCTCTGAAAATTAAATCTTCTTTCTCTTCTTGAATTTATATTTGATTTAAACGCGAAGGCAAACATCGGAGGAATGTTTCGACATGTCACATTCACAAACTAGCAGCGTGGTGAATTAAGGCGTAAACTTTCTTGTCAAGATAGTCCCTGTGTCCCAGCAGTGGGAACGTAAATAAGGATTCGTTTATTAAGTAATATTTTCCCGTATCTCTATCAAAGTGATTGAATAATGTTTAATTTAAATACTGTCATGTTTAAATTAAGTAGGTAACATAAACTGTTGTTAGTATCTTTTCAGGCACGTTTCGGTAATTTTTGTATGTTACTCATATTAGGTAATACGCCTTTCAGAGTAAATAACTAAATAAGTAGACACTATAATGGCATAATATATGTATCATAAAGCCAATCTCAACAATATTGTTAGGTAACTGTGGACAAACTCACTGCACTACGAGCCTAATCATAATTACAATAATTACATGATGCAATACATCGAGTAGGACTGGCAGCGTCCTGTGTAAAGGTGTGATATTTATTTTAATATTTTCTACAGGAACGAATTATTTTAAATATCTTCGATCTGATAACGCACAACCATAGCCTAAATAATAGTGTTGACAACCATGTTAGTTTCAAAAGTTAAAGCACAACCTTAATCTCTAGTATTAGTGATTAGTAAAATTAAGACTTAGGTAAAACGTTTACTTCTTCAACATTTCAATCCAATCACCTAAGTAATGCTAGTTCAATGTAAAGCGCCTTTTATCCCAAAAAAAAATAAGGATATCAAAGAGATTATAATCACTACGTTATAAAGGATATAAAAATATAAACTTGTATAGTGTATATTTATTTATCTAATAAGTACTTATAGTTACATTTCAAAATATCGCTCCTGTCAAACTGCAAAACAGTTTCCCTACCAAACTACACAACAGTTTTAAAGAGGTCGGTAGCGCCAGGAGATTCTCAAAACATCGATGATGCTACAGGCGTCCCTAGGCTGCGGAACAGCTTTCCATCAGGGCAGCATGCTTGTCTGTCAACTTGTTTAAAAAAATGTTGGTTTATAGCACGCCCTAATAGCACGTGTAAACAGGCGTGGAAGGGTCGGACTGGGTAACTAGTACAAGCTCAAGAGGACCAATTGTATTGAGGACTTGAATGACGCATCTATGGTCTATTTGTTTCACTAAGGGCTGATTTTTCAATCATCAGATAAAGGCTAACTGTTGAATAAATTTGACATTTTCCATACAATACGTCAAATTTATTCAACAGTTAGCATTTATCTGATGATTGAAAAATCAGCCCTAAGATTTATGTTCTGCAGTGTCAATACATACGAATAACATTTAATAAGTAATCTTAATATTGTAGAAAACAAATAGGTATTCTACTCGTAGTATATACGAATATTACTTTATTTTAAATATGAAATAGGTACCTACGATTTTTTCACATAATGGTGAACGTAGTCTAGGGCTTTTACCCTCTGGCTTGGAATGTTTATTATTTATTATTATTATTTAGCCGTACTGTACTGTCCCACTGCTGGGCAAATGCCTCCCTTTTTCCCTTCCACTCTTCCCGTTCTAGCGCTCCCTCAGACCAGGATGTTAGGTTGACGCCTTGGAATGATACCTTATCGTAAAAAATGTACTTACTAGAAATATGAAAAAACTAATTTTTTTGGGTGTTTAGGGATATCTTATCACGTGTTTTAATAGCTGGTATAGATTAGAAAATATTTAGTAGGCATAAGTGTATGTGGTAGGTATTATTAGAAAAAAATAAAAACGCCATGTGCGAAGATTTGAATTAGCACACGAAGGTTCCGTACCATTGGATGAATCCTTTTAGGAATCCTAATAGGTAATAAATAAAATTGGTTTGAGCAAAGCTCATTAAAAATCAATAAAACACTGATAGGATGAAAAAGATACCTAATTGCTATGGAAACAACCGTTGTTATTACATAATTTTTCAGTCTCACTGATATAATATGAATACCTAGATACTACTAAGTACTTTTTTTATTGTCAGTTCAAACTTTTTTTTTAGTTGTCGCTATGTTATTTGAATTGGTAAAGATAGTTTTATGTAGGTACCTATGTGTCTAGTTTGGTTCACGAGTTTAGAGCTTTTCTATCTTCTAAATTCTAATCTAATCGGTAAGTAATAGTTAGAAGGTAATAAGGTTCCATATTCACCATTCGTGTATGGAACCCTAAATAATGAAAATCGAATTCATGTTTATCGGTAAGGAGGGCAGAATTTGAATTAAGGGCATTGCAGATAAGAGCTACAGCCTGTATATTTTTGGTTGGTTGAGTCTTATTAGTTTTGTAGATTTCTTATGTGACGATATCAAGGAGTTTATTAGGTTACATTATGCCACCAATTATAGCGTTTATATTTTTATATTTTACTTACAATTTATTCGCGATCAACTAATGTTTTCTATCGTAATTTTATGTTATATACAGATTATTTACCTACATAATAAGCAACATCTACCTTTGTGGCACCCCGTGGTTTGCCCGCACATTATGTTACGGGCACTAGATGTCTGTTAAGTTGATAACTTTACTTTATTAGGTATTATCTACTTTCATTATAATGAAGGTAATTTTTTAATATATAAATGTTTAGAAAGCCAGTATGAAATATTATTGAGATTATTTTTATTTTATATTTAAACTAGTATAACGAAATATTAATAAATAAGACGGAGCCGTATCCTAACACGCTAGGTATCATTATAGTTTTTTGAAAAACCATAAAGTAGGGCTAAAAAAAAACTATGAAAACATAACACACAATTTCACTTTATGATAACGAAATTAGTACCTAGATTCTTATCTAAAGTTGACACCCTAGTAGTACAGACAAGCACTTAGTATATAAAGAGTAAAAGAGCTTGGGATATACCTAACTTCAGTCGCAAGCAGTGGACGTCGCATAATGTCGTATATTTTCTTTTTATTATTGTTCGGAGTAACTGTTAGTTGCCACAGTTCAAATTACAGTTATAGGTTCTACCCGACGTATCATCTTGGCCCCTTGATTAACCTGACGTCAAAGAACAGCTGGATGAATGACCCTTGTGGCTTCAGCATCTTCAATGGAGAGTACCATTTGTTCTACCAGTATAACCCAGAATTCTCCTCAGGTCCTGGTATTGCTCGCTGGGGGCACGCAAAGAGCACAGACCTTTTTCATTGGGAGAATTTACCCATCGCTCTAAGCCCGGACAAAAGCTACGATATCGATGGAGTATTCACTGGTTCTGCCATAATTGAAAACAATACGATGTACATCTATTACACCGGCAACGTAAACCGTTTTGGCCAGACACCCAGAAGAAATGAAACTCAAAATTTCGTAACGAGTAGTGATGCAAGAATATTCGTAAAATACGATAAAAATCCCATAATTCTGGGAGCTGACCTACAACCTAGGTTTAGAGATCCTTTCGTTTGGAAACATAGTGATGAATATTACATGGTGCTAGGCAACTCTTTTGATGGTGAAACTCGAGGAAGAGTGTTACTCTACAAATCCTCAGATAAAGTAAATTGGCAACGAACATCAGTAATAGATCAATCCAACGGGTCACTCGGGTATATGTGGGAATGTCCAAACTTTTTTGAACTTGATGGCTACTTTGTATTACTTATCTCACCACAAGGTATAAAACCACAAGGAGATAAATACAACAACATATATTCCAACGGCTACATTGTCGGAACGTTTGATTACAGCACCAATATATTCACAGAAGTATACACATACAAAGAGTTAGATCACGGGCACGATTTTTATGCGGCACAGACTACAATAGACATGCACGGCGATAGGGTAATCGTGGCTTGGAATGATATGTATGAACAGGACTATCCTGAGGTGGCAGATGGATTTACTGGACAAATGACAATACCTCGAAGGTTGATGTTGAAAGATGGAAACTTATTGCAGCAACCAGTCAATGAAATATATCGAGCTGTAGGCAAGAATTTGTACAACGGGGTAGGACTAGGTGGCACCACAGTGACATTTACTAACCATACGGGCAGAATTGAAGTGAGTGCTCCGCCAATGAAAGATTTTACACTGTACATAGAAAACAAAGGTGGAAATCAATCAGTGAAGATAAGTTATAGTCAAGAGCAAGGCCGTGTTGCACTGGACCGGGGCGGGAAAGACGGTGTTCGTAGAACAGAATACAGACCTATGTTAGCAGAAACACTGTATTTACTTGTGTACATTGATAAAAGTTCTATCGAGGCGTTCTTTGGTAGAATGGGTGAGGTGACTTTCTCCAGTCGCTTCTTCCCTGACGAACAGCCATTGACTACGCGAATTGCTGACGATAGTGTAGCTTTTGTGTTCATGGTCAACGATATGATTAGGACAGTTCCTCTACCGCTTACCCCGCCAAAATAAATCTTTATGAGGCTATGACGAATTATATTACTTATACAATTATACCAAAACTGACTTAGGAATTATACCTACGTTGATTACCTTAATGTTTGTCTGATTATTTAAGCCTATTTTTTTCTATGTTATTTTATGAAATTAACTATAATTTATCTCCCTGAATCAATTGTTTGCCCTGTGCCAGTCTGCTTGTACAATAGGTACTCGTTGGATTTATAGGTTCCTACCTAATTTATATGTACTAGTACACTTAGTTTGTTTTAAACAATGTATTGATAATTCATAGTTTTCTGGACTCCTTGGCTCGAGTCAAATATTATCTGGTAAAAAGTATTATTAGTCAAAGATAAGGTATAATAACAATATGTATAAAAACAAAATATATAATTATATTGTTGGACAATAAATTAAGGTAAGCTCGCAGCTTGTTTATGTGCAACTAGACATCTGATAAACTTAACACAGTGCACTATAAAATATACATGCCTTTGGTTCGTCTACTCCATAACAGATGGCGCTGACACATACATAAACGAAAAGTTTAGATAATATTAATCTACTAGGTATTCCATTAATTTAATATTTTCAATTAAATTCTCAATAGTCCAATTCCTTTTGAGAAAGATTAAAATTCTAATTTTATTCTTTTGAGTATAATACATGTGGTAGGTCCGAGTTAAGGGATCCGTAGTACATGGAAATCAAGTGATTACTAACAAGCTAATTTTTGGTGAGTAGCTTCGTTTCGATGAGACGAAAAAAAAGGTTAACAATTAGTTTTCTTTTTAATTAAATCTAAATAGGAAGATTTAATAACAAATTTCACGGTACTTATATAATTTATTCATCGATTATGGTTACTCGATAATCACCGTATTGAATGTATCTCAAAGATAAAATTTGAAAGATAGTTAAACGTGTATGAATGGAAAGCAGAAACTATTTTGTTGATCTACCATTTTAAAGTTTTTCGTAATACTTATATTTTATGACGACCTCTGCGCGGCGCAGCAGGCGAAAGTCCGCCTGAGATTCAAGAGGTTGCGGGTTCGATTAATAATTTCGCGATGCAATTTCCAATTAATTGATGAAACTTATTTATTTAACCATACTTTTTTAGCTTTTGTTCAGACGCTTTTGCTACTGTAGGTGATGCAAGAGTTTATGAAGTAAACCAATTATCATCCAATTCAGTTCAGCTTTTCTTGAGTTATTAATAGTATCTCACACGACTTTCAGGTTAAAGATCATTTATTTCTCATAAGAATAAATTTACTTACATGAGAAAACAAAATTACCTACTTTAATATAACACACATTATGCTTACTCGTAGACGCTAATTTTATAAACTTTTAATTACATAACACTTTTGTCTTTGACTTTATTTTATATAGGTACATATAATACTAGCTTTCCGCCCTGCGGCTTCGCCCGCGTTTTACACTTTCCCGCAATTTTCTTTGCTATATTATAGCCTATGTTACTCGGGGATAATGTAGCTTTCCAAAGGTGAAAGAATTTTTGAAATCGGTCCAGTAGTTTCGGAGCCTATTCATTACAAACAAACAAATCTTTCCTCTTTATAATAATATTAGTAAAGATAGATTTTTTTATAAAAAAAATAGATGGAATAGTCTATCTAGGTAATTCCATCTCTAAGGATGGGATATTCTCAGCGGGTAACAGCAAGGTGTTGGGTAATAAGCTAGCACGGTAAAGTAATGATGTAGGTAACGCTTAATGGGAATGGTAATGACGTTCCTTTCATTAATGCCAGATCGAATTTTATGGAGAATAGTGTGTATAACATTAAATAAATTCCCCAAGAACCAGTAAAGTTTGCCACAAATAATAGAAGAAGAACATTGAATGAAGGTTAGACACTTTGGTTAGCTAAATTAGGTGGGTAAATAAACAATCTGATTAATGGAGAACTGTATTTAGTATTTTTAATTTGAATATTTTTTTTTACTAATATTCCTATATACTTGTTACCTACAAATAAAACAAAAAACCATTAAACAATCTTAAAAGTACACCAATATATTTGCTTGTATAAAATCTACAGGATAAAATTACTCTTTTTGAAAAGTACCAACCAAAAAAACAGAACGCAAATCATGAAATTTGCTCAAGCCCTTGCAAACTTATTGTCACGTAACATTCCAAAATTAAAAAAGTAACTTCAAAGAGTTCGATGAACTGATTTTCTTTTTTTTAAACTGGCACTCAGCAGCAAAACGATTAACTCATTCCATCTACATTCTGCCAGCTCTCAGTGGGGTCCACACATGCGTGACATAACTTTTTTCAGTTTACTTTTTTGACATTTTCTGAAAGTTTTTTTTTCGCGTCCGTCACAGTTAATCTATTCTTAAGTAGTTTAAAATGAAGCCGCTTAAGGGTTGTATTTAATTATGTAAAAAAAGTCAGTCTTAACTGGTTAACGTTTTATTATTCTAAAATATCTTGTACGATCTGCAGCTATTTATTTGAGTTTCTTGATGGTATCAATGTTCAACATAATCTTTCTATTTATATAAATAATAATAAGTTATATTTAAATTACAAGTATTTATTAACATTACATTTATAAAAATCCGTCACCAGATTGTTTTAAAATAATGTAGTATAAGTTTTAATATTTCATAAGTCATACAGTAGTTATTAGCAATCTAGGTATTATTTTTCTCGAAATAATAATTTTAGTAACCTTAATCTTCGACAGATACTAGAAACGATATCGCTACTATCAGTCATTAATTCCTCGCGTCTGTCTGATACCTACCTTTAAATATTTTTAAGTCAAAGAACAGCTGAGCAAATTTAGGTGCTTTTGGTTTTAAAATAGTAGGTAGTAAGTAGCCCATGAAAGGTTCAAAGTTGGGAAAACATGGAAATAAAGCGGACAAAGCCGCGGGTGGGTCAGCTAGTAATTAATAATTATAAAAATGTATGCATTTATTCTTAACTGATAAAAGACATGATCTGACTTTTCCTTCATTTTTGATTGATAATTTGTTTGTTCAATGAGCTTGTTGGATTGACTTACCAATAGCTATTAATACTAGGTCCACTCCCCACCACAATTTACTATGAGTTTTTCTGGCAGAGAGTTGCTCGATGTCTCTCTGTAAAATAAAAATACATACTTAAATAAATATAAAAAGGGCTATCGATATCATTATAATGATTGACTCTATATGTTGTATAAATAAAAATAATCCTCGATAGCGTAGTGGTCTAGCGCAGCCAGGATAAACCAGAAGGCTTGGGTTCGACTCCTACTCGAGAGCTAAGGTAACGTTGTGATTGTGATCTTGTAATTTTTTTATACCATTTTATAATATAACCTAATCGTTAATTAATAAAATTTCTTTAAATGTAATTCCACGCTTTTCAAAACTTTCGGTTTGTTTATTTATTCCTTTGCTAAAGTAAATAGACTATGCATATCAACTAAACGCTGATAACACTTTATTATAAATTGTTATTTTTTCCGCAATACTTTACAGATAATACTAATAAATACTCTAAGCAACCGTTAATGATTAGGTAACTACAATAAATTATTTGATAATGGTTTCCTAATACGATAATTTATATTTTAACAAAACTGTCGCCAATTCATTGAAGTTACATATTTATTATCTACTAGATTAAGAACTGAGTAGCTTTGCGGATTTCTTGCAGTATTTTATTGTTGGTACTAGTCCAAGTAATCTTTAGGATACATAAGGATCGTGGATTTCCCGTTAATTTTAATATAAATTAATCAAAAACAACAGTAAAATCTTTATAGCTTTATATTTAGTTATTTATATATATTTTTATAGCTTTATATTTAGTTATATTAACTAGCGGTGCCCGCGACTCCATCCGCGTTACATCTTATCATAACTTTAGGAAGAATTTAAGCCTATCCAGTATCCCATAACATAACGCTAAGTGCCATATTTAATCGAATTCGGATCATTGGTTCAAGAGTTATGGCGGAACATTCAGGCAAACTTACATAAACCGACTTTTACAGTTTTATTCTTAGTATAGATTATCGTTGAGTTCTAATATAACATTTCCTCTGTAATACGGCGCCTTAAATCCTTCAAAAGCTACTAAAACAGTCTTACAGAAGCACAGTAAGCTCGTAATCTAAAAGGGTCGGAGTCGCGATAAGCTCTGCAAGGTCGGGGCGACCTTGAATCCTTTTAACAGTTTAGAGATTGGACAAAAAAGACGGAATTTTCCTATTTAATATATTTTTATTTATTTCAGTTCAAGTAATCTTTATTTTCTCATTAAAAAACAATTGTCACTTACATGAGAAACTATTATTAAAAACTATTTGCCATTACCTATTTCCATTACTATTTCCCGTTTGCTTCAGATACCTTTCATCTCACAGCCATAAGAACCACTAGTACAAGCCCATGCAACTCATCACTAGGTACTAGCGGGTGTCCAAAATTCGACTAATAGGAATTCAAGAAATAATTATTGCTGGACAATTCACACAGAAACATCTAACCCCGTGATAAGCTAGAATTTTTGTAGCGGGAGCTAGATTTCAGTTAAACTTAAAATAATATATGGATTGATTACTTAAGTACATTTTTATACATAGAAAACACCCAGAACAAATAAATAAATATTGAGTTTCTTTAGCCCACCATAAGAAAGTAAGCATGGGCGCTTATGCTATAATGTTCTGAAAAATAGATATTTTTTCATAATATTGTTTAAAAACGGTTCACTTTTGCAAACCCTATTCTCGCGCCCTCATTTGACCTCTCTAGGTTAAAGGGATGACCTTTCTGAATGACCTTGACTGCCGTTGGAACATTGACCGGGGTTACTCAAGGATATTACCAAGGTCTGATGTCTTTCATCATTTTTTTGTTTATTTATTTACTGTATTCTGGATGAGTATGTTTTTGTTGCTGTTTTATTTGTTTTTTTTTTTTTTTTATATAATTTATTATCTTTTTATTCTTTATGAGTTAATTACTTCTACCTGTATGAGTACTATTATTTTTATTTATAGAGTTTCTCCTTTATTTATTATTTATTAGATAATTTGTTTAGTTCTTACTATATGATACTTTTAGTTTATTTTGTAATCTGTGACTCGAAAGAGGCTTCCAACGGAAGATCAGCGTTGCATTGTTGAACAACAATACAACAAATGCTGAGTTGGAGGCCTTTTTGAGACACTCTTTATTTGTTTTGTTTAGTTTAGTTTAATTTTTAAGTTGTAGTCTCAAATAAAGTTTATTTTCTTTCTTTCTTTCTTTCTTTCATCTGATTTTGTTGTGACTGATAGTGATAAGTTACTACCTCTATTTACCTATGAAATTATTATCATAGTACATGGTAGGGCCATGTCGGCTAAGTGGTATCATACTGGACTTTCATTCTGAAGATCGCGGTCGCGTTTAGATTATGGATAAATTTTTTCGGCGGTTCAATTTAATAGAAAAGTGATCAAACGTAAGGATTGTGATTTGTGATAGATTAATTATTCGATATGTTCAGTTAAGTAGGTATTATCTAGGGAGCGGGTAATCGATGCCTTTACAAAAACAGCCAGGAGGCAAACTAAAACTTGACTTTTCATTTCGTAGCAATGAGAATTAATTACTCACGTACCTATTTAAAAAAACAAAGGTACCTAGTAAATCTAGACTTACCTCAACTGCACCGTAAGCACGAAACGGAACCGTTTTCATAAACATATCCATTTTGTTATTTTTATAACAAAAACATGAAAAAATTAAATCAGTATTTGTGAATAAATTCTTAGTTTACCAACTGAGTATTGGACTCATTTCTAAAAAAAACTTAACACTATGACACAGCAATAAATAATCTTTTTTTAAATACTCCGATTTAAAAAAAGTATAAAAACCATGTGCCCGGAAACACACGTTTTGCGAAACTGAATAATCTGATAAACGCATACCTATATCTAAATACATATCTATAAGGTAGGGAAATGACTAACTGATAGTCACTGGAGTGTTTTGAGTCTAGATATATTATCTTATCGTACACGAGTTTTTGGTTCGATTTGAGTATAATGATATATAACTCTTAAGTGTCATCAATATCGGAAATAACTACTTGAAATCTATATCATCTTAGAAAAAATTCCGATTTAAGTTACAGGTAAGATCTTAGTAAGGTTTACTACTCTAATTAAGCTCTCTTAGAATCAGGCGTTATGCAGGAATCTCCTACAGACAATGGTCGTTACTTTTTGTATAGGATTTGACAAAATGGTCTCTAGCGGAGAAAACCGGAAATAACTAAAAGACGAAAAGTCCATAGGCGAATCTTGAACGTTCGCCAAATAAAGGCATACTATAGTCCTTTGGCGTACTGACTTATTCCGACCTTCAAATAACAGCTGGGCCGATTTAGGTGTTTTAGTTTTTAAAATAGTGGTAGTAGCCCAAGGTGAGAAAATATGAGAACAAAGCGTAAAAAGCCCCTGGCGCGTCTGCTAGTTTAGTACATTCGCGGAACATGGCGTGTTGGTGAACGCAAAAAAGTAAAACTGACTAACTAAATGATGACATTTACTTTTACTATGATTGAAAGTAAACAAATAACCTAAGAGCCCGTGATGGCCAGACCTTCCTTTAATTCACAAGCGTGAAAATTCTTTCATGTGTATATCTAACATAGGTAAGAATAACCCCCAAACATGAAACCTGGATCGCGGTTGCTTTGGGAGATAACAGGTATAAGGTTGTTATCTCCCAAAGGAACCACGATCCAGGTTTCATATTTGGGGGTTATTCTTACCTATGTTAGACATACACATGAAAGAATTTTCACGCTTGTGAATTAAAGGAAGGTCTGGCCATCACAGGTTATTAGTCTATACTAAGAGCCCGGTCTGGTCAGACCTTCCTTTAATTCACAAGCGTGAAAATTCTTTCATGTGTATGTCTAACATAGGTAAGAATAACCCCCAAATATGAAACCTGGATCGTGGTTCCTTTGGGAGATAACAGGTAAAAGGTTGTTATCTCCCAAAGCAACCGCGATCCAGGTTTCATGTTTGGGGGTTATTCTTACCTATGTTAGACATACACATGAAAGAATTTTCACGCTTGTGAATTAAAGGAAGGTCTGGCCATCACGGGCTCTTGGTCCAAAAGTGAAGTTGTATCGGAAATATCTTACCTGAGAATCATCTTGTTAGAATTTCCGGTTAAAGATAAATAAAGATATGCACGTGAGAGATTATCGTTATCTTTAGGATTATTTATTTATTTATTATTATTTTACAATATGTCTTATAATTGACGTAAACTACAGTTTCATTAGGAGCCTAGAAAAGGCAATATTATAATGAATCTTGTTCTAATAATTATCAGGGTCTCACAGTGAACTGTAATGATTTGTAAAGCTTAAAAAAATGTAGGTAAAGCGAATCGACTAAGGAATTTGCTTATAAATATTTATTAAGTATACAGATTTGCTAGGATTGCTAATAATTTTAACTTTGTTAGTATCATAATAGCTAAGAACGTACTTTAGCATTCTCACATCATCTTGTAAGAATTTCCGGTTAAAGATTGATGACGATGATGATGATTATCTGCACCTGCATGAGAGGTATGCAATGCTATCGTTATCTTGTCTTATTATGAATACGTCTATAAATCTATGCTTCTACTCGTATACATTATACATAAAGAAAGAAGTGACATTTTTATTACCAATTACACAAATAAAACCTTAATACATTGTGGATAACTATTAATAATAATCAACTCAGGATAAAAACTAGTGAACCCAGCGCCCAATAAGTAAATAAATAACGAAGAAATAGAACTTATAAAACTGTACGTATATTATTTTCGTTTGAGGGTGTGTACAAAATAATAGTGACAAATAGTTAACGAACTCTATTTTTGAACTAAACTATACTGGTATACTATTAGATAATTTCAACTTCAACTTTAAGCCCTGATTGGTGAAGTGGTTGAAATACGCGACTGATCTTTCATAGACTTCAGTAGCACTGGGTTCGAAACTTGGTAAAGCCGATTATTTTTGCGGCTTAAAAAACAACTAGCGTCATCTACTCATAAGAAGAATAACTAAATAAGTGAAATTTCGAAATGACTTCTGAAAGTAATGTCACATTAAGACGTGCGCTTACGCAAATAAATATGAACACCACTCTTGACATGAGTATTGACTGCGAGGCGCTAGATGGCTCCACTAGTAGCCTTCCTGAATTACACACGGACAAAAATGAAGAAATAAAATCATTACAAAAAATTGTTAATGACCTGGAATCACAACTTAACATCGCTCACAGCGAGGTAGAGCGGTTGTTGCTTGAAAATAAAACCTTACAAAAATCCAATCAAGAGTTAACGAAAAAAAACGAACTGTATAAAAAAGTTGGACAAAGTCCATCGGGCTCCCCAGGTACACTAAAAAAAACTTATAGAACACAGTCTAAACAGAAAATTAGTAAGAGGACCCAAACAAACGAGGATTTTACAAAGATTTTTGAAAAGAACAAAATTGAACAGAAATCACAACAAACTCAAACCGTAATCGAAGATAACTCTGAAATATCATTAAAAAATCGACAAACTCAAACGATGACTGAATTTCAGCACAAAAGCACACAAACTGTCACAAGGGAAAAAAAACAAGAATATACTTGTAATGTGCCTAAGACTCAAATACAGTGCGATACCTATCCTAGACCAAAAATATGCTTATTAAGTACTAACAAACATAACAATATTCTGGGAATTGCAGAATCTACACTAAATTACTCGAACATATGTCATTACATGAAGCCCAATTGCACCACCAAGGAACTATTGACCGGCTTAGACAGTAAATTATCGGATTTTACACTAAACGATTACTGCATTGTATTGGTCGGAAACGAAGAGTTTAATTCAACTCACAACTATTTCGAAATTGTACAGGATATAAGAAAAATGCTGCTTAATTATTGTGAAACTAACATAATAATCTGTTTACCTACCTATAAGTATGGTGAATTAATGGATATGCATAATTGGAGAGTTGAAACTTTTAATAACTTATTGTACCTTGATGCAACAACGCATGAACATGTTTATTTATTAGACTCCAACGAAACCTTAGACTACGATTTCAATATGTTCAATCGATTCACAGGAAAAATAAATAATCGAGGTATGAAAAATATTTTTAACAACCTGAAAAATCACATTAAAGACTTACAGCAATTAAACCAAAACAATCAAGTTAATGGTTATACTTCAAGGCACTTAATTGAAGAACAACATAATATGGAGTTTTTTCGTGACAAACAAACGGACAATTAGCTTATTGCATCTGAATATAGCCGGAGCAATCAATAAACAAGAAGATTTGTATTGCGCGGTGTTATATTTACAGAAGTCAGGTTTTTTTATTGATATAATTTGCCTATGTGAAACATTCATCCAGGAAGGATGTGAACAAAACTTAAGAATAAAAGGTTTCACGCGCGCTGCTTCATATTCAAGAAAAAATTCAAAAAGAGGCGGCGTAATTATATTGGTTAACAATGATATTGAATTCAAAAATATTTCTACAGATTTGTGCGAGGCATGTACATTTGAATGCTGTGCTATTGATCTTCCTGAATTTAACGTCAGACTAGCCTGTATTTACAGGACTCCTTCTTCGAAGATAAATATTTTTTTTATGAAACTAGAAGAGTTTCTGATGCAAATGGATAAAAACACGAGGAAAAAAATTATTTTATGTGGTGATACGAATTTAAATATATTAAAAGAAAGTAGAGAATTATCTGACTACACAAGTTTATTAGAATCTTTTCAACTGGCTCATAAAATACAGGAACCAACAAGAGTAACAGCTACATCGAGCTCTTGTATTGATCATATCATAAGCAATATTCAAGACACCACAGCATCCATTCATGACCTAGGTCTCTCAGACCATACAGCACAAATATTACAATGGTCTGTAAAACCGAGCCCTATAGCATGTAAAAAGAAAGGGAAGTATTGGTATGCTTTCCAGAGAGATTACAACACAGATAACTGTAATAAATTTGTTAATTGTCTTTCCAGCCTTTCTTTTCAGGAAATATATCATGAAAAATTAGCTAACTCGGCCTTTGACATTTTCTCAGAATTATTTTTATTATTTTATAATTTATGTTTTCCCATAATTAAGATAAAAAAAACTTGTCAACTAAATAAAAACTCTAAGTGGTTAACCAAAGGCTTGAAAACGAGTAGCACTACAAAACGGGTACTGTACCTCAAGTACAGAAAAAATACCAGATGTGACATAAATAAGACTGCTTATTTAAAATACCGTAACATACTAAGAAAATGCTTTATTTCATCACAGAAAAGCCATAATTTTAAATATATTAAATGTGCTTCAAACAAGTCTAAAGCAGTTTGGAATATAATAAAAAAATACACATCTGACGGTACCAGAAAAGGAGAAATTACTAAGCTAATAGTAGATAATAACGTAGTGACTAACCCTTCTCAAATTGCAAATTGTTTTAATAATTTTTTTATTGACATTGTACATAATAATATTTCTAATAATGACTCTCATAACAATTATAATTCCAATATTAAATCCAATAATAATAGCATGTATGTGACGCCACTAAGTGTAGATGAACTAGAAAAAATTGTTATGTCACTGAAGAACTCTAAATCAGTAGGTTATGATGACATTAGGACTGATATTATAAAATTGTGTATACGCTGTATTTCAGTTCCACTGGTGTATGTTATTAATTTATCGCTAGAGCAAGGTACATTTCCAGTTAAATTGAAAAAATCTATTGTTAAACCTCTATATAAGAAGGGAAAGCCTGAAGAATTGAATAACTATCGCCCTGTTACCTTAATTCCAATTTTTTCAAAAATATATGAAAAAGTAATGTATAAACGACTATATGGCTTTATTGAGACAAACAAAATTATTTGTAATGAACAAAACGGTTTTCGAAAAAACAAATCTACGTCCTTGGCTACCTTCAATTTGGTTAAGCATATTACCGATGCTATAGATAGAAAACACCCTGTGTCAGTCGTACTAATGGACATGAGCAAGGCATTTGATTTTGTTTGTCACGAGAAGCTTTTAAATAAGCTCTACATGTACGGAATACGAGGCCCCGCCTATAATTGGGTAAAATCTTATTTAGGAGATAGAGAGCAATGTGTAGAGACTTTGAATTATGACTTAAACACAAAATCAGCCATACAAATTAGATCGAGCTTTCTATGCAACAAATACGGCGTTCCCCAAGGCAGTATTCTCGGTCCTCTGTTGTTCCTACTCTACATAAACGACTTGCCTAGTGCAGTCAGCCATCCCTGTATTCTATTCGCTGATGACACGACAATTGTTGTAGAGGGAACTGAACAGTCTAATTATGAACTAAATGTCAATAATGCACTTAAATCTGCTATTAATTGGCTGAATCATAATAACCTAAAAGTAAATATTGAGAAAACTAAGATAATACAATTTCATACATACCAAGGACATCATGTTGACTTAAAAGTAGATTATAATGGACATATCATTGAAAATATTAATTGCATTAAGTTTTTAGGTGTATATATTGACAATTTTTGTTCATGGAAACAACATATCGACTATATTTGTAAGCGAATAAATAGTTTTGTATACCCACTTCGACATATCGCACTTACAGTATCCAAGGAAGCCGCAATTTCAGCGTATTATGGATGTGTTTACTCTGTGATTCGTTACCAAATAGTGATCTGGGGCAGATGTGTCAACATAGAACAAGTTTTTATCAAACAAAAAAGATGTTTGAGAGCAATATTTGGCTTAAAAATGACAGATTCATGTAGACCTTATTTTAGACAATTTAAAATTTTAACTGTGACTTGTATTTATATTTTAGATGTAAGCTTATTTGTATTTAATAATAAACATTTGTTTCAAACTACTTATTCAATGAGAAACTATGGTGTCCGTTCAGCACATAAATTAAAAATATATAGACCACATACAAGACTGACTCTATCTTCTAACAATAGTTATATTATGTCAATCAAAATTTACAATAAAATTCCAGACGACTTCAAAGAATTGACATTAAATTCCTTTAAATTCAAGTTGACTAAATGGCTAATAAATAAATGTTTTTATAGTATTAATGAATTTTTCGATTATAAATTGTGACATTAGTATTTTATAATAGTTTGTGACATTAGTATATTATATTAGGATTATTATTTTAGTTTGTATTCATACACCTGTAAAGGTAAGTTTTGGCTGAACTGTTATACATTAAGATCTCTGTAAAACCCAAAATTTATGAATAAATGAATTATGAATTATGAATTATGAATTATTATGAATTATATGCATTATGCATACGCATATCATAATATGCGTTTGCCTAAATCCGCCTATCTCCGCATATTAGAGTTCTATTTTCGAAATTATTTTATTGATTGTTTTAATACCTTATATGCCAAACTGGAAGCATCAGCTAAAATAAAAACATAAATGATACTATATCATAAATTATTATTTATTTTATAATTAGGTTCTTTATCTAATTCAGTCTTAATTAATTTAACTTATAAGTTATAACAATGTGTTTTATATGTATATTAAACTATATTTGATCATCAGGTTGGTAACTAAAATAAATTAATATTATGGTGTTATATCTATCCCGGGCCATGTTTAATTTTATTAAAAACCACGGTATTAAAAAATATATTATCTATTTTGTTCAACATTTACAGAACTTATTGTCTCTGGTAAATATTCTGAGTCTTCTTTAATTCCTCGAATAGTGGAGAAGTTATTGGATGCAATAAGTACCTGTGAATAACAGAAAAAAAATCATTAATAAAATTAAAATACACTAAATAAATTTTGTTATAAAATTCATATTACTTAATCCGCAGAAGTTTATATTTATAGTTGTGAGGACTGGACACTGAAGATAAAATAATACTAGTAGGTATGTATAATAATAGTTAGTAATAATAATAGTATTATTTTATCTTTAAACCCATGGGTAGGCATTATTATTTTATCTGCGCATTAAATAGGTTTTTTCCCGGCAGAAATTAGCTCCATTTATAGTAAAATAGTTATACTCGTGACTAATACAACTAGGTACCTACATAATGATATCAATTTATTTTCCTATGGCGCTAAGTATAGGCCGGGATCCGTAGTACATGGAAATCAAGTGATTACTAACAAGCTAATTTTTGGTGAGTAGCTTCGTTTCGATGAGACGTCCAAAGATATCCTATACCCAACTCTCGATTGTGGTAGCTAACAGAGATATCAAGGATTAAAAAAATCAAGGATGTAAAACCGGGATAACGGACCACGAAATTTGTCGGACAATATGTCCGTTAGATTTTATATATATTAATTAAGTATACAACAAAAAATCAGCTGGTTAGTAATCATAGTAATCATTTAAATTGACCTCGTTTTCGATACATTTTCGAAATGGCGGACTCTTTGATCAAACCATAGGTTTTGTAGGACAAACATGTTTTTATATAATTTAGATAATTATCTTGAGATATAACATATTGTCCTACAAATTTCGTGGTCCGTTATCCCAGTTTTCCATCCTTGATTTTTTTAATCCTTGATATCTCTGTTAGCTACCACAATCGAGAGTTGGGTATAGGATATCTTTGGACGTCTCATCGAAACGAAGCTACTCACCAAAAATTAGCTTGTTAGTAATCACTTGATTTCCATGTACTACGGATCCCTGACTAGTATAGTTTGTTATAATGAGTTATAACTTATTAATATCAAAATTTTCAGATTTTTTTTAACATTACATATTATAGTCTAATATAATTATCTTCATTTTTAGTCGAAACTAACTGACCGAGCCGCGGCTTCGCCCATTTTCTATCATATATTTTAAACCTTTCCTGGACTAGGTACATACTAAAAGACGGAGGGTGCATAAAAATAAATTACACAAAAATAAAATCTTATTATACATACTATAAACACAGATGATACTCACAGTATAAACAACAGAGACGGTAGCGATGACAGTGCCGGCGAGCACGTCCCACCAGTGGTGTCGGTGGTCGGTGATCCTGGTGAGAGAGGAGACCAGGGCGAAGCTGGTCACGCAGAGCTGGATCAGAGGGACCACGAAGATGCTGCGGTTGGTCCAGCTGAAGGCGCGGACTTGGAGGTACCACTAGAAAGGAAGAGAACGATTAAAATCTATACTAATATTATAAAGCTGAAGAGTTTGATTGTTTGTTTGTTTGAACGCGCTAATCTCAGGAACCGCTGGTCCGATTTGAAAAAATATTTCAGTGTTTGATAGTACATTCATCGAGGAAAGTTATAGGCTATTTAGGCTATTTAGCATATTTTATAAAAAAAAGCAAGCGAAGCTGTTGGCGGTCGGCTAGTAAATAAATATTGCTGGACAATTCACACATCAACATCTAGCCCCGTAATAAGCTTCCTTCGCCTGCCGCGTTCTTAGATGTATATAATGGTAATGGGAACGAGAAGTAGTTAAGTATAGAATAATGGCAACCTTGTATCGGTTAACAGGTAGGAATACCTATAATACCTACATTTATTATGTCGAGTCGGTCACGCCAATCGCAAAAATAATTGCAAAATATTACGGTATTGAAAGTTACAGTACATAGTTGTAATATTGATAAGATTTATCAATTCAATTAAGGAATAGAGTATTGTAATCCGCCATGAAGTAAGTATTTCTAAATCTAGGATGCCTAACGCATTTCTTGGAAGCCTGCCAAGGTCACAAATATTCACAATATTACTTTGCTTAGTAAGCTAAAATTTATATTCCAACGCCAAGGCTATGCATATTAAAACTGGTAGAGAAACAGTCATAGCCAAGCTTAGATACTGAACTTTTGGCTGGGTGGTGCTGGTCTAAGAATAACACAGTAACAGTAGTAAATTATTCACTTACGACTAAGTACAGCGCACAGTAGACAGAAAACGCGGCATGCCCCGAAGGGAAACTCCTGTAGGAATCTATCTGGGTCATCTTTGAATGCGAGGAGGTGCATTGGAAATCGGCTACAAACTCGTTCCTGAAACAAAATTATACAATTAATTATTCCCCAAGGTAAATGCCAATAAAGCCTGTAAAAGAACTGACATAACATAGGAAATCTCTTATAGTTAGAGTTACGTGAAATATTGACATCATCATCATCATTTCAGCCCATTTTCACCAACTGTTAGGTATAGATAGGCCTCCACCACATTACCCCAATCTTTTCGGTCCATTCTCTTAATCAATTACCTACCCCCAACCACTTTTCGGATGTCATGAGATTTCATTTAAATTCAAAATACGTTTGTATTCTATCAAATATAAGATTCTGTAAGATTAGAAATGAGCTACAATGAATTTAAATAGATCACACAATACACAGAAATCATCCACTATACTCAGAAACCCACTTACCCTGTGCATGTAAGCGCAGCATCAGGTTGACAGAGGTCGAAGAACACTGGCCGCGGTTCTCCAACCAATCCCTTCATGAGTTGGAAGATGCATGTGTTGATGAGTAGACCAAAGAAAAACTTTCGAAGGAGTTTGAAAGTATTTGTACAGGTGTTCCAAAGTCTGTCTTCTGTTTTGGAACACAATAGCAGTTCTGTGGCGAAGAACTGTAAAATAGAGGTAAAATTAGTGGGGTTTCGAATCATCATAATCACTCCTATTTACGTTAACACTGCTGGGGCACAGGGAATTCTGTTTTTACGTGAGAGTTTTGATTAGGCCTTAATTCACCACGCTGGCCAATTGCGGGTTGGGTAAATGGCACACAAAATTTAAATATTTTAAAGCTTACTATGATAATTGAAGGTGGAATGTTCATGCTGACAAATTTTATGATGACCATCGGTTATGTAGAGCAGATGGGTCGAACTGGTTACATAGAGAAAGGTCACAATCACAACAGTTGTTAACTGACTTGCTATAAAGAAAGAGTCTTTGGAATGGTAAACATTTAAATCAAGGTGTTATCCGTTTAGTGTTCTCATATTGTTAAAAACCATGATAGTTTACAAAGTTATAACTTACGATGAGTATAGGAAACAGCAGCACGCATCCACCCAGCATAGCCGTCGACACCGTGTCCCCCTCAAACTTGTGAGAGAGCGCGGGGTCATTGCAGTAGAAACCGAACTTGTTGCTGGGGATCAATCCGAGCTCGAACACTATGAGCAGTGCGATCACTGGAGGAATAGACACAATGATTATTATGATTATTAGATTAGGAAAGCATCAAGTTTTTGCGTCATACGCGATAATAGCGTTAGAGGAAAGTAATAGAATGTGCCATGTACGTATGGTAGCCCATGGTAGCACGGTAATATAATATTACCACTAGGTATACCTATCCGAGAGCAATCAGAGTACCATATCTAAGTTAATATAGTAGGTAAAATAACACTTAACTAGTTAATCCCTTAGTCCGTTTATCAAGAGCGCGGGAAGTGATAATATGCACGGGAAGAGCAACTACAGTGTGTTGTTTATAATTAATATTATTATCATTTGTTCTATGTATATACTTGACGTTACTGAGCGTACCTAGTGTTCCTAAAGTTTTAATAAATTGAATTGAGGAGATATAGCAATTCTTAATCCAGCACCGCACATCAGTTCCGCTAATATTACCTAGGTAGGTACAGCTTTAATTATAAAATAATTACGACATACCAGTAAGGACTAAGGGTAGGTCAAGAAGAAGTCTCCATAATATGCGCGGGTAACATGATTTGGTACCTGTCAGCAACTGGCACTCAGTGTCTTTTGTCTGTAAAACAAAAAATAATAATAAATTTACACATAAAGTTAAAATAACTTTTAACTCAAAGGATGTTCGTACTGATTTCGGTACTTTTTATGTAAGGGAATTTTTAATCGCTGCACGCATAAGGTTTTTGGACGATATAATTTGGTATGAAAGTAGTTTGAGGCAACATTTTGTATTCTGTGACCTAAATAGACGCCTGTATATAAAATAAATAAACAAAAAAAAGAGAAATATTGCTGAACAATTCACACAGCAACTAGCCCCGTGGTAAGCACTTCGCTTGTGTTACGGTGTTACGGGTTCTAGATTTCTGATATAATGAATGGAATATTCATACTTAGATTTATTATTATTTTATTATACATTAAAACCCTCGTAACAATTATTTGCATGTCCCGTGATGTGCAGTGTTTGTCGCATTATTATATAGCATGCAACTTTTGTTGCGGTTGAATTAATCATCTAGAAATGTGTACGTGCAGAAAAACATAAGCCAACATACTAAACCAATGCAATACACACTTAATCAGGTAAAAAACTAATTATTAATACGTCACTATTGACGTGTGCAACATTACACGACAAAAACTCCCAATAACCGTTTTAATTTTATTATTATTTTCCTATACATTGTATAACAACGGGAATTACTCATGTACTCATTATATAAAAATATATAAATATATTTAAAAGGAGTTTAAATTGAGTAGCTAGCGAAATTTTTTTAAAAGTGAAATATTATTTTTCTGTTGGATTTTTAAACCACAAAGTATAACTTTGAGATTGTTGGAGTTAAATTTCATTTTTCCGTATGAAATAGTACTGGAGTAATTCTATATAATATCCCGGCATTCAAACTTCTTTCATACCAACTTTCACTCGAATTGACTCAGCCGTTTTGTAATCCAGGAACAAGTCAAAATAAATAATCTTTAAGGGTTGCTCGACAATTCACTCAGTAACATCTTGCCCCGTGGTATGCTCAAAGCTTGTATAACGGGTATAAGATATACGAGCGAGTATTATAAACTGCATACATACATTTAAAGAAAATAACCATAGAACCCAAAACACATAAATATCTGCCAATCATAAAAACCTTTTTGTCTGAATCGAACCCGTAATCTTGCATTGCTCCTTTACAATAGATGCAACACAATCGTTACATCTCACATCCATTCTTAATATGACCACAGATAAAATATGGCTGACATAGCATGTTAACAGATGAAATATGAAAAACACCGTGAGAACAATTATATGAGCCCTAGACATTAGCTAACCATTCCAGACAGTCTAGTGATGTTTTTCTGTGCTCTTATATGATGATGGAATTTCTATTGAAATTCTACATTTTACCGTGGGAAATAATTTTTACACACACAGATACACCATCGTTTAAAGTTTTGAAAGGACAGTTTATGTAATTGTAATGAGAAATTATCATGATATCGGCCTTTATTACGTCGTAATTATTAGAATCCATTTAAATGTCTTGGAGGCTTAGGTACGAGTATAATCACCAAGTTAAAATAATAATAATTTTTTTATAAAAAGTTAAATTAATTTAAAACTTTAATTTATTTACAATAAATAATATAATAAAATAAACTTACAGAAGCTCGTCTCATATTTAAAGTGAAAGAAGCGATTCTTTTGATGCCTTCTAAACTTGTTCTGACTGCAGAATTTCTACGCACCATTTTTACAGGGAACAAAACCATTTATTTACGATACAAAATCTTTACTCATTACTTTTTTACGACTTTAAGCTAATTTAAATTATATTGATTTTGAAAGGTATAATCGGCAACAAAATTCTTTCGAATTTTCACTTAGCACTGTTTTATTTAAAAAAGAACAAACGCTTTGTTACTGTTTTTATACACTGAAAGTTTTCAATGAAAAAATAATATTTAAAATGGACACACGTCTTTGTTATTACAACAATGGACAACAATTGAATACAAAAAGCCAGAAATTGTGTTATATTACATTCATTGCTAGGTAGGTACTATAGCTGACTAACGAGGAAAATACCAGGATCGCTTGTACATAAAAGTATTATTTAATAAATCAGACATATTGTCGTACGCAGGAATATTTTACAACAGGAAGGAGGAATATTAGATTGATAATATTAAAATCATTTAAGGGGAAAAATATGAAAGGAACCGTTTTTGTTTGACGTAGTCATTATGTTCTATGGTTTTAGTAGATATAAATTAAGGTTTTTTAATTACCTACCTAATACTATTATCTTTAAAACATACCTAAAAGAAAGGTTTATGAACTCAATCCGCATTGAAATATCTGTTATTATTATTTATGTTATCGAATTTTGATATGGTAAATATGTGTATGTGTACGTATTGTAATGATGATGATTAAACAAGAGCAAATTAATAATTATTCTCTTGTGATAAAATTTTTGAACTTTGTACCACCTAATAATGTTTGACGTCGGTAATTAGGTATTTATCTCGTTCAATTAATACCTAACAAGTAATACCCAGAGGTTTTTAGAGGAAATTCAATACAATTTAGGAGAATAGGAAAGGACATGCCCTACTTAATAAGCTTATTCATCATAGCTCTTATTTAATTCAATTGTTCGCCACAGTGACGTATTAAATTAATATTTTGACGTATAAGGTTAAAAGTACGTATTAAAACCTAAAATGTTAAATTCCTAATAGGTAAGGTACGTTTAAACTATAACGTTACATGTATATTAACTGAGTATATACGCACATGTATTAGATTAATGTATCTTTATGTCAAAATTTAAGCTTGAAAAAATTGCATATTCCTGTGTTAAAATCCACGTAACACAAAGTGTATTTTTTAACGTTTGAATATTGCTGGACAATTCATCTAGCAACATCTAGCCCGGTCGTAAGCTGGAAGGTGGTAGATATTGCTGAGCAAAATGTACAGCAATATTTACTTATTTAGAAAAAAATAGCAATACAAAATATTTCTACTTCTCGTATACTTATTCTGCAATAAACCTGCGAGTTGCATAATTTACTGCCAATTATGTGACAAACATCGAGAAAAGCAGTCATTTATTATGTGCTTACTGTCGGCTTGAAAGTTAACTATTATTATTTCGACAGTTAGCTTTAACTTGAGTTTTTCAAGATAGTAAGCGCAAGTAAGTATGATTTTGATTAATAAATATGTTGATAATTAATGATAAAAAGAGACTTATCAAATTAAGAATAATTTATATGGTATTTGCCCAGTCAATTTAAACATTTCAAGTTACATAAAGTCCCAACAAGTTGGATTTCTGTGAAATTGTTCAAATCATAATTATAAACAATGTCTAAAAGATCCCCATCATTCCACGTTAAGGAAAAAGTTTTATTCAAGGTTAAATGTCAAAAAATTTAGTTTTTCGCGATTTTCGACAAAACGGTAAGTTTTATCATAAAAATACCTAGAACAAAATTGTAGATCATAAAATTATCTATCAAAATGTATCAACACTTTTTTCTTACAAGCCACCGTTTCTGAGATATAACGGTTCAAAAAGTTATAAAAATTGTTTACAAAATGAAATGAAATGTTCAAAAAGTTATTAAATTGCGTCAATAGCGATGTATCTGTATCGCATGATACTTTGTCGGAACGAAACGAATCCTCCGTTGTTTGTGATTCAATATTAGAGCACGACCGGCCTTGACAATTTTTTTTTTTATTTAATTACAAGAAAAAGGCTTTGTCGCTGAGCGACCACATCGTCTTATCGGGAACTTGACAATTTGTGCATGCCAACTTTTATAACTTTTTGAACCGTTATATCTCAGAAACGGTGGCTTGTAAGAAAAAAGTGTTGATATATATTTTGATAGATAATTTCATGATCTACAATTTTGTCCGAGGTACTTTTATGATAAAACTTACCGTTTTGCTGAAAATCGCGAAAAACTAAATTTTTTGACATTTAACCTTGAATAAAACTTTTTCCTTAACGTGGAATGATGGGGATCTTTTAGACATTGTTTATAATTATGATTTGAACAATTTCACAGAAATCCAGCTTGTTGGGACTTTATGTAACTTCACCCTCATTTTTTTGTATAAATTGACTGGACTATCACCACTATTATCGGTGACTGTACATTAGTGTGTTTTACTGTTATAGCTAGGCGATCGATGAATAAATACAGAACCCTAAAAAGGCCTTCTATTTTTTTATATAACTTATGCAGTACCTATTACATAATATAGCCGATATTCCATAGCATGACGTAGATTTATAGAATCTAGAACGGAATAGATTATCTTTATGCCACATTATAAAGCAAAAAAATACCTAGTTAAGGTCAATTAAATAATATCTATCTTGTGTAAATTGTCCCACAATATTGATTTATTTATTAATAAAATATTATTCTCTTTTAGAAAATGGAACTGTTTGAATTATTTACAGTAAATCAATTCACCCCCAATCTGATCTCGATATATTGTTAGAAATCTATTGTTAAATACCTAGATAGTTAAAACATTTATCTATTCTAATTTGTGGGCTAGGTATCATTGATGTGACATAACTACGATCATTCAATTGTGGATCTACAATTGAATAATTGCACCGATTACTTCTGCCACTCAATAACAGATGACGCTGTTAGTAAAACGCAATCGTTTAAGGCACTATTTTCAACATCATCATAATAACCAACATTTTGTGGGTTTGTTGGTAAACGACCTCCGTGGCGTAGCGGGCGAAGGTCCGACTACGGCGCAAGAGTTAGCAGGTTCGATTGCCGCCTCGGGACTAAATTTAGTTTGATCTTCAAATATTTTTCTGGGTGTAATAACTGCATAATAAAAATTAATATTGATCTTTGTATATCGTCGGTGTCGAGCGAGAAGTCACTAACTACAAAAACCGTGTTCCGAGATAAACGCGTTTTAAGTTTTTTTTTGTCTTTAAGCCGTTATATCTCTGTAACGCAAATAGATAGCAAATATGTTTCTTTGAGGAAATTATGGCAAATTTATCCCAATAATAAGATTTTCAATAATATTTGAAATAACCATATTTAGTGAGTAATTATAACAAAATCTTTGAAAAAAGAGCAGTTAATGACTTTTGCCAAACACTGCAAACAGATATTATGTAAACATACTGTTGAGTTAGTGACTTATTCATGCAACTAATTTAATAATGTTAACTGTGATTTGAGCGCGATTATGACCTAATATCAGTGTTTTTCACTAATTATGAAAGATTAATTAAACTCTTATAGGAGATGATAACGCAGCGTCGGACGTCCACCAAAAAGGTGAACAGATGATCTTATAAAGGGTACCGGTTCACGGTGGATGCAAGTTGCATCCGACCGTAATACCTGGAAGTCATATAAGGAGGCCTATGTCCAGCAGTGGACGTCCAATGGCTGAAATTATGATGATGATAGTAGATGATGATAAAAGCATAAGCGTGTTTTAACACTATTATGAAAACTAGCAGTGAATATTATTATTTAATTATATTAATTTGATTAAAAAGAATAAGATTTCATCAAATAACAATCATCATCATTTAAATAAAATTAACTTTCAATACAAGTATGTTTAAACACTATTATAAAACTAACAACGAACATTACAAATAATAAGTTTGTTAAAAACAATCATCATTATTTAAACCATCAACACACACATAATGTTAAAATACAATAAATATAACTTAATCTTGCAAAGACAGCATAAAAAAAATTATATAGTTAGCTATAGACTCGTATGTCAATGTTTATTTTAGATAAGATCTAATATTCCTCTTCTGCATTTCTTCTCAAGTGTCTAGTTCGGAAAGCGGTTCTGCATTGTCTTTTATTACTTCGAACCATGAGTAAAATTCAATAGGAATTATGTCAGTTCAGTATAGGTTGATAAAATATTCCATAACAACCATAATAGCGAATAATGTCCTTGATACAGCAAAAGAAACAAGGAATAAGTGATAAGAACTGACCAAAAACGAATGATTCTTTCTTAAAAATACGATGGGCAAAGGAAAAGAAACATTTTTATAAACCTATACTGATCTAATATTATTATTCGTGTTGAATTTCACTCATTAATCAATCAATTCTCATTTACTAAAAAAATATCGTTAAGAGTGTCTAGCTAAATTAATAATGCTGCCTATCCAAGGTATTTTTATAATATTGATTATGTTTTAACGAATGTCAGGGTAAAGATGATTTAATGTTATTTTTTCATAATTTAAAGTTTTTATGAAAGCGTATTATTATATGTAATAATGTTCGTTGTTAGTTATATATTTATAAACCTTTGTGGTTTCTGGGTGTTATTAGATATTATAATTATCTTGAATAATTTGTTATTGATGCTAAATAAATAATAATAGTGTTAAAACATTGTTGTTACCTATTCCGTATTGGAAGATCAATTTTATGTATTTTTACCTTGACATACATAATGGTGGTATTAAGTAGTGAAAAAAATTAACACAAGGTTATACTTTTGCTCAAATCACAGTAGGTACATATTACATGGATAAATGTGCCAGATGTTTTACAAAGTCCTACTATCAAAAATATATAATATTGCTTAAATATTTGCGTGAGTTATAGGTATTTGCATTATATCAAAAAAAAAAAAATTATAATGTACAGTGATGGAAATAATAAATAATCAAATGACAATACATAATTAAAAATGAATTGTACCTACTGTAAATTTCGTAATTCTTGATTTCACATAAGTGCGTTAGTTATTTTTATCATCCGAAAATCGCAGGATGCACGTGATCTTTCAGTATGAAGTCATTAAGATCAATTATTCATTTAAAATAGTAACAAAATTCGAGAATTTAGTTATGCACATAATAACTAAGTGCAGTTAGTGACTTGTACGCAAATGCTTATTCCTTTTCGTGGCATCGTGATGTATTAAAAAGTAACTAAGTGACCTTAGTGAGAAACGTTTATTCTACATTTCACCAAAATATTTAAGTCTAATAATACTTAAGTGAAGTTAGTTACTTTTAATCATACAGTTTATTGCTATGACAGGCACTTAATGATTTCTGACATTTTTATATTTTCTAAAATATATAGAAATATCATTTTTTTATTTTCTCACATGGTAGATTATAGGTTTAAAAACACTTTGGCATCATTAAGTCATTTTGGCCAAAATGGCAATTAGTGACTTCTCGCTCGACACCGACGATATATTCTATCAGATATGTAGCACCCGGAGCTTCGAGCTTAGCACGGTGTTGCTCGAATTTACCAGATGTTGCTGTGTGAATAACAGCAATATTATTTTAAATTATATGTTTATTATTTATTTTAGGCATGATTTAATTGTAATGCCTAAAATTAAATAGGTAGGTACTTTATCAACGGCCATGCGACGATTATATCGCAGATGATCAGATAGGCAAATAATATCTTATCGCGGTCAAAAATGCATATAATTTCATAAATTATATATTTTTTGCCATTAAAACTGGATTTTATAACAACGGGGTCTTCCCCTATTAGTATAAATTCTGGTGAAAATAATAATAATCTACGAGTGTGCATATAAATGAAGTTACATTATGTTTATACTTAAGAACGGACGGATGAGCTTAGAACCAGAAGAAGGGTAGGTATTATTATTTTTTACACTATTTACAACGGGACAATATTGTCCGCGGGCAAAGCTAGTCCTTACTCCTTACTTATATTATAAATGCGAAAGTAACTCTGTCTGTCTGTCTGTCTGCTACGTTTTCCCGCTTAAACCTCTCAACCGATTTTGATGAAATTTGGCACATACAATCATTGGACCCTGAGAAAGAACATAGAGGCTACTTTTTTCCACGCGGGCGAAGCCGCGGTCGTAAGCTAGTTATAAAAAAATATTGCAGAATATTGAAGAATTCACACAGCAACATCTAGCCCCGTTGTAAGGTCGAATAGTGTGTTACGGGTGCTAGATTTAAAATTATTATGATGAATCTAAATCTATCTCTATATTTATCTTAGTCGTTTCATGTGACTGTTTATGAAACAGACAAGTAGACACCTAGTTCAATTATCGTGCGAAAAAAAAATCAAAACAAAATACCGGTTTGTTTAGATACCTATGTGACGCAGCGGGTGAAGGTCCGCCTGCAAAGCAAATGATTGCGGGATCGATTCCCGCCTCGGGATAAACATACGATCGGCAAATATTTGTTCCGAGTGTCTGGGTGTTTTATATGTAAAATAAAAATATATCTATGTTGTTTCAAAAATTAATTTGAAGTTACAGTTGTTCTCGGTTTAATAAAACTTGGAAAATGTTGGGTTTTTTTCTTAGCTTGTTTAGTTTTTCCGCAATTCCAAAGGTATCTTGAGGTAAAAATGTTATTTCAATGATTCACCGTGAAGAATATTTTAAAATTCCTCGACGAATTTAATGTCGTAAATTCTATTCGATTTCAGATCACGAACGTCGTCGTGGTGATTACCAATCCGTATTACAAAAAGCATCTTTAAACTAATCTACATAATATATATAAAAGAAAGACGTATTATTTACACTATGTATAACTCACAAACGGATAGCTTAGAACTAGGAGAAGGAAATAGGATATTTTTTACAGCGGAAAAATGTATTTACGCGGGCGAAGCTGCTGGGCAAAAAGCTAGTCTATAATGCTGAAGAGTTAGTTTGTTTGTCTGCTAATCTCAGGAACCGCTGATCAGATTTGATAAATTCTTTCAGTATTGGATAGTACATTTATCGAGGAAGGCTATACCTATTATATATAGGGATATATACGATAAGTATTATATTTTCAAATATACTAAATTGTATTAAAAAAATCCTTACCCTATCAGTCAAGTCAGGCGCTGAATACGAGTATGAATGTATCGTGAAGACCTCTTGGCTTTCAGTGGGCGAGATCTTCGCAACACAGTCCAGGGCACCTCTCATTTTCAACTTTGTATCCACAGGAATAAACTCCAAAATAGCTTGAGTCAACGTTCAAAGTTCACAACTCTACTGCACCATAAACTCAGGATTCTTTTTAAAGAGTTGAATTCGATATTCAAAAAATGATTAAATAAGTTAGGTTTAGTCAAAGTTGACCGTCACGAAATCGCGTAGAACACACACCAAAATGTAAAATATCACAGTTTTTTATATTATCGCAGTTTTTATTCCACAATTATTTTTTTATTTGAATGTTTTTTTTACAGTTATACAAAGAGCCGTGTTCGTCTGTCCTACCGTATGTTATTAGTAAGACTGCGCCAACGCACGCGTGACGTGCAATGTCGTAGTAAGCTGAAGAAATACTGGAGGTGGCAATCTAAGCAATGCTGTTTTATAAGGCTTTGATAAAGTTTTTATTGATGCTATCTTTATAATATAAATAAATATTGCCGGACAATTCATACAGCGTCTAGCCCCGTGGTAAGCTGGAAGCTTGTTTTATATAGTAAGTATATAAGTTAAATAGATAACACTTGCGTAAATAACAGTATTTACACAAATGAAAGCGACGCTGAATATGCGCAACATAACATTCATAAGTTTTATTTAGATTGATATGACTTTTATATCTAGAAAATAAAATTTAATAACAAGTCATGACGCCTGTGCCTTATGCTTTTTCATTAAATTTCTGCCTTCCAACCTTCCAACATCCAACATCTTGTTAAAATTTTTAAGGGCACACTGTACCACGTATTTCATACCAACAATAATTTATAAGAGTTTCTACCAATTTTCCTGAAACTTTTCAATTGTTGTTTGGAAATCACTTAATAAATCAAACTAATCCTAATACACATAAAAAGGAGTCACCTTCTATCTGTCATAGGAAGTGCATTGAATTGATGTACGATAAGTCGCGAAGCCGATAAATATGACGCATCTAGTAGAATCACCAAACCAAACACTCGTAGTTTTTATTATCTGTGGACGCTTATGTTACCGTATCCATTGTCAGTGGTCCATTAATCAGCGCGTGAGTCATACAGTTTCACTGTGCTACTGTTGTTTATTCTGTGACTATGGTTGAATTCACGACCAACTGGTTTTTGGGTAACGGGCAAGCGGATGTAAAGGTTTCTTGAAATTCGAATCTTGTTGCGTCAATGGTTTACACTGGCGCCTAGCCTGGGCAATACCTTGTGTATGCTACTATTATATAGGTATACCTACATAATCATTAACTTGGAATAGATTTTGATAAAACTTCTTAATTATGTAGCTTGTATATAATATCAAAATAACATATATATTCGAGTTATTACCGCAAGAAAATAAATTAAAATGCTGGTAGAGCCGCGGATCGAAAACTACAGATACACGTGCTTACAAAGACGTGTTTACAAAGCGCACATACATTTTCAAAAAGGAAAATCCAGAGGTGCTTGTGGTGTTTGATTGAACCCACGACCTCCGGAATGAAAGTCAGGCAGTATTTTTCAGACAATTCAAGCACGTGTTTTATTAGTGCTAAAGATATTTCATTGCGCTTGTTTTTTTGTCTAATACGCTAATACTAAGCCTCCGCAACCCGTCAGTTAGAGGCTCGATATCATAAACCGTAGATTATAGCAAAATGTTTAGAGAATGTTCGGATAACAAACATAGCGACTTAACTTTCAGAATTAGTAGATCTTGGTGAAGAAATAGGCAATGAGTAGAGAATTTTGTAGATGAATATTTGGTCACACTACAGTTTTCAACCATTTTTTACTTGTTTAAAAACTGGTTACTTTTCAAAGCCTACTAGATTTAAATATGGCAATAGTTAGGAACAATAAATATTTAATTAAAACATAAATTATGGATTATTCAGAAAAATATTGTGTGAGATACCAAGATGATTGTGAAACAAGAATAAAATGTAAGTTTCATGAACTATGATAATTAATTAGTCTGGTAATGTTTTTCTGGCGGTTTTACCCGCGGGAATCATAATTATAATTTTTCTTTAACGAAGAGGAGAAAATAAATCATTTATTGTCTCAACAATTATATATGTTTAAACCAAAGAAGAAATTATAGAAATAGGGTGTTTAATACAAAACCAAGTATTAGTTAATGAAATTCATCTGGAACACCTACTATATAAAATCATTGGGAACACCATATTAGCCATGAATTATAAAGACAAGATTTCTTATCTGTGACGTTGGCAATGGATCGTCACTATTTATTGGTTTTTGATATTTTGACGGAATATAAAATGAAAAGAAGATTTGTAAGATATTGGAAAGTGTCAAAAAAATCGCAAAAAATCTAAAAACAAAGCGTGAAGTAAACTTTATCTCTTAAATACTGCCTCTATTTAGTAAATTAAATACATACTTTATAAAAACTGTTCAATATTTCAATTAGGTATGAACTTACCAGAAATACAACCGTATGAAGATACTGCCATCGATATTGTTACAAATATCATCAACAAAGCGAAGTTCGGTGTTGGAGAAAGGCTAAACTTGTTTCAATTGGCAAGTAAGTATTGAACAGTCTCTTATTCAATTAATAACCTCAGAAATACTACCAGGAACTTCAGTGGCGACGAACAAAAAGGAGGCTTTGACGCTAGAGATGACTTCAACTCGCACTTCGGGGCTATAATGGTTTTACGAACTGCAAACAATTTGAAAATAATGTTTTCTTTAATGGAGTTTAAATATTTATGTAGTTAACTTACTTTATAAATATAGTGTAATGTATATTCTAACATAAATGTGTATAGTAAAACCATTTCTAAAATGAACGCCCCTCCACCGAATTCTGTATTTTTTTCTGTGTATTCTGTTTTTCTGTATTTCCTCTAACACGTTGAAATCATCACGGTTTTGTGGAGGGGAGTTCATTTTTAGAATGGTTTTACTATACCCGTAATAGCTTTCAGCTCACGTGGTTAAATGTTGCTGTTAAAATGTCCAGCAATATTTATTTAACCCGCATTACGATAAATAGATTTACCGTTTCGTATTGCGGAACCACCGCATATCAAATGACCCTGTTTTTTATTTATGTTTTTTAATTCCTTATCAATAAGATACATTGGAAGTTAAATAAAAACCATTCAAACTGTCTTTTTTATTTCCAGAAAGTCGTAACGAGCTCGCTGCTAGCTACAAACTTTCCCTAGCTACTCTAGGGTCCCCTATCTCGAAGTACGCAGAGCAGTTCATCTGTAACGCGATCGAGAAGAGATGGAACTTAACGCCTGTTCTCTCTTATATCGTGAAATATCAGGGGATGTCGCAAGATGAGTGCGCGCAGTATTATTACTATGAAGTAAGTTATTATAAACTTTTATGTATACATTATTGAGCACTCAGACGCCCGGAACAAATAATTAAGAGAAATAGGGTGTCCTTTCAAAATTTTTAAAATTTGTTTTTAAATGAATGGAAATAGGGTGGTTCAATTTTCAAGAGGTCTTAAATATTGGCTATTAATTATTTTAGGTACTCTTGTCTTGCTTAGTCAGACAATTACCTATATAGTTTGTCAATAATGTTTTTGAAAAAGTGAGGTTTAAATTATTCAACCAATCTGACTAATAATTAACTTGTTTTCGTCAAAAATATTGCCCTGTTTTATAAATATCTCTGTGGTAAAATTACCTATGTGTAATTTCTTAATTGTAATATTGTAATTACATGTCGGTGATTTTACAGAATAACATACATCCCGTGCAAACCACGCAGATAATATAAAATACCTTTCAAAAGGAACACGAATAACCTTCAGACTAACTTATATTATGATATTTATAATGTTAAAGCGTCTTAATATTAGTGTAGAACCACCTAAATTAGTAGTACCAATAAGAAAATTTTGATTCACATGTTTGTTAAAAATAAATTGAAATGTGATCGACTATTCATAGACATACATTACGTTTGTTAGGTATATTATGTTTGTTTGCTTTCTTCCAGGCAATCTTCAGCCAGCCAACCTTAACGTACCCGATTCCACAAACCACTGCCTCTGTGTTCTTCAGGATTCACGACAGACACATCGAACCAGCGGAGCAGCAAGGGGTTCCTCTGGTAAGAACCTTGATATAAGCGCCCTGTGGTACCGATCTAGTGTGTACCACCCACACATTATACAGGGCGTCCCAAAGTTATGGGCCATGAAGGGGAAGTACCTTAAATATCGTAGATAGTGAAGTTTGCTCAAAGAAGACTTCATTTTATTTTTAAAAGTAGGTAAGTAATTCTGCATTCATAGATTTTCTAAAAATTACTTGCTTTGTCTGGGAATCGAACCGACTTACATGTGGAAAAAAAATTACTCTACTTTTATAATACCAATCGAAAGAATAGCTAAAAAATAATAACTCTGCTTAAGTAACATAGTATTTTAAAAGAAAGGAACAAAATAAAATGAAGTCTTCTTTGAGCAAAATTAACTATCTACGATATTTAAGGTACCTACTTCCCCTTCATGGCCCATAACTTTGGGACGCCCTGTATACATCTAGCGATCCGTCCTCGCTACGCCTATGGTACCCGAGGCGTAGTAATGAATATTAATAATTTCGTCAAGGGGTACGGTAGACTCGATCAAAACCATAAATGAATAACAAAACATAAAAAAATATTGATTTTGAGTCGACAACATTGCAAAATTTGGATTATGGAGTTCGGTAAAATTTCTCGCGAGCAAAGCCGGGTTTCCATCTAGTTATACTATTATAATAAACCTTCCTCTTGAATCACTCTACCCATTTAAAAAGCCGCATTAAAATCCGTCGCGTAGTTTTAAAGATCGACGCACACAGTAGTGACTATTAAAGACGAAACTGTCCCTTTCCTTCACATCTATGCTTTTCTTCATAAGTTTAAATCCCGTGTGAAAACATCCCCAGTTGACCATAAAGCATAGTTCTTCATTTGCTATTTCTCTCCCTCATCATTATAATCTATCAGCTGTCCCTTTCCACCACCAGATGACGTTCCGCGTGGAAGGCTCCCACGTGGACCACGATGTGCGTCACGTGCTACTCACCCTTGACTGGATCCTTGCCGTTATGAAGATGAAGCTGTTATTGTTCAAGAGGATCGAGGCACTTAGGATTTACTAATCTTTGTTTTCTTGCGAATTAAAGTAAACATGAAATTATTTAATCGGGCAATCCAAAGAAGTACACTCATTATTTATACAGCATTTTTCCAGCCCTATATAATTTACGTTCCCATTGCTGGCACACAGGGAATTCTATCTTGTCTCTCTTCAAGAGGATTAGGCCTAAATTGGCCTAGTGCGACTTTTTTCTTAATAAAAATCTGATCCGCTTTTCTCACGATTTTTGTCTTCACCGTACATACTCTTTTCAAGAATAAAAAAGTAGTGCTCGTCGTGGTATGAAGTATAAACCAAAATGTGGGACAACATAGGTTAAAAAAAATCTGAGGCATTCATACGTTCACTACATTGTGATTTGTGATCTACTTACAAATGATCTCATCGTAACCTTTAAGCAAAGAATGGAATTCATTTACATTCCATTCTTAGCTAGATCGCGATCAGAAGTAAATTGTCTGCATATTTCAAAGATTTAAATTGTAAGATTGTTGTATGCGTCATATCGTGCGTTCTCAGAAACATCGTGAGAGGATGCTGCTCATTAAGTATAATAACTTTAATAATATACAAGAGGTGTTTTTGTGGAACCGAACGTCTAGCCGTAAGATTTTTGTACTATCTTTATCAGACAAATGTTTACTTTGTGCGATCTGCAGATATTTGTTGCGGGTGTTCTGGGGTTCTGTCTACTAGAAACTGGGTTATAAATGGGACAGTGTATTTGTGTCTGTCTGTTTGTCCGTCTTTTGTGGTAAAACGGTGCGTTGCGTTGACGTGTATTTAGGTGGATATTTTGAAGGGATGGAATGGAAATTATAGGCCATTTTTTACCGCGAGAAATAAAGATAAGTGTTTAATTTAGTATGTAGGTACAGATTTTTTCCAAGGCGGAAATCGAACCCTCAACCTCTTGCGTCGTAGTCTGACCTTCGCCCGCTGCGCCACAGATAACGTCTCTGTAGGCAAGGTTTCCGAAAGCTGCGGCCTACGGCACCTACGGGAAGTAAGGGGGTGATACTAGGATCGACACGGCAAAATCAATGACAGCCATTATCAGAGACAAGTAAAGCTACCTTGTACTGGTATTAGCTTATAGTGATGTTAATGCCCTTGCTGGCAATACTTTCACTTATGAGTTGGTATTTTATATGCTAATGTGTTGTTACACTGTGTAACAACATGTGTTGTCTTGAACACGAATATAAGGTAATATTTTTACGGCCGATCTTCGTGAAATCTTCGATCATAAAATAATCACTGATACGATTTCATATCTTAGAGTTTGGATGTTAAAAGAAAGAGTCATTATGTCAGTAACTTGTACAAGTTAAAAACAAGGTGTGAAAACCTAATACAAGTTATAGGTTGTGAAGATAAGGTAAACAAGGTAAGGTAAGCCGGAAAATTATAAATACAAATATCAAGGCAGCTATGTCGGGGGTTAAATGGCGTTCTCTAAATATCATATAAAGAGATCGATATCATATCGAAAATAAGAAAGAAAACCTATCACGGAGAACAGAGAGCCGTTAAAGACGCCTGCAGAAATACTTATAGATGATTGTAGCGCGATAGGCATAGGTCCGATGCAGGTTGTTGCGGTTTCAATTTCCCTCGGGATTATTTTTTATGATCTTAGGTAATTGTAATAAGCTTCTAGCTTTCTAGATGTGTAAATAAATAATTTGTGTAAATTGTCCAAAAAAAAATCATCCTGTATAAATTCAGGTTACAGGTCCTTGAATTTATGTTTCATTTCTCAACATAATTTATTTTGTTATCGATAAACATAACATGAACACAATAAATTTGCATTCTTATGTAAATATATAAATTTATACTTAGAATTTTGTGGGTATATAATTATATTGGTTACCAATAAATAAAATTCGTAAAATTCAAGGATAATAACTAAGGATCCGCCAGCGGTTTTTCCCTTGTTTCATTGATTTGCGATAGAGTAGCTTATATAGATATTATTGTATTCTTGTTCTGGTGTAAAATCTATAATAATTGTAATTGAATAAACTAAAACTTAAACCCCCAAGAACAAACTATGGTAAAAAAAATATTTTGTATGAGGGTGCACAGTTGTTCAATAATTTACCAAACGATCTCAAAACTTGTGAATCAGAGACCATGTTCAAAAATAAACTAAAAACATATATTTCTAAAAATGTATTTTAAAGATACAGTACAACTTCTGTTTTAATGTGAATAATGTTAACTAATTAGATATATGTAATATGTAGTTATTAAGCTCATTCTAAGTGAACTATGTTCTTTATGAGTAATAAAGTTTTCTTTAACCTGAAGATTAAAATTCATTGTCTAATCGTACTTCAACATGGTGAATTAAATCTCTCTCGTCAAGAGATAAGTCCAAGTGTCCCAGCAGCAGAAACGTAATTAGGGGCGCTTTTACAGTGTTTTATTCTATTTATTAGATAAGTAATAAATAGCCGCATTGACGAACATTTGCATTAAGATTATTAGTAAGGATTAATAAAAAAAAACAATGAATTTGCATTCCCAATGGTAAATATTTAATCTACAAATTCCTATCTTAGCTAAAGTTTAAAATCACACAAACTTAGGTATTTATTGACCTATTATTCTTTATCTTTTCCCACGAATAACAAAAACAAAATTTTTAATTACTATCAGTCTTAGGTGATTTAGTACGGTTAGCTAGCATTATGGCCGGTGCCCACAAATTACGGTGGTTTGTTTACCATACAAACGGTTAAGACAAAGATCCTTTGGGATGTAACAATGGAAAATAAATAAAAAATTACAAAACTACTGTTGGCATATAAGGATAAGTTAATAAGGACTTGTCATTATTTAAATTGTAATATTAAAAAAAAATTAACTGCTTATATTTCGTAGTCTTATTTAAAAAAATTATCTTATTTTTTTAAGAAACTATCTTTCCGTCCGCCTACCTTATGCTAAATTATGCCGCGGTAAAAATAAGCATATGCTTTATTCTGATGTATGAGCTAGATATTATTTAGAAAAAAAAACGCATGAAATTTTTATAAACCTTCATCCATCTTCTAAGTTTTAAAAGTGTTAAAACAGCAAATGTCAGTAAAATATTTTTATTTCATACAAGTCCTTTATCGATCCTTATTTTATGATACCTGTGAATTTTAATTACTAAATCGTTATGCAATTTTAATTAAAACAACCATGCATAAAAACAAATGGCAAAAAATATCATACGAGTTTAAAAACAATACAAAACGTTAAAATCCTCTTAATCTCTCTTTGTATAAGAACAGTACCACCTTAGACCCCGGCTACCTGGGTGACGCACGGCAAAAACGCGCACTGATACCTGTCATTTGCGCGCTTTTGCCCGGCGCCTGCGCACGTACGCTCCATAGTGAACAAAAGTGTCAGTGAAATGGTGCGAACTGTCAAAGTGCTTGGTTGCATCAGTTTACCGAAACGTGTGGCGAAAGTGGAGCCTGTCAGCGATGGAGTCTACACAATCGATATGTCATCGACTTCAACACTCAATGTTACTGTATGTTTTTATAAAGTTTATGATAAATATTATGAAGTTAAACTATTTCTTACAAGTTTTCTTAATAAGTAGTTATACAGGAAAGGTAATGAAACTCAAAACAACTGGCTTGTTTGACTTCGGATCATGTTTATCGGAGTTATGCAAACATAAGCCTTATTGCTGTTGTTGTAAGGCTTTATCAGCTGTTTAGTGACGCGTACAGCTCGCGTCACAAGTGCAGCAGCGTCTCGTATCAATAAAGGTTATGGTTGGTGGAACTTGTTGCGCTTTTGTATGTGATAAAGTGCTGGGTTATAGTTGAGTCATGAGAGTTACTTATAGTTATATTGTTATGAATAATACTTTAACCGGTGTTTTGAGTGTCTGTCCGGCTTTTGTGTGAATTCCTTTACTTAACACGTTCCATGCGACCTAATTAGTTGACAGATTGAAGGTTGTGTGGAATACATTTTCCCGCTTTGTTGTTTTATAGAAGTTTTTATATCGTTTGCATTGTTATTGTTAACAAATGTTGTTTTATTTAAAAAAAAAACACCTTTGAAACTACTTATCAAAATATTCAAGTTAAAAATAATGAAACAAAATTTTAACATATTAAAATATTTATTAATAAATTATATATCAATATACATTAAAATGCTTTACGAGTATATCATAATTAACAAAACATATTTATCTCAAAACTCTTAATTTAGTTAAGTACCTACTTAGGTGATCAATTCTTATAAACTTTTTTAATACAGAAGTTTTATTAGTATTATGTAATTACAACTGGCAACTAGGTATTAAATATAGTTTATGTAGTCTCTGGTATAGAATAGATATTTGAAGCATTTGCATTTAGAAAATTGGAACCTGAGCAAAGTTGCGAAGTGAAAACCAGCGAATCTTATCAGCACTATCAGTTATTTGATTAAAATAAACATAGAACACTTAAATTTACGTTTTAACAAGCAGGAAAGTGGGTTCTTAACACGAACAGTGCACACATGCACATGCGTTTCTAGGGCGCGCGTGTGGCGGCATCGGCGTTGAATGTGTTAAAGGTCGGAATCAGGTTTTAAAGAAACCTCAAGTAAGTAGGAACCTGCGGATTTTATGAAGGGAACATGGTTGTTGACTTACCTATAGATATGTTAAAAGGTGCTGGTTTTATTTATTTAATTACCTATTTTTATATGGTATTTGGAAATTCTACGGCTTAAGTTTACATAAATATAATCTTAAATATTTGATCTACGGTAACTTAAAGAATACCTCCCTACCAATAAATGTTTCTTTTTAGTTTACAAGAATAAAAAGTTCACGGGTATAAAAAACTGTAGGGGTAACTTTAAGTATGATGGAATGTAGGGTATAGAAATAAGGCAGAAAAAAAATCGTGGGGTTCAATTTATGCCTTTTTGAGACGCAGTATATTTCTATCCAACTTATTTTTTATCACGATCTGTGATGAAAAGTTTTAGAATGCTTCTTTTTAAAAGTTATCAAGAAATTTAGTAAAATAAGATATCCTGAAATTGGGTTTTTGATCGGCTAATGTTGAGAAGCGTAAGGCAATATATTATTTAAGAACCTAAATGGATAATTCATTCATAACTCAATAATTACCTTATTTTTATACCTTAAAAGTCTTTAAAAAAAAATTATAATTAAAAAATATATTTGGAAAAATGGGAGTCCACACCAAGTAATATCGTCATTAACTTTGCAATGTTCTTATACTTACATAAAAATCAATTGCTGTTCGTTAGTCTCGCTAAAACTCGGGAACGGCCGGACCGATTTAGCTGATATTGGGAAGATTTAAAAGGTGAGCAAAGTAAAAGCCGTGCAGTCAACTACTTTGATATAATATTTGACCCGGAAATTGTGCATAATGAGCACAGAGGAAGAGAGGTTTAATTAAACTAAGAATTATACTTTGTAGGTATATTTGTTCGTATGTTGTGTTTGTTTGCCTCAAGAAACGTATTAAGGCTAAATATAATTCCTTTATCATAATTAATTAGTCGTAAATTACAGAAGTGAGAAATTATTACTAATTCATCACGGATAACTCGTAAAATGGCACGTTTTAATACATAAATACTTAGTTGTGCAACTAAGTAACTTAGTCAAGCTGGTCAAACATCTTAGTCAAAAAAATTTAATAATAGATAATTAGTACCGAGTAGAAAACTTCAAAAATATCTCTGTCGAAGGCAATTGGCAAAAATGAACCGCTCTAGTACCAGCTCTAATGTTTTCAGAAGATGTTATATGGAAACAGGTATTGGTCGCATAACGCAAAGCTTATCAAATTAATTGTTAAATCGATGAGAACTCCTTCGGGAGTTATAAAAAATCCATAGATAATTAAAAAAAAAATTACATAAACAGGTAAACCATTAACCAGACCATGACGGACTTGAAAACGCGCGGCAGAATTTCCATTGTTATGCTTCTGATTCAATGTTCGATGAATGAGGCACAGGATGCTTCTGATCGACTCGAATAAGGACAGATTTAGATAAAATGTTAACAATGTGTGGGTCCAGCGGGCAGGTCCACGTGGTCTAAACATTAGGTACATGTAAAGACCTGGTCATTTTAGATTCCCTTGGCCAGGTCTCTATATCCAAACGGGTTATTATCGCGAAAAAGCGACACAGACCCGTTTATATATTTGTAAATGTTAACAAATCGCGAAAGTTTATCTAGTTCTAAACAAAATTTTATCATAAAAGTACCTGAGAACAAATAATAGATCATAAAATGATCTATAAAAATGTATCAATACTTTTTTCTTACAAGCCACCGTTTCTGAGTTATAACGATTCAAAAAGTTATAATAGGTCGTAGGTATAGGACGTTTGTTCTCGAATAAGGTTTTGCTTTTTTTTCTATACCGTATATTCGTAAGAAATGGCAGGTTGAACCAACAAGAAGGTTTTAGTTAAAAAGCATACTAATCTTAATTGACAAGTTAAATTGTCAAACAACTTTGATCTGAATAATTTTGCACATTATTTTTTATAACCCGAGTCTATTCTGTAACATAGTTTCAAATGGTAATTAATATGTGCTCGCGATACGTTGAACGAATCAATTTGATGAATGAAAATTGACGAACCTTTTCATTCCGCGACTGTACCTACATACATTAGATCGACATTTTTTTAATATCCAAATTACTCGTAAATAACTAATATTTATTTCCATATACATAAAACATGCATAAAACATAATTATCCAGGTAAATATCATGGCACTAAAATGCTTATCAATTATCAGAATATCTTCGTAAATGTACTAAATACCAACGTTGAAATATGTTCTAAACTGTATGAAGCATGAAAGGAATTCCCAGACTAGTCATTCAAAGTATTTCCTTCAAAGCCTACTTTGTTCAAAGTATCTGCGAAATTGAACTTTAACCTCAATGGAACAAGGCTGAAACCTTAAGCCATAAGCATAAGGTATGAATAATACCTTAAAATATGCATTGGCAATGTGCCCTTAAGAATGCTAAGCTTGTAACTTGTTATGAGACAGACATAATCATCATTATCAACACAATTTTAATCAGCCCAGTTGTTTCCCTCATCAAAACTCTCGACGTTTCAACTACAAAATCAAGAGAAGTCTTTTTCAGGAAAACTGAGCGCTTTGTCGTGCTCCATCCTCGCTGCTATTCGAGTAGCGAGACTAGTCTTGATTTTGTAATCGAAACGTCGGGTTTATTTTATTAACTCCTTAACTCAGAAATACGTGAGTAATTCCCATTGTTATCAAATGAATATTGTGTCTACTACGAGATTTTTGAAGGTACATTTTTACCCACGCCAGAACAAGACGCTTTAGAGTTAAGTTGATATGGTTTTGGCTCAGTCTAATCAGTATCTTAATAGTATCACTTTCTAAAGAATCTAGATAAGTAGGTATAATTTCTAGACTTAACAGACTAAGACGGTCTGAGCTAGTGAAACTGGTCGACCGTGCTGTGAAGGTAGAAAAGTTATTAATACTTTTTCCTATTAATAAGATTTTATGATATACAAAATAAAAATCAGGCGTTCGTACTTCGTACCATTCGGACACCAGTAGCATTCTGAATAATGTTATTATTAATATACATAATACACAATATTAATGATAATGACGATGTATGGTTGGTTTTTTTATACGAGACGTTGGCTTTTACTAAGGTCACAGGTGTTATGTAGTGCCTACGAAATACGTAGATAACTCTACAAATACAAGTTCAACTTGTTCTACCAGTTTTATAAAATCGAGCAATCTGTTAATAGCCTATATATGTATTGATAGGGAAGTAATTAATAGAATAACCGAGGCTTATGAGCCAAGGTTGAAATAAATTACTAGCTTTCCGCCCCGCGACTTCGCCCGCGTTAAAATACATATATACATTGTTCTGGGGGAATATAGGGAAGCGAAACTGTCGGTGGGTTGGCAGGTGAAAATAAAATAATATTTTGAGTAAGACACGTTATTAAATTAATCTTAAAGATACCAGCTTACTAAGATCCACCTGCAAATAACATAAAATTGAGAATGCAGCGCGTGATGTGGCGGGTGTTTTCGAGATTTTATGAATATTCAGAACCTCTTTGGTAATGAAGACGCCCCAAGGTCAAAGACTTGCAACTCTCATTTTGCTGTATTCATTTGCAGTGCATTGTGTTATTTAACGGATGGATTAAATAGTAAGTAGGTAGATAAGTAGTTCAACAGAAAATAGTTGCCATTTGTGTTTGAGGAAGGAAATCTCTCTATGAAAATACATAAATTGTATTTTTGTTCTATAAGTAAATTAAATTACCTAAATAGAGAAATTGACCGATAAATTGAAAATAAACAAAAAATCTGGAAACGAATCGAAAAGAAGGTACATAACATATTTGTTTTCTATATATTTATTTTACACGCATTTTTTATTCTACACCCTGATTAAATTTATAATAAACACTTACGCCATCTAGTGTTGTGTAGTGGTAGTAGTCAATTTACAGTGAAGACTATGGAGTACAGAAATTACAAACTAGCAGCGCCATCTAGTATCGAGTAGCAGTGACTATAAATATTTTCAGCAATGCAAGGTGCTACGGGCATTGCGAATCTCTGCTACGAAAGTGCTACAGAAAAATAAAGTAAAAATTTCTGCGATGCCTAAGATGATGATGTTAAGATTTTGGTGAAATCTTCTTTGAAAGAAAACACCAACTTTGACTTTAACTTTCTGTTTGTTTTAATCCCTCGTCTTATTTTCAGACATGTTTGATCGAAGTTTTGTTTGTTATCCGATGGATTACTGTCCCACAATTTGTATTAATAAACAAATCGCATCCGCTAAAAGCCGGTGCGTGGTTCCCTCCAATTCTATATCCCTTGCGGCACTTTGCCGACCGAAACCAAACGAGAGCTCAGTCACCGAATGCACTACGCGGTTACCGAACGTATGTAGCCCGCGCCTCGAGTCTTGAACGAACACGATCGAATTCTATTTTCGAAAACTTTGTGTACTAACTTTTTGAATTCAAAATAAGGTTCCATTTGAAAAAGTTCTTGTGCTAGTGATGTGCTTGAATGTATTAGTGTTATAAGAATGATTTTGGAGATCTGAAAGCAGTTGAATTATTTCGTGTGGTGAGTTTCTATTGTTAATTGGCTGAAGTATTTTTATGCAGGCGCCTAATATTTTTATGAGCCATGCAATTTATGAGCTATTCAAGTCTGGGTAAGCTGTAGCTGTAGGTAAGCTTAACATAAACCCATGTTAGACATTTCAAAACAAGGAATTTTTATCCGTTGTTTATAATTTTATGGTGTTACTAAAATTAACTAACAAGTTAATTTATATTTGTATTATAGTCTTATTTACCGACTTAAATATTTTAACGAGTACCTAAGTATAAATCTTTTAGACCTTTTATTTTTATAACTTTTTTAACTATCATGGTTTTTAACTATATTTGAACATTTCAAATATACTTTCAAATAAACAGTTTCATGTTCAAATATACATTTATTTTTAGTTGTGGTTGTTAGGGAGGTAATTTTTCCACGTCAGTCTTAAAATTCAAAACCGTCTCCTACTGCAACTATGAAAACAAACTAATATTTTTAGTAATTAAGAACCCATGATAAGTTCTAATAAGAAAGTTGTACCAAATATTAGTGACAGGATAAATCGAGACTTTTTTTCTACCGACTCTATTCAAATCTTTTTAAGACCTACAAAAATTAACCCTTGGTTGTAAATCAGCATCATAATTCTTAAAGTTGTCAGCTTACTTTATAAATTTCGGCGATAAGATCTTATCAGGTCATAAAGCGGAGATGTTTACTATCTAGTGCCTTGACCTCTGGCTCCTGAACTCGGTCATTGATAAATGCAGTTCCGTGGAGAACACACGACAGCTCAATACTTGCTCTGAGATGGAGCACATAGATTTATATTGAAAGCACTAGCTCTAAGTTAGAGCACATAAGATCTCGGTACTAAATCAAAGATAAAAAATATGTAAGGCGCATACAACATTTTAAATTTAATGAATAAAACTAAAGAAAGAGTCCCAAAAAAGCCACAAACTCAGCATTTGATGCCTTGCTGATCAAGAAAACAACGCTGATCTTCAGAAGAAATCAGTCAGATAGTCTAGTGTGCTCCCTCCACATAGCAAAACTTACTAGGGCAAGTACTCAAAACACGTCTGTTATTTTATTTCAATACGATTCCAAAAATAAAGTAAATTATTAATTATCTACAATAACTTAAGCATCCATTTTATAAAACGGGAATTACTCACGTATTTACACAGGAGTTAAACAACTCTCGACGTTTCGACCACATCAAGAGTAGTCTTTATCAGGAGGAGTGAGCGTCCCGCCGTGCCCCGTCTCCTCTCAGGTCGCGCGCGCGGTTCTCACTCGTTCTGAGAGGAGACGGGGCACGGCGGGACGCTCACTCCTCCTGATAAAGACTACTCTTGATGTGGTCGAAACGTCGAGAGTTGTTTAACTCCTGTGTAAATACGTGAGTAATTCCCGTTTTATAAAATGAACTTAAGCATCATTGTAAGTATTGGAAATCAGCATTAGGAACTTAGTTATTGGTTACTAAGTTAAGAACTTTTCTTTCCATATTTTTATTGTTTCCTTCCAATACTACGCCTACCTTATTCACATAAAACATTAACATTTCTATATAAAACTATGCAACGGAAGTGTACAGAGATTTATAGGTTTATAGTCTATAAAACCCCTGTACATGAATGAAATATATTTTTATTCCATATTTAAAATAAGTTAAGTCATAAAAATAGTATAGCGCACGTTTTTAGTCCACGTTATTTTGTTTCTTTTTAATTTAAACCAAAATTAGGAAAGTGGTTGTGTTTTAATGTCTTTACATAATGTATAGTTTCACAACATTCCTCTACGAAAACTGCAAAGATTTTTTATCCGAATTATATTTTTTTACATGCATACTAATTAATATTATAATGATAAGTATTAAGTAACTGGTTTGGTTTTAATTTAAACCTACATTGTACAATCGTATTAAATAACGGGTTTACCATAAAAAAATATTTTTCCGCATGCAAAATTAAATAGATACCTATTAATTACCTACTTATTTATGGTTGCTATTTTTAAATGTGAATCTGCGACATTATAAATAACAAAAACACATTGAGTAGGTTAGGAGCACCACCTAGTAATCAATAATTTTAAAAGATATTTTACCTTCAATTTAAAGCCCCAAATTCTATCAACACAGTGGCTTATATATTAAGTATTTACTTGTTGTCTGTAACATTTTTTTTTTAATAAAAACGTGCATCGTACTTGCAAATTAAATTCTGGTCAGATTTTTCCGACCACTTATTAGGTTACTATCAAAATAATTGTAAATTTTTAAAATAAATATTGAGAATTATATCCGTGGTTCATCCAGGGGTTAAATAAAACAATAAAACAAATAGTCGGATGCAGGTGTTTATTGCACAAACATTCGAATTTCGAATATCAATTCACAGCAACTTCCCGTATTCCCGCCTACTGGATGTTAACGCGCCAAGTTGTTCAACTTCCGGTTGAAAGCTTTCTAATTTTGAATAGGTTTAATTATTTTTATTTATTTGTTTTATGAATAAGCTTCGTTGGCTGGGAAAATGACATAATTTTTTGCGCAATTCTTTATAAAATTCCTGTAATAAATTATATATTATATTTTTAAACATGCATTCTTCTTCTTCTTCTTCTTCTTCATTATTGTTATTATTAATGGTAAGTAATTAATTATATTATCTCGTTAGGTACTTATATAACACGAAAGTTTGTGAGTAGAACTACCAACGCGTTTTAATAAAACGTTATTCCCTTAACTTTAATTAGTACATAACCCATTATTTTATAGGTGGACTTATGTTATTACTAAGGATTTAATAAAATAGGTACTTATAATTATATTCTCCTAGTGCTATAGGGAAGTTAATAAATAGAAACAACTCCATCTAGGCGGGAATTTACATGCGAACGCAGTTCAAAGTTCATCTAATAATTTCCATAGAAATACAGACTCGGCTATGGAGCTCTTGTACATAATGTTTCAATTCAAATAAAAATTTATACAGTATTCAGTTGAAATAACACGGAAATTTTACTTTCACTTGCTTATAAACTGAAGAAAGTAAGTATAGGCACTTATTTCTATGACATAATTTAACTTGTAGCAATCGTGGTTAACAATAGTATCAAAAAATGAAACCTGTAGCTACCACGAGTTAAATTTATGTTAGGTTAAATGCCAGGAAAGGATATACCTAGGTTAGTTTTTACCGCAGGAAAATTACACATCCGTGGGCAAACGTATTCAAACGCGGGCGTAGCCGCATGGCCAAAAGTATGTAGGTAAATATAAAATCAATGCCACTTTTCGTTGTAAATTAATAACTCATGAACGGTTGGTCCGATTTAGGTGATTTTCGTTTTAAAATAGTAATAATGTGTTTAAAAGGTGAGAAAACATGGGAATCAAGCATGCGAAGTCAGCTAGACCCTATAACAAACTAGGTAGCTGATCAGTCTGCGGGTTCGCCTGTTTGATTCCCAAAAAAAACTATTGTTTTATATACCATAGAGTCCAAAGACTATTGTCTATGGTCAAGTCAAAGCGCCAAGTCAACGACCCAGTTGGGACCGTTTAACCAATATTTCATAACTCGAGTTATTCGATCGATAGATCTCCTGACTCTATGGTTAACATCCGTCATCTTACCAACTCCCCCCAATCTCCCCGTGGATTGCCAGTACAGGAGCGGATTAAGGATTAAGTTAGGGGCTAATCTATTAGATAAATAATTTATTTATTTAACAAAATCCACAGCCCTTAAAAATATATATTTCATTATATATATCTATGCTAATGTTATAAAGATGTAGAGTTTGTTTGTTTGAACGCACTAATCTCAGTAACCGCTGCTAGTCCGATTTGAAAATTTATTTTATATGAACTTTATTATGTAAATAACTTCAAAAACGCAAGCGAAGTTTTCGGCTAGTTTTTAATACTACCAAAAAAATAGAAATCGATGACATACACAATTGAATGGATAAAATTAATTTTATTCAAATTTTTTGTTTTAGCTCAGATATAATTTTTAATTGCCTTTTCTTATAAGATATTATTAGGTTATAAGCGTAGTGGAGTCAAAATATTATATATTAAATAGGTAAGTACTTATTCAATTTAAATATCAATATTGGCTTTATAAATGGATAAATAAAATTATACATCTCATATTTTCCTGTTTTCAATGTTAATTATATGTAGTGTAGTCATTATTCCTATAGGTACCTACCTACTTCAGGAAGTTGGTAAAATATTAAATATAAATTAAAACAACCCCAGTTGATAAGTCTGAATAAAATAATGTTATTTATATAAATATTAGCTTTATAAATGGATAAAATAATTCTTATCTTTTTTTCCTGTTTTCAATGTTATTAATATGAAGTGCAGTCATTATTCCTATAGGTACCTACTTCAAGTTCAGGGTCAGTTGGTAAATTCAACTGGTACTTATCTAAAATAATAATACCTATATTTTTAGAAAATAGGAATTTTTACTTATATTATAAATCTATACCAATAAAGATGAAAAGTTTGTACTTTTGAATATGCGCTAATTTTGGAACTAAACTAACACTGAATTACGTCAGATACTTATTCCTATCATCCAGGTTCAAAATGTTGAATTCCTAAAATGTTGGAATCCCGAAATGTTAACTTTCCCAAAAAGTTGAATACTTATATTTAGTTTCGCAAAATGTTGAATTCTTATAATGTCTATTAGACCTGAATCTATTGTATTAATTTATTTTATCTTCTGAAATACATCGTAATGAAACCGGCATGTTCTAAAAACTGAAAATTTCTAAGGACAATCTTCTCGTCAAAACAAAATATTTGCGTGCCTGCAGTAGTAAAGTAAATAGGGGATTATGATGACGATATATTTATATATCATTGAAATGATAAATAAATAAAATAATAGATTCACATATTCGGCATGTAAAGGATCCATATCTAAATGAGAATAAATATATGACATTTCTTCAACGCAAGGCTTTGTTCACTAAGTCAATAAAAAAATTAACAAAACCTTAGGTTCAAAAGTTCAAATCGCTTTGCCTCATCGTAGTTTTTTATGCAACAAACTGAACATTTAACCATTTCACAGTAGAAAGATATCAAGTTCCAGTAATTTCAATACGTCTGTCTAACAGTCAAGTTATATTTAACTGAGTTATGGTTATTGCGCTTTGGCGCTAAAGATGACAATACGGTAGACCTGAAGACAGAGTCGCAGATTGCTGTTGAATTAAAATAAATAAATATTGATGGATAATTCATACAGCAACATCTAGCTCCGTGGTAAGCTCGAAAATTGTGTTTTGGGTGCTAAATTTCGGATATAATGTACTTAATTCATAGATATTTTTTCATTATACATTATATTTACACCCAGCTACTTAAAACAAACGCCTGCTGTTCATACACGTATTAACGAAAATTTCAAAATGACTACTGCATACCTTATCAATATGTGAGAGAATTGAACATTCTCAGATAAATTAGTTAATCCTTACTCCGCCCCTGTACATGACATCTTTATACAGTTTATTCAGCTGTCTGTTTGTCCATCAGTGCGAGGTCTAATGGGATTTTGATTATTTATTTACAAGTGGCCGAGCAACTCCGAGAAGCTGTGCTATCAGAAATAATTAGCATCATAGTAAGTGCTGGACCCGTCTTGGCATACAAATCGGTATATGAAAGATGATTAGTGCGTGGAACAGATGGCCGATGAGGCCGAAAAGTTCACTAATGGAGATCGTGGTGAAAGAGACTGGATTGGAAAGTAAGACGTCTAACTAATAACATAGATGATTTGGTGAAAACTTTGTCTAGGTGGATTCAAATTAGTCTTTGTGACCGAAATAAAATAATAATAAAAAAGATATATGAAATCACCAGATTATGATGACGAATATGACGATGGTTAAAAATATGAAGTATATTACATAGCTCTACGATTATTAGCCCAGTAGGTTTCTAAGATCACAATCGAATTTAAGGAAATTAACTTAATCCATTTACGAGTTGTAAGTATTCGATAATCGAATTATCGATTTTAATCGATGCAGACTGGTAACGTTCTAAATCGGAAACTCCAATTAAATCGTGCCTATAACCACTACCTGCTTGAATTTACAAATAGCTATTTCTAGCTTAGAATAAGACCTGGTCTAGAACGGTGGAATTCGTCGTGAATCAATTTGTGTAAGTCATGCATTATTGAAAGCTATTTACGCACTAATTAGGCCTATGTAATAATTAGACAAAATAATTGTGTATTAAATTTGTATTTATATTTTCAACGTAGTTACACTCATTAATATTAAAAGTCCTCAAGGCTTTTTTTATAGTATTAATTATAAATAATAATATACTACAACCGTATTAAACTTTAACACAATTAATGCCCGCAGTCGGGGCCACCACACTGCGACCCAAAAGCTCTTGTGTGTCATGGGCTCTGATAGTGTTAGGAGGCACGATCTGGTGGCCGTCTTAATTAATCAATTAATTAACTTAATTCCAAAACCGCACTCTTTATTAATTCGCTAACGCTTCGTGCGATCTTACGAGCTGTTTAAAATTGCTTCTTCTGGACAAGGTCTAATGTTTTCATTCGCAAATTAGAAATTAGCCCAAAGGAATTTAATTGCTTTGTGGCTTCGTTAGCTAGGTAGAAATCGCGTCAATCTTTATACAGTGAAGTTCCTTCTGTGTGGACTTATTAAAACTCATCGAATTTAAAATCTCAGCATAAATATTATTAATACACAATAAACAATTATAATATTCACAGTATAATTAAATAATCCGGAAAAAAATAACTATTCTTTTGAGATCTTGTCGCATCTCTAGCGGATATTCAATTTGTTCATAGACAAAAGTGATCACTATACGGGCGCTTAATCAATCAATTGCTATTGATTATTTAAAGATCTATGTGCATTTGTGCATCACTTAATGAGTAGTTATGAGTCACTTCAAGAGGGATGTTTAAAGTGACCGATTATGGAATATTAATCACTATATTAAAGAGTCGATTGGTGTTGGCATACAGTATTTTTTAGCGGGTTATCTATCTAAATGTGAGAACCTTTTACAGATTGTGTGGGTGTAGCTAGTTATGTCTATAATTGTCGTATTTACAAAAACCGACAAAAAAAAATGGTACCTAATACGTTTTCAGAAGTCTTGGTTTTTCAACACTGTGGCCATAGCGTTTTTTGCTAAAACTTTTGGGTCTCCTTGTCACTTTAAATATCTAGAGCCCATTCTTCTGTCACCAGCACCAGCTACAAAGATAGCTTTCTCAGAAAATCTAAATATACCTTATCAACGTTTTTATTAGTCTAATTAGTTTCAAGTTCAAGAGAAGTCACTCCCCTATCTGCATCCTTATCTGCCATCCACAATATCCTTTTATGAGAACTGTTTGAGGGAAAAAAAACATAATGTAAATTGTTTGTGTGAGATAACGTATTGTGCTTTGTGATCTGGCTTCATTGTGTATTGTGAGACATACCTAATGTAGAGACAGGGTGTACCAAAATATTCTAACTTAAACTTTGGAAGAAAATCTTGGGCAAAATGCCATGAACAAACAGCCTAGTCCTTTAACTCTTATAGTTTTTAGAATCTACAAAAATAAATAAATATTGTTGGACAATTTACACAGAAACATCTAGGCTAGTCTCGCGGTAAGCTTGAAGCTCGCGTTACGGGTGCTAGATTTCTGACATGCTTATTAAGTAGAATTATTACATACATTATTTATTAAACTTATAACATGCAGACATTCTGAAGAAATATGTGCAAACCGTGCACATTTTGTCTCGAGGTGGGAATTGAACCCGCAACCTCTTGCGATTAAAAATCATTAATCATTGGTTCATTATCACAGTGCTTTCTCATAGAAAACGATTAAAATTCCCGCGTCGACTCTTCGCGGACGTCTAACTGTTCCTAGTCTAGTCTAGCTGAACATAAAACATAATGATTGTTCGACGTAATTGAATGTTAATTATTGTTTAAAGCATAATAAAATACTTCAGTCCGTGAAGACGTAAGACCATCAGAAAATACAAAACGGCATGTCAGTTTTACGTTCTTTCGGATTCGTTGGATACTGAACATTGAGTAGTAAAATAAATTAATCGAAAAAACATTTATAAGCCTGTAATTGAAAGAGCTTGAGACAAAGAATCGATGAAATAAGAAATGAGGATTTTCTTGAAAGGTCGGCCGATGTTGCAATTCGAACTCGTAACCAAGTTCGATTCCTGCCTTGGCACAAAAAAAATTACGATCTGCAAATATTTGTTTCGAGTGTCTGCGTCTATACAAATATATTATGTTGTCCCGAGGTGTCTGCGTCTACAAGTAAGTATATGTATAATAAAAATATCTATCTATGTTATATTGTGTATATGAGAAATCTAGCAGCCGTAACACAAGCTTCGAGCTTACCAATGTTGCTGTGTGAATTATTCAGCAATATTTATTTATTATAGCAGTAAGCTAAAGTAGTTTTCGTAACTCCGCTTTTCTAATAAGATTCCGTAAAGAAACAGTTTCAGCAATATCGGTATGTTTTTGCTTGAAGAGAAGCCCATTCTCTCCATACCTACCTCAATTCATTTAATTATTATTCTATTCACGGACAAATCCGTTCAAGTATTCATTACAACATTCAATCATGCCTCACAATTCAAACTCAGATTATGTTTTGTCCCCTGAAGATTTATGTCAATGTGCATCTATTTAGCACGGATCAACTTACTCAAGTTGCTAAGCTATTTCTGAATGCAGTAGTGACTAGTGATGTGCGTTTAATGAACGAACTATTCCAAACATCCGTTATGTGAACTGTGAATGAACGGAATGGTTCTGTTTGTCATCTGTGGCGCTTTGCTTAGCGACTACCATCGCTGAAGTCTGTGGCTATGATACTGCTTTGCTAGAAAGAAAGGATAACCTTTAGATAACTTTTAGACCTTAGGTGGAAAACTACCATACCAATAATGGTATGGTAGTTTTCCACCTAAGGTCTATTATGAGTTCTGTTGAAGAGACTCTTGCCCAATATCGGACGTAGGTACTTATAAATTTATAAATGAACAGGAAGCGTTCCGTGACTCCACGATTTGAACTAATCGGCATTTTAGTTGATAAACTATTTGTCGAATTAATCGATGAACTAGTCCAAGAACGAATGGAATAATTTCGTTTCGTCCGCAGTCCACACTAAACACTTACACAGCTTAGGACATGGATTTATTATAAGCTATGAAGTTTTATTGAATACTGTGTAAAGGTCGACTCACGCTACACCGTGTCGGGTCCGAGCCGAGTGTCGGCCGTAGCACGGTCACCGAGCCGGTTTCGTGTCTAAAATTACAAAGACGGCCCGCGACGAGTCGGGTCCGAGCCGAGTGTCGGTCGTAGCACGGTCACCGAGCCGGTTCCGTGTCTAAACTGCATGAGCACTGTATAGCACCACTGCCGACTGCTCGGGCGCAGCTCGGCGGCGCTGTATTGATGCAACGGGCCGTGGCCGAGCCGAAGCGGGACCGAGTTGTTTCCGAGCGATGTCCGTTGCTCGGGCTTCACTCGGTTGCCGCTCGGTATAGCGTGAGTGGGTTCATACAAAATGTATGTAATATTAGTTGACCGTGCTACGGCCGACACTCGGCTCGGACCCGACACGGTGTAGCGTGAGTCGACCTTAATACTCACTTTCTTAGGTAATTTACGAGAGGTTGGTCATTGCATCTGATAAATAAGAGAGATGTCCTAGATACCTAGAGATACCTAATCAGAAATAATAACTACATACCTATAACTAATATTACTGACTATAATACTGATGACCTTTGCGGCGCATCGTGCGAAGGTTCGCTTGCGATGCAAGAAGTTGCGGGTTCGATTCCTGCCTCGGGACATAAATATAGGAAAAAATATATGGTAATGTGGGAAAATTTGTGTTTTTTCAATTATTAGGCATTTCATAGAGGAAATTAAAGCACAATAATGTTACTTATATTTTACCTTATAAGTACCGAGTTAATTTTATTACAATTTCCTTACACGGATTTTTCCAAAAATAATTTCGGTTAGTAATTCTAAGTTAAAAGTACTTCCCATAGTAAATAATTTTAGTAGGTACGCTATTATATTAATATCTTCAACATTAATCCTCTGTTGGACGTAAACCCATTTATTACTTATCACGGGGGTTGAGACATGGGCGATCTGAGCAGCGCACTTTTAAAACTATTTTAATTAAGCCCCCAAAATAGTTTACCCTTAATTAGTCCCTGTATTTGAAAGCGCAACAAATGCATCTAACATCATCTAACCATTGGCAGCGCTTGAAGAAAGGTTATGGAGTTCAAACTAAAAGTTGTGACTATTGGAATTACTCACAAAATGCAAATTTATTTTAGTATAACTTAGTATCGATTTTTAATTATCTTATTTGACACTTAGGCAGGTACTTATTAGATGGAAATAATCAGAAATGAGTCACCGACATAGCCTATACATATATGCGGAAACTTGTAATTGGTTTTCACAATGCATGATGAATATCATATAATATGTTTTGTATAATAATTATTATTAGCTGTAAGTTTCTCTAAAATATTTAAATCAATAAATAGCCCAGCGGATAATCTCTTTGGAGTGGGTTGGCCATATAACGAGTAGAACGTATGGCCGATGGGGCCGATAAGGACGTCCAACGCTGCGTTTGCCGATCCGTGGTATCCTACTCGGTAAGAGATTGGGTGGTATGGTACTAATCTTGGACACAGACAACACGCGTCACGGTTATGAAAAATCTTTCGTTTTAAAAATAAATAGGTAAAGAAACAGCAAAATAAAACATTAAATATCAAATTATCGATAAACTAATATTACTGTTTTATTGGTTTGTTTTGTTAAATCTGTAAATAGGTTATCGATCGAGCGGAAGCGTTCGGTTCGATGAAAGTTAGAAAACTGCGAGATTGTAAAATAATAGTGTTACTCGATAACATTTACAAGATAAAAAATATAATATTGGTGAGGAAAAATTACACGTCATCCATTATTTGCCACGGAGGATTTGGTAGTCACATTGAGCACGGGCATTGAATGTGTTAAACCTTAATCCCTTTCTCGAGTTGACGACACCCACGATACTATTCTTAGGCCGGCACACGGCCATATAAATTTTAATGAGAAATATTAATATTGCATAAACTTGGAATTATAATTTAGTAAGTTAAACCACCATTTTGTCCATAAACCTACTTGCTCGTAAGCTCGATTTAATCCGCATAATAATATATTTTCGCCGTGAATGACATGATATCCGTTAATCGATATTGAATGCTTACTTCTATATCTGTAAGTGACAGACGGACAGACATGTTGATGTATTAATATTTATTAAGGCTGGTATAACGGGTTTGAGCTCACAATGTGTTCTAGATCAAAATCTTTCTCTGGATTATTGACACTAACTGTGCCGTAACGGGAAGGGACTGTGCCCAAATTATAATATAAGACCTTAATAGGGACGCAGATAGCGTCAATTATATATAAATGTTTTTGTTTTAAGCTCCCTAAAAAATGGACAAACAGGATCCAAATTGATACATAATGATTTAAATAATTTCAGATAGTAAATAAGGTCAGGGCTTAATTATTATTTTTAAATTTATAAACTTATATAGATGTCTATGGGGCTAGATGTCGCTGTGTAAAAATTGTCCAGTAATATTTATATTTATTTTTATTTATTTATATTATATACTATGGTATATAAGTTTATAAATAAGGTAAATTTGTTCACATACCTACGTAGGTATCAAAATCTCTGATACGGTCCTAATAGTTTATATAATTATTATCTATACTAATAATAAATCTGTAAGGGTCGGTCATGGAGTAAGTTAGTTTGTTTTCAGAGATATTGTGTTTATAGGCTTTATATGATACTGAAATTAATTTGACGATCTTTTGTTATTTTTCTTTTTTTTTGTGTGTGTTTGTTCTGCCATAACTCTTAAAGCATTGATCCGAAATTGAATAAATTTGGTAGGTAAACATTAAGAGGTCTGACACAGGATAGGCTATTCAAATTTTTGCTTCAGTTAAGATAAGATGTGTAGCCCCCATACAAACATAAATTAACGCGGACGAAGTCGCGGGCACCGCTAGTTAATTATAAAGCTCAGTCAGACTGCGCTGCCTCAGGGCTGGCGAGAGAAAATTAATGTAAAATGTCTGCTTTTCGTTTTATGATTACGAAATCATTTACTAGATAACATTACTGCCTTTAGGCAAATGCTGGTAATAGCGGTCAGGCGACAAAATTGATGATGATGATGATATACTTTACCCAATAGCAGACCAGATGTAGGAATATTATAGATATTTATTTATTTAGCATCCCATTGAAAATACACAGAACATATTACAGTAAATCTTACAAATAAAAATTAATTAGTTAGGTACAAATCAAAGATTAGCATTTATTTATTTAGCTTCCCTCAAAAAATATACAAAAAGTAAACAGGTAATCTAACAAATAAGAAAAATTTATGATTTCATACTTACGGATAGCTGAACTAGCTAACAGTATCCTGCTAGCTAACAGATCAAGTTTCTATCACACACAATGTCTCTAAATGGTGTTGTTGTGTTTGTGTCGTGGTTGTCATGTAAAAAAAAGAATCAATTCCTATCTTGATCTAAATCAATAAAGCTTTTAAAGTTTAAATCCCAGCATGGGTTTTATATCGTCAGACTTCTTCGGCATGCTTCTTTTAAGTTATTTTTTTATAAATCTCCTAGTCCACTCCTTATGAACATTAAATCAAAACAAACCAGTGTGCACTGTCCCAAATATTTTTCTTTCATTACAAACCTCACAAAGTAAGTAAACATTAGTGCACTGTTATTGTACGTTCCATAATATTTATACAACAAAGCTTTGGAGTGGGCTTGCTGCTTTGTTGCATTGGGTCGTTGTTGGTTTTGTTGGATGGTTTAAAAGCAATCAATCGTTCTTTTTGTGTTGTTAACGGAATGCCCTGTTATGTCAAGATCTTGGTATCATCAACATCATTATCATTTTCACGATCGTGGCGCGTGTAGTGTAATATTTTGATGAATCTACCAATCCTGAAGTTTTAACAAGGTTTGCGCTTTCGTTGAAATTTCATCATAGGAATACTTATATAAGTTTCTATAGTCGTTTAGAAACAGGAAGATAGCAGACTGTTAATACTTTATAGGCGTTGTGTCGTAAAGAACTTGAAAGCACTTGCGAATTGTGCCAACGATCTGTTGGCTCCAATGTAGATGATTATAATTATTAGTTGTCGATTGCCGATGTCGAAAGCTGTTGTTAGAGAGTCACTATATGGGCGCTGTTATTAGTATGTACGGAACTCATTTGAGAATTTAAATTAGGGTTAGTAAATGAAGTAAATGTTAACTGAAAACGATAAACTCTATGACTTATCGGGCAAATGTATGCCTACGAGGAGGTGGAGGCTTCGATTACCCCCCTGGACAAAATATGTTTGTACGATCTCAACTCCAGATAGAGAATGTTTTGTAGTGTTCGTATGTATTTATAGATACCATATGACGATTTTCAAAGGGAGTTAGGGAACTTCTAGCTATTGAATTCCCAGGAAGTCAAAAACCTTCAACCTCTACTTCCACAATTCCATTACTAATTTTCAACAGGCGAGACGAGACAGATTGTAATAGTAATCAAAGCTTGCGATAATTATAACATAATTTACTGGCACACAAACTCAAAAACGGCACTCCGTTTAGGCATCCTTACATCCACAATTTACGGTCGCGGATGGCCGTCCTGAACCGATCAGCTGTCTCGTGACGCAAATGTTCTAAATATAGCCACATAGGTCCAGTGTTGCCTGACTCTTGATAAGTAGCTAAGGGCCCATGCACACGGTATCCTTCAATGACGTATCATAGTTCACCACACACACACTGTAGTTAGTATTTAGCTTCAAAGGTGCTGGAAAGTGTGTTGCTAACACACTTTCCAGCAATGGATTGTTTTAATTTATTATTTTATAACTAACTTACTACGGCGTTCTACAAGATAGGATCAATCAATCAAAGTTTTGGAATAATCTCCACCAGGCGGGTTTGCGAAAGCTTGATAAAATACAATAAGGTTACTTATATATTTTTTTCATTAACGCTATTGTTTCATTGGATTTTCTTTTTTATTACGTTTGTTATTTTTCACTGAATACATATCTAAAGTAAAATCTTCCCAAAATTTTACAAAACCTACATATTGAATGCTCGCATGGACCGAGCCCTAAGTAAGTTACTATCATTAGCCGCAATGAATCATTTGTGAAAACAATTTGACTTGGCGTTTAAATTCCTAACGCACAGACAGATAAGTCCAGCTGAAGCTGGTATTAGCGAGAGTAATTAAATAGGTTTAGCTCATAATTTTATGTGAGCTTGGTATGACTCGTATGATCTGTTTTGTCTATAATTGCTGACGTAAATTACATTTATCTTTAGTGCTTCGGTATAAATTAGGATATGTAAACTAGTAGAGATAGGTACGTACTTGAATTTAGGAGACATATAAATCCAAATTACTACTAAAACTCCACTAGAATACACGCCTCTTTTAGATTTCTCCCCCGAACGCTATATTGCCCCTTAGGAACATAGACATTATCTAATTTATATTTTAATTTTATTAGATAGATAGTATTTATTGGTGAAAATTTGGCACATTACATGTATAGTAGCGTCTTAAATCCTATGTTAGGTTTATCTAGACACTACGAGTTCTCTTACAAATTTATTCTAATTAATGAATGATTAATGACGGTCAATTGTATTATTTTCATTCAGTATTATGTAAGTATCGACAAACCACAAAACACGCGATATATCAGTCATATTCTCATTGTCATACTTTAATTACTAACAGACCACAACCACGCACGTTGTCTTAACATGATACACATTGTATATTTATGTAAAAAAACCGAGTGTTTCATTCATAAAAAACCGCAAAAAAATGTTTACTACATAAAATATTGCCCGCTGAGTGTTTTGTCTGCGTTTTAATACCTTTAAGGTTTTTCTAACAAAATTACAAACTATCTATAAAAGTGCCTAAAGATTTGAAACAATTTTGAATATCGCTTCTTGTTCTATATTATCTTAGGAAGTCTTAGTTAAACAACGTAGTCTTATGGCCTCTACACACCAAAGCCGGCGGCCCGCCGGCACAGCCCGCCGGCTTAATGCCGGCGGGTTAGCACGCCGGCTTCAGAATGTCCAAGCCGCACGACTTTGCCGGCGGCAATGCCGGCGGCACGACAGCCCCGGCATGTGGTGTTCTAGTAATGAAGAATGTTACTAGGTATGCCAAATCGCTTGAAATGTTGTATCAGTAAAGCCTGTATGTATACAAATATACTAGTTTTTGTTTAGTTAAAAAGTACCTAGTAGTTTTGATTTTATAGGCATTCAAAGTTTCGAAAAATATCGAGTCTCGCTAACAGTCACGTGAGCGCTTGTGACGTAATACCACAACTTCGCGCGGCCTACGGCCCGCTTAGTATCGCCAGCAGATTATAGTAGTAGTGCAACAGCTTGCGCAGTATTTTGATGTGTTTTCGTCCGCGTATTAAATTAATAGTTTAATAGTAGTACTTAAATATTATTCGATTGATAAAATGGATGAAGATAACTCAAATAGTAGAAGTACCTACCATTAAACTTTGACGTTAAAGACATTAAATATGTATTAAAGTTTTGTTGCTATTGGTAGGTACGTAAGTATTTATTTATATATAGGTAGGTACCGCTCTTCTTAGTAAATTTAAATGAACAATACATTGATTTATGGCAAACTAGCTTCTTAGTAAATTTAAATGAACAATATATTGATTTATTGCAAACTAGCTTCCTCCAGTCTTCGGCCCCGTTTTCCTCAAGAACTGTACATTTTCATAGGATTAAAAGTAGCCTATGTGTTATCGTCGTCGTACGGTTACAACTTGTTTTACTTCTAAATCGGAAACTAATTGATGTATCGAAGTAATTCTTTCACGCGTATTTTTTATATTAGACATAGAATATGGAGTGCTAATAATCAAAATTAGGTAACATTCTTTATTGCCAAATACGTCACTACTCTATGAAAGCCGGCGGGCAACTGACTGAGTGAGTGGAGAGGGATGCCGGCGGCCTGACCCGCCGGCACAGCCCGGCGGCCCAACCCGCCGGCATGATTGTAAAAAATAAGGCCGGCGGGTTGGGCCGCCGGGCTGTGCCGGCGGGCGGTGTGTAGAGCGCTTTACATTTATAACTCCTGTGTAATTTGTGAAATAAAATTGACTTGACAGTTCGCTAAGTTATTTTTAGCGATTAGAACTAAGGTATTACCTACTTTTATTACTGTTCTAAAAATATATTCGGATAACAAAAACAATCTAATAATAAAAATGCTAAAACCTAACAAACTCTGCGACAAAGTCACAACAAAATGCCATATTTGTAGCGTGCTGCGCGGGCGCCACAAACAGACATAAAACTTCTTTACGACCTTTCTTCGGAACCATATTGGTACTAACACTGCTGTGTTCTAACTTGGGTACCTACTCAGGTTTTTTTACACGGGTCAGTTAGGATAAGGTTCAACTGTTAAAATAACACAAAATTATCTGAAATAAAATTGTCTTTAATTAACTATCTAAAATTAAATTTCATGAAGACCTTTTAACACCTTAAAACTAATTAACTGCTTAAAACTAAATTTCTACCTTAATTTATAATTAGGCGAATATGTATCTACTTTATCAAAATGTGGAGGCTAGTATTTATTCATAATCTCTCCTATTTACGTTCCCTCTGCTGGGATATAGGGTATTCTCTCTCAAATTGCATCGATTTTCAAGCAAGCTAAGCGTGGGTCGATTCATGCAATAGTACACCTGTTATCGAAACCGTGTCACAGCAAGGTCTAATTCAATTTACAATGAACTCTTACAACTGCTAATCCTCTTGGATTACGTTACACACGACTGCAAGTTACACTGCAAGGGGGCTGAAAAGTGGAAAATCCGAAAAATATAGAAAACATAAAAACCCATCATTGACATATACATAATGTATTATATTTTATGGAAATAAATAACATAAATCTTAAAAATTCTTAATCTTGGCAGAACATAGGTACATAATTATATAGGTATACAAACTTTAAAAAAAACGTCAGTATAATAAATAATAATACCTAATAATAAATATTGCTGGACAATTTTTTACACAACGACATCTAGCCCCGTGGTAAGCTCAAAGCTTGTGTTACGGGTGCTAGATTTCTGATATACTTAATATAATATACGTACATAGATAGATATTTTTTATTATACATATATAACACCCAGACACCCAATATAGTTTCAGCATCATAATATTGAGCCTATTAACACGATATATCTGAAAACAAACTTACTCACTCCATGCCCTTTATATATTTATTAATTTATAAGTATAGATACTCGTATATAGTGAATACAGTTCACAGTACAAACGAGTATTCTAAGTTCTCGTTATGATGGTAGATAACCGAGTGTAAGTGTAACACAATGCACAGTAAACAGTGATAGGTTTCATTTAGACTTTGGGCTTTGAGCTTAGGGCAGTTAACTCTGTCGAAGTCTAAGAGCTTTATTACGTACTTTCTAAACATTATCGTAAGTAAATGTAATAAGTTGTAATACCCGCATTTGTAACGCATAACGTATAAATTGCGAAAGTAATGGATGTTTAGAAATATAGAAATAGTGTCTTGTGGACAGAATCTTGTGGTTTCTTAGAGGTAGGTAAAATAAAATTCTACTACGCAACGATTTATGGGCCGAAATGCCATACTGAGTATCTCGAGAATGTTTTCAACATGTGTGTTCCCACAAAATGTATACCTATGTATAGTAAAATAAACAATTGCCGAAGAATTCACTATAATTTCTAGACCTATTACATTATGTAATTGCCCCGGGTATATATTCTGTGTCCGGGGTAGTAATTATTATGTTCTGTGCTCGGGGAAGCTCGAAGCTTCTGTTACGAGTATCTACTAGATATGAACCTACTTGATGGATAATATAATAGACTACATAATATTTTTTTATATACATATTTGTCTAATACAATAGACTATATAATGTTTTTTTATTAAATTAATTTTTTTTATTAATTTTATTATTTTTAGTACTTAAATATTTAAAATACCAGGTACCTATTTTAATGAGTCAGTACTGACCAATATTTGCATGAAAAACAGACAATTTTCTAGTAAATTATGTTGCGTTATGTTTCAATAGATCCAATTATAGATATATAATGAGCTGGCAACTATTTATATGAAGGTGCGTATTTTTACATTTTATACATAATACCTACTACTCCTCGTATTTACCTGATTTTTTTAATACATGATTTGATTTTACATAGAGTGACCAATAACGTGACTCACTCACACATACTAACTACTCCATCAGGTGTAAAATCTCCAAATTAGTTTAACAATTACCACACTCATTAAATACCTCGTAGGGAGGTACTATGTAAAGCATTTAAGTACCTACGTAAAGTGGTTTATTTTGGGGTCATTGTTTTCTTATCAACCCCATTGAAGCGCTATCTTGATTTTCCTTTGTATAAACAAAAGTTAATTCTTTGCTTATTAATCAAGGTCTGTGCGCTTTTGAATAATAAGAAGTTTTTCGGAAGTCGAACGAGCATTCAGAATGCAGAAGCGAGCCGTTCGTGCGATAGTTGGAATACAGGATGACGAATCATGCAGAGAGTACTTCAAAGAACTACGGATAATGACACTTCCTAGTGAACTAATTTACCAGGTAGCTTTATTTACTTATAATAATTTAAATACATTCCCTAAGAAAGGCATTAACGCGACCAGAGCTCTGCGCAGCAATAAGTTCTCCCACATTCTTATAACTCCAGCGCACAAACTGCGTAAATCCGAGAGGTCGGTGTACATCATGGGCCCTTCAGTCTACAACAGGCTACCAAATACCATTAAACTTAACTGTCCGTCTACAACAAGCTTTAAAATAAGACTAAGAAAATGGTTAATAGAACGCTCCTTTTACTCCATTCCATTCATTGACGACCTCTGTGGCGCAGCGGGCGAAGGTCCGCCTGCGACGCAAGAGGTTGCGGGTTCGATTCCCGCCTCGGAACAACAATTTGTATGATCTGCAAATATTTGTTCCGGGTGTCTGGGTGTTATTATATGTATAATAAAAAATATCTATCTATGTATGTATATTATATTAAGTTTATCAGAAATCTAGCACCCGTAACACAAGCTTCGAGCTTACCACGGGGCTAGATGTCGCTGTGTAAAATTGTCCAGTAATATTTATTTATTTATTTATTTATTTATTCATGATTTTTATGAATTACCAATTATTTAAATAAGTGTACTTATTAATGTATTGAATTGAATATATAATTTATTATTACTCTAATTTAAGTTTATCACTATGCTATTAGTGTACTTATTATAATGTATCTAAAGTAATTGACATGTAACTTATTTGTTATCAATAAAGTATCTGTATCTGTATCTGTATCTGTTTGTGTTATACTAAACTAGCTTTCTGCCGCGCGGCTTCGCCCATGTTAGTTAATTTTTCTGCTGATAGGTAAGTATATATATTTTGTCCCGCAGTAAATAGTAGCATATTTATGTCCATCTGGTTTTAAGCTACTTCCTCAACAATTTTTCGATCCACAGCTGTTTTTGAATTATAAATAATGTACCTAATACGAATATATACTATAGATAAGCGGGGCTGATTATGTTTAGTCCGTTCTCAGATACACATTTTTTTTCATTGAAAAATACTAAGGAATAAAATACAGTCGACTTGAGAACCTCATCCTTTTTTTGAAGTCGGTAAAAATCTCAAAACGCAGTGCCTATTGTAGGGCTAGTTCCTATAACAAACAAATGAAACAAACATTGAACAATATTCGTCTATTTGAATTAAATAAGATTTATATCTGCCAGACCAAACTAAATCTTCATATTGATACAGAGCAATTGATCAATTATTATCATTATAACCGTCATTATTTAGAACAAATGTGGCCGCACTTCAAAGTTCTGAGATATCTAATGGTTATAAATAACAGGGTCGGCGGGACAGGCTTTAACATTACTGATTCATTCTGGACTTAGCTTTTGGTGTGGTATTATTGTTGTAAAAAATGCGTATTATACGAAATAATTCGATAAATTGTGTGACGCAGCGGCCGAAGGTCTGGCTGCGACGCAAGAGATTGCGGGATCGATTCCCGCCTAGGGACAAAAATTTGTAGGATCTGGAAAAAATTGTCCAAGTGTCTAAGTGTTATAAATATGTATAAAAATATCCATCTATGTATGTACATTTAAAGTAAATCAGACATCTACATCCGTAAACAAGCTTCGAGCTTACCACAGGGCTAGATGTTGCTTTGTGAATTGTCAATATTTATTTTATTTATTATTACAGGAGTGTTGGGTTGGGGTTAAAATAATCGTCTATAATTAACTTCCTACGTTTGTTTAACATTCAATTGCATTGTTATTATACGCTATTCTCAACAAAACTAATTGTGCATCATCTTAAACGTGCCTAAATAATAAAGCTATTATCCAGTTTAGGATTTCTAGCAATTCTAGACTAAACATTAAAGTCAGCGTACGGGTTAACTGTAGACTATAATTTAATAATTGTTAGAATTTTAAATCTATTTGTTAATTTAAATAAATGTTATTTTGTATACAAAGCGCACATAATTTTTTCAAGAAGAAATATCTAGAAGTGCGCGGCGAGGTTTGAACCCAACACCTTCGGAATTAAAGACGAGTGTGCTTCCACTTAGCCAACACGGCTCAAAAGCTAAAAAACGTTTTATTTGTGACTAATCCGTGCTGATAATGATTTATACTGGCTATATTACTTAATGTCTACCATTTTCTTTATTAGAATTATTAGAAGCTCGTCCTATCAAATGATCCACACTTTAATATAGATTAATTATCCTCAAATTAAAATTTATTTAAATACAATAAACCATCCATAATGGAGTCTTGAACGCTACGACGCATGCCCGAGTCAATGACAGTTTGACAGCTGTCATTTATGGTGTGACAGCTGCAGACGCCATACTTGACAGGCGATATGACCTCATATTACATGGATGGAATGTATTATGCTTGGTTTACACGGGCTTCGTAGCTAAGCGCTTAGTACTTGTCACTATACTAAGCCTCAATATGAAAAGTGAAAAGTAACCGTTTACACGTTGGAGCCAGTAGAAGTCATTAGTGACCAAACATTCGAAATGGAACAACGCCGCCTGATTTTGCGCAGTGTGTTTTGTCTTGTCACTAACTAACTTGTCGAGCTGTTTACATGCGGTCAGCAAGCGACAAGTGCTTAGTAAATCGTGGTGGGGGTATCGACTTGTCGCTTACTAACGACAAGTAAATAGGATCGATTTCTATTCACTTGCACTATTCACTAACACTAATACTAAGCACTAATCATCGTGTTTACACACTAGGAATTAGTATTAGTGACAAGTACAAAGCGCTTAGCTACGAAGCCCGTGTAAACCAAGCATTATTGTTGACTGCGATTTTACAGACTTACCCTGTTGCATAAATAACTAGCATACTTGGTCTAGTTAAATCTATTCAAATATTTATAAATCTAAAGAGTTTGTGTAAACGCGCTAATCTCAAGAATCTCTGCTTGTCCGATTTGAAAAATTATTTCAGTGTTGGATAGTAGGACCATTTATCAAGGCTGGCTATAGGCTATATTATACAAACTATTATACTTAGATGTAAAGGGATAAAACGCAAGCAAAGCTGTCGGCGGGATGGCTAGTTGTAAATCAGCTAACATAAATAAATATAAAAAATATATAAATATACTTAATAAATATAAATACCGTCAGATGTGTCGAAACGAGAAAAGATGGGATGATGAGGATGACTCGTTGGTTATTTAACTAATAAATTAATTTAATGCGATATTTTTGTTAGATGTTACCTAACTCGTTTATTAATTTATTGTGTCTTCTAATATGCCTAATAAAAGTAAAAATATTTTTTACCAAAAAAGGTTACTTTTACGATTTATACCAAACATAAAATAAATAGGTACAAGGCTGCTAAGTAGTAAAAGACAGATGTTTTATGGCAGCAATATTGATATAAGAAGTAATAAATCAAATATGTTATAAAATGCCTTTTACACTGACAATCGCACTCAAACCACACTTGGGTTTATTTTACTACAGAAGTCTTCATCAGTGAAAACATCGCGTGCACTTGAAGGAGACGGAACTCGAAGAACGCTTACTCCTCCCGATGAAGACTTCTCTTGTGAAATCGAAACGTTGAAAGTTCAATTTCAATAAGCCTACAAAAAGCTAGATTTTTATAAAGAAAATTCAAGGTGCGCTGCGGGGTTTGAACCTACAACCATTGCAATCAAAGTCTTGATGAAGTGGGTTTTATGAAGATGAAAATAAGTTCACGTTAGTAAATGTAAGTTAGTAAAACCGTTCTTACTTATCACTCGTTTCCAGTAACCAATAAACAAGAGATTCAGAACAGGTAAGTAGTGCAGCAAATTCTATTAGTCGCCGATCGTAAACCCAGTAACGTATCGTTAACTTAACGTTAACTATAACAAACTGGGCTATAGTTAGGAGAACTATAGTGTGGGTGAACCAGAAAGGTTTAAAATTACATGGGTTACGCAATGCATTAGATTCAAATGTTTACTGTCAGGTAAACGGGTGTTGAAATGCTTGAAGCTTTTCGTGAATGCTGGAGTTCAAAGTTCGGTTCACATAGACTAACAGAGCTATGATACTGGCGGTGTTTGCTGCTGTTTGACTCTAGTTAGAGCAATATTATGGTTACGACATCAACAATTTTCAATCCTTAAGTTGCACGGCACACGTTCGCGTGTACAAGTAACTTGCAACTTAAAGATGTATACGTCCTTTTAGATAAATAAGCATTGGGCTATCATTAGTATTATATACTAATTGACCTGACCACGGCTTACCCGGTCTGATTAATATGAACATTTCAAGACCAAAATCAGCTAAATCAACCCAGCCGTTCTCGAGTTTTAGCGAGATTAACGAACAGCAATAAATTTTTATATATAAGAAGAAGATTGTGACTGTTAATTTTATACTGTCATATACATAAATATTATATGAGAATATTATTTTATTTGTAATTTACCTTGTGTTGTTGCAGACGGTCACAGAGCGGCGTCCGCCCGCCCCAGTCGAGATGCAGGCGCGGCACAGCTTCTTGTGGCATCTGCTCATCGATCTACCCATCTTGCTGCTAGGTAAGAATAATATTAGAAAACCTTCAGACACAGCCCAAAAAAAATGTAGGTACCTTAAAAAATATATTTTGAAGTACAATTATAAAAAAAATACTCGTAATAATTGAACTTTGAGAAACAAAATATTAAAACTGAGAAGAACTTCATCGTCTTGCTCAATAAGTACTAAATTTACTTGTAAAAGTCTTAAAGGTATTATCTACGTAGGATTAGGCTTTAATTTACAACGCTACCTTACCGTCATCGACTTATATAATTATTATGTAAGTACCTAAGGCTTTTTTACCATCTCAGCTATTTATAAAACTTGTCCATAACTAATACACCGTTTCACGCACGTGTCAAAACTAAGTTTAACTATAAATTATTTAAACTAGTTAAAGGACGAGAGAAACACGTGTTAAATCAATACGATTTGTCTTAGTCTTGGTCAAGGTTCCCTTTTCAAGTGACCCCTAATTTATTTGTAAGACAGGCCCTTGAATTTACCTTACGTAATGTGTTTTAAAGATGAAGGTACGTGAAGGATCCTAAAGAGCTTATTACTTGTAAGACATCTAAACTATTATTACATAAGCTGAAAAGTTGATTCATTGATTGTTTGTTGGAACGCGCTAATCTCAGGAATCGCTAGATCGATTTGATAAAATGATAAAAGCTTTCAGTATTGGATAGCATTTATCGAGGAAGCTATAGGAATATAGGATATTATATAAACTATATTGTAAGTAGATGCTGTCAGCGGGTTGGCTAGTATAATATGAGCGCCAGGGCTCAGATTCAAAAAGGCATTATTACGATCGGAGTCCACTTTTGTTTGAATATTTTATTTAAAAAAATAATTATCAAAGAATTAAATGACCTTTCGCTACTAAAAAATAATAAAAATGCGTATTTAAGTCCAAACATTTTTAGTGGCGGCTTATTTATAACCGTTTTCAAGGTACATTTTGTTCACACTCCGCAGGTTAATCACCTGCATTGTCAAATTAAATATTGGAGCACAAGTTAATAAACAAAATTAAATGCATGCGTCATTAATGCATTTGAGGCCATGATCATTTCGGTCCATTGAATCGTTTAATTATAGGATGTACTGTCGAAGCAAAAAATAAAAAAAAAAACAAGTTAAAAGTTAGGTAAATGTTCACTAGCAATAGGTAAAGTTCACCGTCGAAAGAAAGTAAATTTACAATATAATAATTATCAAATCAAATGGAGCCGTTTTGGCTAAGTGGGAGCACACTCGATTTTCATTCGGAAGGTCGTGGGTTCAAACCCCGCCGCACACCTCTGATTTTTCTTCTTGGAAAATTATGTGTGCTTTAAAAAACCCGTGCTCGGTGAAGGCAAAACATCGGCATGTTCTGAGAACTTTGAAAAGTTTGATTTGACATTCACCAACCCGCACTTGGCCAGCGTGGTGAATTAAGGCCTTATCTCTCTCGTCAAGAGAGAAGTCCCTGTGTCCCAGCAGTGGGAACGTGAATAGGGGTGTTATGAATTATCAAATAAGTAACAATAGTTTTATGATATTCATTTTAAGATTTCGTTTACGGAAATTCAATTAAGTATTTAAATGAGATTGATGTAATCGATAACTTAAACAAGGAACCAATAAATTATGTAACTTATTCAATAAATTTTATATGTTGATCTTTCCACGATGATAAAATTCAGTAATAATTATTTGAATATCTTAATTATTACAATAATTAAGGTTATTATTTTGTGAAATGTTTGTAAATATTTAATGTTATATATTAACAAATGCCCTTTAGAATCGCAGCTGGTCATAGATAATTAATTACCTACTTACATCAATCAATAACGCATCATAATTCAATTTATCAACGTGGAAAATTCCATAGTGATTGCTCTGTCGACAACTAGAAAATAATAGTTATCATCAAAGTATATTAAAGACCGTGAAAATCGTTATTATGATCAATGAGAATAAGATTTAGTATACATTTTTTGAAGCATATAATGTTTGACTATTCTGTATTGAAAATGTTATTTTAAATAAATATATCTTGTTTTGAATCCAAATACTTTAAGCAGCATAACAATATTTTTTCTATTTTAGAGTATTTTTTAACAAATCAAATATATTATTTTTGCTTGTTACTCAATACAGACATACATGTTGATTGGAGTTTAAATAAAACTATTATTAAAAATTTATCTTAATTTCATTCTAATGAGGCATTCTGCCTACGACAGTACAACGTAGGTGTTCTATGATTAAACAGCGGCATACTGTGTTTATAATAAGCAACGTGTGATTGAACATTCTTGCTTTAATTTTGTAGGACTGTTGTATTTCTTAACAGCAAAAATTCCTGTCATTTTTGTACTTAAAGAAATTAAAAACGCCAATTTTTTTACAAATCTCAACGTATACTAATTATCTAAATGTGGTGTTGTCAGGCTTCTTATCAACTGCATGCGAAAATCAATTTCCTGTAACATTTCCTTACATTTTAATTTTTACAGTTACAGGTTACAAATTCCTCAAAGACATAATTCACAGTAAACACAATACAACTGGAATGTTTTGATAAACAATCCGTTGTTTTGCTATATGAGCCAGGGACAGTTAGGTTCACACTTTGTGAAATGCAAGCTTATTTATAAACTGGTATTGTATTGTTCATTTTGAAGTCTCTTTCCGGAAACATACGCTTACTTTGAAAATATTTTAATCGTTACTTTTTTTTTGTTACGTCTATTACTTTTAATATTATTATACGTTTATATAAGTTACAGGTACAGTTACATAAAATAGTAATTACTCATTGATTTATTTATTGTGGTTGAGTAAAGTTTTTCAGACTAAATTGAGAATGAATTTTCTGTTCATCATAAAACTATGCTAAAATCTTAACTCGCTTGATATTTAAAAGAAAATAACTGGCAAAAATATGTATTAAAGTAGCTTGTTATTTTCTTTAAACTTGCAGTTGATGGAATGATCGACTAGTGGAATATAAATTTTAAGTGATACAATTATTGCAAGATATACATAAAATACCCCGCGTTTATAAATACGTTCATCGTAATTTCTCGCTAATCCAAAGATTCGATACGTTTGTCTGTATGTAAACTGACGCCGAACAGTTATGAGAACCGAATACTGTCCATAAAATATACAGATCCAGTAACAAGCAGTACGAACCCACTTACAAAACTCATTCATTATGTAGTATATTGAAGTAAAATTTGCTAATCAGTTAAGTTTATTAAAGATAAACAAATATTTTTTGAATGTTTATTTTTTTTATAATGACTTAGATAGACCTTCTAAGATAACTACAAGTGTTAAAAAAAAATTATATCAGATAGCCATGTTACTCGTACCTACTGAAATAATGTTTATTCTCTATTATTTTTAATTATGAGATGTCATTTGATTTTTTTAATATTATTATAATTAATTTATATTCATATTTTTTTTATTTGCCATTAGGCTCCCACTCCTGAGCAAATGTCTCCCCAATTTCTTAAGTGATCCCTATTTCCCTAATAACATGATAATAAATATACATTATAAAGACTTAACAATTATGTTAATATTTGGGTTATTCCTATCGGACTTCATTCATTCATTCGAAAGATGAAATTACTTTAAAAAACCATTAGGTATGTACATCCATCTGATGGGAATTAACGTAAGTATTTATTTTCAACTGATCAGAATAACAGCATTATATAATACTTGCATGTAATATTATAATGTATTAAAATATTATTTTGACGAACGTATTATAATCAGATGGAAATAACCCAAACATACTTCTCTATACACTTTGAATATCATAGCATAACATAATATCTTTTTGCCATTCAGCGTGTATAAAATATGAATATATCCCCATAACATTTGCATGGAAATGTTGGGAAGTGAATTAAAGTGCATTGCATAAAATGGAATTTGTATGAGATTGATAACAAATTTGTTTTTACGTAAGTGATCGGACGTTTAACTGTCAAAGTTTAATGTCAAGTTCATCTCAGTTTATCGGAACGGTACTATCTTATGTAACATTCGTAAACATTACCGTTTTATAAATTTTATATTATTATTTTGTTCGATTTGTTTACAGTTCTGTAGACGATAAGGTAAAATATTTTTAACAGGTTGTTTGAAGCTGGGTGTACTTGGTTTCGATCAGAGCAAAATTGAAGTGAGTGGCTTAGAATCAGGAGGAATATAGGATACTTTTAACAGCTTTCCGCGTAAAATGTATTATAACGTGGGCGATGCCTAAAGTATACTGGACGATTCACACAGCAACCACTCCTTGATAAACTTGAAACACAAGCTTCGCTTATGTCAGAAATCTAGTCAACCAGTAAACGATAGTTAATTCGTTTATAAAAACTTTAAATAGAACGTCTGTGGTATTTAACCCTCGAGTCTAGGTATCAATTACCTAGCTGGGTGGTCATCTTGACACTCGATACCTGTGATCTGTTGACATTGCTGACACTGGTGTCACTTGTGTCACTGTGTGTGCAGTTGACACTTCATCACGAATTAGGTGTGTACAATCGAGTGGAAAATATCGAACGTGGCTGTCAAAGCGTGTTTTTGTGATTATTTCTTACTAGCTTTCCACTCGCATGTTTGTACTTTGTACGTTAATAGATTTTTCCGCTGTAAAAAGTAGCCTTTATATGTTTATTCTGTTATAATAAACTAAGAAACTGTAGCTCTGGCTTCTGTTAGACTTATGTTTTTATTTAATTACACTCTCGGGAATGCGAATTAATTAAATATTGCGTCAAGCGTTTTGACGCCGACAGTACATCCAGAGTTAAACAAGTCGAGTACTAATAACACAGAGCACATTGTTTGGTCAAGTTTGTTTGACGTAACACCTAACGCAGTTACGTGCTACGGTTACGTTCACGTTTACAAAGTCACGGTTACGGGGTGTCTCGGTAATTAGATTAGGCGTTACAAAACGCCTAAGTAGAGATATATGTATTTATCTGGCTAGCTGTCCGCCACGGCTTTGCCCGAGCACCAAATCCTCAAGATCTATAATGGATTCTATTGGAGAGAAGTATGTGAAGTAGTCGAACATAATATGGGTTTTTATAACGATCATTATGTTTAGAGCAAAGGTCTTACACAAAATGCCATTCCGCTTCTTAATCACTCGCTTTGAGAGATTTTTGACCTCAACGGTTATCAATTTCACGTTCTATGACTTTCTCATAACTATTTCAATGAGCTATTAACTATAGCCAGAATAGTAAGGAAATGTTTGACTGACACAAGTGCCATTTCTTACGGTTTCCTCTAATAAAGCTTCCGAGCTACGATTATGGCGTCTTCGGCTATTTTCTATACAAGTCACTAAATTTACAGGATGTTAAAATTCAACAGGTGAACATGAACATAGTCAATATATAATACTATTACAAAACAAAAATAAAATAAAAAAATATTTTTAAAAACCTTATTGTACACAGATAAAATAATTAAAAACATTCACAATTGGTGTGCTGAACCCTTAAAGAGTTAATAGTAACAATTCATAATACCACTTACAACAAGCTAATCCTCTTGACTAATGTAGGTCATTCTTTTACGTATCACCTCGTTTCTGTTTACTTATTTAATCCTCTTCTTGGCATTATGTTTGTAAATACGGATCCATGATATTCAGAACACAGAATATTCCTTTGAAACACCGCTGTTCAATGACCCCAGCAATGTTAATTACTCACATGCATAGAAGTCACACTAGAATTACAAAACACAGGGCTATTTTGAACCCTATGGATAAACACATAAGGTTTACAAACAGCGTTATAGCGAATTAGGTCACAATGCAGTATGCTAATTCAATAAAAAGCATTCATTCTTGTAATCTGGCTAACGTGCCAAGATTTTAAGATTGATTTTGATTTCTATGCCAAAGCTTTAAGAGCTATTTCAATGGGTTAGTTTGCATGCTGTTATTAATATTAATCTTGTGAAATTTATTGTATGCGTTATTTCAGGTGTACGATCTCTAATACCTCCATGTGTACGATACTGAAACACTTTTTATGAAACGCTTATATGTATGTTTGTTTTACCCGTAAAAACGCTGATATATTAAAGTTTGAGTTACTCGGCTGATCACTGTCAAGTCGTTATGGTTAGGACTCTAGCTATAAAAATACCTACTTACGTTGAATGATCATTGTTACTGTTATTATATTAATTAGGTATATAAAACATAGGTAACTCTCTGCCTAACCTGTATCAACCAATCAAATATCTTATTATTATAAAATACTTTATTTTACACAATAACGAATGTAAGTTTACAACATAAAATACATGCACAAGAGTTTTCTGACAGCATCTCTTCTTGGCCTCTAGGAATCAAATACATAGATAATTATTAATAGGTGGTAAAAAATACTGTATCTATATATCTATACGAATAACAATATGAATAATAAATCTACATGTGACATATTGTGTCCTTTAAACTCTTCTTAGTTCTCAAAACATATCGAAGTCGGAGCACGTGAAAACACATGCTCTAGCGGTGAAGGTAAACATCGTCAGGAAACCGACATGTTTTGAGAACTTTTGAGAGTATACCTAATGTTTGAAGAATTAGTTTAGCGTTTTAATATGTTAAGCGAACATAGTGTTAAAAAAACCAGAGGTGCGCGGCGGCGTTTGATCCCACGACGTTCAGAATGAAAGACGAGTGTTCTCCCACTAAGCCAACAAGGCTCATAACAATTACACAATAGGCATTTCAATTGAAATTCTTCGTACACGCTTAATAAGCCTTTTCCAGTCTTTGGCTCATCAAGTGGTACCTTTGTCATTAGAGGCGGTGTTTTACAAGTCGACTGCCAATTTCCTATCTCGTAAACATACGGATGTTAGATTTCTCAGTCATAAAGACATGTTTTTTTTCTATTTACACGTATAATAAATTTTCCGGTTATCTTTTGACAAGAATTATGATTTGTCTCTTGGAAAATTTGTGCATCATATTATATGTATCACTTACATATTATGAAACAAATTCGCTGTCAGTATACTTCAAGGCGCCGTGCCGGTCTAAGATTATTACCATACATACATACCGTTTCATTCTGTAAATATGATCAAACAATAAGGATCAAAGTGGGATCAAACAAACAATAAATGTTTAAACCAGGAAACAGCAGCGTTAATTATATCGATAAAACCATTTTCAGATAATTCATAATCCATCATTTCCGAAAGTGTTTTAACACATTCAATGCCCAAGCTGTGTCCACTGCCACATCGTGCCGTAGATACATGCATTTGTCATGGGCACAAATAGTGTTAATATCTTCGTTGATACGGAGTTTATCCATGTTTATTAGGTACAATTTAACTCGACGCAAGGTATTTATTATTATTGACTTGTAGAGAAACGTCAATGTACAAAATATGAATTCGTGAGTTTCTGAAGTCGCCCCGCATTGCACGAAGAATGCAATTTTCTATGCACCGCATACCGTTTGGCCCAGTTCTAAGCCAATTGACTAGCTAAATGATGAACAGTAATTTTACTGAATCATCATCAACCCGGGATATAGTTCCCGGCCGGATGTATCTGAAATATCTACTAATATTATAAAGCTGAAGAGTTTATTTGGTCAGATTTGAAAAATTATTTAGGTTTAGATATCACTAGATTTTATTGAAGATCGCCCGCTCTATTTTCATGTTTTCTCACTTTTTAAACCTTACATGGGCAATAACGAATATCGGCTAGTTGTATGTTGGTAAAATTAGCTGGTTCACGATGTAGGTATGCAAGTTGCATCCAAAACAACTGGATTATTCAGAGAGGCCTTTGTCCAGCAGTGGACGTCCGACGGCTGATATAATAATCAAAACATTAACGAATTCATAAAAGGTGTTTATTGTGTGTTGAGATTTCACTACTACATTTCTATCTCTGAAATATGACCAATAACAAGTAATGGCCCTAAAAGCCATAGAATAACTTCATTGATTCTTATCTAAGGCTTATCTTAATGCATCACCTACTCGCATTTAAATTGCAAATGCATTTATATGGGGTTTCTGTTTAGAGTTGGTTAGAAAGTCTATACTTTGCTCACATAATGCAACTGCTATGTAATCTTTACTATTTATTCTCGAGAAAAGTACCTACCTATAGGTATAATGTTCCTGTTGTCAGCCTTGGCAAAGCAACTTCTGGAATACAGAGACTTATCTCTTGACGAGAGAGCTCGCTGCTGACTAATTGCAGGTTTGTACCTGGTTTATTAATGCAGGCATTGAAATTTGCTTTCCAAAGATGGAATTGTTTTGAATTCTTATCATTTATTTCGGTGCTAATATTAACATTTCTTAAACATCACGCTTCCCAGGCGGATTAGTGATCGCAGTAGGTACAGTACATAGAACGATGATTTTGTCCGTCTTCTCTGCAAGTAGAAATGGGGTGGTACTATTCTTAAGCCGGCACTACACGGCATTATCTATAATAAGTCTTTTAATACCTCCGTTCACGCTTCAAAGAAAATAAATATTCTATGTTACGGCCATCATTACCCATTATGGTAATTTTTACTCTGAACTATTATGTATTCTATTTCAAACTAATTTTCTTGAAACTATCACTTATGCGGTTGTATTTTTCGATTTGGACAGGTTTAGTGCCGTTTATTACAGTAAACGATTTTGGTTTATGATCTCCAGAATGTTTAGGCACTCACTTATGTTCAGAGGTTGTTTGGTAGGTAATAGTTACTTTAATATCATCATTTCTACCCACGAGCGTACACTGCTGTACATATACCTACCATTTCAGCCATTGGACGTACACTACTGGACATAAACCTTCATTTAATGATTTCCAGTTGTTACGGTCGCTCGCAGCCTGCATACACCGCGAGCTTTCACCAGATCATCTGTCCACCTATTTAGTTGGTGGTCGACTCTAGATTTTTAAATATTTCATTAATTTTATCATTTCCTTTTAGGAAAATTAATTTGGCTTGCTATGTAGGGTATTGCCCAGTTAAATATATTCACCGGATGCATTTACCATATCTGCAAAAGTGATTGTCTGCAGATTAAAGTGAGTCTGTTGCATATCACTGCAGATATTAGTATTTATGTATTTCCATACATAATTTACGTTCAATGCTTTGGTGAATCTGTTTGTGTTGGAGTCTAAGGTCATACTTCATACTTAATGTAAAGTACTTTGTTGTTACCTACACATGAAACATAACTGAACATACCATTATAATCACATATCTTATATGAGTTTTAATTTAGTTTAAGTCTCTTCATAAAGTAAAGCCCACGTTTTCATCACGCTTAACTACCAGGGAGTAAACGGTTAATAAAGGCGTGTTGATTTGTTGAATATACTAAATCCCCAAAACCATCAATAATGGGTTTTTTGGAGACCAGTGGCTAGTAGCTAGACGTAATGATGATTGTTATGATATTGATGATGAGTGACATACTTTTAGTAGATTTGAAATGCATCCAATATCTAAGATACAAGGTGTAATACACCGTTAACATCTCATCTGAACAAAGCCGCTCCCACCTACACGAGATGTTAACACATTCAATGCGTTTTAACCCATTCAACGCTTTCTCCAGAAATCAGGTTTCGCGACCATTATACTAATACATATTGTTTTAGTAACCGTTTATTTTGACAGTCCGTCATAATCTATTGAAATTATTTGTGTCTGTATGTCAGTCGTGTCAAGTGCCTTATGAGTTTATTGATCGGAGTGATGGTGAAATCATTATTATCGATTGATCGATCATTCCATGTGTAGTTTTTGACAGCGACTTCGTTTGTGTAGTCTCATAATCATAATGAATGATTGTGGATTTAGTTATTATTGTTTAGTCGATGGATTGTAACAAAATATCGGGTTCTTCTTGTTGATTTTGTCTTTTTATTATATAATTATTTATTAAATTAAAATATTAATCAAATAAATGCTTTATCTCGGTTTAATAGAGCGCAATAGGCAAAGAATAAAGAAAACTAACTTAGTCTCCAGTGGACTTGGGTTCGATTCCTTTTGTGTATCCAGTGTGTATTTGTATGTAAGTAAATGTTATATAACAAGCATGTATTGAATGATTTTCTTAGTATTATACGTTGCCTGGAAGAGATCGCTCTTTAGCTATAAGCCCGCCCATTTACGTGTCTCTTTTTGTGTTATACCTAATAATGTGTTTTGTTTTTGGTGTAGGTACAATAAAGTGTATTTGTATTTTGTATATGTGTAAAATATTTAAATAGGTACCACTAACACGAATTACCAGCTTGACATACCTACTTATATGACTTCTCTTATGTTTGTGTATGAATTAAATTATTAAAATACTTACCTACTGACAGTTAATAGTATTAAATTAATAATATACTAGAACAGTATAAAATATCTTAAAAATAAAAAGCAGTAACACTGTATGTATGACACTAGACTTTATAAAACACTAGCTTTCCGCCCGCGGCTTCGCCCGCATTATATTAGAGTAAAAAGTATCCTATGTCCTTCTCCTGGCTCTAAACTACCTCTCTGCCAATTTTCAGCTAAATCAGTTCAGCCGTTCTTGAGTTATAAGTGAAGGCACTAACACGACTTTCTTTTATATATTATAAAACATTATTATTATTATGGTAATTGGTCAGTCAGTTGGTCTGATTGGAGCACCTTGTTAACATGAGTGTGGGTTCAATCAATAGGTCACTGGTACACTATTTTATAGCTCACTCTATTCTCTGTCATTATTAAAAACATGTAATTATCTGTTCTTTTATCGAACACAGATTAAATAAATTGTCTATGGGTCCCCTTAATTATAGAAATACTGTGAAAAGAAAGATTTTACTTTTATTGAATTACGGGCAAAACAAATCTAAGCGAGTATTACTTATAATAACACCCAGACACTCGGAACAAATATAACATACTTATCGAAAAATTTTTGTCACAACGGCACAAGGCGAGAATCGAACCAAACTCTTGAGTTACAGACAGACCTTTGCCCGCTGCGCCAGAGTGGTCGTCAAGCAACATATCAATAAAGCAATCTTCCCGTTTTTAAGTCCCTTTATATTAACGGATGGAATCGTTAGGCGCAGCTTGTAAAAAATAATATCTGCTGTTAATAGACGTCTTTTCAACGTTTTCATCAGATATCCGTTTTCCACCTAAAGTTCAATGCCCTTCCGGGATCAAAATTGATGTGACTTTTTATTTCCTAACAGCCTATAAATCTCAATGATGGAGCTTTGTGGATACCACAAACTTTTTTGTGCGGTTGGATGAAATCAGAATATCAATGTGTTTGAGCAATTTTTGTAATGTTTTGTATACTCGATTTAACAATTTAAAACAAAAGTGACGGATGTTTAATGAATGATAATAATAATAAATAATTATTACTGGACAATTTACATAGCGACATCTAGCCCCGTGGTTGGTAAGTGCTAATAATGATGTAATGTGACATTAGATAGAAAGTTCCCAGGCCCTATAATTAAAAATGACTTCTCATATTTTACAGCAACAAACATGTAGGCATATTTATTTATTAACAAACGAATTGGGTTTAATAATTATAAACCAAACTGTCCATATATTTTTACAAAAATTTTGCGCCAACTGCACAATTAACTTTGTAAATATCATCTACAATTTTATATTCTATGTATATGGAGCTTCCTCGCCATAGACTATAAATGTGACAAATTATGAAGGAAGCTTCGACACTTAAGTCAACTTTCGGCTATTTGCTACTGCACAGTGTGTGGGTAGAACCAGTAAGACCACTTTTACTACGTGATAATTGCATCAAGACGTAAACAGTAGCAGCTGTTAAATTCATAATTATGTTAATCTATAGGTATAAGTTCTGTCTAACAAGGAAAGTCTGTAGTCGTTAGGTCTGGTATAAAATCGGCCATAAAATCTGAAAGGGCTAGGTCGGTCTAATTCTAAACTGCACAGCATTTCTCGAATACTTCCACATTTCTTTAGGGTATAAAACAGAACCTGTTTTTTTAGGGTTTTTTTTAATTTTTAATTGAGATACTGAGTGTATCTTATTTTATTAGTAAAATGCACGTAAAATGTGATCAACTTTCAAGTAGGTAATTATCTCGTCAGTGAAGTTTCATCACAATAGGCAAGTCTGCTACTTTCGCCTATAAAATATTGTAGTATAATGTATAACGACGCGGTACTAAAATGCCAAACGGTTTGTTCCATACTTCCATACCGTGTCGTTATGATCTGCAAAACGTACAAACTTTGTTGTAGCGGGAATCCTCGCTTCGTTCGCAAGCCAGATAGGTCGATAATAATAATCATCCAAAATACACCCAACTACTGGATTCAGGTCTCTCCACTCCACACTGTAACCCAATAAAGATCATAGTAGAAAAAGTGTTTTCCTGATTTTTTCTTCTCTAAAATTCACGCTCTTCAGGAAAACTTTGTGAAGAAACAAATAATAAAAAACAAATAGTCCTAAATATTTTTGTAAAACATTACGTAAGTAGGTTACTTTCCATTTATAGAATTAGTTAACAAACACAATCCCATGCCAGTCATTCAAATATCATAATATATTTTATAATCCACCGGTTTCTAACAAAGAAAATAAATCAAGAATTCAAAACGCAGTCAATTAAAAACATTGACCTAATCTTCTGTTTCCAAATGTATATTTTAATGGCTATAATTAGTTGAATAGGCGCCACTGTCGTGTGTTATCTTCAATGGTTTCCGTATGTCAATTAGCATAGAAATCTGTTGGTATACCGCATTTCACAACGTCATCGAATTAAAAGACTAGCCCTAATAGGGTCGTTGCGTCAGTTTGTTTACTGCTTACTACGTATCGTCACTGTGGCGAAATGGGCTACCAAAAGCTGTCAGAAGAAATAATAAATAAAAATGTCCCTATCTTATCTGTGAAATAGATTAAGACAATGTATAATATTAACGTTACCAAAAACACATGTCATGTAACAACTAAGTATAAAACACTTGACACTGGCAAAATACGCTTAATTTAGCGCTGGATCTGATATTAAACTAGAACTATCTCTAATATATAAATAATATTTGAACATAAAACGGGTATGTATGTACCTAACATATATTACGATTGAAATGTCAAAATTGAAATATAGTATTACCATTTCTGACATAAGTAGCTAGTGTATCTGATTTAGTAATATTAAATAACATAATTGAATTAACTGTGTTGGCGTCAGTTTCACCGTTTAGTAAGGCGATGCAGTTATGGCACACGCCACACTGTAGGTGTAGGCGGTATGGTAAATAGATATAATTGTATCGTAATAATAACAAATACGTAATAATATAATACAATACAATACAAAACACTTTATTGCACACCAAAACAAACATACATAAATAACAAATACAACAAAGAAACATGTACGGGGCGGTCTTATCGCTAAAGAGCGATCTCTTCCAAGTATTTTATTAAAAGTGTATTAGTAGAAACGGAGTGTGTTTCTACTAATACCATATAATACTAATACACTTGTAATTCTAAAATCGAATTCTTATTTTAATATCATAATCTCTTTTCCATCCAAAGGCATTGTACGTGTGTATCTTTTTGTGTTTGTAATCATGTGTTTTGATTTTGGTGTACAATAAAGTTTTTTTTGTTTTGTATTGTATTGTAAATCTCATTGCAATATTAAAACTTATTAAGATCTCTTTTACGGGTTAAGAAAAACGTAAAACCTACTTCTGTCAATATTATTTAGCTTATTTCGACTGTCCCTAAGTACAGTATCGAAAATGAAAATTGGCAATTTTTTTTTATTTGCTTAATTGACTTATTTTTATGTGTTCTTTAATTGGATGAAAAGAAAAAATAATATTTTTCATTAGTTTCTCCTCTAGCTAAACGTATACAATCGAATGTAACATTTTGTTCAGACGTAGGATATCGAAAATTAAGTTTCGAGCGTATACGCTGTGCTGATCACTATGCAATCGAGACGAAACTACCGCTTTCGCGAGTATACGTCGCGTCGCTCGCTATAAAAATATATTACTGAAATAATTAACGGTTATTTAATGTAATAATAATCCTAGTTTAACAATGTTTTTAAAACATTCATAAAAACCTACTGTGTGATCTCCACGTAAAGTATTGATAGTGACTGTTTCAATATTTTACGCCGAGACAGTAAGAGACTTTTGCATCGAATGTACCAGTTTCATCAGTTTACGTTGCAATTTCAAAATGTTTTCTTATCGAAATTGCCACATTCAATAGTATACCACGTATTAACAGTGCATAAATGCTATCGAATGTCAATTTATTTATCTTATATACATTCAAATACAACCGAAAGTACAACCTAATAGATAAATCATTTAAAGGCGAGCAATATAGCTCGGCTGGAGAAAATTGCGGGTAAAATTCCATTAATTAGGACAAAAGTTTATACGATTTAAAGATTATAATCTATGTACCTTCCTTTAAAAGAAAATCTTATAAATATAATAATGTAAATAAGTCATCATAACACTAACTCTGTTTACATTGGGTTAGATGATGCTATGTGGTTTTTACAACATTATTTATTTAATTTCGTCTACTTTTGATAGCTAAATTCAAGACAATATCAACGTTAAAATATTTAGTGACATTACCTGTTGCGTTTATCAGTGTGGCTAGTGATTAATAGGAACGTATACACGTTACTAATTTTATTTAGGACTACTTAAACTTATTTTATTTGAATCTTCATTACCTACCACTAAACTGTAACTTCAGAGATGCTTTAGATGATTTCACTTTATTGGAAAGAATGATCGACGATAACCCATGACGAAATACGTCTCGCCAAGCATTATTGTGTCCAAACCAAACAAAAATCTAAACAGTGACAGTAAAACGAAGATAAATCTTTACCTAGAGAATCTAAGGCAATCTTAGGAGAGTTATAAACAACTGGAAAAGTACCCGGAAGTGGTTTGCGCAACATTTGATATTCAGAAAATCTTTGATTCTCCTCATGGAGTTATAGGTTTATTTTACTACAAGAGAAAGTTAATCCTTTATTATTTTTTGGCACAAAAGAGCCACTTTGTTTTGAGGACAAAATGCACGGCTAAAATAGAGGCAATAAAGAGTCAAGCTGCCTGATGCACTTTATAGAATGTATAGTCAAAAAGGGGTGGTAAGAAATTGTGATTTTGTTAGATAACTGCTTAGGCCATAACATGAACAGAGTTTATTTATTTATTGCATACATAAACATTTTACAATGTTAAGCCTAAGTGGTAGATTGCTTTATGTAAGTACATGTACCGTGTTAGGGTGCAGCAATTGGTGAAGTTATGGATAGACAGAACTCACAGATTTCTTGAATAAGGCCATGCCCAAAATGAAGGTGATACGGTTCGCCCGTTTACACTCGGAATCCTCATTTACACCTTGGATCTGTGGTATGCATTGGTCAGGTAGGCCAAAGTTGAAGGTAAGACGTTATTGAAATAACACAGGGATATTTAAGGTTAAGAAAAGAAGACCCAAACTATTTGTATTTGAAATATAATTTTAATAACTACAGTCACTTGTTGAATACGTTACAAGATACAACAAAGGGTCAGAGAGGAGCAAGATGTATTAAAATAAGTAATTTGTACAGAGATGTATGTACCTTTGCCCGAAACTAAATACAAGCACCTGATATCTATGAGTAATTTTGGGGTATTACCTTACGAACATCACCAATAATCACAGAACCTTAACACGGAGAAAATTTACCCCATAAAAATGATGACTCAAACTAAGTTTTAACTAAGACCAAATTCGTTCTAATTTTGTATCTTGTCTGATAAGTGATTTCAAATTGTCTGTGCTTATATTGATTAGAAGTGTATTTTTGTTTAAATATATTATTTTATTTTTATTGTTTGTCGATTTTAGTAATAATCAGACCTTATAATCAATTATTTAGTCATTCCTGTCTTTGTACTACATATTACATATGAAAATAATGAACTTTTATTAACTTTCTAGAATATTATCTTTGACCGAAATGATAGGAGTACAATCGAATATGTAGATTTCTACCACGTAAACTAATGAAATTACCACTTTCGATAAAAATATATGGTAAAATTTCTAAGTATACTGTCGAAATGGGTAGTTTCGATGTTTTGAGGGCTAGTTTGTACGATGTAAGCTATTGAAACTGAAAAATCCTAGAATCTGTTGAGAATTTCTTATAACCGTTAATATCCAATGTTTAAGTATAAATTGAAGCCGCTATCCTGAAAAAATTGTAGATCTGCCTCTTTCAAATAAAAAGATATTCCAAAAAGCAACTTCAAATGGCCGTCCTGAAAAGTGGTCATTTTCAGATTCGATACTGTACTTAGGGACAGTCGATTTATCCTATTCGCCAACCCGCTTACAATACGACCATGCGCGGTGGGTTTGTTATTTTTGGTCTAAAGAGCGTAATAGATCCAGCTTATTTCCTTTGTCAACATGAAGCGTAGGACTCTACATCATGATACTTCTTTTTCCGCTATTATCATCCCACAACGCGATGTTATCAACTCCTACGTAGAGTCTTATCTTGCGCGGAAGTAATAGGTATGTCTTGGATTAAATTCCTTTTGTTACGTAGTTTAAAAGATGTGAAACGGTTTTCAGTGAAGATCTTAATAGTACGGCGACGATGCTAAATGGGGATTTACTCGAGCGTCAAAGAGACCTATTGGGTTGCATTTGGTAGATGATAAGAAGAAATAAATTGTATGAGATCGATGTGTTTCATCAGTGGGGGAAGCGACCATAGATAATTAAAAACTTATTTAAAAAAATACTGTTGTATGGACGTACTTAAGCGCGTCAGTTAGTGATAGATTCTATAAATCAGATTCAATAAATTGAAAATCAGCTTAACATACTTACATACTTAAAAATAATTTAGGAAATATGATTGATAATATACGTTTGTAAATCTGATTGTTTACACGATTGGGGTGAGTGTACGTAAACGTTAAAAAAATAAAAATCGCGACTCATTTTTTTTGACTCATTTTCAAAAATATGAACAAAAAAAATCGGCATTTCCAAAGGTGTTAGAGCGTCAGATTTAGATGTATATGGTTCATCTTTATGTTCTGACTCTACCATATCTTAATCTGACGATTATCTAAAGTGATTCGCCTAATCTGACAAAAGTAAATTTTGATAGATTTTTTATATTTGGTGGAGGTAGGTACTTGTCTGGGTACTAGCTATCTCCAGTATCTTAATCTGACGCGCTCGAGTAAATCCCGAAATCCCCTCTTCGGCTCCCCTACTATAAATTATGATCCATTCAGAAATTGAATATGAAATAAAAAGCCTTCTTTTTAAACATAAATACCTACAATTAAATTTCGTCAAATTGTAATACTTACCTATTTATATGCCTCAAGTACTTTCTTAGATCGCAATATGTTTTCTTTTTTTGTCGCCATTTTGAGTTTACTTGTAAGGTTTGATTTTAATTTTAAAATTGGAATGTTCTAGACAGCCCGCGCGAATTAGTGATGTGACACACAAAGCGTGTAAAATTTTTGACAAACGTGATTTAAATTTACACCGTGTAAAATGTCTTTCCCGATTATTTGGTTTTTACGCAAAAAAACCTTTGTTATTACTTACTAAAGATTTAATTATTGACCAGTTGATGTGAATAGAGCTCGAATTGGTTTTTTTATGCTAATTAGACGAGGTGTCACAATAATTCAACCGTTTGGCAAAGACAATAGAGGATGGTATAGAATTTTAATATTTGCCAATAATTGCATGTAGGCGGAACAGTTTTGCCGATTGCGACCAGCATACCAAAATGACTATTAACTATGTTTTAAACATTAGTTGCTGATTTATTTAGGCCTAGGTGATAAATGCGCATAAAGGTATTTGAGGTTATGCAAATGTGTTCGGTATAACACGCGAACCAACTACATAGTATGGTGGGTATTTACCAATTTAGAAACCCATCCAGAAATATAATATAGTAATGTTTGGAGTTTTAGTGTAGGTTGGACCTAAAAGAAAGCTTTTTTCTAGAATTAATATTAGGTACCTATGTGAGATTAGAAGTTGACTTAGAACTATAAGTGACTACTTAATAGAAATTTTAAATTCAAAGCTATTAGGTAGAGGTAGTTATTTTACTATAAAAACTGTCGTGGTTTGATAAATTCATGTTGAGATAAACGGGCAATACACGAACCTTATTTACGTTGACTATTGATCAACCAAATAGTCTACGTAAATAAGGTTCGTGTATTGCCCGTTTATCTCAATATGAAGCTATTAGTTACTCCAAAATGATGCAAATGTAACGTTTGGCGCTGGATTTACCTAATCACCAGCCCAGTTGTGGGATGAAATAGTTGTGATCGTAATGGTACACTCATTACGTATACAATCTGATACAATGTTCATTTGCGGATTGTGGCTACATTATGTCTATTGCAGGTGCAAAACCACGAAGAAACATTATACTGAAATTAATGTATTCCATTACGTTTGTAATAAGGACGGTAGTTTCATCATAGGTGTTTGTTTTACCTAGATAAAATGTCAAATGATATATTTAACAAACAGGAAAAACAAAAGGTTTTTCCAAAAGTAATTGTCAGCTCTAAATCTATAAATTCACCACATAGGTACCTACATATCATAATGTTGTACGATTTGTGAAATAGACGTAGGTAATAAAAGTAATAAGTACATAGATCATCATAATACTTTTAACTTGTTTATACCATCAATAAGAATTTTAATTGTGTGATCTCTATGTAATAAATAAAACATTAGGTACAAGTTTTTATTTATTTATAATAAATAAATACTTCCGATTCTCCCCGATACCGCTACACACCGCACGCAGACTTTGGTCACCTATTCCTCAGAACCAGTAGAATATTTATAATATAAAATAAAATGTTTTGTTAATACTTAATATCAATTTTAGTCAATAAGAATCCCACGGCGGATGAAGGCCTCCTCCAAAGACGCCCACCGGTCTCTATCTTGAGCGGTCTGCCATCCATCTCGGAGAATACATATAACGACTTACTAAAGAATAAAGGATATGACCTATTTACCTAATTAATCAGATTTCTACTGCATAGTCACATGGCTAGGGAAAGGAAGGTACTCCTTATCACACTTTATCGCCACTTAGCGTCCATCAAACGGTACTCATGATTCATTCATGGTGTTTAGAATAGGTATGCTTGAAACAGCGCATACGGGCAATGACGTTATCCACATTATCATCATCATAACACTCCATAAAACCTACCATTACTGGTCACAGTTCTCCCCAATCACAACAATTTTAGGTCTTGAGGATTTTGTACAATCACTATGTTGGTTGGTGATTACAGTAACGCAGTACCTACACGGTTAGAAAGCTATGGGTCCTGCCCATATGGCCTTATGTCCATAAAAATATTCATCCACTCAGCATAATAGGCCGTAGCCAGAAAAATACCCGATAAATAGCAGAAAAGGAGACGAACAATAAGTGTCACTCATTATAAGACCAAAAGTTTACCTACTTATAATTATGATATAGTTCAGAAGTTATTCAGCGTTATAAACTGTTGCCCGTCTGTGCTTATCTATAAGAAGAGCTTATCAAGCATTTAGCATTAAGGACCACATAACGGAACAGGTCCTAAGCAATGGTAGTCCATCTAAAGGTAAGATGGTACGCTCGAAGGAATGGTAAGTGGTGAAAGTCAGGGCCGATCAGGGGTGATGAACCTCACAATGCTGATTCCGTGCTACAGATAAGCTAAGATTTAAATGTCTAGACCAGAGGTTCTAAACGTTTTCTCTTTGAATAGGCTTCCTTATTGTTAAAGGTAATTATTTGATAGCTTTATGTTGAGAGAGCAGCAGAGCTTGAGTTTTTATTGTGCTGACAGTGTTAGGGAAATTACAGTCTGTTCGTTTGTTTGAATTGGTGTTTTTTACTACAAAAACTTTCGTTTTATAAATTCTTTGGCAGCGTTGGTCCTGAAGATGTATCAGTTTTGGTAAGAAACTATTGATCAAATCCAATGTTGAAAATGTTCGTGGATTTACCTTTTATCCCAATGAGGATGTTTTAGTCAACAAAAGAATTTGTCTTATTTGAAATCGATGGTTTTTCTTATGTGATTTTTTTATACTAATGTCACCAAAGTGTTATTTATTAAGATATCATCCTCAATCATATCCAGGTTCATAAATTGGAGAAACTTTATGTCAACCAATTATATTTAACGGTTTCAAAATTTATCGACCGAAATGTTCAAATTAAAAGGATTTAATAGCGTACCTTTACATAAATAAACGTTTATTGCTTTGAGTTATGGTGAAGTTAATAAAGAGAAATAAACTCAAACGAACAATAATACGACTAACTTAGCCTAAATATGTCAGAATAAAAAAAACATGAGACGATAAATAATAAAAATTGACTAAAATTGTAATAACAGCTTTTTTCCCTTTTGAATAAAACAAAAAGTCCGCGTGAAAAAGACTTCGTCGTGGTCGAAACGTCGACTTGTTATAAATAAAACAAAACATTTTGAAAATTATTAAAGAAGAAACGTTTCTATAACTTTACTACATAGAATAATAATGTTTTAATGATTTATAAATAAGAGTGATTGAAAAAGCCATGTTGGTTTTTTTTCTGGGTCCCAACCCCAACAGTGAGAACGTAAATAGGGGTGCTTATGATTATGATTGACATTTTCTGGGAAAATGATGATCCCGTGACTGTTTAAAACGTACATTTGTTAGTGTCAGTCTCAAATAGAATGAGTTATTAGTTCAAAGGCATTCCAACAATCTTACGGTCTCTTCATGATGGGCAACCACTTAAAACAAAATAAACCTTATCAGATAATGCGATGATCGTTTAGTGTGAGTTACTCCATTTGTAAAATGCCTGATAACGAACATTTGGGTCGTCTTTGTGTACTTTAAACTATTATGGTGGGTTTTCTTTTATTTATGTTGATAACAGATAATAAATAAAGGTGATTAAGTTCATGGTCATGTAAACAAAATTGACCTATATTTTTATAATCACAGGTAAAGATTGTTGTCATTGTTTTTAAGCAATACGATTTGAATAAGTTTTGAAAATTGTTGTTCTTTTCTTTCCTTATAACAGTACCACCCTTTCTTCGGATGGGTCTCGTCAAAGGAGTCATAGTCCGGAAGACGGGCAGATGTGGAATATATAATTGACTGAATCTATTCGTACGGGTACTGTACGAATAAATTATTTTTTATTCGTACGGGTACTGTACGAATAAATTATTTTTTATTCGTACGGGTACTGTACGAATGAATTATTTTTTATTCGTACGGGTACTGCATGAATAAATTATAATTATTAATACGGATACTGGACAAACAATTTCTTATTATTCGAACATAATTCGGACGAATTTCCTCGATCGATCATTTTAAACTTATAGATTTTTAATGAGGTTAAAAAAACTACGTCTAATGCTGCCAACCGCGTGGAAATCGGTTCATTCATTCAATAGTAATTGCTCTTGATTATATTAAACTTAACTTAACTTAACTTTTTGCCCGGCTTTGCCTGCGTTTTATTAGATTTTCCCGCGGTTTTCCCTTCTCCGGTTCTAAGCTGGCTCCCCACCAAGTTTTAGCCAAATCGAATCAGCCGTTCTTGATTTATAAGTGGAGTAACTTACACGACTGTCTTTTATATATAAGAAGAAGATGAAATAAAATGATTAAATTAATTGAAAAAAATTAATTTACTTATTTTTAGTCAAGTTAAATTCTATAAAACTTTTAATTGTTCTTACATTTTCATAACATCAAAATTAATTAAATTATACTAAAACATAGAGGAAAGTAACTAAATATGGAATACCATTTTGTTTTTTAGGCATAACTTAAACAAATATAAAAAATCAAAAACTTTTAATGGTATCCTCAGTTAATCTTCTGCTACGTGGATAATGTTGAAAAAGATTTTCACTTCTATCGTGATTGTGATTCATGTTAATTGATTTGATGATAAGATAGTGGCCAGTATCATCCACTCCGACGCTGAAAATTGCTGGACAATTTTTCTGAAACGAGAATGTTTTTCTTGCTCCTTTCGACGTAGATGCAAAATTTTTCCCTCCATGAATACAATAGTATCGGATGCTGTAATACTTATATCAGGGACGCTTCAACATGCCTCTTGATTCCTTTTGTGTGACATCGTTCAATTGTCATAGCATCTCGATGATAAAAAAATGCGTACTCTTTATCTTCCACATCTTTAACTTTCTTTTCTAACGATTCAAAAGAATCAAATTTGTCACCTTCCTTCAATAAATTATCATTCTCCTCTTCTCTGTTTTGGTCTTCCTCTTTGCCCTCTTCGTCTTCATATTCTTCTTCTGAATCTGAAGAATATATCATCAATATTAAAATTTAAAAAACAATTCTATGTTAAGAAATCTATATATATATAAAAGAAAGTCGTGTTAGTTACTCCATGTTAGATATGGTATCAAAATTAAACTAAGTAGAATATTCCACAAGGTGTGGCAACACCGATGTCGTTTGATTGTGTCAAGTGTGCATGGAATGTATGTGAAGATAAATAAATCTGTTTTTCTACTATATCAATTGGAATTTATCATCAACAACCCATCACTCCACTTATAACTCAAGAACGGCTGAACCGATTTAGCTGAAAATTAGCAGGGAGGTAGCTTAGAACCGGGAGAAGGACATAGGGCTCTTTCAATTTATGCGTTTCGTATCGGACCGCTGCAGTGCCGAAGCGGTGCGGCGTCCGTTCCGCGAACGCCCGACAGCAGGTACGGACGCCGCGCTGTTGCCGCACCGTGCATTTTGTATGAAAACAAGCGACCGGCCGTGCGCCGTACAACAAACGCACCGCTTCGGCACTGCAGCGGTCCGATACGAAACGCATAAATTGATAGAGCCCTTAGGGTAGTTTTTTACCGCGGGAAATCTAATATAAAGCTAGTTAATATATATTTTTTATTAATTTAATAATTACTTACCCATTTTGTAAGATATTTTATACAAGCCAAATAAATTCAAGTTGAATTATTTTATTATAAAAATACTTAGTGACAGAATGACAGAAAATCAAAGAGAATATAATCACTAGAAATATAAGCAAAATTATGATAACCTCCTTGGTGAACACAAGGAGGTTATCGAAACTTAATCAAAGAAAAGCTAATCATCCCAATTGATGTACGAATAAATAATAATTTATTCATACAGTATCCCACAGAGAATATAATCACTACGTTTTACAGTATCCGTGCAAATAGTGACGTTCTTAAAAGAAAAGCTAATCATCCAGTACCCGTACGAATAACTAATAACTTATTCATCCGGTACCCGTACAAATAGTCACTTCGTATATAATTCGTTGGCCGATATATCGGAATGTTTATAGTTATCTCATTATACAAATCTCAAATCAATACTTTAGCCGAATTAAAAACTCTATGGTATTTCGATTATTTTAACCGAATAGCTAAGTATTTAATGGCACACCAATAACTTTTTTTCTTTTGTTCACAGTTGCAGCAGTTTGCATTCTACTAGAACTAGGGGCGCTACCAAGCCGGCAAAGTGGGTTCACCTGTAAGGATCCAACCCTCTCTTTCCCACACACTGGAGACACGTTTTCCATCTCAACTGTCGCTGCAATAACAGTTATCGTACCTTTCATTATTGTAAGTATGTTTATGAAAACTTATCTTTGTTTAGACTGTGGCGACCTCTTTCGCTACTATGAGCAAAATAGCTAGCCACAGTCATTATTATATTTCATTATGCATAAAAGGGTTAAATCGATTTCTTCGATTTAACTAGCATTATTCGATAGAGATCGCTAGGTTAACGAACCAAATCTTTTATCAATGCGATGCGACGATAAAGTCTGAAGTCATGACGACACGAGATTTCTCATGGGAGGTTTGAGTAATTGTTCTAAATTCTTAGTACAGCCAATGTTAAATCACAACCACGACGACATCTGTGGCGCAACGAGCGAAGATCCACCAACGAAACATGAGGTTGCAAGTTCTAAAAAGATAACATTTTATTCATCATCAAATTTAACCTTGAATTAATAATAAATATGATGTACATATTCTTCTCTAAATTTATACGGGCGAGCATAAATACATAAGAGTTTTGTTCCAGATCTGGGCAGTAGAAGCTACACTCTACCGCGACGAAGAATACAGTATAAAACAGAACCGACTCACATCCAGTGCAAAAACAACAGCTCTGCTATACCGCGACTACATTTACGGAGCTGTCATCAATCTCACAGTGCTGGAGATCCTCAAGTGCGCTGTGGGCTCGCCTCGGCCCAGTTTCTTTGATCTTTGCCAGCCAGAGGAGGCTAAGCATTGTATCGAGTAAGTCTTTAAAATTAGGTATACCATTCATTAAAATAAGTGTGTAAATTATCAGTCTAGCAACCGTAACACAAGCTTAGAGCTTACCACGGGGCTAGATGTTGCTGTGTGAATTGTCCGGCAATATTTATTTATTTTTTTATTAGTGGGTTTTCAGAACCCTGTTTAATCGTGTATCTATAAAAGATCAAGATTTAGTAATTGAATCAGCGAATAAAGGGTTATCTTAATTGATTTAAATTAATATTATTTTCGTATGTGAGTGAAGTCGATTGGGTAATTTTTAACTCGGCTCTAGGTCAACTCAATTGATGTTAGTTTTGTGGTACTGGCCTGAGAATAGAACCACTCACCCCGCAACTGTATTCAAGGGTGTTAAAATATGAATAATAAAATATCGCTTGTATCAATATGTATGTATATTTTAGTAAGTCTTGTATATCCACGGTATACAACGGGGCTAGATGTTGCTGTGTGTTGTCCAGCAATATTATAATTATTTATTATTATTCACAGGTCGGAATACATAAGCAGTTACACGTGCACCTCGACAAAATACAATCGCTACCTTCAGATCGACTCTGGTCGGAGTTTCCCCTCTGGGCACTCCTCATTGTCAGTTTACTGCGGCCTGTTTCTAGCTGTAAGTACATCATTTTATATCTCAACATTCTAATAGAACATGGCAAATGGTCGCAAAATTTGCAGGCGCTTGGAGTCAAGGTCGGTTGGGTGTGTGAATTTGCGTGGTAAGTTACTTTTACGCACCAGTCATCATCATAATCACTCCTAGGAAATGGTCTTCAATAGAAATTATAATTTTAGGACGATGAGACCACACGTCCATTGGGCACTGTCAAAGACTTTTAAGGGCGTTTTGGTTTATTCATGATGTTAGATTTCCAAAATTGCTGTAGGTTTAAAATTGCAAATAGGAAAACACAGATCAGTTAGTGTTTAAACGCTTACTGAACCTCGATTGCCGTTTTAGCTCACCACTTATTGAGTTGCTCAAAGCTTGGTCAATCCCATGGTAAAACAAAGAAATTGAGAACATGATTTCTATATCACTTAAGTATTCTAGTAAGTATCTAAAATGATTTGGATGATGAAAGAAGGGAACATAAACAACAAAACATCTAGTTTTAACTAACTACAAACTGGGTTATGTCCATCAAAAGCAATAAGTATCATAAATAATAATACGAGTAAGTACTCTACATTTAAGACATTGAACATTGTATCAACTTCGAAATTAATTATCTCAGAGCGCTGCTAATTATATTCTAAAACGGTCTAGTCTATAAACCTAGATGTTTAGGCATTCGTCTTAGATACCAGATGTCAAATTAGGAGCATGTGTCTGAATTTAAATTATCTTAGATGAGTGAAAACAATAAGTGGTCTGTTAATAAATTGTCTGACTTCACTCACAAGCGTTTTTACGAGTAGGTACACTACAACTGTATTGTACCTACTCGCTGCTTAAAAATAACTTTATTTTTTATTTTTTTGTTCTTCACGACACAGGCACCTAGCACCTATCTTATCATAACTTTAGCAAGAATTGAAATAGCGTGTCCTTTTTCCCACACCTCTAAATGTTTATCTACCAAATTTTATCAAATGTGGATCTTTGGTTTAAGTTATGGCGGAACATTATAATTATACAGAAAAAGAAATTTAAAAATCGTCAAATTAGTTTCAGTATCGTATATTGAGCCTTTAAACACAATATCTCTGAAAACAAACTAACTTACTCCATGACCGACCCTTACAAATTTATTAATCTCGCTCGTAGTATTAATTTTGATAAATAAACTGTACTTTTTAATTTTAATAATCGCGTCTTTCCAGTGGTACCTCCAAAGACGAGCGTTCAGCTGGCACAACCGGTCCGTCCTAGTGGTTCCCCTGGTGCAGGTGCTCTGCATCATCTACGCGAGCGTCTGCTCTGTGACGAGGGTCACGGACCACCGCCACCATTGGTGGGACGTGCTGGTCGGCGGGAGTATGGGGGTACTCACTACTGTTTATACTGTGAGTTGACTAAGGAGGTTGGAGAAACGAGTTTGCTTATATTTAGGGCTGGCGATTTTTATAAAAAAATATTCTTACTATGAAATTTTCGTCGGCCGTGCCGATAGACTCTCAATTTTAAGGTTCCGAAGGTGGCTTTCGTAGTTTTGTCCCATGTCTGTCTATCCGTTGTTGAGAGACAATAAGTTGGCGGAAATGAATCATGGTTATAAACATTATTTAATTATTTACTCCGAGATAACAGTAGGTACAATATATTTTTAAGTGTATTAATTTCACTTGCTTTCAGTGCTTAGGTAACATACAAGTAAGACCGTTTAATATTAGCTATACTGAATGTAGATTTTAAGATTTCGTGGATATTAAGTGGACAAATCGCGCGAACTAATGTATAAATACTCGTAGTGGCTAAGGAAATCCCTCTTCCGTATAGCTTTACAGTACAACATAGTCACCTTATTTATATACGTTACTAAATGGAAAGTCTAGTTAACAAGTCGTTTAATTATACCACTTAGAAATAGGTGAAATTTTACGCTGTAGCTGGAGCAAGTTACGAGAGAAGTATTATAGAGACTCTCCATGAATTGTGTTTAAGTCCAATTGTTAGATCTACTGAATCTTTATGTTCTATATCAAATCATAATTTATTGAAAAAACGCAGAGAGATACAAGCTATCGGACAATTTAAAACCAGTTGGTTATTGTCCTTTTGCTACTTAATATTTCACTAGGTATTGATTAGGACTAGATAGCCCTAATGCGATGTGGTCATAATCGCGATCTCGTCCTACCAACTAGTCAAATTCGAGATTCAAATCACAAAGCTTCTATCCCTTCTTGAAACACATTTCTGTTACAGGTGCTTGTATTATGCAAGAACTTCTCCCAGCCCGCAGTGGTCAGCACCAGTGATATATCCAGCAGTGATGGCAACAACCACCAGTCAGTGCGGCGGCTACTGTCCAGCGAAACACACGTGGTTGTACCCTAGCCATCAGCTGTGTAAGCGACGCTTACTACGAACTTCAGTGAACAGCCAAGAGATGGCAGTATTTACAATCGCAGTTCTGTGTTCGACTTACAGATGGCAGTGGTGCCTTTGTCAAGCAAGATGATAGTGATTGTTGAAGTGAATTGTTCGATAATGAAACGATAAAATATTCTAAAGTGATAAAGCAATTCACATTGAATTATCGACGCTATACGAGTTGAAAGTATGGTGTACCTAAACACTAGATTGTTGTTAGGATTTATGATAAATACTAGATGGTAGAGCTTGGTTGTAGGTTTAATATGACGTATTGTACCTAATTAAGTTATTCATCCATTATTTCGATCACTTTAAGAAATTAACGTTATACCTACTCGATAAATAAAAAACGACAAATACAATTTTGTAAATAGTTGAACCAATAGATAAACATAGTTGGGAATTATTGAAATAAATTAAGCTGTAGCTACTCATAGGCTACATGAGACGATAAACGTCGATCGTATAAATCGACAAAACAAAACGCTCCCAAACTAACCAAGATAGAAAGTTTATGGTGTGTAGCCAACAGATGGAGCTAGTAAATTTATTATGCTTAAAACATAAGCTATTGATACAATTTGACCTTGCATCCCTAAGTAGATAAGGAATTCTTCAAATTATTTTAGATATATAAATTATCTTGTAGATAGAAAAGGGCAGCTGATATTAATGAGATTAATTATTATTTATATTTAATTTTGTTTTTTTTGTAAGTAAATGTAAAAGCTTATGAACAATAGAGTGAACCGTAATTACTTTGTATTTTATTAATTATTTATTTTAATGCAGTTTTAACCCTTAAGTTTTAATTCATCCACATAATTTAAATAGCATATTAATTTAAATTTTACAATTTCATTACCTACTCAGAATATTATCTTGTAACGTCTGAAATTTTATTTTGAATTACCACACAGTTTAAGAGGGCTTGACTCTTGTAATTAAAGTTCAGAAGGATTATGTAGAAACAAAAGGTACCTTACCAACGGCCAGTGTTATAAATATAACAGAGAATAGACAAAAATAAAATGTAAACGAATATTACATAGATAATTCACTAAAACCTCAAAATGCAGCATAAGCTGTACACTGGTTTTCAGTGAGCACTGTAGCCAACGTAATAATTTAATTTAAAAAACATTTTAATTAGTATAGAAAGCAGTATTGATGTACATACGGTACCTGTCTAGTCTTAAGTTAATTTTTAACCATAATTTAACCCACCTTTATACCAGAGCTGTCATTCTGACCGACTATCGCTTTTGACGTACGGACGTTTCTCAATGTATGTAATGTGCACAGATAAGAAAACTTGATGTCTTCGCCAAGATACGAGTAGATGTAACATGTGAGCGTTTTTCGTATTCAAGTGAGAAAATTCTCACTATCATTTATGTTATGACATCCGAGCGATGTAATTTATGTGCATTTAGTTTTTCTATAAATATGCACATTTCTAGACTTTAACGACTATAAAATTAATGATGGAAATTATTGGAGAAGTTTAATTTTTTGGATTACATACTAGTAATTACCTACATAATACAGTTTTAGTCGACTTCCGGTTTCATACTGGTATAGAAATTTGTGGTTATACGTAATTATATACCTACTTTAATACATAATCCAGTAGGTACCTACCTGCTAGAAGTGTTTTTCATTTCTAATTAGGTAAAAATAAAGAACGTTCAACATCCAAAGGCGATGCGTACCTACGTCAGAATTAAGGCTCAGATTTTTGCAGTAAATTAAGTTAGGTCTTATTGATATTACCTAGATTACTAAGACCTTTAAAATTATGTTAAAACTCTACTTAATTTTATTTTATCTTCTAAATATTTCTCTCTTCCCCTGGACTATTTATGAAAATTATATATACAGGGTGTCCCAAAGTTATGGGCCATGAAGGGGAAGTACCTTAAATATCGTAGATAGAGAATTTTGCTTAAAGAAGACTTCATTTTATTTTTAAAAGTAAGTAATTCTACATTCATAGATTTTCTAAAAATTACTTGCTTTGTCTGGGAATCGAACCGACTTACATGTGGAAAAAAAATTACTCTACTTTTATGATACCAATCGAAGGAATAGCTAAAAATTAATAACTTTGCTTAAGTAACATAGTATTTTAAAAGAAAGGAACAACATAAAATAATTGAGTCAAGGTCAAATGATCGAGTTGCAAACAGAATTGTGCCATATCACATCGAGTGTTCACCATAAAATGATTGAAAAATCAATAGGCAGCCGGGTCACAAGAAGATTGGCGAAGATGCTTAAGACAAGAGGGATCACATTTTGAGCATTTAATTAATTAATTTACAAAAAAAAAATGTTTCATGTTTTTTATTTGATTAAAATAATTAATTTCACGTTGTTCCTTTGTTTTAAAATACTATGTTACTTAAGCAGAGTTATTATTTTTTAGCTATTCTTTCGATTGGTATCATAAAATTAGAGTAATTTTTTTTCCACATGTAAGTCGGTTCGATTCCTAGACAAAGCAAGTAATTTTTAGAAAATCTATGAATGTAGAATTTCTTACTTTTAAAAATAAAATGAAGTCTTCTTTAAGCAAAATTCTCTATCTACGATATTTAAGGTACTTCCCCTTCATGGCCCATAACTTTGGGACACCCTGTATATAAATTAGGTACCTATATATATATATAGAAAAGTATATTGATATTTTCTTTTTTTATTGTGAAATATTTTATTCTCGGACATTCCTAAGCATTTAGTAAATAATTTTATTTTCATACGTTTGTTATGTGTAATGTAAATACTTAGTTCAATATTTTAGGTGTGAATAACGATTAGGTATTGAAGTTTGAATGTAAATGTGATTTAGTAAGACGATTAAATGCCTAGCAAAATATATTTTTTTATTTACGTATAAGTACATCTCATAGATTAATTAATTTCATGTTTTTTCAACAGCGCGACAACCGTGTTGCGTCTGGGTAAGAACCCCCATTTTCCACCCATTTCATTATGAATTAATGGGGTCATCTATGGAATTATTGTATTTATAAGTCTAAAGACGGGTGGCAATGGCAGCGTCGATCACCAACCCAATAACTGTAAAGGTCTACAACTGGTGTGCCTCCTTTCCAGTTATGGGACTCAAGCCATGACATGAGTTGTTATGGTGATAAAGTGATAAAGACATAAAAAATCATTTTACAAAATATAAGATTAGGTATCTAGAAGATAAAACTGCATGGGATGGAATCCGCTCCGATATCTTAAAAAAAAAACAAATCAATAATTTATACAGGTACATTCATTTTAAAGGTAAAGTTTAATAGGACAATTGTCTCTATTTATCTATAATATATTTACGAAGTAATATCCACCAGCTTCAGAAATAATTCGACGAGTATTTTAAGTACTAAAAAATATACTTAATGTAAATTGAATACAAATATGACGAACAACCCGTAAAAAGAGAAGAAATAAAATACCCACAAATGACAACACACGTCCTTCGTGGCTTAAAGTAAAAATAAAACATGTAGGTACCTTTACACCTATTTATTGGTATTACCTTTCAAACCTTTTGCGTGCTAGCCTGTACCTAGGTTCTCACGACGCCAATAAACTACAGACACATACAATGTAGGTAGGTACCGATAGTATTATAGTAAGAACAAGCAGACTGTCCAAGTTAACTTTAGGATTTCATTAATTAATGCTCATTCAAGAATTATTAAAAATAATTTCCTCTATTTTTTTAAGTTTGATAAAGCCATAGAAATCCTACTATAGATATTTTTTCTTTACCAGATTACCAAACCACCATTACCTACCATTTACCAAACTCTACCAGAGACTATAGTTGTTGTAGACTTGTAGTACCTCCTCCTCCTCGATAATTTGAGGTTTCTTGACCAGTCATTTACCAATAATTCCATTTACAGATAAAATTATGCAGAATATTACCTACTTAAAAACCAAGATGTTGCTATTAACAGCATTTAAATGTAGGTACTTAGGTAGGTACTGCTTAATGCAACATTCCTCGTAATAAGTATACGAATTCAGTAGGTATCACGACTCAAGTAGGATTGCCAATGATAGGTATTATGGTCTTATGAAGCCTTGCATCCACCGTTTTCAGCTTTGAAAAGATCATCCTGTCCATCTTGTTGGTGGATATCCGACGCTGCGTATGCCTATCAGTGGTCTCTACCCGAGAACTTTTCGGCACCGTCGGCCATCCTTTCTCCTCACTATTATGACAAACCAAACCCATTGCCACTTTAAAGAGCTAATCCGGTGGGCTATGTCGGTGATCCGCGTTCTATTACGTCTCTTCTCACTGATGATTCGATCACCTACCTACCTACTATTGTAAATAAGATTCATAAATTTTGCTTCAAGGATTTATCAAACAATCGGTAACCATTAATTATCAAGTTGTAATTCTATTTCCATGCATTTGCATACATTACCGGCAATAAATCATGGCATTTTAATTTAATTAACACCTCACATGCTTCTGTGAAAGTTTTTCTTATCATGCGATGGGTTAGAAAGTTGCGATGAAGTTTGGAATGAGCTCAATGCGATTTTAGGTTATTGGTACCTACGAGTATTACTTTCAGTCTTCAATATTTTCAATTAATTTTAGGCCGGGATCAATACAGCATCGTCTAACTTAAATTAATCACAATCTTATCAACGTCCAAGTTTCCGAGAAAATGTGAAAGTAAAAGAAATATAAGGTAGCTCGTGTTATCTGTGGAGGTCTTATCTCGGATTTATCTATTGTTTGTGTCTATGGTACGCCAACAGCGCATGTCGGGGGACAATAAAGATTACCTGCCTTACCGTATCTGATTAACATTTACGGACCCTTAACAAATGCGATTTATTCCAATAAAATACGTCTTACACAATCAAGTTTTGTTTTGTAAGGTTTCGTACTAGTTTTACGCCCCGCGGCTTGGCTCGAGTTGTATATTGTACCCGTGGTAAAAAGGAGATTCATACAAACTTTTCTTATTCATACACTCAATCGTAAGTACTAAGGTGAAGAACGTAAAAAATACAGACGACTAGAGAATCTCCTCCGTTGAGAAATCGGTTAAAAAATCCTCATCCTACATCTCAGTAAATTCAAATTCATTTGTAAATTCCTAAAAACAAATTTCTTAGTTCTTGCGCCTAGTAAAAAATATGTAAAATGGCTGGCAAAGCACCTTTTAAGTAGGTAGGCTCACTTCTTACTAGAAATACCATAATGGAAGTTAAGGATTTCCTGTCATTTCGTAGACAAAGGGTGATTGTTGGTATGGAGATGGGTAACAGAAGTTGTTGAATGGAAATATGTACCTACCTACCTAAATAACAATAAACTTATAGGTCTTATAAAATTAAATTACTGGTAGTTTTACCCAACTGCAAGAATTATGTTTGTCGTAATTACCTTGTGCCTACCTGTGTTTGCAAATTTCTTACATAATATTATACCTACGTCACACAATACATTATGTAGGTACCTAGCTAGATACTAAACAAACTACTAACTATAATGGTACTTAAACTCGTACTTAGCTATTTACTGCAGTAATTATACAAGTGGCCAGCACACTGCTTGGCCGATGAATAAACAAAGTTCCTTAAACTTAATGCCCAATTAACATTAACATCTTAAAATAAAGATAGCCTACACTACCAGCTACGCTCTGTCTTTTAAACATAGCATTAACAATTGTTACCATAAGTATCTTAGATTACAGTGTTATTTTGCCGGCGTAGAAGTATTACCACCCAATTTCTTCCCATTGGGTAATTTACGTTCTGTGCCACTGCCGTGGATGTCGTATATTCGACTATACATATCGGCATAGTGTTTTATTCTGATTGTTTTTTAACCTTTCCGAGTAGTTTAAACCTGAATTCAATAATACTTTTTGTAACATAGGTAGGTACTTTTTTCTATAAAAAATATTTTTTTTCAGTTCCTCATACCTAATATTAGTAAAGGTGGTAAAGGTAGTATTGGCTAATATAGGAATGCCCCCTCTACACAATGCCTCTATCGTAAGAAATATAGCGGTAATTTTTATCATTCGTATTTGACAAACAATAACAGCTTTTTAATCTCTGTCCTGAATGCGTTAATCTATTCGTGGAACACAATCCTAATAAAGATTAGCTATGCATATCATCTTCGCCCATAAATGTCAAAAGCTATGGCGCTCCAGCCAAGTTAACTGTGCAAACACTTTACATGTTAAGTTAAGCAATCGAGAGGTTTAGTTAAGTGAAAAGGTATAAAAATGGCGTGTGATTGGTTAAGTTTTGGTACCTATCGGCGTAAAGAAAAGTGTTGGTTTTCTTGCTTGTTTGGAAATTTTAAGTACTATACTTAGGTAGAGATTTTATACACTAACAATCATCAACATCATGTTTCACATTGACATTTGTGTTGGTTTGGAAGTTAAATCAATATTTTAGACTTGCACAAGCATGCTATTTTTATTATTGTGTAATTTTCTTCTAACTATAGAGTTGGTACTTGATAGAGCTTCCAAAAAAAATTAACAGCGTCGAACGTTTACCAAAAAGATGAGAGATTAGGTATTTGTTGATGGTTCACGGTGGATGCAATCCGTACAAAATTACGTAGGTAAGGTACTAAGTACCGGTAGATACTAGGTATCTAATTGGGAGCCCTTTGTCCTACTGTGTTAAGGTAAGTTAGCTAGCACATTACCTACCTACATAAAAAGCTATGCTACTATGCTACCATTGTTCTGGGTGTCACCTTTCACAAACTGAAACCTTTAAATTGTGTTGTCGACTGTACCAAATGAACATCTTATAAAATTCCAAATCGCATCACAACATACTGAGAATGAGCCAATAGAGCCAAACGTCGCGTCGAAACTCGTAAGTGCTATAAAGTGTTCAATAAAATGGATAGGTAACTAAATTACTAATCTACGTTTAGGAAATTGTCGATTGGTTATTTATTTTATTTTTCAAATTTAGGGTAGGTAACTTACAGCTGGTAAAATTTTAGAAATATAAACAGAACATACTTACATAAAGGCTAACTAAAGGTTTCCACTATTCTTACGACTATTTATTTTTTTAATTATAAGCGCGAAAGTTTTTAAGTACCTTCCTAGTAAGTACATAGTAAATAGGTTTGTAGGAGTAAATACTTATTTAAATAATTAAATTCAAAATTGCTGGTTACTTGTGCTTATGGTTAAATATAGGTAGGTACATTGAATATACATTAGGTACCTACCTAATATAAGTAGGTAGGTACTTACCTAGGTTTGCTTAGTAATTATAATGTTCTGTGCCTAGGTAGAAAGTTCGCAACAAAAAGACGCGCCAAGCTTTACGGCCATTGTCCACAATGTAATAATTTTAATAATAATAATTTTATAACTCAAGAATGGCTGGGCTGATTTAGGTGCTTTTTGTTTTCATCATCATCACAGTCATCAGGGAAGGTTTAAAAGGTGAGAACACATGGGAATAAAGCAGGAGATGCCGCGGGCGGGTCATTTAACTAGTTTGGTATAAATCTCAGGTTGGTTGTATGTACTACCTACGACTTAAATATTATATCTATTTTATATATAAAAGAAAGTCGTGTTAGTGCCTTCACTTATAACTCGAGAACGGCTGAACGGATTGGCCTGAAAGTTGGCAGGGGGGTAGTTTAGTGCCAGGAGAAGGACATAGGATACTTTTTACTCTAATATAATGCGGGCGAAGCCGCGGGCGGAAAGCTAGCTAGTATAGCTAGCTAGTATATAATAGGTTGTGTGTCTCGCTGGTGTTGATCTGTCAACGCGGCTGTCCCAGTCGAACAGTTATACAAACACAGGATTCCCTTTTTAGTGTAGATATTTATGTTAGATTAACAATGCTAGTTTTCGTTGTTAAGGTTACGGTACGGGTAGATATTAAATAAAATAAAGATTTTGAATATGTTGGTATAAGTAGGTATTTCATCGATAGATAGGTAAAATGAATTTATAAAATTTATTCACTTTGATTTCGTAAGATATCCGACCAATCAATAAACTAGAGAAACGAAAAGAAACCGAATTCTATAATGGATTATGTAAATTTTGTAAGCACGTAGGTCTACTAGTCCACTAATCTTGGGATTAATCACGCCTACGATAATCCCCTGATGTTTTCATAAGAGCAACACGCTAATACACGCCATCTAAGATAATAAGTATACCTACCTAGCTAGCTATAAATAATACCTACCTATTTCTTGATGAAATCACCCCAATTTACTCACCTCCTCTATGCTATCTACAAAAACTTTGTTTTACTTGTACCTGAATTGAGGATTTGATGGACTCAAGTCAGAGCAGCAGCACCGCGTCCGTTAGACTGCTCTACTCTACCCAATTGAAACGAAAACGTGTCTCTGCCGATACTACTATTTTACGAATCTACCACAGAATATGACGCATTAAGAACGCAAATGGAAGATGATAGTCCAATTGAAATTTGTACCTATGTAGGTACCTAGGTAGCTAGGAGGGTACCATTCATAATCCGTCAATACCACTGAATAATAATTGTGTTGTGTCTCTAAATGTATGTCACTGTCAATGTCTAAATATTATCAAAAGTCAAAGCTAGGGATGCGTTAACTCTTCATCGATAAATATTTTTATATTGTTCCTTATCTATACTTCTATACTAATATTATAAAGAGGAAAGATTTGTTTGTTTGTTTGTTTGTTACGAATAGGCTCCGAAACTACTGGACCGATTTCAAAAATTCTTTCACCTTTGGAAAGCTACATTATCCCCGAGTAACATAGGCTATATTATATTTAAAAAAAAATAGGAATCCTTACTAAAACTCCAATAATGTAACATAAGGTGTAAAAAAATGACCTGAAAAATTCCTTACGTCGCGTGCGCTGCGAAAACTATTGATGATAGAACAAAATCATGTACTACGACTTTGCAGAACTCATCATTATCTTCAAAAAGTGTCGCGACAGCATTTGTCTAAATACTATAGTTATGTCACAGTAAGCAGTTTTTTATTCTAAAATATTAATTAATATAAGCCGCCTCTTGAAAGGGTCTTCATTTGTACCTTGGTATTAATCCTTATCAAAATAAATTACTTTATACTCAAGACGGCTTTAATACCTTTTCATAACTTTTTGAATTATTCAATTCGGACATTTCATTCGGAAGATATCACGAGTTTAAAAATGCAAGTATTAGAAAAAAGTCGCGAGGTTGTCGCTCACCGCGCTCAGCTAGCCAGCATGCGATCTATGCTCCATGTAAGCGTCACTGGGGGTACGGGGGGGGAGTCAATGTAATAAAATAAAGTGTAAATAAAATAAAAAAATACAAAAAAAACATTAATAAAAAATATGAATAAAAAAATTTATAATAAAAAAATTCAAACTTCCTATTTAATTTAACTTTTTTTTTTAAACCCGATGCAAAAAAAAGGGTGTATGATGTATGCATGTACCCGTGCGGAGCCGGGGCGGGCCTATAGTTAAATAAATAAATATTGCTGGACAATTTTACACAACGACATCTAGCCCCGTGGTAAGCTCTAAGCTTGTGTTACGGGTGCTAGATTTCTTACTTACTTATTATTAACGAAGTTTGAATTATTAATTTTTAATATTATGTATATGTAGTATGGCTTGTGCTGTAATAAATTTTACAGTGAACATTAAAAAATTATGTAAAAAATAATTAATGCTCCTTTATACCTTAATATTATCTGGTTTGATCAATACTGATATAATTTTTTAGGTAGGAATTTACATAACTATCTGGAAAATGCATAATGTTTGTCAACAATATGGTAAAATAAAACTACTTTTATTCAAAATAAACTTATTATTACTTATTACTTATTAGATTCAAAATAAAGTAGGTACCTAGCATAATTAAGTACCTTTTAATAGCATAACAGTATAAAGAGCCCTAATGAATAAATGAAAACCCTCAGTACCTCCCTTTTTTATTAGGTACAAAATTTTCCCTCTAATCCTACGTAATTAATTTTACGGGAAATTAATTGACTTTTCAAAAAAAATTATATAATCGACTCGGAAATCTATCGAAAGGAAGGATGGAGCATCACTAGTAAATTCGTAAACTCGACTCGACTCAGCTGTCTCCTACTCCTACTGTCACTTCACTTCACTAGTCAACTTACGGATAAAACGTAACGTAGTGATTATAATTCTCTTAGCTTACGGATTTCGTGTAGTAAATTTTCATCTTCGGCGAAAAACTTGAATTGGAAAAACGATAATTACCTCTGGAAATACCTTGTGCCCTAGCCCTGTGATTAAGCTTAAAACCCTAAATATTTAACAAACTATTTATGTACTACAATTAAAATAATATAAGAGGAAAATTTTAAGTTACAAATATTTATCTAAACCGCGAACTGTTCCTAAACAATTATTTATTAGTAACTGAGTGTGAATCACGGTTTTAGGTGTAAAGACGGTAGACGTTTTCATCAAGCGCTAATTTTGCAAATTTTTGGGTTACATTTGAGTTCTCTCAAATGAGTAACTTGGCAATAATAGATAAAGCGAAATTTATTTGGAATAAAACGAATCGTTGGCACAGGGGTAAGTTTATCTGAAAATTGTTTGTTGATTGTGGTTTATAAATTTTATGTTCACCATTATAGTCTTCATTATTATGAAAACTTTATAAAATGAAATTCAAGTTCTAGTACATAGTTTCCCTATATACAGTGGTGGTCATCTAATTAGAAACACCTACCTGGGTTTATATTTTTATTGCAAATTCCCTTTCGAACTAATATTTAACGTATCATTGAGTGTTCCTACATATTAAAATCGATGTATCGGATATTATATTGCATTGTTATACCATTTTAATAACAGAAAACCACGGTTGTTTTTCTAAAACTGATAGTTATAATAATAACAAAATAAAAAACGAGATACAAACCGGACAACTAATTAGAAACACCAAAAAAATCATAACATAAATCATTTTTAATTTGAACAAAACCCCAATAGTTTTCAAAAATACTAAAAATAATACATCCTTAGACAATTAGTATTTGGTAGGGTAGCCTTTATTATCAATAACAGCTTTGCAGCGACGCGGCATTGATTCAATCAATTTATAACAAGTTTCTACAGAAATACTTCTCCAAGCGTCTTCAAATGCACTGTTAAGACCATGAAAGTAACATGTTTCTGCGACAGGTTGGTCTTTATGGTGTGCCACAAATTTTCTATATGGGATTTAAATCCGGACTATTGGCAGGCCACTCTAATACTGTCACGGATTGTTCTGTAAGAAACGCTTTAACGCTGCGTGCTGTGTGCTTTGGGTCGTTGTCATGCTGAAATATCCAAGTTACTGGCAAATTTTCCTCGGAATATGGAATCATTGTCTCTTCCAAGGTATTTTTGTATTTATATTGATCCATTTGCCCTTCAATCTTTCTCACGGGACCAATCCCGTACCCTGAGAAACATCCCCACACCATTACATTTCCACCACCGTGCTTAACTGTCTTTTTAGTGTACTTGTTATTGAATAACAGCCTCGTTTATTGGTCGTCGTACATATCGTTTTCCATCGGAATTAATCAAATTAATTTTAGTTTCATCTGAAAACAAAACTTTTTTCCATTGATGAATAGTCCAACTGCCATATTTGCGAGCGAATGCTAGACGATTTTCTCTATGTTGCCTGGTTAGTAGTGGTACTTTTCTAGCGATCCTTCCGAACAATTTTCCTTCAACCAACCGTCTACGAACTAGTTTAGTGGACACGTGTCGAGAATCGTCTTCTGAAAATACCTCTTTTCTTATAACATTGGATCCTTTAAAGGGGTCCGCCTTAGCCAATCGAAGCATAAGCCTGTCTTCTTGAACTGTAGTCTTCCTGGGCCGAAGTTTTCTTGGCACGTTATCTGATGTTCCGTGTAGTTTGAAATGTGCGAGGGCGTTAAATATCATCTTTACGGAACATTCCAAATAATCTTTCTGTAACTCCATTTTTGTTTTAAATGAAAATTCACTATAATTTTTCTCGTTGCTGCATCACAGCTCTTATTTTTACCCATTTTTTATAAAACAACAATAAATAGTAACTTTTCGTACCGTAAAACACTCCAACATTGCCACCGAGGGTAATTTTGCCCGAAGACCAATTTTTAAGCAAAACTTTTAATAGCAAAAATATCTGAATACTATGGTAACATTTATTGACTTTGGTAGAAAATAGGTTTTGTGTTTAGCACCACTGTCTATTGGATGTAACGCTAACGTCACTCAGTAACTTGTTGGAACTCGTCAAAGACAGAGTGTATTTTTGCGGGCAAATTTTGGTGAAAATTCAAAAGTGGATTGTGCGTGATGAAGAAAACACAGATGAGTTTAATTTATATTATGTTGTACAAAAAAACTTAAGGTATTATTATACCGTTATTGTCACTGATGCAGCTCTTGTATAACTAAAGTTATAAAGGTGGGCAAAGTTATCTAGTATTTTTGGGATCTACTATTGACAACATTGCCCGCAGTCAAAATAAGCTTAGGGTTGACACATCCGAGTTTTTTTTTTTTTTGCTAATTATTATTATCTTGATTATTTAGATAATTTATTTTTATTATTTCTTAAAAGCAAGAACAAATCTCGAATTCGTCAAAGAATGTCAAGACGAAAGATTGGAACCAGAATGTATTAAAAATAACACGGAATAAATGTTAATACTTGCATGTGAATCTGTTGAATCAAACATGTTACTTGAAAGTTTTTTAAATAATTCAATAGAAGATAATCTTGTTTTTTTATTAACATAAAAAGAAATAAAAAGTCAAGAACAGTTTACTGAGATGTACCAACCCTATCACTTTACTAAAGGCGAAAAGCGAATTGTATGGAAAATGCTAACAAGGTCAGGGTAATTTTGCCCAACTAGCCTAACATGGATTTTGGTAGGAAACCTGTCATGGATTCGCTTTAGTTTTAAAGTAATGGCCAGTTTTGGTCATAATTCTTCTACAGGTTTTGCTGTCAGCTGATTAGAGGCCGGAGAGGAGATATTTGCGTCAAAAATCAACGTGGGCAATGTTGGCAATAAGTCGAGATAACATTGCCCGCCTTTAAAAATAATAAAATACTTGATTTAATATTGACGAATAACAAAATCTAATAAAATAATACATGCAAAATATCCTATAGTTGCAGATGCGAATAGAAAATACTTGTGTCCCCATACAAAAAAATAACAAAAATTGTAATTATTCGAAAAATGTGGGCAATGTTGGAGTGTTTTACGGTAATAAGTTAGAAATGGCGGCAATATTTACATGAGAACTGTATTTCAGTTTAAAAAAACAAATTTCGAACCAAGTCATACAATGTTTCTAATTAGTTGTCCATTCTGCCAGTCCTAACGATATTGATACTTTTTGTTTCACTGGTATTTATTTTTATTGTCGTCTTGGTTGTCAAATATTATTGTTTGTAATTAAACTAGAGATATTAAAGTAGGTACATTGTAAAGTAGTGAAAAAAAAATTGCCTCCTATTAAATGCTATAATAATGTTAGTTACTTTATAAAAATGTCAAGTGAATAGGTGTTTCTAATTAGATGTCCACCACTGTATATATTTCAAGTAGGTAGGTACATACATACACTATTTTTACTGGTGCTCAGTTATTAATCTCACTCAGTTTCTAACCCGACAGTTTTTGACCTCAACATGTAGCTATAGGTTTTAGAAAAAAAAATACAGCTTTAGTCTAGTAGTGAGCCTTTTAAATTATTTGTCTATGTAGGCATCCTATTGAGTTTTCTGTCAAGTGTAATACCTAAAAATTCAGTACTTTTTACAAGTTCCCAGTTTGTATAATTTATTTTAACTAATGTTTAATTAGCTTTAACTTATAATATTTTCATGTGTTCATTTCAAGCTAATAATATATTTGGTCTTTATTCATAAAGTAACAGAATATTTCAGTTGAACCAATATATACCTTATTGGTAGTTATTTGTATGGTGAGGCAGGCCATATTTTGTATGTGTATACCTATTGACAAAATGATAAAAATTAAACAGGTATATTTTTAACTATGTTTACTCAATGATGTGCAAATACATTGTGGCAGTTGTGTTTGTGCTCGATGTTTAATTAACTTGGGACAATAATTACCATTTTGCCATAATAATATGCTGGTTATAATTATGGAGCAATAAAATTTCCTATTCAAACATACCCATAAGTTGACCAAATAGAACTTAGAACCTAAGATTCTTGTAAGTTACATATTCAAACATAAAAAAGTTCAATCACTAAAATACCTAAATCTCATGAATATCTAAATGTCTTTTGTGTTTGGTAAGTATTGTACTTACTGAAAGTACTCGGTAAAATAAATAATAATCAGTAGACAAAACAACAACTTTTAAAGATGACTTAAAACAATACATCAGTACAGAGATAATCTTATCCTATAATCTGATTCATGACGCAAAAGACATCATTTGTAACACATTGAATGTATGTATGTTGCACCAAAACATTTGTTATTCAGTATTTACTACACCAAAAACAGCTTTAAGCAAAATAAAACATTACATTGTTTTAAATACTTACCTTTCTTTTCTCCTTCAGGTTTTCTTTTATTATTGGTGATTGAAACACACTTCATCCCCGGAGGCAAAGTGGGGTTCACATGTAAAGATCCAGCCCTCTCCTACGAGTTTACAGGAGACACCATTACTGCGAAACATCTGTTCGCTACAATATTTCTATTGCCTTTGGCTGTGGTATGTACTCATTAGTTACAAACATTTTATTACATGCTTGATGTTCTTTAGACATAGCCGAGGTTTTATACATTTATGTCCTATTATATTGGAAATGTACCTATGTTCTCAATCTTAAGCTTATGTGCAACACCACAAATATATTACTATCCAATTAAAATTTGAGTAGGTACTAAATTTGACATTAAAATCGAGTGTAGTGTAGTTAAGTATAATAATCAACTAAAATGTATGATCATTTCTCAGTTCAATTTCTTGTAAATAAGCACATATTCGGTTAATTTAGGAATTTCGTTGATTTTAATTGCTGTGTCAATATTTAAGTACCTATATAAATATATTTTAGAATGGTATTATCATTATGACCAGCACTTTTGTCTCATAGGCATGATTCGAAAGACGCGAATTATAGACTTCGAACTGGCTAGTGATTAAAAACACGGAATCTTAAGCGGTCTACACACCAAAGCCGGCGGCCCGGCGGCACAGCCCGGCGGCCCAACCCGCCGGCCTTATTTTGTACAATCATGCCGCCGGCTTGCGCCCGCGCGGGCAAGCCGGCGGGGCTGCATGCCGATGCCGGCGGCATCCCACCACATGCCGCGGCTGTCGTGCCGCCGGCATGGCCGCCGGCAAAGTCGTTCGGCTTGGACATTCTGAAGCCGCCGGGTTAACCCGCCGGCACTAAGCCGCCGGGCTGTGCCGCCGGGCCGCCGGCTTTGGTGTGTAGACCGCTTTAGGATGACTGTTAATAACTTCATATTATAATGATTTATTCCAAAATAAAATTTTAAAATAGAACTTTAATACATTTTTCAGTAATACTAAATTATTAAATTGCTCATTATGATTATTATTGTTTTTAACATCGAAGCATTTTTAATTAACGTGTGAGAATAATAATTATTATTATTTGATCGTCATTTGTTATTTGACTTCAATGTCAAATCTTAAAACAAGTTCTATGGTTTTGTTTGTAGAGATGTTATGGATGTGAATACGTGTAGGTTATGTGACGTGTGTGGAAAATCTCATTACTTTACAACACCAAGGCTCTTCTGAAAATAAAATGATCCTAATCTTGTTTCTGCAATACACCATTGTTCGAAATAACGTTTCTTTTATTGTAGGATGGTATTGTGAAACTACAAATAGAGTTTAATATAGGTATTCGATACTTCATCATCATCACATCACCTATTTACTTTCCCACTGCTGGGATGCATGGACTTCTCTCTTGACAAGTGCGGGTTGGTGAATGAAACATGTCCTTCAAAGTCTAGAAAATTTGCAGAACATGCCAATGCATTTAATTAAATTTTAAAAACACGTGATTTAACGGTGAAGGCAAACATCGTGAGGATATCGGCTTATTATGAGAACTTTTAAAGAGTTTGAAGTGGTTAATTAAGGTCTTATCAATCAATCAATCAAATTCATTTATTCAGATATGTTGCGTAATCTCTCTCGTCTAGAGATAACTCCTAAATAAGTATGGTAATGATAATATGATTAGAAACACAATTTGCTGCAAATCATTAATGGAAACGTATGTTAATTTTCAGTTGCTCGTAGTAGAATACTTACAAAACACAGACAGCTCGTCCATGCGAAGACAAGCCCTGAAATGGTACAAAGAGTACGTGTTTGGGGTTCTCCTTAACATAGTCGTGGTGCAAGCCCTGAAGCAGATGGTGGGTTCACCGCGACCTCACTTCTTTGATACTTGCGGCCCGCAAGAGGCCAGTACTTGTCTGGAGTAAGTATACACAGAGTACATTTTTCGGGTTCTTGAACTAAGTGCTTGTCCAGGAAGGGCGAAAAACGCCGTGTATGAAGACGCGGCGTTTTCGAGGTACTAGACATCAATACATCGCGTCCACAAGCATCGCGCGTATTCAAAATACGCGCGTAAAACGCGTGCACTACGATAGACTCTCGACTCGCTCGTATTGCACGCGTGTGTTCGAATATACTAAAATAAATACTTTGTAGTGCGTACGAGAAACGGGCAATATTTATTAGGTATCGTGCCCAAACCAGGTACATGTTGATAAAAGTTACACCTTGTACTTTTGTACAGACGAAAGCAATAATTGTTTTATGTAGTTAAATGATATATTTATATATTTCAGGTCAGAATACGTAACCCACTACACGTGTACAAAGGTGCAGCCGATCGTCGCTCAGTCAAGTAGAAGTTTCCCGTCAGGACATACGTCGCTAGCGGCTTATACTGGACTCTTTCTTGTGGTAATAATACAAGATCCTTTTGCAGGATCAGTGCACTCATCTGTTTTTCGCTTAATACTAATTTTCACCAAAACATAATTTCTTATAACTCAAATAAATAAATATTAATAAAATTGCAATTCAATCCTTACAATTCACACAGCAACATCTAGCCCCGTGGTAAGCTAGAAGCTTGTGTTACGGGTGATTGATTACTGATATACTTAATATAATATTACATACATAATTATTATACATATAGAACACCCAGACACCCTGAACAAATATTTGCAGATGTACAAATTTAGTTCCGAGGTGGGAGTCGAACCCGCAACCTCTTACGTCGCAGGCAGACCTTCGCCCGCTGCGCTACAGAGGTCGTCAAAAGATTACTCTCTCATATTTTTTCTGCTTAGACCTTGTCCAGAAAGACATAAAACATACGCGCGTCTTCGAGGTACTAGACATCAATACATCGCATCCACAAGCATCGCGCGAATTCAAAATACGCGCGTAAACGCGTGCACTACGCCAGTAGGAGTATTACACCCATATTCTTAGTCGTTTTCTCCAGATTTCCTCTACTCAACTCAACCTCACTTGAGCAAATTCCTATTCTCAGTTGACAAAAACGTTGAGATTTTTTTCAGCTCACCTCAATATCGATGTAAGGTGGAAACTGTCAAACGCAAGGTAGGTACCTCATAACCAACCTTGAAACTCCTACAAGACCACGACGATCAACGCTTGTTTATTTTTGAGTGGAGGAATATTATGAGGAAACGACTAAGAATATGGGTGTTAGTGTTCGGTGTACGCCAGACTCTCGACTCGCGCTTGATTCGCGGCGAATTCGCCCTTTCTGGACAAGGTCTTACCCGTTTCCCGTGTAGAAATACAAACAAGAAATATACTACAGAGATCTCTAAATGTGATATCTATATTAATAATTTCGTCAAGGGTTACGGTAGACTCGATCGAAACCTTATATGAATAACAAAACATAAAAAATATTGATTTTGAGTCGACAACATTATATTCGCCTAATTCGGATTATGGAGAACTTCGTCAAATTTCACCCGAACAAATGGGGTTTCATCTAGTAAAAATATAAACACTTACAAATCAATTCCAGTACTACCTCCACATACGAGCGAAGCGAACAACCGCAGTGTTCTCAACGCAGCTTCTATTCACCGCTATCGCTGTGTTCTGCGGCGCGTCGCGGATGCTGGACCACCGGCACCACTGGTGGGACGTGCTGGCCGGCGCCTTGCTGGGACTGCCTGTGTTCTTTTACACTGTAAGTACTAGATATACTCGTATAGAAAACACGGTTTTATATTATTCATGGTATTATATTTTTTTTAATAAATTTATTTCTGGACAATTCACACAACATCTAGCCCGATGGTAAGCTCGAAGCTTGTGTTACGGGTGCTAGATTTATTTATTTATATATTTTATTTATTAGGAAAACATACAGTATCTATAACTAAATATAACACTTCTTATAGCTACTAAAAACTAATTACATGTTTTCACATATACATATCCGAAAATGGAAAACTTAAAAAAAGTTTTTGCTTGTTTAAATAAACTTAAACTTAAAAATCTAGGCATACAAAATAAGAACTGAAAATAAACTTAAGAATAACAAAATCCAAAATCATTTTAAAACAGTTTTAGAAACATCAAACCAATAATTAGTAATTATATGTCTATTTCTGATATTAGGTGCTAGATTACTTAATATTATATACACACATAGTTATAGTTACTTATAGTTACGTAATAATTATACCTACTATTTGGATAATCTAAGATATCTACATTCTCAATAAAATTTTTCCCTGACCATTCGTTACCCAGGTACCCACGTCACGGGCCATGAGCCTAGTGTGGGGCCACTGTAAAACTTAAGACGTACCTATCAGTCTAAATATAAGGCTAATTATAAGTTTGAGTAACATATATATATTAAAGTGATAGTGTTTTTTTTACAAATTTTTATTACAGTAAGTCCCAAAATGGCCTTAATTGGAATGGCCAAAAATACCTCTGGCAAACATTATCTGTTTTGCGACTTTTATTTTAGACGCCACTTTTCAAACCTTTATTCGGAAACGCCTTGTTGATAACTTACGCGCAGTTTAAAATAGTACTGTTTTTTTGTTTCAGGTTTACCTGTGTGAAAACTTCGTACCACGCATAGCAGATAAAGACCAACTCATCGTTGAAAGTACATGCAATGGCACCACGCTACCGTTAGTAGACACCAAAGATACGTAGCTAGATAATTATTAATTCTAGTCTATAGAAGGATTAAGATTTTTGACATTTTATATATTAAGTATCCATCTAATAATACTAATTTTATACATTCGTGCGAATGATAAGGCGAATAGCAAACAAGCGTATGTGAAGCGGCTTTCAGACCACACTATAATACATAGCATTAGATATATAGCACCAGCAACACAAGCTTCGAGCTTACCTCGCGGCTAGCATATATTTTATACCACATTATATATATAGTATATCGTTTGCTAGATATTCTATATAACACAATATAGCGTACCTAGTCTGAAAGCCGCTTAGGCAATGTGTCTACTATTCGCCTCGCGGCTCGCCCTGCGATTCGCGTTCGCGTTCGCGTAGGAATGTCAGAATGATTCACTCAATGAATATGTAAACAATAAGTGCACTCGTTTACGATTGTTTTATCGAACGTTCCTAACTTTTGTCCTCTGCCATTATTTTGTTTCTCTGCAACTTTTTATCTGGCTGACCAAAAAATTCTATATCTTGTTTTAGAACAAGTTACTATAAAATTTTACAATTCTTACATATATTTTAGGGAAACTTTACTAAAATAAAGCTTTCCAAAACAGAAGCTTTTTACAAAGCTGAACACTTATATATACATAATATACCTACACTTTAAGTGTATTAACGTTATATATGTATGAAGTTATAATTTATATTTAATTTCTGATGTGATTTTGTTTAGCTTTTGACTGTAAGTCATGGTTTTGTTAAAGCTAAATAACGCTATTACTCTAGTAATTACTATCTTTGATTTTTCGGGTCAAACTTTAAATTGGTGACTTAGTGTAAAAGTGGCATTCCAATAATTAGTCAGTATGTCTCGCTGACTTCTAAAAATAACTGTCCATTCAATTATCACTAAGTATTTTTAAAGATAATAATTAATATAAGTTTTTATATTTGTTGGCACACTTATACTATTCTGTAAATGTCCAGTTGTAATCTCGTAAAGATAAAAACGCTCCTAATGTTAAATAAATGAAATTATTATAATGTATAATTATTATTATGTATATGTACCCACTTTATGATGTACAGTATTATTTGTGAGTAAGTAATTTAATCACTTATTTTATTTAATTACAATTTTTACTAAGAAGCATTACCAAAAGTACTAAATAAAAATATAAATATTATTTCCTTTTTTTAATAAAAAAGTATTATAAATATCTATGCTTATTATTTACGTGGTTCAAAAAAAAATTATAACAGAAAGTATATATATATATCACTAGTTGTCGCGGCCACATACAGCATAACTTTGAATCAGAACGCAGTTTTCGTGAAATTCAAATTGGCGTACATACATTCCTTAAATTTCGACCCTAAGTAGGTACACTATCGAATCTGAAAATGACCACTTTTCAGTACGACCGTTTGAAGTTTCTTTTTGTTATTTATTTTTTATTATAAGAATAAAGATTTTTTTTCTTGTGATCCAATATACAATTTATTTATTAATACAAGAAGTTGATATATCAAGATCTTTCATTTAAAACCCAACGCAAGGCATTAGCGTCGCCACTACTATACTCTGTTCATTTTCAATGGAGCATTTTAGTAAACATTCCAAATCAGCTGTTTTTTAGGGTTATCACAACGTAATGATGCAGACCTAATAGAATTTCAATGATTTCACCCGTAAATTCTATTTAATTTGTTACTTTTTAAATCGTTACGTCTATTTAATGCAAAATCCAATTATTTCAATTCAGAAAATCATCATTATGTGGTCAAACACGAAGATTAAAATCACCACAGATTTATGACTTTGTAGCAGTGCCAACCCTAACGATTCTCAGTTTTGACGTCATGGGTGGCAAACAATTGGTTTCTTTTTAATACGATTCCGAATTTAGGACAGCACTCTCACCATACATCATTCATAGATTTTTTTCGGATTTTGATGCGGTTTTTTTTAATAGACAGAGTGATTCAAGAGGAAGGTTTATGTAGCATTGCACCCGCGTGAAGCCGGGGCGGATCGCAAGTCCATAATAAAATACTGTATATTTATAAAAGACGAGAAAAAATACAAAACATTACAACAAAGCAGCAAACACTTGACGGGAACCGTAAATAATTGTAATGAATGAATGAATGACTATATAATTTTATTTTCCCCGTTTTTCTGACAGAAGTGGTAACACTACCCACGAACGCCGCTATTTGCTTTTCACTTGACAATAATATAAGACATAAATTATGTATATCCACAATGCCGCAAACAAAGCCGCTGGCAAGAGCTAACCTAAATAATAAAATGTTTTTTACCCCTGCATCAGCTGATTGAACTGTCAAATGCTGTGTTTACTAAAATGCTCCATTGAAAATGAACAGAGTATAGGTAGTTATATTTAATTTACACATACATATACATACATTAATTTAAGTCGATATAATAATCCCACATTACACCTTATAATGCGGCCAATTAATATAAAAAAGCAGCATCGTTCTGATTACGTAAAATGTATCACCCCCATTTACATTCCCACTGCTGGGACACAACCCATTTACGTTCCCACTGCTGGGACACAAGGACTTCTCTTTTGAAGACAGAGATCATGCCTTAATTCTCCACGCTAGCCAAGTGCTGGTTGGTTAATGTCACATACATACTTAATTAAATTTTTCAAAGTTAATTAAGTTAGAAAAACAGCACATACATACATGTTTCAATTACCTTCGGAATGAATGTCGAGTGGGATATTATCACTTAGCCAACACGGCTATTCTTCGTTAAGACTTATTCAAATATTGATATTTTTTATGATATTTTAATTAATTAAGGTTTAAAAACTTAATTTATAACGGAATATAATTTTTAATCGCATTCTCAATCAATAAGTTCAGCCGGAGTAAGTATACAGTTGTACATTTGAGAATTCGTATCTTAAATTAATAACTTTGAATTATAGTTCTCTTTTATTGTAGATTAAGCATACATACGTTCTTGCATTATAATAAACTAGCTTTCCGCCCGCGGCTTCGCCCGCATTATATTAGATTTGAAAAAAAAAAAAAAAAAGTAAAAAGTACCCTATGTCCTTCTCCTGGCTCTAAACTACCCCCCTGCCAACTTTCAGGCAAATCCGTTCAGCCGTTCTCGAGTTATAAGTTCAGGCACTAACACGACTTTCTTTTATATATATAGATAATGATAATTCTTGTTTTTGTTAGTTACCTATCTGGTAATCTAATCTCGGGTAATTCTTTCTCTTATTTATATAACAAAAAGTCATATTATGCATTTTATTATTTTATCTGTGGCTCCGGGTAATATACATTATACATCTACCTACCAGGTATCTAATCTGTCTTTATGATGTGTGAAATATTTGTTTTTACAAAAATATTGCTAATCTATTTCTTGATAAGCAACAAATTTTACGTAACGCTTTGCTTGATCCGTCTTTGGTAGGTTATCTTAATCCTTTCTACTTTCTTTTTGCTTATCTTTTCGACTAGACTGCAAAAAAAATACTTTGATTTTCTTTACTTACAGAACTAATAACCCAAATCATAGCTCTCGATTGGCAGGCCCCCAAAGTTTTTAGAAGTTTTAAAGAAAACAACGATTAGCAAAATTGATTTAATAGATGTTATTTATTAATCATGACTTAATTTATGAGTTACAGAGCTTGTTTACAATTTACATACCCGGTCATATCGTTGGCTTAATCTACCGATTATTCTATCTGATGCTTCATCATAACAACTTTAATTACTTATGAGACGTAATAGTATAAGATTTCAACTTGAAACGGGTAACTTACCATGATTTAAATGTCTTTTGAGTTTTCCGATATTTCGACACTGTTGCAAGCGCCATGCCATCACTGTCCGTGAACATGGCGATTGCGTGAAAATCATGGTATGTTACCCGTTTCAAGTTCAAATATTGTTAAAAACCGTTGGTAGTTTAAAAAGTAATAGTATAAGTTCTACTGGGCATGCGTGTACTCAGTCTGACTGTGTGTCAATTCTTTATAGAGGCAGTTTGAAGTCGGGTTTTTTAAAGGATTATTATAATTCCAGCCTCTTGTTCAGGTTAAAGCAAGCTTACCTATAAGATTAACGTAATCATAGAAACAATGGCTATCAACGCCGTCGAAAACGCGGCTTGTTTAGCCCCGTTGTAAGGTTGAGGCGCTCTCGGCGGCCTGTAGTGCTTGTCATAGATCTCATCCCAGAACATCGCTCTCTCTTCTAAGATCAGCGTGTCGCTCATTGTGAAGTTCTCCCGTATCGCCATGTGAGGTGATCTGGTCCCGTTGACTGGTGGCCATTGCGGCAATGATGAGTTCTCGGGAACTGGTCTCCTGAAAGACAAAAGTCGCTTTAATAAGCCTTAAAGCTTTGGAAACAGTTGAATCTTACATTGCATCTATTTTAATAACGCAAATCGCTTACGTTAAGACCCCCCGCTAACTTCAGACTTTCTATCGGCCGATAGTTTGGTCGGGTTGGGCTGTTAGTACGTTTTTCGACCGATACCAAATCGTGTAGTATGCGGACTTGCATACATCTTCATACTGATTATAAGCCCGACCAAACTATCGGCCGATAGAAAGTCTGTAGTTTGCGAGGGGTCTTAAGCTAGAAGTGATCGGTTGCCGCGGATTTTCCACTTTGAATGAAAACGTAAATTACCTATTTAAGAAATGTTTTTTCTCATTTTTGGACAGTTGACGGTCGTTACGTTTGTGATACTAAAGTGCCACTGGACAGTGGAGTGGTAGGCATTGAGCCATTCAAACAAAATCTTTATATATATTGAATATCAATAGGATTGAATCGTAAAAGCTATGAAAACCAATCCTCACCATACAGATGATGGGTATAGTATTAATTTTAAATGAAAGCTACATATTTACATAAGGCACTTGTTATATAAGTCTTGAAACTTACCCCGTCACGACAAAATTAATCCACATCTCCCTCAAAGTTTCTTGCATATCTAGAAATTCCATCGTTCGATTCGATGTTTCGGAATCTATTAAAGTCATTGTCTGCGCGCAGTGATCCACGCCACGCACGTTTGTGCCGGGAATGTAAGGTGTGTTCTCATCCGAAAACCCGTACTCAAACAAATATACTGTATCACTCCTTGCACTTCTTCGAAGCCTTATACCTGCGAGCATCTGGTATCCAAACATAATATCCGTATAGTATTTGATATATTCCATCATAGACGATTCATTTATCGCGTCCCCAAAATAGAATTCGCGGATAGCATTTACCACTTCCTCTCTCTGTTCTTCTGATTCAAATTCGAGATCAAACGGTATATGATGTGAGAAGTTTCTATTCAATTCCGCTGTGATGCTGGCAAAATCGTAGTTATGGAAACCTAGGTGAAACAAACCTTCATGTTCGGTGTAACCCGCTAAATAAGGAATTTCTGTATAGCGACCATTGCTTAGTATACTATAAGGATCTTCTGACAAAAACAATTCCTCACCAGAACCTGTATCACGCTCGACACACGGTCCGAAATAAACCATCGTTGTGTCCGACAGTTTATCATTTACGTTCGCATTTAATACTTCATCTGGAGTATTGAAGAAAAAGTTTTCCAACTCTCCGATATCATTGCTTGTGAAGTTAAATTGTCTGGCGAATATTCTTGCGCTTTCTATAGGGTCTAACAAAGCCCCTATGAATCCTAAAGCTACACCACTTTCGGCTATAGCTTTATTAAATAGTCCAGTAGCCATTGGGGATATTGTGAGGAAATCGACGGAACCGCCTCCTGCGCTACACCCTTGTATAGTCACATCATTAGGGTTTCCTCCGAAATTCGCTATATTTTTCTTCACCCAGCGTAGTAAAGCTACCTGATCTTTTAGCCCAGCATTGCCTGGAGCTCTCTCTGTTCCTAGACATAGGAATCCATTGATTCCAAGTCGATAATTGAATGTAACAACTATCAGCCTCTTTGTCTTGACAAGACTTGTGTATTGGAACCAGGAACCAGCTGCTATTTGATATGCTCCTCCGTGTATGGATACCAGGACTGGTAGATTGGAGACGATGGTGTCTGGCACGAATACATTCGCGACGAGGCAGTCGTCTACCTCTTCTGCTCCAGGGAAGTCCACGGGTTGCGGGCAGATGACGCCTCGGTGTACAGCATCGAAGGTTTCGGTCCAAATTGGAGGTGGCAAAGGTGCCTGTAAAATATTTACTAATCAAAACTAACAAAAGTCACACAAAACTAAACTATAATAGGCACATATTCCTATAATAGCTTATAATAGGCACATATTTCATAGAATAAGCCTTCAATATAATAAATTTAATAATATTTTGTAATATGATTGTGATGTTGGGCACATCAGCCTGTGGCTGCCTGTCTATAAATAAATAATAATAATTAACAACATTCTAACATTATGGTGTGACATAAAAGCTAGAAAATAAACTTTTATACACACACTTAATATTCAGTAACTACCTGAGTACTAATTTCGCAAAATCATTCTGCAGTACGCGTTTTCGAAGTAAACAAATTAACATGTTACGCATCCGCAAGCGAAAACAGATAATGTATCATTTTAATGGGTTTTTAATTATTATAATCAATTTGTTATCTATCCTTCCTAAAATTACTAGTTTCATCCTCGTACTTGACAAATTATTACGATATCGCAATGATTTAAATCCTGATGGTAGTTGTAGATAGTGATTTATCGAACTACGTAACTCATTATTTCAAGCTTTGAATATTGCACAACCATGAAATTATGTTTACAAGAACTCAAGAACGGCTGGGTGTTATTGGTTTTAAAATAGTCGTAGTAGCCCAAGGAAGGTTTTAAAAGGTGATAAAACATGGGATTAAAGCGGGCGAAGCCGCGGGCACGTTAGCTCTAAGATAATGGAGCATATCATTTCTTCTTATTCTAAAAAATAATTGCCGTTCGTCAGTCTTGCTAACAGACTAAACTCGGGAACAGATGGGCCGATTTAGCTGATTTCGGTCTTGAAATGTTCGTTGCCGTTCGTCAGTCTCGCTAAACTAGGGAATAGATGGGCTGATTTAGCTGATTTTGGTCTTAAAATGTTCGTTGAAAACTCGGGAAGGTATAAAAGGTGAAAAAACTATGGAAATTGGGAGAAGCTGCGGGTGGGTTAGCTAGTAAAAATAAATAAATTCAATATATTTGCTTTCGGCATCGTAAATTCTGTCAAGATCAGTATCAATCACTATCTAAGCGGTGCCGGCGTGAACTCGCTGACTTGTATCTTTTACTGAATCACGATATGAATCAATGAATCATCCTAATTTATTTGGTCTGTTACTGATTCGTTTCAGCCTTCGGACATCCACTGCTGAACATAATTCTCTTTCAAAATCCAGTTGTTTCGGTCGGATGCAATTTGCATGCACCGTGAACCAGCCTTGACGCGATCATCTGTTCATCTTGTTGGTGGACGTCCGGTGCTGTGTTTCCCGATCAGTGGTCTTCATTCGAGAAACTTTCGGTCTCATGGCCATCTATTCTCCGTGCAATTATGAATTTTGAAAGTGAAATATTCATAAGTGGTGGCGCTTCGGCCGCGTACGAAACCGGAGTCTCGTAACCAGTTACGGTAGAAGAAAAAATCCTCTTTTTACGAAACCAGTTACTAGCCAATAGGTTTTTTTACTCTTACGAAACCGCGGTTAAATTTTCGTAACTGGTGACGAGTAAAGAATGTGAATACCTTGTACGATACTAGTTTTAAACTATTGTAGTTACAAAGCGATAGCGATATTCCATATATATTTTACGTTAGAAATTTAAGACATAAGTAAATAATAATAAATAATACAATAAAAGACCTCAACATATCCATAACTGCTATAATGTATTTGTTTTTCTTAATACGAATAGATATGTAAAATGGAAAGAGGGTTTATCATTTTATAGTTTATTTAAACAATTAGGTAACTAGATAATAAAATTAAGATAACACTAAAACATATTAAAATTCTTACCGGTAGAGTTCGAAAATTAATAGCCATTTTCAAAAATATCAAACATGCAGCATCCGTAAAACAGTTAAAAACCACCTAATAGGTACGCATTATGTCAATCATTGGTATTATATTGTATAGCGTCATGGGGTGGCTCGTCAAAAACCCATATTCTACCACTAGAAAGAGCACAAAGAGCCGTGCTCAAGGTTGCTTTCTCTCAACCTTACATATACCCGACGACACAGCTATACTATGAATGTCACGCACTAACTGTTAGGCAACTATTTATTCAACAAATTGTACTCAAACAAGCCCTCAGCCAAATTAACTTAAACCCTAAACATGACATTACAAAAAGACGTAGAGATAAAATCTATATTCAAGAACAATTTAGCACAACCTTTGCTCATAAACATGTTTGTTGCTTAGCTCCATATCTTTTTAATAAAATTAATAAAACTCTTTCTATACACAAAAACACAAAATTTAAATGTAAGAAAAAACTTAAAAAAAAAAACTAAAACGGAATACATATTTGTGACACCGGAAGTGCACAGGACGAACGCCAACAGTAGACTGAGCTAGGCCGAACTGTGTGCATGAAGGAATTTGCTTAGCAGTCTAAATCTAATTATAGGATTAAATCTAAGACAGAGGGGGCATGGTCAAACATAACTAGGTACGCATGAACAAAATAAACTACCGCCTTGTAATTCTTTACTTAATTTCGATTTCTTATGTCGAAACCAGTATCGGTTAAGGAAAAAAACCTATTGGCTAGTAACTGGTTTCGTAAAAAGAGGATTTTTTCTTCTACCGTAACTGGTTACGAGACTCCGGTTTCGTACGCGGCCGAAGCGAATCTTTCTCTTGAATTATTCAGGAGTTCGGACTAAGGGCTTTAAAGGTTGAGATTGAGTATGATCTCGATGACTTGAATTATTCAGGAATAATTCAAGAAGAATTCAAAAGGCTTTATAGGTTAATAATCTCGATAATTACCTTGAACTTGTCAAATCCACTGGGAGCAGTCGCGTAAGGCACATCGAGGAAGCTGTAGAAGTCTCCACTGACATCTCTGTGTCCCCTGGCAGTGCCCTGGTCTACCAGATCCACCTCCCACGTGCTCTGACCCCACACACCACACACACAGACCAATAACACTACTGCACCAAGCATATTGCGCCAGTGATATGCGCATCTAAAGAAAAAATACAGATTTTATATTGCTCTATTCTGTGGATAAGCTTGATAACTTATCTTTATCTGTGTCATGACTGTCAATTTCTTCTATAATTTTGTCACACATGTTATGCATATTTTTTGTGTTGCCCTAGTCCCATAGTGTGTCGACTCGTTGGCAGTTCATTTGGCCAACTTGTGACCCGATCTTAACTACCCATATAAGGTAGGTACAGTCAGCCAAAAATGTGGTCTACCACCCTATGGCTGTGATTCGTTTGTACTCGTACGTCAGTTAAATTATGTTAGAAAAGTCAACCTTAGCGATCAATACCTACATTTCACAGAAACTTTTGTCAAAACTGGTAGACCACTTTCTTGGCTGACTGTACCTACGTTTTACTGCATTTACGGTTCTCTCCAATTAGAACCGATTAAGTAGGTATAAGTTTTCTGACATTAGTACTTATAATCACTACGCTTAGTTACCAGGTGTCTTGATGATCGCAGTAAGTTGAGACCGGTGCACTGAATGACACTGCTGCATGTCTTGGTACTATGCTTAGGCCTGCGCCACACGGCATAATTATACAAGGTCGTATTTTATAGCAGAGAGGATTTTAGATAAAACAGTTTAAGTTATATCTAGTCATATGCCAGTTCACGGTGGATGCAAGCTGCATCCGAAGCAATTTTTAAGAGAGGCCCTTTAAAATGTTAATCATTTTAAGGGGCTTCTCTTAAAAATGTTCAGTTGTTGCGTTGGACGTCCACTGCTTATATCCAGCAGTGGACGTCTGAAGGCTGAAACGATGCCCAGTAGTTTGACGTAGGTATCTGATATTATTATGGGTTATGATAAAATTGTCCTATCTTAAATTGTTATGGCTTTTATAACTTATCACCTATCGATGACCTTTATTTAAATAACTTCAAGGAAGAAAGCTATCTAATCTTCAGAGTTTATATAAATACTAATCTGATTATCAGATTTTATTTTTATGACATTGTTAAACGATTTGAGAATTATGTCATAAGGATTAATATCTACACAAATCTTTGTGACTGTTGTTCAGTTGTAGACTACCTACAGGATATGACATAAAGACCTACACGCGAGTGTACCCAATAAAAATCGCTATAATATAAGTAGTGATTTTTTTATTGTCACGGCCTATGTTTTTGTACCTATCATAAGTATTATGAGGTTTCAAGTTCAAATACATAATAGGTATATTGTTAAAAACCATGGTAGTTTAAAAAGTTATATCATTTATCTCAACTTTGAACCTTGTTAGTAAGCAATAACAATAAAGAACAATAAAGTATTGTAAGTACACAATACTTTATTGCGCTAATTACGACATATTATCAGCAGTTTAACGGTCAAGAACCAGAGTGCAGCGTACTTAAGCCAAAAGGTGACGTACACAAAATAAAACTCATTAAATGGCCGTATTTCCGGACAGCGAAGACAGTCCATTCCGTACGATCAATGGCCATTGTGACATGCTTATCGTAATCGTAATTATACAAAACAATTTTTATGTTTTTGACGAAAACACTTCACAGTCACTTTTACAATATTATCGAATACGTTTTCTAATAATGAACCCAAGCTCCCCTAATCACAAGTTACCATAAGAATTAGAAACAGACCAGTAAGTACCTAGTTCCAGGGTTTTAATATGGAGAATTTTATTAACATATAACATAAATAAATAAATAAACATAGAATTTTATTTTCATATCCATACAAAAACAAGTTAATTTCAAAATTCAAGTAGCAAAATACAAAATCAATCCGTATGTCTGGTACGTAAACAAAATTTGTCAAAATTATCAAATACATAACTTTTCTGAAGTAGACATCTAAGTTCTATACGGCATTGGAGCCCTGGGATGACTGTAATGCTTCTTATAGATCGCATCCCAGAACTTCGCCCTAGGCTCTAAGACCAGCGTGTCAGTTAATGTGAAGTGTTCCCGTATCGCCATGTGAGGTGATCGGGTACCGCTGACTGGCGGCCATCTTGGAAGCGATGAGTTCTCTGGAACTGGTTTCCTGGAATATAAAACATTATAAATGTATATCAGGTCTTAATTGAAGCCTAGGTATAAGAGAATATCCTATAAGAAGTGATATTTGATGTGCAATCAGGTGTTTATTGCCTGTGCAAAAAGACATAGCATTCTTACAATTGTCTTGTCCTGATTTGATGTGCAATCAGGTGTTTATTGCCTGTGCAAAAAGACATAGCACTCTTACAATGGTCAATCAATGCAACCCTGGCAAAAATGCTAGAGACAACACCTGCAATTGCAGAATCTTTTAAAAAAATCTTGCTTATATATATAAGTACCTAGTTACTATTATTTTTCAGTAGGTTAGATATAAATGAATTAATTGTTGACTTGGATTTCAATTCAACGTACCCGGTCTCAACAAAGTTAATCCACATTTCCCGGAAAGTTTCTTGCATCTTTAAGTATTCTGCAGTTCGATTTGATGAAAGTGATGCATCTACTAAAACGCGGTTTTGCGCACAATGGTCTACTCCTCGAACGTCTGTGTTGGGAATAAAAGGCGAGTTCTCATCACTGAATCCGTACTCATACAAATATACTGTATCACCTCTAGCATTCCTTCGCAGATTCAATCCTGCCAGGATATGGTACGCGAATATAACATCAGTATAGTAGTTAACATATTCCAGTATCGATTCTTCGTTAATGGCGTCCCCGAAGTAAAATTTCTGAACAGCGTTCACGATTTCTTCTCTCTGATCTTCAGATTCAAATTCAAGATCGAATGGTAAATGATGGGAAAAGTTTCTTGGCAACCACGAAATAATATTTTCAAAATCGTAGTTATACAATCTGAGATGAAATAAACCTTCATGTTCAGAGTATCCGGATAAATATGGAATTTCTCTATAATGGCCATTGCTCAGTATTTTACGAGGGCTTTCAGATAGAAATATCTCTTCACCTGTCCCCGTGTCCCGTTCGACACATGGTCCAAAATAAACCATCGTTGTATCCGTAAATTTATCACTATAGTCCGAATTCAGAACTTCATTAGATGTGGTGATATAAAATTCTTCCAAAGCTTCTACACTATCGATTGTGAAATTAAATTTCCTGGCGAATATTTTAGCGCTCTCAATAGGGTCCATCTGTGCTCCTGTATATCCTAAAACGGAGCCACTTTCTGATATAGCCTTGTTGAATAGTCCTGTTGCCATTGGGGATAGTGTTAGGAAGTCAACGGAACTTCCTCCTGCGCTGCATCCTTGGATAGTAACTTCGTTGGGGTTTCCACCAAAGCTGGCGATATTTTTCTGCACCCAGCGTAGTAATGCTACCTGGTCTTTAAGCCCAGCGTTGCCTGGAGCTCTCTCTGTACCTAAGCATAAGAACCCATTGATTCCAAGTCGATAGTTAAAAGTGACGATTATTAGCCTCTTGGTTTTTACTAAGCTGGTGAATTGAGACATAGATCCTGCTGATCTTTGGTATGCCCCACCGTGGATAGACACCATGACTGGTAGATTGGAGACGATGGTGTCTGGCACATAGACGTTGGCGACGAGACAGTCATCTTGCTGGTTTATGCCGGGTGAATCTAGGGGTTGGGTGCAGATAATTCCTCGGTATACAGCATCGAAGGTTTCCGTCCAAATAGGAGGTGGGAGAGGTGCCTGTATGAACAAACGGTTAAGGATATTATTAGTGTACCTACAAATACCTACATTATTTACTATGTTTACCATATATAAATAGTTAAACAGTTAATCCTTACCTAAAGCTCCATAATTTTGCGTGAATTTTTCTCTTTAATTATTTTCAAACACAAAATCATTTAAATAGGTCTTATAAAATTGCTTCTTTGGCAAATTTAACCTATTTTTTAACTCAAAAAGTACAATGTACTTTATGCCCTAATTGGAATTACTTATTTAGTTTATCAATACAAGTTTATGTTCAATATTTTTTATAAGTCTACTAGACGGAGTGATCTAGAATTCTAGACCATCAACCACGTCCCTTACCTTGAACTTGTCAAATCCACTGGGAGCAGTCGCGTAAGGCACATCGAGGAAGCTGTAGAAGTCTCCACTGACATCTCTGTGTCCCCTGGCAGTGCCCTGGTCTACCAGATCCACCTCCCACGTGCTCTGACCCCACACACCACACACACAGACCAGGAACACTACTGCACCAAACATACTACAACAGTCGAGTGCGAATCGCGACATGTGAGGATAACGGTTTAAATACTAAGTTATATTTAGCATGATCCTGATAACCACTAGCGGATCCAGGAGGAGGGGTAAGAGGCTAAAGCCCCCTTTAATTGCGCTCGTCAAAACATAAAATAGTTTTATGTGTACTAAAATGAATTCACTCGCCGTAAAAGAAAGTTTATTTATACCTACCTAAAATTTAAAAACACTTATCGAGTACGTTAAAGCTTGAAAACAAAAATAAGTAAGCGTGATTTTAAATTAAAGCATAATACAAAAATTTTAAGAGCTTGCTTTGCTCGTTGTAAAATAGATCTGTATATGATAGTAGATTATGATGGAAATGAATGCGTTCGTCAAAGCATATTAATAAGTTTTCAATACTACTGAAAAACTTCCAAAGCAAAGAAACGTGTTGCTTGTTAAAGTTATACGTCCAATAGCTTACCGTGTTTGCATTTTGCACATCGTTCTTCCTTACCCCTAGCTTAAGTTCAAACCCCCTAAACCAAAATCCTGGATGCGTCACTGCTGACACCATAACCTACCTGTCGAATCTTAAACGGATGGTGACAGTAATCATTGAAGAGATAAGTTTATTTATCAGAATGCTATCAGATAGGTATTTCCAAAAGTAGAATTGCACAGACAGGTCAAGGTCATGTAGATGCATCTGTTTTCAATAAGGTATCCCAAATGGCTCTATGTACACTCAATGCGGCTGTGTTTACGTAAAACATACCTCTGTGGTGCAGAGGGCGAAGGTCTGCCTGCGACGCAGGAGGTTACGGGTTTGATTCCCTCCTCGGAACAAATATTTGTGCAATCTGCAGATATTTGTTCCGAGTGTCTGGGTGTTATATATGTATAAAAAAATCTAGTATCTATGTGTGTATATTATAGAAATCTAGCACCCGTAACACAAGCTTTGTTCTTACTACGGGGCTAGAAGTTGCTGTGTGAATTGTGCAGCAATATTTATAAGTTTTGATTTTGGCCTTGTCCTTGCAGCCCCGAAGATGTTCCATGTAATGGGAGACACTCACTGTTGGCGTTATCCAACACAATGGTTCATAGATTTCCCCTTTTTTGTGTTTAATTTTGAAACTGTGAATTTGTGTGAAAATATTTAAAGAACAAATAACATTAACTCTTAATTAAAATTCTTTATTAGGAATTTTTATTACCCCTTCGTAGTACCAATCTATCCTCAAATTGACCGGTAGTCGAGAATAGTACGAATTCAGGCTGAGTTACCTAACTACAATTGTATTATTTTATCAGCTTAAATTTTGTATGTCCCTTCACTTTCACTTCAATTTTACTTGCGATTACCCCAAAAGCCTAAATTTCGCCTTCACAAACCTGTTGTAAAAGCAAACTCTTAGTAAATTACCTAAATTTATTTAATAAATATTTAAATCGACCTAAGTGTGTCGAATGTGTACGTCCAATGCAAACAATACGATCCGGGTTGATTCCCGCCTCGAGACAAAAATTTGACAAAATATGATATGCAAATATTTGTTCCGGGTGTGATATGAAATAATAATAAATATTAATCAGTGTAGGTACGTATATTCATCATATTCTGATGTACTTATTAAATCATCTTAGTAAATCTGAATTCTAGCACCCGTTCTAGCAACACAAGCTTTGAGCTTAGGTACCACGAGGCTACATGTTGCTGTGTAATTAACACAGCGACCAGAAATTTTATATTATATTTATACGATTTTTTGGTTATCGATAAAATACTACGAATTTGATGCTAGACTCTCATCCATTCGATAGCTAGATAAAGATAGGATAAAGCACTCAAGATTAAATGAGTCACAAATCAATCATTTTAAGGAACCGATGTTTTAAGCGGTCTACACACCAAAGCCGCTGACCCGGCGGCACGGACCGCCGGCCCAACCCGCCGGCCTTATTTTTTACAATCATGCCGCCGGCTTGCGCCCGCGCGGGCAAGCCGGCGGGGCTGCATGCAGATGCCGGCATCCCTCTCCACTCACTCAGTCAGTTGCCCGCCGGCTTTCATAGAGTAGTGTTTAATTACTAGAACACCAAATGCCGCGGCTGTCGTGCCGCCGGCAAAGTCGTTCGGCTTAAGCGCTCTACACACCGCCCGCCGGCACAGCCCGGCGGCCCAACCCGCCGGCCTTATTTTTTACAATCATGCCGGCGGGTTGGGCCGCCGGGCTGTGCCGGCGGGTCAGGCCGCCGGCATCCCTCTCCACTCACTCAGTCAGTTGCCCGCCGGCTTTCATAGAGTAGTGACGTATTTGGCAATAAAGAATGTTACCTAATTTTGATTATTAGCACTACATATTCTATGTCTAATATAAAAAATACGCGTGAAAGAATTACTTCGATACATCAATTAGTTTCCGATTTAGAAGTAAAACAAGTTGTAACCGTACGACGACGATAACACATAGGCTACTTTTAATCCTATGAAAATGTACAGTTCTTGAGGAAAACGGGGCCGAAGACTGGAGGAAGCTATGAAAATGTACAGTTCTTGAGGAAAACGGGGCCGAAGACTGGAGGAAGCTAGTTTGCAATAAATCAATATATTGTTCATTTAAATTTACTAAGAAGCTAGTTTGCCATAAATCAATGTATTGTTCATTTAAATTTACTAAGAAGAGCGGTACCTACCTATATATAAATAAATACTTACGTACCTACCAATAGCAACAAAACTTTAATACATATTTAATGTCTTTAACGTCAAAGTTTAATGGTAGGTACTTCTACTATTTGAGTTATCTTCATCCATTTTATCAATCGAATAATATTTAAGTACTACTATTAAACTATTAATTTAATACGCGGACGAAAACACATCAAAATACTGCGCAAGCTGTTGCACTACTACTATAATCTGCTGGCGATACTAAGCGGGCCGTAGGCCGCGCGAAGTTGTGGTATTACGTCACAAGCGCTCACGTGACTGTTAGCGACTCGATATTTTTCGAAACTTTGAATGCCTATAAAATCAAAACTACTAGGTACTTTTTAACTAAACAAAAACTAGTATATTTGTATACATACAGGCTTTACTGATACAACATTTCAAGCGATTTGGCATACCTAGTAACATTCTTCATTACTAGAACACCACATGCCGGGGCTGTCGTGCCGCCGGCATTGCCGCCGGCAAAGTCGTGCGGCTTGGACATTCTGAAGCCGGCGGGCTAACCCGCCGGCATAAAGCCGGCGGGCTGTGCCGGCGGGCCGCCGGCTTTGGTGTGTAGAGGCCATTAGACATTGTGAAGCCGCCGGGTTAACCCGCCGGCACTAAGCCGCCGGGCTGTGCCGCCGGGTCAGCGGCTTTGGTGTGTAGACCGCTTTAGAGTGATATTTTTGTCAAACACAAGTTGATAGGTAGATAGGTATTTATTATTTTGAAACAATGTACAATCTAATTGACAAGGTAAAAATACATTTAAATTAATAAAAAAAAAACGTTTAAAATAACGTTTATTGAATTAAACTTCATTAAACAAAAATACTTTAGAAACAGTCTCAAAGCATAGCATAGATAACAACAAATACTCCTAATACAGAATGAGTCACAACAGACGCACCATTGCCTTGTACTGGAGCAATGGGATGGCGTTGGTACTTCTCGTATATAGGCTCCCAGAAACTAGCGATGTCTTCATGAATCAGCCTGTCAGTCAAGACCAAGTTCTGTCGTATAGCCATGTGTGGGGTTCTGGTTCCGCTGACCGGTGGCCATTGCGGCAGAGACGAGTTCTCAGGCACTGGTTTTCTGAAAAAGACAACATTTTAGACCAATTTTGGCTCGTACAAACAAAGACAGGAAACCTAGCATCTTCTGGGCCAGTGGTAAGCTCGAAGCTTGTGTTACGTGTTCTTGAATATAATGAAAGACACGACACAGTTTGCATTGATAATGGCAACAATAATGTAATTATACTTAGTAACTATAAGAATCTGACATAACCAAGTGTATCAAAGTGTACCTACTAGGGCGTGCAAAACCGGAAGGTTTTCAAAACCGGTTTTTAATTTCGGTTTTGAGGGCCCAAAACCGGAAACAGGTTTTAAAACCGGTTTTGGAAAAAAAATTAAAAAGTAGATTTTAAATAAGAAAACAATATTCTTAGATACCCACTATATCTACAAATAAACTTTTTTATGATATATTAGGTCTTTACCTATGAAATTGCCGTTTTATATGAAACATTTTTTTTTTTCATGTATTATTATTTGTATGAATCGAAGCTATCACCCATGCAATCAATGCATCTTTGCCAAAGTAATGGCAGTATATTGATGCCCTTCTTAAAAGAATTCAGCTGGATAGGAGGTAACAAACTCTTTAAAGGCATTTTGTACTGCTTCTCGGGTATCGACATTTTTTCACGCCAAGATGTTATCCAAATTCTGGAAAAAGTAGTAACCTGTAGCCGCATGGTCTGGTGAGTAAGACGAAAGACGGAAGATTCCCCCAGTTCTTGCAACTTGGAGACCGTCTGCTGTGCAGTATGAGGTCGTGCGTTGACGTTCAGGAGCAGCAGAGACGAGCGATTGGCCAATGCTGGTTGGTGATGTGCCAGTTTCCCCGTCATTGTGTTCAGTTATTCACAGTACAGTACAGTTATTCACAGTAGAGGCATTCGGCGGAAAACGAAGGTACGCCTTGTGCGTGCACTGGTTCATCCATATATACATATACTAGCCGAAACATGGACAGTGAGATCCCGTGACAGTAGCAAGATAGCAGCATTTGAAATGTGGTGCTGGTGTAAACTGCTGCGTATATCATGGACGGCCATGAGAACCAATGATTCGATCCTAGAAGAGCTCAAAATCACCACACGGCTCTACAACATGCCGACAAAGAGCTCTTAGCTTCTTCGGACACATTATGCGGTTCTGGGCATTGTCTGGAGAAGCAGATCATCATGGGAAAGATGGAAGGAAAACATGCACAGGGCAGGGCTCCTACGAGATGATCTGATACCATCAAACAGGCCGGTGAAGGCAGCTTTCACCGCGCTCTACTCTCTGCATATGACCGTACACAGTGGGGGCTGATTGTACGTGGTCACGATCCTCAGCAGTGAGGAACCGAGGAAGAAAAAGAATTCTCAGTACACATAATTGCAGTGAAATGAGGAGATACGTAGAAGAACGCGGGTCACCGACATAGCCCAGCGGATTAGCTCTTTGAAGTGGCAATGGGCTGGCCATATAGCGAGAAGAACAGATGGCCGATGGGGCCGAAAAGTTCTCGAGTGGAGACCACGGATCGGAAAACGCAGCGTCGGACGTCCACCAACAAGATGGACAGATGATCTGATCAAAGCTGCCGGTTCACGGTGGATGCAAGCTGCATCCGACCGAAACAACTGGAGATGTTTAAGGGAGGCCTATGTCCAGCAGTGGACGTCCGATGGCTGAAATGATGATGATGATGATGATAATTGCAGTAATGCTCAACTCGTTTGATAAGAAGCTGTGATGAATCACACCGACGGTAGTAGTAGTAGTAGCTAGTAGCGGCCAAACAGTAATAATCAGTGATTTTTATAGGGTTTACGTTTAGGGCATTGTTTAGGTGTTGAACCAGGATCCAACCAACTTGGTATTCAAAATTCCTTCATTTGTGTGTCTGGTGAGCAGTGCAAGGCACGTGTCGACACCTATTTCACGCTGGCGATTATTCAGTTTGTTGGGGACATATTTGTCAACCTCTCTTACCTTGCTGATTTGACGCAAATTAACCACTATTGTTTCGAGGCTAACGTCAAGAGCTGCAGCTAATTCAGCCGTAGATTGTGATCAGCTTCCATAATCGTCTTGAATTTATCATCGCAAACAAAGGTCTTCGGACGACCGCGAGGAGACCATTTTTGAGGTGGAAATTTTCAGAACGGAAGCAAGCAAACCAATGGGAGGTGGTTTTTTGGTTTGTAATGTTAACTGCGTAAACGTTGTTGATGTTAGGTGCCGCTTGTGCCACGTTGCAGCCACGACAGTACTCAAATTCCGTAATTACTCGAATTTTTTACGTATCCGAAAATGACGAAAAAGATTGAAATTCGATGAAAATTTACCATTAATCAAAAAGCAAATTACTGCTTTTGGAAAAAGAATGCCATTATATTTTATAGAATAATAAGCCAAAAAATAATTATTATGATTTAAAAAACCAGTACTGCAAAACGGCAATTTCATAGGTAAAAACCTATTTATTATCTGTTTTAATCAACCTATGCCTATTAAGTAGATCAAATTAATTGTTTAGTTAACATGAACTTATAATATAAACTTTAAATAACTCGATCAAATCAAAAATAATATTTGACCATCGTGTGCGTCATTCTAATTGCAATTTTATGTCTTTTCCGTGTTCCTTTAAAGACATAATAGCCACAACATAGTTCTGCGGAAGTATGTCTTTAAAGGAACACAGAAAAAACATAATATTCATCAGCTTTTAGGGGAGATTTCCTTAAAGATTTTAAGACAACAAAGATTTCGAACTTTTGTGATTATCTCCATGTATAATTCGTATATTTCTTGAGTAAGTTCAAAAATTGGATTTAAATCCAAATTTAATTCATTGACGGGAAAACCGAAGTCAACTTCGGTTTTGTCTCCCAAAACCGGTTTTGAAAAATGGTAAATTTTCGTCCGGTTTTCCGGTTTTCAGAAAAACCGGTTTCCGGTTTTGCACGCCCTAGTACCTAAGTACCTACGGTGAAAATAAATACAAATACAAAATACAAATCTAAGATTGACCACCATAAATTATACTCTTAATCCTTAATTTTAAACAAGAAAGGTATTATAAGCTTACGAAGCTCTGATAACTTACCCATAGACTACGAAATTGACGAACATTTCTCTAAAAGCTTCCTGCATTTGCAGAAATTCTGGTGTAGCAAAGTCAGGACGTGAATCGATAAGTGCCGGAACTTGTGCACAGTGGTCCACGCCTCGCACGTTGGTGTTAGGAATCAATGGCGTGTTTTCATCTGCAAACCCGTACTCGTATAAATAAACTTCATCGTTCCTGGCTTGTCTTCGAACACCCAATACCTGAACCACAGGTAACACGAAAGTCGAGGAAAAGTATTTAACAGCATCCAAGACTGAATCATTGTTCATGGTATCTCCGAAGAAAAATTGGCGAGCCAAATTTGCTACCTCTTCCCTCTGCTCTTGAGACTCAAACTGAAGATCAAAAGGTAAAAACCGCGAAAAGTTGCTGGACATTTCGTTTATAATGCTAAGGTCGTGAAAGCTAAGTTGGTATAATCCTTCATGCTCTGAATATCCTGTTAGTATAGGCACTTGCGAATATTGGCCCTTGGTTAATAAGGATAAAGGACTTTCTGTTAAAAACATTTCTTCTCCAGTGCCCGTATCTCGCTCTATACACGGTGCAAAATGAAGCTCTTGCTCTTCAGACATTTGTGCCAAAAAATCGAAGTATAAAAGTTCGTTCGGAGCGGTCTTGTAAAATTCCTCCAATGCTGCAATATCATCCACATTTGTGAAGTTTAAAGTCCTAGCGTAAGCCTTTGCCGTTTCAGAAGGATTCATCAGTGCTCCTGCAATTCCCAGAGAAGTTGCACTCTCAGGTATCGCCTTATGGAAGAGTCCAGTTGCCATTGGGGACAGGGTTAGCATATCCACAGAACCTCCACCTGCACTACAGCCTTGGATGGTCACATCGTTAGGGTTCCCACCGAAACTGGCAATGTTCTTCTTCAACCAGCGCAGCAAAGCAACCTGGTCTTTCATTCCTGCATTACCCGGTATATCTTCCGTCCCGAGGCATAGAAAGCCAAGAGGCCCCAGTCGGTAATTGAACGTTACCACTATGAGTTTTTTGGTTCTTAATAATGCGGTTTGTGGGACCCAAGAACCGAAGCCGACTAGATATCCTCCTCCGTGTATGCTTACCAGGACTGGTAAGTTGGACTCTGTTGTATCGGGCACTTGTATATTTGCGACGAGGCAATCGTCTCGCTGTTGTTCTTGCAGTACCATGTCGGGTATTAACACGAAGGTGCTTTGCGGACACGCTATTCCTCTATAAACCGCGTCAAATGTTTCCGTCCATACTGGTGGAGGAAGTGGGGCCTGAAATGAAAAGGAACTTAATTAACTATTATTATGTTATTTATGTTTAATCGGTTTGAGTTTGAAATAAGAACATACCTTGTACTTGTGATTTCCACTGGGAGCTGTTGCATAGGGTATATCAAAGAAGCTGTAAAAGTCCCCACTGGCATCCTTATGCCCCCTGACAGTTCCTTGGTCTATCAGATCCACCTCCCACGTGGTTTGACCCCACACACCACACGCGCAGACCAAAAACACTACTGCACCAAACATTGTGATCTAGTACACTGATTTTCAAAGAGCCGAGACTGTTTATATACTACTTTGTATGAATCATGGTGTTCTATTGGTGATTGATCTTATCAGTATATTTAATATGATTAAAATATAATAACATTGAACTGATATTAATTTATTTTCTTAAGTAGATATAGTTATTTCTAGGACCGAAGTGATAGAGTAAGTTTTGACGATATTTTCGGGGTTTTAAAAAAAAGATTACTTACCTACAGTACATGTATCGAGGAAGGCTATTTTATACTTTAATTATGAAGATAACGTAAAAAACGCAAGCGAAGAAATCGGCGGTTCGCTTAATTATAATTAGGTACCTAATAAGGCAAACCTGGTAAGGCCGCCAATTGTCCCATTATAATATTTTTCTAGCTAGTTATTATTTTCCTATGTTATTTTATTATGGTGTACAATAAAGTAATTCTTCCTTTCTTTTCTTTCTTTCTTTACCTACCTACTTATAAGTCATAATTCATAAAGTATATGTTTATAGGTTAAAATTATAAAGCTATATTTTCATTGATGTCTTGATATATCTATACCTTATTCTTTACTTAATATTATAGGGTGGTACTATTCATAGGCCGGGGCACGGCACGTTAGTCACTTGTGTTGTCATCAAACCTGCGGATTACAATTAATTATATTCAAAGTATTAGTTGAGATTTAGTTATCAAAATTACTCATAATAGGTAGTCAATTAATTTATCTTATCATCTACTTAAAAAGATATTTTTCGTTGCTTAGTAAGTAGTAGGTCTGAATTAAACTGTACGAGTTTTTGTTATTTGTGAATTTTACGGTTTCCGGTGAAATATCTTTCAAGTTACTGTGAGAATTTAGCTTTATGGATGCTGGGTTGGGGCGTGGGAGGGATTGAAAATTATCTGATTATATATATAATCAAATGTTATTTAAAATAAAATTATTCACCCTGAATATTTCCTCTAAAATAATGTACTTATAAAAACATTTTGCAAACATCTCGCACGCACAACGCGCCGTTTAATTTCTCTAGAAACTCTCCATAGTGACAGAATTCCCGACCGATTGACATACAGTCAACAAGAGCAGTCTTTTTCAGGAGGAGTGAGCGTACCGCCGTGCTCCTCATACCATTTATTTTAATAGAATTAACATTTTTATGCGACGTCTTGTATTATTTCAATATTTATGGCAGGTAATCACTAGCACCAATTCAGCAAAATCACTAGGTACCTAATGATCCACACATCATTACTATAGAAGACATAACAGAGGAAGCCGTATTAACATGCGCTGGAGCAATGGCGCGTCGATAGTGTTTGTCGTAAATAGCATACCAGAATATTGCTACATCTTCTAGCTGAAGTCTGTCGCTCATCGTGAAGTTTTCGCGTATCGCCATGTGCGCCGGTGTCGCTGAGTGACGGCCACTGCGGCAGGGATGAGTTCTCTGGAACTGGTTTCCTGAAAGACAATAACATACTTTATCATCACCTCTATTTCCACAATCTTGTATTCGTTGGAAAGGTCTCGGGCTCCGTGAGGTTTATCGCAAAGAAAAATGCGGGAAAGTGTAAAACGCGGGCGAAGCCGCGGGGCGGAAAGCTAGTATGGGATAATAATGTGTTTATTGCTAAGCTAAATATTGCCTTGGATTGCTTAGATAACAATCAAATCTATAAGTTATTTATCACAGAAATAATCAAATGTTATTATTGAGTCATAATTATTATAGAATGCTATCAGTAATTTTTTATTACCTATATTGGTATCTTAAGAATTTATAATCACTGCTTTATCGTTCTGTGTACTAAATCCAGAGCCCTTAGTCTGACTTCTTATGTTGAATCGGATGGAATTTACTAGCTAGCTAACGTCTTGTAGTTGCAGTAGGTATAAATAAAAAGTTAGTAAATCCACTGAACAATCCAAAGAACTTTCTTAGAGTACTTTCGCTTTTCTAACTTTCTAAGATAACCCTAGGTATAAAATGTTCTTACCCATAAACAACAAAGTTGAGCCACATTTCCCGCAAAGTTTCCTGCATTTGCAAAAACTCCATCGTGTAATTTGTCCCTGGAAACCCATCAGCTATAGCATCTGCTTGTGCGCAATTGAAGTAAAGTTCCACGTTCCACTGGTGTTAGGAATAAAATGACTGTTCTCATCAGAAAACCCAAACTCGTACAAATAAACTGTATCACTCCGAGCAGTTCTACGGAGCCTTACAGTCGCCGCGAGCTGAGAGTAAGCGAAGACTATATCAGTGTAGTAATTTAAGAAACCCAAAACCGATTCACTATCCATATTAGCTCCGAAATAAAATTCTCGAACGGCCATAGCAATTTCTTCTCTGCTCTCGAGTTTCAAACTCCAATTCAAATGATAAATAATGCGAAGTTTCTGGACATTGCGTTAATTATGTTCTCGTAATCTTCGTGTAATTGTAGGAATAATAATCCTTCGTGCTCTGTGTAACCAGTTAAAAGTGGGATCGCAGAATACGTTGCTCAGGATACTCCAAGGACTTTCTGTTAAGAACAGTTCTTCACCAGTCCCGGTATCGGGCTCAACACATGGACAACATCATGGACATCCATGATGCCACATGATGATCCATGATGGTGGATGGATACATATCCGTAAATTGAAGTAAAAAATCGAACGTGGTCTGACACCACACACACATACCAGAAACACTGCTCTACTCTGTGGCTCTACCAAAAATCACAAGTGAATTGTGTAATCCAAAGTATTGGCTGAGATTTATAATGCGATTATTATGTCATGGTGATACTTGACTGGATGATATGATAGATGTCATATTTTATCATCGATGATAAAACGTATTGTCCTATCTAATTATTAATTATTGTTACCTACTATCATAACCTGAGTACATACGTCCTGGGCTAGTAATATTAATATTAATTGACACCGTGTGCACACGGCGTTTTACTGCGTAACATAATTTTTTAGTATGTACCTATACTTACCTACAGGTAAAGGAGATCCCTTCTCTTTGAACAAGTGTCAATTTTAAAATAAACTGAATACTTATAAACGTTACTACCCGAAACCTAAGATAATATATAAAAAGTGAAGATATATATAGAGATTTTTAAACTATGACACATCGATTTGTTATTTGACTTATCGTGAGATTATGTCAAACGAAACTTACCTAATCAGTGTGTGTTGCCAGTGATGACAATTATGGATCCGAAACGTGGTGCTTACACACAATACATGGCTTACATGAGTAGGTAGTAGGTAGGTACCAATGGTAGCAATGAAAAGTTTTCCCTTTTCTTCCGTCCTTATTAAAAAAAATTGGCCAAGTGCGAGTCGGACTCGCCCACGTAGGCTTCCGCAGCAATTGTTTATATGAAATAGTTTATGACGTATTATAAAAAAAAACTACTTGATAGATTTCGTTCAAACCAATTTTCGTTGTTAGTTTTTATGGTTATGTACAATATATATTTTTTCTAGATTTATCATCCTCTTATTTTAGAAATTAGAGGGGGGGGGGGGGACACTCTGTTTTCCACTTTGGAAGAGTCTCACGTCCAAACTATTAAGTTTAGAATTAAATGATGTTAGAAACATTATTATGACTTTTGAAGACCTATTCATAGATACCCCACACGTATGGGTTCGATTAAAAAAAGTTTTTAAGTTTCAGTCCTATGTATGGGGACCCCCAAATGTAATTTATTTTTTTTCAATTTTTTTATGAATTCTTTTATAGTTCTTATAGTTTCGGAGAAACACGGCTGTGACATACGGACGGACGGACGGACGGACGGAAGGACATGACGAAACTATGAGGGTTCCGTTTTTGCCATTTGGCTACGGAACCCTAAAAATCATAAAACCAACAATTCAAATACCTACACATCAAGGTTAGTACCTAAATTAAGTTTTTATACGATAGATAAAATTATGCTTTACATAGATAGCTACTTGCTAAAGGAAGCTCGAATAATAGCAATTATAATAATGATAGCCTATTAAATAGAAGCTTGGGGATTTCATTGGTTAACCTGTGAATCATTAATGAGTTTCTGCAAACACTACTAAGTTTCTGATATTGACCGAGCGAGCGAAGCGTCTCAGTTTTAAGAATAACCGGGTTTGCTTTAGTTTGTATGTATGTAAATCTCTTTTTCTGTAAGACTAAAGATAAACTCCTAATATAGGTACATGATTAAATATAAAGGTAAATAATATGAAGGGGACTCCTCGTCCTAATTGACACTCACGGTATGAGATATTCTTAAACCGGCACCACAAGTCAATTTATTTTTAACTAGCTATGCCTGCGACTTCTTCCGCGTTATATTATGTTTGTATGGGGGCAACGTCTTATCATTACTGGAGCAAGAATTTAAATAGACATAAAAACATAGAATATAAAACATAAAAACATTAAATAGGTATAGACATATTAATCATATGTCCCATACGCCTCCTAATTGTTTATCTACCAAATTTAATCAAATTCGGATCATCTGTATGTGTGTTCCTCCATGATCCGAATTTGTTCAATGACCAACTTTAATAATTATTTTATGTCATAAGCATCGTTCTATTCTACACGCTATTTCTGTAGAAGGTGGGATTTTACCAATGCTTTATCTTACTTATGCTAATTCTCTAAATACCTTTCCTGAGCCCATTTGGGGAGACCTTTGCCAAGAGTGGACGTGAGGAGAGGAGACGTACATAGTAGTATTTAATTAAAAATTACCACATTAAATTATTGATACAGATCGGCGACTTAACAACACCTAAATATCTACCTACAAGTACCTATTTACAGAGCATTGAATTTGGTAGGCATGCTTGCTTATCACAAATAATTTTCAGCTATAACCGCGTATAATTAGTATGAAGATAATAAATTATTAGGCCGGTTTACGAATCTACCACGTAAGGTAAAGTAGGGCCAGCCATTGAACTATTATAAAATATTGGTTAACTTTTAATTAGATTTACAATAAAATAAATTATCGACTGCTTTTAATTATTTTTATGCCCTAGAAAATACAACTTAAGTCCTATTAATTTTAGTTTAGAATTTAGTACCTACCTACACGAGAAGTTATTTTTTTAATCTAGTCTAGTACCTTGTAAACTTGATTTAGCGAAATAATTTAATTTATTTAACACTTTCTGTTTGATGTTTAATTTCTTTGTATTACGTACAAATTGGTTCTTATTGTAGTTAAGTACCTACTCTTAATTTTTTTTAATGTAAATATATATTTTAAGTTGTATCCAGTTTTCTTTACTGAAGTTCCTTGAAGCTCTAAGGCCACCGCCACCGTAGATAATGCGACCGTAATTCTAACCTGCTCATAAGCTTTCTTGTCTAAGATCTCTATGGTTCTATAAAATGAAGTTTCTAAACTATTTCTTAAGTTTATTATTTGTTGTAAATTGGTGTTCTGCAAGGAGCTATGTTGATACCCAATTTATTTTAAGTCATATTGAAAATGAGAGAAAGCCTACCAGTATCGTTTTGCATAATCTATGCTGGAGTAATAGTAAGTTATGATCCTAGCAACCTATTTTATATTTTGGGGAATTTGGTATTACACACTAACCTACCAGACGGGCTGGTAATCAAAGTAAGATGGTAGTACGCAGGTATATAAACCTTTTTAGTCTGTAGGCCTTAATTCACCACGCTGACCAAGTGCGGGTTGGTTAATGACAAATGTCATTTAAACCTTTCAAATTTCTCAGAAAATGCTGGTTTCCTCACGATGTTTGCCTTCACCGATAGACCATGTTTATAAAGCAGGCTTACATTTTTCAAGGAGTAAAATCTAGAGGTTCGCGGCGGGGCGAATCCACGACCTTCGGAATGAAAGTCGATTGTGCTCCCACTTATCCAACACGGCTATTGACATCCACACGATGATTGAAATTAATAAATTAAATGTAAGGAGATTACCTTTTTTGCAGAAGAGCTATTAACTCTCAGTAGTGCAATCATAAGTTTTGGGATTCGTGTTTCTTATAATCGTTTCAATAGCAAGTATCAAGATCACAATGTTCTGTTCATCACGGATCTAGATTGTTCTGAAGCTGAAGAAGTTATCAAAAATGTAAGTGTTACTTACCTACCTAGTTATACTTTTTAAAAATGAATAAAGAAGGAAAATAAATACCTACTGTAGTCAGTAACAGTATTTATTTTCCTTTAATTTATTTTAGTAGAGCCAACGATAAACTTGAAATTGAAGATTATTATGTAGGTATTGTCTTATGAAAGGTAATAAAACATAAAGCTATAATGAAAAAAAATGATTGAAAATTTAAATTAGGTAGGTACTTAATTACATCTTAGCCCGAGCTATGAATGGTTAAATTACTTTTTGTGCGTTTGCCTTATTCTCAAAAACTTATTTAATTGGTAACAAATATTACTAGTCAGATATTATAAACTTATATGTGAATATGAATAGTATCTCATTAACAAAATGAATAACCGTATAATAAAATATAATTAATTAAAAGTGTCAGTGATCTAAAAAACTCTGCATTTCAGGCTTCATCTACGAAGCTTTTCGCCTCCCCTTACCGTTGGCTAGCTCTCACCAACTCTACCAATAGTGCTGCTAAGAAAGAGCTACTTAATAGCTCGGTTCTAACTGATAGCGATGTGGTTGTAGCTGAAATGAGGGAGAACTCGGTTAACTTGGTCGAAGGTAAAATTCAATATTCTTTAAGTATTATTTTAAATACGACTTTTTTTCTAATTATGTTTCTAGTGTGTTTCTATAAAGTGATACAAAAGTTGGACTTAACAACGCGTCTAATAAAGGTTGTAAAAGAGTGGGTATGTATGTATGTTTGAGATAACTACTCAATATCTCATACATAATACATACATACATAATCCACTCTTTTACATCCATTATTAGACGCGTTGTTTATAATATTCGACATCTGTGGCGCAGCGGGCGAAAATCCGCCTGCGACGCAACAGGTTACGGGTTCGATTCCTGCTTCGGGACAACAATTTGTATGATCTGCAAATATTTGTTCAGTTTGGGATTTATATGTAAATATGTAGGTATAATAAAAAATATCTATCTATGTATTCTATGAAGTACCTATATCAGAAATCTAGCACCCGTAACAAAAGCTTATAGCTTATCACGGGGCTAGATGTTGCTGTGTGAATTGTCCTGCAATATTTATTTTTATTTTTTCAATGCCCTAGCTCGGCCGTTAGCTCTTCAGCTTCGTGCAGCATTCAAACTAAATAATGCATTCATTTTATAAAAACGGGAATTACCTACTTACACAGGAGTTAAACAACTCTCGACGTTTCGACTACGACAAGAGCTGTCTTTTTCACGAGGAAGGAGCGTCCTGTTAATAATTTTTATTTTTTATTTATTCAATGGCCTAGCTCGGCCGTTAGCTCCTCAACTTCGTACAGCATTCAAACTAAATAATGCATTGCTTTTTACTTGTTTAAGTACCTACCTCTTGTTTCACCCAGTTCACAGACCATCTCCCAGCCAAGCAGCGGTATTAACCCCTCGCGGGATGTATCACGGGACGTACCGCGACGTCCGCGCGCACCGGACGATGTTCCGCCGCCGCTTGGACCTTCGCGGTCATACCCTGACTATGGGCCACGTCGTGCAGGACAGTAATGACACTCAGATACATATGGAGGACCGCCTGTAAGTTTAAACGTCTCTCTTAGTGCACAGGCCACCTTTTTCTATTTATATACCACTAGCTTTCCGCCCCGCGGCTTCGTACGCATTAATCTTCTGGCGGTAAAAGGCTATGTCCTCCTGGTTCCACCTCTCTCCTCTCCACCAATTATGAGCCAAATCGATTCTGCCTGCCGTTCTTTAGTTATAAATGGTGTAACTAATACGACTTTCTTTTTTCTTTGGACTTCCAAGTCTAGAGGGCTTGCTATTATCAAATCACCATGCTTATACCAGGCGGGTTTGTGATCGCAGTAAGTTGACACTGATCACAGAACGAAGTTTATGCCTATCGTTTTAGATGACTAGGTTAGTAGTTAGTTGGTCTGCAATGACAGGGGATAGAGCAGCCTGGCGGTCTTTGGTTTCGGAGGCCAAGATCCACTTCGGGTCTTTGCGCCGCAGCAGTAAGTAAGTAAGGTTAGTTATCTCTTCGTGGGAAGATCCATTAAAAAAAACATTTATAACTGGAAATCTTTAAAGGTGGCCTTAGTCCAGCAGTGGACGTCCAACGGCTGAAATCGTGATGTATGAGTCCTCTTACCTATTTCAGGGACTTGAACAATGATGCATTAACGAAAGTCTGCTGGATGCTCGGAAAAGAGGCGATTCTGATGTTAAATGCGTCGCCAAAGTCACGATTCACGTACCGCTACGGATACAAGCTCAACGGGAAATGGTCCAGTGGAGTTATAAGTGATATACACGATGGAATAGTTGACTTTGGTAAGAGAATGCCAGGGCTTCTAAACTATAGGTATCATTTTACAAGTTCAATTACAATTAATTACCTATAGGTTCTTCCAGAAGGCACGACTTATTGACCAACGCGCACAATTAGGTAAATCAAAATACAGCTTCCTTAAATTAGTTTTCTCTGTGATCCCGTAACACTATCTTGGAGCTTACCACAGGGCTGGATGTTCCTATGCGAATTGTTCAGCAATTTCTTTATCTTTCCGCAGGTACAAACTGTGTGATGACCATCCAAGAGCGCTTAGACGTAGTATCATTCACAGACAACCTCGTCCCTTTCAAGGTTGTCTTTGTATTCCGCCAGCCACCGCTGTCGTATGCCACTAACATCTACTCTCTACCGTTCTCTTCTCGCGTGTGGGCGGCTGTGGGGGTGTGCTCTGTGGTGTCCGCCGCGGTGCTGTGTGTGGCTTCTAGGTGGGAGCCGTCAGTTGGTAAGGTATCGTTGAAGATTAAATAAAATAAATATATACCTATAAGCTGATCTGCGTTGTATTTTCCAAGCCCATCGTAATTAATGAATGAGACTGTGAGACACCATTTCGTCAAAAACTTAAGCTGGGTTTTTTTTTTGGCGTTCAGCACAGGGCATTTGCCATAAGCTGGGGTTATTCGTAGAATCGAATCATAAATTGTGTGTCAGTATCTGCCAAGCACAGATTATCTGTGCTGCCAAGGTACTAGCCGCCGCTCGGTAGTGGCCAGTGGCACATAATATTTTATTGAGTGATTCAGATTTTGTCCGTAAAATCACAAAGATGAACCTGGACACGTCATCATGAAGTGTCTTCTTACTGTTGGGCCTCCCCCAATTATCTAGATTGAGAAGCTGTCTCTCTGAGATCTTTTTCTAGAAATAGGTAAAATGATTTTGTAATATTTCAGAGCGCCACGCAATTAGACGGCGGAATAAGTGACGCTCTGTTCGTGACGATGAGTGCGCTCAGCCAACAAGGCTGTGTTATGGAACCGCGACGAAATCCAGGTTAGCTGTTCTCCATTGACAGTTTATAGGTAGGTAGGTACGATCAACATTAACGTTGCAAGCGCCCTCCATACATCACTACTGTTCACTTAGTAATTACCTGTGTTTGAATTTAATGTTGTTATACCGATGTCCACGTTACAGAAACGGTTCTTACGGAAGACCAGCGTGAGCTGTCCCAACAGCTTGCATAAAGCTGAGTAAGGACTGTTTTGCAGCGACAAACATACATTATGCAGGATCATTGATCAATTAGTTTGTTTTTAATTATTAAGAACTTAAATGTGCCTATGCTTTTGTTGCAAATAAATTTATTTTCTTTACCAACAGGCCGTATAACAGTGTGGTGGGTGTTCGCTACGCTGATGGCGTTGCACGCGGCGTACTCCGCCAACATTGTGACGTTGCTGCAAGCTCCCTCGAACTTCATCACTACGCTGCCGCAACTCGTCAACTCCAAGATTACGCTGGCGGCCCATGATGTCGATTACAATTATTTTGTTTTCAAAGTAAGTGTCGGTCAATTATTATTACCTACATAAAATCTGTCCCCGAGAAGTTATGTTGAATTATGTTTGTATGGCGGCCACGTCTTATCATAACTGGAGCAAGAACTTAAATAGCATATCCTGTATCCGTCTAAATATGTACCTATCTACCAAATATAATCAAATTCGTATCATCCCTATTATTTCAGCTTTACAACGATTCTGTTCGCATAGCAGCTGCCAAGAAATTGAAGCCGGATAAGGGGAAAGCACACTTTTACAGCCTCAGTGAGGGCGTTGATAGGATGCGTCAGGTGAGATTATTTTATACTATTAATAATATCTCCGTATCTACATAATAGTCTATTATGTAGATACGGAGATAGTAGATAGATAGAGATATATGTATAGTAAAACCATTCTAAAAATGAACTCCCCTCCACAAAACCGTGATGATTTCAACGTGTGAGAGGACATACAGAAAAACATCATTTTAGAAATGGTTTTACTATACTTAATATTAGATATGATATTGTAGGTACGTAGTGTTAGTAATTCCTTATTATATTGCAGGGACTGTTCGCCCTACACGGTATCGCAGAGATAATATACCGTCGCGTGGAGCTGACGTTCAAGGAGAACGAGAAGTGCGACCTCGTGGAGATAGACTACATGAACGGCCTGCCGCCCTACATGCCGATGGGGAAGCACTCGCCTTATCTGGAGCTTGTGCGTGTTGCGTAAGTTATAAACACAGATAATATACCGTCGCGTGGAGCTGACGTTCAAGGAGAACGAGAAGTGCGACCTCGTGGAGATAGACTACATGAACGGCCTGCCGCCCTACATGCCGATGGGGAAGCACTCGCCTTATCTGGAGCTTGTGCGTGTTGCGTAAGTTATAAACACAGATAATATACCGTCGCGTGGAGCTGACGTTCAAGGAGAACGAGAAGTGCGACCTCGTGGAGATAGACTACATGAACGGCCTGCCGCCCTACATGCCGATGGGGAAGCACTCGCCTTATCTGGAGCTTGTGCGTGTTGCGTAAGTTATAAACACAGATAATATACCGTCGCGTGGAGCTGACGTTCAAGGAGAACGAGAAGTGCGACCTCGTGGAGATAGACTACATGAACGGCCTGCCGCCCTACATGCCGATGGGGAAGCACTCGCCTTATCTGGAGCTTGTGCGTGTTGCGTAAGTTATAAACACAGATAATATACCGTCGCGTGGAGCTGACGTTCAAGGAGAACGAGAAGTGCGACCTCGTGGAGATAGACTACATGAACGGCCTGCCGCCCTACATGCCCATGGGGAAGCACTCGCCTTATCTGGAGCTTGTGCGTGTTGCGTAAGTCTTATACAACTTTAAATTAATAAATATTGCTGAACAATTCATTAAAGTAGCTTGTTATTTACAAAGTTTAACGACGACGCGGGCGAAAGTCTGCTTGCGACGCAGGAGGTTGCATTAATATTGACATATCGCTGAGTTAATTTTCAAAACTCGTAACTCCAAAATTTTCAAATCAATTTTTGATGATTTTAAGATGGCATTAAATACAATACAAAACACATTAATGTAACACAAAAAGAGACACGTAGGTACAATGGGCGGCCTTATCGCTAAAAAGCGATCTCTTCCAGGCAACCTTAAGATGATTTTTAAAATATTTTTTTACGAGTTTTGAAAATTAAACCAGCGATATGTTATCGTTTAGTTTGAAGCGCATCCGAGAGACGGGTATCTGGTCGGCGGTGAACCGTCGGCTGCAGGTCCCGCGGCCGCGGTGCGCGGGGCACGTGGCCTCCTTCTCCTCAGTCGGCGTCGACGAACTGAAGCCCGTGCTACTGCTTATGGGCATCGGCATAGCGCTGGCCGCGGTTATATTGATGATGGAGATCTTGGTTCATCACATGTAAGAGTAACTAGTTTAGTTTGAAGCGCATTAGAGAGACGGGTATCTGGTCGGCGGTGAACCGTCGGCTGCAGGTCCCGCGGCCGCGGTGCGCGGGGCACGTGGCCTCCTTCTCCTCAGTCGGCGTCGACGAACTGAAGCCCGTGCTACTGCTTATGGGCATCGGCATAGCGCTGGCCGCGGTTATATTGATGATGGAGATCTTGGTTCATCACATGTAAGTACCTACAGTTTTATCTTGGTTCATGACATGGATATACACGAATATACGTAGGGAGTACGTATATTCGTGTAACTGCCAGATACACAATTATTTATTTATTTTTACATACAGAATATAATATACGTTATATTATACGTTTGATGCATTTTTGGCATCTACACAATATGCCAGTCTGTCATTATAATTTCCAAAAAAAAGTCTCCTCTAAATACGTTTTTCTTGGTCGTATAACAGTCCAACTTTATTATGTTCCTAAAATTTTCAAATCTATCCTGTCAAATTTGTGTTTTGCAGATACACAATTATACGTAGTCAAGTCATGTCGACACTCCGACATGTAAGGTTAACTACAGTTTCCAACAACTTAATTCATTATTAGAACACGAAACAGGTACCATACCATGATTCAAATGTTTTGGATAGCTATTCTAGAATAAAAAAACAAGAATATAAAATTTTCAAATAGATTTTAATGTAAAATCACCGATCGATCAATCTTACTCTAACAATAAATAAATGCCGAAGTTAATAATAAAATGTTTACATCCCCAGAACGGCGAAGATAGAAAAGCGAGGCAACATAACATTTCAACAGTGAATTTTGATACAATTAAGTACTTACTGTAGAAAAATAAAAATAAATACATAGAAAAGTGTTTTTCTTTTTAAAAGGCACAAAATAATATCATATAGGCATAATATGAATAAAAAGCAGACCTGAAAGTAATACAATTATAATATCTAGTTACATTTTAAATATTTGAATGTGATAAGTATAAAATTAAACTTACTCTTTGTTGTAAAGCTAAGGTAGGCAAGGTTTATGAATTGTGATGGTGAATTTTAAATTAAAAAGTAATAAAGGAAAAATAAGGAACATTCACCCTTCTGTATTATTTTAATGGAGATACACATACGCCAAAATTAGATACCAGACTTGACATACTATGCTTCAACATGAAGTTTCAATGAAAATATTAAGTGTTGGCGCTTCTAGCAGCCGGACAAGTCTTGGCGCTTCTAGCAGCCGGACAAGTCTTGGCGCTTCGAGCAGTGAGTTAAGTGTTGGCGCTCCTAGCTGCCGGACAAGTCGTGGCGCTTCTAGCAGCCGGACAAGTCTTGGCGCTTCTAGCAGTGAGTTAAGTGTTGGCGCTTCTAGCTGCCGGACAAGTCTTGGCGCTTCGAGCAGTGAGTTTAGTGTTGGCGTTTCTAGCTGCCGGACAAGTCGTGGCGCTTCTAGCAGCCGGACAAGTCTTGGCGCTTCGAGCAGTGAGTTAAGTGTTGGCGCTTCTAGCAGCCGGACAAGTCTTGGCGCTTCGAGCAGTGAGTTAAGTGTTGGCGCTTCTAGCTGCCGGACAAGTCTTGGCGCTTCGAGCAGTGAGTTAAGTGTTGGCGCTCCTAGCTGCCGGACAAGTCGTGGCGCTTCTAGCAGCCGGACAAGTCTTGGCGCTTCTAGCAGTGAGTTAAGTGTTGGCGCTTCTAGCTGCCGGACAAGTCTTGGCGCTTCGAGCAGTGAGTTTAGTGTTGGCGCTTCTAGCTGCCGGACAAGTCGTGGCGCTTCTAGCAGCCGGACAAGTCTTGGCGCTTCGAGCAGTGAGTTAAGTGTTGGCGCTTCTAGCTGCCGGACAAGTCGTGGCGCTTCTAGCAGCCGGACAAGTCTTGGCGCTTCGAGCAGTGAGTTAAGTGTTGGCGCTTCTAGCTGCCGGACAAGTCTTGGCGCTTCGAGCAGTGAGTTTAGTGTTGGCGCTTCTAGCTGCCGGACAAGTCGTGGCGCTTCTAGCAGCCGGACAAGTCTTGGCGCTTCGAGCAGTGAGTTTAGTGTTGGCGCTTCTAGCTGCCGGACAAGTCGTGGCGCTTCTAGCAGCCGGACAAGTCTTGGCGCTTCGAGTAGTGAGTTTAGTGTTGGCGCTTCTAGCTGCCGGACAAGTCGTGGCGCTTCTAGTAGCCGGACAAGTCTTGGCGCTTCGAGCAGTGAGTTTAGTGTTGGCGCTTCTAGCTGCCGGACAAGTCGTGGCGCTTCTAGCAGCCGGACAAGTCTTGGCGCTTCGAGCAGTGAGTTTAGTGTTGGCGCTTCTAGCTGCCGGACAAGTCGTGGCGCTTCTAGCAGCCGGACAAGTCTTGGCGCTTCGAGCAGTGAGTTTAGTGTTGGCGCTTCTAGCTGCCGGACAAGTCGTGGCGCTTCTAGCAGCCGGACAAGTCTTGGCGCTTCGAGCAGTGAGTTAAGTGTTGGCGCTTCTAGCTGCCGGACAAGTCGTGGCGCTTCTAGCTGCCGGACAAGTCTGGGCGCTTTGAGCAGCCAGTCAAGTCTTTGCTCTTCTCTTAAAAATTTTGGACGCTATTTTGGCAATATATCGCAGACGAATATTGTTTTTCCGTTAAGACTTAAAAAAATATGTCAAATCTGGCAATATAAAACAATTAATCATATGTACCTCGGCTTTACATAAAACAAATACCCTAAAAATGCAACTTTTATATTCGATAAATTAAAAATGAGAACATCTACTTGAGCAAGACACTGTCTTGAGCCAGCGTCTTCTCCCTGGCCAGTTTGGAGAGATGCTCTATGAATCCCTCTATGGACATTTCTCCGTGGACTTGGTTGTCTCTGGTGCGCACGTTGACAGTACCTCCCGTTTTCTCGCGGTCACCTACCACTGAAATAAATATTTGTTATGATTATTTATATCCGGTCTATGCTTGGGTGTAGATAAACCGACTAAAATCGGTTCGGTGGTATGGTTTGGTATTATAATAAACTCACCTAAGATAAAGTTGAATTGTGCTAGCTGGGCATTCCTGACTTTCTTGTTGAGCGTGTCTCCCGCATCAGTGTCCACTTCGGACATAAAGCCGGCGGCAAACAGCTGTTCGTTCACCTGAAATAAACCATAATTAATATAAAATGGATTAGTATATACAGAGGTAGTTAGTCGTCGAAGGCAGACCACGCTGGTATGAACTAGCCGGGCGCACACTAAGCTTAGAGATAAAACACAGTCACCAGACAAACTAAACACTGGTCACTAACTTTAGTAATGTGAAAAGTGAATCTGTTCTTATCCTGTCCATCGTCCTACAGAATACAAAATTTTAGCTTGTGAACATGGTAAGGTTGTTTGTCTATGCAGTGGCATGTTTATTTTCCACTTTGAACATCCCATCATTATTAAGAATTTTTAAGCACGTTACCTTGGTTGCGGAGTCGTCAAAGCCCGGTCACACGCCGACTGAACCAGAAAGGCCACTTGCCGGCGTAGGTAAGACAAACTCAAGCAAGAAGACAAGCGGGTTACTTGAGTAAAGTCAAAACCGTGAATGAATCCGTCCAAATCTTGTCAATCCTGGCTACATAGAACTTAGTTTCTACATGAGACGTGAGATGGATTATTGAAGTATGCAGTGGTGTGTATATTTCGCATCAAAGACAGCCTGGACATGTGAAATATTACCTTGGCTGCGTAGTCGTCGAAGGCAGGTCCCACAGGCACCACGCAGACCTGGCGCGGACTGAGCCAGAAGGGCCACTTGCCGGCGTACGACTCGCTGAGGATGGCGATCATGCGCTCCACGGAGCCGAGGATCGCGCGGTGGATTATCACTGGACGTTTCTTTTCGCCGCTCTCGCTGTAGAACATACAATTTATGAAACGAAAAAAGAGAATATGAACAATGTGAGCGACTTAAATCAAATTGTGAAGTGATCCGTTGCGACAAACCTAATATCCTAATATCTAACATGCGTTAAATAATGAACTTGATAGGTTTTCGTCTGTACCTTTACCATGAGTTGTCATAGTGAAATCGCCTGACATTACTACAGCAGTTACGTAGAGCCCGCGCCACCTTTCAAGTCTTACGGTTAATGTGGGAACTACAGTATTAGAACCGTTAATATCTAGGCTAGCAGCGCCACGTCTAACGGACTTGACTTGATACCCAACTATCCGCTAGAGGCGCTGTTCAAGTTTTCATACATTTTTTGACTGCAGTCGCTACATACTATTCATTTCGCGTTCTCAGAGTTTCCTAGTCTTGATGCGAGCGTAGTAACGCGTCAAGTTCATCTGAGGATTTGAGTGTTTCCTACAGTGTGAGTGTTACCTGACGTAATTGAGATTGAATCGCTCCGGCAGCTGGAAGTCCAGCTGTATGGTGGCGCACTGGTGCGAGCGGCGCAGCGCGTCCTGTATCGTGATGTCGATCTTGGGCCCGTAGAACGCGCCGTCGCCCGGGTTCAGTTGAGTGTTACCTGACGTAATTGAGATTGAATCGCTCCGGCAGCTGGAAGTCCAGCTGTATGGTGGCGCACTGGTGCGAGCGGCGCAGCGCGTCCTGTATCGTGATGTCGATCTTGGGCCCGTAGAACGCGCCGTCGCCCGGGTTCAGTTGAATGTTACCTGACGTAATTGAGATTGAATCGCTCCGGCAGCTGGAAGTCCAGCTGTATGGTGGCGCACTGGTGCGAGCGGCGCAGCGCGTCCTGTATCGTGATGTCGATCTTGGGCCCGTAGAACGCGCCGTCGCCCGGGTTCAGTTGAATGTTACCTGACGTAATTGAGATTGAATCGCTCCGGCAGCTGGAAGTCCAGCTGTATGGTGGCGCACTGGTGCGAGCGGCGCAGCGCGTCCTGTATCGTGATGTCGATCTTGGGCCCGTAGAACGCGCCGTCGCCCGGGTTCAGTTGAATGTTACCTGACGTAATTGAGATTGAATCGCTCCGGCAGCTGGAAGTCCAGCTGTATGGTGGCGCACTGGTGCGAGCGGCGCAGCGCGTCCTGTATCGTGATGTCGATCTTGGGCCCGTAGAACGCGCCGTCGCCCGGGTTCAGTTGAATGTTACCTGACGTAATTGAGATTGAATCGCTCCGGCAGCTGGAAGTCCAGCTGTATGGTGGCGCACTGGTGCGAGCGGCGCAGCGCGTCCTGTATCGTGATGTCGATCTTGGGCCCGTAGAACGCGCCGTCGCCCGGGTTCAGTTGAATGTTACCTGACGTAATTGAGATTGAATCGCTCCGGCAGCTGGAAGTCCAGCTGTATGGTGGCGCACTGGTGCGAGCGGCGCAGCGCGTCCTGTATCGTGATGTCGATCTTGGGCCCGTAGAACGCGCCGTCGCCCGGGTTCAGTTGAATGTTACCTGACGTAATTGAGATTGAATCGCTCCGGCAGCTGGAAGTCCAGCTGTATGGTGGCGCACTGGTGCGAGCGGCGCAGCGCGTCCTGTATCGTGATGTCGATCTTGGGCCCGTAGAACGCGCCGTCGCCCGGGTTCAGTTGAATGTTACCTGACGTAATTGAGATTGAATCGCTCCGGCAGCTGGAAGTCCAGCTGTATGGTGGCGCACTGGTGCGAGCGGCGCAGCGCGTCCTGTATCGTGATGTCGATCTTGGGCCCGTAGAACGCGCCGTCGCCCGGGTTCAGTTGAATGTTACCTGACGTAATTGAGATTGAATCGCTCCGGCAGCTGGAAGTCCAGCTGTATGGTGGCGCACTGGTGCGAGCGGCGCAGCGCGTCCTGTATCGTGATGTCGATCTTGGGCCCGTAGAACGCGCCGTCGCCCGGGTTCAGTTGAATGTTACCTGACGTAATTGAGATTGAATCGCTCCGGCAGCTGGAAGTCCAGCTGTATGGTGGCGCACTGGTGCGAGCGGCGCAGCGCGTCCTGTATCGTGATGTCGATCTTGGGCCCGTAGAACGCGCCGTCGCCCGGGTTCAGTTGAATGTTACCTGACGTAATTGAGATTGAATCGCTCCGGCAGCTGGAAGTCCAGCTGTATGGTGGCGCACTGGTGCGAGCGGCGCAGCGCGTCCTGTATCGTGATGTCGATCTTGGGCCCGTAGAACGCGCCGTCGCCCGGGTTCAGTTGAATGTTACCTGACGTAATTGAGATTGAATCGCTCCGGCAGCTGGAAGTCCAGCTGTATGGTGGCGCACTGGTGCGAGCGGCGCAGCGCGTCCTGTATCGTGATGTCGATCTTGGGCCCGTAGAACGCGCCGTCGCCCGGGTTCAGTTGAATGTTACCTGACGTAATTGAGATTGAATCGCTCCGGCAGCTGGAAGTCCAGCTGTATGGTGGCGCACTGGTGCGAGCGGCGCAGCGCGTCCTGTATCGTGATGTCGATCTTGGGCCCGTAGAACGCGCCGTCGCCCGGGTTCAGTTGAATGTTACCTGACGTAATTGAGATTGAATCGCTCCGGCAGCTGGAAGTCCAGCTGTATGGTGGCGCACTGGTGCGAGCGGCGCAGCGCGTCCTGTATCGTGATGTCGATCTTGGGCCCGTAGAACGCGCCGTCGCCCGGGTTCAGTTGAATGTTACCTGACGTAATTGAGATTGAATCGCTCCGGCAGCTGGAAGTCCAGCTGTATGGTGGCGCACTGGTGCGAGCGGCGCAGCGCGTCCTGTATCGTGATGTCGATCTTGGGCCCGTAGAACGCGCCGTCGCCCGGGTTCAGTTGAGTGTTACCTGACGTAATTGAGATTGAATCGCTCCGGCAGCTGGAAGTCCAGCTGTATGGTGGCGCACTGGTGCGAGCGGCGCAGCGCGTCCTGTATCGTGATGTCGATCTTGGGCCCGTAGAACGCGCCGTCGCCCGGGTTCAGTTGAATGTTACCTGACGTAATTGAGATTGAATCGCTCCGGCAGCTGGAAGTCCAGCTGTATGGTGGCGCACTGGTGCGAGCGGCGCAGCGCGTCCTGTATCGTGATGTCGATCTTGGGCCCGTAGAACGCGCCGTCGCCCGGGTTCAGTTGAATGTTACCTGACGTAATTGAGATTGAATCGCTCCGGCAGCTGGAAGTCCAGCTGTATGGTGGCGCACTGGTGCGAGCGGCGCAGCGCGTCCTGTATCGTGATGTCGATCTTGGGCCCGTAGAACGCGCCGTCGCCCGGGTTCAGTTGAGTGTTACCTGACGTAATTGAGATTGAATCGCTCCGGCAGCTGGAAGTCCAGCTGTATGGTGGCGCACTGGTGCGAGCGGCGCAGCGCGTCCTGTATCGTGATGTCGATCTTGGGCCCGTAGAACGCGCCGTCGCCCGGGTTCAGTTGAATGTTACCTGACGTAATTGAGATTGAATCGCTCCGGCAGCTGGAAGTCCAGCTGTATGGTGGCGCACTGGTGCGAGCGGCGCAGCGCGTCCTGTATCGTGATGTCGATCTTGGGCCCGTAGAACGCGCCGTCGCCCGGGTTCAGTTGAGTGTTACCTGACGTAATTGAGATTGAATCGCTCCGGCAGCTGGAAGTCCAGCTGTATGGTGGCGCACTGGTGCGAGCGGCGCAGCGCGTCCTGTATCGTGATGTCGATCTTGGGCCCGTAGAACGCGCCGTCGCCCGGGTTCAGTTGAATGTTACCTGACGTAATTGAGATTGAATCGCTCCGGCAGCTGGAAGTCCAGCTGTATGGTGGCGCACTGGTGCGAGCGGCGCAGCGCGTCCTGTATCGTGATGTCGATCTTGGGCCCGTAGAACGCGCCGTCGCCCGGGTTCAGTTGAATGTTACCTGACGTAATTGAGATTGAATCGCTCCGGCAGCTGGAAGTCCAGCTGTATGGTGGCGCACTGGTGCGAGCGGCGCAGCGCGTCCTGTATCGTGATGTCGATCTTGGGCCCGTAGAACGCGCCGTCGCCCGGGTTCAGTTGCCACGGCTTACCGAACTTTTCTAAGGAGTCTTGTAGTGCCTGGAAATTTAAAATTATAGATATTAGAGTATGAAACTTTCGTGACATAGATAATGTAAATATTTTTTAATTTATCACAGAAAATACAAGATATAAATGCAAATCGGACATTTTTTTGCCACGAGGCGGAAACCGACACCTCATACTCACCTGGACCATCAACCACATTAAAAAATCAATGAAAAGTTGGCTGAACAAAATTCTTGAGATGGTTGTAGAAACTTGGTTGGAATCTTAATAAATAATTATTATTTAATGAGTAGGGGTAAATATTACAAAACCAGTTATTACCTTTTCCGCTGCATTCCAAGAATCAAGATCACCCAAATACTTCTCGGGCCGAGTGGAGAGTTTCAGTTGGAACGTAAATCCGAACGTTGTGTACACTGCTTCTAGGAACTTCAGACAGCCCACCTGTAGAAATATACATACGATATAAATAAATAACTATTGCTAGACGATTCAGACGAACACTTATAAATTAATCTAGCGTCGCGTCGTTCCGTGTACCAACTTACTGCGATCATTAACCCGTCTAGTGAGCGAAGTGATAATACACACACAACTATCTAGCCTTATGATAAAGTATAATGAGTATCATCGCCCCTCTTTACATTCTCATAGCTAGGGCACATAGTCCATTGAAATGTTATCGCAATTTTTAGAAGACGTAATTTTAATTTTGTGAATTTTGCCCCCCTTCCCCCCACTTTTACTTAATAGGCAAAAAAGTAAAATAAATTATAAGACGGTTTCCTCACGATATTTGCCTTCACCGTTAGATAGAGCACGTGTTTTCAAAGCAAACATAAATCTATACTTAATATTATGAAGCTGAAAAGTTTGATTGTTTGTTTGTTTGAACGCGCTAATCTCAGGAACCACTGGTCCGATTTAAAAAATTCTTTCAGTGTTGGATAGTCCATTTCTTGAGGAAGGTTATAGGCTTTATTTTATGAAAAAAAACAAGCGAAGCTGTTGGCGGTCGGCTAGTATTTAATAATATACGTGCCATCTCCTGTTCGATGTGTTGCGGCGCGCAGAATATATGCGCGTCGTCCTGCTGGAAGCGTCTGACGCGCGTGAGGCCGGTGAGCGCGCCGCTCAGCTCGTTGCGGTGCAGCACGCCGAAGTCGGCCAGACGGAGCGGGAGTTCGCGCCACGAACGGTTGCGGTTGTCGAACATTAGGCTGGAAAATATTAGAGTTTATTTGCAACAAATCAAGAATAGAGTTGGGGAGGGAGGTGGAGGGAGTGCGCTCACGGGATAACAGGACATCTACCAAGCCGCCCTACTAATTTAATTGGATTAATAATTATATTGATTGTTAATCACCTATGTTAAACCCAGGGTCGCGTCAACGATTATCAAAACAAAGGTAGGCCCGGCTCTTCTTTCTGAGAAGGGTTATTATAAAATTTCTGATAATTAAAAAAAATTATAGAAACTTTCATTGTTAAATACCGGGGATGAAAAAAAATTGGGGGGTGAGCAATAGACATGACGATCTTTTTGATTTTAAAGACAAAATCGGAATCAATTATTTTATTATTTGTCCTGTATTAGTTGCCCTGGGTGGTTTAGATTGACAAATGAGCCTGGTAGATGGCGCTACATCTACAGCTACGATGGTAGGTGGTATTCTAGTATAAATACAACTCACCAATGTCCCGGACAGTTCATAGGCTTCAACGCGAACGTTTCCTTCTCCACGTCGAAAGAGAACATGTTCTCCGAGTAGTGCGCCCAGTGGCCGGACGTCTGCCACAGCTTCGCGTTGTACATGTTGGGCGTCACCACTTCTTGGAAGCCGCGTTGTCTGTGGATTGTTATAATGAATAAATATTGTCATTTTTAATTGTTATAATTTTGTATCTTACCTATCACTAACAAGCTTGTTGTGCTTTTTAGTTTCTTAGTTCTTCGAGTTTTTTTCCTTACTCATTTCGCTTATAGTACAGTGAGCCAAAAAAGTGGTCTACTAGTTTTGACAAAAGTTACTGTGAGATGTAATGATCGAACTTAATTTAACTGACGTACAAACGAATCTCAACCGGAGGGTGGTAGACCACATTTTTGGCTGACTGTACAATGCAACAACATATTAAAAATTCCCTAAAAACTTAGTTAGGGAATTTTATATTTTAGTCAGAGTAGTTTGAGGTAGAGTACCTATATTGTTCCTTGATGAAGTTAACGAGCGTGTTATAGATGTGCGCCCCGCGCGGCTGGAAGAAGCACGAGCCGGGAGACAGCTCGTGGAAGAAGAATAACTCTTGTTCCTGAAAGTGTAAGGTTCAATTTAGTTATTAATATAATAAAGCATTTAAGATTTATGGTAAGGTTTAATTTAGTTTTACGATAGTATAACGATTATTATATTTTACTGTATACCCGTTTCACAAGCTTCGAGCTTACCACAGGGCTAGATGTTGCTGTGTGAATTGTCCAGGTGGGTGTCTGCCATCAATATTCAGTTTGGGCGTTTTATATTCATAATAATAAAAAATATGTATGTATTTATGTATATTACATTAAGTATATCAGCAATCTAGCTCCAGTAACACAAGCTTCGAGCTTATCACGGGGCTAGATGTTGCTGTGTGAATTGTGATACTCACCCTGCCAATTTTTCTATGGTCTCTCTTAGCCGCTTCCTCCTGTATGACCTCCCACTCCTTCAGCTGTTTGGGCTCGGGGAAGGACACTCCATACACTCGCTGGAGACTTTCAGCTTCAGCCTTACCCTCCCAGTAAGTGGCTGAGTTCTGGAACATTATGCATATTTTAATTAATAAAAGATAATAATAAGGCAGAAATTGACAAAAATTTAAATGCCGTGACTTTAAACTTTCGAGTGTCTTGATAAAGTTGACACAACTACCGTTGCATCGACTTTCTCAGAATACGCACTATGAACAGGTTGTAGTCAAACATCTTTAACGAACTAAAAGTATAAAGTATTTTTTTATTATTGATGATAGACCCTTGCTCGACCACAATCTTACCTGATGGACAGTATAGATGTGGGTGATACTCATGCGATCCATCGCATGAGTCTAGAAGGTACAGTGAGCCAAGAAGTAGTCTACCATTTTGACGAAAGTTTCTGTAAGATTGCTAAGGTCTTGACTTATCCAACATAATTTAACTGATGATAAACGAATCACAACCGTAGGTTGGTAGACCATATTTTTGGCTATTACCAATTAAATATTTAATCCTGTCGCTATTATACTGCGACAACATTTTCGCATACATTGGCTGACTGTACCTAATCACTCATGTCTTGAAGAGACCCAGATTAAATTTCAGCTTACCTTAGTAACTTTAAGTGCCTTGACCTTCCCCGTATGTCTAACATGCGGCCCCCGACACAAGTCAATAAGCGGGCCGCATCTGTACACCGTGGTGGTCGCCGTATCCACCTTCTCATTCAGGATGCGCACTTTAAACTGGTTGTAGTCGAACATCTCCAATAGCTGTTCCTTGGTTAGTTCCAGCCGTTCGAAGGGTTGTTTCTCCTTGGCTATCTTCTTGATGAGGCCTTCTAGGACGTGGAAATCCGTTGATGATATCTGTGGGAATTAAATTTTTTCTTATTATTATACTTTAATTAAACTCATATTATGATAAAACGGGAAATTCACGCACCGTGTTCGTGGATTTCCCGTTTTTACCAATATAAATTTATCAAACCATGGCAGTTTTTATACATTAATTAAACTGTAAGTTTAACAGCACTTGACAACAATATGAGTCGAATTTCCCTCGTCAAAAGAGATATCAGATAAATGTCAAGACAGAGCGTGCCTATGCAAATAAGCTTCAAAAATATTCTAGATTGTGAAACCTATAGATTCAATTCATGGAGTTTTTTTGATCACACTTAAAAAATAGAAAAGACTGAACGATATTCATTAGGGTAATAATTTTGCTTTGTGTGTTTGTAATTGTTACGCTTACGCTGAATCGACCAGATTCCGATAACAGAGTAGCTATGTACTTCTTTATCACCTAGCTTAAGACTTACGATAAAACATCTCTCGATTTTACAACAACTCCCATAGAAAAATTCGTGAATACAATTAAAATTATATATTTTGGACATAAAACAACATAAGAAGTATGTTTTCCGCTGTAAAAGTTAACTGTTGGAATATAAAAGGTTCATCATAAGTTTTTTAAAAGTTTAATTCATAATTTACTTACCCCTTTGTCAGGATAAAACATATCATAGTAGAAACCTTCTTCAATGGGCGGACCGTAGCATAGACAGCCTCCATAAACCTGGCAAAGATAAGTGAATAGTAAAATAGCAATTTAATTATTAACACACAATAGCAACATTGTAAGCACGAGTTCGCAATAAAGATTAAATTATAATAACTACGCAATTTATTAGAAAACGCGAGAATTATTGCATGTTAGACACATGACATATATAAAATGGGTTGTTATGAGGAAGGCTTGACATTGAGGTCCGCCTGCGACGCACAGGAGGTTGCGGATTCGATTCCCGCTTCGGATCAAAAATTTGTACTATCTGTAGATATTTGTTCCGAGTGACTAATATCAGACATCTAGCACCTGTTACACAAGCTTTGAGCTTACCACGGGCTAGATGTTACTGTGTGAATTGTCCCGCAATATTTATTTATTCAAACGTAAGTAATAACACTCACTCTCTCCATAGCTTCACCCAGCATATGAGCTGATGAATGCCAGAACACAGCCTGGGCATCGGTATTATCCCACCGTAGTAGTTCCAACTTGCAGTCACCTTCCAGTGGTCTGTCCAGGTCCCACAGCTCATTGTTAACTCGCGCTATGATGGTGGAGTCGGCTAGACCTTGGCTGTGGACGGAGAATCAGATCAGATTGAGAGGGGATTTTGGGCAGGGTTTGTTTGATGTTGGCTATTGTTGTTGAGAAAGTAATAGAAAATTGAAGGTTTTAAAAAGAAATAAAATTAAGAAAAGTAGATTTTATACTGCATGAAGACAACAGAAAAATAGTTGGTTCAGAATTAAAGCTGGAAGTTTAACCTTTTAATCTTTTAACTTTTTAAAATAATGTTAGCACAGAAGCACATTGCTGGAATATGATTTAAATGAACAATATTATGAGACACATGATATTTTAACTAACATCAAAAACAATTGTAAAATAACAAGAAAAACTGCTTATTAAATTAAAATATATAATATGTTATTCAAAACCTATGGGTATATAGTTCATGGCCTATGCTATAGGGCCAAAAAATTTTCAATTGGAGATTTCAGATACAATAATACAGGGTCAAACATCCAACAATATTGACAGATCATTTAGTGGGTAAGCAAGGAGGATGACAATGATGATGAAAGGCATTGCAAATGCTCACATAAAAACTTATATTTAATATCCTCGTTTAATTTATTGGAGAATAATAAATGTGACTCAAGTTCTTATATCTTTTTTATCAAAATGAGATACAGGCAGGATTAACATATGGCCTTGCAATAAGTATATGTAACAATATCAATCAACATCAAATACCGCTGCCCTGGTGTACTTACTATTCATTCCAAAAATCGCTTGGGTGCAAGTAAAATAATATTTTTTATTAATAAATCTTACATATACTACCAATAGTGTATGTGATATCTGATTGCAGTAGCAACAATAGAATGATCATAGTGATTGCGTTAAAATATTTACAATATTGAACTCTATATTATATGTCTAGAATAAGTGCAGTCAAATTAGTCCTCAAAATAGAGGTAAAGTTACAATAATTACCATAGAGCTTCAAAGGTTTATTTGATTAGATAGACTATAATATTTAAATACTTCTTATTATAACCTATTTAATCTAATAATGATTGCTCAATTTAATAAACAATGTTAGAATTGGGGTAGATTTTAATTTATACACCAGAAAAATATTGGAGATTGATCCAATGATAAATATCATATTCAAAACAAGAAAAGTAAGTTATGTTAACAAGTTACTTAAATATAATTAACTTATTTGATTTGGATAGCAATCAGTAGACAAGCTTTGAGCTTACCAAGGGGTTAGATGTTACCGTGTGAATTGTACAGCAAGATTTATTTTATTTTTTGTTGAAGGTAGTTATCATAAAATACTGACCTAATGCCTTTAGCCACATCATAAGGCGAGGTCTTCCAAGCTTTAGCTTCCACAGTCTTGCCGTCGGGCAGTGTTACCACTACACTCACATCTGGCTTTGCTGCCAGTCGTTCCTGATATTCTAATTTGTATTTGTCCCAGAGATCTATACGCTTTTGGATGAATTCTGGCCATGGCTTCAGTTCTGCAACACCAGACGAGTCCTCAGCCTTCTTTTTCTTCTCCTTCATGGCTTTCGTTTTTGACTGGAATTACAATTTTATAATGGCAATTGGATAAAAATCAATATTTTTAGACTTTGTTGGTACCTATATTAATTTCATTATTGAAATAAAACTATTATTATCATAGTTTTTGGTAATAAAGTGGCATCTGACATGAATTTATTATTTGTGTACAAAAGAAGTAAGTACAGCTGGAAACAATCAAAGCAAGGTTATGTTGGACCTTTAGTCAAATAAAATATAACGGCTAATCGGTACGGTTAAAGAGATTCGTAAGACAGTACAGTATACTACATTGCATCAGCTAAGGAAATAAAAAACGAAAGTTTCAGTGAAAGTTCCAAGTGAACACAATATTTATACAACTTATCTCACAATCAAAATATTGGAGATATTACAACGTTAGATAAGACATAGTGGGATAGGGAATAGAGCATAGTTTTAGCGAAGATCTCTAATGATTCATTCAAAATATGCTGACGATTATATTCCTACAAAGCCTACAAACCCATGTGGCATATGCGTAGGCCTCTTGGCAGCGGACCACGCAGCCGCCACGAAAGCTGAATAGCTTTATCATCTGGTGCACTGTACAGAATTGCTCGTAAGAAACGTAATAAATTGCTTATAACCGTGCCTTTTCGTCAATATTTAGTTTTTTAATTTCTTCGGCAGCCGAATCACCCATCGCGGTCGATTAACAAGATGACTTCTTCTTGTCTTGTCTCTTGTCTTGGTGACACTGACATAAAAATGACATGAACGGGTTACGTTCCGTTTCAGACATAGCGCATAGGAATGCCTTTGACCGGTGTGCACTAAAAATCTTCTCACTTATCAGATTTACTTACACATCCCGACCTATTGTAGTTGATAACTATTGCCAGTCACTTACGCGACTGCGGCGGCTGTCCATTTTTTTCTGGGAGAGTCACGTACATAGGTTCAACGTTCCTTGGCGATCGCACAACGCAAATTGAGCTTAATTTAGTGCAGGGTTCATCATCGCATTATGTTATAGAACAAATATTATTTTAGCTTCTTCATATTAAATTAGTTTTACCCACACAAGAAGGTTTAAGTAGGTAGGTAAATAACGATACAGTTTACCAAATATTTTTTAAAGATGAGTCCATCAGTTTGTCATCATGGCGCGTTACGTTAGCACAGATAACCCCCGTGGGGTATATCTGTGCGCGTTAGGTACCATAAACTCAAATTATTCAACTTCCTTTAAAATTCGAAATATGGAAAAATAAAGACAACCTTCTTGATGCTGGTGACAACCAGCTTCCTTTATTATTATTATTTTTGATTTTATAAAAGTAAAGATGTCAATAAATCCAAAAATACAAATCAAAACAAATTTCAAGTAACAAACGGCATTAAAAAGAAAAATTAAGTAAATTTTTTGTAAGAAAACCCACTGTTGATCAGTAAAAAAATAGAAATGACGTTACTACGCACTCGGCCATCGATAGATGCAATGCAAAAAGTGGTCAGCACATTCAAGCATTTTGAAAAGAAATTAGACAAACTGCAAATTGCCGTGAGTTACCACGGACAAACCTTGAACGACCTTCGATATATGATGAACAGCATAACTGGAGATGTCATTAACAAGAATAGTGAAGTTAGACCTGATGATTACTTGAGGCGTCCGGTGAGAGTGAGCGCTGCTATTCAATACGAGCCTCTGTTTAGCGAACACAACTCCAAAATAAAGAAGAAGAGGCATACGGATCCGTTTCCTCAAAAATTCAAAGTCGTAAATCAAGAAACCGAACCCAACAAGTTATATATCAAGTCTTTTGAAAGCAAAGCGAACGATTCGACTAAGCAAATAAATCCGAAGAAACGTTCTCAAAAAGCTGTGAAAACTAAAGGCGATAATCAGCGGAAACTAATTTGTAGGAGGGGAAAGAATGACTTGGTTCGGAAACGGATCATAACAGTCCCTAAACAGCAAGTCAAGCAACAGTAACATTATGACGCTTTAAAATAACTCTGAAGTACCAACCACATTATGCAAAATCAATTCCTGTAAAACAATATCATTGAAAATTAAAATAAATAAAATATCAGGTTAATGTTCTTACAATTATATTTATTTACTAACGTACATTCTACTAAATTAATACTACTTTTTATAATGAGGTTAGCCTCCGCATGTCACTTTATTTTTAAAATAGAGAACTTGCTCAGCAAAAAATATTTACGGCGGTTCCTTACAGTTAGTTACGTTGTTTCAGTAATTTTGAAGTCAGTGACATCTTCATTTCCCGTAGTTTTCTTCTGAAAAGAAAAAGGCCATTACCTAACATTTTAAGGCGTTTAGGGTTGGTAGAGACATTAAGTTCTTGGGGTCCTAGGGCATACGAAGTTTGATTATAAGTGAAACGGGACTACATATTTAGGGCTCCCACACATAACTGCGATACGATGTAAACTCAAGGGTGTCTCATTTATAAAAATAGCTAATGCCAAGGTATGCGGCATCGCATCGCATCGCAGTTTTGTGTGCTGAAAACTTTTAGGTCCTGAACTTACAATTTATGATAAGCAATCTCCAGCACTAGCACAGCAAGCGCCATCAGAACGCCATAAAGTGAAGCGACCATCGCCGGGTATATGTCAGTGATGCCGACACTGCTGAAAGTGGACACCTGGCCAGAACAGCGCGGCTTGGGGATCTGCAGGCGAAGTTGTTGGCAAGACTGGATCCCGACTTCGCGGAGTTTCATGAAACTGGAAAGCGAAGCGAGCCGGTTTTTAGCACATTTTTTTATATAAATAAATAAATAAAATTGAAATAATTATTGCTTGAAAATTTACAGAAGTAGTCTGTAGAACGGATACTAAGTAGGTACCTACTATCTAAATATCGGATAAAAAACACTCCATACAATATATTTTTTTTATTTTAACAGAAACCCGCAACAAATATCGCAAGGTTGTTTAAACTTATTTTACGGGGTGGGAATCGAACCCAGAACCGTCGTCGCAGACATTTGCCCGCAGCAGAAGTTGATAAGACGATAAATAATACGCACTTTATCTTAAACAGTTCCTTATGCGCGGCTCTCTTCTGGCCCGGCACCCAAGGGTCTATTTCGTTCAGGTAGTCTATCTCCACCAGATCACACTTCTCGTTCTCTTGAAACGTCTCCTGGATCAACCTGTAGCCAGGGTTTACCTCTAGGTGGAGGGCGAAGAGACCCTGTAAATTAGATAACTTGATAGATGGATCTAATCATTAAAAAAAAAGATTTTTTATGTAAAAAAGTAGTTGCGATCAATGCGGTGGTGAATTTTTATAGTAAAATTAGTGTTGTGTTTTTTCTATATTCTAAACTTGAACTAAAAATATAAAATCGCGGCATGAAAATGAATCATGGAAGGTCTCTTACCTTACTTTTAATTTCAGATTATGTAGGACCTACGTTACATAGGTACCGACTCATGATATAAAAATAGTGAGGAAATTGTTTTAGTGCTACGGTACGGATTCACACAATCTGTTTAAATATGTAGGATGCTAATGTGTAAACAGATGCGCTTAAAGTTAAAATGCTGTAAAACATTGCTAAACATCGGCGCATGATTTTAAAATATAAAAGACATTTGATTAAATTTTTTTTATTGTTTTGAGTTGTTTTTAATAACGAGAGTTTAATTACATATGTACGTTAGTTATTATTTTTTTAACTAAATAGTGAAAATAAAATTACTTGCAATTTAAATACAAAATGTAACAAAAGCCTCGACGAGGATGGGATTCGAACCCACGCGTGCAGAGCACATTGGATTAGCAGTCCAACGCCTTAACCACTCGGCCACCTCGTCATATGCACATATGCTATAAATAGCTCATGATAAATATAATTAAACTTCATTTTGCAAAAACCACACAATATTTTCTGTTAATCACTAACGTTTGAATAATACATTTTGTGAAAAGTTGATATAACAATAACAGAATAATAAATGTACTAATGTATCTACAACCTACCACTTTTTTCTTTCTTTACGTTGAGGGCCAGGCAAGAATGGATGAAAATCGTGAGTCCTTAGCCTTAGATAGATAGATACATAGATACCTACTGTTGTTCCGTGTTACCTGTCTCACTCTATCAATCCCTTCTTCCATGCTCATAAAATTCGGTTTCTTCCCCTTTGGAGCAATTTTCGTGTCATAGATGTATTTTCGGAGGGGCTCTTTCATGTTCTGTTGATTTAATGTTGATAATTGTACAAGACTTTGATGGCTTGGTTATTTTGGTACACAACAGAACTCAGATCATTTCAGATTCTAATACGTATTGAACTAAACAGCATCTTAGTAAACAATTAGCAGTAAGGAGGTAAAAGAACATATACTTATACCAATATGATGATAATCTTACCGGCAAGTAATATCTGTTGTAAACCAAATCCACAGCTCCCATAGACAGCGGAGAGTGCGCCATGTCCGCGAGCGTCCTGACCGAGGAGCTGGGAGCCCGCAGCAGCACCACTATGTTAGCGGAGTACGCCGCGTACAGGATCGTCATGGAAATGTACAGCAGGTACATCACTAGTCTACCTGGGGAAGTGTTACTTTGTTTGCTGACTGTACCAAAATAGTTTTAACTCCTTATCTAATAATTCATATTGAGATAAACGGGCAATACACGAACCTTATTTACGTAGACTCTTGATCAACTGTTTCCCAGAACGTGGGACTTCTTCAGGACCAAGGACACTGCAAGGACACGGATCACGATTGCTCGCCGGTCCGCAGTGCACTAAATATGAATTTATCAAACCATTTTGCGCTTTTATATGCGCTTTGATAACACGTGATCTATCGGTGAAGACAAACATCGTGAGGAAACCGGAATGTTTTAATAGTTTGAAGGATATGTGTCATTTACTAACCCGCACTTGGCCAGCGTGGTGAAATAAGGCCTAATCCATCTCGTCAAGAGAGAAGTCCTTGTATCCCAGCAGTTAGGGGTGGGATTTACCTGCAACGTATCTCGGTTCATGTGTGCACCCCTGCTGCAGAACAGCTCCTATGACGAGGATCAGCACGTCAGCCCACGAGCCGTCCAGCTGCATGGGACCCTGAGAATAGCATAATTTCATAACAAACAAACAAATATTTGTTCCAACTTACAATTTTTTTTATGGCCTTTGCCTATCTTGTTAGCCTATGGTGTCCCATTGACACAGGCAAAGGTAAATAGGTATATAAAAATAGGTACAAAAAAATAATTAAAGACAGATTTGTCGAAAAAGCTTTTTGGATTTTTGATCTAATGGCGACTTTTAATTATTGTTTGTGTCCCAAAAACACAATCAGATGATTAATCCTTGAAAAGACTTCAACGCGCTCTTCATATTTCTAACGTTCATATTCCGCATGCAACTATTTTGCCAATAGAGATTTTATCTACTAAGTACATAATTTGCCTGAATAAATCATAATAAATAAACTAAATGTTATAATTAACTAAATGTCTTCTTAATCATAATGAAAATAGGTACTTCTTTTAAATATTTGTAACTACATATATGAACTGAAATATGCTTGTTATTTGTGTATGTAGTGAGAATCAAACCCAACCCACTTTAGCTCTGGCAGCGCTAAACCCAGCCTAAACTAGTGCGCTAAACTAGCTTATAATATAAGAAACTAAATATTACCGCACTTTGTGATGCTTCCCACCTCGTAGTGATCAATATACCGAGGGCACAGGCGAGTATACAGACGACACAGGCCAACCACACCGTCCACGAGAAAGGGAGTGCGAATATATTCTCCATGTAGGCTAGCGGTGGTTCGCGGAGGATGAAACGGAACGCTGTGGTTCCCGCGTGGGCGATGTAGTCTTGTACTTTGTGCCGGCTTTCTGTGAAGAGAGACATTGTACCTGGAAAGAGTAAATACACGGTATAAACTTGTACTTATCTTTTTCAATGGTACAAATCAATGGTACTATTGACACTTCGCCGAAAGTATTACATCTCTGTTATTTCACTCGTTATTCAAACATTTAACAATCTTAACGTGGTTATATATGTATAATAAAAAGTATATAATTATCTATGTATGTATATTATTATTATCTAATTATATCGGAAATCTAGCACCCGTAACACAAGCTTAGAGCTTATCACGGGACAAGATGCTGTGTAAATTGTCCACCAATATTTAGTAGATATTTAATTTATTTATTATTCATAACTGCTGACTGAACGCCCGTGTTATTAGGGTTAGGAGTACGAATCGACTATTATTTCTAAGCTAGATTTACTTATGAAAAAGAGATAAGTATGTGCGGTTTTTGTACACATTTAATGCCCAAACTCGGTGCAGCACTGTCACACCGTGCCCTAGATACGAGTACTTTCATCAGCACAGATTGTGTTAAAAAATTGCTATACTATTCAAATTGTGATAACCTATGTATATAAAAGATTATTGTACCCAAATCGGCAGTCTTCTTAACAAGGAAGTCAGTGACTCCTTCCCATTCGCCACGTTTATTCATATATCCCCAGGAGTTGGTGAACTTTGGTATTGTGGTCGCATTGAGCATCTCGAAGCAAGCGGAAGCCATGACGTAAGTCATCTTGGATATCGAGTCTTGTTGAAGATTTCTATGGTTTCAAAGAGTACTTAAATAATTAATTATCATTAACATAATGAAGACATAATTATGTGGCGCAGCGGGCGACGGTCCGCTTGCGACGCTAGAGATTGCGAGTTCGATTCCGATTTTTTTTACGATCTGCTATATTTGTTCCTGGTGTTCTAGATGATATTATATGTAGGTATAATAAAATAATATCTATATAATGATATAACTTTTTAAACTATCATGGTTTTTAACTATATTTGAACATGAAACGGGTAACATACCATGATTTTTTTTTTTTTTATATCATGGTATGTTACCCGTTTCATGTTCAAATATATCTATATAATGTTTGTTATTTGTTGCTGGAGAACTTTTTGGCTCGATCGGCCAACCGTTCTCGAAGAAAGATATCTTATAGGTACTATTTCTTCCTGCGAGATTCGAAAACTTTGAAACATACGCTTATAAATTACCTATAATGTATAATAGATGCGGCTTAATAGCTATATTTTATAACGAGTTAATTATCAAATCAGATAACAGGATATTACCAATATTTTTTGTTTTAAAAGGAATGCGATTTATCTTACTTTTTTTTAAAGTTTATTTTAATTTTATGTCCACAACAGGTTTTGATGTGACATTATGTTATTGTATCTATGTACCTACCTGATTTGCATATCAAGATATAAGTATGATATTAAAATTTTTAAATTAAAAATAATATTCCACATTAAAGCTACAGGTGCCGATGTGAACTACATTTAGTTCGACAAGAATCTAGTTTTTCAGCCACCACATCAGAAATTATTATTTACCCAGGTAAAGATCCTAAATTCATCATCATCATTATTTTATTTTATTAATTCTTAATATTCAATTTATTTTATAAGAACTGTCCTACATAAATACTTACAATCTATCATCTAAATGTTTCTGTGTATCGTTACTGTCAGTTATAACCAACACTACAGTCAAATTATTCTTCATTAGGTTGGTCCTTCTGGTCGCTAAAACGGGCGACTTTCTGTAGTCTTGTAACAGTCCATATTTGGTTCTAAAAGGTTTTAATGAAGATTCCAAAGAAGAGTTTTGGATAATACTTTGCCATGATGCTCTGGGTGTTAAAATTACTTCCGAAGAGTCGATTATTTTATAGGCTGTAAACAGTAGGTATATAAGTACCTAATTAGAATAAAAAATTCTGCTCGTTTTCCACCAAACAGAGAGAAACGGAGAAATGTTAAATATAAAAATAGAATTTATTTATCTTGTAAGAGAAAAGTCTCTTTTCTGTTATGATGAAACGGGTCTAATGCAAATCAATATTTTAAATTCCACAATTCTAAGTGATCTAAATAGAAACCAGTGCTCTGAACACTATGCTATAAAAATCACAAAAATGATCAGCGACTTAGACTGTTTTCTATAAAATCTAAGACTGACCAATAACCAACCTTCTAAAAACATGACCATTCCTTCGCGCCCCTTCTGTGCGATAACAACGTCGCTGTCAAGGAGAATACTGAGTCTGTTCAGAACAGACAGATCATTTTTATCTTCAGAAATTATCAACCAGCGGTATGGTGCCTTGAATAGTTTGTTATTGCTTGCCTACAAATTAAATACTAAATTACAACATTTCAAAGAAAATTCAAGGGCATAAATGTAACCACTGGGCCAATTCATCGTCATCATCATCTTAGCCATTGACATTGGACGCCCACTGTTGGTCATAGGCCTATATGATTTATAATTTTCAGTTAAATGGTCGCTCGCGGCCTGCATCCACCGCGAGCCAACCGCCTTGACAAGATCATCTGTCCACCTGGGCCAATTAAAAATCATTAATTCCGAATCTGGTTGTTACCAAAATATACTGAATTAAATGATAATAATTAATACCTTCTCTAAGAAGTCATCTGTACCGGGACATGATAGATCAGCCAAAACAATCACGTGATTGAGGTAGAACTCAGTTCTGTTTGGTTGGAGGGAAAATGCGTGAGACACTCCTTCGTCGCAAAATCGCTTTGATAACGTTTGAAGTTTGTCTGGAAATGAATTTCATCAAAATTATCATAACGAAGGTTACAGTCAAGATTTATATTAGACTAGCGAGCCGCCCATGCTTCGATCCGTGTAGTTAGGTACTTAAATATACTTATAAACCTTTTTTTTGAATCACTCTACCTATTTTAAAAACAACAAACAAACACAATCAAAATGGCGAGGGAATATTGAGAATAACCCATCGAATCAAATGTAAAATCAAAGTAGATCAAGTAGAAAAGCAATTATGATGGTTCATTTACTTACAGTGATCCCAACAGATGTGGGGCATCAGGATTGAAAAGGGTCGATGATCCATAGTCGCAAAGGACATCACCACGTCTCCATCGTCAGCTGAACCATTTGATATCATCAGCGCCAGAAGTAGACCCAACTTCATATACATGTTTAGTGTATGTTCCACTTTATGAGGACATAATGGGGTGCGGCAGGCGAACGTCCACCTACGAAGGTTGCGGGTTCGACTCCCGCCCAGGGATTTGATCCGGGTGTTCTGGTTGTTTTAGTTTCTATGTTTTCTAAAAAAAAAGATCTACTTCGTAGTGTATTAGGTTTATCAGATATCTAGTACCTAGCCGTAACAGAAGCTTGCAGATTAGCACTAGGTTAGATCTTGCTGTGTAAATTGTCCAGCAATATTTAGATATTTATTAAAAAAATCACTTTAAGGGTATCCTACTAACTGCGTTACTTATCTAAAGAACACGTAAAGTTTGCCATCTTCCACTTTCAACATTTATTTCAGTTAAATTCATAACAGAATTTTCTGTTTGCACTTCAAAATTCATAACAGAGTTTTGTACTTGCATAATTTATGGAGGACTTACTATAATAAGGTTTCTGAAAAGGTAAGACAGCAAGCAATAGAGCTTTGTATTCCTCAAAGCAAATTGCATCGTGAATTTATTATCAAGCATGAAAGGAAAATTTGTTGTGACGAAATAATCAGTACAAGACAAATTAGTTTTTGAACGACTTCAGTAGGATTTTCATTTTACTGATATTTAAACTGTGGTTTCCCGGAGAGCCGTGTTGGCTAAGTGGGAGCACTGAGTGTGCTCCCACTTAGCCAACACGGCTCACTTTCACTCCGAAGGTCGTGGGTTCAAACCCCGTTGCACCCCTCAGGATTTTACATAAAATTATGTTTTTACTCAAAAGATTTTTGTACTACATAAAGTTTTACTCAATACGTTAACTACGTTTTGCTTCAAACTACACATAATTATTTGATACTAATATAAGTACTAATTATCTTGTCGAAGTTTCCTCTTTTTACGCTCCTTCATTCTGTGAAAAAAGAATAAAACATTTTTAATTTAATTTTGAAAATATAATATGATGAAATAAATACCTAAGGTTCCAAATAAGCGGAAAAAGTTTTATCTGGGAGACGCATGCCTAGTTTTAGGTTGTAAGTTGGGTTTTCGTGATGATGGTAAACTAAAACGAATTAGGTACCTACCTGACAAAACTTTTTATTATACTTTCAAGTTGGCAGACAAGCATGCGGCCTATGGTCGCCTGTATCATCAGAGATGACCTGAGCGCTGCCGAAGCCTTAAAATGCTTCAGAATACCTTATTTGAATAAACCTTACTCAACTCACAGTTTATGGTAAGCTATCTCCAGCAGTAGTACAGCCGGTGCCATCAGAACTCCGTAGAGCGTAGCGAGCATCGCCGGGTACATGTCGGTGATGCCAACACTGCTGAACGTGGACACCTGGCCGAGACACTTCGGCTTCGGCACGTTCAAGCGACGGTGAAGGCCGGACTGGATGCCGGATTCTCGGATCTTTATGAAACTGGAGAGCGAAGCGAGCCGGTTACACTTATTCGGAGAATACAGAAGATAATGAAAATGAAAATATATTTATTTCTGTAACTTAATACTAAGTCATTACAGTGGTATGGGACTCCTTTTAGGTAAGTAGAAGATAAAATGTGTTCTCGCATTATGAAACCTAACATAAGTTTATTGATTTAACGTACACCTATACATCAGTGTTTAAAATTATTTGTGTATGTTATGAAAAATGGAAGACCGAAATCTTTTAGCACAAGTAATCATTTTACTTTAGAGACACTCTTTATTTGTTTTGTTTAGTTTAGTTTAATTTCTTAAGTTGTAGTCTCAAATAAAGTTTATTTACTTTCTTTCTTTCTTCCTTTACTTAAAAAAGATTTCAGCCACTTAAGAACCTGCTTGTATAAAAATCTGTTAATGAAAAATACTTTTTGTATTGTATTGGATATAAAATATCAAGTAAAGTAAGTCAAAATTACCGGCAAAATATTTGTTTAAAAAGCGTTTCAATTTACGCAGTAGTAAGTTAGAGTCATCACATCTTACAGAGTTTGGAAAAAAATAAGTTTAAATAATTATCTTTGCCATTCACGTACTTTATTTTAAACAAATCCTTATGAACAGCTCTCTTCTGCCCCGGCACCCAAGGATCTATCTCGTTAATGTAGTCTATCTCCACAAGATCACACTTCTCATCCTCTTGAAACGTCTCCTGGATCAGCCGGTAGCCAGGGTTCAGCTCCATGTGGAAAGCGAATAGACCCTGCATACAGAAATTAAGTTTAATCATCAAATCAAGATTCATTGGTATAGGTATATATACGCATGAAAGTGAATCAGTTGGCAACAAATGTTTTTTGTCGGTAGAAAAATGCTTTTACATTTTGTATTTTTGTGCTCCTCGTACAAATGGTATCAAACTCCCTATTTTGCTAGTATATTTTTTCACTGGACTTAGTCCATAAGTCTATCTATACATTGTCTATAGTGCTACCTGTCTTATTTTTTCCACACCTTCCTCCATACTCAAGTAGTTCGCTTTTTTTCCCTTCGGAGCTATCTTCTTGTCATAGATCGTTTTCCGAAGTGGTTCCTTCAAGTTCTGAGGATATCAATTTTTATATTAACTTGATTAAAAAAGTCACATTAGCAGCACAAGCTGAAGCTACATCTTACATCTACCACACATGCTACATCTTACAGTTAATACATGCTAATAGTTAAATAAGTTTTAATACACATTTTAATGCCGAAAGTGGTGTGCCGGCCAGAAAGCTATTGACAACACTGTGTAATCTGTCCAAATCTATATTATTTGAGGCATTAAAGTACCCACCGCCATAAAATACCGGTTGTATATAAGATCACTAGCTCCCAGCTTCAGCGGAGAGTTGAGGATGTCAGTGAGTGTCCTGACCGAGGAGCTGGGAGCCCGCAGCAGCACCACTATGTTGGCGGAGTACGCCGCGTACAGGATCGTCATGGCGATGAACAGGATCAACATTACTATTCTACCTGACGACGCAAGACATACATCATTATAGTTTGTCACGTAAGAAGTACAGCTATAAATTGAGCTTAATAAACTCTCAATAAGCGTTGGGCGTCCACCAACAAGGTGGACAGATGATTTGGTGAGAAGGTTGTCTCGCGCTGGATGTAGGCTGCGAGCGACCGTAAGGACTGGAAGTCATATAGGGAGGCCTATATCCTTCCAGCATGTTTGACCAGTTGATGAATCAACATTCAATTTGGTATAAAAAAGAAACTTTATGTGAAGGCTCTTGAGCTAGACAGCCTCATTTCTAATGAGGAATCAGTCCTTCGGTAAGACAACCATTTTAAATGTACCCTTGCGTCATCTTCAGGTGCTGTTAGAACTATCACTAAAGCAAGATTATATTTAAGGGATTTACCTGCAGCATATCTTGGCTCCAGCGTACATCCTTGCTGCAGAACAGCTCCTATGATGAGGATGAGCACATCTGCCCACGACCCGTCCAACTGCAGTGGATGCTGAGAACGAGGATTGTAAACAAATTTCACTTCAAAGGATTTCTTCGGTGTTTTTGCGCATTTGTGGTGGCAAAAAAAGGGTTGTTTTGTCGGTGACCCTCATGATTCTATTACGTACTTATATTTCTATTCCTTATTCAAATCATAGAAACAAACAATCCAAGTTTTAATACTTAGACCTAATTTCACTTCTCTCTGTTTGTTAGTTTAACATCCCGTTATGTAATGACTGACAGTTTACGTATATTTTTGGACTGTTAATTACTTAATAGGATGTTAAACTAACAGAGAGTGGTGAAATAAGGTCTTTTTATTTTATCTTTCCATAAAACTTTGAGTAAACCAGACTGAATTCATAAACAGCCGTTATTCTGTATTGCGCAATATGTCGTTGAAAACGATTGCAGTATTTCCGTAGAAAACAATTACCAAGCTCATAGAAGCTTCCCACTTAGAAGTGATGAAGATGAACAGCGCACAGCCGAGCACACAGATGAATATGGCCAGCCACACGGACCAGGTGAAAGGTAGGGCGAATATGTTGGACATGTAGGCTAGTGGAGGCTCGCGGAACACGAAACGGACAGCCGTGGAGCCCACCATTGCGATGTAGTCCTCTACATTCATGCGGTCTTTTGTGAATATTGACATTGTACCTGGGAATTTGAAATACCAATAGTAGATAATAACTTTACTGTACACTTATAACTTTATAACCTTCTTTCTTGTATTGTCTTGTATATTGTCAATGCCAATAAAGTAAATAAATAAATAAAATAAATTGTTGGTGCTACAATACATAAAGAAATCAGCATTTGTTTATCAAACCTAACTTAACTACCAATATACCTATCTAAATAAGAAATCACAGGCTTATAGCTTACCACGGGGTTATGTGTATCTGTGTGTATTGTGAAGCAATATTTATTATTGTTATTGTATGTATAAAGATAATTGTTGTGCTAGCCTAAATCATTGACACATATTTTATAGTATAAGTTCTATTTATATAACCATTGTAGGTATATTTTGTCATTATATGCACTTATATATCAGTATATTTGGCTGTACCTAAATTAAGTAATGATAAATACCCAAATCGCCTTCCTTCTTCATGAGATAATCCACCACTCCCTGCCACTTCCCGTCTTTGTCCTTATAGCCCCAGGTGTGGGTGAATATTGAGTTCATGGTGGCGTTCAGCATTTCGAAGCAAAGGGATGCCATGACGTAAGACATCTTACAGATTGAGTCTTGGTGGAGATTTCTGCATTGCAGGAAGAGATTAGAAAATAATTGAGATTACAAATGTGATGTTTGATTTGACCATAATATGGTGCTGGCCTTGGTAAATTTTAAACTGCAATGCATAGTGGAGTGGTACTAAATGTACTAATAGTATACTAACATCATAGTAACCTATTTCAGTTTTGGAAAAGTACCTATATTTTAACGTTAAAATCTGTCTCATCTGCTTCGAGTTTCTTTTTCTTTATTAAAACTACTACGCCAGAAGAGTAGATAATGTTTTTACTTACAATCTATCATCCAAATGATTGCGTGTCTCGTTACTATCAGTTATCACGTTGACCATGGTCAAGTTATTCTTCCTAATATTGTTTCTTCTGGTAAACAATACTTTCGACGTTCTATAATCTTCTAGAAGTCCGTAGTTGGTGGTAGAAGTAGAAGATTTGAAGGGGATAACCGCTGTTTCAGAAGAGTCTCGAATATTTTGCCATGATGCTCTGGGTGTCATAATTACTTCGGATTTTTCAGTAATTTTGTAAGCTGAAAATAATAAATTAATAATAATAAACGTGACAGTTCGAGGTTGAATAGGTAATAGCGGAAAATCGTAGTGATTATACCAAGACATGTGTTCATTATTGAAATTGCTATTTGTAAACAGTAAAAGGATTTGTGCTAATTAATACACTTTTAACTGCCAAAATCCATGGCGAATAATTCGGTCAAAGCCGCGAGCATAATCTAGTCGGCACATATATAAGTTGAGCCTCCATTAGACCAGAGTGGGTCAATGTGTTCAAAACCTTAACATGATTGTATGATTGCGTGTTATTTGTCTTATTTACTCGTAAACCGCGGCGATATATGGAAATTATAGTGTTTGAAGATATTCATAATTTATGAGACTCCATTAGCGATGTTGTTTCTATGGCTTGATAATATCTATCATATTAGTGATGATGCATATTAGGTAACTCAGTATTTATAGATCTATCTGAGAACTGCAAGCTACCTTTAGTGTAGGTAATGGGAGCATTATTTTGAGATTTTAAAAATATGATTTGCATTTGCTAACAAAATTCCGAGAGTTAACCTGATGTTAACACATTCAATGCCCAAGCTCGGTGCTGCTGTCGGGAGCTTGGGCACCACACCGTACGGTAGATACGAGCGTGTGTCATGGGCACAGATAGTGTTAATGACGCTGGGTTAATATTGAACTGAGCTATTTTGGAATGATCATATTTTTTTGCATCCAAATGCAAAGTGTTCCTTCTTTTTAATTTGAACACTTTCCATAATAATTTTATGGGTTAACCTTATCTAAATATATTTCTACAAAATTAAATGAAGAAAGAGATCCTAATAAAAAAAATGTTTGTTTGTATCTACAGTCCTATTCTAAATATAAAACTCGACGACAAGACAAACAATCAATGCTGAGCAAAAAATATTCAAAATTAAGATTTTCATAATTTTTTGCTAAATAATTTAGGTAGGTACTTATCTTTTTTAATTTTAATTGCGTCGATACTCTCTTATATGCTATCTTGGTGGCAAGGTATGTTGAATACCTACAAACTTGAGACAAGTATTTTACAAGCTATAGACACGTTGAAATTAAAATGCTAGTCGCTTAGTCAAGTACCTACTTACTTTTAAATATTTCTCAGAAAAACCCAGGCTACGTCAGACAAACAGTCTGATTTACAATATAACGATGCTAATGTTATCATAATGCTAAGTCTGAGTCGGTTTACATAATTAGATGGCTGTGTTATATTTATTTATTGAATTCGTGACATGTTATTAGATTGAAAATATTCTATTCAAGATTCCCAAAATATAAAAATACTCGTAGATAGATAGAAGTATATACATTAGATTAAATATTAATTTATTTTTAAGTTTACATTATTTTTATAACATTTTCTGTCATTACCAAGTGTATGTTAATGTGTATCTTAATGGAATAAATAAATTACATACTCAAACATACATATTATTATTTACAAATCGTTAGTTAATTCAATGAATAAAGCTGAGTCATTAAAAATATCCTGAGCAATTAGCAGTAAGACAGTCTACAGTTACGCATACAGTTTTTAGATATACATTTTCTTATACAAAATGTAGATTAATTGATGAGCGTAATAATTAAGTATTTTATCTTACCTTCCATAAACATGAACTTTTCATCGTGAACCTTCTGTGCGATGACTACATCGCTGTCAATGAGCAAGCTGATTTTGTCCAGAACAGACAGATCATTATCTCGGGAGATTATCAACCAGCGATACGGAGCCTTGAATAGTTCATCTTTACTTGCCTAGAAAATATGAATTATTAAATGATAAAAAACATTCATTTAATTAATTATATGTTATTTTATTTATGCCCAGGTTTGCTCTCAGAAAATTATCTTAGGATTAAGAGCGAGTATGCAGTGAAAATCGCGGCAGAAACGACTACGAGAGTTGACAACAGCGACCGCGTGCCCCGCGTGGCGCTGGCATATCGAAAATATTACGCGCAGCGCTAACCAGAATTAGTTGTGTAGCCTACAATCATAGATAAACCCCACTAGATACCGCATGACAAGCGACGACCGCGCGCCAAACATATGGTTAAATCAACCATTATGAAAAGCCCCGCCTCGAAACACGGCTTTAGTTGCGACCAAGTGTCAGACCCGTGAACTTCATATACGTTTCTATAGTCTAACGCAAGTGAAGAGGTCAGCATAATAATGGCTACTCGTACAAAGGATGTTCACTTGTCTCTTTTCCGCATTGCGCTTATTGCACTCGTTGTCCTTCTCGGCGAAAGCACGTGTAACGTTAGTGATGTAAATTCTAATCGATATCGTTAAAAATGATAGACGACGTATATAAGCGGGTCTCTCGGTATTATTGTATGTAAAAATAAATAAGTTATCCATAAACCGTTTAAATATGTTTATTACTTACTCACTCAGTCAAATGAATTATTTGTGATAAATTTTTCTAATATTATTTTTAAATTTTTAAGTTCTACAGGTTTTGTGTATACCAAAAATAAATACATATCTACCTACCTACATGATGCTATTTGCTACAACGCCTTTGTTCCAGTCCCTGCAACCCGCATCTTCCTCCAATTTAGGTGCGTTTGAATCGGAACAAAAGTATTCTAATGCGGTAATCTAGTTTCGGTGATCTGTGATACAATAGACACTATTATTGTAATCTGAAGCAATGCGTCAAATTTTTACACGTCAAATAATATATACAAAATTGAAATGCGAAAGTAACTCTGTCTGTCTGTCTGTTACGCTTTCCCGCACCTCTCAACCGATTTTGATGAAATTTGGCACATACAATCTTTAGAGATCTTTCTCAGGGGAGAAAGAACAGACTTTTTACCGCGGAAAAATACATGTTTCCGCGGGAAAATTTGATTTAGATGAAATTTAGTATGGAGATAGTTGCAAATAAAAGTATATGGCGATAGACTTTCTTCCGCGGAAAAATACATGCTTCCGCAGGAAAAGATAATAATGCTTACGCAAGAAAATTTGATTTGGATGAAATTTAGTATGTAGATACATAGTTGCAAATAAAAGTATACGGCGAGCAGAAGTCGCGCGGGGGCAGCTAGTTATAAATGACAAACTACTTATAAAATTGGTTCCGGCACAGAATATTATTAGTTAGTACGGCGCACGGAGAAAATTGTCATAGGTCCGTCCAGCACAACGTCTCGCCCCGCACTGAATTGAAGGGCCCGCGAAGGGGAAGATCGCGCATTGCGTGTGTCGTTTTACGTAAAAAATTCGTTAAAAATCGCTGGGATTTTTTTTCGAAAAAGTAAGCTCAGGAGATGATTGGTATTCTTTTATTCTATATGGTGATGAAAATTAAAAAATCTTATGATTAATAGATTAGGATTTAAACGGTTCTTGCTGAAAAAGTAGACGGTATTTTACACTATTATTTCAGGTACTTAAAATAAAAAAAATAAAATTTCGGCCTCAAGAGATGATGCCTTATATGGCATAGATTATTGTGTAATTTTTTCAAAGCAATTCCGTTAAAGAACAAGGAAATAAATGGTTTCTGCTGAACCCAAATTTACCAAATTCACGCATATCTACGCCTTAAGTACTTCTATTGTGTATTTAATGTCTCATCACCTAATCTTTCTCGTCAAAATACAAGTCTCTGTGTCCCAGCAGTGGGAACGTAAATAGGGGTGCTAATACTTACCTTTTCTAAGAACTCATTTGTACCAGGACACCAAAGATCAGCCACCACAATTACATGCTGAAGATAGAACTCAGTTCTGTTCGGTTGAATGGAAAACGCAATTGTTATACCTTCAACGTTTAGCTTCTTTGAAAACGATTTCAGTTTATCTGCAAACAGAAGCATGTGTATAATTGTGAATTGTCCAGCAATATTTATTTAATTATCTTCTTTTTCTGACGAACATTAAAAGCACAACTATTTAAACTATCTTGATTTTTATCAAAAATAATTACCTAAACATTAACAAGGCTTTTTCGCTAAGCGAAAAAAATATATAAATTATTTAAAATACATTAGTAAATTAAACTGGTACAAAGCAAATGACAAAACCTAATAATTAAACATAAAAGTTTATTTGGTAAACTGGGTACCTAAGGGCTCCCACACAAAAACTACGATGCGATGCGATGTAAACTCAAACGTGTCTGATTTGTTCTGTTTCGAATGCCAAGGGATGCGGCATAGCATCGCATCGCAGTTTTGTGTGGGAGCCCTAAGTAGTAGGAACATACAGCTGCCCCAACAGATATGCGGCATGAGAATTGCCGCTGGTCTGTGGTCCATCTTCGCGAAGGTCAGCACCATGTCCTCATCAGCAGAACTGCCCGCAGCCATCAGCGCAAGAAGAAGAATCTTTAGCTTCATGTCCATCATGCTTGAATCATCTGAATAGATTAAACAATAAGTTACATCATAATCAACACTATTTACGTCCCCGCTGCTAGGACACAGGGACTTCTCTCATGACGAGAAAAACCCTTATTCACCACGTAGGTCTTGTGCGGGTTTAGGAATGACACACATGTAAAGCTGTAAAGGTTCTCAGAACATGCCGATTTCCTCACGATTATTTAATTCATCTTTAGACCTAATTTCACCACTCTCTGTTTGTTAGTTTAACATCCCGTCATGTTTAATCACTGTCAGTTTACGTATATTTTTGGACTGTTAATTACTTAATGGATGTTAAACTAACCAAGCTCTGCTTGGTGAAATTAGGGCTTAGAGTTTTTAAATACGTAACAAAAGAATATGTAGACCACGTCAAATCTTTGAGCTTACCACGGAGCTGTGAGGATTGTCCAGCAATAAGTATTTATTTTATTTAATCATTTTTAGAACATGTAACCAAATGTTATATAAAATCACTAGATTATCATAAATCAATAATAATACTTAATTAAATACAAAATAATAATACAAAATAATACTTAATTAGTAACGAAATACCTTATTGTTTTCAGATTTCTTATTTTTTACGTCTTAAGGCGTCCACAATAGTATAAGAAATAAATTGTCCAAACAAACCAAAGCTTTTCGGTTCTGTCTTGCATAATTGATTATTGTAAATCAAAATGAGCTTACAGAACATCGGTAATAACAGGTTCATAACCCATAAGTAGGCACCATAATGTAACAGATCATTTTCTTTGTAATAGAAGTTTAGTCTGTTTTTATAAAAGCTACTCTAGGATTTAATTCTAGGTATTTGGTTTTTCCGATGTAACTTTATTAAATAATCATTATGTACATTGTATGACCATAATAACCCTATAATCAGTGTGTGTTGCTAGTGATGACTTATGGATCCAACGCAATTCAACGAAACGTGGTGCTTCACTATCGGCCTTATGAACAGGCTCAGAGTCGCTTAAAGAGCTATGTTCTGGGTTTATCTACGGGATCGAATCAGAAATGAGGAGAACGCGGGTCTCAGATAGAGCTCAGCAGATAAGCTCTTTAAAGTGGCAATAGGCAGACTATATAGCGAGGAAAACAAATAGCCGAAGGGGCCGTAATTTTCTCTAATGGTGACCGGTGGATCGGAAATTCTGCGTCGGGCGTCCACCAACAAGATGGACGGTCGATCTTGTAAAGGCTGTAACTTCGCCGTGGATGGAAATGGAAGCTGCGTCCGCCCGCAATAACAAATGTCCACCAGTAGACGTCCGACGGTTGAAATGATGATGATGATAATAACCCATATTACGCCCCACTTCTGGGCACAAACACAATACTTTGTTAAAATAATGTCTCATGCAACACGTCTTACACGTAATAAATTAGATAATAATCCTAGGTATCGGATTTGAATGTTACTAAAATACAAAAATATCTATACCTACTTACTTATATTTTTTTCTTTTTAATCTATAACTTCACATTATGTCTTTATATGATTCATTATTAATAACATTGTACCTACCTACATAATTAACACAGTATTTTATAACCGTGACCTAGTAATAACAGGATAATGACTTGCCCTGTAGTCACTTTACCAAAAATGATGATCGTCATAAATTCTTTGAACTTTTTACATTGACCATACTATTATTATGGTTTATGTGAATGGAGTTTTATTAATACAGCATGCAAATACATACAACTGAACTTTTTCGAAGGTAGGCAGAGTTAAAGGTTTTTATAGTATCAATAGTACTAGCAGAGTAGTGAAGAAAAGTTTAATTTTCTAAAGTATTAGCGAAATATTTAAATATTAACGAATACCATATAAATAAAGCAATATTTATTTTTATGAACAATTCACACGGCAACAAGCTCTGTAGTATCCAAGTTTAAAGCTTGTGTTACAGGTGTTAGATTTCTGATATAGCTCTAGGTACGCAATATTTATATACCTACATAGATAGATATTTTTATTATGCAGAATAACACCCTGACTGGAAAATATTTAATAGTTAATTATTTTATTTTATTATTAAAGTAGAATAGAAAGACAATTAAGAATACAAATCAACAAAATTTGGCATTACTTTCCACTACCAAGATACATTTTAAGAACCTATAATGTTTTTATGTATCTATAACCTAAATTCCCGAAAAGAAAAACAAAGTGTTTGTGTCATGAGGATAATATTTGTTGGGCCACCTCAGTAGGTCAAGACCTCAATTGCGAGAACTCAATCTATAACTCATTTTCTCTGCATATGTCAGGAATTCTCAGTAGCACATATGCACAAATTGGTTCAATTTGTTCTGCATCATAAGTCCTTCATAACCATGTCTTCAGATATGTAATGAAAATAATTGAAATAAGGGAAATAAACATTTTGAAATTAAAAAAGTGTGCTTTCAATATAAAACTGATGTAGTAAAAGTAATGTCTTTTTTTATAGAAACATCTGAATAACACATAGGCTTGTTTTTACCGTGATAATCCTAATGGATTTACGCGGAAAAAACATCGCGGACAAATTCGCAGAAACCTAAAATGACAATGTAATCTATATACCTATATAATGAGAAACTCGTGAGCAAAAAAACCGACTCACGGCGCACGCTCGTGGTGTAATTACTCTAGCAAAAAATCGAAAGCCTTTATTCTATTTCTGATTTTAACATCTCAAAGCTTATAGTTTTACCTTTAAATCGAGTCGTCTACTTTGTTTATTACATAATTATTTTGGTAATTAAATAATATTGAATAAGAAGGAGTCTTATGCAATGAAATTGAGGAATATCTACGAAAATACGAGCTAAAATTCTTCAAAATATTAATTTATTTGAAATTAGTTTTTTAATATTAGTGTTGTTGAGTTCAGATTTGTTGACGTGTCCATGTTAATCTCTGTGTTTCTATGGATACTTATAAAGTTTTTGACTTTGACTTAACTTTTCTTTTTAAGTTCATATTATATGGGAGGACATAGGCTACTTTTCACAACGGGAAAATTTTATAACGCGGGCGAAGGCGCGGGGCGGAATGCTAGTAATTCGTTGAATTTTATAACTCAAAAATAAATGCCACTTTTCGTTGTAATTTTAAAAAGCAAGAACATTGGGTCGATTACGGCGTTTTTGGTTTTAAAATAGTCTTGTAGCCTAGTGAAGGTTTAAAAGGCTAGAAAACATGCGGGCGAAGCCGTGAACGGGTCAACTAGTGGAAATATAAACAACTATAATCTCCAGAAGCGGAACCTTGACAAATAATGGTAATTTAAATTATAGAGTGGAAATAATCTACCCAGGAGCCAGAACACTATTCTAAATTGACTCTACCAAGACTCTACCTAGTGTTTATCCTATCATTCACGCGTCTATGGTTTAATTTAATTAAGCTTCCTTTAATAACCATGTAATGTGAATGAACCGTAACGCTAGGTCGTTATTGAACTGTATTGTTATTTTTCATTTAGTTAATTTAAAAATCATCAGGTACATCTTAAACTAAAGTTGGCTGGCAACTGCGAGTCTTCTTTTAAATAAAAGAAAGTCGTGTTAATCACACTATTTATAACTCAAAAACGGCTGATTCGATTGGGCTGAAAATGATTGGAACTTTTTACCGCGGGAAAAATCATTTATAAAGCGGGCGAAGTCGTTTTTTCTTTTAAGGGGTATTATTATTATGTTTAGAGATGTTTAGCCTATTTATTCTAAACTAACGTCCCGGACGAAAGTGGACTAAATCAAATTGAAAGTTCTTAAATTACCATAGACATGATTTGTCTTGACGTTTCAGTGTTTTCGTGTTGATGTTGAGAATTTATAATAGACTCAATTGTCTAACTATAGTGAGGTTTCACTATAGTTAGACAATATCATAACAAACCATATTAGGTTTAATATGGTTTGTTATGATATTGAAGTCCAGGAATCTTAGACCACAAAGAAGCTTTTTCTGTTATTAGTCAGCATTCGCACAACCTGTGAGCTATGGCGTTCGCGGATGTCATGCTCGTGAGTAATCATCGCATAATTAGCTAATTGATAAATCTATGCGTGGGTAAGCAGGAAATAAATATATTGCTAGACAATTTACACAGCAACATTTAGCCCCGTGGTTACGAGTAGGGACTAGATATAAGAAAACTATTTTTTTTTGTGTCGGGAATCGAACCCGTGTTGGATCATAATATTTATCGAGGTTGGCTGTGTATAAAACTAGGTATAATGTAGATTACGAAAAAACGCAAACGAAGCTGTTGCGGGTCGGCTAGTATATTATAATTTAGTACTAAGTAGGTATTCGAATACTTAACTGACTTATTTGTCTTACGTAAATGAGACGCTATAATACGAGTTGAGCACTAATGATCTTCGGTGACATTGGACAAGATTTATTTATCTATTTTTGTACAAAACCTGTTAACACGCACGTTATGAAAGGAGCGTTGTTTAATATGGACACGTTTTTTTGTAACTATGGCTGCTTTCGATAAGGCCGCCAATTGTACAATTAGTTAAGTTTGTTATCCTGTATATTGTTTTGTTTATTTAAGTGTGCAATAAAGTTATTATCTATCTATCTATCTTTCGAAATACGTAGCTGTTTGGCTATCTACATAGGTATATATTATAATATACATCATAAATAAATGCCACTTTTCGTTATAATTTTATAACTCAAGAACAGTCGTAAGGTTTAAAAGGTGTGGAAACATGGAAATAAAGCGTGCGAAGCCGCGGGTGGGTCAGCAAGTTTTTATAATTTGTACTAAAATATTAAGACTCGTGTATGTATGTATACTAAAACCATTTCTAAAATGAACGCCCCTCTACCGAATTCTGTATTTTTTTATTCTGTGTATTCTGTTTTTCTGTATTTCCTCTCACACGTTGAAATCATCACGGTTTTGTGGAGGGAAGTTCATTTTTAGAATGGTTTTTTTAGTAAAACCATTTCTAAAATGAACGCCCCTCCACCGAATTCTGTATTTTTTTTTCTGTTTATTCTGTTTTTCTGTATTTCCTCTCACACGTTGAAATCATCACGGTTTTGTGGAGGGGAGTTCATTTTTAGAATGGTTTTACTATACCTGTTTATTGTTTGAGCTATGCAATAATACACCCCTTGACAATCGGCGAGCGTAAATAGCCGAACACATCGGATTATTTTATGGGAGTACCTACTTTTTATAATTATGTACTTATTTAATTTTAATTATTGTTTTTTTTATAATTATGTATTTAATACTAGAGATAAATAAGATCTCTAGATAATCTCTGAAACTCTTAGTTATTTAGGGTTATTCCCATTTGATTATTAGTTCTCAAGGTTGTTGAAGAGATCTCTGACGGACAAGCGTCCTGACAGCGAGTGCTTGTTATGAGATAATTATAAGAGTTATCTACATTATTCCTTTTGGTACAGAACCAGCTACTGATTTAACCCAGTCTACCAACACAAAGTTAATTAACGAATGTGTTAGATTTTCCTTAAATAATTTATTTGTCATGAAGTCTAATTGGAAGATAAATAGAATCGATCAACAAAATAAGGAAATATTTGATCCAGAAAACTTAATGGGGCGTTTAAATCATCATTTATTAAAGGGCAATGACATTCCTGAACTTTACCTACTAATTTACTTACGTGTTTACGATAAATAAAAACAGCTATTTTCAGATCAAATAAATTGTTTATTATCCTGATATGTTTTTTCGATTAACTAAATTGAAAAGGATATTTTAACGAATAGATATACTCGTAATACGGTAGGTAATATAATATACACTATGAAATAAGTGACCATAACAGTGCGTGTTTTCAAAGCGCACATAATTTTTTAACTCACAACCTTCGGAATGAAAGTCAAGTGTGCTCCCACTTAGCTCACATGGATTTTTTATAAACAATTATCGAAAAATTTAATTTTAACTAATAAGTTAATAATAATATGGAGTAACGATAAATAACAGTACTTTTTCCCTAACTGTAACACAAATCTAGTTTTTACTGTATAAAATTTGTCTTTGCATGCATTAGTTTACCGTTACATCATTAGATGATTAATAAAATGAATCACATATACACTTGTCTATTCCACACCTCTCACTACTAGAATTGATTACGTATCACTAGCTCAACACTCGCGGTTTTACCCGCATAGATGTTACCGCGGTAAAACAAAGCTTTATGCAAAAATATGTAATCAATAACACACATAAATAATAGGGATTTATATTGGTTAAATATTTTATTTAATCTTTTGTATATTATTATTTCGCATTTAAAAGTTTTCCAAAACGGTCAGACTATTCGAGTTTTAGACACAGCTTGATTATACCAAAATTAACAAACATTACACACTAAATATTACCATTTAAGTCTTAAGTAAGATGTATTTAATTGTGTATGTGTCTAAGTTTCTAAGATATTATGTTCTTTGTATTATAAATCATTGAAGAATACTTAACTGACGAATAGCTCGCAAATACCTATGTCTTATTCCTCAACATTGTATTCTATAAGATGATTTAACCTTCGAGCAACGCTTATCTTTACCATAGAGTTATTCGTATTATGACGCAGAGACGACCTTTGGGAAACACTATTACTGGACAGTACCTTGTCTATTTACAAAGAATACTGTGAATTTGACTAAACCTTACGTTGAGCGTACAAACATGGTAGGGTGACCACAAATCAAAATTATATCTGAATATTAACTTAAATACTAAAATATATAATTACACTCTAAAGCTCTCATGTTTTTTTAAATATAATTATTCAATAGATTAATCTGTTGCTCTATTTTGCTCTATTATAATACAATATTAATAATCAGAAATAAAAACAATACTTAACAAAGCTCTCGTTGTTATTAATGTCCAGGTTCATTACAATGTCATAAAAATAATCTATAAAATTTGTCTAGTTCGCCACAAATTCGCCAAATTTTAAAATATTAATAATTAATTAAATACATATTGATTTTTTCAGAATTTTGTACGTATTTTTTGTCAAAAATTGTCACCCGACAATGTAAGATGCCAAATCTCTCGATGTTAATATAGGATCGACGTGCCAAATGTAAAGTCAGTTCTGAGTGCGCGGGCGCAGAGTCAAGCGCTTCTAAATTTAAATAATCGAAATTCGAATATTATTCGCGGCTATCGTGTTGTGTTCGTGTCGTGAATTTATTAAGTGTTTAAGGTATTTATCGTTTTTATATGTATATTTTTTTATAGTTTTTTGAATGCTTAATTTATACGTTAAATTACAATAAACTGATTAAAATTGTTCTAAGAAATTAAGCTATATTAAGAAATTGGATTAGTTATTATTAAGAGTTGTTGTTGTTGTTATGTTCTTAATATTGACGAATAATTATTTAACTTAATATTAAGTAGGTATAGTAAAACCATTTTTAAAATGAACGCGCCTCTACCAAATTCTGAATTTTTTTTTCTGTGTATTCTGTTTTTCTGTATTTCCTCTCACACGTTGAAATCATCACGGTCTTGTGGAGGCGAGTTCATTTTTAGAATGGTTTTACTATACCTACTTATTGATGATGAAGTTGTTATGTTTACAACACATTGTAAATATTCTTACCATCTCAATGTTCAATTGACATTATAACTATAACCTATTTGTAAGCATTATTGAGTACATATATTCAATTACTAGATGAAAACCCGGCTTACCTCGGGTGAAATTAGACGAAATTCTCCATAATCCGAATTTTGTTTCTTTGGAGACTTTGGAATAGTTTGGATAATAGTATAATGTTGTCGACTCAAAATCAATATTTTTTTATGTTTTGTTATTCATATAAGGTTTCGATTGAGTCTACCGCACCCCTTGACGAAATTATCAATACAGATATTAAGAAAGTTAGTAACTACGTCCATAACATTTAAAAAGTATTTCTAACAACATGACGGAAGAACGTGGGTAGAGAAAACAGTGAATCGGAAGTTTAAAATATAATGTTATGCTAAAACCTATGAAATGTGCAGTCATCATAATCTATTTATGTTCCCACTGCTGAGGAACTTCTCTCTTGACGAGAGAAATGGCCAAGTGCGGGTTGGTGAATGACACATGTCCTTCAAACTTTTCAAAGTTCTCAGAATATGCTGGTTTCCTCACGATGTTTGCCTTCACTGTTATATGTAGCACGTCTTTGATGCACACATTCGTTTTCAAGAAGAAATATCAGAGGTGCGCGTCGTGTTTTGAACCTACGGTACCTAGGTAGGTACCTAACCTACTATAAAGTATCCATCATATATACATTTAAATTAAAATACATAGGTAATAAGTTTTCCATTAATAGAATATCGAAAAGAAAATAATACGAATAACTTTTAAAAATTTTAATATGTCTCTCTCGTCATGAGAGAAGTCCTTGTGTCCCAGTAGTGGGAACGTAAATAGCGGTGCTTATTATACGCTTTAAGCGAGCATAGTAATAAAGAAGGTAATAGAAAAATAAAAATAAATATTAGTAAAACAAATCAATGAAATATTTAGCTTATTTACTAAAAGCTTTCAAAGATTTGTTTCAAAGCTTTTAGTAAATAAGCTAAAAGCTTTTATTGATTTGTTTCAAAGACTACATTTTATTTTTACTTAAATCTCTATCATAGCCAAGATTGATAGACTAGAAATAGGTACATTAAAGCTATAAAAATATATTTCCTCGCCAAAAGCTATAAATAATGCAGATGTATGTTAAAAATATACGATTCTGCGCACGAATGTAAAAAAAAACGTTCAGAAGAAATTAATGAACCTGTCTCTAACGACAGTGAATGGACCAATTTAGACTGGTTTGCGATATAAAATCATTTTATAATATATCTCAAAAATATTAGGAATAGACATTAATAAATAGAATAATAAACGAGTTATTTTTATACGTCCCATGTTGCCAGTAGGTTGTTAAAGTCTAGACTTTTCGAACAATATAATATATCTGAATATATTATATTGCTACGAAATCTTATGTGACCATCCAGTTCACCTATGATATTTTTTTAGTTTGCTCTTTTTATATCTAGTATGTTTATCTTTTGTTTCAGGTTTAACTCAAATAAAACAAAATGGATCCCTTGTTAGTGGACGTCCTTTACTTTTACCCGCGCGACAATGCTCAGATTCATAACACAATAAGGTAAGATATCATAATTCTTATAATGAAACTAGCGCTCAGCCAACAGCTTTGCTTGTTTTTTACGTAATCAACATTATCCTTACTAATATTATAAATGCGAAAGTAACTCTGTCTGTCTGTCTGTTACGCTTTTACGGCTACACCTCTGAACCGATTTTGATGAAATTTGGTACAGACAATCTTTAGACCCTGAGAAAGAACATAGGCTACTTTTTATTTCTACGCGGGCGAAGCCGCTGGCGGAAGCTAGTAGTTTATATAGGTACCTAATATAGCCTTAGCCTTCCTTGATAAATATTCATACTTTCCAATAGCGACATATTTTTTTTCCAATCGGACCAGCGGTTCCTGAGATTATTAGCGTGTTCACAAACAAACAATCAATCAATCAAATATTATTTCAGTGTTGGATAGTACATTTATCGAGGAAGGCTTTAGGCATAATTTTTTTAACTATAGGTACGTAAATAACGTAAAAAAAATGAAAAACAGAGAGCTGTCGGTAAGGTGGCTAATTAAAAAGTAAACTTAGAATAGTAGGTATTATTATAGTATTTTTATTATAGATTCGAAGCAGTGAACCAAGACCCAGAGGTGGCCACGATCGTGCGACGAGGCCAGCCCTTCAACGGAGTCGTGGCCTTCAACCGGCCCTACGACGAGAGCAATGACATCATACAACTGCTCTTCACACTGGGTAAGATAAACCCGCGAGCGAAGCAAGCCGCTTATTTTTTGTTTTACATCTTAAGTTAAAGGTTTTATGGTATTTTTTGCTAATACATTTTATTAATGAGGGGTTAGCGGAGAGCCGATACTCTTATGTATAATAATGTAATCAATACTAATTTAGCAAAAACTCTAGTAAATAGATCAACTTTTCTACATTATCGATTAATAGTCCAGTCAATTTAGACATTCGAAGTTACATAAAGTCCCAACAGGCTGTATTTCTGTGAAATAATAATTGTTCAAAATATAATTATAATATTTTTTTTTCCTTAGCAGGGAATGATGGGGATTTTCTAGACATTGTTTCTATTTATATTTTGAATAATTTCACAGAAATTCAGCTTGTTGGGACTTTATGTAACTTCACCCTCATTTTTATGTCTAAATTGACCGGGCTATAAGTTTTTGTTTCATGTGTGTTGTAATGTACTTTGTGTGGTTAATAAATAAATACAGTATCTGGGTATAAAAGTAATTAAATAAATAAATAAATATTGCTGGACAATTCACACAGCGACATTTAGCCCCGTGGTAAGCTCGAAGCTTGTGTTACGGGTGCTAAATTTCTGATATACTTAATATAAACTTAATTTCTCAGATAGATGATAGATTATAAAAATAATTTCTCTTGGATAAGGCATGATAACTTCGTATATCTATTCAAACCAGGAAATAAATGTATATAATACAACAAATTCAAAGAGAACAGCGAGAGAAGTCCAGTCGCATCTTCTTTATAGGAAGTACTTAGCATTTTTTTAACAGGTGACAGCCCTCGTATGGACACCACGGGCTCCGTGTTCATCAAGCCGGACGCCATCCCAGACAACCACGCGTGGACAGCCAAACTCATCAGCGTCGAAGGGAATAATGTTTCGTTTGAGGTGAATATTCTCTATTAAGCTTAATTTTGATTTTGGTAATAAATAGACAACAAGACGTACCTAACTGCAACGATTTCAATGATAAAATTTATAAGCGTATAAATTATAAAATCGATATACTTACTTAAATATATTTTTTTTATTAAAATCTTGTAAGTTTTTATAAGCGAGTTTGATAACCAGACTTACTGAAGGTGAAAACACAGCGTTGTATAAATTTGATTTGAACCTAGGTGATATGATTGTACCTAGGTAGGTTTCAAACTATTTCCATCATACAGCAACAGTATCCTTCGAACTATGTTTAGATTTGACAAGGTTACCTGAAGAACAATATTGCTTATTTCGATTCCAACAATGTTTCACCGATAAAATTGTTGCTACGATAGGTATTTAGTAGGCTAAACAGTGCTAAATAAAGCGTCTAGACCAGTAGTTATTTCATATCAATATGTAGTGGTGTACTAGTTTTAGTTATGTAATGGTATTACGTCTTCTATACTTTATTTAAAACAAATAATATAAATAAATATTGCTGGACAATTCACACAGCAACATCTAGCCCCGTGATAAGCTCAATATGAAAGTATTTTATATTTTAAGTTACTAAACTGGGAACCAGGAATTTATGTTGAGATAAACGGGAAATCAACAACCGCTCGCTGGTAGGTACGTGTCTTTGCAGTGTTGGTCCTGAATAAGTCCCACGTTTTGGGACGAAACTGTTGACGAAATCCAACATAAAAAAGGGTTCGTGGATTTCCCGATTATCTCAATATGAATTCATCAAACCACAGCAGTTTTTATAGTAAAACTAGCGATCCGCCCTCGCTTCAATTCGTGTAGGTACTTAACTTATAAACCTTCCTCTTAAATCACTCTATCTATTTATAACCCGCATCAAAATCCATTGCATAGTTTTAAAGTTTTAAGCATACAAAGGAATATAGGGATAGAGAAAGCGACTTTGTTTATACTTTGTTCCTATCAACAAGGAAATCTAGGAACGTCAATATAACTTGATTACCAAGTGCAAGTGCCCATGTTACTTTAATTAAGGTTTTTAATAATTATAAAATAAATAAATAAAGGTTATACCTGGTTCCTAGCTGTCCACCCCAGTGACCTTACCAGTGGGTAACTGGTCGGCGCGCGTGGTGACCCGGGTCAAGGTCGGCAACTCCAGAGAGGTGTACGACTTCAATCAGGATTTGTACATCTTGTTCAACCCCTGGAATAAGGGTATGTCAATAAATAAATATATTGCTGGGCAATTCACACAGCAACATCTAGTCCGTGGTAAGCTCGAAGCTTGTATTACGGGTGCTAGATTTTTGATTTAAATACTTAATATAATAAATATAAATAGATAGATATTTAAATAATATTGATAGTTAATGTTCATGATATACCTAGGTATCTATCTATGCCGAATTATGACCTAGATTAGACTTCGAAAATACTTTATTTAATTTTTTTTTTTATTTATTTTTTTCGGAAAACATACAGTATCTATAACTATATATAACACTTCTTAAAACTACTAAAAACTAATTACATGTTTTCACATATAAATATCCGTAAATGGAAAACTTAAAAAAGTATTTGCTTGGAAGACAATGTTCATGTCTAAACTACACTGAATAAAACCCGGTAAGCAATTATATACCTATTCTGTGACCCGGTTAAGGAAAAACGACTCAGCCCACTAAATTAAAAAAAAAAACATGGAATAAAATTGAGCTACACCTGCTAAGTTAATCTCAAACTGAGTTTTTCTTTGTGTGTATCTTTAAAATTGACTAAAATACTATTTTCTATTTTTCAGATGACCAAACATACATGGAAGATACAAACCTCCTCCAAGAATACGTCCTAAACGATGTGGGCAAGATCTGGATGGGACCTTATAAGACCACGCGTGGGAAACCGTGGGCTTTCGGCCAGTTCGACGCAGCTGTGCTCCCGGCTGTCATGTTTATGCTGGATCGCGGGGAAATGCCTTATCATCAGTAAGTTTACATTACCTATATTAAAATAATTATTTTATCATTTTACGAAAACAATGAGATTTGTTTTAAATCAGGAATTACCTACTTAGGTAAACTATGGCGACTATTATGAGTCAAACGTTTCTGTTTCATCAAGAGAAACCGTTATCAAAGAAGCGTATCTCTCGTCAAATTATATTTAAGATGACAAAAGCCACATACATGGATTTAAAAATATTTTATATCATAATGGTGAATGAGGAAAAAGTCCGTATATATACCTACATACGTATAGTTATTTGCATGACTAGCAATCTGCGCATCAGTTGATTGATGGATAAATAACTATGGGTTCATAAGAAATTAATTAGGTGGAGTAGATACGAGTAGGTCCCATTTGTTCCGTGGAACATGACGTCACGGATACATGTGAATCTAATGAGATTGTTTCTTTGTATTGTGTATCTTTTAATTTAATCTTGTATTTGCGTGTACACAGCTACACAGTCAAGTAATGGTTTACCTATGAGCAATCAAATTAAACTACCAAGAAGTGATGTATTTAAGTGGTATTTCTAGTTATTTACGTTTAAAAGGTAAATAACAAAAATAACTCATTTTAGGTACATTCATAAACGTACCTAACGCAAAAAGCATAGAACTAGGTACTTAATATCTAGGTACTAATATTCTTACGATCAATTAAGGAAATCTATTGATTTATTGTTTGTTAAATCATCAATCGATTTTCATAATTTTGCAAGATTTGCGTTAAATAAATAAGTATAGCTGGACAAATTTTGTGAACTTGAATTGTAAAATCAGTAAAACCTAACCTCATTCCAGCCGAGGCGATCCCGTCAAAATGGCGCGTATGATTTCCAAAATGGTGAACTCCAATGACGATGATGGCGGAGTGCTGATTGGCAACTGGGACGGGGTGTATGAAGGTGGAACTGCACCCTCGGAGTGGACGGGATCCGTGGATATCCTGGCTGCTTACCTTGAGACTCAGCAGGAGGTGCCGTTTGGCCAGTGCTGGGTGTTTGGGGGCGTCGTTACTACTGGTAAGTCTTAAAAATGATAAGAGAGAGGTAGTGAGAAGCGCTCGCGTGAAAAAAAAAGAGCTCGGCGAACCGCTCACTCCTCCCGATGAAGACTTCGCTTGTGAAGTCGAAACGTTGAAAGTTTTAAATCAACATTTTGGCAATAATCGAAGATTTCCAATTGTTCCAAATATTTTTAATATATTTATTGCTACTTTTCCAGTTTGCAGAGCTCTGGGTATCCCAAGCCGTGTAGTCACGAACGTGGTGTCGGCTCACGACACGAACAACACTATGACCATAGACAAGTATTACACGGAGAATATGGAGGAAATCAGTGATGATAATGGACCTAATGACTCCATTTGGAACTACCACGTGTGGAACGATGTCTGGATGTCGAGACCTGACTTGCCCAAAGGTACGTGAATAAGCCAGAGATTTTATTATGGATATTCTATGCATTATTTTTTTTATGTGAATGATCTGAATGTATAATCGAGTGTGTGTTCGTAAAGATGGCTATTGAAACAGTGCAAAATATCTGGCAGCTGAAATTGAAACATACAGAAAGTAAGAAGAAATAAAATCGTAGTTCATCTTCACGAAGATTCTTTAGAGATTTTTACTGATTGGTTAACTTTCGGAGACAGATTGACTTACCAATATCTTCCCCAGGCTTCGGCGGCTGGCAAGCCATAGACGCGACTCCTCAAGAGCAATCCGCCGGCATGTACCAATGCGGGCCCGCGTCAGTGGAGGCCATCAAGCAGGGCGTCATCGGTCTGGGCTTCGATGTGGAGTTTATGCTGTCTTCTGTCAACGCTGACATGATGCGCTGGAGGCACGACAACACGGCCGAGTCCGGTTACACGATGGTCGGCACTAATAATTACCAGTAAGTCTTTACTTTTTAAACTATCATGGTTTTTAAATTTTAGAACACGAAACGGGTAACATAGCATCATTCAAATGTTTTTGAGTTTCCCGATATATCGACACTGTTGCAAGCGCCATGTTCACGGATAGACTGATGACACCGGCGAGTAGGCAGACCGTTATTGACAAACGAATCGATCTACCCTCTTTCTGAGTCCCTTATTGCGAAAAGTGTTGCTACCACCTGTTTTAACTGGATGAATGAAACAGGTGGTAACAACACTATTCGCAATAAAAGTAATCGCACCTTCCAACTACAACACTTGTGTCATGTCATAGATACTATGCAGGTTCAGTGATTTGCCAAAAAAAGCGACACAGCAAAGGTCTGATCAAAAAGCACCTTTAGGCGATAACGATAGTCTACTTCTGACCACATATATTAATCAGTTCTATATTTACAGCATCGGGCGCCAGATCCTCACGAAGAAGCCGTATATCTTTGACCCCATCGGAGACAAAGATCGCGAGGACATCACCGCTCAGTACAAGCACCGAGAGGGCTCAGCCTCTGAGAGACTTGCTCTCATGAACGGCGTGCGACACTCTGAGAGAGCTAAGAGGTAAATTCATTATTTATTTATTTATTAATAGGAACACCAACATTATAAGACTAAGGTACAGTCAGCAAAAAATGTGGTCACCCTACGGTTGAGATTCGTTTGTACGTCAGTAAAATTATGTAAGAAAAGTCAACCATATCGATCATTACCTACATCGCACAGAAACTTTTGTCAAAACTGGTAGACCACTTTCTTGACCGACTGTACACTAGATGAAAGTTTGGACATTGGAACACACAATCCTCTTGGTTTTTCTGATTTTCATCCAACTCTCTGTGATTTTAAGTAAAGTGTTTTTTTATAGTTTACTTATCCTATAAGTATTAAGGATTAGGATTATCTATCGCGATCATAAACCAAGCTTAGATAGAATACCTGAATAAGAAGAATATTCAAATTTAAACTAAAGATACGGAGATGTACATTACACATGATGTTACATCAAACTAAAACGGTTACTACAACCCCACAGGTTCTATTTAGTGGCAAAGGACTTGAAGGACGATGTGACCTTCACCCTCCAGGACATCGACACTGTCCAGATAGGGCAGGAGTTCAGGGTCAACGTTGATGTTAGGAACACATCTGATGAGGTAAATAAATAATTAATCATATTAATAAGCTGTTTGATGAACGGTTATAATTATGTGGAATAATTAACGGCAGTTGTTATCATGAACGCTTAACATTATTCAAAGTCAATGTGTCTCAAAGTACAACGGTTCGTTAAAATTCCATTATTTCCATATATTCTTATTCGTTTTTTGTTTATAAGTATCATCTAAAATATAATATATTTAATAATTTTCTAAAAATGTAGGTACTGTTCAAGTGATGGTAATAAGGTTTATGGAAATACATATTAAACCTTTAAATCTAATAGTACCTACCTACTTACCTAGTGTGAACCAAGGTCGGATTGTTCAGATAAATCTCCAAAACGGCGAGACCTATTTTAAAAGATTTTCTCCATGACGAATACCAAAAAACTATACTTTGTATGACAAATAGCAAAAAAATATATTTTGTAAATATTTAAAAACACGGGTCAAGCCGCGTGCGTAAAGCTAGCTAATAATTTAAAGTTTTAAATTATTAATTGGATGGGTTCTTTCAGGGTCGCAATATCAAAGCATCTCTGTCAGCTCTCAGCATCTACTACAACGGTGTGAAGCCCCAACAGCCTGTCATCAAAAGGTCAGAGGGAAAGATCTTCGTTGGGCCAGGAAAACGTAAGAAATCTATTATTTTTAACGTCATGAAACTCATCATCGTCTTAACAACCCATGGTACATAGCAGGGATACAGATAAAGTATACTCCCAAAATATGCATCATTATCACCCCTATTTATATTCCCACTGCTGGGACACAAGGACTTCTCTCTTCTCTCTCCTCTGTAGTGGAGACAGAAGAAAGAAGATCCTCTCGACGAAAGAGATTAGGCCTTAATTGACCATGCTGGGTTGGTTAAAATATGCATAACTCCAATGAACTTTTCAGTGGAGACAATCAGCATCAAGGTAGACCCCAGCGACTACCTGCCGAAGCTGGTGGAGTACGGGAACATCAAGATCACCGCCATGGCCATCGTGGACGAGACCAAGCAGTCCTGGGCCGATGATGATGACTTCCAGATCCTCAAGCCGGATGTTGAGATCAAGGTATAGATGATCCAATCTTAAAATGAACTCCCCTCCACAAAACCGTGATAATTTCAACGTGTGAGAGGAAATACGTATTGCATCACTATACTTGTGTGCGTGCTACAACTTTACTGTAAACATGGACTCATCCGCGCACTGCGTTGTCAATAAGTTGTGCGACCAATCCCGTGTAGGCATTTGTATGGCGGGGAGCGCGCTCTTTGTTTGAGTGACACGTCCGTTCAGTCGTGCGTTCGGCTCATTAATGCACTAGTTGGTCGACAGATCCAGTCTTTCTTTCATAGTGACACCGTGGAGGCTAGACATTTGGCAAGTTACACGTTCGTCGACATCGTTAGTAAAAAAGTACAAAATGTATGGATTTGACATAAACCTATTATCATTATGGTCTAAGCCATTACGCACGTCAGAAGTTAGCGATGCCACATGTCTAGGGGCCAGTTTTTTTATACGTCATTGAACATCTAACCTAAGAGCCCGTGATGGCCAGACCTTCCTTTAATTCACAAGCGTGAAAATTATGTCATGTGTATGTCTAACATAGGTAAGAATAACCCCCAAACATGAAACCTGGATCGCGGTTCCTTTGGGAGATAACAGGTAAAAGGTGGTTATCTCCCAAAGGAACCACGATCCAGGTTTCATGTTTGGGGGTTATTCTTACCTATGTTAGACATACACATAAAATAATTTTCACGCTTCAGAATTAAAGGAAGGTCTGGCCATCACAGGCTATTAGTCTTTACTAAGAGCCCGGTCTGGCCAGACCTTCCTTTAATTCACAAGCGTGAAAATTATGTCATGTGTATGTCTAACATAGGTAAGAATAACCCCCAAACATGAAACCTGGATCGCGGTTCCTTTGGGAGATAACAGGTAAAAGGTGGTTATCTCCCAAAGGAACCGCGATCCAGGTTTCATGTTTGGGGGTTATTCTTACCTATGTTAGACATACACATGACATAATTTTCACGCTTGTGAATTAAAGGAAGGTCTGGCCATCACGGGCTCTTAGTCCAATCCAATGACAAAGATCAATTTATGTGTGTTGTATCTATACACCTTTTTGCATGTACGTGTAACCGCGGTGGAGGGGCGTTCAGTTTAAAAATGGTTTTACTATACTTATATTGATAGTTCAGAAAATCATTTTTTTTTAAATTTTAAGGAAACTTACAGCTAGACATAGTATGATGACATTGCCATTTATGGAAGGCAAATTAAAAAGTTTCCAAGTTCAAGTTAAGAGTATTGCCATAATAAAATTAGGTGTTTATACTTAATTAATTAAAAGCGTTTTTATATGATGATCAGATCTTAATTGACGACTTGTTACAAAATCTGAACAGTTTTTTTAACATCCCATAACAAGCTCTTGTGCGAATAGTTCGTTCCTACTAGTACCATCAAATTGTACTACCAGGGGAACTAGTGAGAAATCTCGTTCTCTATAGTACCACTATATGAGGACTCAAGCTACTAATATGATCACCACCGCTGAACCGGATTAAAACCTCCCGAACCCGAACCTTTAGAGAATCTCCCTTTTTTACTCATCACACAAAAACGTATAGGTACTTATTTCTTTGTGTGCCCACAGTTCAACACCGACCTAATCATCAACGAAGCGACTACCGTATGCCTGTCCCTGTCTAACCCGCTATCCGTCCCGCTCACCGACTGCGAGTACCGCTTCACCTCATCAGGGATAACGGGCAGGACGCTCCGGTTCCCAGCTGATACCATCGCGCCTGGAGCTACCGTGACTACTGAACTACCAATACAGCCTAATGTAAGTTATAAACATTCATTTAATTTAAGTTAACTGCGAAAAGTTCTCGAGACCACGGATCGGAAAACGCAGAGATGGACGTTGTTATAAAATGACTAATAAAAGTTGTTAACGAAACTCATTTAATTAAAGTTAACTAGACGTTATTGACAGTGAATGGCTTTCTTAGTTTCGACAACAAAAACTTTTACTTTGTATCATAGTGATACATAGATCATACAAATAAATATTGCTAGATATAGCACAAACTCAGAGCATGCATGCCAAACTATTTGAATAATGCAATTTTCCTAGAGGTATACAAATAAATCTTTTAAAAAGTATAAAATCATATCTTACTCTTTTCTTACAGAAAAGCGGAATAATTAACTTCATTGCAACCTTCAAATCAAGAGAACTGAAGGACGTCCACGGCGCCGCCACTGCTGAAGTATACGAAGGTTAAAAATCCTTAATTTTGAAAGAAAATGTTACCATATTTAACCTTATAAGCATTTATGTATAATTAAGAATTGCTATATTATAGAACCTATATGATAAATAAATATTGCTGGACAATTTACACAACGACATCTAGCCCCGTGGTAAGCTTGTAATTGATGTATCACATATAAATAAATTTGATTTTTTTTTTGATTGATTTTTTTTGATATAATGGTATAAATAAATATTATAATGTTTACCAATATATTATCTAAATTAACATTTATAATTATGTATGTTTTATAAATACCAATTTATAATAAGTTTTATATTTTTTAAATAAAACAGTTTACTTCTTTAAAAACAAAGTTTTATTGATCAATTCCATACAACGTACACCATTTTCACTTACACCAAAATGCAAAGGTCTGTGACTGAAAGCCGGGAAAAACACACTAACGACAAGGCAAATTAAACTACAACACCTTCAATATAATCCTTGAATTCCGAGTGTACGATTCTTACGCAAAATAACATACCGCTACCACCAATATACCTATCTATATACATTTGATTGACTTTAAACTAAATTATTGAAAAACTCAACAAACTCAGTACATATCGACACTACCTACGTAAGATTGTGTATCTGCAAAACACAAATTTGACAGGAGAGCGTTTTAAAGATTTGAAAATGTTAGGAACATTATAATGAAGTTATATTATAAAGTTGGACAGTTATACGACCACGAAAAACGTACTTAGAATAGATTTTTTTTGTAAGTTATAATGATAGACTGGCATGTGTAGATGCCAAAAATGCATGAAACGTACTATAAGTGTGTATCCGGCAGTTACACGAATATACGCAGGGAGTATCGATATATTATAACATATCACAAAAAATGGTTTAAGGCTACGTGCACACTTTAGTTATAATGACTTGACTAGTCGAGTTAATAATCGCAATTATTATTATTCTAATAATTGCTATTTAGTGATGGGCACGCAGCTTGTATAGTATGACATAATCAGGTTTTAAATCATGGAAATACATTAGGAAAGTTTTGTACACATATTTGTCTAATACATATCAAAACAATAGACATTCCTAGTATTAATTAGTTTGACATAATACATAATTTATTCAGGACAACCTTCTTAAATGTAATAAATATTATATGTGGCAGAAGCAAATTATTTTATATCTATTGATTAATAATATCAAAAAATTATAGAAAATCAGGTAATGTGTATTTAAGGAACTCCAAAAAGGACGGTCAACAAAACTATTGAATATTTAATAAACAGTTATGTTTCTAAAACTGCATAAAGTAGAAAAGTATCTAACAAGGTTGTTTTCTTATCTTATTTATATATTAATATAATAAATTAAATTACTTAATTTTGCAAACAATGTGTACCAATTCAGTTTAATGATAGTGTAATGATGCTTTTGTCTATTAACAGTTATCTTTCAATTTAATTTAAGAATATTGTTAAATCTGTTGTAAGTATGTAACATAATTAAAAAAAGAAACATTTATATTGGTCTTAATCGAAAATAATACTTATTAAGAACGCGATAATCAATAATTTAATAAATAAAATTATATCATTCAACCATAATATTGCTTTATATTATTACATCTAGTTCTAATAATTATCAGGCTTGTTACACATAAGATCACTTGCTAAAACAGTATGGATGTTATATCATAACTAACGGAGTATGGTAACAGACTGACAGATAGAGAGGTAGAAAAAAAGTTAGTAAACCTTAATCCTGCCAAATGAAAAATAATATATATTTAAAATGATATTGTGTGTAACCTGCCTAAGAATAGATCAATATTCAGTACAAAATCGACCTTCTTGAAATGTCTTTTAATTTATCAACATTGTTATATTTTAAATAAATTAGGATGATATCATCATGGTAATTAATTAATTAATTAACCATTTATTGTACTTGCGATATACAAGATATTCATTTTATTTAAATATTTGGTTTATAAAACCGCTGAAGATCTTCAAGTTGTTTTGTCTAAATCTAAATTGTTCAACGCTTACAACCTAAACATTGTATTGTTTAAGTAAATAAAAAAACGATAAATGCATTTTCATTGTTGGTTGTTTTAAAGGTACCTCATATCATTCAGTATTAACTGAGAAAAATACAATACTGCTTTATTGAGGAAAGAACAAAAATATTTTATAGATGGCTAATAATCTTGCTAGCCCGATCAGATTATTTAATGTTATACTTAATGATATTTGAGTTATTAGAGCTATTTAAAATCCAACCTTCGACTTCATAGTGATTAGTCTTCAACAAAACCATATAATTATGTTGATATTGGAAAATTGCGTTTAAACTAGATGAAATAAAATGGAAACATATTTATGAATCTTGATGAAAGACTAGAAATATTGTAGCCATTATACCCTTTTATAATGGCTGCATCATTACTGAGAAACATCTAAAATTCGTTAATAATTTACATAAACAATACAATAATGACTCACTTACTGAACCTTGACTTTCCCGGTGACCATTTTGGCGTACTCTTCGTAGAAAGTCGGGAACACTTGTATGGCGAAGTAGACGAGAGTGAGGTAGGCTATGATGGCCAGTGTAAGGATCAGGTCGAACACTGCTGGTTTTACACTGAAATAAACATATATAAATAAATATCTATACTTTATATAAAAGAAAGTCAAAGTTACACAATTTATAACATAGCTTAATCTATTAAGCTGAAAATTGGTAGGTAGATAGCTTAAATCTAGTAGAAGGACGTAGGATACTTTTTACAGCAGGACAATATTATAACGGGGCCGAAATCGCGGGGGGAGGTATTTTTAGGCGTTCTAGGGGAGCCGTCACTTCACAAACGTTACCTGTATACATAGAGCGTGGCGTTCTATGGCAGCCGTCACTTCACACACGTTACCTGTATACATAGAGCGTGGCGGCCGTCGGTCCGTACAACGTGAACTCTGGCTCGCGCTTGTCGACGCCGTGCGCGCTCACCGCCGCCTCCGTGTAGCGGGACAGCGCGCGTTCTAGGGCAGCCGTCACTTCACACACGTTACCTGTATACATAGAGCGTGGCGGCCGTCGGTCCGTACAACGTGAACTCTGGCTCGCGCTTGTCGACGCCGTGCGCGCTCACCGCCGCCTCCGTGTAGCGGGACAGCGCGCGTTCTAGGGCAGCCGTCACTTCACACACGTTACCTGTATACATAGAGCGTGGCGGCCGTCGGTCCGTACAACGTGAACTCTGGCTCGCGCTTGTCGACGCCGTGCGCGCTCACCGCCGCCTCCGTGTAGCGGGACAGCGCGCGTTCTAGGGCAGCCGTCACTTCACACACGTTACCTGTATACATAGAGCGTGGCGGCCGTCGGTCCGTACAACGTGAACTCTGGCTCGCGCTTGTCGACGCCGTGCGCGCTCACCGCCGCCTCCGTGTAGCGGGACAGCGCGCGTTCTAGGGCAGCCGTCACTTCACACACGTTACCTGTATACATAGAGCGTGGCGGCCGTCGGTCCGTACAACGTGAACTCTGGCTCGCGCTTGTCGACGCCGTGCGCGCTCACCGCCGCCTCCGTGTAGCGGGACAGCGCGCGTTCTAGGGCAGCCGTCACTTCACACACGTTACCTGTATACATAGAGCGTGGCGGCCGTCGGTCCGTACAACGTGAACTCTGGCTCGCGCTTGTCGACGCCGTGCGCGCTCACCGCCGCCTCCGTGTAGCGGGACAGCGCGCGTTCTAGGGCAGCCGTCACTTCACACACGTTACCTGTATACATAGAGCGTGGCGGCCGTCGGTCCGTACAACGTGAACTCTGGCTCGCGCTTGTCGACGCCGTGCGCGCTCACCGCCGCCTCCGTGTAGCGGGACAGCGCGCGTTCTAGGGCAGCCGTCACTTCACACACGTTACCTGTATACATAGAGCGTGGCGGCCGTCGGTCCGTACAACGTGAACTCTGGCTCGCGCTTGTCGACGCCGTGCGCGCTCACCGCCGCCTCCGTGTAGCGGGACAGCGCGCGTTCTAGGGCAGCCGTCACTTCACACACGTTACCTGTATACATAGAGCGTGGCGGCCGTCGGTCCGTACAACGTGAACTCTGGCTCGCGCTTGTCGACGCCGTGCGCGCTCACCGCCGCCTCCGTGTAGCGGGACAGCGCGCGTTCTAGGGCAGCCGTCACTTCACACACGTTACCTGTATACATAGAGCGTGGCGGCCGTCGGTCCGTACAACGTGAACTCTGGCTCGCGCTTGTCGACGCCGTGCGCGCTCACCGCCGCCTCCGTGTAGCGGGACAGCGCGCGTTCTAGGGCAGCCGTCACTTCACACACGTTACCTGTATACATAGAGCGTGGCGGCCGTCGGTCCGTACAACGTGAACTCTGGCTCGCGCTTGTCGACGCCGTGCGCGCTCACCGCCGCCTCCGTGTAGCGGGACAGCGCGCGTTCTAGGGCAGCCGTCACTCCTACAAATTATATTAATAAAAACATAAATAATAATATAAACATAAATAATAATCTAATATATATGTTACGGCTAATACCCGAAGTGCGGCTACACCTAGTTCTAACCGGCTAAAACTAGGTGTAGCCACTGACTGTTGGTTAAACCTAGTATTAGCCGATTGTTTTCGGGTAAAACTAGGTGTAGCCTTCATCATGCCGGCTACAACTAGGTCCAGCCATTACCTGTTGGATAAAACTAGGTCTATCCGATATCACTCCGGCTAGAACTAGGTCCAGCCATTCCCTGTTGGATAAAACTAGGTCTATCCGATATCACTCCGGCTAGAACTAGGTCCAGACAATCCCTGTTGGATAAAACTTGTTGTTCTGATAAATAGTTTATGTTACTTTATAAAAGTGTGATTTATAATTAAAATAACATTCTTTAAATTATAATATGTAACTACTTATTGTCTGTTGTTAAAAAATGTTCTTGACTGTTCCTATTATATTAAAAATTGCATGCTATCGGCAGAGCTTTTTTAGATATTAAAAAACATCCAATAAAAAGAAACGAAGAGAGTTTTTTTATTCTTATAAATCACATTGTAATAATCATCCAGGTTCAAAATGTTGAATTCCTAAAATGTTGGAATCCCGAAATGTTGACTTTCCCAAAATGTTGGATATATTTAGTTTCGCAAAATGTTGAATTCTTATAATGTTGGATTCCTAAAAAGTTGGATTCTCAAAATGTAGAATTTCAAAATACTGGAAAAGTCTACGTTTTGCCTTCACCGTTAGAGCACGTGTTTTTTAAAGCACACATAATTTTCCAAGAAGAAAATCAGAGGTGCGCGGCGGGGTTTGAACCCACGACCTTCGGAATGAAAGTCGAGTGTGCTGCCACTTAGCCAACACGGCTCATACTAAACATACTAGCCATACAAAATTTCATCCAAATCGTATTTTCCCGCGGTAAAAGGTAATATTAATTTCACAACACCAAAAAGTTTCATATTCACTTTCTTCATTTTCACAAAACAAAAAAAGTGGCCACGAGTTTATGACGTATTATAAAAAAACTACTTGATAGATTTCGTTCAACCTAATTTTCGTTGGTAGTTTTTATGGTATTGTACAAAATATATATTTTTTAGATTTATCATCTTCTTATTTTCGAAGTTAGGGGGGGGGGGGATACTCTGTTTTCCACTTTAGAAGATTCTCTCGTGCAAACTATTAAGTTTAGAAATAAATGATGTTAGAATCCTTTAAATGATTTTTGAAGACCTATTCATAGATACCCCCCACACGTATGGGTTCAATGAAATTTTCGGTTCTCAGTATTATATTCAAATGTAATTGATTTTTTGTCAATTTTTTTATGAAATCTTAGTGCGGTTTACGGAATACATCTACCTATCAAATTTCAGCTTTATAGCTCTTATACTTTCGGAGAAAAACGGCTGTGACATACGGACGGACGGACGGACATGACGAATCTATAAGGGTTCCGTTTTTGCCATTTGGCTACGGAACCCTAATAAAAATTAATCGCCGTTCGTTCTGGCTAAAACTCGAGAACGCACGAACAAATTTCCACAAATCCCACAATTTTGCATTTGTTGGAAAGGTCTCGGGCTAGGTGAGGTTTATAGCAAAGAAAATTGCGGAAAAGTGTTAAACGCGGGCGAAGCGGCGGAAAGCTAGTTAAACAAAAATAACTCAACATTATGCAAATTCAACATTTTGCAAATTCAACTTTATGCGAATTGGACATAAAAAGAACTCAACATTATGCAAATCCAACATTTTAGGATTCAACATATCGCAAATCCAACTTACTGCAAATTCAACATTTTAGGAATTCAACCTAATGGCACTGGAGGGTAATAATTAACACAAATTATTAGGAGTGCAATTTTTAATATAATAGGAACAACCAGGAATATTTTTTTAACAACAGACAATAAGTAGTTGCATATTATAATTCAAAGAATGTTATTTTATTTATAAATCACACTTTTATAAAGTAACATAAACTATTTATAAGAATAATAACAAGTTTTATCCAACAGGGATTGTCTGGACCTAGTTCTAGCCGGAGTGATATCGGATAGACCTAGTTTTATCCAACAGGGAATGGCTGGACCTAGTTCTAGCCGGAGTGATATCGGGTAGACCTAGTTTTATCCAACAGGGAATGGCTGGACCTAGTTGTAGCCGGCATGATGAAGGCTACACCTAGTTTTACCCGAAAACAATCGGCTAATACTAGGTTTAACCAACAGTCAGTGGCTACACCTAGTTTTAGCCGGTTAGAACTAGGTGTAGCCGCACTTCGGGTATTAGCCGTAACATATATATATAATGTATAAATTTATATAAAAACAATTGAGTTTTTGACGTTGACACCTCGCTCTGAGGCGTTCCATGTAAGGCTTGAAGTGCAAGTGAGAGAGCGGAACGAGCGACAAAGCACAATCGGCTTTTGCGTTCGGCAGCGTTCGACATCCGTCTCTCTCCTACTTGAGTGAGCAATGCGTCTGAGTGGACAGCTGCTATACTTTTGAAAAATGCTACCATTCCATCAGTATTTTCTTAAGACGTTGTCAAGTTCAACTATCTTCAGCAAACCGACTTTACAGACAACCAATTTTTAGTTTCGCTAAAACTCTGAACGACGGGTCGTTTAGCTGATTTTGGAGGTAACCCGATCTTAAATAACTGACCTGCATTTGGTGCTGATGTCGTAACGATGTGAGGAGATCTCGGTTGTGAAGACAGGTAGTTGTACCAATGCAATACTGAATTCTCATCTACACTCTGTAAAGAAACAGAAATTATATTTTTGTTTGTACCTCAAATCCTTACGCGAAACTTGATTATTAGATGAAGTAAAATATTCTAACGGAATTTAATATAAATTACTAGCGACACGCCAGCGGCTTTGGGGCCTTTTCCCGTGTTTTCTGATTGGTACATACATTTTTGTGGTGGAATAGTATTTGGAATACTAGTAGCACAATCAGCACGATCAGTTGCTATCAAAGTTAAAGGATTATAAAATCTCAATGTAAACCAATATCCGTCTCCCTCTCTCTCTAACATAACAGACAAAGACAAGCACACTTACCAAAGCCTCATCATACAGCGCCGCGTCCTCACTGCTGCCTTCCTCAGTGATATTGTATATGTGGGAGGCCAAGGCCCGCGCGATGGACGCTATATTCTCAACTAGATGCTTCGCTTTGTCCGCGTTCGGGACGTCTAATATTGAGCTACGGGCTGGGTCTTTGTGACTCTGAAATTAAAATAAATTAAATTAAAACAAATTAAATTTATATTAAATTAAAATAGATTAAAGTAAATTAAATTAAAATAAATTAAATTTATATTAATTAAATTAAAATAAATTAAATTTATATTAATTAAATTAAAATAGATTAAATTTATATTAATTAAATTAAAATAGATTAAAATAAGTTAAATTAAAATAAATTAAATTAAAATAAGTTAAATTAAGTTAAATTAAAATTAATTAAATTGAAGTTAATCAAATTAAAATTAATTAAATTATGAATATTTATTTTATATTATAGTAACCTTCAATGGGTTCTATTGGCGACAGTTAACGCAGTGATTAAAAAAGGAATTCATATTCCGCTAAGTTGATCTGCGGTCTAACGCAGAAGCTGCTTTAGAAGCATCTAGAAGGTGTGTTACCTGCAGCGAGCTGAGCGTGAAGGCCGGCATCCTCCTGATGCTGAACCGCTCGTGTTGCCAGGCGAGCGCCTCGTCCGCCAGGTTGATCTTCTTGTGCGTGACGGGCGCCGCCAGCCGCGCGCCCAGCGAGTGCGCCGCGCCGCCCGCGCGCGGGGGCTTCGACACGTGCATGCTCAGGCCCGGCCCGGAGATCGAATCTAGGCACATCACGAATGATACGTCCTGGAAACGGGTTGAAAACGGTTTTACATTGGAAGATAGATATATTTATTAAAAGTTTTGGTTATGTGCTTGCTGATAAGAAATACAAAACTATAAAGCTCAAGTCCTTTGTGATTTATCATCGACCGATATTGTGTTTGACCTTTGCATATCCACAATCTCGCCATAAAGGCTATAATACACCGGGGCAACACTGTGCGGCATTGCGGCATGCCACAAGGCTGCATGCTACAAAGTAAAAAATGATCACATGGCAACACCTTGCGGTCACGTATACCGCAAATGATTTTTAATTGTAGCATGATATTGTAGGTGCCGCAGCACCTTGTAGCATGCAGCATGTGTAGCATGTGACACTGTCGCACGTTGTTGACTCGGCGTAAACGAGCCTTAAAACACGTGAAAACGTTACAAACCTGCAGTAACAACACATCGCTAGAATCCAGCTGTTCTTCCAGCCACTTCTTAGCCGCGAAGTAGTTGAGCGAGTGTCCGGTGGAGGTGAGCGCGAACACGAGCGAGGCGGGCCCGCGCGCGGCCGCACTGGCGTACAGGCGGGAGAATATACGCGCCAGCTCCAGCACGGCCGTGGCGCCGGACGCGTTGGAGTCCGCGGCACTGGCTAACTCCTGTGGATTCAATCATTAATCATTATAAAAACTGTTGTGATTTAGTAAATTTATATTGAGATAAGCAGTCCAAGAACCTTTTTACGTTGAATTGGTCAACAGTTTCGTCCCAAAACGTGGGACTTCTTCAGGACCAAACACTGTAAGGACAGGGATCACGACCGCTCGCCGGTCCGCACTGCTCGTGCGGCGAGCGGTCGTGACGTGATCCATGTCCTTTTAGTGTTTATCTCAATATGGATTCAATAAATATTCATATTATATTAAAAATATACTATTCTAATATTATAAAGCTGAGTAGGCCGGGATCCGTAGTACATGAAAATCAAGTGATTACTAACAAGCTAATTTTTGGTGAGTAGCTTCGTTTCGATGAGACGACTAAAAATATCCTATACCCAAATCTCGATTGTGGTAGCTAACAGAGATATCAAGGATTAAAAAAATCAAGGATGTAAAACCGGGATAACGGACCACGAAATTTGTCGGACAATATGTCCGTTCGATTTTATATATATTAATTAAGTATACAACAAAAAATCAGCTGGTTAGTAATCATAGTAATCATTTAAATTGACCTCGTTTTCGATACATTTTCGAAATGGCGGACTCTTTGATCAAACCATAGGTTTTGTAGGACAAACATGTTTTTATATAATTTAGATGATTATCTTGAGATATAGCATATTGTCCTACAAATTTCGTGGTCCGTTATCCCAGTTTTACATCCTTGATTTTTTTAATCCTTGATATCTCTGTTAGCTACCACAATCGAGATTTGGGTATAGGATATTTTTAGTCGTCTCATCGAAACGAAGCTACTCACCAAAAATTAGCTTGTTAGTAATCACTTGATTTTCATGTACTACGGATCCCTGACTAGAGTTGTTTGATTGATTATATGTTTGAGCAAGCTAACCTCAGAAACCGCTGGTAGGTACAGTAAATTTTTTTCGTGTGCAATAGTATATTTACTAAGGAAGACTATAATAATGGCAATAAAAGATTTCTTTCTTTCTTTCTACTTACAGGAACAATACCAGAGGAGTCATAATGAGCAGCGATAACAATAGTAGGCCCGTTGCCCGCTCGGCCGGCCAGTTTTCCATGCAGGGTCACTGGCTTTGACTCCAGTTTAGCAGGAGAGGGGGCTGATACCACTGAAATCATTACATTATTTTTAGTTTGAGTTTCATATAAATATCCATATGTACTGATTTAAATGGAAATAAAAATTATAGGCTGTGTGCTGGAAAAAGGCATATGCTACATCTTTTCTCGCGGGGAAATCATCTCTAACGTGAGAAAGGCCGCGGGGCGGGACGCGTGTCGTAAATGATTTATCAAAAAACATCTAGGACATAAGATGTGTAAGATATGCTATCTCAAAATGAGGTCATTTCTCTCACACAAAGAAATATAAATTTGAAACTTGCATTATTTTATCATTATCATCAGCCTGTATCCATGAGAGACATTAATAGGCATCAAAATTGCGTCAATTCCACCGGCATATTAATTTATTTAAAGTGCTCATTTGTAAGCAAATTGAAAATTCTTTAAATAAGAATAAACTTATAAATAAATAAGAATAAAATAATATATCTTAAACACAATTAAAAATTTATGTAATTTATTTCCATAAAATCCTAAAGATTATTTTGACAATGCACATTTAATAGATTCCACTACTAAGCATGGTGTCTCCTCTTGTCTAATACAAATCAATTTAATACAGATTAATTAATCATAAGTCATAATCATAGATATTTATTTGCATGAAACATACTCACCAATCTGATAACCATTAGAGGAAACAGTGTTGAACATAGCTTCGAGAGCTGTGCCAGACTTGTCATCAGTGATGAAGCTATGTTGGAGATCATTAATGATATCCTCGAAGTCAGGGTTCCATGGGGCAAAGTACACTGGGGCGGGAATGTCTTGTTGGCCCATTGCCATTTCTAGAAGCTGAATGTGCTGAAAAATAATTAATTAATCATTAGATGGACCAATTCATACAGCAACATCTAGCCCCGTGGCAAACTCAAACTTGTGTTATGTGTAGGTACTAGATATATTGTACTTAATACAAAATAAATTAAAGATAGATATAAAAATAGTTGTGTTAGTTACACTACTTATGTCAAGAACAGCTGATTTTTTTTCCCTGAAAATTGGTGGAGAGGTAGTTATTACCAGTAGTATTAGGTATTACCAGAAGGACATAGGATAGTTATTTTTACAGTGGAAAAATATTATAATGTGTGTGAAGCTTCAGGGCAGAACGCTAGTTATAGAGATAGATTTTTACAAAGCATAGTAAAAGCTTAGTAATTTAGAACAAATATCTGCAGATCTACAAATAATTGTCTTTAGGAAGAAAGGCAGGAATTTAACAAAAACACAATGTTCTTGATAATCTAATACTCTTTAAGCTTTTTTAAGATGTTATATATAACATATTCTTACATACCTCTCTCTCTTCAGTTGACAATACAGTGTCATTCTTTGGCATCACAAGTAACAGAGCCCCAGCTTTATTCCGTATCTCCATGAACTGATCAATGGTGATGTCTTGAACACGGGCAACAACGCAGTGCCGGGAGGTTGACCAAGAAGTGAGGGAGCGGCCTTCTAAGTTAAAACTAGTTGAACGGCATCCTAAAAACAGGTACAAGTTTGATGAATGTTCTAGATAAATCAAGGTTAAACTTAGGCTATTGGTTCCTGGAATATTTAAAATATGTGATTATTTATCATCAAATCACCAATATATTTTCTTCTTAACATTGTATGTAAGTTTTAGATATTGCATTTAATCAGTTAAAATGGAATAAGAATCTATGAATCAATTAATATATTAAGAACCAAAGAAAGTATAATATAACTAACTATTATAAGGAAGAATAGTAGCAATTTGATGGTGAAGTTTGTATTTAAAATGTTTTTCTATGGTTTAACAAATTATAAATATTATTTACTCAAAAAGTAGCACATAATCAAGTTTAAACCTTAAGGACTCAGTGACACCAATATGAAAGTAGATTTATTTGCATTTTCTATCAGATAATACTACAAGATTATAGAAGTAAACAGTAGGAAACCTAGTAGATAAAACATAACCTACAAATACTTCACTAATCGATTTTACGAAATTTTAAATGGAGAATTGTGTTGAGTATGTATCTTACCGTGGGGAACAGTGTGGAGATCATATTGCTGCATTCGGTAAACTGAGAATTCGTGAGAAGCCGCAACAGGCTTCACAGGAGACATGATGATAAATATAGGCAGAGCAACAAGAAGATAGAATGGCAAGTAGCCTCTAAAAATCTCCGCAAACCCGTCTGCTTCGTCGAGCCACATCTTGCCAATTTCCTAGGGAATTAACTGAATATTAACACAGTAAACCAATTTTTAGTTGGACATAATCTAATTAGAAACCCTACGTGATAAAGTCGGTCAATGACATTCGATTATTTTTGCGTGACACTAGTGATGTGATGACAGCAAATCAGATGTTGGTGTTTTTTTTTGCATCTTCAATTTTAATTACCACAGTTCTGCAGTGTAACACATTATAAATATAAGAATTATCAACGTTTAATTGTGTATAATACGCGTATAATTATTGGAGCACCATAACAATTTGTAAATTTAATGTCATTCGAGTATATACATAGGTATGGTCCTAAGAGCGTCACTAGACGAACGTACGTTCCATTCCACAATTCCACATAGCATTATTGAATAAATGATTTTGCTATCAATACTAGATGGTGCTATTATAAATTTAAAAGCTTTTGTTAATTTCATTCGAGGTGGCGCTATAAGAAGGAAAAAGATTATAAAACTAGCTTTCCACCGCGCTGCTTCGCCCGCGTTATAACATTTTCCTGCTGTAAAAAGCACTCCACCAATTTTCAGTCAAATGGATTCAGCTATTCTTGAATTATATATAGTGTAACTAACTCAAATTTATTTTCAATAAAAATATTTTGAAAATGAATTACTTACCTACTTTATGTTCCATTGCTGAGTGGAACGTTCACTTTAGGTTTGTACGCGTGCTGAGTAAACCAAATCATAGCTGTTACAGCTCCATAATTTCGAGCTTATTCTTCGTTGCTTCTACATCTACGGCGCAGCGTAGCACTACTGCGACGTACTGAGACTACGGCGTAGACATAATTATAACAAACTTAATGATATTTTATATCTAGGTAAGTACTGAATAAAGTTGGAAGGTAATTCTCATATTTATAAGATCAGAAACGTTGTTAAAACCCAAATAAACCTACCTATTTATATATAAATAAGATAAAAGTAATGTTAAAGTTTATTTGTTGTACACCGATAAAATCATTGTACCTACATACCTACCGATAACATATTTATTTAAATTACCCTAAAATTAACTAGGTAGGTAATATTTACCTAAAATGAAAACTACTTCACAGATTTAACCATAAAACGAACCTTTGGTAGGTACATATTTCACAAAACAAAAGTGTATACGTGTAACAAATAACAATGTAAGTAACTAAAAACTTAAAGACCATGAATTACCCAAGTTGTAGAATGACCTTGTGCTAATTTCCACAGAGATCGTTATCTACCATCGCGTGCAAGCCTTATGCACTGATAAATTGGAGTTTATCTTTAATACCTCCGTGCTTTCTTTACTGGGTTTAATTTAGACGTATTTTCTGTTGCTTTTTACTAAGAATAACGTAATAAGATATTTTAAAACTTTAAGATATTTATAGAAATATTTTTGATGTAGCTTTTGGGAAAGCGTTTGATTATTAGTAAACTGAGTTTGACAATTAATAAATATCTATTTAATTAAGGTCACGATAATTAGATTGTGAAAGTCAAATTGATATGGCCTACGGGAGAAGTTACCTATACTTTTTCAATTATTTAATTACCTGGCTTAACACGCTGGTAGTTTAATACATTTGGTCTGCACAAAAATCTATGAAATACACGACCTCTGTGGCACAGCGGTTCAAGATCTGCCTGCGACAAAGGAAGTTGCGGGGTCGATCAACGCCCCGGAATAAATATTTGTACCTACAATCCGTAGATACTTTTCAGAGTTTACTTGGTGTTTTCTATGTATATTAATAAAGTACCTAAACAATATGTAGTGTATTGTTTTAAGTAGGTACCTATATCGATATCTATACCTGAAACACAAGCTTCTAGTTTAACACGGGATACGAGTTGTTATGTGAATTGTTCAGTAATTTATTAACTTCAATTGTAGGTAAGTACCTTCTTTCTATAACTAGTTACTCCAGTTAGTTATGTAACTACAAAATAACAATTTATCTCGAACCAAACCCCTAAAACTGTGTCAAGTTCGTTACACAACGGAAAACATGAGTGAAAATGCCGTAACAAATTCACGCAAGAAAAATGCGGTAGAATTTCCCGACCCATAGCGATTAGCACAATAATTCACCTAATCCATAGCAACGACGTATCGGGTATGGACAGTGTTGCCACATTGGTCGAGCTTGTTTTCCAGGTTTTTAAATTACCAATATTGTTTTAATACAAAATATAAAATTAAAACAATATTGGATCTAGATCTAACCGCCAAAATGCGCCTCACCCTAACAAATTGCATTTACGAGTATTATTGCTCCAAGTGCAAATGTTTTTACAATTTTACACTCTGATTCGTTGTAATTTTCTAAATTTAATTGAATCTCATTATTTTAAACAACCGAGCCTGGATCAGTTCTCATTCGTTTATTCAGATTAGTTCTCCCCAATAAAACCCACTAGAGGTCTTGGGGATTTGGCGTAATGACTACCTTATCAGGCTGCATAAGCACCCTTACTTACGTTCCCACTGCTGGGACATGCTGGGACACAGGGACTTCTTGACGAGAGAGATAAGGTCTTAAATCACCACGCTGGCGGGTTGGTAGCAATCAGGCTGCTTGGTAGGTAATTGCATTAAGTTGGTACCTACAGTCCACAAAACAACAGACAATCTTAGCCTAAATAGATTGAAAATTCATAGAAAATTATTTAAAAACGGGACTCTATCCATGGCAACACTTGAAATTATAGCGGTACGCCCCAGGCCCATCTAAATCTACTCGCACTACTAATGTAATCTATGCCCAGGGGCCCAAACTGCCGCCTATGCTGTGGCTTAGCTGATAGAAACTGTAACGTATTCCAGGGCACCCAGCTTGTTTTACGGAGATAGGGAACTGCCTACATAATTCTGTGGCTTGATTGATACCAACTGCTATTTAATCAAGGGCATACACCGAGCTCGTAGTAGCAACGTGATATAAACTAAGCTATGCATTACAGGTCAAGTCCTAGACATACGCTATGAACTACGTTATGAACTGTGGCTCTGTTGATAGATTCTACTATAATCTAGTCTAGGTTACGCACCGACTCCTGCCGAAGCTACAACCTGTGATACATACTATAAAGTAATCCAGGGTACGCACCGATTGCCACAGATTAGGCTTGAGGTGATGGCACGCACGGGGGCGTGCGGGTGGCGGGGCCGCGGGTGTGGGGCGCGGGGCGCGGGGGGCGGCGGTCCGGGAGGCGGCGCAGTGCGGAGGTATCGACTGGCGGCAGAGCGCGGTCGGCAGCGGCATGGGAGGCGGCGTGCTGACGGCGCTGCTCGCCGCCGGCGCCGCGGATCCCAACGCGACCGATCTGTACTACGACGAGCTCGTCCCGCCGTCGCCGACTCCGACCGAGCTCCCCCGCACGCCCCTCTTCCCGCCCGACCTCTTCACCGAGGATCAGCGCCGCTCCGGGGCCGTCATCTTCCACGTGATGGGCATGGGGTATATGTTCGTCGCGCTCGCGATAGTCTGTGATGAGTTTTTCGTGCCCGCGCTGGACGTGATCATCGAGCGGCTGGCCATCCGCGACGACGTGGCCGGCGCCACCTTCATGGCGGCGGGCGGCTCCGCGCCGGAGCTCTTCACCTCCATCATCGGCGTGTTCGTGTCCTTCGACGACGTGGGCATCGGGACAATCGTCGGCTCGGCCGTCTTCAACATCCTCTTCGTGATCGGGGCCTGCGCGCTGTTCTCCAAAACCACCCTGACGCTGACTTGGTGGCCGCTGTTCCGCGACTGTTCCTTTTATTCCATCAGTCTACTGCTGCTGATATACTGCTTCAAGGACAGCCACATACACTGGCAGGAGGCGCTGTGCCTGTTTAGCATGTACGGGGCGTACGTGCTGTTCATGAGGTGGAACCAGCCCGTGGAGCGCGCGGTCAAGAAGCTCATCTACAAGAACAAGGTGACGCGCGTCCGGAGTACTGATCAGCTGATGCCAACGGTGAGCTCGCCCGCTACCCGCTTGCATGCGCGCCAGACCACACGCTCGCTGCCAGCCAGCAAGGGAATCTACTCTATTTCTTACATTATACTGTAATTGGTCGGGCCTTGAAGCCTGCCTTGCTGGTTGCCTAGAGTCCGCGTGATATCGGACGCACCGTGCCAACTCACACAAACAACGTAGTTTACGCGTGGCTTGAGGTGTGGCGCTACGATAAACTTGGCACGGATTTGGTTGTGCTTACCTAATTCCGAACTTTCTGTCGGATATTTTACTGTTTTGAAATTCAAGTACCTAGTTATATTATTAGATTTCCATGTATTCAGGAACTCGTCCATGATAAATTAAATAAGCTGAGTAGGTACAATTTAAATTTGCGCCAAGTATATCTATAGAATAAATACCTAGATAGCAAAATTAATGTGCCTTATCTGAAAATCCCTGATGATTCCCTAATGACCTCGTTACCTTTCATTTCAACCATAATTTCAAACGTATTTCGACAATAAATGCATCAATAGATAAACGATCAGCAATCATGTAGACCTTCATTCATTATTCAAGAGCCATAGATAATATAATTTGTATTCCGTTCTCGAATGGATCGAAGAATTGAAATTCGAATTCTCTCTTCAAAGGTTCATTTCCGATGTCTTTGGTCTGACTGTTTAAAATAGTGATCGAATTCGAATTTCAATGTGTTATAGATTTCCTATTCTAGTGAGGGAACATTTTCGGTATGATTTCTGCAACGTTTAAACCGTTACCATTTAAAAAGTGTTAAGAAATACGACGTTAAAAATAGCTTTACTTCTTACTTTTAATAAGCTCGTTAAAGGCGGGAAATCTTTCAGGAAGTGCCAATTCGTAAGGTAAAATGAACGCTAAGATTTCCCTACTTACCCTTAGGGTAAGTAGAGTCTCATTTAGAAAAGGGTATTGTGGCGATTCGAGGAAACTCATTACTTGAAAAAGAGACTTAATTAAGTAGGTTTCTATTCATAAAAATTGTAGAGGGAAATGTAAACAGAAACATTTCTGGGTGAATTATTTTGTTCTAAATAAAATAAGGCATATGTGGATAATAAAATTAAGTTGCTCCTTACCGAAATAGTGATAAGAATGCAAAAATAAAAAATGATCACGATTTCTATCGCATTACCTACCTTCAGAGCTCGCTTAACAGAATAAATCACCTTACAATTCAAAAGCCGTAAAATAAAAACAAATTTTCTCAAGTCTTTTCGCAGTTTTTTAAACTATCATAGTTTTTAACAATATTTAAACAGTTAAATCACGGTTATCCGTTTCATGTTCTTATAAGTATTTACATCTCTAAACTATAACTTTTACTCATTTATTTAACAATTTCTTTTAAACAAAAAGATCCTTAAAGATTAATCAAGTCAAAATAAACCATAGACTTCTCCAATATCTGTTACAAATGGACAGATCCGTTATTTATGTAATGAATAACGGTAGCGTGCAGCCGTTACGTGCGTTTGATTTGATTTTAACGATACCGCGCGTAGCAAACATATAAATAAATAAACTTCAGCAATAATGTTACCTAAATTGTGTCACAGGCTATGTAACGGTAATGTTGCGTTGAGCAACGATAAAATTGTCGTTATAATTTCGTTAGTTTACGTCTCTGAGACATGTATTTTGCTGTATAAATAAAAAATTATAACCTCAATTACTAATTAATATAGGAAATTAATAAACGCGAAAGTTTGTGAAGATGTGTGTTTGTTTAACTTTCACGCAAAAACTACTAAATGGATTTTCATGAAACATCACAATAGTATAGCTTAAATTAAAAATAACACACACGCTACTTTTTATCGCGGGAAAATCCATAATAATAAAATCCATCTCTCTAACGCAAGAGAGTTTAATTAAACGGTGTTTTATCCGTGGTTGAAAACCTAAAGACTGCGTTTTAAAGAGCTCAATTACTGCATAATAGAGATAATTATACCAAATACCGCAGCGTATAAGGTTGCTACGAGCTTTTACGATAATGCTACGAGAGTTACTACGCTGCTACGATAATCGCTACGGAGCTACGAGTAAAGTGCACTTACTGTATTATCGATGTATTTCTCACGTTATGAAGTATTTGGTCGCAGTTAAAAGAATTATGTGTTATTTTGATGTAAGTATGTGCTATGATATTGCAAATTTCCATTCGTTGTTTTTGGTTTAAATAGTAACACATAATACGCACGGAATGACCTAAACAATATTAACATTTCCAATATTTATTGACAGTTCTAATTATATAATGAACATGATTATGATTAAATAAATAAAAACAATTAAATAAATGACACTGAATGTGATTAGTCTAATAAATGTTAACCGGTCTAATAAAAGCATCACCTCCAATAATCTTTTAGCAAAATTCTGTAGTCTTAGAAGGAATAGTATTCCTTTCTCGGAAGGCTATTAAAATGACGCATTGTGTGGATTCGGTACAGAATGGCTTCGGATTTCGGCCTCCATTTTGGAGAAAGATATGTTTCTGAGTAATGTTGCCAGTTACAGTAGCGTATTGAATTCCGAAGATTATTTTTGTTTGTTTGTATCACTTAAATTTTATTTGAATATCAAGTCAATACAAAAGGTACCTGTTTTAAAAAACCACATCAAAATCCGTTGCATAGTTTTTAAGATTGAAGCATACAGACAGAGACAACGACTTTGTTTTATAAAAACTGCGTATGTAACTTTGCCCCTATTATTCATTTATTTGTTTTTCCATTCTAGTAGGTCCCCATAAATACCGGGGGAAAATACCGAAGTTGCCGAGAGCTGAGTTAGTCTCAAGTGAGCGATAATGCGGCTTCGCGAGGCGGGTAGGATTTACCGACTTCATTTCTACTAAAGTAGAATAATGGTCGAACTTCTTATGATTTTTGTACAACGCTAGGTTTCCGCCTGCTGCTTTTACCGTTTAGATAACAATTTTTTTTTTCTGCTACAAATGTGGCCCATGTGTTATTTTGATGTACCTATCATGATTATTACAGTAAAGTTCCTAACACACATCTCAAAAATTAGGTTTAGGCCTAATTTCACCACTCTCTGTTTGTTAATTTAACATCCTGTCATGTTTAATAACTGTCAGTTTACGTATATTTATGAAGTAAAGTGTATTTATAAATTTCCATATTACGCCAACAAGGCCTTTTTTATAATACTTAGGTACTATTTAATTTTAAATGTAGTACAGTTTCGAATCAAGCTAGCCTTACTACTTAGTTTGACTACGAACTCCTAACTATTAAATTCTTATTTCAAATCATATTCATATTTCAAAACATTTTATTCTCGATAGCAAATTATTTGATGTACTTGATTTCCGTTGTCGTATGCCTAAAAATAGTCCTTACCCAACTAGTATTTTAACGCTATAAAAACTTATTCGAGCGCGTTGAAGTCTCGAAAACTGTAGCCCCCAGTGGCCTATAATGCCCCGCACAGCACTGCCCCGAGGATTTACCGTCTCCAGTTCCGTTCTAAACTTTATTTTGTCTGACAAGCTTGGAGATTTATGTGACCTGTATCTCAGTTTGTTTCGTTTCTAAAGATTTTTGTTCCGCGCAGAGAAATGCTGAAAGGACAATATAATTATGAGACGAGAATGAAAAATCAAAATAAAGATAATTTTTATCAATACGATTTGACATTAATCATCATCATAACAACTCTCTCTCTTAATGGTTGTTCTACATGTATATTGTACAATATCTACCCGTTACCCGTGAGAACCTCTTATTGGCTCTATGAAACTATTTAAGATTCTACTTATGTATATTTAAGCCGTTGGTTTTCCAAATAAATAAAAATAAAAAAATGAATAAAATCCCCTTTAGCATTGATTGCCATTAATACACCAACAATGTTAATGTTAAACAGTAAGCACCGAATACCTTATCTTGTCTTTTCGTACTTGTAATGTGACATGCAATAGATGGAAAAACCATTTTGAGCTGAAAGCTTCATAAAAGTTTTGACCTTGCTATGGCGGAAAAAGCAAAAATTTACCTTGTCAAAATGGCTGACACGGCATGGCGTATTTATGTGCCTCATATTGTGAGTAGAGTATTGCTCTAAGAATTAAATCAATTACGTTTGCGATAAACGCAAAAGTTGACCCATTTCCCCACCAATAAAATGGGCATCCAAACCGCTGACCATTCGAAAAACACGCGAACGATGCAGCTCACTAATTACCTCTTAGCTCAGAAAATCGCCGCAATTAAATTAACTGTTTTATTTCCCAGCTATAAATTTCAGATGAGCACTTCTACTGAAATATAAACGGTAAATTCAGAGCTGCAAATTTTATATTATTTTATCGCAATTTCAAAAGTTTTGTATTCCTGAATTGTGATTCAGTTTGGACTGATTTTATTAAGTATATGATTAGTACAACTTTTTTTTACGTGCTACATTGTCTCCATTATTTTGTTTATTATTTTAGTTTGAGAGTCGGTGGTTTGGTTGTTTATAATTCTGAAAAACTCAGGCCGTTGACAAACTCCCTAATCGTAGATAACGCAAAAAAAGCAAGCGAAGCTGTCGGCGGGTCGACTAGTTACATAGTATATGAAGGTACCAAGACATTTAGTAATATCTCCAGAAATTCCCAATTTCTAAACGCAAATCGTGGCCACGCGTTTCCGTACTCAAGCTTCAATAAGGACGAGAACAAAATTATACATATTTAATCTCAGCATCTTCTGAGGAGGTTTGGCAAACAGCCAGCCCTCCCATAAGACCATGGGCCCAGAGACCATAAAAATACGGTTTTGTTGAACCCACCACTCTCACTAATTAGGGCCATTTGTTATTCTCCTAATTAGAACATTGCAGTAGGTCAGATTGAAGCGGAAAATTAAACTTGTAGTAAAACAGTTTTTATAAATAAAAAGACTGAATTTTAAAGTACTTTACTAGACTCGAATTATGAAAGTGACCTTTGCTGCTTCAAGGCAATTTTTATTTAGGTCAAGTTAATATAAAATGCTTATTGTAAATTAATTTTGATGTTACTAGATTTTTTCTCGATAAAATAAACACAAAACTACTGGACGCATTTTAAAACCTTTTTTCTAAATTACAAAAGTTTGAAAAGGACTAACTATGTACTTACCCTTATGACTTAGCGTAAAAGCAGCAGCCATGCTTAAAATATCGAATTTGTTCACGCGTTTGAACAAAGCCTTATAATTTAGCTATCGGTCAACTTAAGACAAGTTCACACATCATTGAACTTTCTGGTGGACTTGTTCGAATATTAATAACCATCGTTTCACAGGGTTGGCCTTTTCTGTGCTTATCGGAGTTGACTCAGCACACTAGGTATATTCAAGGGTTTATATTCACCCTTGAATATACCTAGTGTCTAATGAAAGTCAGGCCATTTTGATGATATAACGTCCTGCTACTGAATACGAACTTCTCCAATAGATGTTGCTATGATAATTATGTCAAAATTGTAGGTTGCTTTGTGATATAAAATTATAAAAGCATGCTAAAAATCCGAGCTCTTAATAAAGTAACTTAGGTCTTTAGTGTGACTGTCTAGTAAAAACTCTCTTAAAATTTCAGTAAAGTGGAAATTCTCTAAGCGTCGGTGCTAGGGTTAGCACCTGCCAGTTGGGCGACTGCCAACAGTAGCGGTTAGGGTCGATTGACGTCTATTGAAGCTTCTAAGCTGATACGATAGAGTATTCAATTATGAAAATTTCGTGTACAACTTTATCTTGCTTACAATTTTATATGAAACGTCGTATTTTAATTGTAAAAATATGGGTACTTACCTACGTTGTTCTGAGTTAATATTGTAAATGCGGTCATAACAATATTTTTCGACGTAAATTTTGTATCGAAGTTAAATCCTGCAGACATTTTAATAAAACTGTTAAAATTGGAAAACACAGTTTAATTAAATTGTAAACCAATCCAGTTTTTATTATAATTAAATTATTTATGCATTGGTGTAAAAAGCGAGGCCGGGTTGGCACGATGCCACAGTCATTTATCTCCAAAAAGCTTGTGTTTGACAAGCCGTTAAAAATAATTCATGGAAATCTCTGTTTATCATTCATTTACCGCGTCGTTTGTTTTAGTAAACAATTAAACAACAAAATAGATCGTGGAAGGGGTGTAAACCGTGTGGTGCCTAAGAGGATAATTAAGTACCCGAGGTGAAGTGGAGGCGAGTCGCTAGTATGCTATGTTGTTTTTGAACAAACGACTTACTTTTAAGACGTTTGTTCAAAAGCAAGGGTTTATGTTTCTTTGTATTCATAAATCCGAGTTTTTGAACAACACTGGCGTATTATGTGTGCCAAGATAATTCAGGGCTATTCTTCTCAGCATCTAGGCTATGTCTGTAGGGTTGTCAGTTGGCGGTTCGCCAGCGGACCCGAGGCTGCGTTTGACGGGCGGTTAAATAACATCGATATCACCCGTGCCTCGTATCGATAATGTTTGCTCTGGACGGTTATATGGTGTGACAACCCTACTGCGTTATTTATCATGGCCAATCGCGTGTTAGGGCTATTATTATCTTTAAAAAAATATTGAACTAAACTATTGAAAGCAGTCTAAGCCGCGAGCGGGTCAGCTAGTTTTAAATAAACGTGTTTTATTTATTCCAGAGTAAAATAAAGGTTTTGGTATCAAGTGGAAGGGTGGAATGTGGTAAGCCGCTTACCTCATATCTGCAGGCCGGATTTCCCGGTGTTTTAGGCGTTTTGTTTTAAAAAACAAAGTCTCATCAATGTTTAAAAAAAACAAGACTTAATTAGTTTAGCTACGAGTAAAACTGTATATATTATACAAGCACGACTTATAATTACCTACCTTAAACCTATAAAGTTATTCAATAATTGATGACAAATAAAATACAATACCCATACAATATTTGTAATACGAAATTATTTAATAACTATATGCCAACTGGTTTAATTTTTCGTTTTTTATCACCTTTTAAACCAACTGTTATTCTACGAATTTTACGAGTAAGAACAAAATAAGCGAACTTAGTTCAGCCTTTCTCGAATATTAGTGAGACTAATGGCCTCTACACACCAAAGCCGGCGGCCCGCCGGCACAGCCCGCCGGCTTAATGCCGGCGGGTTAGCCCGCCGGCTTCAGAATGTCCAAGCCGCACGACTTTGCCGGCGGAAATGCCGGCGGCACGACAGCCCCGGCATGTGGTGTTCTAGTAATGAAGAATGTTACTAGGTATGCCAAATCGCTTGAAATGTTGTATCAGTAAAGCCTGTATGTATACAAATATACTAGTTTTTGTTTAGTTAAAAAGTACCTGGTAGTTTTGATTTTATAGGCATTCAAAGTTTCGAAAAATATCGAGTCTCGCTAACAGTCACGTGAGCGCTTGTGACGTAATACCACAACTTCGCGCGGCCTACGGCCCGCTTAGTATCGCCAGCAGATTATAGTAGTAGTGCAACAGCTTGCGCAGTATTTTGATGTGTTTTCGTCCGCGTATTAAATTAATAGTTTAATAGTAGTACTTAAATATTATTCGATTGATAAAATGGATGAAGATAACTCAAATAGTAGAAGTACCTACCATTAAACTTTGACGTTAAAGACATTAAATATGTATTAAAGTTTTGTTGCTATTGGTAGGTACGTAAGTATTTATTTATATAGGTAGGTACCGCTCTTCTTAGTAAATTTAAATGAACAATACATTGATTTATGGCAAACTAGCTTCTTAGTAAATTTAAATGAACAATATATTGATTTATTGCAAACTAGCTTCCTCCAGTCTTCGGCCCCGTTTTCCTCAAGAACTGTACATTTTCATAGGATTAAAAGTAGCCTATGTGTTATCGTCGTCGTACGGTTACAACTTGTTTTACTTCTAAATCGGAAACTAATTGATGTATCGAAGTAATTCTTTCACGCGTATTTTTTATATTAGACATAGAATATGGAGTGCTAATAATCAAAATTAGGTAACATTCTTTATTGCCAAATACGTCACTACTCTATGAAAGCCGGCGGGCAACTGACTGAGTGAGTGGAGAGGGATGCCGGCGGCCTGACCCGCCGGCACAGCCCGGCGGCCCAACCCGCCGGCATGATTGTAAAAAATAAGGCCGGCGGGTTGGGCCGCCGGGCTGTGCCGGCGGGCGGTGTGTAGAGCGCTTAACGAACTACGATTTACTTATTATAATTAAGAAGATTTGCGCATAAATCCTGAAATGCATCGGATCCGTGATCAGATGGGAACTTTTTGTGTGATCAGATGCAACTACAATCTGATCATATGATCAGATGGGAATAACCCAAAATTATTATTATTATACCTACAGTAATAGTTCATTGAAATGTTACAATTTAAGGACCTAGTATTGCAAAAACCCAAAGCTCATGAAACTGTATAAAGCACTTACAACCTCTGTATGATATTAAACGGACGTGATTCTCAAATCAATAAGAAAGACAGAAAGAAGGTAGTGTCTTTTAGAGCAAATGTACACATACGAAAACAGGTGAATAAGTGGAAGCAACTATGCGGCAATTTCCTCACAATAAACTGGACCTGAAGGCCTCTAATGCTGTGATAAATTAGCGAGTAGGTCTGCCTTGGACAGGCTTTATAAGTAAGTCCGACACACGAGGCTATTACGGTATAATAGACGAACTAAATGCGCAGGGAACTTTGGATTATTGATATAATTAGTAACTTATTCTTTTGTGGCCAGAAATAAAGTTTGGATCATTCTGAGCTAAATGAGGTTTTTGTGAGGTAATTAAAGGCTAAGAACAGATTATTGAAGCATATAAATGTAGGAAATACTATGATGATGAATGGTGTACAATATCTAAAGAAATTCTATCCATCCATCCTATATAATCATACTTCTATAGACTATCATGTCCTTAGGGGTATATGCTAAATTTAAACTATTAGGGAAGCACAAAGGACCGCCCACCTGTCTCTAAAAATAGACGTAGCGTTGAGGCTTTAAACAGTTTGACTATTAGGTATATAATAAACTTGGGTACGTTCTTCTATCTCGCGGATTTCTATTTTCAATTAATGTGCTCATATTTATATAGCTTTCTGTCCCGTTGCTTCGCCCGCCTTCTTGTCATGTTTTCTAACTTTTAAAACCTTCTCTGGGCTACGAAGACTATTTTAAAACAAATAATGAGCCCAGCTGTTTTTGCAGTTAACCGTTTTAACACGCTACGAGTATAAGGCCACCATATCTGACATTCTCTAACACAGATTATATGAAAGATATTCCTTAAATATTCACAAATATTATGTAATACGTTATTACGTATTACATATAACTAAATAAGATTCACCTTAGGCCAAAACTTATGAAAAATCCTTTAATTTATTTCAAGCAATCAGCTTAAAACAATCTGTTAGGCTCGGATCATAAACTCATGTACGTACATGCCATACAATATGTAGGAAAACATATTACTAGAACATAATTGTATACATACTTATGGAACTACATACCCAACCCATGTTATCTACATTATCTCCTTACCCTAACGACTGCATTCACACAGAAAACGTTTTTAACGTTTCTTACACAGGTGATAGACAAATTTAATCCATTTAAGTCTAAATTATGACAATACCTTGTTATTATATTAAGTGTTTTTTTTTTTTTAGCCTGACTAACGAACGGCGATTCATTTTTATTTATATAGATTCTAAGAAAACTACATAGTTTCTATAGTTTTACTTAGTATCTAATGAGTGTAGCGGAATTTTCAAATTGACTGGTGAATTTTAAATAATTAAATATTTCTGGACAATTCACACACCAACATCTAGATAGGCGGTGTCTGTCTGAATGCGGTTAGTAAAGGTGCTTTCCATTTGCGGTTCAGAGGTTTTGTTCGTGAGGTTGTTATATTGGTTAGTATATAGCAGAGCTGTAAATTTTAAATGTCTTACAAACGACAGAGCAAATGTGTACACTAAAATATTGAAAATAAAAACTGAAATCATATAATCATCTATTAATAACATTAATAATTTGATGCTTTATTTTGCTTTCAGACTGACAGAGTTTAGAGTGGTCTATTTAAATATAGGATATTTTAAATACGCATTAAAAACCTGTGTTAGCTTCTTACTTATGTTAAATTATCACAAAAGTTTATTAACTTGCTGAATAAGTTCTTATCTGTTCTTATTTTTGTTAACAGTAACAAAAATAAGAACAGAGGGAGAAAATTAAGATTATTAATATGATTATATTCACAGGAATATAATCATATTAATAATCTTAATTTTATGTGTTTCTGTTATTATTGCGAATTACAATTTCTCTGTCGTTTCGTTATCTTAAAAATGCCCGCAGTTAAGTAATCTAGCGGGATTTTCAAATATCTATCTATCTATACTATTTCTTGTTAGTCTACGCTACAGGAGGGAAACTGCATTTTAAAAATTTAGGTTAACAATTATTACAGGATTTACTTATTCTTGATGAACAAGACAAATTCGAATAAACTAAAATAAAACTTTTGATGTGTTTAAGGTCGATGTTGCTATTTAAATTAAATTTTCTGTCTAAGCTGACTTTATATCTGAGGTAGATTACAAGTTAGCTAACACAGAACATTTAAAAAATCTAGATATCATTAGATGTTCACAAATTTATATCATGTAAATATATTCAATTATTTCTGTAAAAAGCTTCTCTGGAAACTGTAAGTATTATCAAATGTACCTAGTAAATAAGTTTTAATATTACCTACAAACTATTACTTTCTATACTATGTACAAGTCTTGTAAATTGTAGTTGAGTTATGTCATTATGAACTTCTAAAGGATAATTTAATTTCCGAACGAAATATGATGAACTTCTATTTTATATTATAGTACCTATTTCGTAAATAGTGCAGATTTCCCTCCCTGGCACAGTCTATCATGTCTTCCAGCTTAGGGTCGGTGCAAACGGGCGACTTCCAGCAACTGCCTTACTTGGCTCAAAAAGAGGGTAGTTGCCAGTTAGTCGCCCATTTGCGCTGACCCTTACTGACTGAAGCCTTATTTCCAGCACCAGACGGCTGCTCAAACTTTGGTGAGTGACTACTTCAAGTCGCAAAGAGCGGGTAAAGCGTGACGCGAGCGTGAGGTTCCATATTCAAATTCAATTAACTTTACAATGACATATCAAAGACGTCGTCTTTTAATATGCATAGTATAATGTATATGTAATATGAATCAAAAATAAATATTTCCAATATTTTGGCAAAGCTAAATAACGCTACCGTCCCGCTATCGCCCCGCTCCCGTCACGCTCACGCCTGAATGCGTCTTTCCTGCACTTTCTAATTTTCTAAGCACTTGAATAACTGCGGGCATTTCTTATTTTCTTCCATTTAACTCCAATTTAAGGCTTCCTAGTTTTAAGCTGTAGTTGCTTCAGGTTTACGAATCATGTTATTTTATATAAAATAGTTAGATGCTTTGCTTAGTACCTACTATAATTAAATATTCTATTCGTTTGTTTAATACACTATATTGTTAATATAGCTTAGCAGTAGTTTTAATCATAAACCTTTCAGGAATAATATAACATTTAACATAACAACTAAGTAAATTTTCGTTTTAAAAAAATGAATTTTTGTCAGTGAATATTTTTCAAACCAAAAACTTTATGCCATTAATAGTTCCGCCAATCGCATCCAAAAATATTACTGTCATTATTTATTTCCAATTAGAATAATGAAATCATATTTTATAAGCATTTTAAAATTTTTCTCTTAATGTTATAATTTCTAGGCAAATAAAAATCTTCCCATTTTTAAACAAAATAAAAAGCATTTGTCCAATATACTAACATACGTTTACTCACAAAAGAGGATCTTTATTTCAACTCATATTATCAATAATACATGTCGTGTAGAGAGATGTATAGGATGTCGAGGAGTGTGTGTTTATCAAGAGGGCTTCTAATTGGTTATGACGTCACCAGGTCTAACGTCACAGTCGTCTTCATGTTGATAATAAAACCACAACGAAACGTCCATTATTTATTCCAATTTACAATGTTTCAGTCCATCGACACAATTTATTACCAACAGATTATTATTATTAATTTATTACGGACTGTTCCAACCGACACTTCAAACAACAAATGAATTTATTGCCAACAGAGGACTATTCCAACCGACTACTCGAACAAGAATACTAACAAAGCACTGTTCCGTCCGACGGCACAAACAAGAATGTCCATGCTAGCTCGGCCGACGGTCGTATTTAAAGGCACAAAGCACGACCGAACCAGTTTTACAAGTAATGTCGTCGGCGCGCCGCAACCCGTAGTTCGATGCGCGCGGTACAAACAGGTTCTGAGTCATATTTCAAACGATGTTCTTGTCTGCCCCGACACGGCCATGCTGATAGATGGTGCGCGCTCTGCACCAGTCGTTTTTCTGAAAAAGATGAAAAAGTTTCTCTGAGCTAGGTATCCATTCAAAGGTACACTAGCTGATAATTTGGTGCAAGGTTATTTGTTCTGATAATTGGATCTCAACCACCAAATTATCAGCGAAAGTTTAAAACATAGTACTTAGAATGTTTATTAGAAAAATGAATAAGGAAAACTGACAGTGAGCGAGTTATTATTATTGTTATCAATGTTCATGCTCCACGTATTTACATTGTTTTATAATTTTATGGCCAATGCTTGCACTTCACGTACTTGCATGGTTATTAAGGTACTCTTGGAATTTCTCATAAAGTAGAATTTTTCTTAGAGGTTAGTAGAAGGTAGGAAGTTGATCTCAAACACCAAATTATCAGCGATAATTTAAAACATGATAGTTAAAATGTTTATTAGGATAATGGATAACGAAAGCGGACAGTGAGCGAGTTATGTTATTATTTTTATCAATGTTTATGCTCCACGCAATGACATTGTTTTTATTTTTTTAATTTTTAATTTTTATGTCCAATGCTTGCACTCCACGTACTTGCATGGTATATAGGTTGATGCTGTGGTCTGGGCGGCTATATTACACCGTGGTCCACAGGGGATAGAGGATAATTTGAAAGGCCGATGCTGTGGTCTGGGCGGCTATACTACACCGTGGTCCACAGGGGAAAATAAATAAAATAATGTTAGTTAGGTTGATGCTGTGGTCTGGGCGGCTATACTTCACCGTGGTCCACAGGGGATGTTAAAGGAAAATTTGAAAGGCCGATGCTGTGGTCTGGGCGGCTATACTACACCGTGGTCCACAGGGGAAAATAAATAAAATGTAAATTTGTGTTTTGTGTAGTTTTATTTATATTAGTCCACAGTTCCAAAACACAGCCCTAACATTATCTAAGAGCATTGGAATCTTAGGTGTTGACATCTCTAGTGACGTCCAATTTCGCAGTCATTTAGAAGATAAGGCCAAGCTGGCTGCTAAGAAGCTTGGTGTGCTCAATAGATCCAAAAAGTATTTCAGTGCGGGCCATAGACTGTTACTTTATAAGTCACAAGTAAGGCCGCACATGGAATACTGCAGTCATCTTTGGGCAGGAGCGCCAGCGTACCAACTTGAGCCTCTCGACGTAATTCAAAGACGCGCTGTGAGAATTGTCGACGATACTTTGCTCTCAAACGGTATAGATTCACTGAGTTTCAGAAGGGATTTTTCCTCTCTGTGTGTGTTCTACCGTCTGTATAACGGGCACTGTTCTGATGAACTGTTTGACTTGGTGCCAATGGCTACATTTCTTCATCGCACCACTCGCCGTCGGGAAGGATTTCATCCACATACTTTAGAGCCATTCAGTTCGCGGACTGTCAGGTTCACAAGAAATTTCCTACCGCGAACACTCAGGTTGTGGAATGATCTTCCTTCCAAGGTTTTCCCAAAGGACTATAGCATGGGTTTATTCAAAAAGGGTATTCTGAAGCATTTAAAGGGTTCGGCGGCGCGCAGGTAACATCTCTGATGCTACAGGCGTCCATAGGCTGCGGTAACCGCTCTCCACCAAGTGGGCCGCATGCTTGTCTGCCAACTTGGTAGTATAAAAAAAAAAAAAAAAAAAAAAAAAAGTTTTGTGTTTTTAAATTTGGTTATCTTCCGTAACGCCAGCTTTTATTTAGTTCTGTCGGATGATCAGCGTTGGACTCTTGCTAGAGTCCAACACATGCTGAGGCAGTACTAATTTTTCCAACATGTCCCTTCTCTTTAGTCTTTTTTTTTTTGTAATGTTGTGTTTATTTATTATTATTATTATTATTTTTGTGTGTTGGAAAAATAAAATTATTTGTTTGTTTGTTTTGTGTTTGTTAATAATCTCACGGGCAGGTCGATGCTGTGGTCTGGGCGGCTATACTACACCGTGGTCCACAGGGGATAAAGGATAATTTGAAAGGTCGATGCTGGGGTCCCCAGAGGCACTGAAAATGTTATACTAGGGCATACAGTTATTTAAATTGTTTTTGACTCAGTTACACAAACTGATTTCTTATTAAAATTTGATGTTTAAGATCATAATCCGTATTTTATTACTTAGTTTGTTAGTCTAGTTTGTGTAAAATCTATAGTTCGCAAAATTATAAAAATGATCAACTTAACTTTGTTTCTGTCGGAGTCTTGCTCAGACTTGCACAGGCAGTCTAGCATGGGAGGTGGATGGCACGGGCTAGCTTGCAGTAGTGTTTTGAGGGCCTAGTGCATCGTCTTCTTCCACCGACACAGCCCTACTGACAGGCAGTGCGTGCTATGCATCTGCCTCTCGGAGTATATCATCAAGTACTCGTAGTGCGGAAGTGAATCTGTAAAAGAAACTTAATTAGTTCTTGAAGAATATTTCATAGAAGGGGTTCGTAGGAATTCTCATTGGAATTTTGATCCAATTATTGATTTGCTCGGCTTTTTCCTGATCAATTTGCGTTCCATCATTTATTTGATCACTTTATAAAGATGCAGGTAGTTTCAAAACTATGATCGTCTATTGTTTATTTGCTCGGCTAAGTCCTGACCGATTTGCGTTTCATCAATTTTGTTTTCATCACTTTTTAAAGATGCAGGTAGTTTCAAAACTCTGACGTCAGTATGATCCTCAATTGTTTGTTTGCTCGGCATCTTGGTCTTGGGTCAGTTTTTGCATCATTTTATAAAGACGCAGGTAGTTCCAAAAATATGTCGTCAGTATAATTTAACTAAGCCATCTTCTTGGTCTTGGGTCAGTTTTTGCATCATTTTATAAAGACACAGGTAGTTCCAAAAATATGTCGTCAGTATGGTTTAACTAAGCCATCTTCTTGGTCAGTTTTTGCATCATTTTATAAAGATGCAGGTAGTTCCAAAAATATGTCGTCAGTATGGTTTAACTAAGCCATCTTCTTGGTCAGTTTTTGCATCATTTTATAAAGGTGCAGGTAGTTCCAAAACTCTGACGTTAGTATGGTTTAACTAAGTCTTCTTCTTGTTCTTGGGTCAGTTTTTGCATCATTTTATAAAGATGCAGGTAGTTCCAAAATTTGACGTCAGTATGGTTTGCCTTCTTTGTCTTGGTCTTGTGGCAGCGTACAGTCTCAAGGCTATCGAGGTTCAGATCTATCGAAGTTCGAATCTCACTTGTTCAGGTCTGTTATCCCGCTTGTTCAGGTCTGTTATCCCACTTGTTCAGGTCTCTTATCCCACTTGTTCAGGTTTGTTATCCCACTTCTGATGTCGTGTAGAGAGATGTATAGGATGTCGAGGAGTGTGTGTTTATCAAGAGGGCTTCTAATTGGTTATGACGTCACCAGGTCTAACGTCACAGTCGTCTTCATGTTGATAATAAAACCACAACGAAACGTCCATTATTTATTCCAATTTACAATGTTTCAGTCCATCGACACAATTTATTACCAACAGATTATTATTATTAATTTATTACGGACTGTTCCAACCGACACTTCAAACAACAAATGAATTTATTGCCAACAGAGGACTATTCCAACCGACTACTCGAACAAGAATACTAACAAAGCACTGTTCCGTCCGACGGCACAAACAAGAATGTCCATGCTAGCTCGGCCGACGGTCGTATTTAAAGGCACAAAGCACGACCGAACCAGTTTTACAAGTAATGTCGTCGGCGCGCCGCAACCCGTAGTTCGATGCGCGCGGTACAAACAGGTTCTGAGTCATATTTCAAACGATGTTCTTGTCTGCCCCGACATACATAATCCTACATCTCAGGCTAAAAAAAAATGAAAATAAAAGGTCCAGGTGCATGGGAACTTGGAAAATGTCATATTAATGCTATAGTAATTCGCACAATTTGCCCCTTATGTTATCTCTACGATTGAATGACTCATTTTAAATGATTTCTTATAATAGGTCGTTTAAAACGTCAAAAAAACATCATAGTTTAAAAAAATTATATAAAAGTCGCGCTAATCTCAGAGACCGCAGGTCCGATTGACGAAAATATTTCAATGTTGGATAGTGCATCTATCGAGGAAGGCTAAAGTCTATTATATAAACAATAGGTATGTATGTTTGTATGTATGTTAAGTAAAAATACGCTAGCGATGCTGTCGGCACCTGTAATATATATATTTACCGTGGATATATTTACCATACACACCCTTACGAGGTATTTCTAAAGTGTAGGTGAATCTCCCAACTAAAATGGTGCTGAATTTCATTAAAATAAAATGCTGATTCATGATCGTACAAGATCCAACCGCTTCTGCGACACTTCGCGTGATCGTTAATTAATCACTGACACTACGATGAATTGATGCGGCTAGATTAATGCTGAACTCGAAGCGAGTTCACAAACCGAAAATTGAAAGCAAACTGGTTCAGAAAGTTGATGTTTTAAAATTAAGTAACCAACAAATACAATTACAATACATAATGATAGCTTTTAGCCTACCTCGATAAATATACTTACTATCCAAACCAAAACTGATTTTTTTTTAAAACGGACTAGCTATGGAATGTCAGCGATTCCTGAGATTAGCGCGTTCAAACAAACAAACAATCAAACAAAATCTTCAGCTTAAAAATATTAAAGATTAAAGAAAATATTCAAATAAATGTTTGAGCGATGTTTTGTAATTGTCTTCCAATAAGATTGCTATTGATCAGAACTCAGCGTCAAGTTCAATCAACAAGATTAAAGTACCTGGGCATTATCTGACAAGATCCCTTGCTAATCGTTATATCGCGTGATTTGTCCTAAGATGTACTATAATTAAACTCTCGAAACATCGGTAGAAATCGGTATTATTTCGCCTTTAACTAATTCTTATTATTGAAGACTAGATAAACAAAAACTCATTATCATCATAACTAAAATAAAATAAATAAATAACAGCCCATATTATATAAATCTTCCTTAAATTAAATGATTATTCAAACGCATTTACGTAGAAAATTATTATAATGCAAATAGGTTGTACATTCTTTAATTAAGAAATAATGTAAGTACTTACAAGACGCGTCGCTGTAGCTAAATTACAAATACAAACTAAAACAACAGATTAATACTCTTACTGTTATCAAAGCCTTAGAAAAGCACACAACATGACCTTATAAAACACACGTTCACGATTGCTAGACTAAGTTCAGGCCCATCTTAAGGTTTTTTAGCATCCGTCCAGCAGAATCTAGCAGGCAGTCTGTTAGATTTATCTGTTTTAACTCCTATAGAAGTCGACGCTTTCATATTAACCACCTCACCACACCCCTTATTGTCAACTATATCTTCAATTTCTTTTGGTCTGTGAATTCCTTCAAACTCATCTTCAGAACTCTTTTCTTCTATCTCAATATCTGCACTTAGCTCCTCCAACATAGACTTTCTATCTACTTGAGGTTCAGCTCTTTTACTCAATTGATGTTCTATACTAGTAAGCTTTTTAAGAATTTCATCTATTTTATTCATGTTGCTTTTTACAATCCTCTTAACTATTCTAACCTCTTCTTTTATTCCATTATCTCCCAATTCTAGAATGCATTCTTTTATTGCGTGTAAAACTGGAGTTTTTATACTATCACAAAAAGCTTGTTTTTCTTCAGAGGTCATGAGTTGTATTTTAATCTTAGTATCGTCGGCTTTCGTTAAATCTTCAGTTACAGCTTGAAATGATTCAGAAATAGCGCACTTATTTTTGCGCTTTTGCCTTTGTGAGTTGACTTCATTTTTTACCACTTTAGCTCTCTTATCTGACTGCTCAGATATCGAACATGATAGTGACTGGTTAATGTTTATATCGTCTAAGGTACTTTGTGAGCAATGCGACACGGATTCAGACAAACTGGTATTTTTAAGACGCTTTCTTTTTTCTTCTTTTCTGAATGTTTCTATTATCTTCTTACACTTAGCCTTCTTATAAGTGTCACTGCTAGAAACATGCTGAGCTTTTAGTTCTTTCCCAGCTCCCCTTTTATATTCTATACATTCCTGCTCTACATCTCGCTTTCTACATCTTGAACAAGTTTCAACTGAATAATACACTGGCGTCTTATCATCATAAGATGGAATCACTATAGGTGCAATATGTTTTGCAAATTGTACTGTCTGCTCTAGAACAGTATTGTTTCTGGCTATTTCTGTATTGCTTCCAGTTGATACCCGAGTATCTTTCTTTTCTTTTTTTTTCTTTCCAAGCTTAGATTTCTTTATGTTAGCTTCGTATTCAGCTTGTTCTTCTTCTAGAACTCTTTTGTGGACATAAAGTACAGTTTCGTGATTGCGCTGGTAGGGTACATAATTATCTAAACAAATACCATTGACTTCGTTCTCATCGTATTGGTCTGAAACAAAGGGATTTATTTTAAATTAAAGTTTAATATTCATGCTCGAAAGGGCCGTGTTGCCTTCTTGGCTAAATTTTAAAGGGTTTGTGAAACTGTAATCAAAGGATAATTAACCTAATTTCAAGATTCTGGGGATTTGTTTTTATGTATGCCTTTGGAAGTAATTACGTAAAATTTAAATTATTTAAACTTGTAATAACTATGTGAGGAACTGTTTAATTAATATCGCATGACTTACATAAATCCATTCAGAAAATATAAAGGATAAATTGAAGATTACGAAATGAAAATGTGGAATATTTGCTTGCGGCTTTGTTGTATTTGTTTTGGGAGTTTTATTTTGATATAATAATGTATTATTGACAGATCTAGTTTTTCCTGAAAATTTCATCAAATATAAAAAGGAAAACATCTTTTACACGCAATGAGGTTGTATGACTTTTTATTTATTCATTTTTTTAACCAACAGCTTGCAATTAATTTGAATACAAAAGGATACAAAACAGAGATTCAATAATAAGTTTTCACTTTATTTATTTAATTTCAACTTAGTAAAGAAACTGGTTATCTAGTGCACACAATACAGATACACAAATTACATTTGGGATGTAATAAAAAAAAATATTTCCAGATATTGTAATAAAAATAGGACAACATTAAACAGAGGATCAAGATATCGTTATAACTAATAACCAATTCCAGGGGATCACATTTTGCAATCCGTTAAGCTCCATTGTGTGATATCAACCCGAACAGACGGCAGTTTCAATTATTGAGCTCCAATATCAGGACCATTATTTGAAGATATTCATCGAGCTTCTATACCTACCTAGTTCTACTAACTACCTATCATCATAACAACCCATAGAACCTCCTAATACTTTAGAGATGTAAAGCCTTATAATAAATAAATAATAATATAAACTGGACAATTCATATAGCATCATTTAGCCCCGTGGTAAGTTCGAAGCTTGTGTTACGGGTGCTACATTTCTGTTACTTAAACTTTATTTTTAAAAGACATTGAGGATTTTTTAATATAAATGTATATTATTTATGAGTACCTTAGTACTGGGTACCTTCTTAACTCCTTCGAAACGAAAATCGAACTATTCGACCGAACCTTTTAATATTCAAAATATAATTATATATTACAACAATGATTAAATAATTATGCGTAAACTTTATGTATATTTATATTTTCTATTATTATATTTGTGTTAATAGTTTCAAAGAATAAATAAATAAATATTTTCTCTATCATTATTTTAGCCAGGATTGTTGTTACTTCTAAAATTTCTTAATATAATTTAGAAACCAGGACGTGATTGAATTAAATTGAATCCAAGAAAGATTCTGCCTTATCTCGTAGCATTCTGCAATTACTTTTGTTTCTCTTCAAATTGCTAATAAAAGTCGTAAAGAAAAATCTTAAAAGGACAAGAATGTATCAAATACTCCTTTGAATGCCTTTTATAGCTGGATTGGCGATAAAACAATTGGATTTTAAAACAAAAAAAAATAAAGATATTTACAGTAACTGTTAAAAATTTATTTAAAATCATTTAATTGGTTTTCTAGGTAATTAAACTACCATGATATAATGGAATTATCTACCTAAGATTTATATGATATTGATATGTCTTGTATATGTATATGTAGTGTTGGATTACTTTTCTTCACGTCGTTAATATGAGTACTCGTACAATTCGTTTTTATTATAATCCCCGCAAAGAACAGGCCTTATACCCTGCTAAAACAGTAACGTTAAAAATTACCAACATACCTGACCCATAAAGAATAAGACCTGGCACATAAGCAATACTACACAATAAAAGGATAAATAATTCAATACCGTAATCGCAAAATTACTTGACCAACAATAATATATCATCTTCAATTAAATAAGCATTCACCTCACGTAGCCATAACGTGAACAGTGCAGTTTACTACCTAGTAGGTACTACCTACAACCCACACTACCTTCTGCCCAATACCCACACTACCTTTTATACCCGGCCTCTTACTCCTGGGGTAGAATTCCCAAGAACAATGACGTAATGTCCCTGCCAGACCAATGTGCACTCTAAAGTAGGACTTACAAGTACGCGAGTTGCCTGGAAGCTCTTGGCCTACAATCGAAATGAGAATTCGGCAGTGTCAAACTTTCTGAATCAGGTCGAGAGTTTTAAAACTCAGCTCTGTTTAAGAAATTTGGGCTGAAGTGCAAGATTTGATGTTGAGGATGATTCTTATTCAATGTAACATTTGGTGACGTTGGAACAACGCTTGCTTAAGACTGACTATGATACAGGTACCTACTCAAATTAATATAACTTATTTAGAACGAAATTAATTAGCAAGTACTTGCTTACGAGTATTACGACAAAATAATAATAAAGGCAAAACGAAGCCGCAAGAATAACCGAAACAATAAATAAATATTGCTGAACAATTCAATAAGCAACATTTAGCCCCGTGGTAAGCTCGAATCTTGTGTTACGGATGCTAGATTTCTGATGTTATAAATATAATATACGTACATAGATAATTTTTATTATTATAACACCCACTCGGACACTCGGAACAAATATTTACAAATTTTTGTCCCGAGGCGGATATCGAACCCTCTTGCGTTGCTGAGGTCGTCAATAAGCATGTCGTATTTTACGTAATAATAATAAATAAAATCATTTTTATTAAGATAACTCAGATCCACATAGTTACATACGAAAACACAAGAGTAAGATACAAATGAAACAATTTAAACACTAACACCAATTGAGGTACAAATTAATGAGCGTATGACTGGCGAGTCATACTTGTCAGCTATGACTTGCAAGATGCTGTTGGTACTGCAACGCACTCTGCGTAGAAGTGATGCAGTGTTTTTGCGGATACCAGCATGAAACCCATCCACCCTGGATTCCGCAAACATGGTGGATGCGCTGCAAAAGCGGGGCAGCCCCATCAGCATCCTGAAGGCATTATTGTACTGGACACGCAGAGCATTGAGCGATCTTTTAGTATAGCTGACCCACAGGCTGCTCGTGTAAAAAGATTGGCAGTAGGCTTTGAATAGGGTGACTTTCACTTGCCTACTGCACCGAGCGAACCTGCGTGCCAGCATATTACCTCGGATCGCCAAAGCTCTGCGTTCCCTTTCAATATCGATGAAGTATTTACATACATTTAACTTTCTACCGAAAAAAATGTTATAAACTTCTTGATTTAACAAATTCAAGCCATACTTAAAAATTACACAAGATCTTGGCAAGTCTCAGTTACAAGTTGCGCATGTTTTTGCACATTTGTATCGATCTAAAGTACTTGGATGAATGCCCAATACCGCTCCGAGGCTGGATGCATTACGCATCAATTTTCAATTCTGTTTTAAGAGGATAACTTCAAGTGCTTCTGCATAAACTGCGCTAGTTTTACTTCATTCTCAATAGATTCTCAAATTGAAATCTTTAGGGATGATTGCGAATACGTTTTATTCAAATATAATTTGTATTTTGTAATTCAGAATAATCTTCTGCTAGAATGCTACGCCGTAGATGATGGTCGCTATTTTCGTAGACTTTCGTAGAAGCTCTACGATCGATAATACGTCTCAGTTGAATTTCACTATTTATTATCTTATGCATCTTATCGACCCAAAATATTATAATCTAATAAGTTAGTGTCAGTTATATTTATTTTTAATATTGCTGGACGATTCACACGTAAAATTATATTACATTATAATTTTAGTTATTGGAATCGAACCATTAAAACGTTTCGAAATTGTCTTTACTACTGTATGAGTGAAATAATTTATTTTTATATATTCATTGCTTCATATTGGTTCATCGTTATACCATATAATATTTATGTAGCAATGTATGTATCTTAACTCCAAAAAACATTCATTTACTGTCCCATATCCCCGAAGCTTACGTAACTTCGTAACTTAATTAATGCAAGTTAGTCGAAGTTATGCCGGGTTCATAGCTTAACTGGCAGTCTAGATAGATTATTGTTCGGTAAACTCGCTAATTTAATTTCTATCTACCTTATGGTATGTTTCGTTTCGAATCAAATACCTACATTGAATCAGTGCTTACCACGGGCCTAGATGTTGCTGTGTGAATCGTCCAGAAATATTTATTATTGTTATTTTATTTCTTGAAATAATCACACAAAATTTAGCAAAATACATATGTAAATATAGTTAAGGTACGATTATTTTGACTCGCTGTAAACAAATAGCGTGATTCTGACGTGGAGCCTGCAAGACTACAGATTTGTATTTCATAGATACAAATTTTATGGTAGGTGTAGAAATACCTACAATTCCTAACTGGGTATTTAGCCCATGTCTGTAGTTACCTACTCATCTAGAATAGGCATATTGCCTTGTAGAGCATGGTTAGTAATTCTACAGTAGATTACTAGGTACCCTTAGTAAGCGGGCGAGCAACCTAATAATTAGTAAATTAGAACTTTAGTTACTAATAACAGTTTACTTACAGATTTTCCAGGATATTAATAAATAAGGTATTTGTTGATATAGGATATTTCAGTATTTATATATAATAGATATTATTATAAAACTGTACATATTATAGTCTAATTATTTAGGTATTTAGGTGATTTTTGAATTATTAAGACTTCAAATTATTATATTATTTTTAATAAGGTTCTACTAGAGTCTTTAATAAAAGCGTTTTTATTTACATAAGGCTTTACTTTTTTCTTCTTCTTTTAGAGTCTTCGCGAGATAATTAGCAACGATAACTACATACAAAAGTATTTTGCAACTAAAAGTGTGTACATTCAAATTTGAAGGTCACATTAACATTTGTGCTACTGGGTATAAGGCTAGCATTTCGTAGGTAATTACCACATTCAGGGCTCTTAAATAAGATTAACGGATCGTCAATCTTCTGAAATCCAATCTATAGGCAATAATTAAGGGCATTCAATAAGTGGCTTAATATCGTTTCATTCAAATTAATTGCTAATGGTTCGACACATTTTTCTGACACTTTTTATGAATTTATTATTCAAAACCGATGTAACTTAATTAAACCTGGTTTCATTTTCGAAACAGAGATCGTAGTGACATAAAATAAATATTGCCAATGGAATTAAATTGAATTATATTACTTATATTATTTTTCAACAATAAGTTTGACATTGCTATTTTGTTTAGTGATCGTTATTTTTAATATTTTTTATTATGATAATTAATGTAACACATAAATTTAAAAGACGGATTGAAAAAATCTTTGATATAAAAATTAAAATCTATGGAGTTTAAAAGTGTTTGTCCTCAAAGAGGCATAATTACTATAGCTTTGTTAATAATATACAGAAATTTTACTTTTAATAAAATAGAGTGTAATTATGATTCCAAAATATATTCATTGGCAATGTGAAATAGTATTGATTATCTTCATTTTCTTTCAAGGTCTTACCCGTCCCTTCAGATAAGGTGATCATTATATTATCCTGAAAGTACATACGGCACTTTGCACCTTGCACAAGCTTTTCTAAAACAGCATAATATAACACAGTAACTTTGTCTAAACTAAAAATTAATAATAAGCAGTAGTTAATCTTATTTTCACAGATGCTTTCTGGATGCAAGATTTTACACCGAAATGTGTTAACTATAATAATGACAATTGCTTTGTTTAATATTATTGTATTTTTTATTAAAAAAAAATCGGCATCGGCATCAGCATCAGCGTTCTAATATAAAAATAAAATCTAAGAAATAAATTACCTAATAATCGATTTATTAAAATTCTAATAACAAAATATCTATTGTGTTAATTAAGTTTTAGAAATACTAGGCACTTATTCAAAATAGTGTATAAATAATAAAATAGTCATTGTTTGTTTAAAAAAAATCCCCAATATACTCGTCGCATAGAATTGAGCATAGAAATATACATAATTTCTAAAACAAACGTCAATTATATAACAAACATGAATAGTACGTGTACCTAACATACATATAACATTAGGGCACAATCGGCCCATTTCAAAATAAGTCAAGTCAACCCATGTCAAGATATCTAACATGTCTGTCGGCGACAAAATCGAGATGTGTCCAAAATAAATATTCACTAACTTTCATTCACACTCAAACGAAGGAAATGACGAACGCCCGATCGAATTGCAGCAGGCTATTTCAAGCGAAATCCAATCTCGAAACATTTAATCTTCCCAACTCCATCGGAAAATATTCTGAAATGAAAAAGGGGTGTCCATCAATTATGAAAATGGTTCGCGCCAGTCGGAACTTTTTATGAAACGGCAAGAGAAAAAATTCAACAGTTTTTCGTACAAAGAACTCTCGCTTTTCTGTCCAACGTCCAAACAATGGTGAAGATTTGTGATTTTCTACGGCTCGGCCCGGTTCTACATGTGAGCTTTGTGTTTTTTGGGGTTTAACAGAATTTGTCTAGAGCTTGTTTGGCTTAAATTTGCGAGATTTTGTGACTAATCCGTAATACAGTAGAATTACGTATTACGAATACTTGTTTGTTTTTGCGAATACATAATACTTGTTTGGAAATCAAATTTCCACAATACTTATAGCCCTGTACTTACACCTATGTAAAGTAGAAGTAACTGTAAGTTTTTTAGTTTTGTAAACAATTTTATTGAGCAATTAGATACGACAGTTTTTGACTAAATCCTAAGGCATTATCATTGAGATTGGAGGAATAATCACCTACGTTTTGTTTTAAAAACGTGCTAAAGTTTTAGTTATGCACCATGGAATTCTAGTTGGGATTATTGGCCAGCAATATAATTTCTTGAAAATAGTTATCGTAAAATAGCGCCTGTGAGCTAACAAAAGTATGTACATCTAGAGCACAATGCTCATTTATTAACAGTTTGAATAGCGATAAATGACGTCACTTTAGGGAATACCCTCAGTTTCGTAGGCCATTACCAAAATGGCGTCCATCCATTACGAACTGTTCCTTCTGTGTGCTTCACGAATAAAACATTTCTTCGGACATGTTCTATTTCGTTTTACTATCTTAAAACCTTGAAACAGATGGTGACAGGATAAAACCAAAATATATAGGAGTCATCCAAAAGACAAACATGTTTTAATCTATAAGATCTGCATTAGAAAAGTTATAGCTGTCACTGCCTTAATATTCCTATTCCTATTTTACTGAGCGGGAATGAGTCGCGGTCAGCGCCTAAAACAGTTCCCAAACAAACGTTTAATTTCTTATTTTAAACCGATTGTAATGAATTGTCCTGTAATTAAAATAAGAATACTCAGTATATCAGTAAATTATAGGTAGATAAATCATATGCGAAGCGAAACAACACAGAACTTCGTCATCGTCATCACCCATATTTACGCTCACACTGCTGGGTTTTAATCCACGATCTTCGGGATGAAAGTAAAGTGTGCCTGTGCTGTAACTGACCAAAGAATAAAATAGTGGAACCCATAGAAATAATGTCAGTATTGAATCAAAATTGAATGTCGTAAATCAAAGTGGATAAAACGTGATATTTCAATTGTAGAAACATTTTGTAATATTGAATGAAAATGGTGTTCACGCTACTATAACACGCTTACAAATTAATTGCAATTATTGCATAAAATAGTTAAGAGGCCTTTTACCGGAAATCGCGAAATTGTTCGGTTTTCTCGTCCTAATTCTATGGTTTACGTTAGTTGTTTGATATTACAATTACATCTTTATAATAGTTCGTTTTCTCCTCTACAAAAGTAGTAAGAAACATTTTAGATAACTTGTTTATATATTGAGTAATAATCATTCTCCGGATACATGTTTCGTAAAAAACGCTCGAAGACCTGTTTTCTTAGCTCTAATTTGTAGATTCTAACGAATATGGGCGATCAAACTAATTTTTATTATGTTACGTATATCCTATTCTTCATTTAGAGTAGAGTACATTTTCGTTAAATGCTTTTATTCTAAAGATATACCGAATTTAATATCGACCGAAAATGCTTCGAAACAAACCTCAATAACTCCGAAGTTCTAAATCAATGGGACGTCATATTTATATCAAAATATTTATCAACATTTGCTTAAACTATGATATTAATTTTAATTTGTAGAACGGTTTTGGTAATTTTTTATGAATAAAATAAAACTACCATAATTTAGTAGTTTTTTCATTCCGCCGGCTTTTTCCATTTAGTACCGCGCGAGCGCTTGTCGAGGTCGGACCTATGTCGGTTGTTCTTGAATAAAATATAGAAATATTTCGTAAAATGTCAGTGTGTGGGACTGTCAATTGCTGTAAAAACGCTGTTAGTGTGCATGTATGTGTTATTGCGATACTACGACCGACATAAGTTGATCCGTTGATAACGATCAATTGTTATTTTTATTGATAACGATCAATTATTGTTGTTGCTGGCCTAAGAATTGTACCACTTGTGGCTGGCCTAAGAATTGTACCACATCATTGTCATCTTGTTTAACCTTATTTATTTGGAGGTTATGCTGTAGGATGTGGATTGCATATCTAAAGTTATCTATCCTAATTAAAAAACAACAAGGCAACTTTTTTTGGTGAAACCGTACAACGACTAAATGTAATTATGCCTATGATTTTTTTAGATTATGACTAACTTGCCGACCCGCCGACAGCTGCGCTTGCGTTTTTACGTTATTTACTAGTTTATGTTTTATAGCCTTTTTCGATCATTTTACTATCCAATACTGAAATCATATTTTAAATCGGACCCGCGGTTCCTGAGTAGCACGTTCAAACAAATAAACAAGCAATCTCCTCAGCTTGATAATTGTAGTATAGATTTCCATAATATTTATTACAAAGAAAATATTCCGTAATTTTTTGTTCTTATTTTTACCGAGTATCCAATATGTAAACAAAAAATAATGTACCTTTCTAATAAATATATTATTTATTGTAAACATTAAATATGTACCTTTCTAATAAATACAGGGCGTCCCAAAGTTATGGGCCATGGAGGGGAAGTACCTTAAATATCGTAGATAGTGAATTTTGCTCAAACAAGACTTCATTTTATTTTTAAAAGTTAGTAATTCTGCATTCATTGATTTTCTAAAAATTACTTGCTTTGTCTGGGAATCGAACCGACTTACATGTAGAAAAAAAATACTCGATTTTTATGATACCAATCGAAAGAAAAGCTAAAAAATAATAACTCTGCTTAAGTAACATAGTATTTTAAAAGAAAGGAACAACGTGAAATTAATTATTTTAATCAAATAAAAAACATGAAACATTTTTTTTTGTAAATTAATTAATTAAATTACTTACTTTTTAAAATAAAATGAAGTCTTCTTTGAGCAAAATTCACTATCAACGATATACAGGGTTTCCCAGAAATGGTGGATAATCCTGCACGTGCGTGTGCGGGGGAGGGAGTGGGGCCCCACACCCCAAAAAAAAAAAAATCTTTTCCCAACGGTCCGCGGTCTACGACATTTTTTGAAAAATTTTGAAATATCCCGGTTTTCTTCACATTTGTGGCCATCACGTCCGGTATATGAGGCCTAGTCCGGATTTTTTTCTTTTAACGTGTTCCCTAAATGTTGGTATTCCTAAATTACCTTTAAAAAACTCAACTACTTAGGGTAGTAGTTAACTAGTAGTCCCTAAACATAAATTTTATTTCTGAAATTTATTTTACTGCTAAGTTTGAGCACCTGTGGTGTAAAAAAAATGTATTGGAGTTGTTTAGCCAACCACATAAAAAAATTGCCTACATCATAAGGATTCCAAAACAGTAGCATACTATCTACTTTAATAGTAAAATTACTGAGCTATAGCTTCTAATGTGTAACAGTAGGCGTTTCATTACAAAATTGCAAAAGAAAAAAATAAAACAAATAATGATCAAAAAAGGATTTATTATAAAAATAATCATAATAAATGTTCGAATTGGGCTCCTCTTGTTCTTATGCAAGCTCTACACCTTTTTATAAAAGATCTTTGTAATGTGTAATTATAATTTTTTGAAGATATAATTCTAGCTGCTTCGGCGACGCGAAGTCGAAGTTCTTCTAACGAGTTTATGGGTTTCTTGTAAACCTGCTCCTTCAAACAGCCCCAATAAAAAAATTCCAGAGGATTTAGGTCTGGAGACCGTGGTGGCCACAATATCGGCCCCAATCGGCCGATCCATCTGTTTGGATAGGCATCGTTTAGGTAATTCCTTACTTGCACGGCGTAATGTGCCGGACAACCGTCGTTCTGGAGCCACATTCTTTGCCGGATGGCTAGTGGCTCATCTTGTAATAATATTTGTCCGGCACATTACGCCGTGCAAGTAAGGAATTACCTAAACGATGCCTATCCGAACAGATGGATCGGCCGATTGGGGCCGATATTGTGGCCACCACGGTCTCCAGACCTAAATCCTCTGGATTTTTTTTATTGGGGCTGTTTGAAGGAGCAGGTTTACAAGAAACCCATAAACTCGTTAGAAGAACTTCGACTTCGCGTCGCCGAAGCAGCTAGAATTATATCTTCAAAAAATTATAATTACACATTACAAAGATCTTTTATAAAAAGGTGTATAGCTTGCATAAGAGCAAGAGGAGCCCAATTCGAACATTTATTATGATTATTTTTATAATAAATCCTTTTTTGATCATTATTTGTTTTATTTTTTTCTTTTGCAATTTTGTAATGAAACGCCTACTGTTACACATTAGAAGCTATAGCTCAGTAATTTTACTATTAAAGTAGATAGTATGCTACTGTTTTGGAATCCTTATGATGTAGGCAATTTTTTTATGTGGTTGGCTAAACAACTCCAATACATTTTTTTTACACCACAGGTGCTCAAACTTAGCAGTAAAATAAATTTCAGAAATAAAATTTATGTTTAGGGACTACTAGTTAACTACTACCCTAAGTAGTTGAGTTTTTTAAAGGTAATTTAGGAATACCAACATTTAGGGAACACGTTAAAAGAAAAAAATCCGGACTAGGCCTCATATACCGGACGTGATGGCCACAAATGTGAAGAAAACCGGGATATTTCAAAATTTTTCAAAAAATGTCGTAGACCGCGGACCGTTGGGAAAAGATTTTTTTTTTTTGGGTTGTGGGGCCCCACCCCCTCCCCCGCACACGCACGTGCAGGATTATCCACCATTTCTGGGAAACCCTGTATATGGTACTTCCCCTTCATGGCCCATAATTTTGGGACGCCCTGTATATAAAATAACACCCCTATTCACGTTCCCACTGCTGGGATAGGGACTTCTCTCTTGACGAGATAGATTAGGCCTTAATTCACCACGCTGGCCAAGTGCGGGTTGGTTTTTTAGGGTTCCGTAGCCAAATGGCAAAAACGGAACCCTTATAGATTCGTCATGTCCGTCCGTCCGTCCGTCCGTCCGTCCGTCCGTCCGTCCGTCCGTCCGTCCGTCCGTCCGTCTGTCCGTCCGTATGTCACAGCCGTTTTTCTCGGAAACTATAAGAGCTATAACGTTGAAATTTGGTGAGTAGATGTATTCTGTTAACTGCACTAAGATTTCAGAAAATAATTGAAAAAAAAATCATAAAATTCGGGGGTCCCCATACATAGGACTGAAATTTAAAAACTTTTTTTTAATCCAACCCATACGTGTGGGGTATCTATGAATAGGTCTTCTAAAATCATAACAATGTTTCTAAAACCATTTAATTCTAAACTTAATAGTTTGGACGTGAGACTCTTCCAAAGTGGAAAACAGAGTGTCCCCCCCCCTCTAATTTCTAAACTAAGAGGATGATAAATCTAGAAAAAAATATATATTATACATAACCATAAAAACTAACAACGAAAATTGGTTTGAACGAAATCTATCAAGTAGTTTTTTTATAATACGTCATAAACTATTTCATATAAACAATTGCTGCGGAAGCCTACATGGGCGAGTCCGACTCGCACTTGGCCACTTTTTTTAATATATAAATGAAATATTTTCAATAAGTTCGTAATAAAATAAAAATAAATATAAAGTTCGAAACTACAAAGATAATACCTAAACATAATGATAATAACATGGTATATTTGTGTTCAAACACAAATATACCATCTAACAAAACAAGCAACTTAAATATATATATAGGTAATATAATTTATTTGTTTTGTTATAATTAGAATTTGTATTTAGTCCGTTCAATTTAGACTTTCGAACTTACATAAAGTCCCAACATTCGACAAAAAAAACATTTAATTACAAACCTACACATCAAATTTCAGAAGAATCGGTTTAATAATGAGCCCATAAGATGAGATGAATGGGGACATTTAACTTCAATAAGACTATTTTCAGTTTTATTCTTATATAGATAATTATTAATCATGAATGTTTTAATTTAAAATTATGTACTTAATTGATTTCAAATAATCAATCAGATTTAAAATGAATATTGATATTATTAAGATAAAACATAATTGATTCAAATATTGAAATAAAAATATCCGCCATTTTGAATTTAGGAAAATATATTAAACACCTATCAATTAAATAAAAACATTAATATAATAATTATTTCAGAATGAAACTGAAAAAAATCCACTCAATAAAATGGAATTTATTCGATGCCATTTTCTACAGATCTAAAATAATTATTAGTATATTTGTATGTTTTAGATCGACGAAGTATCAAGATCATTTAGTATTTTTCATAGAATTCGCGTGACGCGCCGGTCACGTGGTGCATAAAATATCCAATTTCGCAAAACTTCAAAAATTTAACAGGGCTCTTAATTTACCATAGCGTTTTACAAACCAGCCTATGATTATGAAATGCCAGTCACGTACCAAAAGAAGATAATGTCGCGAGATATTTGTTTTATCTATGATTGTGAACAATCTCAGACTTCTTTCTGCAGCACTTAAAAGAACTGTGTTTGTTTGTTTTGTCTATGATTATGAAACGCCAGTCACATACCAAAAGAAGACTTACGTAACTAACGAGTCGTTCGTCAACTCGCTCCAAAAATTTTGTCCCAACTGGAGCGAGTTGACGAATCGTAAAAAAGCTATACTCTTCGTTCTGCAACTCGCACTACTTTTACTTTGGGTGAATTTTAGTACAGTCAACCAAAAAATTGTTACTAAAATAATATAGAAAAGGCATATTTATTAGACACTTTTATTTGGTTATTAACACGCTCACTGCGGCACCATTTTTCGTAGACTTTCAGCCAGTGCGTATGGGGTCTTTTCGAGCCAAGATTGAACTTTTTTGCAGTGCGTTTGGGGCCTTTACGGCCTCAAAAAATATCGTCTCTAAAAATACCTCGTATTTAGCTCAGAAACGACAATATTGGCTTGAAACTTTACCATTATAAACTTAAATATATGTTTAACTTGAAACTAGCTTCGCCCGGAGTTATGACATTTCAGTACTTAATAAATAAAAAAAATATATATGCCATCAATTATGCCTCATATCGCACTGAAAAAAAGTTCAATTTGTGTCTCAACTAGGGATGGGATTAAAACAAAATTGCAGTCACGATAAATTTATATGATTTGTTTTTAATTATGGTCTTTTTCATAAGCGTTGTAAAAAGAGACTTATATTATGCGATAAAGATTCGTCAAGTGGATCGAACGAGGTGAAACAATTAAAATATAGATTTTTTTTCAGAGCATATTTTCAACCAGAACTGCCTCTGAGAACAGCATAAAAATTTTGGAAAATGTTCAAATTTGCCCTCCATATATTGCAATGTCAAAAAATAAGATTGACAGTAACAATAGATGGGGTTCACTTATATTTTGTAAAAATGCGGGCGCACTGGCTAGCAGCGTCCGTCCGTATCGAAACTTCATCACGTCACTACGCGGCGCCCGCGCCGCCCGACCCTCACTCAGTGCGGCTATGGGTCCTACAATTTTCGGGCCGTTCTGAACCCACTTCGCACTGAACGTGAATCATTTCTATCTAGTGCGTATGGGATCGAAGTAATCCCATATGATATTTCCTACGCCATTAAGCTAGGCTTCAAAAGACAAGAATTTTGATATATTTGTCTCTGTTGTACTCATAGAAATGTCAATATTGTCACCCCCCGCACAGGGTGAAAGAACGCGATTTTGACTGCCGCACCTGCGGAAAGTTACGCATGGGCTAATTTGATCCCATAACGCAGTGAGCGTGTTAAATAAAACTACATGTGTTAGCTAAAAAAAATAAAATGACTACACAACAATATAAAATAATCAACAATGGTATTTACATAATTATTTTAAAGTCAAATAAAAAAGGTTTTACAACAAAATTAGAATCGCTTAACATAAGAAACAAAAAAATACCTAGATGAAAACCCGGCTACGCTCGGGTGAAATTTGACGAAATTCTCCATAATCCGAATTTTGCGGATATAATGTTGTCGACTCAAAATCAATATTTTTTTATGTTAGATGAAAACCCGGCTTCGCTCGGGTGAAATTTTACTCATAATACACATCTAGGTGCAAAATGTAGATAGATGTTTTTGTAGTCATCGGTTCTCACAGAATATAATTATAAAGCTTATTAATAAAGCTTCGTTAGTTGTGTTTAATAAATATGGTAAATAAAAACTGCAAAAGTTTTTACACAATTATTTTTATTTTAAATCAACATTCAAAATAAACTGACAAATTAACAAAACAATCAAATTCAAACAATATAGTCTAGGTTATGTTTATAAATCTGCATTGATACCGAATATTTGGGTCGATTTTCTGAGGTTGCTTTTAATTCCTCTTCTGCTAAAATTGCAGCCACCTTTTTGTATACTTTGACAAAAGGATTGAATTAATTGAGCATTGCTTGTAAGGACTTCATTATATTGCTTTTACATAATGTAATTTCTAGAATCGGATATGACATGTTTTGTTTTTCAACATTTACCGTGCATTTATGTAAATCCTAAGATTTACCAACGTAATGGGTGGTAAAAGTTCGAATCGCAAACCTTTTCGGACATTTACCAATGAGAGTTGGTAGATCTTAGGTTTTACTGGTATATCTTAAGATTTACTGCAGTTCGGGCTTTTACAGTAACAGATACATATGCAAGAGCGAGAAAGAATAACGGCGACCCTTCCCGTCGTGTTTTATTTTATCCCGTCGCTTTTCTGTACAGTTTGCATGACGGGGTAAGTCGGAAGGAATGAACCTTAGTGGATGAGCCGCTAATTAGTTGGTACTAACTCAAGCTGGTACTATTACGTTTCCACAGCTGGGACACAGGGACTTCTCCAAGGACAAAAGAATTAAGCTATGTTTATGTTAACATAAGTCAACATACTTAATGAAATTCAATGATTATCAATAATAGTGTAGCTGTACTGTACAATAGCCGTTTCAGAGTTATGGCAGTTTAAAGTTTGACAGCTGTCATTGAAAATGTTGCTCTCTCTAACACCTGTCGATTGAGCTTTGTACGGCATCTCTAGGCCAAGCCGTTTCAGAGTTATGGCAGTTTAAAGTTTGACAGCTGTCATTGAAAATGTTGCCCTCTCTAACACCTTTCGATTGAGCTTTGAACGGCATCTCTAGGCTAAGCCGTTTCAGAGTTATGGCAGTTTAAAGTTTGACAACTGTCATCGAAAATGTTGCTTCCTCTAACACCTGTCGATTGAGCTTAGTAGGGTATCTCTAGGCCAAGCCGTTTCAGAGTTATGGCAGTTTTAAGTTTGACAGCTGTCATTTTGACAAATGTCATCTAGACACCTATCAGTTTATAAGTTAAACTGTTTCAAGGATAACCATTTAATACCTTAGGACAAAATACATACTTCGTCATCATCATGTCAGCCGTATATTAGGAATATATTTTAACTATAAGAATATTTTAAACGTAGGTACCTTGTAAATCATTTTATTTCAACGGGAATAACTCACGTAAAATAGTTTAGACCACTCTCGACGTTTCGACTAGGTACAATAAGAGCTGTCTTTGTCAGGAGGAATCAGCGTTCCAAACTTCCAACGTCTCCTCGCTGATTGTGATAAAAAATTGTTAAAGTGAAATAATAAGTCAACAGTTCGATTATAGGATTAAATTATCGTATAACATAACAACTATACTACCTACTTACTAAAATTATTTGATCCTAGAATCCGCTTGTTTCGATGAGTGTACTCGTCACATAGATTCAATGGAAACAAAGGATGGTGTGAGTTGCAGAACGAAAATAATATTTAATTTACGATTCGTCAACTCGCTCCAGTTGGGACAAAATTTTTGGAGCGAGTTGACAAACGACTCGTAACTAACAGCCTTATCTCCGCAGCACGGCAACGCGACCACATCCAGCGAGACGTCGGTGGGCACCAACACGGCGACGCCCGGTCCGTCGAAGCAGCCCCCGGCCGCCAAGTTCCGCCACGGACTGCTGCAGCTGATGATCCACACCATCGACCCGATGCATGATGGTGAGTTAGGTATGCACAGCTTTGCTTATTTGCTCTTACCGCGGTGGTGGACGGTCATTGAAGAAAGTTTATTGTACATCAAAACGAAACACATGAATGTATCACAAACAGAGATAAACATGGGCGGCCTTATCACTTAAAAGAGATTTCTTCCAGGCATTCCTTTCAAATCAAATACTAATTTCAAAATGTTAATATTCCATCATAAAGATTAGTAACTTAGAAAAGTTATTAAAACCTTTAAATTATAAAAAATGAATAGTGTCAGAATCAGTATCGTTTTGTGCAGGCTTAGCAATTATATAAAAATCCCGTACTCGTAATTTGTAAGCAGCCAAAGCTGAACCTTAAAATAAAATCCGAGCCTCTAAAATAAACATGCGTCAACCTCACCTAATTTTCATCATTTCCCTATTCCGGGAAAACGCGATAACCCACAAGCCGCAGTATTTTCGAGCCCGCGCGACCAAAACGCCCTTACCCAAAAACCCGAGGTTTTTCTTAGCCGAATGACCGTTCACACTAGCGGGGTCACAAGGTCACCACCCTCGACGCCTCCGACACGCACTTCTTTTGTCAACGCACAATAAGGTAAGTAATTCTTACACACTTATAACGCGGGTGCTTATTATTTACCTACTTGGATGTAACTCTTACACCGATTATGTTAACACTAAATTCACTTTTGTTTCTCAGAATGTAGTGATTATAGTTGAACCTCGCCTTTAAAGCCTAGTTTAACGGTTCTAAAACATACCTACTGTCTTATTTACCTATACTTGAAAAGACCCAGATTTTATAGATTGTAATAAATACCCGCTATGAAATGATGTTTTAAATAAGTTTCGATATACTGCTACGTATCTATGTATGTCCCATTGGTTTTGTACCCCGTCAATATTTTGGCACTTTGAACACTAACGCTTAACACTATACACAATTTTTATTACCTACGCTTTTGGTTTTGTACATTTGTCACTCTTGCATCTAAACACTTTACATTGATCACTATTTTTATCAATATATTGAACAATGCAAAAATAATAAATAAAAATAAAAAATTGAAATTACCTACCCCTTCTATTTCATTAAACTCAATCTAAATCTTTGAAACATTTCTGTACGAAGATAAAGATTACGTATAACTTAATCTCAACCTGTGCCTCTATGATCAAAATATATTATGTAATCTAATCTAATAAATACCATCCAACTATTATTTTCTGAGTAAATAAGTTTTGTATATTTATTATACACTAAATTCACATATTTGACTGGTACAACCCGCGCGCCATCAGAATAGAGTACGACCTTTTAGAGCTGAGCACGCAGGGTCGAAAAGGATGTGACCTTTCAGAACTGAAAGGCTATCTGACCACTGCTGAAAGTTTTTAGTTCCAAAAGGTCATATCTCATTCTGATCGCGCACGAGGTTTAACAGACATTGTATGTGTGAAGAAAAGAGGATGAAGAAGAAAACTATAATAGTTTGCCCATACTTGGTCTGAGTTGACTCATATATTTGAATTTGTATCAGTCTTCTCCTTTCTAAGTACGGGCGCCTATTTTTTGCATCAGCCAACTGGAAGAACATCAAGATAATTAATAATATTATTGTTGTATTATTATTATTTTTATCCAATTTCCAATGATTAGGAAAGTTTTTTTTAGTTCTATCAAATCCTAAACAAAGCCTGTATCGTGGCATTAGTTTGAATTTTTAGTATAATTAGTGGATTGCTATAAAATACATCTACAAACTGTTTAAAACGTAAAATGTGTAATTTCATCCGAAGAAAGAAGAAACCGCTCCGTGCTTTAGTAATTCCGTTTTTACTAAAATTTTGCGATCATTTAGTAAACGGTTTTACTAGGGCTCGTGACGGTGGGATCGTCAGAGAAGTTCAAGAAGATGACGTGAAAATTATTATTAAGTAGTATTTGTTTAAGACTGTGGTGCTGGCTTAAGAATTGAACCAGTCTATCTTTTCCCGTGTGTGTTGACAAACTAAAATATTTATTCGTATACTAGTGAATATATGGTTTATGGTCAAAGCTGTATCTGATCGAAACAACTGGAATTGTTTAAAGGAGTTCAATGTCTAGCAGTGGACGTCCGATGGCTGAAATTATGATGATACGGTTTATAATTGAACTCGCGAGAGTATTCGAGTGAACCTAAATGGACGCGATGTGTTACTGTCTTTTACGTCATTTTACGATATTATCGAATTCGTGTTCTAGAGGATCTGGGACAAAACCACTCTCGAGCCAAAAGGCCAACTCTCACCTTGATGGTTGATCGTGCCAAGCACCAAGCAAGGCAATCAAGAGCCCTGCCTTGACCCGTATTGATTTAACTCTTCTGTTGCAATGGAAACCCCTTAATCGAAAAAGTTTCATGCAATGCGTATGAAACTTCTTCGGTGCAATACACTTGTAAGTGTTTGATTATACTTGAAGAATGAATTACGAATAACCCAACGGACTACACAAAAATACTTATGAAATAATGTGTACCTACTCTATAAAAATAACACCATAATATTGTGAGACTGATTTTGTTCTTGTTAATTTTATAAGGTTTGATTATGTCTAAGTTCGATTTCTATAGATAAAGTAAAATGTCAGTACTTTTCCAAAAATACACTTCTGTAGACCTAAATTTAGTAAGGCATTAAACGGACTTACGATTTCAGTATCGAGTCAAATTTCTAAGCCAGGCTTAGTAACCACAATCTTCGACAAAAATCGCTCCTTCACATCAAAGGGCTTTGGGCTAATCTGCACTGATAGCCACAAAGGCTTACGGAGTTATCGTGGCTATTGTGTTAATTCTACGCACAGATTATGGATTACGAATACAAGCCCCTAGGTCGAAATGGCTACAAGAATATATAATACTTATAACACACCCTGAGAGCTTTATTATAGTAATAAGAATATAAGAATAATAAATACTTTCTGGTATTAGATGATTTTATGCAATATCAGAAAGTCACGCTATTTATCCATGTAAAAAGTTATGGTGGCTGTCATAGAAGTATTTATTCGCTAGCAGGTATTATTTATAAGTATGAAACCCAAAAAATCTGACCTCTAGAATTACCAAAAATGCACATAATTTGTTCACATTTTTTTAAAAGCAAAAAATCTCATCTTCTATATAAATAAAAATGAATCGCCGTTCGTTAGTCTCGCTAAAACTCGAGAATGGCTGGGCTGATTGCGCTGGTTTTGGTCTTGAAATGATCGTAGCAGTCCAGGGAAGGTTTCAAAGGGGTTTTTAAAAAGCGGGCGAAGCCGCGCAGGGTCAACTAGTTATATATAAAAATCAATTGCTGTTCGTTAGTTTCGCTAAAACTCGGGAACGGGCGGACTGTTTTAGCTGGTTTTGGTCTTGAAATGTTCGTAGTAGTCCAGGGAAGGCATAAAAGGTGAGAAAACTACAGGAAGTGGGCGAAGCCGCGCAGGGTCAACTAGTAAAATATAAAATATTTCAGCATGAAAGCTCTTACCAGTCTATAAATCGTAATCATCTTAATCAAACCCTATGTTTAAGACATAGAATAAATTTTACGGTACAATCAAAATCCGTTCCAGAGTACCCTGAGTGCAAGTGGTCGTCAAAACGGACAATAAAGTTCCTTTGCGAGATTTTATTCGCGTACAAAATAGTGGCCGTAAAACTGTCAAACTCGAAAATGTCACAATGCCACACTGTTATTGTTACCCACTTTTCGCTTTTAGTTCAAGTATCTCCGTTTTAATCTCGCAGTTTTCAATCATAACTATTCGGCTTACGAGTGACAGGGATGGATTAAGGGCACTTTCAAGAGGAAGAGAAGAAGTGAAGAGAGAGATTAGGCCTTACTTCTTCACGCTGGCCAAGTTCTCATTTCGTCACAATGTTTGCTTTCATCGTAGAGGTTCCGGTTCAATTCCCGCCTCATTTGTACTATCTGCAGATATTTTTTCAGGGGGCTAGATGATGCCGTGTGAATTTTCTAGTAATATTTACTTGTTTTACTAAAGAATGTATACTTTTTTACATCTATGCTCTGAATACGGCCTTATCCCGTTAAAAATGGGTCAAAGCATAACAACTAACTCTGAACAATGCTGGGAGTTTGGACGGTCGTCAGAGATACAGAAATGAGAATATTTAGTTTAAGTTTAACTGTGTTAAGTACTATGCCGCTTCGATGTAGGTCGGCCAGTCTATTGTAATGTGTAAAGTTACAAAGTTCGGTTTTCAATTATGTTAAGCTTGTTTTTGATATGACAATGGGATAAAAATGTATAATTCAGACAGAATATACTTAATTCAGATAATTATTTCATTCTTTATTCTGATTATAGAGGCACAGGCATGTGTTCAATAAATATAAGATAACTTATATTTTGATTTTAACTTATACTCGTATAAAAGTATTTTTATGGTTATTTTTTAGTACAAATTAAATTCTATACTTCACATAAACCACCCATTACGTCTTGAAACACTTCTCCTCAAACATACTGTAAGACAAACAAAGTGGACGAGAAAGCGATTAAACTCCCCGCGATAGCCTCTTTAAAATTTTCAAAGACAAATTATTGATACTCAATTCAAAACATTTCTCAAGATTCTTAATTTAAAACATTTAGGTACTGTCCACTACGACTTGAAGCTTCTCCCCATACAAAGTGGACGAGAAAGCGACTAAACTCGCTAAAAATTTGAAAGACAAATTAATTGATTCTCAATTTAAAACATTTTTCAAGATTCTTAATTTAAACATTTACCGTCCACTACGACTTGAAGCGCTTCTCCCCAGGCAAAGTGGACGAGAAAGCGACGCAGCTCCACGCGATAGCCTCGCTGAAGGTGCTGCTGGAGGCGACGCGGCCGACGGCGGGCGGCGCGGGCGCGGCGGCCGCGAGGCACTCCGCCGCCGCCGCGCAGCCCAAGGACACGCCGCTGGACCTGCACAACGGACTGCCGCAGGATGTGCAGCTTGACGCGATAGAAGAGGTCAGTGTATATGTCCATCTCTCTCTTTCTGTCCAGCTTGACGCGATAGAAGTGGTCAGTGTCTTTACATTATCACACGATGTATTAGTGGTGGGTCGTTGACAATTTTTACGTTAACGAAACGAAACTGTTTTCTATAATCGGTCAACCTGTTGAAAAAACGGTTGACGTTTAACTGGTTTGGTCGTTGAACGAACGTCGACAGGTTTTCGTAAACTGTTGTAGAAGGAACTATGCGTTAAACTAAGTTTGTAATTACATTGAAAAACGACCTCGCCAACTGACACGTCTATCGTTTTTAATCATCTTTGTTTGAGAATTGAAATTATTTTATTGATTCTATTATTATTATTAATAAATGACTTTTTAGATGTAACATTTGATTAAATAAGTAGGTACTTGACATGCTTATCTTATTAAATGTAAAACCGATTGACCTAGGTATAATATTTTTATCAATAAATAAAATAAATATTATGATTATTATTATTACCGGGGGGCATTATGGTGATAAATACAAATTTAATTTTTAAGTTCTACATATTTTTGTATTTAAAAAATAAATACATAAGTACATGATCCTATTTGAATTCGAAATTTACAAACGAATTATCGAAATTAATTAAATAAAATAAATAAATAATAATATTTGTGTTTCGTTTCGACGTTCGTTGATTCAACTTCTTTGTGTTTCGTTTGCAAACCTATGTCGTTGACGTTGAATGAATTAACTTGTTCGACGCTCGTTGATTTAACTCCTTTTGACGTTCGTTGAACGAACGAGCAAAAAGAGTTAAATCAACGAGCGTCGAACAAGTTAATTCGTTCAACGAACGTCAAAAGGAGTTAAATCAACGAGCGTCGATCGAACAAGTTAATTCATTCAACGTCAACGACATAGGTTTGCAGGAGTTAAATCAACGAACTTCGTTGATTTAACTTGTTTTGTCGTAATAAGAAAACGGTTGAACGTTAAATATAGAAAAGCAGTTGAAAAAAACGGTTCGTTGATTCAACGCCCACTACTACGATGTATAGGTTCATCTCTCTCTTTCTGTGGGTGGCGACTGTGACTGTAAGTGAGATAGAGTGGTTGATAATAATTAATAATCTGCCCGTTTGCGCCCATACATTAAGCAGCGAAACAAAACTGACCGCTTTGAAACATTAGCTTGCATTAGTCCTCTTTGAATTTCCGACTATTGTGCCTTACTTCCTCTCGCTTTGTTTTCGGACAGCTACAGGGCCGTTATTAATGACTTCCACGCCCCGAATAAAGGTGCTTTTGAGCACCTACACAGATTGGGTAAGAGAATTATGAAGGCTTGAACAGCGTTTCTTGAGAACACGGTGCGTTTGGAAACCTTAATTTTGTTATATTTTACAAATACAGAAAATCACACAGAGTCATAGATGAACCCAAAAATATAACCGAAGGATGTAGAACAAAAAAAATTTACCTTTGTTTCTTACATATTTGATTTAATACCTAAAACTTGTCTAACCAAACTACTAAGAGATTCCGTATCGATCCGAATTAATAATTTATTTTATATTTTTTCTCCTTACATCATTTAAAGACTCGATTAGTATCAAAAAAATACATGAAAAAATCTTTTATTATAGCAAAAATCTTTAATGTACCGAAAACATAAAAATATAATGATCACGCTCTTGCTACAAAAGCAATAAGGAATTGAGCGTTTGATCCTTCTGTCCAATTACTGCTGATGGCACATGCGACGTGCTAAAGCGCGCCCAGATGGTTCATGTATGTTCACAGCCATTTTACAAACCCAATTTAGAACACGAAACGGGTAACATACTGTGATTTAAATATTTATGACTTACCCGATATTTCGGCACTGTCACAATAATAAAATGTTACATAACAAAATGATTCCCACTACTGGACATCGATCTCCTTTATATTCTTGTGTACCTACGTCGTTTGCTAAGCTGGGTCCTTGATTAAAATAAAGCATAAAACGACTGCTCGTGTCTTCTAGTAAAAAAATCCGGGAAGAAGTAGGGTGGTGCTGGAAGAGGAAAGGCGACACTATTCTATATATTATAACTTTTCTACAAGTAAAAAGAAGTAAGTTATAAAAGTGTTCAACAGCCATAACTGTTAGCCGTTTAGAGGCTGGCGACTAGAGGGTGTTCATGTTCAATTCTGTTACGAAAACGATGTTCAATATGAACATGAGCAGAGTTCTACTTAGATATTGTATTACTGTTATGTAGGTATTCCGCTTTGGAGACAATGTCAATTTACTGATGTCTTAATTGCTAAGGACATTAAGTGGGTATCAGTTCATTTATATTTCCTTGGGTTCATTTTAATTTTTTTTAGGTTAATTAGTAGCTAGTAAATCAAGTGCCACAATAATTTTTATCATTGTTATGTTGTGTCTACTATTTCTGATTTACTTTTGATGAGTTTTGTAGATGGGGATTTTTTACCGAGTTTCTAAAGAGTACCAGAATAGTTCTATCTCTTCCTGATTTAACAGATTTATGAAGACGAGTAATTCGAGAAGTAACAACGTTATTCTGTGAACTACCAATTTACTGCGGTCACCAAACCGTGAGCCCGAAAGTGTGATCATTATAAACATAAAAAACCTCAAAATCTTAGCTGGGTTCTATTGAAGATACCCGTGCTCTTATAGGGACATAATATGGGTTAAGGTGATAAACACCCAAAATCTAAATACGAAAGCTTTAGCTTACGCTCGCTTAAACTCTAAATACTCTGTAATGGATTTTGCTGAATAAAGTACCTATTTACAAAGACTTAGTAGTTTTTCGGCAAGAATTGGAATCGAAGATCGTAAGCCGTAAGTGACCGTAAGTGGGCTGAATTCTTTATAAGCCATTTTGATCCAGGACCTCCATTTGTCTTGCCTTGCTACAAGTAAGACAGATCGCTTGCGGTTGGTTTACGACATATGCTTAGCAAATATTACCACTATTCTTTTTTTGAGTTCAAACATAGAATGTCTAATGTGATATCATCATCATCATTCGCAGCCCGACTTTACCCGACATTTTAAGCCACTCTTTGATCTTGCTCCAATCGAAACCAACTGAAAAAAGCCTTGAACCAAATGGATTCAATCTTCATTAACATCTTTATAATACATGACTTCTAATAAGTTTTAAAGATATTCTGTAATTGGGAATATTGATTCCCAAAACATAATTTTAAACTGTAATTTCTAAATCTATCAACATCAACGCGCTCTAAATTTAAATTTTCATATTCAAATCGTTTTACTTCAAAGTATTGTTTGTGTTTATGCTTACACAAACTGTTCCGTTTATAAATGTAACCTATGTACTTTTGCACCCCTGTACTCGATCAATCAGAATTCCCGCCTGAAATCGCTGAATTTCCGGCCTTCCAAGTTGAAATGAAACAAACAAACTGAACCGTATTTCCAATAGGATAAAAGTGTTTTTCACTTTTTTTACATTCATCAGTTATACTATGCTTAGAGATTTTATATCGGCTAAGGTTGGATAGTTTTGTTAGCTTTTCTTTGGCCCAGTTTGTTTGGGAATATTTTAACAAGTTAAAAGAAATTAGTCAGAATCCTACAGTTGAATATCTATACTAATATTATAAAGAGGAAAGATTTGTTTGTTTGTTTGTTTGTAATGAATAGGCTCCGAAACTACTGGACCGATTTCAAAAATTCTTTCACCTTTGGAAAGCTACATTAACCCCGAGTAACATAGGCTATATTATATTTAAATAAAAATTAGGGATCCTTACTAAAACTCCAATAATGTAACATAAGGTGTAAAAAAATGACCTGAAAAATTCCTTACGTCGCGTGCGCTGCGAAAACTATTGATGATAGAACAAAATCATGTACTACGACTTTGCAGAACTCATCATTATCTACAAAAAATGTCGCGACAGCATATGTCTAAATATTATAGTTATGTCACAGTAAGCAGTTTTTTATTCTAAAATATTAATTTATATATGCCGCCTCTTGAAAGGGTCTTCATTTGTAACTTGGTATTAATCCTTATCAAAATAAATTACTTTATATTCAAGACGGCTTTAATACCTTTTTAAAACTTTTTGAATTATTCAATTCGGACATTTCATTCGGAAGATACCACGAGTTTAAAAATGCAAGTATTAGAAAAAAGTCTAGAGGTTGTCGCTCACCGCGCTCAGCTAGCCAGCATGCGATGTAGACTCCATGTAAGCGTCACTGGGGTACGGGGGGGAGTCAATGTAATGTCATATAATATGTAATATCCTAATCCTAACATAGGCTACTTTTTACCGCGGAAAAATACATACTTCGGCGGAAAAACATGCATGCTTACGCGGTAAATTCGATTTAGATAAAATTTAGTATGCAGAAGATAGTTGCAAATAAAAGTATATGGCGAGAGACTTTTCACCGCGGAAAATACATGTTTCCACGGGAAAATATATGCTTACGTGGGAAAATTAGATTTCGATGAAATTTAGTACCTATGTAGATAGTTGCAAATAAAAGTATATGGCGAGACGAAGTTCGCGGGGGCTGCTAGTAATATATAAAATTTTAAGATTTGCAGCTGAACTGAAGTCTTCCGCGTAGATCTTTAATTATTTTCACTGCATTTAAATTCAAAATAAAAATATTACCTATTTTTAGATCAGAACAAATTTACTTGGCTCGAAATTTCATTAAATCGAAAAATATTCTATAAAGTTTTTCGACAGTGTTTGCTTGAAAATCCAACATCGTTATTCTAGCACTGGGCTTTACTTAACGAACTGCTACATTCGGGCTTAACTCCAACTTTGTTTGTCTATGTATTTTATGTAAGAGCTTTCGAAGCTTTATTTGCTCGTTCTACAGTAGACTAATCAGTGTAAAAACTCGGAGTCGCTGCAGACTTAGAGTTTAGATTTGAACGTATTTAGAATACGTTACTAAAGCATTCTGTCGTGTCAAAGCCAAACACTGTATTCAAGAATACAGTGTTTCTCCTTAACAACGCTTATTAAGCTTATTTTAAGGTCTATAATGCGATGGCACTTCAGATTTTGCCTTACGACGGTTAGTTTATGAGTAATAAACAATGAAAAAACCATGTAAGTTTCAAAAAACAAACCTTTATCAAAGAATAACACTGTACAATACAATACAGTGTTACTCCTTAACAGCGTCGCGCATTCAATACGTTTAATGTATGGGAACGAGTAACGCTGTCAAGCTGAAACACTGTATAAATGACGGACCACCTATTGCTATCGCGCTCGCTCTTCTTTCCTCGTAGTAAGTTAGAGCAGTACCGCTGCTCTCGTCATCATCATCTTTTCAGCCATCGGACGTCCACTACTGGACATAGGCCTCCCTCCTGACCTCCAGGTATTACGGTTGGATGCAGCCTGCATCCACTGTGAACCAGTAGCCTTGACAAGATCATCTGTCCATCTTGTTGGTGGACGTCCGACGCTGCGTTTTCCGATCCGTGGTCTCCACTCGATAATTTTTCAGCCCCATCGGCCATCCGTTCTCCTCGCTATATGGCCAGCCCATTGCCACATCAAAGAGCTAATCCACTTGATTGAGGCCTTCAAGTATTGTACCGAGTTCTTCCATCGAGTTTGCCATGACTACGATAACGTCTGCGAATCGAAGGGCATTCACTCATGTATTCGCCATTGATATTGATGCCCAATCCTTTCCAAGCCAGAAGTTTGAAGACGTCTTCAGAGAGAGAGAGGCAGTAAACAGTTTCGGAGACAAAACGTCTCCTGTCTTACGTCCCTTTTTAAAGGAAGGAAATAGCCTCCGAACTCCGTTCTTGTACTCGGACGTGGTGGCGTTTCTATACAAACACTTCAATATACCGATAGTCAATACGGCGCCGCTGCTCTGCTTCTGGTGAATTGTATGATCTTAATGATTGTGTGACGGTAATGAAAGCTTCTCGAAAAAACTTGCATGTGGATATGATTACTCATGACAACATGATAATCTTAGAAAACGATTCCAAAGTGCCATACCCGAATGGATACAATTTTCAAAGCTTAAAAATGATTGAATTTAGGCGAGGAAAGCTTACTATGTTTGCTAAAAATTTTTATGACGGAGCATTTAAAGAAATCTCATTCATCTCATCTCATCTCAATTTTTTTTTTATTTATATTGACAAACTTATACAACATAACAGAACTTTACTGTATATTCTAAAAATTGTATGCAAATGAATTGTACACTATTAAGTGTAATGATAATTATACGTAGTATTGTTAAGGTAAAACACTGTATTATAGAGTACAGTGTTTCACCTTAACAGAAGTTAACAAATTAATGTTGTCTTGTTAAACCTGCGCTGTTTTTTATTATTTCTGGTTAACTATTTGTTTTTAGTGTAAATTTTATTACATGGCCAAAACCACAAGAAAAGCACCTTTACAATGATACCAATTTTATATATATTCATTAATTAGGTAGCTTGAAAATGACAAGAATCTGTTCGATATGCATTTTGGCGTTTTTCTCAAAACGGTGTTTCTCAACATACAGTGTTTGGCTTTGACAGGACAGCATTGTTTGAACATGAAACGGGTAACATACCTACGATGGTTTAAATGTTTTTTAGTTTCCCGATATTTCGACCCTGTTTCAAGCGCCATCTTTACGGAGGGACTGAGACCGGCGAGTAGTCATACTGTTAAAAAATATGATAGTTTAAAAAGCTATAAAGCTTTTTAGTCCGAAATCTTGCACTAGTTTTGTAATTTTGTTTTTGATTGAAGCTGATAATTTGTCTCCAGGTCTGCAGTTTCGTATTGGAATACAAAACTGCAGACCTGGAGTTTGATTGTTTGTTTAAAAAATGATTTCGATGATTAATAAATAGGCCATAAACTATATAAACTATAGGTATATAGATAACGTTAAATGATATGTTGTTTCAGATAGGAGACCTGGAAGAGGACACGACGCCGCTCGATATGTCGTGGCCCGCGGGCTTCAGAAAGCGACTGACGTATCTGCTGGTCGCTCCAATTGTCTTCCCCTTATGGATCACCCTCCCGGACACTAGGACGCCGAGAGGTGCGTTCACCCTATTATTTATTTACCTACATTTTACAAATTATTACTATTATTTTACCATAAATATTATTATTTTACTATTTACCATCGCACCATGCTGCAGGGCATAATGTAATTTTATACGCGCGTGGTTGCAATTTAGACCAGGGTTTTTAATATTTTACAAGGAAAAACATAGTAGTAGAATGAAACCCATTAGAAAAGGAGGGGAATACAAAATATTCCCCTCCTTTTCTAATGGGTTTCATTCTACTACTATTTTTTTCCTTTTTTGACCATTTTTGAAGCTAACTGCACTGGTCTAATTCAACGAGTTCGACTGTTTTCTTTTTGTGTTTTTATTTCATTTGTGATCAGTCTCATGACTTAGTCGTCTATGTGCCTATCTAGAAGACGTTAACATGCGTAATGAAAGCTTTACTAAACAAGTTAGCGGCTAGATCATTGTGCTCAGCTAAGCGTAGAAATTTTAATTTCATTTTTGCAGTTCTAAACCTGGAAATTAAATTAAATGCTGAAAGTATCTTCTAACCTAACAAAACAGTATTTACCCAGAAGAAAGTAGGTAGCAGTGAAACAGTTTGAGAAAATTGCAATCTTACGTCGCCATTTGGCAACGGCTAGAGACTGGGTCGGAAATCGTAAAGATTCTTGCTGCCACCGCAAAAGCTTTTATGTTTTCCAGTAGTTTACTCAATTGGATAGTTTGGTCACTATTCCTCGTTTTTTTTAATATTTCAGTCCGATTATTATCATGCTTACAATTAAACGAATGACTCTTTATAAATTTAATATAGCACAATACTTAACTACAAGCTTTGTTTGAGACAAGTTTTCAAAAGCTATTTCTTAATAATTGCACTTTGTAAATAAAATAACACACCGTTTAGATCACGAAATATATGCAGACAAGTTTTTATCTGTGGTTCCAAGAGTAAAATTAATCGGGACTTTATTTCCAACATTTTGTAAAATTGTTGTGACCAGAACTGATCCCTTCCTTTCGACCTGATTTGCTCCGAAAATATCAGACTTTACAAAACCCTTCACACCTATCTATTGCTGTAATGGCTATATTTCTACAGAAAACTGGCCTAAAAAAATGTAATAAATAATCACTTACTTACACACATATAAAAATGTTTTATACGTGTGTAAGTAACACTCAATCGTCTGAAATCTAACAACGTCTGTTATCGACAATGCCTTTATTTTCTTTTATAATACAACTGGCGACTTAACTTCGCCTCTAGCCCAAGAGCCTGTGATGGCCAGACCTTCCTTTAATTCACAAGCGTGAAAATTCTTTCATGTGTATGTCTAACATAGGTAAGAATAACCCCCAAACATGAAACCTGGATCGCGGTTCCTTTGGGAGATAACAACCTTTTACCTGTTATCTCCCAAAGGAACCACGATCCAGGTTTCATGTTTGGGGGTTATTCTTACCTATGTTAGACATACACATGAAAGAATTTTCACGCTTGTGAATTAAAGGAAGGTCTGGCCAGACCGGGCTCTTAGTATAGACTAATAACCTGTGATGGCCAGACCTTCCTTTAATTCTGAAGCGTGAAAATTATTTTATGTGTATGTCTAACATAGGTAAGAATAACCCCCAAACATGAAACCTGGATCGTGGTTCCTTTGGGAGATAACAAGTAAAAGGTTGTTATCTCCCAAAGGAACCGCGATCCAGGTTTCATGTTTGGGGGTTATTCTTACCTATGTTAGACATACACATGAAAGAATTTTCACGCTTGTGAATTAAAGGAAGGTCTGGCCATCACGGGCTCTTAGGTTACTCCTGTTTAAACCTTTCTGTGGTGAACTTCTGACAGCTGAATTTGATAGCAAATGACGAGATCTTTTAATTATAACCTCAATCTGCCAGTTTTCCGTGTCAATGCGTCCTATTACGTCACAATACCGGTCAGTGGAGATTTTTAGGTCAATGACGTAGGCTTCCGAACCCTCGTGTCCCAAGAGGTGGACTGGGCCAACCCGGGATATACAGTATATTATATACATGGAATTAATACAGATTGTATTGTGACTCGACTGGCACGTGTCAAAGTGCCACTCGATCTTTAGAGAATAGTTTCTGAGATTTGGTATTGATATTTTGTTAGTTCAGACAAGACAAACAATAAGGTACTAATAATACCACGGGGCTAGATGTTTCCGTGTGAATTGTCTAGCAATATTTATTTGCTATAATTTATGTATTTATTATTTACATACAGAATAACATAACAGTAAAAATACCAAAGCGCTATACATATATCCATGACATACTAAACTATTTCTAGAACTGACTGTGCTAAGTCTATGAATAAGTGTGGTGGAATACTTCTACCTCGTTCTCAGACAAGGTGTTGAGCAAGCGAATAGCGAGTGTTAAGGGGGCAAACTCGAGTACGTTGTTCTATTCTTACAACTAGGGACCGCCACCATAGCGACAGCATAGTTTTCAAGTACATAATGTGCTTGAAAATTGTATATGTACTAACCATAAATTTTCTTTCCAGGGAAAAGCCTGTTCCCTATAACATTTATAGGGTCTATAGTTTGGATAGCGTTCTTCTCATATCTAATGGTGTGGTGGGCGAACATCGCGGGGGCGACGGCCATGGTGCCCCCCGAGGTGATGGGTCTGACGCTCCTGGCAGCGGGGACTTCGGTGCCTGATCTCATCACATCTGTCATCGTGGCGAGGAAAGGATTCGGAGACATGGCTGTGTCCAGCTCCGTGGGCAGTAATATTTTTGATGTTACTGTTGGGTAAGTTGTAAATAATATTAAATCTTCTTAAATATAAAAATAAATTGCTGTTCGTAAGTCTCGGTTAAACGATTTAATTTTAGCTGATGTTGGTTTAGAAATGAAAATAGTGGTCCAAGGTATGTTTAAAAGGTGATTAATTAAAGTGGGATTAAAGCTAGTTATAAATACAATATTTTGTATTTTTAATAGAAAAGAAAAACCTATAGCCCCTGGACTAAATTAAGATGTCTGGAGCTCGCACAAATATAAATTAAATTTGATTATGTAAGCAGGTTCCTAGCACTTAAAAAAACTGCTCAAATATTGTTTTATTCAAAATAAAGAAAGCGTCTTTGGTAACCAAGGCGAAGCGGGGGCGGGTCATTAGTTCCTTTATAAAACCTGAGGTATTACCTCTAATTACTATGAGTTGTTCATTTATCATGACCATAATATGAAAACCAACTTTTTTAACGGTAAAAAATTGGTATTAAAAAGGATTTAGGTCTGTATAATATTGTACATACAATCTAAAACGCGTCCTTCGCTATTCTCATGAGCGTTATTTTGGCGCATTTTCGATCAATACACAAAGCGAAAGCTTTCTACTCAAGTTAAAGTCGAAAATCCTTTGGCAAATTCATATCCTCAGTTGTATTAGAGCTCGCCTCAAGACAAATTCGAATTTTATCCGTTCAATCCTTAGTTGGTTCTAGAACGTTTCTACTCAAACTCAAATAATACTCGTAGTTGTATTATACAAATATTATTATCGATTTTATAAGCTTTCTTGTAAATATTTCAATTGCGTATGTAATTAGTAGTTAGTTAAGTAGCTGTGTTTATGTTTAGATCAGGTTTTTATAAAAGTTCATTAGAAAGTTATCTTCTACAACCGGCTCCGCTCCACTTCTATTAAACTTGTCTTATTTTTGATAGGAATCCAAATAGAATCTCTTCTCATAAACACAATTTTAGACTTGGAACATAAACGTCTTCCAAATAATAGAATAGTTTCAGTATTGTTTCTGAGCATGCCATTATTCCCGAGTCCCTAACACAGGAATTGGGTCAGATCGTCAGCATTGCTCAGCTTACATCTTCGTCAGCTATGTTCATGTTCACGGGTCTCTTAGCGTCAGATCTAACGACGCCAAGAAGTTAATAACGAAGTTAGAAATACCGTAAAATAATGTCATGGAACACGGTCGAGGCGACACGTATAGATAGTTTTTCTTTGATTTTCTGTTTGGCAACATTTATTAACCTTCTTTTTAGTTCCTGTGTGTTAGCTTAAAGGTAAAATGTTAGTTTTTCAAGTTTAGAGATAATTTCCTTGGGTTCTTTATTTGTACTAGCTTTTCGGCTTGCGGCTTCGCCCGCGTTATAATAAATGTTCTCACAGATTTTCCCACTCTTAAAAGTATCATTTATGTCCTTCTTCTGGTTCCAAGCGTTATAAATAGTGTAATCAACACGGCTTTCTTTTATACATATAGATATCATATTAAAAAATTGAGGCACTAAGAACGTCATATAATCATCTATTCACTTCATTTCCGCGGTAAAAGCAATGTTGTCTTCAAAGATAAGAATAGGTAGATATTAACGACTTAAAACTGTGAGCATGTGAAACGTAATTTTCGTGCACAGAAATTGACCATTAATTTGGTACAATGGGTACAACCCTAGCTTGTAAACGAGGTTTACGCTATCGTAAAGCACAACCTCCGTATTATTCTAAGTCATAACAACTCACAGCCCGAGGGTGAAAAGTCACTATAAAAAATAACAACCTGATATTTATCAACCTAATCCAAAACACCGTGCCCCAAATATCAGGTCAAAGAAATGCCAAGTCGCGTAAAAATATTTAAAGAGGCAATACGGAGGCAATACGAAAATATTGGATTCCTTAGCGAATATCTTGACTATAGACTTTGTTCGGAAAGTTTTGTGATTGCGACTTTCAAATTACGATTTTTATACAGCCTACTTTTATGAAGACGAGTCTAATTCTGCCTATTTATTTTGTTATCGATTGACCTAAATAGTGGGGATTTGCAGGATTTTATACATTTTCGCGTATGATGAAACGAAGACTTTCGATTTGTAAAGGTCTTGTCTGTAAAATTGGGACTTTTGGTGCACCACGAGTCACGACCCGAGCGACTGCATTACTATGACTGATGGTCCCACTAAGCAGTGGGACCACGAGCCCATGAAATCGACACGATGACCCACTGGTGGGTCAAATTAGTGGGACCACGAGTCACTACCCCAATATAGTAATGTATTAAGACGAAAAAAACTTGCATCAATTAACCGATTTTTTTCCGATTCTACTCTGTAAAAGCTATATCGTCCACTGTTATCTACACTCCTTCCAAACCTTCAATCTTTGACAGTTAGGAATTTATGACTAAATTATTGTTTCAATTTTCAGATTGCCACTCCCCTGGCTGCTGTACGGCATAATCAACGGCGAGCCAGTTCTAGTCAATTCTAAAGGCATGATGTGCAGCATAGTGCTTCTCTTCGCGATGCTGCTGTTCGTGATCCTCAGCATCGCTTGCTTCAGGTGGAAGATGAACCGGGGCCTCGGCTTCACGATGTTCCTCCTCTACTTCGTGTTCGTCGCCGTCAGCCTCGCACTCGAATACGGCTACCTCCACTGTCCAAGCTAGGACCCGACAATTTACATCCGACAGTACAAACCATGAGATAATCTCAAAAGACAATCATAGATTAGAACGTTCAGTTTGATTTAGCACAGTGTAAAATACATTGCTCAAATTATGTAATTTATGTTGTGATTCTGTTGCCGAATAGTTAATTTAGGTGTTTGATATTGTGAGGCTTGAGGGAGCACGGATTGCGATTAATGGATTGATAATGTTTTTAGAAGGGCGATTAGATTCCTAAAGTAAATGCAATAATACGACGAAGCTTCAGTTTCAAAATATAAGACTTTAAATTGTATGAACAGAGATACATTTTTGTATCGGAAATTATTATATTTAGCCATCAATAGAGACTGTAGTTATTATATGAATGTTAGTTGTTCATTAAATTTGATGGCGCTTATAAGAAGTTTTATAACATAAGTTCAGAATGATATATTAGAAGTGGTATGTGTTAAATATATTATATCTATTTTTGTAAATATAAATTCAGTTACGTTTATAGATAAGATTGTAGGGCGCCATTTGAGTTGATTCTATGATTTGGGTCGAACCGACCTGCAGTCCAGTTGTTGAAGATGTACCTAATTAATGTTACAAGCATTTACCGTGGTTTGATGTGTAAGTGAATGTCGTCGTCTCAGCACAAACTGCTATCAGAAGAGATGTAAATACACGATTAGCCGGAGTAAGAGACCCAGAGAGAGCGGGGCGAATGTTACTTGCCACCAATGTTCATAATACAACGTGCCTAAGAGTCCACAGGGCTTATAACATTAGCTTTGATATTTTTACAGATTTCAAATCTCGTATGTAGTTTAACAGATGTAAACCGGGAATTGACTGAAGCACACTTTCTAACATGACGTGTTGAAACTCATTAATTATAATTGATAATAATTGAAGACTATCATTATGGTCTTCTAGTTCTAGTAGTTCGCATTGGTCCCGCTCTAGATTCAGTAGATACGATAGATTTTACATTCTTTGAACTACTGTCTAAGTGCAAACTTATATCTTAATTTTTAATTATGTTCAGCGCTCTCGAATCTTTATTTAACATTATCTTTTGGAAAAATACATGCTTGCTAGGAAGTTAGTCGCTTTTTCAATTTTCAAACGAATTTCAGTTTATTATCTTGTTGATCTTTAAATAATAAACAGTTTACAGTTTAATATGAATTGAGAGATGCTGTTTGAACATCTACATAGTTACCGTCCATTTCATTTCTATATTTCATGATGCTTCCGCAAATCTTCTATTTATCCCAACTAACTCGTTACAAATACAAAGTATGAAATTCGTACGGTCAATAATTACCCTCAAGTTTTATATTGATAACCCGCCTATATGACATAGCAATAAATAGACTAGAATAGAAAGTTAAATTATAATTATTATGATAAGCTTTAACAACATTAATAAGACGCTCAAAAGTGTGAGATAAAACCAGTGACATAAAGCACACAATAATGACGTATTGAGAAACAATATGAATACGCACAAGTTAGAAACATGCGAATTCTAGATTTGCTCTCATGAGCCATTCAGCTAACATTGAAATAGAGGATTTTACATTATAGAAGTTTATTGTGATAACGATGGTCGCATGCAGAAGCATTTACGGATATCGAGACAAATAAGGGACATATCGGTAGTAGCCGCACTCGATTAGGCCATAATCTGTGATAAGGGCATGCTTATGAAATACTTATAAAGATAGATCTCTTCTGGTTTCATATAGTAACTGTATATTATAAGCTTGGATTTGATAGTCTTCTGTAGTTCGCTTAGCTGTGTCACTACCGATCAGTTTCAATACTTTGTTGCTCAACATTATCATCTACTGGTTCTGTCAAGGCAACTTCATTGGACCAGTTTCTAATTGTCTTTACGCGAATCGTTGACCAAATATTGGACTGTTGACGTGGTGGCCATTCTTTAAAGTAAAATGTAAGGTTCAATGAAACTCTATTATACAGGCGTACGGTATAGTGCTATAACATTTTCGTATACTTATAGCAATTATCTGAAGCACCAATATAAAGTTCTTACAAAGTCGTATATTGTAATGAAATCTATACGCTATTTATAATTATATTGTACACTAGTTATTTCTATCTATCTCTTTAATATCTAATTAGAATTTGTAAATTTATCAAATTGTCATCCTTCCATGATGTTTATAGTGATTAGATCTCCTAAGACTTTTATTGCATGTTTGGATACAAATATGATTGGATCAAGTGAATTTACTGTCAAGAACACAAGAGCTGGTTTCGTTAGTACATGAACTTTTATGATATAAATCGTCATAAATTGATTCCAATCATATTTCAGATTCATGTCATGTAATTTCACTAAAAAATTCGCCTTCGTGCATGAATCACGTAGTTACATTAAAACTGCATTTGTTTAAATACCAAATAGCACAATACGATATAGTTCTCATCAAATTTCGAATACTCTGTTAGTTAGTATCTAACCTTCGGCATCATACTTAAAGATGTCACTTATTAAAATAGGTATCTTTAAATACTTCTTCGTAGTTAAGATTATCTAGGCTTAAAGCTATACTAAAATGTTTAATACCAAATTGAAATATATAATACCCAGGTAGATTGTTATTAGAAAGATGGTTTTTATATAAAATGGTACCTTTATAATGTAAAGTTTATTGCAGAAGAGGACTTATTCCACTTATTTGATTGCGGTTCTCGTGAACACCATTGTAACGTTAATGAAACTAGTGCTAATATATGTCTTTATTCAGCTTTAAATTGGCCGCTTTGGGATAAGAGGAGTAAGATCTTGAATCCAGTTGTTTTGTGACTGTGTCGTCTCGATTTCGGTAAAAAATAATGAGGAAAATTACATATTTATATTGTTAATACTGGTATTCAATCGGAGGATATTAAATAGAAATAGGATAAATCATTCTTCTATACAAGTTACAAATAAAGAGAAAGGTAAAGGTGCGAATATTACTATGACAGAACAAAATGAGAAAAAGGTGCATGAACAATGAACATGCCATTTTACTGTATTTTTTTTGGAAAAACTATAAATTGCAAAATATCCTGCTTTCAACAGAGGCAAATGATAATAAAAATGTTATATCAAAAAAGGATTGACACATAGACATACAGTTTATTTTTATTTAAAAAAAGAAAACCGATGTTTTTATTAGCATGCAATGTAAGAAGAATATTTGATATTAAACAAATTATTATATTGTAGGTACATGTTATGTAAATCAATAATCATTTTGGAAAATTAATATCTATAATATCAAATGCCTGGTTGTCAATAGTTAGGAAAGAGTAATTTTCAAATTAAAGTGTATGTATGTTTATAGTCATAGTTATTGAATGTATAATGTCTTGTATATAAAAGGAAGAAAATAGTGTCTTACAGCAACAAAATGGTACAAATATTATCGGAATCGAGACTTCAGTGTAGGTTGTTATTAGTGATATTACAAATTAAGTAAAATGATTAATAAAATGTTATTAATTTTAAATCGTAGATAAGTTTAGGTATTTTCATCATGTTGTAAAAGTAAAAGTGGAATGGAATACGCGGAAAGATGATTTTAAGGATTAGCAAGTATTACAATGTTTGTATCGTTTGATTATAGTTTTCTCAAATTTTGCTATTCTACTGTTGCTCTTATCAAAGCTTTTAATAATTGTTGACAATTTACAATTGTGATAGTTTGAAGTTTACTAGTTGATTGCGTACAGATGTTTATAATTATATTTTGTTTTATGTGTAGTGTTTATTAATTTTGATGTAATTATGAATAATGGCGGATTACGCCTCGGCTGTCGACGGTATTATGAAAAATTACAATAAAAATAATAAAATAGTGAGTGAAAATAAATGTGGCTTTTATTACCTACACATAATTACCGACATAAAAATTAGTACCTAATATTATGAATAAAATCAATTTGAAGTTTAAAATTAAACAAGCTAGTCTAGGGCTCGACTCACAACTGTAGATGTAAAACTAGATGGAAATTATTCAAGAAAAGATATTTTTAATTGAAAATATTTATTACAACTAACAACAGTATCACACCAATAAATATCGAATTAAACATACCTACCTAAAACTCAACAATGAATCATTTGTGCACATTTAACAAAAATATACGTAACAGTAATAAAATCTACAATCAATATTAACACACTTGCTTCATATATATATAATATCGAACGTAAAAATATTCTTACCTAGAAGTTTTTCAGTAAAAACCACAAACTTTCTAAATTAATTACTGAATTCCAAAATCTTATGTTGATCATAATTATATAACAAAATATTATAGGAGCTAGAAAATTAATATATGACGCTAACGAATAAAATATTTCGAATAGTTAGCGAAATTAAAAAATTAGGTACCTATCAAGTAAAAATTCAAAAGCAATAGTGAAAGACAATAGTAAACATTTATAGATTAGAATATTCAAAATCTTTTGGCCCATCTCCTCTAAGAGAGGAACACCAAGTTTGTATTTTCCAAAGACATTCTTCAGCTCATACCAGAGTATTTCCTTTTAAATCCAATAAAAATATATGGATTTTGCTTTATGCGACTTAGCCGCACTGCCATTAATAGCGTCATTTTTTCCTCTTGTATTAGAGGGTAGTTTTATAGTACTTGGCGGAGACGCGAACGGCAGAATAGCCAGAAAGCGATGAGTGCTGCCACCGCCGCGCCGGCCAGAAGAGTGGCTTCTTCTCTGCGACCGCCGCCTGCGCGATCTACCACGGTACTCTGCAAACAATGATACAGCATACAAAGTCACGACATTTTTGGTAAAGATATGCAGAACAGCCTACCCAGCCCTTACTAGGCCAGCATAAATTAAGACTTAATCTCTCTCGTCAAGAAGAAGAAGAAGAGAGAAGTCCCTTTGTCCCAGCCCCCAGCATTGGGAACATAAATAGGGGTGATGATATTTCACTTTTAAAATGAATAGGGGTGATGATATTGCAGAATAGATGACAGTAAAGAGTACAAAGAGTTGACTGCAGAATCGAAAACAAAAAGCCCATCTGGGCAATATAGATAAAGCATGCAATTATATAACTGTTAGTCACCCATGAAGTCTTGCAATCTTAGCCGAGTCTGGTCATGTAAGATAATTTCACGCCCATAAATAGTAAATTACCTCTATATTTTTCCATCAATTTCCACCAATTTCACATGTAATTTTGCAATAAATATATGTCGGGGCAGACATGAACATCGGTTGAAATATGACTCAGAACCTGTTTGTACCGCGCGCATCGCACTACGGGTTGCGGCGCGCCGACGCCATTACTTGTGAAACTGGTTCAGACCGCTTTCGTTCGTATAAATACGACCGTCGGCCGAGCTAAAATTACATTCTTGTTTGAGCCGTCGGACGGAACAGTGCTTTGTTAGTATTCTTGTTCGAGTAGTCGGTTGGAATAGTCCTCTGTTGGCAATAAATTCATTTGTTGTTTGAAGTGTCGGTTGGAACAGTCCGTAATAAATTAATAATAATAATCTGTTGGTAATAAATTGTGTCGATGGACTGAAACATTGTAAATTGGAATAAATAATGGACGTTTCGTTGTGGTTTTATTATGAACATGAAGACGACTGTGACGTTAGACCTGGTGACGTCATAACCAATTAGAAGCCCTCTTGATAAACACACACTCCTCGACATCCTACACATCTCTCAACACGACATCAGAAGTGGGATAAGAGACCTGAACAAGTGGGATAACAGACCTGAACAAGTGGGATAACAGACCTGAACAAGTGGGATAACAGACCTGAACAAGTGGGATAACAGACCTGAACAAGTGGGATAACAGACCTGAACAAGTGAGATCTGAACCTCGATAGCCTTGAGACTGTACGCTGCCACAAGACCAAGACAAAGAAGAAGGCAAACCATACTGACGTCAAATTTTGGAACTACCTGCATCTTTATAAAATGATGCAAAAACTGACCCAAGAACAAGAAGAAGACTTAGTTAAACCATACTAACGTCAGAGTTTTGGAACTACCTGCACCTTTATAAAATGATGCAAAAACTGACCAAGAAGATGGCTTAGTTAAACCATACTGACGACATATTTTTGGAACTACCTGCGTCTTTATAAAATGATGCAAAAACTTACCCAAGACCAAGAAGATGGCTTAGTTAAACTATACTGACGACATATTTTTGGAACTACCTGCATCTTTATAAAATAATGCAAAAACTGACCCAAGACCAAGAAGATGGCTTAGTTAAACTATACTGACGACATATTTTTGGAACTACCTGCGTCTTTATAAAATGATGCAAAAACTGACCCAAGACCAAGATGCCGAGCAAACAAACAATTGACGATCATACTGACGTCAGAGTTTTGAAACTACCTGCATCTTTAAAAAGTGATGAAAACAAAATTGATGAAACGCAAATCGGTCAGGACTTAGCCGAGCAAATAAACAATAGACGATCATAGTTTTGAAACTACCTGCATCTTTATAAAGTGATCAAATAAATGATGGAACGCAAATTGATCAGGAAAAAGCCGAGCAAATAAAGAATTGGATCAAAATTCCAATGAGAATTCCTACGAACCCCTTCTATGAAATATTCTTCAAGAACTTATTAAGTTTCTTTTACAGATTCACTTCCGCACTACGAGTACTTGATGATATACTCCGAGAGGCAGATGCATAGCACGCACTGCCTGTCAGTAGGGCTGTGTTGGTGGAAGAAGACGATGCACTAGGCCCTCAAAACACTACTGCAAGCGAGCCCGTGCCATCCACCTCCCATGCTAGACTGCCTGAGCAAGACTCCGACTGAAACAAAAGTTAAGTTGATCATCTTTATAAATTTTCCCCAGAACTCTTACCCTCCGAGAACCCTTACCCTCCGAGACCTTACCCATTCTTCATTAAAACTTTGTTGCAACTCGATGGAGTTGTAAACAGATACCAAACTCAAAAGCAACTCTCTTTGTTACAGACACTTGCAGACCAGGCAGGTGCAGAGCGCCCACCGCCTGTCAGTCATTCCCGCACTACGATGACCTCTTCGAGGCAGATGCAGAGCGCGCACTGCCTGTCAGTATGGCCGAGTAGGCGGATGAATACAATCCTGTAGTTCTACCATGCAACACTTCTACCTAGGCAAGTACCGTAAACTTTAAGCAATATGCAACCAAAACAAACAAACAAAAGAAAGAAAAAGAAAGAAAAGAAGAAAAAAAAAAATTTTTTTGGCGAACTGTAGATTTTACATAAACACACAACTACCTTTAACTAACCTCTACGAAAAATTCCACAAATATCACGATGAGAAAATCCACGAGTATCTCGTTGAGAGGATCCCTTAGTATATCGTTGAAGATCCCCCGAGTATAACGATGAAAAAAATTCACGAGTACTGAGTGGTAAGAAATTCCGCGAGTGTATCGTTAGGAAGATCCCCCGAGTATAACGTTGAAAAAAATTCACGAGTACTGAGTGGTAAGAAATTCCGCGAGTACTAAGGCGAGACTTTCCACGAGTTACTTTATGAGAAATTCCTAGAGTACCTTAATAACCATGCAAGTACGTGGAGTGCAAGCATTGGCCATAAAATTATAAAACAATGTAAATACGTGGAGCATAAACATTGATAACAATAATAATAATTCACTCACTGTCAGCTTTCCTTATTCATTTTTCTAATAAACATTCTAAGCACTATGTTTTAAACTTTCGCTGATAATTTGGTGGTTGAGATCCAATTATCAGAACAAATAACCTTGCACCAAATTATCAGCTAGTGTACCTTTGAATGGATACCTAGCTCAGAGAAACTTTTTCATCTTTTCCAGAAAAACGACTGGTGCAGAGCGCGCACCGTCTATCAGCATGGCCGTGTCGGGGCAGACATGAACATCGGTTGAAATATGACTCAGAACCTGTTTGTACCGCGCGCATCGCACTACGGGTTGCGGCGCGCCGACGCCATTACTTGTGAAACTGGTTCAGACCGCTTTCGTTCGTATAAATACGACCGTCGGCCGAGCTAAAATTACATTCTTGTTTGAGCCGTCGGACGGAACAGTGCTTTGTTAGTATTCTTGTTCGAGTAGTCGGTTGGAACAGTCCGTAATAAATTAATAATAATAATCTGTTGGTAATAAATTGTGTCGATGGACTGAAACATTGTAAATTGGAATAAATAATGGACGTTTCGTTGTGGTTTTATTATGAACATGAAGACGACTGTGACGTTAGACCTGGTGACGTCATAACCAATTAGAAGCCCTCTTGATAAACACACACTCCTCGACATCCTACACATCTCTCAACACGACATATACTTTTCCTTTTTTACTTTTAGGAGAGTCTGGAAAAGGAATAGGTGTCCTCTCCCCTCCCAATTGCTTATATTGTTAGAAATCAACCAGACCGTAATAAGATCAAGGTCATAGCATCAGTACTCACCCATCCACCGTGCCTGATGGCCCAGGGCGTGGCGCACTGCGCTACGTGCTTGGCCGCCCAGTCCGCCGCCCTGCACCAGCCGCCGACGCGTACCGCCCTGGAGCACACCTCGCACAGGAACGCGAGGACTACCAGGGCTCTTTGTTCCACGTGCACGCAAGCCTACGGAGGAAAGGGTATTTCAATAAATATAAATACTTAAATAAAATAAATATTGCTGGACAATTCACACAGCGACAAATAGCCCCGTAATAAGCTCTAAGCTTGTGTTACGGGTGCTAGATTTTCTGATATAAATAAATAAAATCTTTATTTCAAAATTTGCATACAAGGTTTAAATATTTAACAGATAAAGATAACAGAAAACGGTTCAGTCGGATTACTCGGTAGGTCGGTAGGTACTCGTATTGTGATGTTGTTCGTAAATTGTTTTTTACAGATTTTGTTAATTTTTTTACAGTTTGGATAACTTATTTTAATTGCCTGGGTTTTTATTTCAAGTTAGATGATAAATAAAGTATTCGCACGAATTCGCACGTAGCTACTGGCTCAGAACTCTAGTTTTATTATAATAAACAATACTTTTTGAAGAATTACCAACTAGCGATATACTTGTATCACAACACTAGCCAACTGATAGCCAACAAGTAAACATTTTCCTTTAAGCATTGTAGCACTAATATTGATTTCGGTTAAGACCAAAGACGTGGCTTAATGAGGATGAAGTAATTGCTTTTGGGGCTTTCAAACATAAATTATTCCAATTAGGTTTGAAATCTGATACAAAACTACGGTACGGAAGTTCCCGTGCAATGTTTTATGAATTACTGTCTTTATAATAAGTGTAACAGAATAGACAAACTTTGGTTCAACGAAAGTAAAACAGCAAGATGACTACCGTGAAATTGTTTGTGTGATCAGAAATGTCAAATTTCGGTCAAGAAAGATCAACTGTCTCTGTCTATCACCCCACCACTCTAATAAGAAGAAACTCAAGCAGCGATATTTTGATAAAAACTCGTAGCTGCGCACTTAACTATATTTATCAATAGTCATATGGCTTACTGCGATGTCAACGGGTTAATTACTGTCTTACCTGACAAACCTCCTGCATGATATCCTCAAACTCCACCTCATCGAGACTGAGCAGCGGTATGTGCGCCGCCCTGGCCGCCAGAAGCGCCTGTGCCTTGGATTCTCTGAACCTCCGCGCCGCGCGGTCTAGTGAGCGCCAATCGCGCCAGTACACCCACCATCCTCTGGAATATCGGTCAAAAGATATAGATAAATAGTCAATATATTATGTATTGGCCGCGCACTGCGATAACTGGCCCGCACGTGGAAATAAAAGAGACGAATCACGGACGGTCACTCCTGAGAAAGAGTGTTCTTGTTGTGATTGAAACGTCGAGAGTGTAACTCCTTTGTAAAAACGTGAGTAATTCCCGTTGTTGTAAAATGAAAATGTATTGGATAGTAAAATAATATTTTTTGCTGGACGCACAGCATCTAGCCCCGTGGTCAGCTTGAGCATTTGCTTGCTTGTATTAGATTTCTAAGAAAGTATATCAGAAATCGAATACACATCTTGGTGGGTTTTGTATGTATCTTTTATAAAAATATGTATTGGTTTATGAATTCTTAATCTTTTAATAAAAAAACTCGGAACAAATCTGCAGATCGTACAAAAATTGTACCAGGGCCGAAGTCTTACCCGCATCATTGTCCGCGTCACCGCTTTAAAGTCGTTTCATAAAATATTGATAACAAGAGAATAACATTGGTTGTTATGATGATATATCAGTAGTCTCCTCACCTTTGATCAGGTTTCGCCGCAGCCACCCAACAAGGAGGCGGCCTCAGCTCCTCCAGCCTCAAGTGTTGCAGCAGCAGCGCTCGGAACAGTCGGATGCCTCTCTGCTCCTCCTCTCCCACCAGCTCAGGACCCTGCCAGTGACCCTGGCAATCATCTGGACGCTCCTCATCGAGGGATACCTGGCGGCGTAAGGGCGCTCGAGGGGACTCGTTGTCGCTGGAGAGAGACTGGATGCTGTATGATTTTGATTTTGTCGCTGGAATTACAGGAATTGGATTAAGTTGCGTTAGTAGCAGTTTTTTATGGGAAAAAAAAACACGCTATGTATTCATAATAGTAGGAACTACAACAATTGGGCCCCGGCCGAAATTTTAGATTTTAAAAAATACCTGCTATACAAAAAATCTGAGAAATATCTTAAGTAGAAGCTAGGCTAGTGTTACTTTCGTTTAAGTCTATTTCTATGTAAATATACACGAACTATATGCCAGCCAACCATTATGTAAATCGGAAATGAACAAAACACATCAGACAGTCTTATCACAAACAAAAGAGTAAAGAAAGCTTATAATCATAAATTGTAACTACATAAGTAAGTATTCCAAAAAAGTCGCGTGATTCTGCCAAAAGAAAAGTCCGAATAAATTAAGTTATTTGTTATCTTCTAGCTTATTTTATAGACTTACGACACGAACAACACATAACTTTTCGGCAAAGAAACTTAGTCTTATTAAATACTAGCCGACACGCCGGCAGCTTCGTTTGAGTTTTTTACATTATTTAAATAGCGATTCCTCGATAAATGCTGCAAGACTTTTTCAGTTCGTACCAGCGTTTCCTAAGGTTAGCGCGATCATAAACAATCCCTTCAGCTTAATAAAATAAGATTTATTCTTACAACCGTGTTGCAATTATATAAGTTAGTAGGTAATGGAATAATTATTCAAAATATAATTATTACGGAAATTCTAACATGAAAACCGCAAAGCTGAAAAGAGGCTAATGAGTTTCAGCATTCATATTAATGAGATTAACCTCAAACTTGTAAAGGGTTTCAGACACTAACAGGAGCGTAAATTTAACTTTACGCTCCTGTTATTAGTATTCTCGTCTCGATACACACAGTTTTATTGATCACGTCTGAGAAAAACACTACAACTCCACAATCAAAACAAAACTATCACAGAACATAAGACGATTTCAATCAACCTAAATAAAACCTTTTCTCACACACAAAACACAATTCTACAGCTAAAATTCAAACACAGAATGAGTATAAGTTTTAAATAAATACCTTTTGCACTTGTTGACATAGTAAAATTGCAGAGTATTTTATAGAGAGTTCCGAGAATGACTCTCTCTTCACTTGGTTTCTGGTGAAATGACAGAATCGGTGGCTAAACACGAACGACCTTGGAAACGTCAGGTCGGGACCATGACATATTTGTTCGCACATGCGCAAAAGTACTGAGGGCGTGTTACTTATCAAACTTGTATGGAAGTATGTAAGGAATAAGGACACTCGTTTTATTCTAATCTAACTTTTATTTTCGTCAAGTTATTCTATTCTATATTGACCTAGCTGTCAATTTTGATAAAGTTGTCAAAATAGAGAACAGGCTACATAATAACGTTCTCGTATTCAGGACTTTCTTTATTTAAATAAAAACGTAATATACCTACCTACTTTTGGTATACAAATGTTAAAGCTTTAAATAATGTTAGTTAATAATTAACAAGAGTTGTATTTCGACGCTAGTACGTAAACTACATAACAATAGACTTTACTTTTACGATTAGGAATTTGGCAAATTGCCTAAAACAAAATTGCGGATGTTTCTTCGCATACCAATGAAATATTTCAATAATAGGTATGTCATGCTCTACTCCTTCTCTTCGTAATCATTCATCATTACAAACAGTATACCTAATGTCCCTCCCTCATCTGAACACAGGTAGGTCATCTCAATACTTATTCTAAAAAAAAAATATACATAGGCTTTAAATGATTTCGTATAGTCACCACGCTCACGAAGTGTTTGGTGATCATTGTGATGGCAGTACATTGGTTCAGTAGGTACACAGAAGGGGACTACTTTTTGTTATAAACTTTAGTCTGTCTCCTCGGAAAAGTACACAAGTTCACATGATACCATTACTCTATTTGGTTTTTATACATTTGATATGTCCCTAGCATAATTTCCTGCGATGAAAATCATAATCTGCTATTTATGTCCTTTTTGGCATATGAAACGATCTACGATTCTAGATTTTATTTAAATCAATACAGCCGTTTTTTCGTGGAAGAGCATCAAATATCCATTAACAAAACTTCTAATTCTTTCGCCGTTATAACAATATAAGAGAAAGATAGAAATCTATTTTAATAGGACGCACTACGCCTGTCGATTGTCTGATTGAGTTCATTTATTCCTGTTCTAAATTGACCATTTATCAGACGTTGTGAAACCGTATCGGGCGGAAGGACCGCATTGCTACGGATTACGTACAGATAACAACACCGCGTGCGCAACCGAAATAAACTAAATCCTTATATATTAACTTAAATAACTATTAAAAGAATTAATAAAAACCCCTAGTCTCAAAGTTGTAAGTGAATATGATAATAAAATAGTCAAACGTTACAATTACAATGAAGACGAATAAAAGAAAGTTATCAGTAGGAAGTGAGGAATTTTGCTGCAGAAAACTGTCGTTTTTCGCCTGTGCCTGTGCAGTGTTGTCGTTGGTAGTGCAGACGTATAATTATGTGGATGATAGATGGGAGAAGAGTTTGGATGCTGTGTTGGAAGAGAAGATAGAAGATAGGATCGATGCGTTTTTCTTTGATGGTACTACGCCTCGGCGGTTGAAGCGGGAAGCTATGGTGGTAGTAAAACAAATTTAAGACGATTTTTTTTAAATCCCAAAACAAAATCGCTTTTATAGGATTACAAAACCAAAACCAAACTTTTTAAGATTTCTTTGTTTTTACCTACTTTAACTGCTTTAACCTGTAAAATCTTCAACCCCCTATTATTCAAAAAACGAATAACTCTTTAAATGTAGGTATTTAAAGTAAACTAGCTCAACATACCATTACCCAATGTATTAAAATTAATAAAATTGTGTGTTCGTGTTATAAAAAGTATTTTTTGTCTCTTGTCATAATAACCCGTATTCAACAGAAACAGTCAGTAATCCAAGAAGACAACGCAGTGACTCCTCACGTGGAGTTCTTTAACCCGAAGATGAGGCCAGAGCTGGAAGAGAAGGATGCTGCGGAGATGAGGAAGACTGGAGCCAAGGGCCCCGCGCCGGGAGGTGACACCTGGGTGTGGCTGACCAGCTACTCCAGAGTTCCTGTAAGTTTATTAAACAATCACAGTGCCCAGTAGTGGAATACTATTAAGCTGGCACTACACTAGATGACCATTTATTTGAGAGTTCTTTTAAGTTCATTAAAATTGCTTAACTACATATTAAGCAACATAATATAGCTTATGGACGGCATATTCGCAAAGCGAAAAAAGCCCCATCAAAAATATAGAATAAAAAAACATAATAACCCCGTGGTAATCCGAAGCTTTTGTTACGGGTACTAGATTATCTTATACACTTAATTAAATATAAATACATAGATGGTATTTTTTAATATAAGTATAGAACCCGGAAAAAAATATCTGCAGATCGTACAAATTGTCGTTCCGTGGCAGGAATCGAAACCGCAACATGGATGTTCCGGTCGTCATGCATAATGTTGAACGTAAAAGATTATGTGTATGTAATAATGCATTTCCAGTATAAAGTGGTCCAAGGGTTCTGCAAGTCGACGCAAGACTACTGCCCCCCGGGCGTGCAAGGGCCAAAGGGGCCGACGGGTGCCCCGGGGCCGAAGGGGGAGAGGGGGGAGGCTGGCGCGCCGGGCACGCCGGGACACGCCGGCAGCCGTGGGCCTTTGGGACCGCCTGGACCGAAAGGTATCACTGGTGAAATCATTCTTCCATTCCATTTTCCAGTCTAGTTTTAAAGCCTATTACTCTCAACAAACAAACAAACAATTGTATAGAATGAAAGAAAGAGAAGAGGTATTACAAATAAGCATAATACAAACACCCTGCCGTCGATATTTGGTTCGGAAGTCTGACAGATGATTCGTCTTCTAATAAAACAGACATATTCTGTTAACATAATCATTAATCCAAAATCCATTTAAACAAAACTAGACATGTCTGCCATGCGCTGGAGTATGATATATTTCTTTTCCATCGATCATCGACTATAATATAAGACAGAAAGAGGGTAGACCGCTTTGACTGTCAATAACTGACACCCATCTTGCATCTGCAGTTCCTTCGTGATCATGGCGCATGAAACTAGAAATATACAAAAACCAGCAAATCTCGGAATACACCCGTATTAAATCATAATATTTGAAACATACATTTTATAATATTTTGAAAACTTAAGTGAGAGTCAATGACTATAAAATATAAGTAACAACCATGATAGTTTTAAAAGTCACATAAATGCTTTAACTAATTAGAATTACTTACAACCTGCTTCCAGGCGAGCGTGGATTCCCCGGCAATCCCGGGCTAGATGGACGAGACGGTGTACCCGGAGAACCGGGTTTAGACGGTCTATCCGGTCGTAATGGGGCTGACGGTGCCGCGGGAAAGGACGGGCGGGATGGGATCCCGGGGAAGGATGGCAGTCCTGGGAAGAACGGGAAGGATGGAAAAGATGGTAAGGAAGGAGATTATCTGATTATGAGCTTTAAGGTATATATAATTCCTGATAAAATTCGATGTCTGTTTAATTCAGTTGCACTTTTTGGACTCAAGGTTTTTGTGTATTATTTTTATTTTTGTAACGAAAATAAAGTGCGAGTGAGTTTATTAAAAGACCCACATTTGGCTTTTACTCAGAATATTAGTTTTGGGCGAAATGCGTAGACGCTGAATTGTTGGCTAACCCTGCTACGCTGCTTTGGGTTTTACAGAGATCGACGTTTGAAAAAAAAAATTCGAGTATTGACAACGATAAATAATATTTATCTATTTCCTCCCAGGTAGATTAGGCCCGCACGGTCCCCAAGGCCCTAGAGGTCTAAAGGGGGACAAGGGGGACAAGGGCTTGAAAGGACAGCGGGGCAATGACGGGCGCGACGGGCTGGCGGGGCGGCCGGGACTGTCCATCTACAACTATACTAAGGAGAATGAGCTCTTTATACCGCCTACTTTTTCACGTAAGTTATCCTATCTGTGAGTTGCTTTTATCGATATGATTTTTCTGAAGTATAAATGCGAATGTTTGTGTAAATGGATGGAAAAGGCATTGGGTTTGAATTCTGTCTATGAGATACGGTAACGTTTATTCTTCTGTATTTATTATATGAGAGTTTTGTAACTCAGTGATACTCTCGTAGACGGTTGCCAAGTCGCCAAATTCAATATTAACTGCTTGGAGACGTAGCCGGCTACGTCGCCATTGCGTCCTATAAAGAGCTATGTCTCAACAAAGCAATGTCAAATTTTGTTTATGCTTAAGTTTTTAATTAAGAAACATTTGTACAATGGTTCTATTTATATTTCCAGAGGACCAAACAAGAGTGATAGTCCGCGAAGGAGAGACTCTCCGCCTCACGTGTAGTCCCATGGGCCGGCCCGAGCCGACTGTGGAGTGGCGACGCGCTGACGCTACTGCTGTTATTCAGGTAACCATCATCTGAATTAGATAAAGATTTCCTGTAAACTGTATGAATTACACAACAACTTATTATGTTAAAAAATATACTTAATAAAAATCACAGAATAATCTAGTCATACAGATCAGTCCATACATAGGTTGCCTGGAAGAAATCGCGCACAGCGATAAGCCCGCCCATTGTACTCCAAATTTTTTAGCTTTAAGTGTGTATTGTGTGTTCTGTTTTTGTGGTGTGCAATAAAGTATTTTCTATTCTATTCTAATAATCTAGACCAAAACGCCGCGCTGGACTGACACAGACAAATAATTGCGCTAATAGGTATAGCCTATTATACCAGCATAGCCTGTAGACTTGTAGACACTACCTTTATAACTCAGCTATTACACACACTTATGTACATAGGAAAGCCTCACAAATAAGACTGAGATGCCTTTCGTTAACTTGAACTCACAAATCATTCTTGAACCCTTTTCCAGGGTTCGGTAAGAGACGCGTCAGTGAGCGGTCAACACCTCAACATTCCGAACGTATCCAGATGGCACACGGGCAAGTACGTCTGTCTGGCCAACAACGGCATGCTACCGTCGGCCAATCAGACCACAGACGTCGAGGTCCACTGTAAGTAGACGTCAGTTTGACAGATGTTATCTTCTTCTTCTTCTTGGTAAATGGCTTTGTGCTTGCTACGACTTGCCAGTGTCCTTTAGTAACATTAAAATGTATGTCGTTTGAGTAAGTAAGATCTGTGAAAAGTTCTTATTGGTGAATAAGTTCTATATAACTTCCCATTACCTTCGGTTTTATGCTGAATAAGAGGTCACTGTAAGTAAAACGTAGTGATTATATTCTCTTTGACTGTAAGGTTCTTATATCTAGAGATACTTGGATTACCATATCACTTCCAGTAATTTTACCAGACTATGTCGCTGGATTTTTTACGTTTTCATTATTACCTAGGTGTGTGTGTGTAACCTGTAAAGATAGATTAAGTGTGTTTGTGAAATAAATAAATAAATAAATATTGCATGTATTTAGATAACTTAGTATTTTTGTTGCAGTTAGTCCATTTATCCGTGTTCCGAACAATGAGGTCTACCTTCCCAACAAAACAATCAAGCACGCGAAGCTTGAATGTGAGGTAAGTTCCGGAGCTATTTTACAATTCTAAGTTGTGCCTAAAACTTCAAAAACAAATTCTTAATTTTTTTTGCCAGTTCACAAAAAAATATATTAGTAAAACAAAAAGCAAAAGCAGTAACTTACGAAACGGACAGGTTTAGTATTTAATATTTGACGTAATTAAGTGTACCCAGTGTTCTAAATATTAATAACTTGAATTGAGCTGATGATGGTTCCAGGTCCAAGCATGGCCAGAACCAGTGCTCGCCTGGGAGTCAGGCGGGGCCACTCTCGAAGGCAGCCGCTACCGTATGGACGTGCTCCCCACTGCTGACCCCTGGCGGTGGATCATGCGTCTGGAGATACCAGCTCTCAGGGACAGTGACCCTAAGGATTATAACTGTGTGGCCAAGAATGACCTTAATAACCAGACGGTGAAAGGATATATTAAGTTGAAGAGTAAGTTTTAATAAATGGTCATTTATTGATAAAACATAGGTATGGTTTTAATACAAATACTAGAAATACTAGAAAAGGCTTCATTAAATATTTATTTGGTTTTGTAACTATTATTAGACATCTTTATCGATACTAGTCGTAGGTACGTTAAATAATCAACTGAATCCGATGAAGTAAACTCGTCAATACCTCTATCATAATCATAACAGCCCATATTTAGAGCACGAGTGTCTCCAATAATAAATAAATAATAAATAAATATTACTGGACAATTTTTACACAGCGACATCTGGCCCCGTGGTAAGCTCGAAGCTTGTGTTACGGGTCCAATAGAACCTATTGCTGGTGTTTTTCAATTGGTATAATCGCTAATCACACACTTTCCAGGCAGTTGTTGTTATTGCAGTAAGTTTGCTTGCGACATTGCTGTCTTCTCTTTTGGATCGACGACAGCCACGGGAGATGGACTGATATTATTAGGCTGGAGGAACCACTCGGCTCTAGTACTTATAAAAAAATAGCTGAGCTTAAAGTTCTTCTTAAAATTCGAGATCAAAATAAACAGATGAATTTTAGAAATCTATAGACAAAAATTTCTGTCACCAGACCCAACCTTCAATCAGCCGGTTCCAGCGCAGCATCCAATGGAGTACGGCTCGCGGCCTCCGGTTCTGAAGTCGTACGATGATCTCTGCAAGTTCCAGCGCTGCCCTTCCTGCCCGCGCTGCGATAAAGACCTGCTCATCACCTCCATGAACGGGACTAGTGCTGTGAAGCTGAAGAGGAATACTAGTAAGTACAATACAAAACACTTTATTGCACACCAAAACAAACAAACAAATATAACATAAACAACAAAAGAAACAAGTACAATGGGCGGCCTTATGGCTAAAGAGCGATCTCTTCCAGGCAACCTTTGGATGGAAAGATAGCAAAGAAATAAAAAATTGATGGGTGTACGAATACATAGACAAATATAATATAATACTTATATGAGATAGAATACAAAAAATACAATACACTAAAATAAATACTACACGTAGGTACGTACAGCTATAAGAAGAAATAAAAACACACAAAGTCACAAAAGAAAATCCGTGTAGAACTGTTGTTGTCAGTTCTTCAACTAATCCACAGTCCTGTTGGACTGTAGGTTTCTAGAGCATATTATCAAGTACCTAGTTCTATCATTTCCAGATTGTCTGCTCTATGCCATTGGTAAGCCAGTGTACCACAAGTTCAGAGATGAACTCTTTGGAGCTTGGCTCAGGGATTCTAACGCATCAGATTTACAAGTAAGATTTATTTCCTACTGAAAGTATTTCCTAAACAAGATCATGATAACATTTCCAATTTAAATATATTGATATAAAATTAATAGACTGTAATTTTGTCAATTTGCGCAGATCACTGATAAATTGTTCAACGTTAATATGGAAGACCGTTGCTAAAGTACGTTTGTTATGTCACTAAAACTATCAGTTCAGGTACCTACTGAATCTATGTTTTATCCTACTGTAACGTCTGTTTTCAGAAAGAAAAGCTATGGTCCACTCAAGAAAGTGATGTAGAGAAATTGAGAGAGTATAAAACCAAACAAAACTTCAAAAGCGACACCGTTGATGAGTTCCACAAATTGCAGAAACCATTTTTTGTGAGTTAAATTTATATTATAACAATATATAAAATAAAGATTACAGTTTAGATGCAGTGTGATAAGAATTTTTACAGTAAAATATGATTATGGCCCGGTTTAAATTCTAGGGCAATGGCCACATAGTATACAGCGGGTCATTCTTATACCAAGCCAACGAGACGGGCCAACCGGGCGATATCATCCGGTATGACCTTACGCAGAGCCGGATCAAGTCCGCGCGCCTCCCGCATGCCGCTGGCAGGCTGTACAGCTCGCAGCATAACCAGGTAACGTCAACATACAAATGCCATAGCATGTTATACCGCATTTACACATTCATATACTTTTTTAACTTATGACGACTCGACCCAACAATAAATAAATAAATATTGCTGGATAATTCACACATCAGTAACATCCAGCCCCGTGATAAGCTTGTTTTACGGATATAATTATATACGAATGCCGTCATAAAATACACATTTGTGGACTAAATAATTTTGGTATTCGCATACGAGCATGGTAATGGTGTATTGCGATTGCGAGGCTAATAGCGAGCGGGTATTTACATTGCGTTTTTACTCTTATAACTATAAAAGATAATCCAGATTTGCTAGAATGTAAAAATATAGTACTTATACCATCTAATGGCTCTATCTTATGTCTGATAGAGAATAGAGAAATAGCTAGGGACATATACATAATACTGTATTCAGAGGTATTTGATCTTACGGATCACTGCATTGCCTAAGGCTTAATGGAATTGGCCCAGTAGGGTAGACCGGGGTCACTAGTAACACGGGGCAATAGTACCATTGGGAATATCTCAACTTCTAGGAGACCTATCTGTGTGTGCGTTAGCCGGGGTACGCGCCTTAAGTGTCCCGACTTGCTCACTAGTCGGCAGCGCGCTCGCTGCGAAACGGACGTCTGTAGGAGCATTTTTTTGTATTCAAGCACCCAAAGTAATTTTTATTTCGTTTTATCCTGAACACGTTGAAGCGATATGATTAATTTTTCTTCGCGACGCGACGTTTTTCTATAACATCAAAGGTATGCTGAATTTACATTATCGTTACATTTATGAGCGTTTAACGTGAGCCGTGTTGGTTAAGTGGGAGCACACTCGACTTTCATTCGGAAAAGGCAAAATTGTGAGGAAACCGGCATGTTTTGAGAACTTTTAAAAGTTTGAAGGACTTGTGTCAGAAACCTAATTGTCACACCCGCACTTGGCCAGCGTGTTGAATTAAGACCTAATCTCTCTCGTCAAGAGAAGTCCCTGTGTACCAGCAGTGGAAAGAGTTATTTCGTAACGTGCTCCCCATCGCTGTGTACAAGTTACTGTTGTTAAAATCAACAGGGATTTGTCTTCTTACTCAAAATTATTTTTCAGGTGGATTTTAGCGCTGACGACAATGGTCTTTGGGCTATTTATTCAATAGAAGGTTCGAACAACACAGCTGTGGCTAAGGTAGATATTACCTATAATTTTACGTTCAAGCTGTAGTGATGGTCTAAGAATAGTACCTAGCACACCATTACAGGGCTCACGGGAGTTATCAAATGGACTAAGGGATTTATACACTAAAAGCCGGGCTTACTGCTATCACAAACTGGCTTGGTAAGCGTGGTGATTATACCTACTAAATTTAAGAAATAAATATTAACGATTGATATTATTATCTATACTAATATTATAAAGAGGAAAGATTTGTTTGTTTGTTTGTTTGTTTGTAACGAATAGGCTCCGAAACTACTGGACCGATTTCAAAAATTCTTTCACCTTTGGAAAGCTACATTATCCCCGAGTAACATAGGCTATATTATATTTTAAAAAAAATTAGGGATCCTTACTAAAACTCCAATAATGTAACATAAGGTGTAAAAAAATGACCTGAAAAATTCCTTACGTCGCGTGCGCTGCGAAAACTATTGATGATAGAACAAAATCATGTACTACGACTTTGCAGAACTCATCATTATCTACAAAAAATGTCGCGACAGCATATGTCTAAATATTATAGTTATGTCACAGTAAGCAGTTTTTTATTCTAAAATATTAATTTATATATGCCGCCTCTTGAAAGGGTCTTTATTTGTACCTTGGTATTAATCCTTATCAAAATAAATTACTTTATATTCAAGACGGCTTTAATACCTTTTTATGACTTTTTGAATTATTAAATTCGGACATTTCATTCGGAAGATATCACGAGTTTAAAAATGCAAGTATTAGAAAAAAGTCGCCATGCTATGCCATGCACGCTAGCTAGCATGCGATGTAGACTCCATGTAAGCGTCACTGGGGTACGGGGGAAGGGGGGTTGGGGAGTCAATGTAATGTAATATAATATGTAATATCCTAATCCTAACATAGGCTACTTTTTACCGCGGAAAAATACATACTTCGGCGGAAAAATATATGCTTACGCGGAAAAAATCGATTTAGATAAAATTTAGTATGCAGATGATAGTTGCAAATAAAAGTATATGGCGAGAGACTTTTCACCGCGGAAAATACATGCTTCCACGGGAAAATATATGCTTACGTGGGAAAATTCGATTTCGATGAAATTTAGTACTTATGTAGATAGTTGCAAATAAAAGTATATGGCGAGAGACTTTTCACCGCGGAAAATACATGCTTCCACGGGAAAATATATGCTTACGCAGGATAATTCGATTTGGATGAAATTTAGTATGGATATAGTTGCAAATAAAAGTATATGGCGAGACGAAGTTCGCGGGGGCTGCTAGTATTTATATAAACTCGTTACTAACCTGTAGCTTCGGTGTGGTAAGGTACCTGTATGGATTTCATGATGAAATTTAGTTTAATAGTCCCATCCTACAAAACGAACCGCTTATCCTTGAAAAATTAAAATACAGCAAAAAAATTTAACTTTAATTTATTTTCAGTTGAGTTTCGACACCAATAAGGAAGGACTAAATATTGATCACATCTGGAATATTTCCTTAAACCACAGAAATGTGAGTACTTTATTTATTTTTCTTACGTGTGTAGGTGTAGATATAGTCGGCCAAGAAAGTGGTCTCCCAGTATTGACAAAAGTTTCTATGCGATGTAAATTTAACTGACGTACGAAAATCTCAACCGTAGGGTGGTAGACCTCATTTTTTGCTGACTGTACCAAGAATTATACAATCATATCAATATTTTTTTTATAATAACCATCTCAATATTGATTAATTCTCTAATATTTCAGGTGGGTGAGATGTTCATAGTATGCGGCGTTCTGTACGCACTGGAGTCTTCGACGGAGCGGGATAGTAAAGTGACAGTGGCCATTGACCTGTACCTCAGTAAACAAGTGGAAGTGGGTCTGCAGTTCACCAACCCCTTTAGGAAGACCACGCAGCTCGGATACGATCATATGCACAAGGTATCTATTTGTCGTCTAAACGGCATTTCCACAATCCTTTTTATTATTGGTTAAGACCAATAATTTTACACCAGTAGGTACCTACCTACATCATTAGGTCTGCATAGACAATCCCGCTCTATCCCAATCGCTCGCTCGACACGTATTTAATTTATTTATGAGAAGCTGTCTTCGTTAGAATGGGATTTATTTAGTGTTATCTCTGGTCATTCATATTTATTAAGTTATAGGTACTACACACAAAATTAAGAAAAATAACTTACAAAAAAACAAATTGTGATTATTAATTTACGGGATGCATTATGGGTCCTACTTTACCAATCTACAACTGACACGGTTAAATATCACATATTATGATTTAGTCACATACGTCCTAGACGAATATAGATAGATTAGGTATGTTTGAGGCAGGTAAGTAGGTACCTATTGTTTATAACAATCTGTATATTTCAGGAGCTGTATTCATGGGATCGCGGGAACCAACTAACATATCCTGTAAGATACAACGAATTACCCGGACCATAGTTTCAAAACAAAATTGAGTTACTATAATAAATATCTTATTATTTTTGTACTACAAAATTCAGTTTTACTTCATCTAATAATAAATTATACACAGTGACATCTAGCAGCTCCATTATGTACTACTTCCGCGGAGGGTTATTACAAAGTTTCCAAGTAATCCGATAGATGTCTCTATTAAAGTAGTTTTGCAGTACTTTAGTAGATGGCGACACTTGTTGCGACAGATGTTAATTTAGCTCGAACGTATGGTACCGAACCGACCGAATGTGGAAATCTACCTACAAGGCTGGCCCTATAGTAAGCTTAAAGCTTGTCATTCATCATCGTAATTTCAGCCATCGGACGTCCACTGCTGGACATAGACCTCCCTTATTTATTTCCATTATTACTATCTATTGTATACTAGCAGCCCCCGCGAACTTCGTCTCGCCATATACTTTTATTTGCAACTAAATATATCCATACTAAATTTCATCGAAATCGAATTTTCCCACGTAAGCATATATTTTCCCGTAGAAGCATGTATTTTCCGCGGTGAAAAGTCTCTCGCCATATACTTTTATTTGCAACTATCTTCTGCATACTAAATTTTATCTAAATCGAATTTTTCCGCGTAAGCATATATTTTCCCGCCGAAGTAGGTACATATGTATTTTTCCGCGGTAAAAAGTAGCCTATGTTAGGATTAGGATATTACATATTATATTACATTACATTGACCAACCCCCACCCCCCCGTACCCCCAGTGACGCTTACATGGAGCATAGATCGCATGCTGGCTAGCTGGGCGCGGTGAGCGACAACCTCGCGACTTTTTTCTAATACTTGCATTTTTAAACTCGTGATATCTTCCGAATGAAATGTCCGAATTGAATAATTCAAAAAGTTATAAAAAGGTATTAAAGCCGTCTTGAATATAAAGTAATTTATTTTGATAAGGATTAATACCAAGGTACAAATGAAGACCCTTTCAAGAGGCGGCATATATAAATTAATATTTTAGAATAAAAAACTGCTTACTGTGACATAACTATAATATTTAGACATATGCTGTCGCGACATTTTTTGTAGATAATGATGAGTTCTGCAAAGTCGTAGTACATGATTTTGTTCTATCATCAATAGTTTTCGCAGCGCACGCGATGTAAGGAATTTTTCAGGTCATTTTTTTACACCTTATGTTACATTATTGGAGTTTTAGAAAGGATCCCTAATTTTTTATAAAATATAATATAGCCTATGTTACTCGGGGATAATGTAGCTTTCCGAAGGTGAAAGAATTTTTGAAATCGGTCCAGTAGTTTCGGAGCCTATTCGTTACAAACAAACAAACAAACAAATCTTTCCTCTTTATAATATTAGTATAGATTACGGTCGGATGCTGCTTGCCTCTACCCTTGAACTGGCAGCTTTGACCAGATTATCTGTCCATCTTGTTGGTGGACGTCTGACGCTTTGGTTAGGTAGAGGTTTGTGCATTTTGAGAATGGTTTAGATTTAAAATTAGTGTACCTAGGCGCATCTTGATACGTCAGCAGCTAAACTCGAAGGCATGGTCTCAGTTTAAAACAGAACTATCTAATATTCAAAGAGATGATCTATCTCTAGACCTATCTGACCCGTTTCTGTTTATTCTTGACTAGGGACACAGAATTGCACTTCGTCGTCTAGGTCCGAACGGATCTCAAAACCAGCAGCATTAATAAGTCAAACTTTTGCGTCTGAGTTTTATTTAGTGCTCTATTTCAAAATGTATTTAGAGGATGACTTGCAAATGTTATAATGTAGAATGTATTTTTTATTTTATTTTACAGTATGATGATTCAAAACCTTGGTGGTTAAAAAATCGAGTAGTCTAAGCACACTCGTCTTTCATTCTGAAGGTCGTGGTTTAAATCAAACTTACATTGTATTTTTATTAAAGTAGTAGTATTTAAAGTAAAGTAACTTTTAAGTAATAAATGATCTTAAACCAGATTAAATGTAGCGATGAAGATCACAAAGTTCCAATTCCAACGAATCTTTACAAAAACTAACAAGAAACACGCAGGTACATTCCACAAAGCTTCCCTCATAAGCCGGGGTCCAAATAATCCGGTCTAAGCTATAAACTAAAACAATTCGAACCCCACCTAGCCCAATAACCTTTAATTGCACCCTTGCCTTGCCACCCGTCCATAGAATACTGCCAGCACCTTTCGACGGATTACTGGTACAAACTACGATGTAATCTGTAAGTACAGTCGGAACTTAAGATAAATTAAGTTTTATGGCCAGAGAAATATTGTGATGTTATCTCGAGATAGAGGTAAATTCATAAAGGTTTTCTGTTTTATGACTTTGTTTTTTTATATAAAATGTTAGATTTTTTTTTGTTATGCGAAACTTACAAACTTTTGTAGTTTTAATAATCAGCCATTTTACTATCCACCTTGTAGCGATATAGAGCAATTTAAAATCGAAAAGCTTAAATATATTGTCCGTTACCGTGAGCACAATGAGTTAAATACATTAAAAAATCACCAAAAAAACCCACACAGAGTACCCATTACCTACCATTATCGCTCGTAGGTAGAGTCAAAATAATTCATAAGTGATCAAAAATATAACACTTTATCCAGAGCCACAAATTTCCTCGACCAACAGTACCCCGGTTGGCATTCAATGCAGCTCAAACGGGGACATTCATTCCATCTCCCCCCCATTTTTCGCCACAATAGCCAGCAATACATTCTGTGACTTGGCAAAACTTGATGTGGAGATATTTGGCCCCACCGCGCGATCGATACCTGCGCACAGCGCCATCTACCTCGATCGCGCAGCCAAATTGCAGTTTAATAGTTCATTAGATCCGGCAAAAATGGTAGGGAACTGGGGACAGGCAGTTTAAATTCAGAACCTATCGATTGTGGGTACAGCTGTTACGCAATGCGATGGCGACGGAAAAAATCGGACTAGGAATGTAATACAGAGCTGCTCCTAACGAGTTTGCGGTTTAACACCCAACAGTTATATTGGGTGCAATCCTGACGCTATCGACCCATGATACTTACGAAATCTATGGCAATGAGGATTCCAAATTTATATTATCTCTATGACCAAATTGACAATGAGAAAATAGAATTTAAGATGGGGAGGTGGTTGATAGAAAAATAAAACTAGGTAGAGCCACAGATTAAATTATTCTCAGAGTAGGTAGAGCTAAATCTACATAAATAAAAATTTTAATATGGCTTTTTCTCGGATGTAATTAGAGTGGTTAGCAGAAAATATAAAATAGGTTCCTTGATTCATTGTAAAGATTCTGTATCGTATATGATAACACTTTTAATCGAAAGACTCTACAATATATCAATATAGAGTCAATAATTCAGTTCTTCGTACCCACCCTCCTCCCCCTAAATGAATGAACTATCGGCTATTCAGTACGTTAATTTGTTATTTAGAGAGGGGAGGTAGAGCTTTCTAGGTGGTTGTTCAGTTTATTTTGTTCTGTACGTGACTATAACTGTTTTTGAGGCATGTATTACAAAGTGAACAAAAAATTAATATTACTGGATCTAGCCCCTAGATAATTTGATACACTTAATAGAATACATACATAGTTATTTATATGTTTTATTATACATATAACACCCAGAACCGGAACAAAGGTATGCAGAACGTAAAAATTTTTAAAATAAAAATCTACATACTATCGAAAGTAAAAAATCGCCCGCTGCCCACAGAGGTCTTCAAATTCATAAATGCGCAGCATCGGACGTCCACCAACAAGATAGACAGATGATCTTGTCAAAGCTACCAGTTCACGGTGGATGCAAGCTGCATGCATTAGCATTAGATTATAGATTAGAGCCTTTGTCCCGCAGTGGACGTCCGATGGCTGAAATGATGATGATGAATAAATTAGCCCTAGTTACCAAAGTACAATAATTTAAATTGGAGCTTATTATAACAACAGATTCTAGGTATGTATGTAACTATGTACCTCCTACATACGAATTATATTATAATACCTATCTAGGTAGTACCTCAAGGTCAAAAAGCCTTGAACTAGACTTACTCTCGCTATCAATCAGCTGACTGACATAATTCTATAGGTACAATAACATTATGTTATATACCTACTGAGTAGGTATGTAGCGAAGCGACGGAACTTCCTTGTCGAGAGCGCTTGAAGCGGAGCAAGCGCTGAATGCAGCGCGGTATTCCGCTTGCATTTCATTAAGCCCAATTTCTATGTCAATGGATTGCTATTAAATTTTTATAAAGATGGAATTTTATACCATCCGAGATTAAAAATGTAGGTAAGTATAAATAGGTACTTATTATTTTTTTATTAATTCTGCGAAAGGCTTCTTGTTATTCTATTTTACTTATTTTTTTGTACCTACCTAGAACGTTATTAAGTATTGTTAGAGGAGCCAAAATAAACACGTGCTCTAACGGTGAAGGCCAACATCGTGAGGAAACCGGCATTTTCTGAGATCTTTAAAAAGTTTGACGGTTATGTGTGTCATTTACCAGCGTTAGGTGATTTAGTCCTGTAAGGGTACCTGTTAGGTGTAGCCCTTTAGTGTGTTGTGTGAACAAACTATAATATTATGTGCTATAATGTACACAAATGATTAGGTAATAAATGATTTGTTTTTTTTTTCAATTAAGAAAGCACGTAGTGTTGGGTTTAGAGGTTTGGTACCTACTTATGGTTGAAGTGGGTAAGGTACCTATCTGCCATTGTGCATTTTGCTCTACACAACTTGAATGAAACTACTTGTAGGTAAATAAATACCTCCATTCCTTCAACCCTTGAGGTCAGTGAACTTAGCCGAGGTATTAGGTACAGCTGTAACTGTAATACCTACATATTGTTGGGTAAGGTATTGTTTGTCATGTCAATGTCCACCCAGCACCCGGGTGGCAGGTAGTCAACCTCAGCAATCGCATAATATAATATTTGCTTCAAGATTTGCATGAAGGTTTGTTACTAAGACATCTTGATTTTATTTCTGGTTGTATGTTTCTTGACTCTGATGGTTAAAATTTTTCATTTAAAAGATTTGTATGTGTCGGTTCATACATTTAGTTAAGTAGGTAGGTATTATTATTGGTGAGTAATGATAAAAATTAGGCCAGGGTGTCATTCACCAACCCACACTTGGCCAGGGCCTAATCTCTCTGTCAAGAGTAAAGTCCCTGTGTCCCAGCAGTGGGAACGTAAATATGTGTGTTGATGACGAGGCCAGCCTCTCGTATTTACCATTATAAGTAAGTAGGTACTTCCTGAAAATAATAAAATATTAGAAAGGAAAAACAAAATAGATAGGTAGGTAAACCGTTTAGTGTAGTTTTGGTAAAATGCTTGACTTTAAAAAAACATAGGTACTTATTTAAAATAATTAGGTAGGTAATACTTTTATTATTATGTCCTGTGACCTAGGTAAGCATTTACCTACCTACCTAACTAAATTCAAAGAAAACGTGTAGGTACCTTACCTATTCGTAATAAAGATTACAGACAAAACTAGTCATTAGGCAGGTATCTCAGTAAACAATGCAGCCCGCACCGTAATCTCCGAGCTAATAAGAATAAAATCGTAATGTTTACAAAAAAATATGATAAACAAAAAGGTCAATGATCACCGGTTACAAGTAAGCATTGTAGCGCTGCGCAGCGCTATTCAGCGGCCGTGAAGTGTTGCCCGCTAAAAGATATTTGATGTAAGACTTGCTAGTTTTATTATATTTTGAGAAAATTATCATTAGAGCATCTGCTCTACTTTTTTATCTTTAATCTAAATACAATTGTAAGATTTAAAAGTAAGTGGGTATGTATCATCTACTTATACTTACGCAGTCCGTTATATTTATTTTCTTTCTTTTTTCTTCCTTAAAAAATTGCAAGCGATGATTTAACCAAAATTAGTTTATTAACCGTGATAAATAAATACAACCTAATCGTTTTTAATTTTACAGCATAATAATGTAACATACCGGTTACGTTCGAACTGTAAGAAATAACTATGTATAAAATGCCACATTGCGCCGAATCCAGAGAGTTGGTAACATCTCTGACAGGTCGGACACCTGACGTCTGCCCCCCTTCCCCGCAGCCATCAGCTGTTAATGTCCCCCGCACCCCGCGCGCTTTCCCCTTCGTTTGTGTAATGTGAGGAGACAGGGCTACATTGGCATACTGAGGAAATTACATTAAATTATTTTGGAACTTTGCTTTGCGCATGAAAATTTTGTAGCTGCTCGTAAGATTTTACAGTTATTGTACATTGGTAATATCAGTTACTTTTAAAGCTGGCTTTTTATTATTTTTAGCCTACATAAAAACCATCAGTAATTACCATAATTAAACTTCATATCCGTGCTTTGCTTTTAGGCATTGGTATTTAATTAACGATAGGTACATAAACCTACTATCCCACAAATTCAAGTGAAATTTTGACAAATAACGTAACGATGAATTAGACTAAACCATTTTTTTTAGAAAGTTAAATGTTTTTTCCTCTATTACGACAAAAGGTACGTAATGCTTGAAATGAAACGATATGCCACGGGCAAACCCGCAAGACAAAAAACATTAATAAGTAAATTACGGCCTACGCGGAACCTAAGTACATACGTAGGTAGGTAGTCTACATAGTTAGTTATCGATTTTGTTTCACAAAGCGAGACCGTAACAAAAATGCTAACTTTTAATAATAAATCGCACATTATGCTGCCAAATGAATTATTTATGGCGACGTGTCGATTCGGGACGCGCATCCCCGGGGCTGCGGGGTGTCTGAGGGCGGCGCGGCGGGCGGGGCGCGGGGCGCGGGGAGCGCGACGCGGCACGCGCGGGAGGGGCTCAGTCCGCGCCGAGCGGCCGAGCTAGCGCCATGTCCGCGTGCGCGCCGCGCGCCTGCTGCCGGCCGCGCGCCCCCGCCTCGTTACTCGACATCACCGCGAAGATAGTCGCCGCCGCGATCCCCTTTCAGCGCATAGAGGAGCGCTACGAGCGCATCCCGGAGCCGGTGCAGCGGCGCGTCGTGTACTGGTCCTTCCCGCGGGACGAGCGCGACATCTGCATGTACTCGTCGCTGGCCCGCGCGCCGCCCGACGACCACCGCAACATCGCCTTCTGCCGCGGCCTCAAGCTGCTGGAGGCCGGCTGCGTCGAGAGCGTGCTACAAGTCGGTGAGTGCACGCACGGCGCCTGCGCCTGTTTACTAATATGCGCCTCGCCCACCCGCGCCGTATAAATAAAAACCTCGACGTGTGCGATCGATAGCTGCTCCTCTCGGGAATTATTCATGCGTCGGCTCGTAAAAGTTTCAGGAGATTAGGGCCCAGGGCAGGGCCGATCATTGTGGACCCGCAATCTCCAGCCGAGGCCCGTCGCTTCGAGGAAACCTAACGCGAGACGTTGATTTATCTATCCGATATCGATAACCCGGTAGTTGCACTGACGTTTAATCGATACGTGCCGGCAATATATCATCGGCGACCGTTCGAGCCCACTAGGTACCGTGGAGGGTAGATAATGTTTCCCTGCGGTACCACCGCCGCTGATAGCCAATCGCAACTCATAATTAATCAGGTCCGATTACTATGCAACGGCTTCGACGCGCATCAATAGATTCATAGTGCCACGGAAGTGGTTTTAGGGCAACGTGTAATAAAACATGTGGTTGAACTAATCGAAAGCGCGATAAAGATCTACTTTCAAAAATATGCTGATGCGCTGTAAAATTCGGCCAAGATTTACATAACTGGTAGTCCCGTTACATAGAAATTACACAACCGGATTCTTTCTGCTATGGCAGTGGAGTGTCGCTCCTGGCCGGGCTCCACGGGCTCCGCAGCCGCATTAATCCATGCAGACGTCGTTTGTTACTGTCGCCGCTCTGAGTAACGGACGCGAATAAACATTATTAATTGCCTGTTTTTATTTTATAGGGTCAGGCACAGTCAGGCTGTTTTATTGTGCAGGGCCGTGGGAGGAGCGCGTTACATATTCATTTGTGCTTATCTGCCATCGCAGCGGCAATTACTGGTCATTTCGGCTCTGCGGTCGCGTACGCCACATTAGGAGGCCGGCACCGGCACGTCGCGAGAGCGTTGAACGCACTCGCCTGGACCATAAACCGAGCGAGCACCATTTCATAGTGGAAGCATGTCCGCAGTCTGATTTTAGGCACTGGCTTTCGTCCAACTTTAGGGCGTTGGAGGCGCCTCTCCAAGATACCGCTGCGATATGAATCGAGTACTTATGCGGCAGATAAACGTTAGAAGTAGGGCTATTTCTCTCCCAATAATATTAGTTCCCACACCCATATCATCTGAGTCACAATCTACGATCTGAAGGAACCGCCCACTTGAAGTAAAAACAGACTGAATTATGTTCCGAGAACAGTTGTGGTCGGAGGTTTTCCTTGCCGAGGAAGGATTGAATTGTCTGCTATTTAAATTCGTAGGTCAATTGAGGTCATGGAAAATATAGTCAGCTATTGCGACAAATAATATAAAAACACACGATTTTCAATAGCGCTTAAGGTGCAAAAATTATACAAACTGTGCAAAGTAATGCTTTTGAATTTATAATGCAAACAGCGAGTTTCTTCGGTGACAGCAAACGAGCAGAACTAAATGGCATGTGAAAGAAAAAATATCTCGTTGGCACCATTTGAGCAGCCAACTCACCAAACAAGACTGGCCAGATTCAAGAGCATGAATAAAAGAACCCTGGAGGTACGATATATATTATGCAAATGATCGAAAATGACCCCCACAATTTAAACATCGAAGTTGCTTTGAAAGATATAATTGTCATGCAAAAATAAACGAGTGCACCCGGCGATGTTCTGTAAATATTTTAATTCAATGTTAATAACTTCATATCGATTCTGTTGTGTGAGCCGGAACCGGTTCTACATGCGAGTTCCTTGAAGAAGGGTGTATCCGATTGAATTATTGAACGCTAAGCTGTATCGAGATTTAATATTAGATTAGGAAGATTATGGTGAGGCATTAAACTTATCGATCGATGATAATAAATTGTTCAGGGAACTACGAAGGACTCGTGGATCATAGATTATTTAATTTGATCGATTCCATTGCGAGGTTGCCGTTGAATTACGGGTATAATAAGGTTATTGAATTTTTAAAAGCGCATACTGCCTTCCCCACAGTATTAGAGCGCTGGCAGGTAATGACAGAGTTCTTATAATTCTCCAACGGCTTGTCACGTCGTAGTTGCATTTCTCAGAAGGTTGGCTTAATATCAACCGCCATGATTCATGCGTGATGATCTTTGATATCCTTTCTTGTCCGTAACGAGTTTCTTCTGAATAAACCAGAGTTTTTGTTGGTTTGTTTACTAAATTTGGATTATTATAGCATGACTTGAATGCCGTGGAATGTATAGACTCGTTGAACGACGCGTGGGTTATAAATTGATAGATTTTCATTTAGATTGTCTGCGGGATGACGAATGTGTTTCTGATTGTCGTTCACAATGGATAAGGTCAATTTAATATGCCGATGAACGAGATCTGACTGATCCATTAATGACGCAAATCAATATAAAATTATGCGATGCAATTAAAAAAAGCTAATATCGATATCATAGCCTTATAAGTCTGCACAATTACTTAGTTTAATCATTTTGTTTAACACAAAAAATCACTATTTTTTTTTTGAATTAACATAATTTGCGTTTCTAAAATGCATCTAGACTTCAGTAATAAAAGTTAACATTTACTGCGTTTATAAGTCCATAACTATTAAAACCAATTACACAGCTGTGGCTCTGATTCAGAATCATGTTTTTACAATAGTTTCAAACCCGCCTCAGTATGTGAGATAAAATTTATCTAAAACAAATCTCTGTTCAAACACCTAATACCGATAACTGATTAGAGCAACTACCTAGTGAGGCCATGTCTAAATACGACCTGAATTATAAATAAGCTCTAAGAAAAAAACCTACCTAACATCTGGCAATACAATCGCAATTCATAGCAACGGCAACAAAGAATACTGAACAAACTGGCAAACAGACAAACTAAATGCTCCACTGTCCAATAACAGAGTTTCATAGTGTCTACACAAGACCGTTTCTGTCGCGCGACCTCGCTAAAACCATCCTAACTAGAGCCCGTGTTACCTTTACAATGTCCCCGTTGATGCCCGAACACATATAGAGGGAGATAGACGAGGCAGGTCCAGAGAAACCAGCCACATTACAAAGACCTGCTTGTGAGTACGAAAAGCACCTCCGCATTTTAGAACCCATTGCAAAGCTCCAGCGACAAGTCTCTTGAACCTTACCTCGTAGAGGTAGGGCCTGTTTTGCAATGTGCCGAATGTGCTTTATTATGGTAGAACACAGTGATTCGTTGAAGGCAAACAAGATCGTGTGGAGTCGTGAATGTCTGATTTGATGGTGTATGGATAATGCTGATTGTTGAGTCTATAGAAGGCTTGTTCATTGGTTACTGAGAAGTCGGGAAACTTTGACAGCACTCGGCTTATAAAGCAGCCTTTGAAGCGGACACAGACAGGCTATTCAAATCTGATGCTGCTAAAGACACGTTTGTAGACAAAGCTAATTGCACAAATGATTATGACATCGCAAACCTGCTCGCGTGTTTCCTTGAGCGTTACACTAACAAAAGTACTGTAGTTATTCCATTTAATGTGGGAAGTGATAATATTCTCTATAGGTACGGTAGATATTTAAATGCTTGAGAATTATAAGAAACCTTAAGTGGTTAATGTAAATAAATAAGAATGCCATAAATATTAAAGATCTTTTAAAGTTTTAAAGATATGTTGTAACTCTACTATGATGAATATACGTATAAAATAAACCAATAATTTAATGTATCGTAAATTATTTTTATTAAAATTATTTTGCAACATTTTCATCAGAAATCTTCTAATTCCCACAAAGCCCTCTAGAGAGGATTTCCAGGGGGAATATTGGGAATAACCCATGAATACAATTGCTCATTGAAAGCACTATATCACAAACTCTTCGAACCTTAAACTACATAAGAAAATCTTCGTAGCACAAGTTACAAAGTATCAAAACAATGTTTAGCTTGATAAGCGTATCGACAAGGGGAGTTCTAATTTCCCATGACAGGGAGGGAGGGAGTGATCTCCGGGGAGTATTGAATGTCGCTCTACTTTACTACCCTTCTGGCGAATGTACTTACACCTCAACTTTGTGTTGGACTAGCGACTCTACGTGGATTCGCTTAAATGCATAGTAGTTGCTTTGTTTAGGGAATGGTGTATTCAGTTTAATACAGAAAAATAGGTCTGCATCTCTTCATTTAAGACGCTCACGGAAATAGATTATGGTGGTATGGTACTATTCTTAGGTTGTCAACACAAGGCAGGTTTATTGTTCTATGTAAGGATGTTATGGGCGCAGTTAATTAATGGAAGTTTGTGTGACGTAACCTATATGGAATTACCTATGTATGTACCTTCCTACTTAATTGATAAATTAAAATGTTGGATTTTAAGTACATATTGATTGTGTTTATTTATTAATTTTCCGTTTCATTAGTTGTTTCGTTTTTAGAATTATTATTTATTAGGTACTGCCAAATAATCTTCAGTTAATTAAATTTTATATCATTAATTTTTATTTTGTTTGTTGTAGAGATAAAAGTTGCTGTATAAATATAAATATTTAGTAAAATCAATATATTAATTAGCACTATTTTACTTTATCAATAAGGTAAGTAATTAGTGGATGACGTACAGAATGGGTTAAACCAAGGACGATTTATATATTTATTATGTCTATTTATGGTGATTACTGATTATGATTACCCGTTAAACATACAAGGATTTAGAAGTTGGAAATAATATCGGTATTTCCTGAAAAAATATATTTAATTAAATGTAGGTATAAAGTAAAATTTTGATTCTATAAATAAATTACCTATTTCCTCTTTATGAATCCACACGCGGCCCACCCACCCGATTTATACTTTTTACCTTTTCTGAACTTAAACTCACCTAAATCGGCCCGGCTGTTTTTGAGTTATAAATAACAACGAAAATTAGCATTGATTTTCATATACTGAGATATAAACATAATACAGAGAGTTTAGTAATACGAGTAGAATTTATCATCATTTATAAATATTAAAAGTATCGTAAGGATACGTTGTATTTTCTTTAGAAAATATCACATAAGCAGACTTTTTGCCTGCTCTTGCGCAAATGACCTGAGATCACGTTTTTATTAAGATAATTGAGGTCTTTATGGGGTTAAAAAACTTTGGGCTGTCTGACGCATAGACTCATAATCATAAGTTCACAAAGTGTTTGCCTCTTGAAAGTTTAAATACCCGTAACGTACTTAATTTATACCTTTTGAATACTTGTATGAAATACTTGAATTACAATGTGGTTTAATAAATGTTTCCCATCTTATCTCTCTCGATAATCTCAGGTAAGTATAGGTAGAAGTTGTAATAGAAAAAGCATTCATCATCATATCAGCCGTCAGACGTCTACTGGTGGACTTAGGCCTCTCTTTAAGATATCCAGTTGTTTGGTTGGTCTATTTGTGGTGATCATTCGTGGTCTCCAGCAAGAAGCATTAGTAAGAATAACAACTTTTGTTCTCCCAAGTTTTCTCACGCCCTTAAAGACTTTTAATATCTTAATTCGTGTTCCTGAGCAGAATTGGGGCTAATTGTCGCGACCTGCGGCCTTTACCCCTCCAATTGGAACTGACCTGAGGGTACTTGACTCTATGCATGTATGTGCAGTCTGTTGTTTTTTTTTAATTTGTTATGTTCATATTGTTCATGGATTTTGATAGATATTTGACTTGGGCATAACGTGCACAGATTTCTTGATTATGTTTTATTTTTATGTTTATTTATGCATGTAGGAAGATGTCTCCTTCGTTAATTCATCATCGTCATCACCCTTATTTACGAACCCACTGCTAGGGCATAAAGACTCTTGACTCGTCTGTAGATAGTTCTTATGGATTAAGGCCTTATCTCTTTCAGGAGATTAGGCCTTAATTCACGCAGATGACACATGACCCTCAAACATTTCAAAGTTCTCAGAGCATGCCGGTTACCTCACGATGTTTGCCTTTACTGTTAGAGCATATGTTTACAAAGCGTTAATTTATTTAATAACAAAAATCCAGAGATGCTCGGCGGGGTTTGAATTCACGACCTGCGGATCATTCCGCTAAGTTGAGTGTGCTCCCAGCCTTAGCCATCACGGCTCGGCAAACCGAGATTCAGAGTTCTTAAATTTTAAGAGTTTAAGCAAGCGTCTATAAAAATATCAATCTCTCAATTGAAACGAATATGAACAGACAAACTGTATGATTAATATGACCGTGTTAATGATTTTTCAATGTAAAAATTGTCCACATCAAAAGATCTATTTAAAAATATACAATAGTCGACCCGACAAGCCAAGTATCATTATACTGACAATAACAAATGATGGTCCTTTACAAACCTGCCTATCATGTGATGGATTCTGTCTATTGTGGACTAGATTAATAACAACTTATTGGTCCCATAGTCATTGATCATGGCCAAGCTAGAAAAGTAGTTTTAATAAATTAAGAAAAACTTTGTTCAAATCTTACTGGCTTCTATAATTTGTTGATAACGTAATAGCAGCAACAATTACTTGATTTAATTTGACTGGAGAAATAGAAATGCAAATGTATCCTTCAAACGATAAGATATTATGATTAACCAACGGCACCTTAATCTGCCCAGCCGTTTACGAGTACTAAAATCATCAGAAATCTAGCACCCGAAACACAAGCTTAGAGCTTACCACGGAGCTAGATGTTGCTGTGTGAATTGTCCAGCAATATTTATAGCATAGATATAGATATAATGCGTGTTATGATTATGATCATCGTAGATCTTATAGATAAACTCTAGTTCCAGCAATCAGTTTCAGTTATCAACTTTTATAGATACTCCGTAACTCAATAACGCCCTACATACTCGTACATTTGACCTAAAACAGCTGCGATAGGAAACATAAACATAAACACAAATTTTATGGAGTATAGACTCTATTTCGAGCTGTATAAAGTTGATAAGGCCAGCGTTGAGTTGACAGCTGTTAAGTTGATAAGATTACGTCACAACTGAAAATCGAAATTGTGAAATAGTACTAAACTAAAGTGTGTACTTCAAAGTTAATTTTTGCTGTAAAAGTCGGCCTAGATTTGAAACTAAACGGATTGACTTTTAACCAACATGTTAACTAATAAAACATAATAAATTTAAGTTAAAAATTGACTTGTATCTGGTTTTGCAGAGCAAATACTAAGATTCTGTTATTATCTAAAGTTGGCCGAGAAAATGACCGAATTGTTCAAATTTAAACAATAGTCAAGTTCAGAAAAGCCAGAGAGGTCACTGCTATCATTAGTGGGTTCGACTCCAGCGGAAACGAATTGTTAAAAGCACCATTTTGTATGATTTTGTGTATTGTTTTGAGATAGCGAATTGTTTGAGTGTATTCTTGAATTAATAAGTGTGTAATTTTGTGGTGTTAAAAGATTCTATCAACTAACGAAGTGGGCTAGTAGAAGTATAAAAAAATATTTCAGATAGTTGTTTTAGTAATATATAAATGTCCAAATAATAAATTAAAAAAAGAACTCTTTTTTAGTTATGAAATGATTAAATACGGTCTCTTAATAACGACTCCAACACAGGAACTTTTTGTAGTTTAAGAATATAATACATATTTTAAATTATATATGCTTAAGAGTTCTAAAACTTTTAGTGATCTTACCGATACCAATAAAACGTTTGTAAATTAAGGCCAAAATGGGTTTTTCAAGACCCATATTATTTATTTAAGTATAGGTATCACCCAGATTCATAATCAGCGAAGACCACAAAACACCATTTTCCGGTATTTCAGGTCAAAAGCAATCTAACTTAAACATAAATAATCCTAGAGGTCGATAGTGTTTTTTAATCCGGCCTTTTTAGAGAACGGCTATCTGTTACTCTATTGAATATAAGTAAGATTACTTTGTATTAACAATTAAGTACATTAGTTTCAATACAAATTCCCGGAATGTGTTTTTTCCTATAGGTACTTAGCTTAGTAAATAATGACAAATACTAGTCATTAGATGTGTTCGGAATAATTTTAATATGTGTTTATGGTTGATGAGTCGTGTTGGAGCATCGTCATAACATAAATTCCGTAAGACGTGGGTTCAATTCAAACCCTGTCGCGCCTACACATACATAGTTCAAATATTGTTAAAAACCATGATAGATTAATCAGAACAGTTATTAAGTATACACATGTGATTTAGAAACAGATTTAGATAGTTATCCTTCCTCGATAAGTGTAAGTTCTATGTTCTATCCAACACTGACAGAATTTAAAATAGGACCAGCAGCGGTTCCTGCGATTAGCGCTTTTAAACAAACTTTTATAATATAAGTATAGATAACTATAGGAAAATACATCGTCTATTGAGTTCATCGGGTAACAGAATGAATATAATTTCATCCGGCTTTTTATACATCACTGTTTGGTTTCGGCCCAAAGAGCACGTACACCAATCATGTGTAATTTGGGACAATAAGTTTGTATCAATAATAAAATAAATTACACTCCCTTCGGTAATTTTAACTTAGGGTTCTGCGGAGCTTAAGAAATGGAACTTATGGATTTATTATTAACGCTTGAACAAATCTAAGAAAGTCATATAGTAGTGTGTTCTTAATAAGTGAGTGTGTTCTTTCATAGACGTTTCCACATCTTCCTATAACTTCATTTTGTTATTATCCTACTATATCTTGACAAACGCAAAGTCAATCGAGTGCTACTTATTTATTAGGTCCTAATACCTATATACTATATAATATTAGTACAGATTGTTTGCCCTTATTAATTTAGCTAGAATTATGTTATCGTATTATTCTTAGAAAAAACCTACTACATTTACATAATCAAATGTCATAGTTGTACATTTGACACAACATCCGGTTTGTGCGAAGAAATCGAAAAGCAAAGCCAATTTCCTGTAAAGATGACTTCTATTTTTATTTGTAGGTAGATAAATGTATGTTTGTAATGCGGTATCGTTTGCGAATAGGTAAGGTACTACAGGCTAGGTCATCAGTCATCACGTTTTACTCATTATGAAAAAACCTCGCGTAATCGTAATCAGAAATAAATATCTATTATACCTAGGTTGTGCATTTTCACAAGTATTAAGTTTGCGTGCAACAGCACTGATATAAATCAATCAGCCAAACCTCCAATAAAAATAACGTAAATTTTAAACTTAGGGAGAATTTATATTAATTTGTCAGAGCCGGGTCCTTATTTTGGTGTGCAATGTCGTGACAGGCGATGTCGAACGCGATATGTTTATAAATCGGCATGCAATATTCGTGGAATAATGATATCAAATGTGTTCAATAAGGTCGCGTTGTTGTTCATTTTACGAGTAAGGAAAAAGGTATTAAACATTGCCTCAAAAAATTCAGCTAAATTGTCTACATAATTTTAAATATTTTGAATGTTTAATATCATCTTCTAAACCTTCAATTATTCTGATCTTCCCTCGACTTGTATTATCAAAATAGGCTAGCCGGAGTCTCTTATTTTCTTCTGACATTTTCCATGATCGATGACTATGAGCAAAGAAAAAATCTTGACTTTAAATCCCAAATTGCAGTCTGGATGATTAATGACATTACAAAAATAAGATAATCGTTCTTTTGCCCAATCATCGAGCAATCTTCTAATGCTTTTTAAAATGTTGCCCTTTTTAGTCTTTGCCGCTTATCCTGGGGGCTATATTTTAGATTTTTACAGTGTTTAATGTCATGTTTTTTTCTCCTTTATCTGTAAGTTTGAATACAGGTCTCTGACAATAATGTATTTCTCAGCATCAACTCTTAGTCTTGATTTCAAATATAATATTATATTGCGTATTATCTAGTATCATACTGGATTGTAGCTGAATAGCGTCATCTGGAACTATAAACTTAATCAGCTCATTATTGACCCTCTATAGTCGAGTTACATGCGACCTTTTTAAATCGCCTTTATAGTGGTTTGGCAAAGTAGGACTGCCAATTCTGAATGGTAGTTAAGTTCTTGGCATCGCCGGTGGTGCATCTATAACGTAACGTGATTACAGTTGGCAACATAACGGATACTACATAAAATTGCCATTATTGTTGCTTTACCAGAAACTAACACTATTTCGAAAAAATAATGGAGCAAAATTGGTAACTAATTGAATGAAAATTTTATTCCGATAACAGATTATTTTAAATTTTTTTTACCCTTGATAACATATTTATATATACTTACCAACGATTTGACATTATCAATTTAAACTACTATATTAATAATATAAATTAACGAATTCCGTCTGAAAAGGCGTTCCTTATAATTAAGGGTTCAAAGATCAAAATCTTGCACCATTTTCATCTCGTTTGAGCGCACGGGCGCTACCTACCAATTAAACAGAAATTAGTAGAAAGAAACAAAAAGCAACTTTAATTATCTGGAACTTCGATAAAAAGTATCGCGTGTCATTAGACCCCTGCGACGCCACGATGCACCCGGCGGGAGACTTCCAGAATAACACCCATGTGGGGTACAGATTAGGGTGGAAATTCGAGTGTGGTCGTAAGCAATTTATTACCCCCTTAGAGAAAGCTTTTTTCTCTCTACCTGCGCGATGACAAAAAGCGAGCCACAGATGTGGACAATACAGAATACACTTGCAGACACATGTAATTCTGGGAAGTTTGTATTCTTGTCTCGTTGCGTAATCCCTGGCTCTGGGAGATTTTTAATCTGCGTCTGTGGACATTTTTAATCTGGGCTGAGCGTAGCATGGTTTAACGTGTGGAATTTTTAGTTCAGATTTGCAATGGATTTGCCTGGATTATGGTTCAGTCAGCTTTGTAGGATGGCGGCGCGTACCTACTCGCATTCGAGGAAATTGAATTTCGATGCGTTCGAATGGAAAACGTTTTCATATTATGCTTCCTTAATGTTGAACATTAAAATAATTGTATGAAAATAAAAATAAAAACAAATTCTTAAGGATGAACCCCCCATCAGCGCAAACTCGACGATCGGCTAAGTTCGGCTAAATAAGTAGGAGAGGCGCGTGAGCCCGAGCTGAGTATGTATTTCGCGCAAAAATCTGACACATCAAATTACTTCTATAATTTGAAATTCATTTTGTAGACCCTACGATATACAAGGTAATACTAGCGTTCCGCCCCGCGGCTTCGCCTGCGCTAAAATATATCTTTAAGCGGATATGTGTATTTTTAAAGTTTAAAGTATAAATTCCACACACGGCTTTTCCCGTGTTTTAAATAACTTTCATAAATGTGTATGTATATTATATTAAGTATATATATCAGAAATCTAGCACCCGTAACACAAGATTCTAGCTTACCACGGGGCTAGATGTTGCTTTGTGAATTGTCTAGGAACTAGCAATATTTATTGGTTCAATTTTATTTATTAGGTTTTTTGGTCGTAAGCTCAGTTATTAAGAAAAATGAAAGGGCTGGGGATTTTATTAATAAATAAATAAAGTTTTCTGAACTAAATTTAACATGAAATGTTAAAATTCATAGTCTGCCTTTTATTTCTGATTAATTTTATAAACGAAAAGTCAAACCGTATGATATACTTCAATATTAGATAAAAGTGAATTTATAAAAGAATAAGTTCCTAAACCTTAACCCTTAACTGCATGATTATTTTTCTTAAAATTTGTGATGGTCATATTATTATGTCTTTTAGATAAATAAAGTAAAGTAAGATATAAATATTTAAAATTGATTTAAAAATTTCATATGAATTGAGTTTAAGGGAAAAACTGTTTTTATATTTAGTTCCATATAATATAGGTATGGCAAAACATGCAGTGCATGCACCTATATTTTAAAATATCATTCGCAAGGCATGCGGAAAGTGGTCAATTTTTTTTTTAAGTAATAAAAGACTTTATAAGATAGGTATAACCCGCGCAATAAAAAATGATATTTGACCATGGCGGCGGGTACGTATGGTACGGTTGGCAAAACAATTTCTCAAACAGGCGTCACGACGAATTTCCCATACAAACGTAATACCAAAATTATTTTTAATTCGAGCATATTTCCATGGTATTATTGTATTATTATTATTATTTAAATAGTATTTTTATCTCGGTCCCTACAGAGTATTTTTTACAAAATACTTATTTTAAATAAAAAGTAAAGTACCTAAAGAGTTTAAACAGCTTTGCGTTATAAACCCGGCGTCGGCGCTTTTATAACGTCTTCAATGTGATTATTCATACGAACGCTTTTAAATCAAAAAATAATTTTAATTTAATTTTTAAAGTTTCGGTTCTATGTATGGGGACCCCCAAATGCAAATGATTTTTTTTAAACTTTTTATGAAATCCTAGTGCGGTTCACGGAATACATCTACTTACAAAATTTCAGCTTTATAGCTATTATAGTTTCGGAGTAAAACGGCTGTGACATACGGACGGACGGACGGACGGATGGATGGACATACGGACGAACGGACGGACGGTTTAGTTTGGGGACTCCTTTTTCCGCAATTGGACTCAAATTTGGTCCTTTGTGCGTGGTTAGACGGACGGACGGACGGACATGACGAATCTTTAAGGGTTCCGTTTTTGCCATTTGACTACGGAACCCTAAAAAGCGTCGCGTTATAAAAGCGCCAAAGTGTGAACACGTACTTGGGTATGCAAATGTTCTATTTGAACGCTTTTTTAACGGACGTTAAAAAAAAGCTTTTTGTAGCGCGTACTTCACTGTGTGAGTATAGATAGCGATAGAGAGTGAGCGAGAACGCATGCGAGCGGACGCCATTTATAGATAAATTCTTTATACGCGCAGGTTATATAAAAAAAATCATAGTTATATTGGTTGTGTGTGATATAGCACTGAAAGCAACGTAGGGTTAAGAAGCACAAAAACGTAGTGATTTGTTTGTTCTATGAAATATCGTAAATTTACTTTTTCATGAATTGACATGACATAATTTATGACAGTTATCATAAATAAATCAAAACTCTTTGAGATCTCAAAACTATAAAAAAGTTTTATTAAGTCATAATCCATGTATTACTTATGAATTTATTGTTTGAAGTCTCCTCCTGTATTTTATTATATTGTATTTTATTTTATTATGTACCTACACTTTATTATTATATGTATACTAGCTGCCCCCGCGAACTTCGTCTCGCCATATACTTTATTTATAAGTAAGCTCTGTTATGATGCTGTGTGGATTGTCCAATAAGCCACAGACAAAACAGAAATTTGAAATCCAAAGGGCGAAAAATGTTTTCGTGTCAAAAGTGTCATGAACTCTTTACTGTCTATACCTACGTTTTGTTTACGTTTGTAACGAATGTAGGTTAGTACCGAGTACTTTATCTTTTTACGATTCCGTCGCTTCTTGCACTTATTATACAGATTTCGCATATTTGAAATAAAAACCAAACAAGTACAATAATTTTTCAATTCATTTTTTACGTAATTAGTGCGTTATATAGCGATCTGAATGCAAGAAACGACGCGATACATGTTGCCCGTGTCAAGGCTGCCGCCAGACTGAATTTCTGACACGAAGATGCCCGAATGGTCAGTTTTCGCGTAATTTTTTTCAAAAATTTAGGATTTCTTATTTTACGGTTAAAATAATATAAATTTTAACAATCTAACTCGCTCTCCCCCTGCTCCATAACCTGTTCGTTTACTGTACAAAGTATCAAGGCTTATTTTAAAGTATTTATTGAATAGCGACGATTTATTGTAAAATTTAGAGCGAACTTTGGAATTTTTTTCTATCGAGAAAATTTTATGTAATCGTGTTTTTGTAACTGTAATCCCCTAGCATATATCCTGAACTATAACATATATTAATCTCAAAGTAAATGCTTTATTATTGTGGAAGATATGTTTGTTAACAAAAAGCAATTTCAAGCGATTTGACGCCCTAAGGGGCCTTAATTTAATTTTTATAACAAACTATGTGAAACATTAATCGTACCAATGTTGGCGATTTTGAAATCAGTTTATAAAAGGTTGTTCATGGCATTGTTGCCCTATCTAGTATACATACCTACTCTAAAACTGAAGACTTTTGAAATTCGAATCTCATACAAGGATCAATCACATTTTCACGTTTCAAACCTACGTGTTTGCGGTATCCCGGTACCCTGAAGCGGTCAAGTTTTATTCGCAGAGGTCGAACCGGCTCGGATACGGAAACGTCAGCATGCCGCGCGGTCGATGACAGCGATGACAGTTCCATGCATTATGTCACGTGGGCTGATACATACAACTATGTATTCTGTAGATGGTGTAGCCACTGTTGGTTTATCTATGGTAGATAACATTCTGATCTGAATGAAAGAATATGGCAAATGTCAAGTTCGAATTCCGAATATACATAGTTTAAATACACATATAGAGCAAATATCATCGCAGTTCCAATTCTAAAACAGATTTAATTTCACGCGTCAAAAGCTTTAAACCTAACCCCGAAGCAACTGTCAAAGTGAAAGTGACGTTCCCCATCTGCTTTTGACAGCCTTTGACATTTGGTTTACAAGAGCTGGGTAATTTGTCGATTTTACATACTAGAACATTCAAATTTGATGCCGGATTAATATGGAGTTATTCAGAATGCTTATTTTAATGCAGATTAAAGCTACTGAGCTTCTGATGAGATTTATAAACCTGAGTTTCCGAGGTATCTTTTATTGTGTATAACTTAAACGTATACTAAAATAAAATAGGGATTGTGTTTTTATGTTATCTAGGGTTAAAATGACGTAGATACAGAATTTCGACTATAGCTAATGTGAATGTGATAGCAAAAGTTTAACTAATTTAACGAGAAATAAACCTCGTTCTCAAAAATCCTCGTATTTAAAATAGCAATATCAAAATTGACTTGACAGTAACCATGTTTGGAATTGGGATTTCCTTGCCATCCCAAAATCTATAATCTCTGGTTCTGACTGAATATAAGGATTGCTCGAATTGGACAGTGGGTAGAGTTGGAATGAGTCAGTCTAATCTAATCCAATGACTCAGAGAATAGAGCTTCCTGTGCCTACCGCTGACTATAATAAATGACATTTGTTCATTAATTATAACTGAAGGAAAAAATAACATTTCTGTGTAACAATTATTTGTAACTTGGGATAACCATCCCAGAGGTGAATCATTTGGGTAACGAGATAATTTTACATTTAACTGCAGGAAGAGTCATTTGCAAAAAGGGGGATATCAATCACAGTTTTTTTTATATGAGTTGCATAAAACTACTGAGCAGATTTCCTTAAGGTTTTTACCAATAGACGTGATCGATGAAATGTTTAATGTGTTTATACCTATGTTAAAGCAGAGGTACGAATTCCAGAGTCGAGTAGCTAAATATAAAGACTTATCTTTCCTGCATCTTTGCAGGATAAAATATTCAAATATTAAATGAATATTCTAAACCGATGTAAACCTTTAATTTCCCCAAACCAATCAGTGTTGCCAATGCGAACGTCACGTGTAACTCTGAACAATAATATATTTCCCATAATCCTAGAGGTAAACTAATCTAGCTTAGTTTGCAGAAGGGCCGAACTTGCCCCATTTCATTTCGGGTAGGATTTCGCTTATTGGATTGGATATGTGGATAATGTTCCCTGTTAGTTTGTTACCAACATTTAATTTAAACTGGAGCATGTAATTATTAAAACGATTTTATCTTGACTGTCATATAAATCGAGACTAACAAGACTTACTTATATTTAATTAATATAAAAATTTACACAATCGAAGGTACTTTTCACCTACATGCATCGAATAAATAAAATTATGAAAACACGTAAATAACATTGCTCATCTTGGAAAAACAACTACCCAGGTTTGAATAATGCCATTTTTACATAAACATAATATAAAAACCTTATGTTTCATTTATGCTACCTTCAAGGGCTTACATAATTGAATCCGAGATAGGCACTTTAAATCCAACTTCCGTGGTAGCGCCCGCCACCCATTTCTTATCTAAAATGTATGGCATCCTTCACAATTAATATCTCATAGAGCATAGAGCCCGCTCTAAGTGGCCCACTTATAGAGGAAATTGGGAGACTTCAATTGCCACAGACAACTTTGTGCAGGTAGGTACCCAATTCGAGTTAAGGGTATAGGTTGACTATTATTTTAATACTGTATGCTCACATATACATTAGAGTAGGTATGTTAGTAAATATGATGATGTTTTTAGATATTGATATATTTTTACTGGTAAATAAGAAATATAAGCATGATAATGTAAAAAATTTTTTTTGGTAAAGCAACTTAATCGGCTTGAATTCAATCTGAAACGTATGGTTTGGTATGTAAGGAAGGTAGTACATACAGATATAGGTATAATATTATTTTATTTTTATTTAATCATATTTTTTATAAAAAAGAAAGTATTGTCACATATAACGAAAGTCCGTTTCCTGAAGAACCTGCTTGAGAATTAAGAGTTAAAAGCATAAAAGTTTCAACAGTGAATTTTACGATAACTGGTAGAGCTTTCGAAATTGTATCCCTTTCTCCAAGCCAATGGAGCAAAACACATTAAATACTTTGAAATATAGTGGTACCAAACACTAAAAAATATGGATAAAGAATTCAAAAGATCGAACGCCCCGTTCCGTTCCAGCCCATTGTTTTTAAAATTTCATATTTTATGCAACAGAACAGATGCGTCACGATCCTAATGCCATAAACGGAGCGCACCCTGCTGATTACCATTCAAACTAGAACCCTCCAATCTCTACATCACACGGGATTGGGTTAAAGCACGACAGGTCTACGCTTAATGGTGCTTTGGCCAAGGGGCCCACACATCGGCGCCAAAGGCACTTCATATCGATCTTTGCTCCCTCGCGTCTTAAGCTGAATTAGGCCTAGGAATTTATGTTATGGGCTTGCAGCCAAGGGATTGCGATTTGAGCAACTGGATTAACTCTTGAAACAGCGGGGACTAATTCGTGAAGAAATAAAAATTGAATTTCCTCAAAGGAAAACTAACTATAGAGTTGTAATTTGCGTAACGTTATTGACGCAGCGCGATAAAAAAACGTGATTGAATTTGCAGTAGAGAATTCGTCAAAGCACAACTTTGTGGATGAAGCAACATTTTTCAACTGTTTCGCAGCGATGCCGACGCTTTCTATTATTTTTACAAAGTTTCGAGAGAACAATACAATCAAACAGTTAACGTCGAATCCTCGAGTCTCATCCCCCGCAGACAATGCCAAGTTATCGCTCCGACTAAACAAGTTTTCGAGTGGGGATGCCGCTTATCTGTTCAGGCACATGTGAGCCGTGCCTCAGGGCCTTTAAAACTAATACCACCATAAAAAGACCCCCTATCCCCCCCGCGGCGCGTAATAAAATAGGCCGTAGAAGGAAATGGGCGTATAAACTGGCAGGTCAGGTTACACTGGGCGGCCGTATAAAAGCTTTTGCCCGATTACTCGGTTGCCTGCCTCGCGTGCGTTCTATTTTCAAACGTGATAATGATAACCGGATAGGAGCGTTCCGTCCGAGTTTTCGAAATTCGAACGTAATTTGACGTTGAGAATCGTTTTATTTCTTTAAAAGGAAAAGTTGCACTTACCTCGAACCAATTAAGTACATGGAACCAGACCAGAGACATTTTTTTTATTTCCGCGGAATCAGACATTAAATAACAGGCTTTGTGTCCGTTTATTAATTGGCATTGGTGAATGTAAAATGTCAATGTTTTTTATTCGGGTTGACCTTTTTTCCTTGGATACATTGTAGGAAAGCCAGCGGTAGAGTTGGACGTTATGTGCCACAAAAACTAATGTAAGCAAACCTCGGCAGCACCCTTGTTTGTTCCGTAGATTACGAGCTAAAGGATGGGACGGCGAGTCTCCGGCTTTACCCCGCACTCTGTTGGACTTTACAAGTTGAGATTTTTTGCTGCCTGTAAAAGTTTAAACATACTTTTTTTAGCTGGTGTTGGTAGGTATACCAAAAATATCCAATGTATTTAAGAATTCTAAGACACACTTGCATAGCGTAACTTCATCACATTCGTCTTTAATTAAAAATAGATACTTAGTAATTTTTAAATACTTTTTTTCACTTTTGAAAATATATTCCACCAAGACCTGAACATAAAACAATGATGTAAAAACTCAGTTTATCAAAAGTTATGTCATGTCATATTCATCAAATCAACACACCCTCACCGCAAAAGCTTTTAGCACAGAAGCACAGCATAAAATTTCGTTAAAAAAGCTACTAGCCTCTAAACCGTATGTTCTGATTAAGTCTAATGTTCAGGTGAGCCCTGGGGCATAGTAACCGGGCAGGGCCATTAGAGCCTCTGGACGCAGGTACCGATGAAACTCGACAAAAACTAGCGCATTATGTTTTCTGGCCGAAGACAATTTCGACGTATAGGTTAGAATAAATGGCTGCTTTTAAATGTATTTTTTTTAAAGTACTATTTAATTACTACTTCTAATAATTAGTACTATTTAATATTTAAAATAAGTATCGACATAATAAGAAAGAAAACTAGTTATCGCACTCACTGTACGCCATACTCGTAACGTAATGCCACAGTGCTCGTAAATAGGTCATTGTGCTCAACCAACACCACCTTACACCCTTTGATAGATGAGTGCCATCTCCCCTACTCCGGAAAGCTCGCGACTTCGCACACTCTAGTGGAACCGCAGATAAAAAAAATGTCTCTGGTATAGATTGGAACTGTGGAACATGTAAGTACGGGCGCGGTCCAGCGATTGATCAGCGGGGTCGGCGACCGCTCTCTCCCCGTTCCTAATTTGAATTCGCCGCGTATTATCGCGCGGGAGGCCGTAATTGGATAACAATGAGGGCGCCAGCGCCTCCCCACACCATTGGCTGTTTGGACATGACGCCTTGCGCGAAAAAAGTTCCCAAACTTTTTGCTTGAGTTCTCGTTCTTGATCCTTAATTTATGTTAGGAGCTATACAATTTTAACTAGCCAATATACTCGCTTTTATGGAAATAATGTGAATACATTTACTTTAACGAAAGGCCATCGACAAGCTTAATCTAAAAATTATTCCGCTTTCTTGCTCGTAAAGGTATATTATTTGGAATTTGCGTTTTCCATTCTCCTCCACACCCTTTCATTTTATTTTCAATGCCCATTTCTGAAATTACACGTTCAAAAACGTGAGAATATTATATTCATATGAGTGTTGCCATTGTCACGTCGAGGGCATGAGCATGACATAACTGCAGATGGTGGCGCGCATGCGTGCGGATAACATCGTTAGATGGGCAGTAAAGAGAAACGCCATCAGGGGTGGTACTCGTCATCACTGAAATTCTATTACGCGTTTTATACGCGGCCCGTGCCTTAATGCGGGGGGGTTGCGTTATAAAACATGTCCATTACACTTGGATCTGAGATATTCTCCACTCTCCCCCCGTGAATATCAGATTTAAAGAGGTGGGGAGGCCTTCAAACATTGGCTCTGCTGTGAAACATTGAAATCTGCGTTTGCAGCGGGAAGGGTTCGGAGGCGAATTCGTTTCGCGCAGTTTACTTTGAATTATAACTGGGGTGGTTTTTAATCCGCATATTGCGCGACAGCTGAAGGTGTCCAATAGTTTTTTCCGAGTTCCGATTAGCCGCAGAGAAAGCAAACAGTGTACGTGCTGGGGTCTAATTCCGGTACGTGCCTCTGATGGATTCCACGGAAGGATTACTTTATGCTCGACCACGGCTGAGATATTATGCTTGGGCACGTGTTTCGGACTTTGATTACAACTATTCGAACTTGGCTATGGCGAAGATCCTACCCAGAGTTTTGCCTTGACAAGTTTCTAGAAACCCTGCAAACGTTGAACTGGATTTTAAACTAATGGGATCAGGGTCTTTGTATATTTACTCGCAATACTAATCTTCGTTTCGTTAAATTTAATTAAACGCAAATTCCTCTGCAACTGTCCTCCTTATACTTCTAACATTTTTGTAAGCAATTTTACAAAATAAATCTTAATAAGCTTTGACAATTTTAAATTTAATTAAGTTAATGCATTTCTGTACAATACGGAAAAATTAACAGTTCTTAAATTTTGTAACACTGATTTATACATCTCCCACAATTGGCCGCACTCCAGTCCGTTTTTAAACTTCCAAACTCAATAAATAGAATCACAAGAGTATTGTAAAAACACAATGCGCCGTATTTCTCCACAGCCGGACATAAATCGCCCAAACGAATGCCATTGCGACTACAAATAATTCGTTGGGACATAAATCTGTACTTCAGTCACAGTCATACGCAAAGAATTCTGCTTTGGAGGCACAAAAACAGTACCCGTCGTGAAATGTTCGATGTCTGGTAGAATGTTAGGCCGTTTGTTGGCCATCGAACAGAACAATTTTAAAATCTTGTTTTCGGGCTTCGTGTAATTTGTGGTTTAAAACTGTCATTCGAATTTCAAAATCAGTACCTTTGCATTTTTATGAGCAATTACTATATTTTCATGCTTGACTGCGAATGGAACAGAGTTTATACCTAAGTTTTTGTTTTGAACGGAATCATTGAGTCACTCCTTAAATGATTTATATAGGTACTTTATTTCAACAGCATAGTATATTTCAGTAGGTCACTTAGTTACAAATAATTCTTGAAACATTCCAATTATTTACGCCAGTTATCATTAATTTATGCAAGTATCAATATTATTCAAAACTGCATCATCAGAATTTGTTTGTAAAGATAAAGCTTGTATATTGATTTTATCAGTGTAGTTAACAAAAACAACAGAGTCATGCATGCAGTTCAATGTATGTTGTTTTGACACGATTGTCAAATTACACATGCAATGCAAGATTTATCAACAAACTTGTACCTACATTTAAACATTTGAGTATTGTACCTATGTATGTATTTTATTTTTTATTTAGTTAGGAAGGCAGCAAATTTTGATGACTATATTTATTAACTACTAGCCGACCGGCCCGCCGAATTGGGTTTTTTTTTACGTTGGAAACATAATTAGTTCGTATAAATATTAGCCTTCCTCGATAAATGTATTATCCAACACTGAAATAACTTTCAATTAAGAACTTGATAATAATAGTAAGTATAGATTCTTACTATTATTACTGTAGGTACAAAATTTGAAAACAAAAGAAGGCTGAAGTGGGACTGTTTAATAAAAAAAATACTTATTGAAAACTCAAAACAAAACAGGATTTTTTTTTAAATCGTGCCAAGGTGTATTCAGAGACATTAAACTAGTGCCCCAAACATTGTAAGCTCGAAACTCCTTTGAAAGTTGATCTTTGACTGACATATCAGGTTGTCCGTACCAGTTGCCAAGGTTTTAGGACCTCTCTGACATTTGATTGCCCCATAATGGCGATCACACAACAACTTTATAACTTTGTAAATTTATAAAAAAAATATAAACTTGATACTGGAAAATTGCGCCAAAAACTAGGACCTCTATATCTTTTTAATTTTATTTTGTTTAATTTTTATCTGAATTATATGAACCTATCACGTCATCTTCATCCGTATGGATTATATTTTTTTTTTAGCTGGGAGCATAAATCTTATATAATAAATGCAACAAACCTACTTTGTATGCTTATGCAGTCGTATATATTGGAATACTGAGTTGTTTTAATGGGCGTTAATAAATTTATAATCTAGGGTAGAGCTCGTTCGTTTCGTATATTCTTGTACATAATTATGATTTTGCATAATGATGTGCTGATAAAAGTATAAGACGTGGGTGTATTTTAATAATGTTATTATAATATCATTAATGAGAAAAAATACCTATGTTAATTATATAGTAACTTATATAAAAAATAAAGCTTTAATATTCAAAGAATTTCAAGGGATTGGATCATAAAAAATTATATTACGTCTCGCTAGATATGAGTCTTCTTATAGAACCCATTATAGCTTTGGGATTAGGTATAATCACCACTCATACCACGCGGGTTGTTTGTACAATACCCAAAGAATTGCGCTGATGAATATAATTGTAGATCAAGAAAGATACCGAAGCGAAATACGTATCTTGTTAGAAAAAAAATAATTCAAAAAAAATTATGTGCGCAATTTCGTAATTCAGTACATGGTTGGTAAGCAAATAACGTGCCCTGCGTGCATTGCGCATACGCATACAACAGTTCTGTCAGTTCAGTCTGGATAGTTTTGAAATTCGAGCGTGTGTAAAATTTACATTGATGCAAACTGCGTCAGCTCAACCATACTTTTTTAAATTAATTCAAATGCCATTCGGTTTTTTAAATGTCATTGTTTGAACCATGTTCCACACATTCCAGATTTGAAAATATGTTATTAGAAACGCTAGAAACCATAGACAGATCATGTTATGTTCCCAAGAATATAACCGGGAGGGCCCGGACCGCAGCAACGGAACGGCACGAAACCGCTGGAACCTTTCTCACGACCGTAACGTGACAAACCATAGATTGTAGATGATAGAATCATAGATTATTATGTTTATTACATTTTTCCCGTTTTACTGTTAATATTTTGTTCAGAAGTAAATAGTTTATACTCTATTTTTAAATTTTAATGCTGGTACTACCAATTTGAATGTAGGTAGTCTGTTACTGCTTTCAATAGAAAAAAAACTTAAATCTTTGTTAGTTACTCTATATCTATGGCCTTCAGTAAATCATATCTTACATTACATACCTCCGTACCGTATTATACCGCCTGATTATCGCTTTGGGTTGAGCTGTCTAACATTGTACCTAATTCATCTCTGTCAAATTCCATTCGTTAATACTACCAGGGCCCATGACGTGCGCACCGCCGAGCATTGATAATGTTAATTCTGCGGGCTACAATCGTAACATAATAAGACCCCCCTCCCCCCCCCCTAAACTTCAATGCGGTCTTGCTTGATGTCCGGCCCTATACAATTATTTTTGGTGGTTTCATCGATATCGAAATTCAATACCATCACAAGACCGCAAGTCTTGTTCTGACAGATTATGTATTCCGAATCTTCTAGATACTGAAATAGAATCAGGAGTAATGTCTGTTCTACAAAACAATTTATCTGTTGCTAAATATATAATCTTTTTGTTTCAGGTATGTACCAATATTGGATTGTTGAAAGTTGGCGTGGACGTATGAAAAACTGACGAGAGGCGCTGTTTTTATACTAAACAAATTGTAGTTAACTATTTAACGACCGAGTAAGTAAAAAACTGACACTTGATAAATATATTTCAAAAACTCTTATTAGGTAAGGATCGTTAATGCCATGAAACACCTTATTTTTAAGTACTACTAGTTTACTTTTTTATGTACATAGTCTTGTCAGTCTAAAATCCTGTGTGCCTGCGAAAACCGTGCACTAATTACGAACCAACCGGGTTTACTAATCTTCATAACCAATATTATATTAGTCACCGGTCTCACGTATAGAATCCAGACAGGACTCTTGGCAAATTTGGTATACCTACCTATGTACTTAATCACCACGCAGGTTAGGCTGATGTTCGCAGTAAGTTACAGTAGGTACACATATTGACGTTGTCTTCTTCTGGTATAAATTTCTTAGTTGGTCTGACGTCTTCAGATAAATAAATATTACTGGACAATTTTACACAGCGACATCTAGCCCCGTGGTAAGCTCGAAACTTGTGTTACGGGTGCTAGATTTATATACATACATAGATAGATATTTTTTATTATACATTATATAACACCCAGACACCCGGAACAAATATTTGCAGATCATACAAACTATTGTTCCGATAAAGATTGGGTGGAACTATTCTTACATCGTCAAACGGTGACATGTTACGAGATGTGTCAGAGGAAATGCAATCGCAAAACACAATGTGGGTAAGGTAGAACGCACTTAGATAAGCATCGGTCGTTGTCCAGTCGTCCGGTCGACATAATTATAGTTACAACCGTGTGGCCCGCATTGCTTTTTGTTAACCTGCGACCAGGGAGGTAGTAATATAGTATTGTATAGTAAAATAGTATTGTAATTGTACCCTATTATAAGTGTTTACAGTGCTGTACACAGCACACGGGCGTCGCTGAAAACCAGCGCTATGTCTGCAGTATTGCAGGCACAGCCTATGCTGAGCCGACGACCCTTTTGTGTATTCTGTTGTGTCTAGTTTTAAGTCTCAATTTGTAATTTTATGTACACAAATAAATCTTATCTTATCTTATCTTATCTTATCTAGTTACAGCCCCTAGGGGGCAAAAATCAATGTATTTATTGCGTCAAGTATAAATAAATAAATATAAGTACTTAGATAAACGATGTGCAGACATTTCCGGGTATTTCTATGTGAAATAAAAAAAAAAATATAATATGTAGTGTGATTGTGTTATGTATAGATTATCAGATTATATGCAGGTACCTATATTCGATTTTTAGCACCATTACACAAAGCTTCGAGCTTACTATCTTTCTGTGTGAATTATCTAGAAGTTTTACCTATTTTATTTTATCATATTCATTAGCCTCAGGACACTGTTTACTCAAAGTATGACTGAATAGTATAATATCTTGTATAATTCTTGAGGCCAAGTAACTACAGCCCCTTTCTTCAACCCTTAATCCGTCCACGTGCGCAGTACTTTAGAATCATTAGCCACGACTAATACAGGGTCATTTACATGTCGCATCGCCGCTAATGAACAAACTCTTCGTAAAAAGCGTCAGCTGTCATGCGGGGCGTTTGACGCATGCTAAACGAGTTTTTTATAAAACGGCTGGCAATCCCTTTGTGTCAATGTCTTGTAGTTTTTATTCTTGGGGTCAAGGAACTGAAATGCATAATCAACCTCAAACCTACAAACACAAACTTATCAAATCTTGGATGCTACGATTTTTGATATTATCAGGAATTCGGTACTAATAGGTTATTAAACAAAATTATAATTAAAAGTGTATTTCATTGAATATCGCAATCAACGTAGTAATCGAAGTTCTTGTTTCCGTATATTAGAATACCGTCATCGGTCGTATAAACAGCACTTAGCTGAGGCTTTGTCAGGCGAAGCCGAAATGCTGTACAAACTCGCAGAATTAGATCAATGAAGGTTTTGATTTCTATCATTTTGTTTGTTTTAAATTAAGTAAGTTATTTACTATTAATTTATTGATTTGTTTTTGAAGTTTGTATGGGACGATGTGATTGCTGAACATCAAAGCATTTCTTTCAAAAAAAAAGCTTTTTCCTTCATTAAAAAGTTATGCAAAGAAATCAACATTACAAATTAAAATAAATTTTACCACTTTTATCCACTGCATTAATTTACCTATAGTAGCATAGTATACATACATACATATATGTTACCTATAGTATAGTAGACTATAGGTAACATACATATATGTATACTATGTTACCTATAGTATAATAACAGGGGGCCTACCATGATCTCTTAGAGCAGTATTATTCTAATCTTATTTTGTGATTTCGTACCATAACCTCTTATAAACCATATAAAGTAATATTATTTTAAGCTTACTCTAAGAATGTTCGGAAACATGATAGTTTTCAAAAGATGGTGGTTGGCCCCTTTCTGCTTTGGCTGGTCTTTGTATAAAACTTTTATGTTCTGTGCCTATACCTACTTGTTGAAAATTAACCGCCAGCAAACACAGAAAGAAGAACATAATTCTCTCTGTTAAAAAATTCGTAGACACACATTATAAAAGTGTTAATACGAGAATATTTCCGGCACCTGTGTCGCAGGTGCGTTGATCGCTATCAGTCGCACCACGCCTTTATATCGCTTAATCCTGGCAGTTGACCCAGCCCTTATAACAATTATGTACAAATTAAAATAAAGAGGTGCAGAAAAACATACCTTGATACTATCTAACATCAGTCAGCTAACAAAGTTAGTTCATGATTTATACAATTAGGTCGACTATAATTATTCTACAAGAGCGAGATAAATTACGATAATTAACTTTCAGCTGGGATATAAAACAAACTACGTACAAAATGTTGTTTATTGGGTGCAGTTTCAGTTAATTATTGATTATAAAATGCATATCGACGTAAGTAATATGCATAATTATTCCTATATTTAGATAAGTAATTGTTTATTGTTTATTATAATAAAGTCACAACATTACAGTAGTATTACCAACCAATACGTTATATTGTAAACTCTCACTTATGTAACGTAAAATCCTATAAATATTATATTTTTGCTTTATATGTAAGTACTTATTGTTTTTTAGAGTAAAATAAAATATCTATCAACATTCTATGTACTTTATCAAATTTAAAACGCACTCAAAAATTAGTTCAGCACTCTGGAAAAAGTATGATTATATAATATTATATTTACACAGCTTTAGATTACCAAGAAAAAAGATATATTTAAATTATTCAACATTATTTTCTGCCAAACTGTGCGACAGACTTTAAGTAATGTTAAGTAGCTTTTATGTTATTTTACTTAATATATTACAGTTTTACAGCTGCTATAAAACATCAAAAAGTCATCAACTTATATCAGAAAATCGATCTAAAACAGTACATTTCAAACATCACTGGCAGTTGGTCGGTCGGTGCATTCAAAAAACCCCAAAGGAATGAAGCCTTTTCGAAATAAAGTAGTCCTTATATTTAGAGGGTGAAGTATCAAGATCGTTTGAGATACAGGGGGTTTTGTTTGGGCTATTATGGTCCCCCTAGGAGAGATTCGCAAGGCACAGATGTTTGATGCACTTGCTACACGATATCTACATCCGTTGCGTGAACGTCAAATACAATGTAGAATTCAATAGTCGCAATTTGGTTTTTTAAATGAAAAAAGTATCTAAGTGTGCATTTTCTAAGAATAGACTGAAAAAATACCGGATTTTATCACGGAAATCTTGAATTTATTTATTAGGTGGGTAATTAAGAATACCATATTGAAAAAAGTTTATGTTCGTGTGAATGTTGACGGGTATAAGTACCTAAACGAGTTTCTTTGCACACCCACACGATCTACGAGAAAACTGAAACAAATCAAGACAAATGACGAAAGCGGATTCCGAGTAAATACAGATACATAGACAATTATGTAAGGACAACTCAGACGGTTAAGGTCACAAAAATGTAACATTGACTTGACAGTTGACACGCCTTCGCACACATGCGCGGTGCGCGGCTCGCACACAGACGCGCGCGTGACGACACGCGCCGTGACGTCACAGCACGCGAACACACCCACACTACCACGTGCAATACGGGTGACGTATAATACAATAGGGTTGGGACTTGCAATTGTTTGATGATAATAGTACCTGCTTCTTGCTCTACGATTAAATTCTATAGACATTAAATTGAGAAGGTTTATTTTTATTTTTGCTAATCCAAGCAGGGTCATTGTTTTAAAAATGTTTCAAGGTACCTAGAAACAAGTTGTTTGTCGTCAGTTTAGTGCATAAGTAGGTAGAGATTAACCATTTTTAAAATGAACGCCCCTCTACCGCGGTTACTCGTACATGCAAAAAGGTGTATAGATACAACACACATAAATTGATCTTTGTCATTGGATGTTCATTAACGTATATGCAAACGGTATCACTTTGACAGTCAGATGAGCCAATGTTACAGTAAAGTTGTAGCACGCACACAAGTATAGTGATGCAATAAGTATTTCCTCTCACACGTTTCAACGTGTGAGAGTTATCACGGTTTTGTGGAGGGGAGTTCATTTTTAGAATGGATTATCTCTACCCACTACTCATTAAGGCAGATTATTTATCTATTTAGGAACATCGACACAATAACCTGTACCTACGGTTATCTTAAACATTTAAGAAACCTGAAACTTTTGTAAATTATAAATCTATGTTAACTGTAACCTTAAAATATCGGACTGGTTAAATACTTAAAAGAAAAAAAGATACGAGGGAGAATGGTATTATCAAGAAAATATCCGAACAACTCTACCAAACCCACATTACGAAATCCATTATAGGACTGGCACACAAGCGCAATGTAAACAAAGTGACGTAAAGTCATGACTCACACAGCGTCGCGCGTCTCGACAACGCACACATATCCGCGCCATCAGACGCCCTGTGATTAATGTAAACAAACCGGTTGTAGACACGACACGCACACCATCACAAACTGGGCCATCTGGAATGAACCTTTATTCAAATAAGTCATCTATGTATGCTATTTATGTAACTGCGCCAGTAGCATACGGTTAATTATTCGTGTTTTGAGGTTATTCACATTCACTTGCGATTATTAGCTTCCTGTTGACGAATTTTGCCATTGTGTTTTGATTGGTAGGCGTGGCTAATTTTTGTCCTAACCTTTCTTATTCTTGGCAGGTAAAAGTTTCGTTTCTTAACAAAAAAGTTGTAAAATGAAGCACCCTAATTTCGTTAGATGCGAGCCCAACCGAAACCCACTAATTTCCACAACAAAGGACAATAAAAAGCGGAGAGTACAGATAGCGTTATAAAACAAAAAAATAATAAAAATCACAATACAGTCGTGCACAAAAGTTATAACCGACTGAATGTGAAACAAGTACAGTCGTAAATAAAAGCGAATAGCGCGCGGCCCGACGCGTACTGTTATTGCTTGAAAATTTATGGGATTTACCCAAAAATTACCAGTTTCAGGCAGTTTATGACGTACTGAACTCAGACCCTACCTAATATACAGTAGTTGTTAAGCAAAATGCTCCCTCTTCGCTTATTGCTGTAATCAAAATTGAAATACTAGTACATAAAATACAAGAAATAATGTTTGTTTTATGCCAAGAGCTGACGTGAAATCTTCAAAAGTACGGCCAAGAAAATAAACCTGGATATCTATAGAATTACGATATCGAATCCAATTTTTTTACATTGCTGACCGAGTTATCAGTTCTGGTCGTTCATGTTGATTTGAAACGGTAAACAGTTTAACCTGAGTATAAATTTGACATATAAAGAGAATTATATTGCCTTTGAAACCTTTGACCAGGAACTGAGAAAGCAGCGTAGAAGTGGCAAATCTGACAACTTTCTAAACATCAAACATCCAAATTATGGCGCAGAACTTGTTTGGCGCCTATTTGCGTTAATCATAGCCTACACATTTGACCTAAGTTTTTAACTGGTTTATTGAAGTCTCAATAGATTAAAGTATTTGTTGAATTTTATATAAAACCTATTTAATTGTTCTTTATTAAAAAAAACACAGGTCTTATATTAAATATCTATAATTAAAAATCTATAAAACTGGCAGATATATTTTTAAACCTATTCCAGTTTTCATTTATGAGATAGTCTCCGAGCCAGTGCTCAGTGATACATAAAATATCAATATGAAAAGAGAAGATATACATAGTTTTGTTTCAAATAAATTGCGTTTAAAATAGACCTTCGTAGAAAGCTGAACGAGATAAACTAGCCCTGAGTTACGCCAACGCACGTTTTGTTGCATTTATGTAATCCGACCCGGTTTCGAACCGGGTCAATAGCGGGGTCAAGGTGTCCACTATTGTTGTACTAACTGCAATCATGAACGTAATTATGGCATTTACCAACTGCCACGTGTTTATCTTTACGGTTTATCTTGTCTATTCCTATGTCTTTGTCTATTTATACTCACACCAAAGTAATGCACTTTTTTTGGCTTGGACTTTCTTGGAAAAGTATTTTATTTTAATTGAATTCCGTATTTTGTAATGTTAATAAATACCTAGCTTTCCCGAGGTTAAAAAGTAGGTCATGCCATTCTCCATCCCTTCAACTATCACCACTTAGTTGCTCCGTTTTGCAAGACAAACAGCCCCACACCACACCCTTTCTTATTTATAATATCAGTATAGATCATCATCATCATATTTATATCATAATTAAGTATGATAATTACCGAAGAAATATTTTATTTACAGCATTTATTATATTATTATGGAATTAATGATGTTATTTAGATCACTCAACAGCTCAACTTAACTAACTAAAAATTTTAATAGCAAGCAATTAATAAGTTGCAGTTTAAACCAACTGCAACTTTGATATCAAGTTGATCTGGTTTTAGATCCCGTTTTGAAAAATCGTGTCTTGGATCCTGTTTATTTTATACTGAAACGTTGCGAAAGGTATCATAGGGCGGCACTGAGCAGGATGTTGAAAGGTCTGCCAATCAACAGACCTTTTTGGAACACTTTTAAATAACAGTTCCAAAATCATTTTGTGGTTTTGATTGGTTTGTGTGGAAAACTCGTATACTATAAGACTTACGCAGATATATCTTCGACACTCATATAAATAATCAGCTAGATAGATACCTAATTAAGTAATTGTAATTTTAAATTTATCTGAGACAGATATATTTATCTATCTAAATTAAAACACGTGCAAAATAATGTCCTATCTCGAACTTTAATTTGTTATCTTTGGTAGTTTACGTGACCAGGTAAACTGAAAACTAGGATCTATGTTAGCTTCGCAGCTAATTTAGGTAAATTAGTAATTTTAAAGTCTAATTAGGTTAACTTAATGTCGAAAAAAAACATTGTGCATGACATTATCAATAAATCACCTTTCGTGATCGTGAGAAAACTAATTTAAACTAGGAACGCCTGTAATCGAGTGTTCACATTCGTAATCGGCTCTGACTTCGGACGATAAATGTCCATATGTCCAACTCTAGCTAGACGGACGTGACGAAGCGCGCGCTCTCCTATTCGGCACGAACGCACGTTCCTTTGCCGGTCATATCTAAATTGTCATGCAATTGAAAATTGAATTTAGAATGTCTTGTCTATGAATGACCAATTTTATTAGAATTTGTCTTTTACACACGTAGCAATCGTAGCGAGCAATTTACGCACTAATTACGTACACCAGTGTGTGGGGGTTTAATTTTATTCTTATTGCTTGGAATATTACATTTTAATTCAAATGTGTACCTTACCTACGTACCTCTTACTTTAAGTTCTTACTTGCGACCGAATTGAATTTAGCCAGACTCGCCTGTAGTGAAATGGAATCCAATACTCTGCTAAAACATCTAAGTTCTAAGCCTAAAGCCATGGCAGCGCTCCAGAAACCAGCTGTGCCAACACCTTTTTACTTAGTTTTTTGCAAAACCTTTTGAAATGGTTCGTTAAGGCTAGAAATCAACCTTAAGCCTCGGGTTTAAGAGTTCGTTTCAATACTATTGCGCCAATTGCTCTCAATCCGCACTTTTTGTCGCACAACAATGAAAAGCTATTTTGTACGATTTTAGCATCGGTTCGGTTATTAAAAGAGAGTAAATGGTTGTTATTAAAAAATTGAAATCGTTTCCGATAAAATCGATAATTGGCATTTACGTCTTGGTGCAATTTTATCGATTTTATTTACTAAGGTACCAAATGGGTTCGGAACTATTGCACGGAATTCGTTGTTAGGTACCTACCTTAGCAGATTATGCTAACCTAACCTTACATACCCAAACAAAATTAATACGAAGCGAAAAAGCAATTTGTTTCTATATTAAACACGGAAAAGAAAATTCTTATGCAGAAATAAATAAATCTATTTTTACAGCATAATTTATACCTAGCAACCTCTTTGTTCATCTTAAGTCATCTCATTCCCTCATCAAATTCAAAGACAACAAAGAACTGGCAAGCAACACAACACCGCGCCAAAAAATCCATTAAAAAATAAACGCGGCACAGAAACGTTCGAATTTCAAAGCTTGACGAATCGAAATCGATTGCTTTCGAGTCGACATCACCAGAAGAATGGATCGGAAACTAGGGTGCACCTACAATACGTAGGTATTGTATTTCCTAACGCACTTAAGAAAAATCCTTTGGTGTTCGTGAGAACATTGAATTACCTCGCGCATGCATGTTCTTGCCAATTCTTACACGACCTGGGAATTTCCTGAGACCTTAGCTTGTAACCTTCTTGGAGTCATTATGATTTTTCAATTGAATAGCCAGTAGGTACCTGAGCATTGCAATCGAAATACGATTTAACCATTTTGATAGATTTCCACCAATTTGCATTCAGCATACTAATTGATTAATCTCGAATATAAGGTTATCTAAGGTTTTTTCCACGCAAAAGAAAATACCAATATGGATAAAAATGAAGTTCTTATAATTTAATCAATTGTACTGTTGTACAGTTTAAAACCATAATACCCAACACCATTGTTCGGTTCCAAAGAGCAACTTTTTCAAGTCCGAAATAGCAACAGGATGTGTCCTATTTATGAGGTCGTAATATTCAAAGTTTTGGCTAAACTTTGTGCTCGTTAAACTCTTCAAGTGCTTCGTAAAACAGTTAGCTGTTTGTAAATAGTCCCTGTGAGGTATTTACAAAATATACCAGTTTGGAAACCGTTAAGTAAGCTGGGACTGTTTAAGAGGCCTATTACGTGAAATCGCGAAATTGTTCGGTTTTCTCGTCCTAATTCTATGGTTTGCGTTAGTTGTTTGATATTACAATTACATCTTTATAATAGTTCGTTTTCTCCTCTACAAAAGTAGTAAGAAACATTTTAGATAACTTGTTTATATATTGAGTAATAATCATTCTCCGGATACATGTTTCGTAAAAAACGCTCGAAGACCTGTTTTCTCAGCTCTAATTTGTAGATTCTAATGAATATGGGCGATCAAACTATTTTTTATTATGTTACGTATATCCTATTCTTCATTTAGAGTAGAGTACATTTTCGTTAAATGCTTTTATTCTAAAGATATACCGAATTTAATATCGACCGAAAATGCTTCGAAACAAACCTCAATAACTCCGAAGTTCTAAATCAATGGGACGTCATATTTATATCAAAATATTTATCAACATTTGCTTAAACTATGATATTAATTTTAATTTGTAGAACGGTTTTGGTAATTTTTTATGAATAAAATAAAACTACCATAATTTAGTAGTTTTTTCATTCAGCCGGCTTTTTCCATTTAGTACCGCGCGAGCGCTTGTCGAGGTCGGACCTATGTCGGTTGTTCTTGAATAAAATATAGAAATATTTCGTAAAATGTCAGTGTGTGGGACTGTCAATTGCTGTAAAAACGCTGTTAGTGTGCGTGTATGTGTTATTGCGATACTACGACCGACATAAGTTGATCCGTTGATAACGATCAATTGTTATTTTTATTGATAACGGTCAATTGTTGTTGTTGCTGGCCTAAGAATTGTACCAAATGTTGCTGGCCTAAGAATTGTACCACATCATTGTCATCTTGTTTTACCTTATTTATTTGGAGGTTATGCTGTAGGATGTGGATTGCATATCTAAAGTTATCTATCCTAATTAAAAAACAACAAGGCATCTTTTTTTGGTGAAACCGTCCAACGACTAAATGTAATTATGCCTATGATTTTTTTAGATTATGACTAACTTGCCGACCCGCCGACAGCTGCGCTTGCGTTTTTACGTTATTTACTAGTTTATGTTTTATAGCCTTTTTCGATCATTTTACTATCCAATACTGAAATCATATTTTAAATCGGACCCGCGGTTCCTGAGTAGCACGTTCAAACAAATAAACAAGCAATCTCCTCAGCTTGATAATTGTAGTATAGATTTCCATAATATTTATTACAAAGAAAATATTCCGTAATTTTTTGTTCTTATTTTTACCGAGTATCCAATATGTAAACAATAAATAATGTACCTTTCTAATAAATATATTATTTATTGTAAACATTAAATAATTGAACCTTTCTAATAAATACAGGGCGTCCCAAAGTTATGGGCCATGGAGGGGAAGTACCTTAAATATCGTAGATAGTGAATTTTGCTCAAAGAAGACTTCATTTTATTTTTAAAAGTTAGTAATTCTGGATTCATAGATTTTCTAAAAATTACTTGCTTTGTCTGGGAATCGAACCGACTTACATGTAGAAAAAAAAACTCTATTTTTATGATACCAATCGAAAGAATAGCTAAAAAATAATAACTCTGCTTAAGTAACATAGTATTTTAAAAGAAAGGAACAACGTGAAATTAATTATTTTAATCAAATAAAAAACATGAAACATTTTTTTTGTAAATTAATTAATTAAATTACTTACTTTTTTTTAAATAAAATGAAGTCTTCTTTGAGCAAAATTCACTATCAACGATATATATGGTACTTCCCCTTCATGGCCCATAATTTTGGAACGCCCTGTATATAAAATAACACCCCTATTCACGTTCCCACTGCTGGGATAGGGACTTCTCTCTTGACGAGATAGATTAGGCCTTAATTCACCACGCTGGCCAAGTGCGGGTTGGTTTTTTTTTTAATATATAAATGAAATATTTTCAAATAAGTTCGTAATAAAATAAAAATAAATAGTTTATCAAAATAAAAATATAATGGGAATTATTCAAGATGACATATGTAGATAAATGGATATTCTACATCTGTGTATGACATATGTAGATAAATGGATACCAATAAATATAAAAATAAATATAAAGTTCGAAACTACAAAAATAATACCTAAACATAATTAAAACCTTCATTAACGAAACTTTTATTTATTCAAACACAAATATACCATCTAACAAAACAAGCAACTTAAATATAGGTAATATAATTTATTTGTTTTGTTATAATTAGAATTTGTATTTAGTCCGTTCAATTTAGACTTTCGAACTTACATAAAGTCCCAACATTCGACAAAAAAAAAACATTTAATTACAAACCTACACACCAAATTTCAGAAGAATCGGTTTAAAAATGAGCCCATAAGATGAGATGAATGAGGACATTTAACTTCAATAAGACTATTTTCAGTTTTATTCTTATATATATAATTATTAATCATGAATGTTTTCATTTAAAATTATGTACCTACTTAATTGATTTCAAATAATCAATCAGATTTAAAATAAATATTGATATTATTAAGATAAAACATAATTGATTCAAATATTGAAATAAAAATATCCACCATTTTGAATTTAGGAAAATATATAAACTCCTATCAATTAAATAAAAACATTAATATAATAATTATTTCGGAATGAAACTGAAAAAAAATCCACTCAATAAAATGGAATTTATTCGATGCCATTTTCTACAGATCTAAAATAATTATTAGTATATTTGTATGTTTTAGATCGACGAAGTATCAAGATCATTTAGTATTTTTCATAGAATTCGCGTGACGCGCCGGTCACGTGGTGCATAAAATATCCAATTTCGCAAAACTTCGTAACGTCACAAGGCTCTTAAAGATTAAAGTCAACTTTGAATGTTGTATGAAAAGTCAGAGGGGCAGGTATCTACTTTTGTAATTGTAATTGGTATAATTTCAATAGCCGTGTATTGACGTCGTCACAAAAACTCAACACACTAGACACCCTGCGACGTCCCCAATCCCCATGTTATAATAGAATTTCCCGTAGTAATAGGCTAATAATATGTTAATCCAAGATGTCAGCTAACTCCATACTCCATACAAAATTTTATAAAAATCGCTTAGATGTTTTAGTTGTGGAGAAGTAACAAACATACATACACTCACTTTTCGTCTTTATAATATTAGTGTGACGCTTTTTCGGTTTGTCGGACAACACCCCCACCAAGAAACTGAGTGGTGGGGTTATCTTTATAGGCGAAATATGTATATAATAATATATTAGGTACTTTAATTATTTGTTTGTTTGTTCCAGGTTTCCACCTAAGCGGAGTAGTGAGAGCCCCGGCTGCGGTGCCCCCGTGCTCGGAGCCCGAGCGACTTTACAGGGTCACAGTATCTTTTGACAGGTAAGAGAACTGTCCTTATACACCTTGTACTAGGTTAACTAAGAGGATTGTGCAGTACCTTAACTTGAAGATAGTACAGTACATGAAATTTGTAGAAATTGTATCTGCAAATATATTTTTACTAATCTCCAAAGGGCCGAAAAGTTGTCGATAGAGTTTTTGTTTCTGCAAGCATAGCGTTTAAGCCTCGAGCAGACCGGATGCGTATACGTACACGTAAGCGTGCACGTGCACGTACCACTGAGTTGTAATGTATGGAAATGTATGAGACAGGACACACCGCTTGCGTAACGTGACGTGCGCGTGCAGTGTGTCCTGTCTAATACATTCCCATACATTACAACTCAGTGGTACGTGCACGTCTACGCTTACGTGTACGTATACGCATCCGGTGTGCTGGAGGCTTTAACGTCCACCAACGATATAGACTTATGTCAGGATTTTATGTCAGGAAACTTATACTCTCATAACCATTGTTTATAACATTTTCTCGGTAGAAAATGTTTAAGGAAAGAACTAAAGTAGAATTTCGTATACGACCATAATTCTCAGGTATCATAAAAACTTGTTAAAATTAATAAAACAAATTATCCAATATATCAACAACTTTGCTAGTAAAATGACAAAAGGTTCTCCCTCGCATTTTTCACTATTGTATAGACCTTTTGTCGTGAGATATAAACTTGTCACCTTCCAAAAAGGAGTATTGTCTTGTATTTTACAACCGCAATAACCAGCCTGGATTTCTTTGGTCCAATAGATGTAATTTCACAGTTGGGTAGGCAGAAGCTATTCTTGATTTGTACCGACCACAAATAATTCAAGTTACAGCGGGCTGCGTTCTTTCTTTGGTTAAATGGATTCAGAAAGGGAAATGTCTAGTTTAGTTGTACGTTTTAGTATCTCTTTTACACCAGGTTCAATTTGAAAGTGATAAATAAGAAGAGAGAATATTTTATTATTCAAATTCAAGTTAAATTTAAACGAATAACCCAAATTATATACCTTCTTGTATTAGCGGAGTCAGGACTATTATAAAACAGCAATTTCTTTATATAATGTAATAATGATGAAAAAGATGTAAGTATGTTTCTACATAGAAACTACTTATTTTCCCAGAAAGCGGCCAAAAACTAGCTCACAATAAAAATATTGAGACGGATTCAGTAATATCCACTTACATACCCATTTTTCGTCCACAGATGCAAAATCACAGGAGTGACGTGCAGTTGCGACGCTCGCGACATCTTCTGGTGCCAGCATGTGGTCGCGCTGGCGCTGTACCGCATTCGGAACGCGGACACTGTCAGACTACGAGTGCCTATATCAGGTAACACAATGACCTTATCTATATTGGATGATACTATATCAAACATGTTTTGCCGGCCTGTGGTACAGTCGGCTGACTGTACCACAGGCCGGTAGGTAGGTGGTAGGCCACATTTATAGCCATAAATGTGGCCTACCAACGGTTGAGATTAGTGCGTTAGAAAAGTAAACCATATCGATCATTACATCGCACAGAAACTTTTGGCTAAACTGGTAGACCACTTTCTTGGCTCACTGTACCATCCTGACTTTTCTTATAGCGTTTTATCTCGTATAAACTACAATAACATCGACAATCTGCTGTCGACGGTTCACGACATTGTGAGGGTCTCTTCAAGACGAGAGTGAGTGACCTTCTAGACCTTGCGATCCATCTTCGGCCACATCGACACTTTCCATCAAGTGAGATTGTGGTCAAGCAAGGGTCTATCATCAAAAAAAAAGGACACTGTCGTTGCATAGTTAGCCAATAAACCGTCAAAAATTACCTTTTAAGTGAAACATTCAATAAAATCAAACTGTATCTTCCAGAAACCCTGCTCCAAATGGACAGGCAGCAGTTGCAGAAGTTCGTCCAGTACCTGATCGCGGAGCACCACACGGAGGTGCTGCCGACGGCGCAGAGGCTGGCGGACGAGGTGCTGCAGGCGCGCTCCGCCATCAACAGGATATGCGGCGCGCCGGACCCCACCGCCGGCCCGCCGCCCGATGCGCATCATGCTTGGCATTTGGATGAGCAGCAGGTTCGACTTCCTTCTCTCTAGCTCACATCAATCCGCCGTTAGTCAGACGCAGCTAGCACCAGATCATTTGTTGATATCTGAAGCTACGCTTGTTTAAGAGTCTCAATTTGAGAGCTTTTTGACACCTTTCATCATCTTGGGGTGGTAGTGGAATTAATGTATGGACTAAAAAGTATAGTTTTGGGGTTGAGTGGCATAAGCCACCTTATCGGCTCCTTCTAGTTCAATCTCTCAGAAACTTAAGCTAAACGGACATGCAACATCTCTATCTCTACCTATTAGCTTTACATTTTGACGAGCGGAAGGTTTTCTTTCTTGCTTCACATTCCATGGTGTGGATAAATCAAGGTTTCATTTCATTTGCAATTTTAATCGCAGACTTATCGTGATCTTGATTGAAGAACAAATTGAGAATTCAGAGTAGGTAACTACATTGTTTTGTAATTTAATTTCTGCTAGTCTACACCAGATTGTAAAATTATGAAATTGTTTCAGGTCTGCGAACAAGTCCGAGCGTATCTATTACAGGGAACTTATTACAATGCAAATAAGCAGCTTAATTCCTTATTTTCTAAGGTAAGAAATCACATATTGATGACAAAACTGGCACCTTAAAAATATGCAACCTTCTTAGTCGATGTTCTAAACTTGAATTCCATTCCAGGTTCGAGAAATGCTCCGAGCGCAAGACTCGAACGGTCCACGCATGCTGATGCTGATGACTGAACAGTTCCTATCCGACCCTCGCCTACTGCTCTGGAGGAATCAGAACACGCCGATGACTGAGAAATGCCGGCAGCTGTGGGAGCAGCTCGGCGCGCTGTGGGTCAGCATCGTGCTGGACCCGGGCAGCAACAAGCACCACAGGATGCAGTGGAGGCAGTTGTTGGACAAGTGGTCCGCGGTCGAGGTCTGTCCCACTGAGGACCCCGATTATAGGAGCTTTCCTCTTGTGAGTATTCTTTATTTGAACCAACTGATATATTCCATAATCGAAAACATAGAAACCACGATATGCCTAATTCAAACCCTCTGATATATTAATCAAATAAACTTAGAATTCACTATACCGTATTGTATTCTACTAACAATTTTCGGCTATTTGTTTGGCTTCGTTGACAGCCTACCTACGATAGATAAAGCTGATTTATACATTTAATATTCCAGAGTACATTGTGTTCTTCTTACATACTTGAGACTTCATTCAGAAGAGCCTTTAAAAATTCACTAAATTTTACTCTACTTTGACATACACAATAAGTATTATGTCTTCATAGCATACAATAGATCTTTTTTTCTCAAATCTACGTAAATAATTTATGGATCCGTGAATTAAAACATTATTCCCAAAAATTGTAAATGTAAGTATGTCTTAATAAGCAAAACTTGTTTCAGTACGCGAGAGAAAGAGAACGGAACGAGAGAGATCGTGACAGGGACCATAGAGACAGGGACAGAGAGAGATACAGGGATAGGGAGGAGAGGGACAGAGAAAGGCTGAGAGAAAGAGAGGAGAGAGATAGGTGAGTTACATAGACTTAATGTCAAACCAATGGTACAGCCAAAGTACACTGAAAATTCTTGCTTCGCTCTGTGTTAGCGCGAAAGTGATGGCAATATATTTACGCGGGAGAATCAGAGATAGGTAATAGAGGCCAATGTACGATTTTCTATCTACTTCGCGACCTGACTTGCATTGCATGCTTTCGTAAAATAAGAGTTATTTAGACGAAGAATAATTATAATGGGTTTGTTTGTAACAATGATGTTTTTGTTTCAGAGAAAGACATAGAGATAGAGAAAGGCAAAGAAGAGGAGATGTAAACTCTCATTCGGAAAGTTCCGATGAAGAATCTAGACCTAATAAGTAAGTGTCTTCCTTATATTAAGGACGACCTCTGTGGCGCAGCGGGCGAAGGTCCGCCTGCGACGCAAGAGGTTGCGGGTTCGATTCCCGCCTCGGAACAACGATTTGTGTGATCTGCAAATATTTGTTCCGGGTGTCTGGGTGTTATATATGTATAATAAAAAATATCTATCTATGTATGTATATTATATTAAGTATATCAGAAATCTAGCACCCGTAACACAAGCTTCGAGCTTACCACGGGGCTAGATGTCGCTGTTTAAAAATTGTCCAGCAATATTTATATAGACAGTAACCTGCGTTATAGTTATTGCAATTTTAAGAGTAGCATGTAATTCGATTACGATTTCGTGAATAAATAGTTTAGTCATAGTTTTAGTCGATTGATAGGCGATTGCTCTAAAGATATAATCATACATTGATTATTCCAGTTATGAACGTGAATACAGGAGAGCTAGTAAGAGATTAAGACTACACAACAGGGGTTCCGCGCCTCCACTAACGCCACGGACTGTTTTTCATAAGTAAGTTGTATTATATGTATATAAATAACGATAAAAAGAACCATTTAACTAAGCACAAAAAAACAAAAGAAAAAAACGCGACTATGATATGATAATAACTGTTTCTACTGAAAATAAAAAATGTACTTCTGCTTTATGAAAATATTCTCTAAGAAAATATCTTTTAAAATTAGGTACTTGACCTATATGTAATGTATGCAGAAAAAGCAAAATGAGTGTCGCCACATTTTGTTGAAACAAAAGAAGCCTGACTGCAGAAATTAAGATCAGTCAACTGCGTTTCCGTCGCCTTTTCGACTAGGGACAAACCAGGCGTATTAAAGCTAGTCCACCGTTCTTTCCCAACTTAGATTTAGAATTACTTGTCTTTGCTTAGATTTATAACAGTCTATTTCCCCCAGGGCGTTAGACGCGGTAGACATATCGTGGGAAAACGAGCACCTGAAGTTCATCCTTAGCGCGGACGAATACTGCGACTCTGAGAAGCCGGAGAAGGCGGGCGGCTCCGCGACGACACTGCAGCCCTACCCGCAGTACAACGAGCTTGGACAGCCTCTGTGGCACGGTAGGTGTTAAACTGTATAGATGATCCAGATTAAAAATGAACTCCCCTCCACAAAACCGTGATAATTTCAACGTGTGAGAGGAAATACTTTATGCATCAATATACTTGTGTGCGTGCTACAACTTTACTGTAACATTGGCTCATCTGTCTGTCAAAGTGATACCGTTTGCTTATACGTTATTGAACATCCAATGACAAAGATCAATTTATGTGTGTTGTATCTATACACCTTTTTGCATGTACGTGTAACCGCGGTGGAGGGGCGTTCAGTTTAGAAATGGTTTTACTATACCTCACTAGGGTTACTTAAAGGTTGTGTTATGCTGTATCTTCCTAGGATGTTAGAACTAAAAGATGGATGGACTGTGCGAAAGATGATTTGTGTATGAAATGAGTGGTAGATAGTGGTGAGTGGACGGCTGTCAGAGGAAAATGGAAAGAAAGGACATGTTGTGCCGACCCCATAATGTGGGAAAAGGACAGGAAGATGATGATGTTAGAAGTAGACATTATCGTGTTGACGCTGCAGCTATCTGAAGTACAACGAGCTAGGGCAGCCTCTGTGGGACGGTACGTGGTAGACTGTACCTCCCTAGGGTTAGACATAGGATGTGTTATACTGCACTTTCCTAGGATGTTAGAAGAAGACATTAAGAAAAGATGGATGGACTGTGTGAAAAATGATATGTGTAAGAAAAGAGTGAGTGCAAATGGAAAGAAATGATTGCATCGTCTCCGATTACCGTAGTAGAGATTTCTAAACTTAACCAAAACTTGGCTTCATGTTCAGCAGATACAACGAAACGACGAAAAAACACGTGTAAAAAACCCTTGATTAACTATAATAGTGTGATTTACAGAGAATTTGCCTTTCTAAACGTGTGTTGTCGTTTAGAACACCTCCCGGTGGTCGGCGCGCGGATAGAGGCCCTGCGCGCGCACGGCCGGGCGCCCGCGGCGCTGCGGCTGGCTGTTAGCGCGGCTAGGGCCATGAGGCATCGACAGGTTTGTTAAACCACCTTTATTATTGTCTATTATTTTATGTATACTATTGTTGCCTGCTGCTGTTTTTCCTGAAACTTATAATCTGGGTATCTTCAAGACAAGAGTGAATAGGTACTTTCTTAGACCCTTGCGATCCATTCAGCCACATCGACACTTTCCATCAGTGAGATTGTGGTCAAGCAAGGGTTTTTCATCAATTACATTGACATTATCATAGCAACATAATGCATTTGCAACTTTTGCTTCACTGAATTTCGACTTTAGAAAGATTAACGACTTTTTAACCCGTGAGTTCATTTTCAAGTCAAGATCCCTTTCAATCTTTACTGAGCTAATTTAAAAGTCACAATAACATCATTTGTAGATGCACTGCTCCAAAGAACGAAGGTTACAATCCCGTGAAGTAATCTTCAGTCAAGGTCCCCCTGATCCCCCTCAATCTATACTGAGCTAGTTTATTAGTCACAATAACATCGTAATGTAGATGCAGTTCTGCAGAAATATGTATAGAAACAATGCGACTAAAGATATAGGAATAAAGGTTACACAATCCTATTCCAAATTCAAACATTTTACATGCAGGCAAGGCAACTAACGTATTAATGACTTCTATGTTTGATTCGTAGGAAGTAGCCCAATCCCGATGGCAAGAAGTAGGCGCGGGCGAGGCGGCCGCGTCGTCCAGCAACTGCTCCGGCGCCGAGGCGTGCGCGGGCAGCTGCGAGCGCGTCAAGTTGTCTCTGGTCGTGGCGCACATGGACGCGGGCGGCTGCACCAGCGGGGGCGCCACCTGCGCGCTCAGCCACACGCAGAGGTGCATCGGACGTGGTATGTTACTTCAACAGTCTATATAGCTCTTATTTACGTTCCTATTGCTAGGACACAAGGCCTTATTTCTTGACGAGATAACTTAGGTTCTAACTCACAACTCTGAAAAAGTGCGGGTAGTGAATGTTACATGTCCTACAAAAGCCGAAAAGGTTTCAGAACTTGCCGATTGTTTAATATTGCTTTCACATTGCCTACGCAAAGGTTTGATCAAAAGAGCCCCTATTTACGTTTCTACTACTGAAATACAGAGCCTTAATTCTTGACGAGAATACCAAGGTCTAACTCACAACGCTGACTTAGTGCGGATGGATGTCACATCACCTATAAACTCATAAACATCATAAACTCTGCAAAGGTCTAAGATTTCCTAATGTTGCTTGCACCGTTATAGAACGTGTTACATTTTAAAGAAGAAAAATTCCATAAGTGTGCGACGGGGTATAAACCCACGACCTTCGTAGTGCAAGTCAAGTGTGCTCCCCCAACGATATGACATTTTTTATAAAAAAATATTTTCAACCTGGTTTTAGAAAAATCCCCTGATTCTCCAATATTTGCCATCTATCAAGACTATCAATCTTTTTCAATATATTTTTTTAATTCAGTTTCTTATCAGTACTGTTTATTCGACAGACAGCAGATGTTGGACGGGCTGGACGTTAGAAGCGATATGGTGCGTGTACGAATGCCTCGCGGACGCGTGCCTCGCGCCAGACGACCAGAGAGCTTCACCAAGACTGCACACGGCTTATTTAGACGAAGAACCAAATACCGGACTACCTCCTAGGTGAGTTGTGATATCTTCTAAACAAGTGTCTGGAACTGATATCAACTTATTACTTCGTTATTTAAATAAATAGTTATATTTGAACCAACAAAAGTTAAGCTTAATTTTAACCGTCTAAAAATACAAATGATTAGAATACCATAAACTAGTCATTACCCTGAATATCAATTAATTATAAGACAATTTATCAAACTTTAAACCTTTAATCGATAGCTTATAGAATTACCGAAATTCTTGAACTCAAATCTTGAGGTGTACCTCAGGGTTCTATACTTAGCCAAACACTATTCCTATTATACACAAATGACACTCATATGAAAAGCTAATTAAATGGTACTTTCTAGATATCAACATGTACCAGTGGCAGGCAGTAAAAACCCTGATGAAACGTATCTTGCGTTAGCACTGGAAGCGGCTTTACTAGGCTTAGGAGTCCAGAGGATGCTACCGAGTGGACTCTACGCTCAAGAACGATATTGTAAACAGGTGGGTGAGAGATCAAATCGGTTTTGATAGTTACATACACGTGTTTTGTTCTGTCCAAAACACGTGTATGTAATGTAACTATCCTATTTTCTCTTTAAAATTAACTTTCCGTTCAAAATTATCATACTTTCACTTTTCTCCGCCTTCAAATTATAAGATCAAAATAATCATCCTTTCATAGTTAAATGTTATTACCACGGTTGCCTGGAAGAAATCGCTCTTAGCGATAAGGCCGCTCATTGTTTCACTGTATTCACTTTTCACTTTTTGTAATGTGGTGTAAAAATAAATTATTTTGTATTGTATTGTAATTTGTGTCTTTCTGTTTATTTATTCATCCAAAAATGTTTCAGGAGGAACGCCTAATCAGCCAACTCCAGCGAGTAGAAGGTGAATCAGCGAGCATAGTGTGCGCTCGAGTAGCGCGCGCGCTGCTGGCGGGCGGGCCGGCGTCCTGCCTCGGCGCACAGGTGCATCCAAGAGCTGCGCCTGCGCATACCTTCGCCAGATTCCTGTTCCTGACGCTGCTGCCGACTGATCCTGAGCTTGCGTACCGAGTGGGGCTCAGGGCTATGCGGTAAGTAATAATCATAACACCCCTTTTCTTGTTCCCACTGCTGGGACACAGAGTCTTCTCTCATGACGAGAGAGATTAGGCCTTAATTCACCACGCTGGCCAAGTGTGGGTTGGTGAATGACACAGCACAGTCATGTCCTTCAAACTTTATTTTTTTCAAAGTTTTCAGAACATGCCGGTTTCCTCACGATGTTTTGCCTTCACCGTTAGAGCATGTGTTTTTTTTTGCTCTAAGTAATCACCGACAAATCCCAAAAATTGGCTCATTAAAGTGGATATAGGCAGGTCATAATTACGAGTACCTATCTAATATAGATAGCTTAAGCTGTCCGAAACGCAATGTCGGACGCCGACCAATATGATGGACAGATGATCTGGTGATGTTGCGTGGGGGCTAGACGGAAAAAATTCTTACGAAAAGTTGTCACGACACTTTTTCCTATAGTAAGCTGTGCGGCGTCGCATGTTTCTCTGCCCGTCTCTCTCTCTCTCTTATAGAAAGCAAGGGACACACACCCGGATGAAACGAAGTTCCCTTGACACCCCTCAAGTTTTTTTTTATAACAAGTAGTTTGAAGTGGATTCCGAAATTGTGGAAGAGGTATAGGAGTATAGCAGCTGGTAGTTCCATTTCTTTATTAGAATAACTCATTTAAATTTAGAACGACGTATGTGCCTCCATTCGTAAATGTGTAATTTGTTCAGGTTGCCGATGGTGGAAGAGGCGTACGCGCTGGACGCGAGCGGCGGCGGCGGCGGCGCGGCGGGCGGCGGCGCCGGCGCCTGGCACACGCTGCAGCACGCCGAGCAACAGCAGGCCGCGCTCGCCAGCGCACTACTAGGTAATGTGTCCTTTTGTTTGCGAGACACTCTCTCTCTATCTCTCTCTCTATCTCTCTCTCCCTCTCTCTCTAGTCTGCTGCGCTAGGTACTACATCGTCTGAAAACTTTTAGCACCATACTATGGCTCGAAATTTTGGAATGGGATCAAATCAGAAACCAAAACGTACATGTAAATCAAATTCCCTGCTTGGTTACATTTTTCTCGCTAAATAGTTGATTCCAGCGCAAAGTTTAATAAATCCTTAATTACTTGCTTGGTTACCTACATTTCCCGTTTTACGTTAAGTATTAGTACACCCCTGTCTTATTTAAATATCATCTCTCTTTTCCATCCAAAGGTTGCCTGGAAGAGATCGCTCTTTAGCTATAAGGCCGCCCATTGTACGTGTCTCTTTTTGTTTGTAATATTCATGTGGTTTGTGTACAATAAAGTGTTCTTTTTATGTATGGTATTTCCCTTGCTAAATAATTGATGCCAAAGTTTAATTATTGAATCGTTAACCAACAGGCGCCGCCCGAGGCAACCCCGGCCGCCTCCGAGCAGCCCTAGGCGCCGCTCAGCGCCACGTCCGCTCCGCGGCGCAGCTGTTCCGGCTCGCCCAGGACGCATTACGGCACGCCGCGCCGCCCGACGCTCCGCATCACCACCGCGACCTGCTGGCGGCCGCATTCGAACTGGGGCTACAGGTGAGGACTACTACTGTGCCGCCTTAAACACTGCTAGATATACATACAACCAGATTTATAGATATATATAAAACCAGGGCTGTGACAATATACAAAATATTTCTACAGAATATTTCGTTATGTATAATATACTAGGCTATAATATTTATGATATTTGTACACTAATAAAAATTTTCTTTCTTTCTTTATATAGGAGAGATCTTGCTGGCAAACTAACAAAACTGAAATTAAATAAATTCCTGAGTACCGAACCGCAATAAAAACTCCCCTCGAAACTTCACCGCCATCTTGAAAAGTTGGCTCCCAAACCTAAAGTTTTTTACTTATTTTTTTTCGAACACAAATTCAGTAAAGTCTGACCACATCTTCTTTCAGGTGCTAAGAATGACCCTTTCGTCCGTGAACTGGAGAAGAAGAGAGATGGTGCGATGGCTCGTCACGTGTGCGACAGAGTTAGGACTAGACGCTTTACTTTCCATCATGCAAAACTGGTAAGTTCAAGTTTCGTTTAAAAATGTGAATGAATAAACGAATGTTTTAACACTTTATTGTACTTAATAATTAAAATAAAAACAGAGTTACAGAAAAACATTAATATACCTTAATATAGTAGGTATCTTAAACTAAAAAGTACAAGGAACGGCCTTATCGCTGAAAGCGATCTCTTCCAGGCAACCGTAGTGGAGATAAATAATACAAAATAGCACGAAATATTTAAAAGGTAGTGTACAAATAAGATGTGTAAAATGTATTTATTTATTTACTTTCAAAGCTTAAAATTCAAAGTTATTTGTAGGGTAGATTGATTTTTTGTTTACGTTTCTTATTAACATGGAGTATTATTTCCAGGTACGATCTATTCACCCCCACGGAGGCGACGGGCCCGGTCGCGGCGGCCGCCATGTCTCACGCGACGGCGCTACGGCTCGGCCTATCCTTCGAACAACAGGAGAAACTTAGCGCATGTGCCAGGACATTGGCCTTGCAGTGTGCTGCTAAGGTATATAGCTACTAATCAATTTATCTGTACTAATATTATAAAGTTGAAGAGTTCGTTTCTTTGAATAATAAAAAAAAACAATGATAAAAAAATCAGTTTTGGATTTATCGAGGAGAGGATTTTTAGACGGCATTTATAAAATTCGACAAGGTCTTCTACAAAGAAGCAATTGGATTATTGAAGTCTACATGATGGAAATTTAGTAGGCAACGTAGTACGCAGGTATGTTTTCTTCCGCACTTCGAAGCATACATTTTTCATAAAAAAAATAAATAAAGACATAAATAAAATTTATTTCAGCCAATAAGAAAGCCACACATACAGAGTTACATGATATTAAGAAACACCTAAAAATAACACAGCTAATAAAAGTACAATAGGGTTACAATTTAGAAAAAAAAACCATACAATTTTAGATGTCATCATTATTTAATTTAATTCCGAAATTAAATAATGATGCTCTCTAAAATGTTACTCTCAAATATGCTCCTCGGTTATTTCCTCCTAAAATAGTTACCTAATAATGGTTATGTCGCAGGACCCTCCGGGCTGCGCCCTCAGCGCGTTGTCCGTGTGCGAGGGCTCCGCGGGGGCCTTCGAGGCCGCGTGCGTTGCCGTGGGGGGCGCTGCCGCGCGCGGGGCCCTCGCCTCCAGCCAACTGTTCGCGGTCGCCAGATACATGGAGCAGAGAGGGCAGCCCGCGCGGGCCATGCGGCTGGCGACCTTGGCTATGAGGAACCTGCATCTATACTACAATCAGGTATTTTATATAGCTTATATAGCTTATTAGACACTCAATTGCTTTCATATCTATACTAATAATAAATCTGTAAGAGTCGGTCATGGAGTAAGTTAGTTTTTTTTTCAGAGATATTGTGTTTATAGGCTCAATGAATTCTGAAACTAATTAGAGGATTTTTTATATGTTTTTTGTATATGAATGTTCCTACATAACTCATAAGGTGTGTCCAAACATAGCGCGGCATTTTAACGCGGCGGCCGCGCGCGGCAGTCGCATGTTACCAGCCGCAAATTCGGTAGAGTAGGCGGCAAATTTGCGTCCCGCGAATGCCGCCCGTAGCTACCGCGCACTTTGCGCGCTGTGTTTGGACACATCTTTAAACCATGGTCCGAATTGGATGAAATTTGCGAAGACGTCTGGGACACAGCTTGTTTTTAAGTTAAAAAGTGTGTAACAATAGTACTTGTGAACAGGACAGCCACCCGGCGATTGCCGACATCCACTGGGCGGTGGCGCTGGCGCACTCGCTGGGCCGCGCGGAGCTGCAGGCCATGCTGCCGCTGCTCGTCAAGAACGTGCAGTGCGCGCCTGTACTTGTAAGTATACTCACATTGACGATCGCCGACATCCACTGGGCGGTGGCGCTGGCGCACTCGCTGGGCCGCGCGGAGCTGCAGGCCATGCTGCCGCTGCTCGTCAAGAACGTGCAGTGCGCGCCTGTACTTGTAAGTATACTCACATTGACGATCGCCGACATCCACTGGGCGGTGGCGCTGGCGCACTCGCTGGGCCGCGCGGAGCTGCAGGCCATGCTGCCGCTGCTCGTCAAGAACGTGCAGTGCGCGCCTGTACTTGTAAGTATACTCACATTGACGATCGCCGACATCCACTGGGCGGTGGCGCTGGCGCACTCGCTGGGCCGCGCGGAGCTGCAGGCCATGCTGCCGCTGCTCGTCAAGAACGTGCAGTGCGCGCCTGTACTTGTAAGTATACATTGACAACCTCTGTGGGGCAGCGGACGTCTGCCTAATACGCTGGTCCGAATGACTCATATAATGGAACCTTTCATTGGGTTCCAGTATACAGGCTTTGCTTATTGCGCTGATAAATCTGTTTATGTTGTATATTTTTTTCTAAAAATAAATACATTTTTAATTTTCATTTAGCTATTAAGTATAATTGTAATTAAAATAATCAGATCAAATCATTATCATCCACGTCATCATCACTGTATGACCACTGTAGTACTTACCTGTCCGTTCTGTGTCCAGTCGGACGTGCTCCGGCGCTGCTGCGTGGCGGCGGCGGGGTGCTCGCGCAGCCGGCCCCCCCCGCCGCGGCCCCCCACGCCGCTGCGGCCCCTGCTGGAGGCGGCCCTGCGCGCGTACGCGTCCACGACGCACGCGCGGCTGCGGCACATCTCCCCGAGACACTACGCAGACTTTGTCGACTTCCTCGGTGTGTACCTACAGCTCATTTATATTTTTCCCTCAAAATTTAGAAAAAAAATTGCTTAGTTTGCTTATCATTATTATTAATTAGCCGTACTGTCCCAGCCGTACTGCTGGGCAAAGGCCTTTCTTTTTTCCTTCCACTCTTAATTTTTTGGCTTATTAACTTTTTTAAATTTTACGGCAAGAATTTATTAAAACATTGAGGCGAAGCGATTTCGTACAACCTATGGCTTAACGAATTTTTGTAGTACGCATAGTTTCTGAGATATAGCGAAAAAGGTGTTTTCCAAGATGGCGGCAATATTGGGCCCTTTAAATGTAAAATTTTAATGTATTAGGTAGGTGCTATGTCTTTTATGTCACCTTTTATTTATCTATTTATAATAATTTGCACGGCATTTAGTTTGCCTAATACACAAATTATTTACATTACAGAAATAACAATTAGTAAATTACATAAATAATGAGATTCTAACAGATAATGTGTTGTTTACAGGTAAAGCAAGAGATACGTTCTCACTAGCGCACGATGGACCACACCAATTCGCGGCCTTACTCCAGGAAATCAAACTCAAATACAAAGGCAAGAAGAAACTCATGTTCCTTGTAAAGGAACGCTTCGGATGAACGCTACCGAAGAAACAAAGGAAATAAACTAGGTAGCAATACCCTTTGACAAGCCAGATCATGCAAATTAATGTTATTTTCAAGTGCAATCATTGTTTTTGTTGTTTTTATACAATGCAATCAAGTTTCTGTTGATTAATTTTAATACAATAGGCCTCTTTTGTTTTCGATAGAGTGACAATGATTTTCGATAGTCGGGGGACTCAATTACCGTTACGGTAAAATAATTACCTCATGCAAGGTACTTGTGTACCAATCGTGTACCAAACCAGTCTATATTAAAGTATTATTTTTATTTAGTGAGTAACTAAAAATAATAACTGACCTCGTTATGTCACTTTTATTTTGTAAGTAATTATAATGATCTCAATGATTCCATTTTATGTAAATAGTATTATGTTATGTAAATATAGTATAGAGAGATGGTTAGTTAAGATTTTAATTTAGGTTGGCTGAGCGGTCTGTGTGAGGTACGTTTTGTAAAATAGATGTAAAAAGTGCTGGATTTTTGGATGAAAATATTGCTTGGTAGCATTTGGTGCCTACTCGGACCGTGATGCTTAGTAAAATAGCGCCATTGGAATAGCGTCCATAGAAAGAAAATAAATGACACAACACCAAAGAAATATTATTATAAGTCCATGTGCGGATTCAGCCACGCCATTTATTGTTTCAGTATTCTTCTAGTATTTGTTATTCTAGATATCATTTCTATTTAAGTCTCTATTTTATTCTCACGGTCATTTTTAGAGATCTCTTGCCATCGATTGTTTTTCTAGAAAGTTCTAGGCACTTATGTACATTTTATTGTTTTATTCTCACAATTTACGACACGTGCATTTATTTATAAACATATTTGGCAGAAAAACTGTATTTCACATATTACTTTCCATTTTCTATAACCTATCTTGAACTATTTAGACCTAGCCTAATATAAAAAGAAGTGCATTTATATAGAGATGGTTAAGTAATAATTTAATAATATAGAGGCGGCGTTTGAATAGTGTTCAGAGATTAGAAAAATAATGTATATTAGAAATTTATTGACGGACTTTTGTACTTGTGCGGTGTGTATGGGGGTTGTGCAAAAGCATTTTGTTTAAATCTTGCCGATCCTATACTACAGGGTGACGATTTGATCCACAATTTAATGTTTCCTTTTGCAAACCCGAAAATGTGTCAAATTACAATAAAACGAGCACTGTGTAAGATCATTAGCGGTAAATATTATACCATTTTGTAATAAGATGACAGTATCGTAGCCGGATCACGGTAAAAGCAGGAGGATATAATGTGATTAGTATTTGCTTTTAGCGTGCCTAAGTAGAATAATTCAATACTACATAACTTTGTCATTATTGCCTGAAATATAAATAACTAAATGTACCTTATTTATAATAGTAATTACAAAATTTGCTCTCTGAACCTAAGAATGACAACATAAATATCTACGAATTTGTAAACATTTCAGACAATATTAACAGAGTAATATAAAAGAAAATTATTTTTTGTATCAATTTTTGTTATTTCCAACGTCAAGCAATATTTTAGCCTTTGGTCGGTCTGACGTGTCTGTTTTCTATTTACAGCAGTTTTGATGTATTTTAGATTTTAGATGTCCTAGGGTAGAATTTTATTTTATTGGCGTCGTAAAATTTAAGTACTTTACAAATTTTTTATTTTATTTATGGCAAGTACATAATGTATTCATATTTTACAGTGTATAAAATCATGAAAAATATTATGTTTTTTATAAATCAGGCACTTCAGTTAGTGACAAGATTTTAAAAGTAAATATTAAATAATCTGAGTTAAAATAAAAATTTTGCTTCTTCGATTAAATTATGACTTGCCTTATTAATTGTATGTAACTTATGAAAACGTATCAAAGCAATTAACCTCAAGTGCCTTCAAGCGAGTCCAAAATCCGTCAGACCGAATCCATATTGACAATTTTCAATTTGCCATTATTTTCAGTGAAATATAATTTGTAATTGTGTTGTACGTTAAACGTGGACACCCTTCATGGTAACAAGAAGGTGATAATATTATTTCAATAAAAATACATAATTGAAAACTATTTTGTTATTTTACCACCCGGTACCAACCTACCAGCTCCGCTAAAATTTCCCTTTGTCCTTTTAATTGTGGTCACCGTAGTCACTATTACCCGTTATGGATATTATGGAACAAACACATAAATTATTCACACATTGTGTTCGTGCCCTTTATATGGTAGCATTAAATATAATTAATAAGCTCTTAATTTAATTTATTTTATTTTCTTTAATTAAACAAAAATTTTGTCATTGTTTTCTTTCTTAATTCAAAAATTCAATTCCATTTCGTTATGATTTTGTAGTCGGTTCGATTGGCATTTCTGTTGCTGTTGTCATGGCAACATCTAAAGGCGTCCTGGCCGCGTCCGCCATTGTTGGAATATCTGCTTCGATCTCTGTAAGAGCTATATTGCGGCGTGATAGTGTTGGACCCTCATTATTTAGTTGTGGTTGATCATTCTCTATAGAAAGTTCTTCGTAGCCGAGGATAATAGGCGGCAGGATAATTAAACTTGCTTGTCTTTCCTTGGTTTCACACTAGAATTAGAAAACTCTTTTTATGGAGAGCACTTACGTAACCATAGATGACACGTAACCTGGTGCTGGGCTAGGAATAGTACCACCTCACCTATTCTTGGGTGTCGTCAAACCGTTAAAGGGATCTAAACACCAAAATACTGCCAACAGCGCCGTGCTGTCTGTAGGTATACCTACTACGAATACTACAATCACCAATCGGCCTAGTGATACAACTAACCAACAATGGTTCTAATGAGGAGACCCATACCCATTAGCGGGATGTAATATGGATTGTTATGAGGATGTCTTATATAAACAATAAACAACAACAAGGATAAGTTTATCGTAACATTACCAACTAAATAAAGTAACGAAAACCTAAACCTTTTTGGGACGAATAAGCTAAGATTAATAAAACCATGCTTACCTACCTGAATAAAACCCAAAGCGTATGTCAAGAGAAATACTACTCGTAACATATCACTAAAATTCTCTTTAAACTTTTTATAGCCTACATGCGATGAAAACTGAACCGAATAAAATACTTACTTAATACATTTTATTGTAGGCAGAATATAGAGGTTCGATAAAACAGTTGTTAAAGTAGGTAGTTGTTAGAATTCATCATCATCATCGTCATATCAGCCGTTGGACGTCCATTACTGGACATATACCTCCTTTACAGATGCTAAATAAAAATATCACCATACTGTCATATAGATCTAGATAGGTATTTATTAGGTAATACAAACATTACTCTTGGTCCCCAACCATGTTGGGAAACAAGTTTTATTTATCTGTGTAGGTATATAAATAAAACTTTTTCCGTAAGAGGCATAGGTAGATAAGACTAATGAAATTACTTTAAACTTCGTCCGGAGCCAACAATTCTTCATCCGGCGAATTAATGTCCTGTTTTACAACAGCTGATGAATTTAATTCTGGTAGGTCCATTGATAGCCGCGACAACTCCACACCGTTTTCTTGCAAGTGCGCCAGCAAAGTAGACAGGGAACTTGTCAGCTAAAAATAAATTAAATTAAATGGATAATAATTTGAAATGCCGCCATTTCATACATCCTGCTTGTATTGGAGTTACCAGGCGAACGTACATACATTTCCTATAATTAGGGAAATTTAGCAAGAAAAATGTTTTTTGCAATTTGTCTCTGACAATGTTCAGTTTAAATTTCGAATAACATTGAAGTTACCAACCTGTGCATCGGGATTTTCTTGGCTTTTAAGTATATGAGATACTTTAGCCGCTACTTGTATTGCTTCGCCTAATCTGTCGACTCTGGCGTGTCTTCCCGCTAAATTAAGCTGAATGAGAGGATCATTTGGAGCCAAATCCGCAGCTCTTGCGTAAGCTGCGTCTGCTCTGCTGTCACCAAGACGTTCCAACGTTATTGCAATCAGCAATACCTAAAATAAATTTAAGAATGATTTCGACAAATGATGTATCACCATTTGGGACAAGATTCATGGTGTGAGTTGACGAACGACTCGATCTACTCAAGAAAAATTAGTTGGTTATACATATATAATAAATAATTTTAGTTTTGCTCACAGTTTGGGGCTGTGTTGGTTGTAGTGCAGCTGAAGTAGCTAGTCTACAGAAAGCTGAAGCTGGTCTTCTACAAACGAGAAATGCAAGTCCCAAATTATGAGCCGCTCGTGCACTCAATGGTGCTGACCAAACTGCTCGCTGGAGACACGTCAACGCCTGTAAAATAAATAGGCTATAGAAGCTTGAGCATAGTCGTGTAAATGCCCGTAAAGTAGCGTTAAAATACAGCTAGTTATCTTACAGCGATATATTTTTTCTTCGACATCAATGCCAATCCAAGATTACTGTGTGAAGCAACACACGTTGTGTGAGCAGATAGCGCTGCTTTCAACCTAGCCAGGGCCGCATCCAAGTCTTTATGTTGCAGCATCATCGCCGCCAGTGCTAGAGCTGCAGGATGCTGTGTAGGTTGCTGTGCTAGTGCTGCTCCGAGGAGTTGGAATGCTCCACGTGGGTCTCCAGTTCGTAGACGAAGAGCTCCAGCTGCTGCTAGAGTGTCAGCGCCACAAGCATGACTTCTGCAATGGCAAATTAAACTTTTATCTTGATAGATAATTGAATTATATAATCAATTTAAAAATTACAGAAAAAAAACAGCAGCAGGCAATGCATTCTAAACTTTAGCAGTGCAAATAATAAATGAGGTATAGATAGTACTATTTTGTATGTTTAACAAAAACTATTTACGTCAAAGCATAATCGTAGGCACACAGCGCAGCGTGATTGTCCCCAGAAGCCACAAGCAGTCGAGCTAGCAATGCACCAGCCCTTTCCGCTCCTCCAGCCTGGACTGCAGATCTAGCGTATTCAATCGCCCGTTGTAGGTCACCAAGGTTCCAAGCACATTCCGCTAGAAATATACAAGAAACCCTATTCAAATTACTACTCTTCGTAATAAAAATCACTTAATAATTATATTATTATCAAACATTAGTAATGAATAACACTTACACAGAGCACGGTATATTTCAGCATCTGGATACTTGGTCAATTTATCAGCCTCCAAATAAGCTTCTTGAGCTAATTGATAACGGCCTTGGCGAAAACTGAAAGTTGTAAAAAATATTCAAGTTTTATTTATTATTATTTTTTAACTGTGTACCTAGTAGTAACTTTAAGCTTACAGGCACATAGCGACTTGTTTTAGTGGCTCTGGATCTTGAGGCTGTAGACGCAAACAGCTATGAAATCGTTCCAATGCTTCTTGAAACCTACCAGCGTCTGCTAGCACGGATCCCTTAAATAAAAATAGGTAGGTAGGTACATAAATTATAATTTATACTTATTAATTATGCAATATAATTTATTCAGTATGTAGGTATAGTAAAACCATTCTAAAAATGAACTCCCCTCCACAAAATCGTGATGATTTCAACGTGTGAGAGGAAATACAGAAAAACAGAATACACAGAAAAAAAAAATTCAGAATTCGGTGGAGGGGCGTTCATTTTAGAAATGGTTTTACTATACCTAGGTATATATTATGCACTTACTTTGATGTAATGGGCGTATCTATGTTTGTTGTTCGATTGTCTTTGTAATTCATCTGCCAAGTCTTGGCAAAGTGAGTGTTCTCCTCGGACATAGCGGGCATGAAGTAACCAATTTCGTGATCCACGTCCAAATTCTAGAAAATTAAAATGAAATACTTAATTAATAATGCTTAAACCTAACATTGATTATATTATAACAGTGGACATAATTTAGTTAAACAACAGACATTTTATTGTAATTAATTACCATGTTCAAGAGGATTTTCTACGCCTACAGTAGCATTAGTCATTTTTGTGCACAAATATTGGTAAATAATGTTTACTAATTTTTACAGGTTTTGTTACCAAGACAACCCTCTTCTCTGGGGGTATTGAAAACGTTACAGATGGCAACACAAATATTTCGTTCAAAAGCCTGCCAAAATGATAACAACATGTAATCAGCTGTTCTAGTTTCTGAACTAAGCAAAATGACAAATCAAAAATTGACAAGTAATAATTTATCAACACGTCGCGTTTATTCCTGAATAATAAAAATATTACTGTAATTGTAGTGCTAATAAGATAGAAAATTAAAAATGGAGGGAATGGCCCGCCTTGCCATGGTGGAACAAAGTGTGCGGGACAATGATAAGTTTAGTAGTATACTGTACGAACTTTTGCGGCACATCAATCATATTTTGGAGAATCCTCACGACGCTCAGCTAAGGACTATTACTAGCGATGTGCTGAAAGATTGCAGCAAGCTAGACGCTTTGAGTGAATACCTGAAATATATAGGTTTTCAGTCGGTAAGTTCACATCAAATCATCTTAGAATTAAAGATTTATGTATAGGTACCATTTTATAGATAATGATTACTTGTGTTATTTAAGATTTTGTGAGTAAATTAGTAGTATAGTAAAACAAACATTTTCCATGAATTTACTATGATTAAAAAAATTCAAGCATATTGGTCCACTATGGACTATGGAGGTGACTTTTACCCAGCAGTGGGTGTCGATGGGCTGACATGATGATGATGATGATGAAAAAATAAACAGATCCAGTAATTATTAATAATTTAATGGTTAAGTTTAGTAACTCTACCAACAGAGGTACTTGAAAATTTTTTCCTCAAGTACAAGATAAGAAACTATTATGTAGGTTTATAAAATACAATAGAAATACAACATTGTAACATGTTTTTAAATTCTTTCAGAATGATGACAACTTTGTTTACCCAAGTAAAGCAACCCTCAGTAGTCTGCGGATGGCACAGGTAGTGATCGAGAGGAAGATTGCTATTTCCTGTGGAATTGCTGACACAAATAAAGACTCCACCCAGAAGATCCAAGCACACTCTTCTACTGTGAAGATACAATTGCTGCCGGCCAATGTTGTGGTACCATATTTTGCCTATCACCAAACAATTTATTACAAATAGTTTAGGCTCTGAACTAAACTCAGTTTGATCTTTATAGTATTCTAGGTGTTTTTTTTTCATAATAATTTACATCCTGTATAATAAAAATATATTAATAGGTAATTTAGATCCTGTTTAACAATATTTTTCAGCAATCATCCAATCCATTCCTACTAAAGATTCAAGATCTGTTCAACAATATGCTCCAGTATGAAGACCCTGACCTTCTTGCGTATGCTCGGGAACAAATCCCGATAGTCACTTTGCAGATCAAAGCCATGGACCAAATGAGGGAACATCAAAAGAAAATTAAAACTGGTGAGCATTAAAGTGTTGTCATAAACAAAATCCTTTTAGATATAGAGATTAGGTAGTACAGTTTGGTGTCATCATATGGTATGGTATCCCTGCCTATTTTGTCAGACTAAGAGATTTACAAATTCCAGCGTCATTCTGTGTTCTGTACTCAATGGTATTAACAATACCAACCAACTTGGTAACTTACCAATTTGCCGCCCCTCTAAATCTGCCGCCCTAGGCACCGGCCTACTTGGCCTATTGGTAAATCCGCCATTATTGGTAAGCATGGTAATTATACCAAAACAACCCACTTCCAATACATATTAACCTCTGTGATGACCTATGTGGCGAAGGCTGATCGCCTCTTTTCCGTTTTTTGCGTGCATCTTGGCATGTGAAGTGGGACCTTCAGTAAGGACTCCTTAAATTACATATCGATACTCCACGTTCAGTCAATATTTATTTATTTTATTTATAACAGGAGAAAACATAAACCCCGACCTGCCATTCGACATAGCGCTGCTGATGCAGCTGATGTCGTGGTTCAAGCACGCGTTCTTCACGTGGGTGGACGCGCCGGCCTGCCAGTGCGGCGCGCGCCCCGACCCCGCCGGGGCCTCCACGCAGCGGTCTAGGGGGGAGATCTGTCGAGTCGAGGTAACACCACATAAACCTTAACATCCTCGGATCATGGTATTCTTTATAAAGGTGGCTAAAAGAAATCAGGGAACATTTCTGTCCATTTCGGCTAAGGCTGGTAGCAAAAGTCGCAAACATGTTACCATGAAGGGTATAATTATTATTACTAACTATTTGGTTTCGATCTCTTTTCTAAGATTTTATAAATCTACGCCTCTACATGTTATTTAAACGACATCACACGATGTTGTCTGTGTAATGTCTTTAAAGCGGAGTTTGGATCTACCAGAAAGGCTTAGATCAAATATACTATCAAGGATGATAGGAGATGAATATGAATAAAAGATTTATAGGAGCTGATTAATGATTGGTACGAAACTACTGCTATCTTCTGGTATCTTTTCATTCTTGGTGGCTTCTACGACACCCTTAGAAAGAGATAGAGTGGTACTATTAGGTCAGCACCAAACAGTGCATAAATAAAATATACAAATATGATCTCCATTTTCAGCTATACAAATGCAGTTCGTGCGGTTCGTGGGTGAAGTTCCCGCGGTACAACAACCCGCGCACGCTGCTGCAGTGGCGCCGCGGCCGCTGCGGCGAGTGGGCGAACTGCTTCACCCTGCTCTGTCGCGCGCTGGGCTATGACGTCAGATACGTGTATGACGTCACCGACCATGTGTGGTGCGAGGTAATGGAGTATTCAACTATTTTGTTAAGTTATATTTTCCCACAGCTGGGCAAGGCCTCCACCAACCCTTTTGTCGAACTTAAAACATTACTAAATTACACCAAAAATAAAAAGCATGCAAAATTTGTCAAGATTAAACTAAAGGTAACTGAACAAAGTTTAAGTTTAACATAACAACACAAATAATAATAAATTTTATAATAATATAAAATTGGTGGGGGAAGGTTATTCCAGCATTTCGTGTCAGCACAGATGAGACGACCTTTTTTGGTGCTCTATTATCGACCACATTGTACAATGATTTTATACATATGCTTTTATCTTGATTTTAAAATACATTTTTATTGTAGGTATTCGACTACGACTCAAACACTTGGCTACATTGCGACCCGTGCGAGGGCAAGCTGGACGCGCCGCTGCTGTACTCGCACGGCTGGGGCAAGCGGCTGTCCTACGTCATCGCAGTGTCGCGCGACGACCTGCAGGACGTCACCTGGCGATACACCACCGACCACTCACAGGTACCACATTGTTACATATAAATAATAATACATATTGATTGACAATTCACACAGAAACATCTAGCCCTGTAGTGAGCTCAGTAGCTAAGTATTTACAACACAAATTAAATCAAAAATAATAACAAAACTTAATTTTTTTTATTAAATTTGTTCACAGATACGAGCCCGCAGAAAAGAGTGCACGGAACAAGAACTAATAGACTGCATAATGTCGCTACGGAACCATCGCCAGCGACAAAACTCAGAGGCGCGCCGACTGTACCTCGCCAAGCGCGCCGCGCAGGAACTAGTCAGCCTCATGGTAGAGAGGTAATTACATCTAGGTCTCATGCTAGAGAAGTAATAATATTGAGGTCTCATGCTATATAGGTAATCATTTCGAGATCTCATGCTTGAGAGGTAATAACATCGAGGTCTCATGCTAGAGAAGTAATAATATTGAGGTCTCATGCTAGAGATGTAATAACATCGAGGTCTCATGCTAGAGATGAAATAATATTGAGGTCTTATGCTAGATAGAGAGGTTATAACATCGAGGTCTCATGCTAGAGATGTAATAATATTGAGGTCTCATGCTTGAGATGTAATTATATTGAGGTCTCATGCTAGAGAGGTAATATTATCGAGGTCTCATGGTAGAGAGGTAATAACATCGAGGTCTCATGCTAGAGAAGTAATAACATCGAAGTCTCATGCTAGAGAGGGAATCATTATTTATTTTTTTATATACTGTGTTAATTATATTATATCTTATTGTATTTTCTACAGAAAGCCTGAAGATGCGGAGTCCCATGGAAGACTGTCGGGGTCAGTGGCCTGGAGAGAGGAGAGAGGGGAGATTGGAACCAGAACGCCTCACACCTTCCATCTCACCCAGAAAGGACTCTACAATATCAGGTGAGATCGAGTAATTTGGTCAGATTTTGTAATATTATTATGATTAAAAAATATATTATTACATACTTATGTATTACTTTAAAAAAAATACATTACACATAAATTTTGATATATTTCCAGTTACAACTGCGCCCAGGACCAATATGAAGTCCGTTGTGATGACGCAGGCGTGTCAGTGGTTGCGTCATGGGCGGCCGGCGCGCACAGCGTGGCCGGAGTCTTCAGGAAACACGAGCAGGACTGGAAACAAGCGTATCTGGCGAGAGAAGGTAATTTCCAGTTAATACAGGACCAGCATTAATTACTAGAGTCCAGTAGAAACAGTATGACTGAAAAGAAACGTTATAGTTACAGAAAATCGTTGTTGTTTTTTTAATATTCTGATCTGCATTTACTGATTTTGGAAATGTATCCTGTTTTTTATAAGCATAATAGTTTCTATTGAATCAACTTGGGTTTGATCACTACTAAACAAAAATTCGTTTTGTTTTCGTTTGAAGTCACTGGAAAAAATTGCTTTAAGAGACGACATTATTATCTGGCCAAAACTCTCTTAAAAAAATGTCTCTAATATTTGTGTTCTTATTACAGAGGGCGCCACTACTGGCGAAATTTCCTGGCAATTCAGCGCTTCAAGCGGGCTCACCTGCAAGCGACTCAGCGTTGAAGCGCTCACCAAAGTGTATGAGGACGGCAAAGTTGCTTGGAGCGTGGCCTTCGACGGGGAACCGCCAGCGGTTGCGGATCTCACAGGTTTGATCTTTGTACAGTTGTAAAGCCGCGTACACTGAGGCGAGCTTCGAAAGGCTTTTTGTAAATGTAGAAATTTAGTTATCAGTCTCAATCTTTTGTTGGTAAGCCTTAAGCTGTCTTACGTGATAAAGAAAAATACAATATATTTTATTCATTTTTGTTACAGTACCTCTAGAAATAACCCGCGCATTCACCACGGTGAATATCCTGGCCAAACTGTCGGGCGGGTCTGGCGCAGTGGCCTGGCAACACGCCCAGCTGTTCCGACAACCGAGCGACGCGCGCACTCCCGCCTTCCACGTCACCGTACTGCTCACCAACTAGTGCGTGAACTGTGGCAACACGCCCAGCTGTATGAGATCAAACAGCGCCTCTAGTGTCAGAAATTGGAACAACAGCCGCCACGCCCACCTGAACGGCCTCACCCCGACCACGCCGGCCCGCTGAGGCCCCTGCCGCGGGACCTGGTAGCCCTCGCCCCGGGAACAGAACAAGATATCGTCTGAAGCCTGCTCATCACAATGGGCTTATCCACATGACCTAGGGGTCAACCCCTAGAGTTGAAGCCGAGGCAGAGGCCTAGCCTCGACGCCTCTCTCGGTGCCCTCACAAGGGGGCTGATAGAAGACTCGTCGTCGGGAACAATTTACGCTAACTGATTTCGTTTTGATACTAAAATGTTCGGTGTGATAAATAAATTAACGAACAATACAGTGATGACAAGACTTATATTGTAATTTAAATTTTATCGGGATTTTGTTATTGACACGAGGGTTACATTTGTATAATAAGCTGGTACAATTTGTTTAAGATAATGGCGCCTCTTGTGTCAAAAATGGGAAACAATCACATTAAAGTCATTCATTTCACGATTGAGTGAAGATCTACCTACGTAAAAAATCTTACACTGGACACACTGAGGTGTTAACATCTCTAATTATATCCTATTAGTTATAATTTAATTAGTTTAATTTTAACATTCCTATATTGATGTCTGATTATTAAACCCATTGTATTATTATTAAACGAGAAAAAGAAAAGAGTTCTTTCGGAGTCACCAGAAGCAGCAAAACTCTCGGAAAATGGAAAAGAAAAGCCAACAAAGATAAATAAAACAAATCGTATGGAGAATTTCATTCTAAGACAGCCAACGCTACAAATAGCCCCCGAAAAAACAACTTCAAAACCTAAAACACCTAATAACACATCAACACAATAGCAACTAAGTTCAGCCCCTCCTCATAATCTTCCAACCCGGCTTGTCACCGTGGAAGAATACGACAATAACCCTCCACACAAAATCTCAAGAACAAGAAACAAAACTGATCTTCTGAAAATAGCAACATTTAATGTAAGATCACTCTCTACTATTCAAAAATATATTGAACTCACACACGCCATTCGAAACATAAACATTGATATACTTGGATTAGCAGAAATAAGACAAATGGGATGTAAAATCGAAGAACATACAAATCATATCTTCTGTTACATCGGAGAAAAACCAGGTCAATACGGAGTGGGTTTCCTCATAAAAAAAGAGTTAAAAGGAAATATTATCCAATTTAACGGCCTCTCAGATAGAGTAGCACTACTCCAGCTAAAATTCAACTCAGAAGAAATGTATATAATACAAGCATATGCTCCAACAAACGATGCAAAGGAAGACGAAATAGAAAAGTTCTACCAAACATTACAAAAAGCTCATAGTCTAATAGAAAGCGACAAAAAATTAATAGTAATGGGAGACTTTAACGCAAAAATAGGACAACCAAAAGAAAATGAAAAATTGATTACGGGAAAATATGGCTACGGAAAAAGAAACAGAAGAGGAGAGAAATTAATTCAATATGCCCTAGAGCACAAACTTTCTATCATGAACACTTATTTTAAGAAGAAAAACAGTCAAAAATGGACTTGGCAGTCACCGGACCAAAAGACTAAGAACGAAGTCGATTTTATTATGTTTACCTGTCCCAAAAACGTTACCAATATAGATATAATTAACAATATAGAATTTCCATCAGATCATCGACTAGTAAGAGCAACAATTCATTTAAAAGAGTACAGAAAAAGTAGAAGAAGCTTTAAAGACGCTACACTATCTCTAAAAACAGACAACGAAATAAATTCATACCTCTCTAATTTAAACAGAAATATCACCAACCACAAAAATAGCGACAAGGATGACATACAAACAATCTACGATGAATTTGAAGCCTGCATAAGAAACAGCATAAAACCAGAAACAACAACAAAAAGCGATGATAAAGTTTGCAAATTTTTTAGCGACACCACGAAACAACTAATCAAAAAGAGAACAGAGCTTTTGAAAACTAAACACAGATCTCAAGACATGAAAAAGGAACTAACAAATATATTTAAAAAAACAAGTAAGTCAATAAAACACGACTACAACAAACATAGACAAAACATAATTAAAACAAGCCTAATACAAAATAGAAGCGCGAAAAAAGCTTATAAACAACTGCTTACTCATACGGACTGGATACAAAGCTTAAATAAGGGCTCTGCCAAAACCAGATCGAGAAAGGACATAATATCATGCGCAACTGATTTCTACAAAGAGCTTTATGCGAAACCAATAGACGCACCACCTACACAAGAACCTGAAATATGTGAGTATCCCTTGACCATCAATAACAACAATATATACATAACAGAAGATGAAGTTTTGAACCATATTAAAAAACTTAAACAAGAGAAAAGCCCCGGACCAGACAATCTAAAAAACGAGATGCTGAAGATTGGAGTGGCACACCTTATTAAACCTCTGACGCGAATATTCAACATGGTAATACAAACACAGAAAATACCAGAACAATGGCATAAATCAGATATTATACTGCTATACAAAAAAGGTAACCCGCTCGATATCGCCAATTATCGCCCAATAAGTCTGCTCTCGTGTGTATACAAACTATTTACGATGATAATACACAATAGAATCAGTCCACTAATAGATAGCATGCAACCCGTAGAGCAAGCAGGTTTTCGTTCAGGGTTCTCCACAATAGACCATATACATACCATGGAACAAATTATTGAAAAGTATGTAGAACTTAACAAATACCTATATATAGGGTTCATTGACTACACAAAAGCTTTCGATAGCATTTATCACGATAATATATGGAAGGCTTTAAAAAACTGCAACATCAGTCCACAAATTATAGAAACTCTCAAAAATATATACTCACATAATGTAAGTAGAGTCAAACTTGAAGCAAGAGGCGACGAGATAAAAATAGATAGAGGAGTTAGACAGGGCGACCCGTTGTCTCCTAAACTCTTTATAGCAGTCCTACAACAGATATTCAGCGAACTAAACTGGATCAACGAAGGCGTCTTAGTAAACGGCAGACGGCTCAGCCATCTTAGATTCGCTGATGACATAGCAGTCTTCGCCGAAAGTCGTACAACTCTGCAAAAGATGATAAATCAATTAAATACTGAAAGCGGTAAAGTCGGCCTACACATGAACCTCACTAAAACAAAAATAATGACAAACCACAAAAAAGAAACAATAAGGTTAGATGAGGTCGAACTAGAATATGTGAACCAATACATTTATTTAGGAAAACAAGTCTCATTCTCTAGCACGAACCATGAAGAAGAGGTAAAAAGACGAGTTACGATGAGCTGGAACAAATACTGGGCACATAAAGAAATTCTTAAAGGTAAGTATGATCTACATTTTAAAAAAACCGTGATGGATACTTGTATTCTACCTTGCTTGACATACGGCTCTCAAACATGGACTCTGACCAACAAAAACAAAAACAAAATCACAACCTGTCAGAGAGCCATGGAGAGGAGCATACTAAACCTAAGAAAAATACAAAAAGTGAAATGTCAAGAAATACGCCGCAGAACAAAATTAACAGATGCACTTCATCAAGCGCTGAAACTAAAATGGCAATGGGCTGGACATGTGGCAAGGTGCACAGACCAACGCTGGACACTAACAAGCACGAAATGGCCCGGCCCACAAGGAAAAAGAAACGCAGGACGGCCACGAAAACGATGGGCCGACGACATTCAAAAACAAGCTGGAAGAAACTGGATCGAAGTAGCCCAAGATAGAAACAGATGGAAAAACCTGGAGGAGGCCTATACCCTACAATTAGGGGTTCATATACCAACACTATGAAATACCTACATTAAGAACTTAATACTAATCACCTAGTTAGATTTAATAACATACTAGATATAAGAATACTTTTTGGTTATCGAAATAAAAGGCTTTATTATTATTATTATTATATTATTATTATTAAAAATCGTGGCTTATAAATTTTCTAAAATGTTGGTTGTCCAGAATTTGGAACCGAAACCTGCCTTGCCGGAGCACTTTCGCCTGCATCGTTTCAAAGGTCGTCTATTGTTCTTGAAATCATAAGCACTTTATTTACTACCCATTGCTGGGACTCTGGGTCTTTCTTGATGAGCGAGATTAGGGTCTTATCCACGCTTGCGAGGCACTTGTTTGTGGATGTCACTTCAACATTCTTAGAACATGCCGGCTCCTCACGATGTTTGCCACCATTAAGCATAATATGCTTGACGGAGTTTGTCGAGCCACACGGCTTACCCATTCAGACCATATTCAACGTACCAATATAAATAGAAGTTATATTTGAATTTGTAAATATTTTATAAAATAAGTTCGTATTATAGTCATTTGGTGATATTATACCTACTTGTAAATTATAATTAATATTCATATTTTTACACTACCTGGATGTTTATCGTTCTTGGAATATTTCGGCAATCAATAAACATGTATGTTATGCTTCATTGCTTTATTTCTTATCAAATATAGGTAAGTACAAATGAATTCTAATTAAACTCATTACAATGAGATTACATGGTACCCTTGTAGGTACATTTTAATAATAACGGATAAATGTTACAATAACAAGTTATTTTATAATCCTAAATATCTCTACTAAACACCTTACAGAGAATAATGCTGGTATATAGTATAAGCTTATGTTAAAATACGTGTTTTAATTTGTTAAAAACTGTTTAAAGCCTCATTCATATAATACGGGAAAATCCATTATAGTCTGGGTAATCCCTCGGGTAAAAAGCTAGTAAATTCATAAATTTTTTAAAAAGTTTTTAACAGGAAAAAACTCTAAAAATAACTTATTTCGTTAATGGGTTTCAATAGTAGGTAGGTACTTGCGTTTTTAGGGTTCCGTAGCCAAATGGCAAAAACGGAACCCTTATAGATTCGTCATGTCCGTCCGTCCGTCCGTCCGTATGTCACAGCCGTTTTTCTCCGAAACTCCTTACAGAGAATAATGCTGGTATATAGTATAAGCTTATGTTAAAATACGTGTTTTAATTTGTTAAAAACTGTTTAAAGCCTCATTCATATAATACGGGAAAATCCATTATAGTCTGGGTAATCCCTCGGGTAAAAAGCTAGTAAATTCATAAATTTTTTAAAAAGTTTTTAACAGGAAAAAACTCTAAAAATAACTTATTTCGTTAATGGGTTTCAATAGTAGGTAGGTACTTGCGTTTTTAGGGTTCCGTAGCCAAATGGCAAAAACGGAACCCTTATAGATTCGTCATGTCCGTCCGTCCGTCCGTCCGTATGTCACAGCCGTTTTTCTCCGAAACTATAAGAGCTATAAAGCTGAAATTTAATAGGTAGATGTATTCCGTTAACCGCACTAAGATTTCATAAAAAATTGAAAAAACGTTAATTAGATTTGGGGGTCCCCATAAACGAACCACCGTTAGAACCTGTTAGAACCGAAAATTTAAAAATAAAATTTCATTGAACCCATACGTGTGGGGTATCTATGAATAGGTCTTCTAAAATCATTTAAAGGTTTCTAACACCATTTATTTCTAAACTAAATAGTTTGCACAAGAGACTATTCCAAAGTGGAAAACAGAGTGTCCCCCCCCCCTCTTAAATAATAAGAGAATGATAAATCTAGAAAAAATATATAATGTACATTAGCACAAAAACTACCAACGAAAATTGGTTTGAACGAAATCTATCAAGTAGTTTTTTTTATAATACGTCATAAACTATTTCATATAAACAAGTGCTGCGGAAGCCTACATGGGCGAGTCCGACTCGCACTTGGCCACTTTTTTTGTCAGTAGGTATAGCAGTCATAAACAATTTTCATTTCATTTTATTACCCTTTAACATATATGTACCTACATGTATGTTAATGTATTGGGCGTTAGATTGGAAAATGGAATGTATATTATTTTATGTTAAAGCGCATTTTTATCTATCAATAATTGGAATGACCATTACATCAGCATTAAAAGTAAGTATATATAAAATAAACCGTGGAAATTTTTAACTGTAGGTGTATGTGTGTAACAACACGGGAATATTTGTATCTGTCTCAAAACAATTACCGTAAAACACTCCAACATTGCCCACATTTTTCGAATAATTACAATTTTTGTTATTTTTTTGTATGGGGACACAAGTATTTTCTATTCGCATCTGCAACTATAGGATATTTTGCATGTATTATTTTATTAGATTTTGTTATTCGTCAATATTAAATCAAGTATTTTATTATTTTTAAAGGCGGGCAATGTTATCTCGACTTATGGCCAACATTGCCCACGTTGATTTTTGACGCAAATATCTCCTCTCCGGCCTCTAATCAGCTGACAGCAAAACCTGTAGAAGAATTATGACCAAAACTGGCCATTACTTTAAAACTAAAGCGAATCCATGACAGGTTTTCTACCAAAATCCATGTTAGGCTAGTTGGGCAAAATTACCCTGACCTTGTTAGCATTTTCCATACAATTCGCTTTTCGCCTTTAGTAAAGTGATAGGGTTGGTACATCTCAGTAAACTGTTCTTGACTTTTTATTTCTTTTTATGTTAATAAAAAAACAAGATTATCTTCTATTGAATTATTTAAAAAACTTTCAAGTAACATGTTTGATTCAACAGATTCACATGCAAGTATTAACATTTATTCCGTGTTATTTTTAATACATTCTGGTTCCAATCTTTCGTCTTGACTTTCTTTGACGAATTCGAGATTTGTTCTTGCTTTTAAGAAATAATTAAAATAAATTATCTAAATAATCAAGATAATAATAATAAGCAAAAAAAAAAAAAACTCGGATGTGTCAACCCTAAGCTTATTTTGACTGCGGGCAATGTTGTCAATAGTAGATCGCAAAAATACTAGATAACTTTGCCCACCTTTATAACTTTAGTTATACAAGAGCTGCATCAGTGACAATAACGGTATAATAATACCTTAAGTTTTTTGTACAACATAATATAAATTAAACTCATCTGTGTTTTCTTCATCACGCACAATCCACTTTTGAATTTTCACCAAAATTTGCCCGCAAAAATACACTCTGTCTTTGACGAGTTCCAACAAGTTACTGAGTGACGTTAGCGTTACATCCAATAGACAGTGGTGCTAAACACAAAACCTATTTTCTACCAAAGTCAATAAATGTTACCATAGTATTCAGATATTTTTGCTATTAAAAGTTTTGCTTAAAAATTGGTCTTCGGGCAAAATTACCCTCGGTGGCAATGTTGGAGTGTTTTACGGTATGTTGTGTAGAGAGCATAAAGTGATTTGAACTTAGAAATAAAGTAAATATGTAGGTTTATTAGATTGGTAGGTACTATTATGATAGTATGTCCCACATTTGGGCACAGGTTCATAATCATAATAGGTATAAATCCTTTAGATATTGGGTAATATATAAAGGTTAGTAAGTTGGTATAATCACCAGGCTGCCTTATCTAGAATAATTATAGGTAAGCACCTACATTAACTAATTAATTTTGTTATAATAAGGCATAATGCCAAATAATACGTAAACAGGAAGTTGATTTCGATTAATTACTTATTAATCTACAATACACATTTTAGGCACATACTATAATATGAGTTAATTTAATATTAAAAAAATACAAAAAGATTAAGAGATCATAATTAGTTTTGGAATGAGTCGGAACATAATGCAATTTATTGACTTCAAATCCAACCTCGTCATTTTCAATTTAATTAACACAGTAAAACTGGTAAGAAATAATAATGGGACTAGACTAGATATAGCGGAAGCCAATATCACGCTCAGATTGCTGAAGTATCAGTGTTCCGTTTGGCTAACGGTGCCAGTCCATTTCCATAATTTAGTACCTATTTATTAATTAATTGCAAACAAAGATTTACGTAATATCATGGTTACGCATTTAACAATCGCGCGGTTTATTACATTAAGACCGAATTTCACCAAGCTCTGTTTGTTAGTTTAACATCCATTAAGAAATTAACAGTCCATAAATATACGTAAACTGACAGTGATTAAACATGGCGGGATGTTAAATTAACAAACAGAGAGTGGTGACATTAGGTCTAAGCTCAATATAAAATATGTACCTTCCCAATACAAACCGAATTTGGACATCTTGCCCTTAATGTGATGTTCACGTTTGATTACATAATTCTAAGTATATACAAATTAACAGTAGATAAAGGTTATCAACCGAAACCCGGAGATTTCATGTTTTATCTATGAAAATGGGGTTTTGGGTGATAACAACGTAAAACACGGATCTATGTGTCCCTTAACTTTTCAGTGGATCCTGAACTGCCGTCGTTCTTACTAAACTCTTCCCTCAAAACGATCTCTCTTAGATCATCAACTTTAATCGATTTATTCTGAACCGCTTCTAAAATCGATAACAACAACTGCGTCACCTTATTCTTCGCTGCAAACTCCAGCAGCTCAAACGCATTCTCAGCCGACAAAGTCTTCACTAACTTATCTACACACTTCTGTTCCAAAGCCGGCATCATGTAATAGGAAGCTAGAAGTAGTAACTGTTCTAACCCTTTCTCCGGTAAAATATGTCGATACACATAATTCTTCAAGTTCTGCAGGTTCTCCTTTGAAGATCCCGGTATATCAACGTGACCTTCGGTGGTCTCCCGCCACTTACCGCAGAGCATCCTCCGTAGAACAGGGCTCGCAGCCGCTAAGACGACCTTGTGCACTTTCACAGATCCATCCGCCCCCCGCATCTCAAAGTCAGTCAACTCTTCATCGTCGTGCAGACTAGCGAACGAGTTCACGTGCGATGCGATCTCCATTTGCACGTTGATATCTAAAGTATACTGCTGTTTCTTAAATTCACTCACTAAATGAAAATACCCTTCATCAGTGGCGAAGGTTTTGTCGACCAGAGTTAATTCCTTGCTGGTCAATTTGATGGTGTAAGTGAGGTCGTCGTTGGGTCGAATTTTCTTGAATTTGACAAAGACGAGATTGTAGTAGATGATGCTGTGCCCATTGTTGACCTGGCTGACGATTATCTTGACCTGGAAGTGAGCGACGCCGTTGATGACGTAATCAGGACTGCACATCCTCGAGTAGGGCATGTTGTAGTTTGTTACTAGGAATTTCGCTGAGAGAGTATTTCCTAGTTGGACTACATCGCTGGCTTTCATTCTGAAACAATGGATAAGATGATGATGATAAGGTTGGAAAAGATGATGATGATTTAGTTAGAGAGTGGAATACAAATGAAGGTTTTATCGACATCAGTATTTTTAAGGTTTGAAGTTACATTTTGTGAAGCTCCGCGGCTTCCATGGCTGATCTAACGACAGGGCCGTACTCTTGCAGTTAAGGACGTTGTTGGAATAGATCTCCTCCCAGCCAGGGCCGTCATGAGGACCGAAGATTCTGAAACAAAGTAGACGCTTTTGAAACTTGAGTGTAAATCTATATTTATATGTATGGTAGCTATGGTAGGTAGGTATGTATGGTAGTATCTACAACATCATTAACCCTTAACCTCCTACCACCTATTCTTGTCACACAACCACCTGACATACGTCTCCTAGACGGGCAAGTTAAAATTGCGTTCTATATAAAATCCAAGGATAAAGTTTCGGTTTTTTAAATAAAATCTATAAAAATACATATCGAAGTATTTATTAAAGTAATAAAAGTGCAGAATAAACAATGTATTTTCTTAAAATATTTATTTCTGTAAAACAACTCCTTATTTTAGCTTAAAAAATGTGTTTTTCAAAACACGAGGTCTATAAAAATAATCAATCGAGATAGAAACTTTTTTCTTTCTGTAAATAAAAATAGAATAATCAACAATACATATAAAATAAACACTTCCTCATTATAATCCTTTGTCATCCAAAATTGCAAGGCATCAATCTTATAGATTTTTCCAACGGTGACTGCACATTTTGTGGGAGCATTCAATACAAATTGGTAATTTAGAGATTAAATTATTGGGTCCTGCGTTCTGTTCCTGGTTGAACAGTCTTTTTAGAAGCCAATCTCTCCTTGGAACCGGTTCCACCTGGTAGTGCTGGTGGGGCAGAGTCATTGCCGCAGTGAAGGATGCGCCGAAGTGCAGATTGAAAATCACGTTGAATCGTCACGTTGTTTATTGACGCTGCATATGCGGAGCTTCTCTTTCTTCAACTATATGACGCTATAATAATCTCGAGCCTTATGATGGAGGACCGGAAGACCAGCAAAAAATCTTTCCCAAAAAGTTTTTATTCGAGGTCTCGTACAAATTTTTATTATGGGCTCTTCATCTACAGAAAAAAAATTTTGCTCTGCATATAAAACTTCATATTGAGATACAATTATACCATGGCTTACTTTAGAATTAGATGTTTCGCCATTAGAATTCGATTCGCAACTATCCTCTACGCTGTACGTTTATTTCCACATCTACCTCACTGCCTTCATCAATTGGTAAGTTTTCGTCATCAGATAGATATTGTTATAATCATGGTTCAATAACTCTATCATTAGAAACCGTTTAAAACTAAAACACACAAAAAACAAAATTTCAAAAAAGTCACACAACCACCTACCACCCGTCTCACAGACGGACAACGACAGTTTTTTACTTACGAATGACAAACGCGTGGACCTCTGACGCTGACGAGCGTTTTAGCGACACTCAGGGACGGGGCAAAAAGGTACAGGAACACACAAGTTGATGCGTGCTTTCCCCGAAAAAATATAAGCGATTTAAATTTGCTTCCGTCTGTGAGACGTATGTCAGGTGGTTAAGGGTTAACATCGTTATCTACAACACAATATTCAACATCATAACGCGGGTAAATAGCCACGCGGGCAAAATACCTACATGTTGCTGTGTGAATTTCCCAGCAATATTTATTTATATATATATTTACTACCTACCCAATTTTAGAACTGTAGGTACATTAGGTATCTGCGCTAGTACATTATTCAAAATCTTAAGATTTCTAATCGACTGTTTCAACAGGAAAATTTGCTAGAAACCAGTTCTGATTCCATTGTATGGACCTCAAACTTTTTTTAGACGTCTATTTACTTTAGTACTTGAATCTTTATTAGTGTGTTTGTTGTCGGTTGCTAAGCTAAGTTAGGTTTGCTTACTTTTATGAGATTAGTAATGGATGGTGGTGAAAAGTTGGCATTCTTAAATTCTAAAACCTAATCAACATACAAGTTATTAGGTAGGTACTTTTATGGTAAAGTAATGATTTATTTGTACAAAAAATTGGTTAAATAATACCAATCAGCAACTCAACGTAGATTAATTTACACTAAATAAAAAGTCGTTCTGGGTATAATTCAAAGTTCATAAATAACTATTGGGAACAGAATAATAGATGATTAAAGTACATTTGAGAGATGATATTCACAAATACAATTGGTGAGATTTGTTCTCTCTTACAAAGTAGGTAAGTACTTAGTATACCATACCAACTTACTGCGAGCACCAACTCGCATGGTAGGTCCTGTAATCATACCAAATCCCCCAAGACTTCTAATGACTAATGGATTGTATTTAGAAGTACCGTGTCTAGTAGTTGGATGTAAGACTAGTTGTTATGATGATGATAATAAAACACATAGAGTAGGTACCTACATAGCTACACTATTCGGGGCGCACCATAGATATTACATTTGAATCATTCATTTACGTGTAGGTATTTTGGTCCATGAGTGTAACCTTGAACTAGACGCGCCGGTGCTAGGTTCGTTTGGAGTTAGTCTTTGTAGAGAGCCGTATAAAACCTGTTTATGTTTCAATTATATTGAAGTTTTTTGTTGTTAATCTGTTTAATTTTTATTAGCAGTATCACTACAGCGGTTCCTAAAGTTGTTTAATAATAAAACAACTCGTAACGTTGAGTGCAGTGACATCATAAAAAGAGAATGACCGCGAGAATACAAGATTTGAGTAAGTTTTTGGATATTTTTACTCTAACATTATGTAGAACAGAAACCTTAAACATAAACAACACAAAAACTAACCTAAAATAGAACAGACGCGATCAATACTCAGAACTAATAAACCGGGTTCTTAGACAAACAATTTGATAACTTAGGTAGGTACCTAGTTAAGTTACCTACCTAATCTTGCTTACATGACAGCAAGTCAGCTAGGGGCAAAAACAATGTAAACAAAATGATAGATTGTCCGTAAAACTACTCTGACTGATCTCATGGCCATAAATACAGATACATAGACCACCGGCCGTCAGTGGTCGTTCAAATCTCGGAGCGACAACATGAAGGGACTAATAATCTTAATTTTAGGTAAGCTAGTAATTTTTTTTATATCAGAACGTAAATTTGTTTCTGGTTAGCATGGGGATTTCTATTATACCAAATCCTCTCCAATTTGTTTATTGGTTTATGTAGGAACACTAATATCATGCAGAGCATTTAAGTAGATAAGTAATATTTATATTTATAGGGACCCTCAATTTATTATTATAACTTAAATATACATAGTATTTCGTTACTAACAAGGGATATTTACCACGATTTGTTGGTTTAGTCTCGATATTTCGACACAGTTTCAATCGTCATGATTTCAAAGTGTCTCGCAAGGTAATCTTGCACCTTTAGCTCCTCATCTAATCAAATCGTGGTAGGTATATATCCTATAAAATATATATATATATATATATATATATATATATATATATATATATATATATATATATATTTATGTATAAAATATCTGATGCAGGTACAGCCATCGGCATCAGCGCGTACCCGTGGGACGAGCGCGACTACCAAAGAACAGACCTGGGAAATGCTATTGACAAGGCTAGCTTGAAACTACTGAAGGTAAGATGGATGTGAAATTCAATTGATCATATTATTAGAATACAAGCGACCTGCCCTCGCTCCGCCTTGGGTACTTAGTTATACCTATATAGGTACCTATAATATATTGAACATAATATGTACCTTCCTCTTGAATAACTTAACATATAAAAAAACGCACCAAAATTGTTGCGTAACTTTAATGATTTTAATTCATTAGAGGGTTTTCGAAAACAGTGGAGATCGGGTGGTACTATTTTTAGACCACACGGCCTTGGCCGTGAAAATCATGAGGAAATAAAGAATTTAGCAGACTTATCTGCTATCATAAAATAAAATTATAGTGTTATTTCTACTATGTTTTTCTGGGGTGCCATTTTCCTCATAAACTTACAAGTAGGTGCGATAATTGCTTTTAAATTTACTTTGTTTGTTCATGAAGTCTGTACGAATACGGGGAATTTCCTTGTTTTTTTTTCAAGAGACGAGATTAAATTACTTTTGTAAAAGAGTTAATTTACCGACCGTGTGCTTAAACATGAGGAAACACGCGGCAACCTAAATTCGCCCCCATTGAAGATTTGCTAATATTAACGAGTTCTTTTCTTGTCAACCGTATATAATTATAATCATCGTCTTCATTTGTTCACAATATTGACTCCTTATGCCTACCTTAATCACGATCTAAGATAACTTCCTAGTATCTACGTTAGTCGTAGCGGAGATAAGTTTGTAAATTTAGAACCTAAGTGCCTACTTAACTTGAAGTTACGTAGTAGGACCTACGAGATGAACAGCTGAATTAAGAAGACAATCGTATTATTTTGTAACGGCTTTTAAAACACAATCCACTTCAGAAGCACACTTGCTTCGACGGCTTGAAGTCGACTGTATTTTTTTATGTTTTTTATGTCTATATAATATTTTGTTCCATTCCAGGAAGCGTACAAATCTTCAGACAGCCACAATGTGGTTGCATCACCTCTTGGCGTGCTGATCTTACTGGCCTTGTACGCCGAGGGCGCCGGGGAACTCAGCAAGGGGGAGATCCAGGCATTGGTGGGAGTTAATGAGAAGGCAAGTATTTGAATACATCAACATTAACTTTTAAACCAGAGCCCGCGCCACTTCTCAAGTCTTACGGTTAATGCGGGAACTGCAGTATTAAGCGTTCTACACACCAAAGCCGGCGGCCCGCCGGCTTTGGTGTGTAGAGCGCATTAGAAACGTTAATATCTAGGCAAGCAGCGCCACGTCTAATGGCGTCTACACACCAAAGCCGGCGGCCCGCCGGGCTGTGCCGGCGACAAGGAACATGGAAACCTGTAGTGGGGTTACGCTAAAATGTTCAAAAACATTTAAATCATGTTAGGTGACCCGTTTCATGTTCAAACATCAACATTTGGTCAGATGAAGTCTAAGAAAGATGTCTGAAGATAGATTGTCTTATTAATAAATCAACAGTTTCTAAAATCTATTCCAAAAAATACTGCGAGTAATGAAAGGGATTATTCAGAAACGGATCATCATAGCAAACTTTATACCATTCCACGGGGTCAACAAAGCTAAAAAAAAAAAAAAGACAAAGCGGGTTGGAGATCGCAGTAAGTTGGTATAGTACGCAGAATGACGCTGCTATCTTCCTATATTCTAATTAGGTAGCACTATTCTAAGGCCGGCACGGCACCATACGATATATTAGCTACAACCTATTTGATTACCATCGCGAGCGTTTAGTGTGGATTTAACCGCGGGAAAACATAGCTTTCTGCTAAGTTTTCTGATCAAGCTTTCTGACCTTGAGATGATATTAAACAAAACAACACAGTTACATGATACTACTTAACTGACCTTTTTATCTAACTAAAAACAAAAGTCAAAGCACCAATGATAGGTAAAACTATGTAAATATTTCACAGCAATATACATACAATCACTCTTATTACGTAACAAAATTAAGTAGGTAATAAATAAGGTTGGTGATAATGATAAATTGACCACCATCATAAAATTGGTTCATAGTCTATGAAGTATTACATGTTCCGCCTTAACTCTTAACCAATGATCCGAATTTGACAAAATTTGGTAGCTATGTACGAGTATAAATTCTTACTTCAGTTATGATAAAAGTGTCCCCCATACAAACATAATTTAAAGCGGACGCAGTCACGGGCACCGCTAGTAACAAATAAAATCGAATTAAACTTTATTTCAGAACAAGGAAAGCGGATTATCTGCGCTAAGCCGTGAATTCTCCAACATGGATCCTGCCTTCATTACTCTAGCCAACAAGATATACGTGCAAAGTGGACGTGCTTTAGACGAGACTTTTGTAGATAAGTCCAGGGATTATAAGAGTGAGGTGGAAAACATCGACTTCTCAAAACCGACTGAAGCTGCAGCAACTATCAATAAATGGGTAAGCTCTTTCATAAACTTTATATTAGTTAACACCAAGACCTACGAAATCAAAAAGTTTCTAAACGAAACGATTACTTTTTAATCAAATAGTAGTTATATGTATAATAATTAGTAGGTATGTTAAATGTTATACCCAGGGGCGTAGCTAGGCAAGATTCCTAGATTCATTATAAAAATATGATTAGTGTCGGTTCAATCTACTGGTGAAATAATCAAAGATACTTAGATAGAAATGTTTTGAATGACAAACGCTCAAATACTCGTTTCCTTTAAGTGTGCAGAAATAGGAAAAATAGGCATCCTGGAACAAATACTAATGAGACCATTTTGTTAACAGTCTGACGAGAAGACCAAGGGACACATCAAGGAACCTGTTTCACCCGACGCTATCACCCCTGACACAGTTGCGGGACTTTTCAACGTTATTTTCTTCCAGGTAACCTATTTTATCTACTCGACAGTGACTATGGACGTAAAAATAGTTAAAAATAAGCGTATTCTATAAAGCCGCTTTCAACCGCTAAAAATGGACCTCTGTCCTCAAAGAAAAATTTAACAAAAAAACTAAATTCACAAATAATACCTCATGAAAATAGTGAATATTAATAATTAAAAAGAATTTCCAGAAATTATGTTAAGCTTCGTGAAACAAAAAATCACGATAAATCAAATGTACTTTTCTTTTTAAGTGTATTATCGTATTAATTAATATTATGTTTGAACAGGGACACTGGCATGTACCGTTTAACGCGAGTAACACCCAGGACGAAGATTTCTACGTGACCAAGGACAATATTGTGAAGAAACCCACCATGCATCTTGAACAGTCCCTTTACTACACTGAGAGCGAGGCTTTGGATGCTAAGGTAAGATGCACCTTCCACAAACTCGTATACAATAGTAGGTACCTATACACGGTAACGAAGTGTGGTGCTGCGGTGCTGGTCTGACTTTCCGCGGCTGTCCCGGGTTATACCAGATGACAGGTAGCGGCGTTCTCTTATCTGTACCAGCAGCTTAATGCGATGACCAATAGCCGTCATCATCCCGCCTGGTAAGCGTGGTGATTAAACGAAATGCCCTGAGACATTATAATGGTTTCTTTTGTTCCATTCCACTATGTGATCTAGTATGGGTTGTTTATGTAATATCCTTCAAGGTTATTAACTAAACGGTTCTAATTTCAGCTGGTTGAGCTACCTTACAAAGAGAAGGGCTTCCGAATGGTGATTGTGCTCCCCAATAAAGTCGACGGTCTGTCTGAACTCATCGAGAAAAGTGCTGAAACTGGTGTTTTGGAAGATGTCTTCAATCTGTCTCCCTCTGGACAAGATGTTAAATTACATCTCCCTAAATTCGACATCAAGACTAAACATAACTTGAATGATCTTTTACCCAAAGTAAGTTTCAACATTATCAGTATTAAGGGTCACAGAACTTTGTAATATGTTTGTCATATTACAAGAAGCACATGCTTCTGCAAGTCATGTAATATCTATTCGTTTTGCATAGGTGGGCCTCAGCAAGATTTTCAGCGAAGCGGCTCCTGGAATCGTGAAGGATGACTCTGTTACCGTCTCCAAAGCTTTCCAAGAAGCTTTCGTGAAGATTGACGAGGAAGGAGCTACGGCTGGTGCTTTCACAGGTAACATTACTTAAATAATTTGATTTTAAAACCGCATTGAACCGGAAAAATCAATCTGTGATTGTGCGTTGTGTATTGAAATGTGATCGTCTGGCGCCAGAAAATTTAACAAGTAACAAGTTACTAGGGAAAATAATAAAACTTAGTGCTTGGGAATGCAAATATTACTATAAATATTAATATATATGTAATAATAACAGGTAAGTAGTATTTTTTATTATTTTTCGGTAGATTAGATCTAATACTTATAACGGCATGCAAAACAAGGTAAGAAGGTAGGTTGATTAGATCCATAATATGTAGGCATGCAAATATAACAATCTAAGAAATGTTTTGTTACGTAACTATCGAAGATATTAAAACTACCACATGTGGCGAAGCTTTGAAGCTCTAACATTTAGTAAGGTGACAGTATTAAATCTCGAGCTTTTAAGCTGTAGTATCCCGAATCTGTTAAAGTTTAGTTTCCATTGTTTTCAGGTTTATTGTTTGTGGCAGAGAGCCTAGATCTCACTGAGCCACAACCTCTGGAGTTTAGAGTAGACCACCCCTTCTTATTCTTAATTCTTCATGAAGATAAGATTCTCTTTTCTGGGACTTACTCGGAATAGACTAGCCTGAGAATTAATTAATAAAGCACATATAATATATGTACCCACATGACTCTATTAATTTTAGGTATTTAATCACGTCAATATATGAACTCACAAATGAAATAACATTTGGCTTATCTTATACCTACATGCGATGTTGCTATTTAAATAATTTCAGTGATATCTTCCTATAGATAATGTTGAAGCTATATCGAAGATACTTGGACTCTTGGACTATTGCCTCATTTGTTTTAGTTTGTAGATAAGTTTGGAACACGTCTTTGTTTTTATATCATTCAGGAATCTCCAGACCCTTAAACATCATTTAAATCTATAATACTGGTTAAATACCATTCATATATAAATGTATCTATGTATTAGCTCTTAAGGTTCTTTTTTAAACCAGGAACTAAAATAGATAAATACTTTACCTCTCTCTTTCTCAGTCTTTATCTGTGCCTTGTATTCTCTCCGCCTAGGGCCGTGTTGTCTTATATTCTTTCACAGTGGAAAAGCTTTCCACTATATCCTAGTTTTCCATTAACAGTCTGTCGTTTCTATCGCAAGTGAAGCTGTTACTGGCGATGGCTTATTAGCTTTTTAGTTAACATTTAAACATTTTGCAAGAATGATACTATCAACCCTATTTTTAATACTATACGCGATACTTATTAACCATAATTAGGCTTCAGTTTTGCGTGATGGATAATATAAATCCACTATCAAAATATCTGTCCAGTTTTAATCGGCTGCTTTAAGACTTCTCTACCTATCTTCTGAAATCAGTTAAATCTTTGTACCAGCTTTTGAGTACTAACAGTTTCTAAACACTAGCTTTTCTCGTTTTCCTATAGGTATGCTCCTGATGCCTTTGTCATCTTTCTACCAGCCTCCTCAAGCTCTCGAGTTCAAAGCTGACCATCCGTTCCTGTATTTAATCCTATATGAGGACAAAAGCATTTTCACTGGAACTTACTCGCAATAAAATAAAGAAAACGTTAGCTCAATACCAAAATTGTAGAATAATAAGGATAAATAAAGCACATTCAAAGCTCCACACCGTGCCGTAGATACGTGCGTGTGTCATGGGCGCAGATAGTGTTAGGCAAGAGGCACTTTTTACTATAGACAAAAATGTACACAAAAATTCGTTTTACCGGCGAGAGGTAAATCTTACGATAGTTATCTAACAGATATTTGTACTTTGTAGTTTATCTGGCAGATAAGTTACGGATAGGCTTAATCTATAACGGGTGAAAATGGCCCTCAGTGAAGTGTTAGTATTTAGTAGCGATTGTAATAAACAGGCTGTAGTGAATTCAAGTATTTTATTTGCTCTTTGCATTACATTAAATTTATCATTTTGTTTTACACGTAATTTGACATATATTATGTAATGTGTTAGCTTTAAAATATTTATAATATATATACGTCGATGATTTGTATTTGTTTCCCCTTATAGGGTTCCTTGCTGTCCCGGTTTCATGGCCCCCACCGCCCCCGCCAGAACCCCTGGAGTTCAAAGCTGACCATCCCTTCCTTTTTGCGATACTTCACAGAGATAAAATATTATTTATCGGAACACATGCTGTATAGTTTCTGATTCTATTACAAGATAACGATTCTATAATTCTTCTTATCTAAACCAGTAAAGAGTTTTGCGATTTTGTATTTATTTCAGATTTTGTGTCGTAAATATAAATATACATAAACACTAGTCGTTTTAATTAGATCGGGTTAAGTGGAAGCTTAGTTTAGATATTAATAGTTCTTTAATAAAGGTACCAAATATTGACGCGACTAGATTTATAAATAAATCAAGGATTTTAAGACAAAGGCACCCCATAAAGCGTGTGTCCAACTGGCTTTTGAAAATCCTACAGTTCCTTGCACAGCAATAAATTTCAACAGGCTAACTGCAACTTTACTATGTAATAACGAGTTATGAATCTGTGATTGTCCCTTAGGAGTGATTGCGGTTGAACACTCATGGCCCCCACCGCCCCCGCCAGAACCCCTGGAGTTCAAAGCAGACCACCCATTTGTCTTTGCGATACTTTACACAGACAAAATATTGTTTATTGGAACACATGCTGCGTAATTTTTAAATCTATCACAATATAACGTTTTTAATTAACCAGTACACAGTAGCATTGTTTAAGAGAGTTATTATGAATCATGATTTAATAAATATAGATCATAGATGAATAAGTTTTAATTTGATAGGTTTAAAGGTGTTGGATTAGCAAATATAAATAAATACTTTATTTTCCCTATATATAAAAGATTGTGTGACAAGCTGGATATTTCTTAATAATTATTTGTTTAACAAAGGAACACTCAAAAGCGTGGGTCCAACTGGCTTAAGAAAATCATACAAAGTTATTTGCATTAGGAATTAGGATACCTAAGTCCAACTATAGGCAGGCTGCAGGCTAACTGTAACTGTAAATATAGAATCATTATTAGATGTATCTGATTGCTCCTTAGGACTGACTGCCGTTGAACTATCGTAGCCCCAATTTGCCATATACTTCACACAGATAAAATATAATTTATTGGAAGACATGGTGCATATATTTTTTAATCTTTCAAAGAACGTAATATATATTTTTAAAATTGTTGTGTAACAATTAAATGAATCTGTGATTGCCCATTAGGTCTGATTGCTGTTAATTTCTCATGGCCCCCACCGCCCCCACCAGAACCTCTGGAGTTCAAAGCCGACCATCCATTCCTCTTTGCTATACTTCAGAAGTACAAAATATTATTTATTGGAACTTATGCCTAATTTCATTGCCACCCTGAAAATTATATCAGTTCTTATTAAATATTTTTGCATGATTCTCATTTGTTTACTTAACTAAGTACTTAACCTTTATTCTTAAATCACCTCTCAAATTTAGAGATATTTTTACTATTTGTGCTAACAGCCATTATAGGGTCTATTATCGCTAATAAACCTATTGTTATATATGAACCTAATATAATGTGAAGCTATTAAAATTAATAGTTGCAGTGGTAGATTCAGTTTCTATATAATCAAAACGTTCCTCGTACCATAAATATCATTCGTGAGTGAAGAGCAGATTGCACGACACGAAACAATAATTACCTACCGTATATTGTAAAAATAGCAAACTAAGGTGAAAACACAACAATCAATCAATCAATATTTTTTTTATGTTTTGTTATTCTTAAAAGGTTTCGATCGAGTCTACCGTACCCCTTGACGAAATTATTAAAAAAATATATATATATATAATAAAAAAATATAATATAATGCAGAAATCCGGTAAGTAAATAGGTTTTCTTTAATATTGGTCATTTCCCAGGGTTGGTTGCTGTTGGGGCATCCTGGCCACCACCGCCGCCACCGCCCCCACTGGTGTTCAAAGCGGACCACCCCTTCCTCTTTGCCATACTGCACAAGGACAAAATACTATTCATTGGAACCCATGCCGCGTAAAATTGAACCACAACAATGGTCTTCTACCAATGATTAGATGAATATCTTCATAATATTTATAATTCACACAAAAGTAGTGTTCCAGTGATGTAGTATTAGATGAATGTTAAAAATCTAATTTGAGTCAAAAATTAAATAATTTTATAACGAATGTTGGAAAATAAACTGTTTTTTATTATAGTAACTAGAGAGATTTTACCATGATTTTTTAGTATTAATAATACTTATTTAGATAATAGTGAAGTCTGTTGCCGTGTAGTGTACTATCAACCCGACCTAAAAGTAGTACCACCCCTTCTGTTCCTGTACGTGTCGTGTAACCTGGCAGAAGCGTCGTTCTATATCAGTTTACTGCGATCTCCAATCCGCCTGGTAAGCGAGGTGAATAAACCAAATCTCTCGAGAAAAATAGGATCGATTGATCTACAGGAAAGAAGACATAATGAAAAGTTACGTTTGAGTTTCGTTTCCTTCACGAATCACGCTTAGGTATAAACTGAGAAACTTTTGCATTTGAAATTAAATTTTATTGTAATAATTAAATATTACGACTACGACTAATGGGCATAGGCTTGCGCAATATAACCAACCCATTATACTAGATTTAGTAGGTTAATTTATTTCAAATAATTGTGTTATTTAAGAAGTGTAATTTCTGTCAGGATTGGTTGTTGGTTTCGCGGCATCCTGGCCACCACCGCCGCCACCGCCCCCACTGGAGTTCAAAGCGGACCACCCCTTCCTCTTTGCCATACTACACAAAGACAAAATACTATTCGTTGGAACCCACGCCGCGAAGTAAACAGAACTAACAAATGATGTACCTACTAGATGTTTTTCACCCAGTAATTAAATTAATACTCGTGATGATTTGTTTTTTCAATAAATACTGAGAATTTTGTACACATTCGCATTTTATTCAAATTTTGAAGGATCCATGTAATGTCGTAGTTTTATTAAATTATTTTAAATAAGTGGGAAATCCACGAAACTTTTAATATGTGGGATAAAGCCAAGAGTTTTAGTGCGCTGCAGACCGGCGAGCGGTCGTGATCCGTGTCTTTGTAGCCCTGATGAACAGCACGTACTCAGATGAAACTGTTGGCCTCAGCCAACATAATTATCATGAAGATATGTGGATTTCCCGTTTATTTGAAATTACAAGGACAGGTTATCTTTATAGAGAAATAGCGCAAGAATTTTCCGAATATTCCGACGATAAAACTGGAAATCTGTAAAGGAGGCAGTGAGTGAGCAGTGAACGTCCGACGGTTGAATGATCATGTGATAATATATAATTTTTTTCCAATTTCCCTCTAGGAACGCTTTATTTCCCGCCCTCGTTGCCGGCGCCCAAACCGGAACCGTTGGAGTTCAAAGCCGACCATCCATTCATGTATACAATACTACACAAGGATAAGTTATTATTTGTTGGAACTCATGGTGAATAATTTGAAAATTAAATCCAACAACATATTGTCTGAATGTACATTACTTAATAAAATGTAATAAACAATAATAAAAGTACCTAAGGTTTATTTTATTTTTCAAGACGTAAAGATCTAGATTACAACAGGGCTAGATGTTACTAACAGACTGTTCTGCATATCCCTACAAATATTATAAATAGGATCAATGGATAGATTATTAGAAAATGGTATGTAGATTAGAAAAAGTATGGTATGGGAAAAATTACAAGATCACAACTTTTCCCATACCATTTTCTAATAATTTAGAAAACTTAAGTGAGAGTCAATCACTTTAAAATAACAAATAGCAATGGATAGATGTTAATTTTCTTACATTAAAACTACTGATATACTTAATAGATCTTAACATGTCTGAATAACAGACAGCCAACTTATCACAGCAGGAAAATCCATTACAATGGGACAATGCCACAGATGTAAACCTAGAGTACTAATTATGTTGTATGTGTTCAAGTTTATAATGACGGCATTTAATTTTGTTTACAGGAGTACTCGCAGTACCTATGTCTTGGCCGGCACCACCGCCCCCTCCCCCTTTGGTATTCAAGGCCGACCACCCATTCTTATTTGCCATATTGCATAAGGACAAGATTCTGTTTGCTGGTACCCATGCACTATAATAATTTAAAGAAGACTTTGATCTGATTTTTCCATTTAACATTTATTTCAAGAGGCTCCAAAAAAAAATGCTGTTATATTTTCTATTGTATTTGTAATAAAAGTATGTATTTGATTGCATTTATATTTAAAGTTATTAATAAATTATCTTGTTTTTATTGAAACTATCTAGCACTTATTTCTTGTCCCCTAGCTCAACTAAAAACAAAAATTAGTAGGTATAACTTACAAGATATAAGATAATTACTTATGTTGGTACATAACTGAATTTAAGTCAATGGTATAATAGTGTTTTGATTCAAAATTGGCAAGAATATTAAGTAGGTTTTTAGGCCTGCAGTATTTAAAAGAAATATAATAATAATAATTAAATATGTTCAATTAAAAACACAATGAAATTTTCTAGGAGATTCAGTTAATAGGTTGATTACAACGGATGCAGAATAAATAAACACACCCATTTTTAGGGTTCCGTAGCCAAATGGCAAAAACGGAACCCTTATAGATTCGTCATGTCCGTCCGTCCGTCCGTCCGTATGTCACAGCCGTTTTTCTCCGAAACTATAAGAGCTATAACGTTGAAATTTGCTAAGAAGATGTATTCTGTGAACCGCACTTTCAGATTTTAAGATTTCAGAAAAAAATTGAAAAATAAATAAAAAAATTTGTGGGTCATGGGGGACCCACTTAGGACTGAAACTTAAAAAAAGTTATCTATGAATAGGTCTTCAAAAATCATCTAAAGGTTTCTAACATCATTTATTTCTAAACTAAATAGTTTGCACGAGAGACTCTTCCAAAGTGGAAAACAGTGTCCCCCCCCCCCCCCCCCTCTAACTTTTAAAATAAGAAGATGATAGATCTAAAAAAAATATATATTGTACATTACCATAAAAACTACCAACTAACTAAAATTGGTTTTAACGAAATCTATCAAGTAGGTAGTTTTTTTTATAATACGTCATAAACTATTTCATATAAATAATTGCTGCGAAAGCCTACATGGGCGAGTCCGACACGTACTTGGCCACTTTTTAAACAGAATACTGATTACCTACTTATAAACTTTTAATGAGTTTTATAGTTGGTGTATTAAAAATTATGTCTTTAGACCTTTAGAGTTTAAAGTGTAAGCTTATTGCTAGCAGAAGTGTTTTGTTATTATACATGTATAAGGTTCTTAGAGACATTTTTAAGTTCACAGACGAATAATAAAATTTGATAATTTATTAATTATAATTAGAACCAAAGAAACCAAAAAAAAGACCAAAAAAAAAGACCAAAGAAACGCTGGCGCGACGACTTAGACCAGTTAAACAAAAACTGGAAAATAAAGCGCCAGATGATTGAAGGAAATTGGGGGAGGCCTTTGCCCAGAAGTGGGACACATTAGGCTCATAAAAAAAAAATATAATTAAATAGATCGTTTATGATAAAATAATGACAAGCATTTCAAGAATTCTTAAGTGTAATGTGCTTACGATCTATTAGCTAAATATAATTAAGTAAGTACACAGTTGAGGATTTTAAGGGAAGTTTTTGATTGTTTCTTTGAATTATTCAAATGCGTTGTTGCTATTATATGAATGTAACATAAACTATTTATTAGAATAACAAGTTTTATCCAACAGGGATTGTCTGGATCTAGTTCTAGCCGGAGTGATATCGGATAGACCTAGTTTTATCCAACAGGGAATGGCTGGACCTAGTTGTAGCCGGCATGATGAAGGCTAGACCTAGTTTTACCCGAAAACAATCGGCTAATACTAGGTTTAACCAAGAGTAAGTGGCTACACCTAGTTCTAACCGGCTAAAACTAGGTGTAGCCGCACTTCGGGTATTAGCCGTAACATATCTACTTACATTATTAAATCCACTTCCTGTTCCACAAAAACTACACATAAGCTGTCCCAGCAGCTTGCAGCTGAGTAAGGACCGTTTTGCAGCTACAAACATACATAAAGTAGTTAAGTAGGATCTTTGATAAATTAGTTTGTGTTTAATTATAAAGAATATGTATGTTTTTGTTGCAAATAAATTTATTTTCTTTCTTTCTTTCTTCTTTCTAATTAAACTCATTCCAATGAGATTACATTTTGTAGGTACATTTTAATAATAACGGATAAAATGTTACAATAACAAGTTATTATTATATAATCATATATCTACCTACTAAACACATTACAGATAATAATGCTGGTAGTCTACTAGGGTTATGTTAAAATACGCGTTTTAATTTGTTAAAAACTGTTTAAGCCTCATTCATATAATACGGGAAAATCCATTATAGTAGTCTGGGTAATCCCTCGGGTGAAAAGCTAGTTAATTCATAAAATGTATTTTTAACAGGAAAAAACTCTTTAAAAATAACTTATGTCGTTAACAGGTTTTCATAATCATAAGTAGGTAGGTACCTACTTGCGTTTTTTTGTCAGTAGGTATAGCAGTCATAAACTATTTACATATATCTATTTTTAATATTATTATAATGCTTAAAAAAAAGAAGTCAAAAAATGTTGTTGTTTTCCAATGGAATAAAATATCTATCTCTATGAATAAATTCAGTCGCTAGTAATAAATGTGGCGATATTAACCACATTCAATATTAACCACAAATTGTCACCCAAACTTGTATTTAATTGGAAATTGGAATGTATATTATTTTATGTTATAGCGCATTTTTATCTATCAATAATTGGAATGACCATTACATGAGCATTAAGTAAGCATGAGTATATAAAATAAACCGTGGAATTTTTTAACTGTAGGTACACGGGAATATTTTTATCAGTCTCAAAACAATTGATAATGTTACCTAATTTTGATGAATAGCACTCCATATTCTATGTCAAATATAAAAAATACTAGTGAAAGAATTACTTCGATACATCAATTAGTTTCCGATTTATAAGTAAAACAAGTTGTAACCGTACGACGCGAGTAGGTCCCATTTGTTCCGTGGAACATGACGTCACGGAACAATTTGAGAAAATATTTTCCCAATTTGTACCACGGAACTACATACTAGCTTTTGCTCCTGTTTTTATTTGTCTGTGACTGCATGGAACTAAATGAGAATAGCTTTTCCCAAATTGTTCCATGATGGTAAGCTAGCTATGACGTGAATGACACTAATCACTGACGTTAATACCAGGAGCAGTTTGACTATCAAATAATTTATATAAAAAATAGAACCTACTCCAAATTAAAAAGTTTAAAATCATAAAACTAGGAACAACATCAGTTTATATCGGTGCTCCTAAACAACACAATTAAGTTATTTATTTTATCCCTTTTAGTGTTAGATGATCTCTTAATGTGAAAAAAATTTCATGTGAATATTTTGAAATAAAGAAATATTTATTTAAAAGTCAAAGTCAAAGTAATTTATTGTTTTCATGTGTTTACAAAGGTCTTAAAAAATTTATTAAAGTACTTATCAACATGAGCCCAGGAAGGGCATTACAATATAAAGTCATATGCATAACAATATTTCTTTTATAGCATCTATAAAAATTTTTATACATAATAGGTACTTATATCTAAGCAAAATAGAATATCATCATCATCATCATCATCATTTCAGCCATTGGACGTCCACTGCTGGACATAGGCCTCCCTATATGACTTCCAGGTATTACGGTCGGATGCAACTTGCATCCACCGTGAACCGGCAGCCTTTATAAGATCATCTGTCCACCTTGTTGGTGGACGTCCGACGCTGCGTTTGCCGATCCGTGGTCTCCACTCGAGAACTTTTCGGCCCCATCTGGCATCTGTTCTCCTCGCTATATGGCCAAATTTTTTGGTTTTTAGTAATGTCCAATGTTCATGTAGAGCCTTCCCCTGTTATGGTTGAGAACTCGGCTCTCGAAGTTGTTGACGCGTATATATACCTAGGACAGACAGTCCAATTAGGTAGGTCCAACTTTGAGAAAGAGGTCACTCGTCGAATCCAACTCGGATGGGCAGCTTTCGGGAAATTGCGCAACGTCTTTTCGTCCAAAATACCTCAGTGCCTCAAGACGAAAGTGTACAATCAGTGTGTGTTGCCAGTGATGACTTACGGGTCCGAAACGTGGTGCTTCACTATCGGCCTCATGAACAGGCTCAAAGTCGCTCAAAGAGCTATGGAGAGGGCTATGCTCGGGGTTTCTCTACGTGATCGAATCAGAAATGAGGAGATACGTAAGAGAACGAGGGTCACCGACATAGCCCAGCGGATTAGCTCTTTGAAGTGGCAATGGGCTGGCCATATAGCGAGGAGAAATAGAATATACCATCCTACAATTTAAGTAACAATATAATAAGAGTTTAATTTACAATATTTACATCAAAAGAAAGAGAAACTTAGTTATCAAAAAAATCTTGAAGGGAATAGAAGCCATTTGTGGTAAGATATATTTTTAACATTTTTAGGGTTCCGTAGCCAAATGGCAAAAACGGAACCCTTATAGATTCGTCATGTCCGTCCGTCCGTCCGTCCGTCCGTCCGTCCGTCCGTCCGTCCGTCCGTCCGTATGTCACAGCAATTTTTCTCCGAAACTATAAAAGCTATAAAGCTGAAATTTGGTAAGTAGATGTATTCCGTAAACCGCACTAAGATTTCAAAAATATTGAAAAAAAAACAATTACATTTGGGGGTCCCCATACTTAGAACAGAAACTTAAAAACTTTTTTTTAATCGAACGATATTCATAGATACACGTATGTATCTATGAATATCTATGGGTATCTATGAATAGGCCTTCAAAAATCATAACAATGTTTCTAACACCATTTAATTCTAAACTTAATAGTTTGGACGTGAGACTCTTCCAAAGTGGAAAACAGAGTGTCCCCCCCCCCTCTAATTTCTAAAATAAAAGGATGATAAATCTAGAAAAAATATATATTGTACATAACCATAAAAACTAACAACGAAAATTGGTTGGAACGAAATCTATCAAGTAGTTTTTTTATAATACGTCATAAACTATTTCATATAAACAATTGCTGCGGAAGCCTACATGGGCGAGTCCGACTCGCACTTGGCCACTATTTTATTTTAAATTTTAATATGTTTGTTATGTTCTTAATACTTTGAGGGATATGGTTATAAATTTTGGTTGACATGGCGTGTGTTCCTGAGTGAAAAAGCTTAAGTTTAGAAAATGGGATATCGAGTTTACTATATGGGGGCGAAGATTTTGAGGGCGGGAGTAGACCTGGAAGAATTCTTTGTTCTTTCTTACAACAATACATATTTCCAGGATATAAATACAAGTTAGGGTAAGAATTTTTTCATCAAGGCCTCCACCAACCCTTTTGTCGAACTTAAAACATTACTAAATTACACCAAAAATAAAAAGCATGCAAAATTTGTTAAGATTAAACTAAAGGTAACTGAACAAAGTTTAAGTTTAACATAACTACACAAATAATAATAAATTTTATAATAATATAAAATTGGTGGGGGAAGGTTATTCCAGCATTTCGTGTCAGCACAGATGAGACGACCTTTTTTGGTGCTCTATTATCGACCACATTGTACAATGATTTTATACATATGCTTTTATCTTGATTTTAAAATACATTTTTATTGTAGGTATTCGACTACGACTCAAACACTTGGCTACATTGCGACCCGTGCGAGGGCAAGCTGGACGCACCTCTGCTTTACTCGCACGGCTGGGGCAAGCGGCTGTCCTACGTCATCGCAGTGTCGCGCGACGACCTGCAGGACGTCACCTGGCGATACACCACCGACCACTCACAGGTACCACATTGTTACATATAAATAATAATACATATTGATTGACAATTCACACAGAAACATCTAGCCCTGTAGTGAGCTCAGTAGCTAAGTATTTACAACACAAATTAAATCAAAAATAATAACAAAACTTATTTTTTTTTATTAAATTTGTTCACAGATACGAGCCCGCAGAAAAGAGTGCACGGAACAAGAACTAATAGACTGCATAATGTCGTTACGGAACCATCGCCAGCGACAAAACTCAGAGGCACGCCGACAGTACCTCGCCAAGCGAGCCGCGCAGGAACTAGTCAGCCTCATGGTAGAGAGGTAATTATATCTAGGTCTCTTGTTATAACAATAAAAACTAATGCTAGAGAGGTTATAACATTAAGCACTCATGCTAGCGAGGTAATAATTGCGAGGTCTCATGCTAGAGAAGTAATAATATTGAGGTCTCATGCTAGAGATGTAATAACATCGAGGTCTCATGCTAGAGAAGTAATAATATTGAGGTCTCATGCTAGAGATGTAATAATAGAGGTCACATGCTAGAGAGGTAATAATATTAAGGTCTCATGCTTGAGAGGCAATAACATCGAGGTCTCATGCTAGAGATGAAATAATATTGAGGTCTTATGCTAGATAGAGAGGTTATAACATCGAGGTCTCATGCTAGAGATGTAATAATATTGAGGTCTCATGCTTGAGATGTAATTATATTGAGGTCTCATGCTAGAGAGGTAATATTATCGAGGTCTCATGCTAGAGAGGTAATAACATCGAGGTCTCATGCTAGAGAAGTATTAACATCGAAGTCTCATGCTAGAGAGGGAATCATTATTTATTTTTTTATATATTGTGTTAATTATATTATACCTTATTGTATTTTCTACAGAAAGCCTGAAGATGCGGAGTCCCATGGAAGACTGTCGGGGTCAGTGGCCTGGAGAGAGGAGAGAGGGGAGATTGGAACCAGAACGCCTCACACCTTCCATCTTACCCAGAAAGGACTCTACAATATCAGGTGATACAATATCAGAGGAATTATGATTTAAAAAAATATTATTACATACTTATGAACTACTTTAAAAAATATATATATTACTCATAAATTTTGATATTATTTCCAGTTACAACTGCGCCCAGGACCAATATGAAGTCCGTTGTGATGACGCAGGCGTGTCAGTGGTTGCGTCATGGGCGGCCGGCGCGCACAGCGTCGCCGGAGTCTTCAGGAAACACGAGCAGGACTGGAAACAAGCGTATCTGGCGAGAGAAGGTAATTTCCAGTTAATACAGGACCAGTATAAATCATTGATGTCTTCAGGAAACAGGAGTAAGACTGGAAAGAAGCGCTATGGTTACAGAAAATCGTTGTTGTTTTTTTTATATCCTGATCTACAATCACAGACTTTGGAAATGTATCTTGTTTCTTATAATAAAATGATAATAGATTCGCATAATCGCGATTTTTTTTCGATAGAAGTTACTTGAAAAAAAAAACAAAAAAAAATTCTAAAATAAATTTTAACTTTTATATTTGTCTTTTCATTCCAGAGGGCGCCACTACTGGCGAAATTTCCTGGCAGTTCAGCGCTTCAAGCGGGCTCACCTGCAAGCGACTCAGCGTGGAAGCGCTCACCAAAGTCTATGAGGACGGCAAAGTTGCCTGGAGCGTGGCCTTCGACGGAGAACCGCCGGTGGTTGCTGATCTCACAGGTTTGATCTTTGTACACTTGTAAAGCCGCGTACACTGAGGCGAGCTTCGAAAGGCTTTTTGTAAATGTAGAAATTTAGTTATCAGTCTCAATCTTTTGTTGGTAAGCCTTAAGCTGTCTTACGTGATAAAGAAAAATACAATATATTTTATTCATTTTTGTTACAGAACCTCTAGAAATAACCCGCGCATTCACCACGGTGAAAATCCTGGCCAAACTGTCGGGTGGATCAGGCGCAGTGGCCTGGCAACACGCCCAGCTGTTCCGACAACCGAGCGACGCGCGCACTCCCGCCTTCCACGTCACCGTACTGCTCACCAACTAGTGCGTGAACTGTGGCAACACGCCCAGCTGTATGAGATCAAACAGCGCCTCTAGTGTCAGAAATTGGAACAACAGCCGCCACGCCCACCTGAACGGCCTCACCCCGACCACGCCGGCCCGCTGAGGCCCCTGCCGCGGGACCTGGTAGCCCTCGCCCCGGGAACAGAACAAGATATCGTCTGAAGCCTGCTCATCACAATGGGCTTATCCACATGACCTAGGGGTCAACCCCTAGAGTTGAAGCCGAGGCAGAGGCCTAGCCTCGACGCCTCTCTCGGTGCCCTCACAAGGGGGCTGATAGAAGACTCGTCGTCGGGAACAATTTACGCTAACTGATTTCGTTTTGATACTAAAATGTTCGGTGTGATAAATAAATAAACGAACAATACAGTGATGACAAGACTTATATTGTAATTTAAATTTTATCGGGATTTTGTTATTGACACGAGGGTTACATTTGTATAATAAGCTGGTACAATTTGTTTAAGATAATGGCGCCTCTTGTGTCAAAAATGGGAAACAATCACATTAAAGTCATTCATTTCACGATTGAGTGAAGATCTACCTACGTAAAAAATCTTACACTGGACACACTGAGGTGTTAACATCTCTAATTATATCCTATTAGTTATAATTTAATTAGTTTAATTTTAACATTCCTATATTGATGTCTGATTATTAAACCCATTGTATTATTATTAAAAATCGTGGCTTATAAATTTTCTAAAATGTTGGTTGTCCAGAATTTGGAACCGAAACCTGCCTTGCCGGAGCACTTTCGCCTGCATCGTTTCAAAGGTCGTCTATTGTTCTTGAAATCATAAGCACTTTATTTACTACCCATTGCTGGGACTCTGGGTCTTTCTTGATGAGCGAGATTAGGGTCTTATCCACGCTTGCGAGGCACTTGTTTGTGGATGTCACTTCAACATTCTTAGAACATGCCGGCTCCTCACGATGTTTGCCACCATTAAGCATAATATGCTTGACGGAGTTTGTCGAGCCACACGGCTTACCCATTCAGACCATATTCAACGTACCAATATAAATAGAAGTTATATTTGAATTTGTAAATATTTTATAAAATAAGTTCGTATTATAGTCATTTGGTGATATTATACCTACTTGTAAATTATAATTAATATTCATATTTTTACACTACCTGGATGTTTATCGTTCTTGGAATATTTCGGCAATCAATAAACATGTATGTTATGCTTCATTGCTTTATTTCTTATCAAATATAGGTAAGTACAAATGAATTCTAATTAAACTCATTACAATGAGATTACATGGTACCCTTGTAGGTACATTTTAATAATAACGGATAAATGTTACAATAACAAGTTATTTTATAATCCTAAATATCTCTACTAAACACCTTACAGAGAATAATGCTGGTATATAGTATAAGCTTATGTTAAAATACGTGTTTTAATTTGTTAAAAACTGTTTAAAGCCTCATTCATATAATACGGGAAAATCCATTATAGTCTGGGTAATCCCTCGGGTAAAAAGCTAGTAAATTCATAAATTTTTTAAAAAGTTTTTAACAGGAAAAAACTCTAAAAATAACTTATTTCGTTAATGGGTTTCAATAGTAGGTAGGTACTTGCGTTTTTAGGGTTCCGTAGCCAAATGGCAAAAACGGAACCCTTATAGATTCGTCATGTCCGTCCGTCCGTCCGTCCGTATGTCACAGCCGTTTTTCTCCGAAACTCCTTACAGAGAATAATGCTGGTATATAGTATAAGCTTATGTTAAAATACGTGTTTTAATTTGTTAAAAACTGTTTAAAGCCTCATTCATATAATACGGGAAAATCCATTATAGTCTGGGTAATCCCTCGGGTAAAAAGCTAGTAAATTCATAAATTTTTTAAAAAGTTTTTAACAGGAAAAAACTCTAAAAATAACTTATTTCGTTAATGGGTTTCAATAGTAGGTAGGTACTTGCGTTTTTAGGGTTCCGTAGCCAAATGGCAAAAACGGAACCCTTATAGATTCGTCATGTCCGTCCGTCCGTCCGTCCGTATGTCACAGCCGTTTTTCTCCGAAACTATAAGAGCTATAAAGCTGAAATTTAATAGGTAGATGTATTCCGTTAACCGCACTAAGATTTCATAAAAAATTGAAAAAACGTTAATTAGATTTGGGGGTCCCCATAAACGAACCACCGTTAGAACCTGTTAGAACCGAAAATTTAAAAATAAAATTTCATTGAACCCATACGTGTGGGGTATCTATGAATAGGTCTTCTAAAATCATTTAAAGGTTTCTAACACCATTTATTTCTAAACTAAATAGTTTGCACAAGAGACTATTCCAAAGTGGAAAACAGAGTGTCCCCCCCCCCTCTTAAATAATAAGAGAATGATAAATCTAGAAAAAATATATAATGTACATTAGCACAAAAACTACCAACGAAAATTGGTTTGAACGAAATCTATCAAGTAGTTTTTTTTATAATACGTCATAAACTATTTCATATAAACAAGTGCTGCGGAAGCCTACATGGGCGAGTCCGACTCGCACTTGGCCACTTTTTTTGTCAGTAGGTATAGCAGTCATAAACAATTTTCATTTCATTTTATTACCCTTTAACATATATGTACCTACATGTATGTTAATGTATTGGGCGTTAGATTGGAAAATGGAATGTATATTATTTTATGTTAAAGCGCATTTTTATCTATCAATAATTGGAATGACCATTACATCAGCATTAAAAGTAAGTAGGTATATATAAAATAAACCGTGGAAATTTTTAACTGTAGGTGTATGTGTGTAACAACACGGGAATATTTGTATCTGTCTCAAAACAATTACCTATGTTGTGTAGAGAGCATAAAGTGATTTGAACTTAGAAATAAAGTAAATATGTAGGTTTATTAGATTGGTAGGTACTATTATGATAGTATGTCCCACATTTGGGCACAGGTTCATAATCATAATAGGTATAAATCCTTTAGATATTGGGTAATATATAAAGGTTAGTAAGTTGGTATAATCACCAGGCTGCCTTATCTAGAATAATTATAGGTAAGCACCTACATTAACTAATTAATTTTGTTATAATAAGGCATAATGCCAAATAATACGTAAACAGGAAGTTGATTTCGATTAATTACTTATTAATCTACAATACACATTTTAGGCACATACTATAATATGAGTTAATTTAATATTAAAAAAATACAAAAAGATTAAGAGATCATAATTAGTTTTGGAATGAGTCGGAACATAATGCAATTTATTGACTTCAAATCCAACCTCGTCATTTTCAATTTAATTAACACAGTAAAACTGGTAAGAAATAATAATGGGACTAGACTAGATATAGCGGAAGCCAATATCACGCTCAGATTGCTGAAGTATCAGTGTTCCGTTTGGCTAACGGTGCCAGTCCATTTCCATAATTTAGTACCTATTTATTAATTAATTGCAAACAAAGATTTACGTAATATCATGGTTACGCATTTAACAATCGCGCGGTTTATTACATTAAGACCGAATTTCACCAAGCTCTGTTTGTTAGTTTAACATCCATTAACCCGCCGTTTGTGACCTGTATGTCTGTGAGACCGGGTGGATCGAAAAAGTCGAATAACTTTTTTACCGGTTATCCAATTGAGTTGCAATTTCGTGTACTCTCCTGATTTTGCGTACCCTACCGTCGATACACCCCGCGTGGGCGAGGCAGGCGGACGTGTGTGAGTTTTGGTGCCAACCCGGTGCGTGAGACCGGGGTCACAGATTACGTAAGTAAAATAGTCATAGTTAAATATGGTACAAAAATAATCAAACAAAAAAGAATACCTTTTTGTGTTTAGTTCTTATTATAATAAACATGAAAAAGCCTGATTAGGATAAAAAAAATTTTTTTTGTTGAAAATTCTGATATTTAAAGTCAACATTAGAAATAACTTGGTTATTTTTAATGTTTTAACTATGTAAGCCTAATAATGAATAAAAGATAATTAATTTAACATATAACCTTGTATTATTATAAAAAAAACATAGCTTTTCAATATTTAAATAAGTAAACATTCCCTGCAGTAAAACTTTTTAAGAAAATTCAATTTGAAAAACCCGGTCCGTATGACCGGCGTCACAAACCACGTAAGTCAAAGTGACGTCACAAACGGCGGGTTAAGAAATTAACAGTCCATAAATATACGTAAACTGACAGTGATTAAACATGGCGGGATGTTAAATTAACAAACAGAGAGTGGTGACATTAGGTCTAAGCTCAATATAAAATATGTACCTTCCCAATACAAACCGAATTTGGACATCTTGCCCTTAATGTGATGTTCACGTTTGATTACATAATTCTAAGTATATACAAATTAACAGTAGATAAAGGTTATCAACCGAAACCCGGAGATTTCATGTTTTATCTATGAAAATGGGGTTTTGGGTGATAACAACGTAAAACACGGATCTATGTGTCCCTTAACTTTTCAGTGGATCCTGAACTGCCGTCGTTCTTACTAAACTCTTCCCTCAAAACGATCTCTCTTAGATCATCAACTTTAATCGATTTATTCTGAACCGCTTCTAAAATCGATAACAACAACTGCGTCACCTTATTCTTCGCTGCAAACTCCAGCAGCTCAAACGCATTCTCAGCCGACAAAGTCTTCACTAACTTATCTACACACTTCTGTTCCAAAGCCGGCATCATGTAATAGGAAGCTAGAAGTAGTAACTGTTCTAACCCTTTCTCCGGTAAAATATGTCGATACACATAATTCTTCAAGTTCTGCAGGTTCTCCTTTGAAGATCCCGGTATATCAACGTGACCTTCGGTGGTCTCCCGCCACTTACCGCAGAGCATCCTCCGTAGAACAGGGCTCGCAGCCGCTAAGACGACCTTGTGCACTTTCACAGATCCATCCGCCCCCCGCATCTCAAAGTCAGTCAACTCTTCATCGTCGTGCAGACTAGCGAACGAGTTCACGTGCGATGCGATCTCCATTTGCACGTTGATATCTAAAGTATACTGCTGTTTCTTAAATTCACTCACTAAATGAAAATACCCTTCATCAGTGGCGAAGGTTTTGTCGACCAGAGTTAATTCCTTGCTGGTCAATTTGATGGTGTAAGTGAGGTCGTCGTTGGGTCGAATTTTCTTGAATTTGACAAAGACGAGATTGTAGTAGATGATGCTGTGCCCATTGTTGACCTGGCTGACGATTATCTTGACCTGGAAGTGAGCGACGCCGTTGATGACGTAATCAGGACTGCACATCCTCGAGTAGGGCATGTTGTAGTTTGTTACTAGGAATTTCGCTGAGAGAGTATTTCCTAGTTGGACTACATCGCTGGCTTTCATTCTGAAACAATGGATAAGATGATGATGATAAGGTTGGAAAAGATGATGATGATTTAGTTAGAGAGTGGAATACAAATGAAGGTTTTATCGACATCAGTATTTTTAAGGTTTGAAGTTACATTTTGTGAAGCTCCGCGGCTTCCATGGCTGATCTAACGACAGGGCCGTACTCTTGCAGTTAAGGACGTTGTTGGAATAGATCTCCTCCCAGCCAGGGCCGTCATGAGGACCGAAGATTCTGAAACAAAGTAGACGCTTTTGAAACTTGAGTGTAAATCTATATTTATATGTATGGTAGCTATGGTAGGTAGGTATGTATGGTAGTATCTACAACATCATTAACCCTTAACCTCCTACCACCTATTCTTGTCACACAACCACCTGACATACGTCTCCTAGACGGGCAAGTTAAAATTGCGTTCTATATAAAATCCAAGGATAAAGTTTCGGTTTTTTAAATAAAATCTATAAAAATACATATCGAAGTATTTATTAAAGTAATAAAAGTGCAGAATAAACAATGTATTTTCTTAAAATATTTATTTCTGTAAAACAACTCCTTATTTTAGCTTAAAAAATGTGTTTTTCAAAACACGAGGTCTATAAAAATAATCAATCGAGATAGAAACTTTTTTCTTTCTGTAAATAAAAATAGAATAATCAACAATACATATAAAATAAACACTTCCTCATTATAATCCTTTGTCATCCAAAATTGCAAGGCATCAATCTTATAGATTTTTCCAACGGTGACTGCACATTTTGTGGGAGCATTCAATACAAATTGGTAATTTAGAGATTAAATTATTGGGTCCTGCGTTCTGTTCCTGGTTGAACAGTCTTTTTAGAAGCCAATCTCTCCTTGGAACCGGTTCCACCTGGTAGTGCTGGTGGGGCAGAGTCATTGCCGCAGTGAAGGATGCGCCGAAGTGCAGATTGAAAATCACGTTGAATCGTCACGTTGTTTATTGACGCTGCATATGCGGAGCTTCTCTTTCTTCAACTATATGACGCTATAATAATCTCGAGCCTTATGATGGAGGACCGGAAGACCAGCAAAAAATCTTTCCCAAAAAGTTTTTATTCGAGGTCTCGTACAAATTTTTATTATGGGCTCTTCATCTACAGAAAAAAAATTTTGCTCTGCATATAAAACTTCATATTGAGATACAATTATACCATGGCTTACTTTAGAATTAGATGTTTCGCCATTAGAATTCGATTCGCAACTATCCTCTACGCTGTACGTTTATTTCCACATCTACCTCACTGCCTTCATCAATTGGTAAGTTTTCGTCATCAGATAGATATTGTTATAATCATGGTTCAATAACTCTATCATTAGAAACCGTTTAAAACTAAAACACACAAAAAACAAAATTTCAAAAAAGTCACACAACCACCTACCACCCGTCTCACAGACGGACAACGACAGTTTTTTACTTACGAATGACAAACGCGTGGACCTCTGACGCTGACGAGCGTTTTAGCGACACTCAGGGACGGGGCAAAAAGGTACAGGAACACACAAGTTGATGCGTGCTTTCCCCGAAAAAATATAAGCGATTTAAATTTGCTTCCGTCTGTGAGACGTATGTCAGGTGGTTAAGGGTTAACATCGTTATCTACAACACAATATTCAACATCATAACGCGGGTAAATAGCCACGCGGGCAAAATACCTACATGTTGCTGTGTGAATTTCCCAGCAATATTTATTTATATATATATTTACTACCTACCCAATTTTAGAACTGTAGGTACATTAGGTATCTGCGCTAGTACATTATTCAAAATCTTAAGATTTCTAATCGACTGTTTCAACAGGAAAATTTGCTAGAAACCAGTTCTGATTCCATTGTATGGACCTCAAACTTTTTTTAGACGTCTATTTACTTTAGTACTTGAATCTTTATTAGTGTGTTTGTTGTCGGTTGCTAAGCTAAGTTAGGTTTGCTTACTTTTATGAGATTAGTAATGGATGGTGGTGAAAAGTTGGCATTCTTAAATTCTAAAACCTAATCAACATACAAGTTATTAGGTAGGTACTTTTATGGTAAAGTAATGATTTATTTGTACAAAAAATTGGTTAAATAATACCAATCAGCAACTCAACGTAGATTAATTTACACTAAATAAAAAGTCGTTCTGGGTATAATTCAAAGTTCATAAATAACTATTGGGAACAGAATAATAGATGATTAAAGTACATTTGAGAGATGATATTCACAAATACAATTGGTGAGATTTGTTCTCTCTTACAAAGTAGGTAAGTACTTAGTATACCATACCAACTTACTGCGAGCACCAACTCGCATGGTAGGTCCTGTAATCATACCAAATCCCCCAAGACTTCTAATGACTAATGGATTGTATTTAGAAGTACCGTGTCTAGTAGTTGGATGTAAGACTAGTTGTTATGATGATGATAATAAAACACATAGAGTAGGTACCTACATAGCTACACTATTCGGGGCGCACCATAGATATTACATTTGAATCATTCATTTACGTGTAGGTATTTTGGTCCATGAGTGTAACCTTGAACTAGACGCGCCGGTGCTAGGTTCGTTTGGAGTTAGTCTTTGTAGAGAGCCGTATAAAACCTGTTTATGTTTCAATTATATTGAAGTTTTTTGTTGTTAATCTGTTTAATTTTTATTAGCAGTATCACTACAGCGGTTCCTAAAGTTGTTTAATAATAAAACAACTCGTAACGTTGAGTGCAGTGACATCATAAAAAGAGAATGACCGCGAGAATACAAGATTTGAGTAAGTTTTTGGATATTTTTACTCTAACATTATGTAGAACAGAAACCTTAAACATAAACAACACAAAAACTAACCTAAAATAGAACAGACGCGATCAATACTCAGAACTAATAAACCGGGTTCTTAGACAAACAATTTGATAACTTAGGTAGGTACCTAGTTAAGTTACCTACCTAATCTTGCTTACATGACAGCAAGTCAGCTAGGGGCAAAAACAATGTAAACAAAATGATAGATTGTCCGTAAAACTACTCTGACTGATCTCATGGCCATAAATACAGATACATAGACCACCGGCCGTCAGTGGTCGTTCAAATCTCGGAGCGACAACATGAAGGGACTAATAATCTTAATTTTAGGTAAGCTAGTAATTTTTTTTATATCAGAACGTAAATTTGTTTCTGGTTAGCATGGGGATTTCTATTATACCAAATCCTCTCCAATTTGTTTATTGGTTTATGTAGGAACACTAATATCATGCAGAGCATTTAAGTAGATAAGTAATATTTATATTTATAGGGACCCTCAATTTATTATTATAACTTAAATATACATAGTATTTCGTTACTAACAAGGGATATTTACCACGATTTGTTGGTTTAGTCTCGATATTTCGACACAGTTTCAATCGTCATGATTTCAAAGTGTCTCGCAAGATAATCTTGCACCTTTAGCTCCTCATCTAATCAAATCGTGGTAGGTATATATCCTATAAAATATATATATATATATATATATATATATATTTATGTATAAAATATCTGATGCAGGTACAGCCATCGGCATCAGCGCGTACCCGTGGGACGAGCGCGACTACCAAAGAACAGACCTGGGAAATGCTATTGACAAGGCTAGCTTGAAACTACTGAAGGTAAGATGGATGTGAAATTCAATTGATCATATTATTAGAATACAAGCGACCTGCCCTCGCTCCGCCTTGGGTACTTAGTTATACCTATATAGGTACCTATAATATATTGAACATAATATGTACCTTCCTCTTGAATAACTTAACATATAAAAAAACGCACCAAAATTGTTGCGTAACTTTAATGATTTTAATTCATTAGAGGGTTTTCGAAAACAGTGGAGATCGGGTGGTACTATTTTTAGACCACACGGCCTTGGCCGTGAAAATCATGAGGAAATAAAGAATTTAGCAGACTTATCTGCTATCATAAAATAAAATTATAGTGTTATTTCTACTATGTTTTTCTGGGGTGCCATTTTCCTCATAAACTTACAAGTAGGTGCGATAATTGCTTTTAAATTTACTTTGTTTGTTCATGAAGTCTGTACGAATACGGGGAATTTCCTTGTTTTTTTTTCAAGAGACGAGATTAAATTACTTTTGTAAAAGAGTTAATTTACCGACCGTGTGCTTAAACATGAGGAAACACGCGGCAACCTAAATTCGCCCCCATTGAAGATTTGCTAATATTAACGAGTTCTTTTCTTGTCAACCGTATATAATTATAATCATCGTCTTCATTTGTTCACAATATTGACTCCTTATGCCTACCTTAATCACGATCTAAGATAACTTCCTAGTATCTACGTTAGTCGTAGCGGAGATAAGTTTGTAAATTTAGAACCTAAGTGCCTACTTAACTTGAAGTTACGTAGTAGGACCTACGAGATGAACAGCTGAATTAAGAAGACAACCGTATTATTTTGTAACGGCTTTTAAAACACAATCCACTTCAGAAGCACACTTGCTTCGACGGCTTGAAGTCGACTGTATTTTTTTATGTTTTTTATGTCTATATAATATTTTGTTCCATTCCAGGAAGCGTACAAATCTTCAGACAGCCACAATGTGGTTGCATCACCTCTTGGCGTGCTGATCTTACTGGCCTTGTACGCCGAGGGCGCCGGGGAACTCAGCAAGGGGGAGATCCAGGCATTGGTGGGAGTTAATGAGAAGGCAAGTATTTGAATACATCAACATTAACTTTTAAACCAGAGCCCGCGCCACTTCTCAAGTCTTACGGTTAATGCGGGAACTGCAGTATTAAGCGTTCTACACACCAAAGCCGGCGGCCCGCCGGCTTTGGTGTGTAGAGCGCATTAGAAACGTTAATATCTAGGCAAGCAGCGCCACGTCTAATGGCGTCTACACACCAAAGCCGGCGGCCCGCCGGGCTGTGCCGGCGACAAGGAACATGGAAACCTGTAGTGGGGTTACGCTAAAATGTTCAAAAACATTTAAATCATGTTAGGTGACCCGTTTCATGTTCAAACATCAACATTTGGTCAGATGAAGTCTAAGAAAGATGTCTGAAGATAGATTGTCTTATTAATAAATCAACAGTTTCTAAAATCTATTCCAAAAAATACTGCGAGTAATGAAAGGGATTATTCAGAAACGGATCATCATAGCAAACTTTATACCATTCCACGGGGTCAACAAAGCTAAAAAAAAAAAAAAGACAAAGCGGGTTGGAGATCGCAGTAAGTTGGTATAGTACGCAGAATGACGCTGCTATCTTCCTATATTCTAATTAGGTAGCACTATTCTAAGGCCGGCACGGCACCATACGATATATTAGCTACAACCTATTTGATTACCATCGCGAGCGTTTAGTGTGGATTTAACCGCGGGAAAACATAGCTTTCTGCTAAGTTTTCTGATCAAGCTTTCTGACCTTGAGATGATATTAAACAAAACAACACAGTTACATGATACTACTTAACTGACCTTTTTATCTAACTAAAAACAAAAGTCAAAGCACCAATGATAGGTAAAACTATGTAAATATTTCACAGCAATATACATACAATCACTCTTATTACGTAACAAAATTAAGTAGGTAATAAATAAGGTTGGTGATAATGATAAATTGACCACCATCATAAAATTGGTTCATAGTCTATGAAGTATTACATGTTCCGCCTTAACTCTTAACCAATGATCCGAATTTGACAAAATTTGGTAGCTATGTACGAGTATAAATTCTTACTTCAGTTATGATAAAAGTGTCCCCCATACAAACATAATTTAAAGCGGACGCAGTCACGGGCACCGCTAGTAACAAATAAAATCGAATTAAACTTTATTTCAGAACAAGGAAAGCGGATTATCTGCGCTAAGCCGTGAATTCTCCAACATGGATCCTGCCTTCATTACTCTAGCCAACAAGATATACGTGCAAAGTGGACGTGCTTTAGACGAGACTTTTGTAGATAAGTCCAGGGATTATAAGAGTGAGGTGGAAAACATCGACTTCTCAAAACCGACTGAAGCTGCAGCAACTATCAATAAATGGGTAAGCTCTTTCATAAACTTTATATTAGTTAACACCAAGACCTACGAAATCAAAAAGTTTCTAAACGAAACGATTACTTTTTAATCAAATAGTAGTTATATGTATAATAATTAGTAGGTATGTTAAATGTTATACCCAGGGGCGTAGCTAGGCAAGATTCCTAGATTCATTATAAAAATATGATTAGTGTCGGTTCAATCTACTGGTGAAATAATCAAAGATACTTAGATAGAAATGTTTTGAATGACAAACGCTCAAATACTCGTTTCCTTTAAGTGTGCAGAAATAGGAAAAATAGGCATCCTGGAACAAATACTAATGAGACCATTTTGTTAACAGTCTGACGAGAAGACCAAGGGACACATCAAGGAACCTGTTTCACCCGACGCTATCACCCCTGACACAGTTGCGGGACTTTTCAACGTTATTTTCTTCCAGGTAACCTATTTTATCTACTCGACAGTGACTATGGACGTAAAAATAGTTAAAAATAAGCGTATTCTATAAAGCCGCTTTCAACCGCTAAAAATGGACCTCTGTCCTCAAAGAAAAATTTAACAAAAAAACTAAATTCACAAATAATACCTCATGAAAATAGTGAATATTAATAATTAAAAAGAATTTCCAGAAATTATGTTAAGCTTCGTGAAACAAAAAATCACGATAAATCAAATGTACTTTTCTTTTTAAGTGTATTATCGTATTAATTAATATTATGTTTGAACAGGGACACTGGCATGTACCGTTTAACGCGAGTAACACCCAGGACGAAGATTTCTACGTGACCAAGGACAATATTGTGAAGAAACCCACCATGCATCTTGAACAGTCCCTTTACTACACTGAGAGCGAGGCTTTGGATGCTAAGGTAAGATGCACCTTCCACAAACTCGTATACAATAGTAGGTACCTATACACGGTAACGAAGTGTGGTGCTGCGGTGCTGGTCTGACTTTCCGCGGCTGTCCCGGGTTATACCAGATGACAGGTAGCGGCGTTCTCTTATCTGTACCAGCAGCTTAATGCGATGACCAATAGCCGTCATCATCCCGCCTGGTAAGCGTGGTGATTAAACGAAATGCCCTGAGACATTATAATGGTTTCTTTTGTTCCATTCCACTATGTGATCTAGTATGGGTTGTTTATGTAATATCCTTCAAGGTTATTAACTAAACGGTTCTAATTTCAGCTGGTTGAGCTACCTTACAAAGAGAAGGGCTTCCGAATGGTGATTGTGCTCCCCAATAAAGTCGACGGTCTGTCTGAACTCATCGAGAAAAGTGCTGAAACTGGTGTTTTGGAAGATGTCTTCAATCTGTCTCCCTCTGGACAAGATGTTAAATTACATCTCCCTAAATTCGACATCAAGACTAAACATAACTTGAATGATCTTTTACCCAAAGTAAGTTTCAACATTATCAGTATTAAGGGTCACAGAACTTTGTAATATGTTTGTCATATTACAAGAAGCACATGCTTCTGCAAGTCATGTAATATCTATTCGTTTTGCATAGGTGGGCCTCAGCAAGATTTTCAGCGAAGCGGCTCCTGGAATCGTGAAGGATGACTCTGTTACCGTCTCCAAAGCTTTCCAAGAAGCTTTCGTGAAGATTGACGAGGAAGGAGCTACGGCTGGTGCTTTCACAGGTAACATTACTTAAATAATTTGATTTTAAAACCGCATTGAACCGGAAAAAGCAATCTGTGATTGTGCGTTGTGTATTGAAATGTGATCGTCTGGCGCCAGAAAATTTAACAAGTAACAAGTTACTAGGGAAAATAATAAAACTTAGTGCTTGGGAATGCAAATATTACTATAAATATTAATATATATGTAATAATAACAGGTAAGTAGTATTTTTTATTATTTTTCGGTAGATTAGATCTAATACTTATAACGGCATGCAAAACAAGGTAAGAAGGTAGGTTGATTAGATCCATAATATGTAGGCATGCAAATATAACAATCTAAGAAATGTTTTGTTACGTAACTATCGAAGATATTAAAACTACCACATGTGGCGAAGCTTTGAAGCTCTAACATTTAGTAAGGTGACAGTATTAAATCTCGAGCTTTTAAGCTGTAGTATCCCGAATCTGTTAAAGTTTAGTTTCCATTGTTTTCAGGTTTATTGTTTGTGGCAGAGAGCCTAGATCTCACTGAGCCACAACCTCTGGAGTTTAGAGTAGACCACCCCTTCTTATTCTTAATTCTTCATGAAGATAAGATTCTCTTTTCTGGGACTTACTCGGAATAGACTAGCCTGAGAATTAATTAATAAAGCACATATAATATATGTACCCACATGACTCTATTAATTTTAGGTATTTAATCACGTCAATATATGAACTCACAAATGAAATAACATTTGGCTTATCTTATACCTACATGCGATGTTGCTATTTAAATAATTTCAGTGATATCTTCCTATAGATAATGTTGAAGCTATATCGAAGATACTTGGACTCTTGGACTATTGCCTCATTTGTTTTAGTTTGTAGATAAGTTTGGAACACGTCTTTGTTTTTATATCATTCAGGAATCTCCAGACCCTTAAACATCATTTAAATCTATAATACTGGTTAAATACCATTCATATATAAATGTATCTATGTATTAGCTCTTAAGGTTCTTTTTTAAACCAGGAACTAAAATAGATAAATACTTTACCTCTCTCTTTCTCAGTCTTTATCTGTGCCTTGTATTCTCTCCGCCTAGGGCCGTGTTGTCTTATATTCTTTCACAGTGGAAAAGCTTTCCACTATATCCTAGTTTTCCATTAACAGTCTGTCGTTTCTATCGCAAGTGAAGCTGTTACTGGCGATGGCTTATTAGCTTTTTAGTTAACATTTAAACATTTTGCAAGAATGATACTATCAACCCTATTTTTAATACTATACGCGATACTTATTAACCATAATTAGGCTTCAGTTTTGCGTGATGGATAATATAAATCCACTATCAAAATATCTGTCCAGTTTTAATCGGCTGCTTTAAGACTTCTCTACCTATCTTCTGAAATCAGTTAAATCTTTGTACCAGCTTTTGAGTACTAACAGTTTCTAAACACTAGCTTTTCTCGTTTTCCTATAGGTATGCTCCTGATGCCTTTGTCATCTTTCTACCAGCCTCCTCAAGCTCTCGAGTTCAAAGCTGACCATCCGTTCCTGTATTTAATCCTATATGAGGACAAAAGCATTTTCACTGGAACTTACTCGCAATAAAATAAAGAAAACGTTAGCTCAATACCAAAATTGTAGAATAATAAGGATAAATAAAGCACATTCAAAGCTCCACACCGTGCCGTAGATACGTGCGTGTGTCATGGGCGCAGATAGTGTTAGGCAAGAGGCACTTTTTACTATAGACAAAAATGTACACAAAAATTCGTTTTACCGGCGAGAGGTAAATCTTACGATAGTTATCTAACAGATATTTGTACTTTGTAGTTTATCTGGCAGATAAGTTACGGATAGGCTTAATCTATAACGGGTGAAAATGGCCCTCAGTGAAGTGTTAGTATTTAGTAGCGATTGTAATAAACAGGCTGTAGTGAATTCAAGTATTTTATTTGCTCTTTGCATTACATTAAATTTATCATTTTGTTTTACACGTAATTTGACATATATTATGTAATGTGTTAGCTTTAAAATATTTATAATATATATACGTCGATGATTTGTATTTGTTTCCCCTTATAGGGTTCCTTGCTGTCCCGGTTTCATGGCCCCCACCGCCCCCGCCAGAACCCCTGGAGTTCAAAGCTGACCATCCCTTCCTTTTTGCGATACTTCACAGAGATAAAATATTATTTATCGGAACACATGCTGTATAGTTTCTGATTCTATTACAAGATAACGATTCTATAATTCTTCTTATCTAAACCAGTAAAGAGTTTTGCGATTTTGTATTTATTTCAGATTTTGTGTCGTAAATATAAATATACATAAACACTAGTCGTTTTAATTAGATCGGGTTAAGTGGAAGCTTAGTTTAGATATTAATAGTTCTTTAATAAAGGTACCAAATATTGACGCGACTAGATTTATAAATAAATCAAGGATTTTAAGACAAAGGCACCCCATAAAGCGTGTGTCCAACTGGCTTTTGAAAATCCTACAGTTCCTTGCACAGCAATAAATTTCAACAGGCTAACTGCAACTTTACTATGTAATAACGAGTTATGAATCTGTGATTGTCCCTTAGGAGTGATTGCGGTTGAACACTCATGGCCCCCACCGCCCCCGCCAGAACCCCTGGAGTTCAAAGCAGACCACCCATTTGTCTTTGCGATACTTTACACAGACAAAATATTGTTTATTGGAACACATGCTGCGTAATTTTTAAATCTATCACAATATAACGTTTTTAATTAACCAGTACACAGTAGCATTGTTTAAGAGAGTTATTATGAATCATGATTTAATAAATATAGATCATAGATGAATAAGTTTTAATTTGATAGGTTTAAAGGTGTTGGATTAGCAAATATAAATAAATACTTTATTTTCCCTATATATAAAAGATTGTGTGACAAGCTGGATATTTCTTAATAATTATTTGTTTAACAAAGGAACACTCAAAAGCGTGGGTCCAACTGGCTTAAGAAAATCATACAAAGTTATTTGCATTAGGAATTAGGATACCTAAGTCCAACTATAGGCAGGCTGCAGGCTAACTGTAACTGTAAATATAGAATCATTATTAGATGTATCTGATTGCTCCTTAGGACTGACTGCCGTTGAACTATCGTAGCCCCAATTTGCCATATACTTCACACAGATAAAATATAATTTATTGGAAGACATGGTGCATATATTTTTTAATCTTTCAAAGAACGTAATATATATTTTTAAAATTGTTGTGTAACAATTAAATGAATCTGTGATTGCCCATTAGGTCTGATTGCTGTTAATTTCTCATGGCCCCCACCGCCCCCACCAGAACCTCTGGAGTTCAAAGCCGACCATCCATTCCTCTTTGCTATACTTCAGAAGTACAAAATATTATTTATTGGAACTTATGCCTAATTTCATTGCCACCCTGAAAATTATATCAGTTCTTATTAAATATTTTTGCATGATTCTCATTTGTTTACTTAACTAAGTACTTAACCTTTATTCTTAAATCACCTCTCAAATTTAGAGATATTTTTACTATTTGTGCTAACAGCCATTATAGGGTCTATTATCGCTAATAAACCTATTGTTATATATGAACCTAATATAATGTGAAGCTATTAAAATTAATAGTTGCAGTGGTAGATTCAGTTTCTATATAATCAAAACGTTCCTCGTACCATAAATATCATTCGTGAGTGAAGAGCAGATTGCACGACACGAAACAATAATTACCTACCGTATATTGTAAAAATAGCAAACTAAGGTGAAAACACAACAATCAATCAATCAATATTTTTTTTATGTTTTGTTATTCTTAAAAGGTTTCGATCGAGTCTACCGTACCCCTTGACGAAATTATTAAAAAAATATATATATATATAATAAAAAAATATAATATAATGCAGAAATCCGGTAAGTAAATAGGTTTTCTTTAATATTGGTCATTTCCCAGGGTTGGTTGCTGTTGGGGCATCCTGGCCACCACCGCCGCCACCGCCCCCACTGGTGTTCAAAGCGGACCACCCCTTCCTCTTTGCCATACTGCACAAGGACAAAATACTATTCATTGGAACCCATGCCGCGTAAAATTGAACCACAACAATGGTCTTCTACCAATGATTAGATGAATATCTTCATAAAATTTATAATTCACACAAAAGTAGTGTTCCAGTGATGTAGTATTAGATTTTAGATGAATGTTAAAAATCTAATTTGAGTCAAAAATTAAATAATTTTATAACGAATGTTGGAAAATAAACTGTTTTTTATTAAAGTAACTAGAGAGATTTTACCATGATTTTTTAGTATTAATAATACTTATTTAGATAATAGTGAAGTCTGTTGCCGTGTAGTGTACTATCAACCCGACCTAAAAGTAGTACCACCCCTTCTGTTCCTGTACGTGTCGTGTAACCTGGCAGAAGCGTCGTTCTATATCAGTTTACTGCGATCTCCAATCCGCCTGGTAAGCGAGGTGAATAAACCAAATCTCTCGAGAAAAATAGGATCGATTGATCTACAGGAAAGAAGACATAATGAAAAGTTACGTTTAAGTTTCGTTTCCTTCACGAATCACGCTTAGGTATAAACTGAGAAACTTTTGCATTTGAAATTAAATTTTATTGTAATAATTAAATATTACGACTACGACTAATGGGCATAGGCTTGCGCAATATAACCCAACCCATTATACTAGATTTAGTAGGTTAATTTATTTCAAATAATTGTGTTATTTAAGAAGTGTAATTTCTGTCAGGATTGGTTGTTGGTTTCGCGGCATCCTGGCCACCACCGCCGCCACCGCCCCCACTGGAGTTCAAAGCGGACCACCCCTTCCTCTTTGCCATACTACACAAAGACAAAATACTATTCGTTGGAACCCACGCCGCGAAGTAAACAGAACTAACAAATGATGTACCTACTAGATGTTTTTCACCCAGTAATTAAATTAATACTCGTGATGATTTGTTTTTTCAATAAATACTGAGAATTTTGTACACATTCGCATTTTATTCAAATTTTGAAGGATCCATGTAATGTCGTAGTTTTATTAAATTATTTTAAATAAGTGGGAAATCCACGAAACTTTTAATATGTGGGATAAAGCCAAGAGTTTTAGTGCGCTGCAGACCGGCGAGCGGTCGTGATCCGTGTCTTTGTAGCCCTGATGAACAGCACGTACTCAGATGAAACTGTTGGCCTCAGCCAACATAATTATCATGAAGATATGTGGATTTCCCGTTTATTTGAAATTACAAGGACAGGTTATCTTTATAGAGAAATAGCGCAAGAATTTTCCGAATATTCCGACGATAAAACTGGAAATCTGTAAAGGAGGCAGTGAGTGAGCAGTGAACGTCCGACGGTTGAATGATCATGTGATAATATATAATTTTTTTCCAATTTCCCTCTAGGAACGCTTTATTTCCCGCCCTCGTTGCCGGCGCCCAAACCGGAACCGTTGGAGTTCAAAGCCGACCATCCATTCATGTATACAATACTACACAAGGATAAGTTATTATTTGTTGGAACTCATGGTGAATAATTTGAAAATTAAATCCAACAACATATTGTCTGAATGTACATTACTTAATAAAATGTAATAAACAATAATAAAAGTACCTAAGGTTTATTTTATTTTTCAAGACGTAAAGATCTAGATTACAACAGGGCTAGATGTTACTAACAGACTGTTCTGCATATCCCTACAAATATTATAAATAGGATCAATGGATAGATTATTAGAAAATGGTATGTAGATTAGAAAAAGTATGGTATGGGAAAAATTACAAGATCACAACTTTTCCCATACCATTTTCTAATAATTTAGAAAACTTAAGTGAGAGTCAATCACTTTAAAATAACAAATAGCAATGGATAGATGTTAATTTTCTTACATTAAAACTACTGATATACTTAATAGATCTTAACATGTCTGAATAACAGACAGCCAACTTATCACAGCAGGAAAATCCATTACAATGGGACAATGCCACAGATGTAAACCTAGAGTACTAATTACGTTGTATGTGTTCAAGTTTATAATGACGACATTTAATTTTGTTTACAGGAGTACTCGCAGTACCTATGTCTTGGCCGGCACCACCGCCCCCTCCCCCTTTGGTATTCAAGGCCGACCACCCATTCTTATTTGCCATATTGCATAAGGACAAGATTCTGTTTGCTGGTACCCATGCACTATAATAATTTAAAGAAGACTTTGATCTGATTTTTCCATTTAACATTTATTTCAAGAGGCTCCAAAAAAAAATGCTGTTATATTTTCTATTGTATTTGTAATAAAAGTATGTATTTGATTGCATTTATATTTAAAGTTATTAATAAATTATCTTGTTTTTATTGAAACTATCTAGCACTTATTTCTTGTCCCCTAGCTCAACTAAAAACAAAAATTAGTAGGTATAACTTACAAGATATAAGATAATTACTTATGTTGGTACATAACTGAATTTAAGTCAATGGTATAATAGTGTTTTGATTCAAAATTGGCAAGAATATTAAGTAGGTTTTTAGGCCTGCAGTATTTAAAAGAAATATAATAATAATAATTAAATATGTTCAATTAAAAACACAATGAAATTTTCTAGGAGATTCAGTTAATAGGTTGATTACAACGGATGCAGAATAAATAAACACACCCATTTTTAGGGTTCCGTAGCCAAATGGCAAAAACGGAACCCTTATAGATTCGTCATGTCCGTCCGTCCGTCCGTCCGTATGTCACAGCCGTTTTTCTCCGAAACTATAAGAGCTATAACGTTGAAATTTGCTAAGAAGATGTATTCTGTGAACCGCACTTTCAGATTTTAAGATTTCAGAAAAAAATTGAAAAATAAATAAAAAAATTTGTGGGTCATGGGGGACCCACTTAGGACTGAAACTTAAAAAAAGTTATCTATGAATAGGTCTTCAAAAATCATCTAAAGGTTTCTAACATCATTTATTTCTAAACTAAATAGTTTGCACGAGAGACTCTTCCAAAGTGGAAAACAGTGTCCCCCCCCCCCCCCCCCCCTCTAACTTTTAAAATAAGAAGATGATAGATCTAAAAAAAATATATATTGTACATTACCATAAAAACTACCAACTAACTAAAATTGGTTTTAACGAAATCTATCAAGTAGGTAGTTTTTTTTATAATACGTCATAAACTATTTCATATAAATAATTGCTGCGAAAGCCTACATGGGCGAGTCCGACACGTACTTGGCCACTTTTTAAACAGAATACTGATTACCTACTTATAAACTTTTAATGAGTTTTATAGTTGGTGTATTAAAAATTATGTCTTTAGACCTTTAGAGTTTAAAGTGTAAGCTTATTGCTAGCAGAAGTGTTTTGTTATTATACATGTATAAGGTTCTTAGAGACATTTTTAAGTTCACAGACGAATAATAAAATTTGATAATTTATTAATTATAATTAGAACCAAAGAAACCAAAAAAAAGACCAAAAAAAAAGACCAAAGAAACGCTGGCGCGACGACTTAGACCAGTTAAACAAAAACTGGAAAATAAAGCGCCAGATGATTGGAGGAAATTGGGGGAGGCCTTTGCCCAGAAGTGGGACACATTAGGCTCATAAAAAAAAAATATAATTAAATAGATCGTTTATGATAAAATAATGACAAGCATTTCAAGAATTCTTAAGTGTAATGTGCTTACGATCTATTAGCTAAATATAATTAAGTAAGTACACAGTTGAGGATTTTAAGGGAAGTTTTTGATTGTTTCTTTGAATTATTCAAATGCGTTGTTGCTATTATATGAATGTAACATAAACTATTTATTAGAATAACAAGTTTTATCCAACAGGGATTGTCTGGATCTAGTTCTAGCCGGAGTGATATCGGATAGACCTAGTTTTATCCAACAGGGAATGGCTGGACCTAGTTGTAGCCGGCATGATGAAGGCTAGACCTAGTTTTACCCGAAAACAATCGGCTAATACTAGGTTTAACCAAGAGTAAGTGGCTACACCTAGTTCTAACCGGCTAAAACTAGGTGTAGCCGCACTTCGGGTATTAGCCGTAACATATCTACTTACATTATTAAATCCACTTCCTGTTCCACAAAAACTACACATAAGCTGTCCCAGCAGCTTGCAGCTGAGTAAGGACCGTTTTGCAGCTACAAACATACATAAAGTAGTTAAGTAGGATCTTTGATAAATTAGTTTGTGTTTAATTATAAAGAATATGTATGTTTTTGTTGCAAATAAATTTATTTTCTTTCTTTCTTTCTTCTTTCTAATTAAACTCATTCCAATGAGATTACATTTTGTAGGTACATTTTAATAATAACGGATAAAATGTTACAATAACAAGTTATTATTATATAATCATATATCTACCTACTAAACACATTACAGATAATAATGCTGGTAGTCTACTAGGGTTATGTTAAAATACGCGTTTTAATTTGTTAAAAACTGTTTAAGCCTCATTCATATAATACGGGAAAATCCATTATAGTAGTCTGGGTAATCCCTCGGGTGAAAAGCTAGTTAATTCATAAAATGTATTTTTAACAGGAAAAAACTCTTTAAAAATAACTTATTTCGTTAACAGGTTTTCATAATCATAAGTAGGTAGGTACCTACTTGCGTTTTTTTGTCAGTAGGTATAGCAGTCATAAACTATTTACATATATCTATTTTTAATATTATTATAATGCTTAAAAAAAAGAAGTCAAAAAATGTTGTTGTTTTCCAATGGAATAAAATATCTATCTCTATGAATAAATTCAGTCGCTAGTAATAAATGTGGCGATATTAACCACATTCAATATTAACCACAAATTGTCACCCAAACTTGTATTTAATTGGAAATTGGAATGTATATTATTTTATGTTATAGCGCATTTTTATCTATCAATAATTGGAATGACCATTACATGAGCATTAAGTAAGCATGAGTATATAAAATAAACCGTGGAATTTTTTAACTGTAGGTACACGGGAATATTTTTATCAGTCTCAAAACAATTGATAATGTTACCTAATTTTGATGAATAGCACTCCATATTCTATGTCAAATATAAAAAATACTAGTGAAAGAATTACTTCGATACATCAATTAGTTTCCGATTTATAAGTAAAACAAGTTGTAACCGTACGACGCGAGTAGGTCCCATTTGTTCCGTGGAACATGACGTCACGGAACAATTTGAGAAAATATTTTCCCAATTTGTACCACGGAACTACATACTAGCTTTTGCTCCTGTTTTTATTTGTCTGTGACTGCATGGAACTAAATGAGAATAGCTTTTCCCAAATTGTTCCATGATGGTAAGCTAGCTATGACGTGAATGACACTAATCACTGACGTTAATACCAGGAGCAGTTTGACTATCAAATAATTTATATAAAAAATAGAACCTACTCCAAATTAAAAAGTTTAAAATCATAAAACTAGGAACAACATCAGTTTATATCGGTGCTCCTAAACAACACAATTAAGTTATTTATTTTATCCCTTTTAGTGTTAGATGATCTCTTAATGTGAAAAAAATTTCATGTGAATATTTTGAAATAAAGAAATATTTATTTAAAAGTCAAAGTCAAAGTAATTTATTGTTTTCATGTGTTTACAAAGGTCTTAAAAAATTTATTAAAGTACTTATCAACATGAGCCCAGGAAGGGCATTACAATATAAAGTCATATGCATAACAATATTTCTTTTATAGCATCTATAAAAATTTTTATACATAATAGGTACTTATATCTAAGCAAAATAGAATATCATCATCATCATCATCATCATTTCAGCCATTGGACGTCCACTGCTGGACATAGGCCTCCCTATATGACTTCCAGGTATTACGGTCGGATGCAACTTGCATCCACCGTGAACCGGCAGCCTTTATAAGATCATCTGTCCACCTTGTTGGTGGACGTCCGACGCTGCGTTTGCCGATCCGTGGTCTCCACTCGAGAACTTTTCGGCCCCATCTGGCATCTGTTCTCCTCGCTATATGGCCAAATTTTTTGGTTTTTAGTAATGTCCAATGTTCATGTAGAGCCTTCCCCTGTTATGGTTGAGAACTCGGCTCTCGAAGTTGTTGACGCGTATATATACCTAGGACAGACAGTCCAATTAGGTAGGTCCAACTTTGAGAAAGAGGTCACTCGTCGAATCCAACTCGGATGGGCAGCTTTCGGGAAATTGCGCAACGTCTTTTCGTCCAAAATACCTCAGTGCCTCAAGACGAAAGTGTACAATCAGTGTGTGTTGCCAGTGATGACTTACGGGTCCGAAACGTGGTGCTTCACTATCGGCCTCATGAACAGGCTCAAAGTCGCTCAAAGAGCTATGGAGAGGGCTATGCTCGGGGTTTCTCTACGTGATCGAATCAGAAATGAGGAGATACGTAAGAGAACGAGGGTCACCGACATAGCCCAGCGGATTAGCTCTTTGAAGTGGCAATGGGCTGGCCATATAGCGAGGAGAAATAGAATATACCATCCTACAATTTAAGTAACAATATAATAAGAGTTTAATTTACAATATTTACATCAAAAGAAAGAGAAACTTAGTTATCAAAAAAATCTTGAAGGGAATAGAAGCCATTTGTGGTAAGATATATTTTTAACATTTTTAGGGTTCCGTAGCCAAATGGCAAAAACGGAACCCTTATAGATTCGTCATGTCCGTCCGTCCGTCCGTCCGTCCGTCCGTCCGTCCGTATGTCACAGCAATTTTTCTCCGAAACTATAAAAGCTATAAAGCTGAAATTTGGTAAGTAGATGTATTCCGTAAACCGCACTAAGATTTCAAAAATATTGAAAAAAAACGATTACATTTGGGGGTCCCCATACTTAGAACAGAAACTTAAAAACTTTTTTTTAATCGAACGATATTCATAGATACACGTATGTATCTATGAATATCTATGGGTATCTATGAATAGGCCTTCAAAAATCATAACAATGTTTCTAACACCATTTAATTCTAAACTTAATAGTTTGGACGTGAGACTCTTCCAAAGTGGAAAACAGAGTGTCCCCCCCCCCCTCTAATTTCTAAAATAAAAGGATGATAAATCTAGAAAAAATATATATTGTACATAACCATAAAAACTAACAACGAAAATTGGTTGGAACGAAATCTATCAAGTAGTTTTTTTATAATACGTCATAAACTATTTCATATAAACAATTGCTGCGGAAGCCTACATGGGCGAGTCCGACTCGCACTTGGCCACTATTTTATTTTAAATTTTAATATGTTTGTTATGTTCTTAATACTTTGAGGGATATGGTTATAAATTTTGGTTGACATGGCGTGTGTTCCTGAGTGAAAAAGCTTAAGTTTAGAAAATGGGATATCGAGTTTACTATATGGGGGCGAAGATTTTGAGGGCGGGAGTAGACCTGGAAGAATTCTTTGTTCTTTCTTACAACAATACATATTTCCAGGATATAAATACAAGTTAGGGTAAGAATTTTTTCATCAAGGCCTCCACCAACCCTTTTGTCGAACTTAAAACATTACTAAATTACACCAAAAATAAAAAGCATGCAAAATTTGTTAAGATTAAACTAAAGGTAACTGAACAAAGTTTAAGTTTAACATAACTACACAAATAATAATAAATTTTATAATAATATAAAATTGGTGGGGGAAGGTTATTCCAGCATTTCGTGTCAGCACAGATGAGACGACCTTTTTTGGTGCTCTATTATCGACCACATTGTACAATGATTTTATACATATGCTTTTATCTTGATTTTAAAATACATTTTTATTGTAGGTATTCGACTACGACTCAAACACTTGGCTACATTGCGACCCGTGCGAGGGCAAGCTGGACGCACCTCTGCTTTACTCGCACGGCTGGGGCAAGCGGCTGTCCTACGTCATCGCAGTGTCGCGCGACGACCTGCAGGACGTCACCTGGCGATACACCACCGACCACTCACAGGTACCACATTGTTACATATAAATAATAATACATATTGATTGACAATTCACACAGAAACATCTAGCCCTGTAGTGAGCTCAGTAGCTAAGTATTTACAACACAAATTAAATCAAAAATAATAACAAAACTTATTTTTTTTTATTAAATTTGTTCACAGATACGAGCCCGCAGAAAAGAGTGCACGGAACAAGAACTAATAGACTGCATAATGTCGTTACGGAACCATCGCCAGCGACAAAACTCAGAGGCACGCCGACAGTACCTCGCCAAGCGAGCCGCGCAGGAACTAGTCAGCCTCATGGTAGAGAGGTAATTATATCTAGGTCTCTTGTTATAACAATAAAAACTAATGCTAGAGAGGTTATAACATTAAGCACTCATGCTAGCGAGGTAATAATTGCGAGGTCTCATGCTAGAGAAGTAATAATATTGAGGTCTCATGCTAGAGATGTAATAACATCGAGGTCTCATGCTAGAGAAGTAATAATATTGAGGTCTCATGCTAGAGATGTAATAATAGAGGTCACATGCTAGAGAGGTAATAATATTAAGGTCTCATGCTTGAGAGGCAATAACATCGAGGTCTCATGCTAGAGATGAAATAATATTGAGGTCTTATGCTAGATAGAGAGGTTATAACATCGAGGTCTCATGCTAGAGATGTAATAATATTGAGGTCTCATGCTTGAGATGTAATTATATTGAGGTCTCATGCTAGAGAGGTAATATTATCGAGGTCTCATGCTAGAGAGGTAATAACATCGAGGTCTCATGCTAGAGAAGTATTAACATCGAAGTCTCATGCTAGAGAGGGAATCATTATTTATTTTTTTATATATTGTGTTAATTATATTATACCTTATTGTATTTTCTACAGAAAGCCTGAAGATGCGGAGTCCCATGGAAGACTGTCGGGGTCAGTGGCCTGGAGAGAGGAGAGAGGGGAGATTGGAACCAGAACGCCTCACACCTTCCATCTTACCCAGAAAGGACTCTACAATATCAGGTGATACAATATCAGAGGAATTATGATTTAAAAAAATATTATTACATACTTATGAACTACTTTAAAAAATATATATATTACTCATAAATTTTGATATTATTTCCAGTTACAACTGCGCCCAGGACCAATATGAAGTCCGTTGTGATGACGCAGGCGTGTCAGTGGTTGCGTCATGGGCGGCCGGCGCGCACAGCGTCGCCGGAGTCTTCAGGAAACACGAGCAGGACTGGAAACAAGCGTATCTGGCGAGAGAAGGTAATTTCCAGTTAATACAGGACCAGCATAAATCACTGAAGTCATTAGGTAACACGAGTAAGACTGGAAAGAAGCGGTTTTTTTTTTAATTTTAACTTCAATATTTGTCTTTTCATTACAGAGGGCGCCACTACTGGCGAAATTTCCTGGCAATTCAGCGCTTCAAGCGGGCTCACCTGCAAGCGACTCAGCGTTGAAGCGCTCACCAAAGTGTATGAGGACGGCAAAGTTGCTTGGAGCGTGGCCTTCGACGGGGAACCGCCGGTGGCTGCGGATCTCACAGGTCAATCAATCAATCAATTATTAATTAGGTTTGATCTTTGTACACTTGTAAAGCCGGACGCACGGGCTCACAACGCCTCTGACGGTGGCACTGAGGCGAGCCTCGCAAGGCCTTTTGTAAATGCAGAAATTTAGTTATCAGTCTGTATCTTTTGTTGGTAGGCCTAAACTGTCTTAAGTGATAAAGAAAAATACAATATATTTTATTCATTTTTGTTACAGAACCTCTAGAAATAACCCGCGCATTCACCACGGTGAATATCCTGGCCAAACTGTCGGGTGGATCAGGCGCAGTGGCCTGGCAACACGCCCAGCTGTTCCGACAACCGAGCGACGCGCGCACTCCCGCCTTCCACGTCACCGTACTGCTCACCAACTAGTGTGTGAACTGTGGCAACACGCCCAGCTGTATTAGATCAAACAGCGCCTCTAGTGTCAGAAATTGGAACAACAGCCGCCACGCCCACCTGAACGGCCTCCCCCCGACCACGCCGGCCCGCTGAGGCCCCGGCCGCGGGACTTGATAGCCCTAGCCCCGGGAACTGAACAAGATATTACCTGAAGACTGCCCATCACAATGGGCTTATCCACATGACCTAGGGGTCAACCCCTAGAGTTGAAGCCGAGGCAGAGGCCTAGCCTCGACGCCTCTCTCGGTGCCCTCACAAGGGGGCTGATAGAAGACTCGTCGTCGGGAACAATTTACGCTAACTGATTTCGTTTTGATACTAAAACGTTCGGTGTGATAAATAAATAAACGAACAATACAGTGATGACAAGACTTATATTGTAATTTAAATTTTATCGGGATTTTGTTATTGACACGAGGGTTACATTTGTATAATAAGCTGGTACAATTTGTTTAAGATAATGGCGCCTCTTGTGTCAAAAATGGGAAACAATCACATTAAAGTCATTCATTTCACGATTGAGTGAAGATCTACCTACGTAAAAAATCTTACACTGGACACACTGAGGTGTTAACATCTCTAATTATATCCTATTAGTTATAATTTTACATTCCTATATTGATGTCTGATTATTAAAGCCATTGTATTATTGCTTGACGAAGTTTGTCGAGCCACACGGCTTACCCATTCAGATCATATTCAACGTACCAATATAAATAGAAGTTGATGAATTTGTAAATATTTTATAAAATAAGTTCGTATTTTAGTCATTTGGTGATATTATACATACTTGTAAATTATAATTAATATTCATATTTTTACACTACCTGGATGTTTATCGTTCTTGGAATATTTCGGCAATCAATAAACATGTATGTTGCTTCATTACTTTATTTCTTATCAAATATAGGTAAGTACAAATGAATTCTAATTAAACTCATTACAATGAGATTACATGGTACCCTTGTAGGTACATTTTAATAATAACGGATAAATGTTACAATAACAAGTTATTTTATAATCATAATATCTACCTACTAAACACCTTACAGAGAATAATGCTGGTAGTATAAGCTTATGTTAAAATACGTGTTTTAATTTGTTAAAAACTGTTTAAAGCCTCATTCATATAATACGGGAAAATCCATTATAGTCTGGGTAATCCCTCGGGTAAAAAGCTAGTAAATTCATAAAATTTTTAAAAAGTTTTTAACAGGAAAAAACTCTAAAAATAACTTATTTCGTTAATGGGTTTCAATAGTAGGTAGGTACTTGCGTTTTTAGGGTTCCGTAGCCAAATGGCAAAAACGGAACCCTTATAGATTCGTCATGTCCGTCCGTCCGTCCGTCCATCCGTCCGTCCGTCCGTCCGTATGTCACAGCCGTTTTTCTCCGAAACTATAAGAGCTATAAAGCTGAAATTTAATTGGTAGATGTATTCCGTTAACCGCACTAAGATTTCATAAAAAATTGAAAAAAAGTTAATTAGATTTGGGGGTCCCCATACTTAGAACCGAAAATTTAAAAATAAAATTTCATTGAACCCATACGTGTGGGGTATCTATGAATAGGTCTTCTAAAATCATTTAAAGGTTTCTAACACCATTTATTTCTAAACTAAATAGTTTGCACGAGAGACTATTCCAAAGTGGAAAACAGAGTCTCCCCCCCCCCCCCCCCTCTTAAATAATAAGAGAATAATAAATCTAGAAAAAATATATGATGTACATTAGCACAAAAACTACTAACGAAAATTGGTTTGAACGAAATCTATCAAGTAGTTTTTTTTATAATACGTCATAAACTATTTCATATAAACAAGTGCTGCGGAAGCCTACATGGGCGAGTCCGACTCGCACTTGGCCACTTTTTTTGTCAGTAGGTATAGCAGTCATAAACAATTTTCATTTCATTTTATTACCCTTTAACATATGTACCTACATGTATGTTAATGTATTGGGCGTTAGATTGGAAAATGGAATGTATATTATTTTATGTTAAAGCGCATTTTTATCTATCAATAATTGGAATGACCATTACATCAGCATTAAAAGTAAGTATATATAAAATAAACCGTGGAAATTTTTAACTGTAGGTGTATGTGTGTAACAACACGGGAATATTTGTATCTGTCTCAAAACAATTATGTTGTGTAGAGAGCATAAAGTGATTTGAACTTAGAAATAAAGTAAATATGTATGTTTATTAAATTGGTAGGTACTATTATGATATTAACCTATAATATGTATGTCCCACATTTGGGCACAGGTTCATAATCATAATAGTTATAAATCCTTTAGATATTGGGTAATATCTAAAGGTTAGTAAGTTGGTATAATCACCAGGCTTCCTTATCTAGAATAAATTATAGGTAAGCACCTACATTAACTAATTAATTTTGTTATAATAAGGCATAATACCATATAATACGTAAACAGGAAGTTGATTTCGATTAATTTGATACTTATTAATCGAAATATACACTGTTATATACATTATTGTTGTTGTTATACACATTTTAGGGACATACTATACTAAGAGTTAATTTAATATTAAAAAAATAGAGATCATAATTAATTTTGGAATGAGTCGGAACATAATGCAACTTTTATTGACTTCAAATCCAACCCCGTCGTTTTCAATTTAATTAACACAGTAAATAATAATGGGACTAGACATAGCGGAAGCCATAATATCACGATCAGATTGCTGAAGGATCGGTGTTCCGTTTGATTCATTCCCTTTATAACAGTTTTACTACGGTGCAGTCCATTTCTATAATTTAATACCTATTTATTAATTGCAAACAAAGATTTACATAATATAATATCATGGTTACGCCTTTAGCAATCGCATTTATTTCATTAAACTCAATATAAAATAAGTACCTACCCAATACAAAACGAATGTTGACATTTGCCCTTAATGTGATGTTCACGTTTGATTACATAATACTAAGTATATACAAATTAACAGTAGATAAAGGTTATCAACCGAAACCCGGAGTTTTCATGTTTTATCTATGAAAATGGGGTTTTGGATGATAACAACGTAAAACACGGATCTATGTGTCCCTTAACTTTTCAGTGGATCCTGAACTGCCGTCGTTCTTACTAAACTCTTCCCTCAAAACGATCTCTCTTAGATCATCAACTTTAATCGATTTATTCTGAACCGCTTCTAAAATCGATAACAACAACTGCGTCACCTTATTCTTCGCTGCAAACTCCAGCAGCTCAAACGCGTTCTCAGCCGACAAAGTTTTCACTAACTTATCTACACACTTCTGTTCCAAAGCCGGCATCATGTAATAGGAAGCTAGAAGTAGTAACTGTTCTAATCCTTTCTCCGGTAAAATATGTCGATACACATAATTCTTCAAGTTCTGCAGGTTCTCCTTCGAAGATCCCGGTATATCAACGTGACCTTCGGTCGTCTCCCGCCACTTACCGCAGAGCATCCTCCTTAGAACAGGGCTTGCAGCCGCTAAGACAACCTTGTGCACTTTCACAGATCCATCCGCCCCCCTCATCTCAAAGTCAGTCAACTCTTCATCGTCGTGCAGACTAGCGAACGAGTTCACGTGCGATGCGATCTCCATCTGCACGTTGATATCTAAAGTATACTGCTGTTTCTTAAATTCACTCACTAAATGAAAATACCCTTCATCAGTGGCGAAGGTTTTGTCGACCAGAGTTAATTCCTTGCTGGTCAATTTGATGGTGTAAGTGAGGTCGTCGTTGGGTCGAATTTTCTTGAATTTGACAAAGACGAGATTGTAGTAGATGATGCTGTGCCCATTGTTGACCTGGCTGACGATTATCTTGACCTGGAAGTGAGCGACGCCGTTGATGACGTAATCAGGACTGCACATCCTCGAGTAGGGCATGTTGTAGTTTGTTACTAGGAATTTCGCTGAGAGAGTGTTTCCTAGTTGGACTACATCGCTGGCTTTCATTCTGAAACAATGGATAAGATGATGATTTAATTAGAGTTAGAGGGAATACAAATGAAGGTTTTATCGACTTCAGTATTTTTAAGGTTTGAAGTTACATTTTGTGAAGCTCCGCGGCTTCCATGGCTGATCTAACGACAGGGCCGTACTCTCGCAGCTAAGGACGTTGTTGGAATAGATCTCCTCCCAGCCAGGGCCAGGGCCGTCATGAGGACCGAAGATTCTGAAACAAATTAGACGCTGTTGAAACTTGAGTGTAAATCTATATTTATATGTATGGTAGGTAGGTGATCTACAACATCATTAACATCGTTATCTACAACACAATATTCAACATCATAACGCGGGTAAATCCATTAAAACGCGGGCGAAGCCACGCGGGCAAAGTACCTACATGTTTCTGTGTGAACTTCCCAGCAATATTTTTATTTATTTATATTTACTACCTACCCAGTTTTAGAACTGTACATTAGGTATCTGCGCTAGTAGGTACATTATTCAAAATCTTAAGATTTAAACGTGTTAATTGTAGGATACTAATCGACTGTTTCAACAGGAAAATTTGCTAGAAACCAGTTCTGATTCCAGTGTATGGACCTCAAACTTTTTTTAGACGTCTATTTACTTTTGTACTTGAATCTTTATTAGAGTGTTTGTTGTCGGTTGCTAAGCTAAGTTAGGTTTGCTTACTTTTATGAGATTAGTGATGGATGGTGGTGAAAAGTTGGCATTATGACATGGTAGCAATTAGCAATCAACTTAAAAGTGATTGCTTTTACAGTAAAGTAATGTACAAAATTGTACAAAAAATTGGTTAAATAGCAACTTAACGTAGATTAACTAACACTAAACCAAACGTCGTTGTTCTGTGTATAATTCAAAGTTCATAAATAACTATTGGGAACAGAATAATAGATGATTAAAGTACCTAGGTACAATTGAGAGATGATATTCACAAATACAATTGGTGAGATTTGTTCTCTCTTACAAAGTAAGTAAGTACCTACCTACTTAGTATACCATACCAACTTACTGCGGTCACCAACCCACTTGGTAAGCCCTAATCATACCAAATCCCCCAAGACTTCTAATGACTAATGGGTTCTATTTAGAAGAACTGTGTCTAGTAGTTGGATGTATTTACCTAATACGAGTTGTTATGATGATGATAATGAAACACATACAGAACCTACTTAGCTACACGATTCAGGGCGCACTATAGATTACCACCATATATTTGAATCATTCATTTACGTGTAGGTATTTTGGTCCAAGAGTGTAACCTTGAACTAGACGCGCCGGTGCTAGGTTCGTTTGGAGTTAGTCTTTGTAGAGAGCCGTATAAAACCTGTTTATGTTTCAATTATATTGAAGTTTTTTGTTGTTAATCTGTTTAATTTTTATTAGCAGTATCACTACAGCGGTTCCTAAAGTTGTTTAATAATAAAACAACTCGTAACGTTGAGTGCAGTGACATCATAAAAAGAGAATGACCGCGAGAATACAAGATTTGAGTAAGTTTTTGGATATTTTTACTCTAACATTATGTAGAACAGAAACCTTAAACATAAACAACACAAAAACTAACCTAAAATAGAACAGACGCGATCAATACTCAGAACTAATAAACCGGGTTCTTAGACAAACAATTTGATAACTTAGGTAGGTACCTAGTTAAGTTACCTACCTAATCTTGCTTACATGACAGCAAGTAGGTACCTAGTTAAGTTACCTACCTAATCTTGCTTACATGGCAACAAAATGATAGATTGTCCGTAAAACTACTCTGACTGATCTCATGGCCATAAATACAGATACATAGACCACCGGCCGTCAGTGGTCGTTCAAATCTCGGAGCGACAACATGAAGGGACTAATAATCTTAATTTTAGGTAAGCTAGTATTTTTTTTATATCAGAACGTAAATTTGTTTTTGGTTAGCGTGGGGATTTCTATTATACCAAATCCTCTCCAATTTGTTTATTGGTTATGTAGGAACACTAATATCATGCAGAGCATTTAAGTAGATAAGTAATATTAATATTTATAGGGACCCTCGATTTATTTTATTATTATAACTCAAATACACATAGTATTTCGTTACTAACAAGGGATATTTACCACGATTTGTTGATTTAGTCTCGATATTTCGACACAGGTTTCAAGCGTTAGATACGTTCACAAAGAATCTCGCAAGATAATATTGCATCTTTAGTTCCTCATCTCATCAAATCGTGGTAGGTATATATCCTATAAAAATTATGTATGTATATTTATATATTCCTTATATAAAATATCTGATGCAGGTACAGCCATCGGCATCAGCGCGTACCCGTGGGACGAGCGCGACTACCAAAGAACAGACCTGGGAAATGCTATTGACAAGGCTAGCTTGAAACTACTGAAGGTAAGATGGATGTGAAATTCAATTGATCATATTATTAGAATACAAGCGACCTGCCCTCGCTCCGCCTTGGGTACTTAGTTATACCTATAATAGGTACCTATAATATATTGAACATAATATGTACCTTCCTCTTGAATAACTTAACATATAAAAAAACGCACCAAAATTGTTGCGTAACTTTAATGATTTTAATTCATAAGAGGGTTTTCGAAAACAGTGGAGATCGGGTGGTACTATTTTTAGACCACACGGCCTTGGCCGTGAAAATCATGAGGAAATAAAGAATTTAGCAGACTTATCTGCTATCATAAAATAAAATTATAGTGTTATTTCTACAATGTTTTTCTGGGGTGCCATTTTCCTCATAAACTTACAAGTAGGTGCGATAATTGCTTTTAAATTTACTTTGTTTGTTCATGAAGTCTGTAATACGGGGAATTTCCTTGTTTTTTTTCAAGAGAAGAGATTAAATTACTTTTGAAAAAGAGTTAATTTACCGACCGTGTGCTTAAACATCAGAAGGAAACACGCGGCAAACTAATTCGCCCCCATTGAAGATTTGCTAATATTAACGAGTTCTTTTCTTGTCTACCGTATATAATTATAATCATCGTCTTCATTTGTTCACAATATTGACTCCTTATGTCTACCTTAATCACGATCTAAGATAACTTCCTAGAGTATCTACGTTAGCGGAGATAAGTTTGTAAATTTAGAACCTAAGTGCCTACTTAACTTGAAGTTACGTAGTAGGACCTACGAGATGAACAGCTGAATTAAGAAGACAATTGTATTATTTTGTAACGGCTTTTAAAACACAATCCACTTCAGAAGCACATCTTGCTTCGACGGCTTGAAGTCGACTGTATTTTTTTATGTTTTTTATCTGTATATAATATTTTGTTCCATTCCAGGAAGCGTACAAAACTTCAGACAGCCATAATGTAGTTGCATCTCCTCTTGGCGTGCTGATCTTACTGTCCTTGTACGCCGAGGGCGCCGGGGAACTCAGCAAGGGGGAGATCCAGGCATTGGTGGGAGTTAATGAGAAGGCAAGTATTTGAATACATCAACATTAACTTTTAAACCAGAGCCCGCGCCACTTCTCAAGTCTTACGGTTAATGCGGGAACTGCAGTATTAAGCGTTCTACACACCAAAGCCGGCGGCCCGCCGGCACAGCCCGGCGGCCCAACCCGCCGGCCTTATTTTGTACCAGGCCGGCGGGTTGGGCCGCCGGGCTGTGCCACCAAAGCCGGCGGCCCGCCGGCACAGCCCGGCGGCCCAACCCGCCTACCTTATTTTGTACCAGGCCGGCGGGTTGGGCCGCCGGGCTGTGCCGGCGGGCCGCCGGCTTTGGTGTGTAGAGCGCATTAGAAACGTTAATATCCAGGCAAGCAGCGCCACGTCTAATGGCGTCTACACACCAAAGCCGGCGGCCCGCCGGGCTGTGCCGGCGACAAGGAACATGGAAACCTGTAGTGGGGTTACGCTAAAATGTTCAAAAACATTTAAATCATGTTAGGTGACCCGTTTCATGTTCAAACATCAACATTTGGTCAGATGAAGTCTAAGAAAGATGTCTGAAGATAGATTGTCTTATTAATAAATCAACAGTTTCTAAAATCTATTCCAAAAAATACTGCGAGTAATGAAAGGGATTATTCAGAAACGGATCATCATAGCAAACTTTATACCATTCCACGGGGTCAACAAAGCGAAAAAAAAAAAGACAAAGCGGGTTGGAGATCGCAGTAAGTTGGTATAGTACGCAGAATGACGCTGCTATCTTCCTATATTCTAATTAGGTAGCACTATTCTAAGGCCGGCACGGCACCATACGATATATTAGCTACAACCTATTTGATTACCATCGCGAGCGTTTAGTGTGGATTTAACCGCGGGAAAACATAGCTTTCTGCTAAGTTTTCTGATCAATATTTCTGACCTTGAGATGATATTAAACAAAACAACACAGTTACATGATACTACTTAACTGACCTTTTTATCTAACTAAAAACAAAAGTCAAAGCACCAATGATAGGTAAAACTATGTAAATATTTCACAGCAATATACATACAATCACTCTTATTACGTAACAAAATTAAGTAGGTAATAAATAAGGTTGGTGATAATGATAAATTGACCATTAACCATCATAAAATTGGTTCATAGTCTATGAAGTATTACATGTTCCGCCTTAACTCTTAACCAATGATCCGAATTTGACAAAATTTGGTAGCTATGTATATAAATTCTTACTTCAGTTATGATAAAAGTGTCCCCCATACAAACATAATTTAAAGCGGACGCAGTCACGGGCACCACTAGTCTATACTAATATTATAAAGAGGAAAGATTTGTTTGTATGTTTGTTTGTTTGTTTGTAACGAATAGGCTCCGAAACTACTGGACCGATTTCAAAAATTCTTTCACCTTTGGAAAGCTACATTATCCCCGAGTAACATAGGCTATATTATATTTAAAAAAAAATTAGGGATCCTTACTAAAACTCCAATAATGTAACATAAGGTGTAAAAAAATGACCTGAAAAATTCCTTACGTCGCGTGCGCTGCGAAAACTATTGATGATAGAACAAAATCATGTACTACGACTTTGCAGAACTCATCATTATCTACAAAAAATGTCGCGACAGCATATGTCTAAATATTATAGTTATGTCACAGTAAGCAGTTTTTTATTCTAAAATATTAATTTATATATGCCGCCTCTTGAAAGGGAATTCATTTGTAACTTGGTATTAATCCTTATCAAAATAAATTACTTTATATTCAAGACGGCTTTAATACCTTTTTATAACTTTTTGAATTATTCAATTCGGACATTTCATTCGGAAGATATCACGAGTTTAAAAATGCAAGTATTAGAAAAAAGTCGCGAGGTTGTCGCTCAGCTAGCCAGCATGCGATGTTAGACTCCATGTAAGCGTCACTGGGGTACGGGGAGGGAGGGGCGGGGGAGTCAATGTAATGTACTTTTTACCGCGGAAAAATACTTTGGCGGAAAAATATATGCTTACGCGGAAAAATTCGATTTAGATAAAATTTAGTATGCAGAAGATAGTTGCAAATAAAAGTAAGTATATGGCGAGAGACTTTTCACTTCCACGGGAAAATATATGCTTACGTGGGAAAATTCGATTTCGATGAAATTTAGTATGTAGATAGTTGCAAATAAAAGTATGTGGCGAGACGAAGTTCGCGGGGGCTGCTAGTAACAAATAAAATCGAATTAAACTTTATTTCAGAACAAGGAAAGCGGATTATCTGCGCTAAGCCGTGAATTCTCCAACATGGATCCTGCCTTCATTACTCTAGCCAACAAGATATACGTGCAAAGTGGACGTGCTTTAGACGAGACTTTTGTAGATAAGTCCAGGGATTATAAGAGTGAGGTTGAAAACATCGACTTCTCAAAATCGACTGTAGCTGCAGCAACTATCAATAAATGGGTAAGCTCTTTCATAAACTTTATATTAGTCAAGACCAAGACCTACGAAATCAAAAAGTTTCTAAACGAAACGATTACTTTTTAATCAAATAGTAGTTATATGTACAATAATTAGTAGGTGGTACCGTAAAACACTCCAACATTGCCCACATTTTTCGAATAATTACAATTTTTGTTATTTTTTTGTATGGGGACACAAGTATTTTCTATTAGCATCTGCAACTATAGGATATTTTGCATGTATTATTTTATAAGATTTTGTTATTCGTCAATATTAAATCAAGTATTTTATTATTTTTAAAGGCGGGCAATGTTATCTCGACTTATTGCCAACATTGCCCGCGTTGATTTTTGACGCAAATATCTCCTCTCCGGCCTCTCATCAGCTGACAGCAAAACCTGTACAAGAATTCTGACCAAAACTGGCCTTTACTTTAAAACTAAAGCGAATCCATGACAGGTTTCCTACCAAAATCCATGTTAGGCTAGTTGGGCAAAATTACCCTGACCTTGTTAGCATTTTCCATACAATTCGCTTTTCGCCTTTAGTAAAGTGATAGGGTTGGTACATCTCAGTAAACTGTTCTTGACTTTTTATTTCTTTTTATGTTAATAAAAAAACAAGATTATCTTCTATTGAATTATTTAAAAAACTTTTGAGTAACATGTTTGATTCAACAGATTCACATGCAAGTATTAACATTTATTCCGTGTTATTTTTAATACATTCTGGTTCCAATCTTTCGTCTTGATTTTCTTTGTCGAATTCGAGATTTGTTCTTGCTTTTAAGAAATAATAAAAATAAATTATCTAAATAATCAAGATAATAATAATTAGCAAAAAAAAAAAAACTCGGATGTGTCAACCCTAAGCTTGTTTTGACTGCGGGCAATGTTGTCAATAGTAGATCGCAAAAATACCAGATAACTTTGCCCACCATTATAACTTTAGTTATACAAGAGCTGCATCAATGACAATAAAGTTATAATAATACCTTAAGTTTTTTGTACAACATAATATAAATTAAACTCATCTGTGTTTTCTCCATCACGCACAATCCACTTTTGAATTTTCACCAAAATTTGCCCGCAAAAATACACTCTGTCTTTGACGAGTTCCAACAAGTTACTGAGTGACTTTAGCGTTACATCCAATAGATAGTGGTGCTAAACACAAAACCTATTTTCTACCAAAGTCAATAAATGTCACCATAGTATTCAGATATTTTTGCTATTAAAAGTTTTGCTTAAAAATTGGTCTTCGGGCAAAATTACCCTCGGTGGCAATGTTGGAGTGTTTTACGGTATGTTAAATGTTATACCCAGGGGCGTAGCTAGGCAAGATTCCTAGATTCATTATAAAAATATGATTATTGTCGGTTCAATCTACTGGTGAAATAATCAAAGATACTTAGATAGAAATGTTTTGAATGACAAACGCTCAAATACTCGTTTCCTTTAAGTGTGCAGAAATAGGAAAAATAGGCATCCTGGAACAAATACTAATGAGACCATTTTGTTCAACAGTCTGACGAGAAGACCAAGGGACACATCAAGGAACCTGTTTCACCCGACGCTATCACCCCTGACACAGTTGCGGGACTTTTCAACGTTATTTTCTTCCAGGTAACCTATTTTATCTACTCGACAGTGACTATGGACGGAAAAATAGTTAAAAATAAGCGTATTCTATAAAGCCGCTTTCAACCGCTAAAAATGGACCTCTGTCCTCGAAGAAAAATTTAACAAAAAAACTAAATTCACAAATAATACCTCATGAAAATAGTGAATATTAATAATTAAAAAGAATTTCCAGAAATTATGTTAAGCTTCGTGAAACAAAAAATCACGATAAATCAAATGTACTTTTCTTTTTAAGTGTATTATCGTATTAATTAATATTATGTTTGAACAGGGACACTGGCATGTACCGTTTAACGCGAGTAACACCCAGGACGAAGATTTCTACGTGACCAAGGACAATATTGTGAAGAAACCCACCATGCATCTTGAACAGTCCCTTTACTACACTGAGAGCGAGGCTTTGGATGCTAAGGTAAGATGCACCTTCCACAAACTCGTATACAATAGTAGGTACCTATACACGGTAACGAAGTGTGGTGCTGCGGTGCTGGTCTGACTTTCCGCGGCTGTCCCGGGTTATACCAGATGACAGGTAGCGGCGTTCTCTTATCTGTACCAGCAGCTTAATGCGATGACCAATAGCCGTAAGCGTGGTGATTAAACGAAATGCCCTGAGACATTATAATGGTTTCTTTTGTTCCATTCCACTATGTGATCTAGTATGGGTTGTTTATGTAACATCCTTCAAGGTTATTAACTAAACGGTTCTAATTTCAGCTGGTTGAGCTACCTTACAAAGAGAAGGGCTTCCGAATGGTGATTGTGCTCCCCAATAAAGTCGACGGTCTGTCTGAACTCATCGAGAAAAGTGCTGAAACTGGTGTTTTGGAAGATGTCTTCAATCTGTCTCCCTCTGGACAAGATGTTAAATTACATCTCCCTAAATTCGACATCAAGACTAAACATAACTTGAATGATCTTTTACCCAAGGTAAGTTTCAACATTATCAGTATTAAGTATTAAGGGTCACAGAACTTTGTAATATGTTTGTCATATTACAAGAAGCACATGCTTCTGCAAGTCATGTAATATCTATTCGTTTTGCATAGGTGGGCATCAGCAAGATTTTCAGCGAAGCGGCTCCTGGAATCGTGAAGGATGACTCTGTTACCGTCTCCAAAGCTTTCCAAGAAGCTTTCGTGAAGATTGACGAGGAAGGAGCTACGGCTGGCGCTTTCACAGGTAACATTACTTAAATCATTTGATTTTAAAACCGCATTGAACCGGAAAAATCAATCTGTGATTGTGCGTTGTGTATTGAAATGTGATCGTCTGGCGCCAGAAAATCTAACAAGTAACAAGTTGCTAGGGAAAATAATAAAACTTAGTGCTTGCGAATGCAAATATTAATAATATATGTAATAATAACAGGTAAGTAGTATTTTTTATTATTTTTCCGTAGACTAGATCTAGTACCTACTTATAACGGCATGCAAAACAAGGTAAGTAGGTAGGTAAAATACTTACATATTTAATTTAACTACTTCGTTGATAAGATCCATAATATGTAGGTAACGGCATGCAAATATAACAATCTAAGAAATGTTTTGTTACGTAACTATAACTATCGAAGATATTAAAACTACCACATGTGGCGAAGCTTTGAAGATCTAACATTTAGTAAGGTGACAGTATTAAATCTCGAGCTTTTAAGCTGTAGTATCCCGAATCTGTTAAATTTTAGTTTCCATTGTTTTCAGGTTTATTGTTTGTGGCAGAGAGCCTAGATCTCACTGAGCCACAACCTCTGGAGTTTAGAGTAGACCACCCCTTCTTATTCTTAATTCTTCATGAAGATAAGATTCTCTTTACTGGGACTCACTCAGAATAGACTAGTCTTAGAAGAAATTAATAAAGCACATATATACACACTTGACTCTATTAATTTTAGGTACCTATATCTAAATTTAATCACGTCAATATAATATGAACTCACAAAATGAACTTACATTCGGCTTATCTTATACCTACATGTGATTATGTGATGTTGCTATTTAAATAATTTCAGTGATATTTTCCTATAGATATTGTTAAAGCTACTCGTATTTGAACTATTGCTTCATTGTTTTAGTTTGTAGATAAGTTTGGAACACGTGACTGTGTTTTTATATCATTCAGGAATCTCCTAGGCCGGGATCCGTAGCACATGGAAATCAAGTGATTACTAACAAGCTAATTTTTGGTGAGTAGCTTCGTTTCGATGAGACGACTAAAAATATCCTATACCCAAATCTCGATTGTGGTAGCTAACAGAGATATCAAGGATTAAAAAAATCAAGGATGTAAAACCGGGATAACGGACCACGAAATTTGTCGGACAATATGTCCGTTCGATTTTATATTATATTAATTAAGTATACAACAAAAAATCAGCTGGTTAGTAATCATAGTAATCATTTAAATTGACCTCGTTTTCGATACATTTTCGAAATGGCGGACTCTTTGATCAAACCATAGGTTTTGTAGGACAAACATGTTTTTATATAATTTAGATGATTATCTTGAGATATAACATATTGTCCTACAAATTTCGTGGTCCGTTATCCCAGTTTTACATCCTTGATTTTTTTAATCCTTGATATCTCTGTTAGCTACCACAATCGAGAGTTGGGTATAGGATATCTTTGGACGTCTCATCGAAACGAAGCTACTCACCAAAAAATAGCTTGTTAGTAATCACTTGATTTCCATGTACTACGGATCCCTGACTATCCATCTCTAAACATCATTTTAAATTTAATCTATAGCACTAATTAAAGTATATACCATTAATATTTATGTATCTATTAGTTCTTAAGGTTCCTTTTCGGGGCCAGGAACTAGAATACATAAATACTTTACCTATCTTTCTCAGTCTTTATCTGTGCCTTGTATTCTCTCTGCCGAGGGTCGTGATGTCTTATATTCTATCACAAAGCTTTTCCACTATATTAAATCTAGTAACTCAAATATTTTTGGACTGCTTACACCACATCCTACTTTCCCATTAACAGTCTGTCGTTTCTATCGCAATTTCATAAATATATTTCACGTTTTGAATGGTTAATATGTGATTTTTTATATGTAACGCGACGCGACAGAAAAATGTATAAGGGCAGCAATGACGTGAATGCTAGTCTAGACAACATCTGTTTTAACTTTTATCTGAAATAACAATATTGGCCTTTTGATTATAAAAAGTCACAGATCTAGAAGTTTCTGTGATGTATTTTGACTAAGAAAGTTAACGTCTTTTTCGTTAAAAGCTTTTTAGTCAACATTTAAACATTCTACATTAATGATACTTTCATATCAACCCTATATTTAATACTATACGCGATACCTTAATTAGGCTTCAGTTTTATGAGATTGATAATATAAATCCACTATCAAACAATCAGTCCAGTTTTAATCGTCTGCTCTAAGACTTCTCTACCTTCTGAAACCTTACTATCTCCTAAATCAGTTAAATCTTTGAACCAGCTTTTGAGTACTAACAGTTTCTAAACACTAGCTTTTCTCGTTTTCCTATAGGTATGCTCCTGATGCCTTTGTCATCTTTCTACCAGCCTCCTCAAGCTCTCGAGTTGAAAGCTGACCACCCGTTCCTGTATTTAATCCTATATGAGGACAAAATCATTTTCACTGGAACTTACTCGCAATAAAATAAAGAAAACGTTAGCTCAATACCAAAATTGTAGAATAATAAGGATAAATAAAGCACATTCAAAGCTCCACACCGTGCCGTAGATACGTGCGTGTGTCATGGGCGCAGATAGTGTTAGGCAAGAGGCACTTTTTACTATAGACAAAAATGTACACAAAAATTCGTTTTACCAGCGAGAGGTAAATCTTACGATAGTTATCTAATAAGTTATATAACAGATATTTGTACTTTGTAGTTTATCTGGCAGATAAGTTACGGATAGGCTTAATCTATAACGGGTGAAAATGGCCCTCAGTGAAGTGTTAGTATTTAGTAGCGATTGTAATAAACAGGCTGTAGTGAATTCAAGTATTTTATTTGCTCTTTGCATTACATTAAATTTATCATTTTGTTTTACACGTAATTTTACATATTTTATGTAATCTGTTAGCTTTAAAATATTTATAATATATATACGTCGATGATTTGTATTTGTTTCCCCTTATAGGGTTCCTTGCTGTCCCGGTTTCATGGCCCCCACCGCCCCCGCCAGAACCCCTGGAGTTCAAAGCTGACCATCCCTTCCTTTTTGCGATACTTCACAGAGATAAAATATTATTTATCGGAACACATGCTGTATAGTTTCTGATTCTATTACAAGATAACGATTCTATAATTCTTCTTATCTAAACCAGTAAAGAGTTTTGCGATTTTGTATTTATTTCAGAATTTGTGTCGTAAATATAAACATACATAAACACTAGTCGTTTTAATTAGATCGGGTTAAGTGGAAGCTTAGTTTAGATATTAATAGTTCTTAAATAAAGGTACCTAATATTGACGCGACTAGATTTATAAATAAATCAAGGATTTTAAGACAAAGGCACCCCATAAAGCGTGTGTCCAACTGGCTTTTGAAAATCCTACAGTTCTTTGCACAGCAATAAATTTCAACAGGCTAACTGCAACTTTACTATGTAATAACGAGTTATGAATCTGTGATTGTCCCTTAGGAGTGATTGCGGTTGAACACTCATGGCCCCCACCGCCCCCGCCAGAACCCCTGGAGTTCAAAGCAGACCACCCATTTGTCTTTGCGATACTTTACACAGATAAAATATTGTTTATTGGAACACATGCTGTGTAATCTTTAAATCTATCACAATATAACGTTTTTAATTAACCAGTACACAGTAGCATTGTTTAAGAGAGTTATTATGAATCATGATTTAATAAATATAGATCATAGATGAATTAGTTTTTATTAGATAGGTTTAAAGGTGTTGGATTAGCTAATATAAATAAATACTTTATTTTCCCTATATATAAAAGATTGTGTGACAAGCTGGATATTTCTTAATAATTATTTGTTTAACAAAGGAACACTCAAAAGCGTGGGTCCAACTGGCTTAAGAAAATCATACCAAGTTATTTGCATTAGGAATTAGGATACCTAAGTCCAACTATAGGCAGGCTGCAGGCTAACTGTAACTGTAAATATAGAATCATAATTAGATGTATCTGATTGCTCCTTAGGACTGAATGCCGTTGAACTATCGTAGCCCAAATTTGCCATATACTTCACACAGATAAAATATAATTTATTGGAAGACATGGTGCATATATTTTTTAATCTTTCAAAGAACGTAATATATATTTTTAAAATTGTTGTGTAACAATTAAATGAATCTGTGATTGCCCATTAGGTCTGATTGCTGTTAATTTCTCATGGCCCCCACCGCCCCCACCAGAACCTCTGGAGTTCAAAGCCGACCATCCATTCCTCTTTGCTATACTTCAGAAGTACAAAATATTATTTATTGGAACTTATGCCTAATTTCATTGCCACCCTGAAAATTATATCAGTTCTTATTAAATATTTTTGCATGATTCTCATTTGTTTACTTAACTAAGGGCTGATTTTTCAATCATCAGATAAATGCTAACTGTTGAATAAATTTGACATATTGTATGGAAAATGTCAAATTTATTCAACAGTTAGCATTTATCTGATGATTGAAAAATCAGCCCTAAGTACTTAACCTTTATTCTTAAATCACCTCTCAAATTTAGAGATCTTTTTACTATTTGTGCTAACAGCCATTATAGGGTCTATTATCGCTAATAAACCTATTTTTATATGAACCTAATATAATGTGAAGCTATTAAAATTAATAGTTGCAGTGGTAGATTCAGTTTCAATATAATCAAAACGTTCCTCGTACCATAAATATCATTCGTGAGTAAAGAGCAGATTGCACGACACGAAACAATAATTACCTACTGTATATTGTAAAAATAGCAAACTAAGGTGAAAACACAACAATCAATCAATTAATATTTTTTTTATATTTTGTTATTCTTAAAAGGTTTCGATCGAGTCTACCGTACCCCTTGACGAAATTATTAATATAGATGAGTTTTCCACTATTTTCACTTTGCAGAAATCCGGTAAGTAAATAGGTTTTCTTTAATATTGGTCATTTCCCAGGGTTGGTTGCTGTTGGGGCATCCTGGCCACCACCGCCGCCACCGCCCCCACTGGTGTTCAAAGCGGACCACCCCTTCCTCTTTGCCATACTACACAAGGACAAAATACTATTCATTGGAACCCATGCCGCGTAAAATTGAACCACAACAATGGTCTTCTACCAATGATTAGATGAATATCTTCATAATATTTATAATTCACACAAAAGTAGTGTTCCAGTGATGTAGTATTAGATGAATGTTAAAAATCTAATTTGAGTCAAAAATTAAATAATTTTATAACGAATGTTGGAAAATAAACTGTTTTTTATTATAGTAACTAGAGAGATTTTACCATGATTTTTTAGTATTAATAATACTTATTTAGATAATAGTGAAGTCTGTTGCCGTGTAGTGTACTATCAACCCGACCTAAAAGTAGTACCACCCCTTCTGTTCCTGTACGTGTCGTGTAACCTGGCAGAAGCGTCGTTCTATATCAGTTTACTGCGATCTCCAATCCGCCTGGTAAGCGAGGTGAATAAACCAAATCTCTCGAGAAAAATAGGATCGATTGATCTACAGGAAAGAAGACATAATGAAAAGTTACGTTTGAGTTTCGTTTCCTTCACGAATCACGCTTAGGTATAAACTGAGAAACTTTTGCATTTGAAATTAAATTTTATTGTAATAATTAAATATTACGACTACGACTAATGGGCATAGGCTTGCGCAATATAACCAACCCATTATACTAGATTTAGTAGGTTAATTTATTTCAAATAATTGTGTTATTTAAGAAGTGTAATTTCTGTCAGGATTGGTTGTTGGTTTCGCGGCATCCTGGCCACCACCGCCGCCACCGCCCCCACTGGAGTTCAAAGCGGACCACCCCTTCCTCTTTGCCATACTACACAAAGACAAAATACTATTCGTTGGAACCCACGCCGCGTAGTAAACAGAACTAACAAATGATGTACCTACTAGATGTTTTTCACCCAGTAATTAAATTAATACTCGTGATGATTTGTTTTTTCAATAAATACTGAGAATTTTGTACACATTCGCATTTTATTCAAATTTTGAAGGATCCATGTAATGTCGTAGTTTTATTAAATTATTTTAAATAAGTGGGAAATCCACGAAACTTTTAATATCTATACTAATATTATAAAGCGGAAGAGTTTGATTGTTTGTTTGTTTGTTTGTTTGAACGCGCTAATCTCAGGAACCGCTGGTCCGATTTAAAAAAATATTTCAGTGTTGGATAGTCCATTTATCGAGGAAGGTTATAGGCTATATTACATTTTCAAAAAAAATAGGGATCCGTACGGAAAACCCAAATATGTAACCCAAGATGTAAAAAAAAATCCTTATATCGCATGCGCTGCGAAAAGTATTCATTTTAGAAAAATACAATGTACTACAATTTTGTAGAAAACATTAATACCTACAACAAATGTCGCGACAGCATATATCTAACTATTATAGTTAAGTCACAATAAGTGTTTTAATTTTTAATATAATTAATTTAAATGCCGCCGCTAGGAAAAGCTCTATATTTGTATTTTCAAAAAAACATTATCAAAATAAGTTACATTGTAATTACGAATATTTCAATATCTCTATAAAACTTTTTAAATGATTCAATTCGGACATTCCATTCGAAAGATATCAGAGTTTAAAAATGTAAGTACCGAAACAAACCAGCCCGTTCGGTAAGGTATCATGCTTTGTACGGGGACTCAGTCAGTACCTACTAAAATAAAGTCTTTAAACGAAAGTAGGTAGATGGCTATCGTCTAAGATTGATTCACTTTTATGATAGTAAAAAAATTGGCCAAGTGCGAGTCGAACTCGCCCATGAGGCTTCCGCAGCAAGTATTTATGTATATGTATGAGTTTATGACTTCGTTCAAACCAATTTTCGTTGGTAGTAAGAGTTTGATTGTTTCTTTGTTTGAACGCGCTAATCTCAGGAACCGCTGATCCGACTTTAAAAATTCTTTCAGTGTTGGATAGTCAATTTATCGAGGAAGGTTATAGGTCTTTTTTTTATAAAAACTATAACTCCACTTAAAGAAACGCAAGCGAAGCTGTCGGCAGGTCAGCTAGTGTGGGATAAAGCCAAGAGTTTTAGTGCGCTGCAGACCGGCGAGCGGTCGTGATCCGTGTCTTTGTAGCCCTGATGAACAGCACGTACTCAGCACGATGAAACTGTTGGCCTCAGCCAACATAATTATCATGAAGATATGTGGATTTCCCGTTTATTTGAAATTACAAGGACATGTTATCTTTATAGAGAAATAGCGCAAGAATTTTCCGAATATTCCGACGATATAACTGGAAATATGCAAAGGAGGCTAATGCCCAGCAGTGAACGTCCGACGGTTGAATGATCATGATAATATATAAATATTTTCCAATTTCCCTCTAGGAACGCTTTATTTCCCGCCCTCGTTGCCTGCGCCCAAACCGGAACCTTTGGAGTTCAAAGCCGACCATCCATTCATGTATACAATACTACACAAGGATAAGTTATTATTTGTTGGAACTCATGGTGAATAATTTGAAAATTAAATCCAACAACATATTGTCTGAATGTACATTACTTAATAAAATGTAATAAACAATAATAAAAGTAAGGTTTATTTTATTTTTCAAGACGTAAAGATCTAGATTACAACAGGGCTAGATGTTACTAACAGACTGTTCTGCATATCCCTACAAATATTATAAATAGGATCAATGGATAGATTATTAGAAAATGGTATGTAGATTAGAAAAAGTATGGTATGGGAAAAATTACAAGATCACAACTTTTCGCATACCATTTTCTAATAATTTAGAAAACTTAAGTGAGAGTCAATCACTATAAAATAACAAATAGCAATGGATAGATGTTAATTTTCTTACATTAAAACAACTGATATACTTAATAGATCTTAACATGTCTGAATAACAGACAGCCAACTTATCACAGCAGGAAAATCCATTACAATGGGACAATGCCACAGATGTAAACCTAGAGTACTAATTATGTTGTATGTGTTCAAGTTTATGATGACGACATTTAATTTTGTTTACAGGAGTACTCGCAGTACCTATGTCTTGGCCGGCACCACCGCCCCCTCCCCCTTTGGTATTCAAGGCCGACCACCCATTCTTATTTGCCATACTGTATAAGGACCAGATTCTGTTTGCTGGTACCCATGCACTATAATAATTTAAAGAAGACTTTGATCTGATTTTTCCATTTAACATTTATTTCAAGAGGCTCCAAAAAAAAATGCTGTTATATTTTCTATTGTATTTGTAATAAAAGTATGTACTTATTTGATTGCATTTATATTTAAAGTTATTAATAAATTATCTTGTTTTCATTGAAACTATCTATGGTCGAAATTAGAATTGAGGAGAAATTTTGTAAACAAAGGTGTTACCATATCAAAAAAATAGTTTCGAAATGTAAGTTTATAAAAGGTTACATCATATCTATAAATACTTATGGTAGGGTTTATTTTCTAATCAATATCCATAGAATAGAAAATTGATATGGTTTTGCACTATTAATAATATTTAATTTAATTTTGTGAACAAAGTTATAAATTGGTGAAGAAATAGTAGCAGAAAATATTTTACGACACTGGTATCATCGTAGTAGAATTGCCATAAATCACAGGAGATGGAAACAGTTTATACATTTGAACATTACGCTATTTTATTTCGTGTTTTTCATTTATCTCTCATAAGTCGAAGTCAAATGTGTTACTTTTTCGCTACTCATGCAATTGTACGTTGTTTTCCTTATGGAAACAGGGAAACAAGGTCCCGACGATGCCACATCCACGGTAGATCTTATATCTCATAGCTAAATCATCTTAGAATGAACCTATTTTCCACTGTTCTGCAGTAAGTAGTAAGTTTGTTCGGAAATATTTAGGTAACCTAAGTATCGAACGCACAAGCAAAACCGCGCGCCATTACTACTTATAATGATCCATGGAAAAAAGGTGGTGTCCACCCCTGACTTGTCATTAAGACAGTGACATCTCATGACATTTATTTGTTTACAAAAAATGTCTTCATTCCTGAATGTGATTATAGCACTTATTTCTTGTCTCCTAGCTCAACTAAAAATAAAAATTAGTAGGTATAACTTACAAGATATAAGATAATTACTTATGTTGGTACATAACTGAATTTAAGTCAATGGTATAATAGTGTTTTGATTCAAAATTGGCAAGAATATTAAGTATGTTTTTAGGCCTGCAGTATTTAAAAGAAATATAGAAAATATTAATTAATAATTAAATATGTTCAATTAAAAACACAATGAAATTTTCTAGGAGATTCAGTTAATAGGTTGATTACAACGGATGCAGAATAAATAAACACACCCATTTTTAGGGTTCCGTAGCCAAATGGCAAAAACGGAACCCTTATAGATTCGTCATGTCCGTCCGTCCGTCCGTCCGTATGTCACAGCCGTTTTTCTCCGAAACTATATATAAGAGCTATAACGTTGAAATTTGCTAAGAAGATGTATTCTGTGAACCGCACTTTCAGATTTTAAGATTTCAGAAAAAAATTGAAAAATAAATAAAAAAATTTGTGGGTCCCCCATACTTAGGACTGAAACTTAAAAACTTTTTTTTAATCGAACCTGTGTGTTCGATTAAAAAAAAGTTATCTATGAATAGGTCTTCAAAAATCATCTAAAGGTTTCTAACATCATTTATTTCTAAACTAAATATGTAGTTTGCACGAGAGACTCTTCCAAAGTGGAAAACAGAGTGTCCCCCCCCCCCTCTAACTTTTAAAATAAGAAGATGATAGATCTAAAAAAAATATACACCGTGACCGCCAATAACCCGAAAGATTTAAACCACGTATTTTTGACGACATTACGAGTAAATAATGTTATATCAACATGGGTCTAATTATGTGTCTTAATTAAATTACAATTTCTGTACAAATTAAATCTTATTAATTGCCCGCTTCTTTGTGAACAAGCCGTTAGGTAAGAAACTCAAGTTGAAGAACAGAGAGCGAGCATGACACTTCACGAATCGCTCTGAAATCACACGCACGTCTAGCACGATGTTTGTATTGAAATTATTTTTATTTATTGGCACCACAAAATATGACATGCTCACGCCCTTAGGGTGTGTTAGACTGGAGATTTTTTAACTTTTGATTTGTTGTAAATAATTAATATCTCCTTAATTATGAGTTTTTGGACTATATGTTACATAACTTTTTATACTCTAATTAGGCTCTAGTATCGTTAGCTTAAATCTTTCGGGTTATTTTAAATCTTTCGGGTTATTAGCGATCACGGTGTATATTGTACATTACCATAAAAACTACCAACGAAAATTGGTTTTAACGAAATCTATCAAGTAGTTTTTTTATAATACGTCATAAACTATTTCATATAAATAATTGCTGCGAAAGCCTACATGGGCGAGTCCGACACGTACTTGGCCACTTTTTAAACAGAATACTGATTACCTACTTATAAACTTTTAATGAGTTTTATAGTTGGTATTAAAAATTATGTCTTTAGAGTTTAAAGCGTAAGCTTATTGCTAGCAGAAGTGTTTTGTTATAATACATGTATAAGGTTCTTAGAGACATTTTTAAGTTCACAGACGAATAATAAAATTTGATAATTTATTAATTATAATTAGAACCAAAGAAACCAAAAAAAAAAGACCAAAGAAACGCTGGCGCGACGACTTAGACCAGTTTAACAAAAACTGGAAAATAACGCGCCAGATAGGGATGATTGGAGGAAATTGGGGGAGGCATTGCCCAGCAGTGGGACACATTAGGCTCATAAAAAAAAAATTATATAATTAAATTGATCGTTTATAATAAAATAATGACAAGCATTCCAAGAATTCTTAAGTGTAATGTGCTTACGATCTATTAGCTAAATATAATTAAGTAAGTACACAGTTGAGGATTTTAAGGGAAGTTTTTGATTGTTTCTTTGAATTATTCAAATGCGTTGTTGCTATTATAAGTCTAGATAAGACCAAGAAACGTATGGAAAAAATTAACGAAAGTATGTAAAGTATGTAAACCATACTGTTTACATAATTAATTAATCCACTTCCTGTTCCACAAAAACTACACTTAAGCTGTCCCAGCAGCTTGCAGCTGAGTAAGGACCGTTTTGCAGCGACAAACATGCATTAAGTAATTAAGTAGGATCTTTGATCAATTAGTTTGTGTTTAATTATAAGAATATGTATGTTTTTGTTGCAAATAAAATTTTTTCTTTCTTTCTTTCTTCTTTCTAATTAAACTCATTACAATGAGATTACATGGTACCCTTGTAGGTACATTTTAATAATAACGGATAAAATGTTACAATATCAAGTTATTATTATATAATCATATATCTACCTACTAAACACCTTACAGATAATAATGCTGGTAGTCTAGGGTTATGTTAAAATACGTGTTTTAATTTGTTAAAAACTGTTTAAAGCCTCATTCATATAATACGGGAAAATCCATTTTAGTCTGGGTAATCCCTCGGGTGAAAAGCTAGTAAATTCATAAAATGTACTTATTTTTAACAGGAAAAAACTCTTTAAAAATAACTTATTTCGTTAATAGGTTTTCATAATCTTAAGTAGGTAGGTACCTACTTGCGTTTTTTTGTCAGTAGGTAGGTATAGCAGTCATAAACTATTTACATATCTATTTTTAATATTATTATAATGCTTAAAAAAAAGAAGTCAAACAATGTTGTTGTTTTCCAATGGAATAAAATATCTATCTCTATGAATAAATTCAGTCGCTAGTAATAAATGTGGCGATATTAACCACATTCAATATTAACCACAAATTGTCACCCAAACTTGTATTTAATTGGAAATTGGAATGTATATTATTTTATGTTATAGCGCATTTTTATCTATCAATAATTGGAATGACCATTACATGAGCATTAAAAGTATATAAAATAAACCGTGGAAATTTTTAACTGTAGGTACACGGGAATATTTTTATCTATCTCAAAACAATTATGTTGCATAGAGAGCATAAAGTGATTTGAACTTAGATATTAAGTTAATATATTAGATTGGTAGGTATGTACTATTATGATATTAACCTATATTAGGTATGTCCCACATTTTTTGTTATAATCCTTACTTTATTATATTATGAATGCGAAAGTATTATTATATATTGTCTGTCTGTCTGTTACGCTTTCCCGCCTAAACCTCTCAACCGATTTTGATGAAATTTGGTACAGACAATCTTTAGACCCTGAGACAGAACATAGGTTACTTTTTATTTCCACGCAGGCGAAGCCGCGGGCGGAAGCTAGTACCATATAATACGTAAACAGGAAGTTGATTTCCATTAAATAGGTACTTATTAATCTACAATACAAATTTTAGGCACATACTATAATATGAGTTAATTTAATATTAAAAAAAGTGGCCAAGTGCGTGTCGGACTCGCCCATGTAGGCTTATATGAAATAGTTTATGACGAATTATAAAAAAACTACTTGACAGATTTCGTTCAAACCAATTTTCGTTGTTAGTTTTGGTGGTAATGTACATTATAGATATATATTTTTTATCATACTCTTATTTTAGAAGTTAGACACTCTGTTTACAAATTTAGAATTGTTTTTATTTAAAAATGATAATTAATTGTAACAAAATGGCAAAAAAATGTTTTTCAAAAATATTGAATTTATACATACCGTAAAACACTCCAACATTGCCCACATTTTTCGAATAATTACAATTTTTGTTATTTTTTTGTATGGGGACACAAGTATTTTCTATTAGCATCTGCAACTATAGGATATTTTGCATGTATTATTTTATTAGATTTTGTTATTCGTCAATATTAAATCAAGTATTTTAATATTTTTAAAGGCGGGCAATGTTATCTCGACTTATTGCCAACATTGCCCACGTTGATTTTTGACGCAAATATCTCCTCTCCGGCCTCTAATCAGCTGACAGCAAAACCTGTAGAAGAATTCTGAACAAAACTGGCCTTTACTTTAAAACTAAAGCGAATCCATGACAGGTTTCCTACCAAAATCCATGTTAGGCTAGTTGGGCAAAATTACCCTGACCTTGTTAGCATTTTCCATACAATTCGCTTTTCGCCTTTAGTAAAGTGATAGGGTTGGTACATCTCAGTAAACTGTTCTTGACTTTTTATTTCTTTTTATGTTAATAAAAAAACAAGATTATCTTCTATTGAATTATTTAAAAAAACTTTCGAGTAACATGTTTGATTCAACAGATTCACATGCAAGTATTAACATTTATTCCGTGTTATTTTTAATGCATTCTGGTTCCAATCTTTCGTCTTGACTTTCTTTGACGAATTCGAGATTTATTCTTGCTTTTAAGAAATAATAAAAATAAATTATCTAAATAATCAAGATAATAATAATTAGCAAAAAAAAAAAAACTCGGATGTGTCAACCCTAAGCTTATTTTGACTGCGGGCAATGTTGTCAATAGTAGATCGCAAAAATACTAGATAACTTTGCCCACCATTATAACTTTAGTTATACAAGAGCTGCATCAATGACAATAACGTTATAATAATACCTTTTTTTGTACAACATAATATAAATTAAACTCATCTGTGTTTTCTCCATCACGCACTCCACTTTTGAATTTTTACCAAAATTTGCCCGCAAAAATACACTCTGTCTTTGACGAGTTCCAACAAGTTACTGAGTGACGTTAGCGTTACATCCAATAGGCAGTGGTGCTAAACACAAAACCTATTTTCTACCAAAGTCAATAAATGTTACCATAGTATTCAGATATTTTTGCTATTAAAAGTTTTGCTTAAAAATTGGTCTTCGGGCAAAATTACCCTCGGTGGCAATGTTGGAGTGTTTTACGGTATATGTATATATGCGTTGAAAAAAAAATGATAAAAAAATTACGTAAAAAATTCAAACCCCATATTAATTACTGCCATTGTCTAACACAGACCTAGAAAAATATTAGATGAAAAACAATTTTATATAAACTTTTTAATTTTTTTTATTTTTCAATAATTATAAAAAATCATAATTCACATATTAATAAACTTATATGAAAATTTATCGCAGGATCTTATAAAGTATATAAAGTATATATCAAAAGGGTTCCACGAAATCTAAGATTTTTAGGCCAATATTTACACCTTTTATCCCATTGTTTATGCCAACGGAGATTGGGAAATTTTTTTTTTGTTAACAATTAAATAACTTTTTTTAAAATGGTGATTGTACCTACTTCTTTTTCTTCGAGACTCGATTCTTTCAAGTTTTAAGAAGATACTAGAATTTTATCAAATTTTTAATATCACATTTTATAAAGAAATTATTTTAATTGCTGAGCCCTCTTTATCGGCGGCGCTCGCATGCCGTAACAGCCGCGCGGAGCTCTATTTTCAACTTCAAAATGATAGAGTTCCAGAAGTATGGACATTTATATTGGAAATTTTCTCCTCTTTAACGATTAATATTCAAAATTGCTTAAATATTAATATTTTTTGAGTTGAGGTTCCTAAAGTTGTTTAATAATGAAACAACTAGTGTAGGTAATGTTGAGTGCAGTGCAGTAACATCATAAAAAGAGAATGACCGCGAGAATACAAGATTTGAGTAAGTTTTTGGATATTTTTACTGAAAACAGAAGACTTTTAACATAAACAACACAAAAACTAACCTAAAATAGAACAGACGCGTTCAATAGTTCAATACTCAGAATTACTAAACCGGGTTCTTGGACAAAAAATTAGATAACTTAAGTGGGTAGTTTGAGTTACCTACCTAATCGTGCTTACTTACATGACAGAAAGTCAGCTAGGGGCAAAAACAATGTAAACAAAATGATAGTTTGGCCGTAAAACTACTGACTGCTCTCATGGCCATAAATACAGATACCTACATAGACCACCGGCCGTCAGTGGTCGTTCAAATCTCGGAGCGACAACATGAAGGGACTAATAATCTTGATTTTAGGTAAGCAAGGAATATTTTTTATATCTGAACGTATTTAAATTAATTTTTGGTTAGCGTGGTGACTATATTATAGGTACCAAAATCCTCTCCAATTTGTTAATTAGTTCATAAAGGAACAAATTGCTAATAACATGCAGAGCATTTAGGTATAGTAAAACCATTTCTAAAATGAACGCCCCTCTACCGAATTCTGTTTTTTTTTTTCTGTGTATTCTGTTTTTCTGTATTTCCTCTCACACGTTGAAATCATCACGGTTTTGTGGAGGGGAGTTCATTTTTAGAATGGTTTTACTATACCTACCTAGATAAGTAATATTTATATGGACCCTATAACTCAAATACACATCATGTTTTAATTAAGATTAGGTTACGACGATGGGACTGCCATGCTTATTATAGATAAAAGTCCACAAAAATTAAGTTGATTAAAAAAAAATACACAAAAATACACAATAAAAAAATAAACTCAAATAATACACATAGTATTTAGTTACTAACAAGGGATATTTACCACGATTTGTTGGTTTAGTCTAGATATTTCGACACAGGTTTCAAGCGTTAGATACGTTCACAAAGAATCTGGCAAGATAATGTTGCACCATTAGTTTCTCATTCCATCAAATCGTGGTAGGTATATCTATCCTTATATATTTATAAGGGCTGTGGATTTTGTTAAATAAATAAATAAAAATAATAGATGTACATAGGTATATACATATTTGTTTATATTTCTCATATAAAATATCTGATGCAGGTACAGCCATCGGCATCAGCGCGTACCCGTCGGACGAGCGCGCTTTGTACCAAAGAACAAGAATGGGAATTAATATCGACAGGACTAGCTTGATACTATTGAAGGTAAGATGGATTTGAAATTCAATTTATCATATTATTAGAATACAAGCGACCCGTCCTCGCTCCGCCTCGGGTAGGTACTTGGTTATACCTACATAGGTACCTGGTACCTATAATTTATAGTCCCTACATAATTTGTATTTTCCTCTTTAATAACTAAAGAACGCACCAAACTTGTTGCGTAATTTTAATGATTTCAATTCATTAGACGGTTTTCGAAAAAGAGTGGGTGGTACTATTTTTAGACCGGGACCACACGGCCTTGGCCGTGAAAATCATAGGGAAATAAAGAATTTAGCAGACTTATCTGCTATTATATAAAATTTTCCTGCGGTAAAAAGTACCTACCCTATGTCCTTTTCCTGGTTCTAAGCAACGCCTCCACCAATTTTCAGCCAAATCAGTCGAGCCGTTTTCATGTTATGTCGTGACAACGGAAAACGGGTTTCATTTTTATATATATAGATTACTAGCTTCCGCCCGCGGCTTCGCCCGCGTGGAAATAAAAAGTAGGCTATGTTCTGTCTCAGGGTCTAAAGATTGTCTGTACCAAATTTCATCAAAATCGGTTGAGAGGTTTAGGCGGGAAAGCGTAACAGACAGACAGACAGACAGAGTTACTTTCGCATTTATAATATAAGTAAGGATAAGGATATAGTTGGGATAGTGTTATTTCTACAATGTTTTTCTGGGTGCCATTTTCCTCATAAACTTACAAGTAGGTGCGATAATTGCTTTTAAATTTACTTTGTTTGTTCATGAAGTCTGTGAAACGGGGAATTTCCTTGTTTTTTGACGACCGTGTGCTTAAACATCAGGAGGAAAACACGCGGCAACCTAATTCGCTCCTATTGAAGATTTGCTAATATTGATGAGTTCTTTTCTCGTCTACCGTAACCGTACTCATAAATAAACATCGTCTTCATTTGTTTACAATATTTACTCCTGAGGGGTCGTCCTAATTGGCAGCGATCGTACGATGGTGCGTTTTAATGTTATTGTTATGGTTATTTTCTGTGCTCGTACGATTACTTGCGAGGTTCAATTAGGACACTCTGATAAAATCTGTATGTTTGAACTCGTCGCACGACGAGAACGCATCGCACCATCGTACGATCGCTGCCAATTAGGACGACGCCTTATGTCTTAATCACGACCTAAGATAACTTCCTATAATTGATAGATCATCTACTTTAGTCGTAGCGGAGATCAGTTAGTAAATTTAGAACCTAAGTGCCTACTTAACTCGAGGTTACGTAGTAGGATCTACGAGATAAACAGCCGGATTAAGAAGACAAGCTTATTATTTTATAACGGCTTTAAAAACAATCCACTTCAGAAGCACATCTTGCTTCTGTATCGACTGTATTATTTGCTTGTTACCTCAGAACACAATTATACTTATGTTGCAGGTGTTATAAATAAATATTTTGTTCCATTACAGGAAGCGTACAAAACTTCAGACAGCCACAATGTGGTTGCATTTCCTCTTGGCGTGATGAACTTGCTTGGTTTGCACTCTAAGGTCGCCGAAGATGAGAGAGCGATGAGAGCTGGTGTGAAGGCAAGTATTGTTTTGAATACAATCAATATTTGTTCGGATCAAGTCTAACAAAGATGTCTGAAAGATACCGTGAAATACGCCAACATAGCATAGCCCACATTTTTTGAATAATTACAATTTTTGTTAATTTTTTGTATGGGGACATAAGTATTTTCTATTAGCATCTGCAATTATAGGATATTCTGCATGTATTCTTTTATTAGATTTTGTTATTCGTCAATTTTTATTATTTTTAATGGCGGGCAATGTTATCTCGACTTCTTGCCAACATTGCTTTCTCACACCGTACTCATAAGTACCTATAAACATTGGCTCCGTAAAAATATTTCCTTAAAATTACTAAACAAGTGAAAATTAACATCTATTAGTAATAAAAGTGTTTAATAAGTTACCAAGCCTCAGTGAAAGTGTTTTCTGAGTATCAAAACAAGTTTGAAGTGAAGATTAGTGCTGATTCAATTTATACCCAACAAACTCTACAGTAACGTTACAAAAGCTGAAATCAGTACAGATTTACCACAAAAACAGTGAGTGAAATTAACATCAGTGCCAATTAACTCTTAATGGTAGGTAATATACCTGGACCAATATAATCAAATAATCATAGAAAGTGAATATAATTACCCTTCGTCTATGAGGAAAAATATTGACGGTGGAATTTAAAATTGTTCACCTAAATTTAACGAACTTTCTTTACAAATTGAAGACAGTCTATCTTTAACCACTGTGGTCGCGGCGTCGTACCATAGGACTATAGGACTATTACCCAAAACAGTCCCTGGTTCAAATCCTGCTACATATATCACTTTTTGTAGTTTCATAAATTAGTAACACCATCTAGCGAGTAACACTAACACTTGCAAGGATGAGTCAAGAGGATAAATCACATAACGTTGAGACGAGCAAGAACCCAATTATCAATTACCTACTTACAATAATACAAGCGATATGAGTATTGACACGCTAGATGTTGAGATAAAAAGTGTCCCCCATACAAACATAATTTAAAGCGGACGGAGTCACGGGCACTGCTAGTAACAAATAAAATCGAATTAAACCTTATTTCAGATCAAGGATAACGGATTATCTGCGCTAATCCGTGAATTCTCCAACATGGATCCTGCCTTCATTACTCTAGACAACAAGATCTACGTGCAAAGTGGACGTGCCTTAGACGACGCTTTTGTAGCTATGTCCAGGGATTATAAGAGTGAGGTGGAAAACATCGACTTCTCAAAACCAACTGAAGCTGCATCAACTATCAATAAATGGGTAAGCTCTTTCATTTATATTAGTTAAGACCAAGACCTACGAAATCAAAAAGTTTCTTGACTAAACGATTACTTTTTAATCGAATAGTAATTTACTTAGAAATGTTATAGATTCATTATAAAAATATGATATGTCGGATCAATCTACTGGTGCAATAATTAAAGATACCTTCTTATCTACCTTAATCTTATGAATTACAATCGCTTCACTACTCGTTTCCTTTAAGACCTTTCAAAATACGCGCGTAAACGCGTGCACTACGCCAGACTCTCGACTCGCGCTTGATTCGCGGCGAATTCGCCCTTTCTGGACAAGGTCTAAGAGCCCCCGCAAACTACAGACTTTCTATCGGCCCATAGTTTGGCCGTGTTGGGCTGCTAGCGCGCACACTACGCCAACTAAACAGTTGGGTTGGTGGTGAGTGCGCAAACTAGGCAACAGTCGGCCGACGATATTCAGTTTTTAAGCTACCGTTGAAGAGAGAAACTCGGAGCGAAGTGAAACATCGGCCGACTAAATAATCGGTCAGTGTGCGCGCTTGCAAGGAGCTCCATACGAATATAGCAGTCGGCCGATAGTTTGATGATAGTTCAGTTTGAACGCAGTTGAGTAGCCCATCAAACTTATTTATCGGCCGATACCAAAATCGTTGTAGTATGCGGACTTGCATACATCTTCATACTGATTATAAGCCCGACTAAACTCTCGGCCGATAGATAGTCTGTGGTTTGCGGGGGCTCTAGTTTACAGAAATAGGAAAAATAGGCATCTTGGAACAGATACTAATGAGACCATTTTGTTCAACAGTCTGACGAGAAGACCAAGGGACACATCAAGGATCCTGTTTCACCCGACGATATCACCCCTGACACAGTTGTGGGACTTTTCAACGTTATTTTCTTCCAGGTAACCTATTTTATCTACTCGACAGTGACTATGGACGGAAAAATAGTTAAAAATAAGCGTATTCTATAAAGGCCGCTTTTAACCGCTTAAAATGGACCTCTGTTAAGTAATATTCAAACAAATAAACACAATTCACAAACAATAGGTACCTCAAGAAAATAAATAATAAATATTAATTATTAAAAAGAATTTCCAGAAATTATGTTAAGCTTCGTGAAGCAAAATATAACGATAAATCAGATGTACTTCATGAGTTTTTAATAATTTGAGTGCTTTAATATTATGTTTGAACAGGGACACTGGCATGTACCGTTTAACGCGAGTAACACCAAGGACGAAGATTTCTACGTGACCAAGGACAATATTGTGAAGAAACCCACCATGCATCTTGAACAGTCCCTTTACTACACTGAGAGCGAGGCTTTGGATGCTAAGGTAAGGATCACCTTCCACAAAAACTATACCTAAACACTGTAATCTAAGTGTGGTGCAGATCTGACTTTCCGCGGCTGTCCCGGGTTATACCAGATGACAAGTACCGGCGTTCTGTTTGTTAACTGTACCAGCAGCTTAATGCGATGACCAATAGCATGTTGTTTAAACGAACTGCCCTGAGACATATAAGTAATGGTTTATTTTGACGTGACCCACAGTCTCGTCGCACTATGTGATATAGTATGGGTTGTTTATGTAACATCCTTCAAGGTTATTAACTAAACTGTTCTAATTTCAGCTGGTTGAGCTACCTTACAAAGAGAAGGGCTTCCGAATGGTGATTGTGCTCCCCAATAAAGTCGACGGTCTATCTGAACTCATCGAGAAAAGTGCTGAAACTGGTATTTTGTAAGATGTCTTGGAACTGTCTCCCTCTGGACGTGATGTTAAATTACATCTCCCTAAATTCGATATCAAGACCAAACATAACTTGAATGATCTTTTATCCGAGGTAAGTTTCAACGGGTATCAGTATTAAGGGTCACAGAACTTTGTAATATGTTTGTCATATTACAAGAAGCACATGCTTCTGCAAGTCATGTAATATCTATTCGTTTTGCATAGTTGGGCCTCAGCAAGATTTTCAGCGAAGCGGCTCCTGGAATCGTGAAGGATGACTCTGTTACCGTCTCCAAAGCTTTCCAAGAAGCTTTCGTGAAGATTGACGAGGAAGGAGCCACGGCTGGTGCTTTCACAGGTAACATTACTTAAATCATTTGATTTTAAAACCGCATTGAACCGGAAAAATCAACCTGTGAGTGTGCGTTGTGTATTGAAATGTGATCGTCTGGCGCCAAAAAATCTAACAAGTAACAAGTTGCTAGTGAAAATAATAAAACATAGTGCTTAGGAATGCAAATATTACTAATATATGAAACAATAACAGGTTAAGTAGTATTTTTTATTATTTTTCCGTAGATTAGATCTAATACTTATAACGGCATGCAAAACAAGGTAACGAGGTAGGTTGATTAGATCCGTAATAATGTAGGCATGCAAATATAACAAATTAACAATCTAAGAAATGTTTTGTTACGTAACTATCTAAGATATTAAAGCCTCGAGCAGACCGGATGCGTATACGTACACGTAAGCGTAGACGTGCACGTACCACTGAGTTGTAATGTATGGGAATGTATTAGACAGGACACACTGCACGCGCACGTCACGTTACGCAAGCGGTGTGTCCTGTCTAATACATTCCCATACATTACAACTCAGTGGTACGTGCACGTCTACGCTTACGTGTACGTATACGCATCCGGTGTGCTGGAGGCTTAAAACTACCACTTGTGGCGAAGCTTTGAAGCTCTAACATTTAGTAAGGTGACAGTAATAGGTAAATCTCGAGCTTTTAAATTTTAGTTTCCATTGTTTTCAGGTTTATTGTTTGTGGAAAAAGCCTAGATCTCACTGAGCCATTGACCAGAACCTCTGGAGTTTAGAGTAGACCACCCCTTCTTATTCTTAATAAGATTCTCTTTTCTGGGACCCACTCAGAATAGACTAGTCTGAGAATGAATTAATAAAGCACATACATGACTCTATTAATTTAGGTACCTACTTATATCTAAATTTAATCACGTAAATATATGAACTCACAAAATGAACTTACATTCGGCTTATGTTATACCTACATGTTGTGATGTTGCTATTTAAATAATTTCTGTGATATTTTCCAATTGATAATGTTTAAGCTATTTGAACTATTGCTTCATTTGTTTTAGTGGCGTAGTGTCGATTGTACCATTGATTTGTACCATTGAAAAACATACAAGTTTATACCGTGTATTTACTCGTTAAAAAAAAAACAAATTAAAAGTAATAATTTCGTCTCAATCTTATTTTATTATATTTATTTATTAGTTCAGAAAACAAAATCGACACTACGCCGTTTTAGTTTGTAGATAAGTTAGGACCACGAGTGTGTGTTTTTATATCATTCAGGAATCTCCATCTCTAATAGTTGGGGAGCCGAAGAGGGGATTTCGGGATTTACTCGAGCGCGTCAGATTAAGAAACTGGAGATAACTAGTACCCATACAAGTACCTCCACCATATATAAAAAATATATCTATATTCGAACGTGAATTATAAGGGAACAAAATTTATTTTTGTCAGATTAGGCGAATTTTAGATAATCTTTACACTTTAGATAATCCTCAGATTAAGATATGGTAGAATTAGAACATTTATAAAGATAAACCATATACATCTGAATCTGACTGAATCTTGACCCCTTGGGAGATGCTGATTTTTTTTTCTTTTTTGTGATAAAAAATGAGTCGCGATTTTTATTTTTTTATCTTTTACGTACATCCACCCCAATCGTGTAAACCAGTGCTTTTCAATCTTTTTGACTTCGCGACCCCTTTACAAGTTGAAATATTCTGGCGACCCCCTTGTAGACCAGGGTTTTTAATTTTTGAAAGGGAAAAAATAGTAGTAGGATGAAACCCATTAAAAAAGGAGGGGAATATGATAAAAATTAAAGGAAAAATAAATTACGGTCGATCTGAGTTCGGGAAGTGGTAGGGGGTGGGCTTTTAAGGGGAGAAAATGGTTTATCCCGATTTGCGGTGAAACTACAAGTCCTATGAAAAAAAGTTATATGGCAAAGTTGTAGGTAATAAAACGATCTACAACTTATAATTCACAACTTTTTTACATAACCTCAAAACTTATGTGAAAAATTCAAATAACCAAGTTTTTTGTTTTTTTTATTTATCTTTTTCAAAACTTGTTATTTTTCTACGAAATTTGGTGAAAACTTACCTCTTTATGTCCCAACTAGCAGCCCCCGCGAACTTCGTCTCGCCATATTCTTTTATTTGCAACTATATCCATACTAAATTTCATCCAAATCGAATTATCCTGCGTAAGCATATATTTTCCCGCGGAAGCATGTATTTTTCCGCGGTAAAAAGTAGCCTATGTTAGGATTAGGATATTACATTACATTGACCCCCCCCCCTCGTACCCCAGTGACGCTTACATGGAGCCTACATCGCATGCTGGCTAGCTGAGCGTGGTGAGCGACAACCTCTAGACTTTTTTCTAATACTTGCATTTTTAAACTCGTGATATCTTCCGAATGAAATGTCCGAATTGAATAATTCAAAAAGTTATAAAAAGGTATTAAAGCCGTCTTGGATATAAAGTAATTTATTTTGATAAGGATTAATACCAAGGTATAGTAAAACCATTTTTAAACTGAACGCCCCTCCACCGCGGTTACACGTACATGCAAAAAGGTGTATAGATACAACACATATAAATTGATCTTTGTCATTGGATGTTCAATGGCGTATAAACAAACGGGTGCTATAGACATGTGGCAATCGCTTAGACCATAATGATAATAGGTTTATGTCAAATCCATACATTTTGTACTTTTTTACTAACGATGTCGACGAACGCCAAATGTCTAGCCTTCACGGTGTCACTATGAGAGAAAGGCTGGATCTGTCGGCCAACTTCGTCATTAATGAGCCGAACGCGCGACTGAACGGACGTGTCACTCAAACAAAGAGCGCGCTCCCCGCCATACAAATGCCTACACGGGATTGGTCGCACAACTTATTGACAACGCAGTGCGCGGATGAGTCCATGTTTACAGTAAAGTTGTAGCACGCACACAAGTATACTGATGCAATACGTATTTCCTCTCACACGTTGAAATTATCACGGTTTTGTGGAGGGGAGTTCATTTTAAGATTAGATCATCTATACAAATAAGGACCCTTTCAAGAGGCGGCATATATAAATTAATATTTTAGAATAAAAAACTGCTTACTGTGACATAACTATAATATTTAGACAGATGCTGTCGCGACATTTTTTGTAGATAATGATGAGTTCTGCAAAGTCGTAGTACATGATTTTGTTCTATCATCAATAGTTTTCGCAGCGCACGCGACGTAAGGAATTTTTCAGGTCATTTTTTTACACCGTTACATTATTGGAGTTTTAGTAAGGATCCCTAATTTTTATTTAAATATAATATAGCCTATGTTACTCGGGGATAATGTAGCTTTCCAAAGGTGAAAGAATTTTTGAAATCGGTCCAGTAGTTTCGGAGCCTATTCGTTACAAACAAACATACAAACAAATCTTTCCTCTTTATAATATTAGTATAGAATACACTGTGATTTATTTGGTTGAAAATATTATTTTTTTCACGTTATTTTGACTTAATTTTAAAAAAATAGACTAATTATCAATCGAAAATTCACGTATCAAAACATTAGCCTTTTTATAAAAATCGGTGTGTTTTTTGTTCATTGAAATCTCTATTTTTTGATGGTTAAAAAAAATATATACATTACCACAGTAAATTTTCTCAGAAAATGCAAAACACCGAAACAAAGTTTGTACCATTATGTACCATTATGTACGATTTTTGCAATTTTTATTTCATATAATTGCTTATAATCCGACTTATTGCACATAATACAAACAGATTATTATATTATTATTGTTATTTATATAGTCTGAAAATACAAAATCACATTTTTATGATGCAATTGTACCTAATGATACAAATTTTTGTTTCGGTTTTGTGCATTTTCTGAGAATATTTACTATCGTAATGTATATTTTTTTTAACCATAAAAAATAGAGATTTTAATGAACAAAAAACACACCGATTTTTATTAAAAAGCTAATATTTTGACAATAGTAAAAGATAAAATAGATAAAATTAAATTATCTGGTATCCAAGTTTTTAGCAATAATTTATGTTTGTGAGAGAGAATAAATATCTTTTTTATATATTTTTTTATTATTTTCTAATAGGTTTCATCCTACTACTATTTTTTTTCCTTTTTTGACCATTTTTGAAGGGATCGGCACTGGTCTATTGTTACGTAGAGGATTTTTTTTTTTAATTTTTTTTTTGTTTTTACAAACCTACCTAGGTCCTAACTAACTTTTAGTTAGGACCTAGGTAACGAAAAATACTTTCCAGACTTGCACTCTGAAGCTGACAATGGGCGTAGATGGATTTTAAACCCTTTTTTGGACAATACAATAGTATTGTCCAAAAAAGGGTTTAAAATCCATCCATCAGATCTGGCTGATGTCACCACAAAAATGAAAGAATCTCTTCTAGATTTAGCTGCTGATGGCATGCTTAAAATAGAATTTTATTCGCAAAGTGTCGACGTATTCTGGATTAAAAGAAAACACGAATATCCAGAGCTGGCCAAAGAAGCTCTTAAATTATTAGTGCCATTCGCCACTTCATACTTGTGTGAATTGACATTTTCCTGTATGATTGATATCAAAACTAAAAAAAGAAATAGAATACAACTAGAAAATGATTTGATAGTAAATGTTTCCAAAATATCACCACAATTTGATACACTTATAAAAAATAAACAAGCACATCCTTCTCACTAAAATTGCGTTTTTGTTGTCTAAGAACCTCTTTTTCTTTGAGCCGGCGACCCCCCGAGTAAGGCCTCGCGACCCCCCTAGGGGTCGCGACCCACAGATTGAAAAACACTGGTGTAAACAATCAGATTTACATACGTATATTATCAATGATATTTCCTCAATTATCTTTAATAGTGTAATGCCCGAATACTCAAACGTCCTTAAATCATACACTTAGTTGAGATCCTCCTAAATTTAAGCATCCCCTAAATTTTGTTGGTATACTGAAACGCAATTTATGTCATCTAAAGCCATGATTAGGTAAGACGCCCTCAAATTTTTGCAAAGTATGTTCTCAATTACAAAATGAATTATTTTACGGTGCATATTCGTTTCACGCAGAGAAATACAAAATAAAATACAGTTTCCTGTAAAATATAACGGTTATACTGTAATAATAAAATCAAAATCATATATGTAATAAACAATAGAATTTTAAAAAAATGAAACATCAGTATTTGAAATGAAATATACTGTTGATGAAAATAATAAATATCACGATCAAAATTCACGTAATTTATGTAGAATGAAACGTTTTGATTGGTTGACGAACAAGATTTCAGCAGCGCCCATCTTTGGCGCCCATTCCAAATTTCCAACCGACTAGAAAGTTTTCTATTTATTATCTCGAAATGAATGACCAAAAGAAACGAGGATCAAAATACACAGCGACGGATAAAGAAATTCTTTTAGAACTCGTTAAAAAGTAAGTAACTTTGAATGTATCTAATGTTACTAAATACTAAAGCCCAGATATAATTTATGTTGTCTTGAATCATTCATGAATTTTCAGTTATCAAAATATTATTGAAAATAAATGTTCAAATGGCCAAATTATTCAAAAGAAACGCCAAACCTGGGAACTTATCTGCCACAAATATAACGCAGTTTCTGTGAGCGGATCCAGAACGTGGCAACAACTGCGCCACTTATACGAAAACCTCAAACAGAAAACAAAGAAAAATATGGCCCTAGCTAATGTAATTCAATTTAACTTATTAAAAAAACCAAGAAAAGTATTAGGTACATAATTAATTAGTAATAGTTTGCTATTTTATTTTTTAATTAATATTTCCTATATTATGTACTTCTATTAAAATTATTTTATTTTTAGCGTCTCCAGTTTTATGAAAAAACGAAGGAAATACAGAAGAAAGCTTCATTGGATAAGGTAATATAACATTATAAAACTAGTGAGTCAACTAGTTTCATATAATGCACAAAACGCCCCACAGCAGGATGTCAGTGCAGATCATAGTTCCTAAACATAGAATTAGAATTTAGTTTCAATTATGTATTCTAAAATTATTATTTTTTGCTTTAGAAAGAAATTGGTCGCACTGGTGGTGGAACCTTTAAAACCACTCTTTCTGATCAAGATGCTCAGATTTTAGCAATGGTTGCTCCCCAAGTACAACCATTGTCTAATCCATATGATGATGCTGCATTATATTTTGGTTAGAATAATGTTAATCTCATTTTGTTTTGAAATCTACAACTATTACTAGGTATCTACAACTATTTACAAAACTTGGTTGTTTTTAGGAGATATACAAGAAGAAGTCACTGAAGCTAGATCTAGTGTTGGTATAGATCCTGAAGTCATGATAATCACCACTATATCTGGTTGGTAATTAATTTATAATGTTTCAAAATACAACCATCATCTAATCCATGTACTTAATTTATGATGATGCTGCTGCATTATATTTATCATAGAATAATGATAATTTTAATGCAAGACTATTTAAGAAACTTGGATGTTTTTAGGTGATAAACAAAAAGAAGATGCTAAAGTTAGATCTAGTGTTGGTATAGATCCTGAAGTCATGATAATACATACATCCAATGAAAAAGGTAATAAGTAATAAACCTGTGATTAAAAATTAACTTATTGTTTATCCTAATTGTTAAAAAATTTACTTTGATGATTATGATTTTACAGATTACCCAGAAGCTACAGTGGCCACTATGCATACAGAAAACCATCCTCAAACTTCTACTACAGTGAGACCATCCATAAAGCAGCAGTACTTCAATCAAAAATTAAAAAATGCAAAATTAGAATATAAACAGTCAATAAATAAGCATAAATTAGAAATGCAACTTTTGAGATTAAAAATTCAGCAAGTTAAATCATCTTGCGAACAACAGGTTCATTCAAATAAATAATTATTATAAAATTTCTTATTTTGATTTGATTCCAGTAAAAATAATTTTAATTTAAAAAATGTGTATTTATTAATGTTGTTCTTGTAATAAAATTTTCATTTTCATTTGTATTTATTGTATGATGTTCTGTGGGTTCCTCTTCAATACTTGAGAAGTCATCTTCAATCCCATCTTGCCTCGACAAGATTAGGTTATGCAACACAGCACATGCCACAATTACTGGTGGTATATTGTTGATTTTAAGACCCATGCCATGTTGAAGACATGGGAATCTTCTTTTCAATACACCAAACAGTCTTTCCACAGGATTTCTGGTGCTTATATGGGCTCGATTATATGCTTCTTCAGCTGGTGTACGTGGATTTAGCAATGGAGTCAAGAGGTAAGATCGACATGGATAACCACTATCACCAAGAATCGTCATCCTCTCGAAATCACCATGCTCTAATTGGGCACATAATGGTGAGTCATTAAAAATTGTACTATCATGTACAGAACCCGGCCCCTGGCAACAACATTTCTGATGCGAAGTCTCGCATCACACGCCATTTGAACATTTAGCGAAAAGTACCCTTTCCTGTTCCGGTAAAGTTCTGATTGTTCTCCTCCTAAAAACAATGAAAACATTAGTTACTTATGCTAAAATAATATTTCATGTTGCTTTATGGAATCCAAGTGAATGTAATGTTTTTATGGAAATAAATGTAAGTAAGTATTGACTTTTGACTTTCGAGCTTTATGAAACTATAATATAAGTACAAATTGAAAATTATGTGTACATACACACCTGGAGAATTGATTTTAATATGGGTGCAGTCCACTGCCCCCACTACTCTTGGGAATCCCGCAATGGTATAGAAACCATTGGCAACTTCTAAAAATTCGCTTGGAGTTGGCATATTTATATAGGTGGAACTCATGCTGGCTATTTTTTTGTCACTCTATGCACAATTCGGTGCACAGTAGGTTGTTCCACATGAAATAGGTCTCCAATCACTCGTTGAAAACTGCCTGTCGCATAAAACCGTAAAGTGATTAGTATCTGGTCCACAGGCTCTAATGCTCTGTTTCTTCTCGTGGCCGGTTTGATGGAGGCACCAAATACAGAGTCCAAATATGTAACAGTATCTTTGGAAACACGAAAACGCGCCCGAAATTCCTCCTCACTATACATATCAAAGGCATTTAATTTTACTTCATTTCTGCGACTTGCAGTAGCACTTTCGTGATCAGAAAGAGACGATAATGATGATAACGACATGTTATTTCTACAAATTAACGCGAGAACGACTTGATGAAACAAAGGTCTGAAGATGTAGGAGACCTCTCGACCAATCTTAGATTTAGGATACACTTAAGTCATTTTGACAGATGATTTGACAGCTCAATAGGCATAATTGGCGTTTCAGTATTCGAAATTTCCACTAAGTAGGGTCTAAGTTGAACTTATCTTAGGAGACCCCTAACTAGTGCGGTTTTTAATTGACGATTCAGTATGAGTTAAGTACTACTTTATAGATTTAACTGCCGCTTAATATTTAAGTAGCGTTTCAGTATTCGGGCATAAGTATGTTAAGCTGATTTTCAATTTATTGAATCTGATTCATTGATTCTATCACTAACTGACGCGCTTAAGTACGTCCATGCAACAGTATTTTTTTAAATAAGTTATTAATTATCTATGGTCGCTTCCCCCACCGATGAAACACATCGGTCTCATACAATTTTTTTCTTCTTATCATCTACCAAATGCAACCAAATTGGTCTCTTTGACGCTCGAGTAAATCCCCATTTAGCATCGTCGCCTACTATAAACATCATTTTAAATTTAATCTATAACACTGATTAAAGTATCATTAACACGAACACTGGATAAACCGAGTGTATATAAAGTTGACTGCAGTTGTGTGGAAGTTCGTATATAGGTCAAAACGAACTATTGCCTGTCGGATAGGGGAACATAATATAAGAGCGGTAACTTTCCTCTTGACTCACTCATCCTATAACACAAAAACGCATCAAAATCCGTCGCGTACTTTTAAATATTTTTTTAAGATTCTTAGCATTGATAGATAAAATTACGCAATAATACATGTTTTAAATTCCTTAATTAGCGTTCAATACACAAACTCAAGTTTGCACGTAGTTTGATGTATTTGTTACAAGATAATTATTTAGTAGAAAGTTGCATTTACTTGGTGTATTTTTTGTTTCCAATGTTTTACGACTAAGGTACACTTGTAATACTCTATTATAATTTTATAATTATGAAATTAATGCACTTATTTTTTAACTACCCCCAAAATTTATTATCGAAAGCTTCGAAAGTATTTTCTAAAAAGTTTAATGTTCCCTAAGTTTGAGTTAGTAGGTACTTACAACATTTTTAAGTTCTAATTTTTAAGTGTGTACTCTACCTTAAAAATTCAGTTCAGTATATGTACCTAGTACCTATATATGCGTTCTCAAAAGTTTTACCTCGGCTGTCTCACTGTTCTGGCTGTTGAACGGTTATACATATAAAGCTAGAGAAAAAAATAGTCGGATTTATATAGATTAATTTAGGCTGCGCTAACAGCATAATATAAAACAAACATAGTTTGACGGCCTCTGTGGCGCAGCGGGCGAAGGTCCGCCTGCGACGCAAGAGGTTGCGGGTTCGATTCCCGCCTGGGAACAACAATTTGTATGATCTGCAAATATTTGTTCCGGGTGTCTGGGTGTTATATATGTATAAAAAAAATATCTATATCTGTATGTTTATTATATTATATATGGAAATGGGATCGATTAATCTACAGGAAAGAAGACATAATAAAAGGTTACGTTTGAGTTTCGTTTCCTTCACGAAACACGCCTGCATTCAACTGAGAAACTTTTCTATTTGAAATTAAATTGTAATAAGTAATAAAACATTACGACTACGACTAATGGGCATAGGCTTGCGCAATATAACACAACCCAATATACTACATTTAGTAGGTTAATTTATTTAAATTATTGTGTTTTTTAAGAAGTGTACTTTCTGTCAGGATTGGTTGATGGTTTCCCGACATCCTGGCCCGACCGCCAGCGGATCAGAAATCACAGCACTAGACGTCCACCAACAAGGACAGGTAATCTTAATAGAGAAAGAACGCATGAAGTTTCCGAATATTCCGACGATATAACTGGAAATCTGTAAAGGAGGCCAATGCCCAGCAGTGAACGTCCGACGGTTGAATGATCATGATAAAATATAATATTTTCCAATTTCCCTCTAGGAACGCTTTATTTCCCGCCCTCGTTGCCGGCGCCCAAACCGGAACCTTTGGAGTTCAAAGCCGACCATCCATTCATGTATCCATGCAATGCAATGCATCTTCAACCTTTTTGGGTCCAAGGGCCAATATTTCATTTTTCTTCGTCCGAAGGGCCGCAACCTGCTGCAACCTGCTGCAGGTTTCGGATCATAATATGTCTGAATAACAGACAGCCAACTAAACACAGCAGGAAAATCCATTACAATGGGAAAAGGCCACATGCCTACACCTAGAATACTAATTATGTTGTATGTGTTCAGTTTATGATGACGGCATTTAATTTTGTTTACAGGAGCACATGCAGTACCTATGTCTTCGCTGGCACCACCTCCCCCTTTGGTATTCAAGGCCGACCACCCATTCTTATTTGCCATACTGTATAAGGACCAGATTCTGTTTGCTGGTACCCATGCACTATAATAATTTAAAGAATACTTTGATCTGATTTTTCCATTTAACATTTATTTCAAGAGGCTCAATAAAAAAATTCAATGCTGTTATATTTTCTATTGTAATTGTAATAAAAGTATTTGATTGCATTTATATTTAAAGTTATTAATAAATTATCTTGTTCTTATTGAAACTATCTAGCACTTATTTCTTGTCTCTTAGCTCAACTAAAAACAAAAATTAGAAGGTACAACTTACAAGGTATAAGTTAATTACTTAAATTGGTACATAACGGAATTTAAGTCAATGGTATAATACTTTTGATTCAAAATTGGTAAGAATATTAAGTAGGTATTTAGGCCTGCATATGTAAAAGAAATATAGAAAATATTAATTATATTTGAACATGATTTAAATATTTTTGAGTTTTCCGATATTTCGACACTACCATACGACTTTAAAAACCATGATAGTTTAAAAAGTTAAATATTAATTAGTAATTAAATATGTTCAATTAAAAACACAATGAAATTTTATAAGATATTCAGTTAATAGGTTGATTACAATGGATGCAGAATAAATAAACACACCTATTTTTAAACAGAATACTGATTATAAACTTTTAATGAGTTTTGTAGTTGGTATTAAAAATTATGTCTTTAGAGTTTATAGCATTAAGCTTATTGCTAGCAGAAGTGTTTTATTATTATACATGTTTATGGTTCTTAGAGGCGTTTTTAAGTTCACAGACGAATCATAAAATTTGATAATTTATTAATTTTAATTAAATGGATAGTTTATAATAAAATAAAGAGGAGAATTTTAAGAATTCTTAGGTGTTATGTGCTTTCCTATATGAGGTATTAGCTAAATATAATTAAAAGTACCTAGGTACACAGTTGAGGATTTTGAGCGAAGTTTTTGATTGTTCTTTGGATTATTCAAATGCCTTGTTGGTACTAAATGTCTAGATAAGACCAACAAACTTATGGAAAACATTAACGAAAGTACATAATACAAAAACCACCATCCTAAACATGTATATGTGAGAAAACTTAGAGTATATCTACTCACATTATTAAATCCACTTTCTGTTCCACAAAAACTACACCAAGTTAAAACTTTACAAGTTATGTTTTTGTTTTCAATCTTTGTTTGTTTCTTCTTCTTCTTAGTTTATGGCTTGCTGCTTTTTGTTAAAGCAATTTGGCCAGTGTCCAAGTGCGATTTAACTTGTCGCAGTTTACAAGCGTCCACGTCAAAGTTTCATAAGCATGGTAATGTAGAGATACTAACAATAAAGGGAGAGAACATTACCATTACCATATTAGTAGTATAATTGAATTTCCATAGATTGATGGTATCTAAAACAACATAAACAAATTCTAATGAAATAAAATCTTTGTTTGTTTTACACCTACCGTTTAATTCGCGGAACTCATAGAATAAACACTAAACGTCACTGTCAATCAAGAATGTGAGTTTTATAGGAGTTTGTTCATTGGTTTAGCTTCATTGACAGACACTGGTAACCACAGAGCTCGTCCATAACTAAGAAGATGATGAAGTAGCTTCATTGATTTGATAGGCTATGTTTACATTTTGGTTTGGATTGGATTGGATTAAATGAAACAATTTGGTATGTATAGATGATCCAATCTTAAAATGAACTCCCCTCCACAAAACCGTGATAATTTCAACGTGTGAGAGGAAATACGTATTGCATCACCTACGTCGTGTTAGCTGGTTGTTACCAATAAAAGTATTACAAACAGAAGCAGATAATTAATGAGAAGAATGTCTGCCATGCGCAAATACATAGGTAAGCTTAAAGTATTTTCAAATTAAATACTTAGTTGTAAGGACATAACCTGGTACGTATTTCATTCGAAATTTAAATGTACCTATTACCTAAGAATAAAATTTAAACAGTAACTGCTATCCATGGTCATTTGGTGCCAAGGAAATTATTAAATTCGTCTATCTATAAGCTTCCCCAAAGTTACAAGTACAAAGGTTCAAGTTATGTACCTACATCGACTACTAAATTAATACCCTGACCCTGTGTTAAAATATGTCTCGTTGTTAAATGTTGTTAACCGTCCGCGTTACAGAAACAGTTCTTACGGAAAACCAGCATGAGCTGTCCCAGCAGCTTGCATTATGCTGAGTATTTGCAGCAACAAACATACATTAAGCATATTCTTTAATTCATTAGTTTAGTTTGCGTTTTCTTTCTTTTTTTCTAGTGTCCTGGACTGGACATAAACATAATCAAGTGTAGCACTGCCTTTTACACTCTCTCCTACAGTTACTGCTTACCCAATTAATTATTCCAGATATTGGAGCTAACCTCACAGATGAAATGTACCAGGGGTCTTACCATGGATCAGTTAAACACAAACCGGATCTGGATGTGGTGTTGAACCGTGCTTGGGCGGGCGGGTTGGACAAGATGATAATTACAGGAGGCAGCCTCACTGATAGCAAGAAGGCTATTGAAATGGCTGCTAGTGATGGTAAGTTTAGTATGATACCTATTAGTACAACTACTTTCCTCTGACCATTAAGTATAGTCTTGTAGTTATTTCCTAAGTAAAGTTGCTGTAAAGTTTAATAAAAATGTGTTTAGTAGTTTACACTGAAAGGTTTACAAGCTTATATAAACATACTTTTGTTTTTAATTTATAGTGTATTGTACTAAACAATCACAATAAATTTATTTTAAACTTAATCTATTGTCTTAAATGAAGTGTGGTTTCAGCAAGACTCTTTGCGACTGTGGGTTGCCACCCAACACGCTGCACAGAATTTGTAGCATCGCCAGAAAGCTATCTCCAAAATTTGAGAGATCTTATAAAAGAAAAAAGAGATAAAGTTGTTGCCATTGGGGAATGTGGACTGGACTATGATCGATTGAAATTCTGTGAGAAGGAAGAACAACTTAAGTATGTACCTTGAGATGGTAACAGAACTAACGTTATTTAAATTTATTTATGTGAACCAAGAGAATAGTCCCACCCAGCAGTGGGATCGTTAAAAAGTAAAAAAGGGTGCTTAGCTTATGCTTATTGAATTATGTTAAAAACCACTGAGAAAGACTGCTCTTGTTGTGGTCGAAACGTCGAGAGTTTTAACATGCAAACAAGCCATGGTGTTTGAGGCTCCATGTTATTAACATATTCATCCTTATGTTTTACTTAATGCTGTATGTGAACATATAAGAATAAAATATGAATAAAACTTTCCCATTGTTATAAAGTGATAGTTGTACTGATGTTTCAGATACTTTGAATACCAGCTCCAACTATCCAAGGAGTTCCACCTCCCTCTATTCCTCCACTGCCGCGCCGCCGCCGACGACCTGGTGGCCATACTCGCCCGGAACCAGGCCGGCGTCGTCGGCGGCGTGGTGCACTCCTTCGACGGAACCAAGGAGGCCCTGGATAAGATACTGGCGCTCGGGATGTATATAGGTATCAATGGATGGTCAGTTTTTGTAGTTAGTTATGATAATACAATACAAAATCTCTTTATTAAAATAAAAAATAAAATAAAATAAAGTTTATTTTGCATTAACAAACGTTACAAATCACCTCCAATTAAAGTAACAGTACAATTAGTAACTTATAGGTAACTGTTAAATGGAAAACATAGGTACCCAGCAAGCTATTGTACATCAAGTAAATAAAAACAACACAAAGAAACAAGTACAATGGGCGGCCTTATCGCTAAAGAGCGATCTCTTCCAGGCAACCTTTGGATAATATTACTTCTTGTTGGGCATGGGTCTCCCCATTAGGATTTATAGGTAAGGAATTTGGTACCACGCTTACCAGCCGCGGTGGTGATCGCAGTTATTTGGATCTTATTTGTATAATTTATAGTGCACAGGAGGAATCTGTGACCGTTCTATTATACATATATCTAAATCCCTTAATTTGACGACCTACATGGCAGAGATTGGTATTCTTAGGGGGCACAACACGACATCCGTCTACATTATAACTTCTTGAAATATGTATTAATTTACGTATTCTAGCCCTGTGGAGAGCTTAATACAGCGCTACACGTAAATATAAGAACAAATAAAAAAAATGCTGAAAAACAAATCATATGCCAGTTTTATGCTTTCACTATTTTACCCTAAACGTTGTTTTCCAGCTCACTGAGAACAGAAGAGAACCTGTCTGTAGCAGCCACCATCCCCACAGACAGACTGCTGATTGAGACGGACTGTCCGTGGTGCGAGGTGAAGCCGACTCACCCGGGCTACTCACATGTGCTCACCAAGTTCCCCGCTGTCAAGAAGGAGAAACAGAACGCTGACAGCCAGGTGAAGGGGAGGAATGAACCTGTCAATATTGTGTGAGTATTTATTAAAAAAAAACTTGAAATGTTAGAACAGGAAACAGCTAACATACCATGGATCTAAGGGCTCCCACACTAAACTGCAATGCGATGTAAATTCAAACGTGTCTCATTTGTATAAATAGCGAATAAAGCCTCGAGAAGACCGGATGCGTATACGTACACGCATCCGGTTTGCTCGAGGCTTTACACAAGTCCTTTGAGTTCGCGGTACGGACGCCGCGCTGTTGCCGCCGTACGACAAACGCACCGCTTCGAAACTTAAGTTTTCAGAACATGCCGGAATCTTTTACTATTTGATAATAAATATTCTTGTAAGGTTGCACAATACGTGCAAAGATTGTCTAGAAGCGTTAATATTATGGAACCCATATCCAAAGGGTCAAAAAATCGTAGGTAACTGTTTAGAATTAGATGTTGCTGTGTGAATTGTCCGGCAATATTTATTTAATTTTATATGGATTATTATTAACCACAATTATTTTTCAGCCATGTTTTGGAAATCTTGGCAGCTATAAGAAAAGAAAACATTGATGAACTAGCGACAGCTATCTACAATAATACAAATAAATTATTCTTTAGTGCTGATAAGTAAATGCAGGATGAATACACTTTGTTACAAAAACTGCCTTTTATTAAGTAGCAATTTGCTTACCTATCTATCTTGAAATATGTACCCTAAAATATAGGTAGGTATTATTTTAATATTTGAGATATTTTTAGAAATAAAAGAAAGGCGTGTTAGAAACAGGCACTAGACACTCTGTATTGTTGGTGATCTATAATCTTCTCTATAAATATAAATATAAAAGAAAGTCATGTTAGTTGCACTATTTATAACTCAAGAATGTGTGATGTGAACTGATTTGGCTGAACATTGGTGGAGAGGTTAGAACCAGGAGAAGGATTACTTAGTTCATTGGGATTTTTAGTTTACAAATAAAACTTGTCATGTCACTAACAATATTTTATTGTGACTCCTTAAAATTATCATACAACAACATTACTTAATGCAGAACACTATGTAGTTGTATTTACAAATTTTGATGATATTGTTTCAATAAATGGGATTCGGAGTTGGCATCAAATTACGCATAATATTTATAAAGCAATTCTTGAACAAAGTAAAATCAAATAAACAAACAAAATGAAAACGCCAGTATACTATAATGATTTTAAACACAAAAAAAAAACTTATAAAAACTTAGGCCTACAAAAGCATGAATTCAATATTTGGATGATATACTAACGGATGTAACTGGATGTAACTTATGAGAACGCTGATCGTTTCATAAATGCATTAGGAATGTAATTATAAGGATTTGTACAATTGTCATGGATAAAAATATATTATCGATTTATAAATATTGCTATAAGGGTAATTAAAAAAATTGATTTAATTTCGAGTCATTATTGTACTCAATTCATTATAATGAAAAAAATTCTAACGAAGGACCAAATTTGTGCTATAAACAAGCAGTTTATTAAACCACAGAGTCGGGACATTCTGTAATAATCACATCTCATCCATAGATGGTTCATACAAAATTTAATAATAATAATTTCGAGATAATTCATCAAATCCACACATAAAATATAAAAGCTCATAAATAATGACAATCATCCCCACTCGCACTGAACACACATAACTGGGCGCGCGCGCTCACGGTATCTCGGAGTAGAGGTGCACTTGTTCCCTGAACCAGTGGAAGTATGTGGACACGTGGAACCGCGTCACGTTGAGGGCCGACTCCGTTTTGTTCTGGAGGATCTCTGGGGCCCATTCGCCACTGAAAACAAAAATAAATTTAGTTAACAAGTGTTATCTGGGTTATTTTGATTCCTATTCTATGTGTTGTTGCAGTAATCCTTATAATTCCATTTACTGTCTGAGGTCATGGACTTTCGTCATGGACAATTTTATTTATTTTATTTTATAATTTTAGAAAACTAACAGCTATGCTTATTTATAATTAAGTTAAGTTTAACATAACATGTTTATGAACATGTTATGATTCTTAGGGCTAATTATAAGTTTCCACATATAGGTAGAAGTGTACAAAATATAAATATTAAATAAAAATGACAAACTAAATAATAAATTTAGAAACGCTTACTGTATTCTAATCAATGTCAATGATAGTGTTAGTTATTATTATACAAATAATAAATATCAAAAATACTTACACAAACACTTTAGTCTTCAAATATTCAGCGCTCAACTGATAATAGTCTCCGGAATACTTAGCAACCGTTGCATAACCAGCAGCGGTGTAACTCTTCACATTATCCACCAGCCCGGGAGCATACTGCTCAATGGTAGCCACCACAACCGGTGTCTTCACAATAACATAGTCTTTAGCATTATCGTAGAAGACCACAGCTTTCTTCCCCGCGACGATAAGGATATCCTTAGCGAGGAGGGAGTAAGGTTTCACGACTTCAGCAGTCTTTGTGTAGTAGACTGGAGCGTTGGTTTCCACCCAGAGGTAGCCACGGGCTGATGTTGAGAGCGTCTTCTGCCAGGCCTTCTGACTGTGTTCTAGGATGCCTAGGTCTTTGAAGAGACGGCCGGTTGCACTTTCTGAAAGAGACAGGATTTTATTAACTCTAAACAATCATTTTATTAGACCACTTTAGAACTATGAGACCAAATATTTAATATATACATATGTACCCAGTAATTATTACCTAACCTACCTACTATATTATCATATAAGATAATCTGTCTATCAATACATAATATATACAAACTTTGTACATATTATGTATTGATAGACAGATGTTTACTCTTTCACGCAAAAAGAAACAACGATAAGGATTTTACACTTTAATAATAACAGAGGCCATTCTTTTCCGAGGGAATTTCATAATTACCGCGATTAACCGTAGGCGGAAAGCTAGTTATATTATAAAATGAATTGTTGTATTTTTGTTAAAGATTTAAATGGTGTTTTGGTGTAAACGATATAACAAGAACAACAGGAAAGAACCTACCTTGACTAAGTAAATTTAGCTACTTCATAATAATTATGTTGCATGACGAGTTGTGAAGAAACTTAACAATGTAAGAACCACACTGGACCTTAGATATTGAGTTCATTGGTTGACTTATCTGTATTAGATACTTAACTATTTACTATATATACTAATAGTATAAATCTGAAGAGTTTGTTTGAACGCGTAGGAATAGAAATAGCTCTGGTCTGATTTAAAATATTAAGTGGTGGATAGTACATGTATCTAGGAAGGCTATTAGGCTATATTATATTACCTATATGTAGATAACGTAAATAACGCTGTTGGCGTGTCGGCTAGTCGAAGATACTTCTATGAATGCCCTTATCTCTGACGGTTTCAATTTGTGTCATTAATGTGTCCACAAGGCAATCTTTATTTAATAAAATAAAATATACTATGTATGATAAAATAAAAACAATCATAATATGTAATTACCTTGACGGTATAAAAACGATAAAACCCTAAGTGTGTATATGAGAATATGATATTCTTTGAAAGAGTTTTTTGGTGGACTATTCCCCAAATATGGGGAATTATGAATGTATGTACTTATACTAAAAACATAATAACGAAAATAATCTACCTACAAGGAGTAACGGGTCAGAGAGCTAGTGATCATTAAAATGCACAAAATAAACATTATTACATATTAACATACATGAAAAGGATCAAAAGAATGTAACTAACTGCTGTGAAACATGATATTTCCAGTAAGATAATGTAAAAGTAGAGGTCACGGTACCATCACAATCTAATCTTTATTTGCAAGAAGCAATATATCATACAATATAACAAAAAAGGCTAGGACAAAAAGGTTGAATAAATTAAACAGATAATTAAGAATGCAATGATAATTGACACAGAGTTGTTTATCACAATAGGTTAATAAAGTGCATACACATAATGTACCTACATATTTGCATATTATAAATTCATATTTTATCATAAATTTATGATTGAGATAGAACAGGTTTCTGAACAAAGTAGTAAGTATGTAAATAATGTCAGTTTTAGCTAGGTACCTATTAAGCAGATAGCACTATTGTCTTGTCTTGAACTCCGGTTCTTACAAAATTATTTATATTAGAAACTGTGTATCCATATGTAATGTAGTATGTACCTAGGTATATAAAATTTATACACTCAGCTAAGTTGGGAGTGATCACAGAAGATATCTAGGGCCTTTGGCCTTTGTAGCCAATTAATCGGAGACTTTACTCAAGATATTTTATTTTCTTTATTTATTGAGAAAATTATGTCATTTTTTTGTATTTAACACAACACCTTTCAATACAGCTACTTCTTTGACATAAATTAGGAAAATCATAAACAACAGGATTTTCCTGTTATACGAGTACTATTATAAGTAAATTAATAAGTTTGGATAAATTTAGAAAAGAAATACTACCTAAATTCCCACTACACCATCTATTTGTATTTTTATTTAAATTTAAGTGAAAGAAATAAATTAATAAAATTGGAACATAAGAACAAGAAAATAGAAAAAGTTTATGGCCCTGTCTATAACTCATTTCAATAATATTATGTACTATTACTATTATACTTCTAATAAAAGGAGAAAGTTTGATTTACATACAAATGTTATTAAAAATATATTACTTACTAGGGAAGTTACCACCAGAGAGATGTACATCGTAAGCGACAAGTCCACCAATGCCAATCAGGAGGAAGAAACTAGCCCAGAGCCAAGGGAACCTTCTAGTGCTTGTCATTCTGTCTAGAATATCCTGAAAACAAACATCAAGAGCTATAACATCTAGGTACCAACATAATTATGGAAAACCTGTTAAAGTTGATAAGTTTGTCTTTTGGGGTAATATCAAACAATTTAAAACTACTCAATATTTTAGCTGCAGGAACGTCCAGTTAGATGATTGAAATGGATTCATAGCAATCATAGGGATCCTTAGTCCACAACATGTTAGAACTCATCATCACTTTAAAAACTGATTTAACCCCTACACTTAAGAGGTTATAAATTCATCATTGTAATTACGGAAACAATTAATAATAATGCTAACTACTAACACACTGTTTCTTCTTTAAAGAACCCAGTATAGGTAAACATTATTTGGTATTATCACCATGCTTACCAAACAGCTTGAAGATCATTATTATTAAATCTAGGTACCTATTACTTTAAATTATTATTTCCAGTATTGGTCACTTCTGTAATTTCAAAACTCCTAATACCTAGGTATTTCATTTGTACTTGAAATCAACATTGGACTAATTCAATAGAAGAAAGGTGTCAATTTCAAAAACTTTCTTATATACCTACTACAAATAATTATGAATTCTGCAGGAAATGTGCAGTAAAGTTGCATCTGATATCACAAAACTATAAATAGATCATAAAGGCAGCTATTAAGCTTTCACCGCAGCGAGTACAACTTTTACTTTTTTATTTACAAGGTAATAAAACAGTTCTCTGATGCTCAGATTTTATGTGAGCTGAAGCTGAATAAAATTTAACTGGCTTGGAACATTAAGATTGTGATATATTACTTATCTTCTGGCTTTTCATGATGTAAAAAAAGACCTTTGGTTACTTTTAATGACACAAATGTATAAAATGAATACAGGTGTTATCTATAACAATAGCCATAATCAAAAGTAAAATAACATGAACTCAGAACAATGGCAAACAGGTGGCATTGGAGAAACGCCCAAATCAGTACAGAATTGGACTAATTAGTGTCCTATCGTGAACAATGGTTAATTACCTACCTTACCTGTGCCCGACCTTTTCCTGAGAATTTTATAATTCGAATTCGAAGAACACAAAATGTTTCAATTTCACGGGCGCGGTACCAAATCACCACCCGCTAAGTAACGGACGTAACACATCGAAATTTACGGTTATCTGCGCCCGAAAGCCTCGCGTCGCGCGGAATAAAAAGTGGTTTTACTCGTTTCGTCCGCGAGTAAACACTACCATTAGATTCCACTCCAAATTGCGACTTGAAAGATCTTTGCACATTGCTGTACGTAAACACACAACCATCTAGAATTAAAATAACCATAACTTAATAGATTTTCTCAGAAACTCTTTACCTGTAGATCTTTTCAGCGAGTATTCCAATAAATTTTATTGATTGGATTTGTTCAACGATTGTTCGCGAAATATGACATTTAGATCGACGTGAAGTCGACCTTCCAACACTGAACACTAACGCCTTGATTTTTGTTTGACGCATGTGTTGACATATGAAAATGCTTAAAACCTACCAAACTGCTACGCTAAAAACGATAATAATGTCACGGCACTTTTAATACTATTTTAATTTTTTAGTCACTTGTATAATCCATTACAACATGACCGAGTCTTTTGAACCATATGCATGCATTCAAAATTAAATTAAATTTGATTCCGCATGTGGAATAATTTACATGTTTACCAAACACGCTACCAAATAAGGAGTTTAGATAGACCTGGCAACATAAAGAGGGCTTGACACGTGTCACTTGCCTGTTTTTTGGAAAGCTACCGGTTTTTCTTGAGTCCGGATCAGGCTACAATGTATCCCAAAAAAAATAGCGGTTTTGAAGCTGATCTATACTGATTGGAGCTAAGGATTTTACTTACCTGGCATATTTTATTGGTCTCAATTATAGTTTCATCCTTTTTCTTTCCTTTGAGGGCTTCTACTCCTACTTCCTTGAATTCTAGGACTGTCGCTTTTAATGACTTCAACTTTAGTCTTGGACTAACTTCAGTCCAGTTGTCATCTACAAGGAAAATTATGAACTTTTATTACATACATAATTTAATGTGCTTTACATATTTTTTGGGAATACCAACAAACAAAATATAACTTGTTGTTGTAATATTACAAATGTTGCCAAAATGTATATATTATTATATTAAACAACTTAATTAAAATTTTTTTTTGCATGTGCCTGAATACTGAACATACAGGCACTTGCTTCATTGGCGAGAAGCGAGTCAGTTACTTATACTACAAACAAACAGAAAACCTGAGAAAGCACAAATACTTACTGATATAATTAATAACAGTTGCTGACTGCTTGGTGCACTTGTGGAACAGCTGTCTCCATGTGGCATTGCAGGAGTCGTCCCTCTCCAGACAGTCCACCAAGCTATCCACCAGCACCTGTTGGTACTGATCCGGCCGAGGAAGGTACTGATTGGGCAGTTTCTTCAGTATTTGGTTGAAGGTGACCTGCAGCTTGTTGGTAGAGTGTTTGAAGAATATATCCTGTGGGAAAGATTTATTATTTATTTATGATTACAGGGTCCAACAAGATTTACAGCAGGTCCATGTGATTACAGGGTCCATCAAGAATTATGGCCGGTCTGTGTCACTTGCAAAGGGTCCATTTATGATTACATTACAGAGTCCATCAAGAATTATTGTAAGTCACACATGAACCGGTCATGTGTGACTTACAATGGCCCCATGTGATTACAGGGGCCTTCAAGAATTACGGCCGGTCTGTGTGACTTACAAAGGGTCCATGTGATTATAGGGTCCATCAAGAATTACAGCCGGTCTGTGTGACTTACAAAGGGTCCATCTGATTACAGGGTCCAACAAATGTGTGACTTATAAAAGGTCCATGTGATAGTCTTACCTTGTACTTGCTCATTTGCACTATTAAATCACTGGCGAGGTCCTTGGGCAATGCTTGCTTCTTGCTGTAGACCACATCGAACATGGCCAGCAGTTGGTCCTGGGTGACTCTCGCCGTGGCCATGTTTTCGTGCCGCGAGAGAAGTCGGGTGAGGTTGCCTATCACGTGGCGGGAGTAGTTTTTCAGCTCTATTACTGGTAGGAAGAGCTCTTGCCAGGCTGTGGAGAAATAGTTGGTGTTAGATATATATAAATTTATTAATACAAATTTTACACTATTATTTCAACTTATTAATAACAAGTTAAACAGAACCATCAAAATCTAGATACAAGGACCCAGGGTTTCAGTTCAGGTTTAGATGATAACTACCGGATAACTGAACTAAACCTTCACTGAGATGTATCAAAAACAGATAGGTAACTGATAAGATAACGCATTGATCGATAAGAGTAGAGATAATTTTTTTACCGTAAAATAAATGAAATGTAGGTAATATTAGTGTGCTTTAGATTCAATCGAAATACGCTTGCCCAATCTACGCCCGCTGTCACACTGTCTTATTAAGGAAACATATTTATGGAACATCGATAGTTTAATATTATCCTTAGCTTGTGACATTATTAATGTTACCTAAGTTATATCCATTATGTCATATGGTATCCTGCTGTGGGGTGCAGAGTCGATATTCAAACGATATTTGATCTTAAAATAAATGCTCGTGCTATTTATAAAATTCAATCGCCTGCCTCGCGTAATTTAAAGAGATCAATATCCTTATATTTATGAAATCATGTTGTACATGTATAATATTGTACACCCACAAAAACAAGCAAATTGATGTTAGATCATAATAGGTCTAAGTAGATACGAGATGATATCCATGAACAACGGTTAGCGTGCTTACACGATTAATTATTTTTATGAAATAACAGCATTATATGCAATAATATACCTACGTGAATGCAAAAGAAATAAACTATACTTTAATTGTACAGTTAATTAACTGGATGCAAACTGAGCGTTTTTGTAATATTTTCGTAATAACTTTTCTATTGAGTAGATAATATAATGCTAATAAACATTATTAGTCGATTTTACGACGGAGGGGATTGAGTTGTACTTTAACCATTCTATGACTTTAACCTGACTTTTAACTGACAAATACTAAATTTGTATGAATATGATACCATACCTTATTTTATAACAATATATCGTGAACAAATTCTGTTGTTAAAACATTTAGCGGTAGAATGGCCTTGCCTACGTGAGAGTGCATGAGAATCCAGGGAACTTACGAGTGAAAAATGAAAACGTCATATTGGCGTTAGTTTGGGTTTATGGAATCTAGATTATGAACAAAACCTTCTTGTTATAGAAATATTCAAGGTATACTTATAACAAGTAACACAAGCTTCGAGCTTACCATGGGGCTAGATGTCGCTGTGTAAAATTGTCCAGTAATATTTATTTATTTTATTTATATTTACGTTATCTATGAAATGATATTACCAACCAAAGCAGACAGTTCGTTTTATTGGAGAATACTTGTACTATGTCATACTTGTAGCTCATTAAACTCAAATATGTCTCAATGATAAAACTTCTAAATACTGTTCTTTACAATCTGATAAACGAAGTAACAAGTTATCTGTAGTTATTGTATTTTTACCCATAAAATAACATGGAACGTTATGGGCATAAACAGTTAAAATTATCTTGCTTATTAAATAGACAAACTTAAGTCATTAATGAAATAATACCTTAATTGCCGAAATATCGCTCACACAAGTAACTTATTATTTTTATTAACATTCTATTATTATTCTATGTTATTTACAAGTACAATAAAGAGTTAATTTATTTATTCATTTTTATAATTAACATTGGCAAATCAGGGTTAAAATATATTCAATCAATATATTTTTAAACCAAAGAAATCACCCTTACAAACATGGTTTTATGACATAAACTCTTATTGAGTGCAGAGTCCATTGTATAAATAAAAGAAAGATACCTTTCATTCCCACAGCGAAGTCAGTCAAGCCACCTTGTCCAAAGGCCCACAGCAGTGTAAGGCCTATTGGGGGTCTATTCTGGTAAGAGTTGCGGAGACTCGCACTCTTCTGAATAGATGCTGTACAGAACTCAGGGTTGTGGAATGCCAGCATTTGTAGCAGTATTCTGTGACCGTTGACGTGTTGACCTGCGAAGGAAATTGTTATATAAGTACCTAATAAGTGGTATATAAGATTATAATTAGGGTCAATTTTAATTTATCTGATTTTGTCTGTCTGGTAAAACTTGAACTTTGGATTGGCAAGACGTAAGATACAGTCTATGTGAAGGTTCGGAATCAGCGTAAATTTTATTAGAGTTGGTTTAATCTTAGTAGGTTAGGTAGGTACCACTTGTTGAAAATTTGGGATTTGCAAAGGCCAATCAGAGTAGTGTGTTAAACAACTACATTCAGCAAGTTAGCAAAATGCTAATAAGTATTCTCCCAATTTTAAATGGATTCTTTGTATATGCAAAATGGGGTTTACTATCTATTATTATTCATGTATAATTTTTCAAAATCCGAAATTTAGAATTATGTTACTTACAAAATGTAAAGGCTTTAAATAAATTGACCCATTGTTATACATGGTGTTGAAAGGATGGACAATTATTTTATTACAACACATAATTACCTCTACTCATATCATTAGCTACAGCAGTCAGCGTAACATCAAAGAACAGCTGTGTATTAGCAGTTCCAGCATCAGCTAAAACACTTTCCAAAATAGTCCTTATATCAATAGGCACAGCGGAGAGTGGGTAGAGAGCTGGCTGGTTGGGGAATGTGGGGTCATCCACATCAATCTGAACCTTGGAGTTAAGGAAAGTGGCCACTTCCTTGAGCCAAACTAGTGGAGCATTAGAGAAACGTATTTTGTTAGTTGTGATGATGGAGGCTAGTTCGGTTGGATCAATCTGGAATAAAAATAATTGTACAAATTCGTAATTGTTGTACTGTATTTAAATCAATCACAATATTCATCTTAACTGTTATTGTAAAGACGAAAATTGAGGAGGAATGCATGGATTTTTTATATTCTTTCTTAGAAAAGCTATTGGATTCTTAATATTTTTTTGTCTTTATACTTACAGCTTGTAAAGCCCCTTCAATAGTGGTTGGGGGCTTTGGCTTTGCATCATTTTTCTTCTGTTTCAGTTTATTTTTACGTTCCTGTTCTTTTTTCTTGGCTTTCTTGTCTTCTTCTATTTCCATGGCACCAAAAAAAGCCTTTGGGTGTGTTGCTGAAGGTAATTTAAATGATTAGACAGTTTAAAATGTTCAATCAGTTTTGCTTAGCAGTAGGAAAATGCAAGCTTATAATTAAGCTAAGAAGTATGTTATAAATTTATTAATACAAAAAAGAGTATCACTAGACTTTTAAGTAAATAACATTTAAATTGTCCAGTAATATTTATTTATTTAAATTGAATTTTACCTCCAAAACAGCTGTTTCTTACCAATAGAGATAAAACGAGCTTAAATTCATATTTACTTTAGATAAAAATAAAATGTGATTTTAATTGCTTTTAGAAGAAAATTATAAAAGAAGAGTAAGAAAGTATTCGGAACAAAACTTGGCTAAAACTTACCGATTCCGATATCATCAGTTTTAGGTCCATTTTTAGCGGGTTTTTTCTCATCGTTATTATTTTTTACTTTTCCATTTTGAACCTTTTTGTTTTTGCCAACTATTTCCCATTGACCGCTCGACATTTTGCAGGTATTAGCTACGAAAATCAGATAATTCTTTGTAAATAAAGGGGAAAGCGATAGGTTACACGTCAAACTAAAAAATGTTTAAAATGAAATGCCCAAAAATGAAAAACAACTGAAATTGTTCCGCTATTTCTAAACGGTAGAAAGAGAAAACCATTACGAACAGGCTAAAAGAAAAAGCGAGACAGTGCAATACTTATGCTATTTCACAGAGATTTGATAATGACACTAGAATCTGAAACACATTACTTCCTTGTGATTGGTTGACAAATTCCACCTAGCTTGACGTGGCTAAGACTCCCTTCACACTAGGGACGTACTCGGATGTCTACGATATCCATGTAAGTACTAAGATTTTCAAAGTTAAAAAGTTACCTTAACCATATAAATAAATGTTAAATTTTGATTGCTTTTATCACGGCTTACTGATTATTGATATTAGCGGAAGATGTAGAAGTATAATAAATTGCAAACATGTCAATATGTCTGATAACCTTTTACGGAAAACAACCGGTTTTTGCTAGCTCTGCTTCCTAAATTCTTATTTGTTAATTATATCCACGTTTAGATAGAGTTTTTTAAGGTACTCTGCGTTTGAATTATCGCAGTTTGCCTGTGTCAAGTGTGTAAATAAAATTACAAAGTTATAGTTTGTCTACGAAAGATGGCCCTGAAAAACCCCGGCAAATTCAAAAAAATTTAGTATGGCAATACATTAAATAATGTGATAACTTGGAATAACATAATTTGATACTTTTCTATTATTCTAAATAAATATCCTTACATATTTTTTTTACTCCGATATAAACAAGTAATATTCTTCAGATTACCTACACGCCTAGGGTGCATCTTAGAAATATCTTAGTGTAAGTAATAAATAAAAGTCTCAATTATTTAAGTTTTTTTTTATTCATCGTAATCAAAATCAGAATTTTGAATCATAATTCATAAATTTACTTCAATAAAATGTTTATTTTTCCAAATATGTAGTAATGCTATTTAGCTATCATAAAAGAAGGCAACAGTATTATAAAAAGAAAATAAAAGTCGAGAACCACAAAAATGGGATCAAAGTATCAAAATGTTTGTGCACTACAAACTTAGGAAATCAACCACATTATGTAAACAATCCTGTTTCTGCAGAAATTCAGCTTCTTTTTCCTGCTGCTTCTCCTGATACTTAGATATCATACAGAATAACAGCCTTCGCTCGCTACCGTTGATTGTTTGAGGCATTTTAACACGCAAAATTCTCAAAATGTATTTTTATTATCCACCAAAACATCAAGGAATAGTATTGCCACACACCGAGACCAATTTTCCCTAATCTTTTAAAGTCAAATTTTTATGGATGTACCACACGTAATTGTATATTTATCCGATTTATGATTTATAAAAAATTATAGAATTACTTCTTGTGTTCATTAAAGTGAACTATAATTCGTTAGCAAGTATTATTATTTTTTATCACCCTGACTTTACCCCGTTATAGAGCATAATGTCCGTAGGTGGAAACACATGATGTATTGCCATGTGAAAAGTTTCGCAAAAATGCCCAGTGCCAGCTTTCGTTAGACAGACTCTACCTATAAAATTGATACTCGTGCGGACACCATTTTGGGCATTTTAAAATCAAATCTGTATCAACGTCAAAACGTCAACGTCTATTCTGTGTCAACGTAACGTCAATGTCAACAAGCAGCTGACTGGATTTGGTCGTATGTGTGTGTGTGATTTGGTTTTGGTAGGTAAATTTTCTCATCCAGTCAAATCAGTTTTTGTTCTATTCCTGTGAAAGTGAGTTGTGGATTTTTGCTGACTATGTCATATTTAGTAATGTGATTCAAACTATTCAGAAATAAACAGAAAGACTAGAAACGTGCTACAAAGTCGTGTTATCTTTTGTGAATAATGGAAGACAAATCTTGTCAAATTGACGATGCGAACCTCTCGTTGAGAGAAAGAGTGTTTTTTGCAGCGAGAGATGGCATGTCTTTGACTTTATATGCTTTGATATACGAGAAATCCAACGACGAAATTGATGATATATTAAATAGTGTAAGTATCTCAATCTTATCACATAACGTGAGCAATTTTGTTAATGCCATCATCATTTACTAGAAGTTGCGATTAAATTCTATTTTTATCTTAGAAAAATCACAATGTTCGTTACCTTTTGCGCGTTACAAGCATTTGTTATTATAAAGGTTTAGTGCGTCGTATGTACCAATATGGTACCATCTATTTTATTTTATAGGTACTTCTAACATTGTCAATTCAACCTTGTCAAGTAGGTATATTTGTTTCATTGTCCTTGAATCCTCATAGCTGTTACGGAATTTTGTTAATAACATCCAAAACTAAAAATCAGCAAATTACTATACTAGTGTAGTAGGTACTATTTGTTTACTTGTTTTACTACATAACTACAAACTCTATTGACTATTGTTTTCAATCAAGTATTTGTACTACATTTAAGAGAATTTGTAAATATAAATGTTTCTTAAACCTTATCTACAATCATCAATACACCGAAACTGAAAAATATTAATTTAGTTGTAGTTTAAAGTATTTGTTACAAACTATGTAATGTAGTGATGTGGGTGTATAGACTATTTATCTTGACCTTTAACTCTTGAATGAACTTTGGTCAATACACTTAAATAAAAGTCATCAATTGTATTTCAACATTGTTACAATCAGCATTTATTGTGCATCTATAATTAAGTAGATAAAAATTATAATAGGCATTTGCGTCTTATTGTACACCATTACAAGCAATTTACAGCTATGATATCATATCTTAGGCCTTGGGGTTATCAGTGAATGAAACACTATGAAACGGTGTGGCTACTATGTTTTTATCTAGAGTAAAATCAAGTCTATATATACATCTTGTACCCATAATTGTCATGAGTTTGCATCATTATTGTGTCATGAAAAAAATTGTGAAATCTTTTTAAAAAAAATCCTTAGTTAGTTATTACTAGGCATGTCCATAAATAACCAGTAACATAAGTAAGTATTAACCTACACTAAAGTATACAACAATGTTGGTTTTGGTAAATGAATCCCCTTGTTGTTTTGATGACAATGGGATATAGATAACATATATGTATTAGTTTATAATATGTAATTGTTTAAAATTACCTCAATAACACAACAAATTCGCAAAGAATACATAATTGATATCTTTGACATTTAATGTTGCTTGAGAATATATGAGGTAAACAACATGTTGTTGAACTTCCTTTGAGATTTCAGATAAATTGTGTACTGAAATAATCTGAAGGTAAATTTAAATCACATTCCATTCAAGCTGAAATAAAGTTCTAAAGAAACGTATTTACATATCCATTTCTAGCCCGCGGCTTTGCCTGCGTTTAATGGATATTTATCGATTTTTTTGCTTTAAAATGTACATAGCCTGTAGTTACCATATAGCACATTCAATGTCCAAGCTCGACAGTCTGAAGCACCGCCACACCGCGCCGTAGATACAAGCGTGTGTCATGGGCACTGTGCTAAAAAGACGAGCTATAATGTTGAAGGCAAACATCGTGAGTAAACCGGCAGGTTCTGAGAACTTTTACAAGTTTGAAGGACATGGGACATTCACCAACCCGCACTTGGCCACAGTGGTGAATACAGGTCTATTATCGTCAAGACAGGAGTCCCTGTGTCCAAGCAGTAGGAGCGTAAAAATGGGTGATTATGTATTTCTATTGAATTTAACTATCGAGGCAAGTGGCAATTAGAAATCGGAAGCAAACTTTAATTACATTTTCTTTATTCCAATAACTTGCTCAACACTGTTCAACTTGCATTGATTAATATTTTTCATAGCCATCATTTACACTCTATTATGTAAAAGCCTTTTCTTGTAATTTGCTCATCTGTTCCAAAATTGTCCAGTAATATTTATTTATTATATTATTATTATTAAAAAGACCATGGCCCAAGGTCGAATTTTGGCTCACTGTAAAGCTTTTTCGATTATAATTTTTTATAAAAAATATTTAATATTTTACTATCTAAATTTAATCTAGGTATCGGTACTAATATTATAAAGCTGAAGAGTTAGTTTGATTGGTTTTTTGTTTGTTTGAACGCGCTTATCCCTAGAACCGTTTTTCCGCTTTGAATATTTTAATATATCAGTGTTGGATAGTACATTATTGAGGAAAGCTATATTATATGTATAGGCTATCATACATAAACTATGTAGTTGTATTGTAGATAACGTAAAAAAACGCAAGCAAAGCTGTCGGATAGGTATCATAAAAGTTGTAATTTGTTCATAGGTATTATAAGAACGCCTTCTAAATATAACCTTGGATTACAAAATGATTTCTATTTGTATTTAGGTGATGGTAAACTTTTTGAAATAATTTACCTTCTTCTTTATTATATTACTCAATTATTATACAATACAACAATTAAATTATGAATGTAAAATCATCGTGCACTTATTTTTAGGCTACTTATCCACTAGAGCGAAACGGCAGTGATAGATGTTGCTGTGTGAATTGTCCAGCAAAATGTATTTATTAAGACAGGAGTCTCTGTGTCCCAGCATCGCCAGCATGACGACCACTGTGGCGCAGTGGGCAAAGGTCTGCGACGCAGGAGGTTGCGGGTTCGATTCCCGCTTCTGAATTAAAATTTGTACAATCTGCAAATATCTGTTCGGTGTCTAGGTGTTCATTATGTATTCATATTATTTTAAGTATGTCAAAAATCTAGCACCCGTAACACAAGCTTCAAGCTTACCACAGGGCTGAATGTTGCTGTGTGAATTGTCCAGCAATATTTATTTATTACTAGCCGACTCGCCCGCGGCTTCTCCGCTATAATTTTTTATATTTTTCTCATCCTTTTAAACCTTCCCTGAACTACTACGAACATTTCAAGACCAAAACCAGCTAAATCGCCCCGGCCGTTCCCGAGTTTTAGCGAGACTAAAAAACAGCAATTGATTTTCATTATACAAGATTATCAGTAGGGACGTAAATAGGATGTATTTTGTTTAAAAATATATTTTACCTAGTGATATTCTTCGCAGGACGTCTGCAGTGACGGCGTGAAATGTACGCCACTTATAGCAGCAGCGAGGCACGGGAGGGAGGGCGCGGTCAGGATACTGCTAGACAAGTTCCGCCCCCCGGTACGGCTGGAGACCGAGGGAACTGTCAAATTCGATGAATACGTTATAGAAGGTATACTCGTCTACTGGGTAGCGTTTAGTATAAGAGTAGATGGGTATGTGTAAGGTAGGCCAAAGATAAGTTGGATGGACTGTGTGAAGGATGATATGTGTTTGAAAGGAGTGAGTGTAGATATAAATAAATATAACAACTAAAAAAATTGTCTGTGTGTTATAGACAATTTTTTTAGTTGAGATAATTATTCAAATAAAGCTAATTTAAAAGTGGCGTCACGAGTTTAAGTCGCATTACACTAATTATTTGATGGAATTTATCAAAAATGTTCTGTGATATTAAAAATAAAACATATAAGTAAAATGCAATGCTTTAAATCTTGGAATGTGTGAAACATGATTAAGTATTCAGATATTTCTATGAAACAGCAATGCGACCGCGATGTTTTCATAACATTTCATTAAAAATACTTTGCGATACGGAACAAAATCTAATAATAATCGTATTCGATCGATATTTGTATCTATGTTTAGTACTGCAGAAGGCATTATGTAATACGCGATTGCTTATCGATCCTACGACACGGCTCTACTTCCTGGTAATATCAACTGCGGTGGAACGGGGTGTGGTTAGCAGAAAAAAAAACTAATAGAAAAGATAAAAGTTTGGTTAAGTTAAAACTGAAATAAATATATAAAAATATTTATTAGCCTACTCAATTGTAATACAAGTGGTATTACAATTGAATTTGCCATGAATTTTCACAACAACAAATCATGTTAAATATGTTTTCCGAAAACTATGCAATATGTTTGAAAAGTTTGCATCTATATCGATTTATTTTTAAATACACTGACCATAATGCAACAGGGGCACGTCATTTATTGGGAAAATTATCGATCTCGGTTTGAAGATACAAAGATTCATCAGGTAAAACTACTAGATAATGAAACTTAACGTTCTGTATAACTCTTAAAGTAGCGGGCAACGATAATAGTCCCATCGTTAATTTCCTGCTGCATCAGCATTAGAATTAATTCTTTAAATCTCATAGCTTATCTTCAAGAGCACATCTGTGTGCCAAATTCACATTTCCGTGAATAATCGTGAAGCGAACTGTAACACCAAACAAAGCCAAACGCATCCAAAACAAAGATTTTTTCCCCGACCATTGACTTACACGCGGTGGGTATTTATACCGCGTTTACTTACAAAGGAAAAGTGAATTTGTACTCTGAAGCTTCTGGTTGGCGCGCTTCCAGAACTTTCTTTGTTTCCCTCGCTTATGATTTATATCAATGGATGCAGGAGTTCAGGACTTATAAATTCATTTGGCATAGCCTTATACAGCTGAGCGCACGTACTCGTAGTCCTAAATCGAGATGAGAACAGGTACTGACTAATTAATCCTTAAGTGCTACGCAGTTACTATTTGCATCGGTGCACGCAAAATTTTCCACGGATCGTTGAAATTGTACGCAGTGAAAAGTTGGATTCAAATTCGAAAGAAAGTGACTCATTATAATTATTTTGATTTTATTTTGGTAATTGTGTCATCGTGCTGTTTGAAATGTTTTGTCGAACCGTGTGTCACGTTATTGCCAACGAGTGATCTGGAAACCCACTTTGCAACGGTCTCGTTTTCGCTATCCTGTTTCACATTTTCATTTCTATAAGTTAATTATCCGTGGCTGTAGTAAAATAAATAAAGAAATAAATATTACTGGACAATTTTACACAGCGACATCTAGCCCCGTGGTGTATATGTCAACAACGTTTGTTTACATTTTGTTTATTGCCGGCGTAGCGTAAACTTTTCATACAACGCCATACGAAATTGAATTTGGGTTCCAGCATGTTTCCCCCATCATCATAACAACTTATATTTTGTATGGGTCTAATCTTACCAACTTGTATCTTGAAAGGCACGTGCCTTTTACAGATCGTGAGGGTCTTGGAACAATCACCACTTTAACAATTGTACAGCATACAGAACTAATGCTGCTGACTGTCTTCTGGTTTATAGATAGGCTAGTCAGTAAAATAATAATCCCGCTCTTTTGTTCCATTTCACCTCATAATCAGAATATATAATACTAGGTACGCTACGGAAGCACGTTGTATGTGCTAGATATTTGTTATGACTACTCAAACTCTTTCTTCAATTCTGTTGAATAATCTTTATCGTGACGTAAATTTGTTTAGTTTAGTCGGTCTCCGTTTTTGCGCGTCTAATGTTTCTTGCGTCGTTTTTTTAAACGCGTTTATTTCAAGATTAGAGACGTACTATCTCAATCTTGAAATAAACGCGTCTGTATAAAAACTAAATTGAATCATTCATATTATTAATAAAGACCCAATATAGTTTTAACTATTGTTTTATCATGATAGAATCTGATACATATACCTATATTATTATCGACAATTTTAAAATTTTTGTAGATAGATGTTATCGAATAGTTAATAGCCTTGCCAATTCTAGCTTTCCAAAAAAACATTTTTGATTTAATTCACGTGCGTAATTTCCGATTTTTAGTAAAGCCAGTTTTGAGTTAACTCGCAGTTTCAAAATACTATTAGGTACTTGGATTTTTGGAGCTGATTTTTATTATAATTTTATTTTTTTATTTCCAGGCGCTACAGCATTATGGTGTGCGGCAGGCGCCGGCCATCTTGGAATAGTGAAACGCTTAGTCAGAGCGAGCGCGAATGTAAACCATGCCACTAAAACGCTTAGTACCCCCCTCAGAGCGGCGTGCTTTGACGGTAGATTGGATATTGTGAAGTATTTAGTGAGGCATGGAGCGGATATACATAAGGCGAATAAGTATAATAATACGTGTCTTATGATCGCGGCGTATAAGGGACATTTGGATGTGGTGAGTGGAGTTTTTTATTTAATTAAAAACTTTTTAGTTTTAAGGACATGAATAAATAATAAATAAAATAAATTTTATTTGGAACAAAAACCATGGTGTATAATAATACAGTAGAGAACGATAATACACGCAGTAGTTAGTAGATAACTGTGTCGCGAGTATTAACGCCCACCTCCAGATACAAATCGTATTCCAAATGTAAAAGTTAAAGATTACCTCTTTTACATATATATATATATATATATATATACACTGGTGGTCACATAATTAAGAACGCTTATATTTAGGGAAGAATTTTTCAAACTAAGACGCAAAACTATTTGCATGTAATTTATTTTATTTATCTCGGTATTGTAAAACATTTCTATAATATCACCGTGCTTATTGGTATACAATGATTAGCTAAAAATAAATTCTACATTTTTTTACACTACTTCAAAACATAGAATTCCTATTTACTGGTTGGTCATATAATTAAGAACGCTTAATCGTTAATTCCTTTTTTTATAATTTAAACAGAAAACACGGTTAAAATTTTAACTGTTTGTATAATATTGGCAATATTTAGTGCTGTAAAAGATATAAAGGCATTGCTTTGTTAAAAAAAAATAAAGCTTTTGATCTATCAACACAGGGTAGAACACCGGCACAGAAGTAAAACTTCGCCTGAAGAATTGGTTTTATAAAAAGATAGACAACCATCTGTAATGTTAAAAAACGATGGTTTACGACGCTTTTGAGCATTTTACTTCGTATCACATACTTCTACGGAGTGTTCCACATGTACCTAAACAAAGAAAAACAACTCCTCGAGATGACCAAAACATCATTCGTATGGGCTACAAAACTCTCTAATGGGTCCAATGTGCTGAGAAAAGAATATTTTGGTGAAAACTAGCCTTCAGCTATCTCAGCACGCACTGTTTGAAGACGTATGGTATAAGAAAAATCGCACCGAAGGATATCAAGGAAGGTACTCATGTTTAAACTTTGCTATAGTCAAAATCAGCTTGCACTTGAGAGAAAGTATGAAAACTGGACTTTGCGACAGTGAAAAAATTTACTTTTTTTCTAACGAAACGAAAATAACTAGGGTGTGTTCTGATGGAAAACGATATGTTCTACGTCTTCCGAATATAGCATTCAACCCTAAGTACTCGAAAGTTACATTAAAGCATGGTGGTGGAAATGCGAAAATTTGGGTGTGCTTTCGTGGTTTTCTATCTTAGACTGACAAGCTAACAATCTAAATCTAGAGCCAATAGAGAATCTGTAATTTAAAATAAAGGAAAAGTATTCAAATACAGAGTGTGGGAACACAGGAGAGCTGTACGACGCTTTTTTAAAAGAATGGAACTGTTTTTATCTTGCGAAATATCAAAAATTAATAGGTTATGCCTCGCAGGTGTAAAGCAGTGTTTAAAGGCCGTGAATATGCTGTAAACTCTTAATTTCGTTCAAAATGTATTAAACTACTTTTAAAATTTTCTGCGCTGCATATTATTGTGATTTAGATTTAATGTAAGTGCCATATAAAACAATTTCCCAGCAGTTAAATAAATCTTTCTTAATTATATGTCCAGCTGCATTACTATTAGAGAGTGTCTCATTTCGTTAAAATACATATTTGAGAAATATAGTAAACAATTTTATTGTTTACTCTTTATGACACTCTGCTCCAGTAGTTTGGCTATTTTTTAGCATAATAAGTTGTTTCTCAGAAGGTACACATCTCGGTGTATGAGAAGATTAAAATAAAAATGTTCTATAAATTCAAATCGTTCTTAATTGTATGACCACAAGTGTATATATATATATATATTACATTGAAACGTTACCTATTTATTTATCTTTAAGACTAAACAAACAGTTGTAAATAAAATTTGTGTAGATATAAGAAAAATAACTTAATGTAAATTTAGAATTTTTAATATGCAATGGAATTAATATACTTAGTAGTAGTAACATAACTTGTAGGTACAAAACTATTAACATTTGAATAGGACGGAAGATGTGGGTCTGTTTGTCATGAGTGGAATCCAAATAGATTGAAAACATCCTTTTTGTAACGCAGCATCACATGCATAAAATATAATAATTGATCTTGTGGATACTATTATTTAAAAATCTACTAAAGTAATAAGCTATCAACACATACCAGTCTTAATATAAGTTTAGTTACTAAGACCTAATTTCACAACTCTCTGTTAGTTTAACATCCCGTTATGTTTAATGACGGACTGTTTATGTATGTTGACGGACTGTTAATATACCTATACCTACCTAATGGGATGTTAAACTAACAAACAGAGAGTGGTGAAATTAGGTCTTAGTATAGCATGTTTAAGTATGCGTAATATGTTATTATTCTTTGGTTAATTAAATTGATTGGATGATAATTGTATTCCAGGTACAATTCCTACTAGACAGCGGCGCAAGAGTGGACGAGCGTGCACTATGCGGCGCGACCGCTCTACACTTTGCAGCAGAGTGCGGGCACGCCGCGGTCGTGTGCGCACTCATAGAACACAACGCTAGGATACTCACTAACGAGAACGGTACGTGCTTTAAGAGCCCTGTTAAATTTTTGAAGTTTTGCGAAATTGGATATTTTATGCACCACGTGACCGGCGCGTCACGCGAATTCTATGAAAAATACTAAATGATCTTGATACTTCGTCGATCTAAAACATACAAATATACTAATAATTATTTTAGATCTGTAGAAAATGGCATCGAATAAATTCCATTTTATTGAGTGGATTTTTTTCAGTTTCATTCTGAAATAATTATTATATTAATGTTTTTATTTAATTGATAGGTGTTTAATATATTTTCCTAAATTCAAAATGGCGGATATTTTTATTTCAATATATTAATCAATTATGTTTTATCTTAATAATATCAATATATATTTTAAATCTGATTGATTATTTGAAATCAATTAAGTACATAATTTTAAATTAAAACATTCATAATTAATAATTATCTATATAAGAATAAAACTGAAAATAGTCTTATTGAAGTTAAATGTCCTCATTCATCTCATCTTATGGGCTCATTATTAAACCGATTCTTCTGAAATTTGGTGTGTAGGTTTGTAATTAAATGTTTTTTTTTGTCGAATGTTGGGACTTAATGTAAGTTCGAAAGTCTAAATTGAACGGACTAAATACAAATTCTAATTATAACAAAACAAATAAATTATATTACCTATATATATTTAAGTTGCTTGTTTTGTTAGATGGTATATTTGTATACCATGTTATTATCATTATGTTTAGGTATTATTTTTGTAGTTTCGAACTTTATATTTATTTTTATTTTATTACGAACTTATTGAAAATATTTCATTTATATATTAAAAAAAACCAACCCGCACTTGGCCAGCGTGGTGAATTAAGGCCTAATCTATCTCGTCAAGAGAGAAGTCCCTATCCCAGCAGTGGGAACGTGAATAGGGGTGTTATTTTATATACAGGGCGTCCCAAAATTATGGGCCATGAAGGGGAAGTACCATATATATCGTTGATAGTGAATTTTGCTCAAAGAAGACTTCATTTTATTTTAAAAAGTAAGTAATTTAATTAATTAATTTACAAAAAATAATGTTATATGTTTTTTATTTGATTAAAATAATTAATTTCACGTTGTTCCTTTCTTTTAAAATACTATGTTACTTAAGCAGAGTTATTATTTTTTAGCTTTTCTTTCGATTGGTATCATAAAAATCGAGTATTTTTTTTCTACATGTAAGTCGGTTCGATTCCCAGACAAAGCAAGTAATTTTTAGAAAATCAATGAATGCAGAATTACTAACTTTTAAAAATAAAATGAAGTCTTGTTTGAGCAAAATTCACTATCTACGATATTTAAGGTACTTCCCCTCCATGGCCCATAACTTTGGGACGCCCTGTATTTATTAGAAAGGTACATATTTAATGTTTACAATAAATAATATATTTATTAGAAAGGTACATTATTTTTTGTTTACATATTGGATACTCGGTAAAAATAAGAACAAAAAATTACGGAATATTTTCTTTGTAATAAATATTATGGAAATCTATACTACAATTATCAAGCTGAGGAGATTGCTTGTTTATTTGTTTGAACGTGCTACTCAGGAACCGCGGGTCCGATTTAAAATATGATTTCAGTATTGGATAGTAAAATGATCGAAAAAGGCTATAAAACATAAACTAGTAAATAACGTAAAAACGCAAGCGCAGCTGTCGGCGGGTCGGCAAGTTAGTCATAATCTAAAAAAATCATAGGCATAATTACATTTAGTCGTTGTACGGTTTCACCAAAAAAAGTTGCCTTGTTGTTTTTTAATTAGGATAGATAACTTTAGATATGCAATCCACATCCTACAGCATAACCTCCAAATAAATAAGGTTAAACAAGATGACAATGATGTGGTACAATTCTTAGGCCAGCCACAAGTGGTACAATTCTTAGGCCAGCAACAACAATAATTGATCGTTATCAATAAAAATAACAATTGATCGTTATCAACGGATCAACTTATGTCGGTCGTAGTATCGCAATAACACATACATGCACACTAACAGCGTTTTTACAGCAATTGACAGTCCCACACACTGACATTTTACGAAATATTTCTATATTTTATTCAAGAACAACCGACATAGGTCCGACCTCGACAAGCGCTCGCGCGGTACTAAATGGAAAAAGCCGGCGGAATGAAAAAACTACTAAATTATGGTAGTTTTATTTTATTCATAAAAAATTACCAAAACCGTTCTACAAATTAAAATTAATATCATAGTTTAAGCAAATGTTGATAAATATTTTGATATAAATATGACGTCCCATTGATTTAGAACTTCGGAGTTATTGAGGTTTGTTTCGAAGCATTTTCGGTCGATATTAAATTCGGTATATCTTTAGAATAAAAGCATTTAACGAAAATGTACTCTACTCTAAATGGAGAATAGGATATACGTAACATAATAAAAATTAGTTTGATCGCCCATATTCATTAGAATCTACAAATTAGAGCTAAGAAAACAGGTCTTCGAGCGTTTTTTACGAAACATGTATCCGGAGAATGATTATTACTCAATATATAAACAAGTTATCTAAAATGTTTCTTACTACTTTTGTAGAGGAGAAAACGAACTATTATAAAGATGTAATTGTAATATCAAACAACTAACGTAAACCATAGAATTAGGACGAGAAAACCGAACAATTTCGCGATTTCCGGTAAAAGGCCTCTTAAACATTCAAATTATAAGTTAAGTAAATAAAAAATATTGCTGAACAATTCACACAAAATCTAGCCCCGTGGTAAGCTCGAAGCTCGTGTTCGTGTTACGGGTGCTAGATATCTGCTATACTTTATTTATATAATATACATACATAGATAGTTATTTACTATTATACATATATAACACCAAATTTGAGTCTAATTGCGGAAAAAGAGTCCCCAAACTAACGATTTTTGTGCCCAAGCCATAAAACTACCGCAATTCGTGATAGCGTTTGTTATGCTGCCATGAAGTGCTGGAATTATCTTTCTCCACCGTTTTGTTATTTTTTGAAAGTTCATTAATAATCATTGTTAAATGCCCAACATCTTGTTTCTCGATATATACATCGATTTCTGGTTTTATAAAGATACCGATAAATATTTTTTAATCGTTTGAATGAAGAAATAAAACAATAACTTCTTTTATCACTATTTCTTTTACTTTATATTGACGTATTTTAAGTTTTAAAAGCTTATCTTATTTAAATTTCTATATTGTGATTGTGATTTGATTATTTCAGGTATGACCCCACTACAATGTGCGGCTGAGCGAGCCAGAGCGTCGGTGGTAGAGATACTAGCGGCGCGCCCCGAAGTCAATCGAGCACAGGCCATAGAGGCCTTCGAACTGTTAGGAGCCTCCTTTGCGAACGATAAGGAGTATTATTGTCTTAGGGTAAGTTTTTATTATTGACGTTATAAACTTACTGGATAAATATTTGGAGGTAGTACAAATTTTTGTCACCGGGCGAGAATCGAACCCGCAACTTCTTGCGTCGCAGGCAGACCTTCCTTCGCCGGCTGCGTCGGCGTCGCAGAGGTCGTCCTAGTAATAATAGAATATACTTTAGAAGTATACCCCTATAATTTACACATTATTAAAAATTGTGTGTCTTTCAACAGTCAGTACCTAACCTATAACGTAGTTTACTATTGCATTGTTTATTGTTAAAAAAGTGTTTTTATTTATTTTATTTTACAATGTTGAGAAAACTAACAGCAGCAAACAATGATTAGTAAACGTAACAATACATTTGTGTAAACACGACTTTTACGATTTATCATGCTCTACGTTGTTTCAGATGTCATATCAATATTTACACCGTGCGATGGCGATGCGATACGACACACGATACGGCTTATTGTTGAAGAAGCCGGCCGATCCGATACCGGCTTACGATAATTGGATGGAAAGCACTAATATGGAGGTACGTGAAATGTGCGAGCCGATTTGGATGATTTTTTTTTATTAGTGTTGCTGAATTTTGACTTATATTTCGTAAATAACGTGTAATTTTAACTGATTTAAAAAAAGTTGGAAGTTCTCAAGTCGACTGTATTTTTTATGTAACTAAGGTTAGGTACGGTTAGGTGACCCGATTTGGATGATAAATTAAAATAAAAAAACATGTTACTATATATTATACGAAAACCACCGCCACTCCCTACCATACCCAAAAATTTACAATATTATATAAAATATGCCATCTACACTGTTAATGCACCAAAAAAGGAACAGTCTCAGCTTATTGTTGCTCTGTAAAAAGACAGACCAACGCTGGTTATCCAATGCTCTAATTTTAACACCACCGTCCAGTTACATTCTGCAGTTTTTTTTCCCATCCTCAGGTTGTCTGGAAGAAATTGCTTTAAGCAATAAGACCGCCCATTACGCATACGTTTTTGTAGTTTTTAAGTAAATATTTATTATTGGTGTGTGTAATAAAGAATTATGAATTATCGGGACAACTATTTGTATGATCTGCAAATATTTGTTCCGGGTGTCTGGTTTTTAAATATGTATAATAAAAAATATCTATCTATGTATGTATATTATATTAAGTATATCAGAAATCTAGCACCCGTAACACAAGCTACGAGCTTACCACGGGGCTAGATGTTGTTGTTTGAATTGTCCGGCAATATTTATTTATTTTTATTTTATTTATCTTAAAATATTTCATACTCTTCAGGAAGTAGAGCGACTTCACGGCAACGCCCACGGGTTGCACATGGAGGGGCTCGCGGTGAGAGAGCGCGTCCTCGGCGCGAGCTGCCCCGACCTGCCGCACCCCATCGTGTTCCGCGGCGCCGTGTTCGCGGACGAGGCGCGCTTCGACCGCTGCCTCGCGCTGTGGCGTCGCGCGCTGCATCTACGTCATCACAACTCTGTATGTATCATCCATACTCGCTAGGAAGTAGAGCGACTTCACGGCAACGCCCACGGGTTGCACATGGAGGGGCTCGCGGTGAGAGAGCGCGTCCTCGGCGCGAGCTGCCCCGACCTGCCGCACCCCATCGTGTTCCGCGGCGCCGTGTTCGCGGACGAGGCGCGCTTCGACCGCTGCCTCGCGCTGTGGCGCCGCGCGCTGCATCTACGTCATCACAACTCTGTATGTATAATCCATACTCGCTAGAAGTAGAGCGGCTTCACGGCAACGCCCACGGGTTGCACATGGAGGGGCTCGCGGTGAGAGAGCGCGTCCTCGGCGCGAGCTGCCCCGACCTGCCGCACCCCATCGTGTTCCGCGGCGCCGTGTTCGCGGACGAGGCGCGCTTCGACCGCTGCCTCGCGCTGTGGCGCCGCGCGCTGCATCTACGTCATCACAACTCTGTATGTATAATCCATACTCGCTAGAAGTAGAGCGGCTTCACGGCAACGCCCACGGGTTGCACATGGAGGGGCTCGCGGTGAGAGAGCGCGTCCTCGGCGCGAGCTGCCCCGACCTGCCGCACCCCATCGTGTTCCGCGGCGCCGTGTTCGCGGACGAGGCGCGCTTCGACCGCTGCCTCGCGCTGTGGCGCCGCGCGCTGCATCTACGTCATCACAACTCTGTATGTATAATCCATACTCGCTAGAAGTAGAGCGGCTTCACGGCAACGCCCACGGGTTGCACATGGAGGGGCTCGCGGTGAGAGAGCGCGTCCTCGGCGCGAGCTGCCCCGACCTGCCGCACCCCATCGTGTTCCGCGGCGCCGTGTTCGCGGACGAGGCGCGCTTCGACCGCTGCCTCGCGCTGTGGCGCCGCGCGCTGCATCTACGTCATCACAACTCTGTATGTATAATCCATACTCGCTAGAAGTAGAGCGGCTTCACGGCAACGCCCACGGGTTGCACATGGAGGGGCTCGCGGTGAGAGAGCGCGTCCTCGGCGCGAGCTGCCCCGACCTGCCGCACCCCATCGTGTTCCGCGGCGCCGTGTTCGCGGACGAGGCGCGCTTCGACCGCTGCCTCGCGCTGTGGCGCCGCGCGCTGCATCTACGTCATCACAACTCTGTATGTATAATCCATACTCGCTAGAAGTAGAGCGGCTTCACGGCAACGCCCACGGGTTGCACATGGAGGGGCTCGCGGTGAGAGAGCGCGTCCTCGGCGCGAGCTGCCCCGACCTGCCGCACCCCATCGTGTTCCGCGGCGCCGTGTTCGCGGACGAGGCGCGCTTCGACCGCTGCCTCGCGCTGTGGCGCCGCGCGCTGCATCTACGTCATCACAACTCTGTATGTATAATCCATACTCGCTAGAAGTAGAGCGGCTTCACGGCAACGCCCACGGGTTGCACATGGAGGGGCTCGCGGTGAGAGAGCGCGTCCTCGGCGCGAGCTGCCCCGACCTGCCGCACCCCATCGTGTTCCGCGGCGCCGTGTTCGCGGACGAGGCGCGCTTCGACCGCTGCCTCGCGCTGTGGCGCCGCGCGCTGCATCTACGTCATCACAACTCTGTATGTATAATCCATACTCGCTAGAAGTAGAGCGGCTTCACGGCAACGCCCACGGGTTGCACATGGAGGGGCTCGCGGTGAGAGAGCGCGTCCTCGGCGCGAGCTGCCCCGACCTGCCGCACCCCATCGTGTTCCGCGGCGCCGTGTTCGCGGACGAGGCGCGCTTCGACCGCTGCCTCGCGCTGTGGCGTCGCGCGCTGCATCTACGTCATCACAACTCTGTATGTATAATCCATACTCGCTATGAAGTAGAGAGGCTTCACGGCAACGCCCACGGGTTGCACATGGAGGGGCTCGCGGTGAGAGAGCGCGTCCTCGGCGCGAGCTGCCCCGACCTGCCGCACCCCATCGTGTTCCGCGGCGCCGTGTTCGCGGACGAGGCGCGCTTCGACCGCTGCCTCGCGCTGTGGCGCCGCGCGCTGCATCTACGTCATCACAACTCTGTATGTATAATACATACTCGCTAGAAGTAGAGCGGCTTCACGGCAACGCCCACGGGTTGCACATGGAGGGGCTCGCGGTGAGAGAGCGCGTCCTCGGCGCGAGCTGCCCCGACCTGCCGCACCCCATCGTGTTCCGCGGCGCCGTGTTCGCGGACGAGGCGCGCTTCGACCGCTGCCTCGCGCTGTGGCGCCGCGCGCTGCATCTACGTCATCACAACTCTGTATGTATAATCCATACTCGCTAGAAGTAGAGCGGCTTCACGGCAACGCCCACGGGTTGCACATGGAGGGGCTCGCGGTGAGAGAGCGCGTCCTCGGCGCGAGCTGCCCCGACCTGCCGCACCCCATCGTGTTCCGCGGCGCCGTGTTCGCGGACGAGGCGCGCTTCGACCGCTGCCTCGCGCTGTGGCGCCGCGCGCTGCATCTACGTCATCACAACTCTGTATGTATAATCCATACTCGCTAGAAGTAGAGCGGCTTCACGGCAACGCCCACGGGTTGCACATGGAGGGGCTCGCGGTGAGAGAGCGCGTCCTCGGCGCGAGCTGCCCCGACCTGCCGCACCCCATCGTGTTCCGCGGCGCCGTGTTCGCGGACGAGGCGCGCTTCGACCGCTGCCTCGCGCTGTGGCGCCGCGCGCTGCATCTACGTCATCACAACTCTGTATGTATAATCCATACTCGCTATGAAGTAGAGAGGCTTCACGGCAACGCCCACGGGTTGCACATGGAGGGGCTCGCGGTGAGAGAGCGCGTCCTCGGCGCGAGCTGCCCCGACCTGCCGCACCCCATCGTGTTCCGCGGCGCCGTGTTCGCGGACGAGGCGCGCTTCGACCGCTGCCTCGCGCTGTGGCGCCGCGCGCTGCATCTACGTCATCACAACTCTGTATGTATAATCCATACTCGCTAGAAGTAGAGCGGCTTCACGGCAACGCCCACGGGTTGCACATGGAGGGGCTCGCGGTGAGAGAGCGCGTCCTCGGCGCGAGCTGCCCCGACCTGCCGCACCCCATCGTGTTCCGCGGCGCCGTGTTCGCGGACGAGGCGCGCTTCGACCGCTGCCTCGCGCTGTGGCGCCGCGCGCTGCATCTACGTCATCACAACTCTGTATGTATAATCCATACTCGCTAGAAGTAGAGCGGCTTCACGGCAACGCCCACGGGTTGCACATGGAGGGGCTCGCGGTGAGAGAGCGCGTCCTCGGCGCGAGCTGCCCCGACCTGCCGCACCCCATCGTGTTCCGCGGCGCCGTGTTCGCGGACGAGGCGCGCTTCGACCGCTGCCTCGCGCTGTGGCGCCGCGCGCTTCACCTCCGCCATCACAACTCTGTATGTATAATCCATACTCGCTAGGAAGTAGAGTGGCTTCACGGCAACGCCCACGGGTTGCACATGGAGGGGCTCAGTACTCACATACGGACTTACTCGATAGTTTTACTCGAAGTCGAGTAAAAATCAACGTGTGGACCGCAGAACTGACAGCTCGAAGGCTCGCACCGAGCCGGCTCGTTGGAATTAAATGATAGTAATTTCCTTCGCACCTACTTGAAGCGAGTTGTCAATCTCGACTCGAACGTGTGTACGTGACTGCGAGTTGCGCGAGGTGTACGTCAGTCTGGTTTGTTTATCGTGATTGAAACATGCTCATTTTATCGTTTTTGTTTGTATATTTTTGATTCTATATATATTTGACATCTTTGGCTCGAACGGTTCGGTAAATACTGAACGTCGCGCCTCACTCGATTGATCAATGCTCAATGTGTGGATGATAGCCCATGCCATGAGTTTTATTTGACAGTTTAGCTCGATCGAGTAATACCGTATGTCAGTACTGAGCTTAACTGTTATCTTCCTTCACTTACGACGTAGATTAGGCCTTTATTCACCACGCTGGGCAATGCGGGTTGGTGAATGTCACATGCTTCATCGCTAATGTGTCTCTATACTTCGACATAGCCGACTTCTGATCTGATACTGATACGGTCTCGCTAGGAAAATGGCAACGCCGCACTTTAGTAGACCAGGCATGAAGAACAGCAACACCGCATCAACTACACCATCCCAACACGAGGCAGTGAGATGTCTGTGAGTGACGTCATTCGGGCTCGAAATTCAAAATTTCAAATGTTATCTACTATAACGCGAACTGAATTTCTTTCGAATTTACTTACACCATCTATCACAAGAGGAAGCAGTTTTCGCTGTGCCTGTGCGTGACGTCACTCGGGTTCGAAATTCAAAATTTCAAACGAACGTTTTATATTGTGCAATGTGTTCCAAATTCAAATCAATATCGAATTGTGGGCAGAGTAAACGGAAATATTCTGACTATACCATTATTAATTATTTAATTATCTCGCTGTCCGTTTGTTGAATGAAGTTTGAATTTATTGCGTTCTTGTTGCAGGTATCAGTTGTAAAGGACCTGCTCAGATTTGCTCAAGTTTTCTCACAAATGATCCACATTGGAATAGAACTACCTCTTTCACAAGTAAGTTTTAGTTTCCTGTCTTTTTTAAAATCCATGTCGAATTAATATCACAATATACAAATGAAATATTATGTAGGTAGTTGAATTTTTAGCTTATGTGTTATTCAACGATTCCAGCGTAACTTTAGAGCTCTGGGAATCAACCTGGTAGTGTTTCCATTAGTATTTTTTTTCTAGGTATGTTATGTATTAGAAGCGTGCGCAGAAGAACTGAGACGAGGCGCGAAAAGGATAGAGAAACCACAGCCGAATCATGACCCGGAATCACTAGCTGTAAGTTGACAATAAGAGTCATTGTTGAATAAATTACATCATAATCTAAAATTTGATAAGTAATGTATGTTTGATCATTGTGCCGTCCGTTTGCTTTAATTTATAATTTTTATGTAAGCTTGTATAAACAATTTAGAATTGATTAGACTTTGGTACTATGGTGGTGTAGAGTTTGGTGTACATCTATATAACACACGCACACTAACCGCGCGAGCAGCCATCCCCGCGCCTCTCGCTGCTGGCGCCGAGCAGGGTACTATGGTGGTCTAGAGTTTGGTGTACATCTATATAACACACGCACACTAACCGCGCGAGCAGCCATCCCCGCGCCTCTCGCTGCTGGCGCCGAGCAGGGTACTATGGTGGTGTAGAGTTTGGTGTACATCTATATAACACACGCACACTAACCGCGCGAGCAGCCATCCCCGCGCCTCTCGCTGCTGGCGCCGAGCAGGGTACTATGGTGGTGTAGAGTTTGGCTCGCACTTGCATGTTGCAGGAGGAGTATGAGAGCAATGTGCGGACGGCGCTCTATCTGGTCTCCGTGGCCGCGAGGCTGTTGGAGAATGAGGGAAATGATGAGGTGAGTATTTTTGTTCAAGATTAATTTCAATTTATATTTTTTTTTGTAATTTTTTTATGTTTAATGGCAAAGACTGGTGCAGAACCAAAGGTAGAATTCGATAAATTATCGTAGAAATATAGATGATGATGTTCTTTTATAAAAGATACTTTTAAGTGTATGAAATGTTTTTTACAGGATACGATAAGATGCATAAAAACAGCGATATACAGGCTACGGAACGTAGCTCTGCGCAACGGAATGACGCTGCTACATCTAGCCGTGGACAACAGGACGCCCGTTGACGACTTCCACACGAGCGATGTGTGCCAGTAAGTTTAGTGTTTTTAAGTAAAACAACTTGGTTGGTAATAAATACTTTGAACTTTTACAACAATCTCTGTTGTGCCTACAACGCAAGAGGTTGCAGGTTCGATTCCCACCTGGGGACAAGAAAAATTACGATCTGCAAATATTAATTTGTTCCGAGTGTCTGATCTGAAGATTTTTTTTTTTTAATGAGCCTAATGTGTCCCACTGCTAGGCAAAGGCCTCCCCCAATTTCCTCCAATCATTATAAATAGTATAATAACAAATATATTTGTTATATATAATATAATAAGTCAATACAAACAGACCTTATTACGATATAATACGTCACAGATTCCCGTGCGCGCGAACATGTTCGCTCCTCCTCCAATGCGGCGTAGACGTCGACGCGGCGGACGAATGCAGAAGGACGGCGTTACACTTAGCACTTATATCTTACCAAAATTGTGGTAAGTTTACCTACTTTTCTTGGCAATTAATGTTTTAAAAGTCTCATAATCACCCCTATTTACGTTCCCACTGCTAAAAACACTTCTTTCTTGACGAGATTATGATCAAATAATAAATTCAGTGTAAATATCCACAACGTAATTATGACAACAGCTTTTAGTTATGGAAGCAATAAATATACTATAGAAATGTGCAAGTTTGTGTGCATTTATCTCACTCTCTAACCAGTGCATTTGAACTCAAGACTAATATTATTATTTCTTTTTTACAGAGGAAAGAGAACAAATGAGTGACGCTCTTTGTTCTGTGGTCTGCGAACTTCTCTGTCGCGACGCTCATATTGACGCCTGTGACATAGACGGGCTGACGCCATTACTGTATTCTATTGGAGGTAAGTTATAATGGAAAAATAATATCATCATTTTTATAAAATAAAACAAGGGAAGGTCTATGTCCAGTGGTGGACGACCGAGAGCTGAAATTATGATGATGATATATGATGACTTATTTAATTTAAACAATGTCGCCAAAACAAACAAACAAACAACAAATCATTTATTTTTCCAACAAAACATAACATACAAAACAAAATACACACTGAGACGCAATACACACACTAGCAAGCTAGTATCCAACGCTGATCTTCCGACAGGAGTACCACACTTATATCTAATTTATTTAACAAAATCCACAGCCCTTATAAATATATAACATTTTTCTTATGTATATGAGCTACTGGTAATAAATCTAATGAAATATGTATATCTCCCAGGTCCAGCAGAATGCCTGATCCGCTCCGCTCTCCGTCCGCGGCTGACGTGCCTGGCCGCGTCGGCGCTGGCGCGCGCCGGCGCCACGTACGACGCGCGCCACGTGCCGCGCGTGCTGCACACCTTCCTCTCCATGCACGGCGTGCCCTCCACGCAGCACATACGCATGTACGTGCCCGGCGGGAAGGACACGTAGGTACGCGCCTCGTGCTACGTCGTCACTTCACACGTCATACTTGAAGCTACGCAGCACATCTGCACGCCGGACACGTAGAAAGAAAGCGGGAAGGATACGTAGGTACGCGCTGGGTGCTACGTCGTGACTTCTTATTACATACGTCATACTTGAAACTACGCAGTATATCCGCATGTACGTGACCGGCGGGAAGGATACGTAGAAAGAAAGAAATGGTTAATGACACCTAGGTATGATCTGGGCTCTACGTCGTGTCTTCTTACTACATACGTCATACTTGAAACTACGCAGTATATCCGAATGTATGTACCCGGCTCGATACCTGGGTTTAAGTACGCTGTGGTTGGTACGTCGTTAGTTCTTACTCAATACGTCATGCGCTAAAGCTGAAACTACGTCTCAGATTCTTCAGATTGTAAAAAAAGATCTTACGTCATAGGATTAAGTACGCTGCGAATACGTCGTAAGTCTTACTATATTTTATACTATGTAAACTGTTATTTACACTGCTCCTTAACTGTCATACTTAAAGCTACTCTCAGATTCAACAGATTGTTAAAGATCTTACGTCGTAAGTTTTTGCCATTATTTTGACTAAATAATCTGTTGCTGCTGTCTATGCTACGTAATCTGTCTGTTTTACTTTGTACTACTTTATGTGTTACAGTTAATGTACATAATAATTTGATGTTTTAATCTGACATTTATACGTCATACTACGTAATTTAGCACTGTAGCTGTAGTCTATCATTGTTAGAGTGTGCTACGTTATTTGTCTTATGTCTCAGATTCTTCATGTTGACCTGTAGTTAATATGCGACGCATAGTAACTTACAATCTTGTATTAACAAATTGTTAAAATATTTACTTTGAAGTTAGCTTTATTTGAAACTATGACGTAGACATGTTATAAAGTTGAATGAATTTATTGACTACAAAAGCAATTTAGTGTGACCAATTGAAACGACGAATTGTACATTATAACGAAAAGAGTAGATTTGTTTTGTGTAGTTCCTAGAATATAATGTTATTATATTTATTTTTATCCAAGAATTGAATTTCAGACGTAGTATAACTTTATTGTTATAAAAATAAAAAATATCAAAGAATAGATGACGTAGCACTACGTAAACTTTATTGAGGCCGATTGTTTTGTCAACATACGTATGGTTAAATTAATACTCTATTTGTCACAAATTAGCAAAAAAAGGGCCTAAAAATTGTATCTATTTTTATTTATGTTTTGACAACTCAAGTTAAGAATTGAAGACAGCAATACTATTTTGCTGTACCTTTTATGCTAAAGTCCATGTACAATTCTTTAATTTACTAGTTATTCAATACCATGACACCAAGTCTTAAAAGATATAAATATGTGTAAAAAGTGAATAATAAATAATTATGAAATTATTGAAACAAATACTTATAAACTAGCACTTACCTTAATAACTATAAAATGACTAGTTATATAAACGAAATGCATATGAAAGTGTTCATACGATATTGTACCTTAATGGCTCAATTATAAAGATCGAAAGCGTACCAGCAGGTATTGTGATATAGTTATAAAGATAGTTGTAAGTACATCGCTAGGTGGTTTACGAATGACATTTAGAGCCTGCTGTCTGACATAGCTCTGAATTGTATAGAATTAGTGACGTAGTGACGAGTTAAGAAGTCGGCAACGCGTCAACGTCCAATACAACGTAGTAGGTACCAACATTATTTAGGATTCTAGCATATTAGTAATTAGTGTTTAATATTTCTACATCACTGAGGGAAGACATAATTTCGAAAATAAGTAGGTAGTTTAATTTATATTACTAAAATTGTTAGTATCTTCTGTCGGAACATAGTTGAACAATATATATATAATAATATAATATACTTACATAAAAGTTAACTAAACCTTTTTACATACCTAAAACATAATATGAAGTAAATATGCAAGGATCCTTAGTATTTTTAACAACGTTGTATAGAACTTTCACGCGACGTTCCCTTAATATAAACTTGCTTTGTGACCAAAATGAATTGACGAACTAAAATTAAATAAATGTATGAAAGAAACAATAAAAACGCACATTTATTATACATGAATAAAAAAGTAATGACATTAAATAAACAACAGGCTACATTGCCGATTGTATATCTGTCTCCGTTTAGCAACGGAGGTTGTTGGTGTTAGAAAGAGACGGTGTTACTTAATCTATTGTTATTGTAGTCGGAACGCACACGGTAGACAAATAATACTGTAAAAGTTTGTAGATCTTTAGATTTTATGTATGTCTAGATTAGTTAGTGTCTAAATTTAAATATTGTTAGTTTGAATGCGGCCATTTTCATGTGTTATTGGCAGTTTGTTTCAAAGTTTCTGTATAATTATATTTATGAAGCTTAACGGGTAGGTAACTGTTATGTCCGTAAAAGGAGTCCTCAAAATTATATTTTAGAATTCAATCATTGAAAAAGTAATAAATTAAATTTAGCAACTATATAAATTGTCAGTCGTATAATAAATTTGGAAAACTTAACATAGTGACAGAACATATACCTAATTACTAGATGCCTACATAGTTTAGAATCTAGACATAATATCTTTTTAATCTACCTAAATCCCGTTTTAGGGCATAATGTCTTCACTATCATATGAAATAATCTTAACATGGAATATAAATTATAATAAATATTGATATCTATAGACATTCAAATTTAGTAACACATCGAATCTTACCGCTGTCGTAGCTATCAATCTAGTCAAAATATTATTTGGTTTAATGTAGTTACATTAATATAGTTATTATACACATAACTGTAGGTATATATATAGTATGTATATATGCTACATATATTATTTCTTTTATTTGTTTTTTCTTAAAATAATTAAGTAATAAGAATTTTTATTGACATAATGTTATTTTTTACATTTGTCATTAAAACATTGAATTTTTGACTATACAGATTAATATTTAACTTTAAAATATAATCAGTGTATGAATATTGCCCGATTTTGATCTTCAAGCAATAATTCAATGGCTAAATTTAATATTTTGTCGACTGTAAAATATCTTTATATTAGATACCTAATTATAAACTATTTTTCTAAAGTTAAAATAATAGTAAATACAATACGTAAGTACCTGGCCATTGAATTTAATTTATAAACCACTATTCAATTACTTATTAGATAATGCAACTTACTTGACTATGTAATCCTATTTTGTGTTCATTAAACAGATATATAAGTGCCAAAGTATTATGTTTATTACATTTAAAATGTCTCTGCCTAAACCTTATTAGAGCCAATAGTGAGTTATAATATAAATCTAATATAAATATAAAACGAAATAAATCTATCTTAATAACCTGAAAGCCCATATTTTAACTAAAGTTTACATCAAAGATGTCTTGCATTCCTATGCAAACAAGATCAACCACTTAAATGAAATACAATGTTATTAAAAGTTTTCGAAAAAGGCTGTGTTGTTTTTAATGCAATTATTGTGTTAGAATTTATATCAACATTTACTTTTTAAATTTAAATAAAATGTACATCTTGGTAGTAGCGTACTTGATTTATTTAATATTACGAACGCTTGAACCAGAAAAATTGTATTACTAATTCAAACTTATAAAATGGAAAAAAATAACTGAGCTTGATTTACCAAACCTAATGGTTTCGTCTTATGCTATTCTAAGCGACTGAATCTTGTTTTTTTTCTGTTATTAAATTATTTAGTTAATACCTACGCTTTGGTGGACACTAGGCTTAAACCTCACAGTGAAAAAGAGTGTAGCTTATTGAGGTCAAAGTAACCCCATTAAAGCCTCGAGCAGACCGGATGCGTATACGTACACGTAAGCGTAGACGTGCACGTACCACTGAGTTGTAATGTATGGGAATGTATGTGACAGGACACACTGCACGCACACGTCACGTTACGCAAGCGGTGTGTCCTGTCTCATACATTCCTATACATTACAACTCAGTGGTACGTGCACGTCTACGCTTACGTGTACGTATACGCATCCGGTCTGCTCGAGGCTTAACTGTAAATAAAAATAATACTTATTAATGTCCGATTATAGATATATTTTTGTCGGTTCGGCGAATAAATAATTAAATTTATTGAATTATGTGTTTTAATACTCACAGGACCTTTCCGATTTCGACATTTCCGATTAATTTTAGGTAAAGGTAGGTTTTAAAACGGCATCCGGTCTAGAGCTTTCAAATAACTGCAACTTTCGCTATTTGTTTAAAAATATGCATATTAAATAGCTACTGAACAGACTTTAAGGTAGGTAAATGTTAATTAAGAAGAATCATCATATCATCATCATCATATCAGCCATTGGACGTCCACTGCTGGACATAGGCCTCCCTATATGACTTCCAGTCATTACGGTCGCTCGCAGCCTGCATCCACCGCGAGCCGACCGTCTTCACCAAATCATCAGTCCACCTTGTTGGTGGACGCCCAACGCTGCGTTTCCCGATCCGTGGTCTCCACTCGAGGACTTTTCGGCCCCATCGGCCATCTGTTCTCCTCGCTATATGGCCTGCCCATTGCCACTTCAAAGAGCTAACCGTTGGGCTATGTCGGTGACCCGCATTAAGAAGAATAATTAATAATTATTTCAGCGTTCGGACTTCCACTGCTGGACATAGGCCTCCATGTAGGTACCATGAACTAGCAGCTATGACCAAATCGCCTGTCCATCTTGTTGGTGGACGTCCGAGCTGCGTTTACCGATCCGTGGAACTTGAAAACTTTTTAACCCCATCGGCCATCTGTTCTTCTCGCTGTATGGCCTGCCCATTGCCACTTATGTCGATGACCCGCGTTCTTCTGCGTATCTCCTTACCACGACTGTACCAACAAGTTATGGGAAATTTTGTATTGACAAAGATATTTACATAATATGGTACCTACTAAGTCTGTGAAACTAAGCTAATAGTTAAAATAAAAACAAAATTGGCCATCTATGGAGCCCATGCGAACAATGCCTTAGAATTAATTAACAATGCCCCAGTGTGTTAGTGTTTTAATAAATAGTTTGCGACCTATATCTATAGGTACGTATCGTTTTACAAAAACAAGATTCTATTCACATAAGAGCATAAACATGACAAGAGCAAGTCGGACTATCAAGTTAAGAATATTTGCAAGTTTTAACTTACAAAAGTAAAGTTAGGTAAGTAAATAAAGTTTGACTTTTATTTACGTTTCCACTATTAGGACACAGGGAATTAATTATCTCTTGACGAGAGAGATTAGGGCTCAATTGGTGAATTACTACCCCGCTGTCCAAGTGAGACGCATGTCCTTCAACCTTTTCAAAGTTCTCCAAACATGCCGGTTTCCTCACGATGTTTGCCTTCACCACAAGAGCCTATGTTTTTATAGCGCACATAATTTTTTCAGTGAAGAAAAAAAATTTAGGGAACGGGGCGGGTCTTGAATACCTACACGGCATTCGGAATGAAAGTCGAGTGTGCTCAGCGAACACGGCTCTATTAAACTATTTAGAAAAATTAAATCTAACTTTTAATTACATCGCTGAATAAACCGCTTAAATTCGGTTTAAATAAAAAACCCAGTTGACAGCATCCTGTTTCATTAGCTAACTTTAGAAACTGCCATCTAACGCCGGAACCACGGTTAACCGTAGATACAAAAGGCATCACGCACCGAGTTACGGCAAATTATGGATTGTACCAGCACTAGTTGGATTAGCTGCCTATTATGTGGCGTTGCACAACAGATATTAAAGAAATTGCTGAGATGCTGCCTTAATAGCGCGGCGCTAATGTTCGTTGTTTTCTTGTAGTAAAACCTCGTAGGTTGTTTTGTGTCGTCTTAAGAATAGTCTCATCTCAGCACTTTCCGTATGTGTTGTCAAAGCGACAAAGGTTTTTTTTATACCAAAAGACAGACATAAGCGTCGTTCTGTGAATTATAGGTACTAGAGATGCGCAAACCAGTACTCTCTAATGTCATGCCATATGGCATGACATTTGGTACCGCGTCATATAGCATTTTATCAGTACGCAGTACTCTAAACATGACCCGACGTTTTATTTAACAAAGTTGATTTCCCTTCATACTTAACCCCAATAATTACCTATGGTATAAAAAGGGGTCTCCAGGCTTATGGTTGTGTTACCAATAATATTGGCGTATTTAAAAATCAACTTTATAAAAATAAAATAAATAAATATTACTGGACAATTTTACACAGCGACATCTAGCCGTTGTTCCGAGGCGGGAATCGAACCCGCAAAAATTTATAATACAATAATTGAGTTTTTGTACGATTTTTTTTTTACTTTTTGTTATATAATTAATTTTTTATACCATAGATTAATTCACCATAGATTAGAATAATTATTGACAGTGACATTTAAAAGTTGTTCCGAGGCGGGAATCGAACCCGCAAAAATTTATAATACAATAATTGAGTTTTTGTACGATTTTTTTTTTACTTTTTGTTATATAATTAATTTTTTATACCATAGATTAATTCACCATAGATTAGAATAATTATTGACAGTGACATTTAATACGACAGGCAACAATATAATGGCATAGATAAAACAGAAATTTGAAAACAAAAGGGCGAAACGTTTTGTGGCCTTCTAGTACCATGAACAGTTGACGTTGACGGTCTTAACGGTCTTTCTTTAGGTTTGTGGTTGTGGTACTAAAGTACCCACGGACAGTGGAGGAGTGGGTAAATGCCATGTGTCATGCTAAATTTTGTCGGGCTATGGGTACTGTTACAGTACGCGGTCGTGCTATATTACGCGTACTGCATTACTCATGGCACCTACACATCTCTAATAGGTACCTACTAACTTACTGCGATCACCAACCCGTCTGGTAAGTTGCATTTGCTCCCAAAACCTTATAATGGTTTTTTAAAGGAAAACCCATGTCCAGTTGTGGGACGTAGTATAAGTTAGGTATAATGATGATGACGTTCCTACCTACAATAATTCGTAAAATATTAAAGCTGTATTGTAGGTTAGGTAAATTTTATATGTGAAGATACGATGAAAAACGAACGTCGCTGACAAACATCTTCGAATTTGGAATCCCACGTGGGATTGGATGGAGTGATATTACTATTCTTAGGCCAGCACCATACGGCAAACGATAGAGGTTCCAAAACATAAAACATTACAGTCAAAACAAAGGACACCGAAGTATTTCATGCGTCTAAGGATAAACAGCCATCTTCAAGACTACTTTCAGTTTCTATTCGTCGCTCGCTCTGCGCACACGCGTTCGAATTACGCAACCAACTTACCCGCATGTCAGTGACATACATTCAACAATTATTCTAAATACGAAAAATATTTACCATTGCAACACTTACCATAATTCTTCAATTTATGGTTTATTCTATTCTGAATTTGAAATAACCGCGCGGGTTTTAGTGTTGCGAAATTTACCGGCGTTTTTCAGAAAATGTGTAGAACGCTGTGTTTGTATAATTAAGTGTATTTTTTGGTGATGTTTTTTTTGTGAAGTGAATTTAGTAGGCACCATCTGTCGAAAAGTAAGTTGCTTAGGTATTTAAGTTGTTTTATTTTATAGTAAGTATGTAGGTATGTTATATCACAGGTAGATATTAATTTCATAAGTAAAATGTTTACAGCATACAATTGACATAATAAGTATTAATGTAACTGTTATTAAGATTGGTTATCGTTAACTTTAACCGATGTCTCATTGTAATAAGGATTATTTTGGCAACACTCATCAGCAAATTACAAAGAATAACTTTCAGCTAGATTTAACGAAGAATACAATGTAGGTAGAGACGATTAAATTCATAATTACCTACCTATTATCCGATCATTAAGCTCCGTAAAAGCGGCTACCTACGTAACACCTACATACGTCAAAATTGTCATAACTTAAACGCAGGACTTACAAAAATGGACAAACTATTTGTCAAATTTAAGAGTAACCTGTTCCATTGCGATTTATTTCCTAAGGTCACTCTAGACTCAAGATCTTAATAAGATTGTTACTGGTTAATTGTGTAAGTTGTGATAGGCATGTCATTTATTTATTTTACACAATTCATAAATGTTTTGTTCACATGGAAAATGCATTCTTATTTAATTTAACACATTCAATGCCCACGATACGAGATCGTGTCATGGGCGCTGATAGTGTTAAAAGATCTTCCTGTGTGATCCCATTTCAATTTGACCATTACATAATAACACTATTAATCTCCTTATTATAATTATAGATATCATTTGAACAAGGTAAAAATGTCTAAGTAGGCAATTGTTATTTGTTTTACTTACCTTTTTAACTTTCTTCTGTCATGATCGATTAATCGCGTTGCGCAAGAGTTTAACCTGACAATTTGGCTCGGGCCAAATTGTCAGGTCAAAAGTAATTATTGTGAGAACCATCCCTCTCACAATAATTACTTTATTTGTATTATCGTTATTTTGTAGGTATAACCATAGACTTATTGTATAACTTGTAAGTATACCTATTCTTCCAATATATATTTTTTCGTTATTCCGAATGTGTTAGCAGCGCAAAGAAAATTAACACTATCAGTTTTTATTAGATAAGTTTAATCATAAACTGTGTGTGTAATGTGTTAATTTTGAAGTCACAGTAGGTACTAGTATTTACCAAAACACGTTCCAAAGTAGGATAGGTCATATTCAAAATATCTGCTTATTTTATCTACAAGGCCTTTGCCTACGGATTTCGCAAACGTTGCTAAGCAGATTTAGCTACAGAAGCTGCTCATAGCTCAGGTATTTATCTAGGAGGCCGTTGCCCTGTCTATACAACGATAGAGTAGAAAGGAAATTTATCTTTTTGTTACACAGGGGAAACAATTTCTATTTAGACTCCAAAAATCAAATTTTGCTACCTACTATGTATAGTCAATATTACATTATTGTTTCAAGTTTCTAAGTTATTTTCATGTGTAAAATAGGTCATAATAGTGTAAACATTTTTAGTGTGCTTTAAACAGATGCTCTACCATAAAAGCATCGTGAGGAAGCCGGCATTTTCAACTTTGAAAAGTTTGATGGACATGTCGCTCATTGAATACAAAACAGCCACAAATCAGAAACCTCATTTTTTACAGGAGAGCCAAAACAAAATTTAAAAAATGATTTTTTGAAAAAAATACTGTTTTTATTTTTATATGTTATGATGTTTATATATCATTATTTTCCTTGTTTTTTGCTCTATTTTTTTAAATAATGACCACTGTGATAGCATTCTTCCAACCTGAGAAAACCTACAAAAGCCCTTTTTGCATTCAAAATTTGAACCAATGTTAGGGTAATTTTCCCAAAAAATTAAACAAATAATAAATGTAACATGCTTTTTTGATGTTTTACTAGGGAAATAACTATAAAAAATAAATAACTCTCAGTATATCTAAAAATATATAAACTATTCAAACGAGTAACACAAAACTAGATATTGTTTTATCGTTTTATGTTAAAAAACGCGATATGAATTTTAAAATATTCATAGGAACAACATTATACTTCAAAAACTATAAACACAAATCTAAAATTTAATTGCTGAAAGCTTAACATTAAAAGGTATGAAATAAGGCTTAATTAGTAAAATATTAATACATTTTACTATGTATTATTAAATCACAGCCTGTATGGCTAAAATCACAAAAGTAATATCTATTTATTTTTTTGTTGGCCGCTGCTTTTGCTGAAATATCACATTCTTGAATTTGTTCAGAGTTGATAACGGGCCGGTTTTGTATGCTTTCTTATTATTCATTAGAATTTGCCAACTGCTATGCTCATAATTATTTTTGCTCTGCTATTCATTCTGAAAATAATCTATTTAATGATTATGATTATGTACTTGCAAAACAATCATAAATTGTTACTTTGGGTGCAGATTTATGTGGTGCGAAGTGAAAACTAGCAATTTATTTTTAAGTTATGAAGTTAAATTACTTTGAAAATATAAAAGCTATGAACCAACCTAACAATTATGAGGTGCTAAACGGTTACCGATAACTGTATGAACGTAAACTCTATCAAGTAAGTATTATTTTAAAGTAAATAAACATTACAAATTTGAAAACATGCCGTTTAGCTGTACATAAATTATTATTACCTCTATAATAATTCAAAACAAAAAGTACACATTTGTAAATATGGTATCACTTTATTTCATTAATGGAACGCAAAATGTACGTTTTCCAAAATATGGCTCTGTTAAATAAAAAATCAGAATGTACTTACTTGAAATTGGAATGCAAAACGGACGCATTTCAAAAAGTGTCCCTTTTGCACAGAACACTGAATTAAAATTTGGGTGTTTTTTCGAGTTGTGGCAGTTTTGTTCTGAAGTTTGTGCGTAAGTCAGCCCACTACAAAAAGGGCGGTTGATCAGTTTTACGTCAAAATGAGCGAAAATGACGGGTGTCTTCAGCAAAACGTAAAGTATTGCAGCTTTAGACCCTAATTTTGAAATAAAACGATTTTCGAAAAATTTTGATATGTGGCTGTTTTGTATTCAATGAGCGATGTGTCATTGACCAACCCGCACTTAGCCAGCGTGGTGAATGAAGGCCTATTCTCTCTCGTCAAGAGAGAAGAAGTGTCCTAGCAGAACATGAGGTGATTATGAATGATGATGAACATTTGGTTATCTCTATTTATTTCCTACACGAACTAAACCAGTGTACCGTAAAGTAATGAAGATCAGCCGCCGCTTGCGCAACTTCTGCGCCGGCGCATCTGCGCTGAGCTGTTAGTAGGTACCTACTGGTTTTAGTACTAACTGTGTCACTGTGCAATGTGACTTGTTGTTGAACTTTGTGAAGTAATACTTTGGAACTTAGGCCTTTGTAAATATGTTGTTTTGGCTGTAGTTAACCTAAAGTTATAAGAAAATAACATAATATCGAAATTACTAGCTAACCCACCCGTTGCTTCGCCCGCTTTATGCAAATGTTTTTCTCACCTCTTAAATATTCTGGGGCTACTACGACAATTTTAAACCAATATCACTTAAATCGGCCCAGTCGTTCATGTGTTATAAGATTACAACGATCGTACAAATTATTGTACCGAGGCGGAAATCCAACCCGCAACCTCTTGTGTCGTAGGCGGACCTTCGCCCGCTGCGCCACAGAGGTCGTCAAAACTATCTATAGAGATGATGCAAAAGGTGTATACAAAATGCATACCTATATCTTATTTCCCCACGATTTCTAACAACGAATGCTCAAAACTATTCCTTGTAAGATAAGTAGGTAGGTAAGGCTAGTTTAGAAGTTTCAACTGACCATATCTCAAAACAAAGATATCCAACAAGATGTTTACGAAAAACGAAGATATTTGCAAACGTAAGGTTAGAGATGTTTTAAAATAAAGATAGATCTTCCAAACAAAAACTTTCAGACCTATATTTGAAACTTTTAGCTAATATTTTGCAATTGGATACATGGATTACTTGCCTTTGTCATAGAACATAATTATTACTACGTAATCTTGTATAGACTTTCGCAGACAACATTGTATATAATTATGTACCTAACCAACCAGCACTTGGCCAGCGTGGTGAATTAAGGCCTAATCTCTCTCGTCAAGAGAGAAGTCCCTGTGTCCCAGCAGTGGGAACGTGAATAGGGGTGTTATGAAGAGGTACCTAACGTGACCATTTATTTTTTTTGTCAGAGCGTGAGACGTGCGTAATAATCCGAACCCTACAAGTAATTAGTATTTGAAATATTTAAAATAATCTTGTTATAATATTGTTTGTTGGTCTGTTAGCAAAGGAACAATTTTGATAAGTTAGAGTTTAGAGTGTGTGACAATAAAATATGAACGATAAATAGAGATCAACATTTTCTTTTCTTTATTGACTTTTGCTCTTTGTGGGCCTTTATAAAGCTATCGACGCTTAGCAATAAAGCCCACATAACAAGATTGCCTATAGGAGTTAAATTAATAAATTGTTTTTAAATTTGGAATTTGGGTAAGCGCCATGCGCTGGCGCCGAATTGATCGCAAGGCCGCATGTCGTAAGTACTTGTAGTACCTACTCGCTTAAATAATTGAAATGTATAATTTATCAAAGTCAAGGGCTCTTTACTAAATCGCTACCGAATTCTTGAGTAACTAACAGGTAAATTACAGATAATTAATTTAATATAACCGTGCTGTGTGGTTCTTGCATAGGAAGGAATAGTATTCTCGCGGAGGACGAGAAGGTGCTTACTGTAAAAACTGTCGTATTAACGAATTCAATTATACAATACTCGTAAATGTAAGTACCTACTTATTTAGATAAGTTATAAATATAAATGTATAAAAATTTAGGAATGCGTTTCAAATTGATCAAATATTTAATAAGTACCTACTTAGGTAAATTTTCTGTAAATAGGAATATTTATTTATAAACTAAACATTTTCAACGAGATCACTCTAAGTTTGGACTTAAAACTGAAATGAAATATTTTATTTGCCACGACACGTTGAACTTAGAGTTACTTACAACAAGCTGAAACTTAAACTTAAAAATAGCACCTATACCCGCGGGGGTCTCTATGAATAGACCCTTACTATTCTTAGGTCAGGACCATACGCCATACAGTGTAGTGGACAGTCTAAGTTGAACTGTCGACCTTTAAACTAAGTGGTTTAGCTCTTAGAGGTTTCTTAATGTTAGTAGTTTGGCTTAGGAAATGTTAAGCGCAATATAATCCTTAAGCATGTTTGAGGTTCTGCTGTTGCATTCTGTAAAGTTTAAAGTCTGTGAGCTAGCATCAATTTTGGGTTATTATTACCTATATATACCTATATATTATTATTTGGGTTATTAGTACCTATTTATAACATAAGTATTGATAGACCGTTCACACAGGTACTGGGGGTGAACGAAACTAACCCGAAACATTAAACCTCGTGCTCGCGGTAAGCTCGAGGCTTGTGTTACGGGTGCTCGACTTCTGATATATGTACTTACTTATATTTTTTTTATTGATCCTGACAATCAGTTTTAATTCAGCATCAAAGTGAATACTAAACTTCTAAAATTTTGAGTTTTGTCGTCCGTCGAGGCAACGCAAGACGTGATAAAATTCTTAGTCCTTAGACAACACCCATGGGTAGAGATGTCCTGTTAGTACCATTCCTAGATTTCCTAGGCCATACTGACAAAAAAGCCCTTATTTAGGTCAAAAGATTGCGGTCAGTCGGTCTTAACTCAATGTCAATTGTATAACCGACATAACACACATAACAGAGAAAAGAGCCCATTGCATCAGAAGGAAGACTCTATGCAATATGTGAACAGTGCCATATATGTTTGGCAATATTGGCAAGTAGGTACTTTATTATCAACCATTGGATTGGCAACTGGTGGTTGGTGTTAAAATAGGCTTTTCAGTTGGATGCGACGACAGTTGGACGAAGTTTATAATAAATTTAATGTTATTTAAATCCTAATTAGAATAAAAAAGCAAACTTTAATATAAGTATGTTGTCATTATTAAATATTATCTTAATTTTTTATATAATCTGAATAATAACTTTATTTCTTTACTTAAAATTATAACATATTGCATAACACTGTCCCAGGCCGTACACTCAGTAAGTGGTACGTTGTATGCAGAACTTTCACCTTATTGTTTGGCCACTAAAATTATGTCCGTCTGTGGACTAACATTAATTTTTAGCCCTTATAAATTTTTTCTTGGTTGCACAAAAATTGTTAAGTTCATCAACACTTCTATCGCTAACTTAAAAATAAAAAGAGCATGTTGTTGTTTCCACACACAATAAAATATCTAACATCAAACACCGACGCACCATAAAACACTAAACAAGCACCAAAAAGCTGTCATATGAGTATAAAACTTTTTTTGTAAATAGTACCATCGTTTGCATCTATCGAACATCGAACAAACAAAAATGGTTTAGTTCAGTCAGTATTTTATAATAGACGCAATGTGACGTTCTAATAAAATAAGTAATATGTTACTCGTGTTAACGCCTCAGCTTTGTGGCCATCGTCAATAATCGTATTTTTCTAATGCATTTGCACATGGTTATTCATAATGTCAATGAATCAAGAAACTGACGTTTCATTAACACCAGAAGAGACGGGGTCAGGTCAAATGTCAATACAGCTAAGTCATCTAACCTACGCGTTAGATATGAATGATTTATGCGAAACACTGAAATGCATTTTTATAGTCTAGTATTACAATGAAGCACCTATTATGAAAACCTATTTTGCATTATCAACTTCATCTTCAAGTTGAAATGATGATCATGATATTCACGCACGCTCTGCTATGTAGGCCTCAGATACACCAATTTGTAAACTATATTATAGATACTTCACTAATTTGTTTTACCACAACGATATCGTTTGACCGCCTATTGATAATGTTCTGGGTGTTTTGCCCAAGATTTAGTTAGTCTGTCACACGATAATCATGATGAATGTAAGGACATCGCAATCTCCAAGATACTCAAGTAGGTACTTGAGATCTCTGATAATTCGCATCTTTCTATTCCTTGTAGGGAACAATAAAACTCATTAGTTTCTTTAAATGTTGAGGCTGAATTGTTATCTGATTTGTATTTATAGAAGTCTTTATGATGTTGAAGTAGGTATCTTAATAACGAGTAGGTAAAATGCATTTTTGTAAATTTAATTTGTTATCAATAAGATCATTTTATTGAAAAATTAATTTACTTAGTACTTAAACTGAAATGAAAACTTGAAGCCATCATACCATGCACAAAAATAATAAAACATTTTATAATTTACTTTGGTTGTAGTCGTATAACATGCTCATAATGTAGAGTAGGTACTTACAGTTTAAATAAATATTCTGTCCTTATTTTATAAATTATAAAAAAAAACATTTTTATCCTTCATAAATCTTAAATATTTAAAGTAGGTAATTAAAAATCCTCAAATTACGTATTTTATAAGGTTCAATACTCGCTCAAAACTATCAGTTTCAATTAGATATAATAATATTGAAACTAAAGCCGAGTGGGTATTACAAAATAGTAAGTATTTAGTTTCTATGTACAGTCACGCACTAATTGCAAAAGTGTAGTCGTGCGTCAAATTCAAATCTTAAGTTGAAGGGGCTTCAAATGGTCACATCTTGTACGATGATCTTGAAACTGCATTAAGAATTCTTAAATTAAATAGAAATTAACTTCACGAAATACATGCTTAAATTAAATAAACAAATACAGAGACAAGATTTTACTCGGCTTTGTCCACGTTTAATGAATTTAAAGTACTATCTAAAGAGTGCTTTGAAGCTGAGCGTTACGTTGCCCTTCTGTCAGAAAACTTAATTAATATGTACTTTATTAGACAGACAAAACATCAACCGTATTATTCTTAAGTACTTACCTACGTACTTAAAATTATAAATACGAATACGAATTATTGCGTTAAAAATCAAGACCAAAAATTGAAAATCCCTTGATTTTAGGTAATTTAGTTACTTATGTTGTCTTTTTTCAAAGTTGCTGTATTCTTAATTGGATCCGATAACCATATTATTTTATTATTTTATCTACGTGGATAATAGTTAAAGAACGATGTCAGATGAGTGGCACGCCGCGTTGCATCTTCGAGTGCTCTTATAGAAGCACTCAACTGACATCTCATTAGTGTGTAAATCAGATGGTTCTTTGGTATTATGTTGTTAGTTATAATGTGATTTATAATCGCATCATCTAAATTAGGCATTGTGTATATTTCCACGTATAGATGGTCAGTTCTTAGTTGCGTTAAACTAAATATATTTTTTAATTATACTGTACGCTCATTGAATTTTTTTTCGATCTACGATTCTCCACTTGTCCCTATAGTTATCCCTATTTGAAGATACAGAGAAAATCTAAAGTCACCTGCATCACCAAGCAAATAAGCTTTGGTTTGCAGTAGGATAATACAAATTGGGCCGATATGTTATCAAACGGCAAAAGTTATGAAAGCTCTAATTTTCCAAATTACCTATTCGTTAGATTTCCATTTTTTGCAATATGGAAAATTTATTATCCAAAGCTATTTATGATTTAACGCATAATATCGATCAGTCAACATAAAATCTAATCAGAGATGATGTTTTAGCAAATCGATTGGAATAAAGCAAATAGCATTAGGAATAAACTTCACGGGTATTGGAACTGATGAGATAATCTTAACAAATATAGATATACCTTCGTTAGTCCTCGTTTGTAAAAACCTACTTACTTGTTAATTATCATCATCATTACAGACGTGAACCATTGTATATTGTACTCATAGTAGTCTCTGCATAAGAAACATTTTTACTAACCATATTACTTTGAACATAAACTTTTAATGTATACTACTTATCTATATTTTGACAAGTATTTGCTTATAGAAAAAATAATAACCCCTTATGTTAAATTTAGAGGCCTTTGCACAGCAGTGGGTCAATATTATGTTCCAAAAAATTATTAAATATGAGTTATTTTCTTAGCTATCTACATAATAATCTATAAATACAAAGCTTCAAATAAAGTTACTATTGTATCATTAAAGCCTCATTTCTATTGACAACCAATTAGGTAAATTATATAATATACAGTACAGTCACAGATAAACTTACAGTTAAGAATATAGGACGAGGGCGATGTGGCTTGTTGCGTGTCTTTATGACAGTACAATTGCTCAGTCGAGTTAGTCAGTTTTGCACGCGACTGTCCCCAATGTCAATCCAATGGAAAACTCGGCTATGATTCCGGGGAGGCTCGAAAAAGTTAGTCTTTAGGATGTTCCGTCCGTATTATATACCTATATAAAATATGTTTTCATTATTAAAATGATTTTATGTTTCCCGCTATTTTGACACTATTTCATTCAAACTCCATCTTCACGGAGAGTCTAGTAAAAAAATCATATTATGTTAAGTACTTACCCTTTTCATGTTCAAATAGACATAAAATACATGTTCAAAACTATGATATAGGATGTATAATATATATCCTATGTATAAGAAATGTGTATATTTCTATTTATTTTATTATTAGAAGCCATGAGAAAACAAATATCTTATTCAGTAAATCTCTGAATGAATCATGAAGCACATTAATCTGAATAATAGCTGCAATAAGACGCTCGGAAGTCCGCTCGTCTGCGGCCTCATTGTTATTTTATAGTTATTTGCATTATCATCTCGCTCATTTACATGTGGAATTAGGTAACAAAATCTTCAATTGTATTTTATTTAAGCTATTATCGAATATTGGATGAATATGACCTTAAGGATTATTTCTGTGCAAGTTTAAATTACCTATCTGATATCAACAGATAATCTTTAAAGTGTTATTATTGTTTACGATGCGATGAATGAACGATTTTATGAATCATCATCATCATTTCAGTTCAGTTTCAATTGATAGGTAGGTACTTTGATCATGGTAATCGCTATTGCGTTCTTATGCGTATCTCCTCATTTCATTCGATCCCACAGAGAAACCTTTCCACAGCTCTTTGAGCGACTCTGAGCCTGTTCATGAGGGAGATGGTGAAGCACCACGTTTCTGATACTATATCTGTGGATATTAATAAATTAATAAATAAATATTTCTGGACAACATCTAGCCCGTGATAAGCTCTAAGCTTGTGTTACGGGTTCTAGATATAGGTAGGTCATTCACCAGCGTATCACTGTCACATAGGCTCATTTATTTCATATTTTTAAGCTCAAAAAGCGAACATATCGTATAGTATTGTATAATACAATACTTATGTCTTTCAATAGCAATAATTTACATTGTTTGGGTTGTCAGATACGCATCAGAAGAACGAACAAAGTTTTTGGACACCTTATGTAAGAACTTGTGTAATATTTAACGATTGTTCGCTAAATTATCTCTATTCAAGCTCCCTGCCTTGAGCGATATGCATTTGACACTGGTTCTCAAAGTTTTATTCTACTCCCTCCCACTGGTAAAGCTTACCTACCAAATAATTAAAATAGGTGATAAGAAGATAGGCACTCTTGACATTTTACCATCTAATATCATAAAACTATTAAGCTGCCAAATTCTGATATTTTTTGCGATAACTTAAGATTACGATTAAAAAACAGCTGACTTAAACAATACAGAGACCAAGTTTCGTTTCGTTTGATTGTGGATTTAAAACAGACTTGAGAATCACTGCCTCATAGATGCAGATTAGCCAACTAAGGTCTAAGGCCGCCGGCAGACCTTCCATCTCCGTTTGGATGTTTGATCAGATCTGCCTGATTAATGGCGCTTAATGGCTTTGTCTGTGGGAACTAGCCACAAATTATTAGAGTTAACAGTTAGGGTGTTAGTAGGTGATAGATAATTTGTCTATGGTGATAGGTAGTTCCTTTACGTCACCAACAATACTTGGAGGTCGAAATAGGGAATAATTTGCTTACTCGAATGTATTTTCAAAACGCCATATAACTGCCACAACCTATATTAATCAATTTGATGTGTCTAAGATCTCACTCTTGATCCTTTAGAGCGGCCTTTGGACCTCCAACGGCTGAAATGATGTTGATGATACCTGTATTACATTTTTATAGTGACTCACTAAATATTAGAAAATGATATAAAAAAAAATAAGATCACAACGTAACCTTGGTCCTCGAGTGGGATTCGAGCCCACGCCTTCCAGTTTAGCCCTGGCTGCAGTGACCACTACGCTATGCCTGGTACCCGTATGTTTTTTCTTTTTTCAGAGTGGAGGGCTTCGGGAGTGCGGGGAGGCGGTATGCGCGTGCGACGGGCGGCGCGCCTCGCCCGCGCCCCCGCCGCACCCCCTGCGCGCGCTCGACGACATGCCTCCGGTACTCAGGTACTGTCTCCCTCTGATATAGCGTGTCTCGCTCTGGACATGAGCTCGTCACCTGTCACGTGACCGTATGATAGAATGTATAGAAAATCTGGCTTTGTGAGTCAGGTGAACATGGCTTTTATGTCTGCAGTCTGCAGATTCGGTTGCCACAAGATCGTCGTCGTAGCAGCGGCATGTATTGACATAATCAGTTACGTGAAGGATCACTTAACTGATTATGTCTGTGTTTAAACTTTACAGATTCAATAAATAGGTATTCTGTCATAGAACATCTATGTATTCTGTAGTTTTTTTCGTATGCATCAATGAGATGCATACCTACTTAGGTGGGTGGTAACTTGAAGGCGCCTAGCACCATTTGCTTTAGTAAAACTAAATGATTTTATGAGCATCATGACTCATCAGTGCACACATCAAGAAATTAAAGAAAAATATTATCGTTTCTTATGTTAGCCATGCACACACAATCGTTTAAATCGTGAGAGAGACAGATGTGAGAGAGAGAGACCTTGTAAGAGAGATAGCTCGAAAAAATTTTATCGCGTAATTTTGACCTATAAATGTCTTAACTTGCCGACCTTACTTGGCAGAATTAGGTCGGGCCGGTATAATCTTCCATATTTAGACCCCTAAAGCCTCACAGAGTGACACTACTCATACCTTCCACCTGACCAATGTCCCACAAAGTGATTCATACCTAATGAAAAATTCTGATCACGCATCATCAAAGCGAAGTCATCGACCTAAAACTTGCCTTTGTTTTAACCATTAACCATCACAGAATAAGGTTAAAAATTCCACGATCTGTGGCTGTAAGCACCAGTGAACCAGGCTTCCTTGCAATTTCATTGTTTGAAGCTTTTGACGTAAAATCACGACATAATTTGAGTTGTGGTTGCAAAATGGGAGACTATCAGTTGTACGTAACTATTGCCTATTGTATAGGTAATGTAATTCTATTAGATACGGCATTTTGTCAAACATAATTTAGGAATTATTTTATTTACAGCAAACAATACACAATTTCGGTTCTGACTAAAACCTTCAGTTTTTAATGAACGATTTTTAAGATCCGAAGGACATTTGGATGCGGAATTGAAATCAAGTGTAGTCTAAGCTAGCTTTTTTATAGTACCTCTATAGCTACTTTGAGGAGTTTAAAAGGACACTGTGCATTTAAATCTCCTAAGCTTAGAATATAAATTTAAATGTACCTACACGTAAATCGACTAAGCATAAGGCAAAAAACATAAAATCTTATAATTTTTGTTTTAATCTGTTGCACATTCCTACCTACTGATTACAATGTACTTTTCAGGTCAAACCCCATATTCACGGAGGAAGAGGAGCAAGAGGTGGTGATAATAGTAGACTCCCTCGAAGAGCCGACAGAGGCGGATCCAGAGCAGCCGCGGGGGCCACGTCGCGCGCCCTCCACCTCCTCGGGTCAGTGCATTCACGTACACTAGTTTCATATTGTCTATGAGAAGGTGATGATAGGGGACCTTCCTGAGGAGAGGCGGACTCAGAACCGGCGCGGGGGCGATAGAGCAAAAACACATACATTTGGTTTAAGCTTTAGCCAGTAATATTGTTACGTATATCAGTAACACAATCTTACCTAGATATTGCTGAGTAAATTGTCCAGCAGTATTTATTACCTATAGTACATATATTTATTTATACACTTCCTATTCTGTACAGGATATGGCAGCGGCGGCGGCAGCCACGGCCGCGTGTCACCAAACCTACCAAATACACCAAAGAGCGACGCGTTTACGAAGACGCACGAAGGATCTCAATCTCAGTCATCGGACTCCGATGTCAGCCCAACTTGCACTTTATCCCGTAGCCTCAAGGAAGATATTCGCTCGTGTCTTGGAGGATGCAAGTACGTAAAAAAATGCTCAAAGATTTTATTGTTTCCAATATGTCAATTAAAATATATAAACTATATTTAATAATTTTATATTTACTAAAATATAACTTATTTACATTTTTCATATTAAAAAGTATCTTAATTTTTTTATATGAATAGATACTGTAATCCATTTGCACTGACAAAATGATAACCACAACGATTTCACTATCAAAACCCGTTGCCTGTATCTGAAAAGCAAAAAAAAACTAGCAAAAGAATAAATCGAAAACGTTGTTTCATTGTTTTTTTTGTATATTGTCAAAAAATAATTCTGCATTCTATTTGATAATATATTGGCTTATGTGATTCTAATTCTAGATGGGAAAAAGACGTAAACGTAGTGGTAGAAGCCGCCGTCCGCGGCGCCGGCGGTATAACGGCGGCGAGAGCGCGCCTGCACGCGGCTTTGCTCGCGCTGCACGAGCCCCCGCAGCGGGGGCCCTCGCTCCCTTACTGCGGCCCTGGCGTGCGCCCCGGTGACGTCACTATGATGCCTAAGAATACGGAAATGTCGTTATTGGTAAGCAAACTTTACTAATCTCATAAATGCTAAAGTAACTACATATCTATCTGTTGGTGTGTTCGGCTGTCCCACCAAAACTGCTGAACAGATTTAAATTAAATTTGTTATGGACAAAGGCTACGCAAGGCATCCACCGTGAACTGGCAGCTTTAACCAGATCATCTATCCATCGTGTTGGTGGACGTCCGACGCTGCGTTGTCCGAACCGTGGTCTTAAGAACTTTTTGTTTAATTCTGTAATTTGTGTAAAACCAAAATAGTTATCGAGGATTTGCACAACTCGTCCACTCAAGGCTTGTGGTCTCCTCTCACTGACTCCATACATTTGAAGCTAATGACTTTTCACAACCGGCCTTTGTTATATTTAGCACGTTGTCGCTGTTGCTATTGCAATTTGAACCTTGTTACAAAGTTTAAAAGTTCAAATCGACAATTGTTCCGGTTTAATGGTGGTTATAGCATCAATGATGCATATATTTATGGCCTAGAGGTCTTTCAACTAATAGGCATGTTAATAGTAAAATCATCCCGTGTAGTGCTGGTCCAAATATAGGTATCACCCCAATACTTCACGTGGCTATCGAGGGTTTTTTATAAAAGCGTCGTTTTGTGAACTCTGTACCAATTAACCAGTAAATTGGTGGTTGGGAGTAGAGCGGATAGGTGAATATACCAAATCCTCTATAATGAGTTCTATTGCGGAGAAAGTTGCGGAAATGGACAACTCTATTCTCTGGCCTGCACCACACAATGATAATTAAACTTAAACTTGTACGATTATAGATAAACATGAGAAATTAAGAGTTATGGGGCTACCCAAGGGTGCTTTGCCCCCAATAGCCAATGCCCCTTGAAATGTTACGAAATAGTGCGTAATTGTAAAGTAGGTAAAACTATATGCATATTAGTTTCCTACGATACTCACAGAATTGCTGTGCTTTCAGCGTAAAGATTTATATCGCTTTAGTAGAATAGCTGGTTCATTGATCTTTACTACCGATTTAAATTGAAAATCTATCCTTTTATCAAAAAAAAAGCCAGACAGACGGGTTAAAAGGGTTTTTATTGCTATATGAGTACGGAATCCTTAAAATAAAAATAAAATCGTTAATATTTCATATATTAACTTGCACTTGACCATAACTTGCACTTGACCAGCGTTAAATTAAGTCCTAAGCCCCCCCCCCCCCTTAAAGTCCCTGTGTCCCAGTAGCGGGAACGTTAATTTTTAACGTTTTTTGTATTTTTAAGAAGAATATTTTTTTATACTTATTTGTGTTTTTATATATACATAATGTGCTTTAAGCTACGTATTGTTTATTATTTCCAAAATAATTTCTTAATGTTCGCAGTGAGTGAGCCGCTGCTCATCTTACCTGTGTAATTACTTTGGCTCGTCTACGGAAACTGATTCTATCTTCGCTGTTAACAGATTATCGTGAAGTTGCCTTATTTTGCTGTTTACTTATCTTACAATGTATTAATGCTGACTAACTATCATAAAGTTATCTTATAGGAAACATTTCGAATTGACATTGTAATGAACGTGTTTGTCAGCTACCAAAGTTGTTTAGTTTTCGAAATGCGTTGAGAGTACCTATTTAATATACGTATGTACCTACCCTACCTAGGTTCGATGCCAAGTCGGTCATTGCTGAATGTAAGCGTGATCGTTTTCCCAAATATTTGATTTAATTATAAACTATTTACGACTTATAAACGGTATATAAAATTTAAGATCAAATTCTTATTTAAATATTTAAATTCAGTTTGTTGTATGTAAAAAGAAGTCTTTTCTTCAGTTAATCCTCAAAAGAAGGTTGCATTACAAAAGGTCAAAGATTTACTATAGATAAAGTCTGCATTCAGTTAAGATGTAACAACATGCACCAAAATTTTAAATTTAAGCGTTTTAATAGTAAGGATTTAACATAAAGAAATAAAAACGCATCCGCACCTCAAAATAAATTGACCTCCGAATAAAAAACAAAACACCAACTATCCTTAGCCGTTATATTAACTAACTAAAATTAATGGTCTATTAATGATTAATAGCTCCAACGTAGCCTCTGAATTACGTCCTAACTCAATTTGGAAACCTTGGTATTTCAGTAGAAACTTGCTTGAAGCATCTTAAATAATATTCATCGGTAAAATTAAAGGTCGTGCTTCACCTAAGAATAAGATTATACGGATCATCATCACATCAATGAATAATCAACAACGATATAATCCTAGTAGGTAGCAGGTGAAATTAAAATTTCCAATCATACCAGTTTGAATTCTATAATCTCAGGAGATTAGCGAATTCAAACAAACATACAAACTCTTTAGCTTTATAATACAGTTTCATTACTAATATAATGTAGGTAAAGGTAATGATAATTTATTATCTACTATACCTAGATTTTAATAAGAAAACTAAAAGAAATAAATACAAAATTTCGACATCAAACCGGCAGCGTTTGCTCTATCGTAAACCATCTCATATTATGACTAGCAAAACATATTAAGTAGATTATACGCCTATACTGTACATAGAGATAATAATGTTCTTTCACTTTGATTGACCAAGAGTCATTTGCGTAGCTTGATAGTAGAGCAACGTTTATGGAACTGAAGATTGATCTTATCCTTACTTATAGTATGAACGGGAAAGTTTATTGCTGTGTTCTCGTATAAAGAAGGAAAGAATTTGTATCATAAAATAAATAAATATTGCTGGACAATTCACACAGCAACATCTAACCCTCTGGTAAACTCGAAGCTACGGATGCTAGATTTCTGTTAGATTATGTACCTCTAAGTACCTACACTACATACAGCAGAATGCAAAAAAAATAGTTTGTTTTTCTTTACCTGAAATGAATGTGTGGTTTGATTATACGAATATCGTATAATCAAACCACACATTCAACCACTAACTAAGTTAGTCTAACACAATTTATTTTTAATCACTTGCCATTTAAAGTCGATAAAATCATATTGTTCATTGGTTAATAAATTAATTGATACAATCGGAATATAAATCGTATGAAGTGTTGAAAGGCAACCGATTGATGGATATCAATTTGACCTAGAGTTGACGTTTCATAGTCCTATCGTAAATATTTCATTTGTTCCAAATCGATTTATCTTCTTGATTAAAGATCTTCTACACAAATAAGAACTTTTGTTACTGTTATGCAAAAAAACAATAAAGTGATAAAACCCTGGCTGAAAACAAGCAAAAATATAAGAATGTACCTAAGTCCCTACAATGCGACGCAAGAGGTTGCGGGTTGAACTCCTGCCTCGGGATAATTTTGTATGATCTGCAGAAATTTGTTCCGGGTCTCAGGGTGTTCTATACATATGTATAATAAAAATACATATCTCTGCAGTCTGCACCCGTAACACAAGCTTCGTGCTTACCACGGGGCTATTGCCTTGTGAATCGTCGTCAAAAGCATGGACGATACCAGATCTTCCGTAATAGTTCGCCAATCCCTCTTGTCTCGAAGCTCCTAAGGCACTGAGCAGTGACCCGCAGCTGCCTTGCCCGCGGCAATGTCGGGTAGTTACGACAACTGATCACATGTTGTGGAAAAATATAAAATATATCGTACCTCGCCCTTGGCACGAGCCTGTTTTGTGATTCCATCAGAATATTGTTATTCGGAATATTTATCATTCAAAAATAACTCGAATAATTGGTAAAAGTACAAGTCAATGTATCAATCTACATAATATATGTATATATATATGTACATGTATATATCGGGACAACTTTAGAAGCAAACAATATATATAGGTAAGTAGGTACTGAATACTCAATCTCCTTAGAGACTTAGATGATCGGTAGGTAACTACAATATTACCTATTGGCAAATTGATTGAGTAGCATTAGTAACATTCCCATAAGACGTGTAAATAAAGAACATCCGTGTTCCGCGACGTTTTTCCATCAATTAGCCATCTTATAGAGGAAAGTAGATCTTGCTAAAGGCGTTGTGCAACTCTATTGAACATCTATTGAATTGCTCAACGTCAAATAGAATAGGTAATACTAGTCTTTGAATGAATGTTAAAGCAATAGCTTTTGTAATTAGCTAAATATAATAGCGTGTCCTACCATAATATCTGGAAATAATTCAAGGGAGTCAGTATGGAAACTGCATAGCAATAAAGGACGTCTTTAGCGAAATAAAAAGATAAAGAAAGTATTTGATTGTTATTTTATGAATTGAAAATTGAAACCACAATTGATTGGAATGGTAAAGAAAATTTATTAACTTAATATGAATGCAATTTAGACACAAAAATATGAGGTTTTTGAAAGGTACATTAGGTACCTACCTACCTACCTACTTAGTTCATAGTATCTCATCGCATTCTAAGACCTTCGCCAGTTTGTCATGATTATGATTATGTTGTTAGATTGTATTGTGTGCAATCTAATTTGATGTTTCAACATATTTCACACTGCAAATATGTTATTAAAATAATTTGTACCGCATAGTCGGAATTGCGAAACAATTTGACTATAAAAAATATGGTATCCCTGAAAAATATCACTAGGTATCTAAAACGTCAATTTAGATTTATAGGGTTATAGGGAAAAGCTACAGAGTCAAAAAGGAATAGGTTCCTACCTGCGATGCAAGAGATTGCGGGTTCGATGTGCAAATATTTGTTCCGAGTGTCTGGGTGTTTAAAAGTTCAAGTATTTAATTAAATATAAGCTTCATCCTGTGTCAAAGGTCGTAATACAAATTCAATAAATATAATATACGAGCAGTAATAGAAACCCTTAGTGGGGTTGATAAAACCCACGAGTAGACATGACTTGGCTCTATTCTTAGGCCGACAGCGCAAGGCAATTCTTAATCTGCCTTAATTCTAACTTGTTAAGTATATTTTTTTGTTTTGCTTCGCGATGTCCTGTATGTAGAGCTGACTTGATTGGTTGATTTTAATCGACACTTGAATTATTTGTGATCCGAAAATGGAAGCAAAATCGTGAAAAATATACGATTGCCACCCACTTTGGTGTATTTTAGGTATTGGTAGCATTTTAACCCATAAACCCAAGCTTTAGTTTTATAAGATGGTTCGCATACCTACCCTATTTGGTAAATATTTAACGTTTGAGGTAAATGTTTTACTAGTTTACAATTAACTACCAAAGCAGGAGGTCTAGAAATAGGATTACATTAGGAAGAACATTACAAATGAACAATGTACCTAAGTAAAGCATTTTCGCGTAGGTATTTGGAAAATTCAATTTGTTACACGTTGCTACACTTTCCGCTGAAATATATATTTTTCCCGCTGAAAAAATAGCCTGGCACTCTCCCTTCAACTACCTCCACTTAAAAATCAAGTCAATTCGTGGCTTCGTTTGTAGTGAAAGACGTACAAACAGACACACTTCCGCATTTATAATTATAGTATAGTATGGATGATAATATTTGCAATTATCGTAAGTATACTACAAATAGTGAGATAGAATATTTACAAATCACGGTATGAGCTGCAGTTTCGCCACCCGGTCTTGACATGGCGCGTACTGCGTTTGCGCAAGGTAATTAATGACTGGAAGCACGCGACACCGCCTTGAGATGTCGCTCCTGGAATTTGAAGTTTGCCTTCCGATGTTTTATGCCTGAATCTCATCCATTAATTAGCAATTAATCATTCAGATTATTCACGCAGAACCAGTCAGAGGAAATAGTCATACTTTCCTATGAGTAACATTTTGATATCATTCTACCTACACCGCAGTCTGGTTACCTATATTACGCAGTTTCTCTCCATCCTTAGGTTGTTCGGATAAAATGATTTAAGCAAAAATACCGCTCATTACGCATACGTTTCAAGTTTTGTAAATATGTGAGCGTAATAGTATTCTAGGCTTTCGGACGTCCACTGCTGGACACACCACACCTTTAAAAATCCTGTTGTTTGTCTTTGAAGTTATAATTTTTGTCCATCTTGTTGGTGGACGTTCGACTGGGTTGCTGGGTTTCCCGATCCATGGTCTGGACTTGAGAACTTTTCGGCCCCATCGCCCAACTATTCTTTGAACTATATGTCCTGCCCATTGCCACTTTAAAGAGCTAATCCGCTGGGCTTCGTTGTTGATGTCGGTTACCCACGTTCTTCTACGTTTTACAATTCGATCCCGTAGAGGAATCCCGAGCATAGCCCTTTCCATAGCTCTCTGACTCTGTTCATGGTTTATTATTGGAGGAGTTAATATAGTGATAGAGAAGCACGTTTCGGATCCGTAAATCATCACTGCTGGCAACAAACCCTTTGTAATAAAATAAATAAATAAAAATGTTATGAAATACTTATGTTTATCTATTGTGACAACCCTAAGAACGCTATAAGAATGTCGTCTGTCTGCATTTGTGTGCGCAAGGATCATTTTACCATTATTTACGAAATAGTAAAATAATAAATCCTTGACCGCTTTCAATCCTGTCCAATCAAAGCATTGGAGATGTTAGTTTAATTAAAATTTACGGTTGATTAGGTAATGAGTAAGTAGGTAATCTAATTGCAATTAATTTTATACTTCTCATTTTACAGCTGGTATTACTCACGTAGGTATTATTTATATATAGCATAGTTAATGTTTCTCCCAAACAGTCGGTTACCTCCCAACCCAATCATGCGGCCCACCTGATGTTATAATGCGCACTCTTGGTTATGTGCGCGCTGCCGACCCCATATTAGCTAAACAGTAATTAGTCTGAAAACCAGCGTTACCCTGTACTACGAGATTACAGGGTATTACATAGCTGAGACTAGACCCATTTTAGCACCGGCACACTAAATTGCAAACAATAAAAGACTATAATAGATTTTTTTATATCGTAGAAGATAGTTTATAAGTAATGTATGTCCATATGTTTGTACTTTTATGTATGATGTCAGAATAAACGTTTTATTTATTTAATTCTACATTCCAGGCAGCCAGCGCCCTGTTCACTCTCGACGGGGCCCGCACCGAAGCCCTATCGAGGCGCCTAGCACGCGGGCAGCGCCGGCGGCGACGTTGCAGAATTATCCTCGCAGTGCTCGCCCTCATTCTGTTACTAGCAGCCATTGGGGCCGTAGAACTACTCATGTCGAGAGGACAGAGAGTATTCGGAGCGGCTATTCGATGAACATGTCCTTTATGAACTAAGAAATGAAATTATGAAATAAGAAATGAACGTTGGTGGATGGGCTGCTAGCCCATCCACCAACGTAGCCCATCCGACTTATCCCGTAGTGCGTGTACAGAAAAGCGACGGGATAAATTAAAACCGTTGAAGCCACTATTTGTTATAATACCGTCATTCTTTCTCGCTCTTGCAAATCCACTGGCGTTCATCCCGTAAGATTGTAGATGTAGGAATGAGCGTTAGTGGATGTGCCGCTATTGTGAGAAAGATGTACCTAAAACATTTATTGGATCCGTTGGCACAAAATTTAATTCAATAAAGTAGTTGCAACGGATCCGATGTCATCAGATGCAACTTCAATCTAATCATATGATGGGAATAACCCTTGGTAACTTGCAAAGTTACTGATGTTACTGTATTCATTTTATAACAACGGGGTTTACGTATTTACAAAGGAGTTAAAACACTCTCGACGCTTCGACCACAACAAAAGCAGTCTTTTCTCAGGAGGTACCTACTCTTGTGAATCAAAGTATGGAAAGAGATGTTAATAATTACTTAAATAGAAAAGCTGTAAAATAAATTAGATACTTACTGGACAATTCAGGGGTAGTGGGCGCATTTGTTATTGAGAGAAGCGCCATAATAGATTATGATTTGCAAATCTCTATTGTGTATATAATAAGATTAATAATAATTGTTATTGAAATATTAAACTAGTTAAAAAAATCGTATTATCAAACTTTTTTTTTCTTTTTTTAGGGCCTATTTCACCGTTTACAGATAAAGCTTCAGATAGTTATCTGATAGATATTGCAACCAATTTAGAGTTTATCAGGCAGATAAGTTACGGATAGGCTATCAGGCACTTTATCTGTAATCGGTGAAACCGGCCCTTACCTATACTGTGCTGTTTGAAATTGCTTTTAAAACACAAAATGTCTGACTTCTTGATCTTTTCATGAAAGATCTCTGAAATGTCTTTATCTTAAACGATTGGTGTAAATATGTAACTTAGTAAATCTTTACTTATATATAGCTCAAGAGTTTGTTTGTTTGTTTGAACGCGCTAATCTCGGGAAGAGTCTAAATCTAAAGGTTCGCGGTAAATTATTGTGATGTGATTTAATTACATTTGAACCTTATTGTTTGTACCTACCTACATCTTTGTAAAATATTACACAAACCATTAATTATATCATTAATGTTGATTATGATTACGCCCTCTAGCTTTTTAACTGTTAAAGTCTACTTAACAAGTTTATGTAAATAAATTAAAATAAAGTTAATTTTCTAAAATTGTAAAATATCGGTTAGTTCTTTTTAAAGATGTGTAGCACAAAGTGCCTTGTCTTAAATAAACTATACAAAATTACATGTTTTTATTTTGTATTTGAATTTAGGTTAGATAAAAACTCTTATAAGCCGCGCACTTAAAGAATTGATTTATAAATGGCGTCCGCTCGCATGCGTTCTCGCTCATGCGTTATCGCTGTCTATACTTTTATCCTTGTTTTGCCAATCGTACCATACGTACCCGACGCCATTTTCAAATCAATTTTCTATCTGCGCGGGTTATACGAAAATACGTGACAAATAATAGAACGCGATCGATATTGCCGAGGGATAAAACATTTTCCCTATGTATGTAACTTGACACCCCAAAATTGAATAATCTCTAAATGTTCACTCAATGTTAGGTCGTAAATAGGTAGATAGCACATTGAATGTCCGTACTTGTAAATAAATGTTCTGTGTACACAAACACACACACAGGGCTACAGCGGGGCGATAACACGCTTGTGTCCTGGGCTGATAGTATTAATTAACATGTAGTTGGAAATAAGGAGCAATTTTAATGAAATATCTGACTTTTACTCATAGATCATTGAAAAATGATTTTTAGCAATTAATATAATTTAATAAGTTCTCTCTGATTTTCTTGATTCATACAGAAAATCTACTCTCCAGCAATCACTTCATCTACTTTCTGGTCTTGGACGTCCATCGGCACATCCTCAGACAACTGGACAGAGAATGCCACAGCAACTACCTGGAAATACGGAAAGAAATCAGTGGAAAGAAGTCATGGAAGGGTCGGCGAACACTGATTTATATTTAGCTGTCACTTCTTACACGGCTTGCAACATAAATATTGCTGTATAATTTTACACAACGACATCTAGTAAGTACTTATTACTTACCTAAAGTCCCGAGTGCTATGTAAATAAAATAAAATGAGTTAAATTTTTTTTTACGATTCTTCAATTCACATTATTTAGCACAAGATTCTGGTGTTCGTTGACGAACGACTCGTTTGAATTGTTCATTGTTGAAATATTCATTTATATACCTACTCGTATCTATATATGAAGGGTACCTAAATCTCCTTAGTTACCTTAGGTGCTGTCTCAGGGTTCTTGCGAAGGTTCGTGATGTACTTGTCATAATATCCGCCGCCGTGGCCGAGCCGCGCGCCAGTCTTCGAGAACGCCACTCCTGGAGCTATGATCAGATCGAGACCTGGAGTACAAAATAGAAAAGAATATACATTTTTGCACACCACAAAAACAAAAACACAATACAAACTCAAAACTAAAACATTAATTGGTACGATTATGGTTAACTCTATCTGTGTGGCAAAGCAGCTAAGGGATTTATATATCAGAAGACAGACGCTGCCTGTAGGTATTATGACCGACCGTCTAGATGGCGATTATAACGATTCCTCCAACATATTTTTTGGGTTATATTGCGGATACCACGTCAAGTGAGACGTTGCATGGGTTCATATGAAGAGATATCATGTGATCTCTCGATACTCTGACATAGCATCGAAACTAACATCAATTCTTCTGTGACCATGACCGACTGGAATCGTGGTGATGGTGAGACATACTTTCTTAGTTTGGCTTTTTAAGTTAATAAGATACCTAAGTGGTATCTATCTTAAACATAGTCTCCGCCGATACTTTGAACGTAGGTACTTATAACAAATTACAGATGAGCTGGGTTCTTGAAAGTTATTTGTGGAATAACGCCAAAGTTTAGATTCCATTATAGAATTACCAGAATCCAAAGCATCTTCCCTCGCTGCATCCTTCGCGTGCTGTTGTATCCCATGCCTGGTCTTCGGCATGGTCTTCTCGTCGTCTCCTTCCAGCCGCAACATCCTCATGATGCCGCCGGCGTACTGCGGGACAAAGGCGGCCGCTCCTCTCTGCTTGATGTGCTCTATAATGGGTGCGGTGTCGATCTCGTCTTCTGTGCTCATGTATAAGGATATGCGCTTCGAGCTCTTGTACCAGGGGTGGTTAATTATCTGAAAGTTACATAATTAATAACTTTTTATTTTATTTTATAGTGATTGACTCAAGATTTCTAAATATTAGAAAATGGTGTAAAATGCTTCTTTGTTGCTACTGCTCAATGGTACAAAACAATTGTAACATGAGTATAACTGATGGTATATACCAAATTCGAAGATGTTGCTTCTGTTTACGACTTTTCGTTTCCGGTTACCGACACTGAACACTTTTTAAACCAGCAATAAGCGTGTTCATACGTGTTCGTGGTGATGAAGAAAATAGAGGAGATAGATGTCATCTGATGCTTACCTTTTCAAAAACAATTTTGGACTGTCTCTGTTTTTCTTCTTTACTCAATCCTGAAATCCGGTTGGCTATTTCAGTCCTCAACAAAGTTTTGGCTGGATTAGGCGCCATTTTACTAGAAATTATAAATGAAATTAGTTAAAACGATTAACAAAACTGATATATCGTGGAGCTAAGCAAATAATAAAATACAAATGTAAAAATTTTGGTATTGTACCTACGCCCCCTGCGTATCCTTTTTACCAAATTCGAAGTTATGCAGGTAGGTTGATAAGTACTTAACCTTAAAATGGAACAAAGGACTTAGGTATTTGTTGATAACTTCTCTTTTCGGAATTACATTGTAGTTTTGCATTCTCATTGTGTGTTAAAGAACCAAACACTTGAGCCGTTTTTCAAATTTACTTTTATGACTGTAAAATAAAAATCAAAGTAGCTAGGTAAGTCTACAAAAAATATCGTGAAATTCCTACGGTTCTTACGCAATCTAAGTAGGTAGACAGACGATCAAACGATTTTAAATCTTACCAGAGAATATCCACTACTGATAAACAAGACGAGACTGATACGACTGGTGATAAACGAGAAATAACCAAAACAAAGAATGTAAACACGTGTTTTTTTCTTTAACGCCATCTGTTGATTGTTGTATGAACTAATTTGTATGAAAGGAAACTTACAGAGATTGTGGAATGTTTGGATAGTAGAGCCATGTAGAGCTATGTAATCACCCCAATAGATGGCGTTTACTAACTCCTATACTAGGTAATTTAGTAGAGAAGATTTTTCATAGAATTTGATAGGTAGGTAATTAAGATAAATATTTTACTATAACTAGCACTAGGATTGTAGTTTTGCCCGCGTTGCTTACTTAATATATCTATTAAATAAAAAAAATAAAATGTATCAACAAAATGTTTACTTATAATTTTGTTTTTTAATTAATTTCCAAGTGAGCTTTAAAAATAAATAAAACGTTTATTTTGTCTTCACAAAAAATTTACAAAAGAGAGATTTTATAAAGTTTTCATAGCGGATCAGATTTTACAAAAAAAAGACAAAAAGTCACTAACTAAACAATTAAAATTTACATGAATCTTTTTTGACGAATGCCACGAAGCAAAATATCTATATAAAAAGCATAGACTAATGATAAAAAAAAAGACGTGTTCGTTACACATTTTATAACTCACGAACGGTTGAACTGATTTGGCTTAAAACCAGGAAAAGAACATAAGATACATTTTACAACGGGAAATGTTATCGCGGGCGAAGCCGCGGGGCAGAAAGTAATAACTAAGTTTATGCTGATTTGCAGTATTTTGTAGGTGTTTCTACAAAATAATGCAAACAAAAGAATCGTACGTGTGTGACCTAGTTTCAGCACATATATTTCACGGATAATCTATTTACTGAATAAATAATTGTCATGAATTTAAAATTTGTATAATTATTTCCCTAATAAGCCAGTGTGTGCATGAAAATAGCAAAGAGGAAGGGGAAATATTTTACTGGTTGTTTGCTATTAATATTTGTATTTAATAATTTTGTGAACAACAGTTACCTACCTATACCTATAGTATTAACACTGTACAATCACATACAAATATTACCTTAATAAGAATGCTCTTGTTGTGTTCGAAAGGCCGAGTGTATTTTAACCTTTGTAAATAAGTGAGTAATTCCCGTTGTTAGAATATGTAGGAATAAGTCTCAGAGTTAATAATAAATTAAACTTAGAATTTGAACCCGAAAGGGTTTAAATTAACATCATCATCATATTTTTTTTAATAAAAGTCTTAGGTACCTACTGCTAACAATGAAGGGTAGGTCTCTCCATTGAAACGCTTTATAGGCAAGTTGGGAGAAATAGGATTACTCCATCACCATAAATACCAGATGCATGGGCAGTAAGTTGGTACAGGGCAAAGAACGACGCTGCTGCCGCCTATACATTTGTATAGGTACTTATATTTTTTACTAGCGGTGCCCGCGACTCCGTCCGCGTTTGTATGGGGGCCACGTCATATAAGGTTAAAGAACTTTATTTCTTATAAAACTTATTACAAAGTCACTTAAAATAAGAAATTTTAAATTTAACTTAGTCTAAATTATGTTATACCTCACGGCGTTAGTTATTAGTTTACAATCTTATCTTTTCACAAAACAACACAATCAAATAAATATAAGGTAGATAAAAATTTAAACAAATCGAAACGACAAGTGAATAAATAATTTAAACAAATCGAAACGACAAGTGAATAAATAAAAAGAAGGTAGTTGAAAATTTAAAGTAAACTGAACAAAATGGTGACAACTAGTTTAAAGAATTTGGTGTGTGGTCCAAGTTAAAAGAATACATCGATTTAATTATATATATTTTTTTGTTTTGTATAAATGGAAAATTTTTGCTACTACATTTTTGATTAATTATAAATATTTATTTGATCTATATATATATATATATTTAGATACATTTATATTTTATTTTATTAATATAATAAAGTATTTATAATATAAATATAGGTAGCATTTTTATAATGTAAAATATATATATTATTATATATAATTTAGTTAAATGTATTTATAAATATATTATGTATAGGTGTTTAGTCTTCTAGATTGCATACATGTTTTAATAGTTTATTTTTAAAAGCTTTGAAGGTTTCACATTCTTTCACATCATTCGGCAATTTATTAAAAAACTGAGCTCCCTCTGTTATTATTGTTTTCTTTCCTAATTGTGTTCTACTATTAGAAACTTGTAGTTTAATTTTATTTCTGAAGCTATATTTGTTGTCTTTAATTAGTAGTTTAATATTTGATTGTAGTGTGTTTGAAAGTATGCGTTTTATCAATAAGCATGTTTTATAAATATACAGTTTCTTTAAATTTAAATAATTAGTTTTTTTATATATTTCTTTCGTAGGTGTTAGGTAATTATAATGATGTAGTACTTTAATTATTTTATTTTGGATTCGCTGTAGTGAGTTTAAACTGGATATACCTGCAGTGCCCCAAACTTCAATCATATACTCTAGATGGGATTTTACCACAGAATTGTATATAATATTACGCACCTTAGTTGGTATACAATGAGCTGCTTTACGCAAAGCACCAAGGAAAGATCTTAATTTAGTTTTAACGTGTTCAATATGTGGTTTCCAGGTTAATTTATCGTCAATCCATATTCCCAAGTATTTTTCTACATGCGACTGCGATATAGGGTCATCGTTTATGGTCAAACGTGGTATTTCTGGAAGTTTTTTATTTTTTGCAGAAAAAAGCATAAAAGATGTTTTTGATGTGTTAATGGTCAGCAAATTGTACTTTAACCATTCATTCAGTTTTTTTAAATCATTTTGAGCGTCCGAAAAGATATCATCTATGTTTTTATCAAAGTAAAAAAGACATGTGTCATCTGCATATAAAGTCAGATGTCCTGTTAAGCCAATCATACTGATGTTGTTAATATAAATTAAAAACATGATTGGTCCTAGTATAGATCCTTGTGGTATACCATATGTAATATTCTCATAGCCACTACAAAAGTCGTTAATTTTTACAATTTGTTTCCTGTTCGTAAGATATGAAGAAAACATATCAAGAGCTCGACCTCTTACTCCTATGTTGTACAGTTTATTTAGTAATTTTTGATGACATACTGTGTCGAATGCTTTTCTTAAGTCGATAAAAATTCCTAAAGCGTAGTTCTTTTGATCTATATTTGATTTCACTTTCGTCACTAGGTCTATCGCAGCCGACAAAGTACTTGATCTTGGCCGAAACCCATATTGTTCATCTATGAAGAAGTTTTTATCAGTGAGAAAATTATCTAATCTATTATATAATATCCTTTCAAAAATTTTCGAAATAACAGGTAAAACTGAGACTGGCCTATAATTATTGGGGTCGAGTTTAGACCCTGATTTATGTATAGGGCTGACTTTTGCAATTTTTAAGGTATCTGGGAATATGCCATCAGTGAAGCACTTATTAATAACTTTGGTAAGAGGTTCTATAATAACTGATTTTATACATTTTACTGCTTTTGTGTTAACTTCATCTATTCCAGAGCTTGTATTAATGTCCAAATTATCAATGATTTTAGATACTTCATCCATACTACAAGGAGACAGTACGTCTAAAATTTTATCATGCGCATAATTTGAATCGTACATAAATATATTTTCATTACCAATATGGTACTTTTTAGGGATGTCATTTGCAAGGTTAGTACCAATAGCAGAAAAGAAGGTATTCAAATGGTTACAAATTTGAGTACCATCTGTTATTGTTTTATCAGTATTAATTTTTAACTTTTGTAGCGAAGTTTTATTTTTAATTTTGTTTAGACCTAAATTATTAATAGCTTCCCATATTTTTTTTGGTTGGTGGCCAAACTTTTTAAATAATTCGTAGTAATAACTTTTTTTTTCTGATTTTATAAGTTTTCTTACTTTATTTCGATTTTTGATGTAATCTTTCTTCATTACTGGATCAAGAAATTAAATAGCCCATCCTGTGTTAACAATTTATCAAAATCGTAACATTGGTTTAAGAGTTATGGCGGAACATACATACATACGTCAATATAGTTTCAGTATCATTTATTGAGCCTATAAACAATATCTCTAAAAACAAACTAACATACTCCTTGACCGATATCCACGAGCTAGCAAATGCCATATATCCCGCTGACAAACCCGCACACAACAGCTAGTTTATAATAAGACCTCATTTTACGCAATCAGCAACTAAATTTCAAAATTTAGTTTTAATTCTCACAGGATTTGTGTTTCTTAGACTAAGTCAGAAGCGTCTCAAATTGCGCGAGTTTCATCATTTTCAGCTCAGCAACGTTTATCTACGAATATGATACGCGGTTATCTTGAATCTTGTTTCCGCAATCACAGTTAACATTATTAACGCGAAATATTAGGTATTTTGTACAATGTTTTTAGTTGAAGTTTTGAATAAGTATAGTTAGCATTAGGTAGAACACCCCTGTCTTACCGAGGTTACATGGAAAATATAGCTCTAGTTTCGATAGCTTTAGTGATAAGGCCGCCCATTGTAGTGCCTCTTTTTGTGTTGCAATCATGTACATTTGGCATAGTGTATAAAGCGTTTTTGTATTGTATTGTGTATTGTAGTACCTTCATCACAATTAGGTCTTGGAGGAACCGGGAAACCTCGGTTCTTTTGGTCACAATAAATTAATCAATAATTTTTAGTTTCACAACTGGATATTACACAGAAAATAATCGTGAAGAACGTGTAAGTATAGGTAAATATTTGTGAAATGTCCAATTTCGCTAATCACGGCTGTGACTTGTTTACTCTTGACGTTAATTTTCCGGCGCAAATATAGAACGTGGCAGGTCTCAAGATAACGAAAACCAGAGGTTCCTAAACTTTCATCGAAGATTTAAGAATAATGTCATTTATTTCTATGATATCCCAAAGATCACTTTAGAAACCTATGTGGATAGCTTTCTTTTAAAAAAATCTTTCTAAAAGTACAAAATGTTAGATATAAAATCACATAATCATATAGTTACTCATTCTTCAGAAAATGTACATACCCAAAGGGTTAAAACATAACATATTTAACGATTAAATCAGATATAAATAAATAAGTATGTATAAAAAGACGAAACATAGAAAACATTATGACTTTTGAAAATTATGGATATGCTACAGTTTAAATTAATGTTATCCAGTCCAGAAATAATATTTGAGACAGTTTGAGAACCACTGTCGTTGAGATTGCTGATGAGTTGAGATAAGGACGAGATAAACCATAATTAGTTTGTGACTTAATCTATAGGAGACAAAGGACATTCATCATTAAATTATTATCTTAAGTCAATAAGTTTACTTTGTATCGCCTTAAGATGGCGGATTACGGATAGTTATAACTCTAGGCGCGTTTTCTTACTCACAATTTTAAGATATTCTCTAGTGAATCAGATTTTGGAATGAGAAAAAACGAACATTATAGACAAGGCTGGAGTGACTTCACAGAAAAATTAGCGTTGAGGTATCTCAGGATACTAATGCCGTAGTAATTAAATGTGTTTTGTGCTAATGTTTTTGCTGAGTGGCGGCCATTTTGCCCAATTAGGTATATATTCTTACTATACCATCATTGTAATATATTTATAAACCGAAATAAACGATTTAGGTATATTTAATTTAAAGGCAACATCGTAATAAAACATTCAATGCCCAAGTTCGATGCTGCAGCCCGACAGGCTGAGCTGAGCTTAGCCACACCGTGGCGTAGATACGAGTGTGTCATGGGCACAGAACAGTGTTAAAAGAATTTAATTATTATAATATAATGAATTATTGCATTGTGAGCAATTACGAGTACAACAGTCGCCATATCTTCGCTTGGGCGATGTTTAAGGAACTACTGTTAATTGAAGCGCGTTAGGCTCAGGCACATAGAGTAAACCTTTGTATGTGGCGAACAATATATCGTTTGACGAATGATGTTAGAAGATGGTACCTTGTTTAGGCTACCGCCTGTTTGGTCTACGATCGTGTTTACGAAGTTGATTTAAATAATTTTAAATGTAAAAATACTTAAAAATATATTGAATAGATGTGCATAATATATCAAATTAACACAAATAGGCGACTTTACCGCTGAAAAATGTTTTAGAACATACGGAAAGTTAAATGTTCTAATCTATTTAAATAGGTATCTAGTATGTAGTTTTTACGAGATTATCATAATAGCTCATAACTGTATTTTGTAATTTCAACTCAAACCATCAGTACAATACCGACACAACAAAGCGTATTTTACTGTGTTTTTATACTGCTGATAAGGAGAGTAGAGTAGGTCCAATATAGTTAGTTATTGTTCAACTGCGTTAGTCATGAACCAAGTGCTGCCTAAGAATTGTACCACCCCAACTTGTCGTCAAACCGACAAAGGGATTTATACGGGGAGATGACTAGCAGCAGAGTTGTTCTGTTTACCGTAACTTATTGTAGGTAATTGGTTTCCAGCTGACCCGAGACTAGAAACCCGAGACATTGACCGCTTTATTCCCATGTTTTCTCACATTTTGAACCTTCCCTGGGCTACTACGACTATTTTAAAACCAAAAGCACCGAAATCGGTCCAGCCGTTCTCGAATTATTATGATTATTATTTTTTTATATATAGATTACCAACCCGCCTGACAATCGTGGTTATTAAACCAAATAACATACATACAACATTACACCAAATCCCTTCAATACAGTATAAAACGAAGTGGCTGTCGCTATCTGTACGTCCCTATTACCATCAATGCAACGGATTATGGTGCGGTTTTTTTATAGGTCAGTATAATGAGGTTCAAGAGGAAGGTTTATAATTAGGTACCTGAGGCGAAGCGAGGGCAGGTCGCTAGTATGAAATATAATGAGTTTTATTGAAGAGAACAAGCGTGTGTGCAAGTTGTGTGACGTTCTATAGGTTCATATTGAGATAAACGGGCAATCCACGGACCTTTTCACGTTTAATATTTGTTCAACAGTTTCGTCACAAAACGTGGGACTTCTTCAGGACCAAACACTGCAAGGATCACGACCGCTCGCCGGTCCGCAGTGCACTGTAATCAATCAATAAGAATTTATCAAACCACGACAGTTTTTATAGTTAAGGTATATAGGTTGTTATGATGATAATCGAACTACGGTAAACATCAACAAACACATCGTGTTTTGTTTGTTATTCAAGTCAGGGGCCAGAAAAGGGGGTCTCCGATTATGACCTATTTTACCCTATAAATGGATTCCTTTATGACTTGTCAAATAATATTTAAAATTGTTATATCACTAGTATCTATAATTTCTTCAGTTATCGATAAATATTGCCGGCTATTAGTTAGATAAACGTGCCTGTGTATGGGATTAATTTCTAAAATTCATTGTTTTATCTTTTAGTGATACTTAAACTCAATAAATACACAAATTTTGTATTTGACTGAAATTATGAAGTTTGGTGACTGTTATTAATTTAAATGATGGTAGTTAGAATTGAAATATTGCTGCACAATTTACACATCTGGCCTTGGAAGCTTGTGTTATCACTTACTTCCTTAGCAAATTAACATTTCAATCGGACTCTACCTATGACTCAAGCTCCCATTTAATATTAGAGTAAAATAATTTCAATTCCATAAATCCAATCCACTTGCGTTCCTTTTTGTGGCACGAGCTTATCAACTAAAACTCTGATGCTCTATGGTTAAAACTTAGTTGTAGATATAACTTTTTTTTTTAAACTATCATGGTTTTTAACTATATTTGAACATGTATAAATATGTCGAAATATCGGAAAACTCAAAAACATTTAAATCATGGTATGTTACCCGTTTCATGTTCAAATTTAGTTGTAGATAATTAATATTTGTACTCGACGCGCGAAATGCGACAAACGGTTCAGTAATTTTTTTCGCCGCTTTTCAAAACGCACGAAATGCGACTTATTTGGCAACGAACCCATCAAAGACGCGTACTGAACCTCAGCACGTCGGTATTCCTTTAAATATTCCGCAATACTTTTTGTTTGAATTGCGTGGTTACAAAAACGTTAACTCTCAGAGAACCAAACCAATTGTTCTCAACAGAATGCAGTGAGTTCCGGTAGAGACTGCATGCTAATTAGGTAAACGCGAGTGAAAGAGGTAGAGACTGATTTCTGACCTTTTTAACGTGCAAACTTTGCAGGGTAGAGGTGCGGTTCGGTTCTCTTTGTTCCGAATGTCGGCAGCGGTAGGGGGCGCCACCAGCTGCCGCACGTCGCCCGGTCACCCACCGGGCACCGCAGTCAACGCGAACGCTGCCCGACACACACACGTGTTCACGTCCATTCAAACCAAAACTTTCTTACGTCAAATCAATGGATATAACCTAACATCAACTGACTCCGACTGATCTCAGTGAAAATGTAGTGTTGTGCTTACAATGTGCCCGTAGTGTTGTGTTGTGTGAGTGATTGTAACAGGAGCGATGAGTATCCAAAAGTGTCTCCTGGATAACTCCAGCAGGATCGTGAAGGCGATGTCCACGGCTAAGTCTGGGAGTGAAGTTAAAACGGTACGGTACTTGCAATTAGTTCTATGCTTACTTGCTCATAACTCGCTGTTTATCTTCGTGAATTATACGTGAGACTGATTGTCGACCTTGTCTTGGATACATTACAAAACTCGGACGTTTTAGGTTATTATTGACAGAGGAAAATAGCTTTGTCAATGGTTAAACATTACAATACTGATGTCATTTTAACAATGCTATCTCTTGAATAACATTTTATTAAATAGGTGTGCGTATTGGACCAATTTTAATAATTAGTCTGCTTAATAATTGTATTTTGTTGGATTATTGTATTAGCTCTACCTTTTGTGTTCGGAATCTGGTTTTGCATTAAATTACGTGTTCCATTTCTAAATCAGGTGATTAGTATTTGCTGAATAATGTCATAAAATATAAATGTTCTTAATGCTAAGGACATAATATCTTCAGCTTAAAACTGTTTATCTCCCCTTTAATATCATTGAAATAACTTTATTTTTAATTTGCAATGACGGAGACGTCTGTAGGTTCAGTTAAATTTTATATCCTCATGGATAGTATTATTCTTGTTGGGATTTTGGTACTTATAATGATACAGGTCAGTAGTATAGAATGGATAATATTGAATGTATTACCAAAAATAAAAGGAGGTTGGACAATCTTATGCAGGATTATCTTTATTTTATGATTATGTTGGTATTTTATTGATCTGCTTAGGCTACGTATCTAAGCCTATTTTAAAATGATTTAAAAATTATCTGATAGCAGTTAGGTAGGTAGAAATGTAAGTAATAAATATGTAAACTGGAGCTAGTAGAGCATATTAACTACCTACTAGCTAACTTGTTTGATTATCAATAAGGAAATGGTAATTTTACAATATCGATAATAGAGGTAGTTATAGTATGGAGTTAGTAACCTACTAGCACTTCCTTAAGTATTTTTTTTTAAATACCAATAAGAATAAAATTTTCTTTATTGTTTAAATGTGTGTAAGTATCTATACAATTAAATTAGAGTATCGATATTTTTACGCAAAGGATAAAAATGTTGAACCTTAGAACCACTTTTACCTTTGCTTTTGTATCTTTTATTCTGATAAATTTAGTTATTCTAGTGTTAGCAAAATTTCTTACAAATTTATATTCATTATTTGAAATAACAAAGCAATGAGGTAAAATGACCGAATAAAATGGTTTTTATTATACACTTTTTATTTTTACTTTGAGTTTGTTATTTAAATATTTCCTCGTAATCTACTTATTTTAGATACCTGTTTTATTATTATTTAAAGTAACCATTAAAATTATAAAAAACTAGCGACCCGCCCTCGCTTCTCCTCGGGTAACTTATTATCCTTAGCAATCTTCCTCTTGAATAATCTTTTTAAAAATTAAAAAAAAAATCGCATCAATATCCTTCGAGTAGTTGTATGATTTAAGCATATATGTATAGGGACAGACAGACAGCGGTTACGACTTCGGTAGGTAATCTGAATTGCTGATAAATTTCGAAAACGCCTAAAGCTAAAAGGGCAATGACAGATAACGTTTCTAACGATAAGAAATTATTACAAAAGACGTGTTAATAAAAAATGAGTGCACTTAATAAAATATTTAAGAAAAACATGACATACAAGAAAGTTATACGGCGTTTAATTCATTCATTAATATACCGTGTTTTTGGTTTAAGTTACAACTTGTTTTAACTTGAATTTTTAAACCATCTGGTTATAAACGTCATTTCCACTTTATACGTTTGAGATATATCGACGGTGGAAAGCGGAAATGTCGTAACTTCATTTTGACCATTTTGACTTTTGCCATTATCTGATGTAGAAAAAAAAGCCGCGTCGAATGGTCTATGTCACGTTTTCCTACGATGATTTTTTAAACAGATACGACCATAGATTTTTCCTTGTTTTTGTACTGATCGTAAGAAATATTGTCGTAACTTGAGCAAAATCGGCTGTTTTTTTAAATAAAACAGATACGCCCTCACGCCAAGAACACAAAATAGTTACTACTTTGTTTATGAATCACTAAAACTGCTTCGAATAAGATACGACATTTCTGCCGCTCAACAATTTGACGTTGACCGAGATACGACAATTCTGCCCCTACTAATGCAGGCATATGAAACAGTTAACACATTTTAAACAATCAATATTATGTCAATATCGTACTTATACACCAAAAAAATAGAGCTATGTTTTGTCTGAAGAGATAAGTAACGAGCCTTATACAACGTTTTGACCGCGATTCAGTACATGCGTGAGTGCGAATGTAAGAAAGCAAATTTGTCGCTGCTTGTGAAAAAGTTTTCAAATGCAAGATAAAATATAAAAGGATAATTAATACATCTCCAAGAGTTCTGGTAAGTATTGGAATAATAAATTAAATTATTTTTTGCATGTTTCGAGTCAATGATTTTATTATAAAATTGTCAGGACAGTAAGCCGTTGTTAGTAAGTTATTTGAATATTGTAGAAAAGTACCTTTTGTATGCGCTGTGGTTGGAAAATAATAACTTTTAAAAACGTTTAATGTAATAAAATTATTTGTTCAGGGAGATATTGGTAAACAAATAACACCTGCAAAACACAATTTGTTTGCCTCTTCGTGCGTAATCGCGCGGTTTTGTAACTTTTTTACTTAAAATGAACAATAAGAAGAATAAGATTGTAAAGATAGGTACTTACATTATTAACAAAAAGCTTACAATTGTCCTTTATAAGTTTTTTTTGTATAGTCAATTAAAAAGTACATATTGGTACTTTTTAGCTAGTTAGTAACATACTTTTAATTTTCAGGTGGTGTTAGGGAGCAGCCCCAGCATCTAGAAAACCATAAGCGAACGCTCCCAGAGCTAGACATCTAGCTTTGAACGATGAGTACTTACCAACATCTAGGTTTATGTAAATCATACATAACATAAGGTAAATACATAGGTTTATTAACCTCCTTGGTAGACAACGTTGCCATCGTGCTGATGGTCCCGGTTTCGATTCCCGACTGGAGCCCATATAAGAAAGATGAGTTAGGATTTTGTTTCGTAGTCTGAATTTTTCATAAAGTAATTGTTGGTCTCTGGCACATTGTGTGGTGCCTTCCATCTTAATAATAGTATCACCCCATCTCCTGCCATGGCCGTGGGTGTCGTAAAAGGTGCCTAAAAGAACATCAAAAGATGGGCAGCAGCGACCTTGTGGGAGGCAGTTTGAGTAGGTATATCATCACACTGCGGGTGCCTTCTTAGCTAGTTAGTAACATACTTTTAATTTTCAGGTGGTGTTAGGGAGCAGCCCCAGCATCTAGAAGACCATAAGCGAACGCTCCCAGAAAATGTGTATTGCAACATTTATTTATTTAACAATATTTGGAAAACCAACGGCTAAAACATCAACGATATAAACTTAAATAAAAAACATAAAGCCAATAATAGGTTCTCACGATTAGAAATAGTATAAATACATAAAAGTGTGAATACATATACCAAATAGGAACCGTACAGAACCCAACTAAACTAAATCTAACTAAACCTAGGAATAAAACTGTACATATAAGAAACACCTGATATTATATACTAATTTAAATTTTAGGAGAATAACTACCAAAAAAGCTGCCACACAAAACCCGCCTAGCCTTGGTCACACTGCTGGCATATGGATCAATACTATGATCTTTACACAGATTATTAAATGATCTGCTTGCTCTAACCATATATGTATTCATTCGATAATTAGATTAAAAATTAATTTAAAAAGACAGATCCAGATGTTATGCTCATGAAAAATTCCATGCTTCCAGATGCAAAAATACGGTTTGTGGGAGGCCTATGCCTCCCTCAAACCGTGTCAAACCGTGTCGTAAGACACTCGTATGACGATGAAATGATGATGATGAATAAGTAATTAATGATTGTTTTATTATTTTCTATGTTCTTTGCAAAGGTTTTAGTTTTGTAATAAGTACCTACATAATTGTATTGTTCTAAATTTTTATTTTAGGTAATTTCGTAAGAAGTACATCATTGTTTTATTTTGCTATTTTCCTTGCAAAGGTACAAGTTTTTTTATATAAGAAGAAAATTGCTTTAGTTTTCTTTTAATTGAGGTATTTTATAACATGATTCATATTATTATATTCTATAAGATATTTTTAATTTTGCTGTCAAAACATTTCTTATAATACAATAAAAATTTTAGATTCAACATAAAGCTTTTTATTTTGATACGTTCATCGCCTCTTCATAAGTTAAAACAAAATATAGATATAGTTTAATATAATGAACAAAGATACAACAAATTTGACACTCAAGAATATATGTAATTTCAGTTGGCCATACATTCATCTCAGAGATACGACATTTCTGCTGCTTGAAATTGAAACATCAATTGTCGTAACTTGTCACAAATCAATGTTGCACTAACTTTACGGTAATTTGAGCAAAATGATTAAGTAGCTTTTAAAAAAGTTTAGATACATTCCAAGTTTCACCTTTCTATCTCTTATAATAAAAAAGTTATGAATTTTCAAAAAGGTTTTTTGGCTCTACTGAAAACCTGGGTTTTGAAGATACGACATTTCCGCTTTCTTCCGTCGATATATTAAATAGATACTAGCCGACCCGCCAAGAGCTTCGCTTTTATTATACATACGTTAAATACATACCTATAGTAGTTATATTATGCAGACTATAGCTTTCCTCGCTAAATGTAGGTACTACCCAACATTAAACATTTTATTTTTCAAATTGGACCAGCGGTTCCTGAGATTGGTGCGTTCAAACAAACAAACAAACAATCAATCAAACAAACTCTTCAGCTTAAGTAAAGATAGTATAGATTTATTAGTTTATGTTTTTATGTTATCAATATAACCCTTCGAATGTTCCATTGAGCTGATGAAAACAAATTAGGTAACGTTTCAATGAGTAATTGACCTAAATTGGCCATTGATGCTTTCTATATATCAATATATATAATAACACGATGCCGTTGTCTTAATATTAAGAAGAACGTTTTTTATAGCAGAATATTTTAAAGGTTAGGTTACTTAGGGTCTAATTTTATTTTTTTATCAGAAATCTTGCACCCGTAACACAAGCTTAGAGCTTACCACAGGGCTAGATGTTGCAGTGTGAATTGTCCGGAAATATTTATTTATTTCTAATTTACTGTGGAGGAACTATGCACTGACGACTCGCTGTGGAGCGTATTGTGCATTGTCCCTCTGCCTAATTTTGTCCTTACTAACTATTAAGGAAGGGCCTTAGGGGCCGTCCATTAATCACGTGAGGTAGTTTTTCTCATTTTTTGACCCCCCCCTCCCCCATGGTGATATTTGGTGAGGTTTGGGAACAACCCCCCCTCCCCCCCCCCCTGGATCACGTGTATTTTTAAGCAGTCTATGTAAAGGCAATTTTTGACTGGAAAAAAAGATTTATAAAATGGCGTTTTGTGTATTTGCAAATTAATCTGTGATTTGCAATAAGTCGGGCGGGCGAGTCAATCGCGCCAATTTTCGCGCCGTTCAAAATTTCGATTCAGAAATAGCGCTTTTTGACAAAAAATAAATAAAATTAATACACGTGATGTCTAACGAAACCCCCCCTCCCCCCTCGTGATGTTTCGTGATGTTTTCCGTACCCCCTCCCCCCCCTTTTGAGCCTCACGTGATTAATGGACGGCCCCTTAGGGTCATGTTCTCTAGGATAAGATAGGGTATTAATAGATAGAATATTAGCACATTCTCTGAGGACACCGCCTTGAAAAAGACACTATTAACTCTCTCATAAGGGAAAAATCCCTGTGTCCCGCAGTGGGAACGTAAATAGGGGTGTTTATGCTTTATTGCTACACGCAATAAAGATCTTAGATCTTAGTTGGCTTGCTTGATTTCGATATTTTTGGTTCTTTCACGGCTTAACCGATTTGGTATGAGAATAGTTTGAATGTCGGAAAAGAACATAAGTACATCAGAATAAAAAAAATATCTGACAAATATCTGGTAATTAGATTTAGGCCAAATTCGTCCGGGGCGTTTTTTAATCTACGACAGTAAATGGTTCTTCTAGACTTTGTAGGTCGTATATGCTACATTTCATTTTCCATCATTATCTCTCTAATCTAAGATCACTATTACAAATGTCCATAACGTCTGAATAGTGAAACCAGCTAAGAGTGTGTCGGGACACGCTCACTTGGTTTTTAAATAGCACATAAAACTAGATGGAGGCTTGGCACGTAACAAACTTATATTATGTTGGTAATTTTCATCCGACTGAGCCAGAAAAAGGGTTGGAATGTATCGGATGTATTTTTTTGTAAAATTTTCTACTCTCGGCGAATAACCGATAAGAAATAATTTATATTACAAAACAATGGCGGGGTCAGCTAGCAACTCACTAACTCATGTTTATTTTACGATTCCAGTATCGGAACTGTTTATTTTTGTACGGTTTATTGAAGAAAAAAATAAATATTTTCGCACTAAACATATAAAATCAGTATTGCTGATTTTTAATATAGGTATCCAATAATTATAAATACAAAAGTCTGTATGAATGTATGTTTCATTTGTTACTCTTTTACGCAAAAAAAGAATAGGTTTTGATGAAACTTAAAAAAATTGTAACACAAACATACCTAACTTTTTTACCGCTAAAATATTCATTACCTATGGCTCTGCGAATACGAGTGAAAAGTAAGTATCTTACAATAGCTTGTGTGTTTATTTAATTAGTTTTAAGTAATATTTTATTAATATTGTATGTCCTAAATGGATAAAAATGGTTGAGTCATATAACATTCTCCATTACCTACCACCTGAATGTAACACAATTTTACAATAAAGTTTTCTTTATCTTTATCTTTATCCAATTTCAAAAGCATAGCATGCAAGTGAAAATGATGTTCCATTCAGTAATGGAAAAGTAACGAATTTCCTGTATACTGTCGGAACTGTACATTGTGTCAAGCACAGGGCACGTGGAGCGAATGTACGATTATTAATATACGAGTATTATTCCTCGCTTGGCATCTTATCGGCTGCGTTGTAGATATCCAGGTACCTGGGGATCCGATAAATTTGGTCCTCCTTATTGACCAAGGATAAAACCTTCTTTCTCGGTAATCGGAACTTATTGACTACATCCAAGGGTTATCGCAAATGTGTAGTGGTGAAAATCACGACAATTTTTTAAATTAAACTTTGTCAAATTTTCCCCTGGCCATCAGTAAAAATCCTCCCAGTTGTTAGACAAGATTGGAGAAAATAATATCACTCACACCGCCCGCATGCACACCCAATTTTAACTAAGAACAAATAACAGATCTTTGGGATTCGGTATAAACACCACTCTTACCCGATTTAAGTTCCCAGTCAGTTGGTACTTGATACATAGTAGAACGACGCTCCTGCCTGTCTATCAGTAAATCCCTTAGTTGAAACCCCTAGTTTGTTTGACGTGACCTACTCGTAGGCTAAGTGGGAGCTTCAACATTCATTCAGAGGATACTTTTTTCGCCGATGATTTTTCACGAGCAACTAGTAAAGACTATAGCTATTGTTATTCTAAAGGCGCTTCCGTGGATATCGCTATTTTCATGGCAAATTTGGTCACGCGACCTACGATTTATAATCGTATTTTGCACGTTTGCTCTTTATTTCCAGTTACTGTTATTTTTTTTATTGTATTCTTTAAACATAGGACAAAAGATACATTATTACGTTAGATATAAATAATCGAAACACTTGACACCTTATAACTTAAATTTACAGTTTAACGTGTAAATTTCATTAAAGTTTGTAAATATCTATATTTTAATTATGGTATATATTTTAATTAAATACGTATCCATATTCTTGTTAGAAGTCCCAGTTGTGGGAACATAAATAGGGGTGATTATGATTATAAAGTGATATTAGATAGGGATAGTGAAGTCTAGGAGTCAAGTATCTTTACAATGACTGCAATGCAACTACAGTGGGTATTGCTCGGATAAAGTCCGATCTAAAATGAAATGAAATAAAATATGAAATGAAATATTTTATTTGCCACGACACATTGACACAATTCATACAGTCGACCTCTACTATTAAGAGATCCTGCAGGATCATTCATCTGTTTTTTTGCTTAAAATATTTCTAATATTAAGTAAGGTCTAAAATATGGCGCACGCGCTAAAGTTTTACAAACAAACACCACAATGTGATCCTCTGTAAATTATGCATGTATTTGGGCCGGGGTTAACGGAATAAACAAATACTTAAGGCTTTCATTAATTTTGATTAATCAACCCCTGGGGTAAGGCCATCTGCCTGTTCATTGCCCATTTGCTGAGAGATACGGCCATTCTCTAGGGAAAAATGTATTCTGTTGATCTTAGGTTGATTAATATAACATGTTGTCTAGTCTTAGTGTTTAAGTATGTTAAGTTTTATTTTATTTTATTTTATTTTCACAATTTTAAGAAAACTTACAGCTAGACACAACGATAACAGTATTAATAATATGACAAACTTGCCATTTATGGAAGGCCAATTAAAAATTTTAGCGGCACAATCTAGTTCTAGGATTATAATAGACCCTGTGGGGACTAGCTTTATTAGTTCTAGCTTTATTAGAACACGAAACGGGTAACAAACCATGATTAAAATGATTTTGAGTTTCCAATATTTCGGCACTGTTACAAGCGCCATCTTCACGTAAAACTAGATAATTTTTTGTGTAGCACACACATTACAAAGCACATTATAGGGTGGGTAGGAACAAACTTCGCAAGTATGTAAATAAATCAAGCTAATTACGAAAACAAAGTTGAAACTACAATTGGGAATACTAGAGCAATAGCCAACTTCTCGAGTGTTCTCGATTACGAAAACTTTCTAAAACAAAAGGTACAAGCCGACGACACATTATTTTATATAAGGATTTCCCAAAGGTCTAAGTGGAACGATTTATTTGCTTTTATGTTATAAGGAACGACTTACTCGAGAAAGCTGGATGTTTTATGGAATTTATTAATATTGAGAAGCCGTGTTGGCTAAGTGAGCACACTCAACTTTCATTCGGAAGGCCGCGGGTTCAAACCCCACCGAGCACCTCTGGATTTTCTTCTTGAAATATGTATATGCGTAGCGGGCAAATGTCCGTCTGCGACGCAAAAGATTCCAGATTTGATGCCCGGTTGCAAGACAAACAAAAAATTGTATGACCTGCAATATAGGGATTTAAATCAGTTTTATATGTATAATCAAAAATATGTATATATTTATAATTTTCCAGCCAGGAGTGCAGACGGGGATAAAAAAAGTGGGATTAGCGATGCTATCGCTGACTGTACCTCTCATTGAAAAGCGTCAAGTCAGTATCTTGCCTGGTTTGAACTAAAATCTATACTAATATACTAAAGTTAAAGATTTTGTTTGTATGAACGCGCTAATAATTTGAACTCTGATTTGAACCTAACCGAGGTATTAAGGAGGGTTTTAGGAATAAATCGAGCTTATGACGTAGCTCCTCGATAGCTTAGTGGACGGCGCAGCCAGGCGTATCCTGAAAGGCGTGGGTACGATTCCCACTTGAGAACAAGATTAGGTTGTTATTTATCTGTACAATTTTCATAAGATTTAAATGTTTTCAGTTGTTTTAAATCGCAAGGCGTCGTCCTAATCGGCATCGGTCAAAGTGGTTATGGTTATTTTATGTGCTCGCACGATCACTTGCGAGGTTCAATTAGGACACTCTGATGAAATCTGTATGTTTGAAACTCGTCGCACGACGAGAACGCATCCCACCATCTTACGATCACTACCAACTAGGACGACCCCTATGTTCTTTTTTCGTCTTCTTAAATTCTTCAAGAACATCGTTTGTTCATTGTTTAAAACTTTCTATTGATTTGTGTTGCTTTTGTTTTTGTATACAAAGTAATTACTTAGAACACAATGCATTTATAATTAGAGTGATAGTTTGCGATTTTTTGTGTTTTCTATGTTAATTTAGCAAAGAATTATTTCCTTAATGCTTTCGTTTTTTTTTTAATTTTTTCACTTTCTACTGAAGACTAGGTGGGTTTTCCAACGACCTTCATTACCATAGTGTTAAGGGGCTATCGACGCTTAGGTTTCTTTATTTGCGTGGTTGACATCTATGTGTCGAAATGAGTGTTAATTGAATTGCCACTTGTGTGTTCACAAACGTCTTAAACTCTTGACAGGCAGTTGTTTCTGTAACATCGCAATATGAAAATGTTATTTTTACCGTATTTGCACGTGCCAAGAATTATGACTTCAGAATAGGTTATTTTTTGATAGTTCTATATTCAAAAAACTAATTTGCTTACATATCTTTTAGTCTCCTCTTAGTAAATAAAGTTTTATACAATTAACTCGATGTTATAGTTTAGTATAGTCATGATGTTTGAGTGCTAGGTAGTGAAATTGTGCGCAAAAGTGTATGAACCCGTGCGTTCTACCTCATTAGTAGCTGATCATACACTGGAACACCATAAGGTGATGGACAATATTCTGAAAGTGCTTCGGGATATCCATGTTCTAAAGGTGCGTTTATATTTTTTATTTGTTAATTACACGAGTAATAAGGCATAATTTTCAACACTCTGGCAAAATTTCCGCACAATGTTTGCCTTCACCGTTAAACGAATATTTTAAAAGCACACATCCGGAGGTTCTTTGCTGGGTTTGATCCCACGAACTTCGGAATGAAAGTCGAGTGTGCCAACACGGCTCAAAGTAGGTATACTGGTGTTTTTTTTATTGGTGATAGACCCTTGCTTGACCACAATCTCACCTGATGTGTGAAAGTGTCGATGTGGCCGAAGATGGATTGCAAGGGTCTAGAAGTCTAGAAGGTACCTATTCACTCTTGTCTTGAAGAGACCCAGATTGTAGGTTTCAGGAAAAACAGCAGCAAGCAGCAGGTTGTTTAATAAGTATTTGTTAGATTAACCTATTTTAGAATAAACTAAACAATAAAGTAGGTATTATGAATAACTGTAAAGGCTTAGAATTATTAAGGTACATTTTCTTATAATTGTAGGGTAAACCGTGAAACACCGCTAGTCAGATGCTTGTATTTTGTATGCAAAGTACTTACCCTTCTGTCGGCCAACTTTTAACGAGATAATTTGACTGCAAATGAAGTAAATGTAGAGTACCTATCTCTGTTGATTACACAAATTGCATGATTGTGGAGCATATTTACACGGGGCTTTTGATAAGTCTAAATGGTAACGAAGTGAAATTGTAAGAACGTCTTTTAACTTAAGAACTCGAAACATAATGGTACTCTCTTCACTTTTTACGACTTGAAAAATACTGAGGGAAAGAACGAAATGGACTGTAGGACTTTGTAGGACAGCAAATAGGTAGTAGGAGTAGTTCAATGAAATCAGTTGGTAAGTTAAATAAAACCTTCCCAGTTATTAGAATTAATATTTGTCCAAACCCTTTTTTACGTCGGCTTTAATTTATAAAATAATTTATGATGAAAATATTTTGTCCGTATTTAGTAAAGTCACGCTAGGAATGAACTAATTATTACTGTATGTTGAACACGCGAATGAGGAGAACGGCATTTTTGTGACATTTTGTAATCACATTTTTTTAATAAGGATAGTTGAGAGTTGGGTATTTTGGTATACTTACCTACTACTTACTTGAACATTTTACATACCAGAATATACTACTTATTTAAATTACATTTTTCCAAATACAAATTAATTTTAACCTTGGTTCAATTGTTTCTCGATATTAAGAAGATGAATCAAGCGAACTGTACTGCCGCAAAAAATGAACTTTTAAACATGCAGACACATTTTTTATCGTATTTATAAAACCTTGTTATTTACCTCCTTACAAAGATAACTTGCACAATACAGGCTAGAGCGTTTATTGACAGAACAGTAGCCCGAGTTCTTAGTAGTTTGTGTAAAGTGCTTGGAATTGGAATATTCTTGTTACGTTTGTTACTAAATTAACTAATTTAATTTCAGTTGTACCTAGTAATAGTATACTTCTAGATTATTTTATTTAATCTACTACAAAAACATTTTTGGATCGCAAATATTGGATATCTTTCTAAATATTTTTCTGTTTTTGAGTGAAATATTTAGATTTGTTTAACTTTCAATTCTAGCTTACAATAAATATGATAATTTTACCAATAATGAGTCCTGTTGGGGAGACTGGTGCCTAGCAAAAGAACGTAATGTGGATTGTGATGATGAATTTTCAAATAATCTATACTTAGTAACAAACCAGTACCAATTTGGAAAGTTTCAACAGTTTATTTACTTAATATGGCATAACTTTGGACGGGTCTGAAATATTAGGGTTTAGACCGAATTCAGAAATTGTTTACAAATGTACGTGATCAGTTCTTTTAATCATGTTTTCTGTCATTTAATTAAGAAATATTAACAAAAAATGGATCTAAATTATCACCCAAAATACTGCAAATTCAAAAAATATTTTGACGGGTAAATCATCAAACATGTTTTTGTTTAATTAATTGTTAGGTGTAGGTATGTGTATAGTGTGTGTGAATTAGTGACAAATGTTATCTGAAGATGACATCTCTTGGAATTCCCACTGAAGCCCCAATACATACAATATTGTTCACTTCTGGATATCCGATAAAAAAAATTGTCAAACCTCTTGTCAAGGTAAGTTTTGTACAAACTTACGCGAAATAGCGTAAGTAATACATATCTAGTCTTATGCGAATTACTGACCGACGATACGGGCTCCTCAAATATAATAGCTAGTTCGTGCTTCCGTGAGCCTATGGAATATGTTTTGTTTGCAAAGTAGAACAACTAATAGGATTTATATGTAAATATGAATACTACGAGTAGAATCGGAAAGTGTTTGCTGGTGCTGTTTTTAATTAAGTAACAAAAGTCAAACGGAAAAAACAATGAAATCAAATCAACTGACGTCAAATTCTCATATTCCATTCTGTTTACAGAATTTGTTTAATAGGTACTAAAAACTCAACTCATAATAAATCTTATAAGCCTGCGAAGTCTAGATTGAATAGCGATAACGCTTAAAGCAAATATTTTCAGTTGATTTTAGATTTTGATATCAATCCTTCGTCTGATGACGTCTTTTCTAAGCTCAATTTTATCTTGAGAAAATAAACGAAGTACTGAAAAAAGTTAGAATAAATACGTCTTCGCGTTGTATTCGGTAGTTGTGGTGATTTTTTAATGAAACTAGTGTAATATTAAGGCCAGAAACTATAGCTTAGATACGAGAGTTTTCAAAACCGATTGTGCTTTTACGAGGCTGTTATAGTTGAGTGTTACAAAATTACAAATAGAGCAAGTGTGGATATTTATCTTTCCCAGTAGAGTCGATAATGCAACAAGGTTCAGAAATCGTGCTTGCTCCATCCCTGTTAAAGGAAAATGATGCGGACCTTCCCTTGGAACCTATAGAGGTGGGCAAGTTATCTTAATAACAAGGAAAATGGCTTTTTATGAGAACTATTTCTAGCATAATGCCGTGTTGGATAGGTAAAAGGACTTCTGGATTTATCGTCTTGAAAAAAAATATGCGCTTTAAACAATTAAACGCGTTAAACCTGCTTTAAAATATTTATTGTATGAAATATGGTATGTACCTTTTTGCTTACTTTTTAATTATTGTTAAATGTTGTCAAATTTTGTTAGAACGGATAGCCGATGGGACCGACAAGTTCTCGAGTGGAGAGTGGAGGCCACGCATCGGCAAACGTAGCGTCGGACCCCCACCAACAAGATGAACAGATGATCTGGTTATTGCTGCTGGTTCACGTCGGATGGTAGCTGAAATTATGATGAAAATTGCGTTCTCGTAAACTGTAGATTGAACAGCAAGTTAAAGTTCAGAAAAAAAGCAAATTTGGCAATCTTTCTGTATTTCTGCCAGACGAAGAGACTGATTGCTTAGTTTCTCTGCGTCATAAAGGCTTTATTTTTTATCTGTGATAGACGTGCCATAGATAAAACTCCGCGCTAATGGAAAACCACGGACGACCTTGATTTCCCATTAACATACACATACATTGCACACACGTGCCCAGATTTATTTTAAAACGTATGTAACAAAATATTTTTATTACGGACAAGCTCCATAGCAGTTTTATTGCCGTTTTATATCGCTGATATTGCTTGCACAAATACTCGGTTATTCGACAAATCAAACTTTGAAATAATATGAAAGAATATATTTTTAATCAATCACAATTTATTGTTAATATTCACGGTTTATTGGCGGAATTTGCTAGAATTTTAATCTTTTCGGACACTTAAAAGGGCCAATTTCTTATTTCCGTTTTATTAAGAGGAAGCTCAAGAGTTTATTAAACTCAAACTTGAGAAGTCGGTATCCTTAGAAACTTGGTAGGCCTTAGAAACTTGTGCTTAATCTGCGCCATGCCCAATAAAGTGATTAGTTTATTGTTAATGACAATACTTTGCTCGGTTGTTTGAGATTCATAATATAAACTAGAGAAAATATATACGTAGTCTAGTATATCAGATTGTCTAGTGCCTATAACACAAGCTTCAAGCTAACACCGAGATGTTGCTGTGTGAATTGTACAGCAATATTTTACAGTTGTTGAATTACATATAGTGTAGGCGACTTTAAAATAATTGTGAATATAATCATTGATAAAACAAGTTCTTAATAATCTATTAAGTTAATTAAACCAAACATTCTAGTTAAACTTTATGAAAATGCCTGCCTGTTGGGTGGCCCTCTCAATACAACGGTGTGCCGACAATATCTTAATTGACGAACGAGAGACGAAGCACTTAGCTTGATAGATGAGCTACAGATAGTAAGTACTTGTTTACAGATAGACCAGACGAATGTAATTATACACCAGGGGTCCATATGTCCAGCATGTTAGGTATACAATTAAAATAAAATAAATAATAAATATTGCTGGACAATTCACACAGCAACACATTCACTAGCCCCGTGGTAAGCTCGAAGCTTGTGTTACGGGTTGTATTGGTTGGCTACGAAACCCTAAAAAAGGACGTCCGACGGCTTAAATGATGATGATGATGACATGTAGATTATATACATCAAAGTAAACTAAACCCTTGCCAATTCAATTCAGAAATAAAACTTCTATAGATAAAAATATATCCATTAAAATAATGTACAACCAAGGTCATTCCAATTGTTTGTTTTTCATAAGTTTATTATTTATACAGTGCGCACAGTTACAGTTTATAAAATATACTATAAAATTGGGTAAGGGCAAGTTTTATGAAAACACTCTTATTACAAGCCGTAGTATTTTTAGCGTTTGACCCAAACGTATCGGTCGGTATCTTCTTAAGTCGGAATTTTTGTTACAGTTTTATAGCAAGGAATTTTCTTGAAAGGTTGAAATACTAATATTAATAATAAATAAAATACATATATTTTACGTTCAAGGGTTACTAAAGGTAGTAATTATTTGTTTTCTTTCTATCATGGTAATTACACAAGGACGCTCTCTTGACGAGAGAGATTAGTTCATGATACACTGCTGGCTGGCTAGTTGGGTGTTGGTGTTGACGACCTCCTAGTATTTTTTTTATAAAATTTCTAATATATGATGATAGTCTTTAATATATAAACAAAACACCTAAAATATAACATGAAACGAAAAAAAAAACGCTTGTAACAGTATCGAAACATCGGGAAACTCAAAAACATTTAAATAAAATAATTTTATTAATTAATTTATTTTTAAAGTATTGTATTATAAATCTACTAAAATACGTGATAATTAATCAAATCATCTTATTTTTTACTCAATAGGAATTTTATATTAAATTCAAGTTAAAAAAATTCAATTTCCTACAAACTGAAACACAACGTTTATTTTATAGCGAGCACGCGGAGATCGTAAACATTTTATAAAAATAAAGATCACTCCAAAAGATGTGATAAAGCCTTGTACTTTATACAGTGAAATTACAATTTAAACCGATCATTAAACATTAAACACCCTCCTGAAATTGTCCATCGTTCTCTTTTACGACTTCAATTCCCCCGTGGTTTTATGGCTAATACCTAATTAGAACACATTTTTTATTCGCGTCTTCCGTTCTTACATATTTCAAAATGAGTTAAGACAAACAATTATGCTTTCTTGTTTGTGTTTAAAAATCTTAATACATTGTGTAATGCAGTAGCATAAACTGTTGGTTAGCCCTGTAATCCAAAGATATAAGATAAATATTTATTAAGTGCGCTCGCTTTTTCTAAAACTTCTACGCGTTGTTATTCTATTTATAAATTGACTTTGCGCAGCCCACGACTTTGAGCATTATTTTGTATAATATAGTATTTTAAAGTTCTCTAATATGTAAGTCTTTTAAATAATTTTAATTTTAAATAATTTTCAGAGTAAACTTAGTTTTATGTTTTTTCTGACATAATTGTTTAAAAACCATGTTGGCTAAGTTCTGTTGGCTAATGCTGGCACACTCGACTTTAATTCCGAAGATCGTGGGTTCAAACCTCACCGCGCATCTCGGGTATGTCATGTAATCTGTATTATTTTATTGATTGATCTAAGAATCTCATTATTTAAATAACAATACCCAATACCCACACTTTAGATTTATATTAGGTTTTGTTTTTTGTAATCTTAAAGTTCGCTTACATTTCAAATATTAATTGAAGCCTGAAAGTAACGATCATTTTGATTGACAGACAGACACACATCTTTCTTTTAGCTATTAATACGTCTCACATAATTTTAAATAGGCTAAATCATTATACAATGTTCAGTTTAGTGGTTAACACGTGTGGTGCTCCAACAATTCGCTATTCTTTGAACAGACAGTTTATTTTATAAGACAATTCAATCAAAAGAATAATTAAAAAAAGACTTGAAACCTAAATAGTGTAATATCTCAAATTAAAAATAAATCATTCAGTGAAATAAATTTAAGCATAATAATGCAGAAAACATTTTTACATTTTCATCATTATACATTATTACGTTATTTTCGATTAAATTTTTTTACAAAAATGTTATACTGGGTTAACAATAACCCAGTATAACATTTTTGTAAAAAAATAGACACTTACAATAGACAATGGTACTATTAAATATTCGTAATAACAAGTTTTTAATGTTTATGGAATACCTACATAGACTAATATCTTTGTTGCGTCAAGGCTGTGACTAACTGTTCTATGTGTTCCAAAAGTTAAATAAATGATTTTAATTTAGAACTTTAGAATTTTGAAGGATCTTAAAGTCCCGACGTAAGGAAAAATTGTGAAAGATATCAAACGAATCGAGTGCAAAGACAGTTGTTAAAATGCTAGAGCTGGTTTTGATGCAACCGGTGGATTTATCCATCGTCAAGGTATTTATGTTATCTTTATTCAATATTTTATTTATTTATTTTATTTTACAAATTTCGGGATAACTTACAGCTAACAAACTTACAACTAAGTATTACTTTATATACACCGTGGTCGTCAATAACCCGAAAGATTTAAGCTAACGATACTAGAGCCTAATTAGAGTATATAAAGTTATGTAACATATAGTCCAAAAACTCATAATTAAGGAGATATTAATTATTTACAACAAATCAAAAGTTAAAAAATCTCCAGTCTAACACACCCTAAGGGCGTGAGCATGTCGTAGCCGCTTACTTCTTTTACACGTAGGCTACTAACTGCATGGCTGTTAGCCAGTTTCATAAAGAAGTTTGGTATATCTATCTACAAAAAGTTTTTAATAAATAAAAATAATTTCAATACAAACATCGTGCTAGACATAACTTGACACTTCTTGTTCGTCGTGTGATTTCGGAGCGATTCGTGAAGTGTCATGCTCGCTCTCTGTTCTTCAACTTGAGTTTCTTGCCTAACGGCTTGTTCACAAAGAAGCGGGCAATTATTAAGATTTAATTTGTACCGAAATTGTAATTTAATTAAGACACATAATTAGACCTATGTTGATATAACATAATTTACTCGTAATGTCGTCAAAAATACGTGGTTTAAATCTTTCGGGTTATTGACGACCACGGTGTATATCTACTACTGATGAGTAATTAAAAGTCTCCGCTTATATAGTATTAAACAAATAATAGTGTTAGCTATTTATTTAGTTTAAGAAAGTTGTTGGTCTTCCTCTCAATAAAAAAATATACATTATGTAGGTGGAGTTGACAAAAATGTTTGTTGTGTTGAGTGAGATTGTCACAAGTGACTGGGGGAAACAGTAGAATATTATGACACCAGTTAACAAACCATATTTTCTAATGTAGAAAATCTTTTTACTCATACTAAAGCCTTTAAATCGTGGAACTAGTGCTTATATCATGTCCTCTCTCTCACACTTATTATGCAGCATATTGAAGTAGAGCAGGATGGAGTCTGTAATAACCGGAGATTGCATGCAAAGGTGCTACCATATTGCAATCTCGCGAACTAAGTTAAAATTGTCTGAGCACTTTTCATTGCTGTTTGATAGGAATTTTCTTTGTTTAAGCATTGCTTTAGTTTAACATTTTTCTTTAACTAGCAGTGGACATCTCACGGTTTAAAAGTAGAACTTTTAAAAGTTCTACTTTTAAACCGTGAGATGTCCACTGCTGAGTGTCGATCAACCTTTGTGGGTAATTAAACATCCATAAATCTATCTACACTACTCACAGACTTGCACGTTTATTAATATGTATTTGTCTGTAAGTATAAAAATCCTAAATATTATCTCGTCTACAACATAATGTAGCCTTATTTACATATCTAAGGATTTTGCCTCGCTGAAGGTTTTACGAACAAGACTACACGTTTGGTGCATAAAGACCACGCTTATAAATTTAGCTCTTGTTAATTATAACCAAGTTTGTATATTACTCAGATTTCTTTCTTTTCATCTCGTATTAAAGTTATCTAACAGAAAAAATGTCCAGGTATCTCGAGCTTACTGTAGAGAAACCTATAATCGTTACAGTAGACGTTTTATTGGTGAAAACTGCAACTTGGCAAATGGAATAAAGGCTGTTAGCGAGATAGAGTAATCATTTTTACTAACGAATCTGGCAATACGAATGCGTTTTTTTTCTAATTAATAATAAGAATAATTCAAGATCATCGACGATCATCTACCCTAAAGTACACAGTGTACCCCTGAAGTAAACCATAAAGTAATCCATATTACAATTTTATGGCAGAGATTACATACACCTGAACCTTGAAAGAGCAATACACCTGGTATTTTTACGATCCCTCTGCATCGCATCACTCCAGCTAAACACAAATAAACCTAAAGCGAATGTAAATTTAGATAAGAGGAGCACTTCTGAGAACACGATCAAATGGGTGCCAATGCAAATAGTGCGAACCCGCCACTTATCCGCGGTTATGGTAATCAACCGGTATAATTCGTGATTTGATGCGAATCGACTGATCTTGAATTGTTTTGTTTTCAGCTGACTCTAAGCTGGTACAGTCAGGATGACCGAGGTTACAACACATCAATATGTAACATGGTCATGGTCCGAAATGTTCCAAAGTCCCTAGTTTAATAGAATGTCCCACTTAAGACTCACCAAGCGCCATCTAATTTTCTACTTGAATTGATGAGTGCTTCCAAACACGTGCTTTAACGGTGTTGGCAAACAACGCATGTTCTGAGAACTAAAAAAAGTTTGAAGGACTTGTGACATTCACCAAACCACACTTGGTCTGGTGATGAATATATGCCTAATAAGGATGTGATGGCTTGTTTCCAAAGTACAAGTATAAGTTAAGTAAGTTTATAATGGGTTAAATAAGAGATATCCGTGCTTAGTAGTGGAAGGTATTATAAGGTATTAGATATCGAAATCAATTGTGGTTTGCGTTATGACAATTTAATTAATACCAACGTACCAAAACTATTAAAACCTTATCTTATACAATGCCTGCTTAATTTTGTTTGGTGTCAAGTAAATTAAGAAAAAAGTTTATTTAAATTGTTTTCCTGCATTCGGAACAAATTAAAATTAGTGTTTTTTAATTTGTATTGACACATATTAAGCTAAACTAATTACTTTTATTTACAACCTTATGTTATGGACTAGTGGGAAAATTCATATTTTTGGTGCTTTTATTTTTGATTTCAGATTGGATGATATGTTATTTAAAAAAGGAATTTGATATTAGGTAAAGACTTTTATACCTCAATATGTGGGTTATTCGTCATCTCGCGGGAAAACAAAAGATGGATTCCCGCGAGTTGGCATGTTTGTTTGAGGCCTGACAGTCCGCCGTTCACCTCTATTAATCCAAAAAAAATCTGATCCAATTAGCACCCAAAACACGCCTGTACTTCGCTTTCCCCCACATTTCCCCAGCCTATGTCAATCAGCTGCTAATCAAACACGCGAGATTCGTCCGTCAATTTGTCATCGTAGTCTATGGCCGCAATAAATCAATCTATCAAACAATGAACCTAAATGCGTGTACATTACCGAGTTTGTCTGGCGTTAACCACATTTGAAAACAACTATATCAATAACCACGTCCCTTCTATTTAATGAGCCAATCAAATATTTTCATCTTCTAAGCTAAAAAATAGCGCATAATCGAAGCAGTTGTTCCTGAGATTATTGTATTGTTAAGTTTAATTGTATTAAGTAGCTTAAGACGACAGCTTTGTCCGCGTTTTATATTAGGTATTCCCTTATTAAAAGCCCCATGAACGTGATTCCAAATCAAACTATAAAAACTAATTGTCAAACTTATTTTCTCATTAAATATAGAACGAACTTTTGTTGTTCTATAAGCTTGTCCTTTTATGAGATCTATAGAGGCTTTCATACTTATAAGCAGTGATTCAATAAGGGTACCAACATGAATAAGGTTCACATTTTGCAGTAGGTACTCTGGGCTTTCCGGGATTTTCCGCATCCCGGAAATTGCTTAGAAATATAACGACTGGGTAAAGGACATATTTGTCTGATCGTCTTTTTTCTGAAAGAGTGGTCTACGCTACTCTTTGTGTTGTTACATTCTTTATCTTACTACGAAGAACTATGATATGAATATATTCATTGATTGTTGGATAACCGACACAGTAATTTGTATAGCAATGGTTATATGGTACACATTTTGTCAAAACAGATAAGGTAGGAACATTTGAGAAATGCACTGTATAAAGCTTGCTATTTATTTTCCTGAATTTATTTTTCTTAAAACAAATCTTGATTTACGACTATAAACCGTAGGAATTTGTATCTATCTACATATTAATCTACATCAATTTAAAAACAGTTTTCTTTAAAAAGTTGGAGAACTTATAAAATAAAGGAATTAAAGCGAAACGCGTCGGTAGATTTATTCAAGTTATTGTGCTAGCAAAGATACGAAGTTTTCGCAACGTTGTTTTCTTTCCACTTTCTTAAGTTTCTACCCCATAAACAACGTGTGTTACGGGAGGGACGGGTCAACCACACCATTATCGGATTATTTATATGATTCTTAGGAGTGGTGATAAAAAATGGTGGAAATGACAAAGAAGGGTCTGTTTTGGGTACCTTCGCACTATGTTTCTCGTTTAGAAGTCTACTAAGTTTCTTTTGTAGTCTTTAGTCATATTATATTAATTCATAAAATAAACTCGTAAATTGACAACATAAATATTATGAGGCATACAGCGGAAAAGCAACTAATATTAGTGTTTGATTCATAAAATCTTATCTATCTGTATATACATATTAAATAAGGTCGTATTAGTTTTACCCTATTTATAACTCAAAAGTGGAAAAATACTTTAGAACCAGGAGATAGACATAGGCTAGGCTACTTTTAATAGCGGTAAAATATTATAACGCGAGCGAAGCCGCGGGGCGGAAAGCTAGTAATATTATAAACATTCACTAGTTATGCTCTCCGCATTACTGTACCCTTTTTCCCCTTATTCTGTAACGTTGTCATGTCACTGATAGCATCGTTATCATGAAGGTTTGTTACTCGTTATCTAGGCATGTTATCAAGTCCATCAGAATATGTATGAATGATATCATAATGCTGCTTAATTGACGTAAATACAGTATGCTCATCATAAGATGGTGCGTGCTGTGTCTTTGCTCCCCGTTTCCGCGCACTCTCAACTATCCCAAGTAACAATATGATATCAACTTCTCCACATGTTGACATATTCGATGATGAATGATAAAATTGATTAATTAATAATAAATCTTGGCGGTATTAGGTACGTTGTTTGGAAAGTACTTAAAAGTTGCGTTGTCATCTATTTCGACTCAAATATCTCTGTATCAAAAATTGTGGGATCTGATTTGTCTTCCATTTTCAAATTTAAAACACTGTCAAAGTTTTATCGGTAGTAAATCTAACGTTTTATTTGAAAAGTTTTAATGAAATTAACTTTTGGCCACTTGTAAAAGTTTTATATCTTAAGATTTCTATCACAAAATGTCAGCAAGAGTATTGGACTCGAAATTTAATCAAGAATACCTACTTGTTTTCAAACGCGACCTTAAAATAGAAAATTAACTAGACTTCTCGTGAACAAAAGAATTGGTCAGTTAGAAAATAAGTAAGAAAAACCTTATGCGTAATTTCAACTAGATGAGAAAATAACTTTCGATATTAGAAAATGGTATAGAAAAAATTACAAGATAACAACGTAACTTTGACCCTCGAGTAGGAGTCGAACCCACGCCTTCCAGTTAGCTCTGGCTGCGCTAAAACACTTAAATTTTTTATTTCTAGATTTAAACTAAGAGTAATAATATGTTCTGTGACTAAACCATTCAATTCAGTTCAGCCGTCTAGGAGGTTTTCAGTGATATAGGGTTTTACTAAAATTTTAAAATAACATTGCCTAAGCATCACTAGGCTAGTCCCAGTATCCTATTAAAGATCGTATAATAGATTCAAGATAGGTATTCGCAGAGCTTATACAACATAACCGTCTATTGTCTGAGTCTAGACGATCGCGATGTTACGAACCATTACTTTTCAATAAAGACTGCAATTTGTAGATACGTGCATCCGCTTACTGCATTATGCTTAAAGATATTTCTTCTTCTTCTTCGTAGGGCCCTGAGGATCGCGATCATTACAATCTTAATTTTTCTGAAGTCTTGATAAACGTAAAATTGAAAAATATTCGCTTGATATAGGTACAAACAAACGCTACTTGTTGTGCAAAATAATTTAAATTTATATGCTAGTGCGCATATTATAATGAGACGAACTATCATACAGCTTCTTGAGATACCATTTAGTATTTATAGTAAAGCACACAACTTAAATTAAAATATTAATTAAATATAGTTTTACGACTTATTGTACTGACACTATTAACAATTTATTTTTATTATAAGTTTCATGAGTAATATTTTTTTTGTTTTCAGGTAAGTAATCACTAAGTCATTATATCGGTAAGCGACAACATCATTTTATAACTACATTAAAAAAATTAATAATAATATACATATGTATGTTTTCTGTGTGATTAACACTTTCAAGATAACACCGGGGTGTAGACACGTATGTGCACCATAGTCGCATATGATACTGAAGTAATTTTCCCACATATTTTTTTTATCCTTTATTTATTATCTCGGGGAAAAACCTTAAAAAGCCGTCAAATCGTGAGGTAGACTCAGATACTTTCTAAAACCTTTTCCTGGTACCTACTTCTGACAAATGTGTGCGTTGATCCCCAAGTATATTGTCCCCTCGTTGTGCCTTGGCTCATAAATTGCGTCTCTCTGCCTGATTTATTTTACATTCCGTTATTGAAATCAGTCCCATTTATATTCTATGGATTGGATAAAGATTTTTACGTTGAGTGTATCTGAAAGCATATTTTGCGGCAGTGGATAATGTAGGTACTTTGTTTTTCATCAGACTACGAAATGTATCACACAGTTTTTCAAATAAAAATATTTTTTTTGTCTATGCTAGTTTTCTACTAGAGTCTTTGCTTTGATCCACGATGGTTTTTAGGGTTCCGTAGCCAAATGGCAAAAACGGAACCCTTATAGATTCGTCATGTCCGTCCGTCCGTCCGTCCGTCCGTCCGTCCGTATGTCACAGCCGTTTTTCTCAGAAACTGTTAGAGCTATAAAGCTAAAATTTGGTAAGTTGATGTATTCTACCGCACTAAGATTTCATAAAAAAATTTTTAAAAAAAAATTACATTTGGGGGTCCCCATACATAAGACTGAAACTTAAAAACTTTTTTTCGAACCCATACGTGTGGGTTATCTATGAATAGGTCTTCAAAAATCATAATAATGTTTCTAACACCATTTAATTCTAAACTTAATAGTTTGGACGTGAGACTCTTCCAAAGTGGAAAACAGAGTGTCCCCCCTCTAATTTCTAAAATAAGAGGATGATCAATCTAGAAAAAATATATATATTGTACATAACCATAAAAACTAACAACGAAAATTGGTTTCAACGAAATCTATCAAGTAGTTTTTTTATAATACGTCCTAAACTATTTCAAACAATTGCTGCGGAAGCCTACATGGGCGAGTCCGATTCGCACTTGGCCACTTTTTTCTTAAGGTAAAATAGCTTCTATGGTCTTATAATGCTGTATGAATTTTAAAATAAAAATAAAGTATAAAAATAGTTACAAAAATATTTAATTCATTTATAAGTATCAACGGACTAATAGCAAATAGACGAATTTATTAAAAATACTGCATTAAAAACATTGAATCAACAAATTATTACAACTAAAACAGTCTTACAAAAATAGCACTGAAATAAACAAACAGTAACGCCACTATTCTATCTGCAGATGATACAGAAGTAGGAGCCTTATAATAACGAGTATAGATATCATTCCAGAATGTCATTCTGGTCGAGTGAGGGTTGAATTTAGACTGCTCTATGGTTATGTTGAGGCCATTCGTTATTTCTACGGAGTTGCCACCATAGTAGAGGTAATTTAGTCTCTCGGAGGTGATGGCTGGCCATTCGACCGTGGGGTTGCCAACTACAACTGGTGAACTGTAATAAAGAAATATAAAAATGTAACACCAATTATGATGAAATATATCTTATAACCAAACGATATCAGGTTTTGTGGAAAAGATACATACCCAACATGAGCGAAAGTTGTCAATCTTTTCACCAAAGACTTCAAAACAACCTCATCAACGGGCTTCAAATCAAAATCGAACAAATAATTAAGGATACCTCCATGCTTCACACCCGTTAAAGGAATTTGATTCAAAGTCCAGATATTAGAAGATCCTATGTACGCAAACTCCAGCAATCTCACTTCACTTCTAGAAGTCAATGCCCTTTCTCTCGCACCTCTTATAGAAGATACAAGAACCAATGTGTCTCCATGGTATTCCAAATAATCTTCCATGGTAAACATAAAGTTTGATCCCAAATAGAAATTCCTTATGTTTTGCGACATGGCTGTTACGTTGGCCCCAAAGTCAAGGTCAACTGGTAGGAAGTTTGTAAAGTTGCCCTGCATTTGTAGTAACCAGTTATCGTATACTGCTTCTTCATCGCGTAAAGTACCTTCTTTGTTAACAAAACCAGCGATGTATGGTATATCGGTGTAGTTACGATTTCTGAGGAGATTTATTGGTGCGCCTGTTAGAACTGTCTCATTTGCATTCAGATTAGGATTTTCAATACAAGGTGCGAACAGGGGTGTGTTGTTTGTGAACTTGAAATCGTTTAATGCTGAGCTAAGGACGTTAATGTCTGTGGAAGCCAACAGCTTTGCGAGCTCGGCTCTACTTTTGTCAGTATAGCTTAGCTTCTCTCCTAGCATGTTCGCGTAGCCCACAGGATCATACGCGACAGCCCACGGTGCTAAAGCAGAACCGCTTAAAGCTACAGCTTTATGCACCAGATTTTGCGCGCGAGGTGACATTGTTATAAGGTCTACAACAGCTGCTGCAGACCCGTGGCCGAATAAAGCAACGTTGTCAGGGTTTCCTCCGAATCCAGCAATGTTAGTCTTAATCCAAGTCAGTCCTTGGATGACGTCTTTCAGCCCAGCGTTCCCAGGAGCATCAGCAACGCCTAAGCACAGAAATCCAAAGACGGATAGCCTGAAGTTCATACTGACGACAACTAAGCCCTCCTCAATGAATCTTCTGAAGGAAGGAAGGGCGTTGTCTGAAGTTGTGTACTCTGCAGCGTTGAGCCACACCATGACTGGTTTTGGGGTGGTTACGTTGTTGGTGTAAATGTTGAGCGTGAGGCAGTTCTCAATGCCGGTAAGACCGTTGGGACCCGGCTGGGCGCAAATGATGCTGCTGTCCATTGCGTGGAATAATCCTGGGAACGGAATTGGAGGTGCCGGGGCCTGGAATAGATAATACAGAAATAAATATTTCTGGACAATTTACACATCAACATCTAGCCCCGCGGTAAGCCCGAAGCTTGTGTTACGGGTACTTTTAGAATAAACATACATAGCGGACCTTCGCCCGCTGCGCCACAGAGTTCGTCAACAGATAAGTGTTATTAGTGGATTGCAAGGTGTGTTGTTGAATCATTGATTCGATATTCTATTTCCATTCTGATAAAGCTGATATGATATCAGTTTCTGTTTAAACATGACCAGTGATATTTCTTGTTGAACTTGTTGATTGCCCTGGTTACAAATTTAGTTTCCAATATTATATTAAAATATATATGTATTTGCGTGGCATTCATAATTATAAAACTTGGATGTATTCATCTTCGAAAAAAAATACATAGAATAAAAACAACTAAGAAATAAACATAAGCATATTATTATTATTATTTATTAACCTAAACTAAAAAAGGAAGATAGGTATAAAAATTCCTACTAAATAGGTTGTTGGTCATTTATCCGTGTGTAATATTCTAGTATGATAATGGAAAATAACTCATACCGGTTTCTGTTCATTAGAGTTATTTGCAAAACAATTATTCACATGGCATGGTTTATTTATTTTTAATTAATAAGTACCAAGTAAATATACAACAAATAAATGTCTTATAATTTAAATACTAAATATCTTATATCCAAATATGCATGTAAATTCTATTAAGCACATCAGATTATTATAGTCCCCGTAACACAAGGTTCGAGCTTACCACGGGGCTAGATATTGCTGTGTTAATTGTCCAGAAATATTTATTATTTATACTCGCATATAGTATGTAGGTATATGTTTTCATATAAGTATAATAGTCATATCATACGTATAAAATTTTAATATTTTGAATACTTATTTATTATTAAAATATATTTTTTAAACAAAACCACAGTCCATTGCTAGTTCTCATATCACCTCCATTTTTATTGGATTGTCGCCAGCGTTTATTTACTCTGAATGTTTTCGAGCGCACGCAAGATACTCGCGTTCATTACCATATCTTTGTAAAATCATGACGTAAGTTTTGTAAACTCATTTTTAGCAAACTAACTACATCGCTACCATGCTTATTTAATACTACATACTTTTTATAACAGCGAATCGGTACTTTGAAATACTCGAGACCAGATTAAAATCATCATAATATGTGACAGTCCCATTCCATAATTAACCTCTTATATAAAAATCAATGCCACTTTTCGTTGTAATTTTATAACTCAAGAATGGCTGGGCCGATTTAGTTTTAAAATAGTCGTAGTAGCCTAGGGAAGGTTTAAGCCTTGGGCGGGTCCGCTAGTAAATTATTATATTCATAATAATACTAGATCTCCAAAGACAATATTGAGACTAATGCTACTACGAACGTAAAAAGTGTTGATATGATGTACATTATAATCAGTTTATATGATTTTACCTTGAATCTGTTCTCTCCGCTCACAGGGCCTGCGTAAGGTACACCATAGAATGCATGATAGTTGCCATTCGTCACGAATGACCCCTCAATCCTTCCCTCCGTTGTATTCACTTGTAATTGCGATAGAGTCGGCGCCAACACACACATAAACACCAATAATATCATGATTACGGACATAGTACGTGCGGTCGCCACCGCTGCTCCACGTAAAGTGGTATATTATCTGTAGATATGCTATCAATGAGGTCATTTTGTAGACAAATCGGTAAACGTTTAGTGTATCCTCTTAGTACGTTAATCTCTTTATATTTTGTATGGTAACATTCTCACAATACTGAGCGTTGAAAATAGGTAAATATTTATCATGCTACTATTACAACTATACACGACACGAGTATCATAATAGGTATACGTTACGTAAAAACTTCAAATGTGTATCCTTCATAGTAAAATATAGCAATACCATAGATGAAAAGATAATATAGTGATAGCAATAGACTAGAGAAAATATTACTATTTTGTAAGGCAATTACTTTATGTTTTTATAGTGTTTGACTCACTTTCTTATTAATAGAAAATAATATAGTAAAATACAAGATCACAGAGTAACCTCGGTCCTGGAGTGGGAGTCGAACCCGTTACGTTGTGATCCGAGGCGAAGCGAGGGCGGGTTGCTAGTTTACATAAAGGTATTGCTCGGCAAATATCCTGCTACTTTGAGATTTTCGAGCGAAGACTTGTCCAATTACATTACCCTACTTGGATGTGCTCCAGACTCCTATGGAGCTTATCATCGTAATGACCTGAAATACTCCAGTTGTAGGTTTTTGACTTACTTGGCAGGTAGCCCGGTTAAAATGTTACATTAATATATAGCTTATTCGTCAGAGCACACTCTACTTTTTTACAGTGGAAATATTTACAAAACAACGGAGTACAAAACGCGCGCGTAAACTCATCAAAGGACATAGAGTTTTTATATTTAATCAGAATTCATATGAATTCTATGAGTTATTCCTTATTTATGCTCTGGCGCCGAATTAGTATATTATTTAGTGTTAGTAAATAAGCTAAGCAAAAAGTATAATTATAACTAAATAGCGGTACGACGGCCCAATTGTTTGTGAGATAGTTAACTCATTGTGTATAGCGAGTATTCCCGGGTTAATTAATCGTTGTCGCCTTCAGTCTTGCTGCGTGTTGCGAGAATGTTGAATAAGACCTAGTGAATTGTTAGTTTAAGTCCAACAATTGCCGGTTTTTATACATGACATTGCATTTATAATCTGAGATATAGCACCAACTTTGTTAGTATTTGAGGCAAGTCAAGTTATTTGTCCAAAAAGACAAGTTATTTGTTATCAAGTTGTTATATTGTCCTACACCTCTCCTATTATCACCGAACACGAGAATTAAAAACCATGTCCCGCTACTAAATAAATTAACTAATAACAGATGTCACATTCTAAACAAAAGAGTTGGGTGGATACATGAAACCCAAAAGAGTTGGGTTTGCTCTATTCTAAGCCCGGCATCACAAAGCCAAGATAAAACTTACCAGGCCATTAATAAATCAGCCCCAAGGTGAGTGGATTTTTTACATAAAATCGTGAAGAAAGAGGCTTTTCAACCTCCAATAATTAATTAATATTTTGACCTTTTCAAAATAATCAAAGGCTGATAAAAGTACCCCCGTTCATCTGAGCGAGAGAGTTTGGTGAGCCTAAGCTTAATGATTTAAGGTTCTTTCACTTTTAGTTTGTGAAAAGCTGTTTAACTTTTTTATTCATCATCATCACCCTTATTTACGTTCGCTCAGCTGGGTCACAGGGACTTCTTTTTTGACGAGAGAGATAAGGCCTTAATTCATCACGCTGGTAAAGTGCGGGTTGGTGGATGACACATGTCCCTAAACTCAGAACACTGAATTTTTCTTCCCGAAAATGTAAATGCTTTAGAAGCACCAGTTTAATTGATAAAAGAAACTATCATGCAAATGCTAAACAGTCTCTTTTACAAGTCTCGTCTCAGTGTGCAATGGCCTTTAGAGAAATGCTCTCGCAATTTTCGCTCAATTATTTACTCTGACTAGAAAGTATTTATCTTTGAGTAAACTTTTAATGGCACTATGTCTAATGATAAAACGGTTCTAGTAAAAACCGTTCGCTCGTTAAAGTAATTGATAAGTGCTGAAGTTTAAGAGGCTTTGGACTAACCTTGGGGAACTTCTTTACTTGAGTTATTTTGGCTCATGGTAGATAGTCCTTGAAATAATGATTAAATTTAAATTTCAGAATAAATGTTTTATTTTATGATAGAACCTTTGTTTGAAGTTTTAATTACTCCACGTCCAAGTCCGATATCACGTTGTTGACATCGGACCTTATTTCAAGTTTTTTTTGTTGGTTTTAAAATCGGACCAGCGATAATGAGATAAGCGCGTTCAAACAAATAATCTAACAATCGAACCAAGTTTCAAACAACGTTTGATTCACCTTAAGTTTTCAACTGTTGATGTTGTAATAATAATTTAATATATATTCATGGTGTGTTTTTTCTTACATCTGAGCCAACCCAAAGTACTTAAACATTGTAGTTTTATCGCAGGCTCCAGTAGGCAATAAAATTACTCTTCCCATAAAAGTTAATCAACTAATTCTATCTTGTTGACAGTTTCGTCCGAGCCATAAATGTTTTCTTTAGATAGCTTTAGGCTTAAGTATGTATAAGGAGTGACTCCCATCTGCCCCGTTGACCTGGCCCGGTACCGGGGCAGATGAGAAGAAAAAGTTGCATCGGGCCCGGTGATGTGTTCACCGGGCCAGATGACACAAATTAAGTGCCATCGTCCCCGGTACGGTGCGCCTTGTAATTTATGAAATACTAAATACATACATCTACCTATGAAAGGGACTGAACTTAAAATTCAAACTGCTTGGTAAACAATAATCAGTTTTTATTGTGAAATACTATACTTTACCATGGTCCGTAGATTTAAAGATTTATGTCATTTATTTTCTTATAATCCTAAAGATCACATGGACTAGTCAATGAGTACAATACATTAATAAGTAACATTAAATAAAAATATAAAATGGAAACAATGTTGACATAAAAATATGTTTCATTTTTTAGGGTTCCGTTGCCACATGGCAAAAACAGAACGTCCGTCCGTATGTCACATCCGTTATTCTCCGAAACTATAAGATCTATAAAGCTGAAATTTGGTAAGTAGATGTATTCCGAACCCCACTAGGATTTTATAAAAAAATAAAAAATAATCAATTACATTTGGGGGTCCCCCATACTTAGAACCTAAACTTTAAAAATAAAATTTCATCGAACCCATACGTGTGTATCTATGAGTAGGTCTTCAAAAATCATATTAAGGTTTAAAACAACATTTATTTCTAAACTAAATAGTTTGGACGAGAGACTCTCCCAAAGACTCGCCCTTGGCCACTTTTTTTAAGCACTTAATTAAGTAACATAAAGAAAACTCACGTTCTTGAGTTAAAAGTGAAGTAACACGACTTTCTTTAATATATAAGATAATAGATTTTGGGGAACAAGAAGCTTATATTATATACAAAATTAGATCACAACTTATAGGTTCACTTAAACTTTAGACAGCTTCCACATATAGCATTGTACGTAGTTGTATACTTTAAATATAGGTAGTTCAGTTGAAAACAAGGTCCAACAGTAACATTACACAAAGTAGGAAAAATATAATTATCGTTGAAGTACCTGTTGTTAGAAAAAAACAAACTAACATATTATTGTACTAAATTCAGATATGAGCTGGTTGTTCTTTATGTTACTTAATTAAGTGCTTAAAAAAAGTGGCCAAGGGCGAGTCTTTGGGAGAGTCTCTCGTCCAAACTATTTAGTTTAGAAATAAATGTTGTTTTAAACCTTAATATGATTTTTGAAGACCTACTCATAGATACCCCACACGTATGGGTTCGATGAAATTTTATTTTTAAAGTTTAGGTTCTAAGTATGGGGGACCCCCAAATGTAATTGATTATTTTTTATTTTTTTTATAAAATCCTAGTGGGGTTCGGAATACATCTACTTACCAAATTTCAGCTTTATAGGTCTTATAGTTTCGGAGAATAACGGATGTGACATACGGACGGACGTTCTGTTTTTGCCATGTGGCAACGGAACCCTAAAAAATGAAACATATTTTTATGTCAACATTGTTTCCATTTTATATTTTTATTTAATGTTACTTATTAATGTATTGTACTCATTGACTAGTCCATGTGATCTTTAGGATTATAAGAAAATAAATGACATAAATCTTTAAATCTACGGACCATGGTAAAGTATAGTATTTCACAATAAAAACTGATTATTGTTTACCAAGCAGTTTGAATTTTAAGTTCAGTCCCTTTCATAGGTAGATGTATGTATTTAGTATTTCATAAATTACAAGGCGCACCGTACCGGGGACGATGGCACTTAATTTGTGTCATCTGGCCCGGTGAACACATCACCGGGCCCGATGCAACTTTTTCTTCTCATCTGCCCCGGTGCCGGGCCAGGTCACCGGGGCAGATGGGAGTCACTCTGTATAAGCACCCTTATGTACGTTTCCAAGTGCTGGTTCGTAAACATCACAATGATGTCCTTTAAACTCATTAACGTTCTCAAAACATGCGGGTTACCTCACGATGTTTGCCTTTACTATTAAAACATGTGTTTTTAAATGTAACTGTATTTTCAAGTAATTTTCAATAAAACACCAGGGAAGAGTGCAGGACGGGGTTAGAAACACACATCCGTCCAAATAAAAATCGCGTGAGTTCCCACTTAGATAAGACGGCTTTTTAAGGCTTAATTTTCGTTAAACTACTTCATAATAATAATCTACATATAGACATCACTTAGTGCGAAATGTGCATGAGACCCTACCTCTTTTAATTGTATTATCTAAAATGTGCAAGAAGACTGTCGTCACTTAGTAACACTTAGTGAAGACATTGAGTAAAGACTAATAATGATGTTTTTTGAACTAAAATAACTGTTGTCATGCTTTATTACTGCAATTATTACATTTGACAACATTCCTCGCTTTTGTAAAAAAGCGTTGTTGAAAAATTAATACATAATAATAAATAAATAAGTAATAAGAAAGTACTTATTACTTTACTTCCTGAAGTATACTTTGTAAAAAGTAGTTGATGTATTATTAAAGCACGTACGGTCGGTCTAATAACACACCGTGGTTCCAAATAGGTCAACGCGCAGGTGCAACTTAAACTGCTGTCTAGAGATAAACTTTCAATGGGTTTGAATACGCCTTTAAGCTCAAATATTCCTGGAAACTTCTAGTAGTTTCTATCTGAAATTCAGAGACAAGTGATAGCTAACTCCAAAACTACAAATTTAGTGTCAGCAACCCCAAAACTCAAAAATTAATCATAGCAAATTAGTTTATCAGCATTTTATGAAAGTTTCATATGTTAAGGTTTTAAAAGTGTTGTTTTTGATGTTCTCTGGCATTCAGCCCGACTTATAGAATAATGGGAAGATTACGAACTTTCATTATGTTGGTATACGCCAACATCTTCATCCTAACACGAGGAGGATAATGGCCTCTAAAGATTCGTATCCAAAAGTGGGACATAATATGGGTTGAATGAAATCAAATTAAGATAATGGATATACAATATACCTATGTTTTTTTAAAGGAATATCAAATTCAGAAGTAAATAGGATTAATGAATTGATAACCAACCAATCAATCCGATTAACCACGTGACCTCATTAGACCACAGAACGAACAATAGTGAGCTCGTATTGGCTCGTTTAAATGTCAATTTTGTCAAGTTGCGCCGTGACTGGCTGAAATAATTGCACTTTGGATGTCCGAGAATTTCAATATGTGTTCGTTGAAATTAGTCTTAAACTAGTCTAATTTAGCGGAACCATGTTATGAAACGGATTAGTAAGAGTGAAGTTTGACACTAGCGGGAAGTAATAGGTTGGTACTATTGATTAGCTGACACTCATTCCATTACTCGTAATTTTAATTTTATATAAATTTGCAAAAAGTTATTGGATGTCCTTATCCGGATAAGAATTGTTGAAACTTTTACTTTATAACCATCTTACAACTCAATGTACACAATTTTACAATATATTTTTTTAATCTTTATATTTATGGGTCCAGAAATGTAAAGCGCTCTACACACCAAAGCCGGCTGACCCGGCGGCACAGCCCGGCGGCCCAACCCGCCGGCCTTATTTAGTAAAATCATGCCGCCGGCTTGCGCCCGCGCGGGCAAGCCGGCGGGGCTGCATGCCGATGCCGGCGGCATCCCTCAGTCAGTTGCCCGCCGGCTTTCATAGAGTAGTGACGTATTACTAGAACACCACATGCCGCGGCTGTCGTGCCGCCGGCATTGCCGCCGGCAAACGTTCGGCTTGGACATTCTGAAGCCGCCGGGTTAACCCGCCGGCACTAAGCCGCCGGGCCGCCGGCTTTGGTGTGTAGACCGCTTAAAATAGCAATTCATCTTTGACTAAGATAAACTACGAGTATTAGAACTAACCATAACCAAACAATAGTGAATAATTACCAAAGTATTATCAGTAATTTATTGATTCTGAATAATTGTCTTTCTTTTTTCATTTTCATCCTGTTATTTTTCATTACCAATAAATAAACTGAAACAATAAGGCACATAAGAGAACAAACAGAACATTAAATAAAATGGTCCATATTATCATTCCACATTAAGTCAATAAAGTACCATGTATCTATTTTGCGAACGAGGCTTTTGTGCCTATAATAACGTAAAAATATCAGGTCGAAAAACCAACCTGCCGTAAAATTGGGTAAACGTATATTAAAACAGCCTTTTCGTGATATCGTAATAAAGCTGTCATAATATAAAAAAATATTTTAATTTCTACTGGAATGTCTTTGAATTTTTGAGTTTATGAGTATAAAATCGTAAAATGTATTAAACTAAAATATTTAATACTAGCTGTCCGCCCTGCGGCTTCGCTCGCGATATAATAAATATTGTCGGAGCATACATATTTAACAACAACAGCGTGTAAAATTTTATTAAAATCTCTCCAGCTGTTCAGTCATGTAGAAGTAACCAACGTACACTAACTCACAACACAAAAATATGTCTTTATAATGCTTCTTGACCCACGACTTCGCCTGAGTTATAATACATTTTCCCGCTGAAAGATATATTTCTCCCGCAGTAAAAATTAGCATATTGTCTATATCCTGGTTCTAAGCTAATTCTCCAACAGTGTTCAGCTTTCTTTATTCATTATTATTTAGATTAACAAACTATATTTTATATGTATATAGATTAGTGTGATATTAACTAAAATATTCTCTTCCAATTTAAATTATTTCTGTGATATTAGCCAAATACTCTTTAGTATTCAGAAAAAAATGAATTTCATTTTGTAGATTAATATCATTATCATCTTCAGTCACGCTCAATACGGAAAAATGTCAATGAATGAAAAACGATTGACAATGACCTGAAAAGCTAATTACCAAGAAAAAAGACAAGTCGTTACTATTAATATTAACATTACCGTAATTTTGAGGTTAAATACCTATTTGCGTGTACAGTAATCACGTGACCAGTGTTAGTTTACACGGAAGTATTATCATAGGGCACAAGGCATAATTATAATGATAGTGTTATAAATATTTTCCTGATTTATGTGATAGCTTATTATTGTACATATATATAACTTATTATTGCCCATGACACACGATCGTATCTACGGCACGGTGTGGCGGTGCTGCAGCTTGTCTAGCTTTGGCATTGAATGTGTTAAAGTTTATTACTTCCATTAACTGTTTTGTGTTCTCTGTTTGAGTTTCAATTTCATGAAAGTTCAAGTAATGTTAAGTAATCACCTAGATAAGAATCACTCTGCTGATAAGCTTCCGCATTGGGGGCAGATAACGATCCTTTGGATTCGACATCAAAAAGCTAAAGTCTGCGATTTCCTCCAAAGGGTTCCGTTTGTTACCTGATACCTTCAAGTTTACTGCCCTACTTAAGGAAAATCAAAAACATCGCGAAAGAAATTTTAGATTGAAGACGATTGATATCCTTTGTTGAAGGATGTCTGCTTTTGTTCATTTTCGGGGTTCATCTTATCTACCACAATTTTACAAATTATGCTATTTCACTTCAATATCTTTCCATACAACTGACACTGGCTTGAGTTTTAAATCTAGTGTCTGCATGGAAATCTAAAAAGCATTATTTAATTTGTTGTAATATTATTTAATTTGTGTAATTTTATTTGTAAACTTGTGGTAGACATGCTGGCTGTAGTCAAACTGTTTTGGGTAAATATAAATAGTTCAAGAATTGGGAAAATAAGAATGGAATAGTTATGCAATGAATTTATTGTTACTTTTAAACATAACTTTAGCTTAAGCTTACTTATTATTACTAATTACCTTATCTTATTAAAATATAACATAGATCCTGTTTATATAGAAAAACCTAATTTATTCCAAAAATAATCAGAGAATAAAAATAAGTATCGATAAAATTAATTTTCATAAAACTATGTCTAAGAAGTTTCAAAGTACATAATACTTTGAAGTCAATTTATTTTTTTCATTTCCTTATAATAAATAATGTGCCACGGTATAAAAAATATAAAAATAGAACTACATACTAATTCAACATTGTTATGGTCTTCGTTTTTGAGATAGTTCGTTGTAAATTCAATGAAAGTAGGAATTGATTAATGAATACTGAATCAAGCCGTACATAGGTACTCTAATACAGTTTTTCTCGTATCATGTAGCGTAAAAACCATGGGTTTTCGTCCACACGCATTAATCACAGCGTTAGAGATTCGCTTTGAGTACATAGGTGCAAAGGAAATTACATTTATTTCATTATAAATAAATAAATAAATATTGCTTGACAATTCACACAGCAACATCTAGCCCCTTGGTAAGCTTTAGTACAAAAAGCTTACCCACTTCTTAAATATTAATTTATGTATAATTTTATGTAATATTTTGGTCAAAAACTATCTCTATTCAGGTAAAAGGGTATAATAGGTACTTAGGATGTCATCTTTACCCACGAGTCTCTACCAGGTACCAAATAATCAATTTTGTAGTATGGTAAGTTCATTGCTGTACTTTCTAGAGAATTCCCCAGTAGGGTCATAGAGTACGACCAGACGATCCCAAGCAGGTCTCTCGTTGTTAATTAAGTAACTGATCACTTTGCGAACACCCGTTTGTTGATCAGCTGTGCATTTTTCGCAGCCAGTTCTTAATGCGTCTGATAGTTGCGCTGAAAAATAAAATAATTGTTATCCCAAAGACTTTAATTGTAATTTCTGTACTACGAGTAAACAATTATGTTCTCTTTAAACACGAACTATTTAACGGTGAAGGCAAACACCGTGGCGAATCAGGCATGTTTTGAGATCTTTGAAGACTTTGAAGGACATGTGGCATTATTATAAATAAATAAAATTGTGAATTATTAATTATCTCCCATAGGCAAGGAGTTAAATCCCTGTGTCCCAGCTGAGGGAATTTATAGTGATTTATAGTTATTGCATTATCCTAACTTAATATTATAAATGCGAAAGTAACTCTGTCAGTCTGTCTGTCTGTCTGTTACGCTTTCCCGCTTAAACCTCTCAACTGATTTTGATGAAATTTGGCACACACAATCTTTAGACCCTGAGAAAGAACATAGCCTTCTTTTTATTTCCACGCGGGCGAAAGCTAGTGATTATATAAAATAGCCTCTTATTTATTAATGTTAACTGTATTGAGTTCAATTTCAGAACTATTAATTCTAATTTTCTTTATCTTAGAAACTTAATCATGTTACCCGTTTAACATTCTAAGACAAATTAATTACATTAGTACAGTCGAGAGCAGAAATGTTTAATAAATTAAAGTAACTTACATTTTAAATAACGCCCATCCGAAGTACACTTGCCGGTGTTATCAAGACACTTGATGTAGGTCCTCACCAGCCTCCTGTTGGACAGTATGGTGTCGATGTCCATGTTGTCGTAGCGATCCGCATATTTCTCACCTAGAGACTCTTGGCTCTGACTGTACACGAAGGACAATGACCCCAGGAAAATTGCTATGATGAGCTTCATTCTGTAAAAAATATAAATATTATGTATAGACTCATCAGTATTGACAACTGTACTTATAGAACCCGCAACCGCACCGCATGCAACTTCACTTCTCCCCACAGAGGTCGTCTATAAACAATAACTGCAAAATCCATGAACAAACAAATTTCCTTTTTAATGATTAAATCCTACTTACTTTTCTTGAATCACCATAAACAATACCATAGACAAAGAATGGTCACAAACTGAATTGAAATAAACTAGTCACCGCTTTTATACAATACTGAAGGTTTTTATTGATCTTTGCACAAAATCTTCCCTTATACCTTGAATAGTGATCTAGATTCCATAAAAGTAATTACCTAGTCGTTGATCGTTTCAGAATTCCAATAAGGTATTGTCTTTTTATTATTTATCCTGAAACACGCACCTATAACGAACGACTTCTGTGGCGCAGTCTGTCCGACTGCGACGCATGAAGTTGCGGGTTCGATTCCCGCCTCGGGACAAACATTTGTACGACCTGCTAATATTTTATACTACCAAGGTAGCAGACAAGCAGGCTCCCACCCTATTACTAAACCGCAGCCTATGGACGCCTATATCATCAGAGATGTTACCTACTTCAAATAGCCTTTTAGTCGTTTCTATTATCTTCGTAAATAATTAGATTATGATTCATATTGGATTAAGTTCAAGGCGATGACGATCTTTATAAGTAGCATTTTAATTTAATTCTAACCTTCGTCGCACGCAAACACTGGACTAGGCATAAAACTGCATTGTTTTTCGTAATAGTTGGGGAAAATTGCATAATTATTAAATAACTTTGTAAATAATTGTCGACCTTTACACGTTTCAAGAAAATTTGCTTATGAACCTGTATCACGGTATTTTTGTTGTCGTGAGGCTGTTTATTTTGCAAAATATGTGCTGGATAATGTTACAATCATGTATGGTGAAATAAAATAGTAGGTACCATTAAAATGGTATAGAAATGCCAAAGGAAATAAAGGAAAAAATACGAGATCACAACGTAACCTTTCTCCTCGAGTGGGAGTCGAACCCACGCCTTCAGGTTATCCCTGACTGCGCTAAACCACTACGCTATCGAGGATTACGATTACGCTCGTATTTATGCTATACCTGATTCTCAAATGAGAACAGTTTTTTGTAAAACTGATAGATGTCGCAATCAGTTAGGGCTAAACTGGAAGGCGTGGGTTCGACTCAAACTTTGGTATTCTCTCACAGATTGGTATACTCTCCTCTCTCTCTGCTTTAATGTATGTATCTTCGAAATTGCGTTGCAGTTACCAAATCTAACGTATGTGGTATAACTTCGTAAAACTATGTAACTTACTTGCTAACTTCACACACCTTGTTAATGTAGTAACTTATGCTAGCAACTTCACAATGGTTACGCGCAGCTGGTTGTAGAATGTATAATTGGTTTTAGAGAGGGGTAGATAGATTTGCATTCGGAAATTAGCAGGTGAATGTGTGTTTCTGACATGTGACGTGTAGGAGAAGCTTTAAGCCCCGCAAATTTGCTCGCACTTATTATACATTTATTTTATCGCGTTTTTTTGCGTGGAAGAGGTTTCTATTCTGAGATGCGGTATCAATATACAAATAATTTGTAAAGACGTAACAGATATAAACAGTCATCACGAAATATTATAGAAATAACAATGGAAAATAATATAATTTAAAAATATAAGAGCATAAAATTAGTTAAGTACTTTTTTATATTTTCGGGTATAGTAGATATCATTTCAATGACATGCACAACATACATTATGGCATTGAAATTAACCTTAATCATTTGGTACAACTTTAAGTTTAGTCTAATATCTAAGTATATTTTTAATGAAACATTTTTCCTTGGCCGAATTTTAATATGCTCAAGAAGTAGAAATTAGCAATTACAATTTTATTTCGCCTGGCAAGAATATTTGCATATTACTCGGACAGAAAAAACAATTTATGTATAGGAGTAGTTCATGTACCTACATAAATAAGAAAAATGTTGTATATATTTATAAGGGCTGTGGATTTTGTTAAATATATTCAAAAATAAATTGGTTTTTTTTTTGTATTTAAAAAAGTTAACAGACATTCTTAGTCAGTTTGACGACATAGGTACGTGGAAATAGATAAAGTGGTACTATTTTCATGCCGGCACGACATGATATAAAAAAAAATAAGAATTAACTGATCCGCCATAATGATAACGTACAACTTTCTAGAGCATTTTCATTTTAGTACTGCGATTAGTTGTATGTAAGTTACCGAAAGAAGATGATTAAAACCTCCAGAAAATAATTAGTCCCTGCAAAAGGTTTCACTCAAAGAATGGCATTTCTGAACCTTGACGCTGGAGATAAAAGCTCTTGGGCTACTTACTTTGACTTTAGCAACCACTTCACTACACCACTTCAGTAGCTATAAGGAATTTCTACTAAGTTTGAACACTTTCAAATTTACCCAAAGGTTTGGTATAAAGCTAGGTTGGTTTATCCACTTATTTATCAGGCTAAATTGGGCGTTGTTTTGACTTTGTTGGACTCTCAGTGAGACTACATTGTGTTATATCTATCCAATTTTGTTATTTCCTCTTCGTCGTTCAGCTTACTGGTGTTCTCTATGTTTTGTTGTCTCTGTAGTAGATATTATATCAGCTTTGTAACATGATTACAAAAGCTTCAAGCTTTTGCGCTAGATGTTCCCATGTGATCCATGTTTTCTCACCTTTTAATCCTTCCCTGGTCTATTACGATTATAAACAAAATATAAATATGTCGAGCCGTTCTTGAGTTATAAAATTACAACGCAATGATTTTTTCAAATATAAGTATTTAATATTCAGTTATTTTGTTTTGAAATACATACAAGATCTAGGTACATTTTATATTAACCTGATTTTATACATTACTCGATAATTCTATCGACAATTCTCGATATTTATATCGAGTAGGTACTTTTGATATCGATACATTTTTCCATAGACCAGTACAATTGAATAACAATACATGAATTTAAAATAGGTATTGTTGCAGAATATTTTTATTCTAGTATTTAATACCAGAATATATTTATTCATATATTTTACCTCAATGATTCACGCAACAAGATAAATGCCGAACGAACGGGCTACTTTGGAATAATTTATTTATTACCAAACTAAACTAATATGAAACTGTAATAATGTCTGGACCAAGTTAGTGCGCGTGATGGATGGTTCGATTTCAAGAAAACACGTAGACAAAACTTGTTGTCCGACTTTTGTTTTCTTGAGACCTATAGTAATCTAATAAATTAGACAATGCAAGATACCTAGTTTTGTATCATTTTAATAAAAAAATCATATCTTCATTAAAATAATTATATAGAATTTTCACACTTTTCCTCTTTTTCCCCTATTCCGAAATACAATTTGTTAATTAGGGGTAAAACTCAGGGAAAATTTGGGCATAGAACAATTTACATCTAAGCTTTATCGTCATCACATCACATAAGTCTCGTCAATATTACATGACATGTTTTGAAAATGATCCATTTTTACAGGTGTCTGAAACACTTAATAATCCAGTTGACTCCGAATGCTTAGCTTGTATTTCTTTTTGATTTTTGATTGAGAAAACTCAGTACCTTCAAATATCAATTGAACCTTCAAATAAGAAATAATAATCAAAAGTTTGAAAACTTTGAGTTACAGCTAAGTGCTTCTTGCAGGCTTCGTTTGCGAGGCTTCTGATAAAGTTACACTCATTTGATTTCGGTAAATCTTTGTTTGCTTTTAAAATCTGACTTTGTTTCGTTTCTAGTTAAAATATTTCCAAATTGATAAGATCGAAGCTTGTGTTACGGGTCCTAGATTGATTGTCGTTTTATGCGAGATTTTCCCAACGACATTATCTGTTAAAAAAAACATATTTTGAACGAGTTACCTTTGGATAACCTGTTACTCACCGTCCAGAAGTCAAATTGTAAATGGTAAATTTGTTGTATTCCTAATCTTAAACATATTTCATTAAGTCATAAAACTGAGGGAATATGAAGCCACCACATATTTCCTGGGGTTAGGAACATTAGTTCGCATTCAAATTAAATATTTAACTATTTCATTAGGGATTTTCTTCGCAATTTGACCAAAACTACTTAAACATTTAATTCACGACACCGACCCAACCATTTGGCTATAAAAAGGACCAGAAGCCCTCAACATAAATAACCTTAAAGGATCTAATTTAGGTCCTCATCAAAGTACAACGAGCTTGCCGTGCCTTGATTAATATTTCAGACCTTCAGCAACAGGGTAAAAACCGATGTGCGTGAATTCAAATGAACTGAAAACATCGCTGGCTGTATTTGAAGGGTTTTAAACATAACCGTTGACGTTCAGCAATGTGTTTGAAACAAATGAAAATCCACACGCATTTCTATGATGCTGTTCATTTTACTTTCCATTGCCTTTTTGCGGTGTTTTAAGAATTCATTTGAAAGGTTCATTTGGTCAAATAATTATTTATCTTCATCAGAAATTTTTTGGGTAAGAGTTGCCCCAAAAAATACTATTAGATTTACTCCCAGTACAGGTAGCTAGTTATATTATTTATAGTAATTAACTATTATATTTTTTTCTAAATATACGATTTAAGGTTCTTCAGCAATGTAAACTTGTTAAAGAGAAATTGTCGTTGGCTGATTGTGTTCAACAGTTGTTTGTGTTGAAAGTCCGGCTTGATACAATATTCTCGCTGAATGGAGGTGGCTAATTAAACGAGATGGCTTACAGTGTGGTTTGCCAAGGTTTTATATCTAGTAAACCATACATTTCAGACTGGAACCTTATTCACAACAGCTGATATTTGACAAATTACTATAGTAAAAGCACTCTAATTAATGGCTTTAAGCGAGATGCATGCAGGTATTACTTGATTGCAGATTTCATCAAATTATTAAAGTATCTACAGATTATGTGAGAGTTTTACAACTGAAATAACTTAATACCGTTCGAATTATTACATACCTATTTAGTTACTTTAAAGACAATTATTTCAAATTTCAAACACTTCATAATTAGGGTCCTAATAACATTTAAACAGTTTTGTGAATCTTATATTCTAAATTCGGTCCTTCCAATGAATAAGTATTGAGGCAATCTATTCAAGAATAATAAAATCAAAATACGACAAGGAGATATCCTTTGATCGACGCTACACTAAGAGCCTCGGACTTAGAAAGGGATGAAATGAAAACGATGCGTCCTGAACCATAAAGCAATGAAAGCTTCATGAAATTTTATTTCTAAAAAAAGCTATTACATAAATCTTTATCAATTTTTCCGATACCTTTACGATTTCTTGTAACAGAATAGAATAAAATAGTTATTTTAACTGTTCAAATTATTATTATAAGTAGCTGACCCGCACGCGGCCTTGCCGCTTATTCCCAAGTTTTCTCGCAATTAAATCGGCCTAATTGTTGTTGAGTTATTGAATTACAACGAAGTGTGTCAAAGAATAGTGTGTGAATTTTGATACAAAATAAAAATACACACTAGGACGGATACACGGGGAATCCCAATCCAAAAATATCAGAAAAAATTGCATTATCTTTTTCTAGCCTCTTCCGTGTCTATAAAAATCAATATAAATTACAACTTACCATAATATGTATAACTCCGTATCTGCGATAATATCAAAACCATATATAAAATAAAGATTGTAACGCAGAGCTAGCAATAGACAAATATTTACCGACCCCTCGCCCGTGATGACCAGCTCGCCGGGAGCGTGCGCCGTTGTTTGCGCGTTGGGCTCACGGAGCTGTAAATTCTGAGATCACACCTGCATTCAACAAGGATATAAGGAGACTAGATGTGGCGGTGTTTTATGTCTGTGTGGTTTGAGGAGTTACCTTGCTGTAATTTTTTTTTAATTTTGATAGCAGAATCGATTGTAAATGGATAATCCCAAATGGGCTGGTAAATAAACTATTTTTTATTTAAATTTCAATACCATCTTAATTGTTTTTGTCTTCAATTAGAGTTCTTTGTTATTATAACAAAAATATAAGCCTACTCGTATTTAAACCATAGATTTGGTACCTTTTTTAAATTATTGATGTTTAATATTTAGCAATTTCTTTATTAGAAAATAAGCTTAATTAATGAGGAGCCAAACAAATAGTGTTAGCGTGTTGTTGACGTAAGACATAATATATGTTATAGAAGCTAAAGAGCTTCTATTAGGTCTTACGTAAACAACACGCAACAAAAGCACAATGTTCTATAACTTAAAGAACATATTGTGCCTTTGTTGTCCCTTCCAGATACAAATGTTCTGTGTAGCCGATGTGACCTACATCCACACTCATTTGTCATGCTAATGCTTGTGCTTACCTCCCTCTCTGTTGTCCGACACTGACCCGGGATCTTAAGCAATTTCTAACAGAACACAAACATCATTGTTTTTTAAAACTTTTTATACTCTAGATGTGACCGCGACTCCGTCTACGTTAAATTATGATTGAATGGGGGGCCACATCTTATCATAACTGGAGCAAAAATTTAAATTAGCATATCCTGTGACCCGTCTAAATGTTTATCTACCAAATTTCACAAAATTCGGGTCATTGGTTTAGTTGTGGAGGAACATACATGCTACATAGAGAAGTAAATCTAAAAGTAGTTCAGTTTTATATGTTGAGCCTATAGATATATCTGAAAACAAACTAACTTACTCCATGATAATAGTTAGTAGCAATAATTCAACAAGCTTTCGCGTTTTTACTAATCCTTAGAGGGTATTGGATCGTCATACTCGTAGTTTACGTGAGTTCGTTTTGAAAAATAAATAAATATTGATATTCCCCTCTAATGAAACTCCAAATCAGAAACAACAGCCTAGTTACCCCTCGAACACACTTCCCAACACAAGGCAATTATACTGCAAAAGGCGGGTTATTTCCCCCGGGAATGAGGAATAATACGGCCTGAAACGACTGACCTCGAACATAGAATACAATCATATGGAACAAATAGTAGGTAACTGCCCAATGAGCCTTGAAATTCATACATTTGTATTTATCTACAAACCATCGGGTTTTTTATAATGAACATTCGTATCAGCTGAAAAACTTAAAAACAATATAAAAATAATCTTAATATTATTCATATAAAGTTGGTGCGGTGCATAATGTGCTGCATGATTTTGGTAACATTCTTCTAGTTGAATAAATTCCTAAGTAAGGGTTGCGGTGGTAGGTTTTTCTTACGTAAGCACACCACACGGCAAAAAAATCATAACAAATAAATAAAACTCTAAAACATTTCTTTAAAATAGTCTTTGATAGAATTCTCTTCTATTTCAAACAACAGCCTAAGCTTGTTATCTGGTATACTTCGTTCGATCTTTCTCTTTGAACAACTTTTAATGCAAAATAAATATTTCCTGCTTTACAACAAAGTTAGCAGTGCCTATTCGAAATGAAAATTTCATTACAACAAATAGTAGTATTGATTTTTAAATAGGTATAGACTAGGCGACCCGCCGACAGCTTCGCTTGTGTGTTTTTACGTTATCTACATACATATAGTTTATATATAGCCTTCCTCTTAGATAAATTTACTATCCAAACTAATATTTTTCAAATCGAAGTGTTACGTGTATGAGATAAGCGTGTTCAAACAAACAAACATCCAATCAAACAAACTGAGCTTCATAATATTCAGCTTTATAATATTAGTATAGATTTAAGGTTTTAAGGCCTATAAGTATTAAATTACTTCACAATATCTCCCGAAAGCTGGGAAACTGTTATCCGTCTTGAGATGCTTGGTCCTGACATAAAGTCGATATAGTGCGAGAGCCCGTAACCGCGATACCTTAGTTATTTTTATTAAAGCTGATAACTTCTTTGTGTATAACTTCTTCACTTCTCTGTGTACACTAGTATGGGCACAGAACATACGGTTAGGCCATGGACAGATATCAGGTAGTAGTGTTTAAACAGAATAATAAGCGCGAATGTTTGTTAGTCGTTGTGGTTCTCTCTGACTTGGCCAAACAGATGAATCGATTTTGATATAATTTTTCAAATCGGACTATCAATGAACCTATGCAGGTTGAATAGTAATGATCAATGCCAAATATATCTTTACGAGGTAATATCTACTACAAACCAGGAATAGTCATGAGGTTATAGCTAGCTAACGATGCTATTTTCCTATTTTCTTAGCTCTGGGACGTGACATTTTGAGCGTAATTCGTACTTATAATATAAAATCTGAATTTTCATATACATATCGCTCGCTTTTCTAATAATGATGGTCTGGCAGTCCTAGGCTCTCGGACTATCACGGAATTAGCGGATTTACGCGCGGGCCAACTGTTGCGCGAGACACATCTATAGGGTTCTTTCAGGTTACGCGGCGCAAATGGCTTGACCTTATAATGGCTTTAGCTTTAATTCGACACTTTATTGCTGTAGAAAAAAATGTAATAAGAAATCATAATAATCCTATTTACATATTTACGTTCCCACTGTTGGGACACAGGGACTTGACGAGAATTTAGGCCTTTATTCCCCACGCTGGCCAAGTGCGGGTTGGTGAATGACACAATGTCCTTAAAAATTTTCAAAGTTCCGATTAAAGATTACAATCTGCTTCGACCTTACCACGGGGCTAGATGTTGTCGTGTAATATGTCCAATTCATATCTCCTACTATCCAATCCAATCCATTCCAAAATCATAAAATAAAACTTATTTTCTTTTTAACATTGAAATATAAATGTATTTTTTATCCTTTGGAAAAGAAAGATGTGTAAACCCTGTAGCAACAGAGCGAATGGCAGTTGTAAAATACTTTCACCTTGAAGCGAGTATCTGAATATTTCATTAGACAGGTGGTTGGCTCTTTCAGGCATTCCATTTCGGAAACACATCTCAGAATTTACCCTCCCACATCTGCTGGCTTAAAGGTTAATTCTATTTACAAGCTACAAGTCATGGGTTCAAATCTCAAAAATACTAAAGATTTTTCGTTTTCTTCAATATACCAGGGACGCTATGGTAGGCACCACTAATGGGCGTAGATTTTTCTTAATCATAATAAACATTAATTTTTACGTTACCACTGCTGGGCCACAGGATTTCTCTCTTAACGAGAGATAATTAGGTCACAATTCACCACGCTGGCTAGTGCGGTTTGAAGATCTCACATGTCAAACTTTTCAAAGTTCTCAGAATATGCTGGGTTTCTCACAATGTTTGCCTTCATCGTTAGAGCAAGTAAGAGCAGTTGGAGCACCGTTGTAGTGTATACATTAGTACATAATTTTCAGAAAAAAAATAAAAATTATCGTACAATACAAACTATGTATTAAAGTCTGCATTTTCAATCCTCTTGGCAACAGTATAGCACTATTATACTAAAATCACATTCAATATCCTATAGATCTCTTTCAAATACCTATATAATGGCCTATTCAAGTTGGTTCAAAAGCAAATAATCCATTGAACGGGTAAAACTGAGTATAATTGGGACCTGGGATCGTAAAATTACAGCCATTTCTACGAGGGACCCTCGAAACTCGTGTGGTATTAAACATTAAGCCACAACAAACGTTGCTGCTTGGCATAGAGCAAATTTATGGAAACTCTAAATTAATGCCTTGCTTTCCGCGTTTTAATGGTCTTTTTCATGTTATAATGGTTATTCCCGCGGTAGAGGTAGCTTGTGTAATTCTGGTATGTTATCAATATTATTTTTAAGATTCGCTAAACTTCATCCGTTTTTGCGTAAAAGTCTGGGTATGTATTTGATTTATAAAACAAAAGCGCACAGCTAACATACAAAAATATATATTATATTATTCAAATAACCAATATACATAATAAAATATATCTATGTATCTATAATAAATAAGGTTTATCAGAAATCATGCATGCATGAAAGCACCCGTAACCGTAACACAAGGTTCGTGCTAACCACGGGGCTAGATATTCTCGTGTGAATTATCCAGATATATTTATTTTATTTATCTCAACTAATGCATGGTCAAAGTGTAACCATTTACTATGATGGAATCATTATTATGATTTGTGAATAATTTCGTTGAATTAAATCTTAATATCAATCCTATCTAGTCTAGTCCCGGACTAATCCTCACTAACAAAGTAGAGGTACTCTTACTCGTGGCAGCTTCCGCTTCCGCTTTCTCATTTCCGCCGTTTCCTGTCTCCCAGCGGTTCTACAGTTTCAAATGCATCACATGTTGGAATCGTAATTAGAATTTATTCCATTCTCTTTGAAACTCGAATGTGGTAATTTTAAATTTTGCACCTCATTAGGAATTCTTTTCTTACCTTCATTCTGCCAGTAGTCTGCAAAGTCAGCTTAATTAAAGACTTTTCACTACGAATGTGATTTAAAATTCGTTGAATTTGGCTTGTTGCCATTTGCTTGTATGTAAGTTAAATATCGTATAAGTTACGTGCCGTGTTGGCTAAGTAGGAGTACACTCGACTTACATTCTAAAGGTCGTGGGTTCAATCACTGCCGTACAATTCTGATTTTTCTTCTTAAAAATTATGTGTTGTTTAAAAATATGTTCTCGAACGGTGAAGGCAAACATCAACATGAAGAAACCGGCATATTCGTGTTAAAGCCTCTGTGTTCCAGCACGGAGGCACGTGAATAGGTTAATTATGATATGTTACGTTTGAATCCTTTGCACAATAAAAATGTGGATTATATTGATACTCATGTGTTTTAAAAATACATTGTCTATCCGTCAATCTTAAAGAAACTGGACCTGATAAAGCCCGTTTCACACTATCGTCGTGTCGCAGACCCAAATCACCCCAAATCCATTAGAATGCGACATTGACAGTTGACGATCGAGATAGCACAGGTGTTTACATACCGCCCCAGACCTTCGCCCATTGCTCCATCTGTTCAGCATTTATAAACTACTCTCTGTTGTGTGAGTGTGTAGTGTTGCCATGATTCTTTATGATTTAATTTTTTAAAACCAATTGTCAATTTAGGTTTATAAATCTGACTCTGGACAAAAACGAACTTTGTGGCGCAGCGCGCCGAGCGTTAGTTTTGGGTCTGGGTTTCTTTGTCATATAACAAATATCTGTCTCAGAACGAGAATTTGTACAAATTGCAGATATTTGTTCCGAGTGTTCTGGGTATTCTCTAAACATCTACATTATGTGCATATTCAATTATACAAGTTCGATTATCTACTAGATCTAACCACGGGTCTAGATGATGCTGTGTAAATTGTCCAGCAATATTTATATTCCAGCTTACCACGGGGCTAGATGACTGAAACTATAGTCATGTACAAACAAGTCTCATGTCCCACATTCATGGCCACCCGAGTAGTGAATTGGTAATACGAGTGTATTTGTAGGTGCGACCCGCGTCGAGGGATCTGATCCTTGACGTGACTTTTAATCCCTGGAGAATGGAGATGATCGGCCCTTGATGCCTTACAATGAAAAGGAAATGTAAAGGAGATATGGGAATATTACCAACACTATCTATGTCTTTGTATAGTTACTAAATATTTATAAATTTTTGGTCTGATGAAATAACGATGACTTTATTTGGCTTGTTCGGATACAAAAAATAATGTTAGGAATTCGCATCTGATAATTATGGTTTATTATAGACGTGTCAAATACAGGATCTAATCTTTAGATACTAACTAGTGGCCTAAGCTAATCATCTAGGCAATTTTACCAGATTTCGTTTTGGACGGAATTGTTTATGACAAAATTATGGACTAATTTGCGAATTATCCAAGGCGTCAAAAGTAAATCACTTATGACCATTACTTATAAGCAAGTGATAGGAAGTTATAGCGAAGCAAATCTAATCAAATCAAATCTAACAAAGGAATGCATTACCTTCTCCTTCAAGAAATAATATATGCTCTATACAACTCTATACCGTTTCATTACCTAGTAATCTACGAGCGTCTTCATTACTCGTAGACGCTCGTAGAGGTGCTACAACGTAGCATACACCTACTAGTACTACGAGATACCTAATATCTCGTAGATATGCTACGAGTAAGTACATTCAGGGTTATTCAACGAGGTCAAAAAGCCTTATATTAAATGATTTTGCAGCTATAAACCCGGGATATTATTAAAATGATAATATTCAATCCATCGCCTCTGCATAGTTAACCATATCCAGACTCGATATTACGCGTGGAGCCTATTTACTGCGGGATTCCTAATGACATTTTCCTTGATTGATTATATGCACATACATTTCAGAGATGAAAAATGCCACCTGCGAAATAAAAGCCAAGGCCTTTTCATCATCATTGATCATCAACATTGCCAACACGGGTCTCGGAGAAATAAATAATATACAGGGGTATGTAGGGGTACAGTATTATCTCATATAGTTCAATCAGCATCCACGCTGCATCTTATGAGAACGGTACCCGAGCGCCGCGCTAGCATTTTCTTCACATCGCGCACATAAATTACATTAACAGAGCATTAGTCTCACAAGGGGATTTAAACTTTTCATCATCACCATCCTACACTTTTACCATATTTGTTTTTATTATCTATTAAAAAGGTTTGTTTAGGGACTAAACATGCTACCCTGTAGGTACATAGGGTTACGATAATATAGATTGATTTACAATAATTATTATCAATATATGTATGAAAAAATAATTTGTAAAAAGAACAGTGCCACTTTTCGTTGTAAATTTATCACTGAAGACGGATGGGCTGATTTAGGTGCTCTTGGTTTTAAAATAATCATAGTAGCTCAGGGAAGGTTAAAAAAGGTGAGAAAACATGGTAATAATGCGGACGAAGTCGCGGGCGGGCCAGCTTTTGGTTTTACAGTAGTCGTAGTAACCTAGGGTAGGCTTAATATTTGATAAAATGGTAATAAAGAAGGTTCTAGAAGATTTTGTCAAGGTAAGCTTGTCATATTTTAATCACAGTCTCGCTACATCAAAGTTACAGTATGGTTCTCATCGCGTCGCGTGATTGCATTAGCAGTGCAAACAGCAAACGGTCCAGCGAACAACAGACACTCTGTTTATGTTAATTTTCTGTAATATACAACTGCAAACATCGCATCTTACTAGATTAGATTACTTGGATGTAGTTGAAGGATCTTACAACAGCTCATTTATGTTCTATTATGTATTTTTAAAAGTTTTGTGTGTCATATTGAAATCCGGTAAACGCACTTTTATATCCATCTTAATAGACTGTAGGATAAAACATTGGAAGTAATCCTATTTGGACGAAGTTATATTAAGAATCTTTGTTCTATAAAGCAACTAGCTTTCCGCCCCATGGCTGTTTTTTCAAACAAAGTTGAAACTACACAAAGGTATAAAATAGCTTGGTTAATAAAACAGGAGATTGTGCCATACCATCTGCCACCTAATGTACTAGCAACGTTCTGTGTTACCTCTAAATTTAGTCAAGCTTCAACTTCGGTGTCTGAAAATGTAATATTTTATTCGTTTTATGAGTTCAATCCCCAGATTTAAGCCACCGTATTCTAGTAGATTTTAAAAACTCTTTAGTCTCATGATAGCGATCACATCGTAAGATTATATTGATTTTATTTATATATTTATTTATAAGTATAAGGCTTCTATATGTTGTGTCTTATTAACCGCCCTCGATATGTACTTAAAGATTTTAATTAATTTATTCCTATCTTCTATGAAGGTATCTCGTAGGATGTACATCGTAGGAGTTTGACCTTTGTGAGATATTTTCGTGAAATATATCCATGTAACGGATACGTTCCTCAAACATATTACTAGAACAGAAATAGATTACATAATTACTAATTTAAAAACTTTGTGTGTGTATGTATGTTTCTCACTCCTCACTGAAATAGCTTGATAATAGCGTCTTCATCTGACTTTTACCGCGAAAATATCCACAATAACACGGGGGAAGCTGCGATGCTGAAAACTAGAATAAACCAAGTCAGTACAATAAGAAAATTCTATCGAAAACGAAGTCATTTCGATTCATAATGTATAAATGACCACGTTTTTGATAAGTTCATTACCAAACAGTGTTCCGTAAAAAACGACAATCCAATGTCGAGAAATTCCAATTTAAAGTTTAAACCGCTGACCGTATGTTTCTTTACTGACCGTCCGGCTAACTGGTTACAGCTAGTTTGACCCAGTTACTAGTTTCAGATAATGTTTTTGTCACTAAATTTCATACTCTGTTCTTTATACTTGTTTTTATTGTGTTGAAGTTGTGATCGAGCTACTACTAATACTCGAGCACAAACCAAAAACAAAAATTCGTCATTCCTGCAAAATAAGATCGAATTTTTGTTTTTGGTTCGTGCTCGAGTAGGGAATGGAATACATTTAATATATTCTGTTTATGCCAAATTTACCTTTTATATTATTAAATATTCTCTCGACATGTATCAAAGTTTAAAATTTGGCCTTAAATTAGTCTCATAAATATTTAGACTCCCTATCCACAAAACCATAGAAGTACAAGAATGAAAAATAGCAAATCCCATAAATTTGACCGTCCCTTTGTACAAGGTTGTACGAAATTGACTCCGAAAATGCTTGATCATTCTTTATCATCCCTACCATCTGTCGGTGCACCCTAATTTGTAATTATAATGTGATGGTATTCCAGCAGCCTAATGGAGGTCGCGATTATGTTTGCTTTTTCGATTTACCCAATTTAAGATAAGAGATTTCGGTAAATGTTGCTTAATTTAAGAATTATTTTTGCATTGTATATTGTGGTGATTCTGTAAACTAGAGTCTGAACTACTACCGATTTTATCGATAATCAAACGAAAAACATAAATAATATTTCGATAAATTAGATAAAAATTTAATGTACCACGAACCTACCGCTTTCACAAGACCGTCTGACCACCTTGTCGGTGGACGTCCGATGCTGGGTTTCGCGATCCGTGGTCTCCATTCGTAAACTTTTTGGCTCATGGCCTATGCATTTATTTAAGGTGCAGTTGTTGTTAGATAATTTCAGATATTACCTACTTAAATAATGAGAAAATAAGATTTAGATACTGCCGTACCTTCTTACAAATAACTTGAAATTTAAATTTCTCACGTTTAGATAAAGAATGGCTTCAAGCTAGCTATAATTTCGCTTTAAAAAACTTGAAGCAAATCTAAAGCTGAAATAAACAGTCGCAAACTTATAAGTCCCTACTCCCTAGAAAGTTAATGCTTATTACGAGTTAAAATATATTTTCCTTCTTACAGAAAACAACGCGAAGCTGGATAGAAACTTCATTCCAGAAGAGAGAATGCAGATGCTTTGTGCCCAGCGCTAAAGATGAAAATGTGTAAGTACTTACTCAAAGTTTTCATCATACAAAACTTTTTCGTAGTTTTGAGATCGCATAGAGTTTTGATTTCTTCATGAAATATAATTTATGTAACTAAAAAAGATAGTATAAAGAACAAAAACGTTATCATTACTTTATGTGGTTGACAGTACTATGTAGTTTGTAACATATTTATTTCTGACTAGAATAAATATTTAAAACCTTTTACATTTAAATTGTTATACGGTTATGTTTAAACAACATTATCACAACAAGTTTCACAATAAAAGTTTGAGAATTGTGCACAGAATAGCTGAGGAAAGAACCCAGGTGGTCGAACACAACTTTTACAATTTTGAACAAATATTTTCCAAACATGTTTAAAAATTATTGTGCTTGTGTGTGTAGCATTTAGATGTTAGGATTAAGATGTTAGTAAATAGTTGATGGAAAATACATTGAGAATAATTCATCATCATTATCAGCAGTAGGTTTAAAAACATCTTGGTGAGACATACCTTCGATTTAAAGATATTTATTTCTCTTAAGAATTAACAAATTCCCTAACAAATTACTAGATACATTACAAATAATTACATCTTACATACGAGTATAAATTACATCGAACTCGAAAACAGCTTCTTAAATGACAGATTACGATCTCAGCTCACATATAAACTACATCAAACTCTAAAACAGTTTCATAAATGATAGACACCCAACAATAGTAACAAGTTCCAACAGGCATAGAGACAAAGTTATACAAATTACCACAGTTGGCGAGGAGTCCCTATTCTATCGCCTGCGTCAAAGTTTGAGTGCACCTGGAAATGTGTTACGGTAATTAATAGGACAACTTTACCGGCTGACGTCGTGATGTTAAGACAAAACCATATAAATATCTTGCGAAGTTGCTAAAGAAATACGTAGAAAGCTCAGTGTATGAAATCTAAAGAAGCTGATCGATAACCATATTTCACACAATCCTGCTAACACGCAAGTAATTCAACAATGATAAATATTTTTTAAATCGATAAAAAACAATTTATATTACCAGAAATAAAACCACAAAATTAAAATATGAAATGTAATAAAATCATATTCGACGGACGTTTTGTTGTTCTATATTAGATCTTCGAAATCGTAATCTCTGCTTGTCTGTTGGAGAGAAAAAAGGATGAGCAATAAAAATACGCTCTGCAGCAGAAGGACAGATACGCAAAATCCCGGAATAGCAAAATCCCAGATAAGCAGAAGGACAGATTAGCATAAAGACAGATAATGTACTGTCGCGCTACAAACCCTCATTATCAAAATTGACCTCTTTCTCTATACTCCACTTTAATTGTCATAAAAATTGGCCCGAAAAACCAGAATTCAACGAGTTTCAAAATTATTTTAAGTAAATTTAGAACAACAAATGGTGTAGAAGAATGGTATCGGAGGATTAACACAAAAATACCTGCGAAACCTTCACTCTTCCTGTTTGCTCAGCTATTAAAAAAAGAAGCATATTTTCAAGATCTGAAGTTGATCGGCAATAGTAAAACAAAAACGTTCATTTCATACTACATTGAAGGATAAAAAAAATTGATCAAGTAACCACAAGTTTATTCACTGATAAAATTTCTGCATTAGAATGTTTGATACGTTTGGCCAAAGTTACAAAAACGATTTAACTCTTTGTTCTCCTTATGCACGTACCTATGTAATTTTTTTTTGTTATGAAGTTAACTATTAAATTTTATTTTGTTTCTGTTTGTGTCTGTATTTCTGTCTTTATGCTAATCTGTCCTCCTGCTAATCTGGGATTTTGCTATTCCGGGATTTTGCGTATCTGTCCTTCTGCTGCAGAGGGTAAAAATATAATGCAACTTGCTACCGAGTCTATACTAATATTATAAATAAGAAAATGTGTGTGTGTGCACGTGTCTTTCACAAAAAACTGTTGAAAGGATTTAAATGAAATTTTACAATATTAACATCCAAATAACATTCTTGTTTTTACGTGAAACAAATCCATAGGGCGGGAAGCTCTAGTAGACGGATAGAAAGATAGCCGTGGACTCAATAAATAGACATTGAATCGACATATATCGGTTCATAATGTTAATCTCAACATTACGTATAGGTGCTACGTGTAAACTTTAATGTTATCTCCATTCGATATCTTTTTAGCCCCATCGACTATTATGTTCCTATGGTAAAGATAGAATTAGATTTGAACCTCACCTCAGCAGGTTTCCTAAGTACCGGTTTCAAGGCATTTCGGTAAAGTTTCCAGAACAATGTAACATGTGTTCTGGAAATTCTCCGACGCATCAGTGATCCAGTAAGCGCCCACTTATCCGGGCGCATTTCTTTTACTAAACCTGTCATAAAAAAGTTACATTTAATAACTATAAATATCATTGTGGTCCACAGAACAGTTAATAGAAATATTTAAAGAGATTTCAACAGTAAACTTGCTAGGGCTAAAGTAATCATGAATTATGTTGGCTTACATTTGTTTAGAATTCAACCTATCTTAATCCTAACCTAAATATGCATTTATTTTTGTTGAATTTGCGTTTATTATCTTCTTTATTCACATATGTTAAATCACGTAGAATGAGTTATTGGATGTTAAAAAGTGAAAGATCTTACCAGCTATTGATGCAATTTTCAGTTTCCCTGTCAACTCATCGATTAGTCGTGGCCCGTGGTCCACCGGAAAGTTACACTAGAAAGTTGAAAACAAAATAAATTTGGTTCCACACTCTATCTACGTGATGCGAATTTATTTGGAATTGTGCTGCTCGTGTCCAAACAATGTCATGTTCATAATGCTTTCTTTGGGTTAAATACTAATATAACTTTGAAATAACTCGCGTCTTTCGTGCCATTCCTTTGTACGTTTGTACAATCCAAGCGACTCTTAAAATTTAATAGGAAACCTCGCTCAAAGACAAACGCTTGGAAAAGTAGGCTTTTAAAAGAACCCTCTGAAGTGACCCCGTCAAGAGTGGTAGCGCTCCACACACATATCTAATAATAAAAATAGTTCATAATCTTTGTTGGACTTACGACTTGCTATAAAAACACAACTTTATTTCTTATTCTGTCTGAATAAATTAAACAAAAAGTAAAAGTATATAACTTTTTAAACTATCATGGTTTTTAACTATATTTGAACATGAAACGGGTAACATACCATGATTTACTTGTTTTTGAGTTTTCCGATATTTCGACACTGTTGCAAGCGCCATTTTCACGGACAAACTGATGACACCGGCGGGGCGACAGTGACAATCAAACTCGCAATAAAAGACTCAGGAAGAGGGTAGATCGTTTCGTTTGTCAATAATAACGGTCTGCCTACCCGCCGCCCCGCCGGTGTCATCAGTTTGTCCGTGAACATGGCGCTTGCAACAGTGTCGAAATATCGGAAAACTCAAAAACAAGTAAATCATGGTATGTTACCCGTTTCATGTTCAAATATAAGTAAAAGTATATATACAAATAAAGTAAAAAAAATCGTTATCGAAATCTGTCAAATATAAAAGGCATTAATATTACAAAAAATCGCAGAGATAACTCAAATACCAGATTTATTGAGCGACGGCGCTACCGCTCGGCACGTGGGTCGACAGAGCTCAAATATTCAAGGAAGCCGTATTTTTCCCCTTTGTTCGGTCTTATAACCGTAGAACTTTTGTATAATACGACTTGCATTCATTTGGTATTGTGCGCGCCCAAGACTTCTGTTTTATGGCCAAATCTCTGGCAGAGCGGAAAGAGATGATTGAAGACGAAATGTCAGGGGTTTCTATTCACTTAGATAATATGAAAAATAACCACTCTCTTTGCAATTTTACAATCTCTAAGTAAAGCTTGTGACACACACACAACAACCTATATTCTAAATGAACAGCAATTTTAAGTTAACTATAGTTAACTTAAAATTGCTGTTAACTATAGTTAACTTAAAATTGCTGTAATACCTTATTATCACTACTTTTAGTTCAAATTAGCCGGCAAAGTTCGTGATGAAGAAAAAATTTTGTTATTCCTGGGTCTAAAGTCTAAGTCGAAGCTTCAAGCAATCAGCTATCTTAATGGGGCTGCCAACTTGGATTGCTAGATTTTGAATTTAAGAACCTCATTCCACAACATCCGGTAGGAGATAGTCGGAAATCGATTCCAGTTTTTACATCGCTCAGAGGTCATCAATGAGGTCTATCTCCGCACTTGAGAATTATTGTAAGAACTAAAGAACTCCGCTCATGTTTTATTTTTTGCAACACTGCGGGAATCGAATCCGCAACATCTATGTCGCAGGCGAACCTTCGCTCGCTACGCCACAGTGCTCGTTAATATATTATTTTATTATGGATTCACATCACATAGGCTACTTTTTTTATGGCGAGTAAATTCATTATAACACAGGCAAGGCGGAAAGTGAAATAAGAGTTTTCCCATTTTATAATGCTTTTAGCATAAGTGCTGCTAAATTTGCCTCACAAAATTTGCTCAGAACAAACGTCATATAACTGCAAAATCAACTTAATTTACTTCAACTAGAATAGAAATTGCTTGTTAGTCGGCCTTCACTTCCAGCTAGATTGCTGTGCAATTTTATATTTTAATAGGATTTAGGTACTAGCTTTCACTTCGTAGCTAATTTCACTATAAATCTTATTTTTCTAAATAAAACGACAATATCTGCCTGCCTGTGACGGAGGTGGTTACATGTTCGATTCCCGTCTCAAGAAAATTGTTTGTACGAACAGCAGATATTTTTTACTAGCTTTCCGCCCCGCAGATTCGCCCTCGTAAATAGTACCCTACTTCCTCACCAATTACAGTACAATCGTTACAGCCGTTCTTGAGTTATAAATAGTGAAGCTATTACAACTTTGTTTTAAAGGCTTTTATACTACATTGGCAAGCCCAAAATATGTTTCCAAAACATAAACACCAAGCTCTTCAAATATTAAATTTAAACCAAACTTCAGCTAAACTATGTATTAACTAAATCCTCCTGAGATTCGCCTGACAAGTTGAGCGTTTAAGATTAATGGTTACGGCAGATCGAGATTAATGTAACAGGTAGTTTAAAGTTGCTAAAGATAATAACTCAATATTCTATTCCAATTTATTAATTTCGTCTGAAAATGTATGTTGTCTTTGAAAACACGTGCTCCAAGTGACATGACGGTTTCCTCACGACGTTTGCCTTCACCGTTAGAACCCGTGTTTATTTATATAACGTATTTACCTTCAAATAGCTCGCGATAGCCGCAGTACCAACCTCTTGACGAAGCATCGTTAGCTTCCGCAGGGACTGGATTATCATCTCTGGTGTTATCTACTAAAATAAATAAATTTATTTATTAATTCTGTTTTCATAATTGTTTTAAAAGGCTATATCGCTTTTAGCGATTTTGTCCCACTTACTGGCAAGGATTTCCCCAATAGAGCCCATTAATAAATATTAAATAAATATTGCTGGACAGATCACACAGCAACATCTAGTTCCATGGTAAGCTTGCAGCTTGTGTTACGTGTGCTGGGTTTCTTATATAAGTATATAACACTTAATAAAATATAGGTATCAGACAATGGTAGGTATTTTTTACCGCGGAAAAACCTATATAACGCGTTAAGATTATTAAAAACGGCAAAGCCGCGGACGAAAACCTTGTATATAAAACGTTATATTTAAAACGTTGTTTCAATTTAATAAAAAATCCTACCTTACTAGCTCCGATCAAGTCTTTATCAACTTCGGGTGGGTCCGGGGGCGGGGCACTAGTGTCCACGCACAGCGGAGACAGCATGAGACACCTGGATCCCGCTTGAACGCCCAGCTGTTCCATTTTCCCTAAAAAAAAATCATTTATTTCGGACAATTACATAACCCATAGGTATACAAGTCTTGGACACATTATAATGAGCTGTTTGTTCAATAGGTTTCTCAACACAGTGCTTAAAATACTAATACTTATAAAATTACATCAACCATATTTCCTTTGTATATTTTATTTCAATGAAGATATTGTATTGATTATGTTCATTTAATCTTTAGGATGTAATCGAAATCTTTAAAATCTTTTATCTCAACCTAGAACCCGAACAATGTTGGGTAGTTCTTTTTAAAGCTTGTGTGTACTACTAATATTGACGACAATAGTGGAAACTCAAGCAAATGATTGTGATGTTAAGTAAGGATATTCCCCTCGTCTCTGATAATACTCACCTAAGATCCTAGTTTGAGTGCCCATACATTTCAGCTTCCTTATTCCATAATTGTATTTTAGACTATCGTCCCTTCTTTTTTGGTGTCTTGAATACATGTCGTAGGAACTGTATCTGGTAAAAACAATAAGTTATAGCCTTAGGAATGAAACAGGTGAGTTAAGCTACTGTGGTTTGCGTTCTGTATGTACCAAAACTAAATGTCACTTTAACTAGCACAGGAATGAATAACTAAATACTACGTCTACTTTGTCATACTTTCTTTGGTAATTAATAAAATGATTGATTGATTGATCTTTATCATTAAGAGTACACTCACCCTCTGTTGCAACATTGGTGGCCACAATATGGACATCCATCCAGTGCCGAATTGCCAGAGCAATTTGTGAGCACTGTCGATATGGAATGGGCGATTGAAAGACGTTTATCTCGCCGCCTTTCTTTTAGCCGTTTCGAACGCCTCAAGATTTTCTTCGGTTCAAAACTGCGTCGAGATCTCTTAGTAGCTCTTCCTGTCGTTCGCAGCCTCTTTTTCCTTCGTTCTCTGGTTTTGCGCTGTTTACTGGCAATTTGAGTTCTAAGTCTATCATTACCCATTTGGATGAGACTGTTCTCGGAGTAAGAGTTATTGGAGAACGAGGTACCGCTAACGGTGGTTTTATCATCTTTGTAATGGTTGGAATTTGTACGTGTACAAGATGTTTCGCTGCAGTTTTCTATTTGTTTGCTGGTGCCTGGCAATGGCTCATCTTCGTCCATAACGCTGACGTTCGGAAATGAATACAGCCGTGTTATGGCCATGTGCTAATACGTACTGGATTGACAAAACACTAACGTATTTTTGAAATTTCGTACGAGTATTTTTGTAATGGATATAAAAATATAAAATCAAAATAAATATAAATCTACGTAAAGCTAAATAGAAATAAAAATAACTCTAAAATCAACTGTCAACGTTACTGTGACGTAAGAGTTTTTTTTTAGACGAGACTTATCATTGTTGACATTTACTCAGTTTATGAAACCTTCTTGGCTTGCTTTAGTTGGGAAGAAACATAGATACAAAAACTTTTACCTCATTATTCTGTGATATGGAAAGATCTGCTTTGTGTTAGATTTAAGATTATATTGACTTGTAAGTCCAACCACCATAGCAAGTTTTACTATTTACATGTAACATTTTTATTTTTAGGTGCTGGTGCGGACTTGGTAAGACAGCTCATGGATCGAACATAGCCACAGCACCCCCGGGGGAGGCATGGGTCCCAACACGACACACACACGCCGCGCCCACAGACGCCTACGGGACGGTGGAGTTCCAGGGAGGACCACATCCCACCAAGGCACAGGTTAGTACTAGTAAGCTAGTAAGATCAGCGATTACTGGATTTGTATCGGGATGCATTGGTCCCAATACGAAACACAGTCATGTGAGTGTCCCACACGTTTACGGGGCAGTAACGGTGTTTTTATCATTAGTATAGAGTGAATATGCTTACAACCCGGGATAGTGGGACATTTGGAAGGACTTGAGAAAGGCCTTTGCCCTACATTGGAATACACTGACGAAAAATCACTCACACATTCCCAACAGTATGCTTATCGCTATTGAGAATTACACACACAAAGACGCTAAGTCTATTGTAGCCATAATGCTAACACACACCATCACAACTAACACAATGAATTCCTACTGTGTTTCGGTTATTATTTTATAAATCTACCCTCATAATATTTTTTCACTAACACTTATATTTTATTAGCGTAAAGTATGTACCTACATATTAACATAGTTTTTTGTTTGTTTAATTAGACCCTAGACTAGATAATAAGTTTAACATAAGTACCTAAATTTTAATTTCTCATTTTAAGTGAAATGTAAATTTCTTTATGAGAATAGATGTCTTTAAACCGAAAAGTACACAAAAGTGTGTTCTAAATTGTTTTTCTCATTAAATAAAATAAAATGAACGTTTCAGTACGTCCGTCTGTCCCACGACACGCGATCGGAGCTGATCGTGACGCTGCTGACGCGGGAATGGCAGCTGGAGAGGCCGAAGCTGCTCATCACCATCCAAGGAGGCAAGGCCAACTTCGACCTACAACCCAAGCTGAAGAAGGTGCTCCGGAAAGGACTGCTGAAAGCTGCAAAGACTACAGGCGCATGGATTTTCACCGGAGGGACAAATACTGGTAAGTTACATTTTGAGAATGTTATCGAGTTACACTATCAATTTTATAAAGACGGGAATTACTCGCGTATTTACAGAGGAGTTTAAAATCTTTCCGGGAACAGCGAACGCTCACTTCTCCAGGTGTAAACTTCTTTAGATGAGAAGTCAAAACGTAACGTTTATTAACTCTCTATAAATACGAGTGCAGTCCCGTTTTTATTTAAAGGAATAGGTGCAAAAATATATTATTCTCACGTATTAAGGTATAGCTTAGTGGTGATATAAAGACAGATCTTCATTATCATCATCATTATAAATCCATGTTTCCTCAATTGGGCACGCCTCATTCTTGCTGAACCTATTATAATATAAATAACACATTCAGTAAGTATGATCGAAATAAGTTGATGCTGTACCTACATAAAACATTAAATTATACTGTTGCCTTTCTTCTAGTAACATAATTAGATCTCATCACACAGAAACAAATTCATCTGATAATGGATATCGAGAAGAAATCTATGAATATCAGTTTATCGCTTAGCCCGTAGTTTCGAATTACTTACTGAAAGTACGATTTTCTACTTTTCTAGATTGTTTATTCAGGATCCAATTTCTTACAAAAACAAAGTCTAGAAGGTTATCTCTACAGATCAATTTCTGAGATCTATCTAATCAAAAAGTTTAAGTGTAGGTGGCGTCCACTATGGGCGGATTGGGGATGTGAAATATAAATCATTTTTGAGCGAGCAGACACCAATAACTCAAATTATTATAACTACTTTCATAACGAGTTGTTATCGAAATAAGAAAGAAAACCAACACTTAAAACTCACTAACTTTTCATTTATAATACGAACAGCGAAAGGTAACAAGCAACAATGAAGTTCCCTTTTAGTTGGGCTCAAAGGAAGATCCCTATTATAATATTAACAAAGCTGAATGACTCGAGGTTTGTCGTTAGATTCCATTATAAGGAAGGATGTGAATAGGTACCTACATAATATTACGGTATTTCAATTTGTTCGTGGAACCCTCTGTTTGAATGGATGATAGTTTAGTAAATGTTTGTCTTTGTCTATTAGAAACCATAATATTGATCAGTCTTGACAGTTCGCTTTACTGTTTTCCTGGTGATGTTGAGAAGCGACTAAAACAACATAGTTTTAATATGTGTGCAAAATAAATGTAGTTTCTTTCCATTTCACTTTCAATATTTTCGTGTTCTTTCAATGTTTTATAACAACGGGACGGGAACATGCGTATTTAGAATAAAGTTAAAATATCTACCGATTTTTTTCTTAAAACACTCTGGATGTTTCGACCACAACAAGAGCAGTCTTCTCACTCCTGAGAAAATTGTAAATTCGGGATTCCCGTTGTTATAAAATGAATAGTTTCTTTCTTTTAATGTTTTTTGTATTTCCTAGGTGTGACCCGTCAAGTTGGCGACGCCCTGCAGCTGGAGAGGTCTCAGCGCGCCGGCCGCGTGGTCAGCATCGGCATCGCGCCGTGGGGCATCGTGGAGGGCGCCAACGAACTCATAGGGAAGGGCAGAGATGTTCCTTATCATGCTATCGCGTCTCCAAGGTAAGAGTAACATCTTGCCGTATAAGCCGCTGACATAATTGTTATCGAACTTCACATAGGTAGTTCGTTTGATTTACAAATATTTGTCACTTGATAATTTAGCCTAGTAGCTATATATTTTATCATCATCACCCTTATTTACGTTCTTACTGTTAGAACACAGGGACGAGACATATTAAGCCTTAATTCACCACGTTGGCCAAGTGCTAGTTGGTGAATCACACGTTCTGACTTTAAAGGCGATCGTTTAAAGTGAGACACGCAAAGTACTAAGATATTGAAATTATAACCATTGATTTATAACGTTTATTTTATGAAAATTAGGTACATACAAACAAAGTATTTTCTTATACATTATAAGTTGAACTAACTAACTTAAATCAAAACAGTAGAGCTACTTATGAAAACTTCTATAGACCCGCTGTCCTACTCAGTTAGTAATCCCGCGTGAAGGGGCTTTGTTTATTACCTACGAGCGTATTATTCCATAACAGCGCAACCTAGGCCTCTGGCATGTATCTTTTGCTTAATCAATCATTTAAAGTTTTGTCATTTATTTCCATACAATCCTAAAGATCACTTGGACAAATGGCCGCTACATCGAAAACAGCGAGGCATGGTCATGGGCCAACAACCCAGCAGCGTCATTCTGTGTTAATTTGCCAAATTACTGCGATCAACAAACTTTGTAGGTGTATTATACCAAATCCGCCATGACCTTTAATTTAATGGGTCTACTAGAGAATCCCGTGCATTATAATGGGATATGGCGTAGCAATCAGAATGAGGCATTTGGAACAAAGTATTTTGGTTTAGTGGTCATATAGCCTTTCGGTTCCTAAAGGTCACATCCTTTTCGACCCTGCGGGCTCAGCTCTAAAAGGTCGTTTACTTTTTTAATTGCGCGCGGGTTGTACCAGTGATGTGATAAATTGCACCCGTGCCCAGCCACAGGGAGGGGAGGGAGACTGTATATTTTTGTTTACACTTGAAGAATATTTGTCTATCGGAAAGGTACCGGTGTTACAAGAGCGTTCAATTCCTAAAGGTCACATCCTTTTCGATCCTGCGAGGTCAGCTCTAAAAGGTCGTATACTTTTCTAATGGCGCGCGGGTGGTGTAATAAACTGTACCCGTGCCCAGCCAAATCAGCCAGTTATGATGTAATTTTTTTCTACTTGAAGAGTATTTGTCTATCGGAAAGGATCCGGTGTTATAAGAGCGCTGGCCGCCGTCAGTCCGTTTGTCTGTGCTTGGAACAGCACGTCTCCGATCAGCTTCTCAGCTAAGATCCGCATGCCTTCAGGAATGCTTCTTAACTTCGCGGCTACGTTTATACCTTAAAATAAAGATAATGTGTCTTAATGATGTTTAGCCCAGTTGGCTAACTGGGGGCGCACTCGACTTACATTCCGAAGGTCGTGGGTTCTACCCAGCCGCGCACCTCGCGGAAGGGAACGCAAACATCGTGAAAAAATGGCATGTTCTAAAAACTTTTACATTTTTTTAAGGACGTGTCATTGGGAATAGGGGTGATTTTGATAATGATTAATAATTCTTTATTAGGTACCTGGGCAGCTACACAAATAATGATGAATAATGATCATTGCGATCATCGTTCTATATAAAATTTGTTTTCCAAAAACTGCAAAATGTACAATACCTATAGCGTCATATTCGTCTATCGGTGGCGGCTCAGCGCATCTCTTCATCTTCCTGACTGGTTCCTCGTGGCTAGAGGTGGTTTGAGCCTCGTACTCCGTGTGAGACAAAGGCTGTATCTCTATCTCACACGGAGGCTCGGGTTTAATGTCGTCAGATGCAGGGTCGCTGTCTGCCTCTTCTTCTGATGATATCTGTTGACAAAAGGTTACATTTTATTTAGATAGTTCATAAGTTATTATTAGATGTCGCTAATAACAAATGTGTAAGATTCAAAGCCTAGAGCTTGCTTTGTGAAATAATCGAATCTTCTAATAATATAATCTACTAAACCAATCTAAAATTAATGAAATCGATTTTGTACAATATTTTTCGATTGCGGATAACTCTATGAATATTTAAGCCAAAAGTAGATTATTTCACCGTCTTTAAAACATAGGTACCTAAGTAAGGTAACGGTAACAGATCATAATAAAATTGAAATTTCATTAAAAAGCAACATTTTATTTTTCTTCCAATTACGAGATAATCTCAAATATACAGTAATACATAACACAGTAATCCACCGGTAATTGCCCGTTCGGACACGATACGCGATCCGAATACAAACGTACAAAGATAAGTCCGAGGTAAAACAACTGTAATACAATTAATTGTACTTAGCTACAAGTTTATTAAGAAATGTCGAGAATTTTCGTTGATAACTCACAGAAATGTTGTCGTTATTTTTTTTTAGTATTTGATCAGCCAACTTAGGTTGGCTATAGGTACCTAACCACACAGTTTTGTGACATGTCGTAAAATCAAATGTTGTTTACAGTAGTAAATATAAGTTTTCTTTCATCCGAACTGTTTAGAAATTAATGCAACATAATTGTATCGTTTTGTTGTAAACCGGTAAATACTCGGAATTAAGGGCTGTGATGACTTAATTACTACAGTTATCATGTTTATATGCTTTATTAAGGATCCGTATTAAGCACTGACATATTTATGAAACCGTTGAGATGATAAAATAATTCACCTGCGGTTTCATGAAATCCACCTCAATCGCCGCACTGTTGGGTTTCGATTTCTTTAATTTAATTCCCGGGAATCGTTTTACGAAGCCCCTAACCCAATCCCGCCCGGCCAGTCTCGACGACGTGTTGAAGCGATGCGGGATTTTGTACATTTCTGCGTATTCATAAATCAATCTCTGAAGACCTTTGATTGTAAGGTTTTGAATTTTCTCCAAGTACCCGCATATCTCATCCTCTTGAGTCTTTGTAAACGTGAAGTTTCTTCCCAAATTTACGGCTACTTTGCCAGCTTTAAGGCGATTTCGCAAAGTGCTCTCTGTTGTGCCAACAAGTAAGGCTGATTTACGTTTACTAACACCTTTCGCAATCAAATCTTTAGCTGCGTCTAGCTGTTTATCTGTCATCATACATCTACTTGGAATCTTTCTTTTGTAGTTTTTAGGCATTTTTAATAGTTGTTCTGAATCTAAAATACAATGATGCAGTGTTTAGACACGGCTTCTAGCGGTAGTACATAATTGTACACCATGCGTATATTTGACATGTGCGTAAACTTAATCATCCAATTGTTGCGTCTCTATTTGAACATTAAATATCTGTAAATACTAGCATTCGAGTCGTTTACTCGATGATTTTCTTCTCTGCTTGATCGTAAGACAAAACATGCGATGTTCTAATGTGATTAAATAAATAAATCATGTAGGTTTTTTAAAACTTTCTTTATGATGTAGGCTGTAAATGTTTATTTTTCCTTACGCATACTTGTCAAATATTAAAAAACAAGCAATAGTTGTCACCAACAAAAACAAGATGGCGGCACGCCGCGTGGTTTCGGCGCCAAACGTGCACTTAGTTCGGCGTCACGCGGGAACTGAAGCGAAGAGGGGGAGTCATCGGGGTAAGTGCGCAGTAATACCGACTGCGCAGACTTGACCCATATCACGTTGAAAATCTATTCTCCCCTATAAAATAGCAATTTTTGTTTGTCTATGCTCTGTCTGGTTTCAGATTTTCGCTTTATGTTAGCGCCCTTATAACGGGAAAGTTAGATAGGTGTTGAACTATTCTTAGGCCGGTACCACACAGCACTAACTACCTAATACATTATGTGCATAACTTGAACTGTTGAGACGAATCAATTAGGTACTTGTGAATATATTATTATTTGTCACTGCCAATTATTTGAAGTGCACCAACACAGTCGTTAATCGGTAGACTGTAATTTACAGTCGACTGTTAAATAGCTTTGGATCTGAGCCAAAAGCAGTTTACAACTTGTGATAAAATACCCTAACATTCTGTGTAGCCTCTCGAATCAATGACGGATTTGATAGCTCCAGATAGAAATGGTAAAACTAAAGGGGTTGCTTGTTTGACAACCCTAATTATTTTCCATTGAAACAAAAAATACAAATTATTGAATAATTACCTTAATTTCTCTAGTTATATGATACAACGAAAAGTGGCATTCATTAAATATATATTTATAGGTAGATTAATTTAAAAACTAGTTTATTGTGTTAGCTCCGTTAAAATTAAGCTTGGAAATATTATTGTCTACTTCGTTCGCTTCTTAATAAATCCCGTCTTTTTATTCAATATTACTGAATTACCGAGTGTTGTTTACTGAAACCTAATTTATATACGACCATCTTGTACACCAATACGGTGCGGAATAGTTAAACTAAACCTGTACCGAGTTTAGGAAACTTCGCTGCAAACATGACCATTAGTTTGTAAGCTTTTAAAACTGAAAGAGCATAGTGTCGGTACACTCAGTGAAGTCTGCCAGTGGTTTATAACAAACTCGAGCGCAGTTAGAACCTTTGTCAAACCTTAGTTTTTGAACCGACGAAACGAAAACGCGTCAGTGGTTTTGAACTTTTCTAATCTAAAATCAGGAGGTTCCTGAGATAAGCGCATTCGAACAAACAAACAAACAATCAAATAAACTCTTTAGCGTTATCATATTAAAATAGAATTAAATTATAGATTATAACAGTATGGCTAGAGATTATTTAACCGGAAATACATAAATGGTCCCTAGTGTTTTTTTTACAATACCTATTGTTTTTAAGCACTGTCTGTTCTCCAAATATAAAATAAATAAATAATAAATAGAGGTAACAAAGTTTCCAACGAGTAACTGGCATTGATAACTCGTGTGGTCTCGATGCCGTAAATGGCAAAACGCTATTAAGGGGAGGTAAACGTAATCTACAGTACTTAGCTTTAACTTTAAACCTGAACATTGGCCTTAAAGAGTTTAGAAATAAAGTTCATTCCTGGAGCTTAGCAAGTTGTGTAAAAGCTATTGGAAAAAGGATTTTGGCTTCGTACTGTTCTTGGTAAACCTTCGAGCGTAGTTTAAATAACACTAATTTTATACAACCGTGAATTCGTATGTGTAGTGTTGTTAGTTCTATACTCTAAATTATAATCGAGGAGAAATTTTGTAAAAAAATGTGTTACCATATCAAAAAAATAGTTTCGAAATGTAAGTTTATAAAGATTTACATCATATTTATAAATACTTATGGTAGGGTTTATTTTCTAATCAATATCCATAGAATAGAAAATTGATATGGTTTTGCACTATTTATAATATTTTATTTTATTTTGAGAACAAAGTTATAAATTGATGAAGAAATAGTAGCAGAAAATATTTTACGACACTGGTAACATCGTTGTAAATAATCGTAAATCACAGGAGTTCGGAACCATTACCATTTCATGCATTTTGATAGACAATATGGTGCATTGTATGGTAGTTTCGTGTTTTTCATTCGTCTCTTGTCCCTCGAAGTCGAATGTCTAATATGTAATTTAAATATATTGTTTTATTTGTATTTCCTAATGAATACAGGGAAACAAAGTCCCGACGATGCCACATCCACGCTAGATCTTTTAGCTCATAGCTAGATCATCATATAAGAAACCTACTTTTCAGTGTTCTGAAGTAAGTAGTAGGTATGTTAGTTAGGAATATTTAGGATTGCACAAGCAAAACCGCGCGCCATTGTTACTGATAATGATCCATGGAAAAAAGGTGGTGTCCACCCCTGACTTGTCATTATGACAGTGACATCTCATGACATTTATTTGTTTACAAAATTTCTCCTCAATTCTAATTTTCACTATAGTTTCTGTGACTCAGCGCTTTTTTAAGTGCAATTTGCCAGTATCATGTGTTTTATACTACTTTATTACGTTAGCTTTAGAATTAAGCAATATCGTTTTTAGAGATAATAATGCTTATTTTAGCAGAAATAAATACTGGATTGAATCGACTCCCTCAAAGATGAAATTCTTGCTGAACAAATGATAGAGGCCTAATCTAGCAAAGTCTTAAAACCACCACATAATTTAAACTAATTGAACACAAAATCTTTGTCAAATTCTGTTCACTAGGAACATTGTAAGTCCTGTTTGAAACTTCTGTAAGTAAATCCAAGAAGGAAGCTTAATTTCAGTTATTCCGCTGCAGATTTCCGTAAGGACCTTGCCTGAGCTTAAGTTGAGCGTTCATTATAAGTCCGAATAATTGTATAAATCTCGGCAAATAGACGTTAACTATGGTATCTACTATCAACAGTAAAACTAGTACTACCGTAAAGTGCTATAGGATTGCCACTACGTATTTTATCAGCGTGTAGTACCTATTTAATGCTTTTTTGTTTCCTGACATGACTACGGAATATACCTACCTACTACCCGTCCTACACGCACTTTGCCGCTTTTACTAACAAGGCTTTCAATCAATTTAATAAATTGATAGTTCCGCTTGATCCATTCAATTTTTTGGTCCGTAGCTGTTTTTTTAGTTCCATCACTGCTCTCCTAGTAACAGCTTTTAGGATTCGGATTTTTTTGTGAAATACTTTTTCTGTTGTAGGAGATTGGATTTTCACAATGGTTTTTTTTGCGTAAGCTGGGTAAAAGTTGATTGAGGGAATTTCGTCAACATCGACACATTTAATCATACATTTTTTTTCCCAAAAAATTTTAGCTCTCCAACAGTTTCGCTTGCGTTTTTTACGTTATTTACATAAATCTAGTTCATAAATGTAATATACCTATAGCCTATAGCCTCGATAAATTAACACATGCAAACAAACACTGAAATATTTTTTTAATTGTACCTTGGTTCCCTAGATTACCGCGTGAAAACAAACAATGGAACAAACTATTCAGCTCCATAATACAATGGACGGCCTTATCGCTGTGAGCGATTTCTTCCAGGCAACCTGTGTATGGACTGGACAGTTATAACTATATACAGTGGTGTTAAATAATGGATTACTAGATGCGTTTTTAAATTATAAATGTCTAAATACGTTTCTTAATTACAGATCCAAGCTAGCAGTACTGAACAACAGGCACGCGTACTTTCTACTGGTGGACAACGGGTCTGTCGGCAGGTACGGAGCAGAGATCGTCTTGAGGAGGAAACTTGAGAAGTACATCGCGGCGCAAAAACTACATCCATGTAAGTTTTATAGCTATTAAGTATATTTAAATAATATATTTTTTGTTATATTACACGAAAAGTGTCAAAGACTTATAAGTATAAAGGTCTGCATTGTAGAACGTAGAATATCTATAGACTTTTTGAGCGAATCGGCTCCTGACACCTGCTCCGCAGAATTTTACTCCCTATTGTCTATTATTTATAATTTGTCTATGGCATTGTGTCAATGTGTGCACACATAGATTATTCGCAATCTAACTGAACATAATACCTAAGTGTTAATGTAAAGAGGTAGAAACAGTAGAAACCTACCACACGAAGATGATTTTCTTTTATTTTTTATAGATTATCGTAAGAGTAAGGTCACTGTTAAGATTAATAATTTAGTTAAATTTTCAGGTTCAATTTAAATGTAGGTACATATTTACTATATTAAGTATCTACATTTAAAAGCTATATACTCAGGTTTATAAGCTTACTATATTGATAAAACTTTTGCTAAAAGAAACTGCAGGTGGTGTGAATTACAATCACAATCCACAATGCTATCTAAGTTTGAAGGGGACAAAGTAGGGCATAGTTATGTTTGCTTCTGCCAATTAGCGAATAACTAACACGGGACAGACTGACACACATTCGCTTTAGTCTACACTACATCTACTTGCATATCTTTCACGACTATGGACTTAGTTTTTGCTAAAAGCTCGTTAGAAGAACGACAGGTACCTCGTATAAATAAAACTTGTATAAAAACTTACATAATGAAACAGGATTACTAACCTCCCATGTTTAATTTGGATGAATGTAATTGTAAAAACAAATAAATTATTGCAAGAACCTACATATCGATAACTTTAATTAAAAAAACGAAGTCAAGATCTTTTTCATTATGTCCATAAATGTTCATGGTTTCTTGGAAAATAAAGTAGAATAATCTCCCAGTATAAAATTTCTTACTGGGATAAGATTCACTACAATCAGGATATATTATAAAAATGTTCATAGTAATTATTGCTTCATAATATTTCCAGTTTAGATATTTAATAATGTTATGCTTTGCACAATGCTGCTCCACGTAAACCGCAAAGCTTTTGAACTAACTACTTTGATGCGGTTTTATTATCGTCGGGAATAATTATAAGCGCATTTAAAAAACATGAAACGCTATTTACCTAATCTGTATGATAAAATAGGTTATTTTTTAAACTTTAAAGAGCATTGAAACGCTCTACGTAACTTTAATTTTCTACATCATCAAGATAAATGGCCAATAATAAATGACATAAATATTTAAATCTTCTAGGATAATATTAATCTGTTTTTCTTACAATTAGGTACGAGTACAACTCGTTTCAGCCGCGGGCACACAGTGGGTATGTGTAGTCGTTACTAACAAATAGTTCTCTACTTGCACTTAGCACTTTTTAACTGCATTACTTAGCAAACTTTTAGCAAAACTTAGCAAACTTTAGCAAACTCTTAGTTCAGCGTCGTTAGGACGTTTTTGTAGCATTGAACATTAACACTATCTGCGCCCATGACACAATCTAGTATCTACGGTACGGTGCCGCTGCGCGGAACTCAGCCTGATGGGCTGCGCCGCCGAGCATGGGCCTTGAATGTGTTAAGCGTACAGGAATCTCAATGCTTCGGACTTCTAAAGTTTTTCTTTATAACGCTTGTGCTTGAATTTGTAGTTTCAGATGGAAGTTTAACTAGGTAGACTGTTCGTAAGTAGTTTAGTTACTAATTTCACTTGAAGTTTATCGTGAGTTGTGCAATTCATTATCATTGCTAATAAGATATAGAAAATGAGCTAATTTTCTTCTTGAATCGACAGATTGTGGTTTTTCTCTAGGTTTTAGGATGCATGGACTTAAAAAGATTATATTAAAATTCATAAATAAATAGATAAATTAAGAAAATAGAAGATAATATTAAACACCTAACAATTATCTAAACTCATTATTTAGTATTTGACTATAATTAATGTCTCACCGTATATTGCTGCTCCGGAGACGGAATAGGCTCAGTAGTTGCATTCTTCCTTGCTACGTCATCATCCAATTCAACAAGAAACGAGAACAAGTCGTAATACCATAGTTGTGGTACGTAGATGTCTTCCGGGCCCTGCGCCACCACTCGGCTGTCGGCTACTTTACGCATCTCGCGCCGCACGCATGCGCGCAAGCTGTCAATCTTCCTCAGAACATGCACTCTTGTCGCTGCAGAATCATACTTTTGAACCAATACCGTGAGCTGTGTAATCGCATCGTGGCGTTTCAGCTTCGCTTTGTAGCTGGGGGAATGTCTGTTCCATAGGCATTCTAGTTCTTGGTATTTTTGGATGAATTGCCGGACGAGTTTGCGCGAGAAGTAGACGGTTGATTCGTCGGACATGTTGTGTTCGGCTGCGCGGCGCGCAAGTCACTGAACTTGCTTGACGGGTATCGCCCCCTCTTTCCCCTCGCAGTCTGTTGTTCGGTCCTTTTCTACGCATGTTTGCTAGCTCGCTCGCTCTAAGGTTGGTATACTTGTTTGGCTGTGTGTGTTCGATTTCGTACGGACGCTCGGTTGATTTGGATCTTGTGTGGGGTGATGTGATGTCATTTAAATACCTAATATAGTATAATTGAACCGTTAAACAAAATACACCTTTATTCATTTATTTATTGTTTACATTACATTGATCTACATTGATTTTATGAAGTATGTACTTACCTATCTTTTTCAGTATTTTTTTCAAGCTCTTATAGTGCTTATCTAGGGACCTAGGTAGAGTACATAATCAAAATATACTTAGGTACCTAAAAGCGAGGAACATGTTGCTTATTATGAATAATATACTTAATATAATAATATTGTTTAAATTTCATAATGGGTACCGTATCCATGTTAGGATCTTGCGGATAATTAATTAAACACACCATTGCTACCCTATCACAATGTTTGTTTGACCTATTGAGCCCGCCTACCGGCATCGGAGACCCCAGTTTACCCAGTAGGTGTAAAACGGTACAAAGTACCCTACATCATTAAAGGGACATGTCACATTCATGACACGAGCCTGTTGGTTCTGCTTGTTTACGTTCAAACTTTGTTAATTTTAGACTTGTCACATTTTGTACATTGAAATCGTGGAAGTTCGAATTAAACTTCGAATGAAAGCTTTTATAAATCGGACTTGGAGTTTGCTTTGTAACTCATTAAATTTTTAATTGTGAAATAAATTTAAATCATTCTCTTTGAATAATTTTTATCACGATGAGGCCAACCTGTCTGTTAAATTAATTTTAATTTATTTATTTAATTATATTTATAAGTACTTACTGTAGCCCTACGATAAACGATACGAGTCTTTTTACGTCCAGCTTATGCAAAATGAAAAATAAATATTAAATATAAAAATACATACATACAAACATTTCTTTTTGTATTTTTAAAATTGTGCTGTTAGTTTTCCAAAATGAAATAAAAATAAATACTAGAGTCACACTGAGATTCAATTTCAGTACTTTCACAACAACATTCTAAACTTAATGTTTCTTGAATTTCAAATGCCCGTATTCTCATGTAGATTTTGAAGTTACTAATCTAAGTGGATCTAGGCTGATTAGAGCAAATTAAACTGCAAAACCTAGACCCGGCTAGGTCGGACTAAGTCTTAACCCGTCTTAAGCTTCTTGTAATCTTTCGATTTTACGAGATTACACCGAAGCTGGTGAATTAGAATAATACCACAGTTCTACAGATTTTTCCTTTTTAGAACTGATTTAAAATTATTCAGATCTCTCAGCAGACTTTTTTCAATAGGTTCAGAATTATCTCAAATATTTGTTTTAAGGTTTAGTGTTTGTCAGGTTGTTGGGGCTAGTAGTTAACTTATAAAGCAAGTTACCTGTAGATTATATCAGCTGTAGATTTGAACCTCAGTCACGTTATCACCTTATTTCCCCCAATGCCTATCTCGCTGGATTTAACACCTCGCCCTTTGTACCCGAAATTGATAAAATACCAAAACTTATTGAGACCTCGAGAGTCAATAAAATACGCGGCACAAAAATTGATATCCTTTGTTCGCCGATAGAATGGGAGCTACAAAACAGGCATTATGTACCGTCGGAGTAAAATTATGGAGATATTTTCGGGAGACTTCTGAAAGGTATGATACATTTATGGGGTAGGTTACTTCTAGGAAATCAAGAATTATTTTAAGTCAGATATGGGTAATATTTCTTATTCTTAAAAAAATATACGGAAGGCTATGCTCGGATTATGCTGCGACCGCTGATTTTTGGGTTCTTTTGTGCCATAATGGCGACCCAAATTACGCCCTACGGCACGGGTCTCCTCAATGGAACCCATTAGAGGTCATAGACATTAGGTATTATCAACATATTTACTAGTGGGACGAAATATAGGTTTTCATAACGTATCGTTATTAGGTAATAACTAATAAGACACAATAAGTAAGTTTTATTATTTTTATCAATACTACCCCAGTCACGAAATTAATATTTAACGGGAAATCGAATTCGTCATCTAACTTTTCGTATTAACCGACCCAAAACAAATAAATTGACCTACAAAAGTTATAATATTACCTAGAAATTTGCCGATTCTAAGGAATCACTCAAACAATGGCGGTTAATAATGAAATTAATGATAATCTCTTGAGTTTAGTCGAAGCTAAAATTGAAAAATGCGTTATAAGAACCATGGATTTAAAGATTTGTCAATGTGTTTATTTTACTTATATTATGTTTTCCCATTCATTTCAAAAACAAAAGCACCTTTAACTGACCCAGCTGTTTATGAGCGACGTAAAGTGCCTTTGATTTTTCCATATAGGTAGATGTATGTCTATCCTTTTATTATTTTGTCAGTTTAAACCTATCCTTAGCCGAGTCAACTCACAAAGTTCTTCAATCACTTCGTTCTAATCTAACTTTGCGGCGCCGGAGGGCACAAACATCGATAAATTACGATATTGAGCATCTCAAGCCAGAATTTATAGGTACGGAAAGGATCCTATGAATAAAGCTAGACTTGCTGTGGCTGAATAAATTTGCTCGTTAACCTTCACGTTAGATGAACAAACAACGTGTTTTTCTTTGTTTGTGATTTAGATAAGAGCGTCTTTATCTAATGTTAGTGTTGAACAGTTACATAACAATGTTGTTGTATGAATCCCTAATGATGCAAATACATGGTGATAAAAATATGCTTTTTCGGGCGTTATTCGTTACAATTCAAATCTGTTAAGTGTGTAACAGATTAATAAAATTATTATTATATTCTTACTATTTATTAGATATCCACCTGCAAGATTACCCGTTTTATAGTGATTATCTGAAGTTTAAATGGGGTTTCGTGAAAATATATGGATTGTTATGTATGATGCTTGAACTTAAAGTTACATTAAAATCATCAAAACATCCAATCCATTCACCCGTTAGTTCACACAAAAATACTTCCCCGTTATTAACAGCAAGGATAATCACTTAGCTATGAAATCCTGAGATTAAAACCATTACCACAATTGTTCTAGCATAAAACCAGGCTATTGAAGCTACAAGATCAACTAGCTTGGAATGCCCGAGGCCTATTGACTCTCCCGTTGTATTGTTTGTCCCCGAGTGTACTTGTGGGTGCTTGTGAGTTGAGCGTACTCTAGTATGTATACTTGTGGTATGGCTACGTGGTCAGAACTAGAAAATATATTTGTGAATAAAATAACCATTCGATAAAACTTTATGAATTTAATTTTTAAAGCATGGAAAATTCTTATTCATCTAAATATGCATGATACTACAGCATTCCAAATAGCATGGGCTTACAGTTGCTAGGTTTTTCCAGTACCTACCTAGTTAAATAATCGTTAAATAACAAATGTGTACTAGCCCAAAAATGTGGGTTTACCTAGAAACAGTTTTTTTGCTTCATCTTATATTTATTAAATTAATGCCTATGCATGAAAAAACTATACTTACAAAACCAAAGCTCATAAAAATCTGTAAAAGCGTGTAAAACACCTGTCAATACTTTATATACGCGACCCGACACATTTATTCTAGGCCGTAAAATGTACTTTGTGCTATTTTATGGCATTTTTATGACAGTTCTTGATGATCATTGAATCGGAGAATACGTTGTAAATAGCTAAAAGAGCTGTAAAGTTGTAAAGAGTTTTTTTAGGCTTGCATACAAAATACCATGAAACAACAATATTTTTTATTAATTAATCAATAGAGCCTTCACCCCTGTGTCAATTTAATTTACTTAGAGTTCAATATTGACCATACCTCGTATTTTGTTTGGATCTTATTTTCATTTTTATTGTCATCGTAAGGGAGAGTTATTTTGATAATTCTTTTTCCATGAAATATTATTGACATTCCTGACATTATTATTTTTCCACAAAGAACTTCTTCAAATGCCCATCCGTCCATTTCGGGTAATTCAATGATATTTTTCTCCGATATATTATTAATATTTATTAGAATTTCATTGGTTTTATTATATCCATATTGAGATGAACGGGCAATACACGAACCTTATTTCTTATTATTATTATTTATTACTTTTTTTTTGTTTTATTATATCGGTAAAATTTCATATTAAAAACATGTTGAAGAGATAGTTTTGCATAGCAACATTCATCCCTTGCATAGAGATATTCGGTAGGTATACCTACAGGCTGAAAATTGTAACACACGATTTTGGCCAATGCCTAATTAATGCGTTTAAATGTGGCCACTATTGCCACCAGCCTTTTTTTACAGTTTCTCTATTATATATCAATAATATTCATTTTTGAGAGATGAGAATTCATAGTTTTACTATAGTACCTATCTAGCGTGAACCAATAAATAACTTTCAATACTTTTCTGATGCATCTAGAGAAAACTATCATCAGGGAAGCTTAGAGTTGTATTAAAGTTTATATAAACTTTTAGAGAAATAAACATTTTACAAGAGATCTAATAATGTAATTATTTTTGCTTATAATAAAGGAATTTCTAAGCGAAGGGCAAACCCCATCTGTAACCGAGGTTTTTCATTAAGACTATTTACCGTCCAACGCTACGGGCACCTGAAAATTAGGATTGACCACAACGTGTGGGAAAGGGTCCATTCACACCGAAACGACTGTCGCTGCGGTGTAAATAACAACCAGAACAACGCTTCTGTCCGTTTGCTGGAATCGGGCCTTACCCACAGATATACTGAAACTGATTGTGGTATAATTTTATAGACCAGCATGACTTCAAAACCTTTAAATTGTTGTTAACGAGCTAAGTAAAAAAGCTATAATATTTTTTAATCTCTTTTTGTTCTGCCAGTATAGGTGCTTACGATTCAATGTGAATAGACCCTAAGCGATTTGCGGTTGACGCTGTGTTCACGGTACATAAATCATCTGAAATTATTTTACAGGGAAAGTAATCTTGAGACTTTGAAGATGAATGTTTCCGCTAAATAAGGAAATTACAAAATTTGTTGAGTTGGTTAGAATTTTTCACATTTTTTGTAAAAATGGTAAAATTCACAATTTTATTTGTGATAAATATTCATACCGGTAGAAATCCTTTTCTTACAGGTCACAGCTTTGTAAAGTAATTAAACGCTGTTTTTTTTAATCAATAATAACTTCAATACAATACACAAGCTTCAAGCTTACCACGGGGCTATATGTCGCTGTGTAAAATTGTCCAGTAATATTTATTTATTGTTCTTAGTTTTGTTTATGTATACTACTCAAAACAAAATAAGGGCCACCACTAATTTTCCGATTATTTTTTTTTCTTTGGGTTTTTTTGCTCCTTTTGTTTTAAATTTAACAAAACAATGTTTTTTTTAATTAAATTTCATGAATTTTATTGCAATTCCACATAAAATACTTAATCTTAGGATGTTTTTGAGATTTAAGACTTTTTATGGCTGTTTACACTTAACAATAGCATAAGATTGTAGACTAAACCCAGAGCTTAGTTGTTCGCTTTTGATTTTTTTATTATGGGGTATATCCTCCCCTTTCCAAAACACATTCTTGAAGCCTCGTTGGCATGCTCTAATTGAGATGGCGGATGTTTAACTCTGGGATATCCTCCCAGCACCTTTTCAGCAATTCAATCAACTGTTGCTGGTTGTGCACATCCTCTTCAGCTGACCGGACTCTGCGTTTTAATTGGTCCCAAAGGTGTTTAGTTGGATTCAGGTTAAGATTATTCGCAGGCCATGCCATAACCTGAATATTGGCTTCCTCCAAAATAGAGCTGGTTGCCCGAGCTGTGTGAGTTCGTGCATTATCCTGCATCAGGTTGAAACCGTCCACCACTCGTTGTGAAAATGGGATGACATATGGCCTGACAACCCATTCGATGTAACTCTAAGATGTCACAGTGCCCTCATTCAGAAAAACAGGGTCAGTTTTACCTTGTAAACTGATCCCGCCCCAGACCATGACATTGGGACCACCATACCTGCCCTGTCGTGAATGAAAGGATCAGAAAATCTTTCTCCGCGTCTTCTCCACACTCGCATACGTTGATCGTCAGTTGAAAACTTCACCTTACACTCATCCGTAAAAAGCACCTTACGCCATTCCTTTGTGCCCCATTCAAGATGTTGACGTGCAAACCTGAATCGATCTGCACCATGAGTCCCGGTCAGTTTAGTGTGGTTTACAGGCCTTCGTTAGCGTTGCTGGTCTTTGTGCAAACGATTCCTATTCGTCTGGTCGCTGACATGTGTAGCAGTAGTCCGGCGTAATCGGTTTTGTAATGCGCGCGCTGTCACATTACGATCACATCGCGCAGTAACTCGCACGTACCGGTCTTCCTGGGCAGTGGTAGCACGAAATCTTCCAGAACCACGACGCCGGGATACGCTCCCGGTCTCTTGATACCGGTTCCAAAGGTTTTGGATAGCCCTTCTCGAACATCCCAGCTGTAAAGCCACAGAACGTTGTGACCAACCAGCCTCATTCATCGTTACGGCTCTGGTAGCAGTAACTTTGTCCAAATGGCATCAAATTCTTGGCATTGTACGGTCAAATGATGAAATTACACGTCTAACTCCCAAAAACAACCGTAGTTGTCAGTAGACTTGTGTTAAACTAATCTGAAATCAAATCATAAAAGAAAGAAAACTCTACCCAATTCACGATATTTAAGACATCAACATTTTTTACCATACCGTCAACACTAATATCTTTAGTGCTTCATTGTAATCGTTAATTAGACACTTGAGAACATAATGGCATTCACAAAAAAATATTCTCCCATCGAAAGTCAGCAAAAAATTGTCTCAAAACAAAAATACGCGCGTGGCCCTTATTTTGTTTTGAGTAGTATAATTCAATGTTTACCAAAATATGCATATTTCTCACCAAAAGCAAGACCTCAAGGACCTTAAAGATTCGTGCCCGTCTCATCTTGCCTGTTAAAAGCTAGAATCCTATTGAATAGTCTAACCCACTCGTAAACCTCTGTAGGCTAGATAAAGGTAAAAAACTCTTTGGCGAAGGTCGCACGTGCGTATCAGAGATTGTCGGTAATTTAGAGCCGAAGGCACGATACGTGTAGATCAAGATCCAGACAGTGGCTTGATTTTAAAGAAATGGACAGCCAGTTTACTGCTTTACAATTCGATATTATATTATACAAAGTACTTATACAGGTATACCGGTATACACCGTTAGTAAGAAATTGCAAGGGACAGCTTTGGTACTTGATTTAAACCTAATCTATACTAATATTATAAAGCGGAAGAGTTTGATTGTTTGTTTGTTTGTTTGTTTGTTTGAACGCGCTAATCTCAGGAACCGCTGGTCCGATTTCAAAAATTCTTTCAGTGTTAGATAGTCCATTTATCGAGGAAGGTTATAGGCTATATTACATTTTCAAAAAAATTAGGGATCCGTACGGAAAACCCAAATATGTAACCCAAGATGTAAAAAAAAATTCTTATATCGCATGCGCTGCGAAAAGTATTCATTTTAGAAATATACAATGTACTACAATTTTGTAGAAAACATTAATACCTACAAAAAATGTCGCGACAGCATATATCTAACTATTATAGTTATGTCACAATAAGTGTTTTAATTTTCAATATAATTAATTTAAATGCCGCCGCCAGGAAAAGCTCTATATTTGTATTTTCAAATAAAACATTATCAAAATAAATTACATTGTAATTACGAATATTTCAATATCTCTATAAAACTTTTTAAATGATTCAATTCGGACATTCCATTCGAAAGATATCAGAGTTTAAAAATGTAAGTACCGAAATAAACCACCCCGTTCGGTAAGGTATCATGCTTTGTACGGGGACTCAGTCAGTACCTACTAAAATAAAGTCTTTAAACGAAAGTAGGTATATGGCTATCGTCTAAGATTGATTCACTTTTATGATAGTAAAAAAGTGGCCAAGTGCGAGTCGGACTCGCCCATGTAGGCTTCCGCAGCAATTATTTATATGAAATAGTTTATGACTTCGTTCAAACCAATTTTCGTTGGTAGTAATCTACTACTAATATTATAAAGCTGAAGGGTTTGATTGTTTGTTTGTTTGAACGCGCTAATCTCAGGAACCGCTGGTCCGATTTAAAAAAATATTTCAGTGTTGGATAGTCCATTTATCGAGGAAGGTTATAGGCTATTTTTTATAAAAACTATACGAGATAACTTAAAGAAACGCAAGCGAAGCTGTCGGCAGGTCAGCTAGTAAAATGATATAATTAATTTTCATAGAACACGCATTTATATAGTTTTAGGAGGATGTCCTTTATTTTATTACAAAATAAGTAAAGCTAGCTGTTCTCGGGATCTCCAACTAGTATTTAGTAGTTACATCCGAGATTTTCGCCTCACACGTGTTTGGAACAAAGCTTTCCTATTATGTAAAATATATTGTATGACTTTGGTGTGTTTCATTGAATTCCAGAATCTGAGTAACAAAAACACAGCCTGAAATTCCTTTGTTTGTCATTTTTAATTAATGAAAATCTAATTATGAAAACCGGGAACTCATTGCATAATTAAAATGATTAGTAAAGCCTCAGACTTTTTCTTAATTAGCGAAAGATTCCAGTTTCGAAACTTTTGGTAGTTAATTATGAAAATTTACTGCTTTAGACTTATAGAAGTTTACATGAGCGTGCTATTTCCAGAATTTTAATTTATACTTAACATATCACTTGGGGAGTATGGGGCGCCACCTAATACCTCACGGCGCCCAAGCCAACCTCACCTGCCCGCGGTGCTCCCTGCCGATCAGCTGACGAGGCAATGGCAAACCACCCGCCAACACGCACTGGGCCAGCGTGGCGGGATATGGCCCAAAACCCCTATATGAATACACCAGACATCTGTCCCCAAGTGCCCGGCGACACTGGGGGTGAGGCAAATGGCAGCAGGCCAAGACCCCCCAGGGTCAGGGGCAATAATCTCCGGGCGAGGGTCCAAGACTGCCAAACGACCAACGCGCTAAACATGGATATTGAACGATTGCCCTCACGACGACCACTGGCCCTGGCAACACACAACATCCGCACGTTGAGGACAGACGAAAAGATCGTTGAGCTGGAAGAAGAGTTGAGCAGGTTACGTTGGGATATTTTGGGGTTATCTGAAGTCCGAAGAGAGGGAGAGGACACGATAACCCTGAAGTCGGGTAACCTGCTCTTCTACCGGGAGGGCGACCAACAGTCCCAAGGTGGTGTCGGGTTTCTCGTCCACAAGTCCCTTGTTAACAACATTATTACCATCGACAGTGTGTCGAGCAGGGTTGCTTACCTAACACTCAGAGTATCTGAAAGGTACTCGCTTAAGGTCGTTCAGGTATATGCGCCGACCTCGGCACGCCCAGATGATGAAGTTGAGTGTATGTATGAGGACATTAGTAGAGCCATACATACCAACAAAACTCACTTCAATGTTGTTATGGGGGACTTTAATGCGAAGCTAGGCAAGAAAAGCGGTGATGAGTTGAAGGTGGGGAACTTTGGTTATGGGCAACGGAACCCCAGGGGCCAGAGGCTGGCCGATTTCCTGGAGAAAGAGGGACTCTTTATGATGAACTCTTTCTTCCAGAAGCCGCCTCACAGGAAATGGACCTGGATGATCCCCGATGGTTCCACGAGAAACGAGATCGACTTCATCCTGACCGACAAGAAACGGATATTCAATGATGTCTCTGTGATCCATAGGGTGAAAACCGGTAGCGATCACCTTATTGTAAGAGGCACATTGAATATGAGCGTTAAACTTGAGCGGTCCCGTTTGATGAAGTCCACGCTCCGACCTACTCGTGCCCAGATCGAATACCCCGAGAGCTTTCAACTCGAGCTCTCAAACCGTTTTGACTGTCTAGCTCTCGAAGAACACGCATCAGTGGACGAGATCAATAACAGGCTCGTAGAGACTGTCTATACGGTGGGGTCTAAGTTCTTTAAGACCCGTCGTACTAGTAGAACTCAGAGACTCTCTGAAGACACCCTCGACCTTATGGCTGAACGACGCTCGCTAAGACTGCAGTCTCCCGATGACGCTGAGTCCCACAGGCAGCTCAATAGACGCATTTACAAATCCTTGCGACGCGATATTCGTGTCTTTAATACTGCTCGTATTAAAGACACGATAGAGCGGAATAAAGGCACCAAAGTGTTCGCAAGAGATATGTCTATTGGGCAAAGCCAGATGACAAAGCTGAAGAGGGATGATGGCAGTGTAGCGTCGACAAAAGCGGAAGTGTTGAGGGAAGTCGAAAAGTTCTACGGACAGCTCTACGATTCGGTCACTCAGCCTGTTACCAGTGCGGCTACAGACCCAAGAGCCAAACTGACCCGGCACTACACCGAAGATATCCCGGACATCAGCCTGTACGAGATTAGGATGGCCCTGAAGCAGCTTAAGAACAACAAGGCGCCAGGTGAGGATGGAATTACGTCAGAGCTTCTGAAAGCGGGTGGTTCACCGGTACTTAAAGTCCTTCAGAAGCTCTTTAATTCCACCTTGCTTGGAGGCACCACGCCTGAAGCATGGAACAAGAGCGTGGTGGTCTTGTTCTTCAAGAAAGGTGATAAAGCCTTATTGAAGAACTACAGACCCATCTCGCTCTTGAGCCATGTTTATAAGCTGTTTTCTAGGGTCATTTCTAACCGACTCGAACGCAGGTTTGATGACTTCCAGCCTCCCGAACAAGCCGGTTTCCGAAAAGGCTACAGTACCGTAGACCACATACATACGCTGCGGCAGGTTATACAGAAGACCGAAGAGTATAACTTGCCGCTCTGTTTAGCGTTTGTGGACTACGAAAAAGCCTTTGATTCGATCGAAACATGGGCAGTGCTTGAGTCACTCCAGCGGGGCCGTATTGACTATCGGTATATCGAGGTGTTGAAGTGTTTGTATAGAAACGCCACCATGTCCGTCCGAGTACAAGAACAGAGTTCGGAGGCTATTCCCTTAAAAAGGGGCGTAAGACAGGGAGACGTTTTGTCTCCGAAACTGTTTACTGCCTCTTTGGAAGACGCCTTCAAACTTCTGGATTGGAAAGGATTGGGCATCAATATCAACGGCGAATACATCACTCACCTTCGATTCGCGGACGATATCGTGGTCATGGCAAACTCGATGGAAGAACTCGGCACAATGCTCGAAGGCCTCAATCGAGTCTCCCAACGGGTTGGTCTCAAAATGAACATGGATAAGACGAAAGTCATGTCCAATGTTCATGTAGAGCCTTCCCCTGTTATGGTTGAGAACTCGGCTCTTGAAGTTGTTGACGCGTATATATACCTAGGACAGACAGTCCAATTAGGTAGGTCCAACTTTGAGAAGGAGGTCACTCGTCGAATCCAGCTCGGATGGGCAGCGTTCGGGAAACTTCGCAGCGTCTTTTCGTCCAAAATACCTCAGTGCCTCAAGACAAAAGTCTTCAATCAGTGTGTGTTGCCAGTGATGACATACGGATCCGAAACGTGGTGCTTCACTATCGGCCTCATCAACAGACTCAGAGTCGCTCAAAGGGCTATGGAGAGGGCTATGCTCGGGGTTTCCCTACGGGATCGAATCAGAAATGAGGAGATCCGTAGGAGAACGCGGGTCACCGACATAGCCCAACGGATTAGCTCTCTGAAGTGGCAATGGGCAGGCCATATAGCGAGGAGAACAGATGGCCGATGGGGCCGAAAAGTCCTCGAGTGGAGACCACGGATCGGGAAACGCAGCGTTGGGCGTCCACCGACAAGGTGGACTGATGACTTGGTGAAGACGGTCGGCTCGCGGTGGATGCAGGCTGCGAGCGACCGTAATGACTGGAAGTCATATAGGGAGGCCTATGTCCAGCAGTGGACGTCCAATGGCTGATATGATGATGATGATATCACTTGAGCCATTCAATTAATATCTAAAGCTTTATGTAATGTATTAAATAGCAAAACAGGGATATGAGCAAAACATCCCTATAAAGGGATAATGGAGAAATCTAATGATGAACCCTATTTAACTCGTACTAAGTACTTAGGTGTCTAATTATGGCCCAATCTCCGGTAAGCCTTAATGGAATAGGGAATCCTGTAATTCGGATTACTGCCTAGATTTATCCAAATAGGGTTGATTGTTTTTGTACCTTTGCATGCTACGAATACTCAAACAAGAGAAAATATTGGCAAAGCACAAGGCTTGATGTTGGTATGTGAATTTTCCAATATTTATGAAAATTTCTTTAGTCACTTTTTAATCATACTAGATATTTTGTAGAAAAACGTTTAGCTTCGCCTTTTGTTATTAACATATTTCTATAGAACTGCTAACATATTTAAACGAACTAAATGCATACTAAATTTTTTCTGCTTGTAAATTCTGTAAATCATACGGCTCAGAAAATGCACGACGTCGTTCCGATCGGGCGAGTGCCGACCGAGCGAGATTTGTTCGATTCTGATTGAGTGAGCTGTGCATTCATGGACGAAACCAGTCTTAGAATTGTCAAGGGCGGAAAGCTAGTCATTATAACCAATACATAGTTCCATACCGTACCGCTAGCGCTCTGCCTGTTTTGGAATGAGAGATAGATGGAAAAAACTAAATAAAGTTAAAACAGCCTAAATGAAGAACTAGAGTGGACAGTAAAAAGTCTGAGTATTTCTCTGTCAGCCTGAAACTGGTTGTTTTACGAGGTTTTTACGGTTCTCCTTCGAGTTGAGTTTGAGTTCCTGTCCGACTCTCACGCTCTATCACTTCGCTCTTCCAATACCCTTCTCCTAAAAACTCCCCATCACACTAAAACCTTTTATGAACATTCATAAACTGTTCAAGCTATCCGCCTTTGGAATGCTCTCCCACTGGAAATTCGCAAAGCTGAATCTCTTCATATTTTCAAAAAGAAACTTTATAATAATTATTATAAATCTTTATGAATATTTAATGTAAGTAAATAGTTACTAAAATTTTAAAAATTATTAGTGTTTAGTATATAAGTATATTATAATATATTATATTCATATTGTATTCTTCGTAATTTATGTATTTAGTATATTTAATATATATTATGTATTCTTATATATTTGTCTATGTTATATTATGTAATCTATTATTTAACACCACTGTCTATATATTTATAACTGTCCAGTCCATACATCGGTTGCCTGGAAGAAATCGCTCACAGCGATAAGGCCGCCCATTGTACTCCAAATGTTTAGTTTTAAGTTTGTTCTGTATATTTCTATTTATGTGGTGTGCAATAAAGTATATTCTATTCTATTCTATTCTCCTTCGAGTGCATGTTGTTATGGATACACGGTGAAATTGCTCTACCGTCTCCCGACATCCAATATACACCGGAGTGCAATTATGTTAGTTTCGCGCGACAAATGAGTTTTCCTTTACATAATATTTACTCGAATTTTCGAAATTCCTTGCTATGAATATCGAGCAAAGACCTTGAAAGTTTCTAGTTTCTAGTGGTTTGATATATGTGTTTAGATATCTGATCGAAAACTCTGAAGCAATAGGTACCTACACGTATATAGTGAGATAGAGGAGAGCATTAGATTATAGAAAGAGAGATAATTTATATAAATTAATACTGCAAGATGAAACTATGATTCTTTTAATGAATTTGGTCCTAAGATTGTTGATCAAGTTGGTTTAAGAATTCTCAAAGGCACATAATATCATAATAGTAATCTGTGACAATAATATATTATGAATAAAATGAATAACGTTGTTCATAAGAAAACAAAGATCCATTAACGCCTTAGAGAGTCCCAGCATTCAATTCACTTATATTCAATTCACAATCACATGAATGGCTTATGTTCTGTCTCTTACAGAAAAATTTTCATCGCACAAATCATTAGCAAATGTTCCATCTGAGTGCTTTTGCAAATCGATTTCATCTCCGATTAATCAAACTACGCTCGAGAGCGAGTACTTATTCGTTTAAACCTTAATAAGTTTCTATACAAACAGGTCTGAGTATGAATTGACGAAAAAAGGAGGCTCTATTCTATGTTCGGTGGCTTAATATTTTTTATACATGTTTCGCAACATCTTTAATATTGCTGGACAATTCACAACATCTAACCTCGTGGTAAGCTCTAAGCTTGTGTTACAGGTGCTAGATCTTTAACAATTCATTGTGGTTATTTTTTTTTATTTATCACCTTATTCCGAAGTTAAAGCCTATATATACAATTTAAAGCATTTTTTTAAATACCCTTCTGTTGTCTGCTATGGCGTTTATTTATAAATAAATAAATAAATAAATAAATAAAATTATTATTATTTTATTATTATGGGAAACAAAACGCTTTATTCCCATCTTACATCACCTTTGAAACTTTCCCTAGAGGCTACTACGTCCATTTTAAAGCACCGTAATCGGTCCAGCCGTTCTTGAGTTGTAAAATTACAAAAGTGGGTTTATTCTACATTGGTTCCGTGATGTTCGGCCCGCATAAAAAAAACTAAAATCGGCTTTGATATTTATATACATAGATTGCCCCTAATAATCAGTTATTATTTCTGCATGAATATGAACTGTTTGTGGCGGATATTTACAACCTTGTATGTTCAGGTTTACAGTATTTTATGTATGTAGTAAGTATAGTATGGACTGATGGAGTTTTTCAACAAAAAAACAATATTCTCGAACGTCTGCTGTTGATCACTTGAATAACAGTTACGGTTTTATTATCGGCTTTGTGTATTTTGATTGAATTTCGGGTAATTTTACAATAAAATATACTTAATCATTTTATTTATTCTAGCCAGATCTAAGATTACTTCAAATCTCTTTTTATTCAGAAAGGCGGACAATGCTTATAATTCTTCAGCCTGATAATGTGTATTTCCAATTAGCTTTTCTGTTGATATTTGTAATGTCATTTTGGAGAATAGGCCTGTTTCAACGGTTACAGATACAGCTTCAGATATTTTTCTGATAGATATTGCTACCAAAATGTGTAGTTTATAATAACGTTATACTTACAAAATTCGTAATCATTATTTTATTACTTCTAAATCGAATACCTAATAAACGCAGAAACATAACAATTGTAATTAATTTTGTTAGGAAAGTATATAAATAATATTTGTTAAACTGTCTGTTTGAGCCTTTTGTATTTTGAATTCAGTCAAATGCTTTGTAGAACTAAAGCATAGTAGTTTTATGTAAACAAGGACTGTGTGAACGCACACAAAAGCGAGTAGAGAGCTAAATAAATATTAAAGTACGAGTATCTACTGAAATGCACCGCACGAGTCTGTAATTTGTAACATTAAGCGCTCTACACACCGCCCGCCGGCACAGCCCGGCGGCCCAACCCGCCGGCCTTATTTTTTACAATCATGCCGGCGGGTTGGGCCGCCGGGCTGTGCCGGCGGGTCAGGCCGCCGGCATCCCTCTCCACTCACTCAGTCAGTTGCCCGCCGGCTTTCATAGAGTAGTGACGTATTTGGCAATAAAGAATGTTACCTAATTTTGATTATTAGCACTCCATATTCTATGTCTAATATAAAAAATACGCGTGAAAGAATTACTTCGATACATCAATTAGTTTCCGATTTAGAAGTAAAACAAGTTGTAACCGTACGACGACGATAACACATAGGCTACTTTTAATCCTATGAAAATGTACAGTTCTTGAGGAAAACGGGGCCGAAGACTGGAGGAAGCTAGTTTGCAATAAATCAATATATTGTTCATTTAAATTTACTAAGAAGCTAGTTTGCCATAAATCAATGTATTGTTCATTTAAATTTACTAAGAAGAGCGGTACCTACCTATATATAAATAAATACTTACGTACCTACCAATAGCAACAAAACTTTAATACATATTTAATGTCTTTAACGTCAAAGTTTAATGGTAGGTACTTCTACTATTTGAGTTATCTTCATCCATTTTATCAATCGAATAATATTTAAGTACTACTATTAAACTATTAATTTAATACGCGGACGAAAACACATCAAAATACTGCGCAAGCTGTTGCACTACTACTATAATCTGCTGGCGATACTAAGCGGGCCGTAGGCCGCGCGAAGTTGTGGTATTACGTCACAAGCGCTCACGTGACTGTTAGCGAGACTCGATATTTTTAGAAACTTTGAATGCCTATAAAATCAAAACTACTAGGTACTTTTTAACTAAACAAAAACTAGTATATTTGTATACATACAGGCTTTACTGATACAACATTTCAAGCGATTTGGCATACCTAGTAACATTCTTCATTACTAGAACACCACATGCCGGGGCTGTCGTGCCGCCGGCATTGCCGCCGGCAAAGTCGTGCGGCTTGGACATTCTGAAGCCGGCGGGCTAACCCGCCGGCATTAAGCCGGCGGGCTGTGCCGGCGGGCCGCCGGCTTTGGTGTGTAGAGGCCATAAATTATAGCTTGTATGCAGCTGTAGTTGCTGCGTTTAATAGCATTGACCAGATTACTTTTCTAAGCTTGCTTTTTATTCACACTTCTGATACTATGCATTGACCAATCTAATAGAGGTGCGAACACCATGTGTAGTGAGTAAATTCCCGGGGTAAAATAAAGGGGTGCAAATAACAACTTGTACCCCATGCAAACAACCGTTTGTTTCTTGTACAGTAGTACATGAATAAGAATATATCACACCTTCGGTAGAACAAGGGCCGAACTACCATATATTCGAAAAATTACTTTAAAAATGTCTTAGATGTCTTTTTTAAAGTCAATTTTCGAAGATTTGGTAGTCGGCCCTTGTTCTACCGAAGGTGCAATATATGGATGTATATCTTCTTAACACCTTCACATCACAGATACGCATTCATCAACGCCCGTGGTGTGCTTGGTCATCGAGGGAGGCACCAACACGGTCCGCGCGGTGCTCGAGTACGTGACGGACAACCCGCCCGTGCCAGTGGTCGTTTGCGATGGCAGTGGGCGTGCTGCGGATCTCATCGCTTTTGTGCATAAGTAAGACTGAATTCCTGGTGGTGGGTATATCAGACAAACATCGTGAGGAAACCAGCATGTGCTGAAAACATGAACCGTCGTATTTGAGTTATTATGATGTATTGAAACAGACCTCTTTAAAATATTACCAATAATTTTGTTCTGTGACTATGTGATACGAAAAATACGCATAATAATATGAAATAGAATGGAATATTACTTCGATACATGATTGGAAAATACGTGGAGTTGTGGTAGATACGTAAACCGAAGCACAATCACAATACCTACTTGATTTTCTATTCAACTAGACCAATCGAGTTTTCTGATTGAAAATGTTGGCATGTAAAGCTTCATCATTATTATAGGCCGTCGTACATAAGTTTCATAGCCAGTGGGTATTTCTAGTACTTTTTTTTGTAAATCTTAAATAAAATATTGCAATTACAATTAATTACCTACAACACAAAACAAAACTCTTTATTGTTACACCACATTACAAAAAGATACACATAACAATACAGTGAAACAATGAGCGGCCTTATCGCTAAGAGCGATTTCTTCCAAGCAACCGTGGACCTATTGCTGTTTACATTGTCTAGAAACATGCATTAATCCCTACATAGGTTGCCTGGAAGAAATCGCTCACAGCGATAAGGCCGCCCATTGTACTCCAAATGTTTGGATTGTTTGTTTCTGTTTTTGTGGTGTGCAATAAAGTATTCATTTTATAAAACGAGAATTACAACTCTCAACGTTTCGACCACAACAAGAGCAGTCTTTATCAGGAGGAGTGAGCGTCCCGCCGTGCCCGGCTCCTCTCAGGTAGCGCGCGCGGTTCTCACTGCGGGCGAGGTACCGGACTGCAATAAAGTATATTATATTCTATTGTATTCTATTAATCTGACTTCCTCAGATACGCAACGGAAAGTGGAGAGCAGACGGTGCTGGAGTCCATGAGGGACTACCTCATCGGCACCATCCAGAAGACCTTCGAGGTGGGGCTGCAGCAGGCGGAGTGTCTCTACGGGGAACTGCTGCAGTGCACCAGGAAGAAAAACCTGGTGAGTGTATTAGTATTAGTACACCCCTGACTTTAAATATAATCTCTCTTTTCCATCCAAAGGTTGGCTGGAAGAGATCGCTCTTTAGCGATAAGGTCGCCCATTGTGTGTCTCTTTTTGTGTTTTATTCATGTTTTTTTGTTTTTGGTGTACAATTAAGTGTTTTGTATTGTATTGTATCAGGGTATTCTGCTATTACAGCCGCTTCCGAGTATCTAAATACAAATACTATTGAACCTATCTCAGGCACCAGTCTCTCACAAAGTTTCCCAGTACGACCACTTACGTATTTAATTTCAATTTAGAATATTGTTTCATATTAGTTTTACAATCATTAAAAAAACCACTAGTACCTAACCTTAATGTAAGTGATGTAAGTACCTAGTGATGTGAGAGAAAATAAAGAAAAATTTTGAGCTGGCTGGTTTGCGATATAAATCTATAAGTAATAATATTCTAAGAAACCCCTAACAATCTTATCACGCGGAAACCCAAAAGAGACGTGATTACGTGCTTAACGAGATTATTTAGGGAATTGCCATTCTGATTGTCGTAAAGTTTAATATAATGAGCCGTTATTCAGAATAACGATCTTTGTCTAACAAGACGAATGACTTGAATAACAAACACTTTGTAGACTTTGAAGATGATGTTATTCCATTGTCTCATTGCCGTGTCCTCGTTAAGAATACTGAAAGGAAAGGTCTTGTAAAAATACTAAAATTATTTTTACAAATCGAACTTTAGGTTGCTGTACCTACTAAGATATTATATATGATGATAGAATTGTAAAGGATCCAAACCACGGTAGCTAGTCAGCAGCTAAAACGTGACAATGAGTGACGACCTTAATATCCCTTATTGAATTTACGCTTTAGATTATCCAAGAGAAGACGTCTTAAAGCTTGCTTTAATTGCAAAATTAATTAACTTTCATATTAATTGGATACACTCAGAGAGTAAAATAATTTCAGCTTTGATGTTTCCTCGTAATAGTATTTACTCGTGAGTTTTCTGGTGTAAAATTCCCCTTTGGGTTTGGTAAAGGTGGTATTACAATTAAAAATAATAGTCAAATCTTAATATCTTAATAATTTTTAAATTAAAAGTTAAATATTATATAATTTGGTAGATGTATGTATATTATATTAAGTAAATCAGAAATCTAGCACCCGTAACACAAGCTTCGAGCTTACCACGGGGCTAGATGTCGCTGTGTAAATTGTCCAGTAATATTTATTTATTTATTATTAGAAGCCTGGGACACAGGATATGCTTCTTACAAACTCCGGCTCCCATACAAACATAATTTAGCGGGGACAGCTAGGGTATATAATAAATTAATATAAATGAACCTGTAAAGATTTCAGCAATGTTTCATATCTAAGTCCAGTGTTCACCCGGCAGGAATGTTAATGAAGCCTCGAATGAGCGCTCGTTAGCAATAATGGAGCCCCGAGCCGCAGGGACTCTAACCGGTCGGCTAACCCTTAACAATTAACTGATTTATACCTTTAAAGAACAATGTTTTAGTTGCAAACAAGGTGACATTATTTTCACCAATAATTGGATGAGCCTGCGAATCTTAGTTTCTGGAATATAATAAAATAATAAATTTATTTCATTAATTACACAACAATGCATGTATAACTAGGGTATTATTTATCTAAGAAAGTATTTTTAAACAGTTTTAAATCATTAATACAGCTTGACGTTAACTAATTTATTACCTACTTGAACATTGTCATGACTTTTGTCGGGATAGACTTGTATTCTAGAACGAAACCAGTGGTAACAACACTAGTGACTGTCAACATCGTTAAAGACTCAGAAAGAGGGTAGATCGGTTCGTTCGTAAATAACTGTTTGCATATTCGCTCGACATCAAAAACAAAAATCTAAAATATTTAAATCATGGTATATTGCACGTTAAATGTTCTAATATTGTTAAAAACCATGTAAGTTTTATATAGGTAGTTATATCGTCGCCATACTGCGAAAACCAAGATAGTAGTGAAAAATTACGATTTACTTGGTTTTCACAGTATAGCGACGATATGAACAGATTACGTTTTACACCCGTATGCAATACTTTGAAAAATGACTTAATATACTTTTAGCGAGAGACCTAATCAACTAACTTTCAGAGTATTTTAATAATAATGATAGGATCTAAGCCATTTTACTTATTCATAAAGTTCCCCAACTTTAACAAAAATCTTGGACTTTATTACCAAGATAAAATTTCTAAACAATTTGTAATTTTCAAAGAACATCCAACTTTATTCCATCCTTGTTTTATTTAGACAATGTAGATATTTAGGAAGTTTTATAAGTTGAATGATATTTTTTCTTCATTTTGCATCGATTGCTGTCGTGTGGTGCTGGGCTAGTACTACCCTATAGCGTTAAACCGTGCCATGTGCAACTAACTGAAATCCGTGGCCATCCCTTAGTTTCGTCCAAACACCTTTTATTATAGATTTAAAATACAGGACTTAAACCCAGATTTATCTCAAAGCAAACACTTTAAGTGCTGATTAAGTCTATCGGAAAACGCTACTGGAAACTTCATCTGAGAGTAATTGAGCTGCTTAGCTTCAAAACTCAAACTTCAATAACTATCGCGATTTAAAATCTTAAGAAGAATTAACGTTAGTTTTAGATTTTCAAAATATCAAATCTTTCTCACGATGTTTGCTATTAGTTTCCTCACTATGTTTGTCATTGAGTTTATCATATCAAAAACCTGTCTTTTCTTTTGTACAGAGGTAAAGTTTTTGTATTTATGTTGAATTTCCGCTTACGAAATCCTTTTAAATATTCATTCAAAGCACCTCTGGAGTTTCGCTTCTTATTATTTCTTATGTATGTGCAGCGGCTGTCTGATTTCGTATGAAAAACTTGACTAAGACAAATGGTTGGAACATGGCTCAAAGGGAGCAAAACAATGGTTGCTATACTTTATTTTACAATACAATATAAAAACCTTTTTTATAAATTAACACCAACGCGACTCTGTTATTTATTTGCTATTCACTTGGCCCAGAGAATTTTATTATAAAACAGAAGAAACAATTAATAAAATGATTATATAGGGTGATTCATTTGGAGGTAATTTTTTTAAATGAATTATTTTTAAAATAAAAACAAATTTATCGGGTAATTTTTATTATTATTATACGCAAGAAGAATAGTTCTTGCTTACAATTATTTTTTAAAGATTATTTGATTCAAAAGTTGGCCATAACTCCGGTTAACATAGTCCATTCTACCGATCCAATTTTCGATACGCATTTCGATTGGTATTTGGTGAATAACGCGAGTAATGTTGGCTTCCAGTTGTATAGTTTTTATTTGTCCCTTACGTAAGCTCCGTCTTAGCATCCATTTTTCCTCAGATCACAGTATTCAGGATCCAAGAGCGAGCTGAAGGTGGGGAGATCCAAGAACTGGACCAGGTGATCCTCACGGCGCTGTTCCGAGCACAGCACCTCTCTCCGAGCGAGCAACTGTCTCTAGCGCTGACATGGAACCGAGTGGACATCGCGCGCTCTGAAGTCTTCGTGTATGGACAGGAGTGGCCGCCAGGTTAGTTCACTGGGTCCTGGCAGTAGGTAACGTGAACGCAGCACCTGTTTCCGAGAGAGCAACTGTCTCTAGCGCTGACATGGAATCGGGTGGACATCGCGCGCTCTGAAGTCTTCGTGTATGGACAGGAATGGCCGCCAGGTTAGTTCACTGGGTCCTGGCAGTAACGTGAACGCAGCTCCTGTCTCCGAGCGAGCAACTATCTTTGGTGCTGATATGAAATCGGGTAGACATCGCGCGCTCTGAAGTCCTCTTATATGGACAGGAGTAGACGCCAGGCAAGTGCTTCGGGCCCTTCCAGTAACATGAGCATCTCTCTGCGAAATAACAGTTAACTTTGGTGCTAAAAAAGTTTGAACCAAGTGGACATCGCACCGCACAGTTTTTAATTAACCTCTAAGGTAATATACTGCAAACTGCTGCGGAAACAAACACAGATTCTAACAATAATGATTGTGAAAATGCTCAATTCGTGACTTTGATTGGAATGCAAACAATAAAAGTTGTGTTATCGCAACAACCAAATAGGTTCTATATCCCAGGGACTTCAGAAACCCTTTCCGGTCAACAAAATATGTAATCAAAAACAAACAGCTTTCACAGTTCCCAAAAGTTTATTGAAATAATTTCATTTCATAGCAATATTACGTTATCGCTCCAATGCATTGCAGTCAATTTCATCGAAGTTGTTTAACTGAATGAAATATTTCAATTGTTTCGTTATTTCGTCATGTTTACTTTATTGTATGATATTTCACTTTATTGCCTGATGCTTTCTCATCTGCCATATTTTGAATTTTATCTTGACTTGATATTCGATTCGGAATTGGGATTGGGCGGGTAATGTACTCTATCTGAATCCATGTTTCAGATTGTCTCTAGAATTCAGGAGAAACATAACGCTGAAGAAAATGTAATGAAAAAGCAATAGATAATCTTTGAGTCTTAATTCGAAAAATAGAGCCCATAAACGAATTAGCAATGCAAAATAAAGTCAAATAGCAGTTCCGCGATGTTTTAAAACAGCTCAATATGAACTTTGTTCAAGTAATCCTTAGGATTTTGTGGAAATAAATGACATAAACTACATATCTTACTGGTCAGAAAGTCATCTTTTTAAGAAGAGTCACAGCTTAACTAAAATAAATTCGTTTAAGCAAAACAGAATAGCGATAAACAATGCAACTTCAAACACCAACAACTGAAAACTTTAATAAAATGCTAACTGCACAAAATTCATTCAAAACTACCTAAAACACTTTTTGTTTAAATTTTGTGACTATTTTTACGGTTACGCTAGTTTATGTTGTTAAAGAGAAAGTTATGATACCATTCATATTTATGGGAACATGCTGAAACATATAAATAATTCTTTGTTGCGCTGAAAATGGAGGTAAAACTTAAATTTTAAAGCCCTCGCGAGCTAAATGCGCTACTGTACTGTAAAAAGTCGCCATTTAGGGCTATTTTATTTTATACTTGTTAATAAAACATTGTTGATGATTCTTCAAAGTTAAAGATGTAAAGATACTGACCCCATTAATTTGATTTTACTATATGATAGTGTACCAGACAAAAACTTAAAGTATAACAAAAATGATTAAATAAAAATTGCAATAAAGTAGGGAGTTTTAACAAGAGCTCATTGTAAAAGTAATTTAATATTCATAAAAGCGCCTGGGGGCTTCACAAGTTAATAAAAAATGCGTTTAATTTTCACCATTATTTAAAAGAGATATCCATAAAATATTATTTAATTTAAAGCTTGAATAAACTTTGAATATGAGAGAAACTAATCACCATAACAAGCCGTCAACTGATACATATGTATCTCCAAAAACCATATTCAACCAATTATGGTGTTTAGGGGATTTGGTATAATCACCACGCTTACAGTGAACAAAAAGACATTATTACGACGCTAGTTCTTATCTAATTCATCAATTTTTTTATTATAATTTTAAACAGCCTGGTTGTGACTTTGTAGGATTTGTAGGACTTCGACCTAATTTCACCACTCTCTGTTTGTTAATTTAACATCCCGTCATGTTTAATCACTGTCAGTTTACGTATATTTATGAACTGTAAATTACTTATTGGATGTTAAACTAACAAACAGAGCTTGGTGAAATTAGGGCTTAATATTTCAATGTGTAAAGAAAACGAATTGATATACTATACGAACACCTATTAAATGTATGTAGTTTCTCACAACGGTTACATCTTTATATTTTTTATAAAAAACACTTGACACTAGCGAAGTGTAAAGTCTCATAAAACGTGAAGATAAATCCAGTTTTCTTTGACAGGTGCATTAGACGAGGCGATGATGCAAGCCTTGGAACACGACCGGATAGACTTCGTAAAGCTTCTCCTTGAGAACGGAGTGTCTATGAGAAAGTTTCTCACGATTCCTCGGCTAGAAGAACTGTATAACACCAAGAGTGGTCCGAGTAATACTCTGAGGTATATCTTGAGGGATGTCCGGCCACATTTACCGAGGGGTTATGTTTACACGCTGCATGATATTGGGCTGGTGATTAATAAGCTTATTGGAGGGGCATACAGGTGGGTATTTTTATACATTTTTGACTGGGCAATGAGTTTTGTTACATTTTGGTGGTGATGGAAATGTTTTCATTTTTGTTTTATTTCTCTAGAGGCTACATTCTTAATACATCACAATCTAATTAATGTAACACAGGCAAAGCCGGATTACCAGTCAGTCGTTCAATAAAGCGTTTCAACCGCCTGTCTTTTACCAAAGAGATTTTACGAACATTATACTATCATACACCTTCCAGATGCTACTACACTCGCCGCAAGTTCCGTCCAATCTACGCGAAGGTGATGAACAAGAGTGTGAACGTGCACAGGAACAGCGCGTCCTTCACGCGGCACCAGGCCGGGGGGCTCTCCCTCATCACGGGCTTCATGCCGGTCACCAGCGAGATGGCGCTCTTCGACTACCCCTTCAATGAGCTGCTGGTGAGTTAGTACAGTCTACGGAAGGTGTTGAACAAGAGTGTGAACGTGCACAGGAACAGCGCGTCCTTCACGCGGCACCAGGCCGGGGGGCTCTCCCTCATCACGGGCTTCATGCCGGTCACCAGCGAGATGGCGCTCTTCGACTACCCCTTCAATGAGCTGCTGGTGAGTTAGTACAGTCTACGGAAGGTGATGAACAAGAGTGTGAACGTGCATCAAACAAACAATGTATTTATTTTCCCAACATACTAATACAACAAACATGAAATGAAACTCATGATCATTGAGCGTGTCCTTTACAATTTACTACACTCACCACAAAAAAGTGACGTTGTTCCACATTTCTTCAAACGTCAGCATTAAATGCTGAAAGAGAACTTAGCTCTATTATAACTCTACACATACTGTTGCTAATGTCGCTATCGCACAACTATGTTTGATATCCCACGGCCCAGTGTATTTATAATTAGTAGTTATCTATAATTATGTATATCTGGAAATAAATAAACATCTAATCAATTCAGTTAAGTATCTGTTTGCGTGTGCTCCAGTCGACTAATCCAAACTAATTCCAATGAAGACATTAGGCCTTTGTCTATCGTTTAATAATTCAGTGTTTGCCGACGAAATGCTTTTAAACAAATAAATATTACATCAAGAGAAAATCTTTACCTTTGAAACTTACTAGCAGCATGAAATATTCATGTCTTGTCATCGTTTACCGATCGTTGTAGATTTCCATTATTTCTCCATTTATTTTCATATTCGCAAATTCGTTTATGGCGTGATTATTCATTGGAAATTTAAAACACAGAATACATTCTGTTATTATCATAGTAATTACCTAAAATGTTGCCGGTTAACCCCTACGTAATGGATCTGAAATATTAATACGGTTAAATTTATGTGAAACCAAATTAAATGACAAAAAAGATTCCCTGTACTGAGTTATGTCCACAAACGGCGAGATGGGTCGTAACAAACAATGGAAATTTGTCCAACACCTCCAAAGTGTCATCATCATTAATTCTGGTTGTTTTTCTAAGGTTCGTTACTCGTAAAAAAACAAATAAATAATGCTGGGCATTCCGGCCGGCATCATTAGCCTTGTAATTGACCCAATTAAAACGACAACGTTATTGTTTCAACGGTAGGGAAATTGTACAATTTCCGGGAAAGAGTGGGCAAATAGAGACCTGAAAATGCAAATCAGTAGGTAATCTTGCACGATTTTTATTTGAGAAAATTACATATACTTACTTACTTAAAAAAATTACAACATTATAGCTGGGACTCGGTTTAATAAAAATTCAAAAAGTAGAGTCAATTACGTTTTATCCGACATTTTATTAATGCAGTTTACCAAATCAACGAATCTCCAATCTATTTTATTAGAACCATTTCGTAAACCCATCGAATCTCCAATATTAGTAATATCAAATGCACTTAGTTACATAAATTCCGAATATTATCCGAAATTCGCCTTTCGACTTTCGCTATAACGTAGGGTATATCAATTACGTTTCATTATGAAGGCAAATTGGCTATTGTTCCTCTGAATCCGGCCAATCTGAGCCAAAGTGCCCTGTTGACCTGTCTGACGGCAATACGTCTGGGTAATAAAGACAATAAGCTTCGAGCACTGGGTTTACTAATTTCTCGCTACTTTTATTACAACGTTATTGTTTCAACGGTAGGGAAATTGTACAATTTCCGGGAAAGAGTGGGCAAATAGAGACCCTGTATAGTATACATAAAGCCAACGACCTCACATTATATCTGAGAGATTTTAGCGTTGTACGTGATTGGTATTTTATTCCATTGAAGTTTACAGATCTTGAACTAATTAAGTCGGAAACGCCGCCATTTTTGTTTAGTCATTCACTTAGTTATGTACCTATAATTTAATTTACCAAAACCATTTTGAATTGATTTTAAGGTTAAGAAATGCCTGCCTTTACTCTCCGTCCTTTAATTTTGCCCTGTATAGTATATTTATAGGTCTTAAAAGAATTCTTAGACAAAGATATATTGTAAAGCTCTTAGGTTTACCAAATACTTGTTTATCTACACACTCCATAGTAAATAGTCCACTTAAATTGTCTAGACGAGGCCCGCGAGCTTCTGCAGAATTTCAAATAAGAGATTAGCTTTACTCTCGAATCTACCATGAGTGAGATTAAGAAATAACTTATTTTAGGTTAGTTTGTTTTATTTTCCATTATTTTAAGTTTATTTATATGAAAAAGTAACCGAAACGCTCTCAATTTTTTAGAAACCACTCAGACTAATCGTTGTGTGATGCTTATTTATGAAAAATATCACCTCATCTCTTTAAAATCGAAGATACATTTTTGCTAAACCCATTTCGATTAAAATAATAATCTTCAACTTTAACCGCACAAAAATCGATATCCGAATGATAAGGTTCTAATGAAATAATTTACGCAGATGTGGGCAGTACTTACGAAGCGGCACCAGATGGCGCTGCTAATGTGGACGCACGGCGAAGAGGCGCTAGCGAAGTCGCTTGTGGCATGCAAGCTGTACAAGGCGATGGCGCACGAAGCGGCAGAGGATGACATGGAGACCGAGGTGTATGAAGAGCTCAGGCACTATGGCAAGGAGTTTGAAACAAAGGGTAAGTTGTTACGAGTCGAATACTCGACAACAGATGGCGCTGCTAATGTGGACGCATGGTGAAGAAGCGCTAGCGATATAGTCCTATCGTTGAAATAATAGGCTTTATTTTACGCCGCAAACGTACTAGATGTACCCAATTTACGGTTTCACGCTCTTGGTACGTTTTATACCTTAAGTTGTAAAAGTAATAGCCTTTCGTAACCCGAACTAACGCACTAAAACCACTGAATGTTGTTAAAACCTCTGAAATCAATAGAAATAAACGTGATTTATGAGCTGTAAAGACTCCAAGGTGCTTTTACTTTGCATCGTCGCACATAAACTTGTAGGTCTTAAGAATACATTTAATACATGTATTGTACGTAATTTTATTAGTTAGCTTAATTAGTTTGCTACACCAGATTGCACAGTTTTTTTGTCACTGGTTGTAATTAAGAAATAAAATACGGAATTTATCTATCACTATTCGTATTTTGTTATTTAATTCTGCAAAATTTGTTCTGGGTGGTCTGGGTATGGTTTTATGTATAATAAAAAATGTAGATACTTATATCAGAAATTAAGCACCCGTTACACAAGCTTACAGCTTACCATGGGTGAATTGTCCAGCAACTGGTATTTATTTATATCCTCCACAGCCTTGGAGCTTCTAGACTACTGCTACCGGCAAGACGACGACCAAGCACAACAGCTGTTGACCTGCGAGCTGCAGAACTGGTCTGGACAAACCTGCCTGAGCCTCGCGGTCACCGCCAACCACCGAGCCTTGCTCGCCCACCCCTGCTCCCAAATCATACTTGCAGACTTATGGATGGGAGGCCTCAGAACCAGAAAAAACACCAACCTCAAGGTAGGTGGTCTCACAACTATTTTTCCTCTTTCATAATAACGCACACCATTTAGTTCTCAGCAGAAATAAGGATCTTTCTAGCTTTTTCGCAAATAGCTCACGTAAAGATTTGCAAAGGAGCTTCCTTATTTCTATAGTAGTCACGTAGTTGAATTTTAATGTTAGATAATAACTTTTTAGAATAACGATGACCGTTCTGTATATTTTGATGTCTGTGTGTCAATGGATTGCTTTTGATATGCATGTTTGTGACGCTGATTATGCAAGATTAACTTATCTTTGTTCATAAGATAAGATATAACATTTCTTAAATTATTAATTAATTTAGAACGGATTAGTTAAGTAATTCATAAACAGACAGACATCGTTTGATCAATTTTAAGAGGACTATCTTGCACTAATTGGCGTCCGAATTGCGCCCCGGCCCGAAACCATGAGATCTAAACTAAAGGATCAAACGTAAATCTATTGAACTGTCCAAAGCCGATTATACTGTCAATCTCCAATGTTTGTGATCATTTTGTGATAGCTTCGGAACAAATCTGTAGGATTATCCCCTGTTGAGTTTGTTATTGACCCATTTTGCTTCGGTGAAGGTATCATAAATTGTTTACCTGCTAAATCAGTCCTTTGTACATAATTGAATTACCAAAACCTGTTCCAGTTACATGAAAACAGCCCACGCCTTCCAATTAGTGTCACGGTTTTAGTATGAAAACCTTTTGACTTTCTTGTTCTAAGGCTTTGAATTTTGAAAGAACATATTTCGAGTATAAAAATTACCCTGTGACCTGCATTAGATATGGTATATCTACCTTTACTTGTACATAATCATATTACTCTACAACCCCACATTAAATCTTGATACATTAATTGTTTCAGTTGCGTTTTAGGAATTGTTTTTATTTTATATGTACAGATTTTTAATTCCGCGCACATTTACAATAAACGCCACGATACTACAACGAATTTGTTATGAGCAAATAAGGTTCATAAACCTCACAGTGCGTGAAACAGCCTCAGGCAGAGGAAAATTAGGTTACAAATCCAATTTCTACGAAAAAATGTTTCACCAAGTCCCAAATCTCCAAACTCATTACGTAGAAATACCCTTTCCTCAAAGCAATTATCGAATGCTCCATCTATTGGTTTCGTGCCTGAGCGAGCATGTGCTTCAGTGAGATAGTACCACCGTTTCGTTTGGCACATCGGCTTTGTCTGAAGGTGATACTGAGTCTACTCTGCCCGCTCTACATAATCCAACTGGAGTTCAAGTCGAAGGAGGAACTGCAGCTGATGCCGCAAACAGAGGAGGAGCATCTCGAGAATGAGAGCATCGAAGACGACAGAAGCACTAAGGACCCCAACGATGCTGAGGTAAATTACTTCTCGGTTGCTTTTCATCTTGCTTTTCTGGGACACTGCTTTTATCTTTCACCTTGAAGGAGATCGACAGAGTATTTTTATATGACAAATTCATTGGCAGCTGCAGTGATGTACCCATAACGAAGCAAAGTTAATGTTAAATTGAATAAGTTAATGAAATTGTTACACTATTAGGTTGGAGTTGTGAAAAGGCGAGCGCTTTCTATCAAGAAGATAATACCGCCCGGTCCACAGAGCAAAGCCAGCAAGGTAGCCACGAGCCTTGACCGAGTGTTGTCGATGTAATACGAACACAAGCCACGCAATCGCACTATCACTTTGATTCACTAAAAGGGGGTTGATAAACGATAGGGGTTCGAAGCAGAAACTCATTTCTCTCTCGGTGACACGATCCGGACATTATTTGATGAAAAACGTACGATCGTAACACCTGCGTTTGTTATTAAAAAGTCTTTCCTATATTTTGTAAGCGGAGAGGCATTTGAAATTTAGATTCCTATTGATTCATACCTTTTCACACATAGAGTTAGACAATACATATTTTTAGAGCGTTATTGTGTCCATTATAATTGCTACTTCGTTTATTTATTGTGTTCGTTTAAAACCTGTAAATGTAAAAACTATAATTTCTTTTGAAAATCCAGTCTTCGTGCTATTGAAAATAAACCTTCATTTTGCTTTTATTATGATTATATCCCAGAGGAAACACTTTTAAGATTCACGCTTTTAAAGATAAAAGTTTTTCTGCTTTGAAAGGGGAAAGTTTTATCGTGAGCTCAAGTAAACGGGTCACCGAGAATGAAATATAGCACCAATTTCATTCAAACACAAGCAATAAAACACCATAAAACACCACAAAACACTTTAGCTAAAAACTATCACATCGATATATCCGCATTGATATTGAATTCCACTGTGTTCGTATTACATCCACGCGATCAAAACCGACATGTACCCTATTCTAAGTATGATACATTTCAAAACGATAGGTAAACCCTTATAATTATGTGGAATGAGACTGTATTATGACAAATCCATTTACACTTACGTTATCTGATATAACTCTCTTATATTGTTTTTTTATTTCACCGTTAATATTGTTCTCGTTCCGCATATTTAAGGGTTAACGTTTGTTTTTGAATCGTTCTAAATAAATAACTTACTGATAATAGGGCTGTTCCAGCAATCATTAATTACGTTATTTATTTGGAATGATCTGCGAACTGACCTTTGTTTGAATTGTGACTTAAACTTAGTATAGTGGTACGTTGGTTCTGTTGTAAACTTACCGGCGCATTCTGACCTGTACCTACGCACAAATATTCGCGTTACCAATACCATACTACCATAAGTACCATACCATGATTCCACGAGAAAACATAGGGTTTAGTAACGCTGTGTTTGTGTGCCGGTAATTTGTACTTTTAAAATTATAACTACTTCGCTGCCTGGACATCGAACAGATGAGAGGTGAAAAGAGCATTTCCCCAAATTATACAGCCACCAATAGAATTGTAAAGAATTATTTTATGCGATTATGTTGGGGGGATTTGCACTGTGTTGTTCTTTTCGCTTCTGTCCGTGTCGGTGGATAGGTGGTATTAGGCTGTTCTTTTATCGGAGCTGAGTTATGCTAGTTGTAGGTTGCTTAAGATTTAAATTATTTACAAATACAATCAGGTCATTGTTTAATATAATGTAAGTAGATCTAAAATTACGTTTACTTATCTAGACTAACTTTCCGGCAAACAAACTATAAAAAGTCATTTGTTGTTTGTCATTATTCTAAAATGAGAACATTAGATTTTTTGGCTGTATCGTTCTAATCAATATCGCACTAGCATTAATATACTCGTAAGAAATAAATATTTTTATTTCAAGTAAACCATGAAAGCGTTCATTGTGCATAGATTTTTAAATATCAACTGAATTTAATCCTAAATTGAACTATGTATGTTATTTAGTACTTTTATACATAGAAAAAAAAGAATATCCTCATTATTGGAACTCCACTCCACTGACACTCGGCTTAGCTCAGCTCAGATGGAATTGCTGCCAAGTTCGTAGCTTTGCGAGAATGTTCCTGTCGGCTTCGAGACATCTCTGTCCTTTGAGCGTTGAGTTTACTGTCCTCGAATTTCTTCACTTTATAGGCACGTTACTGTTTTACGTCCGCCTCGATTCGCCCCTGTATTACTTAAAAAATAACGAAATTTCAGCTTTTATTACGCTTTTACTGCTCGCTGTTAATTTAATTAAGAGTGAAAACGAGGTGGACCGTAAACGAGAACGGGGACCTCTGTTCTGGTTCTGGATATTCTTATTTCGAATCAAGTGTTTATTTATGCGTCACTCCATAAAGCCAAACGAAGATTTCATTGATACAAAAGTCAAGTGAATGAATTGACACATAAACTAGTGATTATTTTTAATGAGGCTAACTTAAATAAAGATAAACTTTTATCAGTGTTTCAGTGCTCTCATTTTTTTATTGAGTAGAAAGAGTATGTATATGTATTATTTTGAAACCGTGATTGTCTGTAAGTGATTTATGAACAGAAATCAAAATAGGGTTTGGCTCTGAAAGTTGGCATTAATCGTCATAATGTGCTTTGCCTTCCACTTAAAGGGTAGTGACTCGTGGTCCCACTAATTTGACCCACCAGTGGGTCATCGTGTCGATTTCATGGGCTCGTGGTCCCACTGCTTAGTGGGACCATCAGTCATAGTAATGCAGTCACTCGGGTCGTGACTCGTGGTCCCACTGACTTGGTCATAAGGGCTATAACATAATTTTTTTTTTGTGAAATAAATGGGGCCAGAAAGTTCTCGAGGAGACAACGGATCAGCAAGCGCAGCGTTGGACGTCCACCAACAATGGGGACAGATGATCTTTTCAACGCTGCTGGTTCACGGTGGATGCAGGCTGCATCCGACCGTAATACCTGGAGGTCATAAAGGAAGGCTTATGTCCAGCAGTGGACGTCCAACATCTGACATTATAATGATGAAGTATATATTTGGGTCCTTAAGTCAACATAAGGAATTCAATGATTATCCTTGAAACAGTTTAACTTTTAAACCGATAGGTGTCTAGATGACATTTGTCAAAATGACAGCTGTCAAACTTTTAACGGCCATAACTCCAATACGGCTTGGCCTAGAGATGCCGTACTAGGCGCAAATGATTGGTGTTAGAGAGAGCAACATTTTCGATGACAGCTGTCAAACTTTAAACTGCCATAACTCCGATACGGCTTGGCCTAGAGATGCCGTACTAGGTGCAAATGATTGGTGATAGAGAGAGCAACATTTTCGATGACAGCTGTCAAACTTTCAACTGCCACAACTCTGAAACGGCTTGGCCTAGAGATCCCGTACAAAGCTCAATCGACAGGTGTTAGAGAGAGCAACATTTTCGATGACAGCTGTCAAACTTTAAACTGCCATAACTCCGATACGGCTTGGCCTAGAGATGCCGTACTAGGCGCAAATGATTGGTGATAGAGAGAGCAACATTTTCGATGACAGCTGTCAAACTTTAAACTGCCATAACTCCGATACGGCTTGGCCTAGAGATGCCGTACTAGGTGCAAATGATTGGTGATAGAGAGAGCAACATTTTCGATGACAGCTGTCAAACTTTAAACTGCCATAACTCCGATACGGCTTGGCCTAGAGATGCCGTACTAGGTGCAAATGATTGGTGATAGAGAGAGCAACATTTTCGATGACAGCTGTCAAACTTTAAACTGCCATAACTCCGATACGGCTTGGCCTAGAGATGCCGTACTAGGTGCAAATGATTGGTGATAGAGAGAGCAACATTTTCGATGACAGCTGTCAAACTTTAAACTGCCATAACTCCGATACGGCTTGGCCTAGAGATGCCGTACTAGGTGCAAATGATTGGTGATAGAGAGAGCAACATTTTCGATGACAGCTGTCAAACTTTAAACTGCCATAACTCCGATACGGCTTGGCCTAGAGATGCCGTACTAGGTGCAAATGATTGGTGATAGAGAGAGCAACATTTTCGATGACAGCTGTCAAACTTTCAACTGCCACAACTCCGATACGGCTTGGCCTAGAGATTCTATTATTATTATTCTAATAACTTTATAATTTAGTCCCACTAAGCAGTGGGACCACGAACCCATGATTTTAACTAGACTCGTAGTCCCACTTAGCAGTGGGACCACGAGCCCATGATTTCAGGGATAGTGGGACCACGAGTCATAGTGGGTCAATCACAGTGGGACCACGAGTCACTACCCCACTTAAAGAGGCAAATATCTTTAAAACAATAACTGGCTTCAGCTAACGTTGTAATCAAGCACTTGTTTGTAAGCCTTTTTATTCGCTAGCTTCGATTCAAACGCCTGTTGAATGTATGGAATGACTTAAAGACCGCGCTTACAAAAAATCAGAGTTTGACTCTGAATCTTGTACTTTTCTGGATCGTTGAGTTGTCACCTCATGTCTCGTAGTAGTTTGACGTTCGATATCGAGTGGGCTGTCTATGTTCAAACCTATTTGTCGACTTTCTACTTTGTCTCTCTCCTCTTCCGAACCAAGCTTGTGAACTAACAACATTACTAAAAGCTTTTACTGTTGCGTTTTACCTTACTCTAAATTTTATCAGATCTAGCTTTTCATGCCTGGTATTAACCTTTTGGCTCTTGAGAATGAATTACTTTACGATAAATTTTAAAACTTACGGTATTTTTGTAATAATTATTGTCTGGACTCAAGCAGGCGTTGATTGGGTCAGGAGCCGAATGTGAAACCCGGGTTGATCAGAACGGGAAAGTTGGTAAAATTGGCTGGGAGCCCGTGTACCGAGAGCTGCCGGAGCCGCTTATGCTGGAAGACAAGCGGATGAGGCCGCTCAGGCTGCGGAAGAAGATATACGAATTCTTCACGGCACCCATCACTAAGTTTTGGGCTGACTCGGTAAGTGATTTTAGTTATCTCTTATACATATATAGATATTTGTTACTCTTTCACGTAAAACTATTACTACTGAATGGATTTTAATGAGACTTCACAATAATATAGCATATCAAAATAAAATGAAGGCAAACCGCGGGAAAATCCATTATAACGCGTCAAAGTTCTTTAAAAACACGGACTAAACCGCGACAGGAAACTGACCTATAGAAAGCCTATTGTTCAAGAGCTTTGTAGGAACACACATAGAAACGTAGGAACGTTAGCGTTAAGCAGTCCCACAAATGGGCACATGTATCCTGAATACCAATTTAGGTCTTGGGGGAATTTCATTCAGTACAAAAGACATTCTTCACTTAATGACGGCTCGACGACTCAGTGACTACTGAGTGATGTCTTTGTTGAAAGTAAGAGAAAAGAGAGCATTTTGAGCCATAAACCTACAATTTCAGAGCCTCGCGGTTTCTACACTCATTTGTCTCGGGGATCGTAATAGTTGCACTTTGTTTCACACAAGAATTATAGCAGACATCAAAATAAATTGTGAAACTGTTCCCGTTGCGAGTTCTGCACTATTATCCCCAAGCACCTGCTATGAGCGTTATATAAAATGCCGCCACAGAACCTATCTTTTTATATTGAGACATTCATACTGTAATTGTAAAATACTGTTACAGTACCTTTTTACATCCAGAAATAGATTCGGTACAAGTTTCAAATAGATTTTTTTACCTAATTTTGAATAACGGGAATTACTCACGTAAATTATTTCGGTATTAAGTATATCCTACGTTTTCGTGCTCTCTTGAAGTAGGTAGTTATTAGCAATTAAGGTATTCTATTTTTTGCAGTAATACTAGGATTTTATTCGTTTTTAGTTTCATAATTATTTTTCTGTTAGTTCAAATGGTTAATAAGTATTTACTTCATTTTTATTGCCCTAAAAATCGGTTCCGTACCCTTCTATCGTAATTGAACAAATAATCCTAGCGCCCATAATCTGTTTGTGAAACTGACCGTGCAAAATCACCTTTACATACCATTAAATCCTGACCCTTGCCACAGATATAAGGTAATAATACTAGTCCAGTCAAGTAAAGCATTAAAATAGTGGTAGGATAAAACTTGGGTTCACCATTTGATTTGAGTAATAATTCACCATCGATCATTATGCTTGTCAATTAGTTATTCAGTGGCAACGGTCAATATTTAAGGTTTTTCAAAACTGTAGGCTACGGAAAAATAATCATAAAAAGAGAACTGAGCTAAAGGGGGTATATAGTAAAGTTTTTTTTTAATTTGGCCACTGTTCTACGTCTATTTTGACCGGCTTATAAGGAAAGATCGGTAAGAAGAGGGATCACTCTTATCCGCCCATGAAAAATTGCCGCACCGGCTCCGTTACAAATTACTTTTTATTAAAATCGTTACTTGGCTAATGGAAATCGTTTACTCTCGCTTAATGAAACTTGACGGTTTGCCTTTTGTGATAATGTGAGATAATCTGTCATCGACGGAGGAAATTTGCAAATAATTAATCTTTAGGGCCCCGTGCATTTCATTAAGCTTAAGGTTTATAATAAGCGTGTTCGACGATACTCTCGTTAAAATTGATGATCTCTATACTTATATTAAAAAAACGTTAAACAAGAGTTAAAAGTAATGTATTTTAAATGTTATCTCTATTCTATCAGCTGAATCATTATTACCCATGTATATAGTGACAAAAATAATGTACGAAAAACGAAAACATCGCAAGTAAACATAAAATAGAGCCCGTAGTGCTTTTCCATTTCTAATACCGATACAAGATACAAGCATACTTCACCGAGCTTTGTGTACAAATGAAATTTAACGAGCGACGGCTCACCGCCTCCGATTCCAAGGGACCAATTATGGTGGAAAACAAAACCACATTTCGAATATTCGATACCTCTTCACTAAGTGATAATCGATACTGCTTCTGTCGATATCTGTCTAACTGTCAGTTCCCTTTTACGTTTCAAAATCCCTGCTCTAAATTTCGATTTAGCATCTTCATCATTCGAGATAGCTAATTGGAATAGCTCGTTGAGAGGACTTATGATATTGAACAGGCTTTAACGGTTGCTAGTGTACGTCTAAAGCTATGATAGGAACACCGAAGTGATCATTCAGTGATCAATAAGTACGGGTTGGCGATCCGATCAGATATTTTGTCCATGCCAATAAGCCGTATCGGTTTTATCTTTTATTATGGACAAAATAGCTACAAGTGCATATACAATTAGAGTCCTAAATCTGACGATTTGCTCGGACCATTAACGAACATTAAACATTTTGGTACAAGTTTTAAAACATGTATTTTATTTCCCTTTTAAAGGTTAGCGGAAACTACAGAATAATGGTTCCGATCGCGTTGGTACATTGATCATGTCTTAACAGCTACGCCTTATCCTTATCCTATCACGATGTGACTTATCTAGTGAATCAGATTCTAAATTCAAAATGTGTGCTCAATAATTCATAGTCACTATTAATCTATGCTGTCTGTAGCATAATATTCATCTTGTTTATGGTATGAAATATCGTGTGGCCCGCATGTCGTATCGCGTTAATTGAATATAGAATAAGGGTAGGATATCCAATGAAATTCAGTTAAATCTGATAATGTGGTTTGGTAATCTGGTTTTTTTTTTTTTTTTTTTATTAATAAAAATTTAAACCTGTCGCTATTACTGCGACAACATTTTCGCATACTTATAATTTAAATGAAATAATGGAATACAATAATAATAATAAAATTACCTAAATCATAAATTAATTCTAAAAATAACAATTAACATTAATTAAATAAATAAAATAGATTTTAAAGCTTTGCACAACAAAGCTATTAAATTATTAAATTATATAAAATTAAATTTATTCTAATTAAAATTAACACCTCTGGGCAATTTACAAGGCATTCGACAGACTGACAGACAATTCAAAAATCATTATGCATTTATAAAAATATTTTTATACACTTTTACCTTAACTTTCCTAAACCAATTACAACAAAAAATAAATAAATAAATAAACAATACCAGTAATTTTTTGTACAAACTTCTTTCTTTTTTTTTTTTTTTTTTTGTGTATTGACACTACTTACACTTGACATTTTAATTTATGAATCACGTTCGCCATAATAAAAGCAGAAGAAGTAATTTATGAATGAATATTAGAATTAGAACAAAGAATCTTGGAAAAAATATGAAACTAAAAATTAAACTAATATTCCCCAAACTTACACCTCAACCTCAACGATCGACCCGTTTTCCTTGCCGACAATGCGAAGGATACTCTTTGCATATGTTATGAATATGGGCCGATAAAATTTATTAGCCAATAACACATCTAGATTGTTGACATTCTCATCAATCAAACACTCGAAGTCATATCTACGCTTTCCAAATCGGCAACATTCTACAAGTATATGATACACCGTCTGAGGCACATCCTGCCCACAAGAACAAAGTGGACTGTCAGCCAACCGAAACCTGTGTAAATATTGTTTGAAGCTGCCATGACCCGTGAGTACCTGTGCCATAAAATTATCCATTGTGATGTTTTTCATAATAGAATAAGCCTGTGCTACATTTTTAAAAAATAATTTTGTTGTACTACCTGTCTGAGAAGTATCATACACCTGTTGCCATTCCCTTATGCTCTCTGAACGTATTATATGCCTTGCAAAGGATAAAGGAAATTTGTCATAGCAGGGTCGTTCATTGTTATATAAAGCAGCATGTTTTGCTAAATGGTCAGCCCTCTCATTTCCAATAATGCCACAATGAGCTTTGACCCAAAACAGTGAAACCCTTTTACCCTTAAACACTAAATCATTAATCTTTTCCCTGATTTCAGACACCAATGGATCAAGATTGTTGGGATTGCAAATGGATTCTAAACTAGACCTTGAATCACTGGCTAAAACAAATTCTTCATCCATCAGTGTCTCTACAAAGATTAGTGACTTCAAGATAGCAACAAGCTCAGCCTGAAACACTGTACAATAAGTTTCAAGACGGTACCCTGCCTGCCCAACTTCTCTGCCACCCGTCCAACAGGTAAAAGCAGCTCCCACTTTATCCTCAATTTTACTACCATCCGTAAAAATAATAAAGGCACCATTTCCAAATTTCAGCACATCCTCTTGCAATTCTATAAGACCAAACTTAAAATAACTTCTTTCCGAGGGATGAGGCAGGAAAAAAGGGCTTCTTCTTTTTTCAAGAAGTCGTTCAGGCCAACCAGGCAGTGTCTCACCTCTCTTAATCCGGAATAACTGTGCATTCTCACGAACTCGGTTCGACAAAGGCAGTATACGTGCCAGCACAACACTGGCTATCAGAGAGACAGTCCTATGAGCCCTGCTAATCTTTATAGCAAATAACCTGGAAAGACTATGCAATGCCTTCTCTGCATAAACCTTCAATGTAACACTATCCCAGCAGCTTGCAGCATACAAAACTGTGGGCTCAACCACAGCAGCATAAATTAACCTCAACACATCAGAACTAAGGCCCCATTGCGCTCTTGCTGCTCTAGAAACTACTTTATAAAAATTAATTGCTTTAGTTGTAATATTTTCTATGTGTTTTCTAAAATTAAGTCCCTGGTCAATTGTCAAACCCAATATTTTGAGACTAGTTCCATAAGCAATAGTTGTGCCTGCCATTGATAAAACGGGTACCTGGAACCTTAACTTTTTAGTAATAAGAAGGGCCTGAGTCTTCTCTGGTGAAAACTTAAGTTTTAATTTTTGCCCCCATTCCACAATCAATTTCAGAGCCCAATTAATTTTAAATTCAAGTTCTCGCCCATCACATGCACTAGCAACCAGAACAATGTCATCTGCAAAAGCCTGAACCCTTACTCCATGATACTGCATCTGCTCTAAAAGAGGATCCAACTGAAGGTTCCATAACAAAGGACCGCAAGTAGAACCCTGTATACAACCCTTATTAGTAAAACGTACTACCGTTTCCCCAGCATATCTTATCACTACCTTCCTTTTAGACAAATAGCTCACCACTAACCTTGCAATGTCATCATCAACCATCTTATACCTCAGCTGCTCAATAATAGCCGGCCACCACGCGCTATCAAATGCACCCTCTATATCTAAAGAAACCATGACCACAATTTTCTTCTGTTTTAGACTACTCTTAATAACTGTCATGACATCAAAGAGAGCATCTTCAGAGCTTCGCTGTGGAGTGAAGCCATACTGCATCAAGCTGAGCGCTTCCTCTCTGCCCAGCTGCCACTGTAGCCTATTCACAAACAGCTTTTCAAGGATTTTTCCGAAGATAGGTAAGAGTCCAATGGGCCGATAAGATTTGGGCGAGTCATACCTAGCTCTAGCTGGCTTAGGTATAACCTTTACAACAGCCTCCTTCCACATCTTAGGAAAATATCCTCTTTTAAGACACAAAGAGTAAAGCCCGACTAACAACGCTTTGTTACATCTGTAGGCCCTGTAACAAATATCCAAGGTAAGGGGCCGTCCATTAATCACGTGAGGTCGTTTTTCTCATTTTTTGACCCCCCCCTCCCCCATGGTGATGTTTGGTGAGGTTTGGGACCAACACCCCCCCTCCCCCCCTGGATCACGTGTATTTTTTTGGAAGTCTAAATAAAGGCTATTTTTGACTGGAAAAAAATATTTAAAAAATTGAGTTTTGATTCGAAAAACATTTAACATAAAACATTTTTTAAATAATGTATTTGCAATAAAATTAATGATTAATTAATTAATGTTGTCTTCGTCCCACGGAGTTTGCAAGACTTTCATTTAAGGTTACAACTGGTAAAGCTTCTTCTTCACTAGCAGTTGTTATTGGCAAAGAGGTTTGTGACATATTAACTTCGGTTTCCTCAAGCCACTCGGTACCATCATCCTCGCGCACTACGCAGAGAACCTCCCTCGTAGCGTGAGGATACGCGTGGGCCGAACAGTTTCAGTTTCGTGGGCAGTATGGTGCCCATGGCACTCTTTTGCTCTTTTTTTTAGTGCAGAAGTACTGCCCACACTGCTGACATATTCTTTCCATAAGAAACTTACTTCTGCAGGCTAGGGCAATACAGGTCATAAGGCATTCTCAGCAGAAATAGCGCTTTTTGGCGAAAAATAAATAAAATTAATACACGTGATGTCTAACGAGACCCCCCCTCCCCCCTCGTGATGTTTCGTGATGTTTTCCGTACCCCCTACCCCCCCTTTTGAGCCTCACGTGATTAATGGACGGCCCCTAAGCCCATCCCCCCCTGGGGCCTTTTTTGGACACATTGATTTAAAAACCGTTTCTATCTCCGTTTCAGTGAAAGCGACAGAGGCTTCGTCAATGCTTTTGTCTTCCCGCAGTTCATCAGCCCAGCGATAAGCCGCCGCACAGCGCCTTGCGTGCCGCGGTGTGTCATCGGCAGACGAGTCCTGCGGGTAGAATGTGTCGGCGAGCAGCTCCGCGCTCTGCGCCGCGTCCAGCGCGCGGCCGGCCGCCGTCAGCAGCCGGTCGCGCGCCGCACGCATGCCGCACGCCTTCATTATACGGTAAGACCTGCCCCAAATTGTTTCGCATGACTCTCCCTCGCAGAAAGCCTTCCAGTCAGCGGTGATAGCGGCTTCTAAAGCTGTTTTGTATGTCGTTCTCGCTTCAATGTACATATCTACTACATACTGTCTTCTGAAACTATTAGCACGAGCGATACGCCGTCTGCGCCTCACCATCTCTCTTTTTAAGCTATCCAGTTCGGGTGTCCACCAACGACAGGCCTTAGCGCTTCTGGACACAGTTAATAGAGGTATGGCCTTGTCGCAGGCCATGATGACACAGACCACGTATATCTCAACTAAACTTTCTATCCCAACCCCATCTGCCGCACCAACCAGGGCTTCCCACAAACCATTTCTCTCGAACTCACTCGATAACACGTCACCGAATAGAGACCAATTAGCCTTCTCTGTTTTATATTTTCTCGTAGTTTCAGGGGTGGCAGTGTTATTACGGCCAGAGCGCAAGCGCAGTTCAAAAGCGATAGGACGGTGATCAGAAAGGGTGCCGAGCGCATCATCGACACGCCAATCGTGCAGATCCGGGAGCAGCGCGGCAGAGCAAGCCGTTACATCGATGATACTAGAAGCAGGCCGGCCCTGATGGTAGGCGAGAAAAGTGGGAGCGTTACCCTCGTTGACTACCTCAAGGCCAAGCTCGGCAAACGTGGACACTACGGCAGCTCCGCGCGCATTCTCCCTCTCGCAGCCCCACCACGGACTACGCGCATTAACATCGCCGCCAACCACTACTCGCTCCACACCCATGGTACGTACCACTTGCGACACTCGCGCCAGAGCTACATCCGATTCCACCGCCGGATCTAAGTACATGCTAACAACCCCTACCTTGAGATCTCCCACAACGAACACAAGACCCGCAATGTCGGGGGTGATGAGCCTAACGTCTTCTACAAAACGTATGCTGGGATCGATTATAACAATCGCCGATCTAACCGGGCCGGCCGCTCCGGTCGCATCCTGCACAATCCTACAACCTCTAACCTCCGACATATACCCCTGCGCACCAATGTAGGGCTCTTGAAGAAGCAATACCTGGTAATTCTTAGCGGAGGCCTCCTTAAAACACTCAATCGTTGCCGCCCTTCCCCGACCTAAATTGTACTGAACAACTTTAACCTTACTATTTTGTCGCAGATCAGTGCCCTCAGCAGTAGCGGACGGCGAGACGCGCTATGCGATCCCAGCGACGCCACTCTGCGCACTCGGGGCTGTAGGCGGGGTGGTCGTGGGGCTGCCTCCTCGCGCGGCAGTTGACGCAGCACGGCGGCCCCTCGCGCGCCCCACACTGCCGCGTATCATGCTCGCCCCCGCAGTAGCCGCAGACACGCGCCGGCGCACTGCATTCAGTCACGCGGTGTGCGAACCCGAGGCAACGATAACACTGGACCAAAGGCGACTGATCCAACACCAAAACCATTTGATATCCGAGACGAACTCGCCGTTCGAGCAGAGCCGACCATATGCTCGGGCTGACCTGAACGACAACATTGTTCAGTCCCGCATTGCGACCTTTAATACGCCTAACCACCTTAATCGTACGCTCACTTGCAGGCACGGCTCGCAGAAGCCCCTCAATTGGTAATCTGGTTACTGAGATCATCCTTCCATGTCGGTAGATTTGTATAGGAATCCGTTTACAGGATTAACCCTGTTTTAAATCAAAGCTGTGTAATTCTATTTATTTGGGAGCAATTCATTATTTTATTATCATCACTATCATTATTTTTTATTATCTTAGGATGACTAGATAAAAATTAACATATAAATATTATTTAAAATATATAACAGGAGCGAAACTTGTTTGGTTAATGATGACTACGTGACTGGCTTCTGTTATTTTGCCGCTAATCTTATAAAATATCCAATTTAATACCGTTAGTCATTATAGACTAATCTAATAGATAGACAACAATTTAATTTTCATTCGACAAAACCAAAAAGGTGACACAAAAAGTGGATTTATCAACAACTACATTCGACACACTTTATTTAGATTCGAATTGGGTGCGTTAAGGCAGAAAAACTCAACCCACACATGAGCCAAAATTGAGTTAAGCGTGCCATCGTACTCCGGACATTCGATATACATATTTATAATAGAATAGTAGGTAAAATCATTAATATTTTAATATATTATTTCACAGTTGGGTTTATTTTATTTAAATTTATGCAAATGAGTAGGTACATAGGTCCGAAGAGATAAAATAAAAGTATTTTACTCAGACTTGCCCGAATTTCATTTGGCACGGCCTACGAAATTTAATTTAACCTAATAAGCCTGGGATCACACTGCAAAGGCCTTCCTCTTTACATTTAATTTTGGTGTTTTAAGACGTCTACTGCATAAATTTATAATGAAGATCCTATAAAAATTAAAAAAAATTAGATACTGATGCTTACAATTTTAGAAAATACTTTTTAATGTGAATATTAAGACTGTTAAGAGGCCTTTTACCGGAAATCGCGAAATTGTTCGGTTTTCTCGTCCTAATTCTATGGTTTACGTTAGTTGTTTGATATTACAATTACATCTTTATAATAGTTCGTTTTCTCCTCTACAAAAGTAGTAAGAAACATTTTAGATAAATTGTTTATATATTGAGTAATAATCATTCTCCGGATACATGTTTCGTAAAAAACGCTCGAAGACCTGTTTTCTTAGCTCTAATTTGTAGATTCTAATGAATATGGGCGATCAAACTAATTTTTATTATGTTACGTATATCCTATTCTTCATTTAGAGTAGAGTACATTTTCGTTAAATGCTTTTATTCTAAAGATATACCGAATTTAATATCGACCGAAAATGCTTCGAAACAAACCTCAATAACTCCGAAGTTCTAAATCAATGGGACGTCATATTTATATCAAAATATTTATCAACATTTGCTTAAACTATGATATTAATTTTAATTTGTAGAACGGTTTTGGTAATTTTTTATGAATAAAATAAAACTACCATAATTTAGTAGTTTTTTCATTCCGCCGGCTTTTTCCATTTAGTACCGCGCGAGCGCTTGTCGAGGTCGGACCTATGTCGGTTGTTCTTGAATAAAATATAGAAATATTTCGTAAAATGTCAGTGTGTGGGACTGTCAATTGCTGTAAAAACGCTGTTAGTGTGCGTGTATGTGTTATTGCGATACTACGACCGACATAAGTTGATCCGTTGATAACGATCAATTGTTATTTTTATTGATAACGATCAATTATTGTTGTTGCTGGCCTAAGAATTGTACCACTTGTTGCTGGCCTAAGAATTGTACCACATCATTGTCATCTTGTTTAACCTTATTTATTTGGAGGTTATGCTGTAGGATGTGGATTGCATATCTAAATGTATCTATCCTAATTAAAAAACAACAAGGCAACTTTTTTTGGTGAAACCGTACAACGACTAAATGTAATTATGCCTATGATTTTTTTAGATTATGACTAACTTGCCGACCCGCCGACAGCTGCGCTTGCGTTTTTACGTTATTTACTAGTTTATGTTTTATAGCCTTTTTCGATCATTTTACTATCCAATACTGAAATCATATTTTAAATCGGACCCGCGGTTCCTGAGTAGCACGTTCAAACAAATAAACAAGCAATCTCCTCAGCTTGATAATTGTAGTATAGATTTCCATAATATTTATTACAAAGAAAATATTCCGTAATTTTTTGTTCTTATTTTTACCGAGTATCCAATATGTAAACAAAAAATAATGTACCTTTCTAATAAATATATTATTTATTGTAAACATTAAATATGTACCTTTCTAATAAATACAGGGCGTCCCAAAGTTATGGGCCATGGAGGGGAAGTACCTTAAATATCGTAGATAGTGAATTTTGCTCAAACAAGACTTCATTTTATTTTTAAAAGTTAGTAATTCTGCATTCATGGATTTTCTAAAAATTACTTGCTTTGTCTGGGAATCGAACCGACTTACATGTAGAAAAAAAATACTCGATTTTTATGATACCAATCGAAAGAAAAGCTAAAAAATAATAACTCTGCTTAAGTAACATAGTATTTTAAAAGAAAGGAACAACGTGAAATTAATTATTTTAATCAAATAAAAAACATGAAACATTATTTTTTGTAACAAAACAAGCAACTTAAATATATATAGTTATATAATTTATTTGTTTTGTTATAATTAGAATTTGTATTTAGTCCGTTCAATTTAGACTTTTGAACTTACATAAAGTCCCAACATTCGACAAAAAAAAACATTTAATTACAAACCTACACACCAAATTTCAGAAGAATCGGTTTAATAATGAGCCCATAAGATGAGATGAATGAGGACATTTAACTTCATACAAATACAAATACAAATACAAAAAGTTTATTTCGTTAACGGAATTTTTACACGTAACTTAAGTGGCCGAAATATTTTTTTAAGTAAATAATGATGACTTGTGTTAAAAGATTTCGCTCTTCCATTTGACTTAACTTAAAATAAACAACTTACTATTCATTAATTCAACAAAAATAGTTTTAGATATACCTATGAAATAATAATTCTTTAGGGTAGTTATGAAATGATTTGCTAGCCAAAGTACATTACAACTTGTTTAAGAAAAAATATTAGGGTAACTTCAATAAGACTATTTTCAGTTTTATTCTTATATAGATAATTATTAATCATGAATGTTTTAATTTAAAATTATGTACTTAATTGATTTCAAATAATCAATCAGATTTAAAATAAATATTGATATTATTAAGATAAAACATAATTGATTCAAATATTGAAATAAAAATATCCGCCATTTTGAATTTAGGAAAATATATTAAACACCTATCAATTAAATAAAAACATTAATATAATAATTATTTCAGAATGAAACTGAAAAAAATCCACTCAATAAAATGGAATTTATTCGATGCCATTTTCTACAGATCTAAAATAATTATTAGTATATTTGTATGTTTTAGATCGACGAAGTATCAAGATCATTTAGTATTTTTCATAGAATTCGCGTGACGCGCCGGTCACGTGGTGCATAAAATATCCAATTTCGCAAAACTTCAAAAACTTAACAGGGCTCTTAAGAGTTAAGTTTAAGTTGGTATATGTACTCAATATTTGAAATTTCGGAATTCAAAGTCTGAGAAAAATAGATAAACTAAATTTAATAAATAAACAGTGTTATTACACGACATTATATTTCACAAAGAAGTTGCGTTGTTTTGCTCTGAACTTTTTAATAATACTTGATAATGAGTATAATAACTATTAACTTGCCCGCATTCGAATAGACTCCCGCGTTATAATGGATTTTCCCGCGGTAAATATGTGTTTTCTAGTTGTATTTATTAAAGTAATATGTATTAGGTACATATTTAAGAAAAATGATGGGTATTGCTAACAAATTATAAGCTATAAAGCTTGAAGCATTGTTGTGAAGTTTCATCAATTTAGTAGTGCGTGCAAGAGCAACAAAAATTATACCACTGCCGTCCTTATTATAAATAAACTAGCTCACCCGCCGACAGCTTCACCTTTCTTTAAGTTATCTACATACACATAGCCTTTAACCTTTCTCTATAAATTACTAGTAGTACCTAAGTATCATCTAAACATGAAATATTTTTACATGTTTCTGTGGTTCCTGAGATTAGCCTTTTTTAATCTTTATAATATTCGTATAGATAAATATGAACAAATTCTGTCATTTTTAAATAGTTGACTTATAAATGTATCTTTGTTCCAGATAGCCTACATATTGTTCCTACTAATGTTTACGTACACAGTATTAGTGAAGATGAACCCCGACCCATCTTGGCCTGAGATTTACTCCATTTGCTATATTATCACGTTCCTGTGCGAGAAAGTGAGAGAGATTGTAACGTCTGAGCCAGTTGCTATTAGGTAAGTTAGAAAGACATTGCTTATTTTTTTTTGAAAATACTTTTATTTATCCCGGAATAAATCATAATAGCAATTTTTTGATATGATAAGAATTTTTATTAAGTAGCATATTTTAGCGAGAATTCCCAGTTGCTACTAGGTTCTCACTCAATCTTTCCTTTCATTTGTATTTCATGCATTTTTCAAACGCTTCCCGAACATTTATGATGAATGGAAGAGCAAAAATTTCATTGGTATTCAAAGCGAAGGAATACTTCTATAAAATGCGCAATTTTTATTAGAAACTAACTGACCCGTCAGCGGCTTCACCTACTTTATTCCCATGTTTTCTCGCCTCTTCTCAATTAGAAGGATAACAAAATTAAAAGAAATATAATTAAAAACCAGCTAATAAAATCAAATTAATTACAAAAAAAAATTAAAATCTTAGAAAGTATTTCCACCAAGCAACCATTAGATAAAATCACCAGTTTATAAAATATATTCAAAACTCCAGCACAATCGATTCAGTACTCTATTCATCTTGTCAGATGTAGGTACCTACTGTTCCATAGAGAGCTTTTGCCGACCTCATACAAAAGAAAATAAACTGCTCGCCACAATGGATTCCGTGGATTGAAATATAATCGTGATTGTCTATGAAACACTATGGTTTTACGTTTAAAGAAGAAAGGGTTTCTCTTGTACGGTCAAATAAAGGTAAGAAAAGGGCAATCTCTTGTTAAGAGCTTATGTAAAATCAGGGTAATTTTCCTCTTTGTCAGGTTATCGTGCCTATTCTCTGAATATATCCATGAGGATAGGTTCTTAGATTGGTAAGTTCAGGAAGATCAGGTTATTGCATAGATGACTTATGTATTAATAATCTATTAAAAAAAAAACGACTTCAATCTTTCTCTAAATTTATTTCCATCATCAGTATTTGCCCCTTGTCAGTCTTGTTACAGAAACGAGATGACTAGTAGCGAATAAATTTATTTATTTATTATTTAGTTTCTACATGATAAAATAAGATAATTCTTTATTACACACACCAATAATAAATATTTACATAAGAACTTAAAAACTACAAAAAACGTATGCGTAATGGGCGGTCTTATTGCTTCAATTTCTTCCAGACAACCTGAACCTGAACTTACATGTTTCGTAATCTTGCAGACATAAGTTCAGCGTATGGGCGTGGAACATGTGGAACACGTATGATGCTGGCTTCATCATCTTCTTCCTGGTGGGGCTGACGTTGCGCATGCGCGCCGGGTCCATGGACGTCGGCCGCGTCATCTACTGCGTCGACATCATCTACTGGTACCTCCGGATACTGAATATACTGGGTGTTAATAAATATTTAGGTATGTATAACGTACATACGATAGTGTGGTACCGATCTATGATTAGTACCATCCCATCTCTGGCACGGGTTTCGTCGAACCAACTAAAATATTATGTAAGTACCAAAAAAAAAATTACGCGGACTGAGTCGCAGGCACAGCTAGTATGGTTATAATATTTAAAAAAAATATATAATAATTATTCTAAGTCACTAATCGATGTCTAATTGAGAAATAGAGAATTCAATTTACGTAAGTACCACTGCACTTGTTTCAAACTTGTTCACTTCAATTCTAATCAGATTAAGTTTGCCCACATTGTTCGCTCATGAAACTTTTCATTCGTATGCAAAACGGGCTTTTAAACTTCTATTCGTCAATTATATTTGTTGACAACATCGCTTTGAATTAAGTTAGGAACTTTAAAGTGTTAATCAGTAGCTTGTCTATTCAGAGGGCCTAGAACAATCTGTTAATCCTTACATTGTCTGAAAGTTGAGTCTAGTTTAGGCTCAAACTTTGTTGAATGAGGTCTGTGTTATTACAAAGTTTATTATTTCATCCATCAGTAAATTAAGGCCTATAGTCATATATGTTTATGTCCCTTAAAATAGGCAACGTCTTTTTTATCCCAAAGATCATTCGTTATTCGACTTTTATTCCAAAGACCTAACCCACTAAGGGTTTGATCCCGCCGCGCATAACTGTATTTTTGTCTAAGAAACATCGTGAGGAAAACCGTGGCTAATTAGTCCTAGACATATAGACGAGTTTTTAATTTAATTACAGTAGAATATGCTGAAGTTGTGAAGATTAATTTCCAAATGTGTAGTACTTACTTGTAGTGTTCACTACAGAGCGTCTACAGAGCGTTTAGTTTACTTAAGCTTATTTTACAGCTGTAGCTGTAGTCAGACCATACGATATAAAAAAAACTTATCTTAGGAAGTTATAAGCAGAAAACACAAAGCTCTTTCCATTCATGAACGAGCACGGTTCTTGTGATCGCCTTTATGCGTTCTCCTTTAATGCCCCACTCCCTTGAACTCCCAGAACAACTATGCAGATGAAATTACCAACTAACAACTATTTCCATAAACTTCGGGAGTTTCTTGGCCGTACCCCTAGAGTTGGTAACTATTATTAATAATACGGTTCCGACACTGGTCATATGTCTCGTAGTAAGTTATTGTTGTTGGTATATATTGGTTTTATTGGGTAGACCCTTGGCACACAGAAATAGGTACCTTGGCAAACGTCAATCAAACTTTTCCCCAAGTTTTTGTGAACTTACAAACAGACCCAACGTTTTACGTTTTATCTACGGTATAAATATGAGCAAACCAACAAATTATGGTCTAGCCTATTTATTTAATTCTAACTATTTAATGCAGTGTACCTACTGTAAGATTATTGTGTAGTACCTACCTATACACTGTTTTTAGTACCTATTTAACGAACTGCATCTTGCATCAGCATTCATTTAGCATTATTCCATACCTTAATCCAAATCATTGTTTCCAGGTCCTCTAGTCACAATGATGGGAAAGATGGTGAAAAACATGATATATTTCGTGGTGCTATTATTAGTGGTGTTAATGTCGTTCGGCGTGGCGAGACAGGCCATCTTGTACCCGGAGGAGAAGGCAAGCTGGCATTTGATTCGAGAAGTAAGTATTTCAGAAATATATAAATAATTTGAAATATACAAAATGTTATATTAGACCGATTTCCGGGATACTGGGAAAAATATGAACAAGGAGTGAAAATATACGTTATAATCAAAAAAAGATCCAATGCATGGAAAATAAAAAGGATGTTGATGATGATGTTGTACAAATCGTATTAACCTCAAATTGTCATGAACATTTTATTCATTAGATGTATATTTCAGGTTTAGTTTAAACTTTGTATACTTTTTCAATTAACGAATTTTACTAACTTTCAATACGTATATACCTACATATCCATTAATAGTAGGTACTCAAAGCTATAATTTAATCTATCACAGCTCTTGTTTTAATGATGATAGATTTTAGAATTGTTTTCAATCATTCTATCGTATCTCATTAAGTTCATAAATCATTAACAAGTGTACTTTCTTGTATCATTTTTCATTGTTCATTACTTTATGAACTATTTCATTTTCACCTTCTATTAAATCATTGTGCATTTTATTTATATCATGCACATTTTCAATAATTGATCATCTCTAACTTTTTCAATTAGGTACAATACAATGTTACCATTTGAACATCATAGCATATAACTAACCTTACAGGTGTTCTTCCAACCGTACTTCATGCTCTATGGAGAAGTGTTTGCGGAGCAAATGGCCCCGCCTTGTGGCCTCCCCGGCTTAGAAGAGTGTCGGGTGGGGCACTGGGTGCCTCCTCTAGTCATGAGCGTTTACTTACTCATCGCTAACATTCTCCTAGTAAACCTCCTCATCGCTGTGTTCAACAATATCTTCATTGAAGTGAACGGAGTGTCCCACCAGGTTCGCCTGAGAGACATTTGACGTAGTTTTCGATGTTGTTGCGAAGACACACCTTTTGCGAGATTCTTAGTTAGCTAGTTATGTAGTTTTAGTAATTTAATTCGGTTTGGGTAGTTCTTATGTTAGATTGTTTATCTTATGACTGTATTTAGTTTGTTATTTTTGTTTTTAGTTTTGTTATTGTTTAGTTTAATTATTTTTAGGTATTTTTTCAACCGTACTTTATGCTGTACGGGGAGGTGTTTGCGGGGGACATTGACCCGGATTGCGGTGTTGAAGTGAACCAGAAGAAGTGCGTTACGGGGCGCTGGATCACGGTCGTCGTGATGACGATGTACCTGCTCGTCGCCAATATCCTCCTTATAAACCTGTTGATAGCTGTTTTTAACAATATATTTATCGAAGTCAATGAAGTCTCGCATCAGGTTTTGTTTTCATTTGCTTTTTATTATTATTTTGTTCGCACCACAATTGTTTCATCAACATGTGGTGTGAATTTGGATGTTTAAGTTATTTACTTTTTGAAGATCTTAATAGCACGAATTACATCCAATAATTATTTTTAAATATACAAAGAAAGTTTTGCGATTAGGCCGGGATCCGTAGTACATGGAAATCAAGTGATTACTAACAAGCTAATTTTTGGTGAGTAGCTTCGTTTCGATGAGACGTCCAAAGATATCCTATACCCAACTCTCGATTGTGGTAGCTAACAGAGATATCAAGGATTAAAAAATTCAAGGATTTAAAACCGGGATAACGGACCACGAAATTTGTCGGACAATATGTCCGTTAGATTTTATAAATATTAATTAAGTATACAACAAAAAATCAGCTGGTTAGTAATCATAGTAATCATTTAAATTGACCTCGTTTTCGACACATTTTGGAAATGGCGGACTCTTTGATCAAACCATAGGTTTTGTAGGACAAACATGTTTTTATATAATTTAGATAATTATCTTGAGATATAACATATTGTCCTACAAATTTCGTGGTCCGTTATCCCGGTTTTACATCCTTGAATTTTTTAATCCTTGATATCTCTGTTAGCTACCACAATCGAGAGTTGGGTATAGGATATCTTTGGACGTCTCATCGAAACGAAGCTACTCACCAAAAATTAGCTTGTTAGTAATCACTTGATTTCCATGTACTACGGATCCCTGACTAGATCAGATCTTCAAAAACATTTGATTTAATTTGCTATTTATTGAATGCTCTATATTAGTTGTTGTTTCAAGCTTATAAATAAACCGCTATTACTAAATTATATTTTTTAAATAAAACGATAGATTCCTTATAGACGAAACTTATGTTATAGGTATGGATGTTCCAAAGATTTACAGTGGTGATGGAATATGAGAGAAAGCCAGTTCTCCCTCCGCCTATAATAATATTCTGTCATATCTACCATGCCTGTAAATGGGTTACAAGAAATGTAGCGCACAAAAGGTTTCAATACGATAATGGACTTAAATTATTTTTGGAAAAGGAGGATATGGAGAGGTTATATGATTTTGAAGAAGAATGTGTTGAAGGTTATTTCAGAGAACAGGTTAGTTTCAATAATAAATATTATTTTAACATCATAAAGTAGATACTAATTAACACGTATGTTTTCCAGGAAGTTAAATTATCTAATTCAACAGAAGAGAGAGTAAGAAATACAACTGATAGAGTAGAACATATCACGACCAAAATGGAGGATCTGAATCAAAAAGCAAATTGTCAAATACAATCTATTCAGGTAAATATATACCTTTATTTATTCTTACCATTGAAATTTTATGTTCATCAAAATACTTATGTACAATATAAATAAAAAACGTGTTCTAATTATTTAGCAATATTTTTAGAAGACTATCCATTTTACATTTATAATAGTTATGTATCGTACAAACGAACATCTAAATAGTTATGTAAAATTGTAAATCATCCAAAATATTATTGTAAATTTGTTTCAGAGTGTTGAATTTAGGTTAAGAAAACTGGAAGATGTAGCAGAGCAGACTATGAACCACCTAGCTGTGATACACAGGTTCATGGCCACGCACCCCTCGCTGGTGAATCGAGGATCCACCGATACCCTGGGACCACCTCCTCCGACCTTCACCGCTGGACCTCCTAGACTGAGAACTGCTAGTGATAGATCTGAGGTAACTTTCTTTGTTCATTTTTACCAATTTCTCTCTGGAAATTTCCTTCAATTATTGTCTCTTAATTTTTTTTTCTTCAGGTTTTCTCCTTAAAATCTCAAAGATGAACTTGGACATGTTTGTCAGTAATTATCTAGGTACCACTAAAAATTTACAACATATTTTGATCCCAATGTGTCTGTTTGAGTTTCCTTATTAATCTTATTCTCTATTAAAATTTATACATAAATTCATAAAAGCTGAGTAGGTAAATAAATAGCATCTGTAATATACAGGAGAAAGAAATTGGGACCCATAAAATGTCCTTGTATAATGAAATTGCAAATCGAATAAACTGTAATGGAATAATAAATAGAGAAGATTGCTTTGTAAATAAAATAGCTAATCATGAACCCCTGTTTGAAGGGCTGCTTAGTCTTTTCTCTTTAAATTAAATGGAAAATGGTAAGGGTTTCCGAAGCTCTAACTCTCACTTACAACTAAGATTTTAGATATTCCTACTTTACATAAATATTTTCTTAATGTTATTTGTCGGTTTCTGCTGGTGAAAACACTTTCCCAAATATCTTTGAATTTTGGTTACTGAATTCTATGAAAACAATTCTTAGTATCCGAGACCTCAGGGAGTGATTTTAACTTACCCTTTATTTGTGTTTAGTAGTTATTTGGACTTTTCATTGTTTTGACGATAAATTAAACGTTTGTTTGATATTTTCTCTCCGTCTTTACTGCCGATTGAAGGGTCACTTCAAAAGCGATCAACTCAATGTTTTGAAGACTATTTTCGTTCTCTCCTTCCAATATACGTATGTTTTCAAAACATCTGAAGCTTATAATTCGTCACACGTATAAATGTTGATACCAATAGCATTACTGGGTTTGAAACGTTAATTGGCACAGTTCGGGCAAATGGGGACAAATCATATCTCTACGCGTGTAAATTGAGCTGCAAATGACGTCATCGTAACATCAAGCATCACTCTATGGATGTGTCTTTGCCCAATCTTTATATTCAAATACAATCCCTATTTGATAAGTCTGACAGAGATATTTTAATATCGTACCTGCAGTTAACCGCATAAATACATAATGTATTTAATGTAAATCAATGATCACAATATATGTTGCAAGGTTGTTCATAGTCATATATTTATTCGGTTGACTGTACAGTACAACCAAAAAGCAATTGTTTGAATATAGAATTTGGAAGATTATTTTTGTGTAGTAAATAACGACAATGACTAACTCAACCCCTGAGATGTCCAGTAAAATGCGTTCCAAATCTGATTCAAAATCATGCAAGGTTTAATTACGCTTTGTCGACAGAACAAAGAGATTTCAATTTAGAATCGATCGCATTTTCGCGTGAGAGCGTGAAAGTATGGTGACATTTTTAATTAGTGGGCTTACAATGTCGCTTTGTTATAATGAGTTTTAATTAAATTACTGGCGATTAAAATTGTAACACATAATCTTTAACTTGTAATAATCATAAGGCTCGTTTGGCTCGCTCATTTTTAATGTAAGTTAGATCGTATTCGATTAATCACCTTGTGTTTATTGACAAGCTTATTTAGTTACAATTCTTTATTAAAAATATAGATTTTTTATATGCCAATTGTGTCCTATAAATTATTAATATAAATTGTCTATCATGAAGTGTATTGAGCAATCAACATTATCGTGCGCACCCTTTAAAAAGTTTAAAACATCAAAGACTTTGGTGCGTATTCATAAATTCTTACTAACGACTTATTTTAGCACCATAGACAATTGCGTGACCCATCCCGTATGTGACAGGTGCTGTCAGATAGTGACACAGGTGCAGCACCGCCTCGCTTCACCGTGCGCCCTGTTCAAGAAGAAGATGAGCATGCCTCGCAGCCTTCTGATGTAAGATATACGGCAATCTATCGCACTTTATACTGAAACTCCGGTTAACATGCAGTTTTCTGGTCAAGAAGTTTACTGATGATTCTACTTATTTAAATAAAATATATCAATTAGTGTAAAATAATAAGTAAGATTCAAATTTACAAATATTTTAAGGAAAATCTAAAAGATTATAGGATTATTTATTTAATTATAAAAAATACCTACTTTCACTAAAACTTACTAACTAATCTGTTAATGTTCGAATACGTCTTGTGTATAATATTTAGGAATCATTAGTTTATTATCCAAACTATGTAGCTGGAAATAACTTTTACTTAAAGATTATAAATAAGATTTAGTACGGCAATGTTATAATACTTCTCCAATATAATAATATTAGGTATGTCACTATAATATTCTTAAGGAGATCAGTAAAAGTACGGAATGGAAGTGGCTTATATTATAGAAATATCTATAATATAAGCCACTTCCATTCTTTACGTTCCGTAGTACGCTGCCTGCAAACGACATTCAACCCTAATGACGTGTCATAAAACTTGATTTGAATTTTGCAACTTTGCGCTTTTCGTTTGACAGTTCTTACTGGAACGTGGAGAGCGTGATGTCACGTACCGTTTGTGACAAATATTGCTGTGAATTTACAGATTTCCAATTTTATTTTGCAAATATGGAATACTGTTTCTATTAAAAAAGTTTCTATTTGAAGTTCTCGGAACTAGGTACATAATTTCGAATATAGAATTATAAATAGTTCAATAGAGGCTCTTATCGCTGCTATAAGATGGTTGTTGTGCTTTTTAATTACGAGAGTGTACATACTAGAAATATTAAATACAAGAGCCTTAGTGGTGGATAACATACCTATATTTACAAAAATGAAATTAAAAAACTATATGTTATGCAAAATCTTTCGTGATATTGCTTTCAACATCCAATGTAATATTCTATTTATCTCTTATTCTCTATACCTTGTCTATGCTTTACATAGAGTAAGCATTTAGATAAATAAACGCTTATCTCGTACGCTTTGATATCTCATGAACTCAGCATTAAGAATATTTCAGTTCAATTAGTCTTCTAATTATCTCAAATTGATGTCGTTTGCGGCAGTGTTACGTGAAATGAATTTACATTGTTGATTATTGAATTTCATTGAAGCATAATATTACATCTCTAGCATACAATTACTGGTTTGGGAGTGAGTATTGAATTAACAAAGCTATTTTATTTACCAGACCGTGATTTAAAAAAAAATTATAAAGATTTATTTATTTCCAAATTATTGAACACCATTACAATGTATCCTAATACAGTCAGTGTTTAAGATATATGCATAATAAAAACTAGAAGATCAAGATCATGACAAATTATTAGGTACATGAAAACCAAAGTCATGAAAAATTACTTTGCGATGCTTACGATTGTTTGATAATATCATTGTGTCACGGTCTGGTATGTTATGTTATCTAAGTATCAAGACAGAACCATTAATGTTTGGTGTTGTGTTGATGTTGTCACCTTAGAACCTTAGATGTTATCTTTGCATGCTCCAATATGTTACTGCACACCAGTTGAGCTCAGTTTTATATAAGTTGAACATTATGGCGACGGTTTATAAACAATCAAAATACTAAACAACTTCCTATCAGTCACAACTTCGATTCATGAAAAAACACTTTAGTAGATAATGCACGAATTATAGAAAGAAAAAACATCCACATTGTATACACAATATTATAGTTTTTTTTTAGTAAAATTTTGGATAAGTCATCAAACATTATAGAAATTTAATAATTGTTTTGTTCATAATTAGCACTATAATATTTACATTATTTACAAGATATTACTTAAATTCATCACTCAATCAATTTTAAACCAAATCGCCGCGATCACTATTGTCTATGGCAAATATGTCGTTGCAATTATGTCGCGATTAGTTTATGGGTACGAATATAAAGCGATTTATTCAAACTAAGAGACTAATCGGATGATATCGATGTAAATAAATCGCATCAATTTCGTAACGATAAGTTTTCACAGCTCGATCGCAAAGTTACCGTATGGCTTTAGGCACAAATACCTACAATTCTTGGCTACAGGCACAAACATTATAACAAGGATAATCTCATCCATTTCACGGTTTCAACTTCATCATTCAGGATGAGCTTCCCCAGTCAGGACCCGAGATAGCGGTGGAGAAGGAGGCGGACTCATCATCGTCATCATCAGCGGGCAGCAAAGCGCCGGAGATCACCATCATCAAGTCGCATGTACCTACGCCGATTCGGCAGAGGTCATCGGATAGCGCGAGGACCGAGCCGAGTGATGAAAAGAAAGGTAAGGTACAATTTTATTATAGGAATGCGTTTATTTACTAACCTTCCGTCCAAGGCATTCTCCGTGATTATAATGGACTACGTAGTAAAAAGCAGACTATGTTATTCTGATGGATGATCAAAAATTGCAAAGCTTTTATTAAATCTGTTGGGGAGTTTTTGCGTGAAAGAGCAGCAAATACAATCCATCTGTTTTAGCCCCAAAGTTTCATCAAAGTTCACGGTTTGCATCGAAAAACGAAAAATAGAGATCTTTTAGGAAATTTTATCTATGGATCTAGGGAAGTAGGTATATATTTATGATGGTGATTTACCTTCCTAGTTCCATCGTCAACCGACGATGCCTTCTTGCCGGAGGTACGAGAGACGCCGGGTGACCTACATAGTCTCAGACCTCGGACCACGTCTGGAGCTACCAGGCGAACAGCAAACACTAGAAGGTATTATCAAAACCATTTGCACGTGTTACTAGCCATAATTATATCATAGTGTCTTAGTATAATTTCGATAAATATTATAGTAGCGAAATATCTTGCACAAGATAAGTGATAAAACTATTAAAATTTATAAGTGAGTTTGTTAAGTATTGAATTTGCGTTCTTGTTAGGATTACTTATTCTGAGTCAATAAGGTAGGCGTAAAGTAAATTAAAGTGTTCGATTTTACACTTTATTTATTACATTTTGGGCGTGTTAATAATATAAATAAACTAATTTATCTCCATAATTTATTTTACGAGATTTTCTTACCACGGGGCTAAATATTTTTTGGGAATAAATTGATAAATAAGCTGCTCAACATCAGTCATATTAGCACTGCTGATATTGTGGATATGTTGTTCTAAAAAAAATAGATGAAATAAATACAATATTAAGCCTCAAACAGCTTCAAGCTTACCACGGGGCTAGATGTTGCTTTGAGAATTGTCCAATACATTTATTTTTTACGTCACAGTTATAACGTTTGTGTGATATTTTGTAGTATTTTGCAGAATTTGGAGATTTTAGAGTTAGTGTTAAGGAAAACGCCAGCTATACCCATACTGTTGAGCATGGTCCGTTTCCACGTCATTCATCGGTTACATTTATTTCCATTATTCACCGATTCGGCAGATTATGTTCTTTAAAATTTACCACAGTCATTGATTGTTTTAATTTATTTTTTGTTACTTTCTTGCATCGTTAGGAGACGGTTGTGGAAACAGTAAGTCTATAGACTCATTGGCGACTGGCTTCGCTTTGTAGGTTTAGATGTTGTAGAAATGTGTGTACACTCACGATTATTATTGTAGTGTAAGAAAAGAAAACCTATGCAGAAAAACAAGACATAATAATTAATTCCCTATTATTTTATAGACAAGCTAGTTTTGACCCCTAAAAATACTTAGGTACTAGTATAACCGATACTAAACATTTGATTCAATAAATGTTTACTTCTCTGTATTCTATACTAGTTCTCAATTTATATTACAATTGTAAAATACTGTTTATAACTAATCTATTCTGCAATTTTGATCGTGACTGTACGCTAGTGCATTATTGTATATATAAAGTACTACCATAACCACGAGTGTTAGCTTGTAATACACAAACACACACATCGTATTTTATTGTATCAGCACAATTAATTTTGTATCCATAACACTGGACACGCTATAAATTAAGCTTATTTGTTTGCCTATCAAACTATTATTAGTGCTCTATGAGACCTATCGTTCTTATCTCTTTAGTTTGTCTTCCCAATTTTGACCTCTCACTGCTCCTATTTTGACTTATTACTACTTCATCTATTTTGATTTCTTATGACTTCTAAAATGACTTCCTAAATTACCACAGGAGGGTTTTTAAACTTACCTCCTTAACACTTTTTTTAGTTACTTAAATGTTTACACGTTTATTTCTTTAAATTTCAGGGAAGTATTTTCTCTTCTTATTTTTGTCTATGAACTATTACTTCATCGTAAAATATGTTAATTAGTTAGTGAAAAAAAACACACACATCACATTTAATAAGAACAAATTTCCCAAATATAATGTTCAGTTTTCTACTGAACATTATAGTTGAACTTATTATAAACTTAAAAGCCGTAATCTTCTTCAAAATACACAAACAAAATACATTTTTGATACAACAATTGTACAAAACAAGATTACAGTGGAAGCTTTTTAATGTAACCAATATCTAACAGTCTATCTCAAATTGAAAATCAACTTTTTGCTGGATACCGGATGATGTCCCTCTCTTCTCTTTGCATCAATATTAATCGTCTCTGTATCTCCAAAGCCGACATTCCCTTTCAGCGATATACATATAGGTACTCTAGAAACAGAATCATGTTACAGTAAAACTTTGCACCAGCATTATCAAAAAACAACATCTTTAAATAAATAAAAAATATATATATTCATTTAGAAATCTCAAACAAGGAAACATACAACAAATACAACGATAAAATACGCATTGAATTGATCAACTATGTTTTTAAAACACACATTCTAAATTTACCAGACGTTCGGAAGGCGGCAATGACTGCGGCATGGGCGGCTACCAGTCCGCCCACCACCTGGCGCCGCGGCGGCAGCACAGCCAGACACACTCGGAGCCCGACAACTCGGGCGTGGATGCAGGCTCCGTACACAACTCTGTTACCGGTCAGTACTAAGAGTACTAACTACAAATTACTGTGGTTTATGCTATTTCTGAAGGTCATGGGTTCAAACACCGCTTCGAGATTTTTCTTCTTTAAATATTTTGTGCCCTTTGTAAACACGTGCTCTAACTGTGAAGGCAACCCTCACTTGGCCAGCATGAAGAATTAAGGCCAAATCTCTCTCGTTAAGAGAGAAGTCCCTATGTCACAGCTGTGGAAATAAAGTATTATGATGCTTTTTCAGTAGCAACAGAGTTTTCGCATCCTCAAAGCCGAGCGATGCATAAATGATTGCTTTCAGTAGTACGCGACGATCAACGACATTCGCCTCTCATTGTCTACCGCTAGCACGATTGGGTTTATTAGTACTAATCAGCCAGTACTAATATTCGGTAGGTACCTACCTGTAAGATGTGTGTTTAACAGATTAGGAAGGACTTGCTCGTCGAGTAGATCAAAGTTTTTCCATTCTTGGATACCTTGCGATACTTGGGAATTTTATGTGTTTAAGAAGACGTAATAAAGTTTTTAGTTACACTCCAACCCCACACGTACATGCCTTTATTATGGGTCAAACTTTTTACGGCTAGCAAGAAGTTTTCTTATAACATGCCACTCGTGTTCTGTCTTCTTTTAACCATGAAATATATATAGTTTTATGTGTATATTATGTACCAAATCACGGGCCGTGGTACCGTTGTTCTGGCTGCTGTACAAAGATACTGCGATCCCCGACCCGCCTGAAAATCGTGGCGTTTATACCCAATCCCTAATACTTTATCAAGGTTATTTGTTGAGATAGTTGTTGATAATAACGATTAGAAGATGACTAACTTGTCTTCTACACTGTCCAGGTTGGGAAGCCACCGGTGGAGCATCCGGCTTGCCAGAGAAGACTCAGTCTCGTCGGGCGCCACGCTCGTCCTTCCTGCTGGCCATGCACGAGTACACCAGCATCACTGATGAGCTGGAGACGGTCTATGGACTCTTCTCTCCACCGCATACACCTAGGTTAGTTCGATTTACATTTTCAGACGATACATGGAAGCTAACATAAGTGTGATGGCTAAAAATCGAGCTTTTATGAATTTGTAAGAATTATAATGTCGATTTATTTATTTTTTTCATCCCGTGTGTACGATTTGCGTTATTATTTGCTTTAAGTTCGGTAAATCTAAAGTAAGACCATAACTTTTATTCAAGGAATTCATAGAATAACTCTTTCGATCTCTTTTACAAAACTTCGCTCTATCACAATAATTACATTGTGATAATTGGCTTTCACTCATCATCTATCTTTCTATCCTATGTACTCTAAATTAATGCACTTTCATTATAAAATCATATTATACATACCAAGACCCTTTTTTACAAACATTGTAAGCCATTTTAAAACTGTAAAAATAAAACCGTTTTAATTTTAACATGTACCTATGCATTAAACCGTAGAGTATTTTTTCAAAAGCTTAGCGACAGGTGTACAAAATGCTAGCCAATTTCACCTTTTGTGGCCAACCATATATCCCTGTTTGTCATATTTGAAACCGGAAATATATCGTTGTGCCGAATTTATTGAGCCAGAAAGCTGTTTGAATGTCATGGAATTCATATCTGCAACTCTGTTATACATAGCATAAAATGTTATATCATTAACTAAGCCCTCCACTTATCATTTTACGCAAGTTTTATTATTTTTTAAGGTGAAAACACATTTTCCCGCGGGAAAAGTAGTCTTAACACAAATACCGCCCAACCTCGGCGGTGCGACTGTAAGGGTTGTCCGCTGTGACACCGAATACTTTGCTAACGGGCAGTGATAGTGTTAATAAATCAACCAAAATAGTTTTGAAATTTAAAAAACAGTAGTTCATGTGTTTAGCTCGTTTCACTAAAAAATAACTGCGGCTTTTAAATATTAGTATAAAGCGCATATTGGCTTGAATATTTCAACAGGATGTTATTTGACTCTGGTTAAACATTAATCTGGTAACAAATTTCAACAACGTTCTGGTTTATGTCATGTTATACCTTTAAAATATCTGTACATATTCAAAATGTTATCATCTGATAAAAAACGTTTTTATCTTATAACTTAAAATATTAATATTGAAATAAACGAGCAATACACGAACCTTATTTACGTAGACTATTGATCAACCGTTTCGTCCCAGAACGTGGGACTTCTTCAGGATCAAGGACACGGATCACGACCGCTCGCCGATCCGCAGTGCACTTTAAATATGATGATTTTTATGATATGTTTGTTCCTCCACAGTGAACTCCCCTCCCGCACCCCCATCACCTCGTCCGCCCGCCTGCTCTCCCCCGCCCGCGCCGCCTCCCCCTCAGCCCGGCGACGTCACGCCAGCGAGATGTCGAACCCAGAGTTCGCGCTGTACATGGAGAAGGAGCACCTACGAGGGGCAGAGGAAGATGACTATCTGATCATGGAGAATCTGATTCAGAGGCGGTGAGTCTATGGTCTTTGGTGGTGGGTTTGTATTGTATGCTGATGTGAGTGTAAAGACGGTTCAGCTAGAGATGGTTGATAAAATTAGGTGTTGCTTTGTGGACATTCATTTTGTAATTGATTAGCCGACCCGCCGACAGAGTCGCTTGTGTTTTTTACGCTACCAACTTGCCTATAGACTATAGACTATGATAGTAGTATATATTATTGAGATTTCTCCTTTCTTGACTAAAACGATAAATGTTTGAAAGCGGTAATAAATTTTGTTGTTAGAAACATTTTGGGATATTTGAATTAATCTCTACATTGTGTTGTGATACATTGAAAAGTGGCAAGAGCAAACTCTAACAGATTTTATGTTTTACAAGACTTCATGATTGCTTTTTAACTGTTTTCAATTATGTTGTAAAACAAGCAACATTTCCTCTTTTACATAATAGATTATTTTTAAAGCTAACATTATGTATATTACACAAAATTCTAAAATTGAAATCCTGATTACCTAGTCAAAATAAATCCATTCTTGAAATCAGAAGAATGCTGACAAACCTAACATGTCCATGTCCAACGCTTAATAACCCTACATGTGACAACCCTATCTACTACATACTAGTTTCTACATATAGCCTAGAATTGGGGTCTGTGCTGGACAGATACGAGGAGGAGACTGCTGAAGAGGGGGAGCCCAGCGGCATCAACATCAGCGTGTGCGTCAACACCAGCGAGGAGCAGCCGTCCGCGGGTCTGCTCACTGTGGATAGACGCCTGCCTCATCAGAGGTGAGTTGTATACTAGGTGGATATTGTCTTGTAGCTCCTGAAGAGCTGGGGTGCCCAGAAATTAATGTAGAAGCTCACTGCACTTTGATAAATAAGTAGAAAAAATTAGGGGTTATTGAAAGACCCAAGTGCAGATACGAGTAGACTCTTACTTTGAATTGTGTCTTCACAGAAAGAATTCCTTTTTCCTTCGATTTTTTTAATTAGAGCGTTGCCTGTCAGAAAAGGTTGCAACGTATCAAGCTAACGTTTCACCAACATGTAGGAAACACAGCTAAAGCCAGTCAAGTTACTAATTTCTAAGTTGTGATCTTCCTGCACTTTGATATATAAGAAGAATAAATTAGGGGTTATTGAAAGACCCAAGTGCAGATACTAGTAGACTCTTACTTTGAATTGTGTATTCACAGAAAGAAGTGCCTATTCCTACGATTTTTTAAAAAAGAGCGTAGCATGTTAGACAAGATTGCAACGTTTCTCGGAATACTAAGAAAACAAACATCAGAAGAAAAGAAACACAGCTAAAGCCAGTCAAGTAACTGATTGCTAAGTTGTGATCTTCTAATCCATCAAATGGTGGTCTTGCAGGACACTAAGAAGAGCTTCAGCGATAGACACACGGGACCTGCCATCGCCACTACAGCCTCTCTTAGGAGACGATGCTTGTGGGGAGGTTCTGCTGCCAGTACCACGCCAACCTTCGGGTAATTTGAACAATATAACTAACTGCTTATTGTTGATGATTGTCCACTTTCATATTATGCATTGGTGTCTTAACACCGCATTTGATGAAACGGGGACCCTTTGCTTCAATTTATATTCTCGGTGATTCGGTAAATTATATATGTATAAGTCTACTTCTGGATAACTACTGGTCAAAAAACTAATAACAACTATATCAGATATGTTGGGCATCGATAAGTTGTGGTTCTAACATGGTTTTAATTTTAAGTGACATTTAATAAAAAGCTTTATGTTGAAAAGGATGCAAGGTGGAGGAACCAATTAACACAGGTTTGGGTATAAGATATTGCTTAAAAGTTTCTGTCTTTACTTTGTCATTTTCGCTGCATTTTTTAATTCCACCAAAAAATATACGCTGCAGTCAGAGACTGACTTAAAACAAAGAGTTTAATGCTGGTTTAAAGTACTAATTGCCTAGTAGTGGTAGTAAGTTTCAAAGAGAACTTAGGTATTGTCTCTACTCATTAAATCAGAATAACATTTACACATTTTGCCATGACCATTCTATCTGTCCACTAACGATAAAAAAACCTAAACACAGAACCAGAAGAAACCCTCTCCATTATGTTCGCAGTAATCATTCTAACCCGAGACTTGCGCAGGCGAGACGAACGCGTCGAGCGAGCTGTCCCTCTCGCACATGGTGAGCGAGAGCCTGCCGCCGCGCCCGTCGATAGTGCTGGACTCTTCTCTCCTGCCGCGCCAGCGGTCCGCCGACGCGCCGGCGCCGCCCACGCCTGGGCCCACACCTCCAGAGACCATGTGCTAGCTAGGGATCCACACGAGGTAACTACTTCAAATCTACCTATATAATGTTTAATTATAATTTTACCGCAGCAAGGCGCGTGGTGCGTTAGCCTAAGAATAGTATCCCCCTCCCCCCATTCTCTTGTTCAAGTAATCTTAAGGATTTTATAGAAAATTAATCATCATCACCGTTATTTACGTTCCCATTGCTGGGACATAGGGACTTCTCTCTTGACGAGAGAGATTAGGCCTTAATTCACCACACTGGTGAAGTACGTGTTGGTGAATGATACAATACATGTCCTTAATTCACCACGCTGGCCAAGTGCGGGATGGTGAATGACACATGTCCTTCAAACTTTTTTTCAAAGTTCTTAGAACATGCCGGTTTCCTCACGATGTTTTGCCTTCACCGTTAGAGCAACTTTTTTTTTTAATATATTACAACAATTTCCTCAAATCTAAGTTTACAAATAAAGTGAATGAACATGATTTTTTTCTTGCGCAGGTAAATGAAGACTACGTAATACATGTTGAAACTTCCAAAGATGATAATAGTCTGAAAAGCGAGTAGACGAGACCATATTGAATCCTGCGACGTATGGTTGAGTTGGGAACTAATGTAGATAAATACAGAACACCAAAAACATACTTTTAATGTAATGTTAAGAGTTTTGAGACCACGGTTTATCCTTTTGTTAATATCTTTTGGAGACTCTTGTACTATTGCACTGTCTAGAATAGTTTTCGAAATTTATCTTTCTGATTGATCTACTGTCTGACTGATTCTATCACTAGAATTCATCATATCTTTTATCTTTGCATGTTACTTGTATGTAAATTTGATTTTTCTACTACACCGTTTATATTATCGCAAGCAATATCGAATAGTTAAATGGAATTTGTTATTTTTACTAAATCTATGTAGTTACAAATTTTAAATTTTATATCAATGAACTTAAACTTTTTTAGTCGTTTAAAATTTCGTATATCTCTAGGTATTTGTAATGCTGTATATTTCGCTGTTTTAAGTAATGTTTCATCTGTAGATAAATACAATTGATGTTGTTTCGTACTTACTTCGACTTCACAGAACGTGGAACTAGATTTTATTGATATTAACGATTTACCTTAATTATTTTTACCTAATAATGTACTTAAAATTATACTAATATTAATGACTCATGCCATGTGCATGTCCTTTATTTCAAAATACTTGATTTATTTATAAAGACTAATGAAGTTAAAAAAATTAAAAAGAAAAAGGTATTATCAATTATGAATTAATCTGATTCCTGATATAACGGACATTATTTTAAATATATATTAAACTAATACTTAGAAAATAAATAAATTGATCAAACAAAATAAGAACAAAATAAATTTTATACACCGTGAGTAAATGTTCTGTGTTATATTCATAAAAGAATCAAATATAATAAATCAAGTTATGAAATCATAAAGTAATAAATTTTAAACAAAATGTATATAATATTTGTTTATTGTAAATTTAAAAGAATAGATCTCTATTTTATATCAACAAGAGCTGTATGCATAATTTATATGAATTATTTCAAAATTGCGTGACATATCAATGCAATCTACTTCGAAATTAAATTAGAATCGGTATCTATGATTCTTGTACAGATAAGTGGTTCAGTAAGTACTAAGGAAAGAAAATCGACAATACAAGTGCTCATATTGTAAATACTGTTGTCAAATTTGAAGATATAAAAGGAACTGATGTTCTAGTAGACGATATGGATGTTAACTACATGTAACTTAAGTAACTGCTGAAAGTTGAATCTATTACTCAGATAATTCGAAGGGACGTAATTATACCTATGTTGTATGAATCTTATTTTTATGTTTTATCATATAATACCTGAGTTTATAGTACCTTCAAATAATAATGGTCATCACAATGTGTTCATTTACCAAATATTTTGTGCAAATTTTACACTTTGTTTATATTGAAGAGCAGAAAAGAAACATCTTTGTATATAAATTTTGAAGTAGATGAAATGTATATCTGTTAGAGTTTTAATGAAATATAGAGTTAAAATCTTAATTTTAATGATAGATGCAATAATTATTTCATTGTGTATTATGGATCCGAATAGTTAATTATTTTATTTTAGTAAATTCTTATCGTCAATTTGATTTATTAATAGTATCCTGTCTACTTAAACCATCAACCTTATTATGATTATCGCTGAGCGCAATATTTTTCAATTAGCATTTCATATCGAAATTGGCATATCAGAAAAAACCTCAAGGTTATTCAATAAACTGTGTAAGAATCAATGTGATGATTTAAAAATTACCATACACATAATCCTAGGCTTCATCTATTCTATTGCAATCTTCTATTTTCTTACCAATTATTTAGTCAAATACTTACGACTAAACATAGTGGGTTGTAGTGTAACCGAATGTATTTATTATGTTTAATAAATATAATTTATTAAGACCTTTTTTAAATGGTGTATAAAATCATTGTTAGAATATATTTTATACGAAGGAGTATGAAGTAAATCGAACTGAGTTCTATGTTTGCTTTGCCAATACTGCTTCGAAATCCAATATCATATTGCAGTTAAATTAATTTATGATATCTTCATGAACGTTGAGTGATAGTCTTCTTCGTCTGTGTTATGTTAAAGATTATGTACCTACGAGAATACAATAAATATATTTGTGATATTATAAAATGTGTTTGACATGATATTTTTCTTGGTTACCGTTATTTCGATTCGACGTTTATTTATATTTTCCCTAAACAAATTCCTTTTGTCATTTATTTACTAGGACGTAACTAGATGCCCTTTGCCCAGTAACATGAGGTGCTAGCCTCAAAATAGTACTATCTTGTCCAGTCGTTTTTTTTAAATATTGGGACTTTTTAAAAATATTTATAAGATGACATATCTAGCGTGGTGTAGGTACTCGTGAATTACCCGTCCACCCACTGGTGGGAAAGTCCAGTGGGTGGACGGGTTGGGTCTGAAGGTACTTAGTGAAAGCGGTACCTTATCTAGTATTAATTTTTAACGAGCAAACATTGAAGTTTACAAGAGGTTCTTTTATCCAGGAAAATTACATTTGAAGCTACATGTCCGTGGAGAATGGAAAACTAATTTAAACGGATGCCGCCATACTTGAGTCAAATGGAGGATATAATAATAGATTTTTTTTACATGAAGGTTGTTTTGGATTCGATACAATTTTGTCACCAATAATTAATTCAAAATAAAATAGTAGATAAAATGTTCAAGTCAAGAGCAAATATCTGGAAAAATCTCGAACACTCCGTGTCATAAACGATTATAACTTTAAACTGGGTTAGCTAGCCTGAAATGCGTCTCGTGAAATTATTACCTACGGCATCTTTGCTCGCATTTCGTAGAACAGATTACCTCGAATAATCGTTTGAGTGAGAATTAGAAATTTGCTATTTAGTTGAAATTACAGCGTTGTTGATACACGAGGAATTAATCAACCCGCAGGCTTACAGATTGTTTGAGGTTTAATTTGATGAAAATCAATTGGGATTTGTTATTCAACTTTAAATAATTCCAGTTTTCGTTATAACCACTTTACAAATTTTCACCATTATTCCTCAATATTAAAAAATATCTCTTACTAATTTTGACGATAAAATGGGAAAGGCAAAGTAAACGTTAGTAGTTGTCTAAAATATTTTATTAAAATCGTTAAACTTAATATCTATGTGAAATTTTTGTATATATTTGAGGTATTCAATCGAAATAGAATATTTACATACTTAACAGTTAATTTAGTTTTATAGGCATTTGCTTATATTAAGCATAGTAAAAGTCGTGGTCTATTTCGAAATGGTTCCTCGTCGAGAGCTCTGAGGCGATGTTCAAGGGGATTTTATCTGTGGACAAAGTTATAATAAGAACAGTAATACTGATATTATAAAGCTGTGGGGTTGTTTCTTTAGTTGAACACGCTTTTCTTAGAAACTACTAGACAAATAGTAAAGTTTCATTTTTAGATAGCCACTTTTAACTTTGTTTTCTTTTTCGATTTTTATGAGTCGGATCTTCGACCGGTGGAGTAGATACCAGCGGTAGTGCCCGCGCCACCTTTCAAGTCTTACGGTTAATGCGGGAACTACAGTATTAGAAACGTTAATATCTAGGCAAGGAGCGACACGTCTAACGGACTTTAGTGGCGGCGCGTAGTCTAGGCTGTCTTCTTGCGAAGCAATTTCCTTCTTCTCCAGAAGGAAATTGTCCTACCATTACTTAAATACACTAAGTAGACAGTTGTTCGACTATATTTGGAGTCTTCAACCGGGGCGATACCATCGGTTGGCAATCTTCTTGAGTCAGTCGACGATAATGCTGCTAAAAAGGTCTAACTAGGAACGTCTCTCACCATTACACCTGTAGACCAAGTTAGACCAGATGATCATCTCCTGCGAGAAGCAGAAGACGCCGAGGCGGCCGCCCTTGAGCGTGAAGTCGTACACGTTCCCGGAGTCTGCCACGAGCCGGTTGTTCTCGTACACCTTGAAATATAAAGCATCATATCAGCCATTGGACGTCCATTGCTGGACATAGGCCTCCCTATATGACTTCCAGTCATTACGGTCGCTCGCGGCCTGCATCCACCGCGAGCCGACCGTCTTCACCAAATCATCAGTCCACCTTGTTGGTTGTTGTTGGTAGTGAAATATAAATAATATAAAATAAATATAAATATTGCCGGACAATTCACACAGCAACATCTAGCCCCGTGGAAAGCTCGTAGCTTGTGTTACGGGGGCTAGTACATACTTACATAGATATTTATTATACATATATAACACCCAGACACCCGGAACAAATATTTGCAGATCATACAAATAGTTGTTCCGAGGCGGGAGTCGTCACCTTGAGCCGGATGAGTCCGATCTTCGGCCGGTGCAGCAGGCGCCAGCGGTAGGCGGTCTTCTCGCGCCAGCCCACGTTGCGAGGGTCTTTCCAGAGAAGTGTAACCTGAAAAACGTAAAGTGTAATAAAAGAAAATTACGCAAAGTGTAAAATGCGGGCGAAGCCGCAGGGCGGAAAGCTAGTATGATTTACAAGTTGCAGAACCCTGAACATAAAGTACAATTTAAGTTTATTCAGATCCAAGGCATCTTCTTGCAGTAAGTCTGTATTTTCTTCTTCCACATCACTACTAAGAAACTTTTGTTATCATTGCCGATCTATTAAATTAGAGTCTAGTATACTTTACCCAGATGCATTCCCTGTATTCCTCACCTGATCAGGAGTAGACTCGGTATTCCACAGTGCATTCCTCAGGATCTTCCCCGGGCCAGTCTTGGAGTTGACCAGTTTCAGTTGTATCCCCGGCTCGGCCACGGCCCTGAACGGCGTCGTCTTCCAGTATGTCTGCGTGTTCTTCTTCCACATCACTACGTAGAACCTCTTGTTGTTGTGATATCTGGGCAAATAGAAGGTCTTTTTTAAGTTGCAATTTTAACTAAACTTTTATTATAAAGTTCAAGAGTTTGTTTGTTTTATTGAACGCGCTAATTGCAGGAATCGCTGCGCTCGCGCTGGTTCGATTTAAAAAAAACTTTATGTTTTGGATAGCATCTACGATCATCAATAAACGCAAGCGTAGCTGTCGGCGGCTAGCTAGTTATCATATAAACAAAGTCCTGACAGATTATCCATCTATGTATATTTGGCAGTTTGGTCGTCTAACATTACTTACCCGAATATAAATCCTACATAGTCATCATCAATTTGCGTGTCGACAAACAATGTGCCTTCGAAGTCAACTCCTGAAAATTGCTCATAGCCGACTGCCAAGCCAGGATCAGAGTTCAACGTTTGTAAAATCTCAGCTCCTGAGAAAGAAATTTATGGAATATAATTTTTAAACTTTCGAAAACATAAGAAGAATTCATTCGAATTGAATTGAAAATATAGCACAACTTAGACCTAATTTCACCATTTAACAGAGAGTGTTTGTTAGTTTAGCATCCCTTTAAGTAACTAACAGTCCATAAATATAAGTAAACTGACAGTGATTAAACATAACGGGATGTTAACCTAACTAACAGAGAGTGGTGAAATTAGGTCTAAGATTTTCGATTTGACAAGCTCACCTTCATTAGCAATTTCCCAATTAGGATCTTGTTGTGATACGCCCTCAGGGTCCAAACGAACGGTCATGTAATTTCTGAAAGCAAGATTGGCTGCAATTATTTGTATAATCTGGCCGTGTATTGCCAGCATAGGAATCGAACCACCCTATAATCTACTCGTACGTGCGATAATATCGTATCAGTAAAAAATGTTTAAAATATGTCAAAAAGTAAGGATTACGATTTCAATGTAGGTACTGATATTTGTGGACCTTTGTAGACCTACAGATTTCGCTAAAAAAATCAAAGTTTCTCATGTCTCTAGTTTACCTGAAGTCGGTGCTAAAGATGCGAGAGTTGTTGGGACAGTTGTCGAATTCGTTTTTAACTTTATCGCCATCAAAATCGTTGTCGCACTCGTCACCCACACCGTCATCTGGAAATACACAATATTTTCATTTAAGTATTTATATATTTGGAGATATTTTTTTTATTTTGTTCTAATATTCTAATATTTATTTCATGAATTTACATAAGATCCTTAGGGTACTTAGATATTGGATTAGATACATTTTAAATTATGGATAGACTTCTGTTATTAGGTAGTAGTTTTTGTGTCAAAGAATAAAAACTACTACCTAATTGGATTTCAATTAAACTAACATAATATACTTTATTCAAGAAAATAACACTGACTATAATTTTCGCGAAAAAACCGCTGTAATTAGCGGAAGCTAATTACATACTCGCTGTAAGCTACTTAATTAATAACAATTCCTTCCAAATAATATTGTTCACAATAAAGTGATCCATTATCAAACAACCCACGATTAGAATCCCTCTGGTCTCTATTAGGCACAAGAGGACAGTTGTCGTCCAGATCATTGATGCCGTCTCCGTCATCATCATCATCACAGGCGTCTCCCTTGTCGTCACCGTCCACGTCTTGTTGGTCGCTGTTAGGGATCAGTGGGCAGTTGTCTAAACCGTCTTGGATTCCGTCCCTGGAGGAATAAATATTGGTTTAGTTTAATTCACTCCATTTTTTGAACCCACGAGCAAAATTGATGGGGTGTTTGACGTGCCAATGTATGTAAGTGTATTAATTACTACGTTTTGAACGAGTTAAACAGAAACTAATTCTGTCGAGGATAATTATTTTTTTATCTTCACAAAAAGATTCGTATAATGTGTGTTAGGGCTAAACCAATTTTAGTTGATGACTATTTACTAATTTCTATTTACGTCGCCACAATTTTCACACGCGTCACCGATTCTGTCAGAGTCTGTATTTTCTTGATTAGTGGTCGACTAATTATACCCATTGTAGTATGTGCATATTGTGCATGTTGATACATTATGTTGTTATGATAATAACTTACTGATCTCTATCCACGTCGCTGTCACAAGCATCGCCCACATTATCCCCATCCGCGTCGTCCTGCGACGGGTTCCGAACCCGAGGGCAGTTGTCGCACGCGTCGCCTATTCTGTCACCGTCTGTGTCTTCTTGGTTGGGGTTGTATTTGCGAGGGCAATTGTCGTCTTCGTTGGGGATACCTGAACAGATTATAGAGTTTTAAATTAAATTGAAAGTGTGTGATTACATTTTAAAACAACGGGAAGTACTCACGTATTTACACAGGAGTTAAACAACTCTCGACGTTTCGACAACAACAAGAGCAGACTTTATCAGGAGGAGTGAGCGTCCCGGATGAAGACTGCTCTTGTTGTGGTCGAACCGTTGAGAATTGTTCAACTCCTGTGTAAATACGTGAGTAATTCCCGTTGTTATAATATGAATAGAATATGACTCACGTAAATTTTTAAAGTGCAATGTGTGGTTTGGTCAACTCAACTCAGCAAATAGCGCTCTATTTGGCTCTCTTAAATTTGTCATTATTACCGTCATTATCCATATCCGGGTCACAGACGTCCCCAAGTCCGTCCTTGTCGGTGTCCTCTTGTTTAGGGTTGTATCGAGTGGGACAGTTGTCGCAGGCGTCACCGCGCTTGTCGCTCCCGTCTTCATCGCGGTCTAGCTGGTCTGGGTTGGACACTAAGGGGCAGTTATCCTGGAAACAATTAAAAAAAAGTAAATTAATGGCTAGGCAAAATATTAATGCGAATACTAATAATTCAATTTGTAGTCTTCTAGGTACATGAATGCTATTCTGGTACATAGTAGAACGGCAGCGGATACATACAAATTATCTTCCTGCCCTTTTCCCACATTATGTGGGGTCGGCACAAAATGCCCTTTCTCTTCACTTTCCTCCGTCAGTCGTCATATCTCGTCGTCATACCCACTCCTTTCTTACACATATCATCTATCACACAGTCCTTCCATCTTTTCTTTGGCCTACCTCTCCCGACATAGGATACATACAATTGTGCGTCCTAAATTCCTAATATCTTTCAATAACTCACCGGTACATTAGGAATCCCATCTCCATCAGCGTCTGGGTCACAAGAATCTCCTATTCCATCGCTATCCGCGTCTTCCTGCCCTGAGTTGGAGACTTCGAGACAGTTGTCAGCCTTGCAGAACGGCAGCCGTTTCATACAAATGTGTGTCCTAATATCTTCCAACTACTCACCGGTACATTAGGAATCCCATCCCCATCAGCGTCTGGGTCGCAAGAATCTCCTATTCCATCGCCATCCGCGTCTTCCTGCCCTGAGTTGGAGACTTCGGGACAGTTGTCGGCCTCACAGAACGGAGAGGAGCAAGGCAGCCGGTGGTCGGGGTAACCGTCGATGTCGCGGTCTGGGCCGCATACCGTGCCGTTACCCGCGTACCCGGTCTAAAGAATTAATAAATATTGCTGGACAATTTACACAGCGACATCTAGCCCCGTGATAAGCTCTAAGCTTGTGTTACGGGTGCTAGATTTCTGATATACTTAATAGAATATACATACATGGATAGATTTTTTTTTATTATTATAAATATTATATAACGCCCAGACACCCGGAACAAATATTTGCAGATCATACAAATTGTTGTCCCGAGGCGGGAATCGATCCCGCAACCTCTTGCGTCGCAGGCGGACCTTCGCCCGCTGCGCCACAGAGGTCGTCAAAAGTCAAAAGTTAATCAAATATTTTACGTATAGTAAGTATAACGTGCGCAATTGAAAATGAATTCTGTAAATGGCGGCGGGTAGGTATGGTACGATTGGCAAAACAAGGATAAAAGTATAGACAGCGATAGAGAGTGAGCGAGAACGCATGCGAGCGGACGCCATTTACAGAACTCATTTCTAATTGCGCACGTTATACTACTACACACTAACTGATTAATTAAAGATCATGGATAATGTATGTTTGTCGCTGCAAATCGATCTTTACTCAGCATTATGCAAGCTGCTGGGACAGCTCACGCTGGTCTTCCGTAAAAAAGAAGCTGCAGCGGGTATAACTTTGTTGATTGATTAAGAAATTATTATACACTAGCGATCTACCCTTGCTTCTCCCTAATTATCTACTAAGACATAGTACTTCGACTCACCGCACAAACACACTTGTTTCCATAACCACAGACGGCGTTGTATCGGCGACATTGCGCGGGATCACACCTCAGCACGAGGTTGTCGACCTCCAGGCACGGCCGCGTCGTGTTCACGTAGAACTGACCTCCGCAAGGCACACATGTGTAGGAACCCTGGGTTATATAAATAGTTATACATCAGAAAATATGTATAGAAGAAAATCCCGCGTCTCCAAATTTAAATTTCGAAAGCATTATATTTTAATTGATTTTATTTGATCTTGTTAAGGCTGCTGGTTCACGGTGGATGCAGGCTGCATCCGACCGTAATACCGGAAGTCATTAAAGGAGGCCTATGTCCTATATCCAGCAGTGGACGTTCGATGGCTGAAATGATGATGATAATGATGAATTTTACTATGCTCAAAATGTAACAAATAGATCAACTCACTTTAAAATTTAATTAATTTTACTAGTGATTCTTTTATGTTCTTTGTCTCAGAATTAGAAAGCAAACATGCGTTATAGAGCACTGCAGAAACACCCACAGATATTGCCTCCTTATACCAACAGTAATTTTACAATTAGATTAGCAACAATTTTTCAAGTAGATTAACAAGCACATTCAACTTACTATAGTATTCAAACAATGGCGTCCTCTATTACAACTCGCCCGTCCTTCCTTGCACTCGTCAATATCCGTACAGTGTTCCCTTCGTCGATCTCCGCCAGAGCCTCTCCATCCACTACTGCCTTCGAACCCTGGAGGACAGGGGCCGCAAGCAAAACCTCCTTCGTGATTTATACAGGACACCAGCTCGTCGCATGGACGAATGAGGTCGCATTCATCTATATCTACACAGCTCACACCTGTAAAGAAGGAGTTATAAATAGGCATTGCTTTATATTATTTTTTTATTTTTTTTTGCATAGTGGTGTAACAATAAAGTATTTGTATTGTATTGTATTGTAAGTATTGGTTTAATACTTTTTTGTCCATGGTTCGGAACATTGTTTCACACAACAAAAAGTTTGTTAGATAGCCTAGAGTTTAAGGGGACATGTTCATTTTAAGTTATTAAATAATAAATAGATATTTAAAATAATAGATAAAGGATTTGAGCATGAAATTGAAAATAACTCCTTTGTTCCAAAACCCTATACGCAAAAGATTAGGTGAATGTTAGTTTCTATTAAAAAAAAACAAAGTAACTACTACTGGTTCGCTGGTAATGGCTAAGATCAAATCAAGGCGGGGCGGAAAGTTACTATTAAATATTTAATACGGGCTGACCCTTGCGGCTTTGCCCGAAGTACATAACCTATTGCCTTCCTCGATAAATGGGCTAACGCTGAAATAATTTTCAATATTGGACCAGTTGTTCCGGAGATCAAACTAATTCTTTACATAAACATATAATATTAGAAGTGTCGGACACTCACCGTTCCACTCAAACCCATTAGGACAGCCCTCGCACTCATAGTAGGGATTATTTTCCTTAGGCCTACAAGGTCTGCTTCCACAAGGTCTTCTGGCATCACACACGTGTTGGCAACGAACTCCATCGCCCATGTAACCTTCAGGGCAAGAGCCGCATTGGGGACCTGATGATGACTCTCTGCATTCCACTCCTGGATAAAAGGTGATTTATTTGCACAACTAATTTAATAAAATGGGTAAGGCATGCAATTATGTCCAGCAATTACTGTGTGTAACTGACTGTTACTGTAGTCGTTTTCAATAACCTGAAAGCCCAAATCTTTAGTCACTGTACTCAAGCAACTGTACAGTTAAAAGGTAAATATAATAAAAGTAATACACTAGATATACAGAAAAGGAGCCTTGTTATTTCCATCGTCTTCTTTTGTTTTTAAATGTTATTACAAAATGTAAACATGCCTTTTATGTGTAATTTTCGCTTCATGGAGGTTTCGTGTGGTACCTACTCAACAAGAGACCGATCTCATAATGCGTTTGACCAATCACCGAATAGGCCCATACCTTTATTATACACTAGCAGCCCCCGCGAACTTCGTCTCGCCACATTTTATTTGCAACTATCTACATACTAAATTTCATCGAAATCGAATTTTCCCACGTAAGCATATATTTTCCCGTGGAAACATGTATTTTCCGCGGTGAAAAGTCTCTCGCCATATACTTTTATTTGCAACTATCTTCTGCATACTAAATTTTATCTAAATCGAATTTTTCCGCGTAAGCATATATTTTCCGCCGAAGTATGTATTTTTCCGCGGTAAAAAGTAGCCTATGTTAGGATTAGGATATTACATATTATATTACATTACATTGACTCCCCCCCGTACCCCAGTGACGCTTACATGGAGCCTACAACCTCTGAGCGACAACCTCTAGACTTTTTTCTAATACTTGCATTTTTAAACTCGTGATATCTTCCGAATGAAATGTCCGAATTGAATAATTCAAAAAGTTATAAAAAGGTATTAAAGCCGTCTTGAATATAAAGTAATTTATTTTGATAAGGATTAATACCAAGTTACAAATGAACACCCTTTCAAGAGGCGGCATATATAAATTAATATTTTAGAATAAAAAACTGCTTACTGTGACATAACTATAATATTTAGACATATGCTGTCGCGACATTTTTTGTAGATAATGATGAGTTCTGCAAAGTCGTAGTACATGATTTTGTTCTATCATCAATAGTTTTCGCAGCGCACGCGACGTAAGGAATTTTTCAGGTCATTTTTTTACACCTTATGTTACATTATTGGAGTTTTAGTAAGGATCCCTAATTTTTTTTAAATATAATATAGCCTATGTTACTCGGGGATAATGTAGCTTTCCAAAGGTGAAAGAATTTTTGAAATCGGTCCAGTAGTTTCGGAGCCTATTCGTTACAAACAAACAAACAAACATACAAACAAATCTTTCCTCTTTATAATATTAGTATAGATATATTTCAAATGCGATTGGTGGTTAAATTTGTAGCTACTTCCTGAAATATCTTAGTTTGTAAAGATTATATATAATACGAAAAACATCGTACCTTGGAAACATGTATCGGGTCGGCAAGCAATCCTGGTACAGTCCTGTCCATTCCCTACGAACCCAGCTGGGCAGGAGCCGCATCGGTAGGAGCCATCAGATAAGTCCTGGCATTGGACTCCTAAAGAAATATATTATTCATTCATTCATTGTAGCAGTAAGATACTTTTACGTAGCTACGTCTACATTATAATGATCTTAGTTGGGAAAGATTGCATATGTATAATACTTAAAACATCATACCTTGGAAACATGTATCCGGTCGGCAAGCAAGTCTGGTACAGTCCTGTCCATTCCCTGTGAACCCAGCTGGGCAGGAGCCGCATCGGAATGAGCCGTCAGATAAGTCCTGGCATTGGACTCCTATAAAAAAATATTTTTAAAATTAATTATGGTTGTAAGCCATGGATACACTAGGAGACAAATGGAGCGGCATGTTTGCTAACAACCACGTTTATCTTCTATTTTTAAATTTAATTTGTTCCTATAACGTATCTGACAGCTGTCAGACTTGTAAACATTGAGCTCCGTTAGTTTAAATGAAAATAAATGTTAAAAGTGCAATAATACTACAGCAACTAGTTTAAATCTGTAGACAATAGTCTGATTTCAGTGCACAAATAAAATAAACGCTAAATAATGTGAAAATACTGTGATTAAGGCGAAGTAAAATCTTGTAAACAAAGACGGCAAAAAGTGACATAAAAAGTGAAATACTCACAAAATACATTGCAAAATGTTCTAAGGAAACTATAAAAAGTTACTTCAACAAATAAACCTCCTGTAAAACACGTATGTATCGAAGAAAGTGAAAAGTGAAATAGTCCGTAAGCATTAACGGTCATTCTGCTACCCACAAGAAACAATCAATCGTGTAAAAAGATTGTGTGACAATCTGTACACTGTTTTCGACGATATAGATAAGTACAGAGGTGGCGCAGTGTGAAGCTACGGACCTTACAATCTTTCACCTAGAGTTCGAACCTCCACGGGGGCGAAACTTTTTGCACATAATATATTTTTATTACTGTTTTATTGACTTATACTTTCAATATGATGACCCGAGCAAGAGCTAAAATTACTGAAAAAATTAAAATGAAAACGGAAGAAAATTTTGATGATGGCGATAATACACAAGACTTAAAACAAACTATTGTAACATTAAAATTTGACTTAGAAAAAGAGAGAAAATTAACAAATACATTGATAGAGGAACAAGACTTGAATATGAAAGAATTTGAAAAAATTTTAGAAGAAAACCTCGACCTAAAAAAGAAATTTTTTACATTAGAAGAAACAAACATTGACTTGAAAAATAACATAGAAAAAATTACAAATGATTATGATTCACTTCAACGCGATCTAGTTGAAGTGGAAAACATTTTGGAAACAAACCAAAAAACTTTATATGAAGCAAACACAAAAATATTACAAACAGATTATGACGAATTAAAATTTAAATATACAAGGCTGGCGACAAAAATTCAAAAATACAACCTAAGACAAATTACTAACACTAATAAAAATTTTAAGACAGTAGAAAAGGGATTTAGCAAAAGATATGGATATCATAAGAAACTAACTAGGATAATAAAAAATACCACAAAACAAACAACGAAATTGAAATTAGTGCAATCTATAATAGAAGAAGAATTGGAACAAAGAAATATAACAGTTAAATATTTACAAAATCAATGTGAACAATATCTTGAAATGATAAGACAGTATGAAATGGACATAACGCAAGAATCTAGAATTCATGATAAAGTTAATTTTGTCGAGAAAAAAATAATTGAGCTACAAAAATTCATTGAAAAGCGAACAATGAAGGACGAGGTACAAAAAGAGAACTTAACTGAAACCGAAACTCAAACACATAAAACAAATGAACAAAATCTGACCATAAGCAAATCTACTAATGATAAAGTCATCATGTTTTCTGATAAATCTGGGAAAAATTTAGGATCCAGGATTATGAATAAACTAAGCACAAGCATTTCTTTTGCAAACTTCTGTATGCCAAACGCTAGTCCAAAACATATAATCGAAGAATTTGCTAAGAATGCAGAACATATGAAACCTTCAGATACAGCGTTGTTATTACTGAGCATCTATTCAAAGCACGTAAGAAACTACCCAATATTACTACAGCAAATTCTACCAAACATCAAGTGCAAAGTTATAGTTTGCTCTCTCAAATATGATGGTCTAAATAACGACCTCATCTTTAAGTTGAACAATTATTTACACCATCTAAGCGTTATAAATGATAGAATAAAATATTTGGATATCAATAATGCCAAAAAACAATTTGATAATTTGACAACGATAAAAATTGACATTCTTGTCGAGAAAATTTGTTACACTATTGACAACTTCCAGAAAACAAGTAATTTACAGTTTGTAGAAATAGAAGCAACAAATATGCGAAAGGAAAATTTTCATTTGACACAAGAGATTCTAACACAAACTTAGTATCAAAAAATGATCAAAAAAACTTAAAAATTAGTCATCAAAATGTACAAGGACTAAATGGGAAGACTACTCTAGTAGATTTGTTCCTTGAAGATGAAAATATTGATATTTTTTGTATTTCAGAAGCCTGGTTGACAGAAAATGAAACATCTATTTGTTCTTTTAATAACTATAAAATGGTTAGTTCTTGTTGCAGGAAAATTTATAAGAGAGGTGGTACAGCTATAATTGTTAAAAGTTGTATTGAAGTAAAAGAAAGGAAAGATATATCTAAATTTATTATAGAAAAGGAGTTTGAAGTAAGTTGCATAGAAATGAAAGATTTAATTATATTTGTTGTATATAGATCACCTAGCGGTGATTATAGAACTTTTTTGACAAAGTTAGAACTCTGTTTATTAACACTAACTAAGAATAAGAAGAAAGATATTGTACTTTGTGGAGATTTTAATGTTGACTTTAATAATAAATCAAATCAATGTAATCTTTTGTTAGACCTACTTGGTTGTTATGACCTAATAAAAACTATCAATGATGTAACCAGATTAACTAGTACTAGTGCTACCTGTATTGATAATATTTTTTCTATGACTGAAGTTACAAATTCAAAAGTAGTTATGGGCATCCAATCAGATCATTTTGCTCAGATAATTGATGTGAAAAGTGTAGCACATAAACAGAAAAATACTTATATTAGAAAGCGTATAGTTAATAAAGGAAATATTGAATATTTAAAATTAAAATTACGGCAGGATTTTTCTTGTTACAGTCATACTTGTTTTAAAAGTTTTTTCGCTTCCTTTTTGTTACAGTTGGATAGCGTAATGCCTATTAAATCAGTTTGTATAAAGGTGCAAAAATCTTTTAATGATTGGGCATTTATTTATTTATTTAATTTAGGCACAGCCAACAGCACACAATTACACATCACTTGTAAACGGTATTATACTCAGTCTTTTAACTGTAACATGTGCCTATAATAGGCCAGCACAACAATGATTAATAACATTGACATATAAAACTATAAAACTAAGTATTAAATTAAATAAAATTAAAATTAATTAGTAATGAGAAAGAAAAAATTAATGAGAAAGAAAAAACAATAATAATAATAAATTATAACTAAAAATTTTAAATAAGATAAAGAATGTCCATAAATATAAGGAGGTCTTACAATTAATCAATGTCACGATTTGTTGTGTGCTGAAAATGTTTCAGCACTGTTTGTTTGAATTCAAATATGTTATCACTGAAGATGTCCAAATTAGGAAGCTGTTTAATAATGTAGTTATATTGGTTACAAAGTTGAATAATAGGGGCTCGTATTCCAATGTTAGTTTTACAGAATGGTGTGTTAAATATCTTATTAATTGGTTGTCTAGGAATTCTAGTGGGGACAGATAAACCAATGTTATCAAGAATGTCACTACAGTCGGTTTTTCTGTTAACTACTTTATGTAAAAATGTTAACTGTTGTGTGATCCGTCGGTTATAGAGCGAATGCATGTTAAAATAATTAAGTCGTTGTAAGTAAGGAGATCTATGTGAGATTTGTGGAGATATGTAAGCCAGATGACGGGTGAAGGAACGTTGAATGCTTTCCAATCTTTGTGAATGAATTGCGTAGAATGGGTTCCAAACTATACAAGTATATTCCAAAATGCTTCTTACAAGTGAATTGAACAGAATAATTTTAGTGGTAATCTTTTTGAAGTCTTTTGTGTTGCGTTTAAGGAATCCAAGCATTTGAGCAGCTTTTATAGTAATTTTATCATAGTGAGTGGTAAAACTTAATTTACTATCTAGCGTTACACCAAGGTCGCGTATTTCACTGACTTGAACAATTTGTGTATTATTTATGTGATAGTCTGATTTAAGGGAATTTTTTTTTCTTGTAAATTTCATGAAAAAGCATTTGGCGGGATTAAGTACCATTAGGTTATCTCTACACCATGAAGAGATGGAGTCTATATCGTCTTGGATTAGTTTAATATCAGATATTGACTTTACGGTGTGATAAATTTTTAGGTCGTCAGCAAATAGGGAATAGCTACAGTGTTTTATTTTGAAAGTTATGTCATTAATAAATATGGTAAAAAGAATTGGTCCTAGATGGGAACCTTGAGGTACACCTGATTTAGCATAATAAACCTCAGACTCATATCCTTTTACCGATACAATCTGGGGTCTATTTTTTAAGTAGCTTGTGAACCAACCTAGGAATGATCCATGAATTCCCTGCTCATTAAGCTTTCGTAATAGCAAAGTGTGATTGACCTTATCAAATGCACTGCTGAAATCAGTATAAATTGCATCAGTTTCATAACCTTTGTCCAGATTGTGAGTTACATTAGAGATGTAAGTGACTAGATTGGTATCAACGGAACGGCCCAATCTAAACCCATGCTGTGAACTGGAAATAGAAAAATTTGTGTGGCGTGTGATGACTGGTGTGATAAGTGACTCAAATATTTTAGAAAAACAAGATAGAACGGATATCGGTCTATAATTTTGCACTTGGTTTTGGTCACCTTTTTTAAAAACTGGTACAACCCTGGCTTTTTTCCACTCGTCAGGAAATGTAGCTTCTGCTAGTGATTGGTTGATAATGAGAGATAATGGTAAACTAAGTTCTTTGGCACAACGTTTAATGAAGAGAGGTGGTATCCCGTCTGGACCAGCACCTTTAGAGGTGTCTAGTGATTTAAGTTGTTTAAGAACTTCTGATTCAGTGAAACTTAATTTGCCAATACAGTTAATAGATGTTGATAAAGATGACGTTAAATGTGTGAGTGTATTTGGCTGGACTGAAGTATTGCTAAGGTTATTATCTGATGTATAAGTAGAAGAGAAATGTTTAGCGAATAAATTTGCGATGTCTGTGCCAGTAGAAGCGCTGGAGGATGAAGAGTGCATAACTGAAGGAATTGATATGTTACTGTCACGCTTAGACTTAATAAATGTCCAAAAAAATTTAGGATATTTAACTATGTTTTTTTCTGCATGGGATAAAAAGTCTTTATAACATTGGTCATTATAAGACTTACAGCGGCTTCTAAGCAATTCAAAATCAATATTATCTCGAGGATTTTTATATTTCTTATATCTTGCTCTTAACTTGTTTTTTTCAGCATATAGTTTTATAAGCTTAATATTGAACCATACAGGATATTTTGAGTGTGTACGTTTGCGTTTAGGGATGTGTTTATCTATAATACTGAATAATATTTTGTAAAAAGAAGTGACCATGCCATTAGCATTATAGCTGTTGTTATCAGATAGATATTTGTTCCAGTCAGTTGATTTTAATTCAATAGTTATTTCATCATAGTTAGCTTTAAAATAGTTATAGTTCTCTTTTGTAATTGGCTGTAAGTTTCGTTTTAATAATAATGGGATATTTATGATAAAAGGGGGATGTAAAGGGTCAAATTTACTCAGTGGTTGAGCTGCACTGATTACAAGATTGATATTAGAAATAACAAGATCAAGAGTCTTGTCTAAAGAATTTTTTAAGTGGTTATATTGTTCAAGACAATTCACAGACATAAAATCTATAAGAGAATAACCTGATTGAGAATTATAATTACTGGGCGACAAGCAGTTGGAGTTATTATTAGTTCTAGACCATTCTATAAAACTCAAGTTAAAGTCACCAGCTATAATTACATTATCTACATGTTCCATAACATCTGAAATATTATCTAAAAATTTTATAAGGTGGTTTAACTTTATAGGTGGTGGTAGGTACACAGAACATAATGCTAATTTCCTTGTTAGGTTATTTTTTGTAAATTCTAAGGAAATCCATATATCTTCAAGGTCAGTTTCCCAACTGAGAACCCTACAAGATTGGATTTTATTGGAAACAGCAACTAATAGACCACCACCATCTTTATTGGACCCTGCACCGGTTAATCTGTCTTTCCTGTACACAGTATATCGAGAGTCAAATAACTCAGTTGTGAGTATATTGGAGTTGAGCCATGTTTCAGTGATGACAATAATATCATAATTATTATTAATAACATTAGATAGGAATGAATTAGTTTTAGTTCTTAGACCTCGAACATTTTGGTAAAATATATCTATACTATCCATTATAAAATAGTAGAATATGAGAAAACATTATTGTTAACATAAATCTTAAACTAAAAATATAATAAAGGTATTTATTTTAATAGGTTCAGACTTTCATGAGTCCGTATTAGTATGGCCTGACTAGTCTCGTTTTTTCTCATGTGGATTTTGCCATTGCGAACCCAAACAAATTTGTACCCTATTTCCTTTGCCTTCATACGGGCCGCTGCATGGATAGATTTGTTGTAGGGTGTCAGGTGTTCAGCAATATAGATTGGTGATTTTGGACCACTTAGACCAGCATGCTCAGTACTTAATTTCGCTTTAGAGTTATTCTTGTTAAATTTAGAAACTGATGCAAGGAGTGTGTCCTTTATTCTTGGGCTTCTCAATTTAACTATGACTGACCTGGGGGTTTTGCTATCCTTGTTCATTTTTGATACTCTTGTTACGTGAAGAATATCATCATCCTTAATATTGCATTTAATAGTACTTGCTATTTTAAGCACAGTTTTACTGAGGTTTTCAGATTTGTGTTCAGGCAAACCATTAAAAGGGCATCAAAAGGACTTAAAATTTCACGTGATAACATGAAACGATTATACTATCTCTTAAACTTGACTAATGATAAAAATTTAAGAACCTATATACAGACATACAGTAAAATTTTCAAAAAATGTTCTGTTTTAGCAAAAAGAATTGACATACGTAAAAAGATTCTAAATTCTGACAATGTTATAAAGTGTACTTGGGACATAATAAAAAAAGAAACAGGAAAAGATACAGCTTATAATAACAAAGGCATCAAATGTATTAAAGATCCTAACTGTGAAATGCTTACCTCTCCAATTAGAATAGCAGAATATTTTAATGACTTTTTTATTAATATTGCAAATGACCTGACTAAAAATTTTAATATCGATGAAAACGAAGCTGTCTCTTTTCTTAGTCGTTATTCATCTCCAAATTCCAATACGTTTTCGTTAAGAGAAATTACTCCTAAATGCATTTTGAAAATCATTGATGGCTTAAAATGCAAAAACTCATGTGACCTTTGGGGAATTTCAACATCATTGATAAAAAAACTTAAATTTGAACTAGCAGTTCCGCTAGCAAATGTAATAAACGATAGTATAGAGAAAGAGATTTTCCCGGATCTTCTAAAGATGGCAAGAGTGATACCGCTTTACAAGAAAGGGTCACACATAGAAGCTAATAATTATAGACCTATCTCCTTATTGCCAGTTTTTAGCAAGATTTATGAAAAGTTTTTAGCTATCGAGTTATACGAGTTCGTTGTTTCAAACAAAATAATTAGTAAAAGGCAATTTGGTTTTCAGAAAAGTAAAAGTACTGCACATGCCATAAACGCGTTACTGGAGAAGGTACTTGGGGATTTGGACAGTGCTAAAACCACTTACGGACTTTTTTGTGATCTTTCAAAGGCCTTTGACTGCGTTAACCATAACATCTTACTGACAAAACTACACCATTATGGAGTACGCAACAAAGAGCTTTCAATCTTGACATCTTATCTCAAAAACAGAGTTCAAATAACTGAATGCAATGGCGTTAAATCAAAACTAGGTAACATTGAGATGGGAGTTCCTCAAGGCTCTATATTAGGACCTTTGTTGTTTATAATATATATAAATGATCTTGTTACTTGTGTGGAAAATGAAACGCAGATTGTGCAATTTGCCGATGATACGACTATTATCGTTAGCGATACAAACAAAGATAATATATCTCTGCAACTAAATAATGTAATTGTAATGATAAATAAATGGTTTCAAGCTAATAATCTTCTCATGAACATGGACAAAACAAATATTCTTCGCTTCTTTCTGGGTAATGGCCATAATGTTGATAATCTTATAGAGGATACGATTTTAAAATACTCTATAAATGTGATGACCGATGTAAAATTTCTAGGAATTAAAATTGACAGTAAATTGACATGGCACGCCCATATTGACACACTTGTAAATAGACTTAAGTCGGCCGCTTACGCTGTAAAAACCATTCGACAACTAAGTGACATACATTCTGCCAAGACAGTGTACCATGCGTATTTTCACTCGTTAATGACATATGGTATATTGGCTTGGGGAAATGCGTCACAATCGAGCAGAGTATTTATAATGCAGAAGCGGGCGATAAGATTCATATTGCAAATGAACAAAATGGAATCATGTAGATATAGGTTTAAGGAATTAGAAATTATGACATTTGCTTGTGAATATATATATCAAAATTTAATTTATGCCAAACTTCATATTGACAATTATAAAAAAAACTTTGACATTCATAATTACAATACCCGAAATAAAAATAATGTAAGCATACCTACAAGAAGATTGGCAAAAGTAGGAAATAGTTTCATATGCCTATGTATAACATTCTTTAATAAGTTACCGTCTGACATTCGCAATTTAGATTATAGAGAATATAGTAGAAGAATAAGAATGTTTTTATTGTCCAAATCGTACTATAATATTGACGAAGCTTTAGCTGATGAATTTAATTTACAATGCTTGTAATTAGTTTACTTTATTTATCTCATAAGATAAAATAAATTAAAATGTATGTACTTGACATTTCCCAGTGTACTATTGTATCAATAATGGAATAAATTATTTTGAGTTGAGTTTGAGTTGTATCGTGGTATAAGGTGCGATCGCTATCGGGGCGGGAACAAGCCTCCATGCCCTTAGTCGCGTACAATTTTCGGAGACAAATTCAATGCAAACGGCTGAGGCAGGACCCATATTATCATAGAAGCATCCAGCATAAAAAAATGGGTTTCACTTACTGCCTCCGAAGCAGGGGTTGGCACTGCAAGCCGATCTGCAGGTCTGTCCATCGCTGGTTTGTCTTCCAGGGCACCTCTCGCAGCGGTAGCCTTGACTTGTGTCGATACATCTCTCCACTAAAAATTAACTTAAGTTTTACATTTACGACGTAACGTTTTATTAAATGTTAAAGACTAATGAAACTACTTCAGGCGGATATGCAGGAAGGTGGTATTTTTTTTCTCATTCATGGATTCATTAGAAATTCCGTTCTCATGAGAATTGGTATTTTGTGGCTGAAGTAAAAATAATGCAGAAGTATAACTTGCCAATACAAGAAAATTAAAGATAAATCTATTGATAGTATTTCAGTATTTTTTTGTTGATTTACGGTATGTTAATGAATAAGATAAGAGAAAGTTATAACAATAAATGTATTTACTAGTGTGCTGTAATTAGTAGGTGGAAAGGTCAGTTTTTTTTAGCATAGACAATTGTCTATGTTTTAAGTAGGTACATACTTTGTCTTTATTTTTATTTTTTTAAATGTAATAGTTTTGTAATGTATGTAACTGTGTTTGTACTTTTGTGTGTGATGTCAAAATAAACGTTTTTATTATTATTATTATTATCTTATTTTATATCTTATCAGGGCTTCCATACACCACGCACAAAGGACCAACATTGATTGGAGTCCCCAAACTAAGCTTCCATACTCTAGGCTCTGTGTTAAAACTGTCCAAGTAATCTATAGAATTTTATGGAAGTAAATGACACAAAACAGTTACCTGTAGCACATGGCCGTCTGTTACAGGTGATAGGTACACAGCGTTTCCCATTGCCTTCCATTCCACTGGGGCAGGCGCCACACTGAGGTCCTGACGCGGTGTTGCGGCATTCCACTCCTACGAGATAGATTAGTTGGATTCCTTTGGTTGGCGCAGAATCAGTGGCATCACTAATTATAGTACTCTTTACTCTATGCCTCTGTGGGCATACCGTGGTTATACGGAAATATCGTAAACGTAAAGTGTTGGTCTTTTTGTCAGAGTAATGTGTAAATTATTTATTAATTTCTCTGTATGTTCTTCTATTAGAATTATTATATGTCAGTATGCAGTTAAAGAGAATGGGTCAAGGTTTAGAAACTAAATTTATTTGCATACCAGTAACTTTTATGTAAGAAATTCCGTGGTAAGTAATGATTTATTCATTTCTACTAAAATCTATAATGTAATCATACGAATTTCATACGAACAATGTATGTATGTATGTTTAATCTGGCCAATTCGTTCATGGTATATCGTGTTTAAAACAAGTGTTTATACTTCCTTAATTATTTCAAATTTTATAGTCGGAACCTAATTTAAAAAAATATTTTTTTCTAGATTTTATACTGTCTACAGAGTTTAGTGACCCCACTGATTCATTGTCATAAATATTTACATAAAATAAGGTTAATCAAGCAACTCAAAATACGTGGGTGACCCAACTCTGTAGCCAGTACCGAACCAACATTCAAAGGTGTGTATAAATAAAACCCAATGTTAATTCACTCAAAACATTTAATGAAAACCCACACAGTTGCTTGATTCACCTTACATAAATGGACAAGCCTCGGGCTCGGGTGAATGGATATATAAAATTATATTAAGGAGAGAATTTTATATGTATAAGTAAGTTATTTTGACAATAAAAAACTTAAGATGAATAATTCGTGTAACCTAAATAAGTCCTATATTAGCTCTATAGGTTTTTTTAAAATGTAAAATTTGGGACAGGTAGAAATAATGTTAAAGTCTAATCGATAATTGAAAGGTAATAACGAATATTTTGGACTGACTCCCGAGGCTATAAGAATATTAATATAAGGACAATAACATAAAATATGAATAATAAAAACTAACCCCCGCAGTCAGAGTCATTTTCTATGACTTTACATTCACTAAAGCTTTTGACGCTAAATATTATTCGATATTTTAGAATATTTGTAACACAATCACTTTTCTAAAGTTAATTGAAAAAATTTACTCTGAATACGCGAGTGTTATGATTATATATTAGAATACTTACCTATACACACACAACATTTACGAGTATACTCACTTAAAAGGTTATTCGTATTCTAGTAAAGAGTTTATAATATTGATAAAAGTAATTCTTAATTTGACATAAAACTATGTGAAAAGTTTTTAAAATGTTAATGGACAAGCGAGCATTTATTTAGATTTTCTGCATTTAGTATTTATTTTTATATTCCTTTAGACGTTTCGGATAAGTCTTTTATGGTTGAGAACTAACAGACTTAGGAAAGAAGTCAGTAAGTCTAGATTAAAAGAACAATCAATAACCAGGGTAGCAAGATCCGGATGTGCACCGTTCAGGCTGAGGTCTGTTGCAGCACTGGCTCAGTCTCTTCCTGAGGTCATCGATGGTACCCTTCTGGTCACTTATTTCTCTGCGAAGGGCCTCGATCACTTGCCGAAGGGAAGTCAGCTGTCTGATTACTTCATCTGAAAGAAAATAGGGTGTGACGTTGATACAAAGGTATTTTTGTGAAATTAAACAAAGATTAAAAATTTCAAGATCTATTTTTCTGATCCCATATTAAATGAGATGTTCATTAATATTATTAATGAGGCGTGTGGGTGCAGCGAGGTAGCATTTAAAAATTGTACGAGCACAAAATAACATCTCTTTCCTTTTCTGTTAATGCTCTATGCAAAGCGTTCTTACCATCACAAGATTCTATCGCACTCGATGGAATGTCACCCCTATAACGCTCCGTAGTAGTTCTAGGATCATTAGCAATATAGTTATCTCTGTATTGGTCTCCTTGCATCTGTTCCTCTCTTTTCCTTCTCTCTTCGTTTTTGATAAAATCTTTAACTTCTATAACGTCCGAAGCTTCTTGATTTGGCTGTTCATCTTCAAAATTAAGTGCCGGTGGTTTGATCAACTCATCATTGCAACTGGTTGATAATAGAGCACTTTTTTCGCTGCTGTATATTTTGATCGCCGCATTTTCTTCGTAATACTGAAATGAATTTCAAATTAAAATGCAACTAATTATACACGCAACACAGTCAAAATAGGTAAGTATGTAATTGTTGTCTGTGATAGTTTTCTTCTTCAAATTTCTACAAATCTCTTGTTCTATCACTCTTGCATTTAAAAGCAGTTCAATATTTACATATTTTACTTTTAATTTCTACAAGCTAATTCTTTCTTGGCTCTCATAAAGCTCTTTATAGCGTATGAAATAAGTAACTTACCAATTTCAAGTTCGGATTAGATAATATCTCCAGCATATCGTATGTACCGGAGAGATCGTGCCAGTGTAATGATTTGCAGTTCACAAGCAACTTCACTTGGCTTGATGTGACTACTAGGAGTAACTTTTCCCTAGGGTGCGTACCTAGGGCCCATGATATTGACTTTATATGGCCTCCGTGAAGAGCTTCAAGGGTAACTGGAAAATCATTAAAAAATATTTTAATATAGTTTTGGGTGTTGCGTGCGATGTCAGGTATATTGAACCAAGAAGAAGGTAACTAATAACCAGAGTAACTAATGTGTTAAAATAAACAAAAGATCATAAAATAAACAAAAGAGAGTTCTTAATCATAAAAATAAAAATTTGAAAAATGACAATATTACCTTTATTGCTCTTTTTGTTAAAGAACAGCCATATTGAAGTATCGTCGGCTCCTTTAGCGTGCAGCAGTTCTTCTCTCCTTGAGTTCCTGCCTTGAGGAGACGGCACCAGTATAACAATTTCTTTACCGTCATCCAGGGCTACTCTGGCTCTTGAAACCAATTCGTGTGTTGTTCCTGAAATATTTCATTTATATTTAGATCAGCATTAAAAAAAATAATTTAATCAGCATGAAATAATTTTTTTTAGATATTAGGTACACACAGCAACAATGGGGCTGGCTTATAGCTTCGAGCTTACCACTAGGCTAGATTTTGCTGTGCTAATTGTCCAGCAATAGAATACTTATTGCTGGACAATTAGCTGGACATTATTTATTTAGGTATTTTATACTCAAATTATTTCGACCCAGATCATGCTTGTTGGTATAAAACAATCACGAAATACTTTTTTCGTATTTTCAGTCGAAAAACGTTTCAATTTGTGTAATGCCCTTTTTGTTAAACGCAAATACCTCGGTTAAATTTGAATAACGTTTCCGGATTATTGAAGTGGGTCGAATATTCATGAACTTCAGGCGCACAAAATGAAGCCTATTCCATCATTCTATGCGAAAAACATGTTGATTGCTTTCCTATTTTATGTTTACCTACAGGCTAACATAGGCAACTTCTTGTCAATCTTCTTGATAAATGGCGTTGCGCTTGCAGATTGCTACGACTTGTCAGTCTGTTATTTTAGTGCCTAACGTTCAATGATTTTATACTAACGTTATTCCCAGAAATTCGACGTTTCTACTACTTACAACTACAAAGCTGCCATAAACCAAGAATAAAAAGAACTACTAAGCTACTTACAACCGCCGGAAAATACAATTTCAATCCAATTTCATTTTGACGCCGTAAAACCACAGAGCGAAAAGATTAGAAGCAATAAACAAAAGACTAAGACAAATAATATCTAAGCCATTCTAATATCTAATCCTAATATCTAATAGAGCAGTAACTGGCTCCTTTTCAAATGGCGTATTCAGAACGGGAACGGGAATAACTTTAACTCAACGGCTTATTAAAATGTGCCCTGACCCGATGTTGCAGATGCCTGAACCGTAGAAGGCAATACGAGTTTTTACCGGCACCGCTACACAAAGTGACGTCACCGTTATCGGATCATACGGGACTCAGCTTGACTTAAAAGGAGCTTGAAATGACAGCGGAATTATAGATATACCAGTTTCACCCGCGGCTTTGCTCGCGTTTTAATTAACTTTCCCGTGTTATAGTGGAATTTACGGCGGTAAATAGTACTTATTAAGAATATACTTAATTAAAACTGTTAAAAAAAATACGATTACAAATATTTGTTCCGGGCATTCTTGGTGTTATCTATCTATAAAAATATCAGCAATATTTGTTTAACCATAAAAGCCCTTTTACTTATAACAATGTTACAATAAGAAGCTTATTTCTTGAAAGAGCTGATGCAGTGTTTACAAATAAAGGTGAGTCAGAGAGTCCAGTCTGTAAATACCTAAGTTGTATGAGGTACCGACCGCAGTTTAAAATAAGACGATGGATGGACACGGGTATAGTTATCAAGCTTGCTGAACATAAAGCTTATATTCTTCGAGGATTCGAACACGATATATTAATTCTCATTTTCAACTCTAACACGATGAAGTACTACCAGTGGGTAGCGTTGGACGTCTGACAAGATGGACGCACGCTTAGGTTACATATAACCAGCTTTCACTGCTGAGTTATAATCATGATGAAATCACATCAGACTTATATACATATTATGTAGATATTTTTCTTTTGACGAACTCTGTGGGGCAGCGGGCAAAGGTCCGCTCGCGTTGCGGGTTCGATACCATTATTTTATTTATTTTTATATTATATAGAATTTTTAATAGAGGCCAGTATGTCCAGCCGGGGACGTTTAACGATCCGAAATCATACCAAAGTATTAAGCACATTACAAATTCATCCACAAAACCTTAAATTGCTTACCGCGGCGTGTTTACATAGCAAAACAAATTCAAACCCGGTCTAATTGTACATTCAAAATTACAATTGTGTAACTCCCGGTTATAGTCCTATGAAATATTGCTTAAATTATTTGATAAAGCGAGTTGATTTAGCAATCGAACAAGCCGTTTTATCAGACGGGATGACAGTCGCTACTACAAATAAATCAATTTAACGAATTGTTATCAGCAATAAATACCTACTGCTAAAGTCCATCAGGGCGATTTTTGCTTTTAATTTTAATTTGAGTGTGGGATTTTTCATAAAATTTTATTAGAATTTTTGTCTTTGGATTACTCAACTAAAGGTAGATAAATGGACATTAATGAAGTCTTTATCATAACAACACGATATCAAACCCCGCTACAAGGCATAGGTAAGTCTTACAAATAGAACCAATTCTAGATCTTTAGGGATCTTGTAAAATCATAACGATAACTAAGCAGCTTAGCGATCGCAGTAAATTACTATATATTATAATAAACGACGTAGCAATATCTAATATTTTTCCCAGACAAAAATTCTCACTAAAAGCTTTGTAACCTCCGAAACACCTAATTTCGCAAATTCATGACGCTTTTATGAAAATTACATGTGAAAATGAGAGCGTTATGGACCTAATGAGGTGGAAAATGGCGTGTTAGGGCGCAAAAAGGCTAGACTAGAAATAGGTCCTGAATGTTATTACTAAAACATTATTATTCTTATCTTATACCGGAGATGTTATAATGTATATCTTTTTACAAAAAATGTGATTTCATTTATTTCATTCTACAGTTATTTTTCAATTTCCTTTTATCGCGACGTTGTCCCATTATATTATAATAATTGCGATGACAATATTTGGCGTGAAATCTCTAGGAAAATTTTCCAGTCTCAATTTGTAGATATTATTTTAGCCCCGTATTTATGCAAAAAGCGCTCGCCTAAATAAATGAAACTTTTAGTAAAACGTTTGTTTAATCTGTTCCAGATGCTTTTGGATTATTAAAACCAAGGAAAGTAATAAGTAGAGATAGATAATACCTTTGAACGATTTGATGAAACTGAGTTAAAACGAGCTTACCGCGGGGAGATGTGTGAATTGTCCAGTTATTATTTGTATGTGAAATATCGTTTAAACTTTTTATGTTCATCATTTTTCTCTAAAAAAAGCAGATTGCGAAAAAAAACAATAAATACTTGCACATCTTGTTAGTAATTAAATATCAATATGATCAATATGGTTTTATCTATAATTTGTGTTTAGATGTTTTTTTAGTAAATATTTATATGGTCTTTGAATAGTATTTTATTTTATGGTCCTTTTGGAAAATTGGTACAATCACCGCGCTTACCAGGTTTATTGGTAGAGTAGGTAACAAAAACAATGGAAGTGTAGGTAGATAGTAACAGAATTACCTCACCGCACCTCGGACAGATTTTCAATGAATTAATTAGCATGGCATTACTGATCACGATAATTAGGTTACATGGTTTTTGAAGGTCTTTTCGTAATGATTTCGTTTGAGTTATGAACCAAGACATTTCCTTCTGCCATCTTTGTATGAACCATGTGGTGCCAGCCTAAGAATAAAACAATGCTGTTTGCAATAACAATGTTGGTTGGTTAGTTTTTTTCAGCTTTTATCTATCATTCGTTTAATTAAGCGAATTCGGTGAGCTTGGTCAATTTGGTTTGGTAAATTAATTACATAAAAAAACTTTCATAACATTTCATAACTTTATGAAAGATAAAAATATTCAACGTCTTCTGAAAACCCCTCCTTTCGGTAAGTAGTTATTTCTAGGAAGTAGAAAATTACAAAGATACCTACCTAAGTCTCATGTCAAAAGTTTACGAAATAGCTATAGAAGACACAAACAAAATATTATGCACCCGGCCCAGTGACATCATCTAGTTCGTTCAACAAGTTGCGCCTACGCAGCCTTATGTTTATTAGCGTGTTCAATGCGCTTATTGACTGTCGGAATTTAGATCATTCTTGCTTGAACAAAGATTTCCTAATTTATATTCACTCTATAACTGCACCTATCTGTGGCCGAATGTAGCATACAACTCGTGACGAATGTAGATATTTTATGCCCTAACATCACGGTAAGAATATCGATTAAATTGTCTAAATTCAAAATAATTATGACAATTACCTAAAAATCGCCCCACCGTCTTAGCAGTAGAACCCAATTCGTCAACTAAAAATCAAATGCTACGTTTCGTTGTAATTTTATAACTCAAGAACCTTAGGACAGATTTAGGTGCTTTTGATTTAAAAATAGCCGTTTAAAAGGTGAGAAAACATAGGAATAAAGGGGGCGAAGCCCCGGCGGGTCAGCTAGTAGTTGATATAATATATACCTATAGCCTTACAGCTTTCCTCGTAAGATGTACTATCCCACACTGAAATAAGTTTTCAAATCGAACCAGCCAGCACCAGCGTTCCTGATATTAGCGAAAAAAAACTCTTCAGTATTTTTAGAAGTAGGTATAGAATATAAGTATATGTCAAAGAGAATATAATCACTACGTCATAGTCTATGTTTACATTTTTAATTTATAGTTTGAGTTCATATAAACATTTTTAGTGTTTTGAGGCAAGTTGATTATGTGGTTTTCACTGAAAGAAACTTTCAGTGAACAATGCTTAGATTATAGAATACTTACAATGCCACCAAAAGGAGGTTATTATGTTTTCAGAAGAAGTTGAATATTGTTTTACGTTCATAGAATAGAATACACAAAATTATGAACAGATGTGAAACTAATTAAACTAACCAAACGACATTGTTATAGCAATCAGCATTATTATAACTAGTTAGGTACATTAATTTTCAGTGTCTCCATTAATTTGCGTTGACGACATTTGAAATTTATTACTAAACTACGGTTGTATCATTATAATCTAATGAAGATAACGTCTGCAGCAGATGGTAATAGTCAAAAGACCACTTTAAAAATAAATTCAGATATCTTTATCTTAATTTAGAATGGAAAAAATATCTATCTTCTTTCTATGTTTAATATTAAATATTGCCGGACAATTCACACAGCATATTATTTAGAAAATTGATCACGTGATCGATGAATATAAATAATTGAAACAAACAAAATCAACAATTGACACACGAGTCATTAGGATCAAAAATTAGTATCCGCTGTAAAATATAATACATAATTTATATTGTACGACTAAACATCAAATAATATTAGCATACGGACGACCTCCTTTCGTCAGTAATAAAACCTCTGTACCATCGAGACCATAAATAAAGCCTACCTTACTTGTAAATGTATGTAGCTAAATTGTACTGGGCGTGATAAATATGTATTGTGCAACTCCCAGTTTATGTGCCAGTTATGGTCAGATGTCCCTTGACCTTAAAATGATCCTCTTATTTTGATTCTTCTTTACATTGCTGGCAATTTGAAAGTATTGTAACGTTTTGAAAAAACTTTTGAGATTTTGGGCAAGTCAATATTAGATACAAATCTGGAATGAAAATTAAGTACCTAAGTATTTATTATATATTATAAATAAATACATATGTTTCTAGCGGTTGCAAATAGACAAAGTAACACCTGAATCTAATAATCAATGTTCTCAATAGCCACCATGCATGTTCTGCTCTATACTGTAGAGCAGATTTTTTTGTTTTTGAAGTAATTTATCTTCATGATATAAATTAGCCTTAGCCCTTCCTTGTCCTTAAACACCAAAATTAGAATTTTCTTGAACTTATTTTTGCATTTAGACAGAATGCGATGCTTGTCGGTGCGTGAGTCACTAAAGGGACTCCCATACGACATCGTAAATCATCCCGGTGCTAATGACCACATAAATAGGAGAGGCAGAAATAGACCAAATCTGCCCGTACGTTGAATAACCAAGGGACAGACTGATCCAACAGGTTAGATAAATAGTTATGTATTGGTATGGTTTCTTGTTTTTGTCTGTGACCAATTATTTTATTAATCGTTGGCATGAACAAATGAACATCCACAATAAAACTTCTTGTAAAGACGAATTTTGCGAAAACTATAGCATCATTATAGCTATATAAATCTATTGGTCATATTATAAGATTATAGGGGTTGACCCAGCCCAAGTTTAGGGATTCTCATAAATAATATTATATCCCAAAAATATTTGATCGTACTCAATTGTGTTTCTTTCTTAAGTTACACAGTTAACTCCCAATGTTTGTCAAAGACCCTTAAAAAGTAGGGAGGTATAAAGTTGATAGACACTCCGAAATAATTAAATTTGCTGAATCTTTTAGCAGCAGAAGTCAATGGCAGGTTCCGGTTGTGCGGAAACGAACCAGATCTTGTCCGGAAAGCCGGAAGAAACAGTTCGCGAGAACGCTTTGTGTTGCTGAAGTGATTTCTCTAAACTCTAACTAATCCATTACAGTTTGTGAAGTTAGGGGAACTCCACGCGCCTTCAGAAGTACATTACATAGGATTTCCAGACAAAATGCCTTATTTTCCGCTTGGTGCAGAACTGGTCAAAAATAGTTACTGGAATCTTTTTAAATTTAATGGATTATATTGATGAGGCCCGTATTTGCTCAGAAGAATGCTTGTTATGATGATGATAATGATAGATATTGTAAACTGTCCAAGTAGGTACCTAAATCCATAGAATTTTGTAGAACTAAATTATCTCTTAAAGCCTTTAATGCTACGTAAAGCAACTACATACCTTTGTTGATATACTTACAGGTAACATTTGGAGCATTTATGCTACAAATTTTCAGCCATAGGCGATAGGTAGGTACACACACTCTAACATGGAAGTATTGTAAACTTAGGGACCTACCATAGATTATTTAGGTAATTAGTGAATGTAATTTAATGCGTTACCTTGGTCCATGACGAGGCACTGTGCTGCTACCACGGCTACCAGAAAGGCCAAAACATGCGCGGCCATTGCCGCCATTTCTAAAACAAAATAAATACTGAAATTTATTGATTTTTTATTTTTCTTAAGAATCTCCTTAGTGAAATCCAGATAAGTAGAACTAATCTACCTAATGGTGGCTTGAACGTTTTGCACTCAATGTAAATTAGGTGTACACTGGACAGAAAAATGAAATCATGGACCCCTGCGAATAAACTAACTTGGGCAATTTCATATAAGTAAGGTAAATAAAGGCATTATTGCACTAGTGCTATAAAACAATAGACCGAACATGATTCCTTTTCAATCTTTTTTTTAAATTATAACTTTATTTAACTGTTGCTTTTAAATTAATAATTCTTCATATGTCAAAACTAGGAGATAGTTTTTGTTAATTCGATAAACATTTTAAAGATGCGAGTTGAGTTACACTTTGTTTTACTTATCTCTTGTTTATTTTAGGTACATGCAATACAGTCCGTAGTGACAGAAAAAATGTCAAAACAAAACTTGAAATAAGAACAACAGAAAGGTCAGGAGTCTATGATAGTAAAATAAACTTAACGTAGGATAAAAGATTATAGGTACTCATTACCTACTTTTGTGGGTTATAATATTATCTATTTTTGCTACAATTATAAAGTTATCGCAATATTTTTATCAGCACCCAAACCTAAATAATTATTACATTATTGCGACGGCAAATGACCTACTATATATGAGCGCTGACCTATATTGTTATGTACCTAGCTGTATAAAGTAAGTATATGAAAAAAATAATTAAAATAAACTTTACTTGTATTCAAAACGTTTTTAAAAGCACACATACTTAAATATTTGACAATTCACTTAAATTTCTGTTACGTACGATAAAATGAAAGCTTACAGGGGTGCATATAAATAAAGATAGGTTAACCTGTATGTTATTTGCATGATTTAAAATTATCTTTTGTGAAAGTTGATAATTGAAATTAACTAAGTATGATATTATTATCTCAGGAACCTACTTTTTGTTAATAAAAATAAACTGACGTGTTAAAGTTTGATTAACACAAAAACATTTTAGTTACTTACCTACATGAACCTACCAACAAAGTTTTGGGCAAGGCGTCAATATAAGATGCAAATCTTCAATGAAAATTACCTACGATTTTTATCTTGGTTAGCAAATTTTCATTTTAACTAACTTTGCAAGTTCCCATCTTCATTATTATTGTTTGCAATAAATATGTAACAAAAAATTAAAAAAAAACTTACTATTGCTTCAAATTTTCTGTTCTATTTTATAGTTGGCGCGCTTTCGGAGCCAAGGCGCGTGCGCTAGTTGCCTGCGCGCTTCTCAACTGGCTACTACTGAGATCCTACAGAATTCAGTCTCTGACTGATGCTTGGATGAAATCGGTTGCTTTGCCGATTAGACAAATGAGATCACCTATTTTGAGAAACTTGTCGTGGTTAAGTTTTTTACCTATTTTGAGAAACTTGTCGTAGTGCCTATAACAGAATAAGAAACAAAACTTTGGACATTTATTTAAGTACCATCATAGACGAAATATACAACCATTAATTAAAGGTTAACAACAAAATAATGTTTGTAAGGCGCAACTGTTATTTTACTGTAATGTTATATTTATTTTATGCAATTAAATAGACACAGGATCATAATAACCCCAAACGAACAAGCGGAACAAAAAGAACAACACATAGTCCTCCCAATAATATTAATTTTATTTTAAATATTACCGCCATTTAAATACATTACTGTGGTAATAGACATTCTACAACTAGTCGGAAAAGGGCTTTATATTTGGCATCCACTCAATCTGTTCAATTCTATTAAAATTTATTATATTCCAATGCTGTTTAATTAATTTATCCTAAATTTTAAAAATAATAAGTCAACTTTGTTTCACTTTGCCGATTAGCAAGCAATCATTGAGTTTAGTTCCATGTTCTGTCCCACCCCTAACTAACTCTATGGCAATCTCATCTGCGGTCTATTTATTTTGTCTATGAACAATGTTTCTGATTTGATTTGTCGTAAATTCGTAAATGTCATAGCACTTTTTGGAGTACAGTAAAAAACGTGATGGCAGAAAATAGAGAAGAAATTCTAGCAAATTTCCAAGTAAGTAATTATGCGCCATCATATAATTGCTAAGAAATATCTTCAAATAAATCCCAAAGTCATTGTGTTAAGGTTATATCGTAAACAACAACAGTACCTGAAATTTGTCTAAAAGGTCTTTGTGCTTAGTTCTGGAAATAATTCTTAGCCTTATTTAAATAATCCTTTGTTTAAACTATGTGTAGTTTTCACATGTTTCTTCTCTAACACTGAGTTTAGGTGTTTTTAGAATGTTTAAAAAATAATCCTCTTTGTGCTCAGGCATAAAATCAGATTTACAAGTTACATATCTACAACAGTTTAAACAAATGACTGAGTTTTCCAACTTTATAATAAGGCCCAAATAAAGAAATTAAAGCTTTAATATTCTTACCTGTTTTATTCCATATTGTTTATGACTGTAAATAATTTCATTTTAGGGGATAACAGCAGTTGAAGATGTAGCAGAAGCAATATACCACCTAGAAGAAGCAAATTGGGACCTATTGGTAAGTAATCAGTTTTTTTTTACTTTTTGGAAGGAATCATAATTTTAACTCTATTAAAACTACATTTTTTTTTCTATCAGTAACTGAATGCTTAACTAATAACTTTACATAGTTTAATATATCTGTAATTCCGGCAGAAACATTGTTATTGTTTTTTTTATTACTAATAACAAGAACTTTATTATTTGAATGAACTGTTATGATTAAAACAGCAATATATAATATTTAGAATCAGTATATTCTATTAATAACTTTAATTTTAGTGAATAAATAAAAGAAATACATATGTTTTTTGTTGGTGATCTCAGTAACTTATTACGCTGTGGACTACTCTAGAATATTATCTAGAAATGATTCATAACTGAGAAATGATGACACAATTTAAAATCAGTGCCTATGACCCCATCCATCTACCCATCAGTGTAACACTGGCAAATCTCTCTAAACTGCACTAGCGAGATAAGGCAGTGAATGTGTTAAAATGTTGTTTTACATTACAGGCAGCAATAAACCGAGTGATGCCACAAGATGGAAGCCAAGCTGCCCGAACACAAAACAATGATGATATGAATGACGTGGAGATGATTGACGACGATATATCTGTGATAACTCCAAAAACACACCCCCCAGGTAAAACTAAATCTGTCAATTCACTATTATCATATCAAAATCACTAATATTTATGTTCCTTCTGCTGGGATACAGAGACTTCTCTCATGACGAGAGAGATTAGGCATTAATTCACCACACTGGCAAAGTGTGGGTTAGTGTTCTTCAAACCGTTCAAAGTTCTCAGAACATGCCGGATTAGCTGGGTTTGAACACCTTCAAATGAAATACCACTTGCCCAACATGTCTCCTTATACTTACATCATACACACCATCCATTATCATACAGAGATACAAATAGTAGAGGAACAAAAACTAAGTAAAATTTAAATATGTACATAATTATATATGTTACGGCTAATACCCGAAGTGCGGCTACACCTAGTTCTAGCCGGTTAGAACTAGGTGTAGCCACTTACTCTTGGTTAAACCTAGTAATAGCCGATTGTTTTCGGGTAAAACTAGGTCTAGCCTTCATCATGGCGGCTACAACTAGGTCCAGCCATTCCCTGTTGGAGAAAACTAGGTCTATCCGATATCATTCCGGCTAGAACTAGGTTTAACCAATAGTAAGTTGGCTACACCTAGTTCTAACCGGCTAAAACTAGGTGTAGCCGTGTGTTGTTCCAATCTAATTTTATTTTATTTTATTTGTATGTTATTATGTTCAAATAAAACACATTGTTTCCGTAAGAACGTGTATTACGCTAGGGAGCGTTGCACGCGAACTGCCGGAGCTGCTGCGCACCAGCATGACCACTTAGTCCTACTTATTCTGTAATAAGGCTGACAAGTTTGGACATGTTGATACATAACATACCTTTCCCCCAAGTATGTTATTTATTATAACATAAAAAAACTAAATATTAACAAACTACTAAATTATCTTAATATCTTATGTAAGTATATTAAAGATATCAAATTAATAAAAATAACAAATAATTAATAAAATCTTAAATAAACAATCAATAACTAAGAACAACATATTAGTTTTCTTACATGTAACAATTTACAATATTAAATCATGAGCTGGTCTAGCATATGGAAGTTAACAATGGGCTAGCATTTCTGTCCATTTGTCCGAACTTGGTTTCTCTATGATTGATTCATTTATTGCCTAGTAGAGTAGAGACTCCTTCCATACACTGATCCTCTTCCTCCCCTAATTCAGACCATTGATACATCTCCTTGTCACGTCTGTCATCTGTCTGTTTGTTGGGTCTTTCATCTCGGAATAACTTATCTAGGTGTCTATTTACCATCTTACCATATTCTGTATGTATTCTGTCGGTACATCAATTAATAAAATTCTCATAATATTTTAGACCACAACTGTCACCCTTGTATTCTGTCTGTACATTGTTTTTTGTTTTTTATGTACCCATGTGTGTAATAAAAAAAACGGTCTGAAAGTAGTATACTGTAGCTAAATGGTACTAATACAAGACATTACTGACAATTTATGAATGAGTATAAGTACATTATTTTTCTTATGTAAGTTAAGTATATTAAAATGATCTCCTAATCTTCTTAAATTAATTTGTCCGTTACTAAAATACATGTAAGTATATATTTAAAAAAAACTGTCAATAGAAAACTAAAATATATTATCTATGAAAAGCCAGGTGCATAATTATTATTATATTTAAATGTAATTGTTTGTGTGTGTGTGGTAGTGTGTGTAAATATGTAATTAAATATTGAATTAGTTCTTGTGCTTTACAGCTTGACCAAGTCTGTTCCTATTAGATTGGTTTCTGGAAACCTGTTCTTCCGTCTTTATTGGTCTATATGCCATACGTTTGTACGTGCACATTAGGTAATAGTAGAATTTACACTCTGGAAGCATATTGGCTGTGAGCCCCTTGTAGAGCTGCGAGCAGCGGCGCTCGTGCGCGTGCAGCGTGCAGGAGCCCCGGCCCGCCGGCCGCGCCCCGCCGTCCTCCTTCCCGCGAGACAGCGCGGCCCTGGGGCAGTACTCTAAACTGTCGCAGGTATGTACCAGCGTTCTGCTTTACATCGAAGGTCGTATACAATTTCCCGTCAGAAAGAGTCGGGGAAACTTTGCTAGCAGTGGGCCTAGGAGATGTATCCGACTCGGTATCCTGATTGACCGTGCTGCGTTGGTTTCCACATAAAGGAACCTCCTCTTCCTGTTTATTGAATGGTACGACAGGAGTCGCCCATTCCGAGACCGGCCTTAGAAGATTTTCAGTTTCGCCTACTAACTTATCTATTTCTAAATCGATTGTATCGTTGTTAGCGTATGGAACAGATCGTGCTTTTAAAAATTTACGTGTAGCCTTAGGTTTCAAATGTATCCCGAAGGGATTCCTTAGGTCGGTACCAAGTTCGTCCTTAGACACTCTATGCCAGGGGTGGCCAACCGGTCGATCGCGATCGACCGGTCGATCGCGACTGGTAGTCCAGTCGATCGTGGTAAGGCAAAAATAAATAGGTAGACTATACTGCCCAATATAATCACCTACTGCTGGACGCAACATTTTTGTATAATTTTTCAATCGCTGTTCAGTCAAGGTATTTATTGCTCTATTTTACGCAGTGTAGTCTTTTGTTTTCGGCGTGCGATGACCAATAAGCGGGAAGCGAACTGAACTATGCTTTTTCATTTTTAGGTTTCCGTAGCCAAATGGCAAAAACGGAACCCTTATAGATTCGTCATGTCCGTCCGTCCGTCCGTATGTCACAGCAGTTTTTCTCCGAAACTATAAGAGCTATAAAGCTGAAATTTGGTAGGTATATAGAGGTATTCCGCACTAAGATTTCAAAAAAATATTGAAAAAAAAACAATTACATTTGGGGGTCCCCATACTTAGAACAGAAACTTTTAAAATAAATTTTCATCGAACCCATACATGTGGGGTATCTATGAATAGGTCTTCAAAAATCATAACAATTTTTCTAACATCATTTAATTCTAAACCTAATAGTTTGGACGTGAGACTCTTCCAAAGTGGAAAACAGAGGGGGGCACTCTCTTTTCCACTTTGGAAACCCCCCCCCCCCCCTCTAATTTCTAAAATAAGAGGATGATAAGGCTAATAAAAATATATAATGTACATTAGCACAAAAACTACCAACGAAAATTGGTTTGAACGAAATCTATCAAGTAGTTTTTTTATAATACGTCATAAACTATTTCATATAAATAATTGCTGCGGAAGCCTACATGGGCGACTCCGACTCGCACTTGGCCACTTTATTCGATTGGTAGATCGCACAGGGTCTCTTTAGTGAAGAAGGGATCTTGGGTCCTATAAAGTTGGCCACCCCTGCTCTATGCTTTCCTAATACAGTTTTGCTCATGTCTACATCCAATATCTTATTTACATTAACAGAAATGTCCAGAGCTTCAAACCAATTACGTCCTATTAAATTGGAACCGGTTCCCTTAGCCACGATTATCTCTAATTTCCGCATAATGTCTTTGTACATGACCGACACTGTCGCTTGTCCGAGCACCATCAGTCGTGAGTCGTTCCACGCGCGCAGCCTGGTGGAGAGCGGGCGCAGACGCGGGCGGCGCGGCAGGCGCGCCCACGTGCGCTCGTTCAGCAGCGAGCAGGCGGCGCCCGAGTCCACCTCCATGGTGACCGGCGCGCCCTCCAGCTTCACTCGTACCCTGTAGGGCGACAAGCGCGTGCGCGCCGCTTTCATGTTGTACACTCCATTCAGGCCCGCACCGTCTGCTCCGACGTCGTCATCGGTGTGGTAGGTTTTCCCCGCCATAAATTTCTTCTTAGTAGTGCACACCTTCTCGATGTGCCCCTTCTTGTTGCAGTAGTTGCATATTGCATTGATGAAACAGCATTCTCCAGTATGTCGGTTTCCGCAGCGGTAGCAAAATCGAGTATTTATTCTCGAGTTGAGCGCGTTGACGTCCATCGCCTCGGGCGCCGGCTGGTCCGCGGGGCCCCACGCGGGTGCGGGGGAATGCGCGGGCGCCGGGGGCGGGGGGAGCGCGGCGGCGGCGTGCATGAGGAGCATGTCGCGACCTGCACTCTCGGCCGACAACATGGCGTCCACCACATCGGCGTAATCTAGTCGGTCGCGCTTCAGCAGCTCGTACTGCAGCGATCGATCGCTCATGCCGCACACCAGCCTGTCTCTTAGCATCCGTTCCAAATTTGAAAAATTGCAGTCTGTACTTAGCCTTCGAAGTTGAGCTATATAATCCGCTGATGATTCATCCTTGCCCTGATCTCTTTTATAAAATTTGTATGACACTGATATTTCATTGGGCTTCGGACTGAAATGCTTAGTCAGAACATTCACGATGTCAATGAACGATACTTCACATGATTTTCGAGGAGTAATTAATGATAGCAATGTCTCAAAGGTTTGAGATCCACACACTGTACAAAAATTTGCTCTTTTGATTGCATCGTCGGTTATCCCGCTGGCTTCAAAACAATAACTGAGTCTGAGTATGTAACTGTCCCAATTGTCTGATTTCACATTGAATTCACTGAATTTCACTTGTTTAGCTGACATTTTTGCGCTTTTATCCTCGTCGCCACTATTATGTTCAAATAAAACACATTGTTTCCGTAAGAACGTGTATTACGCTAGGGAGCGTTGCACGCGAACTGCCGGAGCTGCTGCGCACCAGCATGACCACTTAGTCCTACTTATTCTGTAATAAGGCTGACAAGTTTGGACATGTTGATACATAACATATGTATATTTGTAAGCCAAACATTCTTGAATAAACGAATTTTCTATCTTTATTTTCTTTTCTGTTGGATAAAACTTAGATGTGTGTCCCGCCAAGCCTTCCGCCCCACTTCTCACTCATGACTTACCTACAGCATCTACAGCAGCGGCGCGGGGTGGAGGGCATAACGAGGCACGTGCCTCTGCAGGTTGTGAGTGCCAGGTATCTACTGAAGGTCTACTAGCGAGTGTGACTCACAGCGTCTTCAGCAGCAGCGCGTTTCTTAGTTTTATCGTATTGAAATTATGAATGTAATGTAATAATTGATTTTAATGACATAAGTGTTTAAAATTGATATAATTATAATAATAAAATAATAATAATATGAACAATCAGGAACATTTTTTTAACAACAGACAATAAGTAGTTGCATATTATAATTTAAAGAATGTTATTTTACTTATAAATCACACTTTTATCAAGTAACATAAACTATTTATTAGAACAACAAGTTTTATCGAACAGGGATTATCTGGACCTAGTTCTAGCCGGAGTGATATCGGATAGACCTAGTTTTATCCAACAGGGAATGGCTGGACCTAGTTGTAGCCGGCATGATGAAGGCTAGACCTAGTTTTACCCGAAAATAATCGGCTAATACTAGGTTTAACCAAGAGTAAGTGGCTACACCTAGTTCTAACCGGCTAAAACTAGGTGTAGCCGCACTTCGGGTATTAGCCGTAACATATACATAAATAAAAAGTAAAATCTTTGAATTTGGTATTTTTTGTTCACTATAATGATGTTTCAAACAAAGCTAATCTGATATAAAAAAACTAATAAAATTTCGCTTATCTGATTTATTTGTGTGTTTTGTAAAAATTTTAATATAATTGTTATCAAGGTATTTTGCTATCATGGTTTTAAATTAGTGTGATTGGAATTATTTCTGTACTTGTTTGAAAATATTAAATGCTCATAAATTTAAATAAGCCACAGAATCCACTTAATGAACAACTAAATAATCCTGTTCTTAAGAAGATTTAAGAGCTTATCACGGGGCTAGATGTCGCTGTGTGAATTTTCCAGCAATATTTATTTATTTATTTAAGTTACTTACCTTCTTTAATATCAGTAAATATAAATGATACATTTTCAGATAGAGAACAAAATATTGAAGCATCTACATCAACTACATCTTCTAGGAATCATATAACAGATTTAGTAGAACTGAAAGTACATTATAATAATAAAATACATGAAATCAAAATGTCTGGATTGGCAACAGTCAGTAAGTATTAATAATTAGCTTTCTTCCTTTTCACATCAAAATACTGAACCAATTAAAATTAATTTTGATAATTTAAGTATAAATGTATAATTAAGTTATGTAAATAAATCAATAAAATAATAAAACAAAGCTAAATTTCAATTACGATAAACTTGAGAAACCATAAGTTACTTGATCGATTGATTTATATGGCCCTCTAGGGAATTTAAAATAATGTTACACATAATGTACAAAATGTAACATCATGCAATCTCTCAAATCTATCAAGCGTTTATCTACATAATAAACAGAAATACATTACTTCTTTAATATATTTACCTCTTGTAGTTTAATACCTAATATCTGTCTTAATATTCATTGATTCAGATTTTGTCCATCAAATCACAAAAATTTACCTGGACATGTCATCACTATCAATAAAAAGTTGATTTTATTTCTACACAGCTCAAGTAAATTATCTTGTATCCTTTCTATAATGGTTGCCATTTCAGGTGATTTAAAAAAGCGGTTAGAAGCAGTATGCGGGGTGCCAATATGCAGACAACAGATCTCCGGGCTCGGTGGGTCTCGGGCCACGTCCGGAGCCTCTCTGGGCAGCTTAGGGCTCGCGCGGCCCTCAGTGCTTCGACTCAAGGCAGCGGAACATGCGGTCATGCTAGATGATGAGTGAGTATATTTGAAGTAGTTTTCCGGCCAGGCTTTAACCCTTTTACTAACCGCGCCTGTATTAAGATTTATATCCATAATATACTACAGCCAAAGATTAGTTCTTTTTTTTTTAACTTAGGCTTAGACTAAAAACCAATTATTGGTTTGTCCATTTAGCTTTGAATCTCTTTATTCTAGTGTTGATTCGTACATTTATAAAATAAATATGTTAAAGAACAAATATTTCAATTTAGCACATAGAACAGGTGTAAATAGGATAATTCAATTTATTAATTAACTAGCTTTCCGCCCGCGGCTTCGCCCGCATTATATTAGAGTAAAAAGTATTCTATGTCCTTCTCCCGGCTCTAAACTACCTCCCTGCCAAGTTTAAACCCAATCGGTTCAGCCGTTCTCGAGTTATAAGTGAAGGCACTAACACGACTTTCTTTTTATAGATATTACTAGCTTTCCGCCCGCGGCTTCGCCCGCATTATATTAGATTTTAAAAAAAGCAGTAAAAAGTATCCTATGTCCTTCCCCCGGTTCTAAGTTGTCTCCCTGCCAATTTTCAGCCAAATCTATTCAGCCGTTCTCGAGTTATAAGTTCAGGCACTAACACGACTTTCTTTTATATATATAGACTAGCTTTCCGCCCGCGGCTTCGCCCGCATTATATTAGATTTAAAAAAAGCAGTAAAAAGTATCCTATGTCCTTCCCCCGGTTCTAAGCTGCCTCCCTGCCAATTTTCAGCCAAATCTATTCAGCCGTTCTCGAGTTATAAGTTCAGGCACTAACACGACTTTCTTTTATATATATAGATTAGAAACACATACACCAGGAGTACTGATAGTGACATGATTGGGAGAGTTCCATTACCAAATGTTATAATAATGACATGGTTAATGATTACCTTTATTTGATCCCAATACTTGGCAATGGTCCCTAATAAAAGCCAGCTTAAGGGGGTTGGTTATTGCAGTAAGTTAGTACTGTACACAGAACAATGCTGTTGCCCATCTTTTGTTACCTTTATAAATCCTCTTAGTCAGTTTATAACTGGTATTTTTATAAGTACATTATCCTGAGAACTTATATCATTATATTACGAAAATGTTTTTATTTTCGTAATATAATTATTTGATGTTAAAAGTATTATTCTTTTTTCTTTCCTGGCGGATAGAGATAATCGGTAAGTATCTATACCATCAATGCACCTTTTTGTTATTGTTTTATTTTTCATACTTGAATATAATCATGTTTTATTTGTATGTGGCTTGATAAAAAAATTACCCAAGTTTTATTCCACAAGTTACGTTATTTTTCACTTGAATTTTTCACTCAAAATGTTTACGTTGTTTTTTTTTATATTTACTAAAGGGTTTTTCAATTGGCGCGGGTAGATTTTGGCGGCCCGTGGCGGCCATTTTGTTTTGGTGACAATTGTCAAATCTTTTGCTTATATTCAGTTGCTTATGCCAAATCACCATGGCAAAATTCATGACCATAGACAACGTCGTTTGTTCGCTGCCTGGGCATTGAATCGTTTGGAAGAGGATTCCAATTTCGGGCGAAAAATCATCTTTAGCGACGAGGCGCATTTTTGGATGAATGGCTTTGTTAATAAACAAAATTGCCGTATATGGGACGACACAAACCCACACGAGGTTCACCAGGTGGTAATGCATCCTCGAAAAGTTACGGTTTGGTGTGGATTTTGGGCCGGCGGCGTCATTGGTCCGTATTTTTTCGAAAACGACGTTGGTGAGGCGGTCACTGTCAACGGCGAGCGCTACAGAACGATGATAACCAATTTTTTATGGCCCACATTGAACCATATGGACCTAGACGACATGTGGTTTCAGCAGGATGGCGCTACGTGCCACACAGCAGACGCCACGATTGACATTCTGCATGAGCGATTTGAGACTAAGGTTATCTCTCGCAGGAGTGATGTGAATTGGCCACCAAGGTCATGCGATTTAACCCCGCTAGACTTTTTCTTGTGGGGTTTTTTGAAGTCGCAGGTCTATGCAAATAAACCACAATCCACCGATGCCCTGAAGGCGAACATAACACATGCCATCGCTCAAATTCAGGCGGATCTATGCGGAAAAGTCATTGAAAATTGGACCACTCGGATCCGTGCCACTGTGAGAAGCCGAGGCGGGCATTTGAATGATGTCATCTTCCATACTTAATGGCATATATGGGCCTTTTAAAAAAATTAAAAATATTGTTGATACCTCATACGCAGCTTGTTTAATTTCGTTTCAAAATCTACCCGCCCTTATTGAAAAACCCTTTATAACGGTGAAGGCAAAAATCGTGAGGAAAACGGCAAGTCATTCACGCCTTGGCCAGCGTGGTGAATTAGGCCTAATCTCTCTGGTCAAGTGAGAAGTGCCTGTTTAGAGTTTGTTCCCTCAGGGTAGCGGAGCGGTTAACGGCCACATACACACTGCACATAAAGCATGAAGAGAAAGAATACACGCTCAAATTCCCCGGCACCAAGACTGTGAGGGAAGTGAAGAACGATATCTATTCGCTGACGGATATACCGGCGAGGCATCAGGTAATGAGCATTTAACTATTATTTATTTTTAACCGACTTCACAAATTTTTTTAACCTTATCAAGGCTCAAATAAACTTCTAATCAGCCTAGAGGTCATTAATCATGATTATTTAATAGCTAGACGAACATTCTTTAAATCACTCGACTTATGTTACACCTAACTTTCTTTAACTTTTCCAAAGACGTGATATTTTTATTACCAGCAATGGACAGGACAATATAACAAAACTCACTACCTAACTTTAATATCGAAATTAACATTTTTTTCGTAAATAGTAAATGTATTCACATTACGGAAAAGGATTTCAGAATCTTCCATCATTCCTATTAGAAAAAATGTGTTCTGATTCATGAGTTTTACCACAAATTGTTTGTTAATTCCAGCAATGGACAGGCTGGCCGTCCGTGCAAGGGCTCGACGACACGGTGCTGGCGATGGTGGGGCTCGACTCGCCGCAGCACGAGCTCACCGTCAAACGCACCGCCCGGCAACAGAACAAGGAATACAAGAGGGTATGTAACTGTACAACATAATATTAGCCCAGTCTATTTGGAATTAAGGTTACATAAATTCCGACTAGGCTGAATTTTGGTAGAATTGTTCAATACACTATTATAAATTGAAATGTGAAATGTCTTCGTTGATCCGGCACGTGCAAAAAAATTACTCGTGGTCAAAGATAACAAAATCGGGTTTTTTCACAATTTTCAGCAAAACGGTAAATTTTATCATGAAATTAGCTGAGACAAAATTGTAGATCGGGTAATTTACCAATAAAAATGTTTGTATACTTTTTTCCTAAAAGCTAAAAGTATACTTTTAGCTTTTAGGAAAAAAGTCGTTATATTTCATTTTTATAAAAATGAAATATAACGATTCAAAAAGTTGAAAGAGTTGTTATCGTAATAATATGGTATTTAGTAGTTTTTCTGGTGGAGGTAGAAGTAAACTTTGAACTCGTCGCCCTGCGATGCAAGAGATAGCAGGTTCGATTCCCACATGCATCAGGAAAATAATTTGTATGATCTGCAAATATTTGTTCCGGGTGCAAGCTTAGAGCTTATTACGGGGTTAGATGTTGCTGTGTGAATTGTCCAGCAATATTTATTATTATTTATTTATAAAATAGTGTACAATATAAATTAATACATGGGCTCCTGACTAGCTGTAGCTGTGTTACAGAAACCTAGGCTTCTCCAATTCATTAAAATTATTATTTTTCTGACTAGCCGTAGCTGTTTTAACGAAAACCCTAGGCTTCTCCAATTCATTAAAGTTATTATTTTTATATTAATTAAATGATTGTATATGTTTCAGATAATAGTGGAGAGTTCAGACAGTGAGAACAGCTCTGTGGAAGAGATCGAGGAGACGCCCGACGTGTTCATAGCGGAGGACGACATGTTCGCGGACATCGTGCAGTCGGAGAGGCTGCAGCCGTTGAGTGAGTCACCTTGTATATTACAACTAGCTATACATCCTGCGGTTTCGCCCGTTATAATAGATTTTCCAGCAGTAAAATGTAGCCTGTGTTAATCCCGGGTCTTAGCTAACTCCATAGAGTTATGGAGGTTAATTTCGTTTCAGTATCATTATACCTACTGGGCCTGTTAACACAATATCTTTGAAAACAAACTAACCCTCTGTAAATCTGTTAGTATAGATAGATCGTCGCTATACTGCGAAAACCGAGTAAATCGTAATTTTTCACTACTATCATTACCTACTTGATTTTCGCAGTATGGCGACGAGATAATAATATATCTGAATGGGTCAGTCATGGAGTAATTTATTTTGTTTTCAGAGATACTGTGTTTGCCAGTATCAATGATTAGAATTTGATGAAATTTAGTAAATACACATTTAAATGTTTGGGACACAGGATAGGCTATTTATGCTTGCTCCAGTTATGATTAGACGTGGCTCCCATATAAACATAATTGAACAGAGTCGTGGGCACAGCTAATAGTTTATGTTTTTTAAGTGTTTATAATTCTTTTAACAAATAATATAATGTTCCAGTGTCAGAGAGAGTAGAGGACGAGGCTCTGGGCTGCATAGAGTTCGCTCAGCGCTTCCGGAACCGCTACGGACCGAGCACACCACATTTCTTCGAGGGCACTCTTCAGGACGCTATCAACGAGTCATGCCTCAAACCAGCACATGAAGTACGTATATTTTAGTCATTTGGAACTATGTCTATTGAACCATTTGGCAATGGCATCGTCTTACTTATTGTATTCTTCAACGTTAACAAGAGCTTATAATTTCTATGTACCTTTCTTGCAAACCAGTTTAGAGTTGTACGCAAGAAGAGGTGACCAACAATCGTATTTATAGTACTAGTTGAGATAATGACTAATATTTTTTTGATTATTTTATAAATTAGATACTATAATCTCTGCTAAAAGCATTTAATAATGTTCTTTATACACTAAAGTTTCTTACGCGTTGATTTTTTTTATTTGCTAGGACTAGGTGGCGAAAGGACCTTGATTCCTTTATGGAAGGTTGGTCCACAATAGCACAAGGGGCCGTCCATTAATCACGTGAGGCTCAAAAGGGGGGGGAGGGGTTACGGAAAACATCACGAAACATCACGAGGGGGGAGGGGGGGTCTCGTTAGACATCACGTGTATTAATTTTATTTATTTTTTGTCAAAAAGCGCTATTTCTAAACCGAAAATTTGAACGATTTGTATCATACCTTGATTGACTCGCCCGCCGCTGCTAGGCAACGATTTATTGCAAATACATATAAATGTTTTTCGAATCAAAACGCCATTTTTTATATTTTTTTCCAGCCTAAAATAGCCTTTACATAGACTTCCAAAAAATACACGTGATCCAGGGGGGGAGGGGGGGTGTGGTCCCAAACCTCACCAAATATCACCATGGGGGAAGGGGGGGTCAAAAAATGAGAAAAACGACCTCACGTGATTAATGGACGGCCCCCAAGATAATGATACATGGAAGGAAGGCCTGAGACAACTTTGCCCTGCAGTGAGACAACTGTGGCTGAAAATAATATTAATAGCCAAATAATAAATCCAGAAGACGTAATAAACCCTATTTTGTTTTCAGAGAAAACTACTAGGCGTATACTTGCATCACGAGCAGTCGGTCCTGTCGAACGTGTTCTGCGCGCAGCTGCTCGGCTGCGACACCGTGCTGCAGACGCTGGCCGCCAACTTCGTCGTCTACGGCTGGGACCTCACCAACCAGGACAATAACAACATGTCAGTACATTACTTTTAAAGATATAGATATGGGATCGAATCAGATATGAGGAGATACTTAAAAAAATGCAGGTCACCGATATAGACAATTTTGCAGCCAAAACCTTTAAAGACAGAGCAGAACAAGTAGATATGGATGGACCACATGGTTGTCTCGTAGGGAACATATCACTAGCCTCAGGGCTGGATTTGGGGGAGGGCAAACGAGGCGAACGCCCCGGGCCTCCCCACAATAATGACTTCGAACTTTTTTTCCCAAATTCCAACACTATTAAACATCTTTTTTTATCATATTAGTATGACATGTGATTATTGACTAATACTAAGACAATCTAATTAGATCACAATAAATTATTTATTAAAAAACTCGTCAGAAAAAGATATTTATTTAATTTAGACAATAATTTGAGGCAAGGGGGCCTCCGCTCCTTTGTTGCCCCGAGGCCTCTAAATCCGGCACTGACTAGCCTCCATTACAAACACAATCTACACCGCGGTGAGACGACCGCCCAACTCTTGCGAGCTGCACCTCGATTATTAGGGGGATTTTATATTAGATAACAATGTTTTTGTCAAGTTGAATTAAGTCTTTAAGGCAATATGGTGAATGTGTTAACAGATAAACTAATGAATGCACTATGTGTCGCAGGTTACTAGCGTCGATAACGAACGCGCTGGGCCCCGTGGCGTCCATGACGATCCGCAGCATCCCCGTGGAGCGGCTGCCGGCGCTCGTCGTCATCATGCGCGTGCGCTCCAACACCGAGATATACACCGTCATCAACGGTAATGCCATATGTACCTATACCATGAGTTGTCATAGTGAAGATATACACCGTCATCAACGGTAATGCCCTATGTACCTTTACCATGAGTTGTCATAGTTAAATCGCCTGACGTTACTACAGCGGTTACGTACAGCCCGCGCCTCCTTTCAAGTCTTACAGTGCGGGAAAAACAGTATTGTTAATATCTAGGCAAGCATCGCCTCTAACGGCCCCTGTACAATTCACTTTTTGAATGAGTAATTTAGTACCCAACTATCCGATAGAGGCGCTGTTCAAGTTTTCATAAATTTTTTTAACTGCAGTCGCTAGTGAGTGTATATTGCTAGAACTCATGGTAGAGATACAGTACCCAGCTGTCACCTCACTAGTCCACCAACCAAACTATTTTCAACAACTTTTAATACATTTTTATATGTTTTATAAAAATAATAATGGTTGCCCACTTATGTTACTATCGTCGATACATTTTTTTCACAAGAGGCTCCGCCATTATTATGTACATAAAATAAACCAAATTTAATTACAGGTAACGTGGGAGTATCAGAGCTGATGGCCGGTCTGGTAGAGGCGTGGGAGCGGTTCGCAGCTCAGCGGGCTGAAGACGCGAAGGTCGAGAGAGAGAGAGACGCACGGCAGCGCGTCAAGAGAGAGCAGGACGAGGCGTACCAGAGGAGTCTCGAAGTAGACAGGTACACAACTAAATCAGAATTGAAGCATATTTTATACGAAGCCAGTAATACTGGCGGCGGTCACTGGCTAGAAGTATTGATGGGCGCTCTATTCTCGCCAGCGCTGGCTTGGCTTTAAAAACTGTTTACAAAAGGCAAATATCTAGCCAGCGGTGGCTGCCAGTCGTATTGGCAGCCAGTGTTGGCTTTCTAAAAACTATGCTTTACGGACGATCTGTGTGTCAAATTTTAGATTGTTTTATTACTTAACGTGGAATAGTTATCTTCAATTTGTACTGAAAAATTATGATAACCCTGATTTATTGTTACAGAGCGAAAGACGAGGTAAAAAAACAAATTGAAAAGGAAAGACATGATGAGATTGAACGAGCGGAATCAGAAAGACAAATGGAAGAGGCCAAGAAAGAGGTAAGAATTTGATTATCTTTCATGACCAATGATACAAGATTACAGATGTGTTAAAAAAATAAGTTGTATAATGGTGTATCTATTTAATATAGTAGAAAATTTAGTTTTAAGTAAAATCAAATAAGCTTAGTAAAAATGTTCATATTAGAGTCGTGCACAACTGGAACTTACTGCCTGAAGATGTCGTCACTGCCACCTCTGTAAACTCCTTCAAAAACAAGCTCGACAACTGATTACGGAACAATAGCAAGAATCTCGCAAAAGTCACACAAAACTACTCATAACTGTTTGACGTAGACATATCAGGCTATAGCTGCCTGTCTATAAATAAATAATAAATAATATCAGGCTATAGCTGCCTGTCTATAAATAAATAACAATAATAAAATGTATGTTACAGGCGCAACGGTCAGCAGCGGAGTCCCGTGTGCCGGCGGAACCGGAAGACAGCGCCAAGGACGTGGCGCGCATCCGCTTCCGCCTCCCGCCGCCGCAGGACGCCGCGCTCGAGAGGCGCTTCCACCCCACTGACACACTACAGGTCACTACTACGCAATAACCAAAGCAACTTAACCCACACTATATCTATCTACTATCTACACTTTTGGGCATGAGTGTCAAGATAATATATTTTAGGTCATATGTGATTAGGTAGAGTCACTACAGTTACCAGGTAATCACAGTAAGCCCTTTCTTTGTTTTATAGATTTTAAGTTATTAAGAATTTATTTCCATAAAATCCTAAATATTCATCGTTCCCACTGCTGGAACACAAGTCTTCTCTATTGATGAGAGAGATTAATTCACCATGCTGGCCAAGTGCGGGTTGTTGAATAACAAATGTTCTTCAAACTTAGCCACCACCCTTAGAATATTTGGACAAACACGACTTCCCGTGGGTACGGAAAGTGATGGGGTGGTACAATTCTTAAGCTGGAACCACACGGCAACTGGAATACTATAAATACAAGAATACGAATAATTAAATCTAATAGGTACTTCTTATTCCTTTCAGGGACTATTTGACTTCCTAGCATCAAAAGGTTTTCCGCAAGACAATTTCAAGGTCATCACTAGCTGGCCTAGGAGAGACGTGAGTATTTACGTTGTTAATTTAATCATCATTTTATAATTATATTTTATGCTTCCAAAAACTTCTTCAAAACGAATTCAGTAACGAAATGTATTTGATGATACTCAAATAGGTACATTGAGTGGATGTTGACCGCGTCCGACCGTAATAACTGGAAATCATCTAGGAGGCCTATGTCTAGCAGTGGACCTCCAACAGCTAAAATGAAGACGATGGTGATGATTTGAGGACCTTCAATTAGTTATTTTCAAGTGGTGCTCAATATTTTCTATTTTATTTTACTCCTATTGTTCTCAAATCTTAATTCTCTTATTACAGCTCACAACAGAATCTCCAAGCAGTACATTGAAATCTCTGAAGCTTTATCCGCAAGAAACTGTCATGGTGGAGGAGCGGTGAGGGCGGCTGTGACACATCACTACAAACGTTATTGCCACCACAATAATAACATTGCTGGACGATACAGCAATGTTATTAACATTATTATATAACACAAAGCTCATTTTGTATCAAACTCTCGATACCGATTGTAAAAATGCTGGAAATTATATTTAAATGCAATAAATTAAGGGTCTTATTCGTGAATTTTCTATTTATAATGTATTGTTTATGTTTTCTTTGAGTCAAATGAAATTTATCGATTTATTTTCTTAGATGCTATTAGTTTGGTTACATTTGATTGAATTTTGTGATTGGGCTCAAAGAAAACTGAAGTTTGGTCCATAAAAATGGCTTTTACAGCTTTTCAAATGGCCTTTCAAAATAATATTTTGTGTGTATATGAAGAAAAAATTGTGTTGATTAAACTATCAACAGTTAATATTTATTTCTTATTTTCCAATTAAACAGTATGCAAAAGAAATGTCTGAGTATTTCCAATATTTTGTTGCGAGAATACTTTTAATATAAATATTTGAGTTATTATATCCAGCTATTGCATAAGACATATTTGCTCAGCCATAGTAATTAAACTGCATTTCCTACCGACAAAAACTATTTTATATATTCACTGAAGTACAAAAAATAGGCCTATTTAAGATGAATTTTACAACTAGCAACGTAATCTATTACTGACGAGGACAATGAAGAAATTGAATCAACTACATATATATAGCCTATAGGTATATATATTTTTATATTAACAGGCCCCAATAACTTCAGTGAATGCTTAAAATCAATGTAAAATAATGTAACTAGAATACCAACTATTTATCGATAATGTTACATTATTCAGTTTTATTAAAAACACTGTTTATTTATAAATCAACAACATACCTTCTTTAGATGCCTTTTTAAAAGGTTTATAAATTTATCTTCGTACTTGCCGATTGCAAAATAACAAAGAAGGTAATAAATATTAGAACATGAAACGGGTACCATACCATGTTAGGTATAAATACCCGATAACAGTATCGACAAATTTAAAAATATTTTAGTCATGGTATCTTACGCGTTTCATGTACTAATAATGTTTAAAACCATGATAGTTTAAAATATTATAAGGTAATAAATAACTTTAGTTTATATTAAAATTAATGAGCGCGTAGATGTTTGTAATTTTTCACAAAGCGAGAGAGAGGATTTGTGATGAATCTATAAATAAAACGATGAGACAGGAACTTAGTTTTTTATTAACTTAACATACTATTGATGAGTCGTCAGAAAACGCATAAATAAATATGGACAAAAAAGTATCATGAAATAGGTAAAGTATGTGAAAAAAACAAATTAAACCGGAAATTTATTAAGCTACTAGAAAACCTAAGCAAAAGGTAGGTAATGATGACTAACAGTTTACGGCTAAAGTTTTTTATAGGATGATTGATTTTTATTGTTATCGAAAATAGCCTCTATACTATAGCGTAGTTTTCTTGTCAAGCAAATATCAAATGGACAGGCAGGGTAACAATAAGTAATGACACTTGATACGTGAAATCGCATATTAGTGTGTCAGCAGTTAATATTGTTTAAAGATTTAAAGATTTTAAAGATTTATGTCATTTATTTCCATAAAATCCTAAAGATCACTTGGACAAGTCAATAAATACAACACATTATTAAATAAAATAAACAATGGAAACAAGGTTGACATAAAAATATGTTTCGTTTTTTTAAGCACTGAATTGAGAAACATAAAGAACAATCAGCTCATATCTGAATTTAGTACAATTATTTGTTAGTTTGTTCGTTTCTTTAAGATATTGGAGCGGATTCCATCCCATGCAGTTTTATCTTCTAAATACTCTGATATTTTATAATATGATTTTGAAATAAGATGTTTTTTTACCAAGTTTTTAAATTTAGTGATAGATAATTCTTGCAATTCTTTGGGAATCTTGTTATAGAAGCGTATACATTGCCCCTTAAAAGATATATTAACCTTATGTAGCCTAGTAATATGTAAAGCTAGTTTTTCCTTATTTCTAGTATTAAAATTATGTCTATTACTTTTCTTAGGAAAACTATTGATGTTTTTGTGGGTATACATTAAGACTGTATAAATATATTGACAGGGAATTGTCAATATATTTATGTCCTTGAATGTTTCTCGCAAGGATTCTCTTGGGCTCATTTTATAGATAGATCGAACAGCTCTTTTCTGAAGCACAAATATATTATTAAGTCGAACATCTCCAGCACTCCCCCAGAGTAAAATGCCATACGACATAACACTGTGAAAATAACTGAAGTAGACCAGTCTAGATGTAGTTACATTAGTTAAATAACGGATTTTTTTAACAGCAAAAGCCGCAGAACTGAGCTTTTTCGATAACTTATCTATGTGAGCGTCCCATTGAAGCTTACTATCTAGTGTTATGCCTAAAAATACAGTACTTTTTACTAACTCTAAGTTTTTATCCTTTATTTTAATATCTGCCTTAACTTGTTTAACATTTGGTAATGTAAATCTTATACATTTGGTTTTATTTTCATTAAGTAACAAGTTATTAGAGTTAAACCAATGAACTACTTTCGAAATAGCGTTATTTACCTTGTCATAGTTATTGGTACGTCGATTCATTTTAAACAAAAGAGAGGTGTCATCAGCAAATAACACTATTTCGTGATCATTCTTTACAAGATGGGGTAAATCATTTATGTATATTAAAAAGAGATACGGGCCCAAAATTGATCCCTGCGGTACACCCATTGAAACCAAAGACCCTGGGGACCGTTTACCATTAACATCAACTCTTTGAATCCTTTCACTTAGGTAAGAAGCAAAAAGATCCAAAGAGCTGTCTCTAATTCCATAATGATGTAATTTTCTGATTAATGTTTCATGGTCTACACAATCGAATGCCTTCGATAAATCACAAAAAATTCCTAAAGCATCTTGCGACTTTTCCCACGCATCATATATATGCGTTAGCAACTCTGCGCCAGCATCAGTAGTGGACCTGCATTTGGTGAAGCCATATTGCCTATTGTGTAATAAATTATTATTATCAAAATGCTGGGAGATTTGTAATAAAATAAGTTTCTCAAATATTTTACTAAACGTAGGCAGTACCGATATTGGCCTAAAGTTAGTCGGATCCGTCGTAGTACCAGATTTGAAGAGAGGTACAATTTTGCTGTGTTTCATTAAATCAGGAAATACACCACAGTCAACGCATTTATTAAAAATGTAAGCTAATTCAGATGCAAATGTATGTATAAGTGATTTAAGTATTTTTACCGAGATACCCCAGAGATCTTTGGTTTTCTTTACATTTATAGTTTTGAAAGCTTTTAAAATGTCTTCTGTGTTTACATATTTAAAGTGAAAGTCTACTTTACAAATGGGTACATTTTCTTTTAATAATGACTCTGCAATGCTATATGATGAGTTTAATGTTCTAGTAGTAGACACAGGGATGTCAGTAAAAAAGCCTTCAAACGCCTTTGCTACATCAAGATCATTTTGAATAACAATATCATTTATTTTAAGTTTAAATTCTGTATTAGAGTTTAGAGTTCTACCGGTTTCATCATTAATTATTTTCCAGGTAGTTTTGACAATGTTACTACTATTTTTAATTTTTGAACTAATATAATTTGATTTAGCTATTTGACAAACAGTTTTGAAAATTTTAGAATATGACTTAACTTTATCTCTGAACTCTTTACAGAAGTTAAACCGTTTTTCATTATACAATTCATATAATTTTTGACGGCTTTTATGTATACCCACAGTTGCCCATTCGCTAAAGCCAGGCTTGTCGGACACTACCATTGACTTGGTGGTGAATATTGAACTAAAAATATTATTGAAATTATTAAAAATGTTGATGGACGATGGCAATAAAATTGATGTTCTTATCGAATGGGAAAGAGTTCCAGTAAATTTAAATTATCATCAATCATGACATGCCTGGAAGTGGGACGTAGTATGTCTATAGATCTCCCCCAAAAAACCCATTAAATGTCTTTAGATTTTATTCGTAGACTGGCACTACACGACATTATAAGCATTTGATATGTAATTAATAGAGGTTCACAATTCACATTTTTGGTTTTTCAAATCACATTTTTGTTCACGCTTAGGTAGAACTTCGAACGTGTTCGGATGATTCTTTTGTTATCTATTTGAAATGTGGTGCTTCCCATGTGGTCCTTTCTTAATTAGGTCCAGTTCTGACAAGAGCATCAATACCTAATTGCCGGTCTTTTTCATAAAAAGATGAAACTTAAACAGCTCCTTGCGTTGACACCGCAAGCCAGATCTCTTCACGGCATGGTCCAATACTTCGAAGGCTAGGAGTATCAAAGACATGACGTAGCCGACTGCGAGGATTATCAGGACCGTTTGGAACTCGTTCAGGGAGACGGCGATGAGGCTCGACCCTGCGTCGTGGACGCACACGGGCCGAGACGCGTCCCAGAGCTTCTCCAAACGATGTAGTATGCCGCGTTCTTTCATTACTCGGATTCTGTTAAAAAAGTTTCCTTTAAGTTCTCAATATGAGATATATTTTTAGTCTGTTAAGACGAGCTGCGATGTTCACTTTTGAAACTTTCTAAAATTTATTTATTTTGCAAAAAACGTCTCCCGTCTAAGCGATGGGCTGCAAGTGAATCAATGTACATACCTACTTACTGCATAGGTACTTATGTGATTTTAATTGTTAAACCTTACAATAAATAACTTTTCATTTCAATAAATAACTTTTCATAACAACGGTAATTAGGTAGGTACTCACGTTTTTATAGAGTTTATAAACTTTACGTTTCAACAACGAACTACAGATGAAGACTTCTCTCGATTATAGTCGAAACGTAGATAGTTTATTAAGCGTATCCCTAAGCGTATAGAGCTGAGTCGTTCCCGTTGTTAGGAATAATTGGGTAAGGAACATTTTGAAAGTGAAAAAGAAACTGAACAATAAATCTTAAATACTCACGCATATGCAATGTGTTCCCTATACGGCGAGCCTTTAGGCAGCACTGCAGTAGGAAGACGTGGCTCGTGCATCCTCACCTCCGAAGACTCGCATATCTCCTGGTTATCGAAGGTGTTCTGTGCGATCCTGTACGCCGTGGCCGCTTCGATGTGGAACGCATAGCCTCCTCGTTTTACTAGGGCCATGCCGTATTCTGCTGGGTAGTAGTTGTATTCTCGGCCTGTATCTATTCTCTTGCGGTACATTTCTAGTGCTAGCGGGTCTGTAGTGCGCTGAAAAAAATGAAACATGCCTTATATCATTAATGATCATCAACAGAAAATAGCGCTTGGCAATGATAGCGCTGAAAAAGTGCAATTTCGGGTTAATACCTTGTCTGGATTTGATTTTTATATTTTAATAGAGCATAAACATCTATCCACACCTTCAACTTTCGCTATTATATTATCAGTGAAGATCGATTGCAAGTAGGTACCTTAAAAAAGTCCTTAGTATACAACATATCCTCAACCCCCGCTTTTAAACCACTATCGAGAAGATCCCTCATGTTTCTGATATTATTGGGCAGTTCTTGCAGTAGGGTTGACACCACCAACGCGTTATAATACTGGTACAACGTCAACGTTAGTAGGAATATTGAAAATGTTGTAATTTTTATGGCAGTTGAGTTGCGGTGGATTTCAGTACCTGGAAATATATACGATGAAATTTTAGTGATCGTTCCTACGAACATGATTGTATTTTTACAAATTCTTTTGTGAGAAACCATTGAAACCATTTATTATTTGTTGAAAGTGTTGTACAGAGGATCTGCAAGTAAACGTAGGTATATTCTATACAAGATACTCTTCCGAGCGCTTAAAAATAGTCACAAAACATGAGAGAAACATGAAATAAAGAGATTGTTAAAGTACCTTGGAAGAGCCGTGTTGGCTAAGTGGGAGCACACTCGACTTTCATTCCGAAGGTCGTGGGTTCAAATCCCGCCGCACACCTATGATTTTCTTCTTGGAAAATTATGTGTGCTTTAAAAAAAACACGTGCTCTAACGGTGAAGGCAAAACATCGTGAGGAAACCGGCATGTTCTGAGAACTTTGAAAAAGTTTTAAGAAAAACCCGGACTTGGCCAACGTGGTGAATTAAGGCCTAACTCTCTCGTCCAGAGAGAAGTCCCTGTGTCCCAGCAGTGGGAACGTGAATTAGGGGTATTATGATAAGTACCTTGCTGGCATAACGCTCCTAATGTAAAAAGAAAAGCAAATCCAATAGAATCATCTGTATTATCTCTCGCTGTCCTGATCTTCTTCAAGCGCAGCATCCCTTGTAGAATGACGGTCGATATCGCCAGGAATACGATAATGCAGTACCACACTTGGTTAGACAGTGGACGAGTGTATATCGTGTAAACTCCGCCAGGGTGCTTGGGATGTCGAAAAACAAATGTCATTCTGAAAATACCCAACAACTTTAATTATTGTTCATCAATCAAATAGTAATAAGGTAGTTTTGTTTGTTTTAAAACAGTGTTTATTTTTTCTGCTCTCAGTTACACACTTAAAAAATAGCATAGTTAAGTTTACCTGTACGTTTCGACTTCTATTGAAGAACTAACGCTCTTAAGAGAGTTAATTGAGGTACTACCTATGTAATTATTTTTATAAACAATAGAAATAAATGGTCTGAAGCTAAACGAACCTTGCAGGCCAAGACTGGGTCACAAAATCTACAGCTGGCCATCTATCGGTGCGTAGGAAAACTGGTGAACCCCCGATATCAGCCTCGAACCGGTACAAAGCCCCCACTAGGCCATCAAATCCAGTTTTAGTTGGATACCCCCAAGAGTTGGTTCTAGAAAAGTTGTAGCTGAAAGTAATAGCACCTACTGTTGTAGGACATAATATAAATATACGTAACATTAACTTAAAACTTAGGTAATATTATTAACCCTTTCACTGTGCGACCTCGGCGATGTGCCACCTTCGTACAGGGCTCCGCTTCACCACACTCATGCAATACAACGTGTGCCTTTTGAACATTGATGGAATATCGAATGCAAGTCTAACTAATGAATACTTACGTGACATTATACATGTCTTTGAAATATTTTGTTACTTCATAAAATTTAAGCTTGTGCGTAGTATCAACGAAAGATAAGCTAGGTTTTGTCTTTTCCATATACTCCTCGAATGATCTGTGGCCAACGTATTGATTCTTAGTAATAAGAATTATGCTTCGTAACATTATGCCGTTCAAGTCATTTCTATTTTTTAAGCGCATGGTTAATGTTTTGTTCCAATATCCAACTGGTCGTACAATTATTTTTCCTCTAACGTACTGAGTGCCTGTGTTATATATTTCATACAAATGATATTCATTATTAATATTGTACACAATCGTTACATCAGAGTCGACAAAGATAGGATATGTAGAAAATACTTTTAGCGTATTTTCAAGATCATCGGTCATCGCAATCCATGAGAAAGGAAATTGAAAAGATTTTTCAATATCCAAATTGAAAGCTTCGTCCCAATTTTCGTATGCGTTAAGGATTATTCCTACTCTATGGTTGCTGTACGAAAGAGCCGCTGTTGTGTTTCCAAAGACTACACTGGACTGCCTGATTTTCGATCTATGCAAGATTCTATGCATCTTCATCTCCTTTTGTTTATCATAATTAATGAGAACACATTGATGTATGTTCTTAAATCTTAATAAATCACTTATGATGGTTGAGTTTACAACAAGAATTTTTAAGAAAAGCCACATTAAAATCATCTTGAACGCAAGTGTGATACTAAAAGTTTAAAATCGCAAGGGCTGTTACAATAGAATTTCCGTACTTAATATGATAGCCACAATTACTGTCATCAAACAGTTTTCAAATCAATGAATGGTGAATAAAGAATTGGTTTCTATTGAAACAAGGCATTGCGGTATTATGAACCTTATGGCCAGCTGAATAGAACCACTGAACATATAATTACTATTATATAACTAAGTCACAGAACTAAGTGCATAGATATGTATTGATTTACCTACCTATCTTAGGAAAGGTAATGTTGGTTAATATTAATTAAGGTAATGTTAATAAAATATATAATGAATTTCAAAAATTTAATAAGTTAAGCATTACCCAGTATTATTCTGAATTCGGTAATTAAAAGACTACAATAATAGACCAATGGTTACAATATGGTTTTAAGTTCATTCTGACATCATAATAGAACCTAAGGTTCCTGTAAGTAATTATATAATGTTAATGAATTTTATAGAGGATTAATATTAAAATGCACTGCTAAAAACATCTTGGAATGGGAACTCGGCAGCATCAGGAACCAGGAGATCAGCTAGAAAACACACAGTGCCTGCAGATCCTTCATACAAGCTTTGGGGGTTGTCAGGAAGTCGGGCATCTTTCACAAACTCTTCAGAGCTCATAAAGTCTGCAAATACTTTAGCTTGATACAGGTACTTGTCGTCTCCAGTCAGTCTGTGCAAGAGTAAGAAGACATAGCCATTTCCTGCCACACCATGGCAGATGCCAGGGCCTTTGCGGAGAAGCCCCTTGTTCCACACAACTTCACCGGCTTTTAAACAGGCTTTGTAGTACTTCTCATCTCTATAGACTAGAAATGCTTTTGCCATGAGGTAAATTGAGCCAGGCGCGCCATGGCACCAATGGACTAGTTTGTGCTCATTCAAAGTTATCTCTTCTATACAGCATGGCCAGTTTCCTTCCTCCGTTTGCAGAGTGAGAATATAATCTATGGTTGTTTTGATATTGTGTGCAGCTAGCTTGTTGAATTCAATATAGCCTGGCACTGAGAGCAGCATCTGGAGAATGAAGCTGATGCCGTGGGCAGCACCGAGGTATTCTGTGTTGAAATAGTGGAACATCAACGGGCAGGGTCTGTTCTGAGTTTTGGCATAGCTTCTCCCGGACTCAACAATGCAGTCACAGAGCCGGTACAAATCTTGTTTGGAGAGTACAGGAGTTTTGAGTTCGCGGGTCATCCAGAGCGCCCCCGCGAGGTAGCCAGAGCGACCGACAAAGAACTCATCTCCGCCAGTTTTTAAAAACTTTGAATTTAGATATTGGTTGAGAAGAGACTTGTAGAGTTTGAGGTATTCCATGTATTTTTCGTCACCTACTTCTTTGGCTATGACGGCGGCTACGGCGTAGGTGCCCGCGTCTCCCAGCAGGAAGGAGGTCTTGTCCCCTGCAGAAGTCTCCAACGCCGGCTTCAGATACTCCGAGGCTTTCTCCATGTAAAACGCCTTATTCTCAGATAACATAGGGTTTTTTGATATGTAGTAAAACATATAAGCGGCGCCAGTAATTCCGACGTAAATTCCGCCGTCGACATTCTTACGAGTTGGCTGCAGTCTTTTAGTGATGTTTGCGATGTGTTCACCGATGAGGCCAGTTACGACAGCTTTGTCGACCTCGGCGGCACCGGGCTTGTAATCCTCGTAGGGATTCGGGAAATAACGCACCATTTTGAAGCCGAAAGGGGTCACTGCACAAAATAATTTTCCGATTCAACGTCGAGAGCTCTGCTTTATTGACTTTAAAAGCATAAACAGGATAATCAGTTATAATATATTTGTCCAAATACAATATACACGGCGTAACTTCAGTAATCCATGTCGCAGTAAAATATTTTTGCAGGAGTTGCACACAAACTGTGTTTTGTTTTTATTTTTGTGACACCGACTCGAAGTTCGTTCTGTCTGGAAGTGACTGGTAGAAGTTTTCATTCGTTCAGGGCATTGACCTGTATTGATAAACTTTTTCAGCTGTTTCCGGTGAATGACATTTATGTGCTACTGCCAACAGATTAAAATTAAAATGCGTTCAGAAATAGTGAAGTTTATTTAGTTTCTTAGCAACCGAGAAGAAGTTTTAATATTATGGATTTTGACTATGGACCAAAACTGCCTTATAAACGAATTTATATTATTGATGCAAATACAATTTAATGAATTGGGGCCAATCTGTAATAACAATTTATAAAGTTCTCTGTAGTTTTAACATTTTTGTAACCATGCCTGTCTCAAATAATCGTGGCAATGTAAGTATTTTACATAACATATCTACAAACTTTCAGACAGTAAATACTTATGATAAATTATGTAAATTATATTTAGTAACATATCTACTTATGTAACATTATTGATTGAATCAGAAGATACCTCACTAAATACAAATTGAACAGACGATTCAGTTAAATAAGTAAGTTAATACTGTATTAACTTAACATATGTATACCTTAGATTATTTATATGTCATGTTAGTATTTGACTTAACCGATCTAGGCAAAGTTTTTTATGAAGTTACATCCTACAGGGTTCTATGGGTCCCATGAATTATAATTTTTCTCATCTTTGGTCTCATTTATAGGAGCTAGTTAGTACCCACTTTACTACAGAAAAGTGGGTGTAACTAGCAAGCGAAAATCCTAAGTACACACCTTTATTTCAGTTTTCGCAAATGCGAAAGTCCTCATTCCGGGCACGTGGACGTTCGGCCCAGTCTCTTGATGCTGGTGGCCCAAGACCAGAGCCAGGCGCCAGTGGAGACAACCGCGTGCAGTTCCTACAAATCAGGCCGGCTATTGCCGATCCAAGAGCTGCCCTTACTCGATCGCAAACTATTTACGCTGGGTTTGTAATGTCTTAATGGTCTTTGCTGTGCAGTGATTCGGCTACTACGGATTTTTTTAATAAACTACATTACCTACTACTTATTTACTTGTAGCAACGATGATGAAAAAGAAGAGTCCATCAATTTACAAGCGGTTGGAGAAGGTAAAGTTCAGCTAGCAAGAACACCACAAGAAAAGGATCGTCTCCCGGACCGTATTAGCTTGGACAGGTAACTAATAAATACAAAAAAACATATGGATATTCTAATAATCTTTTGTAATTGCGTGTGTAGTGATAAAGTTGGCGTTTCTTACTTATGATTTCAGGAGGGGCTTATCTTCGATACCAAACATTGTCGGAGAACCTGGACTAAGACTTTTATCACTGCAACACAATTTAATCAATAATTTGTCGGGGCTATGTCCCTTAGATTTGGGAAAACTTGTATTTCTTGATGTGTACGATAATCAAATAGATAAAATCACCTCACTCGAAAGACTGTTTAGTTTGCGAGTTCTTTTAGTGGGGAAAAATAGGTAAGTAAGTACTCAGGTAGATAATTAAAATTTCTATAGATTAGGTAGGTATTATGTAAATAAACGAAGAGTAACCAAGTTTTTTTTTGCAGGATAAGGAGAATAGAAGGTTTAACCAATTTGTCAAAATTAGAAGTCTTAGATTTACACGGAAATAGAATAGGAAAAGTGTCTGGTCTATCTAATTTAAGCGAGTTGAAGGTTCTTAATTTAGCTGGTAATCAAATAAAATTTATTGGACCAATAGATTTACAAGGATTAGTGTCCTTGAGAGAACTGAATTTGAAACGAAATAGAATGACGAAACTTATGGGATTTCAACACACTCCTAAGTTACAAAAGTTGTATCTAGGAAATAATGATTTACAAAGGTAAGCTTCTTATATCTTTGTCATATTTTTATTTATTAACTAATTCATAGATAATTAGCAGCAGTTTTGCTTTTCAGCGTTGAAGACGTGTCCTCTCTGGCTGAAGCAGTATCGCTTATTGATATATCTCTAGATGGTAATCCCGTGGCTTTAGGTGGTGATTGTACCCCATTTCTGGTATCATACCTTCCTAATTTAGTGACATTGTCAAACATGCACGTAACAGACCAGGTAAGAATATTACTACATTTTTTGTATTATTTATAATGAATGGTTGATGTGCCTATGCATGTTCATACTAATGAATCACAAAACTTTTGCCATAGGTCCGCCAAGCAGCGATGGCATGGCGAAGCAACAAGGAAGCTGCTCATGCTGCTTACTGCGCTCTTGGTGGAAATGCTCAGCAGGAAGCCCGCAGAGATCAGATAATTCATAACGCTCGCACTAACTGGGAGCTACTGAGATCCGAGAATAAATGTTTCATTCCACCGAACCCACAGAAAACCGAGGCTGAGAAGGAATTTACTTTAGAAGTATCTAGAACCACTCTCACTCACAGTACGCAAACCATGGATATTGCAGCTCTGCCAGGAGTAGTGATGACTGTGCAATCACCTGAAACGGAAGATTCCGATTGTAAAACGAATAACAGCGAACCCAATGTGACAGAAAGTGTCCCTAAACCGGCTCCTATGAAGAAATTGCAGAGAAGCACTACTACTCGAAAAGCTCCCGAACGTCGAGTAAATTTTTCTGATCGCAGTGCTTCTCAGGATACAGATGCATCTCACTCTACGTCTACAAGTAGTGAAGTAAGATTACCACCGATACTGTTGCCAATAATTTCCTCGCTAGAAAATGTAAAGCTTGCAGATAGTTCAGAACCTATTTTGAAACGATGGGAAAGTATATCCAGTGTAGAACCAGTTGTAGATTCATCATTCAGCTCCCTGCCTTCTTCGAGTGAAAGTGAAGACGAAAGAACTAAGAAACCTTTGCGACGCGTTCCAACAGCGTTTAGACGACGAGAAAATTTTAGTTCGATGCGTTCAAAGTCTGTTTGTGATCCAGAAAGTAGGCGAGCTAAATCTAAAAACACCGACCACGTTGATAGTATGAGTAATCTCTCAACAAATACTAATATGGGATCTGTTTCGTCAACGTCAGGGAGCGACCAAAATAACAAAGTTTTACGACGCGAAGGGTCTTTGAACAGTCGACTCAGCAACCGAAACATAAGAAGTGCTACAATAACAAGAAGAAATGAAAGAGCGTCTTCTGCTAGCCGACCTTCAACAGCGAGATTAAAGTCTGGAAAAAGTTTATCTAGTTTCAAAGTGTCAGAGCCTGTTCCTAAACCTATGCCAGCAACAAAAGATAGAGAACAAGGTAATTAGTATGTTGCTTTATTGCATTTTTAAGTTCGTCTACATCTTTGAAAGCTTTATCATTTTATACTGATTGTCGTGATGTTTGGTGAACCAATTTATTAATTTGCAGGTGTGGATTACTTAGTTGAAGTCTGTGATGGGGTTGTAAGCGCCTGGGGTGCCGGCGCAGTGCGTCGACTTTCTCGTGATTGGGATTGGGATAGAGCTCGCCAAGTAAAGAAGGCTGCTTTTCATTACGTTAATTTCAATGCAGTGGCTCAATCAATCCCCGAATTAAAATCAAAGTTGGTTTTCACTTTTCTTTCGCCGTACATAGATTCTGTTGGCAGAAATTATTAAAGACTAATTTATCTTTTACAGATTTCCAAACGTAGCACAGATTTCTGTGCGTGCTACTGGTCTACAATGGCTTGGTCAGCTTCATGCTTTAGCCGAACTAAGGGGAATTACTGCGTTGACTGTATTAGCAGAAGGAAATCCGATACACGAGAAAATCTGGAGGGAATACGCTATTTACAGACTTGCTCACTGGGGCCTTAAAGAAATCAATGACCAATTGGTAACGTGTATTTATTTTTCTCCTAAATTACTACACTAAAATTAAAGTGTTTGATGAGCAATAAAACTGAGGCTTGATGAAAAGAGTTGCAATTTTAAATTATAGTAGGTAGGTAATACTTTATTTTAATATTTAGTCGGTGCATTTTATTCAACAACTAAGGCTTATTATTCAAAACAGGTTACAGAAGATGAAGTTAAATCCGCTAATCAAACGTATGCCGGCCTGAGCGATATCGTGCTTCGCGCGTTACCCGACGCGCCACTACAGCCTCTCTTGTCTCGGTTGGGGAGAAACGAGAATAGTTCCACCAGTGCCAAGTCTTGGTTAAGAGCTGCAGATCCTGCGTTGCGAGATGTCATCGCAAAAGAGGCTCTGCAGTACAAAAAGGGGCATGTATCTCAGGTAAGATATGTAACTTTATTGGTAGACTTGCTTACATCACGCGGCATTTCCCGCGCTAAAAATAACTGTTCCACAGATAAAAAAAAATACCGATTTTATAATATCAGTAAGATTATACATACCTACTTGTATGTAGTTGTGCTAAACAACAGTTTAAAATCCAATTAATTTATTTAAAACCATGGGTACAAAAGAACTAGTTTTGTCAAAAAATTACATAAATTAAAACATAACTACTTACAATATCTTTTATAGATAGGCTGTATAGTATAATCTGAAGCTGCTGAAAGCTGATTTCTGTAATGTCTAGGAGGACATGAGTTGGCGCGGAAAGGGTCGTAGTCAACTTTCCCATGCTATGGAGCTAGCTTCGGGAGCCGCACAGAAGCTCAGAATATTAGAATTCCAGTGGCCAACGATGCTTGTGGAGATGATTGAAGAAATACTTCGAGATTATTCTGATATGGATGCTCATGTAAAAGACCAAATTCGCATTCTTACGAATATGGATTCTTGAAATATTTTACATTAGACGATTAACGTTTTAGAAATTGCACTAGGACACTAATGATCTTTACACTGTTATTGTTTGTGATTTTACTATTTTAGGAAAATGTACCTACGTTTTACCAGTTTATAAAGATGTTTACTTATCTACCATTTAGTGGCCAAGTAGATTTAGGCATCTCTGCATTTGAACTATCGTGACTTCAATTATGCGCTCTGAATTTGTATGCGTATTTGAATGAAACTTTGTAAACCATGTATTTGAGACCACAGTTAGTAAGGTATTGTTTTAAAACTTTAAATTAGATGTAGCACCTTGAAAAACAGTAAATTTCACCGACATGTAGCGGTTCAACTTAATAGAATAACAATGTTATTGCTCAATATTTTAATGTAGAAGTAATTTATTATATTAAGTATTATTCCTATTGTCTTAATTAAAGATAGTTTACGTAGGTAAGTACTTCTGTAGTTATCACCATTGTTAGTAGATAGGTAGGTACGTATAGGATATTAGCCACAGTTAGGAGTGAAGGAGTATATATTATGTATATAAGTAAATATAATAAAAAGAGAATACCTACCTATACGGCTTGCTGTTTTAGCACGGGACTACCATAAATAAAATTACCCAAAGGTAATAAGTATTTTAAAAATACATGTACGTGTAGGTATGTTTTTGAGATAGTTTTAAATACTTACCTACATTTTTGTGTTAGGCTATCAGGTATGCAACTTTTTTAACATTAATAAATCATGTAAGTTTACAAAAACTAGACTTCTTTTATTTTTAACTAGGGACCTATCTACTTCTCTGGACGTTACTTATGTACCTATTACCTAATTACAAAAGTGTAATGATGTTACATTTTAGCAATTGAAACTGTTATTATAAAGGTTCGGAGATCAAATAAAATTTAAACGCAGCTTACAGATAAGGTACGTATTTCTAGGCCAAGTTAGCATATTTTACTCATACCTACGCAGTTCAAATGACAATCCATTTTGGGTCATTTGGAACGTGGTGCTGCTTTCTTACCTAAATAATTATTAATTATGTTTTAAGTTTGGATAAGTAGTTCCAGCTTTTACTGTTAGAATTCAGTGGTGGCGCTGATGTCTATCTAGACTACAACAACGTAATATTGATTATAATTTTCTTGATCTAGAACATTATTTTAGTACATACTACATACAACAACTCCATAAATATAATTCGTTTATCAGTCATTCACCGACCTACGACCTAGTTATAATGCTCATTAAAAATAAAGTGTACCTATCTGTTGTTTTCATCGTTCATTCATTAAAGTTTTTTTAATTCGCTGCGTCAGTCAACTAGTAACTCAGCAACTCACCAATGTCAAGATTGTCAAGTTTTGTGTCTTGTTTGGTGTGTTGGTGGTCAGGTTTCTGTTTCCATTTCTATTAGAATATTTTTCTTACTTCAACATAATTATCAGCGTTCAAATATGAAATGAATTCGTTCCTAACTCACTATGGACGACACAGAGAGCACAACTACATCAGTGGACGAAAACACTGGTAACTTGTGCGATAACCCTACGAGAGACACACTTGCTGAAGGCCTCTTAGGGCTGTTGAAGCCCACAGTCGACCAGTTGGACGAACGCGTTAGGGCTACTAGGTAAATCCACCATAACATCCTATTCCATTATTTAAAAAATAAAAAAAGTTATTTTTCGGACAAAATAATAAAATACACCAATTAATAGGTGTACCTATACGCACACTTATATTTAATGTAGGTAAAGTGTTTTCTTTCCTTCATAAATAATAATAATTTTGTATTAATTAATTCCACACAAAATTTAATAACAAAAATAAACAGGTACCTATTTAAAATATGCACTCTGTTACTTATAGGATAGGGTATTGTAAAATTTTTGTAAATGTTTTTTTTTTGTGTAAATTCTACTATTACCATGGTTCAAGTCTAGCAATTGTAAGTTATTCCATAACCAAACATCATTTGCCTACAGTAATTAGGTTAGATTGTGTTATAATATTTATTCTTTTCAGAATATCACAGCTTGAATTGAAGCAACAAATAGATTCATTGAACGAGGAGCTTGTAAAGGTGAAAGAAGCACTAAATAACCATCCTGACCTCGATCCATATGTTAAAAAGCTCATAGCTTGCAAGCACAAAGTAACTGTAGTACTAAATGTGCTACAAGGTTCACAAGTAAGTTAATATCAATACAGCATTAAATATATCCATCATTATTTTGTATAAATATTCTGTAGCAATACACATTGTTATCTTTGTACCTACAACATGTCAATTATGTTATACAGTTTATTACCTATTATTCAAACATATTCAGACAAGATAAATATGTATCAGATGTCTATTCATAATTATAGAAGTATGTTGATGGTGTTTTATATCTACCTATCATATTATACCCAATACAAACACTAACACATTTCAACTCCCTGTCCTTTTAAACCATGTACATTTTGACGTTCATACTTTTTGGCGAATAGACTGGCGGTCCATATGTACATTTTGACCCTTGCACATTCTAGCCTTTGAACAATTTGTCATGTTGACGGCCCAGTCCCTAAATCAATGTAAATATGTGATATTTTTCAGGATAGACTTAATGAAATAAGACGGATGGTGAACAAAGAAAAGAGTGTTCGCACAGCAGTCCTACCATCACCACAAGACGAACCGGAGCAGAGCACTAGTGGCATTTCCTCTGTGCAAAGCTCCATCAACTAAAATGGAAACTCCATACCAAAACCACATTAATAAGGCTGACTTTGACTATGTTTATGAACCAGCAGAAGATAGCTTTTTACTCATAGATGCCTTAGAAAAAGATCTAGCTATCATTAAAGCAAAGAAACCTACAATATGCTTGGAAGTTGGGTCCGGAAGTGGTGTGGTTATAACTGCCTTGAGCATGGCACTTCCAAATGCACTCTGTTTGAGCACAGATATCAATTTTAAAGCATGTACTATGACAAAGAAGACAGCTGATTATAATAAAGTCCAAATTGATGCGATCAACATGGATTTAGTAACAATGACAAGAGATAATCTGTTTGATATCATAATTTTCAATCCTCCTTATGTTGTAACTGAATCGGAAGAGTGTGGAGGCAATGATATAACTGCTAGTTGGGCCGGCGGTGAGAAAGGACGAGAAATAACTGATAGGTTGTTGGAAATGATACCAAAGAAGTTGTCCAAGAATGGCACTTTTTACCTTCTACTAATAAAAGAGAACATTCCAGAAGAAGTGATAGATATCATGTCAAAGTATCAGTTGAAACATGAGTTAGTTGCTGAAAGGAGAGTGAAGAATGAACATCAGTTTGTTTTTAAGTTTTATTTATAGTTTATCAAATCACCAAAATAGTTAACAAATATATGTAAGTATTTTGTTGTATCAGCGTTATTTCTTCAATAGAAGCTTTGCCGTGGCCCTACCACCTTCAAGGTTTTCATCAGCGCCAGGTAAAGCGGAACAGTTTTTTAACCAGCTTAGGATATTAGGAAATGGATTTAAGTCCCAGTCAAAAGCCTGAAAAAAAAAATTTTTTAACAGTCATCATGACAAATAATTTAATTGAAACATTGTTACAAGTTAGAACTAGTTTTTAAAGTTGATGATTCAACACAAAAAACTTAAAAGATATGCTTTCTTTTCTGGTAAATTTAATTTTACAAAGTTATTAAATTTTGGCTGTTGAATTAAAATTTACATCTAAGTCAGACATACTCACAAGTAGGCTTGAAAAAGAAGCATAGACGGAAATATCGGCGATAGTAGGGGAGTCCCCCGCTAACCACTGACTCTCACTTAGAAACTTTTCCATGTACTTAATGCCAAGATTCACGTTATCCTTCATATCTTGCCTTATTTCTTCTCCCGCGACCAAGGCATCCTACGGGGAAGGAAATTTTGTAGTCCCTACTTTAATAGGTACTAAATAAATTACAGTAATAAATTTACAAAAGCCAAAATAAGAGAAATTCGTTTCTCTCTCAAAATGTTAAAACCGAATTTTCTTTTTTAAAGTATTCGTTGTATGCCGTGTGGTCCCGGCCCGAGAATAGATTCACCCGCGGTTTTCCCTTTAATTATTATACTAGGTACAAGAGATTTATATAAGTACCAGAACACGAACTGTAGTTCTGCGTACTGTACAAACCCGCCTGGTGAGCATGGTAGTTATAAGCAAATTATCCCCCAAATCCTAATGGGTTCTATTAGAGAGAGTGCTCAGGCCCACGGTAGGGTATTATGATAATAATTCGTTTTATCTTTAGAAATCTCCCAAAGTTTAATGTGCACGATTAACGATTTGGCCACAACTGACAAAATGATTACAAAACTTAATAATATGTATAAAATAAAGTACTTATAATATGAAAGGCGCTTACACAAATTAACTTCATTTTATGGAACAAAAATGTCGCATCGAAATAAAGCCTCTGGTCCACCAAAGCGCGTTTCTTCAAATCTTTCGGATACCAACTATCCTCTCCGTACTTACTAGCCAGGTAACACGCAATGGCGCGGCTTTCCGTCAGAACAAAGGCATCTTCTACCATAATTGGTACACAAGTCGTACAATTCAGATTTACAAAACTTTCCGATAAATTTTCCCGGTCACGTAGAGAAACATTTTCTACTTCCACTGTTATGTTTAATGCTCTTGCTGTTAGTAGAACTGCGCGGGCGGGGGGACTTACTGCGTCATAGTATATTTTAATAGAAGGCATAATGGTTGACACTAAACGTAGGTACCTAGTTGCTGTTGCAAGTAAAATGTAATAACTTTACATTAACCGCTTTTATTTATTTATTTGGGTGGGAGTTTATGTATTTTATTAATATTTTTCAGCTCTCCGAAACTAATTTTTACCTAATTAAAAAGAGGCAAACATTTGCATTAAAATAGGACAAGTTTTGCAATGTGACATTTTTGTCATTTATTTTAATTATTTGCGGTGTGGTGCATTGTTATTGAATACATAATACAAGTATTTTCATTTACTGGTATTGCAACAAGTTGCGTACTAGTTGTTTACAAAGTCTTAGGTATTCAAGGTAAATTAGTTTTAAAAGGCCATAGCAATATAAACAATTTCAGCTTAGTTAAGGCTTTATACCTATTGTTCATGGCAACAAGCACGTTTAAGGTGCTTGTTGCCATTAACTATTTAGCTTTTAAGTCTGTCAATTTTCTAATTAGGTACAATGATTTAAATGACATATAATAAGAATTTTATCACACAATAAGAGAAACTACAATGAATTACTGCAAAAGAGCAATTTTTATTTTACTGTTTTTACTGGAACAAAAGTTTTATTGCTTAAGATTTTTTTTCACAGCTTCACCAAAAGTTTTGGCACCTTCATCGTTTTCATCAGCGCCGGGTATGGTGGAGCAATTTTTCATCCATTTTTGGACATTCGGGAACGAGGTCAGATCCCAACCAACAGCCTGAAAGAAGAGTACGTAAAATAATAATAAACTAGACAGAGAAGCCTAGAACAATAACATCTACCTAAGCTTCCTCCTCATAGGCCTACCTTAAAGATATCCAGATGGTTCGGTCGGATGCAAGTTGCAACCACCTAGTAGGTAGTAGGTATAAGCAAATTATTAAACTGATACTCACAAGTATACTCGACACAGAAGCGTAGATGGATGTATCAGCAATGGTAGGTTTTTCTCCGGCTACCCACAAACTGTTGCTTAGAAACATATCCAAAAATCCAAGTGTTACGTTCAAATCATCCTTTAGTTCTTGAGCGATCTCTGTTACTCCTTTGAATAAGATCGGAAACTGAAAATCATTTAAAACTAACAATATTAAGGCCATAATTTGACAAGCCCTGTGACGCATCGGGCGAAGGTTTGCCTGCGACTCAAAAAGTTGCGAGTTCAATTCCTGCCTCGGGAAAAAGAAATTATACGATCTTCAGATATTTATTCCGGGTGTCTGTTTCTTCGGATTTTTTCTGGATCTGTATTTTTTTACGATTTGTGTTTGATTGGAAGTTTTTTAAACGCGCTAATCTCGGGAACCGCTGGTCCGATTTAAAAAACTATTTCAGTGTTTGGAGTTTTTCAGTAGGTACATATATCGAGGAAGGCTATAGGTTAGGTATATTATAACAAGTGTGTTACCTAAAATAAACAAGACCAAGAGTCTTACAAACTATTAAAAAGTTCTTAACTAACTATAGGTAAGTAAAGTACCTACCTACCTATTGAATTAAAACGTTTAGATTTGACTAATTATATAATGCAGTATTTTACTTACACAGATTGCCCTTATTTTAGGATAAATATGCGATGCATCAAAGTAAAGCCGCTGATCCACCAGTGCTCGCTTTCTTAAATTTTTCGGATACCACTCGTCGTCTTTCCCGAATTTATCTGCCAGATAACTCGCTATAGCACGGCTCTCCAACAGGACAAGATCTTCTTCAACAAATGTAGGTACGCAATGCTGTGGATTTATCTTCACAAAACTCTCCTTTAGGTGTTCTTTTTGAAAAAGTTTAATTACTTCTACTTTTATTGGCACACCTAAGGCTCTTGCCGCCAGTAAAGCTCCACGGGATGGTCCGCTTATCGGATCATGATAAAGTATCAGAGACATCGTTTAAAAACAACTTTGTTTATGAAAACACAGACTAAAAGTAAATACAACCAGTTTCCTGTCAGTAAGTTCTAAGACTGGTTTTATGGGCTGGACAAGGTCATACATTCAGGTCGTTTACCTAACGATACCACGCTTACTTCTGCGGCTAATGCGCAATATACCTAATGATTCAAAATATAGGTAGGTACTTAATAAATTTAAAGTTGGGAGTTGCGATATGCTGTTAAATGTTTTCTATTATAATACCTGAATAAATAATTCCCGTTATAAATGCAATTACACAATTACGCTAATTTGAATTTTGCCACTTTTACAAAACGGAAATCAACCATTTTGAAACATTTCCACCAATCATATTGCTTAATGCATGGTCTCAAAAAACCGGAGAGTTTGCGATAAGAAGGATTTTTTTGTTTAAATACCATATCTAGGAGATTATTGTAGTCTATGGTGGCTTGCTTTGCTTGCCTTGCCTTGCCTGCTTGCTACTTTGATTTGTTTGTTTTTGTTTTCTCGATAGAAGTTTTTTAAATAAAATAATTCTGTAGCGCGCAAGAAAGTTTTCAGTTTCAACTATTTCAGGATATTTGTTTGATGAAAATATATTATAAAACAATATGCCGGACTTGTGTAGAATATGTATGGGGACGACCTTCTTGTCGAACATCTTTCGATTTCACGAATCGATGAAGATTTCGGCGAAAATTATGTTAATTGCGAATATTACTGTAAGTAAATAGACCTTTATTCATGATGAAAATCGTTTGTGTAAGTTAATTTAAAATTTAATGAAAGTGTTATTAAGCACTAGGCACTTAGAAAATCATTCATTACATGGATCATAAAAATAATTGCTTGCCTTTGCCTTACGCCACCCATAAATTCTGTTTCTTTAAATTCTTTTTAACTAAATAAACCTTGTTCCAGATCTTACCTAACGACGGCCTGTCTGATAAAATTTGCGATATGTGTCTATCCAAACTAAATGATTGCATTAGTTTTGTCAGTCTATGTGAGAGCTCAGATAGAAGGCAAAGAGAAATAAATGATGCGGCTACCATTGAAACAGAAATGGACCTCAGTCAGGATAAGTTTCCAGAATGTAACCTATTTGAAACTGAAGCTAGTAATACATTTATGGCAACTGAGTTTGAGGCAGAGATTAAACCATGTAAAGAGGACATTAAATTACTGAAACAGAAAGAAAAGCATCAATGTTCTACTTGTGGGAAAGTAATGTCTTCCAGGTAATATAATTAAACAGTTACCTACAACATAAATTCTTAATAACATTATAAAGCTCAACAGATAATTTATTTGTTGTGCTAATCTCAGGAAATATTCTTGATTTGTTTAATTGACAAAATTTATTTTGTGTTATCTAGCCTGTGTATATAAAAGAAAGTTGTGTTAGTTACACTATTTATTACTCAAAAACAGCTGATTGGGCTGAAAATTACTGAGGAGGTTTTTAGATACTTTCTACTGTGGTTAAATAAACAATGACTACAGAAAAAGTTGATTTGTAACTGTGTGGTAGGCTTGTTAAATAATGTGTTTTACAACTTTTCAGATTCCGCTTGAAAACACATTTGAGAACACATACAGGAGAAAGACCATTTACCTGCATGCACTGCAACAAAAACTTCTCCTTAGCACAGAATTTAAAAGTACACATGAGAACTCATACGGTAAACATAATTTTCAATATCTTTTGAATTAAAAGTACTGGCAATAGGACCCTCTCAATTTTTGGTTAACAACTATCTCAGTCTCTATCTTGCTTTAGATGGTAGGGCAAAGTCTCCCACAAAATCTTTATAGTGTTTGTTCCATATATTTTTTTGTTATATTACAAGCCTTTACCCTACAATAGAACATAACACAAGGCTGATAAAAATTTTAACCAAATTATTTCTTTGTTAAAGGGCGAGAAACCTCTTCAGTGCTCTGTTTGCGGCGAGTCATTTGCCCACTCGGCTGGACTGGCAGCCCACAGACGCAAACACACTGGCCAGACCCCGTACTGCTGTGCACTCTGTCCCCGATCCTTTCGTACTGTTGGCCACTTGCAGTACCATGTTAGGTATTAACTACATTTTAGTTTAAGAGATTAAAAAGATTTTGCCTCCAGTCTAAACACCTATAAAAAGTTTTGCAATGTAGGTGTATAAAATGTTTCAATAATTTAAATGTTTATTCATATACATTAGGTATCTTCAGATAAAATTTTGATTCATAGTAAAGTAGTGAATTTCGTAGTAAATATATGGTCTGTGGTATAGTGACATTTTTTAAATTGAATATTTTTCAGACGTCACACTGGCGAGAAAAACTTCGAATGTGACACATGCGGTAAGGCCTTTATCACTAGAAGTGATTTGAAGCAACATTTCCTGACGCACACGGGTGACCGGCCACACGTGTGTAAAATCTGTGGCTCACGGCTGACGAGGTCTTCTCATCTAAAGCGGCACGTCCAACAAGCACACGGCATAAAGTTCTCATGCTCATCATGCTCGATGATATTCACTAAGAAAAATGAGTACGAGATACATAAAAAAACTCATGATGAAGTAGTTAATACTGAAGTAAAATAAATAATAATATATACTTAATTTGTGAAGTCGGGTTTTTTTTATATTTTATAACTGCCACATTCATGATACGGACTTAATACAGTGTGTGACTTAATACATTATTTATTTACTAGTTGACCCGCCCGCGGCTTCGCCCGCTTTCTATAGTTTTCTCTAAAACCTTCCCTGGACTACTACGAACATTTCAAGACCAAAACCAGCTCAATCGGCCCGGCCGTTCTCGAGTTTTAGCGAGACTAACGAACGGCGATTCATTTTTATTATATAGATTTATTTATTCTCTCAAGTCGGCATCTTCGAAGGCCGTTAAGAGGGTACATGAAAAAGAGCTGTAGAGTGAGCGAGATTGACTCATCGCTCAAACAACAAAACAAGAACAATGTTTAATATAATATTTTTTATTACTAGATGAGAATTGTAAATATGATAAACCGTAACAGGTTGTCTGTTTGAGATCATTATATACATTTTAAAACCTTATTAAATAGGTAAGTCGTAATGCAAGTAAATATCAAAGAGAATTTAATCACTACGTAAATATTTAATTAAATCACTAGTAAATATTTTAATTTATTAGTTTAATCACTAGTAAATATTTTGAAGAAATGTGACAAAAGTTTTTTTAAATCTGTCTAATGAAAAATTTTTTAATCTGTGGGAATTTACAGTTAAAAAAAATATCTTTGGCAGATCTTTGGAAAATACCGGTTTTTAAAAACATAAATGATTTTTAGATGGAAACACTATAACACTAATGTTTTCATCGAAAACAATTTTAAATTTGAAAATTGTTCGTTGATCTTCCGTCATCGTTTGGTCATAAAATAAACTTATTTTTATTAATTTGTGATTAAAATACAGCTGTTTGTAATACACAGTTCAGCGATTCATTTATTACACAGTACCCAGTGTTGGCATAGAAAACCATCAATTGCATTATGACACGAGAAATATTTTATTCGGAGAAATACTATGATGAAGAAAATGAGTACAGGTAAATAATAATATACAGATAAAACGTATATTTAATTTTCTTACATCTCCCAGACCTGCATTTAATAAGAATAACGACTATACAGATGCTTTGTTGGAAAATTTTAGATTTAAGAAGTCTGTTTCTGTATAACCTATCATCACCAATGTATAAAAGAACTTACGTTTCTTCGAGAACAGTTATTGATATAACTTGACTACATTCAATCTACTAACAGGGTTCTAATCACATCTATTGACTTGTAATTCTAGTAGTTTATATTGTAGTTGTTTCTAGAAACACAATGGTAATGAGTATATGAGAAGTTCTAGAATACCTAGATCACATTACTTATATACAAGTTCCAAGGTTAGCAATTACTTCGTTATCATAATTAATACATTTTGTTAAAATTTTAGGCATGTTGTGCTGCCAAAGGAAATGGTCAAACAAGTTCCGAAGAACCACCTAATGTCTGAGCAGGAATGGCGCAGTATTGGAGTGCAGCAGAGCCAGGGATGGATTCACTATATGACGCATCAGCCTGGTAAGGATCTAGAAAATTCTTTAAAATATCTCTAATACTTAATAGAATAATATTATGTGATATTAAATGAATTATATTAGACACTGGCTATGCCCACATTATAATATTTTCTCTAAAAGTCGCCTATGTTTGTTTACCTCCTGGCTCTTAGCTACTTCCCCAATCATGTCCAATCGCTTCAGCTGTTCTTGAGTAATAAATAGTTACTAACACAACATTCTATTTATTTGGTTTTTATTAGATTTGTGCCATGTGGTGCAGAAATAGTACTCCCACGTCTCCGGTGGCTGTTGTATATTACTAATTTAGTGTGTGGGACCTTGCTCAAACACTCTTAATATACACAGAAAGATTTTTACAGTTCTAATTTATCATAGAGGTGCCTGTTATCTTATTAAATATAGTATTTATATATCTAAAGATGGGGAGCAGCATCCTTCTGTGTACTGAACAAACTTACTGTAATGTTTTAATAATTCACTTATCAATACTAGCTTGAGAATTGCTGTATTAATGAACAATAGTTCATTTTATACAACGGGAATTACTCACGTATTTACACAGGAGTTATAAAACTCTCGACGTTTCGACCACAACAAGAGCAGTCTCCTCTCAGACTGGACTGGAGGAGACGGGGCACGGCGGGACGCTCACTCCTCCTGATAAAGACTGCTCTTGTTGTGGTCGAAACGTCGAGAGTTGTTTAACTCCTGTGTAAATACGTGAGTAATTCCCGTCGTATAAAATGAATAGTATATATAACTCACGAAAATTTTGAAAGTGAAACAATAGTTCAGCCATTTTCCCATAGGTATATGCTGCAAGCTAGCAAGTTTATGATTATATAAGCCATATTTCTATGAGAAATTTTCTTTTACAGAGCCTCATATTCTACTGTTCCGAAGAAAAAAGACTTCACCACCCGAGAAGCACTGAAAACAACAATTTAGGTTTATGTAAATAAGTTTCCTGACTTGAGAATTGATTAATTATAAACCAACTCATTTAATTAAAATGCAGGCATTTTACAAGCTTTTTAAAGTGGAATATGTTATCAATGCTTAAAATCAGTTCCTGATATGTTATTTTAACCCATTTTAACAATTATTTCAACAATTGTATTTAATTGTTTGTCCATTTTAATATCCTTTATGTAATGAGATATAATTCTAATATTAGATAAGGTTTTGTGATTTGTTTGTATGGATCTTTCCCAGTTAAGGTTTGGTTAATAAACATCATCTCATTTAACACCAAAATATTTTACACTTAACTTAGGTAGTTAGTAATAATAATTGATCTTCATTTTCATCCACAATTAATGTCATTTATATGTTTACTTTAGTCATTATTGTTAAGATTTTAATTTGAATAACAAATGAGTGCCTTTAAATTTAAGCTTTTCTTGGATTGGTGTGAGGATGGTTTTTATTATTTATTTTACATCTGCTTGAATTAAATTAAAATTTAAGTTTTTGGTTTGACTAATTACAGTATTTTACATATAATTCACATGTGACTTAAATGTTTTTAAAAACATGGTTGCTTATTGTTCTATGTGAAATTAACCTTAAATTACTAACTATAATTTTGTTCAATATTGACTTTTAAAATGCCACAATAAGTTAACAATTTATTTTAATTACAATTGTTTTGAATTTAAAATCATTTTAGTTACCATATTATGGCAGCAGTAAATTTTTAAACCATTATTCATATCAGTTTGAATTTTAATAAATTATTTGGTGCTAAGTTATTCCACATTTTTATTTTATCCCAATAATTCAGTTGCATGTTACAATTTTGCTTATTTGATTATAAAAACAAAGTTTCTTCAGATTATTATTTTTCTGGTTACCTAACCAACAGTTTTTTATAGTATTCCATGCTATAAGTAGGTAACATACATTTCAGCTTTGGTAAATACAGCTTTCTAAAAATACTTACTGTCCTAAAAACTTTGTTATACTTTCTTAATTATTTTGAAGATATTTTCATATTTTCATAGTCAATACATGCAATTAAAAAAATATCATTAATGATGAATGGTAGTATTTTTTAATGATTACGATTGATCTCATTTTCTATGATGTGACGTTATAGTCAATACATGCAATTAAAAAATAATCATTAATGATGAATGGTAGTAATTCAAATTTTCTGTGGAGGAACTAAGATCTGCACTGATGACTCGCTGTGGGGAGGTCCCCCTGCGTAACTCAGCCCTAACCAGCCCAGCCCAATTCCTTGATGTAGTGGTATTTAACAGATTTTTTTCTGCATATCACAGGATGTATACCTTGCTACCACATCAATAAGGTGCAACCCTCTCTTTTCTGGCCTCTACATTAGATGATATTAATTTTGTTGTGGATTGAAAACTGTTTTGTGACACTGGGGAAAAGAAAGTTTTTGAAATACATAGAAAGAAATATTTAATAAATGACTTGGTAAAATTATATTGTCCTCTTTTTCTTAGAATTAGGTGACGCCAAAGGTGCATCGGGTTGAATGAAATCCATGGTATCCAACTTCGGTTCCTGACCAACAATCTCAATGAACTCCAATCCTTCTAGGTTCTCCTGTTCCAGATTTTGGAGCATCTGGAATCCAGTTTCTAAGGATGGAGTGAAGGATCCATCTAAAGCTGCAGGAAAATGCAATTCCGGAACTTCTTCCAACTGTGGAGGTCCTTTTCCAGCTAACAGTTCAATCTTAATAGCAAGGTCTTTACATTTTCTCTTTACCTTAGCATGATAGGAAACAACATTATCCTGGTAGTAGTTTCTAATGTCACCAACATTGAGATCAGAAATAACTCTTGAGATTGGATCGGGAAATCCAATAGGTATGTTGCTGGCATGCCTGTCAACTGTATTTCTTAGTTTCTTGCCAAACTTAATCAGGAATGAATCTAAGCTGTCGGTAAGAGCGTCGAGAACTGTATTTGTGCATGCACTGACGCCGACAAAAGCCAATGAGAGAGCTGCGCACTGTTTGAGTGCCCGTCTATGGCTCTCATTTGTAAATGGCAAAACTGCAGGCCCTTTACCAGCAGAGAAAACATTATATATTTTTGGTAGATGGTTCACTCCTGGAGTCGGATTATGTTTGAGTTTCATTGTGCTTTCTGGTTGAGGAGGCAAGCTATGAATTATAATTTCAGGTTTTATGTTTTTCGAAAGAGCCATTTCAACTTGCTCTAATAATACCTCCAATTGTCTGTAATATGCGTGTAGTTCTATTGTATGTGTGACTAAACTAGGCTCCGGGAGTTTGATCGGCGAAGATTTCACCGTGATCGAGATTTCGGGGATATTCTGCATTCCGAGTTCAATAATGGGGTTGAAATTAACGCTTTGTAGAATGGTCTCATTTTCAGTGTCTTCTTCCAATTCACCCCACAGTTTTCTAGTTGCCATTGCCATTCTATCAGAACAGAAGTTTACAATACAAAATCTAAATTTACTTTTATTCACAATCACATTTCAATTCAACCAAAAAAAAAACCAAAATATTTATGTTCTGTTTGTTTACTCTTACAGTTGACAATGACAGTCATAACAACTTGGCACTGATAGGTAACCATTATTCCGGACAAAAGGAGATAAGACGGCAAGATTCCAATAGCCAGTCACGGCAGTCACGTTCACATAAAGAAGAGACGAAAGAATAAAATAACAAAGAGGCGTCAATAATAAGCATGCATCCAGCATATGGTGGTTTTGTTTCTTATGGTTTGATTTCCTGGATTATCTGATTATGGATGAACCAAGGATGAACCGATTGCAGATTTCAAAAAAATCTACAGCCTGTGAATATGGGCTGTAGATATATTACAAAAGTGCAGAAATTTCTTTCATTTGATCCCTCCAGAGCCTCCCAAGTCTGTGTTTTAATTGGAAAAAAAAACTAATAATTACCTAAATTCTGTACACGGCGTAACCGAACTTCATCAAACTTAGATAAGACACAAAATTAAAAATATTTACATAAGTAATTTACATTCAGGTTCCTAATTATGTAGGTCACCAGGTAGGTAGTTACTGTATATACCTACCTAAGCATTTAACCACAGGCAATAAAGATAGTAATAATAATATAGATAGATAGAGCCGTGTTGGCTAAGTGGGAGCACACTCGTCTTTCATTCCGAAGGTCGTGGGTTCAAACCCCGCCGCGCACCTCTGATTTTTAGGGTTCCGTAGCCAAATGGCAAAAACGGAACCCTTTCGTCATGTCCGTCCGTCCGTCCGTATGTCACAGCCGTTTTTCTCCGAAACTATACGAGCTATAAAGCTAAAATTTGGTAAGTAGGTGTATTCCGTGAACCGCACTAAGATTTCATAAAAAAATTGAAAAGAAATAAATTACATATGGGGGTCCCCATACATAGGACTGAAACTTAAAAACTTTTTTTTTATCGAACCCATACGTGTGGGGTATCTATGAATAGGTCTTCAAAAATCATAATAATGTTTCTAACACCATTTAATTCTAAACTTAATAGTTTGGACGTGAGACTCTTCCAAAGTGGAAAACAGAGTGTCCCCCCCCCTCTAATTTCTAAAATAAGAGGATGATAAACCTAGAAAAAATATATATTGTACATAACCATAAAAACTAACAACGAAAATTGGTTTGAACGAAATCTATCCAGTAGTTTTTTTATAATACGTCATAAACTATTTCATATAAACAATTGCTGCGGAAGCCTACATGGGCGAGTCCGACTCGCACTTGGCCACTTTTTCTTCTTGGAAAATTATGTGTGCTTTAAAAAACACGTGCTCTAACGGTGAAGGCAAACATCGTGAGGAAACCGGCATGTTCTGAAAACTTTGAAAAGTTTGAAGGACATGTGTCATTCACCAACCCGCACTTGGCCAGCGTGGTGAATTAAGGCCTAATCTCTCTCGTCAAGAGAGAAGTCCCTGTGTCCCAGCAGTGGGAACGTGAATAGGGGTGTTATGTTTAATAAAGATAAAAAACTGTATTACTCCTATAGAACAATTTTCACTTAAAATGAGTTTAGTAACTAAATATTATATATACTCGTAATTAGGTAATATAATACTATATTTAATTATTTATTGCAACCATATTGCATGTTTATTATTAGGGACCAAAATCCTGAAAATTGACCCTGATAAATAGGTAGGTCCCTACAGTTCGTCATTCTGAAATCTGAACGAATATTTTGTACTACTATAACGACAATTAGGTAGGTACTTATAACAAAAATGTCAACTTTCGGGAAACTAAATAATTGCACGAATGAACCGTCATAGGATATGAGGATGTGCCAATTTGTACAACTATGGTTAAGGTCGTCGATTAATTAGTTTTAATTATAATATGAGACTAATTAATTTAGACCGAGGCTGTTAATTCCCGTGAGGGAAGTTGGGTATATTTTACTGATTAACCTATGATGGTATGAGAGATAATGAAGTAAGATGAAACCCACCAGCGTTAAGCAGGTTACACTGAATCACCATCACGTAAGACGTCCGACGCTGGGTTTGATGATCGGCGGTCTCCGTTCGAAAACTTTCAGCCCCATCGACCATCCGTTCGACCCACTTTTATGACTGCCAACTGCCACTTCAACGAGTTACTGAATTGAGCTTAGCTTTATTTCCTATAATAATAACTAGCAGAAGTGTTTGTTTGATATGAGAAACTATTTATTAGAAAACAACTGCATTAATAATACAAATATAAATGTAACAAAAAAGTAAAAAGACAATATGCATTCATTTCTTTGTTATTTCAACTCCGACGCTCTTTATCAGCGGCAAAATCCTACTAATGTTTTAAAGCTAAAGTGTTTGTTTGTTTTAACGCGCTAATCTTAGGAACCGCTGGTCCGATTTGCAAAATTATTTTAGTGTTGGATAAAACATTTATCGTGGAAGGCTATCCTATCGATAGTTCCTCTGATATATAGATAGCATAAAAAACGCAAGCGAAGCTATCGGCGGGTCGGGGTCGGTTAGCCACCGATAAAACCAACAATAATTTTCCCTCCACAAAAGCGTAGCGCTGTTTGCCAACATCAGTACGCAATTTCCCTGTCATAGTGTGAAGAGGGGCAACTTTCATTCAGCATAAACGCCGGAACCTGCAGATCAATCGCCTCCCCCCCCCCTTCTACCTCCCGCAGGACCTCCAGGACCTCAGGTCTGTAACAGGTCGCCGTAAGCCTCAGTCGTAATTTGGCACTGCTCCGCGGCAGTCGTGTCACTGCCGTTTCGCACTCGATCACGTTATGTGTTTATCACTGTAAGTGTTGTGGGAATCTTCAGTTTTGATATAAGCGGTAAGTTTTGAAATATACTTTTATTATGTTGTATGAATTTCGATAACGGATCATTTTGAATTGTCTTTGATCTGTGGCGTCTTAGTTTGTTGTGGAAATATAAAAGAAAATCCTTATGAGGTACTTTTCGACTGGAACTTTAGTATTTAATTTTAAGTTTTCATTACCTACTTATTTCATCAGAAATATGTAGTGAACCATGAGGTTTTTTTGTATTTGTTAATTTTTTTTACTTTTACGAATTAATCAATTTGAACATAATTTTTAATAGATAATCTAAATAATAAGATGATTCAAATAATTCTGGAGTTAACAGTAAGTACATTAGAGTTTTAAATGGAAACCAGATTAACATTTAAATGTTTCTTAATATTTATTATTTATCGTTTATAGAGATAATGGTAGGCCTCCTAAAATAGACAATATCTGCAAATTTTCGATCTACGGTTCATGAGTATACCTCTGACAGACAGACGATTGGACAGCGAATGATTATTGATAGATTTTAATTTTCACATTTTTAGTACGGAACCCCAAAAAACAAACCTAACCTGAGGAATTAGGACAGAGTGGACGTGCATCAGCTTAGATGAGTTCTTAAATGGGTGCTCGAAGTGATTAATCCGTCGTACACACAAATTGCAAATTACCGATCAAATCTCAACCAACGACATATTAATATGGATATGCTTGCATTTTGTATGGGTGTTTTATACATGGACCGCTGATTATTTGGCGCGACTTACCTACACAAAAAATAAGTAACTTAAATACTTAACAAATAAAGTGCAGATATGGTTTTAATTTTTCATACTTCACAGGCGAATAACAGGCGGACAACAAATATCCTATCTGGATTGCAACTGGATCTTTTTTATCGAGGTGCGAATAATTTAATATAACGTGGTATAAGAGACACACAACAAACCATATAACGCGTTACCACACCACGCGTACCAAGCAAGCCGTAGATAAAATTGTCTTAAAACAAAGAAAAACTTTGTAACTTGTTGCTATGAGGAGTATCCACGCTACACCTATCGGCCACTTCGCCTTGGCACTGAACGGAAATGCTTGTTGTCGCAAATTGCATTCGACATAGCTTGTTTCGTTAGATTCCCGATAATTATCTTATTAACAGACTTCAAAAAAGGAGGTTTCACAATTCGACCGTATATATATGCTTTTTTATGTTTGTTAGGTTAACCTCGTCGTTTATGAACCGATTTGATCATTTTTTTTGATGTAATGAAGACATTTTAACAGGAAATCAGGCCAAGTGGTGAATTAAGGACTAATCTCTCTCGTCAAGAGAGTATTCCCTTTGTCCCAGTAATGGAAACGAAAGTAATGGTGTCGATGATGATGATAAACAGTCTTTAACTCAAAAACATAAGGATTCATTTTGTATATTTACGATTTCGAAGAATTGAAATAAGTTTTTCAGTCAGAGTAGACTGGAGTAGACCTAGAGGGCTCCTGCCAAATAACTTCTTAGATCATACACTCTGGTCAAGTGCGGGTTGGGAAATGACACATGTCCTATAAACTTTTCAAAGTTCTCAGAATATGCTTGTTAGCGAACGTGTTTTTAAAGCGCATCAATGTACAAAGACAACAAGAGAAACGATTAAGTATCAAAGTTTTTACAATCGAGCGCGATGTGGATGAGGTATGATGCTAATTAACTACCTACTTAAAATATATAGGAACCTACTTATGGATCCGTGTTATCTGAAAATACACCCTTATTATTATTGATATAGCTACCACAGGATCCACGGATAAAAGCTACATAGGTTTTGTATACGAGTATATATGTATATTGTACCAAAGAAACTTGTGAATTCCATCTAAGACGGGAAATAAGCGCGGCCCCCCCTTAATCCCCACTTGTGCCGGATTCCCGCGAAAAAGGTTGGATTGCCATCGACCTACTTTTACCTTCGCGCACAATACCGCAAAATTCGCGTGATGTTGACACTTGACGTCTGATTGCTCTTGGAGGAAAACGAAAGAGGTTAGATTAGGTGATAGGTACTGGCACAGATTAAAAATATTGGAAGTAAATCGTTTCAGTAAGGTTATACATATACATATATACCTCCTGATACAACGGAATAGGTATAATATAACTGAAATTGCAGATTTTTTTTATCAAGCATTGATACAGTAAAGCTTTTAAAAACCGATGAAACTACTCCAATTTTTCAGTTCTGTTGGTTCTATCAAAACTTTTTAAAAATTGATATACCTTCTTTCTTACCTCAACTTATTTAATTTTCAATGTCGTTTTATTTCCGTAACTCTATATTTTAGATTCACATTAGATATAGAGTTACATAAGGAAAATGGCAAAATTGACTAACTCAAGATCGGCTGGGCCGATTCAGGGAAGGTATAAAAGGTGAGAAAACAAGGGAATAAAGCGAGCGAAGCCGCGGGCGGGTCAGCACGTAGTTCATAATTACTTGTATTGGTAATAAATAAAACAATAATTAGCGGAAATACGTTTTCAGTGTTCTCGTAGCAGTTGCTACGCTGATGCTACGGCGTAGCCGATTGTGAGATAATAGTTATTTTATTTAATTTTATTTGGAGATCAAACAGTTATTATTTCTTAAATGATACACAGTTTTTTATGCTAATATTTTTTTTTTATACGGAAACTTAATACTTTGTTATTTATTTTGAGGCATGTTTTTGTATTTATTTTTTACCTATATTTTGGACCCGTAAAAAAAACACTGAGCATAACCCTTTCCAAATCTCTTTGAGCGATTTTATAGTGAAGCACCGGCAACACACATTAGTTTAAGACTTATTGGTACATATTTTACTATAAAAACTGTCGTGGATTGATGAATTCATATTGAGATAAACGGGTAAAACTAAAATTCAACGTAAACAAGGTTCGTGTATTGCCCGTTTATATTAATATGTAGGTATTGGTACATACTCCATTTAAACCATGGTCATTCTAAATCATTTACTATTTGTTTAAATATCTTGAATGTGGACGTTGAAGTTACCCTGATCCCTGATATGTTAAATAAAAATATATATCTATATATGTATATTATATTAATTATATCAGCAATCTAGCACCCGTAACACAAGCTTCGAGCTTAACACGGGGCTAGATGTTGCTGTGTGAATTGTCCGGCAATATTTATTTATATCCAGTTCGCGGAATGCAAAGGTCCCGCAGTAGGGCGGGCGCGCGGCCGTGTGAGCGAGGGGGCCGCGTTTCGATCGCGATCACTAAATCAAGATATCCGCAACATCCTGGGGGACCTGGCTCCCACGTGCCCCGCTAAAACCCGCCGCTGAAACAACCACACTTGTTCAAACCACGGAAATAAAATATATACAAACGAAATAATATAATTCTAGATGAAAACCCGGCTTCGCTCGGGTGAAATTTGACGAAATTCTCCATAATCCGATTCCGATCCGATTTTGCGGATATAATTGTTGTCTACTCAAAATCAATATTTTTTTGTTGTTATTCATTTAAGGTTTCGATCGAGTCTACCGTACCCCTCGACGAAATTATTAATATAGATAGATTACTTTGCGTGTCGAAATAAAGTAATATTCAGTTCTTATATTATAAATGGCAGAGTGAGCGTGTGTTTGTTTGTCCGTCTTTCACGGCGAAACGGAGCTACGAATTGGTGGAGAAGGTTGAAAAGATTTAGATTGACATATCGCTGGCTTAATTTTCAAATCTCGTATAAATTTTAGAAAAATTGATTTTCATGCTATCTTAAAATATCAAAAATTGATTTTAAGATGGCATTAAAATCAATTCTTCAAACAATTTTGGAGTTACGAGTTTTGAAAATTAAGCTAGCGATATGCTACTTTTTACAGCGGGAAAATCTATTATGATGCGGCAACGAGTGGGGCGGAAAGCTAGTAATTAATAAATATTGAGCACAGGCATTGAATACCAGTGGCAACACTCGATGGTAGTGCCCGCGACCCAGGAACGTGTGTGGCTAATAAATAAACAAATAAAATCCCCTTGGTCGATTAAGTCGATTAACGGCGAAAAAGATGGGTCGGTACTATTCTTAGGCCAGCACCACACCGGATTGTTATTTTGAGTTGTTTGTATTTTTTTCATCGGAACGAAAATAATTATTATAGATCTAACTCTAACTCTAACAACAATTATAAAAATGTTGTTTAGTCAATTGTTTATGTTTAAGTACCATAGATTAAATTAGACAGTAAGAAAGTCGTGCCAAGTGTCACACTAATATTAAATCGGTAGGTATGTCGGACACAACATAAACAAGCAAATGTAGCGATAAGTGTTTCTTACTGTGAATTACTTTCAACGCAATAACATAAAACAATTATAGTTTTATATTAATATATTATTGCTAGTTTTATTAGCCGTTAAAGTGCGGGATATTAACAAGGTAATTTTAGAGTTTATTATTTGTTTATGTTGTTGGGCGCTGAATAAAGATTAGAACAACCCATTTAAGAACCAGAAAACATGGCGTTGTTTTGTATCGGCGTTTAGGTATACCATTCAGAATAATAAATGTTCACCCGAGGTGGTCACTCATAAAATAATGAAATACGCGAAATGTGAATAACTTATAATAATTGGAATACAAGTAGCTGTGAGATACAAGACCTGTTTCCGCGGCAAAATCTATAACAATGGAAAGAGATTACTGTGTGCACCAAAAGAGCAGCGAGATGATGATGATTTGATACAAATTAAAGTTTTATTTTGTCCAACAGAAACGACGGAGCCATGCCGTTGCAGATTCGAAGAAAGGGGGCTCTCCTCTTTTTGCGGGAGAATCTGCTGACCATCCTCACGGTCATCGGCGTGCTGTCAGGCACCCTGCTAGGATGGTCTCTGCGGGCTTCTGGCTTACAGGTAACAAACCTCGGTATACTCGCATTCTATTTCTCTGCCATTTAGTAAACTTCAATGGGGAAAATAAAAAACGCCATTGCAAGATACACATAGCTTAGGTTACAGTCAGCCAAATATGTAGTCTACCACCCTACAGTTGTGATTTCTAACTGAAATATTAGAAAAGTCAACCTTAGCGATAATTAAATCTCGCAGAAAATTTTGTCAAAACTGGTAGACCACTTTCTTGGCTCACCGTACCATTAGCTTAGTTGTTAGGTATCTTGGGAGCTTAAACCTATCTGCCAGGTATTTAAAGATAGGTTTATATTTCTAGGTAGGTATATAAACTGTTGGTGTGCCTTATAAAACCTACATAAATATAAACGATCGTTTCTAGTTACCTCTACCACTAATTTCATATTTGGAATGCTACCGATCGTTTGAGACAAATTCTTCAAGACTTATTTCATATTTGGAACGCTTCCGATAGTTTGAGACAAATTCTTCAAGACTAATTTCATATTTGGAATGGTTCCAGTGGTCGCGGCGAGACGTAATGTACTTCCAGTACCCCGGGGAGCTGTTCCTGCGGATGCTGAAGTGCCTGATCGTGCCGCTGCTCGTCTCGTCCATCGTCAGCGCCATCGGCTCTCTGGATCTCAGCCTTTCGGGCAAGTGAGTGGAATATTGCTAACTGGGATCTTACATAGTCATAGTCATAGTCATAAATATTTATTTCCATAGTTTGCATTGTACAAATCTTGGACACGTCAATTGATACAAAAAAAATATAATAAAAATGTAACACTTACATACTTAAAATAAAATATAAACTTAAATTCATAATTAATGTCAATCAAATCACCATAAGGGACAAAGTTTAGAATATTATAATCATAATTAATAAAAAATAATTCATAGTAGCTGCTGTAAAGGGGCATTGTCAGTATTAAATCTAATTATAAATTATTGCACATTTATGAAATAATATTAATAATAGCTGGTGTAAATGGTCATTGTCAATCTTAACCTAAAGTAGAAATGAAAATAAAATCTAAATAATCCAATTCCATATTAAGAATTATTTCAAAAATGTCAGATCCAATTCAATTAAAGTACATAATAATGTCATTGATAAAATTTAATTAGAATTGCTGCTGTAAAGAGGCATTGTCAGAATAATTATTTATACAATTTGTACTTGATAGAATGTCTGCATTTAATAATAGATGATGTCAAAGATATATAAAATTAAAAATTATACAGCACAAATTAATAATTAAATTTCATTTAGACTTACAGAATTTATTAGAACACGAACAGAGAATGTACACCGGAACCATGTTTACTATATCAAAAATACTAAAAACAAAACGGGTAACATCACATGATTCAAATGTTTTTGAGTTTCCCAATATTTCAGCACTGTTACAAGCGCCATCTTCACGGAGAGACTGACTATTCCAGTAGATACTTGAATCATGGTTTCCCAATATTAGAACACCCGTTTCGTGTTCTAATATTGTTAAAAACCATGATACAAAGTTATGTGTCCAAAAAGTCATGGGGTGGAATTTACAAACGCCTGCGCAGAAAATGTAAACAGTGCGTTTAATTTTCCACACCCCTTACGAGTTATAAAAGCTTACCTAACAAAGTTTGAGATTCCAAGACACCACTACGATATAATAGATAACAAGAGGTGACCTGACTTTGTTCCCATTTCAGGGTCGGCCTGCGAGCCATCGTCTACTACATGACGACCACCGTCTGCGCCGTCATGCTCGGCATCGTACTAGTCACCACCATCAAGCCGGGCAAGTCCTCGGACGCAGCTCAAATCAACACCACTAAGGTCCTGATGAAGGATACTCTCACATCTGATACTTTGCTGGACTTGGTCAGGTGAGAATAGTTTTTTCTTCTATTGGTAGATGATTCTTGCGGATATCCTCGCATTTATACCCTTTAGTCTTCTTCGATAAATGTGATATCTAACACTGAAAATGATCAAATCAGCTGTGTGCTTATAATCGCGATAATCCTTATCTTAATATTAGTAAAGATCAATTTAGCGTCTGCTGACGCTTGAAATATGTTAGATTAGCTAATAAGTCATTTACTTAAATTATATCTAGTGTCATTGATTATTTTGCACCCTAAACAGGCAACGCAACATAAGTGACCCCGAAGCGATTTAAAGTAGATAATTATATATAGATGACAATATAAACGATATTAATTGTTTTATTATTGTTTCAGTTGTAAAGTCTTGGAGGTATTAAGCCATTTGTATTACACCTATATCGGTTCATCATAGTTAAATCCAATTGTAGAGCAGAAGGGGCGCTGAATAGCCTGATACCTATAGGTCAATTTTGTAACATCAATTGACTTTGTGAGGAAATGTATGAGGATGCGTGTGCTATTTTTAGAATCAAAACGAGAGACACGTCTAATTTTTGACAATAAATTTTTGAATTTGAAGAAGTTTGAAGTAATCCGAAGTGTGTTTTGCAAGTGCTGAAACCATAAAACTAAAATGTACCTAGTAAAAAGCCTGCAACCATTTAGCTCTGTAACCACAAATTAATTGATTAATCTCATCATCATCTTCCTACCCATTTCCCACATGTGAAGTTAGCAAAACATTTACGATTCAACCTTACATCTTAAGATGGCCTACTGTAATTCTTACACATGCCAATGTCAACCTTCATACAGTCCGTATTAAGATGATCACATTATAATGTACACGTAACACAATTGAGCTAGTTGCTTTGCTATTTGTCCAACAATATTTGATTCTTTTTTGACTAGTTGTTTATTCCTTGTAGGTATGTACAATATCTAGCTGACAATAAGTGCCGGCGTCAGTTCCCCTGTCGTCAGTCATCATTTAGCCGTTATTTATACAGCGCCCTACATTCGCATTACCAGGGCTGTCTCTATGTTGGTAATGCCATCTAATGACAGGTTCCTAGGTTAATTGGTGTGAAGTGGAATGTAACTAAATACGAGGCGATTCCTGGTATGATCATTTGATCGTAATCGTGATGCATCAGTCTAGTTCATTATATTGCACTAGTCAGCCCGCCGACAGATTCGCTTGCATTTTTGTACGTTATCTAAATATAGTTTAGTTACATATATGTTAGAGCCTTCTTCGATAGATTGCATACTTCAACGTCAACAAGGCAACGTTCATTATATAGAGTAGGTATGTATCTTAGATTATAGAATATAGATTTGCTATCTGATTATATTACTTCTTCTGAGGTATGTATACGCAGCTACTATTCCAGTTGACACCTCAATTAGTCCTGAAATGATTTTGACTCAATGGAAGCCGCTTGCCGTATGACTCAGCATTTACCAATCTCTCCTTCATTCACTGAAAATGTATAAAATAAAAACAAAAGGAAGCTTTAATTATGACCGAATTAGTTGATAAATTGTCTGCCTGGCAACCCTAGAGAGTGATCAATCAAAGGGCAGGCCGCTCTCATGACGAGTTGGCTCCGGCACCAGGTAGTGGCGCTAATTGACCAATAAACTACTTATCTACGTCGCTGCTCATCCTTTTATGCTGCAAAATCAATTTCAACGGCGTAAAGGTCATTGGGCGTATCTGACCCGCTTTGCGAAGAGTGGCGGACATTAATCAAAATAGTCTTAAACTAAGGGGAATAATATGACCTTTCATTGTATATAATTATTTATTTAAAAATCGATGGAGAAAAATGTACAGGATCGTTTAAAAAAATAAAAAACAAACATTTTCAGAGGATTATTCCATCATTAAAGGCATAAAAGAATTTCGATAGCATACAGCATGGTGCACTGATGAGCCGAGAGGCATGTATACGCTGTCTCTTTCGCACATTAGTTAGGGATTATTTAATAAAAATGTATCGACATCAACATTTAATTGATAATAAGATTTTGATCAGAGGGCGAATCCAGTCACGTCATATCCGATCGAAACAGTAATAAATATATAATGTATATACATATATTTATATATAATATATACATATATTTTGTTAAACCCAACACAACACGGACGACAAAGTATAGAAGAGTACTACTGCTCATGTATACACCGTCGCCGAACCTATCGGGAGCTGCGCCCATATCGCTAGCATAGTTTATTATCTGTCTTGGGCCAGACATCAGAAAGCAACAGACGCACCTGCTGCCTTCTTAAATGATCTTATGCTTGATTTGGATCAAATTGAATAAAAACATTTTTATGAACTAGCATTTTATTCATATTCCTCATATCAGTTAATAACACTTGAATTTTTCAAGATTCCCGTGGCTCACATTAATGTGACTAATGCCATAGTAAATCAGAGCCTTACATCATTACACTCTACTAATTTCATTTGTGTCCGCCATGGGTATGGTTTCCATACTAAGGTGCCCAATGACCTTTGATTAGAGAACCTTTTTGGCCGCCATCTTTGATGTAATTTTCGTAGGTATTGTGTTGACTTGACAGTGAGCGCGATAAAGAGAAAGCTTTACCTATTAATGTGAAAAAAGCAATCTTTTTTTGTTAAATGATGATGATGCATTCACAACATAATCGTTCCCTTATGAGGGCCGCCACTATTGGCTTCTTAGTTTTAAGTGAGAAAAAGTATTTGATTTCTCTGCGCTATTGGATTAAAGTCCTGGGATATTTTACGTGCATTTCTAGTTAAATTAAAATGTTCGTAATTGTCTGTGATTTTACCAAATATTTAATTTATTTCAGAAACGTGTTTCCTGAGAACATCCCGCAAGCAGCGCTGCAATCTTACCGAACCAAGTTGATCTTAGATGATAAAGCTACGAAAGGTCAGTAAAATCCTCAGATTTAATAATACCATATAGAAATGAAGCTACTAGTATTTATCAAAAAGCTTGTAACTGACGACCGGATGAAGTGTGAAATGTCCGCCTGCAACGCCTGAAGTTGCTGGTTTGACACAGGACCAATATTTGTACTGATTTAGGTTGCGGGTTCTAATCCCGTTGTTGAACTGTCGCTTATACTGATATTTTACCCGTAGTACGTGACTGTCAAACAAAGGCTTCACTCATAGACATCAGTAGGTAACAACCTAATTGGAATTGTGAACTTGTATTAGTTTTTAATGCGTAGATAATCAATTTCTTTAGCAATTGTATCTATAATATGCCTCTCAGGTTCGGTGTGAAAAACCCGCGATGCTTTTTATAAAATGGATATTTTTGTACCTTCCAGGTCAGCTGGAGACCTATGAAATAAAGGGCGACTACCAGCCCGGCAGCAACGTCCTCGGGCTGGTGTGCTTCAGCGTGGTCCTCGGCATCACGCTCGGCAAGATGGGGCCTAAGAGCAAGCCGCTGCAGGACTTCTTCCACTCCATGTCTGAGGCGATGATGATCATCACTGGTTGGGTTATTTGGTGAGTTCTGCTACTTTTCTGAACAGGTCATTGTATCCAATATCGTCTCAAAACTATACACACATCACGGCTGTTCAAAGAAGTAATCAACATATTCACGGAATTGTTGAAAATACGAAAGACACGCTCTAATTCTCGCACGGTGTTTTCGCTGATTAGCAAAAGAGGGCTCGGTTATCTCCGTGGTGTGAGTGGAACATCAACCCAGTCTTTCGGCACATCCAAGCCAAGAATTTAAAATGACATTGGCAGACAAAATCAATCTATATATATTTGTAAGCAAAAATCAAACATAAATTAAAAAAAAATCCCTTAAATATTTACATCTCCAGTTATTAATAATCTCATAAATTTCCCCAGGCTATCACCACTCGGAGTATTCTTCCTCGTGACCGCCAAGATCATGGAGATCGAGTCGTTCGCAGAGCTGGTGGGTCGTCTCGGGCTCTACTTCGTGACGGTGCTCCTGGGTCTGTTCCTGCACGGGTTCGGGACGCTGAGCGTGCTGTTCATCCTGGCCACGAAGAAGCTGCCGTGCCGGTACATCGCGAGGATGGGGCAGGTTATGGCTACTGCTTTTGGAACTGCTTCGAGGTATGATATTTGCTATAGGTATAATTAACATGATTTTTCTTTCGGTTCTTAAAGATCCGATATTGGAGAAATTTAAGCTTCTGATATAATTTCTCGTTAGTGTTGGTTAAATGCATCCAGTATACTGAAAGGGTGAAAGGTATAGGTTCAATTCACAATCACAAGCAAATAAGTAAGGTTGAATTATTGGATATACTATTTTTTATTCAGAACTAACTCAGCGATTCACTTTAAAATAACAAAACGATTTGAAGTTGGATAGTAATGACATTAAAAAAAAGTCTAGTGAAATTCAACCCAACTTCGTTTATTGATTGATTCAGATTTTGTCCGTAAAATCACAAAGATTAACTTGGACATGTCATCACTATCAATCACCCCCCCCCTTTCTTTTTTTTTCGTTCCATACTAACCTAAATATGTAAATGGTTCAACATTAAATGGCTGTTCCAGCTCCGCCACAATGCCAATAACCATCGGCTGCTGCGACGACATGGGCCTGGACCCTCGCATCACGCGCTTCGTGATCCCCATCGGAGCCACCATCAACATGGACGGCACTGCGCTCTACGAGGCTGTGGCGGCCATCTTCATCGCGCAGCTCAGGAAGGTTGAGATGTCGTTCGGCAAGATTGTGGCGGTCAGGTGAGCGATAGTGTTTTTACCAGAGCGAGAGAGCGAGCCAGAGAGACAGAGATGGTTCTATAACCATGCCTATGATTATACTACCATCTGTTGTGACGTCTTGGGCCTGGACCCTCGCATCACGCGCTTCGTGATCCCCATCGGAGCCACCATCAACATGGACGGCACTGCGCTGTACGAGGCTGTGGCGGCCATCTTTATCGCGCAGCTCAGGAAGGTTGAGATGTCGTTCGGCAAGATTGTGGCGGTCAGGTGAGCGTTAGTGTTATTACCAGAGCTATAATTATAGGCATGGTTATAGAACCATCTGCTGTGATGCCGTAGACCCATGCATAACGCGCTTCGTGAACCCCATTGGACACACCATTATCATGGTGGCAAGATTGTGGCGGTCAGGTGGGCGATAGTGTTATTACCAGAGCGAAAGAGCGAGCCAGAGAAAGAGATGGTTCTATATCCATGCCTATGATTATACTACCATCTGTTGTGTCGTCCTGGACCCACGAATCACGCGCTTCGTGAATCCCATTGGACACACCATTATCATGGTGGCAAGATTTTGGTGGTCAGGTGGCTCGACGAGTTGGCGCCACATGTGATTGCGCCTGTTGTGAAAGATCTTGTGTTTTAACGGCTTATTGGCTGTTTCAATGACTATAGGTGCACAGTCATAAACCTTTTTTATTTAAATAACTGTTGATTTCAGTGTAACAGCGACCGCGGCGAGTATAGGCGCGGCCGGCATCCCGCAAGCCGGCCTGGTTACCATGGTGATGGTGCTGGACACCGTGAACCTGCCCGCTGAGGACGTCTCTATCATACTGGCAGTTGATTGGTTGCTGTGAGTAACTTCAATTTAAATTAGAATACCTACTTTAAATTTAAATGCGGAATATTTACCAATTTTGTACATGTAAACTAACATTACTTCCTATTAATTTAATTAATTATAAAATAAAATAAATAAATTAGTGGTACGGTCCCAATATAACACTTTATGGTCTTGGAGGTTTTTGCGTAATCACCATAAGCTTGAAGACTTGAAGTTTACACCCAGGCGGATAAGTCATCCCAGTAAGTTGGTACAATACATAAAACGACACTTCTTATCATTCCTCAACACTAACTAAGGAACACAAGAGTCTAAACAACCATTATACAGCGGGATAAAAAGCTTTCTGTATCTTTTTTAAAACTATGTTTCAAGCTTTATTTAAACGTAAACCCTTATGTTTGCAGTGACCGTTTCCGCACTACAATCAACGTGGTATGCGACGCTTTGGGCGCCATTATCGTAGCATCTCTTTCTCAAGGAGACCTCGAGGATGAGAAGACCCGAGCCGGCCAAAACGACCGCGAACTAGCCCAAGCACAAGAACTCACAGAGTTAGAGAAAGGCGATCATTGAACGATGTTGTCAACTGTTTAAAATAACGGTTTTAACCGTTGCGTGATTGCGATAACGTTATTCGTCGGGCAGTTGTGGATAGTTCTTGTATGTTATGTTTAACTTCGATTTTTGTTGATTATTTCTTGTTTTTATGTTGGTTATATTGAAAACGTTACGTTGCTATTATAATGAGGTGGTTAATATTCAGTCAGGGAGATACCAAAAATAGGAATATGAATTATGTATTTTCAAGTATGTATTCATGTAATTTTAGAGCTTAAACGTGTCTGTGTGTTCTATAAATGTGCCATTAATATTGCGTAGCTTGTCTTATCCTAAAGATGTAAGTAGTTTTATCAACATTTACCTAAATGAATTTAATCGGTCATTGTAGTAAACCTGTGTCATATCTTGAATGTTTGATGTAAAATAATTTATGAATATCAAATTAAACTTTCTTACTCAGTGTACTCAGACAAGAGTTTTTCTCAATAGTTTTATAATCGTATAACCATTTGCGGAAATATCGTGTATTTTTGTAAAGATGTTGTTAAACTAAGATTTCGATGTTTTAGTGTAAGATAATTTACAATTATGTGCCATATAATTTTAGTAGATGTTATTAGACAGGCAGACACCAATCACATCTATTGCATTCCAATATAATACTGAACATTTTCTTTACCCTTACAAAGTTGTTAATCGTTACAAACGATTAAAAATATTTTATTTACGATTTCAGTACCTATTTATTTAAGTTTAGTAACAGAAAAAGCAATGTATCTTTGTGATTATTATAGCTTAATAAATAAAATAATATTATCACAGTATTCACAGTTAAGGGGAAGTCATCATAATTGTGTCTAAATATAATTTATTTATAACAAGTAGGTGTTAATGTCTTGTAATTAGGTGGTAATATTCTCTTGAGTACTATTTAGCATATTTAGGAAAAGTACGTATTTATGACGACATAATAATATTTTGAATACCTAGTTCTAGTCTACGTTATTTGTAAGTTTTTAAAACAATAACAAAGACGACACATTTGTTGATTCTAAATCTTTATTCCAAATCAACCTGTATAATTTTCTATTATTTATGAATGAAATAGAATCAAAGCTATTGTAAAATATTTCTAGATCAATAAAGTAGACAAAAAACACTTATTCTTTTATTTTTTTATACAAACATGTTCTCTATGGATTAGTAAATATATCATTTCGTCTTCTCTTGTATTAGGTACAAAGTTTCATATGACTCACAGCCAAGATAAAATTAACTATGGAGAAAACAACACATTAGTTATGATTACTCAATATTGTGTTAAATCTTATTATAAACAATCTCAAATGGAATTTTAGATTACACTATACACGACAATTGTCTGTCAGTCAGTCTTATTGAATAAATATAAGAAACCTTGTTTCTTTTATTTATTTAATTTCAACATAGGAATTTGAGAAGATATTTACAAAAAACTATAATTCTGACATAAAAAATAAATTTCTATTTAATATATTATGTAAAATGCAGAAAATGTCCATAATTATCACATAAATATGGACAGGTTAAGCTTTTGGAATGTACATTATGTTTTGGAAAGCCATGAGTATTCTAACATCTAACAAACTACAATTAAAAATAACTTAATGACAATAAGAATAACACTTACATCTAGAAAAAGGCATGGCACAAACCTGACTAACTACAACCGTAGATCACTCTGCATACAATCCAAGATATGTGTCGAGACTAGTTTTAAAGCTTTTAGACACTTCAAATCACTATTTTAGGAAATAACGTAGCTTCACATTTAGTCATCATGTTCTTAAAATCCATAACAATTTAAAAATAACGTTTCACTATAACACTATGTTTTTTCCGATTTTAATTCGTTGTATCACTACACTTCTATAACGTAACGTTGCGTTGCGGACGTGTAACACGCAACCAATAACGTTATTTGTACCGTTTTCACAACCTAAACCATACCGTTGCTGCCGTTAACATGGTTATTATTGTTGATTGTGTTCCAATGTTTCTGAGTGCCGTTGTTGCCAGCGAAAGCTGAGTCGCGACGGCCATGGCTGTTGAGGGAGTTGCGGGCTCTGTTTAGGGTGGCAGCCGATATCTCCATAGAGTCACCGTAGTATGGTAGACGAGATCCTCGTCTAGCGCTGCCGCTTCTACACCGGGGCTGTAAATTTAATATATTTCTTCAAGTAAAAACTGTTTGACATTAATATAACACCAGATTACAGTACTAGACCAGGGTTTTTAATTTTTTACAAGGAAAAAAATAGTAGTAGAATGAAACCCATTAGAAAAGGAGGGGAATATGATAAAAATGAAAGGAAAAATAAATTACGGTCGATCTGAGTTCGGGAAGTGGGAGGGGGTGGGCTTTTAAGGGGAGAAAATGTCCTATGAAAAAAAAGTTATATGGCAAAGTTGTAGGTAATAAAAAGATCTACAACTTTTAATTCACAAGTTTTTTACATAACGTCAAAATGTATGTGAAAAATTCAAATTATAAAAATTCAATTTATAAAATGCTTCTTTCTTTTTAAATCTTGTACCACAAACTTTGGAAAGATGCTGCAGCTGGTTTTAAATATTCAAGATAGATCAAGAGCAGTGCTCATCAGCGAACCACTCACGTGTCTCGACCACCGGTTCCTGTTGAAGACGCCGTACACGATCGGGTTCGCGCAGGAGTTGGTGCACGAGAACAGCCACATCGCCTTCTGGACGGCGGGGTCCAGCTTCCGCACAGAGTCAGAGTCTACCCAATACCTGGAAATTAAAACGAGATTTAATTGACGTCATCATCACAACATCGTTTATTACATATGTGACATAGGTACTAATATCATAGGGTTATGACTCATAACACCCTATATTACGCGCCACGGAGATAGCCTCATAACTTATGAGGCTATCTCTGTGGCGCAGCGAGCCAAGGTTTATTTACGACGCAGAAGGTAGCGGGATCTGCAGTTATTTGTTCCGGATGTGTTGGTGTTCTATACTCAACAAAAGTTATCTATCTATGTATGTTTACTCTTTTAATTGTATCAGATTATATACCTATACCCAGAGCAGATATAGAGACTTATACCTACAACCCGTAACACGTGATGTTGCTGTAAGAATTGTCCAGCAATACTTTTATTAAAAATACTTTAAAAAACTCACCACAGGCAATAAAAGTAGTACGGCGACCAGCAAGTGAAGAATACCATCACTATGGTGACTGTCATCTTCAAGGTGCGTGCGCGCGCCCTGCCCAGTATACCCACGCCGCTTCGGCGCATTACCGCTGAAACCACAAAAAAATTGTGTTAATAAAACATTTTCTCATCATCATCATTTCAGACATCGGACGTCCACTGCTGGACATAGGCTTCTCTGTTCTCATCACTATAGCGTAAAGCAGGGTTCTAAGGAAACGTTTGGGAGGGATAAGGTGGAATGGCTCTAAAATGTAAGAAATCTCAAGATTTTTCGACTAACATTTTTGTCGTAAAGTTAAAAATATTCCTTCATAAACTGCTTAGTTTAGTAAGGGTATATTGCTTGCTGTTTAATTGTGATGGTCTTAACCCCCAACTGAAATTTTGACTTTGAAGCGCAGGATCATGTTCACCATCAGGTTCAGGAACCAAAAAGATCAGCCTTAAAGCAAAAAACAGCCAAATAATAATAATAATAATAATAGGGCAACACTGGACGTACCATTGGAAGTGTTGGCTCTCTTGATGATCTCCAGCAGCGCGGCGGAGGAGCAGTACAGCGTGGAGACCAGCGGGATCACGTACATGAGGATCATGTTCACCATGAAGTACAGGAACTCGTGCCTCCACGTCGGCAGTGATCCGTACGAGACGCATTGGTAGTATCTGAACAAAAATTAGAATAAATATAAGTAGGTAAATATTGTCTCAGAAACAAAATCGCATCGAAGAAATAATTAATATTTACCTGCACAATTTAAATTAGTTATAACTAGAAAACTCTATGTATAACAGTGTGTATTATATTATTAACTAGATTTCGCGGCTTCGCCCGCGTTATATTACTTATAATACATTTCCCGCGGAAAGATTATATTTTTTCCATCTGCAAAAAGTATTCATTGTCCTTCTGGTTCTTAGCAATATCTCCACCAACTTTCAGCCAAATCGATTTAGTCGTTCTTGAGCTTTTTGTAACTAACACAAATTTATTTTATATAATATATATATGTAGATATTAAAGATTTACGCATACATTTATTTTGGAAGTTATAATTGATAAAAGAAAGTATTTCCTACAAAAAGGTTCTATAGGCAGTATTCAAGTTTGGAAGTACATAAACAAAAGTGTAAGTAGGTAGGTAACTGAGCAACCTAAGCTTCGGAAATATTGTAAGCAAACAAATTAAAAGTTGGCTGTTTTATTCAAGTTGTGGACTAAAAATACGTCTAAACAACAACGAATGACGTAATCTCCAGTTATCAGATTTCCGTAAAAATTCTTAAATTAAATAATTAATCTTTTTTCTTCAGGCTTTGGAGACCAAGCCGATAACATCGGGATCAAGATTAATTCTTGAAAAATAACTACAAGGTATTCTGTACATAGTAAGCAAAGAGCCTCTCGGTGCTGATTTTGGTCAGTTAGTTCAGAGTTCAATCGAGAATGTTAGCCAACAACAGTAGATTTTATCAGTAGATACCAGCATAAAACTGATCAGTCTATGACAAGTTTAGGTACCCTTTTAGGTACAATACTGATATAACTAACTAGATAACTGTTGTTTATTTCAAACCGACTGACGCAAAATTACAAAGAAGCACGTAAGGGATTATATTCTGAATGACACAAACGTGGGTTGTTTGTTTGTCTTATATTTTTTCTTGAATGACGCCTAATACCTCCCCCATTACAGTAAAAGGTCATAAAATTCATATTTGACCTTGTTTGGGTTATAAAATACACATAAATCACCTGGTATTCACTTACGTCATTAGGATAAATATAATACATTGGGAAAATACCTTTTTGAATTGTTGAGAGTGAGTTATTTTACACCTATAAATAACTGTCCAATTACGCGCAAGACGAGTGATAAATGAAGTGCAGGCAATTTGCGCTTGTATTTTGAAACCGTCAAACAAAGTTTGCAGGTAAGTGATCCATGCTGTAGAAATTTTAGTGGAATATCTTTTTTCTGCAAAGAGTAAGTTTAGTTCCGTAGCTGTGCACCGCGGCTTCGCCATTATTAGAATATTTTTAGCGCATGATATATTTTACCGCGGTATAAAGTAGCCTTTATTCTTTTCCTTCATTCAAACTTCCTTCATGTCTAATCAAAATGTAGTCCAAATCGATTTCGTCGTTTATCGTGATAGAGCAAAAATCATCCAACATAAAAAATAACATTTGTCTGTAGGTATTATATTGTTTTTACTCAAAAGAGTTATTGCACTATAGTCTTGTTCTGCCGGTTCTAGTGGCATTCCAGGAACAAGAATGTGTAATCTAATGTTCTAAGACTTTTATTGCGGTTCTTCTCTTCGTTTTTGTGTCGTGCGTGCGATGTGGACGCAATATCCACGGTATTGTACAAGTCCTTTATTTTATTAATAAAACTGTGGCGCAACCCGACAAAGAAAAATTATATTTTGTTGTGAAACAATTCAAACGTAAAGTTCACTTGGACCTATTTATTACCTAGGTATACGAGTAGGTATAGTCAACTGCATAAAAATATGACTATCGCAAAATTATATGATCATTGATTGTCAATAAAAATATGTGATGAAATCAGTCTCTCCGTAAATAATGCGATTGAAACAAAGTCGAAATATCAGGAAACATTTTTAGCAACTAGTTAGTAATACTTATCCAAAGAGATTCATAGAAAGAAATTAGAGAACCATATCCCATTTGACACGTAAATACAGATTGGCTCAATTCTTATAGAACTCCGTTAAATTGATGGGAATTGGCTTCGAATAAAAGCATTATTGACTGATTCCCCTTTCAATAAGGAAGTAAGATTGAATCGTGTCTAACATTGAACTTTCAGCACGTGCGTGGAAATGCATGAACAGTCTAGTATCTAGAACAATCTAGCCCCGTGCCAAATGGCTCAGTCTATATGAAGAGATGGATCAGACCAAACCAAGCGTAATATTATAGATGCTGAACGTGGCTTACTGCAAAATATTATTTAGAGTTCTCACTGCCGGGACACAGGGACTTCTCATTTGACGAGAGAAGCCTTAATTTACCACGCTGGCCAAGTGCGAGTTGGTGAATAATATATGTCCTTTTAACTTTTCAAACCTATCAGAACTTGCCGGTTTCCTAACGATGTTAGCTTTCACCGTTAGGGCAGGAGTTTTTTAAAAATCCGAGTAACACGGAGGGGTTTGAAAAGTCGAGTGTGCTCCCACTTAGCCAACACGGATCGACCAGTGTCGATAGCACCTTATATTCAGCAACCGGTTTCAGTTCACACCTTACAGAATTACGTTTCATATATCCCCATTCTAAAATTGTTATTGAAACTATTTGTTGTTGCGAGGAAGCAATCTATATACGAGTATGAATCATAAGATTCATCCATTGCTAAGCTTTTGTTTCTCTTGTGTCAAGATTCAGTATTATTATTATTATTTTATTATAAACGAGCAGCTTAGATGCTGATGTGTCTATATCACAGTGTTGGAAGGTACAGTCATTGTTTATTTCTTGTCATCTGTAGTTTATTTGTGCGTAACCGTTTTTGAAGCAGTTTATAGAGCTAGCTGTCACAACTTCTTCAGGTAGTCTGTTCCATAATCTTCAAGTTTATTTTTCTTGTTAAAATATGAATAGGTAATTAGGTGAACAATATGTAGACAATCTAAATTCTAAGCTTCATTTTTCATGTAGGTAAGTCTTCTTCACGTAAAAGCTTGTCTGAAAAATTAGCCTATTCAATTCCTGTAAATTGGTTCTTATTAGATCTATTGTTTCTTGGATTTGAGTAAGTTAATTAAGTAAAGTAATTACTTTTGCCAATTATCGCAGGTAAAATGAGTTTTCTATAAAAGTTATTGTAATATTAGGTTACATTTACCTAATAATTCTAATCTAATATTTTTCAAATATTGTGATTTATTATATTAAACCTATAAAAATAAGTTATGTAATTATACAGGAATTTGTATACCTTTGTCTGAATAATCATGGTTTTTTTATATTTTTTGCTTTTGAGATAAATTCAATGTCAATTTTTTTAATTTTTATTTCCTCCGTTTTATAAGCCTACTTTGGTTTAATCGACGGGTAAGGTACCTACTTACAATTATTTGGCTATATGTACCAAATCAGCAATTAGACTGAATCACGTTCCCAGCGGCTTCTATCAACTAGAACTTATTGGTTAATTGCTAGTGAGAACTCACTTAATTTGCACAGCTAGCAATAATCTTATAAGCTTCATTAAGCGCTCTAAGCGCTAACGAATGGTTTTGTGGGTGTCGGAGTAAGCCAGACAACCGCGCTAGAATTCCAATGATGAAAAGTTTGCTTACTCAGTTTTGGAAAAAATATGTAGTTAAAAAATAAACATTATAATTGTAAAAAAATTATAATGGTATGTATGTACATCGTAGATAGAATCGACTCGTCTTTTGATCACCGCTATTTACGGTCTCACTGCTAGGACACAGGGACTTATCTTTTGACAAGATAAATAAGGCCTAATCCACCACGCTGGCCAAGTGCGGATTGGTGAATAATACAATATTGCCTTTTAAACGTTTTAAAGTTCTCAGAACATGCCGGTTTCCTCACGTCGTTGACCTTCACCGCTAGAGCACGTGTTTATAAAGCGCATATAGTTTTGTCATGAACAAAAATCCAGAGGTGCTCGGCGTTGTTTGAACCTCAGGAATGAGTCGAGTGTGGCACTAAGCCAACACGGCTCTTAGAATCGCCTCGTCTTTCACCCAACAAATAATAGCCATTGTAATCCTTGAGCTTGTGTAGACTGGACAAGGACATACATCAATCACACTCACAACAGAGTGGCAGACAGCCAGAAGTCTCCTAATTTGCGTTGTCAATAAAACATGACTTAAACAGGACGCCCTAAAGCTTAAATTTCAATGAATTTAATTAATTCCGTAGGAAATGAATTAATCCTACCGTTATTTATAATTGTCCCCCCCATATACACTTCATTTATCCCTCATCAGGGATATAACTTTCCTTTTTCAGAGCAGTGATCGGTCAGTCTGAGCAATACAAATTATCTAATAATTTAATTATTATTTCTGTTCAATTTCAACATTATAACCTCATTATAATATATAATTAATAAACATCTTTTATTTTTAATTTTGCGTGAGATTTAATTGAAATTAGCCAAATTATGTCTTTGAATATTACAGACTTCAAGAGTTATTATATTTTGTAGCTGTCATTTTACTACGACCAGAGCTAGGCTTTTTATTGAACATTAAAAGATCAAACAATTTTAAATAATTCAATAGGTACTAGAAAGTTCGGTAGTTATTTTATTTATAGAATCAATCTCCAATTGATTGGGAGATGGGTACTCGTACTCGGGTCAATTTGATTTGTTTGTTAGCGACGAAGGACTTTAATTTTCCTTGTAATTTGAATTGGAGATGAATTTGTTTTAATTTGGTATAAAGTTAACTAAAGTAGGGAGTGCTTTCGCAATGTTAAAGGGAAAATATACTAATAATATCATTATTAAAGCTCTTTGTTGCCATGGCATCTAAATAAGACGAAGGTATTTTGATTGTTATAAATATGTCAATATTGCTGGATAATTAACACAGCAACATCTAGCCCCGTGATAAGCACTAAGCTTGTGCTACGGGAGCTAGTTTTCTGATAATACTAAATAGAATATACATACATAGATATATATTTTTACTATACATAAATAACACCCAGACCACATATATACCCGGAACACATATTTGCAGGTCATACAAATAGTTATTCCGAGGCGCGAAAAAGCCGTAACCTCTAGCGTCGCAGGCGGACCTTCGCCCGCTGCGCCACAGGCCGCCATGACTTCTTCGCAACTTCTTCGTGTCTCTGACGTCTCCGTGTTTGAGTTGTGGGGTCACTAACCCTTTGACGTCCGGATGCTCATCCAGGTGGAAGATGAAGCTCTGCGGCAGGCTGGCGAGCACAGCGCAGATCCACGCGATGCTGAGCGCTCGCTTCACCCGCGCCTCCCACGTCACGTTCAGGGGCTTCAGGATAGCGTAGTACCTGGAACAGGAAAGCTACTCTTAAAAACGAATTCGATACTATCGTAAAAGTCAACGATGTGCTGTAACAGGTGAGCTACTCTTGAAAACGAATTCGATACTATCGTAAAAGTCAATGATATTTGCGATGTAACAGGTAAGCTACACTTGATAACGAATTCGATACTATCGTAAAAGTCAACGATGTGCTGTAACAGGTGAGCTACTCTTGAAAACGAATTCGATACTATCGTAAAAGTCAATGATATTTGCGATGTAACAGGTAAGCTACACTTGATAACGAATTCGATACTATCGTAAAAGTCAACGATGTGCTGTAACAGGTAAGCTACTCTTGAAAACGAATTCGATACTATCGTAAAAGTCAATGATATTTGCGATGTAACAGATAAGCTACACTTGATAACGAATTCGATACTATCGTAAAAGTCAACGATGTGCTGTAACAGGTAAGCTACTCTTGAAAACGAATTCGATACTATCGTAAAAGTCAATGATATATGTGCTGTAACAGGTAAGCTACTCTTGATAACGAATTCGATACTATCGTAAAAGTCAACGATGTGCTGTAACAGGTAAGCTACTCTTGAAAACGAATTCGATACTATCGTAAAAGTCAATGATATTTGCGATGTAACAGGTAAGCTACACTTGATAACGAATTCGATACTATCGTAAAAGTCAACGATGTGCTGTAACAGGTAAGCTACTCTTGAAAACGAATTCGATACTATCGTAAAAGTCAATGATATTTGCGATGTAACAGGTAAGCTACACTTGATAACGAATTCGATACTACCGTAAAAGTCAATGATATGTGCTGTAACAGGTAAGCTACTCTTGAAAACGAATTCGATACTATCGTAAAAGTCAATGATATTTGCGATGTAACAGGTAAGCTACACTTGATAACGAATTCGATACTATCGTAAAAGTCAACGATGTGCTGTAACAGGTAAGCTACTCTTGAAAACGAATTCGATACTATCGTAAAAGTCAATGATATATGTGCTGTAACAGGTAAGCTACTCTTGATAACGAATTCGATACTATCGTAAAAATTGTCAAAGACATGCAGTATAGATATTTCGATACAGACAATGGTACCTCACCGGAAATCTAACTCGTGAAATCTTAAGCCGCCTTTGTTACCTTTGTTCGCCTCGCACGCATTTAAAGTGGAAATGCCTGAGGATGTTGAGGAGGATGGACGTGGTAGTAAGGTTAGAAAACACGTCTATAAAGACGAAAGAAAATGCTTATAAGATAAAACAACTTTATTCCAGTCGTTTGGATATGCATAGAGTCGGTATTTTGTTTGCATTACGTAAAACGGGGTGACTTTGATTAATTTTGAAATGAAAATGTCTGCTACATCTTTATTTTCAAATGTAAAAATTTATAAAAAATAGTAGAATTATGGACATACTAAATACTTTATTATAATAAAGACGAAAAAAAAAAAACTTTCAATTTTAGACATAAAAAAATAAAAACCGCGTAATCAAAGTTATAATGCATTTGGGGTTACTTTGATACCACCTGTTTTTTTAACTAATATTGATAAACACACCGAATAGGAACAAAATCCAATAAAAAAAAAAAAATGAGACTTATCGTTTTCGAAGTAGGATTTTTTAAATATTTTTGGGGCTACTTTGATCTAAGGGGCGAAATTGATAGTAAGTAAACATCATATACTTAAATAAATAGAGGCATCGGTATCATGAATTTTTTTATTAAAGAAATATACGACACTTCAATTCTTTTTTATGAATCCAATCAACATCAGCCATAAATCAGGAACAGAGCAACAAGCTTACTAACATTAAACACTAGCTTCAAGAGATCACTTCTCCTCTTAAGTGGGAGAAAGGGGGGGGATCTGCACTGACATTTCGAATTGTATAGAAGCAGCATTTATGGTCAATTCGTCATTTGTTATTTTCTCAATGGCCGCCTCCAAGGTTTCTTCCGAATAATTTTTCTAATTTCGGGACCCGGAGTCCTATATTTTCAAAACATGATGAATTGATGAAACTGGAAACAAATAATATTTTCGTTAAAAAAAATGTGTTTAATTATGCACGCACACAATTAATTGAACAAAAAACATTCAAATAAAATTAGGCGAGATTGAATACTACTACTTAGATAAATAAAACATTTTAAAAATACTGGGGCGAGAATGATAGCTATCAATGTAGCCCCGTAGGGCATATCAATGTAGCCCCGGTATACAAAAGTACTCATTAAAATCAAAATGGCGACCGCAACTAGATCACATCAAAATATTTACATTCACAAAGAAACAAACAATTACGTTGTGCATTTACTATATATCAAATTTAAATACATACGGTTGTACATTTGAAGTTCTGCAGGTCCAATTTTCTTGCTTATTTCACCACTATCAGTAAATTATTTTTATTTTCATGCACACGCACCTTCTAGCACGAACACTTTGAGTAAATGGTCGCCAGAATATCAGTCTTGCCAACACAAAAAAAACAATATTCATTGCGTTTAGTATTACGGAGAAAATTAAAAAATAGCATAAATTTTGAGTAATCATCAAAGTCACCCCGGTTCTCAAAGACACCCCATTTTACCGGTACTTTCTCTCGAATACGTGCGATGCTATGTAATCATAGGTAACAAACACAATATATATTTGGGGCTATAAGTTGCTGCTGTAGCTATGTTTTGTCCAGCAATAGTATGTGTTTAAATTTCTGTGTCCCTTTTACCTGTTTATACATATTTGTAAAACGTAATATACGTCTATCTCAAAGGGCGTGCCTTAGGGGGCATTCAAAATCTTCAAAAGTTTACACAGCTATTCAGTTTACTCACGTAAGCTTGTCCAACTCAATTCCAACGTTATTTACTCCACAATGTAAGAAACTACACCTCATTTCGGCTAAGGGCCTATTAACCTGCAGAAATCCTGGAATTTGTCCCTCTTAGTTTTCCCTCGGGAATTTTCCAAGTAGAAGTTACTCGTAATTACTTACATTACACAATTAGTCAGCCCGAAGGGACATTTAATCTTAAATACCATTTATCTTACAAATGGCGACTGAGCCACGGGAATTACGACATAGAATACAATAAGTATTGTAAATTATTAACAACTTTCATCTAAATATTGTAAAATGATTCCATTAAGGCAGTTAATAATAAGGTATTGAATTACCTACATCGCATAAATTATTATCAAAGAAGATTAAAAAAAAGTAATATTTTTTTTCAAATTTTGATTACAAAAACAAGGTTTTATCGCTAAAAAAAGTTATATAATGATTGTAAGGCATTAAACTCAAGTATGCCATGACATGCCATATAGACATAATAGTCTATGACTTTGTTATGCTAAAAATAAACCACAAACTGGCGAATAGAACATTACTTTTGAATTAAGCTCAAATTAAAAGTCTTAGCCTGAATATTTTGACAGTGATTTTTGGGAGTGGCGAGAGATGAGCGATCGATGGTTATCGGTCATGTAAATATTTTCATATCGGTAAATCGTTTGGCATGATAAAAAAGTTCTAAACAAAGTTGTTAAATTTGTTTATGGTTTCACTCTAGCTGAAATGAAAATGTTTTCATATTTACAAGTAGAATTTTAACGAACCAACCTCTATTCGCAAATTAAATAGAAAGTAAAATTATACAAGATTTATATTTTCAGTAAACTTTTGTAAAGTTGTAAATGAAAAATTTACAAAAAACGACGTTGCGAAAAAGTAACAAAATGTGTTTGTTGCGTTCAATTTTAGACGAAAAATTAAATACACTTTTATGTCTATTTTACTTATGAATGAATTTTTCACCTTACTTAATGAATGGTACTTAATCATAATATTCATTGCATTTAATACTAATAGTATTCGAATTCTCCAACAAAAGTACTTACCGTGCGTTTTTAATGTAATAATATTAGCACATATAACTTCAGCATTAATACGAATTAAAATAAAGCGATAACATCAATTAACAAACCTGTGATCATACTGTTAGTAAAAATAAGATCAGGTTGAAAGGCAGTGATCGATTCCAGAGTCAAGTGACTAATCCTAGACTTTATTCCCCAGATAGAAGGGTCAAAGTGCTTCGCAGCGGGTTGACAACCTTGACCGTGAGACTAACAAATCACACCCTTTAATTGGCTGAAGTGGCGCTTTACATAAAGCTTCATCAAAAGTTTTAAAGATTTATAAAAAAAACTGCCTGAACTGACACTAGGAAGGTTAGACTAGAATGTAGTCTATTAAATGCGTATTTATATATCCTAGCATATATCTTTATTTATTTATAAGTCACCTTTAATGAGATTCACAAAAAGTTTTCTGTCATGGCTTGAGTATATAATGTACTCTATAAAATTATATTTATTTATTTATTTATTTATTCATTATAATTACACTATCTTTACAGGAAAGCCTAATACGATTGTGTAATAAACATGTCCAAATTATACTAAAAACCACATACATTACTTTAAAAAAATACATTAAATTACCATATTATATATATCATGTCAACATTTAAACCTAACTAACTACTTAATGTCCTATAAAAATAATGTCAAAAAAATAAATATATTACAAAGTCAAAAAATTACATCATGTATACAATAAATTCCCTTTTCATATTAAATGTCAAAATCCTTTTGGATAGCAAAGAATTTGTAACAGCACTCTACGACATTCGTCCAGGGGACAGTAAAAAAGATCTACTCTCTCTGCTACTAAATTAAGTGCATGAATGCCACGCGTTAGAGGTGCCTTGCATAAGAGAATATAATATCTCAATATAATAAAATAAAAGATTATAAATATTGACACCACTACAAGTCAAATTTCATATTATGCTGTTTAATATAAGTAGAAATACCTAATATCAAAACGTACTAGGTACCTATATAATATTTAATCAGCCATTAAAATGATCTAAAATTTAACAATCCATAAACACGAACCTCGACAATGATATAAATAACGTTTTCCATATGAAAGAATCTTCAAGTTAAACAAATGGTTTCACTTATCGACTATTGCGCTACAACCACCGTTATCTTCATACATTGTAGATTCAAAATCCGAGAATTGTTTAATACGACCCTAAATTCAATTTCCGTACAACGCCAGATGCAGACAAAGCTGTCACATTTTCCCGAGACCCGTTCGACAACCGCAGTTTCGATATGAAAGAGCCTCCCTGTATGTTCAAAATTAGTACATATTAACCAAAATAGGTACATTTTTAAGAACACTAAGAATTTCGGTGAAACTAGAAACGCTGCCCTTTAATTACCTACTGTACCTAATGAAAAATATTAAATGTCGTTTTTGTTTAGGTAGTTGATACTTAAATATTATATTTAAAGGTTCAAACGATGCCATGTAATACGCTATAGAAAAATATTTGATCACAACCAGGCATTTTGTTATATGGTTAATATGAAATGTGTCTTCGGATTAACATACTTTAAGCTTTCACAGTAACATAGATATTATTTAGGAATACTTACTGATATTCATTAGAGTTTCAAGAATTTAGAATTTCAAGGTTACTTCAATTTCAGTTCCAATAATCGGTTAAAAGTTTCACTACGACTTGCTTTAAGGCTTTTTGAGCTGTATTGACCGCTGAATTAATATATTCATGGCAAGCCCGAAAAGTATTACGACATGAATATGATTTATTCCTTGATGTGAATATAAATTTTCCCAACCAATGAATTTGTATAATATTTACGGATCACGGGTTTAGGAGTGTTTTATCCCAGCAACATGGACAAGAATTTATTTATTCAATATTGGTAGGCATAATCTTGTAGATGTTTGAATATAAGTTATATTGAAATAACTTTTCCTCACACATTTTTAACCCACACATAAAAAAATAAAAAAATCAGTAAAATAAAAACATCCTCAATCAATAGGACTTGCATCCAATATTTTTGCGACGCAGGAGACTGCGGGTTTGATTCCAGCCTCGGGACAAACTTCTGTACTGAGTGTTTACTATTTTTTTATATAGGTACTTGTAATGGATATATTTATGCACCTACAGTTATCTAGTTTCCGCAGATTGATAGAAACGCTTCACAAAATGTTACAGTACAGCCAGCTTTGTTCAAATAACTTCGCTATTCCTGAATATTCATACTAATTGCGTCTCCTGTTCATATTTTCAAAGCAAACTCTTGTATCAAATTACGTTCAATTCTTTCCGGAGATTCCGCTAATTCCCGGTATTTCAAAGGAAAGCCTTGGCCTATCAACTCTTGATTGATTTGATATCGTACAAACATTGGAATTACATGAATAATTTTGATGTTAAGTTAAATTAGGTGTAAATAGCTTTTATTATTATTCGGGTACATTAAAGTCATGAGGTTTTTAATTACTTCCGTGGTAGGAACTCTTTGTGATTAGTAAATTACTTATGTCTAAGCTCAAGCTTGAAATTACCAGTACTCTAACGGTGAAGGCAAACATCGTGAGGAAACCGACATGTTCTGAGAATTATGGAAGGTTAAAGGACATGTGACATTCACCAACCAGCACTTGGCCAGCTTGGTGAGTTAAAGCCTAATCTCTCTCGTCATGAGATAAGTCCTTGTACCCCAGCAGTGGGAAACTTAAATAGGGGTGATGATGATGATGATGAAGCACAATCTCTAGAATACTTAGAGAAAGATTACGTTACGACGTACAAACAGGAACCAATGCGCTTAATAAATAATACCTAATTATTAACATAGACTCGTAGAATATAATTTATTACATTTATTATGCATTAACTTTTGACCTAATATCTGAATCATTCACGATTAAGTGCTTAGTAGTATTTATGAGTGCCTATCAATGGGAGTTTTTGGAGCTGTGCCAAATTTTGCGCAAATATTGGTCCTGGAATACACGAGATGGTTGCGTGTCTTTTAGAGATGTAAATGAAAATTGCATTTACAAAAAAGATAGAAGTTAATAAGAATTTAGTATGAAAATTGGGCTTGTTACTTGTTATAAATCACTTTGATACAAATAAAAATCAATACATACGGTAATTTAATTTATGATATAAATCAGATTTATAGAGATTATAAAAACCGGATGGACGGTGGACGGAAATGCACTTACCTAATAATGTACTTTCTGTTAATATTTGTTAATATTTATGAACAAATGTATTTCCCCCAAAACAAAGATATTTTACTAAATATCGGTGCTCCCTCGAAAAGTCCCAGAACTTCGTAAATTCACTGGAAACGACAGGTGCAAAGGCGCAATGTACTTTCCCAATTGTTTGGGTTCGTTTGCAAACAAATCAGAATTTGCGAACTCAATCCAATCTCAACTTAGTAAATCTCTTATTGAATTTGGATAATATTGGTTTTATTGGTTTGAGAAATTTCATGATCTTTGTGTTGTTGGTGTTCTGATAAAGTCATTTGAGTTCGTTACCACATTTGTATAAACTACTAACTGACTCCCCCGCGGCTTCGCCCGCTTTATTTCGCTAATAATCATTATTTTATAGTACTAAAAGCAGAACAAAGGAATCCCACAAAATATTATTTTATAGGTAATCAACTTCATAATATGTAATTAGTTTACCGTGACTCACTGTTATTAAAGGTACAAAGTGCAGTTTTGATAACTTGTTTTGACCTTACATTGCACAATCTAAACAAAATATTTCCCCGTATAGAAGACCAATGAAAACAAGTTTAAATAATACTCGGGAAATCACAGATTATATACATAGTTCTTACAAGACGATAAGGGAGATATAAGTTAGCGAGTTATAAATGATCCTATTGATCCTATATTAAATATCCTATATATCCGCTTACTGCATACTATTGCAGCCATATTGCAACATGTTGCCTGCAATTGATTGCTCAGCCATAAAACGCACTAAAATGTTTTTTTGATGGCTGTAAGTACTATTGTATCAAAATGGAATAAATTATTTTGAGTTTGAGTTTGCTGGGCAATCTTTCCCAATAATTGCAGCCACAAATTGACGTAAAGTATAGCCCGTTTAGACGCCCCATAACAGTATGTACCTACCTGTCAACGGCAATGCATATGAGCACGAAGCTGGAGAGGTAGAGGCCGAAGGTGCGCGTGAACATCATGACGCGGCACATCAGGTCTCCGGCCAGCCACTGCACCGTGCCCGCCCACGCGATCTCCAGCGGCATCATCAGGAACGTCACCTGCAATTCGGTAGAAACAATACAAAAACAAAACACATGATTAAAACACAAAAAGAGATACGTGCAATGAGCGGCCTTATCGCTAAAAAGCGATCGCTTCCAGGCAACTTTTACACAGAAATAGATACATAGTAGTATTAGATACATAATTTACTAGCTGCGCCCGCGACTCCGTCCGCGTTAAATTATGTTTGTATGGCCACGTCTTATCATAACTGGAGCAAGAATTTAAATAGCCTATCCTGTGTCCTAACCACTAAATGTTTTCAAAAATTTTAGTTATGGAGGAACATATTTACTGCATATACATAAACAAAAATAAAAAAATTGTCAAATTCGTTTCATATCACGTCACGAAAGAACTGATCACGGAAAAATATGTTATGCAATAATATTGTTCTCCCACCACCAGCGACTGCAAAGCGCAAGTAATGTGCCTCGTTAAACGAAAAAACTTTAACTGAAATAAATGTGTTTTTTTATTTATTTATATCAAAACAAAAGACGAATATAAATACATACAGTATTTAATGATATTATATTAATTCTCCTAACCTAAAACTGTTTAAAACATGCATGAAACAAATTAATGTTTGTTATTATTTCGTTCGATACATATCGCGGTAAATCCAAGTTTATACAAGCTTGTTAATATTTTATCGAGTGTCCTACAATTTAAGAAAGATTAAATGGCTCTTCGTTTTATTGATAAATGAAAGGATACCTACGTGAAGGGTTAGAGGCACAAAAGCTTTCAAATCAATAGCTGTCTGGACCTGTCCTTTCTATGGCTATCCCTTTTTAGTTAAAAATCTATTGAAACGAGTTTTCCATCACAATTCTGCATTTCACTCCGAAAGGATAAAGGGTAACCAACCGAATCTTACGGCTCACCCGGTTCATTCACTTGCTCTTGAGAGCGGAAATTGTGAGTTTTTTGACATAAAATTTTCATACAAGTCGAGAACTTTATTATATGCTATTATCATATGGAGAAGGCTATGTAAAGAATATTTTGTATTCTAGATCTCTTGCATTTTTCGCAGACCTATCTTAGCTCATTATGGACCTGTGGTAAAATAATAGATTACTACTCGTACATTATATAGCTTCCTTACTAATATTTAAAACGCGAAAGTTTGTTTATATGGATTTATATTTTTTTGTATTTTTAAATCATTTCCTAAAATTTTACCTTTACTTGATTACCTAGTTTAATAGTTACAGTTTTTTCCTTTTATTTAAAAACTTGTAAATTTGCAATTATCATTGTAATAAATAAAAATTAAAAGAAAGCTTATTAAAAGAAAAAGATCGATCTAATATTAATTTTTCGATTTCCTGGAGAAAGAGGGACTCTTTATGATGAACTCTTTCTTCCAGAAGCCGCCTCACAGGAAGTGGACCTGGATGAGCCCCGATGGTTCCACGAGAAACGAGATAGACTTCATCCTGACCGACAAGAAACGGATATTCAATGATGTCTCTGTGATCCACAGGGTGAAAACCGGCAGTGATCACCTGATTGTAAGAGGCACATTGAATATGAACGTTAAACTTGAGCGGTCCCGTTTGATGAAGTCCACGCTCCGACCTACTCGTGCCCAAATCGAAAAACCCGAGAGCTTTCAACTCGAGCTCTCAAATCGCTTTGACTGCCTAGCTCTTGATGATCACGCATCAGTGGACGAGATAAATAACAGGTTCGTAGAGACTGTCTATACGGTGGGGTCTCAGTTCTTTAAGACCCACCGTACTAGTAGAACTCAGAGACTCTCTGACGACACCCTCGACCTTATGGCTGAACGACGCTCGCTGATACTGCAATCTTCCGATGACGCTGAGTCACATAGGCAGCTCAATAGACGAATTAGCAAATCTCTGCGGCACGATATTCGTATCTTTAATACAGCTCGTATTAAAGATACGATAGAGCGGAACAAGGGCTCCAAAGTGTTCGCAAGAGATATGTCTATTGGGCAAAGCCAGATGACTAAGCTGAAGAGGGATGATGGCAGTGTAGCGTCGACGAAAGCGGAAGTGTTGAGGGAAGTCGAAAAGTTCTACGGGCAGCTCTACGATTCGGTCACTCAGCCTGTTAGCAGTGCGGCTACAGACCCAAGAGCCAAACTGACCCGACACTACACCGAAGATATCCCGGACATCAGCCTGTACGAGATTAGGATGGCCCTGAAGCAGCTTAAGAACAACAAGGCGCCGGGTGAGGATGGAATTACGTCAGAGCTTCTGAAAGCGGGTGGATCACCAGTACTTAAGGTCCTTCAGAAGCTCTTTAATTCCACCTTGCTTGGAGGCACCACGCCTGAAGCATGGAACAAGAGCGTGGTGGTCTTGTTCTTCAAGAAAGGTGATAAAGCCTTATTGAAGAACTATAGACCCATCTCGCTCTTGAGCCATGTTTATAAGCTGTTTTCTAGGGTAATTTCTAACCGACTCGAACGCAGGTTTGATGACTTCCAGCCTCCCGAACAAGCCGGTTTCCGAAAAGGCTACAGTACCGTAGACCACATACATACGCTGCGGCAGGTTATACAGAAGACCGAAGAGTATAACTTGCCGCTCTGTTTGGCGTTTGTGGACTACGAGAAAGCCTTTGATTCGGTCGAAACATGGGCGGTGCTTGAGTCACTCCAGCGGGGCCGTATTGACTATCGGTATATCGAAGTGTTGAAGTGTTTGTATAGAAACGCCACCATGTCCGTCCGAGTACAAGAACAGAGTTCGGAGGCTATTCCCTTAAAAAGGGGCGTAAGACAGGGAGACGTTCTGTCTCCGAAACTGTTTACTGCCTCTTTGGAAGACGCCTTCAAACTTCTGGATTGGAAAGGATTGGGCATCAATATCAACGGCGAATACATCACTCACCTTCGATTCGCAGACGATATCGTAGTCATGGCAAACTCGATGGAAGAACTCGGCACAATGCTCGAAGGCCTCAATCGAGTCTCCCAACGGGTTGGTCTCAAAATGAACATGGATAAGACGAAAGTCATGTCCAATGTTCATGTAGAGCCTTCCCCTGTTATGGTCGAGAACTCGGCTCTCGAAGTTGTTGACGCGTATGTATACCTAGGACAGACTGTCCAATTAGGTAGGTCCAACTTTGAGAAGGAGGTCACTCGTCGAATCCAACTCGGATGGGCAGCGTTCGGGAAGTTACGCAACGTCTTTTCGTCCAAAATACCTCAGTGTCTCAAGACGAAAGTCTATAATCAATGTGTGTTGCCAGTGATGACTTACGGATCCGAAACGTGGTGCTTCACTATCGGCCTCATGAACAGGCTCAGAGTCGCTCAAAGAGCTATGGAGAGGGCTATGCTCGGGGTTTCTTTACGCGATCGAATCAGAAACGAGGAGATACGTAGAAGAACGCGGGTCACCGACATAGCCCAGCGGATTAGCTCTTTGAAGTGGCAATGGGCTGGCCATATAGCGAGAAGAACGGATGGCCGATGGGGCCGAAAAGTTCTCGAGTGGAGACCACGGATCGGAAAACGCAGCGTCGGACGTCCACCAACAAGATGGACAGATGATCTGATCAAAGCTGCCGGTTCACGGTGGATGCAAGCTGCATCCGACCGAAACAACTGGAGATGTTTAAGGGAGGCCTATGTCCAGCAGTGGACGTCCGATGGCTGAAATGATGATGATGATGATGAATATTAATTTGCTTAACAATTTAGTAATAAGGCTAACTATCGAAAACCTCTCATTCGTGATGATATCAGAAAAGGCTTTTCTTTTTATGTAAGTCTCTGAACAAATTGGTTACCGATGTAACTATTATTTTATCTGTTACTTTTCAATCGTAAATAGATATTTGTTATTCATACAACAAAAATCTATTCACTATGTTGGATAAAGATCCTTTCTGTTTATTATTCTTAAGCCTTATTGAGTCGCGACAGCGAGAGTAGGTATCTACATCGTTGTAATGGGCAATGTAGTAACTAATTTAATATATTAATATTTAAATTGGTATGGAGTAAAACAGGTTCATCATAACAAAATAACTTCACACTAACTGGTCATAGGCCTTCACAATAGGTTCCTTATGGGTCTTTTGGTATTTGGTTATGGTTAATCACCACCCTTGCAATCCTCACGATGTTTGCCTTTACTGTTGAAGCACGTGGTTTTTAAAGCATACATTAATTTATTGAGAAGAAAAACCAGAGGTGCGTGGCGGAGTTTTATCTGGGCTAATAAGTAACGCAATCGAATAAAGTTTCAACATTATTGAATAAAAAGGTAGAGCCTCTGTAATTTAAGACCCTAATTATGAGAAGAACACAATAGCCCTCTCAACTCAAGTGTTTGGTTTTCTTTAGGTTGAATACTTTTAGTAATTAATTATCGAGTGCGTACTTATATAAAATAATAGGCTTAACTAATTCGTTTCAGAAAGTACTACATTCATGTACACTATCATTTGGTAACAATAGATACCATTATATCATAAAGTAAATTATGTACATACAAGAGATATAAGCCTTAAAATCTATGGGATTGGAATAAAAACTATAAAGCATTAAGCCCTTCGACTTTTGCGTATCTTTTATAAAATATAGTATCTGTTTCCTTTCAAATATCTATGAAAAATAAACAATCAAGGACAGACAAACTGTATTTATCTATTAGATATGAGATCGTTACATTCTGCAGTTTTTCTTTCCATCCTCAGGTTGTCTGGAAGAAATTGCTTTAAGCAATAAGACCGCCCATTACGCATACGTTTTTGTAGTTTTTAATTTCTTATGTAAATATTTATTATTGGTGTGTGTAATAAAGAATTATCTTATCTTATCGCTTAATTAATATCAACATATCTGTAAAGTTCTGAAACAGTTTGCTCATCAAGGTTAAAACTGTTTTACATTTGTTAGAGGGCTGTAGTGCCTGAGGCGATTTAATAGGACAGATCTCTGAGTTTAACCCGTTCAATGTATAGTAGGTTAGTAACATAACGTGATCTCTACTCACTACTACAACACAATACCTAATCTCTACTCTTTCGCTATTATTATATAAATGAGAATAGATAATATCTCTAGAATGCGGCCATAAAAGTCTGTACGCATCGTATGTATACTAACGAGCTTACTAATGATATTAAGTGTCAGGTTAGATGAAGTAAAACAAAATGATGAAATTATTTTACACCGGAGATGATTTGAGTCCGGGCAATTAAACACTTCACCGCGAAGAAATTCTTATTTCAAAATTACCAACATTCTCGAAAGAAAAATACACTTTGACATGAGCTAAGCCTCTGGCTGTATTGTTTAAAACAATGGGTATATCTATCAGGTACAATCTGCAAAGTTTCATATCTAACTTGCGTTAGACGCGTATAAAGTAAATTAGATATGAAGCACCCTCACGATTCTCCCAGACGGTACCTGATAACTGAGATAATACTAGAAAGCTTACGTTTTTTATGAATATACATTTTTAAATTACATATATAAATAGGCATTCTCAATCAAGATACCTATGGCAACAAGATACAAAACATTATGGAAACCTCAGCCCACCAAAGAATCATAAACTCTGTATCTCCTTAATACATTCGTTTTATAAGCTTCCACTTTGATAATTAAATAATCACAATATTTTTATGATTTTTCTTCTTAGAGTTTCTTACTCTAAGGTTGAAAACAAATCCTATTACTTATCCGTACTGTGTTCGTTCGTCCATCATTCCGTCTATCACAGAGCTCTATACAAAACCGAAAGAACTAAATTTTCATCTAAAGTTGTAAGAGGTTCTTTTAATTTTCTCTAATAAACAGATATTTAAAAAAAAAACTGAATTATGGAGCTGTATACGAGCTGTATGTCAAATTAAAGCTTCTCGTGATTAAAACCCTTGGAATGCGAGTTCAAATCTTGCACTCAGCGTTTTATATTTTTCCTAGCGGCTTAATACAATAGACTTACCATAAGATCCGCCACAGCTAAATGCATAAGCAGCACATCCAATCGGCTGGCTCTCTTCGCCCGCCGCCTCTTCATCAGCTGCGTCAGTACTGTCAAATTCCCTGTCGCTGAGATCACCATCAGCACACTATACACGGTCATTGACACCATATGTCCATGGTTGAATCTCATATCCAATGGCAGCTCTTCGACAGTGTAGTTGAAGTGTGTCCAGTTTTTCTGGGACGCCCCACCGGGTCCGGATACTTTCTCGTCAATATCCATGATGTTTTTTTACACCTTTTCCATGTAAATGTTAGTGTTTTCGGTTGTTTTGTGGAACATTTTGTGCCGGTGTTTGGACATTGGATACAACTGGAACAAAGCAGAGTGGAAGTTAATAAAATAAGTTAATAAGTAGGTTTATAAAATTGAGTGAAATATTGTCATGCCGCCGAATTCAATTCAAATTACAATTTAACATATTATTGACGCGTCGTCCCGTATATTAAAAAGTTTGAAAAGAGACATTTTCTCCATACATTTATATATTTTTATTAGAAGCAATATTTTATATCGCCATGAGTAAAATAATCTATTGTGTAAAATTTTAACAATAGCACCGTCTATCCACCTTGGTTAGCAAAATTAAGTTTTCAGCCCGGTTTTACCTGTGTAAAAGCATTTTACATTTATAAGTATGTAAATATATAAGGAATATATATGTAAGGAAATTGGGGGAGGCCTTTGCCCAGCAGTGGGACACATTAGGCTCATAAAAAAAAGTATGTAAATAATAATCAACATTTATACATGTAATTAATAGATTGTACATTTAAAATGTCTCTTAGGAATTGATAAACATCCAAAAATTTTTTTTGTTTATATTAATTTATGTTTCATCGAAATAATATATTCTGAATTATTTGTAAATGTTACTTGAAGATAAAAAGACACAATCTGAAAAGTTGTTTTCCTCAAGGCTAAAGGTTTGATAATGATCTGTCTAGGCTGTATACGGATAACAAAGGACGGATATCCGTATCTACAACATAACATGATTTACTAAGGGGAGTTATATAAAAACTATACATTTTCTTTATAGTACAGTTAACAATACACCTAGCAACTGTAAGTAAAAGTACCCAAACACAGTCTTCGAGCTTACCACGGAGTTAAAACGTTGTTGTGTAAACTAAATTGTGCTACAATATTTATTTTCCGATAATTTACGATACATATTATAATGTAAACTGAGAGTTGAGATTGATTGCTAAATCTATTTATCTATAAAAGAAAGTCGTGTGAAACATAGCTTGTATACTTCCTTCCAATTTCAAAGTCTATTTCTGATAATAATCCCTGGAAATGTAGACAGTACAAAGCTTTCAGCCTACGCAAAGGAAATTTAGTAGTATTTTTGGCGGTTGTCGTACCCATTTCACTGGCCCGTCTAATTCAGAGGGCAATACCGAATGCTGACCAAAACGACACATATCTAAATGTCTGACAATTTACGAATACTTTTTTTTCATCATCAGTATTGTCTTTATTTATCTCTATCTTATCTTTGTCCCCTTTTCATTTAATTTAAAACTCTTTCCTTTCACAGATGCTTTTAACCCAGGTTAATCAGAAAAGTTATTCATGAGGCGCCATCTTGGAAAACACGTTCTGAGAAATTATTGAGGAAGTAAATAAACGATTGTTTCATCGGATATAATTTTAAACTTGGAACTAATTATACACATTCTGGCAACTTCCTGTTTTCACAACTATTCTTTTGTAGTATCTTTTGTAAAATGATGTTATAACTACATTGTTAGAGTATATTGTTATCCTACACTAAATTAGCACTAGCGTACCTACTATAAGAAAGTTTGTTATTTCTCATTTTAAGTGAACTTGTTTCTTATGAGAATAAAGATCTTTAAACCGAACCGAAACCGAAAATACCTTACAGGGGCCTGCAGGCATTATTTTAGTCTGTTATACTTTCCGTAGATTTATTTTAAGAATTTAAATTGGAAAAGCCTTGAAGGGCAGAAAATTATAACTATTTTTTTTATATTTAAGATTAATAGGTAATAGACCAAGAGCCTGTGATGGCCAGACCTTCCTTTAACCCTCTATTGCATACAGAGCCATATTTGGCTTTTTAACTTTAGTAATTTTTTTCTACCCTAATTAAAAACAAAAATTTTCAACTTTTATTGTAATAATTTTAAGTACATCAAACTGAAACGGAAAGCAATTTTTATTGTCTATAACAAATGTAGCCTGTCAGTATACCTTCATTTTTCTCCGACGCGTACGCAAACTTGTGTCAAGTTAATTTTACTGCAGTTTTGTTGTTGAAATTAAAATGGAAATTGTAAGAAAATTGCTTTTAAAAAATATTAATAATGTTCCATAGAGCTTCTTCTATTATTCCCTGTTGAAGATTTTTTTAAATAAATGTTTTTGTTTATTATTTTCACCATTTTATATAGGAGCCATTTTTGGCTTCTTATGCATTTACGGTAAATACGCTTACGCCAAATATGGCTTAGTATGCATTTAGAGTTATTTTTTTCTATATCTTCATAATGCTTTCTTTAGGCTTTTATGACACTGCTAAATGCACTAATTCTTTTCCTGGCGTTAGATCCCTTAGTAACGATATTTCATTATCCGAATCCGATGAAGACGTTTTTGTGGCGACGTATACATGTCACTATTTGATTTCAAGCTTGTCATTACCAAACATTATTGCAAAGCTGGCAAGAGTCTTGCTACACATAGTGCCGAACATACCTCGTCAAGAGATGGTACACCTACCTGAAGATAAATTGGTACGCGTACGATCTCATACACGTCGGCAAGGGGCACATAAGATCACGATAAAAGCGCAACCTCTAAATTCAGTGCGGTCATGTATAATTAGCATCAGGCATAATTGAAATTTTTTTGGTAAATCGGTACCAAATAATCGTCAATTATGCCAAAATTACTGTTGTTTGTTCGTTCTCATATATCAAAAATTAAATTTGAGGAATGTGACGTTTTGCTTTGCTTGAATGGGAAAAGAAACTGTTTTAGAGAATTTAACCTTGTATGAGTGTTGGTACTTGTTGTGCATAGGAAGCCAAATATGGCGTAAGCGTATTCACCGTAAATGCATAGGAAGCCAAAAATGGCTTTTGATTTTATTTTCTAAATAAGAAGATTATTTAATTATTTTATTTTATATTTTGTCTTTTAAGCCCTAATAAAACACATTATATTCAACAAATATTTTTTTTATCACATTTTTAATAATTCATGCAATAGAGGGTTAATTCACAAGCGTGAAAATTCTTTCATGTGTATGTCTAACATAGGTAAGAATAACCCCTAAACATGAAACCTGGATCGCGGTTCCTTTGGGAGATAACAACCTTTTACCTGTTATCTCCCAAAGGAACCACGATCCAGGTTTCATGTTTGGGGGTTATTCTTACCTATGTAAGACATACACATGAAAGAATTTTCACGCTTGTGAATTAAAGGAAGGTCTGGCCAGACCGGGCTCTTAGTATAGACTAATAACCTGTGATGGCCAGACCTTCCTTTAATTCTGAAGCGTGAAAATTATTTTATGTGTATGTCTAACATAGGTTAGAATAACCCCCAAACATGAAACCTGGATCGTGGTTCCTTTGGGAGATAACAGGTAAAAGGTTGTTATCTCCCAAAGGAACCGCGATCCAGGTTTCATGTTTGGGGGTTATTCTTACCTATGTTAGACATACACATGAAAGAATTTTCACGCTTGTGAATTAAAGGAAGGTCTGGCCATCACGGGCTCTTAGGTTATAATATTTTTTCATAAAACAAAAACGCAGTATTTTGTTTACCTACCTAAATTTTGAAAGAAAGAAAGAAAGAAAAGAAAAGAAAGTGTGCCAAAAGTGAAAACATACATATAATTTAAACATAATCAACTCTTTGACAAAAATAACGATGTATACATATATTACATTATAGTCCGGGATCCGTAGTACATGGAAATCAAGTGATTACTAACAAGCTAATTTTTGGTGAGTAGCTTCGTTTCGATGAGACGCCCAAAAATATCCTATACCCAACTCTCGATTGTGGTAGCTAACAGAGATATCAAGGATTAAAAAAATCAAGGATGTAGGACCGGGATAACGGACCACGAAATTTGTAGGACAATATGTCCGTTAGATTTTATAAATATTAATTAAGTATACAACAAAAAATCAGCTGGTTAGTAATCATAGTAATCATTTAAATTGACCTCGTTTTCGATACATTTTGGAAATGGCGGACTCTTTGATCAAACCATAGGTTTTGTAGGACAAACATGTTTTTATATAATTTAGATAATTATCTTGAGATATAACATATTGTCCTACAAATTTCCGCTGTTTTCTCGTGGTCCCAGGATTTTGTCCCATTAATGGGACCACGAGGGAGAACTGTTTCTCGTCGTCCCATTGTTGTGTAATTACATCCTGTATATAAAAGTTTGTGGTTACCAAAAGAAACATTGATAATAAATGTAGCAATTTCATATTACTTAGGTAAGAATAATATTTTATCTCAATTTTTCTAAAAAATGTCAAAAATGTAAAAAAGGAGACAACGGATCGGCAAGCGCTGCGTCGGACGTCCACCAACAATGGGGACAGATGATCTTTTCAAGGCTTCTTTTTCGTGATCTTTTCGTGGTCCGTTATCCCGGTTTTACATCCTTGATTTTTTTAATCCTTGATATCTCTGTTAGCTACCACAATCGAAAGTTGGGTATAGGATATCTTTGGACGTCTCATCGAAACGAAGCTACTCACCAAAAATTAGCTTGTTATTAATCACTTGATTTCCATGTACTACGGAACCCGGACTATTAAGTATGTCTGAAATCTAGCTGTGTAATTTACAGGCAATATTTATTTTTAATGAAGATGAAACTATACTTAGGTATTCGTGACAATCTACAACCATTCGAGAAATGTGAACAAGAAATAATAGGGTTAAGCTTACGAGCTTAACCCTATGTGATATCGTGACATCCTCTCTGTTTATTCAAGCTCAATAATATTTGGCTTGGTTGATCTTAGTTGCTTTACGGTTGAGAAGAGCCGTAGTGTTTATTGTGGCGTTAACCAGATACCTCAAGCTGGTAAATGATCTATTCTAATAGTATATTGTTATCGCACTAAAGTTTTCACAAATTTCACATGAAGAAACTTCTTCAGAGCTTCGATCGCTGTCAGCGATAAGGCCGCCCCTGTACGTTTAGCATGAAACTAGTATTAAGTTTGTATTTTTTTCTGTTATTTATAAGTACAAAAAAGAGTTAATTCATTTATTCATTCATTATGAGACTTGATCCTATATAGGTCATATAGGACTTAGACAAATGGCCCAAACCTTCGTTATTTCAAAACAAAACCAATAAAGGTTAATTAATAGCGGCAATGTTTTCACAAAATTAAAATTTATTTATGTAAATATTCCGTATTATCAAAAACCTTTTGAATCTATCATGAGTTGAAATGTTTTCGGTTATCCTGATACTACGAATACAAACTTTGGGGTGCGGTGCGAGTAAGCCTAAAAGTATAGCCTAACATAATATCGGATTTTAAGGTTATTTTGAAAGTGTTTGGATTATACAAAGCCTGAACGAATAAAAATATTGCATACTGAAGTGGTTTTAGCAAATATGAGCTCTTATAAAAAATCTGATATCGGCTGATCTGTCGTTGGTTTTTCGGCAGATATGGCCAGGCTGCCATTTAAACATACTAATCCTATTTAGAAAACCATCTAGCATCTTACAAACAGAACTTGGCTGCAAGATAATTAAAGCGCTTTGATCTTGACTCCGTATCTCCTAGACCTAACGACCTCTTACTATTCATAACAACAATAAAAACATTATCAATTCAAACGAAAACTTACCTTACTCCAATTAACTTAGAAATGATAACAGCTGAGCTCGTCTTAATTGTTTTGTTTTGATAATAAGACTTTATGCAATGATACACCTTATGAATATAGAAGGAGCTGTGATTATTGTGGTGATGGTTCTGCGTTTTGATGTATTTGTGATAAATTAACACAAAATATAACATAAAGGTTTTTAAAAATTAATCGAGACGCAAATTGATGCGTGTAGTTGATCTTTTATTATTAAAAACTCATATATATAATTAACAAAATGTTATTACTTCTTCTATTTAATTCTAAATAGGTAGGTACTGATTGTACAAAATTTTCAATCACTTAATCTACTTTTTTACCATTTGAAAACAAACAGGCAGTTTACTATTTGTAAACAACAGTACTTTTGTACAGTACAATGTGTTATTACTATTAGTCCTAAGTCCTAGCACTAAGTTTCAAAACCAATGTAGATCATGTATCGTTTTTCATTAATAAATTTAATTAAGTCTTACAATATGAAAAGCATAAAATTTCTAGTCGCATTTTCTCTATTCATTTGAGAGATCTTATAGTTCAATGTTTTGACAAATAACAACTTCCAACGTTAAATAATACGTTTACCAACAATTAAATGGATTTTCTAAAGTGTTTTCGGCCCTTTTTACAATATTAGACTATTTGGCCCGCACACAACTTAATCCGCGTTTTAAGGATGATTCCGAGAAAACATAACATTCCACGGAAAGAAGCTCAATAAACTTTTTTCCCTGATAAGGTGATGTGGTCGCTTAGCGACAAAGCCTTGTTTTTGTATGTAAGAAACTTTCTAAATTAAATTTTATATCGAACTAGAAATTACCGAGATTATCGCTTTTATTCAAACAATACAAACAAATATATTAATTATAAATATATTGTACGTAAATAATATAACATATTTGTATAATTTTACAAAATAAAGCTATTGTATATCTATGAACCAAACATTGACTGTATATGTTGCTTGACTATTTATTAGTCAAAGATGGTTGCGTAATTACCACTAAGTAGTCACAACGTAATATGTGAGGATTAAGGAAGATATTGTAAGGTGGCTTATCTTTAACATGCTGAAAACAAAGAGAAGTGCTGGAGCAGAATAGGATAATCCATGTTTAGCAGAATTTCAGACAAGATTAATGTTTGGAACAGTAGATATTGATAAACTTTGGCATGTTTGCTCAGTTATAACTGAATAACTCTAATCCATCAGTCGACCATTTATAGATTCCTGGACAAAATAAATAAATAATAATATTTAAATCCTGTTGGTATTATAAATCTATAATGTAAAAAACTTTGTTTATTTTGTCGATACTTAATTTCAAAAGAAAATAGTTTGATTTTAATAACTTCAGTCTCACGAGATTTTCCAACTCAGGTAAGTACAAAAGATTACTTAAACATTAAAAAAACTCTTTCGTCGTTGGTATAATGAAATTAAATAAGTATCGCCAGTCAAATAACACATCGATATCTAGACCTGTGGTAAGCTCGAGGTTTGTGTTATTGGTGCAAGATATCTTATATAGGTACGTTATATCACTTCTTAAGTATTTAAAAATTAATATATACATATAATCATGTATACAGGGTGTCCCAAAGTTATGGGCCATGAAGGGGAAGTACCTTAAATATCGTAGATAGTGAATTTTGCTCAAAGAAGACTTCATTTTATTTTTAAAAGTAAGTAATTCTACATTCATAGATTTTCTAAAAATTACTTGCTTTGTCTGGGAATCGAACCGACTTACATGTGGAAAAAAAATTACTCTACTTTTATGATACCAATCAAAGGAATAGCTAAAAAATAATAACTTTGCTTAAGTAACATAGTATTATAAAAGAAAGGAACTACATAAAATAATTGAGTCAAGGTCAAATGATCGAGTTGCAAACAGAATTGTGCCATATCACATCGAGTGTTCACCATAAAATGATTAGAAAATGAACAGGCAGCCGGGTCACAAGAAGATTGGCGAAGATGCTTAAGACAAGAGGGATCACATTTTGAGCATTTCATTAATTAATTTACAAAAAAAAAAGTTTCATGTTTTTTATTTGATTAAAATAAATAATTTCACGTTGTTCCTTTCTTTTAAAATACTATGTTACTTAAGCAGAGTTATTATTTTTTAGCCATTCTTTCGATTGGTATCATAAAAGTAGAGTAATTTTTTTTTCCACATGTAAGTCGGTTCGATTCCCAGACAAAGCAAGTAATTTTTAGAAAATCTATAAATGCAGAATTACTTACTTTTAAAAATAAAATGAAGTCTTCTTTGAGCAAAATTCACTATCTACGATATTTAAGGTACTTCCCCTCCATGGCCCATAACTTTGGGACGCCCTGTATAATCGAATACCCTGCAACATTACTATCACCCTGAAAACACATCGATACATCAACATCAAGCTTTCCATAACTAGGTACCTACGGAATTGTTACTAAGGTTAAGGATAAAAGCTTTGCTATCGGTCCATCTCCCGTATCGGTCATCACCAACAACGCAAGGTCGCTGTGACCCTAAAGGTCACACCTGTCAATGACAGGTGCAGACATCATTAGTGACCACTATCTGGGATCTCTACCCCATGTGTCTGTCGTGGACACCGCGTGTCTCTTCAGATAGGAACTATGTGGAATTAAACAAGCGACGATAATAAATAACTAAACAAAAGGTCATTACGTCAGTGTCAATGCGAAATTAGCGTCGTAAATTAGTGTCAATGCGGATATCGATAACGTGGTTATTGAAGCTTCCACAGATATGAAATTACTAGCTTACCATCCGCGGCTTTGCGCGCATTCAATGGACTTTTTTGCGTTTTAGTAATTTAAATAACATCATGACTTCAGATTTTTAAATATCTTATTAGTTATTACTTAAATAGAGATGATATTTAAGCCACTGAAAACGTATTTTTATGTTATTTTTAAATTACAGCTCGAAGCTTGTGTTACGGGCTAGCTTTCTGATATACATAAAATAATATATACAAAGATAACATTGTGATAACTATTGCGAAACATTATGCCCGCATTAATCTGAATTATCTGCCCTTGTCCCTAAACTAAATATGTAGGTACAAACAAATTGAACGAAACCATGCGATTATAACATACAATGGAAATTGTAAGAAATTACCTTAAAAGTGTAAAACATAATCGGTCGTAGTAAAAATATAAAACTTTAAAACATTGAAGTATCTTCAAAAAGTACACATTAAAAAAAATTAGGTAATATGTATATTGATAAAAACTGCACTAACCTAAAACGTCTTCTCAGAAAATATTTTAATAAACGTAAAATTTGTTTTATGGTAACCAACAGAATTGACGCCATAAACACAAAGAATATTAACCTAGAATTTCTTTACTTAAATATAGTTTGAATTTACCTTTGATGTTTGTAATCTGATAGTTAATAATAAGATTGTACGAGTATGTTTTTGATAACTTTTAACTTATAAAGGTCAAAGGTTCATGCTCAAATCTGTTTTATTAAATATTTTCTCGCCTTATTTTTACTTTCGTAAGCTTCGGTATTTTCGACGAAGCGTTCACGTGAGAAAAGATTTTGACAGAATAACAGGAAAATTCAGAAGCCAAAGATTCACATCTTTTAGGTGCGTGTTTCGTAGACCGTATCATCTGACAGGCCCATAAACACGATGTGGTAGGTAGTATCGAGTCCAGAGGTCAGCATGCGACCTTCCGAATACCGATAACAGACGTTATCGATGTTTTCGTTCCCATCACTACGCATCGCTGGTTTGTCAACGCAAATTGGAATGTGTCATACGAAAATATAATATATTTGTTTGTCCTTTTTAATGCACTCACGGCAGATACTTTTTATTTTTAAGTGGAGCCAGCTTTGGAGATCTTTCCTATACTTCTACGAAATAACATATAAGATAATAATTAGGTTTTTATTATAAGTTGAGTTGGTAAACAGGTTTTTCTAAGAAATTGTTTGATTCAGTGACTTAGGTATACTTACCTCATTTTCTTCCTAAAATAAAATAAATATTGCTGGACAATTTCATAAGCAACACCTAGCCCCGTAGTAAGCTCGAAGCTTGTGTTACGGGTGCTAGATTTTTGTTACACTTACATGGATATATATTTTTATATTATAAATATAGAATACCCAGACACCCGGAACAAATTTCTACAGATCGATTTTTTTTTTGAGGCGAACTCGCAATTCGCAGCAAAGAACTTCGCCCGCTGCGCCACAGAGGCCGTCTTAAATGAAAAAACTCGTGGTTTTTTAATTATACTTGACAAGTATATATTTTCAATCTCGCTCTCTACACAGTCCCGCCTGGTTAAAAGCCTTAGGCTCAACATAAAATATTTATTCTGTAATTTTCAAAATTGCTAAAAGTTAGTTTATTATGAATGACTTGATTTTAGAGGAATTTTAGTAACTTACCCAGTCTGTCGTCTACCTCACTCCGCTTTATTAGGAAAATGTCGCGGTTCAAAGCTATTTTAGGCTAATTTAATATTTTAGTACCTACCTTACTAAAACTAATACCTACGTCTTACTTCGCAAAATTGTGGTAAATTTCTAATGGTGAAGACAACTTAAAAGAAATAATTTAAAATAATAATATGGTCTCCCTAATATAACCCAATGGAGTTGGTATAATTTTGAGTGGTAGATACTTCCATATTATATTGCTATCTGTAATGAGTGTGTTGTGGCTAAAATACCAAAATCGATATGTCCATTGAATATGGGCATACTATGGCCGGAACCTCAACAACTTTGTTTTAATTAAAAAACAGTTTAATGAAGGGTACTTATAACCGCGGAAATAGCAGAATATAAATAGGTTTTCGCTTATTCATTCATTGAACAATGTTTGCACACGATATATGAATTTTCCCCAGGGAACATGTGTTTTTTCCGATTTTTTCCTTAACTGGCTACTTTAAGGTGGGCGGGTAAGCAATCATTGAAACATAAACACCCCTAATTAACGTTCGCACTGCTGGGATACAGGGACTTCTCTCATGAGAGAGATTAGGCCTCAATTCACACTGGCCTAGTGCGGGTTGGTGAATGTCATGTCAAGTCTTCATCTCAGCCATTGGACGTCCACTGCTGGGCATAGGCCTCCCTATATAATTTCCAGTTATTATGGTCGCTCGTGGCCTGCATCCACCGCGAGCCAAGTAATCATTAAATAATTAAAAATTGTGTGTAACTACATGTGTTACGAGTATGTTGCCCAAACAATACATGAAATATTCAAGAAATTTCAATTACTTAGGCATTTGAAACTCGCATCAACCTCACATCACACAGCCAAATAGCTTCTATCATGTATCTAATTTACATAGTGAAGTTATTATTTTATCTCTACGTTGAAAGCTAATATTAATTAACATGGACAGCGTTAGTCATTATTTTAAGTATTTATTAACGAAATCGAGTCTAGAAGACATACGAAATCATTCTTTATTTCTTCTTTGATTTATCTATGACAACTTTTCCCATTAAGTACCTATTTTTATTTTCATACACGAAATTACATATATAAATATATAGATTTTTTAAAATTTCCGAATATACTTAAAAGAACGTTCACGAACAAACTTTGTCGTGCAATATTTATATTCAATACTTATATAGGTCTTTGTCTATGGCATGACTTTGTCAGTGTCTAGAATGATGATAATTTCAACTTAATTGTATCGAATAATTGTAGGAAAATTTAAAATTGGTCATGATTCAATGTGGTCGATTGTACCGACATTCATGCAAAAAAAAATATTATGATCATTATTAATGTGGACTTATATCAGAATACGGAGGCAGTCAAACCATTCACAATTACCCAGTTTATTATCAAAACTATATTTTGTTGTTGTTATTCGATATAACGAACATTCGACCATTATCGTGTTAGTTCGATTTTCTGTTTCATCGGACACACTCGGCAATTTGGGTATTTGCGTAGCAACTTCCAAAACCTTAATATGATATTGGGAACGGTCCTCCTGAGACTTGTTTGGTGAGGCTCATATCATTTATTATGTTTCTCAGGTTACTGCCAAGTGCCAAGTATTTCCCACATAATATCGATATTTTTCTTGCAATATTAGTTAACTAAACGACCCGACCGCGGCGCGGCTTTGACCGCTTTATTTCCTTGTTTTCTCACCTCTTAAACCATCCCTTGGCTACTACGACTATTTTAAAGTAGTATCTATTTTAAACTTAATAATTTGAGCCTTAGCAAACAAGTAGTTCAAGTAGTTTATATAATATATATTCCTTCCTCGATAAATGTAGATACTATTCAACACTGAAATATTATTTCAAATCGGGGAAATTCCTGAGATTAGCGCGTTCGACAAACAAAATCTTCAGCTTTAAAATATGAAGTATAGAAAAGGTTTACCTTCAATTTCTCGTAAACAGTCTTACACGTAAATAGACAGTCTTATTTCAGATAACATAGATAATTAAAAAATAATATAATTTTTAACAAACTTGTTTTGCCGTTTCTGCATGAAGAGTAGCAATTAATATATAAAATTTCCTATTTCTTTATAGACATAGTGTGATAGAAACTTCAAGTATTCAAATTGTGCACGCTAGACAAAAATAAATAGATATGCAATAAATAATAATAATAAATAAATAAATATTACTGGACAATTTTACACAGCGACATCTAGCCCCGTGGTAAGGTTATCTATTTATTTATTTATTATGCAATATAGAGACATAATTTCTTTTGATCTTAAATATAAAAAAAATAGCATGTTTTACTCAACAATGTACTAACAATTGGATTATAAGCCGCCTTTATCTCTTATCCATTACTTTCCCTGATAAAAGATCAGACGATATCGCGATATCTCATAAAGTCATAAAAAGTAAATAAACTTTGTCTAATCTTTTTGAAAAGTTTGTAAGGCTTTAAGGCTTTTCTCCATTAGTGAGGTCTCGGATGAGTTTATTATGTTTGCTTTTTGTATTTCGTTCAAAAAATTATTTAACCGAAATTAGTTCCTTTTTGTCGTAGTTGTATGTAAAAACATTCGAATCTATACTCTAATATTAAAAACCTGGAATAGATTGTTTAATTGGTTATTTGTTTGAACGCGTTAATCCCAGGAACCGCTGCTAATCTGATTTGAAAAACTCTTTCAGTACCTATTGGATAGTACATTTATCTAGAAAGGCTATAGGCTATATAAACTGTACCTATGTAGGTAAAGCGAAGCTGTCGTGAGGTTGGCTATTCAGTAATAATTCGCAATGATATTAATTATTTAAGGAATATTATAAACTGCGTAATTAGGTGGTGATGTGACAAAAATGAAATATGCCAACGCTTGTTAATGTTTACGTGATCACAACAACATCATCATCATCATCTCAGCCACTGGACGTCCACTGCTGGACATAGGCCTCCCTATATAACTTCCAGTCATTACGGTCGCTCGCGGCCTGCATCCACCGCGAGCCTACCGCCTTCACCAAATCATCTGTCCACCTTATACCACAACATCATAATTGATTTTAATATCAATATATTCTCTGAAAGTTTCATAACCCACAGAAAACTCATCTACCATGTTTCACGCAGTTATCCAATAAAGCACCGATCACGCTTGTAGGTAGGCATTCCTTGAAGTATCGAATAAAGAGGAATTCCGGTATAAGCCGCGGATCTACCTTTTCTCACAGAAACAAGTATTTATCAACATTTTACACCATTGTTAAAATACTTTACGTGCGAGCAATAACGTTAGCGTAATTTGCTCACAACAATCAAACCTGTTTTAATAAATAATGGATTATTTATTCATATATTAATGGTGCTAAGGATACATTATATTATATATTATTTCATTACATTATATATTCATTATATAACTAAGTATTTAAAATAATAGTATTTTTAATATTTCTAAGCAAAAATTCGCAACTTCTCAACTGATACGGACTAAAATTTAAATAGCTTTCATTACCTAACTAAATTAATTAATTTATTAATTCATAGGTACACAAGGTAAGAATTTATTTATTGGACATAAAAGTATGTCACAGAACAGCATAGTGATTTATAGGCTCCTGAGCTTATGAACATTTATATAAACTGTGTTTCAGCAGCCAGTGGCTTCTCCCGTCTGAGACTTAGAGATCAACAAGATCGTCAACAGCCGCAGGCATTAAAAACTTTGTTTAAATAACAACGACAATTTTCAGAAGCGAAATTTTGCTACAATTTTACCTGAGGCTAGACTCAAGTAGATGAAATAAAAAATATCTACAAATACTCACGTTGTAGTCAACCGTTACAAACCAATGACCACTTCAAATATAAGTAGGTACGCACATTTCAATAAAGTACCTTAAGAGCGCTTGTTATGAATTTCCTGATATAAGCTTGTTAATTTGCTCTTTGCTCATTATTTCCCGTTTCTGAAGTAAATAATACGTTTTTGTAGGTAACCGTAATTTAGTAATACCGTTTTCTGCGCAGTAATTACCAAATTCTGCCTTGAGAACAAAGGTCTTGAACAAAATTATACAAATTTGTACAAATTATTGGAATTGTTGGGAGTTAGGTTTACATCCAATTTAAGAAAAGGCTTTAATCATTAAAAAATTACAAAAATACATCTTAAAATAGCCCAATTAAAGAAGGTAGAACTCGTAGCGACCTAGCAAGGGTTTCCCTTAAGCCTACATGGATAAACCAGAATCACTATATAATTGTGTATCTAGTATAAAACAAAGTTGCAGTGTATGCTTAAACCTTTAAAGAGTTTAAAGCGTCCGACCTTAATAACTGAAAATCATGAAAGGAGGCCTTTGTCCAATGGCTGCAATGATTAATGATGATGATGATAAAGCTGTCTAAGAAATAGCCTAAGCGTTCGGTTCAACTCTGATTGATGATACATCGATACTGATTCAATGTCACACTAACATTCATCTTGATTACTTACGTGATTCAATTGAGTAAGAATTTAGTTGACAATGACACATTAATAGTACAAATACTTACAAGTGACTGTGTAGTGTGTTTGTATATTAGTGTGTTTGTAGTTTAGTGTTGTTTTACACATCATTTATTGCTTGTTATACATATATTCCTTTCTATTAAATCACAATGTCGCTACCACAAAAAAAAATAGTAATTTAAATTGAAGTACAATTATTATTTAAATAGCTTTCCGCCCCGCAGCTTCGCCCGCCTTATATATTCCCGCTGTAAAAAATCCTACGCCCTTCTACTGGTGGTAAATTATCTCTCCACCAATTTTTAGCCAAATCAGTATAGCCGTTCTCGAGTTATAAATAGTGTAACTAACACGAGTTTCTTCTATATATATATCGCCCACGGCTTCGCACGCTTTCTACTACCCTTAAATCTTAGATGTATGAAAAATAGATAGGTAGTAGCCGATTCTCAGACCTACTGAATACGCATATAAAATTAGGTAAAAATCGGTAAAGCCGTTTCGGAGGTGTAATGCACTGATTTCAATAAAAAAAAATTAAACGAACATTATTATGATTAATATAATAAAAATAAGGAGTTTAAATTAAGGCACGCATCTGAAGACACAAACCTATACTATTAAACAAGGCCGAATCACTTTATACATATTACAATTATTCTGCTTTGTACCCACGACGCAATAAAAATTAAAATATTATTTTTATGAATAGTTTTATATGTTATTAATCAATCAAAAATATGTTTTTATAAAATGCAAGTAGTTCTTATCTGCGGTTTCACCCACTTGCTATAGTTTTCTAATTTTTTTATTTCAATAGATTGTAGTAATGAAATCCTCTATTATTGGAATATTTTGTAAACTAGCGACCCGCCCTAGCTTCGCTTATTATACTTATAACCTAACTCTTGAGTCTACCTATTTAAAAAAACCACATCAAAATCCGTTGTGTAATTTTAAAGATACAATTTTAAGATAAAAATATAAGAATAAATATAACAAGTCTAGGTATAAGAATAAAGATACAAGCATACAGACAGCAACAGCGACATTTATACTATGAAAAGGTGTTGTTCATTATTATAAGACTGGCCGCCTAGTACCTATAGCTACGGCGTAGACGTCTACGCCGTAGCAGGAGTAATAATTCAAAAAAAATCATCTATATTATTTATTGACAAATAAATTATTAAAAAACTACAAAGCTGTAAAGGTTTTTAAATTTATTTACAATTATTTCTATGAATAAGTTTTCCAATAATATAACAAAGGCTGTATCAGGCCTTGCCCACTCCTTGAACTAGACTAACCAAAACATCAATCAAACAAAAGCGTATTGTTTTTAAGTGCTAATTTTCATAATTTTGCACCCACGACATACATTTTCTTATAAAAATACCAGTTTCTTTTTTCACTATTCATCGAGTACCTACGAGTAGTAAAGAAAATAAAACGTCTACCCTTTTTTAAACCACACCAACACAATGTTAAAGAGTCGTGTTGGCTAAGTGGGAGCACACTCGACTTGCATTCCGAAGGTCATTTTCAGCGTCAAGCGGAACTCAGAATGTTTCATTTTGAAAAATCAGCGATTCAAAAACACTTGCTCTGACGGTGAAGGCAAACATCATGAGGAAACTAACGTGATCTGAGAACTTTAAAAAATTTGAAGGACATGTGACATTCACCAACCAGCACTTGGCCAGCGCGGTGAATTAATGCCTAATCTCTCTCTCGTAAAGAAAGAAGTCCCTGTGTCGCAGCAGTGGGAACATAAATAGGGGTATTGTTTTAATTAATTTTTATTAGTAGACAGAGATATTGAGAATAAATTCAATAGATGAAGCTTCCAAATTTATTTCGAGAGCTTCCAAAGTGCCGATATGAGATCACGATAAAGCTTTTACTTATTTGTAAGACACGTTCGAACACATTGAATAAATATATCATCAATCAATTTTCTCGGAAACACTTCACGCCAGACGTGAGGTGACCTTAATATTGATTGTAGATATAAACCGACCTTAAGCCTTCTTTTAGGCGCGTTCTGGATCAGAAAGTTATTTATGTTAAAGCTGTAGAACACAAGATGATTGTAACTAATCTAAATGGCTATCGTTGTATCAGTGCTTAAAAAATGAAATACAGTTTTATGCCAACCTTGTTTCCTTTGTATATTTTTATTTAATGTTAATAATGTGTTGTATTTTATTGACTTGTCCAAGTGATCTTAGGATTTTATGGAAATATATGAGTTAATATGGACAAAATCTATTCGCCTTAAGCGAGAGTGACAAATATTCAAATATTATATCGCCGTATGTTACTGTTACAAGATGTTATGGAAGATCCAATAAAGATACATAAACAGTTTAACTGCCTACTGCGTCAATGTATCAATATTTGTAAACAATTTCATATGTTCCGGAACACTATCATTTTACCCAACACCATGTAAAAATAATCTGGCTTACGCAAGCTCCGAGTTTTCATCCGTTATATTTGTTTTAATAGTAAACGAAATGGGATTTCCTATCACGTAAAAAATAAAATAAATTGATATTACTGGACAATTTACACAGCAACATCTTGCGTAGTAAGCTCGTAAATTGTGTTACGGGTACTAGATTTCTGTTATACTTAATAGAATATGAATACATAGATTTATATTTTTATTATACAGAGGAAAAATCTAGAACACACGGAACAAATATTTCCAGATCGTATTATGTTTGTTCCAAACCGAACCCGCAACCTCTTGCGTAGAAGGCGAACCTTCGCCCGCTGCACCAAAGAGGTCACATGTCATGCGATAAGTAGGTCAACTGATATAAGCCTCCTTTGAGGATTTCCGGTATTTTGGGCTGGAGGTGGCTTGTATCTTCGTTTAATTAAGTGAAGCTTTCACTAAATGTTTCGTCCATCTTGTTCGTAAACAATCGACACTCACATGACGATACGTGTTTATTTGTTGGTGAACTTCCTACGCGAAACATTGAGCTAGCTATAACAAAATTCTCAAAGCGTACGTAGTCTTGTAATAATAATCATCATCTAATCTTTTCCCCACTTATTGATGTTGGCACAACATGGTATTACTTTCTCGTCAGCCATTTTTCAATACTCACGACTCGTCAATCACATAGCTAACCTACCTCTGTTCTTGTATATTGCCAGACTTAGAATAGTTTCACCCAATCTCTTCCCGAGGGTATCGTTAACACTATCAGTACCCTTGACGCACGTCCGTATCTACTGTACGGTGCAGCTTGTAGAGCTGAGTTCGGGAATTAATGGGTTAAGGTGTCTTTAGGGATTAAAAGAACTTTATTCTCATACAAAAACATGGTTCACTTACAATGAGATACATACAATATAAATTAATATAAGTTTTAAATCCAATTTTTTTAACCTCAGGTACCTTATCTAAATAGACTATTATATTCTATTTCATTTTGTTGGTGTGAATTGAATATTACACATTTTTGTAAGTAATTTAAATTAATAAACAAATGGGTATTCTCTACTGCAAGGTCAGAACATGAACATCTTTTAGTTTATGTTTATAGGTATAGTTATCTGGCTGCGATTCAGATATGTGCTAAAAAAATGGGCGGCAGCGTCATTCTGTAAACTTAAATTACAAATACCAACAGTGCCTGATTTTTTAAATTATCTTTGAATTTGAAACTATACTTATTATTAAGCCCATCTTCACAACGTATAGATACAACGATTAAATAATTCCATAAATTACAAGATAATTTACAATGAATTCGAGTATTTCAATCACAAGCCTAAAATAATTTTAAGATTGTTTCTCACTTTGCTATTTCAAAGGCATTTCAAAGACATTACACAAATTACGAAAATTATTTGGGAAATGTCCAATTCAGGAGTATTAAAATAATTGGCACTCTAGTCTAGGCTCTAAGTGCTGCTACAAAATGAGATGGTGAGGTGAGGGATGGAGGTGAGTTAGGGCAATGATACTTACATTGCTACATTCTAGATTTTATGTTATAAAACCCACAGTCTAGCCCAAATTATAATATTTCATAATCACCCCTATTCACGTTTCCACTGCTGGGACACGGGGACTTCTATCTTGCTTTAACGATAGAGATTTTAAGAATTAATCTCTATCGTCAAGCAAGATGTTCCACCACATATCCTTAGCTCATAATCTATTTTATAGTATTTTTATATTACCATGTTCTCTAGCGATTTATGATATAATTGTTACGGCTAATATGATACAACTTAACATTTTTCGATAGATTTTGTGGCATAAAATCTGAATTTGTCTACGAAAAGTGGAACAGTCTCAGTAGAGTATTTGATAGAATTGAATCAAAATTGGTCACGTTATTTATGATTATGTTACGGCTAATACCCGAAGTGCGGCTACACCTAGTTCTAACCGGCTAAAACTAGGTGTAGCCACTGGCTGTTGGTTAAACCTAGTATTAGCCGATTGTTTTCGGGTAAAACTAGGTGTAGCCGTCATCATGCCGGCTACAACTAGGTCCAGCCATTCCCTGTTGGATAGAACTAGGTCTATCCGATATCACTCCGGCTAGAACTAGGTCCAGCCATTCCCAGTTGGATAAAACTAGGTCTATCCGATATCACTCCGGCTAGAACTAGGTCCAGACAATCCCTGTTGGATAAAACTTGTTATTATTCTAATAAATAGTTTATGTTACTTTATAATAGTGTGATTTATAATTAAAATAACATTCTTTGAATTATTATATGCAACTACTTATTGTCTGTTGTGAAAAAAATATTCCTGGTTGTTCCTATTATATTAAAAATTGCACTCCTAATAATTTGTGTTAATTATTACAATGTGATTTATAAGAATAAAAAACTCTCTTCGTTTCTTTTTATTGGATGTTTTTTAATATCTAAAAAAGCTCTGCCGATAGCATGCAATTTTTAATATTTATTTATTATTTATTTATTTAAACATTTTAGAGAAACTTACAGCTAATAATAATTATAATACAAGATATATGATGCATGATATTCATGCAAAGCAATGAAAGCTAATTACAAGTTTCCGCATGTAGAAACTGAAAATATTTTAAACTTCAAGTTTGTGGACATAAAAGCCAATGCAAAGGTAAGCTACAAAGCCAATGTTTCAATTACACAAAATATATACTTAACAATAATAAAGAACTACATTACATAACATACATATGAAAAGAAATAGAAAAAGATTAAATTATAAACAGTAAAAGCAAGATATAATATGTACCTATCAATATAATAAATCTATTATACTATCTAGATTGTACCTACTAAAACTAAAAACTACCTTTGAAAAATCTACCACCTAAGATATTTTTAACTTTCAATGATGAAGTGTTAAAAATATCTATATCAACATCTGCAGCCCCCAGTCTGTTTAACAGGTTACTAGCGCGAATAAAGAAGGCATTTTGCCTATAATTAGTCTTGACTATAGGCACATGTAAAACATTAGGTCTTCTCAATGCAGCCCTGCTCGCACGTAAACCCAGCAGCTCAAGAAACTCCGGGCAGTCGACAGAACCATTCGCAATGTTCAGAAGATAAGTAACATCTGCTATTTGTCTTCTTTCATATAACGGAAGAAAATGAAACCTACGACATCTAGTTAAATAATTTGGGAGAAAGATTTGGGCTTTAAACTGTAGGTATCGCAAAAACTTTTTCTGGATTCGTTCCAACCTCGTGGAGTAGATATCGTACCGAGGGTTCCATATCTGGGACGCATACTCCAAGTGGCTGCGCACGAATGAACAGTAGAGAATTTTAAACGTTTTTATATTAGTAAATTCAGAGCACATTCTGAAAACAAAACCAAGTGCTCGAGAATATAATAGGAACAATCAAGAACATTTTTTCACAACAGACAATAAGTAGTTACATATTATAATTTAAAGAATGTTATTTTAATTATAAATCACACTTTTATAAAGTAACATAAACTATTTATTAGAATAATAACAAGTTTTATCCAACAGGGATTGTCTGGACCTAGTTCTAGCCGGAGTGATATCGGATAGACCTAGTTTTATCCAACTGGGAATGGCTGGACCTAGTTCTAGCCGGAGTGATATCGGATAGACCTAGTTCTATCCAACAGGGAATGGCTGGACCTAGTTGTAGCCGGCATGATGACGGCTACACCTAGTTTTACCCGAAAACAATCGGCTAATACTAGGTTTAACCAACAGCCAGTGGCTATACCTAGTTTTAGCCTGTTAGAACTAGGTGTAGCCGCACTTCGGGTATTAGCCGTAACATAATCATAAATAACGTGACCAATTTTGATTCAATTCTATCAAATACTCTACTGAGACTGTTCCACTTTTCGTAGACAAATTCAGATTTTATGCCACAAAATCTATCGAAAAATGTTAAGTTGTATAACATAAAACACAAATAATAAGCGAAACCAGTCAGTATATCAGAAATCTAGCACCCGTAACACAAGCTTTGTGCATGTTGCTGTAACAAAGCAACAGTCCATCAATATTTATTTTATTTTGAAAAATTAAGTATCGGTTATATTGTTGTAAAATGTTTAATACATGAATTCTCTGTTTAATATGGGCTAAGCAAAGCTTGGGTATATATTTTATTTTTGCTGTTCTGTTCGGTTCTAAGTATAAATATATACTCCTAATAAAGGAACTTAGCATATTTGAAATATGCTATTTTTTGCAGATACTGATATTCATAATACAAAACTGTGGAAGTCATATAGGGAGGCCTATGTCCAGCAGTGGATGTCCAATGGCTGAGATGATGATGATGATGATGATAAATAAGAATTATAGATAAAATAATAAGACCTAACTAGTTACCACCGTCAATGTTTTTTGATGATTACTTTAAAGAATTTTTTTTTTTTGCAAATTGAAAAATAGTGCGTCTAACTCTGCATGAATCTTTTTGATTGAAGATAATTCTTTGAATATTCAATTTCTGTGTTCGGAGTTCGACGATCCAACCGTTGATATATTATTCGATTTCACAACGTCTTGTTTTAAAAACTGCAAATACAATATTTTTTACCACACATACTTTAAGATTTCAACTAATAAATTTTCAAATATTCAAACTGAAAATATATTTTGTCATTGGAAATTCTACCTAGCCTATGGTCGATGCCAGTTCCCTTCAAAAGAACTGGAAATCTTCAAGGGAGTCCTGTATCCAGCAATGGAGGTACGACGTCTGAAATGATGATAACTTTTGCGATAGGTTACCCCGCTCTTACAAGAAGCAAATTCAATTATACCTACATCAACTCTATATGAGTATGAGCCGTCTTTTGATGTGCCTTTGCCTTGTGAGGATGAAGTGAACAGATATTACTGGATATGGAAGGAAGGTAATGGGCTCAATGGGTTCCATTATGTGCTTTTTAGAAGTACAAAAAAGATTATTATCTGTTTTGACAGGGTTATTCTGAATAATTGAATAATATTTTCTTTGTTAGCAGCGACGCCAAATGCCATTCACGTCCTCCATTAGCTTCAAAATTAAGATGAAGAAAATGTATTTGCTGTATAAAAAAGATTTATAAAGTTAATTATTTATTAAAATAAAAAACGGTAAAGTGTATGACAAGACACGCGCATGTCTAACACCTACCTTTACCGTAACTTTTTTACGTTATAAAAACAGTTGGTCAACTGTTTCGTTCCAGAACGTGGGACATCTTCAGGACCAACAAGGACACGGATCACGACCGCTCGCCGACCAACCGACCGAATTCATTGTAAGCACAATAATTTCTGTGTAGTAAGTAACTTCTTATAATCATACAAAATATCCTTTAACAGCATATATGTAGTTTCGTCACTCAGCTCAGACTGACTTCGCGGCAACTACGTAGGTATAAGGGTTCCTTGTTTAACTACGGAATCCTACAACTAAAGACTTTAGGTAAACCAAATACTCAGCCAGCATTACTGAAAAGTTCTTGGTAATATTAAATTTAAAGAAAATTCGTGAAGCTTTTTTGCACAATTATTATATCAAAATGGTTCGTAATTTATTTTAAGGCAGACCAACGTTAGACCAATAGGTTATTAAACTACCTAAAAAACTAAAATTAACAATTAATAACTGTAAATATGTTTACTAATTAAGGACGTGCACAGCATTTATGTGTGTAAAATAAACCTATTTTTCTTTCTTCTTTCTTTCATTATCTAATATTTATTAAGCTGAAGAGTTTGTTTCTCTAAACGCAATCATCTGTCGACGGTTAAAGAAAACATAATTTAAAAAAACATAATTTAATGATGGTTGGAGCCATTTTGAAGATTTTTCACAATATCACGTGCTTAGAACGTAAAACATAGTTTTTTCGATGACCTTAAGAATGAAAGCCAAGCGTCATCTCAACTAAACCAACATGGCTAAGTTGAAATCCTTCAGAGTCTCAGCTCTACAAATAACACGTAGCCATTCAACCCATTTCAATAAATTATGATAAATCTCCGTTCCCTATGCCGTTACATGTCAAATTAACATTTATACGTTCTGTGAACCGCTCCGAATCACCTGAGAATGTTTAATTCAACATTATGAAGCTTATGCAAATTAATTTTAAGAACCAAGAACCCCTTTTGAATTAGTTAATTAAGGACTTACTCCATTTGAACGTCTTAATTTTTACTTTGATTTTCTTTATGGGTAGAGACTCTTAAAAACACGAGCAATATTTTTTACCTTGTGGTTAAGGTCTATAAGTTTGCCTGGTGGCGCCGGCCTTAGAACAGTACAATTACAACTTAATTACGTCTACTTTAAGTTCTATAGACAACTTATTTTAAGAAAAATCACATAGATATACAAATCTTAGGGTCCTTTAACTACGACTCAACCCAAATAGTCCTAATAATTTATGCCAAAGTGGTGCCTTATTTCAAAAACTATTTAGTCAAAGGCAAAGCTTAATTACGAGAAACTTTGAATAAACCTTTGAATATCGACTTTCTAAAATCCTCTCCAGCTTCACATTCTCTCTAGAAATGTGAGTCGACCAAGTTTGCTACATTTACAAAGAAAATAAGAAATTGTTGTTATGTATTGTTAACTTTTCGGATTAAAGGTAGGCAAATCTCTTATACATAATGGTATGTAAAGTTTCATACACATAATATGTATAAGTGTCATAATATACCTATGTAATACATAGAGTATAATGCATATTATATATACGCCATATTATGGTGTTTATATAATATTAGCGACCCGCCCTTGTTTGCCTCGGCTACCTTATTGTACTTAAACTTATGAACCTTAATCTTGAAGCACTATACCTATTTTAAAGAAACCGCTACACAATCCGTTGCGTAGTTTTAAAGTTACAAGGGGATGGACAGGCATAAACAGCGACTTGTTTTATACTATGTAGTGATACACATATAAATAGTTTATGGTATTATACTAGTAGCTATTTATCGGTACCTATGGCACTCATAGCTCTAACCATAACACCAACCAACGTAAACAATTGGATGTAAAACATTCTTAGCTTTTATTATAAAATTGAATTATTAACTTGATGAGAAATGATATAAAATAAAATGTAAATGTGATTCTGTAAACTTAATAAGGCACGAATGTAAATGTTTTTTGTGAATTCACAAAAATTCGAATTGAAGAACTTCATTTTATGTACACAAGGTCTTTTGTGTACTTTCATAATAACATAATTGTCTTGGCATCTAATTAACATCGTCATTATCTAGTCTGGAAACCAAAATATCTTACACGATATCATTTAATTTTATATTCGCTATAATAAATAGCCGAAATGTTTGCTAGTTTTAACGCACCAATCTCAGGAGCAGGTAGTACCCAGGGAAGGTTTAAAAGGCGAGAAAACATGGGAATAATGTGAGCGAAGCCGCGGGCGGGTCAGCTAGTAGTTTATATAACTATCCAACACTAGAAAAAAATCTATTAGGACCAGCGATTGCTGGTATTAGCGCGTTCAAACAAACTCTTCAGCTTTATAATATGTATTAGTACATAAACCTATGTAGAGTATTGGTGTAATGATAGGTTAGTAGATAACATTATTTAAATATCTTAAATCAAATATCAACAATATTGTAATCTTCAAATGGATCATAACTCGTTTACTTAGAATCTAATGTATGAAATCTATGATAACAACCAGATTAATATTATAAGTAAGCTTTTATTTTGGTTCAGTCGGTGTATTTTCGTGGGCGGCGCGTAAATATTAGAGAAGCTCTTTGGGTTAATGTGTAGGCATATTTAATTTTACTTTTAAAGATACTTTGACCCCTTTTAGAATTATATAGATTACTCGCAACACGTGGCTTCGTCCGCATTATATATAAGATGAAATATAGTTTAGACTTTTGACACTTGCAAAGTGCCATTTAGACTCTAAACCGCCTGTTAAAAATTATCCTCTATCCATTCTTAGGTAAGTATATTGATAAAGATTAATTGACTGACATTTATTTCCATAAGATTTTATGAAAAAAAATTACATCAAAGATAAAAAATACTTACACTATTTTCTTTTACACACCATATTTTAAGAGCCTACCCTTTAAAATGTAAGGCCTGGTTTTCGTAAATCAGTCAGTCAGGATAAGCTTTCTTAGTTAGAGATATAGATTTATTCCACAAAAATATATTTCTGTAGACCTTGCTATGACTAATAATTGGAAAGATATAGGTACATACTTAACATAAAAATTAATGTAAAAAATGAATGTGATACCTATCTTACGTATCTACGAAAAACCCAATATAAAAACTCATTAGTTAAAATCTCAGTTTACCTCAAGGATCATCTTAAAAAATTTCCTTGTCCCATAGTAGGTATCAACATATTTCTTTTTAAACTATCATGGTTTGTCCGTGAACATGGCGCTTGCAACAGTGTCGAAATATCGGGAAACTCGAAAACATTTGAATTTTCTTTCAAAGTAAATTTTCCTGAAAGTTTTAACAAAGCAAAAGTTCGTGCATTACTCAACTTATATCGAATTTAACAACCAAGTTTAAAATAATTACTTACCATAAAGTCAGAGCATCCAAACTTTTTAGCTTATAAACACTTCACAAATTTAAAATGAGAACTTCACTAAACTCTATGGTCAATCCGAATAATGTCCGAGAGTCTATAAAATGTATCGATTGTTGCGGAGCGTTTACATCGTTCGCGCGCTAACTTACTACTGGCATTGGCGAGTGCGTTCGGCGGGCGGCGCGACCCGCCCAGATGTTATCTCCAAAGTAGGAACTGTGTCCAAGCCATTATTGAAGAGCGTTTAGTTTAACTCCTATTAACTTTTAAGATATAAAGACCTGTTCGATTCCAAGGTGTATTTGTGCTGCATAAATCTACTTCATGTTCGTTTTATTTTTTTGATTATACAACTATGCTATGTACACTTGTGGTCATACAATTAAGAACGATTTGAATTTATACAACATTTTTAATTTAATCTTCTCATACACCGAGATGTGTACCTTCTGAGAAACAACTTATTATGCTAAAAAATAGCCATACTAATGGAGCAGAGTGTCATATGGAGTAAACTATAAAATCATTTACAATATTTCTCAAATTTTTATTTTACATAAATGAGACACTCTCTAATAGTAATGAAGCTGGACATATAATTAAGAACGATTTATTTAACTGCTGGGAAATTGTTTTATATGGCACTTACATTCAATCTAAATCACAATAATATGCAGTGCAGAAAATTTTAAAAGTAATTTAATACATTTTAAACTAAATTAAGAGTTTACAACATATCCACGGCCTTTAAACACTGCTTCACACCTGCGAGGCATAACCTATGAATTTATGATATTTTGCAAGATAAATACAGTTCCATTCTTTTAAAAAAGCGTCGTACAGCTCTCCTGTGTTCCCACACTCTGTATTTGAATACTTTTTCTTTATTTTAAATTACAGATTCTCTATTGGCTCTAGATTTAGATTGTTAGCTGGTCCGTCTAAGATAGAAAACCACGAAAGCACACCCAAATTTTCGCATTTCCACCACCATGATTTAATGTAACTTTCGAGTACTTAGGGTTGAATGCTATATTCGGAAGACGTAGAACATATCGTTTTCTATCAGAACACACCCTAGTTATTATCGTTTCGTTAGAAAAAAAAGTAAATTTTTTCACTGTGGCAAAGTCCAGTTTTCATACTTTCTCTCAAGTGCAAGCTGATTTTGACTATAGCAAAGTTTCAACATGAGTACCTTCCTTGATATCCTTCCGTGTGATTTTTCTTTTACCATACATCTTCAAACAGTGCGTGTTAAGATAGCTGAAGGCTAGTTTTCACCAAAATATTCTTGTCTCAGCACATTGGACCCATTAAAGAGTTTTGTAGCCCATACGAATGATGTTTTGGTCATCTCGAGGAGTTGTTTTTCTTTGTTTAGGTATATGTGGAACACTCCGTAGTATGTGATACGAAGTAAAATGCTCAAAAGCGTCGAAAAACATCGTTTTTTAGCATTACAGATGGTTGTTTATCTTTTTATAATACCAATTCTTCAGGAGAAGTTTTACTTCTGTGCCGGTGTTCTACCCTGTGTTGATAGATCAAAAGCTTTATTTTTTTTAACTAAGCAATGCCTTTTTATCTTTTACAGCACTAAATATTGCCATATTATACAAACAGTTAAAATTTCAACCGTGTTTTCTGTTTAAATTATAAAAAAAGGAATTAACGATTAAGCGTTCTTAATTATATGACCAACCAGTAAATAGGAATACTATGTTTCGAAGTAGTGTAAAAAAAATTACAATTTATTTTTAGCTAATCATTGTATACCAATAAGCACGGTGATATTATAGAAACGTTTTACAATACCGAGATAAATAAATTAAATTACATGTAAATAGTTTTGCGTCTTAGTTTGAAAAAATCTTCCATAAATATCAGCGTTCTTAATTATGTGACCACCAGTGTATGTGTCAATATCGTGTGCATGTAAATTAGTACTGTACAATACAGTAGCTTAGATTTCTATTATATAGGTAGATTATTTAATTTATTAGTATACGTCTATCAGTATAAACGCTTATAAGCAGATACTAAGCTAGCATTTGAAGAAAATAAAATCATATTTTAATGAAAAACAGTAGGGAAAACAATTACCTCTTGCCTCGGATTCAGTCGCGTAACACCTACGAAAGTTTCTTGATTTTCTTGATCAACCGCTGAAGCTTGTAGTTTGTCCCACACACTACCCCGTTGTCGCCAATTGTACCACTTGTTAAGCGTTCCGTAAACACGTCGCCTTAACTGTGTGATCAACTATTTAATTGTCTTCAATCCTCTTCAACAATTTAATTGATCAGCTCCGAAGGGGTTCCGAAGGTTACGGGTTCAAATCCCGATCAAGAAAATGTTAACGCCTAGAAAAAACCAGTAAAGTCATTGATAAGGTGACCCGGATTTGTGAAATCATTGTGATATCAAGTTATTTTCTGATTATGAAGTATTCTTATGTAGGTAACAAATTGAGGTAAACAAGATCATATAAAATTTTAAAACTAATTAACATGAAAATATTTAGACAGAGTTTTAGCTTCATTCATTGTCTATTTGTATAAACAAGTAATAAAGCAAGCCGAACTGTGATCAATCATCGGGCAGTAAAAGTAGAAAAATAGATAAAAGTAATATCTAACATGTTGCTTCCCAAACAAAACTACGAAAGTCTTACTACATTACATACTTTCACTTGAAATACGACGCAATAACTTATTTGTAAATAGAAGACTTCGAAACTTTTACTTTAGACTCGACATCTAATAATAAAAGTTTTCAGACAGTGTTTATTAAACCTATAAAACAAGTACTTATACAAAATTTCTCCACAAGTTATTAAATTGTAAGTACAGGTTTACATATTAAAAGCGATAAAATAATTATTTCCACAACCATGAAGGGTTTTATTTATTTTATCCTCTAAATGAGCTTACCGCCAGCGGCCATTTAAAACTCTGAATACGAGCACAAAACATTCAGAGGATTACAATGTTTAAATCTCTTTTCATGCCACAATACAAACATGAAAATATTAGCATTATTTTAATTAGAAAATGAGGTTTATTTCGAGTCTCGAAAAGCAATTACCTAGTTAAACTCACAGATTGTTGTAGCCAGTGATAGCCCTGGGGTCAAGTCAAGAGATACGAGTAGCGAGTAGTGCGTAACTTTTAAACATTTTAGAAACTGACTAGTTTGAGTTTAGCCAAGAGCGAGTATTTAAGAGCTTTTTTAACAAACGTTAACACTACCAGTGCCTATGAATCACTGTGCGTTATTTAAATTATCAGGGAGAACCCTCCTCAGAGATCCCTCTGATTTATAAAGTGAGAGCGAGCGAAGCTGCGCACGGATCAACTAGTATAATATATAGGTAAACTTGTAGGAAATAATAAAGATGACCCTTAATGAGTTACTTGAAACAAAGATGACCCTAAATGCGTTACTTTTCGCGACTTTATTCCGAAAGTTGAAGTTATTGAAATAAAACTTTGCAAGATCACGTACAGCCTCCAAAAGTTGAGTAATTAAAATAATTTCTACTTCGAGAAAAGGGTTTATATCACAATGCCATTGATTTTGTAAAGGATTCGTTTATAAATCGAGGCTTGTCGCGCCTGTAGCTCTGCAATACAAAGCATCATTGTGCAGATAGGTAATATTAAGTATAAGCCGCGCACATAAAGAATTGATTTATAAATGGTGTCCGCTCGCAGAAATAAATAGGGGTGTTTATGATGATGTTAGATACATCATCATAAACACCCCTATTTACGTTCCCATAGCTGGGACACAGGGTTTCGCTCTTGACGATAGAGCTTAGGCCTTAATTCATCACGCAGGCCGTACGGATTGTGGATTGACACAATTCCTTCAAACTTTTCAAAGTTCTCAGAACATGCCGGTTTCCTCGTGATGTTTGCCTTCATCGTTAAAACACGAATTTAAATTCATAACATTTAAATACTTAATCTTGTATATTCATCAGTGTACCTATGCCTAATAACGTCGTAGCCTTTCTACAGCTATCGTAGAGGTGCTACGCTTTCGTAGTGCCTCCACATAATTATGTTGGTACACCTCTTTTGGCAAATTAAATCCAAGTGCATGTTTAGTACCAAATACAAGATAAGCAAAGTATTTTTTTTATAAATGGGTAATTTACGTTTTGCCTGTTTTATTAATCTCCTGCAGCTAGATCTAAAGCAACTATTTAAAAACACTCCGGGAAGTGGTACAAAAATTGTATTTATCCAATTAATATTAAAGTCCCTGCTTTTAATTGCTATTTTATCGGACTGATAGCCTAGTTTAATAACTTGACGACATAATGTCGCGCAGCTAGGCAGCTTTACAAATTTAATACTATCTTTAAGCATGCATATACATAGCTAGCTGTATTAAGTAGAATATTAAAAAAATATACAGAAAATAAATGAACAATAACTACAAAACTATTTGCCGACTAGGTGAATCAATAGTTGGAATATTCCTACAATTATTTTTATCTGAACCTGGGGGGTCAGGCAAACCAAGATAATGCTTGTTTGGCCTTTTGAAGTCAAGTACCCACCTTCTAGCGTACCGAGGCGATAAAATGCTATGGGGCTTGGCTAGATGTTGTGTGAATTGTCCAAAAATCCTTTTTAGAAGATCTAAAGATAAAAAACTATTTATTGTAAAACTGTGTAGGTATATAAATTAAGGTACGTCTATAAATTTGGTGTATTATGTTAATACTACAACTACACCTAATTTTAAGATGTACGTTTAGCCTACCCACTTGGAGCATACATAATCTTCTTTTCCAAAGAACAAATCGTTTGAAAGTAATTTCAATTTGTATTGAAACATGTTAATTATTTCACGATTCTCACGATCGAATAGGTACCATTAATTTATAAGTTTTTTTTTATTTCTAATTTGTACCAAAGTAAGGAACAGACACTTCACACACATCGAGTCACCAAAGATGCAAGGTTATTTAATAAATCTACATTATTACATTTCCTTAGCAGTACCGCCGCTCTATATTTATTTTTAGGAGAACTTACTTGAGTTGTTCTTCAAGAAAATTTAAAACCTAGTCAAATATCAGGTTAAATATACACCGTGACCGTATATATATGTATAAGTTTATCTTATACGATTAACGGCATCAAAACTCTCACCTGAGAAACTAACACGATTAGTCGAGTGTGTGCGATACCGCGATATAATTTTACCTGTGCTGCCATCTATTTGCCTCAGCACGTAATTCAAAGATTAATATAAAAAAAAACTAGTAACTAGTGTATTAAAAAACTAGTGGATAACGTTACAGGTGTATAAGTATCTAATGCATTAATGACTAGTGGTACTTAATTATCTACATAGGTAAGGTTACCTAATAATTTAAATTATTGTGTGTATCTGTGAATCTAAGTACATTTAATCCCAATAAATTCTATATGTCAAGATTATAAATATTATATCCTAAAGGCACAATTGCGTGCTGCGTATTGTACAACTATTATTATACAACTACTTTATAATCCATCATCGTTTCATCCATTGGATGTCTATGGCTGTACATCAAAATATAAACTTACAAAATGATCCTAACTCTCAATAAAAGCATTATAAATAAAACGAGAATTCCATTGAATAAAGATAATTATTTTAATTGAAATACATTCCCGACATTGCCATTCAAACCAGCATTATTGTGCTCAAACAATTTACCGAACAATGAACTATATAATTCATTTGCGCTTTCTTCAGTCCATTTCATGAATTTTTCAGGAGCCATATAATTTACTAGCTTATTGTGCACAACATATTTTATCTTTCTACCTTTTGTTGCTTTTGTGTCAACTTTCCGTTTCATTTTACTCCTCATTTGCTGTAGTGCTATCCATTGACGACTCAGCTGTACGGGATCAGATATATCAGCTGATTTGCATTCAATAAGCTCTCTTAGTAACTGGTGATAGAAGTCACTATCATCAAATATCTCTGGTATGTATTCATCATCATCTTTTCTGGTCCTTGTCACAGGGTTAATTTCACTCTCTTCATCATTATTTTCTTCTTCAACAGGTTCTTTATTGTATCCAACTATGTCATATTCTGAGCGTTTTAGTTGAGTCCTTTTTATGAGTTTGTCTCTATCAGATAAAATATAGGATATTTGTTGAAGAATGGTATTAGTGGGTTGGTTTTTAATGTTAGTTGCTGTAGCTAGTCGAGTTTTGTCATTCCATTTCTGTATAGATGTGTCACGGAAGTTTTTAAATGCCTTGTGTGTGGTGGAAATTTCTGACTCATAATCTCCAAGTTTACGTTTTTTAGTTGAGAGGGGAGTCTTTTCTGATTTTGTTGGGGATTTGGTTTCTTCAACATTATCTTCTGGCTCCGTGTCTGAAGGAATTTCTTCGTTATCTGTGTCACTTGGGATTTCCTCATCACTTTCATCTTTTTTGCTTTGTTTGTCATCTTTTTCTTTCTTTTTTGATGACAATGTTTTAGTTTCTGGAAATTTCTTTAGAAGCAAGCTTTGCAGAGACAGTAATCTGAAACGAAACATCATTTATTAGGAGCATATAAATTTTTACATTTTTATTTTTGACTAAGTGCCAAATATGAAGATAAAAGAATACCATTATTACAATCAACAGTCTTGATTCAAAATGCAAATTATGCTTTAAAAACAAATAAAACATGAATACTTACTTATCTAAAACATTAGCAATATTAGTTTTAGCATTATTGCTTTCTTCAGTATACTGTTTCTCTTTTTGCAACTCTACAAATGTCTCCGGCATTGGCATTTGATTAGCGGTGTTTACACACCGTTGCATATGTATCCTCATTTCTAACAAACCTTCCCACACAAGGAGTTGGTTACGCACACAGATACCTTTCTTGGCTTCTTCAGATAAATTCTGCTTTTTGACATGCTCAAAGTTTTCCAACATTGGCTCTTCTAGTTGACTGATATCATAGCCCTCCTCATCATCATCATCACCACTTTCATCATCACTTGCTTCACTTTTCTTAGATTGTGTGATGCTGTAATCATCACTTTCCCCTTCACTATCATCATCACTTGCTTGAATTTGCTTTTTGAAAGCAGCTATCCTTTTATCACTGACTTTATCACTTTTTGACTGAGTGATGCTGTAATCGTCACTTTCTACTTCACTGTCACCATTATCATCACTATCCTCAATTTGCTTTTTGAATTGAGCAATTTGATCATTACTATCTTCATCTGATTCAATTTCAGAATCCAACTGTGATTGCGACAGATTCTGGTCTAGTTCTGAATCAGAATCTTTTAAATTTTTCTCGCCGTTCTGTAATGATTCATCTTCATCAGAATCATCACTTTCCTCCGAGTTTTCATGCAAGTCTTTACGTGAAACAACTTGGCCTTCATACTTCTTGCTAACATCGCTCAGTAAATTAGTATTTCTTCTGCGAAACTCACTAATAGCGGCTTCATCTTCGCTGTCTGAAGACCCGAAATCAGCACGCGACAGAGTTTTAGGTTTTGAGCCGAATACTTGGTCATCTTCGATGTCAGCGCGTGGTTTCAACGTTAGAGCGTCTGCTATTTTATCGGATAGCGTAATCTTTGCATTTTTCTTCTGTTTTAGCTTCATTTTCTTTAGCAAAACCTAAAATGTAAAAATATACCACAAATACGGAAAATAGCAACGTGCTTTTGACATTGTCATTTTCATGAAATGCCATGGCATGGCACTGCACTGACACTGACAGCCAAAATTAGTGCTGCCCACAAGCAAGCAATCATATTCGTTTGCCACATTAAAACAGAAGAAGAAGAAGCAATCATTATTTTGGTTTTGGCGCGAACTTGTCAAACATACCTACGAGACGAGAACCCAGCTGATTGCTCGTCCACTTTGTTTACAAAAATACAATCCGTTATTTTTGTTGTTCATAATAAAAAACGGTAAACAATGACGAGAAGACGAAGTAAATTAGTTGTTAAAGCCGTAAATTGGCTTAGTGAAAAAGTGGTGGATCCAAATTGTTTATCTAATTCATTTCAACATTACACGTAAGTTAACCTATCACATTCATATTTTAACCGTTTATAAATGAAAATTGGTTAATAAACCTCTATTAATTAACGAATATAACTTTACTCTTTGATAAGATAAAGTTAGAATAGGTCCCTGATTCCCGTTTTGCATTTTTACAGAAAATTTCAGTTTCAAAATATTGTTGCTGAGATAGGTGATTTCGTGCTTATTTCGAACGCTGACGCCGCTGAGCCGGACACAGAGGCTGGGTGTGATGCAGCTCGTATCGTTTCCCTGTACGAAGACAGCACCAACAATAATGATCCATTCAGAGCCAAGGTTCAGTGGTACTCAAGGCCAAGTGATTTACCTGATTGGACCTTTAAAAATATGGATACTATTGAATTTTATGAAAAAGAGGTATGGGCGTAGTCATTTTGCATGGTTGAGATATAAATAGATATATATAAGACAAATAAAATTTGTTATACCCACTGGGTTATATCTTATTAATGTTATAAAACTATCTACTAAAAACCTTTTACCAAAACTAAACAAATAATTTATGATTTTTCAGCTGGTTGAAGATCATCGTCCATTCAACACAGATGTTTCAATAGAGACTTTCTACAAAAAATGCATGATTGTATTCAGTATGACCAATGATGATGAAATGTTTCTTCCGAATCCCTTCCATTACCTGTGCCGCTACAGACTGATGTCTCTAACCAAAAGAAAAGTTGTAATAGAACCTGTAATGGAAGACGAAAGAAAATCTTTACAGTTATTATCTACTCCAGCAAAAACACCTACAAGTCTTGTAAAAAGAATGAGCAGAGTTTCCATTTCAGAGCAAAAAAACTGGAGTGTATCTAAAACTGATGGAACAAAACTGCTATTAAAAAGGGCTATATTAGCAGATAAGATTGAAAAAGATTCTCCCAATAAAAGTACACCAAGGACACCGAAAACATCTATTTCAGAATCACCAAAAGTAAATTCTAAGATAGGTAATTCAAAATCGATTAAAAGAAACCTGGAAGATGTTTTAAGTATGGAACTACAAGAAAATTCTGATGATGAGCTACCAACACTTATCATCAGACAGCATGTTCCCACAACACCAAAAAGAAAAACCTCCATAGTTAAAACAAATGAGGAAACTCCCAAAAAGGTTTTATACTTTGATGATGAAGAAAAGATTAGCTCAACCACTAGATCAGGGAGAGCTACTAAAAACCCTGTTACTTATATGGAATATGATACATCACCAGTGAAAAGAACCCCTAGGAGAGCTAGGAAGGAAACTGAGAGTGATGATGACTTTAAGCCGGCTCCAAAGACACCCAAGACTCCTAGAACACCTAAGACACCCAGGACTAGAACACCGAGAACACCTGCAGGGACGCCTAAGAGAAATGTCAGTAGAAGAATTGTTAGCCAAATGACGCCGACTGTACGAAGCAGAGCACATGACGTGGAAAATATTTCTGGTAATATTATCATATTTTTATGAGTCCAAGAAAACATTCTTAGTGCTGTAATATTCTACTTATATAATGGAACTTACGTGGTTATTTATAATGTGATATTCTAGTGTATGAGATACCTATATTATATATTTGTTCAGTTTCACTAACATTGGTTTAGTAGTTTTCGCTATAGAGAATAAATAGCAAACTGTTGCTCTTTTAATATACATATTTAATTTATGTAAAACTTATTTTCCAGACTATGCAAATCAGAACAAGTTACTACCAGGCAGAGAGAGTCAACTGGATGAAATTCTCTCATTTGTTCGTAACAAACTTCTAGATGGAGCAAGTGGGTAAGTTATTTTGTTACAAAAGCTCAAAGTAAACAAAGCAGCTTTATAATATTAGTATACATAATTGTCAGTGCTGTTATGTAGTAGTACCTCGAATTGAAATAAAATGAAATACCTATCGCCACAATACAATTCACAAAGTTACATTTAGAGAAACCTTAAACTAGACACAAATATAAATTTAGACATGATATATTTAGTTAGTTCAGTTTCTCGCTAAACAAGAGTCACTCAGCGCTGTTTTACATATGTCGACCCTCCTGACAGTTACATCTCCCACGACAAACTTTACGCCCATCATGTGATGAAAATGATGAAGTTATAATGATAGACTGGCATGTGTAGATGCCAAAAATGCATCAAACGCATAAGTGTGTATCTGGTAGTTACACGAAGATACCTAATATAGGGAGTATCGATATTAACGTTCTGTTTTATCTATGTATTTTTTCAGGTGCATGTACATATCAGGCGTCCCTGGCACCGGTAAGACGGCCACGGTGTGCGCGGCGCTGGTGGCGCTGCAGGAGGGGGACCTGCCGCAGTTCCAGCTGCTGGAGGTCAACGGCATGAGGCTCGCCGAGCCGAGGCAGGCTTATGTGCAGATATATAAGCAGCTCACTGGTTAGTTTATTGTTACATTTACTCCAGATGCATGTACATATCAGGCGTCCCGGGCACCGGTAAGACGGCCACGGTGTGCGCGGCGCTGGTGGCGCTGCAGGAGGGGGACCTGCCGCAGTTCCAGCTGCTGGAGGTCAACGGCATGAGGCTCGCCGAGCCGAGGCAGGCTTATGTGCACATATATAAGCAGCTCACTGGTTAGTTTATTGTTACATTTACTCCAGATGCATGTACATATCAGGCGTCCCGGGCACCGGTAAGACGGCCACGGTGTGCGCGGCGCTGGTGGCGCTGCAGGAGGGGGACCTGCCGCAGTTCCAGCTGCTGGAGGTCAACGGCATGAGGCTCGCCGAGCCGAGGCAGGCTTATGTGCAGATATATAAGCAGCTCACTGGTAAGTTTGTTTTTATTTATTTACTTCAGATGCATGTACATATCAGGCGTCCCGGGCACCGGTAAGACGGCCACGGTGTGCGCGGCGCTGGTGGCGCTGCAGGAGGGGGACCTGCCGCAGTTCCAGCTGCTGGAGGTCAACGGCATGAGGCTCGCCGAGCCGAGGCAGGCTTATGTGCAGATATATAAGCAGCTCACTGGTAGGTTTGTTTTTATTTATTTACTTCAGATGCATGTACATATCAGGTGTCCCTGGCACCGGTAAGACGGCCACGGTGTGCGCGGCGCTGGTGGCGCTGCAGGAGGGGGACCTGCCGCAGTTCCAGCTGCTGGAGGTCAACGGCATGAGGCTCGCCGAGCCGAGGCAGGCTTATGTGCAGATATATAAGCAGCTCACTGGTTAGTTTGTTTAATTATTTACTCCAGATGTACATATCAGGCGTCCCAGGGTCGGGTAATTAAATGAAATATTACCGGACAATTCACACAGCAACATCTTGCCCCGTGGGAAGCTCGAAGCTTGTGTTACCGGTGCTAGATTTCTGATATACTTAATATTTTAAACATAGATAGATTTTTTTAATGTAGGTACATACGTAAAAATAACACTCAGACACCCGGAACAAATATCTGCAGATCGTACAAATTTTGTTCCCAAGCGGTAATCGAACCTGCAACCTCCTGCGTCGCAAGCAGACCTTCGCCCGCCTCGGAACAGTAATGTGTAATATTATTATTGGATATCTCTACATGGAGGGATTTGGCGTGTGGTGCCGAGTTTTAACGAAAACTTTGAAGTGTTAATAATTTTATGTTTATTATGTTGGGATAAATATAGCTGGAGACTAATTAATGTGATTATTTTCAGGTAAATCAGTTGTATGGGAGCAAGCCTGCTCTCTGCTAGAGAAAAGGTTTACAAACCCTGGACCTAGAAGAACGCCCACAGTACTGTTAGTTGACGAGGTAAATAACATTTTTTCTCTATAATAAATAAATACATTAAATGAAGTCCTGTGAGTGAAATATCTTATATCTGTTGAAGCTAAAAATGAGTTGCTCATACAAACATTTTCATTGTTTTGAAATTGGACCAGTGGGTACTAGTCCGTTTTTAAAGCAGCCGACATCAGTAATCGAGTTAAATTCATTATTATCCATTTGATTTTCTATATAAGATCATTAGGAGACTCATGCCCTGTAGTGGAACCAAACAATGATTCATGATAATGACACTGTTAAAACCTATTTCCAGCTCGACGCCCTCTGCACCCGTCGCCAAGACGTCCTCTACAGTATAATGGAGTGGGCGGCGCACGACACAGCCCTGCTTACGGTACTCGCCGTCGCCAACACTATGGACCTGCCGGAGCGCGCGCTGGCGGCGCGGGTGGCCTCACGCCTCGGCCTCACGCGGCTCACCTTCCCGCCGTACACGCACTCGCAGCTGCAGACGATAGTGGCTACTAGACTCGCCGGGGCTAATGTCACACCTGATGCTGTCCAGCTCATTGCTAGGTATGTTTGAAAATATATAGATATAAAAGCTCGAGAGAATACTGCTCGGCAGTTTAGATATCCAACAGGCGTTCGACAAGGTTTGGCACAACACCATGGACCTGCCGGAGCGAGCGCTGGCGGCGCGGGTGGCCTCACGCCTCGGCCTCACGCGGCTCACCTTCCCGCCATACACGCACTCGCAGCTGCAGACGATAGTGGCTACTAGACTCGCCGGGGCTAATGTCACACCTGATGCTGTCCAACTCATTGCTAGGTATGTTTAAAACTACATAATATAGAGATAAAAGCTATGTTCTACGATAGCTAAACCATCTGTGATGTTTTGCATCGGAAGGCAGTGTTGTTCTAATCGCTTCTCAACATCAATAGGAAAACAGTGAAACGAACTGTCAAGAATTTGTCCGAGCGAGTGCTAGGGGCGACAGTGGCCTCGCGTCTCGGCCTCACGCGCCCGACCTATCCGATACGTGTTACTTTCGCACCTACAAAACTAATATAATGATTGTTATTCCAGGAAAGTAGCCGCAGTATCGGGTGACGCGCGGCGAGCACTGGTGCTCTGCTCGCGTGCCCTGGAGCTGGGCGGGGCGGCGGGGGCGGGGCTGGCGGAGGTGCAGGCGGCGCTGGGGGAGGCCGCGTCGGGCGCCGCCGTCACCGCCATCAGACGCTGCTCGCCGGCCGAGAGACTCATGCTGCGCGCCGTCGCCGCAGAGGTAACTGCGTCTTATCCATACCCCCTACGTATCTTTGTGTAACTGCCATATACACACGTTTGATGCATTTTTGGTATCTACACATGCCAAATGCCAAAAAAATCATTGAATTGTACGCAAAGGTTTTGAACCTCAAAGACATTCCTCTTACATCTATCTGTTAAAGGAATCAAGTGTGTTCAGTTCCATAGAGATTTTTATCTGAGACTGATAGATAAAACGTTCAAACAAACCCTCAACTAATTAAAGTTACTTCGCTTTCCAGGTAGAACGAACTGGTACAGATGAGACAACACTGTCCCGAGCGCTAGCCACTGCTGCAGCCATCGTCTCCCTCGACGGCCGGCCCTACAAAACAGCTCCTAACATTCGGGCACCCACATCGTCCCAGGCACTGGCTATATGTGCAAGACTTGCTGCATTGAGGCTGCTACTACTGGAACCTAAACCGTCAGAGCCGCGGTTGTTGCTTAATGTCAGTGCTGATGATGTACATTATGCTACTAGGCAGATTACTGTGTGATGGTGGAAAAAGATAAAATTCCCCAAACTTCTGTGGATCAACGCTGTCCCAAGCACAGGGTGAATGTGCAAGACTAACTACTTATAGGCTGCTACTACTGAAAACTAAACCATCAGAGCTGTGGTTGTTGCTGAATGTCAGTGCTGTAGATCTGCATTATGCTACTTGGCAGATCACTGTGTGATGGTGATAAAAATGACAAATGTTGACTTTAACATTTAAGTGTTAAGCTCAAGCTATCTTATCAAGACTAAAAGGCTGTTACTGCTGGAACTTAAACCAGCTTTGGTTACTGCCTAAATTTATAATTAGGGCTTAGCTCATATAATTCTCATTAAAGAACAATTAAAATAAGTACAAAATTAGTGAGTTTGCTTCTTGTTCATTGTTGAAAAAGCACTTGCCGCTAGGCTAGGAATTTAAATTTAAACAATATTTTTTTAATTGTGTTTTTATTTTATTTTTTGATCTGATATTACATAATTAAGACTATTTGTTAATTTTACTTTAGAAATAATAACTTACTTTTACTATATAAACACGTTGGTTTTTTTTATAATAATTTACTTAAGAATCACCACCAACTTGTAGTATTTTTATTAGAGCTTCGATGTTATTGTCGCTCACAGCTTTTCTGCTTGCTGATACTACTGCTTTGCTGTATTTTCCAACTGAAAATAAAGGATACAATGAAAGTGTATATATGTATTTATATCGACTATTTGTAGAATCTTTTTTCAAGTAATAGTTACCTCTAAGTCGAGCAGACTGTTGTAAGATAGTATGAAGACTCTTCAGAGTTGTGACGGCGTCCTCCTGCGTGGCACGCCGAATATGACATCCCGTTAAAAGTTCCTCATTCAGCATCATCACTTCTTTGTAGCGGTTCAGCATTTCTTTCCTAAAAAAAAATTGAAATAAGTACGTAACACACGCTGAGTTGTAGTCCAAAAATAATTACAAAATTCTATTTTTTTATATATTCTTTTATTTTTAAATTAATTAATTACAAGGAATGTTATTAAAGGCTTAGAATATTTTAGGTCAGTATTGGCTATTTTTTAGAACATAATGAGATAAGTAACTTACAGATCGTAAGAGGCTGCGTCTTGGGCCGCGGGTAGTAATGCTGTTATGAGCTGCGCTCGTTCAGCAGTCTCAGCTGCCAGCCGTGATCTCATTTCACCTATTTGAGAGGCCTTGTCCATTTCTTCTCGTAACTTTTTTTCTGCCTCCGGGAATTGAGCTAAGGACTGATAAAAGAATAATCAGCAAATTGCAAAATTCTACGTATAAGACATGGAATTTAAAAAATCCCGCCTAAAAGATTACCTAATAAAACAAACTGAACGCAATTGAAAACCGGCATGTTTCCGAAAAATTTATTCAATAAGCAAGAAAATAGAAACCGCTCTATTTATTCAAAATGGCCGCGCGTCATTTCACCGGCGTGGGGAACTGTCAAATTTTGTATTCCAATTCCATCGGACAGGACTACTGTTGCTCGTAATTTGTATTTTGCAAAGAAAACGGGTCTAGAAATGGTTGAAAACAATGAAATTGAGTTATCCGAAGCAGAAGCTGAACAATATGATCGTCAAATCCGTCTATGGGGCTTGGAATCCCAGAAAAGACTTCGCGCTTCCAAAGTGTTGATCATCGGCCTTTCCGGTCTCGGTGCTGAAACTGCTAAGAACATAATTCTCTCAGGAGTGAAGAGTGTGTGCCTACTGGATAATGAGAAGCTACGAGAGATTGACTTGTATTCTCAATTCCTAGCTCCTCCCGACAAGGTTGGTGAAAACAAAGCTGAGGCGTCGCTACAGCGGGCGAGGGCTTTGAACCCTATGGTAGACGTCACCGCTGAGACTAAAGGAGTTGACGAGCTTCCAGATAGCTATTTCACACAATTCGATGTCGTGTGCGCGACTGGATTGAAGCAAGAACAACTGGAACGCATAAACAACGCCTGCCGGGACCACAACAAGAAGTTCCTTTGCGGCGACGTTTGGGGTACATACGGCTACATGTTTGCCGACCTAGTTGACCACGAGTACTCTGAAGAGATTGTTCAATACAAAGCTGTTAAGCGAGGACCTGATGACAATGAGAAAAGTGCTCGGGAGACAGTAACTATAAATGTGAAACGTCGCGCGATTTACGTCCCGCTTCAAAACGCTCTCTCTGCTGACTGGTCGAAGCCAGAGCTGCGCTCCAGGCTGCGTCGTGGTGACCCTTCGTACTTCGTGATGAAGATACTTCTTAGATTCAGAGATGAGCATAATAGAAACCCGGACCCGGCAAAGAGGAAAACAGACTATGCAATTGTCTTAAAAATGAGAGATGAGCTTGTGAAAGAGTTGAATCTTTCCCCAGGTTTTATCAGCGATGCCCTATTGTATGATGTGTTTGGCACAGTGTCTGGATCTGCAGCAGTGGTTGGAGGAGTCATTGCCCAAGAAGTTGTGAAAGCAGTCAGTCAACGGGAGCCACCACACAATAACATGTTCTTCTTTAATCCTCTAAAATGTGTGGGTTTTGTGGAGCTGTATGGTCAGTAACATGATCTGTATTTTAAGTTAAGATTACAAAATTAATTAATAAGTAAAATATTTAAGTCCCTACAGAAAAGTTTTTACATTTATAATAATACTCCCCATAACTAATAAACTATAAAACAGAGTCTTATGGCAGCAGTCTTCTGTCTGTTTTAGACCATTATAAGATCCTTGTACCTACATAGGCAGTACATAAGATATTCTTAAAGTATTGACATACCTAGTAATAAAACTCAAAAACCCTAAATCAGTTGTTTAAATATCATTTTGGGTCTTAAATATAATTTACCTGTAAATCAGTCAAGTTCAAATAGACAGCCAAACTTTGGATCAGATCACCAGCCAATCGGATATCATGAGTTGAAATCTTAACTTGTCCATCATTCTTGAAATCCATTGTTATTCTAGACTGGTCCCTCAAGCAGTTCAGACTTATATGCAGCTCTTTGGTTTCCTCACTTGCCACCTCCATATCCTCTTCAAGTAGAAAGTTTTGGTTCACCCATAGGCAAATTCTTTGTATTCTCTCAGTGATTTTGAATGTGACATAGCTGTCTTGCTTGCGGTTGGAATCTTGGGCTATTGTGTACATTGAGAATCTGGGCAGTTGTTTAGTTAGTTCAAAAATGTGGAACTGCTCACTGTCTGCATAGCCAACTAGAGCCTGTCGATAGAAAAGTCAAAAGCTGAATTAACTACTAATAATAAGGCTGAAACTTCCACATCCATATTGTTGGATGTTATTATGTCTTGGGTTATTTTTAAATTACTAGCAATGGATTAGATGATGGTGTTTGACAACCAATAAAAATATATGCTATTCAGTTACATTGCCTTATCTAATTCATAGTTTTTGTACCTTAATATGAACATCTACTGTAACATCTCTCGGAGGCCGCAGCGGTACATGCAAAAGCGACCGCAGCTGTGATGTCATTGGGTGCCGCGCTACGGTCTCACCCGTCTCAAACAAGCCCTCCGCCAACACTAGTGCTGCCCGCACGATTGTGTCGTTGTTCGTGGATATCGCGAGGTTGATGCAACCCTGAAGAATTTAGTTATTGACAGTCAATAAGAGACAGAGTGAAATAGTGTTCAATACGGTAGGTAGCTACTATAAAAATATAGAAGAGCCAAAGTCCGGTTTGGATAAATTTTACTGTCGCTATATCGCACTTAGGTCACGTTAAACTCAGTTTTCACGAAACGAGTTCATTACATTTTTTAGCTTCTATTTCTGACAGTGAATAGAATGAACTATTTTATAAATGAACTCAGAAGGTTAACATTTGAACTAAGTTCAACGGTTAAATTAACGGTGCTGACTGCCCAAGTCCAACAGTCACAGATGAATTCGTAGATTCAGTGTTTATTGTTGTTGCTTGATATTTTAACATGAATTAATAAAAACCAAACATTTCCACGACTTATTTCGCCAAATTGGTACGTGACTTTAGCGGCCTACCTCTTCAGTAGACGGTAGCACAGCAACCTGCAATTTCGTATTGCTCGGCATTGCCGTCGATCTAACACTGTCCATACTTGACTCTCGACTGTTATTCGCCGCGTTTGCCTCATAGTGCTGTAGTTCAACCATTAGGGCCTGCTTCTTGTTAAAAAGCTCTGTAATTGCTTGACGATCTTCCTCAGACGGTAGTTTTTGAGTAGCGCTAAATGCTGCTGTTTCTTGGTATGGTGCGTAGCCTAGTACTGAAACATTTTTGAAGTGCTGATGGTACGGATCTATTTGTTTTCACAGTGAATAAATTATATAAAGTTGTCAAAATGTATCTAGGTTGTGTCCTGGTATCTAATGTAGGTAGGCACAAGACATACCTACACATTTACTTCTCACACGTCATACTTAAGTGCTAAAGATGTGAATTTTGAAAGGGATATTCTGCTGGTTTACCTTCGCCCCTATCGGAAACGCAGACCAAATCCGGCGCGCCCGTAGACCTATAATCAGCCAGCAACATGGCCGCCGCATTGGAGCGGAGCTGCACTCGGCGCAGAACGCGGCCCGAGCTGCCTTCACGCCAGTCCATGCGCCCGTTGCCCCAGCAACAGGCCAGGGTCTCGCCTGACCACTGGAGGGAGAGAGCGTTCTGCTTCGACTGGTAAAGAAAGAGAAAGAATATACGGAGGTTCTTACTAAACTACTAAAGCATAACCAACCGTGCTAAACTCTTTGTACAGTAGGTGTTTTTGCAACCATGTCATAAACCAATACATAGTGTATGTAATAGGTACTTACCTAATTAGCAAGAATTAAGACGGTTTTCGTGTCTTGTAGGTACCGTTCTTATTTTATAACAGATAGGTTAACCTACATATTATTTGATGAGTTAAGAAAGGGGCCGTAGTTCTTTGTAAAGGAAAGCAACTTTTAGCTATTAGCGATATATAGCACTTTTAATTACCTAATTAGGTAGATATTTGCGGTCAAGCAGACGTTGTACGATCAGTATGAGTTGACATATTATATGGTCATATACTAAAGTAACTAAATTGACCTATAAAATACTAGTACCGCATTACTTCTAGCCCTTCATACCTTAACTCTCCACATCCGGATGCCTTCTTCGTAAATCCCAATAGTGCCATTAGCCAGTCCGTACGCAAACCGCACCTCCGAGATCTGGGTGAGACAGATCACCGGTCCTGTCTCAGGCAGTTCCGATATAAACTGGTTGTGCTTCAGTACTCTGATAAAGGAATCGTCGCAGCCTACGATCAGCTGAAAAGATCTTGTGTTAGGTAGGTATGTATGAATTAGCGAACTAACTGCATGGTTCGAAACTACTCGAAAACGATGTTGCGTATTATTATTTAGTAGGTATGTATATAGATCTGACTTGCTGCCTAATCATTTGACCAGCAAGTACACGCATAATCGCGCATTTAATATAGGTAGGTTAATACCTACCTAATTTAGTAAATCTGTTTTTTAGTCATTTAATTCTAAATACATCTCACCTCATTTTCACCATCTTTGTCAAAATCCAAAGTGATCATAGCACAAACTTTCCCGCTAGACACTGTCCAGAAGACTTCTTCTCCTTCCGAGTTCAGCCCGAGCACGGAACTGTTGCCTCCCACCATAGCCAAGGTTTCGTGCTTTCCGAAACTGCCAGTGACAATAGTGTTAACTCCATCTGGAGCTTCTTTGAAGAAAAGATCCGTGTTATCGTGCACATCGTATGCTGAAATATGAAAAAGTTTTACTAAAATAAATAAAATAGTTATAGAACAAAAATTGCGAACGAGAGTCCGAAAGTTCTGACCCCACATTACAACAAAGTGTAATGTGGGGTCAGAACTTTCGGACTGTAGATTGTAGATAAGTTTAGCAGGTTTCACTTAAATTTTTCAGTGAATTCAAATATAATATTTTATGCAGTACATCCCTGGTGACATCAGGTTTGATCGGACCAGCTACTAGGACCACCACAGCTTAGCTCAGGTTCAGCTCGGACCGCGCTATGCCCAATGCCCAAGCTGACTAGAATCAGCTGTTCCATACCTAAGATCTGAGTTGGAGAGCCAATAAGCAGTACATCTCTGCTGACACCAGGTTTGAGAGGGCCAGCTGCCAGCGCAACCACAGCTTGGCTCAAGTTCAGCTCGGACACCTCGCTATGCGCCTGGGAGCGCAGCGCTCGGCCGCTGGCCATTCCTCCGTGTGGGTGGTGTATTATTATCTGGAGGCAATATTATTAAAATCTTCCTTTATAATATATTTTGAGTATTTTTCGAATATTGTATCTATAATTATGTAAACTTAGGATAGTAAGGCACCTACCCCTACTAAACTGTCTGTATAATTCATAATAATGTAAGTATATTCTGTCATGTCCTTTAAAGCAGTGGAATAATTAAATTAAAACAGTGGAATAATTAAATTAAAATTCCTTTAAAACAGTGGAATAATTAAATTAAAAACCTTAAATCTGAGTTCATGTTGGTTGGTAGGTTTATAAGTAACTACTCAATAAAAATACCTTGTCGAATCCCGCACAAGCGGTAAGACATGGGTGGGTACCATCATACTTTGCTATAGTAACTACACCTGGGGTCACTTTATGGTTTAACTCCAATTTAAACACAGGCTGTACTGTAGATAGCTGCATTTTAAACTTTGTGTGCTGTTTGTTTATTTTCGTTATATTGTATTTAAATTGCGCGCTGTCATGGTTACCACAAAAAAAAATCAGTTGGTGTGTTAAGTTTTGTATCTGTGTTTTGTTTGCACATCTCTATTTTTCTACTTTAACCAGCTATAAAATCCTATTTGTAAGCATTTACCATTCGTGTAAATAAGCTCAAATATTATCGCATCAAAGATTATTGTAATTCGTTAACGCATACATAGTTGCTTTTTAAATAAATAAATTATAAAAACAAATATATTTATTTGTAGTCTCTACTGGCATCACCGTTTTTGATAACCAATAAACGTTTGAAGCTTACTTCATGCTAGACTCAACGCTGACGATTGGTGTATTTGGTGTATTCATCCTGAAGTTTCAATGGATGATTCTTGTTCTTTTGGCAGGCTGTCAGTTCAAGAAAAAATAAAAATGGCGTTGGCGAAGTAAAACGGCGCCTTGTTGTTTACGGCCCTTTAGTAATTCTTTGCAAATTATTTCAAAATTCTCCTTTAGTTAATTAGCTTAGGTAGTTTGGTAACTATGAGACACGTCAAAAATCAGTCTCAGTTCACTAATACGTGAAATGTTGTGGTAATGGAATCCCTTGAAAATTCGAATGGTCTTGGTCAGTCCATGAACGACAGCTTTTCTTTGTATGAGCGTTATATGAGAAGTTTTAACCTCGTTGATAGTAGAGTAGAGAAAAAATATACTGGCGAACCACCGCAGTCGCTGTTCCCAAGTGAATTTCAATGCAGTCACTTCAATAGCCCAGGTAACATAGACTTGTCCATTGCTCATAACATCATTGAACCCGACTTACCCGACGATTGTAATCAACTCAATCAAAATACATGTGATATCGCAGAAAAATCTGATTCTGAGTATCAACGGGCAGAGGGAGACTATCAAAGCAGCTCCCCTGCAGCGGAATCGTTTGACAACTCCTCCACTACTGCTGAAAACAGCCAACTGACCGAAAAATCTAACCAAACAAACTCCTTGCTTGTTTCTTCTGAGGAGACAAAACGAGAGTATTTTAGGCCACCTCTGTTTCTAACCTCAACTATGGAAAACAGTAACAATGCTGTCGACAGTGTTCCGATGTTTCGCGACGTGCGACACGCCGAGAGCGTCTTCAAACTCCCCAACATAGAACTAACTTTCAATGGAACTATCAAACATGTGCAGAAACTGGCACCCATTGTAGACCCAGTCTCTATACTCACCTCCCAAAACCTCGTTAATTTGTCAAACTCTGAGGTCACGGATCCCGAAAACAGCTTCATAGATCAACAAAAGTCTGAGAGCTCTGATAAAAAAAGCGAAATTGATGATAAGAGTACAGATGTTGATGTTGAGAGAATATCAGATATCACTGGGGACTTACAGTATGAGCAGAGCAACCTAAAAAAAGAATATGCAATAAATGATGAGGAAAGCTCAAATAAATGGAACCCAGAGACTAGCCACTCATCATTTGAAGCTTCCTTTGACAGTGGAGTTAGGTCCCCTGACATGTTTTCTGAAGATGATGTTGATGATGAACCTGTTGAAGAGGCTGAACCTTTTTGGAATTTTCTCAAAGATTATGAATCTTTTGATAAAAGGAGAGTTAGAAAACTTGAGGTATGTAATCAAATTCCTTTATTTATGACTGTAACTTCTATTACAATAACTTACTATCCAGCTACCTTATCAACTTCCCAATTAGTTGTTAACCTCATTACAGAGATAAGTCTTTATTAATTCTAATTGTTTTTTTTTCCAATAGGAAAATCTTCAAGGGATCCTCCCACCACCCTCGGTTACAACAATCAAAACAGATGTCACAGAAATGCTCAAGAAATACTACAATTTTCTGCCACTCTTCAATGACACAGAGTCTAAACTCAATGTATCAGAGGAGGCTAATTCAACTACACCCACAAAAAGAGTTGCATTTATAGAAATACCAGAGGTACAGGAAACATCTCGAAATGCGGAAGATGTGTCTACTTCAAATAATGGTATTGAAAAATTAATGATGATGGCAAATAACACTAGGCCCGGTTCTGCAGCCTCTAAATCAAGTTTGAATCAGGATGCTACAGATTCTAAGAATAATTCAGACTTAGATACAAGTGTGGCTGATAAGACTATAGATTTGAAGACTTGCACTGAGATTGAAGCTACTGAAACTTCATGGCCAAATCTGTTGAAGTGCAGGCACCATGATGTTTAGTAAGTATTTTAAACCATTTTTAATCTTTTTCATTTAATACACAAATCTTATAACCTATTATGTCATGCTTAGTAATTAATTCTCAACAGGTTCTCCTATATTTATTATTTATATTTTATATATATATTTTTTTTATTTATCTTTCCATCCAAAGCCTGGATGAGATCACTATTAGCGAAAAGGCCTCCCATTGTACTTGTTTCTTTTGTTGTTAATGTTATTTTTGTTTGTTTGTTTTGATGTGCAATAATGTGTTTTGTATTGTATTGTATTGTATTGAATTATTTATTTATATTTGTTCTATGAAGATTGTGATTGATGACCACCAGTTTGTAATATTTTCATAATATATTTATGAGAAGCAATAGCAACATGGAATTCTTGTTATATCTATGCAATTATATACACAAGCGCAATCTTACATGCTTACATAATTAACAAAAATAAATTCAATCAATGAGCTTTTCTTTTAATTTCAGCTACAATGTGACAAAGTTCTCCGAGAAGTATGAACTGCTTGCCCTGAGGTATGGAGAGAGATATGTGGGTGCAGAGACTGAAACTAGTGTGAGCATACATTCTGGCGGGTTCCAATCACCAAGCAGCGCTAATAAACGGAAGGCTTTGCGGCTCAAGTGAGTTTACACAGAAAAAAATATTTATTCAGACAGTCTTAATTTAATGCTGGTTGCACAGGATGCAGTAACACTATATTGTGGTTAGTCACAGATTGGCTAACCGCAACAAAGTGTTATCAGATATAAAAGATTTATCAGCCTGTGTAATAATATGCCTATATGACAGCATAGTGCACCGCACATCGCAGTTTAGTTACGGAAGTGCGCCAAGGGCACTGTCAGTGTTAAAAGTGCCTTAGGCGTTGTCCTAATTGGCAGTGGTCGTACGATGGCGCGATGCGTTCTCGTCGTGCGACGAGTTTCAAACATACAGATTTCATCAGAGTGTCCTAATTGGTGATCGTGCGACCACATAAAAACCATAGCCACTTTGATCGTACGATCAAAAACGCATCGCGCCATCGTACGACCGCTGCCAATTAGGACGACCCCTTACCCTTTTGCATTATCGTTAAATGATTAATTTCCAGGCTAGCTCAAGCGAAGTCCCCCGGCCGCAGACTGTCGCACCTGGCGCGGCGGCGCCAGGCATTCTGCAGCGCCGCCACTATCAACGAGAAAGCACAGGCTTCGAATTCCAAAATGGTCCTTATTGATAAGAAGTAAGTATCTACATTATTTAAATTCATGTATTATCATTTCACACTAATCTCCAAAACCTTTTTCAAGTTTCTTCCCGCACAGAAAGCTGGTCAACTCATCAGAGAGAAAAAGCCCCCGACTACGGCGCACGCCCGGCAAGAAAACACCAAATCGCAAGACACCCGGCAAGAAAACACCCAAGACACGAAGCGGAGGCTCCAGTAAAAAGAAAGCAATGCGACGGTTGCTTATGGACGACGTTTTAAGGTCACAGCCTTCGAGAGAGACGCTCAAACGAGCTTTATTCATCAGCCCTGATAATAGAAAGCCTGTTCCACCAGCACCAAGCACTTCAGTACCCATACAAGTTTCCAAAACAAAACGCGCACTATTCGGTTCACCGGATCGTGCGGATACAAAAAGCGCAGATGGCACACAGAGTGATCACTTTCTGAAACGTAAACGTGATTCGCTGGACGATATTCCAGAGATGAATAGGAGTAAAATAGCAAAGAGCTTGTCGTTTGGAGGCGGGATTAGTGCGTCGCAGCCGGTGTCGTTCAGTCGACGGGCGTCCGAAGTTTTTACTAAGAAGACTGCTGATCTCAACGATAATCACAAGCAGGTGAGATGTTTTATATTTGGAATAAGGAAATGTTTTAGATAATATGTCTGGATTTTAGAAATCTCGTTTGGTATCATCACTCCACTCTGTTCAGTTTATTTCTTAGTTAAATCAAAAACAATTTGGTTTATTTGGATATATTTTATATTGGTTTATATTTTTATTCTAATTATTTCTATGTATCTTGCAGAAACTCCTGTGGGCAGTGACGGAAGCGCTGCGCGTGCACGGCTGGCGCATGTCGTCGCCGGGCTTCCGCGAGAAGGCGTCGAGTCTCGCGCGCCTCACGCGCCGCCTGCTCACGCTGCCGCCGCACGCCGCGCGCCTGCACGCGCCCAACCACTCCACATCCGACACGCTGCTCAAGTGAGTCACTCACTCGTTTATTAGGCTGCGGTCGTTGACCCTCCCCCCATACCCTTTCATGTAAAGACACTGTATTTTTCATTCTGCTACACGGTGCTTCTAGTTACTGTTGAATGCATTGCATGCTTTTAAATACCCACCTGTCACATTAATAGTGAAATGATTATGCCGCTTTGTACTGTCACGGCAATACTTATATATGTCCGGTGATAAGAAGGTTTCGAGGATCGTGCGGTACCCCATAACCCTTGCACTTTACATTTCATGTAAGGATGACTTATTTTACATTCCGCTACACGGTGCTTCTATTTACTGTTAGCATTGCATACTTTTAAATACCCACCGGTCACAGTAATAGTGAATGTAAAGCAATAGAAAGGAATATGAAAGCCTTTGTATTACTTTACATTCATGCTAGCTGTTGGTGACTATGTAAGCGAGGTCGAAGTAAAAAAGTTCTAATCTGAATCTTAAAATTTCTTTTGTTTCAGAATGGCGCGCAAGTACGTATTTGAAATTATAAAAGGGCGCACAGTGGAAGATTGCTTTGAAGAAGAACAGAATAAACTCGCCAACATCGCGAACAGCAAGATCACAGGTTACATATCCGCAAACGCGTACCAACAACTAAAAACGCGGCAAGTCCCAACAACATCATTCAAACCGCAAATCAAAGAAAACTGCAATCACGAGCTCAAACAGGAACCTAAAAGCGGCAGCAAAAACGTCTTACAAGATAAACTAGTTAATATAGACTCCAATTCTAATAGTAGTAGTGGAATGAGTATGATAGACAAAGCCAGTCTTGGCCTTTTCAAATCCAATTCTATGCCGTCTTTTGAAGAGGCAGCGAAAATGAGAGCGAAGCGGCAAATTAGTTTTGATAATTGCGACTTCCCGAAAAGGTGAGTATTTAGTACAATTATAGCATTAAACATTAATATATTTTAAATGTTATCGCAAATACAAGTAAAACGTAATCTTATGGTTAATTTAACTTGCGTTGATACAAACGCCAAATCTCCCTGTGATTACTTTTTAATGAAACCTAAAAAAGATACAAAGTTAACACCATTTAAATTTTCCCCACACTAAGCTTGTTATCTTCTATCTATACTAATATTATAAAGCTGAAGAGTTTGTTTGTTTGAACGCGCTAATCTCAGGATTCTCAGGAACCGCTTACATTTATCGAGAAAGGCTAATTATACAAACTACAGAATCTACAGATACGTAAATAACGTTAAAAGAAACGCAAGCGAAGCTGTCGGCGGGTCTATCTATTCCTAGTTTTATCTAAATTTCCTAAACGACTTTCACGGGATTATATAAAAAAGCTCGCACTTCAAATAAATCTTTGAAATACTAATGTCAATTAAGCTAAATTCTTTCTCAATATACCTTTAGGTTCCCCTATTTTTGCTAAGTAATAATTAGTACAATTTTAAGTACGAAAGTTCTGTCCACATCACAGTTTTACTTTGAGAACTTCTACTTTTAAAAACAAGGAGAAGTAGATTATGTGTTAGTACTTGCTTCCTACAATAGACAATGTAACCTAGTTAAGTAGAGGATTTGAAAGAGTTGAACTCAATAAACCGAATTACATTTGGTGTTAATTTTATCAATAGTGACAAAATGACCTACAGCAATAAATATAAGTATTTTATCAAACAATACAATTAGGTATGAATTGTATTGTTTGATAAAATGCTTATGATAGTGTAAATATTAGAGCTCTTTTTGTGTCATTTATCTTCTATTTTTATCGATTTGACTTTGTGAACTTAGAATTGGATCAGTAGGTATACAATTATAATGACCTATATAGTATCGCGTAACTCCGATTGTTATTATTTTTTTATTTTATTTTGTTACTGCATGACTTTATTTCCTAGCAAATAGTCGCTTGTGAATGATTCTCTAGGTTTTATGTTTAGGGTGTTCCTGTTCAAATCAAATTTTAATCATTATTAATGTGGTAGCAACTGAGAGACCATAAATAGGATTTTTTTTAAATACCGTTTTTGAAAAACACAATTACATAGTTTCATTAGTGATCGGTTTAGTTTGGTTGAAAGAAATTCTTCATGTTGTGCAAATTAGCTGTTAATTTAATCTGGCCCAAGGTACATAATTCGTTGGTCAAACTAGACTGAGAACACTACGTTTATATTATACACTATATCTTGACTAAAAACATGTTATTTGTAAATATCAAACTAGGACACCCTGTATGACTAAATAAGTCCTGTGTGCTGTGCTGTGTACATGCGCAATGTTACTATTGCTGAGGCTGATCTCAGATTTTAGACATAAGTAATAAATTATTTTCAAACACCTAGCCGTTTTATTTCGTCATCAGAAATACCGAGCGCGATAATCGTTTATTGATATGATAACAGTATTGTGATCGATAAGATAGTGGACGGTTGTTATTTGTATTGTGTTGGATTCAGCAACATGGGATGCTCACAGTCGTACCCTGGTTTAACCGAAGATGTTCTAGAAGAATATGCAAGCTTGACTTATCTAAACAAAGGGGAAATTCTATAGTGAGTAGTTAAAATGCTAGTGAGGTCATATAAACATTTGTTCAAACATTGTTGCATTGCGTTGTTTTCAGTTTGATGAAAAAGTTTTACTCCATTGATCCTGAAAAACTTGAGGCCAATCCAAAGCATAGATTTACGAGAGGAGATATTGTTAAGAAGTTTAGCGTTTTTGAGGTGAGTTTGATTATGCTACTATAGGTATAGTAAAACCATTAAAATGAACTCCCCTCCACAAAACCGTGATGATTTCAACGTGTGAGAGGAAATACAGAAAAACAGAATATACAGAAAAAAAAAATACAGATTTCGGTAGAGGGGCGTTCATTTTAGAAATGGTTTTACTATACCTAGGTACTTATATCAAAAATTCAGATACCTACTTAGATATCAAAAATATCTTCATTGGTCCTCTAACCTAATTATTGCCCGGGTCATTTTACGTACGTAGGAGTCAATTACACAGTTAATAATGAGGTCACTCGTCATTACTGTTTTTCTGTTTCTATTTTTTTTGTCGTGAGGTTATGATGTATTTTATTAGAATGGATTTATTATTCTAGAACAATCCATTCCAAGACCGGCTATTCCGTGTGTTCTCATCAGAAGAAGACGACTGCTTCTCATTCGAAGATCTGCTAGATGTGTGCTCTGCGATGAGCGGAGAGTGTCCCCCTGAAGCGAAGGCGGGTTGGGCTTTCAGGATTTACGGTAGGTATAATTCACTGCAATAAACCTACGCCGTGTGGTGCTGGGCTAAGAATAGTACCTACTTACTCGTCCATTCCAGGACGTCATATGGGATAAGATCATTAAACCCAGGCGCTAAAGGTACCTAAATAAAAATTTTTTCTCTCTGGTGAAAATTGAAGATAATCCTCTGAAGGGTTTCTCTTACGACGTCCTATACAGTTGAATTCAAGCCTGTAAAGTTGGTAAAAGTGTTTTTGGTATTTCCAGACTTAGATGAAGACAACCAAATTTCCGAACGAGATATAATTGAACTCATAGATCGTCTTACGATCTATTCTTTGGGTGAAGAAAATGAATTGGAAAAGGAAAATAAAATGAAAATTGCTGATATTGTGAGTAATTAACTTTTATTCCAGCAATTTTTGACATTTAACTATAATAGTTGCTAGCAATACTTCGATTAAATTATTTCAGATATTGGAAGAAATCAAGTTGGACAACAGCGGTAACATTGGCTTGAACGAGTTCAAGATCATAATGGCTAGATTACCCGATTTCGAATCTTCGTTCTACTTTCGATTGTAAGAATGAAATAAAGTGAGTTATAAGTATTATTTAATATTGATTTTATTTCCATATAACATTCAAATTGCACATTTTCTAGATTAAAAGGGGTTTGCTGTTGATATAAATGTAGGTAGATATTATTATTTTTTATTGATAAGGCAAAACAATGGGCACCATAATAATTGATTAGTTGGTAATTTATAGACAATGAAAATTTCCGAGTTTGTAAGCGCGTTTCAAATCACTTCTCTGATAAGGTAGGTTGGTAAGTTATTATTAATTAAGTAAGTATAATAAATTCTGCAATTACGCGCTCACAACGCTCTCAAACTCAGATAATTAGGTTGGCACTTGGCACCATAGACTACCTAAGTATAATTAGTTTATGGTTGGCATTGGCACCTTCTTCGTCAATCCTTCAGCGTACAAACAACTTACAAGCCCCCTTATTGTACCGGCCAGCGAGGGTCCTATCCGGCAGCTCGGGCATACCGGTTGTGCGCCCGGTGTTCCCGGGAAGGACAGCCGGCTGCTTGTACTTCACGTGGTACATCGGATAGCTCAGGTATACTCTGCAATACAAGTGTTATTGTTTATTCAACTGATAGTACCGTTAGTTATGGAACGAATGTAAGGAATCCTCAGGAATATTCGTCGCCATACTGCAAAAATCGATTAACGATAGTATAGTGAAAAATTACGATTTAGGTAGGTAGGTACCTACTTGGTTTTCGCAGTATAATCGATAAAATAAATAAAATCGATTTAGTATAGGTACGCGCCAAGCCGCGAGGGAAAACTTGATGATATTATGTACTTTACGATACATTCTTTAAACTAACATCTTAAGTAAGTAATTAAAATGAAATAATGGATCTTGTTAGGTCAGAGCCTCTGTTGTGCTCACTTTTAAATTATCTCCGAACTACCTACACCGAACATGGTGGCCATGGGAGTCGTCCAACCGTCTTGACGGGCAGAATAATCAATTTATTGGTTAAAATATCTTTGGGTACCTACGCGTCAAATAATTATGCAACAGGGGACGTTGAAAGAAATAAGGTTAAACTTACGCAGTCATTTCTGGAGGGCACTGCCATTTGAATTCAGGGTCTCTGAAGTAGGTTAGTGGGTGATACGCTTTCGGGTACCCCTTGTAATATTCTCGGTGACGTTGGCTTGCCTAAATATGAGAAAGTAAGGTAGAAAGGAAAAATAACTAGCTTCAGAATAACTTCACGGCAGTAAAGTAGGTATAAGTACTTACGTCATAAAACGTATCAATCTCATCCTGTCTTGCTTTATCAATAAATAAAATATCCATATTTGTTTTGAATAATTAAATATTATATTATTTATTTGTACGAAAAATTTACATTTTGGCGCTTGCTTTGGAAATGACAGTCCAAAGAGAATAATAATCACTAGACAGTCTTTCGTTGCGACATGTATTTTGTTTTTTATTCCTTCTTCTGAGATTTTGTTTTGGCCTACAGATGTCATAACCGTGAACAGAAAAAAAAACTTGTAAAGCTAATTTAGTTACTTTATTAAATATTTTGTAAGTTGCATGTCTTTTAAGCTTTGTGACATGCTAGTGTTTTCTATTGACCATTCAAAGCTACCTAATAAAAGCTTTACAAGGTGCTCTATTATATTGAGGTGCAAGCGTACGACCCGGAAGTTGTGGAAACCCGGATTTTCCAGTCGATGGTCCTTGTGCTAGAACTGTTGGTTGTTTGTAGCGGACGTGGTAACTCGGGAAACTCAAATAAACCCTGTAAAATATTATTATTGTCACGAAAACTTACGAATAAAACATATTATTAAAATTTGTTATAGGTATTAGAGCAAAATTTCTTCATAGGGGTAACTGATTACCAAACCTCGGTTTGGTAATCAGTGGCGGACGAAAGGTTATTATCATATTGGAATTTAAGAAATGTGACCTCGCAGTGTGGTGCCGGAATAGTACCGCCCCGTCTCCTCGCGACTCAGGGAGTTATATAGGTACCAGACGACGATCAACAATCAAAACTGAAGAAATAAATTGCCGAACTTTATAACATCTACTTATGCTATCTTGAAAATTTATGTAGGTTACTGGAGAAAAAAAACTTACGACGCCATATCAGGAGCACACTGCCACGAATATTCGGGCTCCTGGAAGTAAGTCAGTGGATGATGTGCCTTTGGATAACCTTTATAATATTCTCTGTGCATTTGACAAGCCTGTAATAGATTTAAAAGTATTCAATAAGATAGAGTAATGCTAAATAATAGTAGGTACCTATAGGTAGGTACTTGATTCTAAATTTTCGCCTAATTGTACCTACGTAAAGGACTATCGGTGTCCAAAATAGAAGCCAGAATAGCAATTATAATAGAAAACAAATGATATTATCATGTGTTTTCTCATTATGAAGTGTAGCAAGATAATAATAAACTGCGTTTGTTTTCGGTTGGTAGGTACATAATCCCAAACGATCTAGGGTACTCCGCTATAATGCTGATGCGGCCTTTTCTGATGTCCCTGGAAGATGGGACAGCCAAACCAAGAAACCCCCCTTACCTTTACCTACTGAGTATGTGGGAACCAAGGTAGTACATTTTATTTCTGCTTTATTATAATATAAAATTGCTATAAGTTTAAATAATAATAATAATAATTTAAATAATTTCTAATAATGCTTAGAATATAAATCAATGTATCTTTTGTTATAAATAAATAAGTACAAAACGTTTTACGACACACTTACATCATAAAACGTATGTATTTCTTCTTGGCGGAGAATATCTAAAAATAAAATACTCTTCACCATAACTAACGACTAATAAGAAGTAAAATTTAAATTAAAAATTACGTTAGGAAATATACGGAATAATATTTTACAGAACTTTCAAAACAAGCTCATTTTGCTATGTCAATGTCACCGCGCAAATGTGAAAAAGAAATGACAGTAATAAACGTATCAAACAATCAATTTATCAAGCAAAGCGAACACGAGCAAGCAAGCAAGACAGAAGAAAGAAAAGAAATACAAGATACGTCAAAACAATACGTGAGAATTTGTTTAGATTTTATAAATTTTATTTCTATTTCCCAAATAATACCGAATACGTGTATATAAAGGGGTAATAGGTATTTCCGCAACAGTAAACTGTCTTTTAAAATCATCACTTAATACTTCATGAGGAACCCTTGTTATTTTGGTTGTACTATTTTTGTCCGCTCTACATTTGGTGCATTGAAATAATTTTGACATCCAGGAAAAGAATGCTCTTCCTGCATGGTAAGTACAGACATCTGCCCTAATATCTTTAGATATGTTTCACGTTCGTGATAAAATCGCACGGCGAGTTGCGTGGGTGATTGGTTCATTACCATATTTTCTTAGATTTATTAGAGAGTCGTCACATTGTTGGCACGGAACTGTTTCATTTCCTGCCTAATTTATATCTACCACTACCCTTGTTTCTGGTTATAAATTAAGATTTTTTTTAAATAATGCGTCATTAGATTTGTTGAAACTTGAAACACACATAATGTGAACTATTTAAATATACTGTTTTTATGCAAAAAGGAGATCATTTTATAACAAACTCACGTATTTACAAAGCAGTTAAAACATTCGACTTCTCAACTGTTCTATGAGAACCGCACATGCAAGCAGCGAGGAGACTGAGCATGGAGGAATGCTTACTCCTGTTGAGAAAGACTGCTCTTGTTGCAGTCGAAACATCGAAAATGTTTTCCCATTGTTATAAAATGAAAATATGTTCAGGAAATAAGAATTGCAATTGCAAAAATGTAGCCTTTTGGTTTTGCCTTTATGCCTAGCCTGACATGCTTTTTGCCAATTTTATTTATATTTACTCATAAATGTTGTGGCATGTTACCATGTAATCAGAAATAAATTGCTTTGTTATCAATAAACCTTTATCTATAGTGACTCATTGAATGAGTTGTTTGTTTACCATTCGTAAATTTTATCATATTAAAACATTACTTATTTTTATTTCTGATTTACAAATTCACATGATTACAATTTTTTCGTCTCTAGATATGAGAAAGAGAGAATATAAAGATGATTTATGACCTGATTATATGAGTGCTTTAGTGTTTAAAATAAAAACCTTTTTTGGTACATCTATCTATATCTATACTAATATTATAAAGAGGAAAGATTTGTTTGTTTGTAATGAATAGGCTCCGAAACTACTGGACCGATTTCAAAAATTATTTCACCTTTGGAAAGCTACATTATCCCCAAGTAACATAGGCTATATTTTACTGCGGGAAAATCCAACATAATGCGGGCGAAGCTGTGGATATATGTTGTCGACTCAAAAACATTTTTTTTTATGTTTTGTTATTCATATAAGGTTTCGATCGAGTCTACCGTACCCCTTGATGAAATCTACTATATAAAAATAAGTCGTGTTTTCCTTCCTGACGCTATAACTCCAGAACGCATGAACCGATTTCCACAATTTTGCATTCGTTGGAAAGGTCTCGGGCTCCGTGAGGTTTATAGCAAATATAATTGCGGGAAAGTGTAGAACGCGGGAGAAGCCGCAGGGCGGAAAGCTAGTTATTAATATTTATTGATGACTGTTGCAGTGTAATGGTAATGCAGAGTATGGCGATGGGCTCGGGCGAGGCGGCGCTGCGCGAGTGGCTGCCGCGGCTGTGGCGCCGCATCGAGGACGCGCACTACAGCTACCTCGAGACCGACGACAGCCCGGAGAAACTGCAGCAGAAGAAGAAACTAGAAGGTATGCATCCCTAAATGAGATATTCAAGACCTTAGTGACAGCTAGCTCTACAAACTGCTTTAAAAGCAGACTCGACCACTGGCTACACACAAATAAACTACAGATGACAAGAAATAAACAATGAAAACAAAAAAACAAGAAATAAATTTTAATGACTGTACCTTCCAACACTCTGACATAGACACATCAGCATTTAAGCTACTTGTCCCTAATAAAATAATAATAATTACGACCTCTGTGGTTGAGGTTATGGGTTCATTTCTCGCCTAGGAACAAAAATTGTATAATCTCTTGTTTGTTACTTGTAATTTTTCGAAGGTATATTATCTGACCACATTCACATACTTAAATTAGAATGTATAACATAACAATGAATCATTATGACATCTATATGTTCAAACAAAGGATCTAAACAATCATATTATATTGCAGATTACATAACAGAATACCTATCCCGCGTGCCACACGAGTGTAAATTCCGTCTGGTGGAAACCGGCAAGGTGTTTGAGCGAACAGTGCGAGAGTTGCCAGATTTCAATGCGTACCGCGCGTCGCTCGGCTGGGCCGCGCTGGCGAGGTACGCGGCGCATCTGCTCAACCAGCCCTGGAGGAAGGAGTACCGAGTGCTGAGGGTGAGTCACACAACTGTAATCACTGACACAATTGTAATCACAGACATAACTGTAATCACAGACACAACTGTAATCACAGACACAACTGTAAACACAGACACAACTGTAATCACAGACTGGTTCAAAGAGCTATTGTATATCATAAATCTAGCACCCGTAACACAAGCTTAGAGCTTACCATGGGGCTAGATGTTGCTGTGTGAATTGTCCAGAAATATTTATTTATTTATCTATGTTATGATAATCTAATGGATTAAATCAGAATGAGCGGACGGAGCAACAATAAAATATTGTGGATCATCACATCATCTAGTCTAGCCCTATACTAGAAATCTTTGAAAGAGGCGGCTCCAATGTCTGAAATAGTTACTCAATGTTTTATTTATGTTTCTAGCTATATAGCGGCTTCTACAAGCACGAAGTTGAAGCGAATCTAGTCGGCGCTGAGAGCATACTGCACGCGATGGGCTACACGGCCATCGGCGGGGGGCGGCTGGCCCTGCGCGCGCCGCTGTGTCCCGACACCGTCGCCGCCGTGTCAAGAGACGCGCTAGTGGCGCACACCGAGTGTCAGGTGTGTATACTACAGAGCTACAGACATACTGCACGCGATAGGCTATAGATTTAATAGCACCACGAACTTTCAATTAACCTAAGAGACCTCTGGGATGCAGCGGCTGAAAGTCCGCCTGCGACGCAAGATGTTGCTGGTTAGACACCGAAATGACAAAAAAAAACAATGTGCGAATATATGTTCCACGTTTTCGGGATGTATATTATATTAAGTATATCAGAAATCTAGCACCCCAAACACAAGCTTTCGCATTTACCACGTGGCTAGATATTCCTGTGTGAATTATCCAGCAATATTTATTATTTATAAATACTTTCAGATAATGATACAAGTTTGGGAAACGCTGGCTTCGAGCGGCGTCGACGTGTCTCGCGTCACGTGGTGCGACATACTACGGCAGCGCGCCGCGCGCCCCGCGCCACCGTCCGCCACCGCCGCCGCACTGTTACCGCAGCGGCCCAGCGACGGTACGTGACTCACAGATGTGAACGCGCCTTAACAGCTAACAGAGCGTGGGAACGGTCGCATCTCATGAGGACTGTGATTGGTTGTTTGTATCCATTCGATCCGTCAGCCCTTGCGATCGCTTAGTACGGAACCATACCTTAAATTTAAAGGCACGGTGTCTACGGGCGCGTCTGCGTCGGTTGTTTTCGACTTCCGGTTTCATACTTAAATTGGAGTGTTCACATTCCATTTATTTCTCTATGCTCTCGTGCTCGCCGCTTCTGTCATAAACAACTTTGTTCTATTCAAGAAAGAAAATAAGAAAATAGATTTATTTTGCACACACATTAACAGACACACAAACATAGCTATGAACACAAGCTATTATGTAGTAATTACAATTATAATGTTTTTTCCAGACTCGGAAATCTACTCAAACTTACCAATGCCAGTAGAAAGGATGGAGCGGGGCTACCCCTGCCACTGTCCGGATCCGGAGGAGATTCCGTACATGGTGCCGAGCCTAGTTCCGTACATGTACACTGTTCCAGACGCTGTGAGTATCGCATCGAGTATTGAGACACGCATTAAAATTAAAAAATACGTAGAGCCAGCGTTTCGTGGCCGACCTCTTTCTCGACTTCCTATCGGGCTCCAGACTTTAGTGGCAAATGCCCACCTTTCTGCGTGTAAACCTTTCTGCTCTAATTACTTACTAATTAATAATAATCTTATCTCTTACAGCCGCAGTGCTCCACAGTGCCCATGATGCCTTCATACGGGCCGTACTATTACCCGGTGCAAGCGCCCTACATGATACCCACGCCCGTCTACCCGCCGATCAAGCAGGCCGCCACAGTCGCCGTTAACGGATACCCTCAATATAGGTAGTTATACTACAGCAGTGTTCCATTGCCCATGCTGTGTGCCGTATCCGGTATAGGCTCCGAAACTACTGGACCGAAAAAAAATCACAATTAGAATGATATATTAAACACAGACCCATAACCTATGTCTGTGTTTATTATGAGTCCATCTGTTTACAAAAGGCTGCCGAAAAATATAATAAATGCCGCTTCCCCTGTACTATTTAAAATAAAACTAAAAAAAACATGTTTTTTATAGCGTATCGTAGCAGACACCCTAGGATCATCATCACCATTTACAAATACTATGTAATTATGTGCTGTTGGCTGTGCCTGAATTAAATAAATAAATAAATCAGTAATTGACTAATATAATTCATTAATAAATAAAATTTGACAATAAAATATATTAAATATATAAAAACAGTGCATAAGGATGTACCTTTAATTACGTGTAATTCTCTTTACCAATAAAATCTTGTATCTTGTATGGTCATAGGCTCGTTGATAATAAAACTATTTAATCTCTTAACTTCAGGTACCCAACAGTTCCAACAGTCCCAACGGGTCAGTTGATAGAACTAGACGCGGCCTCCATCTACGAGAACGAAGACATCCGGCACAAGAAGCGGCCGGACAGTTCTAGAAGGAATAGCACGTCTAAATCCGGCTTTAGTGACGTCACACTGCCCAGCTTACCCAGGTGTGTACATAATATAGGAATGTTCGCATGATAAAATATATTCTATAAAATATATAAAATTCGGTAATATGAATTAAACTGTTTGTCTTCACAATGTACAGGAACTTCATTTTACTAAAACACAGACAACCAGCGCTTTAGTTGCTGCCGTTTTTTTATGTATTTATTTAACAAAATCCAGCTTATAAATATGTTTATAACGTTTTCTGGTGGAGTGGTGACCGATTTTTTGTGTCTATAATTTTATAATTTTAGGAAGTACTTTACTTAGCTCTGTAAGTATGTTATGTTTATTTTCCATTTGCGACACAAATAAACTTATTTTATTATTAGGGATGAATTATATTAGACCGGGACGGGGCCGGGCCGGGGCGTGAACGTGGCCCGACCGGGGCCCGGTCGGGCCACGTTACATACATTTTATATGAAGCAGTTTATATTACACCGTGTATGATCCGTGTCCCGTCCGGGCCGGTGTAATAGAAACTGGCCACGGTCACGCCCCGGCCCGGCCCCGCCCCGGTCTAATATAATTCATCCCTTATTCTAAATCTTTTTATGATGATATCCACAGGTCGGACAAACAACCGGCGTTGAGTAAAGCGAAAGAAGACGGTATGGGAACGTACGAGAGTTGGGACTACGTGTTCCGCAACCTGTCGAGCAAAGACGAGGACGGACGCAGCGGGTACTCGCCCTCCGTCGAACGGGACTCGAGAACGCTGGACCGATTAGATAAAGTAAGGTTACGTTTTATAATGATCTTGAGTTCTTACTAGGATATGCTAGATATGGTGGAATAAGTGGAATAAACTTTACAATTTCAGGCGCACAGAAGTAAATACCAGCCTACAACCCTAGACCTAGAAGACGGTTTACAAGCGCTAAGTCTAGACCACAGGGTGAAAGACAAGAAGCCTAAGCCAGTGTCTAAGAAGCCATCGACGGAGGCGCCGCGGACCAAACGACAGATCGAGCCCGTCGCCAACCCGCCCGCCGACGCGCTGCGACCGACTAAACAAGCACCTGATAAGGTAATATTACACTTATTACTTACTAAGTATTACTTTCAAAGTATTACTTACTAAGTATTACTTAGTTACTACTTACTATAAGTAATATTTAGTTGAATAAATAAAAAAAACATATATTACTGGACAATTTTACACAGCGACATCTAGCCCCGTGGTAAGCTCGAAGCTTGTGTTACGCGTGCTAGATTTCTGATATAAGTTATCTCTATCTTGTCATTTTACAAAAGTTCACAAATCTAAATTAGATTTTTTTACAATCTAAAGACTTGGACTTATTCACTCAAATACTGGAAGTTACGACAATACGCATTAATAAAAAATTTAGAATGACGGCAGTAAAATAAACTAGATTATGATAAAATTAAAACATTAAGGCCCTTTGAGCCTTCAAGTACACAGATATTGAAATAATCTTCCAGTTACTTACGTAACTAATTAGTAAATTAATGATTCCAGGTGAAGCTATTAACGAAGAAGGACATAAAAGACCGCAAAGAAGTGATTCGCCAGCAGAGTGTCAATGGATTATCTACTAGTGAAGTGAAGCGAGTGAAGAAACCGTCCAAGACCTCAGTCGAGGCTAGAGACGAGCGGCCGCGGAGTCAGAACGGACACGCGCACTCTAACTCTAACGGTAAGTGTATAAAAATAAATATATAATAATTATGTAAATAAATAACTATTGTTGGCCAATTCAACATTTAGCCAAAGCTCGTATCGGGGTAATAGATATCTTACACTTACATAACAACAATATAGTGTGTGTAGTCATGAGCCTAGTGTGGGGCTTACTTATAACTTATTTAAGTTTTAGTAACTAAACCTAAATATAGACTGGTATGATTACGATGAGCTAGCATTTTGAAGTATGCCTAAATCGAAACTTTATTTTGTATCATAAATAGGATGAAATTATAAAGTTTCTTACTATGCCTTTTGTCCACAGCCCAAACCCCACCCAACTACGACTTAAAAGCGCAGCTGATCGTAACCCTCGACGAGACCGACTCCAAACCGAAACCCACCACCAACGGCACCGCACAGAAATGGACCTGTCACACCTGTACGTATCACAACAAGGAGACCGCGAACGCGTGCGAAATGTGCGGTAAGTCGCGCGTCGGCGGCGGCATACAGCCGCTCACTGCGGGGGGGAGGGAGTGTCCCGCCTGCACGCTCGTCAACCGCCGCGAGGCCAGACTGTGCGACGCGTGCGGCACTAGTCTACATCACTGTCCCACTTATATATAGACTGATGAACACGGGTGCCAATACCCAAGCATTTTATGATGGATTATCCTACCTGTTGGCTTTGAAAATTCGCCAATTTTTGGTAAATGTTCGAGAAATGTGGATGAAAATTATGACGACGTAAATGAATAATCGTGTTAAAATTTAATCTTTTACACAATGGAAAACAAATAGGGTTTCAAATCTTGCCTGTGTCTAACCTCTGAGATTACATCTTCTCTTTATATTCGTAGATATACTGTTCTGTCCGGTTTTTAAAGAATTCGCCAATACATACTCGTATATCTAAAATACTATATGAAATTATGATGAAACAGACTACAAACGTGTTATAATCTTTACCGGGAAGGAACGTAATCTGGTGTTTCAAATACGAAGCAGAATTGGTACATAATCCTATCTCTTTCCTACCGATTAATATATATCTTGTTGCTATCTCTCTCATCTGACTGTAGTGCCCCCGATAAGTCGACCAAAAAGCGCAACACTGTCCTACTTAAATTATAGTTTTTAACCCGTAAACACGGAAAGGTACGCTTGTATAATTTAATGTATTGCTGTGTCCGATTCGAGGTATTTCGGTGTTGCCCAAATCAGGAAGGAATGTGGTAGCGAATATGACGGGAACATAACAAACCAATTATTTACGGAAATGAAGAAAATTGATGTTTAATTAATTATGTCTGGGTTCGGGTTATCTTATTACGTCTCATATTTAAAAACGCTGAGTTGTTGCATAAATCTCTTTCTTACCAATCAATAATTTATTGCTATCTTTCTTTATCTATGTTTGTTGGCTAGTAGTAACTTTACTAATACCAAAAAAATCGCTTGCAAGTCGTCTTGGCGAGTTCTGCCTGTAATTTTTTATCATTTAAATCTATTTAATTTTTTAGCTTTTGCTTCCAATTCGAGTTGTTTTCGACGTGCTACGACGACGTTGTAGATTTCTTTGAACAAATTTTAGTCTTCGAATTACTTGCAAGTCGACTTGGCGAGTTCTGCTTGTAACTTTCTATCAATTAATTCCATTTGAATTTTAGATTTTGCATCCGCAGCTTCCAATTCGAGTTGTTTTCGACGTGCTACGACGACGTTGTAGATTTCTTTGAACAAATTGTAGTCTTCGAAGTAGTGCACGTATTTGGTCAACGGGTTCACTCTTAGACAAAAATAACATCAGTAGTTTTTTCTGAGGCTTTATGTACCGGATCCTTTTCCTATCATCCTATTTTGCTGAGGCGTTGACATTTCATTCCCAGTTCTTATTCAGGGAATTACTGGTCCAACTAGGTCCAACGCTTCGGTAATAGGGTGTGTAGTTTTCCATGGTTCATTTTGTTTTCCTCATGCTATAGATGTCTTCGAATTACTTGCAAGTCGCCTAACTCCTCGTGCATAAGCAACTGCTGTATCTTCTTCTCATTTGACTCGCTTAGTCTCTTCACTAGCTCCGACTTCAGGTTCTCGTATTTATTCGTCAGTGGTTGATTAATCAAAATATCTTTAATCTCCTTCGCGTAGTGATTGTCGATATGAGCAATGACTTAATTCAATTTTGTCGCATCATTAGTTATGCCCGCTATGGCGAATTGGCCTTCTACCTGGGCAAACCAAATTTCGGGTTCTTCAGCCCAGAAAGGAGGCACTCGAACACCAACCTTGAAAACGTGGCTTTCATCTATCGACTGTGTCCCCTCACTAGTGCCGGCCGGCGCCGAACGTGTTTGTCGACCGCGTGGTTCGGCCATTTTCTCCGCATGCTCTTGACTCATGTTCGGGTCTTGAGGTCACCAGTATAGGTATGGTAGGTAGGTAATGGAGTAGTAAATAGTGTAGGTAGGGTAGACCGGGGGCAATAGTAACAATTTTTGGTTTTCGGACAATTTTACTATATAAACTTGGGTATTTTACTATAATGATTATGTTTCTAGAAACCTAAATTCAATAGCTACAAACTATTTTGTTGAATTTTACGTAGGGCTTACAGAACATAGAGAAAATTAGGTAAGAATGATGACAGGGCGAGTGCTACAATTGACCCCTTCCCTGGGTCACTTGTACCAAAAATTAAAAAGGAAATAAAAAACAAACAAATTATCGAATCATAACTATAGTATCGTATATTTGTTATTTTGGCATTTATTAATCAGTTACTATAAATAAGAACGTAGGTTTCAGGAACAGTCCTACAAAATTCACAAGATAAAACTAAACAAATTTAAATTGAGTTTTCTCCACTTTAAACACAAATAACTCAAATTCTTATAGTTTGGCATAATCGCTTTGGTCTAAGCTTTGATTGAGAGTTAACAAATAGCTTATATTTCTAAAATTTTTGGAAATAATTGACAGGTATTATTTTCTATGGAGTTACAATTGACCCTGGTACAATTGCCCCTGTTAAACTTTAAGTTATCTAGTAAAATCATTATCTATCCAGTGACATTGAATGCAAAGATGGCGAAATCCACTAAATTATTTGTTAAGACGACAGAGTGTTAAAAATAACAGTATGAAACTATTTCTTAATTACTATTTCACCTAATTTGTACTCATTTTTGTAAATTATATCAGGGGTCATTTGTACCACGGGGTTAATTGTACCGTTACAATTGCTCCCAGAGAAGACGGTACAATTGACCCCAAGTATAGATTTTGGAGAAATAACTAAATATCTCGGAACATTGTTGTGCTTTAGACACACAATATTGGGAATTCTAGAACTGGATACCTAGGTAAACGCGTGGTTAATATATAATTACATGAAACACAGTAACCACTGAGTGACAGGGCAATCAAAATAGCAAAAAAAATTACTTTGGGTGCTTAAATACAAAAAAATGCTCCTACAGACGTCCGTTTCACAGCGAGCGCGCTGCCGACTAGTGAGCAAGTCGGGACACTTAAGGCGCGTACCCCGGCTAACGGACACACAGATAGGTCTCCTAGAAGTTGAGATATTCCCAATGGTACTATTGCCCCGTGTTACTAGTGACCCCGGTCTACCCTACTTTAATTTGTGATTTTTATCACGTGGATCCCAAATGGTTCGCTAAATTTCGTAGAGCTCCAAAAATTTTATTATTTTATCGACGAAAATTTTACATAAGTCGACTTAGCGAGTTCTGCTTGTAACTTTCTATCAATAATTTCCATTTGAATTTTAGAATTTGCTTCCGCAGCTTCCAATTCGAGTTGTTTTCGACGTGCGACGACGTTGTAGATTTCTTTGAACAAATTGTAGTCTTCCAAGTACACGTATTTGGTCACAACAGTCATCAGTCATCAGTAGTTTTTTCTGAGGCTTTATGTACCGGATCCTTTTCCTATCATCCTATTTTGCTGAGGCGTTGACATTTCATTCCCTGTTCTTATTCAGGGAATTACTGGTCCAACTAACGCTTCGGTAATAGGGTGTGTAGTTTTCCATGGTTCATTTTGTTTTCCTCATGCTATAGATGTTTTGATGATGTTCTGTTGTTTTATCTTCTATGGTTTGTGGACTACGGTAATTTCGAATGATATTTCCTTATTTTGTGAAATTGCATAGCCATTGCTAGGGCGTACCTGTAGGTACACATAATATTAGCAACAAAGAAAGCTGTTTCTTGCAATTTTTCACTCAATAAGCTTGCTTCCTTTTCTAACTAACATGCAGTTAGGTTAGCAATAATTTGTGGGTCCAATGACATACACGCTTGTCTGAGAGGTCTGTACTTAAACTCAAGGTTCCCAATATTTTTGTTATAATTGCTATGTCACTGATTCACCACTTTCTTGTATAAAGGGCCTTTCTGGGCACTACAAAGGGAGTTAGTGGTTTCAAAAGCGGCCTATCTTCCTTTTTTGCTTCCAACAAGTAGTTAGTAAGGAAGACTTTAGTGTCGTTATAAAAAGTCAAGGTCCGATCGTAAGATTTTTCAGTAAAATATGAGTGAGATTTATCTTCACATTCTGATATCTGTAAATGATTAGCCTGGAACTCTAGCCAGTAGGACTCGAAAGTATCCAGCCTTTTTATGATGTTGTGGGGTGTCTTGCGATCAGCTCCATCTTTCTTGAAATTCACAAGGAGCTGATTCATAGCCACCATGATTTGATTCTGAGTCGCGACAAGATCCCCCATTGTAATGGTGATATTCCAAAAAAAAGGAAAGATCTTACTTGCGTATGCTGCAGCACTGTCTAGAGCGGGTTGATTGATACTCCTGCCTCCAAATGCACTGCAATCCACGTGCTGGTACCACTTACGCGAACACTTTTTATAGTCCACAATAAGTAATTAAAGTATCGAAGGACCAAAAATATGTTGGGGACACCTTTTGTAATGATAAACCTGAATTATCAACAATGATGTTTGTTGTTGATAATTCAGGTTTATTGTAAACCAAATGATTATGATAAATTGAGTTCGCGCCTACCGCGTATGAACGTCGTGAACGTCGTGAACTAAAATATGTCATATGAGATAGCCGCGAGCTCAACATTATTGATGAGTGGATGATTTTGTACGTGCTGCACCGTACAGTTGCATAGCCAGGGTTTCTACTTTTGAGATGTGTTGAGAAATACTGCCAGCCGAAGGAAGACATCCTGAACTGATAGAATTTCATTTATGAAATTATTTTGCACAGCTCACTTTTCTGTTCATATATGGATTCCAATTTGGACATTATTTCCACGGCTGTTTCACAATTTTCTATCAATGTAATTTGTTTTAAGTCCATTGCAGAGGTTATGATAAACATTGCCATACCATCATCTTTCATCCATTCTGTGCACTTTCCTTGTGGTTTTATTCTGTAAATGTATATTCCTTTTGGTTTAAAAGCACATTTTACTTGAAATTTCCACTGGTGAAAGTTTATTTCCGTCAAACTTTTCTTAACTCATTGAACGAATGGTGTACATCTTTGGGGTATCTTGATGCAAATTCTCGGACAGGATTGATGTATTTTCTTTGCAGATATCCTGCGCCCATATCTTGATGGGATATTGACACTTGATTGAAAACAACAGTTTGGTAAAAAGAAATCTGATTTTATTTGCACACCACCAGTACGCATACGGGTCCTCTTTTGTGTTAATAACTCGGTCTTCCTCCTGGTTTTCATGTTGTCGAAGCATTTTTTTAGCTGACATTCAGTTCTCTAAAAAGATGGTTAGTATTTTAGTAGGTAAGTACTTGTATACCTATTTATATATGTACAAATCACACAGTTATATTTTTACTGACACTGGGCTAGCATTTATTATCAGAAAATAGGTAGGACTCGGCATTTTGATTTTTTACTTTGGTAGTATCTTGGCATTTGTCTCAAACGGTGTCGTACAAGACAAGTACCTATAACCATCCTATAACAAATGCAAATCAATAGAACTTACTTTGTAATTTGACTCAATGGAGTTGTATTCTATGGTAAGCTGTGCCCACGCAGTTCTTTTGGCTCCAAGATTTCCATTTCCTGCTGTAATAGTGGCCGTAGAATTTAATTTATATTTTACAATTAACTCCTGCAAACACTTTTTTTCCTCAAGAGAGAAAATTTGACGAGACATACCTACTGAATACATAGAAAACAAACTACAACATGTGAAGGGAAAACAAACACCACAACGCGACGTATAGGCGAGCGAAATTAGAGTATGCGATTTATGTACAACTTCAACTTCTTATTTCGTGGCTCGTGTAAACAAAAAGAGTAGTCCTTTGGCGTCGGTAAACTGTCAATGTAAAAAGTTTGACGGACAATCTGACATTTTTTCCTTGTTGGCCAACCTATAAACAATAAATTTTCCTTGAAACAATGACGTCACACCTTTCCTCAACTCGAGCGTACATCAATTGGAGTTGTGGAGGTGGTGCACTGGTGGGCCTCGGCGGAGCGGAAGTATCCACAAACTGTTGACGGTGACTTCTGCGTCGACGCCGAGGTCTGGAGAGCGGCGGGGTCGCCGCCTCGGCATCCCGCGGGCAGCGACCCTCGCCGCGGCGCCCTGCAGCAGGTCTCCGTCGTTGGCAGCAACGTATGTTAGCAGTTTCTATGACCTTGGTATTCTGTTCTGCCAACCGAGTATCCAATACTCCAAAGAGTTCATTCGCTAGATACCCGACACCGTTGATAAGGCCACGGCGCCGGCGGCGTCTAGCGTGGACATTATAATGTTGAGTTAGCGAAAGCTCGTTGTAGGATTTTAGTTCCTGAAACTCGTGCCGGCCATGTTGTTGAATAATATTACAATGGGATTGGTTTTCAGTGGTAGCGCATAACTTATCTAAATAGTTTGATATGTTTTGATATGCATCTATTCCTGTGCAATATGGTTTCATGTCATGATAGGCGATTAGCGTCCACTTATCTCGGATTAGTTGTAGTTTCGATATAGGATCAAAATAGAGAGTCTGGTTTTTTGGTAGTTCTCTTACACTGTATAGATCGAGAGCTGGCGATAATAATGCCAGGAAACAAAATAGTGCTGCAGCAATGGTGAATAATTTTGGTTGGTATCTTCTTCGTTTTGGTTCTGGTATGGTTTCTGGTTTGCGTTCTGGTTCGATTTCACGTCTCTGATCGATTTTTGGTAAGTTTGGTAAATCTGAGAATATCTTCGGCGTCAAGTGCCACCTGGTTCTAGCATCTTGTTGAGTTTCTATCATTTTCATTCCGGGTCGTCTTGATAGAAATTGGGCTGGAGTAAGAAAATCGAGATCGTCTGGGTCTTCTGTTAGGGCGCGGAGAGAGTGTTAAGACACGCTCTCGTGATCGGATTTAGATTTAAAATGTTACTCTTCGTAAGTACTCTTTAATTTTTGTATAAATAAATCAGGTCGTTGTGAAATTCCGTGTGTTGAACTGTTTTGATAATCAGCATTTTTGCGCGTTTCAGCTCGTGTAACCTGAGGTGAGGTAGGTGAACTCGCTTCTTGTTATTGTTCTTGCTGATTATTTTAGTGATGATACAGAGCGAGCTATTTCACTGTGCAAGTCGATTTTGGCGAGTTCTGCCTGCAATTTTTTGTCAATTAGCTCCATTTGTATTTTAGCTTTGGCTTCCGCCGCTTCTAATTGTAGTTGTTTACGGCGTGCTACGGATGATACAGTAGATTTTTTTGTGCATATTATAGTCTTTGATTTACAAGTAGATTGCTGCGCAGTATCCCGGGGCAAGATGGCGCCCGGTACCGGCGTGGAAACACTTCTTTCTCGCGACGATAAAACACAATCAGTGCCACGAGAATCAATAATTTTCTTGCAATCAGACTTCATAGGCGCCTTTTCCAATACCTGAGAGTCTAGAAGTTTCCGGCGCTGTCGGCGTGTGAGCACTTTGCATGGCGTTGCGTCCGACATGATGACGCAATACCGCACTCAAACTTCACTAGTCCCGATCCCGGTTCGAATGGACCAATTTATTTAATGAATTGTTTAGTATTATGGTAATGTTTGGTGTATTTTGACCCAGGAACAATTTTTTCTCTTCAAAATTGGTTTGGTAAATAGTCCGATCGGTAGGACGAAGCGGAATTACAATTCCTTGTAAGCCGATTAATCGAATTATTAGGAAAAAAAGGTCATGTAGTCCGATCGGTATGATGAAGCGGAATTACAAATCCTTGTAATCCGATTAATCGAACCGACCGGAAAAAAAGTTCATGTGGTCCGATCGGTAGGACAAAGGCAGCAGGACCACGTGGCCAGAGGGTTAATTGACCTAGGTAGGAAAGAGAGAAATGTGCCAACTCTGTAGTAGACTTGTTACCGTAAGACTTTCAAAACATACCTACTCGTTACTAGACCACACATCATTAAGAAGTTTAAAACGGGTCTTTATCGCGTGATTTTATATTTACCATTCCGACGTTTTCGGACCTAAAAAAACCGTTGTTGGGGTAATATACTCGTATATCTAAAAAATAAAGATCAAATTAAACGTGTCTATGTATCCACATAATGGATTATTCGTATGGGAGATTGATGACTACTCTATGTTGTTGAATTTATCCACTCAGTGCCTCAGGCTCTCTTCACTGTTATTTGGATATATTGTATTAACTGATATCTAGTAACCATCTTATACGTATCTCATAGTCCTGTTATTTGTCAACGATCCGGCATTATCATTGAATCACAAACTGCGCGACGGTCAATTTGATGTGTAATTAATGAATAATTTACGTTTTAACAGCTTTTGACGGCCGAAAACCCCTCAAGAATATTTATATTTATAGCAAATTGTGGACATTAAAACTTATTACATATGCATTGGTCTAATATTATTAGATGGTATGAAAATATATTTATATAGACGAATTTTAAGTCGCCCTCCTTTTTTATAAGATCTTGAAAATATTTCTAGATATATTATATTAACGCGACAATATGCTAAATTTTGTTGAGTCAAGGTGAAAAGTTCATTGCTATAAAATACATAAGAAGCTAATCTGAAAAATCTTAATTAGTTAAAATTATGGATATTGTAGCTGCATTTAGCTAAATGTCTCATTTACAAGTTGCGACATATTTTTGTTAACAACTGACATTCTATATTTATAAATAACTATATCATCAGTATTGCTCCATCAAATTAACTTATATCTAATTTATTTCAGAGTCGTCATCTAGGTTTTTTACTTTTTTGTCCACAAGTAGTAAATATAACTTTAATAATAATGTGTTTGGTCATTAATGATGCCGTTTGAAATCATCAGCGAATCGGTTTTATAACTGAAAGTTACAAGGTATAGAATACATTCAAGATGGCAGGTGATTGGCATGCGGTTATTATTATCAATCATACAGAGAACTTCAGTTTTGGAGCCAGTCACTTTGTTCAGAATTTTTACTTTGTCTATTTATAATTGTGTTTTAGTTTTATAACACTATATCGAATGGGCAATAACTTAGTTAAATATTTACGTATAATACTGTCGTATTTGGGTGCCAAGCAACGTTTTGTATATTCTTCTGAATTTAATTCTAAGTTACTGTAAACATCTGCTTTAAACATATCTACGAAAGCTTAATTGGCTATACTTTATTCATATGAAATATATTTAAAAGGAAAGTTTATCTAAAATTAATAATGTGAATTATTTAAAACTATCCTTGTCAATTCTATAATATTTATTATTTATATTCTATCACATGTTATTATAAACATTTTCATAAATATGTTAATCGTAAAACGACATTATATAGACATAATAAATATACTTTCTATATACCTAGAGAAATACGTTTGTTAAACTGTAACAACTTGATTTATAAATTACATCTTGTTAATATTATACTATATTTTAATTTTGTATTTATAGTTCGATATAGTTATAGATATAATATACCATATTTTAATTTTAATGCTTAACACAGGGTAATGATAATGATTGTATAAAAAAACTATATATAATTTATGCGAAATTCACTAAATTATTATAAAAAGTATTGTAATGAATAGTGTTCATTTGGTCGCCTTCTTTAATGCTTTAACATAGACGTTATATAGGAAAGCTTCAACTTTATTTAAATTATTGATCTGTGTATATAAATGTTAGTAATTTGTAAATAGTAGATGATAAATATATTTATTTTATATTTATAATAGAATAAACGATTGAAAATCATAAGTCATATAAAACATCACAAAGGCATTATGCATTTGTTTTAAACACGTTTAAATATAAAGATAATGCACAATGTATAATGAAACTAATCCTATATTATAAAAATATAATAGTGAAATTGTAAATGTAAGGTACATACCAGTATTTTGTAATAACGTTCAATAATGAACGTCAAATTAATTTAAAATGATTGTAAACTGCAGTGTTTTGGAAAACGGAAATGTTAGAAAATGGTTAGTAAAAAAAATACAAGGTTACGTTGTGATCTTGTATTTTTTTCTTAATCGTTTTCCCATAATTAGAAAGCTTAAGTGAGTCAATCACTATGAAATAAATATAAAAGTAACGGGAATATTGTTCCTTAGCTAAACAATATAGTAATATTTTTATCTACGTGTCAGTCTACGTCAAGATTGACTTGATCATCAAATCTGTCGTAATAATCATTATTAAAAATGGCGCCCGTTTTAAAAAACTATTACTTATTTGGTGCTTCATTTCATCGACGCGATAATCAATATCCGCGATTCAAATAATGCATAATAATATTGATATTTTTCCTTCACAGACTTTCGTGTATTCGCGATAAGTTGATTTTTTATTCGAGTTATCGAATGATTCTCTGGCGCGAATACATGAATTGAGTCGTATAAAATAAAAAAAAACGACATTCTGTTCATACTTGGGGTAGCGTTTGGCAATTCAATAAAATGTTCTTTCTGAATTTTGAACAACATATTGCCCCATTACATAAACATCGTTTGATAAAAGTATAACTTTTATTCTATATTCCCTAAAGGCCTATATCACTGCAATTGATAGATTGCAGGCTTTAATTTTATACGACTCAATTAACAAAAGAGTTCGAAGGTTAAAAGTTTTTCTATTTAGGGCTTTTCCGTGTATCATAAATCCGTGGAAAGATAAAAGTATGGAATAATAATAGCATAAAGCACTGAGGACGTGTATTTTTCTATAATGTAGTAGAAAGAATTTGTCAAATTGTTGATTTTTACAGTACGATGCGTTATGGTGTTTCAAAAGTTCGCTAAGTTAGATTTTACTTTTATGTTTTGGGGATATTTTGTATTTAATGTTTGGTCGTCAACCATTTTTCTTGATCCTTAAAACTTGTTTTGGTTTGAAGTTACGAGTCAATTATGATTTTATATCTTGATTTCTTATGGTAATGTATAACACAAATATTGCTTGATTATACCTATCGGCAATATCAATCAATATCGGTTCATTAAGCTATTCTATCTCATAAAATTTAATAATTCCGATGATGAACAATACAATATGGCCGATAAGTTTAATGGTACCTATTTGTAATTAGTTGTAGCGTCTTCTAAAATACCTTTAAATTGCGTCGTACTGTACTTGCTTACCTTTGGGTTGCCTATAGAGTTGCAGTTGATGACTTGCAAATAGAGTATTGTATTAAAGTATTGTTTTACTTGCGTGTTTTATTGTAGGTATTCCTATTGGTGCATGACAGAGGATAACGATAGAGAGATACGTAAAACGAGGGTCACTGACATTCCCAAGATTAATAAAAAAATATATTGACTAACAATAAATAAATAAATAAATAAATATTTCTGGACAATTTTTACACAACGACATCTAGCCCCGTGGTAAGCTCAAAGCTTGTGTTACGGGTGCTAGATTTCTGATATACTTAATATAATATACGTACATAGATAGATATTTTTTTATTATACATATATAACACCCAGACACCCGGAACAAATATTTGCAGATCATACAAATAGTTGTTCCGAGGCGGGAATCGAACCCGCAATAATGTAGTAATAATTAATCACAATAATGACTAACATACAGATTCTGGATCGGATAGCGCGGCGTCGCGTCGGACGGATAAACAAGATGGAAGGATGAATTAGTGAAATCTGCTGGTCTATACGGTGGACGCATGTTGCTTCCGACCAAAATAATAATAATCTGTAAATCTGTAAAAAATTTTTATGAAGGTTTACATAAATCAGTGTCATAAATAAGGTATTTAGGGTACATAAATCCGTTAGAGGTTTAGAGTATTATAGTACCTATTATAAATAAGGTATTTAGGGTACATAATCGGTAAGGTACCTTACGCCCAGCTGTATATATGCGACTTTGATTTACTGAACTTATAAAAAGAGTTCGTCTTAAAAAAGTAGGAAAAATAAGTCTTTATTTTTTCTATATAAACAGCGATGACGATTATGATAATGATTAGACGAGTTCATGATGATATTTTGAGGCCGAACATTGGAGCAGCTCAAAGAAATATCGACGGACAAATTTATTGAGCATTGAAGAAATAATTTTTTTTTATCAGATTTATTTATTTTTAGGACTACGGAACCGTGGTCCCACTGTGATGTCCCACCGGTGGGTCAAAACTTTTTCGTGGTCCCACCAAGCACACACTTGACCGTCATGTTGCAATGTGGTATGTAATAGGCGATACCTACTTTCTTGAAAAAAATGAAACAATAAGTAAACGAGACAATAAATGTAGTTAGTTATAATTAAAAGGCGATAAAAATAATTCCACTAAAATTAATTCATTTTAGGGTTCCATAGCCAAATGGCAAAAATGGAACCCTTATAGATTCAAGTTAAGTTAAGGTTCTTAAGTCAACATAAGGTATTATATGATTATCCTTGAAACAGTTTAAACTTATAAACTGATAGGTGTCTAGATGACATTTGTCAAAATGACAGCTGTCAAACTTTAAACTGCCACAACTCTGAAACGGCTTGGCCTAGAGATGCCGTACTATTTCAACATTTACGTTGACAGCTGTCAAACTTTAAACTGCCATAACTCTGAAACGGCTGGAACTAGAGATGCCCTACTAAGCTCAATCGACAGGTGTTAGAGAGAGCAACATTTTCAATGACAGCTGTCAAACTTTAAACTGTCATAACTCTGAAACGGCTTGGCCTAGAGATACCCTACTAAGCTCAATCGACAGGTGTTAGAGAGGTCAACATTTTTGATGACAGCTGTCAAACTTTAAACTGCCATAACTCTGAAACAGCTTGGCCTAGAGATACCCTACTAAGCTCAATCGACAGGTGTTAGAGAGGTCAACATTTTTGATGACAGCTGTCAAACTTTAAACTGCCATAACTCTGAAACGGCTTGGCCTAGAGATACCCTACTAAGCTCAATCGACAGGTGTTAGAGAGGTCAACATTTTTGATGACAGCTGTCAAACTTTAAACGGACGTCAAGTAGGTTTACAGAGTTATGGCACTTTCAAAATTTTCGTGAGTATTATTCATTTTGTACAACGGGAATTACTCACGTATTTACATAGGAGTTAAACAACTCTCGACGTTTCGACCACATCAAGAGTAGTCTTCAACAGGAGGAGTGAGCGTCCCGCCGTGCCCCGTCTCCTCTCAGGTCGCGCGCGCGGTTCTCACTGCGGGCGAGGTACCGGAGCGCGCGGCTGCTCAGGGGCGGTGGTGGGGGTAAGGGCGGTGCTTGTTGGTACGCCATACCAACAGATGTAGTTGCTGGCACTGAATGCACGTTCGCCTCATCGTCACTACTGTCATCTTCTACATCTTGTGTAGCGTAACACACTGCACTGATCGTGTCACCAGACGAAGGCAACGGCCCTTTGTTGACGCGAAGACCATGAAGACACGGAAGCCAGGCAGGTGGTACAGCCCAGCCCTTGTCCCTATTAAAATTCGGAGTCCGGTTGATTTCAATAGCTTCGCGGATTTTTCGGGGCACGAAAAACCTCTCCCTGGCCAACACACGAGCCTTGTCGAAGCGAATGTAATGTGATGTACCCGCTGTCAGCGCATGCTCTGCTATGGCTGACTTATCTACATCCGCATTCTTCATAGCACGTATATGCTCAGTCAGTCTGGTGGAGATGTTACGCTTCGTTAACTCCTATGTAAATACGTGAGTAATTCCCGTTGTACAAAATGAAGAGTTATGGCAGTTTAAAGTTTGACAGCTGTCATCAAAAATGTTGACCTCTCTAACACCTGTCGATTGAGCTTAGTAGGGTATCTCTAGGCCAAGCCGTTTCAGAGTTATGGCAGTTTAAAGTTTGACAGCTGTCATCAAAAATGTTGACCTCTCTAACACCTGTTGATTGAGCTTAGTAGGGTATCTCTAGGCCAAGCCGTTTCAGAGTTATGGCAGTTTAAAGTTTGACAGCTGTCATCAAAAATGTTGACCTCTCTAACACCTGTCGATTGAGCTTAGTAGGGTATGTCTAGGCCAAGCTGTTTCAGAGTTATGGCAGTTTAAAGTTTGACAGCTGTCATCAAAAATGTTGACCTCTCTAACACCTGTCGATTGAGCTTAGTAGGGTATCTCTAGGCCAAGCCGTTTCAGAGTTATGGCAGTTTAAAGCTTGACAGCTGTCATTGAAAATGTTGCTCTCTCTAACACCTGTCGATTGAGCTTTGTACGGGATCTCTAGGCCAAGCCGTTTCAGAGTTATGGCAGTTTAAAGTTTGACAGCTGTCATCGAAAATGTTGCTCTCTCTAACACCTGTCGATTGAGCTTAGTAGGGCATCTCTAGTTCCAGCCGTTTCAGAGTTATGGCAGTTTAAAGTTTGACAGCTGTCAACGTAAATGTTGAAATAGTACGGCATCTCTAGGCCAAGCCGTTTCAGAGTTGTGGCAGTTTAAAGTTTGACAGCTGTCATTTTGACAAATGTCATCTAGACACCTATCAGTTTATAAGTTTAAACTGTTGGCGGTTGACGGCATAATTACAATTGCCAGTCACGTTCGCCATAATAAAAGAAGAAGTTTAAACTGTTTCAAGGATAATCATATAATACCTTATGTTGACTTAAGAACCTTAACTTAACTTGAATCTATAAGGGTTCCATTTTTGCCATTTGGCTATGGAACCCTAAAATGAATTAATTTTAGTGGAATTATTTTTATCGCCTTTTAATTATAACTAACTACATTTATTGTCTCGTTTACTTATTGTTTCATTTTTTTCAAGAAAGTAGGTATCGCCTATTACATACCACATTGCAACATGACGGTCAAGTGTGTGCTTGGTGGGACCACGAAAAAGTTTTGACCCACCGGTGGGACATCACAGTGGGACCACGGTTCCGTAGTCATTTTTAGGACCTTTTAAAATTAAATAAATAAGTTACAGAGTAAAATAAATTTTAATGACAAGCAATATAAGCAATATATTTCCGCTACCCAAGATCGATCTCCTAACAATTGGAAAACAAATCTTTTAGCCATTTACCCACACATCGTACGTCCCGTGGTATCGTCCTAACCAAGGGTCCTACCTAACTAACATAATATTGGTAAGATTATGAAGCCGATTTTTGTCCCGTGTTTATGACTAATGCATTCTGTTCTTCCACACCCATCAACGAACCCCAAATTTATAAATTTATTTGTATTAAACCAAATGATTATTTTATGTATCTAAGTATGTATCTACGAAATACACGTAGGAACTTCGAGAATCACGTGTAATTTCTAGGAAGTTTTTAAATTAATATTTTTATCTCTAGTCTAATAAACGAGAATTGAATAAAATTTTATTGGCAATTTAAACGAAACAAAACAGATTGTGACTCAAAAGGCGCTTAGCCGGTTCCGACATACCTACATGCCAAGGTTAATTGGCCTTCTTAATTTTTATTGTTTTTGTAAATTTTTTGGCTAAATTAATTTATACTTCACTGAGATTATTATATAAACTGATGGAGGATAGCCGGATAGGATCGGAAAAGATACAGTTACAATAACTTGAATAAACTATTAACTAATAGTAAGAAAACAATTTAAAACATTTATCAAATCATTTGTACCTACCTACCTAACTTATAGGTACCTACTTATACTGCGGCAAGCGCTGAGAGATTACGATGTTGATAATTTTATTCTTCAATTATAACTAACTTAAAATGATTTTCGTATCGATTCTTCTTTATTATATTGTACTACAAAATTGCACGTAATTCCGCCTTGTTTTTATAATTACTAATATCTTTGCTTAACTCGTTACAAATTGAGGGTAGGAATTTAAACAAAAAAAGAAAATGGTCGTTTATAAAATAATATATAATATATTTAGTTAATTTAAGAGTTACCTAGATTCCTAGTAGGAAATTTAAATTTAACGCAATTAACTAGTCAGCACCAGATTAACATCCCCTTAATACTCCATTATAAATGCTTTTAATTTGACTAAATAACTTTCATATTTGACAAATAATGGACACAATCTAATTACAGCTTTGTAATTTTATAACATTCAGTAAATATCTTAGAAATGACCTCCATGTCCATAATCTCCATGACCTTGACTTCCGTGGCCACCGTAACCTCCATGGCCTCCGTGGCCGTGCTCCTCATGACTTTCGTGGCCTCCGTGGCCTCCGTGGCCTCCGTGGCCTCCGTGGCCTCCGTGGCCTCCGAAGCCGTGCTCTTCATGACCTCCGTGGCCTCCGTGCCCATACTCCTCATGATTTCCGTGCCCACCGTTATGGCTGCCATGTCCACCGTATTCTAAAAGAAATGTTCAAAGGTTTTCAAAGCAGCCATTAACATGTTATATAAGCAAGCATGGTATCTAAGTATTCAGTACAATATTTTATTAGGTAGCCTTTTCCCTTCTTAATAAATCTCTACCAGCCTAGTAAAATCTAGTCGAATCAGTAAGAAAACAAAATTTTCCTTAGTAATATTAAAAAAAAATAATTCAGAATAAGGCAAAGTGGCCATAAGGCTTGCTAGAATGCCACATTGAATGGCAATGCTAAATCGTTTACTATAATCAGTACCAACATTCCTCTTACATATTTCAATTACTATAATTGTTATATAATTACACAATCTATTATATCTCACTAAAATAACGCTAAGTAGAAGTAAGTAGAGTTAAGTTAATTACTTTTATAAAATTTGTTGAGAAGCTTTTGATAAGTAGTATATACTTTTGGTTATAAATAACCAAAAGTTGGGTATACGATTTGTTAGGAATAGGTTCCAAGGAGTAATCCAAGTTTTAAGGTGGTAAATAGATTAGCTGTAATCATATAGGTGGTGAGGTTAATCTACAAATTGTAGTGAATTTCTAGAGGTGTAGGATGTAGGAAAGGAAATAAAAGGAACTAAGTAAAGCAGCTTAGATTTTATTTGCCGCATAAACTTATTCTAGCTAAACCTATTAGTCTTAGTGGTGACCGCTACCGTGAGAGCCGTGGCTACCTCCGTGCCCGTACTCCTGGAAACCTCCTTGGTGGTGACCACCGCTGTTGACCCCGTGACCTTCGTGGTTTCCGAAGCTGCTGCCACCGTGCGAGCCTCCGTGGGAACCGCCATGTGAGCCCTGGTTACCGTGCCCGTAACCGCCATAACCTGTTCAACAATCAAAATACGAGTATGAAGTAAGTATTATATTGTAAGAATTAATGGGCTATTATAGGATTAGGAGGCTAAATAAGGTTTTGGTAAAAGTGGATATGGTTTTGAAACGTGCCTCTAGTTAAAAACGACTGCCATTAGTTAATAAAATAAATAAATATTACTGGACAATATTTATTTATTTATTTATTTTATTTACTAAGTATTAAGTACCTACTACAGCCCCCACTATATCGGAAGCAAGTAAATTGCAAAAAAAACCATCAAAAATTAATAGTTTTATAATCATCATCTTCCTGCCCTATTCCCACATTAGGTGGGGTAGGCACAATGTTCTTTCCTTCCATTTTCCTCTGTAAATAATCTTGTTTTATCTTATCATACTCAGTTAACTTACCGGGGTTAGGGTTGGCCGCAGCCACTGCTACCAAGAGCGCAAGAGCGAGGAACTGTAAAGAAAATACTTATTAGAAAATGTTTAAGAATAGGACACCTTTAACGGCACTCAATGACGAGCGGTCATTTATCTTTCCGCTCACATACAGCAAAATTTAACTATAGCTGTAAAGCAGTGCTTTCTTTACACGTTTCAGATTTAGGTAAGCATAACTACCTACACTGTGAAAAAGTCAGACTACATATGAGATAGGTACCCGTACCATAAGCTTCGAGCTTACCACGGAGATATATTGGGGTGCAGATTGTCCAGTAGGTAATATATTTTTTTTAATAATTGTGAATAGATTTTAAAGATTTATGTCATTTATTTCCATAAAATCCTAAAGATCACTTGGTAAAGTCAATAAATACAATACGTTATTATTATTATTATTATTTCTTTTTATAAAATAACTTCAAAGAAGTAGAATAAGAAGTAGAGCCAAAAGAAATATTAATGTCTGGCCAAATATCAATTTTTATTACACGAATCTTAATTAGTTTTAAACATAAAACTCAATCAATACCTAATAATTTAATAAATAAATAAATAAATATTACTGGACAATTTTTACACAACGACATCTAGCCCCGTGGTAAGCTCGAGGCTTGTATTACGGTTGCTAGATTTCTGATATATTTAATATAATATACATACATAGATAGATATTTTTTTATTATACATATATAACACCCAGACACCCAGAACAAATATTTGCAGATCATACAAATTGTTGTTCCGAGGCGGGAATCGAACCCGCAACCTCTTGCGTCGCAGGCGGACCTTCGCCCGCTGCGCCACAGAGGTCGTCAATTGAGCAATATCGCATTTTAATCCCAATCGACAATCGTATATTCAAAGACTCACCACGTATTTCGACATTATCCTTTGAATACACACAACTAACTATGTTTCGGAAGGCTGTGGTGTTCTTTTATAACACGTAGGACATCAGAAACATGTCTTTGTGACCTCATCTTGCTCGGCTACGTCCTAAGCCGTCATGTTACCGACGAAGTAGGAATCAAGGAATTTAAGAAAACACTATTTAAATATACTAGTTTACTACTTATTGTTTTACTAGTTTATATATACTACGCAAATTGATGCCTAAATCTGTGCTATAAATAGCAGCAAAGTCCATAAGATAAATTTTCATATGATTAGAATGATATAGATAGTAGGTGACAAACCCCACGTTTTTACTAGTTTTACTAAGTTATTTAATGCATAACATTATAGTTTGTATGTATTAAATATTAAAACTCTCTATTAAATTAAAGTATAGTAGTAGTATTATTAAGGTTCTCATAAACTAGATTAATTAACCTAGCTTATTAGATAACTATCTAGTTTATCGGAACCAATTTAATTACTAGACATTCAGAAACAAGCTTATATCCAGAACGTAACTGTAACACAGTATTCCAGAAAGAAGCGAGTATGTTAATGATAAAAAATAATAATAAAGAATAATAGTTCAGCTCATTGGTTGGCCGGCGAGCTCGTCTCCGGGGCTTGTAGAAACCGGATATTTTTATATCTTTGAAATGATTTAGATTGTTATTTTGTTGTAAGCAGGTTCATTTCGTTGTTTATAAGTTTAAGGTAAATCGTAACTTTTATATTTTTGACGTAATTATTTAGTTTACACTATGAGTCAGCCAGCGCCCATTACACACGCATGTATCTTCATATGCGGAGTTCTGTGGGCTGCACTGCTATGTCGGGGAATGAATGTGCTTTATTAAGTAGGTGCCAGCTTTCCAATCATGGCTATGCTCGCGCTTAATAGATTTTTAGAACCTAGTAACCGTAACATAAGCTTCGGGCTACCAGGGGGCTAGATGTTGTTGTGCTACGGGTGGTAGATTTCTGATAATAATATACATAGGATATATTATATAGAATTTGTTTTATTATACTCATAAATAAATTTAACACTCAGACACCCGTGCCAGACACTCGGAACAAATATTTGAAGATCGTACAAATTGTAGTTGTAATAGTACAGGCGGGAATCGAACCCGCAACCTCCTGCTGCTGATTATTTAATAATCAATGATTTTCAATGGACAATAATTACTACTATCATTGTAATAAACATCGCAACAACAGTAATTATCATAATCAAAACAGGATATTATACAATACATATCTACTCAAGGATTACTTAATAAAACAATATGTTATTTTGTTGGATAAATGAAGACAAAATCCTCGATCACATTGAGAAAATTACTTTATTGACCATGAATAAGGTCTTGGCAACATAACATAAAACAAGTTATTATAAACGGTTGATCAATAGTCTACGTAAATAAGGTTCGTGTATTGCCCGTTTATTTCAATATGAAGTTATTATAAATTGATGATACAGTGTAATGTTAAACAAGTTAATAATACAACAGAAAATAAAGAATCGACTCATTCGGGTATTTTTAGATATGTGGCATAGATAAACAGTAGGTATTGCACTTTCAAAATGTTCTTGAGTTACACTTTAATTAAATATAAAATAGTACGTTTCAGTTTTTAAACAAGTTGAGAAACGAAAGAAACAACCAGCTCATATTTGATTGAGAACAATAAATATATTAAGGATATTGGAGGATTCCATCCCATACATGGTTATAATGGATATATACTAGCTAGAATTATATTTTCCTCGGTTCCAACTTCGCCTAACATTATTAGTAGATTTATAATACGGAAAATATCCTCCTAGTTTTTTATTGAATACTAGATACGGGGGGAAACTAGGGTAGTTAGGGGTTGTTTGAGGGGCGTATGGGATTGGTTCTGAGGGTTGATAGGGTTGGTTTTGAGTGTTTCTTCTGGGAGCGTAGTTTTCTGGGTAGCCTGCTCTGGTGGCGGCGCTGGTGTAAGTAATGATGACGATGAGTATCAGCTGGAAATGAAAAAGAGTTCAGTACGTTAAGAATTAGAAGTAAGTTAGAATAAGAAGTTATTTAACACTTAAGCAGTCGCTACTGGGTCTATCAGACCCAGTAGTCCATTGTTTGCATGATTATTATTTAATCTTAAAAATTGCAATGTTGCCGTTCTTAGTACCTCCCGAGGTTAAAGTAAGACAGCAAATAATGGTCTCCGCAGTCAGTTTTCCATCGGTGCTTGAGTGCAACAGACGTAAAAGTTGCGTATGGGTTCATTGGACCCGGTAGCGACTAAATACGTAAGTGATTTTCCGTAACTTTGTAACCGTAATTAATTATTTAAAATTTGTTATATTATAGAAAATGGCAACCAATAGGTCCTTGAGCTTATGGGATATTGAAGACTGCTTGAATGATCACTATGCATGCATCCCTATGCATCATGATGCCAAAATTTACTTTGAAACTAGTGAAGAAGAAACCCGAAATGATAACGGACTACAACTCCACCAAATGTGGGGTTGACATTGTAGACCTAATGACAGGTACATATTCAGTATCTAGACAAACCCAACGATGGCCACTTTGCATATTTTTTTGGATTTATGAACATTGAACGCCTATGTTATTCACAAAACCAAATCACCTTCTGATAACTTGGTTTGAAGAGATTTTATCAAGACGCTGACTATTTCGATGATACCTTCATGAAAGAGTACTGATTGCAAACATCCCACAGCAAATAAAACCCCGCATCCGAAACATACCCGAAGTCTCTAGCCACCTCCTTCATCAAGCCCGCCAGTTAGTGGACGAAAAGCGCGTTGTGGTCTTTGCAATTGGAAAAAAAGACAGAAAAACTAAAATTTCCTGCATAAAATGCAATGTCCCAATTTGTGGAGAACAAACCAAAGCAATATGTGTGAATTGCAATAATAATATTTGACCTTCAAACTGACAAAATAGTAACAACTTATCAAAGAAGTTATTTTTAAATTGTTGATTTTTAGAGATGTTTTTTAGTTTTTTTTACGAAATAATGATTGATCTTTTTTTGTGATTTTGAATACGTACATTATAGTAGTATTAGAAAAATAAAGAAACTTAATGTCATTATCTTTATTTCATAATATATAAGATAAAAGTTAAAATGTGTTGTGAAACTACGTTGAATTTTAGTATGTAATTAAATAGCGTTTTTTTATGAATAAAAGTATAAAATACAAATGTTTAATACGATTTTCTATTTAATATTAGGATATAATTACTGTTAGGAAATACATAATAACATTAAATTCAGCAGTTTTAGAAAAATCCGGCAATATTAAACTGGGTCCAGTGGACCCGGTAGCGACTCCTAGCGTATCAAAACAGGGCGCGACTGCTTAAGTGTTAACTGGACGAATTCTAAATTATTTATTTAACTTGAGAGACAATAATCATAAAATAAAAAGTAAATATTAACGACAATTTAGAAAGAAATAAACTTTGACTTACAAGTAAAATTAAGTCTTTATGGTACATAGGTAATTATTATAATAAATAAACAAATTAATTAATAAATATTGCTGGACAATTACAATATAAAACCTACTACGTAAATTAACGTGATATGATCAGTTAGAATAAAATAACACTCTAAATTCATGAAGTTAATACCACAAGAACAATATGTTAAAATTATTTTAAACTAAAAAATATTAATAACAGCATAACAGGAAAAATTCATGGTCAACTATTTTGTTTACCTCTAGATACTCACTTTTAGCAGAAATAATCTAAGATTATCCATTTTCTGTTATTGTAAATTGATTCTTGGATTCAATCATATAAAAATCCTGGTAATAAAAACGAACATCAAATCACAAATTCAAGGTTGGCAGAAAAAATACCAGGACAATTTTGTTTATATTTTGAATGATCTTACTTTTTTCACTATCAAATTTATAATTTAAAACCACCTCAAAATTACTGACAAAATTTAGGGTTACTTTGGTGGCCTCTACTTGTCTCAACTAAAAATACCTTGAACTTGACTTTTCTATTTATATAGAGATTTTCAGGTGAACTTCACACGCACGGTTTATTTAGTATGTGTGACAAAACTGTGGAGTAGTCTTTATAATTCTACAATATTTTTGGACTCTTCTAACATTTTTATTTGCTTACTTTATCAAAAACTGAAAAGTTAAAAAACAAGTATTTCAGATGTTAAAGGAGGTACGTAACAGCCGTCGACGCACGTCGGCTGAAATGCTGACAATGAACAAAAAAACGATGATGTGTGATGCCGATCTATCTATATCCTATGGAGATTTTCTGCCAATTTACTGTATTCACCAATGCTCTGCGAGCCTTAATTGTCTTAAAATAAATTTATAATTCATTTATCACAACGATAATCACGTTTATTAAGTCCATTAATAATGCCAGAGTAGATTCTGTTGAGGAGAATAGTGTAAATAAAGTGTAACTAACGAACATTTTTTACCTAAAGAATATATTTTGATTCTCCAATGATCTTTTGTTCTGCAGTGTGTCAGAGGCCAATTATCGTGTTGGTGCAATAAACTTACCGCTGACTGGTGATACATGCGCACTACAATGCTGTTATTTCTAGGTCACTAATACACATTACTTTTTCTTTAATATTATTTTTACATACTTTTGCTGCATTTAGCGACATTTGTTTGAAACCAACATTAACTGATGAACAATAACTTGCTCATAAGATGATCGCGTACTTTTGAAGCTCTTTGACCGAATATTATTCTTGCTTTGTAGTTTTGGTTTAAAAGAGGATTCGGGGGAAATAATAATAATAGCAAACAACATTGATGTTATTAAAAACGGGAGATGCGGCCCGAGATATTAGGCCATTGAACACAAGTTCGCTTTCGAACAGACGTTTGCACTAAACGTCACGTGATTTCGTCGGAAGAAATTTCACATGAAAACTTGGTTGTGTGAGTGACATATGTATGTATTTGTATGTAGTTGTGCATTCTAATTAAAAACCGCCTTGAAGCTGTCTCTACTTCAAAATCCAAAACTCTGTATAACGGAGATAATAAAATACAGACGACTTGAGAAGCATCGCCTTTTTTGACGACTGAACGACTAACTGACGAAGGTCCACCTGCGACGCAAAAGGTTGCAGGTTCGATTCATATAGGTCCGCGTAGTAATTTTGATATAAAGTTGAATGTAAATTTTCAAGCTCCAACGAGTCTTTTGACCTTTGTATCCACATGGACGAACAATATCATAATGAAATGCATTTCGTCGGACCCTTAAATATCCATTATCATATACTGGTTTAATTTAATGAATTATATATGAAATTAATCTATAATAGGTAACTATTTAAATTCTTAAAACATATTTTTGTAGACAGTAGATGATTAAGGGTCATTAAAATACCTTTTCTAATGTAAACCTGTTGTGCAATTTACACAATGCTATAAAACACCCTTCACACAGAGGTCTGTATTTAGTACAAATTTGATAACAATGAAGTTACGGACCATTTTGTTTTCGGTAAGTTTTAGAATTTTATTTAATATAAGGTACATTGAAATGGGCCGATTGTGTATCTCAACAATTAATATAATTTACCTTTCTTCCTTTTCTCTTTCTTATTAAATAATTTTGTTACATATTTTTTAGAGGCCTGTATTTTTCTACTACTCTCTATCTTTCCACTTTTCCGTTGTAATAATTATGTAGGTTGTCTTATGAGCACCTCCGTCATTGACTTAAACTTACTTTATTGAAACATATTTGTTTTTCAGGCAGCATGTGTCGCCGTGTTAGCGGCTCCAACATCCGCTATCAGCCTCCTGTCCGCTGCCGCGGCCGCTAAGGGGCTGGTCTTTGGCGCGGGGCTTACAGGTCAGTCACCTAAAAAGTTATATAAAATTATCGCGTCACAATCATTCATCATCATCATTTTACCCATCGGACTCCTATATGACTTCCAGGCTTTGACAAGAACTTCTGTCTATCTTGTTGGTGGACGTCCGAAGCTGCGTTTGCCGATTTGTAGTCTCAAAATCACGACTTTCAAAAGTTTTATACAAAAGTATAAATTTAAAGCTAAATAAACATCATTGCGTCTATGCACTAGTTGTTATGGATAATAAAAAAAAACAATTCATAAAACGGTAGAAGCGCGTTGATGTCTTTTGTATAGGTTGTTAGTTACTGAGAAAGTTAGTCATTCACAGATTACAGATTTCGGTGTACATAATTTATTTGTGATATGGCGTGCAACAGTAATAGATCGTTGAATGTATCGTTTTAATTTGAACAATTTTCCTATTCGTCAATATGTATAAACAAGACAAAAAAAAACACTGATTAAGACGATTAACTGTATTTATCAATCAGGTTCTACCACTTTCTGAAATAGGTAATCACGAATTAAGTAGTTTGCAAGCGGTTTCTATGTTATACATTTTAACTTGTTTGGTGTCTGACAATTACTAACTGAACCAGTTTTAACAAGATTGATGTAAATTACTTTCATAGTCGTTTGGGTAACTAACAGTCACTACACATTGAGCTGGTTACTTTGTATTTCAATCTCAGCTACGACAAAAAAATATTTGATCATGGTGTTTTGTTTGTTTTCTAAGTATAATAAAACATCTATGTATGTATATTCTATTAAGTATATCAGAAATCTAGCACTCGTAACAGGCCTCTAGTTTACTATGGGGCTAGATGTTGCTGTGTGAATTATATAGCAATATATTAACATGTCCAGCAATAAATATAATTTGTTTCGCAGCTTCGTTGTCAGGGGGCAGCAACACGGTGGTGATTCAGTCCCAACACGGCTCCTCAGCTCAGCTGGTCCCTGCTAACGAAGTGGTCCTCGACTCTCATGGACATAATATCCACACTGTAAGTACTCCATATATCAGGCTATATAACGTCCGACCAGAGCCTATACTCCTATCAGAGTTTAGTTTAAGTTTATCTTGTCATTGTATATAAATACTGGTTGACCCACCCCCGTTTTAGACTCGCTTTCTATAGTTTTCTTAGCTTTTGAACCTTTCCTGGACTACTACAAATATTACAAACCAAAATCAGCTCTCAGAAGCTCAGCCGTTCTTACGATCAGCAATTAATAATTATATAGATATAGTTGGTCAACCAAGAAAAAAAATATGTTGCTATGCCATTAAAACTAAGCAATAAAAGAGCCTATGAAATATATACCGCAATCTTCTATATTTGCTATTTACCTGAAAATGTTACTTAAGATTTGTCGTAAACATAAAATATCCTTCCAGGCCCAAACAATAACATACTCCACAAGCCCACTGTCCCGTATCTTCAACGGCATATCGGACATCATATCAGCGAAGGCGAAAGCAATCAGCAACATCTTCGGTCCAAACCACGTGGTCGTTGTTGTGCCCAAGGAGACTACGACATCGACATCTACGACCACTACAACGACAACGACAACGCCGAAGCCGACCACGACACCTCCGCATATATCCATAGAGTTCGAGCATCAACATAGCCCGGGACAGTCGGTCATTGAGCTCGAGGTGGAGCATCATCACAAGCCGCTGGTTTTGCCGAGTATTGAGTAAGTTATCTGAATTTTAACACACTCGACTTTATCTCAAACATCGAGTATTTTAGGATCTCTTTCTCAATAGAGAAGTCCCTGTGTCCTAGCAGTGAGAACGTAAATAACACATATATGTAAATCTATGTAGTTGCGCAACCATAAAAGAGAAACAAACATCATAACGTCTAAAATTACAAACTTTTGCGTAAGATTAAAGAGAAAAAAAACCTAAATCAATCCTGATTTAGATTTTTTTGTTATACATAAGTTACATAAGTTTGTTATCATGTATATTGTTTTTGATTTAAGTGAACAATATAGTTGTTATTCTATTCTATCATATTCCAGTCTAGATGATAAACTATTGTTTATAAAAAATATTGTAATAATTATTGTTTTTTTATTTTCAGAATACACAAGCCATCAATCCGAGGATATCCTGTTGTGTATAACTATCTTAAGAAGTAAATAAACATTATTTTTTAGAATTACACTATTCCCTCATTTCCTATTTAAAGCCATTTTTAATACATTTTATGAAAAATAAAATATTTTTAAGATAAAATAAAATATTTGAAAGATGAATAATTATTTATTGCATAACTATGTAGGTACAAAGTAGGTCTTAAATTTAGGTGTAGTATCAAACTAAAAATCAAGTTACATTTAAACAACATTACATCTGTACAGAAACGCATAAATCTACGGTAATCTACATCTTCTTAAGAAACCAAATTAGCACTATAATTGAACAATTAGGTTTACTGAAATCATGCATCTGTTGGTCAATGGCTCAATGGCCCTGCATTTCAAATGACACGCAACTAACTTAACCTGCTCCATATTACCTACTTATGCATATATATGAATAATATATGGCTATTGTTTTTTGTTCGTTGTAATAACCCGCTGTTTGACAGTGATTTCTACCGGTTATTGGAAGGTTATGATCAGAAAATATTGCCGAAGCGCCATTCTTACAACAGAGGCGAGTAACTAGTCTTTACGTCCAATAAAGCATTTATCACAACTTATTACGCCCCATTAACGGGCTGAAATAAAATCCATTATGTATGCGACCTCAGTGGCGTAGCGGACAAAGTAATTTTGGGTGTAATATACGGATAGTAAAAATATCTATCTATGTTTGAACATACTCAATATAAAAAATATTAATATTGCTGGACACAGCAACATCTAATCCTAAGGTATTCCTATGGTAAGGATACATTCCTATGGTATGGAACAAGTATCTGCAGATCTTACAAATTTTTGTTCCGATGCGGGAATCGAACCAGAAACATCCTGTGTCGCAGGCAGACCTTCGCCCGCTATGCCACAGTGGAATCATGCATTCTTGCTCACTGCACTGTGTTACAAACGAGCCGTGTTTGACAGCTTCAGGCCGGTTCCTAACTGGACAACTTCGTCTATTTAGGTGACGTATTTTGGCTTCAAACTGCCCCTATAGAATTTTAGGAATTCCTATAAACTCTAGTTCTAGTTGTTATAATGGACCCAGCGCCAGTGTCCTTTTACGAATTCGATCGTGACAAAGTTGACTTTTTTTTTTATAAACTTGAAGCTACTATAGTTTAGATACTTAAAATTACGTTAAAATTCTCACGGTCGGAGTACAAAACTGATAGTTCATGGGTCTGATAAGTTCTCTATGACCAGTGAACAATTAATAGCAAAAACCTTATCTAAAAGGACGGTTTAGTCTTAAAACTCAACAACGGTTAGAATTTTAGAAACCCTATATCTACCAATATGTTGAAACAATAAAGATTATGATTAAGAGCCTTGTGACTTTACGAAGTTTTGCGAAATTGGATATTTTATGCACCACGTGACCGGCGCGTCACGCGAATTCTATGAAAAATACTAAATGATCTTGATACTTCGTCGATCTAAAACATACAAATATACTAATAATTATTTTAGATCTGTAGAAAATGGCATCGAATAAATTCCATTTTATTGAGTGGATTTTTTTTCAGTTTCATTCCGAAATAATTATTATATTAATGTTTTTATTTAATTGATAGGTGTTTAATATATTTTCCTAAATTCAAAATGGTGGATATTTTTATTTCAATATTTGAATCAATTATGTTTTATCTTAATAATATCAATATTTATTTTAAATCTGATTGATTATTTGAAATCAATTAAGTAGGTACATAATTTTAAATTAAAACATTCATGATTAATAATTATATATATAAGAATAAAACTGAAAATAGTCTTATTGAAGTTAAATGTCCTCATTCATCTCATCTTATGGGCTCATTTTTAAACCGATTCTTCTGAAATTTGGTGTGTAGGTTTGTAATTAAATGTTTTTTTTTTGTCGAATGTTGGGACTTTATGTAAGTTCGAAAGTCTAAATTGAACGTACTAAATACAAATTCTAATTATAACAAAACAAATAAATTATATTACCTATATTTAAGTTGCTTGTTTTGTTAGATGGTATATTTGTGTTTGAATAAATAAAAGTTTCGTTAATGAAGGTTTTAATTATGTTTAGGTATTATTTTTGTAGTTTCGAACTTTATATTTATTTTTATATTTATTGGTATCCATTTATCTACATATGTCATACACAGATGTAGAATATCCATTTATCTACATATGTCATCTTGAATAATTCCCATTATATTTTTATTTTGATAAACTATTTATTTTTATTTTATTACGAACTTATTTAAAATATTTAATTTTTATATTAAAAAAAACCAACCCGCACTTGGCCAGCGTGGTGAATTAAGGCCTAATCTATCTCGTCAAGAGAGAAGTCCCTATCCCAGCAGTGCGAACGTGAATAGGGGTGTTATTTTATATACAGGGCGTTCCAAAATTATGGGCCATGAAGGGGAAGTACCATATATATCGTTGATAGTGAATTTTGCTCAAAGAAGACTTCATTTTATTTTAAAAAGTAAGTAATTTAATTAATTAATTTACAAAAAAAATGTTTCATGTTTTTTATTTGATTAAAATAATTAATTTCACGTTGTTCCTTTCTTTTAAAATACTATGTTACTTAAGCAGAGTTATTATTTTTTAGCTATTCTTTCGATTGGTATCATAAAAATAGAGTTTTTTTTTCTACATGTAAGTCGGTTCGATTCCCAGACAAAGCAAGTAATTTTTAGAAAATCTATGAATCCAGAATTACTAACTTTTAAAAATAAAATGAAGTCTTCTTTGAGCAAAATTCACTATCTACGATATTTAAGGTACTTCCCCTCCATGGCCCATAACTTTGGGACGCCCTGTATTTATTAGAAAGGTACAATTATTTAATGTTTACAATAAATAATATATTTATTAGAAAGGTACATTATTTATTGTTTACATATTGGATACTCGGTAAAAATAAGAACAAAAAATTACGGAATATTTTCTTTGTAATAAATATTATGGAAATCTATACTACAATTATCAAGCTGAGGAGATTGCTTGTTTATTTGTTTGAACGTGCTACTCAGGAACCGCGGGTCCGATTTAAAATATGATTTCAGTATTGGATAGTAAAATGATCGAAAAAGGCTATAAAACATAAACTAGTAAATAACGTAAAAACGCAAGCGCAGCTGTCGGCGGGTCGGCAAGTTAGTCATAATCTAAAAAAATCATAGGCATAATTACATTTAGTCGTTGGACGGTTTCACCAAAAAAAGTTGCCTTGTTGTTTTTTAATTAGGATAGATAACTTTAGATATGCAATCCACATCCTACAGCATAACCTCCAAATAAATAAGGTAAAACAAGATGACAATGATGTGGTACAATTCTTAGGCCAGCAACATTTGGTACAATTCTTAGGCCAGCAACAACAATAATTGACCGTTATCAATAAAAATAACAATTGATCGTTATCAACGGATCAACTTATGTCGGTCGTAGTATCGCAATAACACATACACGCACACTAACAGCGTTTTTACAGCAATTGACAGTCCCACACACTGACATTTTACGAAATATTTCTATATTTTATTCAAGAACAACCGACATAGGTCCGACCTCGACAAGCGCTCGCGCGGTACTAAATGGAAAAAGCCGGCTGAATGAAAAAACTACTAAATTATGGTAGTTTTATTTTATTCATAAAAAATTACCAAAACCGTTCTACAAATTAAAATTAATATCATAGTTTAAGCAAATGTTGATAAATATTTTGATATAAATATGACGTCCCATTGATTTAGAACTTCGGAGTTATTGAGGTTTGTTTCGAAGCATTTTCGGTCGATATTAAATTCGGTATATCTTTAGAATAAAAGCATTTAACGAAAATGTACTCTACTCTAAATGAAGAATAGGATATACGTAACATAATAAAAATTAGTTTGATCGCCCATATTCGTTAGAATCTACAAATTAGAGCTAAGAAAACAGGTCTTCGAGCGTTTTTTACGAAACATGTATCCGGAGAATGATTATTACTCAATATATAAACAAGTTATCTAAAATGTTTCTTACTACTTTTGTAGAGGAGAAAACGAACTATTATAAAGATGTAATTGTAATATCAAACAACTAACGTAAACCATAGAATTAGGACGAGAAAACCGAACAATTTCGCGATTTCCGGTAAAAGGCCTCTTAACTAGATCTAAAGAAAAAGATGAAATTAAAGCAGGCAAATCTTTGGGCGGATTGGACTTGAAATAATGTTAGTGGGTATTTTGTCGCCATTGCTGTGGGAGATCGAAGGATAGGCTAGCAACAGCGCAGCGCCCGTTGAGCGCTCCAGTGCACATCATTTTTTACCACCTAATCGTATTCAAATAGAACGCCTATTGCATTGTACATCGACTGCTAATTTTTGGTGCAGTATAAAAGTGCGTGTTTATTTCTGCATGAAGTCATTACAATTAGTCCTTCAGTAAAGAACAGAACCACACCTACAATGTCCCGTCTCACGGTAAGGTGTCTTTTATCTTGGTTGATCTCAGGAGGTTTGGATTTTGAACTGATGTAATCTTTCTATTTGCAGATTTTGTTCTTGGTGGCGATCGCGCACACTTATGGAGATGGTAATATCTTATATTTTTATGTCAAACTTGTTTCCATTGTATATTTTAATTTTATGTTAATAATGTATAGTATTTATTTACTTATCCATTGATCTTCAGGATTTAGTGGAAAAAATGACACGTCTTGAATAAATTTTACATTTTTATGAATTTAAGAACTCTTTTGTGAGTGTCTTTGTATTTGTAAAATAACTGGGACAACAAGAAGATAGTTTGGTAAAACGGTTATTATCACTTACGGTGATGAACCCATAGTCGGTATATCAATAGCCGACGATACAAACAACTCTCCGTTCACAGATCACTAGCAAATAAATCAATATACTCGTACCTAATACAAAAATACTCAATCACCATCATTTTGTTTCCATAGAATATTTATATTATTTTGCAGCGTTGGTATGGGACAATAACTTGTCCGCTGGGTGGCTTAGGTATTTATTTGTCTACCTCTTACAGAGATCCGGGACTCCAAAGGCTCCGCCTCCGGTGTCGGCTACGGCATCGGCCCCGGGCTCGGAGGCATCGGCCTCGGCGGTCTCGGCGGCCTTGGCGGCCTTGGCGGCATCGGCGGCATCGGCGGCCTTGGCGGGCTCGGAGGAGTCGGGTTGGCTGGCGTGGGGCCTGCGGTCGTGGCCGGCCCTGGCCTAATTGGCTCCGGTGTCGTCACCGGGGGCCTTGTAGCAGCGCCCGCCATCGGCAGCGCTACCGCTCTTAACAACGCCGGCGCAGTGGGAGCCTCCCAGCTGGCCGCCATCCAAAATGCACAAGCCGTGCAAGCTGCCGCGATCGCCAACTCTGCCGCCGCCGCCATCGCCGGCGCTAGAAACGCTGAGGCCGCGGCCCGCGCTGGACAATACAACGCCATCAACAACGCGCAAGCTTTGGACGCCGCGCGTATTGCCAACGTACAGCGAGCGCAGATTGCCGCCTTGGAGAACGCGCGTTCAGCTGACAACGCACGCCGCGCTGCGCTCGGCAGCGCTGCTGAGATCGCCCGCGCCAACGACGCAGAGCGATGGGCCAACGCCGCCCGCGTCCAGGCTGTAGCCATCGCCAACACGCGCGCTGTAGAGGCAGCCCGCATCGCCAACGCAGCGCGTGCTCAAGCCGCGGCTGTTTCTGCGTCTGCTGCGCAAGCCCAAGCCGTTGCTGACGCCGTGGCGCGTACGGCTAACGAAGGTTCCCTCCTTCTGGGTGGCGCGGGGCTGGTGAGCGGTGGCTTAGTCGGCGGTGGTGTGGTGAGCGGCGGCGTGGTGTCGGCCGGCCCCGGAGTGTGGGGAGGCCCTGCGATAGCTGCAGGACCGGTGCTGGCTGGCCCCGCGGTGGCCGTAGCCGGAGCGCCCATCGGCCTTGGCCTCGGCGGCGGTTGGGGAGTCGGCAGCGGCTGGGGAGTCGGCGGCGGCCTCGGCGGCAAAGGCATCATCGGCGGACACTAGTTAATCAACGTTGAGATATCTACATCCATTTCGACTCTCCGTGGAAATGGTTTACAGCAGATCTTTATATTCCTACCGGAAATAGACGTGTAAATAGTACCTATTATACTTTCAAACATCGCAATTAAGTCCGTCTTGTAATTAAAAGTTCGATATTGCATTACCATGTTTATTTACTTCAACAATTTACATTACATCATTAGGCATATCAATATTATAACTTTTATCTAAAGTCGTAGGTAAAGGTATAATCTGTAAATCGTTTCAGTTTCCATATCGATTCGTTTGGAAATAAACATATAGCTAAGAATCATAATTTTAATTCAATTCAGTTTGCCTTTTCCGATATCTTTGTCGAATCTTTTTTAACTCCGTAACTTTCAATGTAGATAGCTGCGTCCTTATTCTTAGCAACAGCTACAGCACCTCCGCCACCACACCTTCCTGCTGTGTTCAGAGCGTTCACTCCTTTAGCACCCTTCACTCCAACTCCGCCTGCCAGCACTGTCTCAGTCGATACTCCAGCATTGCCGTGGATTTCCGCTTCAACAGCTACTGCCTTCTTATCGCAAGTAGCAAAAGCCCCTCCTTTAATATTTCCTTTGGCAGTTGCTATTATTAAACTTGTAACTTTTCCGTTAAGTATTTTGCTTTTCATCGTTGCCTCACCAGCCACATTGCCATCCATGTTGGCTTGTGTAGAACTTTCCAATTTGAACCCTACGCCTATTTTGCTTGGGGCACCTAAAATATAATAACACATGAATACATATTTTAGTTAATAATTAAAAAACTAATGGCGGGAACCCATGACACCATACAGAATATTTTATATAGAAGCTTTTCTGCGTATGACCCCCACACAAGTCAGAACCTATACTTAATAGAATATACATACATACATACATACATAGATCGATATTTTTATTATTATATCCACACAAAACACCCGGAATGAATTTGCATATCATACAAATACAAATTTTTCATCACCCCTTATTAGGTTCCCATTTCGTTCCTTCCACTCGACACCATCAAAACGACACCATCGATGGTGTCGTATGGAATCTCTATTCCATACGACACTACCCTAGTGATGTCCAGAAACGCGTATGTTTATTCATATATTTTTCACATACATTGATCCAACCCCAAAGTTATTATTTCAAGTTATCTATAGTTTGACGATAATTTAACATTAGCTTTTATGTATTTCATGTCGTCAGTATTAGTATCCATGTCCATTGTGAAAAATTAAAATATTCGGACGGAAAGACAATAATATGCAAATTGCAATTAACAATGTCAAGATGACCATTTGAGACAGATAAAATAAATAAATATAAGTAATAAATAAAATATTGCTGGACATTTCACACAGTGACATAAATTGATAAATATAAATTTGATAAAAATATAAACCTTATCAAATGGTACGACACCATCGATGGTGTCGTTTTGATGGTGTCGAGTGGAAGGAACGAAATGGCATAGGTACCTCATTATTGAAACTGCTTAAACTTAATTGGAGTTTTCATATTAACAACTTTGTATGTTAGGTAACCTCACTAATAGTCGGTGGTGTCGTATGGAATAGAGATTCCATACGACACCATCAATGGTGTCGTTTTGATGGTGTCGAGTGGAAGGAACGCCCATTTCAGTTCAGAGGGACTTCTCTTTTATCGAGAGAGTTAAGGATTTAATTCACCATTCTAGACCAACCCACACTTGGCCTGGTAGGCATGGAACTTCAAATTTTTTAAAGTTATCACAACATGCAGGTTTCACGATGTTTGCCTTCACCCTCAGAGCACGTGATATTTGGTAATACATCATTATAAACGTGTATAAAAGCAATAAACAATTAGCATTAAGTATAAATAATATTCAATGAAACTTACGTGGCACGATTTTTTTTATTTTGGATACGTTCACCGATATTTTTTTAGAAACAGCACGATCCACATATTTGTTAGCATCGTCATCGCTTAAAGACGCAACCTCTGTTTCACTCATCATTACTCGGAATACAAAGATATTTAATAAATATTATTGCTACAATAACATAACGATAACAAAATAAAAATAGCTCAACCTTTGCATTAAATATGTCAAGTAAATATATTTTCTAAGAGGAAAATAACACTCGTGAATAATAAGACAATAAAAATATTCTGGTTAACATTATGATCTAGGTATGTAGGTATGTATGTTATAAATAGTTTCAGGCGTTATTTAAGAAAATCCATCTATTTTATATATAAAAATCAATAACACTTTTCGTTGTAAATTTATAACTCAAGAACGGCTGGGCCCATTTAGGTGCTTTTAGTTTTTATTAGTCGTAGTAGTTCTGGGAAGGTTTAAAGCTGAGAAAAACATGGAAATAAACCGGGTAAAGAATAAATAAAGACCTTTGTTATCTAGTATCAATAACTCGATAAAAACCACTTCCCTGGATAAACTTATTGACCAAACTGAAGGTTTTTCCAGTTCCCAAAATATCTTCTCTTATATGTATATAAAAGAAGGTCGTGTTAGTTTCTTCACTTATAACTCAAGAACGGCCGAACCGATTTGGCTGAAACATGGCAGGGAGGTAGTTTAGAGCCGGGAGAAGGACATAGGATACTTTTTACTCGAATATAATGCGGGCGAAGCCGCGGGCGGAAAGCTAGTATTTAATAAAAACAACAATAATTGATTTTACTTCTCTATATTTCACAATTCTCATCAGGTGCTTTTCGAACGAACTGATTATCTGCTGTACCCTTCTTGGTTTCCAAAATTAGTAAGTAGCACCCCAAGTATACAGACAATGTCCACAGTAACACAAACAGAATCAAACCAGCTATCACTGATTTTAATATTCTCATATTTTTATCGGAATAAACGTTTTCTTTTATCTTGAGCACAAGTCCACTTTTTAAAGTGTTGATGTAACTTCTTACTTGTGTTATAAGGATATTAGGATCTATGAACCTTCGAGCGCTAGATAAAGTATCTGTGATATTATCTTGTTTTTGTCCGCCATCAAAGTCTTTTTGCCTGTTTCCTGTTTGTTCAATGCCACCTGAAAATAGGGTAAACGAGTCAGACTTTATCGCAGCAATCAAATATCTCTGATTTATCAAAGTTAATAACAGGTATAAATAGATTCGAGTTTATAACGTAATCCTGTAAACGTAATCTGCCTAAACCGGAAGGTGTGGTTTCGACTCCCACTCGAGGACCAAGGTTACGTTGTGTTGTGGTCTTGTAGTTTTTTCTATATCTTTTCTACTTAATAAAATATTAGCTTACATATATCAATATCGACATATTCAAATTCTATTTATTTACTCTAGCTTGTATTTTTGTTGAAGTACCCACCAAAATTAGATAGATTTATTCGTTTTGATGATGTTCCAGTACTTTTATTGGTACTACCAATGTCTGTTTCATTCATTGTTTTAAGGATCTGTTCTGTTATTGGAGTTTTATCTAAATCGTTCACGTTCTTAATCTTATCTACAATAGGCTGGATGTCGTATGCAGCATAAGCATCTACAAACAATTATAAAAGGCTTGTAAATAGTTCTCACTTAAGTAATAATTTTAGAAATTTATTGTTCTAAATGCTACTATTACTAGTGGTAGGTACATAGGTAGTTGGAACAATTTATTTCCTTTGGATGGCTGCTTGAGTAGTTTTCATTCCATCTAAATAAAAACCAATGCCACTTTTCGTTGTAATTTTATAACTCAAGAACGACTGGGCTAACTAATTTAGTTTTCTAGTAGTACAGAATTGGTACTCTGTTCGGGCGGGTCAGCTGTATCTGGGAACTGGGGTACTGCAAAAAATTGTACAGGGAAGTAGTTTTTTTTTAATTTAGACTAGAAAAAACTAAAAAAACTCTCGCAACCAAGTTTTTATGTGAAATTGCTGTTTTATGTAACTAATGGTGCAGGCCCCTGTTCGAATGATATTTTCGTCTATTGTGTTCGTGGGCCTAATTTATCGGCTCCAATTTTCAATTTTAAATTCCAGGATGTATGCAGCATCTCCCGGTTTTTAAAAACATAAATGCGAGTTCTAAATAAGTTTAACATTTATTGAGAAAATTATACGAACCTGCTATCTTCAAGTACAGAATCGTCAGTAATAGTTGCACGAAATAACATTTTTGTGAGAGCATAGTTTTGTATTTTTATTTGAACAGTATTTATAAAAAAATTTAAGCTTGAAATTTATTGTGTGCTAAATAAAATTTTATTTCAAAATACAAACAGTGGTCCTAATCAATTAATTTATAGACAGATAAATCTTTTAATGTCATTTTTGGCGTTAGAACCAAAAATGTGCGCGCAAAATGTAAATATAATTAACCCAAAGAGGTTCTGACAAAGAAATATAGAAGTTTTATACCTCTGGTTCTGAACCAAATAGCTTCATACCTCATTTGGCCGGCTTTTTGATAAAGTCAAGATTTTTTTACTGTTGGACCAAGAGCCTGTGATGGCCAGACCTTCCTTTAATTCACAAGCGTGAAAATTCTTTCATGTGTATGTCTTACATAGGTAAGAATAACCCCCAAACATGAAACCTGGATCGCGGTTCCTTTGGGAGATAACAACCTTTTACCTGTTATCTCCCAAAGGAACCACGATCCAGGTTTCATGTTTGGGGGTTATTCTTACCTATGTTAGACATACACATGAAAGAATTTTCACGCTTGTGAATTAAAGGAAGGTCTGGCCAGACCGGGCTCTTAGTATAGACTAATAACCTGTGATGGCCAGACCTTCCTTTAATTCTGAAGCGTGAAAATTATTTTATGTGTATGTCTAACATAGGTAAGAATAACCCCCAAACATGAAACCTGGATCGTGGTTCCTTTGGGAGATAACAGGTAAAAGGTTGTTATCTCCCAAAGGAACCGCGATCCAGGTTTCATGTTTGGGGGTTATTCTTACCTATGTTAGACATACACATGAAAGAATTTTCACGCTTGTGAATTAAAGGAAGGTCTGGCCATCACGGGCTCTTAGGTTATGTGGTCAGCTTTTCTTCTAGCACCAATAATCATTGTCTAGCTCTAGCACATAAACTAGTAAGTTCTTAAATCAGATCAAAGAGAATATAATCACTACTATATAACGTAGTGATTATATTCTCTTTGATACAGATTACTCCAATATTTGTGGTTTCAACTGTATTTTAATAATTAATTTAATTTATTTATATCAAAGAGAATATAATCACTACGTTTTAATTTATATCCTTAAGTCTACATAACATATAATACGTACCGCCCCTAGTTTCTAGTAGTTTATTTTATATATACATAATATTGAGTTTTATACTAAACACGCAAGTACGGTTGTTATTTATGGTAACTTTTGATTCGCTGAAGACTCCAGAATAATATTATTTCGATGGCCAAAAAATCTCTTTTATGCCTAAAACGAACAACAAATGAACAAGAAAAAGCAAACAAAAACTTAAACAGGCTATTTTGTAGGAAAATTGTAAGTAATTAATAAATTAATTATAAAACAATGAGGGGTGTCATAAAGCGTACCATAATACGCCTTAGCTTAGGGCGTACAATAGTATAGTAAAACCATTCTAAAAATGAACTCCCCTCCACAAAACCGTGATGATTTCAACGTGTGAGAGGAAATACAGAAAAACAGAATACACAGAAAAAAAAGAATATACAGAATTCGGTAGAGGGGCGTTCATTTTAGAAATGGTTTTACTATACCTTCTTATGATAGGTCTAGGTGAAAACATCGTGAGGTAACCGGCATGTTCAAGTTCGAAGAACATGTGTAATTCACCAACCCACGTTTACCCAGCGTGGTGAATTTAGGGCGTTATAATCTCTCGTCAAGTGAGAAATCTTTGTCCCAGCAGTGGGACCATAAATAAGGATGCTTATAATTGAATTATTGTAACTAAATCTCGAGGGTATCATATTTTCTTGTTTTATAATCTCGTGTCTACATTTACATTATTATGTAAGTATTTTTTGTGCTTCAATAGTTTTACATTTTTTTTAACTTAAACATATCTGTCACTTGCCTATAAAAACTGAAGAGGTTATTTAAGATTATTGTTATTATTTACAGATATTTTTCTCTCTTCTGCTTTTGCACGTGGCAGGATCCTCTGGTATGTAATATTCCACTGTTATTTTGCTGCATAATTGTTGCCCCTTCAATGGTTTGTGGTGACGGCATAAGATTGTAATACCATATCTTCCTGTGTCGTCAAATCGAGTATAGGATTTACACGTATTTCAATTCAATCAATCAGGTTGGGAAGGTGTGCCCAATCGTAGGGTATGCGGGCTGTATGATGATGATGATAAATTTGTAACTCGTAATATACATATGTTAAGTTGTATCTATTATACGTATATCTTTGGTAAAACAAGAATTTAATTATGATGAATTATAAAAAAAAATTCTAACATGGGCAAGTGTGTAATTTGGAACCACATTTTGTCAAGTACAAAATACATCTTTCAATTTAACCAGATGCAAACGTGGATTAAGACCCATAACTTACTTTAGAAACAGATTTTGACATATGCACTTTGCGAAACTATTTCTAACTAGGAATACGATCTAATAAAAACCACATTCAAACAGTTTCAATTATTTTCACAGCAAGGGAACGACCTCGCGACTTTGGAGCAATACTGTACAATGAAAATGTAAAAGAAATAGGCAATGAACAATACTCCGATGTAACTACAGACAATGGAAAATCGAGTAAGATTGCCAAATATGATTATGTTTATGAAGATATCGATATAAGAAGAACTAACACAAATACAACAACACCCAAGAATAATGAAAGTGAGAATCGAAACAACACATCGCCCGGATCATATCACCGGAAGAGTAATAGGCGTGATGACGACGACGACGACGACGACACATCGCCAACATTGCCCTCATTTTCAATGCCTGGAATGCCTTCATTCCCCGGAATGCCTACGTTTCCTGGGTTACCTACATTACCCGACCTGTCTGTTTTGAACGACAAAGTGGGTGGTGCTTTAAAAAAACAAGTGAAAGACATGGCCGCAGAAATGATAAAAGATACACTCCCACCGAACTTAAAAACGTATATATGGGTTACCCTTATACTTATTATAATTTTTATTGTGGTAGCTATTACGTGGAGTTGTTTTTGTTACTTTAAACTACTTTCCGAAATTAAAGCGAATTATTGATGATCTTCTTGGTAGAGAGCGCAAATTATTATGAACTCAGTGAAATTAACTTTAAAAGGCTACATCATGCATCTTCATCTTTTTTGAATTGAAATATTTAGCAGCGAATACAGGAAATGAGTGAAAAATGTTTAGACGCTAATAGAGAAAAAGGGAACTGTGAAACCGTGGGTTGAAGACATATAGGCTAGACTAAGACTAATTAATAACGATGTACTGTGACATCGTTATTAATTGACTGTGTGTTTGTGTTTTGTGGACGATTTAATCAAAAAGGGTATTCTGAAGTAGTTAAGGTCTCGGCAGCGCGCAGGCATAGAACATGTAATTACTAAACAAATAAATAAATATTTCTGGACAATTTACACAGCAACATCTAGCCCCGAGGTAAGCTCAAAGCTTGTGTTACGGGTGCTAGATTTCTGATATACTTAAAACAATATATATAGATAGATATTTTTAATACTAGACATTATAAACGGCAATTATCTTATAACCGTTCTGTATTTGCTTATAAAGTATATTTACTGGTATTCAAATAAATGTAACAAAACAGTTGATCACGAGTATGTCGTCCATTTTTGCTGATGTACCTAAGTTTACAGAGTTCATTAAGATTTGCGTGTTCGCTACTTGTTTTTTTATTTAATAAGATGTAAGTTTATACATATAAACCAATATTTGTTCGTTTGTTGGACCATTTAAATATTCCATCTATATAAAAAATCAAAGCCTATTTCCGTTGTAATTTTATAACTCAAGAATGGCTGGGGCAATCTATGTGCTTTTAGTTTTAAAATACTCCAGGGAAAGTTCAAAGGCGAGAAAACATGTCAATAAAGAGGGCGAGGCGGGTTCGCGAGTATATTATATAACCCCAGTAGGATATTGTATGGTCTATTTATGAACTTGGAGATAGAGATGTGTTGAATTTTATTTATGTGATATTTAGACATTAGCATCAAGAGTTTAAGACAAGATGTTAATGGAAGCACTAAGTAGTATCTTGCAAAAAAAAGCTTGGTTTCCCGCGGGTAAATCCAGGTACCTACAGTTACAACAACATTTGATAACATAATTAATATAATTTTCCTTCACAATAATAAACATTAGTTGTAGCCTCAAAAGGGGCAAAATATTTGTACTGCCAAGACGTACATCTATCATCATAAACACCACAATGCAAGTAAGTTTAAATATGTATTATTTATTAATACTATTTTTAGTATGCAAGGAACACAAATTTAAGTTAATTTTTATTAGAAAGTAATATTATTAAGGGGCAAACATTGGAATTAAATAATAAATAAATATTGCTGGACAATTCACACAGCAACATCTAGAGCCCCGTGATAAGATCTAAGCTTGTGTTACGTGTGCTAGATTTCTGATATACATAATATAATATTATATAATTGATTGTTAGTTGGTCTTTACGGCAATATGGTTGTTTTGATTTGGATAATATTTGAAAGATATGTAATATTTAATACATAATATTTAATGTGTTATAGATAATCGTTTTTATACTCTGCTATCTGGCGGCTGAATCATTATGTAAGTATTATAACACTTATGTTATCATTATCAATCATCATCTTTCACATGCTAATGAATCTGAATTTATATCATCTACTATCTGGTAGGCATCTCCGTAATAAAGGAAATAAAACTATAAAGTTCTTAGAACGTGCAGGTTTCTTCGCGATGTTTCCCTACACCGTTAAAGTATGAGAAAAGTCCTGAGTTGTTGTGAAAACCAATGAACTTCGCGATTAAAGTCGTCTGGACATACGACTTTAATCGCGCACTAACGGTTTTTACAAAATCTTTTTGTTTATATAAATAATTTGCAATTTTTGTAGGAGGTTAAATCCCCGCCTCGGAACAGAAAAAAAAGGTTTAAGTATATCTATCTATGTACGTATAATATAAAGTATATTAGAAGTCTAGGACCCGTATCACAAGCTTCGAGCTTCCCACGGAGCTATTGCTGTGTAAATTGTCCAGCAATATATACATATTTTGTTTGCATTACAGCAAAACCAGATTCGTGGGGAGGTGGATTCTCGTTCGGCGGTAAAGCCCATGGAGAAGCAAATAACAGCTTCAAAGTAATGACAGATGGCAACAAGCTGTACAGCGACATCAACGGTACCGCTGCAGGCGATGTTAATGGATTCCTGAACGGCGGAGTGCACCACGAAGCCAATGGACAAGTCATCGGTGTGAATGCAGGCGTCAATGTATCAGCTGGCGGTGTAGTCAACGGCTCACTTCACACCGAAGTCGGGTTAGAAGATGGTAAATTAAAAGTTGAAGGAAACAGCTCTGTTAGCTCTGATGGTGAAAGTCGCGTGGGCGGCCATGCGAATATAGCTACGGGTGATATACAACGTCGGCATATGGCAGAGTATGGATTCAAGACGAATATCACAGGAAGTGATCCTGGGACGGAGATGGATGTGCTTTCTTATGTGACTAGCTTCATTGGTAATGCCTGGCTGTATATTGGTTTAGTAATTGGTTGTGTTGTAGTTTTTTCATGTTGTCTGTGCGTGGTGTTTGGTTTGTTTTGTAAATTGGTGAGGGATGTTAATAGCTTGAAACGCAATTTAAAAGTTAAATCTAAAACGGAAAATTCAAATGATGGTGCTGTCGTCTATGATATGGTCAACGATTCTGTAAAATTTGTGTAAGCTGTAGTTAATTTTTATGAAAACATTATTTATAGCAAATTTTATTTGTAAAATCTCTTTTATGTTATAAGTTAACTTAGTACTACTCAAATGTACCTATATTATACACGGTTATTGAAAATTCGCATTTTTTATTAAGGGTTAAAAGTTATATTATGTTTTTGTCAATCTAGATATTAATTTATCGTGTAATTTTTATACCGTACAAGTACCAAATAAATGAGATTAATGATTTAAAAATAATAGGGTTTCGCAGTTAAATGCCAAAAACGTTTTTGCGAAACTATAAGGGCTATACTGTTGAAACTTGCTAAGAAGATGTACCTATTCTGTAAACCGTATTAAGATTAAAAAATATATACTATTATTAATTAACTAGGTGCGATAACAATCCGTATTTTATTCAAAGATACTATAAGACAATAGCAATAAGCAATATTCATAAAAAATATTATCAATAGTTATAGTAATACCATACCTTGGAGTTGCGCATATTACCGGTAAATTAAAATCAAATGCATTTCAGTTATTAAAGAAAATCTATTTATTCCCACCAGTAGTTACATTTCCAACTTCATTATTTTATTTACTTTAATGTCTTCGTTTAGTATACTCGCATGAAGGTTTTTAAGTGAACGATTGTCTTAGTATATCTGTTTCTTTATCACCTGAGTACTCAGGTATTCTTTGTAAGTACCTAGATAGTTATTGAGTTACTTTGCTTTATTATAAATAAATGTCAGACAATTCATTCAGCAACATCTTGCCCCGTGGTACGTGGTCTTTCTTTTTCTTTTCTTTATTTCTGCAAATAGAAATAAAGAAAAGAAAAAGAAAGACCAAGACCGTACAAAGTTTGTCCTAAGGCGGGAATCGAATCCCCAACCTCTTGTGACGTAGACCTTGGCCCGCCTAACAACCATAAATACATATTTGAAGTAATATTTAGAATAAACCACCTTAATAGGAATGAAGTTGATTCACCTGTATTTTATTTAATCAGCTTAAGCTGTCCCACTGCTGGGCAAACCCTACCTCAACTCTATCCAGCATCGCCTATCGAGGTCAGTTTGGGATAAAATAAATCAATAATTTAAAACATTTCCGAAATAAATAATTTTACTTTATAAATAAAATAGTAAAAATATCGCATAGAACAGCATAATATTATAACTGTATCCATTAGCCATACATAATTAATCTATGGCCATACCAACACTCATCTAAATAAATCATTACTTAATTAACAAAATATATACACGAAATAAAAAAGGTATAAAACAGTTTAACTTATTTAATTATACTTAAAAAAACTATCTTACTTAGTACTTACTTATATGAATTTAATTTTTACAGAAGAATCTATCAAAACAAGGGTCTTTATACAATACAAATGTCTGCCACATTTGATTAGGTACCCCAAAATGGCGATTACACAAGTAACAATTATAATTTTTTAAATTTATATAACACTTGACACTGGCAAATTTAGGCAATTTAGCACGGTCCTTTATAAATACATACTAGAACAATGAACTTGAATCACTCCTCCTTCTGAATCACTCTACCTATTTAATACAACCGAATTAAAATCCGTTGTATAGTTTTAAGCATACATACAGCAACACCAACTTTGTTTTATAAAATAAGTAGTGATAAGGAACACGAGACGTAGCCAGGGCATAGCGACTACCTTCATTTAAAAATAAAGTTAAAATCTATACAAATTCCATCTCACGCATATTTGATTTAACTCTTAAATTGCGTTTTACGTCGTGAACATCCTTCACTAATTTACAAAACAAACCAAACATGGCGCAAAAAAAACATACAAAGATAGCAACACAACCTATAATTATACCTATGTACAGCCAGATATTTCCTATAAAATTTGTCAAAATGGATGTCAAGCCGATGAGCTTGGAGTATTCTGGAATGCCAATCGAATCTGGAACTAGCTCTTGAAGGAAAGGCACTGGAACAGCTGTAATACAGATTAAATAAATGAAAATGCATTTTAACCACAGGGTACGTCATTCAGACCATATCACTTTATGCCACAAGTTAAGTTGGCTAACCATAACTTTATAAGACATAAGAAAAGGCCTTTTTCGATGAAAATTAAATAAACGACAAAAATGGCCAAGACGAGGCATGTACAAATCGACTCCCACGCCTGTTATTGTAGATACATTTGTAATTAAATTAAAATTTGCGACAGTGTCAAAGTTTATATCCAAGTGAATAGAAAGAACAAAACAATATAGGCCGGGATCCGTAGTACATGGAAACCAAGTGATTACTAACAAGCTAATTTTTGGTGAGTAGCTTCGTTTCGATGAGACCACTATAAATATCCTATACCCAAATCTCGATTGTGGTAGCTAACAGAGATATCAAGGATTTAAAAAATCAAGGATGTAAAACCGGGATAACGGACCACGAAATTTGTCGGACAATATGTCCGTTAGATTTTATATATATTAATTAAGTATACAACAAAAAATCAGCTGGTTAGTAATCATAGTAATCATTTAAATTGACCTCGTTTTCGATACATTTTCGAAATGGCGGACTCTTTGATCAAACCATAGGTTTTGTAGGACAAACGTGTTTTTATATAATTTAGATAACTATCTTGAGATATAACATATTGTCCTACAAATTTCGTGGTCCGTTATCCCAGTTTTACATCCTTGATTTTTTTAATCCTTGATATCTCTGTTAGCTACCACAATCGAGAGTTGGGTATAGGATATCTTTGGACGTCTCATCGAAACGAAGCTACTCACCAAAAATTAGCTTGTTAGTAATCACTTGATTTCCATGTACTACGGATCCCTGACTAATACTCCCCTCCCGCAAAAACCCGCAAAAAGTGGTTGATTATAATGTCTTATATTTTTTTAGCATTTTGTGTTCCGTGGTTAAATGCCTTAAATTACATTAAAAACATCAATTAATAACCTAAAATTTAAACTGTTATTATTAAAAACAATGCAGATTAATCGGTGTATGAATGATGATGATTAATATAATTCAGAAAATACTTACATAATGATTCAACCACCAAAGAGCACAGTATAAAAGTCATCACCTGTGACAATAACTCAATATTAAAGAATGATTGTAAATAAATTTTTGAATTTTTGTAAAGGCTTTCCAGCGTTAGGTATAATATTTTTCACCGGCAACCTCTTGCATTATAGTACATAAGTGATAAATAAACTTTAAAAATGGTATAATTCATTTTTTGGTGAACTCGTATTTTTAATACTATTATATATTACACCTAGAACACCCGGAACACAATCTGAAGATCGTACTAGTTTTTCTCCTGAGGCGGGAAAAGAACTCGTAACCTCATACGTCGCAGATAGACATTCGACCGCTGCGACACTGAGGTCGCCAATGAAACAAAAACTATTCTAACTTAGGTTTGTTTAATCTACTGTTAGTAAAACACAAGTACAAAGTTCACAAATAATTTAGATGAAAATTTAAATCGTATTTAAATACTTACTTGCATAATTGGTACTTAATTAATACGTCTTTATAGTACAAATATTATGCTTCTTTTAAAGGTATTATATACCAACAATTAATCATTAACAGTAAAGGAAAACTATAATTATGTCATCATATTATGTTATATTTGTAAAGACGCCACGGTTTTGAGGGCGTTATAATATTCCCGCGGAATTAGTATTTCCGTGGGATGATATCTTTGAGTTTTTTTTATTTCAGTGATGTAAAGTACATTTATCAAGATATATACGATATTAACTTTATGTATATTAGGCAAAAAAACGCAAGCAAAGCTGTCGGCGGGTTGGCTAGTTAATAATAGTTTGCTTACTCGGGAACTGTTTCGTAGCATTGTAGCTCCGAAGCTACGGCGTAGCACTTACGTTATAAATATTGCAAGAGCGAGAACGGAAGTGCCAGTTGAACTCTTTTGTATGCTACGAATTTCGTAGCAACGTAAAACGTACTTTGTTCTAGTTATAAATAAATAATAAATAAATATTACTGGACAATTTTTACACAGCGACATCTAGCCCCGTGGTAAGCTCGAAGCTTGTGTTATATAGTTATAGTTATCCATATTGTTTGGCGAAAAGGGGTTAAATGTAAAAATATCTACATATCTATGTTTGTATTAAGTTTATGAGAAATCTAGCACCCGTATAACAAACACAAGCTTCTTACCATGGGGCTAGCTAGCTAGAGCTAGATGTTGCCGGTGTCCAGCAATATTTATTTAATTAAAATAAATCGTTAAAATGCAGTTAGTTTTCGTTTGAACTTTTCTTCCATGGTAACATTTGAGTTGGTATGTAAATATCACCCATAATTTTATTTTAGAATCATTATTTTATTGAGCATAACAAGAGATTTGTCTACCTACGCATGTGTGGTTTTCTGTAGTTTTGCTAGATAAGTTAATTTTAGCATTAATCTTCAGTGTTAAGGAAAACAACAATGCAATATTTAATTATGTCACTGTAGGTGAGAAGTCGAAAATAACAATTATTTGTTGTTAAGTTTATATAAATTATTAATAATTATTTGTACACCAAGGGTGGATTGAAATGAAAAAGGGTCGTAGAGAATTCATCGATTTTACCACCATTTTCCGAGTATGTTATAATGAGTTCATAAAGAAGAATTTCATTTTATACAATAGGAATTATCTAATTAATTATTATTAATTAATTTTAACTTCTTTGTCTACCGCGAGTAATTCCCGTTGTTTAGAATGAACAAATAGAAGAAGTACAACAAGTTAAATTTATGTATTAAGATTGATTTATCTATAGATATATTTTTTCTATTATTATTTAAAACCACTTTAAAAGACGCACAGTCCTTAACATCAGGTTTGCGTGGCTTTATTGTCAATACTTGCTATGATTATGATTTTATTCCTTTTATTTTTATTTTCCATTATATTATGTTCAATGTTCACTCCTAGTTACGTTCCTGCTACTGGGACACAGAGACTTGTTAGACCAGAGAGAGATTTAGACCTTATTTCACCACGATCGCCAAATGCGTTTAATTTAATTTTAGTGTATTAATAACATTGGTAAAATAAGTTCAGGCTCAAATTTAAAACCTCTGTAGAGATAAGCATTTTTTCGCCATTAGTTTGATGGACTCTGTGTCTTTGATGGACTGGTTTCATGGGGTTGCCAGCCCTTATCTATCTATGTATGTATATTATATTAAGTATATCAGAAATCTAGCACCCGTAACACAAGCTTCGAGCTTACCACGGGGCTAGATGTCGCTGTGTAAAATTGTCCAGTAATATTTATTTATTTATTGAAGTAGGTACATAATTACTTCAAGACTGTAAATATTGTTATCGAGTATTACTAATAGATACTTACATATTTTAACAGGTTGCATTATTTTTTCCTTAAAGTTGTTTTTCAGATATTATTTAATGTAAATAATTATATATCTCATTTGTACCAATTAACTTACCTTTACCTGTGATGCAATTAATATGTTTTGTTTTTTTCCTGGTTATTAAATTGTGTTTAAGAACAACAAAATAAATAGGTTTAATTTTAAATTGCACCTCTATTTACGTTCCCAATGCTAGAAATGAGGTGTGTAGGTGAGTTTCAACCCACGACCTTTGGAATGAAAGTCCAAAGTGTTCTCACTGAGCCTATACGTTTAAGAAAAACCCTAATTTTGTTATTTCAGGTTTACCCCTTTTTAGTGGGTATATTACAAGTTTTGAGGTCTAAGATAAACGGAATTGGGATCAACATGAACGCTTACGTGAGTTAATAAATAATAGTGAAAAATAATAATCAGATAAATTCTGCTGGACAATTCACGCAGCAACATCTAATCCAATGGTAAATATCACTTTATATTTACAGATAGCCTGCTTCTTGATGATCGTTGCTGTTCGTGGTATGATATTATTTTAGTCAGCATAGCATAGTTATTATATATATATATTGTTAAAACAAATATAATAAATAAAATCATCTCCCTCGTAAATGAGCCTGTTCATTGCTACCTGGTAAACTTCATATTTATTACGTACTAGCAGCCCCCGCGAACTTCGTCTCGCCATATACTTTTATTTGCAACTATATCCATACTAAATTTCATCGAAATCGAATTTTCCCACGTAAGCATATATTTTCCCGTGGAAGCATGTATTTTCCGCGGTGAAAAGTCTCTCGCCATATACTTTTATTTGCAACTATCTTCTGCATACTAAATTTTATCTAAATCGATTTTTTCCGCGTAAGCATATATTTTTCCGCCGAAGTATGTATTTTTCCGCGGTAAAAAGTAGCTTATGTTAGGATTAGGATATTACATAATATATTACATTACATTGACTCCAACCCCCCCCCCCCCCCCCCCGTACCCCAGTGACGCTTACATGGAGTCTACATCGCATGCTGGCTAGTTGAGCGCGGTGAGCGACAACCTCTAGACTTTTTTCTAATACTTGCATTTTTAAACTCGTGATATCTTCCGAATTAAATGTCCGAATTAAATAATTCAAAAAGTTATAAAAAGCTATTAAAGCCGTCTTGAATATAAAGTAATTTATTTTGATAAGGATTAATACCAAGGTACAAATGAAGACCCTTTCAAGAGGCGGCATATATAAATTAATATTTTAGAATAAAAAACTGCTTACTGTGACATAACTATAATATTTAGACATATGCTGTCGCGACATTTTTTGTAGATAATGATGAGTTCTGCAAAGTCGTAGTACATGATTTTGTTCTATCATCAATAGTTTTCGCAGCGCACGCGACGTAAGGAATTTTTCAGGTCATTTTTTTACACCTTATGTTACATTATTGGAGTTTTAGTAAGGATCCCTAATTTAAAAAAAAATATAATATAGCCTATGTTACTCGGGGATAATGTAGCTTTCCAAAGGTGAAAGAATTTTTGAAATCGGTCCAGTAGTTTCGGAGCCTATTCGTTACAAACAAACAAACAAACAAACAAATCTTTCCTCTTTATAATATTAGTATAGATTATTCGGTCTTCATATCAAAAAATAAAAACCTTATCTGTGATGGAGGGAATTACAAAGTTTCTATTTTATTGTATTTATGTTAATGTTTGGTTTATACAATATTGATCCCTAATAATTTATCAACTCCTTGCATTAAATTTTGCTCAGATTTTATGAGCAGGATTTCATCAGTATTATTTGAAAATAATAATTTTCTTCTCTCGCAAAACAAACCTAAGTCTAAATGTGATGTTATTTTAGTTCATTCCCACCACCAAGTTATCGAGTCATATCATCCCTATTTATGTTCCCATTGCTGGGATACAGGGACTCTCTCTTTACGAGAAAGTTTAGGCCTTAATTCACCACTTAATTACACATGTCCTTCAAACTTTTAGTTCTTAGAACATGCCGGTTTCCTCGCGATGTTTACCTTCACCGTTAGAGCACGTATTTTTTTCACGTCATATCACCCCTATTTATGTTCCCATTTTCGTTTTCACATTCGTGTAATTTTATTGTTTTTATTCAGGTGCCCCGGGTATCTTTAAGGGTGGGTTCAATTTTGGCGGCTCTGTTGGGACGAAAGTGACGGCTGGGGGCAACATAGAGGGTAGACTGACGGATCCCTTGTTGTTGAACGTCGACGGGTCGAGCCAGCTGGGGGCCGCCGCCGAGGGGGCGCTGCACGGGGGCGGATTCGCGGGGTACAACGACAACTTTATTGGTGAGTACCTCGTCCTGTCCTTTACCTTTTTGATATTCGTTTATTTGTAACATTATACTTAAGGCATAATTTCTGCCTGTGTTTCATGCGACAGGACACTTACTACTACTTAAAATTATTATTTTCTTTTAGCTCCTTGTTCCCATGTTTTCACACATTTTAAACCTTCCCGCTACTACGACGGTTTTATAGCACCTAAATCGTCCCAGCCGTTCTTTGGTTATAAAATTAGAACGGAAATTGGCATTGATCTTCATACATGTATAGTAAAACCATTTTTAAACTGAACGCCCCTCCACCGCGGTTACGACTGGATCATCTATACCTATAATTACAAAGTCGCGTAGAGTAGATAATACAAACTTAGAGAGAAAAGAGTTCCTTCCGATTTGCCTCTTGGGGTCGTAACCCAAAAAATCATTTGAATGTACGTGTAACCGCGGTGGAGGGGCGTTCATTTTAAAAATGGTTTTACTATACATAAATACTGATATCGTAAAAAACGCAATAATTAATTATTTATTTTATTTAAATAAAAAAATATTAAAGATGGTTAAAGAAATTATTCATGTGCAGGTACAAACGGGGACATCCATGGCAGTGTAGGAGGGCAAGTGAGCGACAGTTACCAAGGAATCCTCGGGGTGGATAAAGAAGGATATGGTCACCTAGGCCTCACCGACAGCATACTCTCCAGCGGCCACTTCAACGGCGGCGGCAGCGGCTACCTGGCCACAGACAGGGAGGCCCAGGACTACGTGCGACTGTACGGCGCCAGCTGCAATATGCAGAAAATGTTGAATAATATGTATTAGATTTACAAAATACGTGTGGCACTCGGAAACTGCCGATGTAAAGCTGCAACGTCCAGAAAATGTTGAATGATAATATTAGAATTACAAAATACATACGTGTGGCACTAAGAGACTGCCGCGGTAAAGCTATTGCTTTTTTTATCAGGGGTGTTAGGTTATTTTCGTTACGGAATTTCTGGCTTCGGTCTCCACGGTCAAGGCCTGCGATAGAAGCTATGCAATAGGTTAAAGCATCATCCAGTTTAATGTCTAAATATGGTCGATTTTGTGATTTGGGACAAATTTTTAAATTAAAGAAATGGACTAATTGTCCTGCGTTTTATTTCAAATAATTTAAACACAACATCAGTAATAATCATTTATTGTTTGTAAATGTGTGAGAACATAATAATACAACATGCATTATATTCATTCATCCTATTATGCAATAGTGAATTTAAACCTTCACAGTTTTAACAAACATTGTTATTCAAGTCTATGCATACAGTATTTGCTTCCTTAAAACTCGTATCCGCCACTTTTTGCGTCTTGTCTTAAAACTTTTCATCTAAACTATAAGTTAGATAAATAATGAATTTAATAAATAGTAAATATACAATAGTATAAAAGTGAAACTATAATCTAGGTTTCTACATAGATGTAAATATATACCTATAGACATTCATAGTATTCGTAGCCGTAACGCGATGTCACGTGTCAATATTTGTCTTCTAACATGTTCTTGACATTAGATTTATCTCCGTATAGTTTTTCGTAGTCTTCAGCGTCCTTATTATAGGCCAGGTTGGCGCCGCCGCCGGCGCCGAACTCGCCGTCAGTGATGATGCGGTTGGTGAGACCGAGGTGGCCTTTAAGTTCCTTATCTACCCCGACTTCTCCTGCGAAATTGTCTTTTAGCTCTCCCCCGACTTTGCCGTTGATCTCTGCGTTTGTTCCTGTAGCAAAATAAATGTTATGTTGTATTACAAAATTTGCATTTTGTTACGTTTAAGGACCTATTATTGGCTTTAAGTTGATATAAGTCGTTGAGTTTCCAAACAATGTTAAATAAATAAATAAAATATGAGTCAAAAAGGTGGTACTCAATGTGGAAAATAAATTAGAATAGAAAATACTTTATTATACACCACAAAAACATTTGGAGTACAATGGGCGGCCTTATCGCTGTGAGCGATTTCTTCCAGGCAACCTATGTATGTACCGTGTGGAGGTACTCACCAACCATCTTATCTTTGTACCCGGCGTACCCGCCGCCATGTAGACCACCGTGCGCGCTGGCGCCCACCTTGCCCGACCCGTCGTAGTTCACAAGCAAGCCGTCCGTCCGCTTTGCCCCAATGCTGCCTCCTGCCGTAAATTGGGTCCCACCGGAGCCGCCGAAGTTGAACCCAGCTTTAAGCTTACTTGGGGAACCTGAACAAAAACAATGAAGTTATTAGCGTTTTAGTGCTATTTATGTTTACTAGTGTCGTCATCAAAACATATGAATGTTTACTATGTATAATAATAATAATATAATGTATACTCTGAATTTTAAAAATAAACTCATTTTACTATTAATTTCCATGTATGTTTATAATTTTGATAAGTATTAATTAAGTTGTTAAGCGTTTAAGTAGTACTTTTCTCAGTAGATTCTGCAGGCGTGGACATTGTTGCTTTAACCTTCAAGACCTCTAAACTTAGAAATATAATATTGTGGACTGATGCACTGCTCTGTAAACATCCAACCTTTTATATCCATTGTGATAGGGATAAAACTGTAACAAAATTATGGTAAATATTTACTTCTATTTCTTATTCGCGTAATTAAATTAAACTTACCTATTTCACAATTGGGATAAACGGAAAATCCTTTGATTACCTATTTTTGTTTTTATTAACATTGGTGATTTTTTATAATAATATTTTACAATTATAAAATAAAGTATTACACAACTCACACTCCAACATCTAGTCCCGTGGTAAGCTCGAAGCTTTTGTTACGGGTGCTAGATTTTTAGAAATAGATTAATTTTTATACATACAAATAGATATAACACCCGGAACAAATGTTTGTCCTGCACGCGGGAATCGAACCCGCAAACCTATTTATTTTTGAATCCATTAAGTATACAAATATTATTTGTAAACCAGGTAAAATTAATAAAAATAAGTGGGTCAAAAGTATATATGCACATGTTTCTTAATTAATTAGGTCATAATAACAAGCTATTTAGAAAAATAACAATGCAATATATTGAAATATAGGTATCACTATCAATGATGCTATAAATATTTCTGCTATATAGTTGTTCCAAACAGCATTTTTTTATTATAAATGGGTGACCTATTCAACTTTTGTTATAGATAAAATCATGTTACTTTTCGTTGTCATTTTATAACTCAAGAACAGCTGTGCCGATTTAGAACATTTTGCTTATGAAATATCCGTAGTAAAGGTGAGAAAACACTATACTAAAGCGGGCGACGCCGCGGTCATCTAGTACTGTTATATTGCATGTTTATCGCAATAGGTTATCAAAAATTGTAAATTGCCTGAACATATAACATTATACAAAATATACAAATACAAAATACAAAATGTTTATTTCGTTAACCTTATGTACATAAAATTGTTACAGTGGTTGGATGCCTCCTTTTAAGTACGAAGTACCTGTATTAGGAGGCAACGCTCTTCCTTATCATACATTATATTATTTTAATAACGTTTTACATGAAATTTCTGTGGGTAGAAAAATATAACTAAACTAAATTATAACAAAATTTTGAGGGTAGAAAATAATTTTGAACAAACCGCATATCTGTTACTAATCCGTAGGTACAATATTGGTGTGTGGTACAAGTGATGATATGTTGGCGTTTTTACTAATAAATTAAAACAGTCATGTTTATTTAAATAATCTTAAGTATAAAATATGTATTATGATTATGTGCGTAGGGTATGTTAGTAAAATAAATAAATATTATGTATATAATAAATAATATATTATAAATATATATATGTGTATATATTACATTTTTAATATACTGATATCTTATATTCGATAATTAAATACAAATAAATTAGATAAATAAATTCCATATAAAATATAATTATATACAAGGTGTACCAGTAGTCACTTAATAAATACTATATAAAATAATTATATACAAGGTGTACCAGTAGTTACTTAATAAATACCATATAAAATATAATTATATACAAGGTGTCTCAGGTGTTAATAAGTAAATACCATAAAAAGTATATTTATATACAAGGTGTCCCAGGGTTGAGGTATTAAATACACAATCTTAGATTTCGAGAATAGATTCAGTTTCATCATAGTCCAGAGGCAATATATATTTCTTAATAGCATATTTACATTGGTTGTAATTCATAGGATAAATATTTAAATCATTATTTAATTTATTGTATATTTTAACGGTCTGGCTTTCTTGTTGACGCGCGGCAAATTTTGACTTGACAGACATAGCGGTTATGACTTTCTTTTTCTTTTTCCTTCCTTTTAAAAGATTAGGATCATAGACTACAGATTTGTGTAATTTTAAGGTAGAATTAAGAATATATAGTTTTCTAATAGAGAGAGTATTTTGTATAGAATATAGTAGTTTAGTCGGAAACCTAAATGGTTTACGAAACATCACTTTTAGAAGTGATCTTTGAGCGCGTTCAAGGTGTATTAGTTTGGTTTTGGTTGCACCACCCCAGGTAGTTATGCAGTAACTCAATATAGACTGCACCAAAACCACATATATCTTATGTAAGAGTTCTTCAGTGGCAATGTGTCGCAAGTGTTTAAAAATCCATGTAAGCTTCCTGGTTCTACTCATAAGAAGTTCAATGTGCGGATGCCATGAAAGTCTCTGGTCTAAAGTGATGCCGAGGTATTTCACTGTTGTAACTTGTTTTATTTGAGAACATAAGCATCTGTTAGGAACCCTGTCACACTTATGAATTTTAATAGTAAAGTCAGCAGAAGGCTGTGAACGTATACTCTTAGTAAAGCACATAAAATTAGTTTTTTCTATATTGAGTGATAGTAAGTTTAGTTTAAGCCAGTTTGCAATCATTTCAAGACCGTGTTCTGCTGATTTTTTAACCTTTTCCCAAGATGAACCCGAAAAGACTATTGCTGTGTCATCTGCGTATGAATAGATATGACCGTCAGGAATATAAAGCTCACAAAGATCATTAATATAGCTGAGGAAAAGCGTAGGTCCCATCACACTTCCTTGTGGAACGCCGTAATCAATATTTGTGTCTTTACTTTCTATATCGTCTATTTTTACTCTTTGCGTTCTTTCATGTAAATAATTAGTTAGTAGCTTTAGCGGTAAACCTCTTACACCTATACGTTCTAGTTTTTGAATTAATGTCGGAATGTGAACTGTGTCGAACGCCTTCTTAAGATCTAAAAATACTGTTAAACATTTTTGTTGACTATCTACTTTATTTGTAATAAGATTGCACATAGATGTTATTGCGTCTTCAGTTGAGAGTCCCTGCCTAAACCCGTATTGATTTTTGGAAATTAAGTTGAATTTATTGAAATATGATATTATTCTATTGTTAATTACTTTTTCAAAGATTTTAGAGATTGCGGGTAGAACTGATATGGGTCGGTAGTTACAAGCTTCACTTTTTGTTCCATTTTTGTAGATAGGTGTAATTAATGACTTTTTAAGTAAGACTGGAAAGATACCATTTTCTAGACATAAATTGATTAAGTGACTAATAATAGGAGATAATAGATAGCATGCAAATTTTAAAAAGGAGGTTGTTATACCATCCCAGCCTGGAGCACTGTTTGATTTTAAACTTGTTATTATTTTTATTATTTCTGTTGGGTCACAATCTAAGAATACACAAGATGAACTATGTTTAGTTGTTGTATTAAAAATTTTGCTGTTAATAATAGAATTTTTGTTGTTAATTGCTTCTGCTAAGTCTTTTCCAATATTAGCAAAATATGTGTTCACAGCATTGACTGCTTCAATTGGGGAAGTGTTATTATTAAGGAGATTAATGTTTGATGTCTTTGGTGGTTTGTATGTAGTTATTTTGTTTATAGTTTTCCATAAATCTTTCGAATTCCTCGACGACTTCTTTAAAATTTCTTGTTCATATTTCTTTTTTACATTTTTTATTAATTTATTACAATGATTCCGATATCTTCTGTAAGTTATTTTTAATATTTCATTATTTGGTTCTTTTTTAAGTTTTCTTTGCATATTGTTTCTGTTTTTAATGCAACGTAATATTCCGGACGTTATCCATGGCTTTATTATTCTCTTACTTCTAGAAACTTTACGGGTTTTGGTATTATCTTTTAGACTAGTTTGAATTTTATTGATTAATAGCTCACATAACTTATTTGGATCATTTATTGTAAAAAGCTCATCTATTTTTGTTTCCAAATCTTTACAAGCTCCTTCAAAATTAACATTTAGTTTTGGTTTTATATTTTGATTTTTGTTTCTAACATTATGTAAAATTAGTAATATCATAAAATGATCCGTTATGGTGGTTTGTAACAATTTTGAGTATGCAATGATCAAGGCAATTGTTTTCTCGAGTGGGAAGGTAATGTCCTGGTAAAAATGCATTTACTGCTAACACATTCAAATAAGCTAGTCTGTTGTTCTTTTCATTATTTCGTTCTTCTCCTGAAGGGTTAATATTGATATTTATGTCACCTACAATCACAATTCGATCATAGGATTTAATCTGGTTTAAATGATCGTTCAGTGAATTAATAAAGTTTTCTGCGTTTTTGTTAGATGGTGATCTATATATGCATAAGATGATGGTGTTGTCTATATTAATTTGTAAACAAGATGCATGCACGAGCTTAATTTCATTTACAGTTGCTTTATGGTTACTTCTAATATACACAACAACGCCATCATTTTGGTTAAGATTATTTGTAGTACAAAAGTTGTTATAGTGATCGATAAGAGGAACCGGTTTATTATCCTTTAGTCTGCATTCCGTTAGTGCTAAAATATCCACTTCAAATTTAAGTTTTTGTAAGTTTACTTGTAGATCATTTATGTTTGCATATATACTTCTCATGTTTTGTGTTATAATACTTAACCCGCTCTTTACATTTTGTGTAAACTTATGTTGAACTTCATCTATATCGCAAGTAAAAGAGGTTGCAATCTCTGTAACGTCTATTTCATCTGCAATAACAATTTGACTATCCATTATTAGTTGATTTTATGTAAAAAGATATGATATTTAAACTGGTGATACGTGAGTATATGTTTAGCTTTACGTTTGATTTATTGTTTTGGGAACTTTGCATGGATAAGTTATTTCCTAAATTTGATTGTGCTTTTGTATATAATATAATATTGTTATAGATAAATTTATATATTATAAATGTTAGTCTTGTATATATAAATATTTTGTAAATCACGTTAGTTATCTTATTATCATATTTTGTTTTGTTGTACATTACATGGTAGTAGTTAGAATTTACCGGTAGCTTCAGAAGTCATGCAGAATTAAGTAAATTGTTTACTTGGTCTTCACTTATTATAGCGATGATGGCCGAGTTTTCATCTTTCCTCACATATACTCTTCCGTACGAAGTCCAGCAGAATTTGTACGCCTTACTCTTGACCAATTCTCGTGCGAGGAAGTATAAACGAGCCGATTTTACGGTCAGTTGTTCGGATATAAAGATAGGTGTATCTTCATTTTTCTTGAAACCAAGGTGTTTAGCGCAGATCTTATTACTGCTATGTCTTCGGTTATAGGCCTTAGTGACCTTTAATACTTCCGATTTCAGAATGGTTGACGACAGCTCAATTACTATCGGAGTATTCAATTGTCCGCCTTTTCGGCTTTTTACTCTGTATATGTCTTTTATATCCGTTTTATTTATGTTGCAGTCAACAGATGTGCCTAATGTCACAACCATATTGATAAGGTCTTCTTTTGTTTCAGCCTTGTTCAGTGGCACATTTTTTATTTCAATGTTACATTTTCTCGTTGCTCTTTGAATATCTTCCATTCTTGTTTCTAATAATGTTATATATTCCTTGTCCTTTTTTTGCTCTTGCTCTAAGTGCTCAACTTTTTTAGTTAGTTCTTCATTTTTGGATATAAGAAAAGCGATCGAGCTCTCTATATTTTTGTTAGTGCTTTGTATATCAGCTAAAGTAGGGGTAAAGAAGCTTTTAAGTTTTTTCTCCTGCTCTGCCAGAAGATTTCCAAACATGTTATTCATTTCTTCCTTCAGTTGGGCTATCTCTGAATAAAAATCATCGTCATCTTCTCTATTTCTTTTGCCTCGTATGAACACATAATTTGGTGGTGTCTTTTCCAAATTACGAGAGCTTTGATTTAGGTCACCATCACTAGAAGAAAATTGATTTTTAGGAGTCATAAATTTATCCATGTTTGAGATCTTGATTTTTACCGAGTATATATGAAAAAACGCTTCCGCTTATAGCTTGTATCCGCTTTCGTCTTATCTCCTTGCACTTTATGCGCGCCTGGTAGTTGAAAGTTTTGTTCAAATGAATTTTGTTACTTTTTATGTATTAAAAATTAAATTATTTTTATATATTTTTAACTATGGTTACACGTCTTATCGCTTTCGCGGTCCGAGGGGAAGACATTATGTACATTATTATGATGATACTGTATTGCGTAATATGTATGTATGTACTGTAACGTAGAAGAACGCGGGTCACCGACATAGCCAAGTAGATTAGTTTTTTGAAGTGCAATGAGCAAGGCATATAGCGCGGAGAACAGATGGCCGATGGGGCCGAAAATTTCTCCAGACCAAGGATCGGCAAGCGCAGCGTCGGACGTCCACAAACAAGGTGGACATATGATCTGGTAAAAAGGGTTGGCTCGCCGTGGATGCTGGCCGAGTCCGTCTAGTAGTGGACGTCCAACGGCTGAAATGTTGATGATGACTGTATTATGTGATGCTGTAACTTCAATAACATGATGTAATATGTTATCAAACTAAAGTTACATATCCTTTGCAGCTTTTCTTTTGACAAGGCCTCCTTGATTTCCACCTTTGACGGTATTTAGCAATACTGAGCCAGCTATCTATACCATCTTTTTATTTTATTTATTAAGGCACAGCCTACAGCACTTATGACAAAAATACAATAGTTAAATGAGGAATTATACTTTGAAATATTATGTGCCTGTTAAATCTTCCCACCTTTTGGTTTGTCTAACCTTATCTCTGTTACATTATTATTCATTTACTATGTTTGTCCATCTACTTATCTCTTTCTTAGCACACATCTATTTATGCTTAAAACTAAATTTCTACGTTATTTTATAAATAGGAAAATATATCTACCAGGTCAATATCAAAATGTGGCAGCTTTTATTTTTAATATTAATGAGCCTGACAAATTTTTATTTTAAATGGAAAATGAATCTACAAAAAAAAACGAGAAAAACTGTGTTTTTACTTTTTTGATATCTTAAGAAATTACTGAGATATTTATGATCAAAGTGTGTTTGCGTACAAAGAGGTGCGGCTAAGTGCGTTACGGCACTCAGGTTGTCTTTTGTCGCTTTTATAAGTATTTAAGTTCCCGTTTATAATTTAGAAGCGAAGCTAGAGCGGTCGATAGTGAAGTTATAAAACGAAGTTACTCTGTGCTGTGACATTTTCTAAAAACTAGATCATCCTCATTTTAAGCTTTCGGGGCATTGGAGATTGGTTTTCAAAGAAAAATATGTATAACTTGAATAAATGTGCAAAATAACTTAAATCGTGTGAGTCAGCATTTTCCTACTTAAAAGAAATATAAAATAAACCCTTTATTTTCTTAGGCACTACTGCTTGGCACTGCTAGTAGAGTCAAGGGAAATTTTACTTTCCCCTTGACACTACTGGTAGTGCTACGGGTAAAAGTTCATATATTCTAATAAGTATGTCAGATATCTATTACCAACCCAACTCGAGCTTACCTGGGCACAGAACATATAATTTTTTTTACTTAAATTACACAGCTAGGATGTTCCTAGCCCCGTGGTATATTCGAAGCTAACTCGAAGAACTAGGTTCTCAGGTAGAAGCTCTCTTAGCTTCTGTACGATCAGATACATAGCAACCATGATTCTCAGACAGCTTCTATATATTCAAATATAAATTACAATTGAAATGAATTGTAGTCTCTTAGAGCTCTGCCTCACTAGGATGCAATGGGGACGTTCCGACATCTCCAAGCAGTTAATATTGAAATGCATGTTACCTAACTCACTTGGCGACGGTGTGGCAACTTCGCCAAGTCGCCAAATTCAATATTAACTGCTTACAGACGTAGCCGGCTACGTCGCCATGGCGTCCTAGTGAGGCAGAGCTTTTAATTCTTTAGAGGAGGTTTATCTAACAAATTAAATACCAAAAAAAGTAGACAAATGAATGAGAATATATATTTATTTATCTTTTACATAAGATCATTAATGATTTTATTGATTGTCGTCGTTTAATACTTTTCGTTCAGCATGTTCTGCACATCGCTGCGTGCGCCGTACAGTTTCACATGTCCTTCTGCGTCCTTGTTGAAGTTGAGGTTACCGCTGCCGCCGGCGCCGAACTCGCCGTCGGACAGCAGGCGGTTGGTGCCGCCAATCTGCGCGCGCCCTTCCTTATCCACTCCCACGTTCCCTTCAAACACGTCTCTCAAGGCGCCTGCGACGTTGCCGTGGATCTCTCCGTTCGTTCCTGTAATCAATTGATCAATCAACGTTTAAATATAGCATGGGTTTATTCAAAAAGGGTAATGAAGCATTTAAAGGGTTCGGCAGCACGCAGGTAACATCTCTGATGCTACAGGCGTCCATAGGCTGCGGTAACCGCTCTCCACCAGGTGGGCCGCAAGCTTGTCTGCCAACTTGGTAGTATAAAAAATATATAATATATTGCTGGATAGTTCACACAGCGATATGAGCCCCGTGGTAAGCTCGTAGCTTAGATTACAGGTGCTAAATTTTTGATGGTATTCTTTAATTCAGTCTAGAGGACATTAAGCATAGGATAGTTTAGTGTAAAGATATTCGGATGCTTTTCAGAAAAAACTGTCAACAAGTAATAAATGATTCCCAAATTTATAGACTTTTTTATGAGACGAAAAGTGAAATTCGTGGTACTGACCAACCAAGTTGTCGTTGTATCCAGCGTAGCCGCCGCCGTGGAGGCCCCCGTGGGCGCTGCCGGCCAGTTTGCCCGACCCGTCGTAATTTAACAGCATGGGGTCTGTGAGTTTGCCCCTGAGGTTGCCCCCAGCCGTCAGTTGGGTCCCGCCTGAGCCGCCGATGTCGAATCCAGCTTTCAACTTCTGCGGGGCTCCTGGAGAAGTAAAGCATATTTTATAAGCATTTACATCATTTATTTATGTTAATGCTGGAGGTTATTCTTGCGTTTCATCGATTTAATCTATATTATTTCATACCTTGAACCGCCACGACCATCAAGAGAGCGCAGGCAAGAATCTGAAAGCAGAGATTACAGTGGTTTTTGAACTAAAATACAACATACAAGAAATTTCAAGATGTAGAAGGCAAATATCGTGAGGAAACCGTTGGGCTGGCATGTTCTGAGTACTTTGAAGAGTTTGTAATATATGTGGTATTCACCAACCCGCACTTGGCCAGAATAGTGAATGAATGCCTCATCTCTCAGGAAGGTAGAATTCTTGTGTTCCAGCAGTGAGAACGTATGGGGTGCTTATTATAGTAGACTCGTACATAATAAATAATACTCACATAAGCTTTCATGGTGAAGTCGAGATTTTCCACACACTCAAAGCTGTGAGGTATACTGCACACTGATGCACTGCACTGCCGAGAGGCAACCTTATATACCACCCCGAATGCGATAGCTCTATCCTCAAAATAAAATATTTATTATATTTAATAATTTAACTTATCAATGTTAAGAAAAAATAAAATCCATAAATAGTCATATTTTGCATTGTTTTTATCCTGCATTACTGCCAACGCAGGATAAAAACAATGCAAAATATATTTAATTAATCACCGTTATATTAAGAATATTTGTGTTATTGACAAGTTCGTAACCTACAGTTTGATAAGCGATGCATCTTGAAAACAACTTTTGGAAAAACCAATGTGATGTACTAAAATATAAATGACATAATAAATTTATACGATAGTAGTAAATATACCTACATATAATATTATGTATCGCAAAGTGCATAAGTTTGTCTGTCTTTTACAGCAAGACGAAGCGCCGAAAAGACAAAGTCACTAAGACCTAATTTCACCACTCTCTGTTTGTTATTTTAACATCCCGTTATGTTTAATGACAGACAGTTTAGGTACATTGATTGACTGTTAATTACTTAATTAAACTAACAAACAGAGAGTGGTAAAATTAGGTCTTAGGCTACTTTAAGCTGTATAAAATATGTAACTTCCCAAAATACATATTTCCTCGGGAAATTTATTATTACGCGGGCAAAGCACCTGAGCAGACTAGTTTTTGATACATCGAACGACAACTTATAAAATCGTTATATCGTTATACAATTTGTAATATAAAACATAATTTTCTGATTGATAGATTTTCAGAAACCAAAGTAGGGTGAATCTGCTATAATAAAATAATACAATTAAGATAAAAGCTAGGTCATCGTCACTTGTACGTAGTAGAGAACCTCTGTGGCGCAGCGGGCCAAGGTGTGCCTGCGACGCTAGAGATTGCGGGTTCTATTTCCGCACCAAAAAATTTGAATGATCTGCAAATATTTCTCCGAGTGTTTAGCTAAAATAATGTATATAATGTACATTAAATTAAGTTTGTCAGAAATCTTGCACTCTTATTCTTAACAAGCTTTTAATCTGATTCACAACATCTAGCCCCGTGGTAAGCTCGAAGCTTGTGTTACGGGTGCCAATATACTTAATCCAATATATGTTGCCAGCTCTCTGATTTAATGCGTTTTAGTCTGAAATATCATTGTTTTTGCACAAATATGAATGCAATTGATAAAGCCTCGTATAAAAGCGAAAGCACAATACATTTTATCCAGAACCATTTCAGATAAATCAATATGAAGTCACAATTTGTAAGTTTTGTTTATTGTTATTTTTTCTTTTTAATTAATCCTTTATGTGATGACGACCTTTGCGGCGCAGCGGGCAAAGGTCCGCCTGCAACGCGAGAGGTTGAGTTTTCGATTCTCGCCTCGGGACAAAAAAAATTACGATATCAAAATATTTGTTCCGAGTGGTGTAGGTATAATATGTATGCTATTCTGGGTGTATATACCTATTTATGGTGAAAAATCTATCTATTTATTTATTAGCAGATAGATGTTACTGTGTGAATTGTCCAGCAATATTTACTTATTATGTTTGTGTACTCTGACTGGCATGAACTTGTAATTCAAAGGTTATAAACAATTTTATACAATGAAATGTTTTACAATGTTCTTTCTTGTGTTTTGAACGTAAATTTTTACAGCAACATCTAGCCCTGTGGTAAGCTTGAAACGTGTGTCCCTAAATCTGATATTGCAATACAATACACACCATAGAGAGATGTCACTGAGAGAACTTTTTAAACTATCATGGTTTTTAACTATATTTGAACATGAAACGGGTAACATACCATGTTTTAAATGTTTTTGAGTTTTCTGATATTTCGACACTGTTGCAAGTCAGTTTGTCCGTGAACATGGCGCTTGCAACAGTGTCGAAATATCGGAAAACTCAAAAACATTTAAATCATGGTATGTTACATACCCGTTTCATGTTCAAATATAGTCACTGAGAGAGTTTGCATATTAATAATAATATACTGCATATTTATTTATTTAAAACTAGCTTTCTGCCAGTGACTTTGCCCGCATTATAGTAGGTGGATGTTCTTGTGGAAATTCTTCTATATTCGTCTCCTGGTTCGAAGCTACCAGCCACAAATCAGTCGTTCTTGAGGTTATAATTGAAATTACAGTCCTTCATGAAGTATTTTTTTTTTATTTCAGGTGTGTTTGTTGTCTGCACTTATGATTTCGTCTTGTAAGTATGTTTTTCAATTATAATCTTTACCCGTAGAAAGACCTACAGGCTGGTAAAACATTTTTGTTAATCCAGTCAGAGTGTTAGCTACTACTTTACACCAAATTATATCCCTTCGGCCGCGTATGATACCAGAGTTTGGTAACCAGTATCATACGAAGAAAAAATATCGCACCCTTGGAAGAACAAGGGCCGAAATGCCATGTTTGTGATTTTACAGGAGAGGCATTTTAAGATTTTTTTGTCATAAGAATCAACGTATCTTCGTCTTAAATTGACCTAGAGGTAATTTCCTTAGTGTGAAATATACCTTACAGTTTTGTGAATAAAGGCGTGCTCTCTGCAATGCTTAAATATTTATAGTTTTAATTATTTTCATATAAATATAAAAAAATACCCACACTTAGGCCTTTGTTCCACCAACATTCTTAAAAAATTGTAATAATGTCCGTATTTCTCTTCATTTTTATGGGATGTTTTTCAATAAAAATAGCAGTTTTTTATCTTTTAAATTATTTATTATTAAAGTTTTAATAGGAACCAACACAGTCAATTACACTTAGTAGTTAACAACATTAAATTCTAAAGTCTTTGTTCTTAACTTAATACAGTTTTTGCAATCTTAAATATTTGGAGATTCAATACTTTTAAAGTTATATAAAATATAGAGACAAAAACAAGACTATAGTATATTTTCACTCAGACGTAATGGCAATCGAACGTATCTGAGTGGAAAATTCTAACAAAACAAAAATGTCTAAAAACAAAACAAAGTAGGCACAGTAATTACAGCCGCACTCAACGACGTTAATGTTTACTAAAACGACCACTAAGTTTTTTTATCGTTACTTAGTAATCGTTTAAGCAATCATTAACATCTCTGAGTGCGGCTGTTAAATAATGTACCTTTTAATACGAAAAGTGAGATCGTTCTCATCTTCTTAAAATTAAATATAAAAGTTTCAAAAATCTAAGGTATACGGTCCCTTAATGTACCTACTCATTCAAATATGGAATGAAAGAATGAATTAAAGTTCATTTTATTGACAATAAAGCCGTTGCCTGTTTTTTTGGCGTTTCTTATTAGGCTTATGTATTCTGCTGGGCAGTAAATTGGTCCAGCTTTGTTCATTTTGGACACAACTGATCGAACGACTTTGTACCTCCAAATTATCTTCTAAGTAAATGGGCATAAGTAAAGAAAGTGCGACTTTGTTCCTCCAAAACTCTAAAATAAAAAGGGCATATTTACCTTAACGACTTTTACGCTCCAGCTGACAACCACTCTGCGCGCCGGCAGCGCCGTAACTGACCAATAGGATTTTGTCGCGCCAATAAGTATGAAAAAAACGCTTCAATGTGATAAAGGCACTGTCGCCCTCTGGCGAAATTAGATGGAATTGAACGAGTGTCTTTGTTTCACCGGGTGAAAATACGTTTTAAAAGCACTTTGGCATACTTAAGTCATTTTTCGAAAATTCGTTAGTTCGGCCCTTGTTCTTCCAAGGGTGCGATATATACTTAACTTTATTTTATACCAAATTTAAAATACCTTACAAAAGTAGACAAATAAATTAAATACCTTACAGATATATTTTATTGGTAGCCAGTTAACGTTGATTTTGCTGCGGAGCCAGCTAACTGAAGAAGTGTACATAATATTAATTTATTAATTTTCTCTAAAGGTTTAACAAAGTCATTAAAATAAATTAAAAGAAGAAAAACTCAACCATTGTTAAGGACTAATGATGTGAATTATCTTAATGACTAAGACTTTTTACTACCAATAAAAGTCTTAGTCATTAAGACCATTGTTAAGGACTAATGATGTGAATTATCTTAATGACTAAGACTTTTTACTACCAATAAAAGTCTTAGTCATTAAGATAATTCACATCATTAGTCCTTAACAATGGTTGAGTTTTTCTTCTTTTAATTTATTTTAATGACTTTGTTAAACCTTTAGAGAAAATTAATAAATTAATATTATGTACACTTCTTCAGTTAGCTGGCTCCGCAGCAAAATCAACGTTAACTGGCTACCAAAACTCTATACGTTTTTATATTAATTAAAACCACGCAGTCATTTAAATATACATGAAACTAGTATTTTAATAAGTTTAGAGATAATAAATTATATTATTTTAATTATATTATTTTAGATGTCGCTGTGTAAAAATTGTCCAGTAATATTTATTTATTATTTATTTATTTATTTATATACATGAATATGATTTCTTTTATTTACTCACAAATCAAGGCTTTGTCGCTAATGGACAACAACGCCTTATCGGAAAACAATAAAAAATAAAAAATTAAATCATCCTTAAATGGTCGAGAGATAATAACGCCACATCGTTTAATTCCTCAGGTTTATCAACTAAACATGGAGAAGCGCAAGTATCCGGTCGCGGTCAAGCGGATGTGACCATCAATAGTAAGGTGGTGTTTGAAAAGAAAGATGGAAAAATCATCACCACCAACTCAGGATCAATTGACGGAGCGTTAAGTGGAAATGTCGCAGCCGGATACAAGTATGGAGGTAAGACAAAAATATGTTATAATCACCCCATTTGCGTTTCCGCTGCTGGGAAATATGGACTTCTGGTATTCTCTTGACGAGATAAAATATATGATTTAATAGTTGTTTCCGAGATACATAGAGCTTTAGTTCACCTCGCTGAACAAGTGCAGATGTTGAATGCCATCATAATAATTGTGTATTTGTTTTCCTATTCTATTCTATGTAAAATTTAAAGAAATAAAAGCCAATAAGCTCGAGGATTTTAACCTACGACCTTCGGATTAAAATAATTATAATTAAGCCAGGCTTCCACTTAGGCAACACGGCTTGCACAGGAAAATTGGTACAGATATTCTTAAAATAATAACTATATTTATTTTTGCCTATTTATTTTGTTGTATTTGTTTGTTTTGGTGTACAATAAAAAGTTTTTGTTTTGTGTATTTTTAGAAGATGGGAGCTCCCACGGAAAGAATGTTGCTTTTGGAGGTGAAAAAAACTTCGGGAAAGGGAAGCCAGATGACCTCTCGCTCTCAGATGAACTTTCTCTGATGAATCAATTTGCAAAAGATAGTAGAGATGATTTCTCACGGAACACGTTTGAGAAAAAATTCAATGAATTCAGCTATGAAAACAACAGAAAGGAATAGAGTCATAATACAAAATAAATACAGTGAAATAATGAGCGGCCTCATGACTCTTTTTTCTTAAAACTGGTGCTTACCCTGTGCTCCCAATTTAATTTGGTTCTGTTCTGACATAGTATATAAATAAATAAATATTACTGGACAATTCATACAGCATCATCTGGCCCCTTAATTTTCCAGTATTAACATTTATTTCATTCAGAATTTATTTAAATATCCTATCCTGTGTCCTCTAAATGTTTATTTGCCAATTTACATCAAATGGGTTCAACCCTAATGCGCATCTTTGAATTTATCGGTAAAGCCAAACATCGTGAAATAACCAACATGCTCTGAGAACTTTGAAAAGGTGGACATCAATGAATCAATTAACACTTTATTGTACTTATAAGATAAAAACAGAGTTAAAAAAACTTAATACTATCTATTTTAAACTTAAAAGTACAAGGGGCGGCCTTATCGCTGAGAGCGATCTTTTCCAGGCAACCGTAGTAGAGATAATGAATACAAAACACCTGTCATTTACCAACCGGCACTTGGCCAGCGTGATGAATTAAGGTCTAATCACTCTCGTTATAATAAGTTAAGTCCTGTCTTAACAGAAGGAACGTGGAAACGTGTAGGGTTGATGATGATGAGACTCTTAAACTTAGATATCTCAACGGGAAGAGGTAAAACTATTCTCAGCTCGGCACCACACGGCAACTAAAGGTTTCAATAGGTAACGTTGGACAATTCAACAAGGTTAAACAAAATTTAACTTTTTTTCAATTACGATTACACATCGTAATAATGACGATACGAGTAATTTTACGATTTCCTTTCACTAATAAACTATTCTAAACATAATAAACAACTTCTGATCTTTACTGATATATTAAAATGGCCATTTCTTAAAATCTTTATCACTAGTTATTTTAATGTTTAAATTTTTTTTAAGTATTTAAACTGTTATGATAATTGTTCTGGTTAGGCTATCAATTTTTAAACAAGCGTGGGTCAACATTTGATATGCATGTCAAAAGATTTCCTATCTAAATTAGAAGGCTGTGAGTTTGCAAAATATTATGTTTAATTGGCATATATGATAAGAAATTTATGAGTTTGATAATATTTAAAAATATACTCTGAAGTTTTTTTTAATTTATCACCGAATAGATTACCACCGCGAGGGGTCAGCACACGTTTAAATTTAAGCAGCATTCCTAATTAACGTGATATCGATACTAATTAATATTTTTATTTGTTTTCAATCGTCCTTGGTAATTTTGCTCAATAAAGACATATAATTAATTTAATTGAAGCCTTACAGAAAGAAAGAAACAAAACTTGACAATATATGATATTTGTATTTTGTCTTTATCAAACAGAATTATTTTGTTTTAATAAAGTCAAAAACTTTAGCGAGGCCTCGTTTTTCCCTTTCTGTTTTTTCACTCTTTACATATCTGTCTCTGACGATTTAAGTTGTTGTAATCTATAGATTTTACTACAGCTTGGAGCATTTTTCTATAGGTATTTTTTTTAAATTGAGTTTTTTAGACCTTAAGTATTTGTATATCAAATTATCAAGTGCCCTTAACACAAGCTTAGAGCTTATTACGGGGCTAATTATTGCTGTGTAAATTGTCCAGCAATATTTAATTATTTTTATTTATTTTATCATGAAAGGGTTATAAGTTAAGTTTAAGTTATTAAGTTGAAATATTCATTTATAATAAAAGATTTTCAAAAACGTTTTGGGGTTAAAGAGGAAGCCTTATTGGGGTTAAGTGGCATAAGCCAAAAAAATGCGTTTTTCCAAAATCTACAGAATATTTACAGAATAACTATAATAAAGAAATATAAATTAATTGTATCTATACGATATTATATTGTATAATAACTTGTTATAGATACATATTCTGTGTGAATTGTCCAGAGAAATATATTTATTCAATACTGCAGCACACAATATGTAAAGGTTAAGTTAAATTCCTGGAATCCAATTGACAACTTTTATGGAGCTGCGGCCATAGGTCTGCCTGCATCGTAGGAGGTTTTGGGTTCAATTCCCGCCTCGGAAAAAAAATTGTACGATCTGCAGATATTTGTTTCGGGTGTCTGGTCGTTCTATATGTATGCTAAAAAATATCTATCTATAGTACATATATATTTTGTAAGTATATCAGGTTATCTAGCACCCGTTACACAAGTTTCGAGCTTACCACGGGCTAGATGTTGCTGTGTGAATTGTCTAATAAAAGAAATGATAAAGGATCATCTGATCGTAATAGCAATGACACCTTCATTATTAATAAATATACAGGAAATTTCGATATTTTTTGTTCCTGAAGAATTGAACCTATGCCGATGTTACGTGGCAACACGTTCAGATCGCACGGCGATTTATTTGACAAGTTATTGTAATATTCTAGAGACTTGCAGTAACAGGTTTTTTATAAAACTATAGCAAGCTCCAGCCTCTCACAATACAGCCTTCTAGCTAGTAATAAATATATTATAAGAAATCCTATTGTGAACAGGAAAGTTATTTATTCCTATCTAAACATCTATCTATTTCTCGTATTGTCCTGTATTGTAGGTATAACAATAAAGCATTTTGTTTTGTGTATTGTATTGTAAACATTATATTTTGAGGAACAGATTGATGATGTAACATTTTCGTTATCTTTCATTATTTAAGTGTCAAAACATCTAAAAATTTTAAAAATAATGGCGTCTGCCGGTGACTTCGTTTTTGTTACTTTATTGACTTTTTCCTTAACTTTATAATTCCTCGGGTATTATAGTTATTTCTAACCTAGAAAAACTACATAATACAAATAGTGCAATGTTTAACTATAAAGGCTTTATAAATAAAAAAACTTAACTTAATAAATCTATATTCTGTACAATGTACAATGTAGTACACCCACCAAAAGTAATGATGCGGTTTCCTGGTTTCTGTTATGGTATGCCCATACAAAAAGCACCCTAAGTAAGTGATCTCGATATTCACATCTTTCAACAACCCCTATATATGAAAGCCGTGTTGGCTAAGTGGGAGCACACTCGACTTTCATTCCGAAGGTCGTGGGTTCAAACCCTTGAAAAACATGTGAAAAACTATGGGTACTTTAATAACTCCAAAGGTGACTGCAAATTGTGAGGAAACTGGCATGTTTTTAAAACTAATTTTTGTCTTTGTGTTTGCCTGTACTTTTGTGTGTGATGTAGAAAGAACGTTTTTTTTAAATGTTGCTGGACAATTCACACAGAAACATCTAGCCCTGTGATAAGCTCGAAGCTTGTGTTACGGGTGCTAGATTTCTGATATACTTAATAGAATATTATACATAAGTACATAGATAGATATTTTTTTATACATATAACTTATTTATATTTATTTATTTATCTACTTAAAATAAATTCAAGTATTTTTGTCACTGCAAAACGGTCCTTACTCATTATGCAAGCTGTTGGGACAGCTCACACTGGTCTTCCGTAAGAACCCTATAAGTAAACGAGTTTGTTTATCATAGATCAATATGTGTAAAAAAACTGTCAGATAAATAAATGGTATCAGAGTAACAATTTTATAACTTTTTAATTTGATTCAAATACTTGACACTTGCAACAACATTATAAATAATAGAACTAGATAGAGCAATATGTCAAGTATGAACTTTTTACTTTATCGTGAAATAATGAAAAACAGTGCTTCCAGTACAAATTGAAGTTAATTTTTTCACGACCGAGTAAGTAAAAAACTGACCAGATCGATAAATACATCAATAAATCAATATTATGCATTTTTCATAGCAAATACAACTAACTTGTCCAAGTGATCTTTATCTTAAATCTAAGCCTAATGCCGAGCCAACTTTGGTTCTTATGTAGATTTAATATAATAAATATATTTCGATTAAAATCAATGCCAATTTTCTTTCAGAATACAGAAATCATTGTTCTGCTCGACAAGATAACGGACAACCAAACAATTTTTAAAAATTATAGTATTAATAACCGAGGTCATCTATATATTGAACTTAATATCAGTATTCAAAAAAGTGAACTAAGTAAACCTAAGATAACTAAAAATACAGATAGGAAGTGGTATAAAAGACACTTATTTCCTAATTTTTGCATTCAAAGTTTTAAGTCTTCGAAGACCCACGTACCTCCACAACCACAAAACAAAAATGGCCTTCAAGGTAAGTAATTTCTCAATCTTATAACCGTCATCTAACAATTGTTTTCAAAATACTTATAACATTTTAAAACATCGCATTGTTGTAGTAAAAGTTCAGTTTCTTGTATTAAATTAAAATAAAGAAGAAACAAAAAAAAAATTTTTTATAAATAAATTTTGCTGGACAATTCACACAGCAACTTTTAACCCCGTGGTAAGCTTGAAGTCTTACGGGTGCTAGATTTCTCATTTACTTAATATAATATACATACATAGATAGATCTTTTCTAATATACACATATAACACCCAGAAACTCCGAACGGCCATAGATATCGTCTCATTAATTTTTTTTCATTAAAAGAGTCATCAATTTATTTAACTACTGTGGAGACAGCCGATGTGGTGTTACAGATTTAGACTTAATTTCACCACTCTCTGTTTGTTAGTTAAACATCCCATTAAGTAATTAACAGTCCATCAATATCCATAAACTGTCCGTCATTAAACATAACGGGATGTTAAACTAACAAACAAAGAGTGATGAAATTAGGTCTTAATATTTTGTCCATAATCGATTTTATTAACGGACTTAAAAAAAGGAGTCTCAATTCGCCGGTTTTTTTATGTATGTTCACCGATTACTCAATGGACCGATTTGCAAATTATTATTTTTTGATAGAGTATACTTCCCAGGTGGTCCCATAGTCATCGGGACATGATCCGATGATGGTATCATTGAGAAATTGGTGGAATTTTTAAAATTGTATACCTAGGCAATAGGTTTTTATATTTTATGTTTTGTGAAAACTTGACGAACTTATTTAGGCATTTGCGCCTGGTAGTCATCATCTCGCTGCACCGCAGATGTTGAAAGTGAATTTAATTAATTTGAAGTCCGTTTTTTTCTTAAAGTATAAAAAGGTTATATGAAAAGTTTTATAACCAATATGTTTTTCTACAGATTGCTTGCTTCGTCCTCCTGATGGCGGTTGCCGCTCAGTGTAAGTCATCCATACATTTTAGTTTGTTCAATTATAGTTTTCACCAAGATTTCACACGTACTTAACATTTCTTAGAGAAAGTGTCGCTTTCTGTCCGTCCCTACATAGGAGGAACATGCTTTAATCTTTAAAAATACGCAACGGATAATGATACGATTTTTTTGAATAGGTAGAATGATTCAAGGGGGAGATTAAAGTTAAAGAGAATAGCTAGTAATATAATACTAGATGAAATAGAGGCTTCGCTCGGGTGGAATTTGACGAAATCCTCCATAATCCGAATTTTGCGGTTATATGTTGTCGACTCAAAAACAATATTTTTTTATGTTTTGTTTCGATCGAGTCTACCGTACCCCTTGACGAAATTATTAATATAGAAAACTAGCTTTCCGCTCTGCGGCTTCGCCCGCGTTTTACACTTTCCCGCAATTCTTTGCTATAAACCTCGCGGAGCCCGAGACCTTTGTAATGTAAAACCGTGGAAATCGGTTCGTGCGTGGAGTTATAGCGTCAAGAAGGAAAACCCGACTTATTTTTATAGTACATAATGATTGTTACAGGCGCCCCTCAATTGCCCTTGGCACCCGCTGCCGGTGTCGCTAACACCGCCGCTGGAGTCGCCGCAGGCCTCGCCGCCGGCATCACGGGAGCCCTCGGAGGAGCCGCTGGTCTCGGAGGAACCGCCGGTCTCGGCGCTGGTCTCGGCGCTGGTCTCGGCGCCGGCGCTGGTCTTGGACTTGGTCTCGGAGCCAACGCCGGTGTCGGCGCCGGTCTTACCGGAGCCGCTGGAGCTGGTGCCGGTCTTGCTGGCACCGGAGCTGCCGGTCTTGCCGGAGCAGGCCACACCGCTGCCGGTCTGATCCCAGTCTAATAAACTTTGTATATACTTATTTTGTTTATTATTTTAATGTTAGTATCTAAGCTACAAACACACATAAAGCTAAAGAATTTGATTTGAACGCGCTGATCTCAGGAACCGCTGGTCAGATTAAAAAAATATTTAATTGTTGTAAATTTATCAAGGAAGGCTTTATTATTATAAACTATATTTATTTAGATAATGCAAGTCGGCTAGTAATACTATATTGCTACAGATGCCGCATCCCACAGAACGTTTTGCCGTATTAACTCGCAGATTTCATCGTTGCGCCAAGCCTGAGTTTGATAGACAATAATGATGTTTAGATAAAGGCTCCTTGCATCGTTTTCCTCAGTGCTGAGGGTCGTGAGTCATTTTGGAGTAAACAACCAAATAAGTAGCATTTCGTGCGTTTTATAGGTACTGCGGCAAAAAAAATGACAGATCCGTTTGTCGCATTTCGTGCGTCGAAATATGTAGATATAAAAACAGCTACAACGTAGCCACAGACATAATGAAACAGACAGAATTGGCAAAGGATTAAATGGTTTCAAATTTTATATGTAGGTATTACCAAAATAATTCTGAGTATTTGCTATCCACCACCCTTATGCGTCATCTTCTCCCGCACGATCTTCTTCCAGCATTTTCTGTCCCCGGCGGTGTGAAGGGCGTTATGGATTAGATATAGTCTTGTTCAACGTAATATACAGTTTTTGATTTGAATGAACTTAATTTTCATTAGAAAACGATTTACATGGCCACATCAAAACACTAATTAAATTATTTATTCTAATTCGTCTATGTAGGTAAATTACTACTAATAGATTAGTAAGGTAAATTACTACTAATAGATTACTTAACAACAAACATCCAATGACCATAGTAATATTATTGTTTAGTGATTGTTTATTATAGTATAAACAATAATAGTACTGAAAATTATATCACTTTGATGTTTTCTATTCAAATAGGTCAAACATTCAAGCAAAATTTGATAATTCAATAATAACAAGATAAAACTTGAGTATAAAAGATCTAATTCATGGACATAGAGTAGAATGGATAAGTATACGACAGTCTGTGAAGATGGCGTTTAAGGTAAGATATTTTTACCACGGAATGTATTAGGGGCCGTCCATTAATCACGTGAGGTCGTTTTTCACATTTTTTGACCCCTCCCTCCCCCCTGGTGATATTTGGTGAGGTTTAGGATAACCCCCCCTCCCCCCCCCCTGGATCACGTGTATTTTTTTGGAAGTCTATGTAAAGGCTATTTTTGACTGGAAAAAAATATTTAAAAATGGCGTTTTGATTCGAAAAATTGTATTTGCAATAAAATTAATGAATAATGAATTAATGTTGTCTTCGTCCCACGGAGTTGCAAGACTTTCATTTAAGGTTACAACTGGTAAAGCTTCTTCTTCACTGGCAGTTGTTATTGGCAAAGAGGTTTGTGACATATTAACTTCAGTTTCGTCAAGCCACTCGGCACCATCATCCTCGCGCACTACGCAAAGAACCTCCTTCCCTCGTAGTCGTAGCGTGAGGATACGCGTGGGCCGAACAGTTTCAGTTTCGTGGGCAGTATGTTGCCCATGGCACTCATTTGCTCATTTTTAGGGTTCCGTAGCCAAATGGCAAAAACGGAACCCTTATAGATTCGTCATGTCCGTCCGTCCGTCCGTCCGTCCGTACGTCACAGCCGTTTTTCTCCGAAACTATAAGAGCTATAAAGCTAAAATTTGGTAAGTAGATGTATTCCGTGAACCGCACTAAGATTTCATCAAAAAAATTGAAAAAAAATAAATTACATTTGGGGGTCTCCATACATAGGACTGAAACTTAAAAACATTTTTTTAATCGAACCCATACGTGTAGGGTGTTTATGAATAGGTCTTCAAAAATCATAACAATGTTTCTAACACCATTTAATTTTTAACTTAATAGTTTGGACGTGAGACTCTTCCAAAGTGGAAAACAGAGTGTGTCCCCCCCCCCTCTAATTTCTAAAATAAGAGGATGATAAATCTAGAAAATATATATATTGTATATAACTATAAAAACTAACAACGAAAATTGTTTTGAACGAAATCTATTCAGTAGTTTTTTTTATAATACGTCATAAACTATTTCATATAAACAATTGCTGCGGAAGCCTACATGGGCGAGTCCGACTCGCACTTGGCCACTTTTTTAGTGCAGAAGTACTGCCCACACTACTGACATACATATTTTTTCCACAAGAAGCTTACGATTCTTCTGCAGGCTAGGGCAATACAGGTCCAAGGTATTCTCAGAAATAGGTAGCGCTTTTTAACAAAAAAAAATTAATACACGTGATGTCTAACGAGACCCCCCCTCCCCCCTCGTGATGTTTCGTGATGTTTTCCGTACCCCCTCCCCCCCCCTTTTGAGCCTCACGTGATTAATGGACGGCCCCTTACTGAATTATTTCTTGGAATATTAACAATTATTTAATTTAGTTTTTTAATATACTCGTGGATCAACAAAATCTACGCATTCCTTAAACTTTTTGTAGACTCAATTTAGTAGGTATTGTATTTATGGAAATAATACAAAAAATTAACTAGTTGTAAATGTATTAGATTTTTCACTTTTGCACTGGAAATAAATATTTAAACTGCTCTTTCTTTACAGATCTCATGTGTAGTTCTTTTGATGGCTGTGGCGTGCTACAGTAAGTATCCTTGCTCTATTAATTTCACGTTGTTCCTTTCTTTTAAAATACTATGTTACTTAAGCAGAGTTATTATTTTTTAGCTATTCTTTCGATTGGTATCATAAAAGTAGAGTAATTTTTTTTTCACATGTAAGTCGGTTCGATTCCCAGACAAAGCAAGTAATTTTTAGAAAATCTATGAATGCAGAATTACTTACTTTTAAAAATAAAATAAAGTCTTCTTTGAGCAAAATTCACTATCAACGATATTTAAGGTACTTCCCCTTCATGGCCCATAACTTTGGGACGCCCTGTATACACTAGTTTTTCAAAACCCCAATCCCAATGGCCAGTCACGTTCGCCAAAAATAAAAGAAGAAGAAGACACTAGTTTTACAAACTCAAACTCGATGAAATGTCGTTTAATTTTAAACATGCTAATTCGCAGGAACAATAATGAATGTTTGTTACAGGCTTTCCCCACTATGGTAGCGTAGACGGTGGCGCTAGGGGCGGCGGCTCCGGTCACGTTGGTGGAGGCGGTGGCGGTAGAGGCGGATTTGGTGGTGGATTTGGTGGCGGCGCTGGAGGCGGATTCGGTGGCGGTGCTGGAGGTGGAGCTGGTGGCAGTGGTGGTGCCAGAGGTGAAGGCTCCGGTCACGTTGGTGGAGGCGGTGGCGGTAGAGGCGGAATTGGTGGCGGAATCGGTGGCGGATTCGGTGGTGGCGCTGGAGGCGGATTCGGTGGCGGCGCTGGAGGTAGTGGTGGAGCTGGTGGCGGTGCTAATGGTGGATTCGGTGGTGGTGCTGGAGGTGGAGCTGGTGGCAGTGGTGGAGCCAGAGGCGAAGGCTCCGGTCACGTTGGTGGAGGCGGTGGCGCTGGAGGCGGAATTGGTGGCGGAATTGGAGGCGGATTTGGTGGTGGCGCTGGAGGTGGATTTGGTGGTGGCGCTGGAGGTAGAGGTGGAGCTGGTGGCGGTGCAAATGGTGGATTCGGTGGTGGTGCCAGCGGTAGTGCCAGCGGTGGTGCCGGTGGTAGGGTTAGCGGTGGCGGTCACCACCATGGCCATGGATATTGATTTAAAAAAAGGCCGAATCTAAGTCTTCATCTAATAAAATTTTAAGCACAATACACCTGTCTAATCTTTTTATTTTTGGCTAAAATGGAAAGTATGACTTTTTGATTGTCCGTCACGACGACACTTTTAAACCAATTAATATATCATGAAAGTACATTTAATTTACGATTCCCGACTTTAACAATTATGAGATTTCACCAAAAAAGGTTCCTCAAGTTATTGGGTCTAGTTTCACCATTCTTCATTGATAAAAGATAGAACTTGAAACTTAAAAGATTATTTGAACTTAGAAATAATTTCAATGCAGAAAAATACATAGGCTACTTTTTACCGCAGGAATATCTATTATAACGCGGGCGAAGCCGCAGGCCCGAACAGCCAGTATTTTATATATAGGTACCTTAGTTAAGTTTTTAATGTTTCCTACTTTAATGATCGAAAGATTGATTGAGGCACATGATTACCTATTAAAAACAAAGATTTATATGCATTGTTTTTACTTGACTAAAATTCAGACATCTCAGAGTTCAAAGAAATTTTTTGAGGAAGCCTAGTTCTAGGAGATAGGCTTTTTTACAGCGAGAAAATATATATAACGCGGGCGAACATGTCCAACAAGCTTTCCGCCCCGCGGCTATCATGATAAATACCACGCACGAGTGCATCTATACTAATATTATAAAGAGGAAAGATTTGTTTGTTTGTAATGAATAGGCTCCGAAACTACTGGACCAATTTCAAAAATTCTTTCACCTTTGGAAAGCTACATTATCCCCGAGTAACATAGGTTATAATATAGCAAAGAAAATTGCGGGAAAGTGTAAAACGCGGGCGAAGCCGCAGGGCGGAAAGCTAGTATATAATATATTCCTTAGCATGAGACATTTATTCACAACGCTGGCTAAGCGCGGGTTGGTCATTGAAAAATGAACCCACGAATTTCAGAATAAGGAAGTCCCACGGATTCTAAAATATATATTTATCTTAAAAAAAAAATATGTAAAAATATATTCAGAAAACCTACTAATATATTACTTTCGGCTACATTAGGTTATATTATTTGATAAGTATGTATGTTTTTGTGTTTATTATTTAACTTCAAAAATAACCAAAGGTCAGAACAAGATAACTAACCTTGAAGATAAAGAATATAAATATTTCGGGATCTAGAATCGATTGCGTAATACGTGGTACCGGTGGTGCATTGAAAAATGGCGTACAAAGTAAGTTTACTATTCATTTTACAAAAACAAAGTACTATTAGTGATATTTTTTATAAATTTCTATTCCGGGCCTCCGCCCGTGTTAAATTATGTTTGTATGGGGTCCACGTCTTATGAAAATTGCTTGATAAAAATTTTAAAAGCCTATCCTGTGTGCCTTTGTATGTGAGTGTGACAACGGACAGACAGCGACTGCGGCTAAATTTTTTACTATGAAGTGATAAGATGAAGTATCAATATACCACCCCTCCTGATCCCAGAAACTGTTTAATGCGATTTTTTATTTTCAGATTATTTCATTTGTACTACTATCTGCGGTGTGTTATGGTAAGCATATTCTCTACGTTTAATTGAAACCAAACGTATAGTAGAGCCGTGTTAGCACAGTGGGAGCGACTTTCATTCCGTAGGTCGTGGGTTCAATCAAACCCCGCCGAGTACCTTAGGATTTTTTCATGAAAAATACACGTGTGCTTTAAAACATGGGCTCTAACGGTGAAGAAAAACATCGTGAGGAAACCGGGTATGTTCAGAGAAGGCGACCATCTTAGCAGATATTTATTACGTAAATATTTAATAAGCGAAATAAACCTGGCAAGTGCCCCAGCAGTTGGAATGTAAATAAGGGTGATGATGATGATGAACGTTCAAAGCTGTGGTCCTTTGACAATCTTTCCTGTGGCCCTTTGGTATCTTTATAGTTCAACTCTTGGGGTTTGTGTATGTATTGGTGCAAAGGTAAGCCCTAGAAAAATAAAAATAAATAAAAAAGCTTCTAAGCGCTCTACACACCAAAGCCGGCGGCCCGCCGGCACAGCCCGGCGGCCCAACCCGCCGGCCTTATTTTGTACCATGATTGTACAAAATAAGGCCGGCGGGTTGGGCCGCCGGGCTGTGTTGTACAAAATAAGGCCGGCGGGTTGGGCCGCCGGGCTGTGCCGGCGGGCCGCCGGCTTTGGTGTGTAGACGCCATTAAGAGCCTTGTGACGTTACGAAGTTTTGCGAAATTGGATATTTTATGCACCACGTGACCGGCGCGTCACGCGAATTCTATGAAAAATACTAAATGATCTTGATACTTCGTCGATCTAAAACATACAAATATACTAATAATTATTTTAGATCTGTAGAAAATGGCATCGAATAAATTCCATTTTATTGAGTGGATTTTTTTTCAGTTTCATTCCGAAATAATTATTATATTAATGTTTTTATTTAATTGATAGGAGTTTATATATTTTCCTAAATTCAAAATGGTGGATATTTTTATTTCAATATTTGAATCAATTATGTTTTATCTTAATAATATCAATATTTATTTTAAATCTGATTGATTATTTGAAATCAATTAAGTAGGTACATAATTTTAAATTAAAACATTCATGATTAATAATTATATATATAAGAATAAAACTGAAAATAGTCTTATTGAAGTTAAATGTCCTCATTCATCTCATCTTATGGGCTCATTTTTAAACCGATTCTTCTGAAATTTGGTGTGTAGGTTTGTAATTAAATGTTTTTTTTTGTCGAATGTTGGGACTTTATGTAAGTTCGAAAGTCTAAATTGAACGGACTAAATACAAATTCTAATTATAACAAAACAAATAAATTATATTACCTATATTTAAGTTGCTTGTTTTGTTAGATGGTATATTTGTGTTTGAATAAATAAAAGTTTCGTTAATGAAGGTTTTAATTATGTTTAGGTATTATTTTTGTAGTTTCGAACTTTATATTTATTTTTATATTTATTGGTATCCATTTATCTACATATGTCATACACAGATGTAGAATATCCATTTATCTACATATGTCATCTTGAATAATTCCCATTATATTTTTATTTTGATAAACTATTTATTTTTATTTTATTACGAACTTATTTGAAAATATTTCATTTATATATTAAAAAAAAAACCAACCCGCACTTGGCCAGCGTGGTGAATTAAGGCCTAATCTATCTCGTCAAGAGAGAAGTCCCTATCCCAGCAGTGGGAACGTGAATAGGGGTGTTATTTTATATACAGGGCGTTCCAAAATTATGGGCCATGAAGGGGAAGTACCATATATATCGTTGATAGTGAATTTTGCTCAAAGAAGACTTCATTTTATTTAAAAAAAAGTAAGTAATTTAATTAATTAATTTACAAAAAAAATGTTTCATGTTTTTTATTTGATTAAAATAATTAATTTCACGTTGTTCCTTTCTTTTAAAATACTATGTTACTTAAGCAGAGTTATTATTTTTTAGCTATTCTTTCGATTGGTATCATAAAAATAGAGTTTTTTTTTCTACATGTAAGTCGGTTCGATTCCCAGACAAAGCAAGTAATTTTTAGAAAATCTATGAATCCAGAATTACTAACTTTTAAAAATAAAATGAAGTCTTCTTTGAGCAAAATTCACTATCTACGATATTTAAGGTACTTCCCCTCCATGGCCCATAACTTTGGGACGCCCTGTATTTATTAGAAAGGTACAATTATTTAATGTTTACAATAAATAATATATTTATTAGAAAGGTACATTATTTATTGTTTACATATTGGATACTCGGTAAAAATAAGAACAAAAAATTACGGAATATTTTCTTTGTAATAAATATTATGGAAATCTATACTACAATTATCAAGCTGAGGAGATTGCTTGTTTATTTGTTTGAACGTGCTACTCAGGAACCGCGGGTCCGATTTAAAATATGATTTCAGTATTGGATAGTAAAATGATCGAAAAAGGCTATAAAACATAAACTAGTAAATAACGTAAAAACGCAAGCGCAGCTGTCGGCGGGTCGGCAAGTTAGTCATAATCTAAAAAAATCATAGGCATAATTACATTTAGTCGTTGGACGGTTTCACCAAAAAAAGTTGCCTTGTTGTTTTTTAATTAGGATAGATAACTTTAGATATGCAATCCACATCCTACAGCATAACCTCCAAATAAATAAGGTAAAACAAGATGACAATGATGTGGTACAATTCTTAGGCCAGCAACATTTGGTACAATTCTTAGGCCAGCAACAACAACAATTGACCGTTATCAATAAAAATAACAATTGATCGTTATCAACGGATCAACTTATGTCGGTCGTAGTATCGCAATAACACATACACGCACACTAACAGCGTTTTTACAGCAATTGACAGTCCCACACACTGACATTTTACGAAATATTTCTATATTTTATTCAAGAACAACCGACATAGGTCCGACCTCGACAAGCGCTCGCGCGGTACTAAATGGAAAAAGCCGGCTGAATGAAAAAACTACTAAATTATGGTAGTTTTATTTTATTCATAAAAAATTACCAAAACCGTTCTACAAATTAAAATTAATATCATAGTTTAAGCAAATGTTGATAAATATTTTGATATAAATATGACGTCCCATTGATTTAGAACTTCGGAGTTATTGAGGTTTGTTTCGAAGCATTTTCGGTCGATATTAAATTCGGTATATCTTTAGAATAAAAGCATTTAACGAAAATGTACTCTACTCTAAATGAAGAATAGGATATACGTAACATAATAAAAAATAGTTTGATCGCCCATATTCATTAGAATCTACAAATTAGAGCTGAGAAAACAGGTCTTCGAGCGTTTTTTACGAAACATGTATCCGGAGAATGATTATTACTCAATATTTAAACAAGTTATCTAAAATGTTTCTTACTACTTTTGTAGAGGAGAAAACGAACTATTATAAAGATGTAATTGTAATATCAAACAACTAACGCAAACCATAGAATTAGGACGAGAAAACCGAACAATTTCGCGATTTCACGTAATAGGCCTCTTAAGAAAAAGCGTAAAAACCATTATCACAATTTATTCAGATACAATTATTACCGTTGAAGAAATTGAATAGATTCGGACGTTACTTTGTGGAAATACATTCTTAAATAAGTAAATCTTTTTTTAATTCCGCAATCATGATTTATAAAATATTAAAATAAAGGATAAAAACTTAGAGTTAGTAAAAAGTACTGTATTTTTAGGCATAACACTAGATAGTAAGCTTCAATGGGACGCTCACATAGATAAGTTATCGAAAAAGCTCAGTTCTGCGGCTTTTGCTGTTAAAAAAATCCGTTATTTAACTAATGTAACTACATCTAGACTGGTCTACTTCAGTTATTTTCACAGTGTTATGTCGTATGGCATATTACTCTGGGGGAGTGCTGGAGATGTACGACTGAATAATATATTTGTGCTTCAGAAAAGAGCTGTTCGATCTATCTATAAAATGAGCCCAAGAGAATCCTTGCGTGAAACATTCAAGGACATAAATATATTGACAATTCCCTGTCAATATATTTATACAGTCTTAATGTATACCCACAAAAACATCAATAGTTTTCCTAAGAAAAGTAATAGACATAATTTTAATACTAGAAATAAGGAAAAACTAGCTATACATATTACTAGGCTACATAAGGTTAATATATCTTTTAAGGGGCAATGTATACGCTTCTATAACAAGATTCCCAAAGAATTGCAAGAATTATCTATCACTAAATTTAAAAACTTGGTAAAAAAACATCTTATTTCAAAATCATATTATAAAATATCAGAGTATTTAGAAGATAAAACTGCATGGGATGGAATCCGCTCCAATATCTTAAAGAAAAGAACAAACTAACAAATAATTGTACTAAATTCAGATATGAGCTGATTGTTCTTTATGTTTCTCAATTCAGTGCTTAAAAAAACGAAACATATTTTTATGTCAACCTTGTTTCCATTGTTTATTTTATTTAATAATGTGTTGTATTTTATTGACTTGTCCAAGTGATCTTTAGGATTTTATGGAAATAAATGACATAAATCTTTAAATCTTTAAATCTTTCATTGCGGAATTAGTACTAAATAATATTTTTTCTTATATATTAACGATGTAGCCAAACTGATTAGCCCCTAATTCAGATACTGCATTTTCTTTCAGGTTTTCCTCATGAACCCATAACTGAGAACGTTAATGAACATCGCGTGACTAACACTAATGGAGTCACCGTCAGCAAAGTTGAAGCTGTACCGGGTGCTCCAGGAACTAATGTCTACACCGTCAGCGAAGTGGTCCCGGTAGAAGGTGCCCCAGGAGGATACGCAGTCAGTCAGAATGTCGTCAATAGTGATGTACCGGCCAATAGCGTAGCTTACAACGGTGGTACTCTTGCTGGGTCTGACGTTGTAGCTGCGAGTGTGCCTTTTGGGAATGTGCCAATTGGATATGTCCCTGTTGGCAATGTGCCATTTGGCAATGTTCCTCTTGGGTTTGTGCCTGTTGGAAATGTTCCTCTCGGCAATGATATATTTGGCAATGGCCCTTTCCGTAAAGGACCATTCGGAAATAACAATATTCATGTAAGTGGGTTCGGTGTTTCTGGTGCTATTGGGATTGGTGTGGGACCACAAGGTGCCACTGGATTTGTAGAGACTGCCACTGCGAGAGTCTAGTTTCTCTAATTTCATTATATCTTAGTTATTTAATAAATTTTATTGGAGGTTTGTCTTATTTTAACAAGTGTTTAATAATTTTAGTCGTGAGATGTTTATTAAGTACTAAAAATTTACCCTATATCATTGTATATATATAGTTCTTGAAAAATAAATAATAACACAAAACTACAAAAGTTTTTATTTTATTAATTTGCTTTTAAATTTAATTTTTATTGGCTTATTCTTCTATAACAAGGTATAGTAAAACCATTCTAAAAATGAACTCCCCGCCACAAAACCGTGATGATTTCAACGTGTGAGAGGAAATACAGAAAAACAGAATACACAGAAAAAAAAATACAGAATTCGGTGGAGGGGCGTTCATTTTAGAAATGGTTTTACTATACAAGTATATCATTAATATCTATTTAATAAAAAATGGAATCTACCAAGGAATATGAGAGAGGTGCAAAGATTAGGTACCTAGTAATGCCGTAACGTTTTCGAAATAGAAGATTAATTTTAAGATATAACTTAAACACTAAAAAGCACCACGAACAATTCCATTTTCATCTATAAGAAAATCATTATTCATTAACTTCATCATCAGTTTCGCGTACTTGACTAGTAATTTTTTTGTTTTGGCTTCGATTCTATTCTTGATTAATATTTCCTCCCTTCTAAACAGTTCTTTCATATCTATCTGGTTGTATAATGTCTTGATATTTTGTACCTTAATGGGATCTTTTTGTCCGTAGTTTTGTATGAAGATAGCGCGCTGTGATTCGTCGCAAGTCTGTAACGCTGTCACAGCCAGCCAAGTGCATTGACCTTCTTCAATGTCGTTTCCTTGTCTACCAGTTGTTGCTTCGGTGCCATAAACATCACACATATCATTCTGCAGATATACGATAAAATTAATAAGGTTAGCACTGTCTTATTATTAGTACCTATTATGAAGTACCTAATGATGACAAAACAACCAGAAATATTTATTTTTAAATCAAATACATATATCTCATAATTACCGGTTAAAAACAGTCCTAGGTAATGACTTAGTTTCCGCATTAAGCATTAGATAGGTTACATAGGCTACAACGGTGAATGCAAAAATCGTGAGGAAATCAGCATGAACTTTCAACAAGTTTGGAGGGCATGTGACAATCACAAAATTGCACTTGGCCAGCGTGGTGAATTAAGGCCTTATCTTTTCTAATTATAAAATAATCAATACCATAAAAACTCACCTGAATCTGTAATAGGCGGTTTGATTCCACACAGATCTCGTTTACGACTGGGAGTATCGCGTCGTCTGGATTGTTGGTCAGCAGGTAGCCCAACAGAACCGGCATGTGGAAAACACTGTGGCTCTTGAACTTCACCGAATTATTATACCGGTCCATTGTAAACTCGTTAGGATTACATTTGAACGCTTCCTGCAATGAGCAGTCTAATTGTTGCCCAACGCCAGTGGTTATCGTCGCCTGACAAGAATGCAAAAAACAATAAGTGACAAATAATAACATACTAATTCAATAAATAAATAAATATTGCTGGACAATTTGCGACTATAATGCGATTTATTTACATAATAGAATATTTACGTACTAATATAAATGCTAGGAGTACCACGTTTAGCGGATAAAATTCAAAGAATAATCATAGTTAACTCAAAACTATGAAGGTATTATGTATCTAAGTATATCAGACGTTTCAGATTATCCCGATTTCTTTTTATTGTGAACTCTAATAACTAATATTTCTTATCGTGGACTCTAATATCATAAATATCTCTCTAAAATCTTACCTCAACAAATACATTAACCATGTCGGCACACCGCGGACATTCGCTGAAGTTAGTGTTCAAGAGCTCGAATACGGATCCGTACATCATCAAGGCATCATTCATGGCTCTTATCCCCACTCCTGGGAGCGTGTGCCAGCACGGCTTGCCTCGCCTCTCGGCAGCTCCATCCATCATGTCGTCTATCAGAATCACGAACGTTTGCGTCTTGAATAAAAAGTTTGAAATTCAAAATTGGATTATTTCAAAAACTTAGAATCCATAATATGTTATAACTTTTTATACTATCATGGTTTGAGTCTGTCCGTGAACATGGCGCTTGCAACAGTGTCGAAATATCGGAAAACTCAAAAACATTTAATTCATGGTATGTTACCCGTTTCATGTCCATAATATGTTGTTGGTAACAATAAAAATACTGCTGATAAAAATATGTGTGCCAGACACATAACAATACAACTAGAGTTGTTAGTAGGTAAACTTTTAAGATAATCTTTGTGATTATACGGGAAAAATCTGAATTAATCAATTAGGTATGCGGCACGAATGCGGCCAACAATCGATATGCGGGACGAAAATAAACTTTTAATTATTCATGAAAAACGTCCCGGACGAAAATGAACTTACATTACATTAGCATTTAAATGGTTCGGCAGCACGCAGGTAACATCTCTGATGCTACAGGCGTCCATAGGCTGCGGTAACCGCTCTCCGCCAAGTGGGCCGCATGCTTGTCGGCCAACTTGGTAGTATAAAAGCCATACCATTTCGAGACACCAGCCCAAGTCCAGAGCCCTCATCATGGAGTCTCGTGTGATCGTCTCCGGCTCTGCTAGAGCCTGGTACGTGTGCACTGTTATCAGACCTCCCAGTGCGTTTCCACCCGTCAGGTTATATTCCATTATCTGAAGAACGTAAGGATTACAGCTTGATAAAAAAACTGACTTAATAATAAAGTCTGTCAAGTAAGGATAACATTGCATTTTTACCTGTTTGGCGGCTTTGTAAAGCAAATCGAAAAAAATAGGTAGGTATAAAAGGCTTAGAGGAAAAAAAAAGATCCTAAAATATCAATAATTATGATTGTTTCGTGGTTTTCAATTCGAATTGAAATGTATAATATTTGCATTGATAATAACACCGTAACAACCTTTACGACCGACGGGTCTTCCCAATAGAGACCATTATGTGCGCTTTAACACATCTAATGCCCATCTCCACACCACCACTCTGTGCCGTAGTTACGGGTGTGTGTCATGGGCACATATACTGTTCACGTGCATTAACGGCAATGACAAACATCGTGAAAAAACCGGCATGTTCGCAGAAATTTGATGAGTCTGAAGACATGACATTTCACTGTCCCACGCTTGGTCCCATTTCAAGGATGGTGAATTCATTCATCTCTCTCGTCAAGAGTCCCTGTATCCCAGCTGTGGGAACTTAAGTAGGGGTCTTATGCTATACTTGCATACTTTTTGTATCCATCCGGGCCATTGAGGAACTTGAGCGAATTTTTTGTTTTTCGCCAACAACTCAATGACGTTTGGTAGATGATTTCGGAATGTTTTGATACAAGTTACTTCGTAAGGAGAAAGTGTTGACTTATTTTTGACATTATTATTTGGCAAGCAAATTGATCTGAAATTAAAAACGTAAGAACAGAATAGGTACAATAGCTATATCTTGGTCGATAAAGATTCACCAAATGATCAACATATTACGTCTATGTACTGGGCCACATGTAGATTTAAAAAATAAAGTAGGTATATCACTTCCATTACCAGAGAAGCTGGTAGTCGCAGTCGAACAGAACCTTCTGGTATAACTACATCTCTTAAATCAAATATTTTAATCGGTTTGTTACCCACGATAAGATTATGGTGGTATTATTATTAGGCGAGAACCACAATGTAATATTTGCTGACTGTTAAAAATAACTTTAAAATTGTAACTACGCCGATCCGTCTATTAAATAAAACTCAAATAAAAAATAAAACAAAACAATTGGTTTCATTTGTTTTGATAAAACATTAAAAGCCAATGTATTATATCAATAAATAGAGCCAATCTAAAGAGTTTGTTTGTTTGAACGCGCAAATCTCAGGAATCACTGGTCTGATTTGAAAAAAATATTTCAGAGTTGGATAGTAGGTAAATTTATCGCGGAAGGTTGATATTTAAAAATCACGGATCGGCCAGTTTTTTTCAATAAAAAGCTTAGGTACCTACCTTAATATGCCATATTTATGTCCGAAAACTTGTCTCACAGCTACACGTTTTATGTTCGAAAACATTTTTTTTTCTCAAGCGTAATCTACTTTTAAAATTGTCTTTTACAAAACGACTTAGATTTTATACATTAAAAAGAAATGCCCTTTTACAGGGCAATTTACCATCTACCTATATATAAATGTATTTAAATGTATAAAAAACTTTTTTCCATTGTAGTGAATATATTATGACAGTTATGAAATGAATGACAAAAATCTTTAAAATTTAAATTTTATGAATTTTCAATTAGTTTTTAAATTCTGATTAGAAATATTGGAAACACCTCACAATACAAGTCACAATCACTATTACCACGCAAAAAGAATTAAATCCTCTTATATACGATAAATGTTTTGGAATCTCATTAAGGGGACACTGACATAGTATCTACCTACCTCAACAGCTTTTGTCCTTTTTAGGGGCCGTTAACTTTTTTCATACAAAAACACATTATCTAGTGTCTGGGTCTTTTCTTAATATAATTAAATATAATCTAGCATCTGTTCCACAAGCTTGTGGACTAAATTGCTTCAAGCTTACCACGGGGCTAGATGTTGCTGGGTGTATTGTCCAGCAATATTTATTTGTTTATTATTTGAAGATGAAAATAATAGATTTAACTGTGATTTTGCGACTTTTACTACTTGACATATTTTCTATATAGTTAAAGTGGTATATAAAAATTTAAAGCGACAATTAGGTCACAATTTTGCCAAATAAACTGTCCCCATTGTCACCGAGCCCTCTCGTTTTCCAATGATATTCGACGTCTGCATTTTTTCGGATACTTCTAGCAAAGCAAAAAGAATTCTGATTTCCAATTTTGTTTATTTTTTATCGTCTTCGTGTTGCGCGTTTATTTCTGATGCGACTTGTACTTGACGAACCATTTAGCTTATATATTATACAGAATTGTTTTATTCAAGAAGCGTTGGGACTATCTCAGTGACTGTTTATGTCCTTACCTACTTAGGTTATACAAATAAACAAATTTTAATGTAGATATCAAGTTAAGAGTAAATGGGTATTTCTTTTAAATTTTGCTGATTTATAACTTACAATATCAGCACCCATGACTGCAGACTGTACGGCCAAGGTGGTAGGGCGGAAAATGTGTTATAAAATAACTTTTAGATATAATAATAAATTTATTCAGAATTTTACAAAAATATATCGTTCGCCTTATGAGATTTCCTCGCAGCCTGATGAGTTTTTGCTGATTAAATATTTTAAGGCGTCAGGCAGACGAGATTCCAAATAGTCTTTTAAATTTAAATTGAATTGAAAACTATTGTTTTAGATCTATTGAAAACAAAACAGATGTTTACATTATATTCTTTTAAGTAATATAATGACTACATTATGTGGTGCAGCGGGCGATGGTCCGCTTGCGACGCTAGAGGTTGCAGTTTCGATCCCTCCCACAAAAAATTTTTCTATCTGCAAATGTTTGTTCAGAGTGTCTATATGATATATACTTACTTATATAATAAAAATATATATCTATGTATGCATATTATATTAGAACTTACCACTGGGCTAGATGTTGCTGTGTGAATTGTCCAGCAATATGTATTTAAAATTAAATAAAACGATACGCATCACATACAGACATTTTTATTGAATATATATCGCTACAAATACTTGGATATAATAAAAATATGTAAATCTACGATTATAAAACATTAGAAAGTTAAGGATAAGAGGATTTAAAAATTATGTTTATAGCTATAATCTACAAATTATTTCTGGGTGCCTCATTGGCATTTCCAAAACGCCACTCGCCGCCATAGCTTCCAGAATTTTCATGATGTTCACCATCTCCTAAAAAAACAAAAATTTAACAATAGAAGACCATAACTTTTCTTAATAGGTTTTATTCAAGATTCTTAAAGAAGTATTAACATACTAATATCAGGAACTTGTTATATTTACTTTTTTTTTTTTATAAACCACTAGCTGACCCGACAGCTTCGCTTGTGTTTTTTTACGTAACAAATAGTTTATATAATAATATACCCTAAACTCCTCGACAATTATACAATCTTGGCCCTCGAGTGGAAGTCGAACCTACGCCTTCCAATTTACCTCTCGCTGCGCTAGGTATTTATAGCCCGGCACCAAACGACGTATGTACGGTACGGTTTACGGAAAGTTATACAAGATAAGTTTACTGGGAAATAGTTTAAAAGATTTACCGGAATTATAGCTGTAACCTCCAGCTACATCACCCCCCACCACCCCTCCAGCGGACCCCGATTTAGATACCACGAAGCCACCATCTTGTTTTTCCAATGTCACTTTCCCTCCAAAATTCGTGTCAGAATGTCCACTAGAGGAAAATTCAAATTTTCCATTTTGTGACTTCAGATTTGAAAGACCTAAAATAAAATTAAAATAATATTATAGATTCAGGATGAAATCCATTATTAACAAAGGGAAATCACAAGCATTTATGAATAGTACGTAAAATTCAGCAATAAAACACAAACAAACCCATGGATAGTCTGACATAGAACGTGTGTTTTAGTGTAAGTGTGTACTAGGCCGGGATCCGTAGTACATGGAAATCAAGTGATTACTAACAAGCTAATTTTTGGTGAGTAGCTTCGTTTCGATGAGACGTCCAAAGATATCCTATACCCAACTCTCGATTGTGGTAGCTAACAGAGATATCAAGGATTAAAAAATTCAAGGATGTAAAACCGGGATAACGGACCACGAAATTTGTCAAAAATCATTAACTTCTAATCTGTCACAAAGAGGCGAAGTTGGTAACAGAAACGCTTGCTGTTTTGCCATGTTGAATTTCAAAAAAAATATTGAAGAAGTTTAATGTACTATACTCACAACAGAAGACTATGGTTGGCAGCATAAGCAGACATACCTAAAAATAATTATCATTAATGTCATGCGTCATACATAATGTCCCATTAGGTAATGGGCATCAGTCTCTCCCATTTAACCCATTATTGAACCTGGGGGATTTAGTGTAGATAACCACTCCGTTTAGTTACCATGATTAGGTAATTTTAATCCAATAACAACAAAATAAAATAAACATGTCATCAAATATTTTTAGTTAAAACATAATATTCTTCTCAACAAACTATCAAGACTTTTTACACCTTAAAAATTAAAAAAAATTCATGAACCCGCAATCCGATATTCTGTAACGTGTAATAATGCCCTTTGTATTCACATCCCACACATAGAACTATTTTAAGTAGACTATGTGTTATTCTGATATATGTTTAAACTACATTATTGTGAAATTCATCAAAATCCATAAGTTTTTGAGTAGAAGAGTAACAAACACACATACATACATTCTTACAAACTTTCGCATTTATATACTTACCCAACTCATTCAACTTACACAAAAAAACTATAAAAAAATTGGTGCACCCGTTTGGTAGCAGCAATGTCACACACATACACACAGGCAGACGCTTGTAAAGATTTTTAACTTACAGTTTTTAGTGCCATTGTGAGAGAATATTGGCAGATTTAATGATTTTTATAAAAATATCAGGTTCATTTAACCAAAGCTCAATCGCGAATGACATCATTCTTGCATTTGCCAATAAGGACAAAAGTACAAATATGTATTTGTTCGAGATAAAAATAATTTGTAAACAAATGACTCGTTAAACTTTTCAGAATTCTATACTTGGTGCTTTGCCCGCGTGTTTATACAAGGAGTGGGATCTCATGTCCACTAAATATTTTATGTATGTTGTTATTTCTGTGGAGACTTATTGTACCTACTTGTTCTTATAAAAATATATTATGATTATTGTTATTATAGTGTGATTAATTTGTTCGTATTTTAAGTTATAAGTAATTTAAGCAGGTTTTATCTTCTTCTTATCTATACTAATATTATAAAGCGGAAGAGTTTGATTGTTTGTTTGTTTGTTTGTTTGAACGCGCTAATCTCAGGAACCGCTGGTCCGATTTAAAAAATTCTTTCAGTGTTGGATAGTCCATTTATCGAGGAAGGTTATAGGCTATATTACATTTTCAATTTCAAAATTTCATTTGGGTTACATATATGGGATCCGTACGGAAAACCCATATATGTAACCCAAGATGTAAAAAAAAATCCTTATATCGCATGCGCTGCGAAAAGTATTCATTTTAGAAATTTACAATGTACTACAATTTTGTAGAACACATTAATATCTACAAAAAATGTCGCGACAGCATATATCTAACTATTATAGTTATGTCACAATAGGTGTTTTAATTTCCAATATAATTAATTTAAATGCCGCCGCTAGGAAAAGCTCTATATTTGTATTTTCAAATAAAACATTATCAAAATAAATTACATGTTAATTACGAATATTTCAATATCTCTATAAAACTTTTTAAATTATTCAATTCGGACATTTCATTCGGAAGATATCACGAGTTTAAAAATGCAAGTATTAGAAAAAAGTCTCGAATTGTCGCTCACCGCGCTCAGCTAGCCAGCATGCGATGCTCCATGTAAGCATCACTGGGATACGGCGGGGGGGGGGGGGGGGGGGAGTCAATGTAATGTAATAATCCTAACTAATATTATAAATGCGTAACTCTGTCTGTCTGTCTGTCTGTCTGTCCGTCCGTCTGTCTGTTACGCTTTCAAACCTCTCACTCAACCGATTTTGATGAAATTTGGCACATACAATCTTTAGTCCCTGAGACAGAACATAGGCTACTTTTTACCGCGGAAAAATACATGCTTCTGAGGGAAAAAATATGCATAAATTCGACGCGGGAAAATTCGATTTGGATAAAATTTAGTATACAAATAGTTGCAAATGAAAGTATATGGCGAGACGAAGTTCGCGGGGACAGCTAGTACATACGAGTATATAAAAATCATTTGCTGTTCGTTAGTCTCATTAAAACTCAGGAACAGCCGGGCTGATTTAGCTGGTTTTGTTCTTGAAATGTTCATAGTAGTAGGGTGAATTACCTACAAACAGTGGGAATTTATGGATGTTTGTTAATCTTTCCCGCAAAAACTTGTGAACGGATTTTGATAAAACTTTACATTAATGTAGCTTATTTAACAGAATTGCTCATAGGCTACTATTTACTGCGGGCAAATCCACTATAACAAAGGAAATTTAATAAAAATGCCGGAAAAGGTGTGGGTAAAAATATAAGTTTCAAGGATTCAAAAAAATCTCATACAATTTTTATTTTGAGTAATTATCTATTTATTTATTCAAGTACATACACATACACAACCATCATTTTACAATTTTCTTAAAAGTGATGCTTTAAATACCGTTGATGTCGATTTGAGACACAGGAGCAGAAAACGGCCTTGGATGGATAGGAGTTCGAGCAGCTCCGCGAACTCTAGCACCTGCACCACCGGAACCTTTGACTCCACCTCCGATGCCTGTACCTCCTCTGATTCCACCTCCAAGACCAGTACTTCCTCCGATTCCAACTCCAATACCAGCCCCTCCTCCGATTCCACCTCCAATACCAGCACTTCCTCCGATTCCAGCACCGAGACCAGCCCCTCCTCCGATTCCACCTCCAATACCAGCCCCTCCTCCGATTCCAGCTCCAATACCAGCACTTCCTCCGATTTCAGCTCCAATACCAGTTCCTCCTCCGATTCCAGCTCCAATACCAGTACTTCCTCCGATTCCAGCTCCAATACCAGCACTTCCTCCGATTCCAGCACCGAGACCAGCCCCTCCTCCGATTCCACCTCCAATACCAGCCCCTCCTCCGATTCCAGCTCCAATACCAGCACTTCCTCCGATTCCAGCTCCAATACCAGCACTTCCTCCGATTCCAGCACCGAGACCAGCCCCTCCTCCGATTCCACCTCCAATACCAGCCCCTCCTCCGATTCCACCACCAAGCCCAGCACCTCCTCTGATTCCGGCACCGAGACCAGCACCTATTCCAGCACCTCCTCTGATTCCAGCACCGAGACCAGCAGAACCTCCAATACCACCTCCAACTACCGCACCAACACCTGCGGCTCCCCCAATTCCACCTCCAATGCCTGCGGCTCCACCAATTCCACCTCCAATGCCTGCGGCTCCACCAATTCCACCTCCAATGCCTGCAGCTCCGCCAATTCCAGCAGAACTTCCAATTCCAGCACCGACACCTGCGGCTCCCCCAATTCCACCTCCAATGCCTGCAGCTCCACCAATTCCACCTCCAATGCCTGCAGCTCCGCCAATTCCAGCAGAACCTCCAATTCCAGCACCGACACCTGCGGCTCCCCCAATTCCACCTCCAATGCCTGCAGCTCCACCAATTCCAGCAGAACCTCCAATTCCAGCACCGACACCTGCGGCTCCCCCAATTCCACCTCCAATGCCTGCAGCTCCACCAATTCCAGCAGAACCTCCAATTCCAGCACCGACACCTGCGGCTCCCTCAATTCCACCTCCAATGCCTGCAGCTCCGCCAATTCCAGCTGAACCACCAATTCCAGCACCGACACCTGCGGCTCCCCCAATTCCACCTCCAATGCCTGCAGCTCCCTTAATGCCACCCGCAGCACCGATGCCAGCCCCCATACCAGGATAATAGCCCATGCTAGGACCATACTTCATGCCGGGAACATAGTTCATGCCGGGAACATAGCTCATGCCAGAGACATAGTTCATGCCGGGAACATAGCCCATCCCTGCCATTATGCCGGCACCAGCTGCTCCCATGGCCGCTGTTTGAGCAGCATTCGCACCATACATCCCACCATAACCATACATGGGAACATATGGCTTGCCTGAAAAAATGTTTCCCAATTATTTACAATTACAACAACCTGATACATAGACGACCTCTGTGGCCCAGTGAGCGAACGTCCGCCAGCGACAAGAGGTTGCTAGTTCCTTTGACACCTCGGAACAAAAAATTTACGGTCTGCTAATATTTGTTCTGTGTGTTTTCTATTTAGTAAAAAAAAAGAACCGCGGTGTGGTAAGATGTTGCTAGAGCTACCGTGTTAGTTGTTAACTTACCGTGAGCCGTCACGGCCAGCCAGAAGACAGCAAGAAGAGTCTGTAAGCAGACATGGTGTCATAAAATAAAAGTTTATAAGAAAGAGTAGGGTTAGATTAAAATGTTTCTTCGAAAAAGACATTATAATAAATGTCTGTGGGTGTCCGTCTTTCACGAAGGGATAGAGAGTGACAAATGCTACGTTTTAGCGCGGGAAAGTGTACAACGCGTGCGAAGCCGCGGGGTGGTATTAATTCTGTAAACTATAAAATAAACCAATTCCCGCTAAAATCAGGCTAATCTATAGGTACCAATCTAATCGCTAATCTAAGGTCCGACTTAATTTTTTTTTAGTGTTGGATAGAACATTAATCGAGGAAGACTATATTAGATAATGGAATACGGAAATAAATGAAAGCAGTGCTAGTGCGTCTTTAAAAGATAGATTTTCAATTTAATAGGTACTTACTTGAAGTTTCATTGCGATATTTTTATGTTCAACACGAAACCTTCAATTTTAAACTACAGTTGAACTGAAAGGTCTAACATTTATTAGCCTTATATATATCTACCTTATATCTTTTGGTAAACATTACAGATGATCTAAATTTAGTACAGGTTGTTTTGCTTGTTATTTAATTTTATTTTCATATCAATTAACTATGCTCTAATTTAATAAATAAGTAATGATGTTAGGAAAAACCAGATTTGTTCTCATTTTAGTACTAGGTAAACTTAATTACCTACAAATAACCATTGGTCATCTTAAATAAATAATTAAAAGACAATGCCCGGAAAAACCTTTAATTTTCTGAAACTGAGAACTTATTATTTTATAAATTTTTTTTTTTTATTTAGCAATAACAATTTTGTATTTTCTGATAAAGAAAGAAAGAAAATACCTCAGAACCTCCCTCTTCCTACCTCAAAAACTATCAGTCCAATATAACAAATAGTCATAATAATAGTCACAATAGTCATTTATTGATAAAACAATTATACGTAAATTGGTTTTACAGAATAGTGAATTTTTACAATAACAGATAAACATGTCAATGACTAATTAAATCCAACGTAACATTTACATTAGACCAAGAGCCTGTGATGGCCAGACCTTCCTTTAATTCACAAGCTTGAAAATTCTTTCATGTGTATGTCTAACATAGGTAAGAATAACCCCCAAACATGAAACCTGGGTCGCGGTTCCTTTGGGAGATAACAACCTTTTACCTGTTATCTCCCAAAGGAACCACGATCCAGGTTTCATGTTTGGGGGTTATTCTTACCTATGTTAGACATACACATGAAAGAATTTTACCTGTTATCTAATTTTACCTGTTATAACAACCTTTTACCTGTTATCTCCCAAAGGAACCACGATCCAGGTTTCATGTTTGGGGGTTATTCTTACCTATGTTAGACATACACATGAAAGAATTTTCACGCTTGTGAATTAAAGGAAGGTCTGGCCATCACGGGCTCTTAGGTTACATAGTTTACATTTACAAACAAATCTAATAGGTACATCAAAATCAATGGCACTTTTTTTTGTTTTATAACTGAAGAACATCTGGGTCGTTTTTATTTATGTCGAAATAGTAGTAGTAACGCAGATAAGGTTTAGTTTTAGTATTATTTTTAAAGTCTATAAAGCAATTTAACGCATATTAATTATCTTACAATAAACGTTTTTATTTGTTACTAAGTAGATCGCTTTAAATACCATTAATTTCAATATCTGACACAGGAGCAGAAACAGGATTTTGGATAGAACTGCTTGCATCTACAAATCCATCGTTAGCATCAATGACACTTCCTGCCAGGCCAGTGTTACCTATAATTCTAGCTCCAAGCCCAGCAACTTTTTGAATTAAGCCTTTGCCGATTATCCCTGCCATTTCGCCAATTCCACCAACGCTTGCAGTATCCCCAATGCCACCTCCAATACCTGCAGCACCGCCAATGTCACCCGCGGCACCGATGCCAGCCCCCATGCCCGGATAATAGCCCATACTCGGATAGTAATCCATGCGAGGACCATATCTCATGCCAGGTCCATAGTTGTCGGGAACATAGCTTATGCCAGGTACATAGTTGTCGGGAACATAGCTCATGCCAGGTACAGAGCCCATCCCTGCCATCATGCCGGCACCAGCTGCTCGCATGGCCGCGGCGGCCGCGCCACCAGCCGCTGTTTGGGCCGCATTCGCACCATACATCCCACCATTACCATACATGGGAACATATGGCTTGCCTGAACATATAACAATCATTAGGAGGATCAATATTATACCAGCGCTGAGTAGGTAAATCTATTCCTCGGAGAAAAAGGTACTGACGGAAGATCAGGGTTCGTTGCTAGTATCTATACTGGTAACCAACTCAATCCTGAGTCAGTGTGCCTATGTACGATTAAATAAAAAAAAAATATTGCTGGACAATTCACACAGCAACATCTAGCCCCGTGATAAGCTCTAAGCTTGTGTTACATGTGCTAGATTTCTGATTTTACATTATATTTTCATTTCATTTGGTAAAGCAAATTAAAAAACAGTATCGGAACAATACACATTTTAACACTTGTTAAATAATTGCTGTTTGATAAGATGTTTTGAAAGAAACCGTGTAAACTTACCATGAGCCGTCACGCCCAGCAACAAGACAGCAAGAAGGGTCTGTAAGCAGAAATATGTTAGTAAAATAATAGTTCTATTTTTCATAATTCATATCCGTCACCAGGTGGTCAAGGGTCAATACTGACGGAATTGCCACGTAAAATGGCAATGCTCATTCGCTGACCAAAAAAGAACTTACTTGAAGTTTCATTGCGGATTTTTAAATGTTCAACACGAAACCTGCAATAAAAACTGATTGACCCACCATACATTTATTAGCCTTATATATACTACTGTATACATTGCATATGTTGTTGAATCTGTAAGCACTAAAATTAGAATATCTGTAAATATAATTATAGTGCTCACAGGTTAATTTGCTTGATATCAATTAACTATGCTCTAATTTTATAATAAGTTAGGAAAAAAACAGAGTTATTCTAATTTGAGCACAAGGTAAACTTGGAAGTTATAATTACCTTAGCTCATCTTAAATAAATAAGAGAAAATATAAGGAAAAAAACAATTTATAATAACTAAATATAACACAAGCTTAGAGCTTATCACGGGTCTAGATGCTGCTATGTGAATTGTCCAGCAATATTTATGTTTATTTATTTTATATTGAATTATTGTAACGGACTAATTAGATCCTTAAGTGATGTAATGTTAAAGCTATATCTATAATTCCTATGTTCTGAATGTCTGTCTGATGGATTAACGTACAGCCTAAACCGTAAATCGTAGAGTCCTGAAAGTGTATACCTAGCCTACGTGAAAAACGTCTAGAAAATATTATGATAATATTTTTAATTTAACTTAATTAATTTTGTATGGTATATAAATTTTAGTTGAACTAACTTAATCCATTTAGTATCATGCTAGGGTATAATGTTATTATATTTTTATAAACATGCCATATAACTCACAAATGGCTAAGCCGATTTAGGTGCTTTTTTTTGGTTTTAAAGGTGAGAAAACATGGGAATAAAGCGGACGGGGCCGCGGGCGGGTCAGATATTTATTCATAAATGTTTATCTACAAAAGACTACATAATGATAAGTATTTTTTATTAATAATTTATTAATAACTTTTTTGAGTACCTACCTACATAAGTCTTTTTTGGTGTCTATTTTATTTTAACTATCTGTCTTGCCTATTTTATAAACGTGACTTGTAAGATAACCTTGCACCACCCTACTAGGAGATAAAAAACGAATTTTCATACCTACTTATTATCTTGTGCAAGTCTTTGGCCTGTAGGTATTATGACCATGTTTTTATTGGCAATATATTTTTATATCTTAGAGAGAAAGAGAGAGTGATGCGTTTACATAAAAACTACAATTACACTTAATTAAAAAAAATATAAGTAAAATTATTTTATTTTATTTTATTTTTACATCTTAGGAAAACTAAACAGCGTTTTTAAATAAATTAGCATAAAAATAGTCTAAATAAGCCCTGTAAGTTTTCACATATAGTACAATAATAGAATTTACATCCAAAACTAAAACAAGTAATAGATTATTAAAAACAAAAACAAAGTAAGTAGAACTCATTGGTACAATTTAAATTAAGTTTGCTCAATTAGATTAATTTTTAAACAAAATATAACTAAACTACTAATATTTATTTAGGTATCTTAACCAGGATACCCAACCAACACGAATAAGCCAGATCTATTAGATAGGTGCATAGTAGAAGTATTAAACATTATATACCTACATAATACAAATACTTACTTATATATTTACTTAAATACATTATTTAGATAATAAGCTATTATTATAAACATAATATTAAGTTACCTTATTCGAGAAAAAGGAGTAAATTATCAAAATATACCTTTTAGAAGCATACGTTTGTCAGGAGATGTATAGTACTTGATGGTGCGTGATCAATGCAAACAAGGCTTTTTTAGTAATATATTTTTCATCATACATCATCATTATAGTAATATAACCCATTATAGTACGAGATCCGACTGCAGGGTCTTTGCACTCATCATGTGTAGTAAAATAAATTATATGTAAAATACTTGATTTTTTCTATTCAAAAGTGGTCACATCAATAAAATCACGTGTCAATCACGTGATCACGTTTCGGGGAAAATAGGTGTTGTGTTCTAAATTTATTTTGTAGTTCTATACGTAAAAATAAAAACTGCTGGTTGCATGTGACGATAGAATGGCTAAAGCTTGAAATCGTAAGTATCGGATAATATTTAATTAGCAGTAGATACTATAATGAGTAGGTATGGCTGTTTTAAAAAAATATTTCATCTAATACGTAGCTCCGTCTCCTCATTCTCTGCTCGGAGCAGAGAAGAGACGGATCATGGCGATACGCTCACTCATGAAAATGACTGTTCTTATTGTGGTCGAAACGTCGATAGTGTTTTAAGTCCATTGTTTACGTGAGAATTACGTGAGTAATTCCCGTTTTTATTAAATGAATAGTGTAACTCACGAAAATTTTGAAAGTGAAACACCTATTTATGTTCCCGCTGCTGGGACACTTATCTCTTGACGAGAGAGATTAGGCATTAATTCTCCAAATGACTCGCATATCCTTTAAACTTTTCAATACTCAGAACATGTCGGTTTATATTTTATCGCAGGAAAAATAAGCGGTTAAAGCCGCGGAGCCAAATTCTATAGTTTGAATGTAGTGTCTTTATTGTGACCTTTCTCCCAAGTTATCGTTACTACGAGATAGCTGCTAGTATAAAATACTTGTTTTTTGGTAACAAAACACAAAACCTATCGGAACCTCGCAAAAATGGTGTTCAAGGTAAGTAATGTTTATTTACTAGTGTCTACATCGAATATTAGTCTTAATTAATAATAAATAATAATAATAAATATTGCTGGACAATTCACACAGCAACATCTGAAATTAATTTTAATTAATTATGAATCATTCTCATTTAATTTTATAGATATGCAGCATTGTACTCCTGTTGGTAGTAGCTTGCTATGGTAAGGCTGTTTTACTTTTTATCTACTATTGTCGACGACCTCTGTAGCACAGCGGACAAAGTAAAAAAAAAATTTGCCTGCGACCCAACAGGTTTGCGGTTTCGATTACATTCGATTACATTTCGGTCTACAGATATTTTGTTCCGAGTATCCTGGGCGTTTCATTTTTATATGTTTAGTAAAAAAATCCGTATTATTATCTGTAGTTCCCGTAACAAAAGCTTCGAGCTTACCACGGACCACGGATCCGCATAATTATAATTTTATTTTATATTTTATATTTAGTCATACATCATAAAAAAATATTTTATTTCAGGTATGCCACAATACAGCTTTGGCAGCAGCCCTAGCATGGGACAATCCAGCTTTGGCAGCAGCCCTAGCTTCAGACAATCCAGCTTTGGTAGAACCCGTGGCTTCGGAGGCAATAGCCCTAGCAGCGGATTTTCTGGCTTCGGAAGTCAACCTGGGCATGGGCCTAACGGGTTCAACCCTGGCTTCGACGACGACTTCGGCAAAGATTTCTTCACGAAGCAAGATGATGATTTTGGAAAGAAGAGGGAATCCGCTTTTGATATTCAAGTTGTATCTATTAATGGAGTCCCCGTGAAGGACCTTTTGTACTAATTAGTAAGAAACGTATAGTTGAACCCTAATTCAGGATGTTTACACTCGAATAGCGTAAGAGTTACAGCGTGAGTCAGTCATAATTGAACTTGTATCGGTATACTCATATCGGCTCATATATTCTCCTATGCTGACGACACTGCTGTTGTTTTTGAGGGTTCTTCATGGGAGAATCTCCACATAGAAGCTGAGAATGGAATGCAAAAGATTGCTGTATGGCTTAATAATAATCTACTTACACTAAATACTTCCAAAACGAACTATATATGCTTTAGCTTGTACAACAATACTCAACCAAATAAAACTCTTAAAGTTAAAATACATATGTGCAACAATGTCAGTGAAGTATGCAGCTGTCCGTTAATAGATAAAGTTAGTCATATCAAATATCTTGGTGTAGTAGTCGACCAAAGGTTATCCTGGCATAATCAAATCGAAGCAATTTCTAATAGAGTCCGTAAACTAACATGGGTTTTCAAAAGCTGTTCCTATACCAATTAACTTACCTTCCACTAACAATAAAAAAAATAAAAAAAACTTACTAACAATTATATACCTAACATTAGTGCAATCAGTTATAAGTTACTGTATAACGATCTGGGGCGGGGGTAGTAAAACTAAATTTCTAGAACTAGAGAGATCACAACGATCACTGCTCAAAGTCTCGTATTTTAAAAAGAGACGATTTCCTACAACTGAACTATATACTTTGAGTGATGTCTTAACTGTCAGAAAACTTTTCATTATGCATACTATCCTAAGAAAACACAAAACACTAAAATACGATCCCAACAAATTGAGTAAAAGAATTAAGTACAAAGTAGCAGAATGTAAGTCAACAAAGACCAGATTCGCAAGTCGTCAATATAATCAACTATCTTCTAAATTATATAATAAAGTTAATAAAATACTTGATATATACCCTAAAACGTCACATAACTGTAAAGAAACAATAATAAACTGGTTAAAAACATTAGATTATGATCAGACAGAAGATTTTATAAAATAAATTATGTTAATTACCATATAAATATATTTATATAAAGTAGGTATAGTATTCCTATAATTATGTTTTATATATATACACAAATATCTTTATATACAATATATATTATAAACTATAATATCATCCTCTAAAATATTTATTTATTTACTTTATTTATATCAATAACATTACACACACACACACACACACACACTACACACACACCCACACAATTTCTATATAAATATTTGATTTTGCATTTACATAGTCAGGTCATTTCCTTATGTAAAAAACAAATTGTTATGCAAGAGCGGGATCTTCTAGCACAGATTTTTAAATAAATCTAAAAGAAGGTCTCTACAATTATCACCCATGTAACACTACTAAGTTACTGAATAAATGCATATTTTATTATTTATTATATACGATTTTGATGCATCTAAATTTACTTATCAGAGTTCTATCCTACTGATATTTATCACGAGCCCCACTGATCAGGCTGATCTAGACTCTTTAAAATCCATCTTCTCCAAGCAATAATGTATTAATTTTGGTGGATAAACATTTTTCCATTTTCATTTTTTAAGCCTGATTCTTGGCATTAATCTACTCTATAAAAATAAGCAGTGCGATGTAAATATAACGTTAGGTCTCCGAAATATTTGTATTAAATTAGAAGTGAATGTACTTCGACTGTCGATAAACAAACATAGTAATAATGAATGAGGAGGTAATAATATTACTTCTAATAAAAATTAAGGACTGTTAATTAGCCACCATTTTTATTTACAAACCTTATACTTAAATATCTATACTAATAATAAATCTGTAAGGGTTTCTGTATGTATGTTCTACCATAACTCTTAAACCAATGATCCAAATTTGATGAAATTTAGCAGAATAACTTTTAGAGGTAAAGGACACAGGATAGGCTATTTAAATTCTTCCTAAAGTTATGATAAGACGTGGCCCCCATACAAACATAATTTAACGCGGACGGAGTTGTGGGCACCGCTAGTACCAGTAATAAATAACTGTGACGACTAACATTTCTAAAAAGCCATTTTAGAAAGACGAGCTCTGTGGCGCAGCGGGTGAAGCCATTCGCATCGGGACAAAAAATTTGTCTGCAAATATTTGTTCCGAGTGTCTGGGTGATTTATGTATGTTTTATCTATGTTTGTATTTTCTGGTAAGTGTATCAGATTATCTTGTACCCTTAACAGAAAATCATTGTCCAGCAATATAAAAAAAAGTAAAGACGCTAAAAATACAAAAATTATGAAACATACTTTTTCTTTACGAATTAATGTATCTTACAATTTAATCCCAAGACTTATACTATAATATTGGGGAAATAGACGATAATTAGACGAAAAATTATTGTATCAATTTTGTTTGACAAAGTTGTAGGTTAAGTAGTATGATATATAATTCTATACAATTACAATTCTTATTCTTTATATAAGTACCTACCTACATAATATATTCTTTATACTTATGTAGTGCCGGGTTTAAGGACCAAGATTTCGGATTTCTTAACATTATAATATGAAATACATATTTGAATAGGTATAAAGAAGAATAATGAATATAATATTTTTTTGTACCTACAAAAAAATAAAGATTTCCTTATTTATGACAAGACATCTGTGTTTTTCACAGAAATCCGAAAGAACATCTGAATGTTTTTTGTTTTCCTAATATTTCTATGAAACGTGACTATTATCTACAATTTTGTGAATTTAAACATTTTGTTATCAAAGGTGATAGTTCAAGACTTCAGACTGAACAGAAAGATAATGTACACACAGCTGGTACCGATAAGAGAATTTCTTAAAATTCATATATAATTGAAGATCAGTCATACACACAGGTCTGAAAGACTAAAAAAATGTTTAAAGTAAGTTTTATTACAATTAAATTTTATAGATCACTAGCAAATTTTAATTTTCGGAGAAGCCTTAGTTCTCCAAAAATGAAGTTTGCAATGCTTACGAGATATTTATCGTTCTAATTTTTATTGATGATTTGGCATCAAATGAATTAATACACCTACTTATGTCAAATTTTGCTATCGGAGATAGTGTGTAATGTAACGTCTCGTATTATGTTTGCTAATTGTTTACAATTGGCAAAAAGTATGATCTTGTAAAGTAATATGATGTTGATGATTATATTACCACGGAGTTTTCTACAGCGAGCGGAAGCTTGTAGAACATGAAGAAAATATGCTTAAAATCTAAAATTGTTTTGGTATTTCAAGACTGCTTCATTTCCAGATATCTAGCGTCGTGTTGTTGATGATGGCTGTTGCGTGTTATAGTAAGTTATTCTATTTGTCACAGGACAAAATGGCAAATTGCAAAAACACAGAGGCTTTAAAGTATTTTTTTTCAGGTTACCCCTCTCAACTGACAGTCTCAAATGAAACGCAGAACCAAGTTCAAAATGTTAAATTCCTGGATGTGGGTTTACCCGGACAAATTGACCCAGGTTTTGCCCGGATTGACAGAGTAGTTCTACCGGAACCAAAACCAGATAAAGACTTCAAGTTAATCCTTGAAGATGATGATGATAAACAATAATTATTTTTTTCTTTTATATTTCGTTTATTTGGGTTAAATTAAATAGATTTTCAAAGTAATAAAAGCAACATTTTCTGTTTTTTTATAACGTAGTCCTACCCGTAGGATCAACTAATTACATAATGCCAAAATGTTGCAGTGAGTTGCCCAGCAAAGTTAATTTAGAATAATTATATTTTATGCTGGTGTGTGATCGCAGTAAGTTGTTGTATAGTAAGAGAGTAAGGGAACTATAAGACCCCTCGCTAACTACAGACTTTCTATCGGCCGATATTTTGGTCGGGTTGGGCTGTTAGCGCGCACACTACGCCAACTAAACAGTTGGGTTGGTGGTGAGTGCGCAAACTAGGCAACAGTCGGCCGACGATATACAGTTTTTAAGCTACCTGTTGAAGAGAGCTGTCTCATAATGGAAGTTTCTCGTAGTAAAATATTGTCTAGAAATATTATAATTGCTCTCATACAACGGAGGAGAAAAATCAAGAAGAGAGTCCGAGAGTATTGTGTGCATCCCATCTACAGTACTAGATTATTAAATGGAAAATTTTACACGATGCATTCAAAATTACTAGATTACCCGAAAATTAAAATAAGATTACGTTTCTACAACGAGCGATTGAGTAGAATTGGACATAATGAAAGAATGCACGACCTTCCGGCTCCAAAACTCGGAGCGAAGTGAACCATCGGCCGACTAAACAATCGGTCAGTGTGCGCGCTTGCAAGGAGCTCCATACTAATATAGCAGTCGGCCGATAGTTTGATCATCTTTCAGTTTGAACGCAGTTGAGAAGCCTATCAAACTTATTTATCGGCCGATACCAAATCGTTGTAGTATGCGGACTTGCATACATCTTCATACTGATTATAAGCCCGACCAAACTATCGGCCGATAGAAAGTCTGCAGTTTGCGAGGGGTCTTAGAGTTGTTCTCCTGTAAAAACTTCGTAGGTTAGAAAAATGTTTTTTCAAGAAAATTTAATAAATGTAATAAATTGTAGTTTTAAGATAAATATTGTACCTACGTCCACAATTTATAAATTTTATTTGGACAAACTGTTGTTTCTTACTTTATAGTAATATCTTTTTTAAACATTTTTATGATCATGATCAATTTTTATAACAAAGTAACGCCTTAAACTATTTAATTGCAAATCATACTTTTTACCGCTGGCGAATGCTATTACATTCTTAATTGATTTCAGGGTTAGTTCTGCTTCCAGACATTTGTATACTGTTTTTTTTTCTTGGGCTAAGCTACGATGTAAATGCAAAGTTAAATCATGCAATTAAATATTTTATTTTTTTATTAATTTTAGGATAACTTACGATTAAACACCAACAATAAAATAAGTAGGTATCTATTAAAATGAGGAAGGCACTCAGGGTGGTAGTTGCATCAGGTGCAGCTGTTGCCACGATCTAAGGAGTGGATGAAGATACCAGTAATACGATATCATATAAACCTAATAATTTACCTAAATTTACGAATCCGACTTCAAACTACCTCTACTTTCCCAGTTCCCCTCGACTTCTCTGGTCTGCCATAATCAAACCCTGATTTCCGATCATGGGAACACCTTTCAAATGTCTTCTTTCCAACGAAAAAGAATCATCGAAATCTGTTCATAAATAAGGAAGTAAGCCGCGAACAAACATAAAACAAAACTGTTTTATTAGAATTTTGAGATAGATCTGTGTTCCAGTTATTGTATATATCTTATAGTAAACAATAATATTGACGTGCTTATTAATTTCGTAGAATCACTGAAGTAGTTGTAACTAATAAACAACGTTTGGGTCAAATATAGAGATAACTTGTTCTTATATAAAGAGGTGCCACTTACAATTATTTACAAAACAAATAAACCACTTCAAGATGATGTTCAAAGTAAGTTTTTCTTAAATTTCGTAATTTATTTGGTCAATCTTACAAATTAACAAACTAATACTTATATCAGTTTAAAGTCCTTATTTAATTTAATTTAATTTAAAAGAACTTTTATGTAATATGAATATATTTTTTCCAATGAATATATAATACTGATATGTTTATTCTTATATCCTTAGCTAAAGTAACTTAATTACATATCTTTTTCCTTTATTATTTTATTTTGAGTGTTGCGGTAACCCTCTTAATTTTGGTTAATGCCTAGATTTAGGGTATGTTTTACCACTAGCTGATAAAATGCCAGATAGCCCATCCGTAACTTATCTGCCAGATAAACTATAAAATTTTGTAACGATATCTATCAGAAGCTTTATCTATAACCGGTGAAACAGGCCCTAGAATTGTACCTTAAACATATTTTTACACTAAATAAAATATGTTTCTTTATTTTTAGATCTCCTGTGTTGTCCTCCTAATGGCCGTGGCCTGCTACGGTAAGATTAAATATAAATAAGATAAATTCATCATCATAATTAGCAACTCTAATAACTAGGTACTTATTAGATTACTTTATGCAAAGTGAAGGTGGTCTCAAGTAATAAAATAACGTACATACAACTGAGCAACGCATAGACTTATTATTTTACTATAAAAACTGTTGTGGTTTGATAAATTCATATTGAGATAAACGGGCAATACACTTATTATGTATGTATGCAGGTAATCCCCATGGATATGGCGGTCAAAGCGGCGGATACGGGGGTGGTCGAGGCCAGGGAGGATTCGGACAAGGCCAAGGTCAATCTGGATTAGGCCAGGGCGGACATGGTCAATCTGGATTCGGCCAGGGCGGTCAAGGAAGTCAGGGAGGATTCGGACAAGGCCAAGGTCAATCTGGATTAGGCCAGGGCGGACATGGTCAACCTGGATTCGGCCAGGGCGGACATGGTCAACCTGGATTCGGCCAGGGCGGACATGGTCAACCTGGATTCGGCCAGGGCGGTCAAGGAAGTCAGGGAGGATTTGGTCAAGGTGGACACGGAGGCGGACAAGGAGGATTTGGCCAAGGTGGGCAAGGAGGATTCGGCCAAGGTGGATTTGGCCAAGGAGGTCAAGGTGGTTTTGCCCAAGGGGGTCATGGACAAAGCGGATATGGACATGGAGGCTACCAGCAGCACGGATATTAAAATTGGTTGACTGATGTTATAGCAATGGAACTAAGATATTATTAAAAAAAATATTTCTTATACGACTCTTTTCTTTTTAACCCTACTTCGCTACTTGAGATTTTTGCTTTGTGCGCATTAGACATAAAACAAAAGAATAATCAATTATTTAATGTCTAAAAATTTGTAGATTGTCCGATGTTTCAGAAGCTATCTTTAGTGCTTTTTCAGTTAGTTTGGCTCTTGGGTCTGTAGCCGCTCTGAAACAGGAGTGATTAAATTGTAAAGATTTATGTCATTTATTTCCATAAAATCCTAAAGATCACTTGGACAAGTCAATAAATACAAAACATACACTGTCTGTACAAAAAACTTTTTAACTGCCCCAAGTAGGTACTTTAATTCCTCGCCCCAGCATCTGCATAGACTACCATCATCGTCATTTCTTCAGATTTAGAAGCTCATTTATTACGCCATATGAAATCTTTATTACGAGCAGTACATTCAATGCCCAACACCACACCGTGCCGTAGATAAGAGCGTGGGTCATGGGCACACAGATATTGTTAAAGATCCATTCCAGCCGCAAGGATTTATAAATACCTACCTTTAAAACTCACAAATATTGCAAATAATATCTATTTTACTAATTAGATACATTGCGTTAGATAGCGCAGCGGGCGAAAGTCTACCTGCTACGTAGGAGGTTGCGAGTTCGATTCCCGCCTCGGAACAAAAACTTGTACGATCTGCAGATATTTGTTCAGGCTTCTGCGTGTTCTAATATGTATAATAAAATAAAATATATTTCTATGTATTATATATTCTATTAAGTATATTAGATTATCATAACACAAGCTTCGATCTAACATACCACGGGACTAGATATTTACATCAACTTTATAAAAATAAGCATATCATACTTGTCAAGCTGATTGTACATATTAGGTAGATACGTTTTTGGACGTTTTTGGACCTTGTGTTGATAAAAAGTCAAATTGTGCGTTGTTAGATTCGCTACTTGATGAATAAAACAGTCAGTGTCCTAACTCGGCTTTTTAGGTAGGTACTAATCTCTCCAATCACGGTGGAAAAATTTTGCTAAAAAAGAGCTTGTGGATGAAAAACCTGACAGTACCTAGGTACATTATCTTCCAAAAACAAAACAAAGGTCATACTTTAAGATAATTTGGTGCCTATATAAAGACAATCTAATTAAAACATACAATATCACGCCAAAATGGTGCTCAAAGTAAGTGACAATAATAAATTAGGTATTTTCGTGATTTTTTGACATTATTTGATATAATCTTATTCGTTTTTTTTGTTTAGTATATTATTTATTTTACTAGTTATATTATTTATTATTCTGCTGTCGTGCGGTGTTTGCCGATAAAGCACGTTTTTTTCTTATTTGTTTACGACATTATAATCTAAAACTAGTATTTCTTTTTATTTCTACTTTAAATTTTAATTGTGTATTTTATATTTTCAGATTTTTGGCGTGGTTCTTCTGCTGGCTGTGCTGTGTCACAGTAAGTAATGTCGTTTCATAATAACTCTATATGTTCGTTCCCACTTCGTTCACACACAGTTGGCCACAGAAAGTTATAAAAGCCTTAAAATTAGCTATTACCCATCATATTTTGTTTGTTTATTAGTTTGTATTTTCAATAAATCTTAATAACGTTATACTATATTTTCAGGTCTATCATACAATGACGGAGATGACTCAGTTAAAACCGAAACAACTAATATAAAAAGTAGCCAAGATGCTTTTACTAGCAAAGAAAACAACACTTCTGTGGCAACCAGCAACGAGAAGAAACAGCAAATTGACAGCAATGGCGAAACTATTGATTCTAACCAAGGAAGCCAAAACAAAGTAAATGAGAGTAAAGACAGCAGCGTTAATTCTACAGATCAAAGTAATGGAAATAATTATGACGATAACAAACCACAATCTGGCCCCATGCGTGGGCCTCCAGAGAGATATTGGCCAGGACGGAGACCGCCTGTCAGATATGGATATGACAGGTATTGTCCATGCTGGCGCCCCGAGTGGAGACATGGGAGTCATAACCACGACGGTCATTGGCATGAAGGACATTACCATGATATACATAATGGTCATCGAAAACCAGTTAGTAAAAATGGAGATGATAATATAGAACTGGCTAAAAAAGATAAGCAAACTGATGTAAATGAAAAAAATGGACTCGAAAACAATGATCATAGGGCGGAACATTTTCATAAAGAACCTGAAAGATATGGTAAACACAGGCATGATCATGGTAGATATAGACATGGTCACGATCATGCTCATCATCATGATATTCATAAGCCAGGGCAGAATGGAGAAACGAGGCCTAACCAAATAGGTGAAGAACGAGGTGGAAATGGTGATCTCTATAGAGAAAGTGTAGAAAAGCCAGATAAACAATTCAATGGAACAACTTTCATAAACCCAAACCCCAGCGGAGAACAAACTACTACTGACAAAAATTTACCAGAAAGGTACATGTACAGGCCAGGATGGTATAGACGTGATAGGTACTGGCCAGGTGGGTATGGGAGAGATTGGTACAGGCCAGGATATGACAATAATGGATACAGGACAGGTCAATATAGACCAGATGAATACAGGCCAGGTCAATATAGACCAGATGAAAACAGGCCAGGGCAATACAGACCAGATGAAAAGAGACCAGAAGGACAAATTACTACCAAAAAACCAACCACTGGCGAAGGTCATACTATTACCGGAGAAGAACCCACTACAGGTGAAGAATCAACTACCGGTGGTAATCTAACTGATGGTAATAAACCTACGACCGATGGACAAACTACCACTCGCAAGCCTACCACTGGACCAGATGGATACAGGCCAGGTCAATATAGACCAGATGAATACAAGCCAGGTCAATATAGACCAGATGATTACAGGCCAGGTCAATATAGACCAGGTGAATACAGGCCAGGTCAATATAGACCAGATGAATACAGGCCAGGACAATATAGACCAGATGAATACAGGCCCGAACAATATAGACCAGATGAATACAGGCCAGGTAAATATAGACCAGGTGAATACAAGCCAGGTCAATACAGACCAGATGAAAACAAGCCAGGTCAATATAGACCAGATGAAAACAGGCCAGGTCAATACAGACCAGATGAAAAGAGACCAGAAGGACAAATTACTACCAAAAAACCAACCACTGGCGAAAATCATTCTATTACCGGAGAACAGCCCACTACTGGTGAAGAACCAACTACCGGTAATAATCTTACTGATGGTAATAAACCTACGACCGATGGACAAACTACCACTCGCAAGCCTACCACTAATGGAGGAAAACCTACTACTGGACCTGATGGATACAGGCCAGGTCAATATAGACCGGATCAAAACAGGCCAGGTCAATATAGACCAGATCAAAACAGGCCAGGTCAATATAGACCAGATGAATACAGGCCAGGTCAATACAGACCAGATGAAAACAGGCCAGGTCAATACAGACCAGATGAATATAGGCCAGGTCAATACAGACCAGATGAATACAGGCCAGGTCAATACAGACCAGATGAAAAGAGACCAGAAGGACAAATTACTACCAAAAAACCAACCACTGGCGAAAATCATTCTATTACCGGAGAAGAACCCACTACAGGTGAAGAATCAACTACCGGTGGTAATCTAACTGATGGTAATAAACCTACGACCGATGGACAAACTACCACTCGCAAGCCTACCACTGGACCAGATGGATACAGGCCAGGTCAATATAGACCAGATGAATACAGGCCAGGTCAATATAGACCAGGTGAATACAGGCCAGGTCAATATAGACCAGATGAAAACAAGCCAGGTCAATATAGACCAGATGAAAACAGGCCAGGTCAATACAGACCAGATCAAAAGAGACCAGAAGGACAAATTACTACCAAAAAACCAACCACTGGCGAAGGTCATTCTATTACCGGAGAACAGCCCACTACTGGTGAAGAACCAACTACCGGTTATAATCTTACTCGCAAGCCTACCACTAGTGGAGGACAACCTACTACTGTACCTGATGGATACAGGCCAGGTCAATACAGACCAGATGAAAACAGGCCAGGTCAATATAGACCAGATGAATACAGGCCAGGTCAATACAGACCAGATGAATATAGGCCAGGTCAATACAGACCAGATGAATACAGGCCAGGTCAATACAGACCAGATGAAAACAGACCAGAAGGACAAATTACTACCAAAAAATCAATATCTGGTGAAGGTCATACTATTACCGGAGAACAACCCATTACAGGTGAAGAACCAACTACCGGTAATAATCCTGCAGATGGTAATAAACCTACGACCGATGGACAAACTACCACTCGCAAGCCTACCACTGGACCAGATGGATACAGGCCAGGTCAATATAGACCAGATGATTACAGGCCAGGTCAATATAGACCAGATGAATACAGGCCAGGTCAATATAGACCAGATGAATACAGGCCAGGTCAATATAGACCAGATGAAAACAAGCCAGGTCAATATAGACCAGATGAAAACAGGCCAGGTCAATATAGACCAGATGAAAAGAGACCAGAAGGACAAATTACTACCAAAAAACCAACCACTGGCGAAGGTCATTCTATTACCGGAGAACAGCCCACTACTGGTGAAGAACCAACTACCGGTAATAATCTTACTGATGGTAATAAACCTACGACCGATGGACAAACTACCACTCGCAAGCCTACCACTAGTGGAGGACAACCTACTACTGGACCTGATGGATACAGGCCAGGTCAATATAGACCGGATCAAAACAGGCCAGGTCAATACAGACCAGATGAATACAGGCCAGGTCAATATAGACCAGATGAAAACAGGCCAGGTCAATACAGACCAGATGAATATAGGCCAGGTCAATACAGACCAGATGAAAATAGACCAGAAGGACAAATTACTACCAAAAAACCAATATCTGGTGAAGGTCATACTATTACCGGAGAACAACCCACTACAGGTGAAGAACCAACTACCGGTGATAATCTAACTGATGGTAATAAACCTACAACTGATGGACAAACTACCACTCGCAAGCCTACCACTGGACCAGATGGATACAGGCCAGGTCAATATAGACCAGATGAATACAGGCCAGGTCAATATAGACCAGATGAATACAGGCCAGGTCAATATAGACCAGATGAATACAGGCCCGGTCAATATAGACCAGATGAAAACAGGCCAGAAGAACAAATTACTTCCAAAAAACCAACCACTGGCGAAGGCCAAACTATTAACGGTGAACAACCAAATACCAAAGATAAGCTCACCTCAACAACAGGTGGACAAGCTAATAATGGTGGACAACCTACTTCTGATGAACAAACTACTACGCGCAAAGCAACCACTACTGGACAAGATAGGTACAGACCAGGGTATGGATGGGATGATTACGATCAAGATAGATATAGGCCAGAAGGATATTATGATTATGAATACTGGCGGAGAGTTGAATATGAGAGAGAGAGACAGGATTACAATAACAATGCCAAAAAATTTAAAGATAAAGGTATTGATGAGACAAAACTGAACAAGCAAGGACACAATGGTCGTGGTAGGCGAGTGGAAATTGGAGAGAATAATGATTCTGTTTGGGAAACTACTACTGAAAGACAAATTTGTACTAGTGGACAAACAGGTGACGTCACTGGGTCTGAAACTACTACTGAAACTGGTACTAGTAGACAAAGTGGTTACGTCACTGGTACTCAAACTACCACTGAAAGACAAACTGGTACTAGTGGACAAACTGGTTACGTCACTGGAACTCAAACTACCACTGAAAGACAAACTGGTTACATCACTGGTACTCAAACTACTACTGAAAGACAAACTGGTACAGGTGGACAATCTGGTTACGTCACTGGGACTCAAACTACCACTGAAAGACAAACTGGTACACGTGGACAATCTGGTTACGTCACTGGGACTCAAACTACCACTGAAAGACAAACTGGTACTGGTGGGCAATCTGGTTACGTCACTGAGACACAAACTACCACTGAAAGACAAACTGGTAGTGGTGGACAAACTGGTTACGTCACTGGGACTCAAACTACCTCTGAAAGACAAACTGGTACAGGTGGACAATCTGGTTACGTCACTGGGACTCAAACTACCACTGAAAGACAAACTGGTAGTGGTGGACAAACTGGTTACGTCACTGGGATTCAAACTACCACTGAAAGACAAACTGGTACTGGTGGACAAACTGGTTACGTCACTGGGACTCAAACTACCACTGAAAGACAAAATGGTGCTGGTGGACATACTGGTTACGTCACTGGGACACAAACTACCACTGAACGACAAACTGGTACTGGTGGACAAACTGGTTACGTCACTGGGACTCAAACTACCACTGAAAGACAAACTGGTCCTGGTGGACAAACTGGTTACGTCACTGGGACACAAACTACCACTGAAAGACAAACTGGTACTGGTGGACAAACTGGTTATGTCACTGGGACTCAAACTACCACTGAAAGACAAACTGGTACTGGTGGACAAACTGATTACGTCACTGGGACTCAAACTACCACTGAAAGACAAAATGGTGCTGGTGGACATACTGGTAACGTCACTGGGACTCAAACTACCACTGAAAGACAAACTGGTACTGGTGGACAAACTGATTACGTCACTGGGACTCAAACTACCACTGAAAGACAAAATGGTGCTGGTGGACATACTGGTAACGTCACTGGGACTCAAACTACCTCTGAACGACAAAATGGTGCTGGTGGACATACTGGTTTCGTCACTGGGACACAAACGACTACAGGTGTCCAAACAACCACTGATAGACAAACCGGCTACGTCACTGGAGGTCAAACTACTACTGGAGGACAAACAGGCAATGTAACTGGAGTTCAAACTACTACTAGTGGGCGAATTACAACTGGAGGACAAAGTGGCTACGTTACTGGAGGACAAACTGAATATGGCGGTCAAACTACAACGGGAGGACAATCTACAACTGGAGGACAAACTGGATATGGGGGTCAAACTACAACTGGAGGACAAACTACAACTGGAGGAAAAAGTGGCTACGTCACTGGAGGACAAACTGGATATGGCGGTCAAACAACAACTGGAGGACAAACTGGATATGGCGGTCAAACTACAACTGGAGGACAAACTGGATATGGCGGTCAAACTACAACTGGAGAACAAACTACAACTGGAGGACAAACTGGATATGGGGGTCAAACTACAACTGGAGGACAAACTACAACTGGAGGAAAAAGTGGCTACGTTACTGGAGGACAAACTGGATATGGCGGTCAAACAACAACTGGAGGACAAACTGGATATGGCGGTCAAACTACAACTGGAGGACAAACTGGATATGGCGGTCAAACTACAACTGGAGGACAAACTAGAACTGGAGAACAAACTGGATATGGCGGTCAAACTACAACTGGAGGACAAACTACAACTGGAGGACAAACTGGATATGGAGGTCAAACTACAACTGGAGGACTAACTGGATATGGCGGTCAAACAACAACTGGAGGACAATCTGGATACGTCACCGGTGGAAAAACTGGATATGGAGGACAAACTACTACTGGTGGGCAAACTACAACTGGTAGACAAACCGGATACGTAACTGGAGGACAAACTACAACTGGAGGACAAACTACAACTGGAGGTCAAACTACAACTGGAGGACAAACTGGGTATGGCAGTCAAACTACAACTGGAGGACAAACTACAACTGGAGGTCAAACTACAACTGGAGGACAAACTGGATATGGAGGTCAAACTACAACTGGAGGACAAACTACAACTGGAGGACAAACTGGATATGGAGGTCAAACTACTACTGGTGGGCAAACTACAACTGGTAGACAAACCGGATACGTAACTGGAGGACAAACTGGGTATGGCGGTCAAACTACAACTGGAGGACAAACTACAACTGGAGGTCAAACTACAACTGGAGGACAAACTGGATATGGAGGTCAAACTACAACTGGAGGACAAACTACAACTGGAGGACAAACTGGATATGGAGGCCAAACTACTACTGGTGGGCAAACTACAACTGGTAGACAAACCGGATACGTAACTGGAGGACAAACTACAACTGGAGGACAAACTGGGTATGGCAGTCAAACTACAACTGGAGGACAAACTACAACTGGAGGACAAACTACAACTGGAGGACAAACTGGGTATGGCAGTCAAACTACAACTGGAGGACAAACTACAACTGGAGGACAAACTGGATATGGAGGTCAAACTACAACTGGAGGACAAACTGGATACGTCACCGGTGGAAAAACTGGATATGGAGGACAAACTACTACTGGTGGGCAAACTATAACTGGTAGACAAACCGGATACGTAACTGGAGGACAAACTACAACTGGAGGACAAACTGGGTATGGCGGTCAAACTACAACTGGAGGACAAACTACAACTGGAGGACAAACTGGATATGGAGGTCAAACTACAACTGGAGGACAAACTACAACTGGAGGACAAACTGGATATGGAGGTCAAACTACAACTGGAGGACAAACTGGATACGTCACCGGTGGAAAAACTGGATATGGAGGACAAACTACTACTGGTGGGCAAACTACAACTGGTAGACAAACCGGATACGTAACTGGAGGACAAACTACAACTGGAGGACAAACTGGTACTGGAGGGAAAACTGGATACGTTACAGGAGGTCAAACCGGTTACGGAAATGGTCTCACTGGTTTGGGAGGACTTGGCAAATTCCCCGGCTTTGGTGGATTTGGGAATCAGAATGGTTTTGGTGGACTCAATGGTCTTGGACAAAATGGGTTCGGTGGACTTAACAATGGTTTTGGAGGTCTAACTGGACAAAACGGCTTCGGAGGACTTACAAATGGTTTTGGTGCATTACCTGGACAAAATGGATTTGCCAATATTCCAAAAGTCAATGGTTTTGGAGGATTGCCTGGAGGAAATGGTTTTGGAGGTCTCAATGGTCTTGGGGGAGTAACTGGACAAAATGGGTTGGGAGGACTTACAAACGGTTTTGGAGGATTGACTGGGCAAAATGGACTTGGTAGACAGACAAATGGTTTTGGCGGATTAGGTGGAATACCTTTCATAAGTGGACAAAATGGTTACACCAATCAGAATGGAGGAACTTACAAAAGCACTTCAAGTTATCAAAAAAAAGCCTGATTTAAAGTTTCGTAATAATTAGGTATTGATGTAATTTGAAACTAAAATAAATCTGATAAGTATGTACTGATACTGTCTTATCTCTTACACTTGACCTATACGGGTTGATACAGTTACGTTTGTCTTTTAACGTTAACTACATAATTATCTATACTTACATATAAAATCAATGCCACATTTTGTTGTAATTTTACACTCATGAACGGCTGGACCGATTTAGGTGCTTTTGGTTTTAAAATAGTCGTGATAGATAGATAGGTAAGGTTTAAAACGTCAGAAAACATAGGAATAAATTGGGCGAAGCCGCAAAAACGCGGGCAGGTCAGCTAATCTTCTTCTTCTTATATAAAAAATCTATTGCTGTTCGTTAGTGTCGCTAAAACTCGGGAACGGCCGGACCGATTTAGCTGGTTTTGGTCTTGAAATTTTCGTAGTAGTCCAGGGAATGTTTTAAAGGTTTCAAAACTTCAGAAAGCGGGCTAAGCTGCGCGGGGTCAACTTGACTTAATAAGTCTATAGTATTCCGCGATAAACGTAGGTACTAGGCACTAAATCCAGTACTAAAATAATTTTTCAAATCGGACTAGCAGTTTCTGAGATTAACCCTCAAACAAACAATCTCCTCAGCTTAATAATATCAGTACCTATAGATAGATTAACTAGTTTTACAGCACGTGCGTGCATTTCTCACACAAACAATGCCACAATTATCACATTCTATTGATCTAAGACAAAGATCGAACTTAATCACTAATTAAGTAAGTCGATTTTATTGTAATAGTTCAATTAGTATTGTGGCGCTCAATGTGACTGTAATTATTGTTGATATAAAATGGATGATCTCTGTAAGGACGCAGCATAGTGAAGGAGGTTTTCAAAATGTCGCGTTTTGTGGTAAGTAGATAACAAAATTTTATTTTTCTAAGTTAGGTTTATAGATTTTAATCACTTTACATAATACTAGCCGACCGCCAACAGCTTCGCTTGCTTTTTTCATAAAATATAGCCTAAAACCTTGCTCGATTAACGGGCTATCCAACACTGAAAGAGTTTTTTAAATCGGACCAGCGGTTCCTGAGATTAGCGCGTTCAAACAAACAAACAACCAATCAAACTCTTCAGCTTTATAATATTAGTATAGATTTTAACCGCAACAAAAGCCATCGCATAATTTCAAAGATTGTAGCATACATAGGACGGACAGACAGCGACAGCTACTTCATTTATTATTATTTATTATGTGTAGTGATTCTGCCCGCCACAGACTTTCACCAACGCACTAGACCAGCAGCATGCTTCATTATAATTTACGTACCGACGGGTGGGACACAGGTACTTCTCTGGGACTCAGGAACTCTCCTAATGAAGTATAACGTGCGCAATTAGAAATGAGTTCTGTAAATGGCGTCCGCTCGCATGCGTTCTCGCTCACTCTCTATCGCTGTCTATACTTTTATCCTTGTTTTGCCAATCGTACCATACCTACCCGCCGCCATTTACAGAATTCATTTTCAATTGCGCACGTTATATCTACTCCTTACTTAACAATGCCTCAATTAAAAAAAAAATTATGTACACTAACTACCTTTTAAATATTTTATGTTATTTTGTATTAATTATCTCCACTACGGTTGCCTGGAGGAGATCGCTCTCAGCGGTAAGGCCGCCTGTTGTACTTTTAACTTTTAGATGGTTTTAAGTTTCTGTGATTTTGTTTTATTAAAGTACAATAAAGTGTTTATTCATTCATTCATTCATTACTCTAGATTCTCGTATGCATGTTGGTACTGGTGTCGGCGGTGGCCTCCCTGGACTTCCCTGGAGGCCTAGGGCTCCCTGACGTGCCGAAGCCCGACCTGCCGAAGTTGCCGGACGTCCCCAAGATTCCCGACGCCAAGGGCCTGCAGGATCTCGACGAGATGAGTTAGGGCAGAACGATGACGAAGATAGACAAGAGAAATTAATACCAATGACCAAGATTTTAGTTCTAGTTTTGTAAAGCATAATAAATTCAGTTGCAATTGAAGCTTTTTTATTTATTCAAATTTACTAGAGCTTAGTATTAGTAGTGCTTAGGGGCGGCGACGATACTAAATAGGGATTTACTCGAGCGTCAAAGAGACCTACTAACAGGTATATTAAATCGTTTCGAGGATATACTTAAATAGGTACTTAAATGATTATTTAAATAAACAAACAAGTATAATTTATATTGGATATATTTAATTCAGGCTTTTGATTTTATAGGTTTCATTATTAAAATTGGTAGTTCTATTGAATTAGAAACAAGTTTACAATATCACTCATTTGAACTATGATTTAAATGAATTTACAATTGATTTTGAAGTTGGCTGTCGAATTTACTTCTTTCCGTTACGGAGCAGGGGGTTATTATCTGAAAATAATGAAAAACGTTAGAATTAACATTTAAAATACGTTTATATTGTTAAGTTAAGTTTAGCTTCAACTTTAAGTTCATAGCTTTCCATAAAATACCTGCACTATTTTGAAAGAAACATTAAGAGCCTTGTGACGTTACGAAGTTTTGCGAAATTGGATATTTTATGCACCACGTGACCGGCGCGTCACGCGAATTCTATGAAAAATACTAAATGATCTTGATACTTCGTCGATCTAAAACATACAAATATACTAATAATTATTTTAGATCTGTAGAAAATGGCATCGAATAAATTCCATTTTATTGAGTGGATTTTTTTTCAGTTTCATTCCGAAATAATTATTATATTAATGTTTTTATTTAATTGATAGGAGTTTATATATTTTCCTAAATTCAAAATGGTGGATATTTTTATTTCAATATTTGAATCAATTATGTTTTATCTTAATAATATCAATATTTATTTTAAATCTGATTGATTATTTGAAATCAATTAAGTAGGTACATAATTTTAAATTAAAACATTCATGATTAATAATTATATATATAAGAATAAAACTGAAAATAGTCTTATTGAAGTTAAATGTCCTCATTCATCTCATCTTATGGGCTCATTTTTAAACCGATTCTTCTGAAATTTGGTGTGTAGGTTTGTAATTAAATGTTTTTTTTTTGTCGAATGTTGGGACTTTATGTAAGTTCGAAAGTCTAAATTGAACGGACTAAATACAAATTCTAATTATAACAAAACAAATAAATTATATTACCTATATTTAAGTTGCTTGTTTTGTTAGATGGTATATTTGTGTTTGAATAAATAAAAGTTTCGTAAATGAAGGTTTTAATTATGTTTAGGTATTATTTTTGTAGTTTCGAACTTTATATTTATTTTTATATTTATTGGTATCCATTTATCTACATATGTCATACACAGATGTAGAATATCCATTTATCTACATATGTCATCTTGAATAATTCCCATTATATTTTTATTTTGATAAACTATTTATTTTTATTTTATTACGAACTTATTTGAAAATATTTCATTTATATATTAAAAAAAAAACCAAGCCGCACTTGGCCAGCGTGGTGAATTAAGGCCTAATCTATCTCGTCAAGAGAGAAGTCCCTATCCCAGCAGTGGGAACGTGAATAGGGGTGTTATTTTATATACAGGGCGTTCCAAAATTATGGGCCATGAAGGGGAAGTACCATATATATCGTTGATAGTGAATTTTGCTCAAAGAAGACTTCATTTTATTTAAAAAAAAGTAAGTAATTTAATTAATTAATTTACAAAAAAAATGTTTCATGTTTTTTATTTGATTAAAATAATTAATTTCACGTTGTTCCTTTCTTTTAAAATACTATGTTACTTAAGCAGAGTTATTATTTTTTAGCTATTCTTTCGATTGGTATCATAAAAATAGAGTTTTTTTTTCTACATGTAAGTCGGTTCGATTCCCAGACAAAGCAAGTAATTTTTAGAAAATCTATGAATCCAGAATTACTAACTTTTAAAAATAAAATGAAGTCTTCTTTGAGCAAAATTCACTATCTACGATATTTAAGGTACTTCCCCTCCATGGCCCATAACTTTGGGACGCCCTGTATTTATTAGAAAGGTACAATTATTTAATGTTTACAATAAATAATATATTTATTAGAAAGGTACATTATTTATTGTTTACATATTGGATACTCGGTAAAAATAAGAACAAAAAATTACGGAATATTTTCTTTGTAATAAATATTATGGAAATCTATACTACAATTATCAAGCTGAGGAGATTGCTTGTTTATTTGTTTGAACGTGCTACTCAGGAACCGCGGGTCCGATTTAAAATATGATTTCAGTATTGGATAGTAAAATGATCGAAAAAGGCTATAAAACATAAACTAGTAAATAACGTAAAAACGCAAGCGCAGCTGTCGGCGGGTCGGCAAGTTAGTCATAATCTAAAAAAATCATAGGCATAATTACATTTAGTCGTTGGACGGTTTCACCAAAAAAAGTTGCCTTGTTGTTTTTTAATTAGGATAGATAACTTTAGATATGCAATCCACATCCTACAGCATAACCTCCAAATAAATAAGGTAAAACAAGATGACAATGATGTGGTACAATTCTTAGGCCAGCAACATTTGGTACAATTCTTAGGCCAGCAACAACAACAATTGACCGTTATCAATAAAAATAACAATTGATCGTTATCAACGGATCAACTTATGTCGGTCGTAGTATCGCAATAACACATACACGCACACTAACAGCGTTTTTACAGCAATTGACAGTCCCACACACTGACATTTTACGAAATATTTCTATATTTTATTCAAGAACAACCGACATAGGTCCGACCTCGACAAGCGCTCGCGCGGTACTAAATGGAAAAAGCCGGCTGAATGAAAAAACTACTAAATTATGGTAGTTTTATTTTATTCATAAAAAATTACCAAAACCGTTCTACAAATTAAAATTAATATCATAGTTTAAGCAAATGTTGATAAATATTTTGATATAAATATGACGTCCCATTGATTTAGAACTTCGGAGTTATTGAGGTTTGTTTCGAAGCATTTTCGGTCGATATTAAATTCGGTATATCTTTAGAATAAAAGCATTTAACGAAAATGTACTCTACTCTAAATGAAGAATAGGATATACGTAACATAATAAAAAATAGTTTGATCGCCCATATTCATTAGAATCTACAAATTAGAGCTGAGAAAACAGGTCTTCGAGCGTTTTTTACGAAACATGTATCCGGAGAATGATTATTACTCAATATATAAACAAGTTATCTAAAATGTTTCTTACTACTTTTGTAGAGGAGAAAACGAACTATTATAAAGATGTAATTGTAATATCAAACAACTAACGCAAACCATAGAATTAGGACGAGAAAACCGAACAATTTCGCGATTTCACGTAATAGGCCTCTTAATACATGTGCTGTGAAAGGTTATGTATTTTCTTGCGTTTTATTTATATTTACAACAACTATGCTGCGGAAATGTTGTTTGGGTGCAAGTGGCATTCAAGTATGGAGTGATAATTTTGATACTTATCATCATTTTTGGGTGGTAGTGAAATAGATCTATGGACTAAAATAATGGGTTTTGGGGTGATGTATAAGCGTAATACTAAGCTTGAGTGATCGCACAAATCTCAACTACTGCAGTGCTGGTAGATGAAGGTCACATGTCGTACAAAATATTCAAAGATCTCAGAACATGCCGGGTTTTTTTTAAATAGAACTTACATTGTTTACCGGGCCTGCGGTCGCCGCCAGTGGGGTTCTGTACCCAAGCGGGGCTGATGTCTGTAAAATTAGAAAATAAAACAATAATTATTTCATAATTAGAAAGCATTATTATTGGAATTAAACGTAAGTCAACAAAAATTCGTCAATGGATGAGATTCAAAAATCCCGACATTCGACCCCATCATGTGATGTCAAGTAAGTGCTTAAGTGTTTCTTTAATTAGTTAAATTTAAATCTACGTAATAATTCGTAAAATAAATTTTCTTTCGTTTTAAAGCTATGATCTTATATTTTGAACAAATACAGTAAATAGCAAAATCTCAAATCTCTAATTAATTATAGAATAGCAAATTTACTAAGAACAGCTCAAAGTTTTCAAAATCTCAAATCTCTAAATAATTATAGAATAGCAAATTTACTAAGAGCAGCTCAAAGTTTTTAATGTCAAAAAAAACTATAACTAAAGCCTTTAATAATGTTAAAAATAAACCTACCAGGGGTCTGGTACTGGGGTCCACTAGCAGGGTCTGTAAAATAGAAAGAAAAAATATTTCTGGACAATTCAAATAGCAACATGGTTACAATACAACAACACTTTGAACTCTGTTGTCTCTGTTCATGTTGTTGTATTTCCTCACAATTTTTTCGCCGATTTCCTCACAATATTTGTGATCAAGCACGTGTTTTGAAAGCGTTATAAATTTTAAAAGAAAAAAAATCCAGAGGGGAGCTCTATGTTATCTGCACGAGTAAATTAATATAAAGGAAAATCTTTCTTTTTGGAAAGCCTTTGCGTTGTTTCCATATTTAAATATCCGTTCGCATATAGCCCCTCAAGTTTCCGTATTCGGAATTCACTGTTCCCGTGGAAAATCGTTCGGATTTCTCTCATCTTGCGTTCTACTACTAGGTACCAGTTTCCTAAATAGTACACGTTATTATATAGATAAGTTTTTCTATCGAGACAATTTTATGTAATCGTGTTTTCGAAACAGTAGTCGTCTAGCATATATCCTGAACTATAACATAATTATATTAATCTCAAAGTACCTGAATGCTTTATTATTGTGGAAGATATGATCGTTAACAAAAAGCAATTTCAAGCGATTTGACATAGGGCCGGGCCTTAAGTCTTAGGGTTTCGGTATAATCCCCACTTTTAGCAGGCGGGTTGTTTTTATAGATTATTAATGTTTTACAGGACGCTGGTGCTATGTTCAAAAAAGGTTTAAAAACCGGAAAAGGTGGTTCATACTATTCCTAAGCACTACACGACTAAACTAGTATGACAATAAATCAGCCCGACCAATGTTGAGAAAATAAAGTAGAGATCTCATAACTGCTGCGATTTACCGCGGGAAATAAAGCGTCTAAACCCGGAAGCGAAAACTTGTAGAGAAATAAGAGAAAAAAATTGGTACTTACATGCTGATGGTTGGTAAAAATATGGGTCGGCTGAAATACAAAAACGAAATTTATTAATAAGGTATCTTTACGCTATGCATTATATTGTTTCCTTAAATTTGCTGGGGGCATTATTTTTGCATAATTGAATTCACACATTTAGGTACTTACCTACTGGAAAACTCGAAGAAAGTCCGGCCGGATTCGGTCGGATTGATGGGAATCCGGTCGTATCCGGCCGGACTGAAAATGACTCCATATTGCAATCCCTAATTTATCAGCATATTAAGTTTAGTTACTCACGGTTAATGATGATTCCTGGAAAAGAAAACAAAACAAACATTATTATAAAACACTTAAATATGGTGCTGGCCTGTGACAAATCCCATTTCATCGTTACTTGCTGGTTTCGTCAAAGCCACTTAAGAAACAAAATAAGTAGGTAGGTAATATCCTATATATTTTTTTAATCAATTTCCAAAATAATGATGGGCTTCAATCAGTTTTTTAAACCTAATGGTAGGTTACTTCACTCTTCAATTTTTAATTTCTAGTTTCTAGTTCGTTTTGTAAACTATAGGTAGGTACCTATCATGAAATTACTTTTTAAAGATTTAAAAAAATTACCTTGTCCATTGCCTCGATTGTTGTTAGGGAGCGGCTGCTCCACGACATTCACTAAAAAAGTAATTAACACAGCATTATACATAATTATAATGATATCAGGACTTATTTTTTCGGAAAAAACGCTTCGTATTATTCGTAGATTATTTTAGAACTTAACTTTGTAAGATCGTTTAATCAATTATGTGACTTGAGAAATAATCCATTCTTATACCTACTGCCACGTTCCCTAAAAATCGGAAATTACTCAAATAAACTATAAGATATTATGTATATCCGACGTTTCTACAAAAAATTAATAATGTAACTCGCGTTAGTTTCTAAAGTGAAATATACAAATAAAGAAAAAAAATACAAATAATAAAATTGAAATAAGTAAAAGTAAACAAAAGACCACACACCTCTACCACCATTGGGAGACGCCATTGCGCAAGCGCATACAGCCAGCAGCACAATAACCTGAAAAGTTACCAAGAACTTCATCATTTACAGCACTTATTGATGTTCCACCTTTTCTTAACTCAATTGAAGACCAATTACTTCTTGAGTTAACTTTGTTGTTTTGAATAAACTATACCTATTTATGATTTTTCGACGCTTTTATACAAAACGGTGATTAAGCTGATATCTGTGAATAGAGATTACAGTTATCTAGAACAGCAGTCGACCTGTCAGATAAGGTTTAGTACTTACACGTATTGATTTTTATAGTCTGAATCAGGATTTATTACTTTTTTAACTTTCTTTATTCATTGAATATATTTCATCATTTTACTGGTAAGTACTAAAGTAGGAAACAATAGTCGTTTCTACATCAAATTGATCCAGCAAATATTGCTGTTGTTTTTTTCTTTTTACTTTTACGGGAATAGAAAAATAAAATCCAAATAGGTACTTTCTAATCAAAGAACATTAAACTAAAGTACTTAATAAATTATTTTTCTCTGAAACTTCTTTACCATTATTAGCACACGTTTCATCAACATCCCTACAACCCATATTACGTAGTTACGGGTGACTCCATTAGGTATAAGAATCTTGGGGAGTTAGGTATTTGTTAGATAATGTGGATTATGTATTAACCTATAATTTTTGATAAATAGCGATTGTATTTTCTTAAGTGCAGGCATATAATACATGTCTAGGAAACCATTGTGTCTAGGTAGATAAACACAATGGCGGAACATTAACATGGTCTTCTATTATGTTTTTGTATGGTTTTTTTACAATGACTAGATCTAATACGGTTATTGTGTTTTTGTGAGTGATTCTTAAGTTTGGTCAAGTTTAGCAATGTGCTTTGGTGTAGGTAGGTAAGTATTATTATATAGGTACCTATTCCAACAGGATAAGTTTCTGGAAATCAATTTTAAATGTGTAGATACCATTTCGATAAGCACTTTTTAAAGGAGTTAGGTAGAGGTAGTTCTATTCATTATGAACTTTATTACACTTAGCCAACGCAGCCAATACAAAATTATGATTACTACCAAAAAATATCTCATTTGGATAATTAGCCTTTTCCGATCGAAAGTACCTACCTAGCTGAAGATCTCTTATCTCTACGAGGACGTCCTATGGCTCTATATTATTACTTACTAGCTGACCCGCCCGCGGATTCGCACGCTTTCTACCTAAGGGTACCTTATCACTTAGGGGTATAAACAATAGATAGATAGTAGCCGATTCTCAGACCTACTAAATACGCATATCATATTAAAATTAAGTATAACCTGCGCAATTAAAAGTGAATTCTGTAAATGGCGGCGGGTAGGTATGGTACGGTTGGCAAAACAATTTCTCAAACAGGCCGGCGTCACGACGAATTTCCCATACAAACATAATACCAAAATTATTTGTAATTCGAGCATATTTCCACGTTATTATTGTATTATTATTATCTAAATAGTATTTTTATCTAGGTCCCTACAGAGTTTTTTTTACAAAATACTTATTTTAAATGAAATTATTTTTTTAGTAAAGTAAAGAGTTTAAACAACTTTGCGTTATAAACCCGGCGCTTTTATAAAGGTCCTCAATGTGATCATTCATACGAACGCTTTTAAATCACTTTCGTCTCGTCCCTCGCTTTAGAAAGCCGTGGGAATTTTTTTTTGCTAAATAACTAGCTATAGCGATTTGTGTTGCTAGAAGAAGAAAGAAAAAAAGGACATTCTGGGTACATCCTCTGAATGAACAGAGATACTTAAAATAACAGTTTGTGACACTGTACGAAGATTCGACAAGTATACAAGATTTGACGAATTATTGGAATATTTCTACTAATACTCATCGTACTAATCGCAGCGCCGGCGTTTTTTTAATAGTGTGAATAATAATAAAAAGTTTCATACGGCCTATTACCAGCACTTTTCGTTGAAAATGCAACACTGCTCGATAAAAAAGCGTCGCGTTCTAAAATCGCCGACGTGTGAACACGTACTTGGGTATGCCTAAAACGTTCAAATAGAACATAATTATTATGTTCTATTTGAACGCTTTTTTAACGGACGTTAAAAAAGCTCTCGTGCGAATTAGGCCTGACTGACTATTTTTTTGTAGCGCGTACTTCACTGTGTGAGTATAGACAGCGATAGAGAGTGAGCGAGAACGCATGCGAGCGGACGCCATTTATAATTCGCTTCTATATGTGCGCAGGTTATACATAAAATTACAAGAGTACAGTAGGTAGGTACCGTAAAACACTCCAACATTGCCACCGAGGGTAATTTTGCCCGAAGACCAATTTTTAAGCAAAACTTTTAATAGCAAAAATATCTGAATACTATGGTGACATTTATTGACTTTGGTAGAAAATAGGTTTTGTGTTTAGCACCACTGTCTATTGGATGTAACGCTAAAGTCACTCAGTAACTTGTTGGAACTCGTCAAAGACAGAGTGTATTTTTGCGGGCAAATTTTGGTGAAAATTCAAAAGTGGATTGTGCGTGATGGAGAAAACACAGATGAGTTTAATTTATATTATGTTGTACAAAAAACTTAAGGTATTATTATAACTTTATTGTCATTGATGCAGCTCTTGTATAACTAAAGTTGTAATGGTGGGCAAAGTTATCTGGTATTTTTGCGATCTACTATTGACAACATTGCCCGCAGTCAAAATAAGCTTAGGGACACATCCGAGTTTTTTTTTTTTTTTGCTAATTATTATTATCTTGATTATTTAGATCATTTATTTTTATTATTTCTTAAAAGCAAGAACAAAATCTCGAATTCGTCAAAGAAAGTCCAGACGAAAGATTGGAACCAGAATGTATTAAAAATAACACGGAATAAATGTTAATACTTGCATGTGACTCTGTTGAATCAAACATGTTACTCAAAAGTTTTTTAAATAATTCAATAGAAGATAATCTTGTTTTTTTATTAACATAAAAAGAAATAAAAAGTCAAGAACAGTTTACAGAGATGTAACAACCCTATCACTTTACTACAGGCGAAAAGCGAATTGTATGGAAAATGCTAACAAGATCAGGGTAATTTTGCCCAACTAGCCTAACATGGATTTTGGTAGGAAACCTGTCATGGATTCGCTTTAGTTTTAAAGTAAAGGCCAGTTTTGGTCAGAATTCTTGTACAGGTTTTGCTGTCAGCTGATTAGAGGCCGGAGAGGAGATATTTGCGTCAAAAATCAACGCGGGCAATGTTGGCAATAAGTCGAGATAACATTGCCCGCCTTTAAAAATAATAAAATACTTGATTTAATATTGACGAATAACAAAATCTTATAAAATAATACATGCAAAATATCCTATAGTTGCAGATGCTAATAGAAAATACTTGTGTCCCCATACAAAAAAATAACAAAAATTGTAATTATTCGAAAAATGTGGGCAATGTTGGAGTGTTTTACGGTAACTAACATTGTGACATGGAAATATATATATTTTGTTTTGTACTTACCGAAAATGACCTCATTGTGAAGATGAGCACTAAGTGTAATTCCTTGTTCAAGATTGCCAAATACCGCGGCCCGCTGTGTTTTTATAGCAGACGATAACCTATGAGACCATGTAAATAATGTAGGTTCTCAGTAATTTCGACAACTCACGGTAAACATAGTTTTCCTCATTTAAGTTATTCTCAATAATGTTTTGCGTTTAATTTTAATGTTTATGTAGGTATGCTGAGCTTAAATAATATCAATAGCTATAGGTACGTACCGTAAAACACTCCAACATTGCCACCGAGGGTAATTTTGCCCGAAGACCAATTTTTAAGCAAAACTTTTAATAGCAAAAATATCTGAATACTATGGTAACATTTATTGACTTTGGTAGAAAATAGGTTTTGTGTTTAGCACCACTGTCTATTGGATGTAACGCTAACGTCACTCAGTAACTTGTTGGAACTCGTCAAAGACAGAGTGTATTTTTGCGGGCAAATTTTGGTGAAAATTCAAAAGTGGATTGTGCGTGATGAAGAAAACACAGATGAGTTTAATTTATATTATGTTGTACAAAAAACTTAAGGTATTATTACACCGTTATTGTCACTGATGCAGCTCTTGTATAACTAAAGTTATAAAGGTGGGCAAAGTTATCTAGTATTTTTGCGATCTACTATTGACAACATTGCCCGCAGTCAAAATAAGCTTAGGGTTGACACATCCGAGTTTTTTTTTTTTTTGCTAATTATTATTATCTTGATTATTTAGATAATTTATTTTTATTATTTCTTAAAAGCAAGAACAAATCTCGAATTCGTCAAAGAAAGTCAAGACGAAAGATTGGAACCAGAATGTATTAAAAATAACACGGAATAAATGTTAATACTTGCATGTGAATCTGTTGAATCAAACATGTTACTTGAAAGTTTTTTAAATAATTCAATAGAAGATAATCTTGTTTTTTTATTAACATAAAAAGAAATAAAAAGTCAAGAACAGTTTACTGAGATGTACCAACCCTATCACTTTACTAAAGGCGAAAAGCGAATTGTATGGAAAATGCTAACAAGGTCAGGGTAATTTTGCCCAACTAGCCTAACATGGATTTTGGTAGGAAACCTGTCATGGATTCGCTTTAGTTTTAAAGTAATGGCCAGTTTTGGTCATAATTCTTCTACAGGTTTTGCTGTCAGCTGATTAGAGGCCGGAGAGGAGATATTTGCGTCAAAAATCAACGTGGGCAATGTTGGCAATAAGTCGAGATAACATTGCCCGCCTTTAAAAATAATAAAATACTTGATTTAATATTGACGAATAACAAAATCTAATAAAATAATACATGCAAAATATCCTATAGTTGCAGATGCGAATAGAAAATACTTGTGTCCCCATACAAAAAAATAACAAAAATTGTAATTATTCGAAAAATGTGGGCAATGTTGGAGTGTTTTACGGTAGGTGTTTTTTAATTTGCATTTCTCTGAAATTTATATTTTTGTTGCAAACAAATCAATATCAGTCTATTTTATAAATATAATCGCCACGTTTCATTAATAATCCATGAACGTCTATTATTATTAAAATAGTCGTTATAGCCCAGGGAAGGTTTAGAGGTGGGAAAACATGGGAATAACGGCCGCGGGCGGCTTAGCTAGTTTAATAAAGGTTAATAATTTTTAATCTAAATTATTACATACCTAAGGTCAGATGGGGTAAGAGAAACACCGGGGTAAGAGAAACGAGAGGCTATATTTCGTAAACTATAAGCTTTAAGTCTTAGAGTAGCTCTGTCGATAAAACAGTTACAGTTATGAGTTCCGCCGTTCATACATAGATGTCGCTACGATGTCCCAGTGTCGAGAAAAAACCAAAACAAATTTGACAGTTCATAACCCCGCGAAGACGAGTTGGATGCGTTGTCTTTGCCTCGGTATAACTTTGTGAAATAAAGCTGTTTTAGACTGTTTGTTTTCACCTCAATAACAAGTGAAAGGTAAGTTATACTCTTTACCAAGTATTTACGGTCTATTAATACAGATAATACGAGTTTTGTTGCTATCAAAATCATAACATATAAAATCTTTGTTGGGGCAAGAGGGACAGTCACATACGAGGTAAGAGAAACATATGTTTCTCTTGCCCCATGTCAGGAATGGTAAACCTTTTTCTAGTGCTGCTGCTGCTATTACCACTGTCTATTTTATTCTTACATGTCCAGTCCATCCCAAGGTTGCCTGGAAGAGATCGCTCATAGCGATAAGGCCGCTTTTATACTGTTAACTCTTAGCATCTATTTCTGTATTGTTTTCTGTCTTGTGTGGTACAATAAAATATTATCTATCTATCTATTTACACTGCTAGAATGGAGATGACAAAAGGGTCAAAATATTACTATCAAATACACCTAACATCGGAGCGTAGATCATGTACATTACATTAGTTTTTATTTCAATACATGCAGTATTTCCGAAGTTATAACGACGAGAAGTTTAGGCCCATTTTTAAATTTCTGAGTTTTCGCGGGCTCATGCCGCGCACGGTTTTTACGATTGTGACGTCACAGCGGCACAGACCGCGCGCAGCTCACACACTTATTTAATGTAAGGAAAAATAACAAAATGTTTAAGGTTGCTTTGCTTTTATGACTGATTATTTAAAGTAAAGTAAAGTAATCGTGATTACGGGTACCTATACAACGTGTAAAAAAATATGTGTACTATGCCGAAAGGGGGTGATTCTGGACATCGACAACGTTTGTTCAACGAAATTTATAAAATCTTAGAACAAAAGTTGACTCCCTCGATGTCCAGATTCACACCCTTTTGGTATAGTACATATATTTCGTCACACGTTGTATAAATGTTTATTCAAGGTAAAGAAGTAAAATGTTCAGTTATTATTATTAAGTAGTTTGTACGAGTATTCGTAAATAAATTGTGCTAAATTAAAAAATTTAAAACTGTTTTTTATCTCTGCTTTGGTGTATATGTTTCTCTTACCCCAAATTTAAATTTTTCTACTGTAACAGTAAATTAAGCTCTATTTGAATGGAATATGGCTCATACTCGATTGCCACCAGTTTTGCCAATCTCAGAGTCTCTTTATTATGCTTATATCTATTATATTTACATAGATATTAAAAGTGTTTCTCTTACCCCAAACCATGGGGTAAGAGGAACATTAGCACTACGAAAGTATTTTGCCATTTATTTTTGAAGATAGTGGTACCAGAAGATTATGTATCAAAGTCATAGACAGCTAATGAACCGAATATTTATTTGGATATAGCAATATTAACGTAGCTGGTTTAGGTAAGGTGCTGGGACTCGTTGATCTTGATATATAATAAAGTATGTTTCTCTTACCCCATCTGACCTTAATTAATTTTTGATTATAATACTCTGTGGAAGACGTATAATAATTTAATATTGAAAATATAAGACTCAAACTTTCATCATGTTTTTACCTACATAGTAGTTATATGCTTTAAAAATTCTTTTAGCCAATACAAATATAGATACAGCCTGTACAGTTCATTACGCATTTGTACATAGGTACATAACTACGTGTTGGTAAGTACCTACCTACTCCCCGTTACGATACGGTATTGTAATGTAAATAATGGGGTAGGTAACACCAACTGTTTCAAATGTACCTATACCTACTGACTTATAATAAACATGTAAAGGTAGGTAGTAAGTTAGTTAGTGTTTAGTAGCTAAATATATGGGTCCTCCCCGTTGTCTCCGGTGAGCATGTCCCCGGCTACGGGCATGAAGCCCGAAGTCTCTTGATCCGAATGTGATGAAATTTGGAAGACAAACATTTAGACGTCTGGGACACAAGATAGGCTGGGCCCCCATACAAAAATAATTAAACGTCGACGGAGTCCGAAAACCGATGGAGCCGTGGAGCAGTTCATCCATATCAGATTCAACCCCGATGTTGACCACGGTCCTCAGACATGGGAGAGACAGAGGGAAAGTGTGTGAGTTTTGAGTAAGTAATCTCTGGATCAACGGAAACGAATATTAATAATATTATTCACCACGGCCAAATCTATTCAATCCAAATTTATAATATTTAATTATTTATAACTAAAAGGAGGAGGAGGAGGACCTGAGAGGAGACGGGGCACGGCGGGACGCTCCTCCTGATAAAGACTGCTCTTGTTGTGGTCGAAACGTCGAGAGTTGTTTAACTCCTGTGTAAATACGCGAGTAATTCCCGTTTTATAAAATCATTAGAAGGATGTTACCATCATAGGCTGTCAAACTACATACCTACCTTATATTAAATGATTAGGTATAATGAAGACAGGGAATTTCTCTCGTCCAGAGAGAGGTTATTTTCTAGAAGCAAAAACAAGAGGTACTTGGCGGGGTTTGGTACCACGATCGTCGGAATGAAAGTACAACGACCATTAATTAAAACGGCTATTTTACACGGCGCCAGAGATTGATAACAAAACAAACACTACAAAAATTGACATTAATGTAGACTTTTTACTGTCAATGTCAAGGAGTTTTGTTAGCTGTTGTCGGCTAATTAGCAATAGCCAGCAAGTCACGTTCGCTACAAACCAAAACCAAAATATTGTTCTGTTGTTATTTTTTGCGAGTTGACTGCTTAGATTATAGAATAGTTGACTGTGGTGCGGTGCGGCATAAAAGTTTGTATTTTTAAATAAAAGTAGGTTAATTAAATTTAAATTTATCTTAGGCGATTGAAACGGTGTTTAATACTCTGTGGAAAAAAATACACCTTAGAGGTAAAATAATCATAAAATCCATGTAGGTAATCGATTCTAATGCATTTGGTTTCAGTAAGGCCAATTGAAAACTCTAACCAGTAAGATTATGCCTCTATGCTAAACGCTAAGATCACACTGGGTTGTGCTTGTAATCTGTCTCTAATATGTTGCTGTGAATAGACAGCTACATTCAGAAAAAAAAAAAAAAAAAAAAACAGTGATTATATTCTCTTTGCATTCAGCATTCATAATTGAAACTTTATAAAAAAGTACAATTAATTTTTTCAAGAATGTCAAATATTATCTGTCATTTATCACCAAATTCCATTTTGATAAGACCAGTCTGGACCAGATGAATGCCTGTTTGTTATTATACTGATATAGAATATAGATTATAAACTTTAACTGCTTATATTCCAGAGGGAGTAATGGCGAAGACGGCAGCGGCTGTGCTGCAGGAGATGGCCATAAAAGCTGGCACAGTCCCCGAGTATGAATGTGTCTCACAGGTACATTATTTATCAAGCAGTTTGAAAGAATATTTTCAAAAGTAGATAAGCTATTTGTTCTATATTTATGTTTGATAATTATGTTCTACTTGGTTGTAATTAAGTTTTTTAATTTTGTAATTTTTATTCTTTTTTTATATTAATGTATGTCTGAAATTGATAAAGTTGTTGACTGTTGCTGAACTCATATTGTATATATTATTTGTATTTCTAATACTTTGACATACAGGTATTAATATGCCACTGCTTTACTTCTCCTCTATATTTGTTCCATCCCATGGTTGCCTGGAAGAAATCACTTTGAATTGTTTCACTGTGTTATGTTTTTTTTTGTGTATCTTTTTGTAATGTGGTATAACAATAAAGAGTTTTATATTGCATTACACCTAGGATCACAACACCTATCATAAATATTATTTTACTATAAAATATTTGTATGTCAGTCAGGACCGCAGCATCGGGCAGTATTTGAGTTCCACTGCACAGTGTTTGGAGAGACTGCCACGGCGGTCGCTAACTCCAAGAAGGAAGGCAAACAAGAGGTTTCTCGAGCTCTGCTGGTCAAGTTAGCGCGCTCCGGTCACAGCGTGCCTGCTCCTTGGGGGCAGGCAGTAGAGCCGGTAAGTTACTAACATCCCTTACTAACATCAAACTTCAAGACCATGACTATAATATAAAAATAGAAATTGAAAACAAAAAAAGACCGAAAATTTGTATACCAGCGTGATGATGATGATTGCTGGGACACAGGGATAATCAGTAACATAACAGAATAACAAGTTATTTGTACCTACTGTGAAAAAATCCACTATAACGCGGCAAAGCGGTGAAACGGCGGTCGAAAACCAGCGTAAAATCAATCTACTTACCAATGACTTGATTATAGGTAAATAGGAAATAGGCTATTTGTACCTACCTACTCTGCGAGAAATCCACTATACCAGCGCGAAATCAATACCAATAAAATAAATTTATTATAAATAAATAAATATTGCTAGACAATTACACAACAACATCTAGCCCCGTGGTAAGTTCGAAGCTTGTGTGCTAGATTTCTGACATACATATCTGATATTCTGATATATAATATAGGTACATAGATATTTTTATTTTACATATTTAACACCCAGATACTCAGAACAAATTATCTGCAGATATTACTGTCTATTTTTCAATGTATCTAAGACTTGTACCTATATGGGCTTGTATGTGTCGTCCGAAATAAATGATTTTTATTTATTTATTTACTTACAAATATTTGTTCCGAGGCGGGAATCGAACCCGCAACATTATTATATATCGATTAAGTAAATAAAAGTGCATTGTTTGGTTCCAGAGCGAGCCCCCTGCAGAGAACCCATACACGATCCACAGCTACGTGGCGCTGCTGAGGGAGTACTGCGAGGAGTTCCGCCTGCCGGTGCCCACGTGGGACCTCATCGGCGACTCGGGCCCGCCGCACCTGCGCAACTTCACCGTGCGCGTGTCCGTCGGCGCGCACGCGCGGGAGGCCACCGCGCACAGCAAGAAGGCCGCGCGACAGGCCGCCGCGCACGATATATACAAGTATCTGAGGGGCTGTTTGCGCTCTACGCAGGAATTCGTTGAGGTAAGTCAGACTGGGAGCTATTTGTGGTCCTCTACTCCATGGTTCTATAGTTACTATCCATCCAAATGTTGCCTGGAAGAGATCGCTTTTAGCGATAAGGCCGCCAATTTTACAATTAGTTAAGTTTGTTATCCTGTATATTGTTTTGTTTATTTTAGTGTGCAATAAAGTTATTATCTATCTATCTACTCCCAGGATATTGAGGTAAAGATAAACTTAGCTTCGATGCTGGTGTGTCTATGTATCTGATGAATGTCAAAGACATTATGTGATCGAGTATTTTCTTGTTCCTCATCTTCCGCTGAAAGTGTGTTCCAATTCTGATCTGTGTTGGTAAGTATAAGTGATTAATTATAAAATTAAAATGTCTGTTCCAGGCGGACGCAATAGCGCGGCACGTGGACAAGAGGATGAGGCCGGAGGAGGTTAAGGAGTTAGCGTGGAGGCCCCCGCTGGACCAGCGCCTGTCGGAGTACCAGTGCGGGCTCGCGCTGCAGTTCGACGAGGAGCGCCGCACGCGCGCCGCGGAGGCGCTAACACTCACCGCTGAGGACAAGCAGCCGCCGACGGTGCAGCTGGGTGAGTGTTACAGTGCAATGTTCATCATCATTACAGCCAGATCCACTGCTGGACATAGGCTTTGTGATTTCCAGTTTTTGCCCCGGACGCAGCTTGCATCCACCGCCAACCGACCGCTTTCACAAGATCATCTGTCCATGTTGGCGGTTCCCTGATCCGTGGTCTACATGCTAGAATTCGGCCCCAACGGCCATCTGTTCTCCTCGCTATTCGGCCTGCCCTTTGCTTCCCGAGCTTAATACGCGGGGCTATGTCGGTGACCCGTGTAAATTGTGCATTTATCTCCTGATTTCTAATCAGGAGCATTCAGTAACATTCAGTTTAGTATTGCATAAAAAAATTAAAAACCTTCGCATACTTACATAATACAGATTCCAAGTTATTTTTAAATTATACTTCAGAATGCGCAGCAGCGGTCCTGGGCCTAGAGCCAGTCTGGGACACCATGCCGACGATCACCGGGCCGCCCTACGTCACAGTAGAACTGCCGACCACTTCGCCACCTCTGCTGCACATCGGGCGAGACCGCGACCACGCGGCCAGCCTCATGGTCTCATACCTGAAGCAGTTTCTCCTGAACCCACCGAGAGATCCGCTGCTAGAATTCCAAGAAGAAGCAGAACGGCTGAAAAGAGAACAGACAGAGGCGGAGAGAGAGAGAAGAGGATTGAGTACCTATGTTAGTATGAATGGACCGATGCCTCTGTGATTTTGGGTCTCTATCGTCATTGTCGGTCTATAGATCACATGTTTTCTAATTCTTATAATAAACTAACTCTCGTAATTATTTTTGGGCTGGCATATTCGCTTAGACGAAAAAAAACCCATAAAATGTAGAATTAAAAAAACTCAGTCATTTACTTTATTTTAGCTTATTACATAGTAGTTTTTAACTTCATAGTAGGTATTGTATCACCATGAACTATTTTTTGTTTGATTAAATTCACTTTTTTTTAAATAAAATATGGTTACTAAATATCTTGGTAAGTAGTTAAGTACATAAGTATAGTAAAACCATTCTAAAAATGAACTCCCCTCCACAAAACCGTGATGATTTCAACGTGTGAGAGGAAATACAGATAAACAGAATACACAGAAAAAAAAAATACAGAAAACGGTGGAGGGGCGTTCATTTTAGAAATGGTTTTACTATACATTAATGTATAAATACAAAGGTAGTTAATTTTTTTTGTTGATAACAATATATTTTGAATTATTATATTGTTTTAATAATTAACTAACTCATTACCTATTTTACTAACAGTAGGTAATTGAAATGTACATGATAAGTAACAAACTAGGTAGGTAACTAAAGGACTGTATTAAAATCTGACCGCGACGACAGCAGGATATAAATCATTTTTTAATTTATTTATTACAATTTGTGTTGGTTTAGCAAATAGCATAATAGACGGAAGGTACCTTTAAGCGCCGCACACAACCTAAGACGTGTACCTACCTAAGCAAATCTTACCTAGTTGATGTACCTACAGATGATTTGTGATCGAAACATTAGGAATAATTTACGTAAAATAGTTGAAAATCCAGATAAAGCTTGCTTTTGTCTCTACGTGCATCAAACGTGATTCCATTAAACAAGAAGTAAGTACCTACTTAATTCGAATTCGGTTAACTACACTGATCATTAATATGAACATTTTGTAGCGTTGGCTGCTAGTATCTATACTGGTAACCAACTCAATGCTATGCTATGGTAACTAACTCAATGCTATATTAACATTGATATTAACCAATTTAGCTTTGAAAAACTTAATGTAATCCAAACATTTTTGAATAAAGATATTTGATCGTTTTTGTTTTGATCATAGGCACACGGTTACCTATTGTCATTGTCAAAGACAGTGATCAAAGAAGTTGTCAAACTGCAAAACAAATCACGACATTTGGCAAGTTGAGGCAAAATACCAATAGCCACGTTCGCGGCAAACTAAAAATAATATTTTTTTCGAAACCAAACCAATTCTTGTAGTTTTTTGCACTCTTGCAGTGCTTATATAAATAGTAAAATCAGTGATGAGAAATAATGTGGATAGCGAGCAACGCGACTCGTGCAACACCTCTAACCTCGAGACCCGTCTGTTGACAAACGTACACGAAGACACTGAGTTGGAGAATTTAGAAAAAATATACTTTGTCAAAGGGAAATATCATTACTACCACTATCTTTGTGACGGGTTTAACGATAAAGTAAGTGTTTTTACTTTTATGGTTCCTTATCATTATAGTACCTACCTGTTTGCTAACTTTCTGTTTATATGCTCTCTTTTCTGATTAGCAAATCTTTGTACTCAATCCTTTATTATTCGTAATGGATTCTAAGTTTCTCTATTCCCATATTATTAATTTATTATTACGTGCGCAATTAGAAATGAGTTCTGTAAATGGCGTCCGCTCGCATGCGTTCTCGCTCACTCTCTATCGCTGTCTATACTTTTATCCTTGTTTTGCCAATCGTACCATACATACCGCCGCCATTTACAGAATTCATTTTCAATTGCGGGGGTTATACCAGATTATTTTCTAATAGATCTAGTTCTGGTTTTTATCAATCTAGGTCAACCTTATTATTAAAACAAATACCATCAAGAGTTGCATTTCCTTATTCCAGGGTTGGGGCTGCGGCTACAGAACTCTGCAGACCATCTGCTCATGGTTGACCATGAACTACAAGAACACTCCCAGTGTTCCAAACATTACAGCAATTCAACAAATTCTGGTCCAACTGGAGGATAAACCTAAGTCATTTATAGGATCAAAACAATGGATTGGGAGTTTTGAGGTAGAACCCATGAGTACTATAACTTCCTTACATTTTATCTACATGGCTTTGTACAAAGGTAAGACTTCTGCCTTGTACTAAAGAGTTATGATACTACTTGTTTAGAAAGAGTTGTGCACAATTTTATCAATCTTAATATCAAGGTATTTTATTGAAAGTAAAACATGATTGAGACTAGACACTGAGGTAATCTTAGGCTATCTCATTCTGATTAGATTAGATCTCATATAATACAGGTGAAGTTAGTCCTATTCTCTAATTATCTGCGGTACCTACCTGCAGTTGGTTCACCCAAATGCGTGTGATTTACATGTCCACATTGTAAAAGTTAAAATTGGAAGTAATTATTAGATGAATGTTACAGCTGCACTACATACTAAATTAAAATGAAAAATTAGCTTCTTTTGAGAGTAACTCTAAATATTATCATTGTAATGTAAATTAAAGTATCATTTCAGATTTGCCTTGTATTAGACCAACTGTACAACATCTCATGCAAGATACTTCATATTACAAGTGGAGATGAGTTATCCAGCATCACAAGCACACTGGTCTCTCACTTTGAGCAACTTGGCAGCCCTATCATGATGGGAGGGAACATGGACTGCTCATCCAAGGCTGTGATGGGGATTGATGTTAGTTGTGCCCAGCCACGATTATTAATAGTGGTAAGACTTCACTTCACTTAACTGGCATGTAGTTAGATTAGATTAGATTTATTAAAAGTTAATTAGTTTAGTTATTTAGCAATATCTAGAATAAACACCCACAAAGGTGCAGAAAGAAGAGCCCCCAAAACTATGGGCGGGTCAGCTAGTATCATATGAAATTTAAATTATTAACTATTTTTTAGGACCCTCATTACGTCGGAAAGAAGCGATCAAAAGAATATTTAATAAAGGAAGGCTGGGTGAGATGGCAGTCACTCGAAGAGTTTTCTAGTTCATCCTTCTACAACCTGTGCCTACCACAAGCAAAAGTGTTAACATAATAATTAATAAAAAACTTAAAACAGTCTTTATTTTAACGAACATAATTGAGATCATTATCAGTCTTGACATTACAATTAATAAATTACAATTAATCTTAGTCTTCAAGTATACAGAAAAGGGGACAATATGACGAAGCCCTTCGAATTCTTCCGTCTTTTGTTGAATGCAAAATAGGAGACACACCACTGTAAGCCATATAAAGTATGTATATATTATGCCTTTTCTATACTTCGCCTTAAGCCCCAATACATTAAAAAGATACTAAGTAAGTGCAATATAGTATCGAGAAATATATATTAAAATTAAAAACGAATATTCTTGTCATCTACAGTCCTAAACCTCATTGGATAGCAAGTCAACAACAACATAGTTACGCCCCATTCACACAGAGTCGTGACTTACTAGTTATAGTTCTAGTACCTACTCAATCAGTGTTCATAATAAGACAGACACCCTGCAGTATCCAGTGGCTGCTGTGCTCCGCGGTGTAGAGATCGGACTCGAACACCAGACCGACGCCCATGGCATTGCGGCGCATCGACGTCGTGTATACCGGGGTGCGGAGAGTATTCTAGAATATCGGGATTTTATTATTCGTTATCATCAATAAAAAAGAATCACAAGGTTTTTAAACTGAGGTCTAGGTTGTAGTTGTGGCGAACTTTTTCAAAGACTTCTAAGATTATGGTCCAGGACAATCTACACAATTGCATAGTTAATTCATCATCATCATCAGCCCGTTATAGTCCACTGTTGGACATAGGCCTCCCCTAATGAGCGCCAATGCGCCCTATCTTCGGCTAGTTAATTCGATAAAACAAATTTGCAACGATATCTAATCGCTAAACGCAGAATCGGAATAGCTGCTGTTACGGTGGTCCAAGCTTCCGATCAAAATAACTGGAGATCTTGCATCACAGGCGGACCTTCGCCCGCTGCGCCACAGAGGTCGTCAATGGGCTTTATCTAGCGGACGTCCGACAGCTGAACCGATGATGTGCAATACATCTAGTAGTGGTAGGTTACCTGCAACTTGAGCTTGTGTATCTCGATGGGTATGATGTTCATGATGGGCAGCTCCGTGACCAGCACCTTGGGGTGCGAGCGGCGCAGGCAGCCCGCCTCCGCGTCCCAGCGGCACCCCTCCAGGTACAGGCCGCGCACGTAGCACCCCTGTACCGACCAACAACATATTAGGCTAGAACTAGAAATGAATTAGCAAGATGCGGGGAGCGAGTGCGTAGTTCCGATATTTATGTAGCTCGGCTATAAGCGAGTGTAGTCAAGCGTACAGCACTTTCACTCTGTGGCGCAGTGGGCGAAGGTCCGCCTGAGACGCATGAGGTTGCGGGTTCGATTCCCGCCTCGGAACAACAATTTGTATGATCTGCAAATATTTGTTCCGGGTGTCTGGGTGTTATATATTATGTATAATAAAAATATCTATCTATGTATGTATATTATATTAAGTATATCAGAAATCTAGCACCCGTAACACAAGCTTCGAGCTTACCACGGGGCTAGATGTCGCTGTGTAAAATTGTCCAGTAATATATTATATTATTATACGCACTATACAGATATATGACACCGGTTGCTCTCTCGGCGTGAGTTCTAATCGCTTGGCGAGTATAGCCGAGCGATTGAGTGCGCTGTGAGGTAGGTACGACTCTACAAGGTTAGTGCACGTGCGCTGTGAGGTAGGTACGACTCTACAAGGTTAGTGTATATGCGCTGTGAGGTACGACTCTACAAGGTTAGTGTATATGCGCTGTGAGGTACGACTCTACAAGGTTAGTGTATATTATGCGCTGTGAGGTACGACTCTACAAGGTTAGTGCACGTGCGCTGTGAGGTACGACTCTACAAGGTTAGTGTATATGCGCTGTGAGGTACGACTCTACAAAGTTAGTGTATATGCGCTGTGAGGTACGACTCTACAAGGTTAGTGCACGTGCGCTGTGAGGTACGACTCTACAAGGTTAGTGTATATGCGCTGTGAGGTACTACTCTACAAGGTTAGTGTATATGCGCTGTGAGGTACGACTCTACAAGGTTAGTGTATATGCGCTGTGAGGTACGACTCTACAAGGTTAGTGCACGTGCGCTGTGAGGTACGACTCTACAAGGTTAGTGTACGTGCGCCGTGAGGTACGACTCTACAAGGTTAGTGTATATGCGCTGTGAGGTACGACTCTACAAGGTTAGTGTATATGCGCTGTGAGGTACGACTCTACAAGGTTAGTGCACGTGCGCTGTGAGGTACGACTCTACAAGGTTAGTGTATATGCGCTGTGAGGTACGACTCTACAAGGTTAGTGTATATGCGCTGTGAGGTACGACTCTACAAGGTTAGTGTATATTCGCTGTGAGGTACGACTCTACAAGGTTAGTGTATATGCGCTGTGAGGTACGACTCTACAAGGTTAGTGCACGTGCGCTGTGAGGTACGACTCTACAAGGTTAGTGTACGTGCGCCGTGAGGTACGACTCTACAAGGTTAGTGTATATGCGCTGTGAGGTACGACTCTACAAGGTTAGTGTATATGCGCTGTGAGGTACGACTCTACAAGGTTAGTGTATATGCGCTGTGAGGTACGACTCTACAAGGTTAGTGCACGTGCGCTGTGAGGTACGACTCTACAAGGTTAGTGCACGTGCGCTGTGAGGTACGACTCTACAAGGTTAGTGTATATGCGCTGTGAGGTACGACTCTACAAGGTTAGTGTATATGCGCTGTGAGGTACGACTCTACAAGGTTAGTGTATATTCGCTGTGAGGTACGACTCTACAAGGTTAGTGTATATGCGCTGTGAGGTACGACTCTACAAGGTTAGTGTAATGCGCTGTGAGATACGACTACAAGGTTAGTGTACGCGGTAACTCACACAGACGGGCCGCTCCTCGATGTCGGCGGGCGCGGTCCACTGCGTGACGCGCGTGAACTGCGTGCTGCGGTCCAGCGGCCACGTGTACAGGCGACACGCGATCTGGATGTGCGCTATGAGGTACGACTACAAGTGTAGTGTACACGGTAACTCACACAGACGGGCCGCTCCTCGATGTCGGCGGGCGCGGTCCACTGCGTGACGCGCGTGAACTGCGTGCTGCGGTCCAGCGGCCACGTGTACAGGCGACACGCGATCTGGATGTGCGCTATGAGGTACGACTACAAGTGTAGTGTACGCGGTAACTCACACAGACGGGCCGCTCCTCGATGTCGGCGGGCGCGGTCCACTGCGTGACGCGCGTGAACTGCGTGCTGCGGTCCAGCGGCCACGTGTACAGGCGACACGCGATCTGGATGTGCGCTATGAGGTACGACTACAAGTGTAGTGTACGCGGTAACTCACACAGACGGGCCGCTCCTCGATGTCGGCGGGCGCGGTCCACTGCGTGACGCGCGTGAACTGCGTGCTGCGGTCCAGCGGCCACGTGTACAGGCGACACGCGATCTGGATGTGCGCTATGAGGTACGACTACAAGTGTAGTGTACACGGTAACTCACACAGACGGGCCGCTCCTCGATGTCGGCGGGCGCGGTCCACTGCGTGACGCGCGTGAACTGCGTGCTGCGGTCCAGCGGCCACGTGTACAGGCGACACGCGATCTGGATGTGCGCTATGAGGTACGACTACAAGTGTAGTGTACACGGTAACTCACACAGACGGGCCGCTCCTCGATGTCGGCGGGCGCGGTCCACTGCGTGACGCGCGTGAACTGCGTGCTGCGGTCCAGCGGCCACGTGTACAGGCGACACGCGATCTGGATGTGCGCTATGAGGTACGACTACAAGTGTAGTGTACACGGTAACTCACACAGACGGGCCGCTCCTCGATGTCGGCGGGCGCGGTCCACTGCGTGACGCGCGTGAACTGCGTGCTGCGGTCCAGCGGCCACGTGTACAGGCGACACGCGATCTGGATGTGCGCTATGAGGTACGACTACAAGTGTAGTGTACACGGTAACTCACACAGACGGGCCGCTCCTCGATGTCGGCGGGCGCGGTCCACTGCGTGACGCGCGTGAACTGCGTGCTGCGGTCCAGCGGCCACGTGTACAGGCGACACGCGATCTGGATGTGCGCTATGAGGTACGACTACAAGTGTAGTGTACACGGTAACTCACACAGACGGGCCGCTCCTCGATGTCGGCGGGCGCGGTCCACTGCGTGACGCGCGTGAACTGCGTGCTGCGGTCCAGCGGCCACGTGTACAGGCGACACGCGATCTGGATGTGCGCTATGAGGTACGACTCGGGGATGTGCAGGCCGGACAGCCAGATCACTATCGGCTCTTCGATCGTCGCCTGGGGATAATACATATTTGCTCGACAATTATATTGCACTACATTTAGGCCCGTGTTAACCCATTCTTCGATATACGGACGAGCGTCATGTGCACTGATTATATTAAGTGTTACGGGTACTAGACATCTGTCTAAATCCGTATCTAGGTACTCTATGGTGTGGCATATCTCGATATTCGGACAGTGACTGGGCTATAAAAGCAAAATCATTATAAGATGAATTGAACTAAACTGCTGTGCAGTTTGCCAGAATAAACTATAAATAAGAAGAAATGTACCTACTTTTTGTGATAAATAAACAAATACAATACAATCGTTCAACACGAATAGCGTGAAACCAAATTCCAAAAACGACACGGTAACATGTTCTGATTTTTCTACTAAATCTAGTAACCAGCTGCCAGACTAGCGCCATCTAGTAACCAGCTGCCGGACTAACTAGTGCCTCACCCAGTCGGCGTACTGCCTGGCGCGCGCCATGAAGTGGTCGATCCAGCCGCCGAGCCCCTTGCAGGTGGCGGGCGCCAGGTCGCGCCACACCTGCGGCAGCTGCCCGTTGAACAGGCTGTAGGACACGTTGTCCAGCACGGCGTCCATGCCGATCTCACCGGCCAGCGCCTTGCGGAGCATCGACAGCGTGTGACGCATGCGGGCGATCAGACGATTGAATCTGGGGAAAATATCCGTTGAAAACACTACGTTATGGACAAACTTTTACATGACAGGAGAAGTTAAACTCATAAATATAGTGCAAAATTTATATGTACGGTCAGCCAAGAAAGTGGTCTACCAGTTTTAAGAAAAGTTTCTGCGAGATATAATAATCGCTAAGGTTATAGGAATTTTCTAACATAATTTAACTGACGTACAAACGAATATCACCCGTAGTAGTGGTGGTAGACCACATTTTTGGCTGACTTTACATCACTGTGCATGCCCTCGTGATATATCTCTGTGTGGTGGCTCCCAAGCCTTATTTGGGCTGCAACAACTGATTTCTTCGTCTCTGGTGGCTCCTAAGCCACCTAGGCGGTGACAACGTTAACCGAAGATGAGACTTCTAGTATTATTATATATTTTTATTGTTGTAATTAACTTATCATTCAGATTTCTGTGGATATTACCTCTCTAGCTCCTGTAGAAGCACCACCAGCGTGGGAGTGATGTTCATCTCGAACTGTTTGCGCACGCGCCAGATCTCGAACAGGGTCGGAAGTTTATCGAGAACGTCGACCGCGATTAGATCAATGAAGTCTTCGCGACTCATCGCGCCTCCGCCTTCGCCTGAAATAAACAAATATTGTTATTGTTGGTGAATTTTACCTTAGGAGGGTTCGAATTTATAGGCTTATAAAATTGATCTTATTAGCGAGATTGAAGATATTAGCGAGAACAGTTAGAGTATCATATTAAAGATAATCATTTTAAAGATGATGTGCGTTACTCGAAAATCTCATGAAAATAAGTTTTTTTTCTAAGGTTGACATTGTTCCTTGCCTTATTACGCACCTTATTGGTTAAACTGTAAAACGGACTTATCGGCTATAATAATAATGTAACTTACTAGTTTCCACCACTAGATGCATGAAATGGTTATAAACAAAACATTTTTAAATCAGATAATTATTTACACAAATAGCATTTGAAATAGTAGGTTCCTATTGTAAAACTGTATGCCCAGTAAATCAAACATTATCTACTGGACACCGCCTCCCCAATTGAACCCCTGTATAGCTATTGGGGGCTTTGGTATAATCACCAGGCGCTGGTTGGTGATTGCAGTAAGTTGGTACACTACACAGAATAACTTAGTTTAACGTTACCAATTGTTGCAGTAAGAGATATTACACTATTATCAATATAACACATCTACCTATTCTATTATTATAATGTTGCTTCTTTACAATGCGAACTCAAATCTGTAAGGTTATTTATTATATTTAATTCGTAGCTAAATTAGATAGTTACTTACATTTGCCTACTAAAATGATGCGTGAAAACAAAAACGGTTAAACATTGAATAATGAGATGCTGTCATTAAAGTTTAGGTATTAGGAAATGTCAGAAATTAGGAAAAATTATATAAAAATCATGTATGATGCCAATCAATTCTGTTTCTAGTAAGTATTGTAAGTTTCTGCTGGACCAACTCTGGTTTCCGGTACTTAACCAGATTATGTAAGAAATAAAATAACTTACTGGTCTGCGGCTGTAGTTCAATGAGATGTCCCCACATCTCGCGCACGGCCTGGCTAAAGTAGCCGATCTCCGCGTTGGGGTGCAGACCGAACACCTCGGGGGAGTTCACCAGGGGTAGCACGTCGATGAAGGCTGAAATATACAAAATATTTATTCATTAACATAAAGTACTTAATCGAAGTAAATTTAAATGATTAGAAGAGATCCTCTTTTAAGTTAAACTAGCTTTCCGCCCCTTCAGCCTCAACCGCGTTACAATACAATATACTTTATTGCACAACAAAAACACATTACAAAAAATATAGGTCCATAAAAAACTGGAACAATGGGCGGCCTTATCACTAAAAGCGATTTCTTTCAGGAAACCTTTGGATGGACACGAAACAAAAGTTACATTACTTTCCCCAGCAAAAAGTGTTTCTTTACCAAGGAAAAGTTATACTTTTTGTTAAATTCGGAAGCAAAAAAAAAGGGGGGGGGGGAACTTTGTGCATTTGTCATTTCCTCACCTATGTACTCCTCCTTTTCCCCCTCCGGCGGTATCACGTAGTCGAAGATCCGGTCGTGGTAGAAGTGGAAGGGCTGGAACTTGTCGAAGAGGAACTCCCCTAAGTACTCCTCCATGTAGGTCTTCACGACGCGCCGGTCGAAGTCGTCTATTACGCGACCGCCGTACATCACCTGATAGAAACATCAATGATCATAATAACCGATATTGCGTACCACTAGGCACGAGTCACGCCGTGTCTTTAGGTGTTATTTAGGTAGTATTATGGGTAATATCAGAACGCAGAACGATGCTACTGCTAGAAAAATGTATGGGAAAAATTCAGTAGCGAATGAATGAAACCTTGAACGCAGGGCCGGATCGTGAATTTGTGGGGCCCTGGGTTTAAACTATGTATATAAGTAGGTACTTGGGGACATATCTTAGTAGGAACTCAATTTGTTTAAAAGTTTAAAAAAATCTACGCACATAAATTAAGTCGGGTTTTCCTTCCTGACGCTATAACTCCAGAACGCACGAACCGATTTCCACGGTTTTGTTTTGTTTCATTCGTTGGAAAGCTTTCGGGCTCCGTGAGGTATAAACCTCAGCAAAGAAAATTGCGGGAAAGTGTATAAAACGCGGGCGAAGCCGCAGGACGGAAAGCTAGTTTTTTTTATAAATATATCTATTTTTTTGTCTCGAGTTTGGCCATTTTCTTTTTTTTTCAAATTATGGCCTACTTTTTAGCGGGATCTGGGGGCCCCTTGTAACCCCGGGGCCCTGGGCTGCAGCCCAATCAGCCCATAGGTAGATCTGGCCCTGCTTGAACGTCTATTTTGACCGGGCTATTTAGTGAGAGTCAATCACTATAAAATAAATATAATAGATGCTACTACTGTTAAAAAATGTGGTGTAATATTGGTTGTTAAAGATACACTGAAAACGTTATTAGAAAAAGCCCAAGTAATGTGGCCTATTGAACGCAACGTTTAGAGAAAAGAACACAATCACTAAAATATTCCTTAAACCATGTCTTTAGAGAAACAAAGATTATTTGCGTCTATAACTAGACTACTCGCCGCCACTCAAGTCCGTTAGACGTGGCGCTGCTTGCCTAGATATGAACGTTTCTAATACTGTAGTTCCCGCATTAACCACTTGACTTGAAAGGTGGCGCGGGCTCTATTACACCAAACTAATAAAAAAAGAAAAGGCAAGAAGACCCAAGTATCTCATCATACCTCTCCGAAGAGATACTTGAGCGTGGCCCAGGGTATGGGTCCCTTGGCGAGGTCGCAGCGGTCCAGGTAGCACTGCAGGATCTGCATGCACACCGTGAAGTCGCTCTCGCTGAAATCGTACGAGATGTTCCAGCCGATCTTGTCGTACTTACGGCGCTCCTGAAATAAAATCATCAAATAAATAGACTTCATTGTGCAAACAGGTATAACTGGAGGTTCAACTGTGGCTTTTGGTTGATAGTTGTCGAGTGTGGAATTTGGTGATATATCGTTGTCGGTAGCAAATATGGTAAGGTAGCTAGAAGGTATTGGATGATGGGATGACAGTTATTAGATAAGGAAGGGATAGATATTCAAAGACAACACTTCTTCCTCTTATACCTATAGATAGTCAAAATAGGTAGCGAATTGTCAGAGACGTAATGATTTAGTTACCAGAAGTAATTAAAGGATGAGGGTGGTATAAAGTGGTCAGAAGCAGATAAATAATAAATAAATAAATAAATATTACTGGACAATTTTACACAGCGACATCTAGCCCCGTGGTAAGCTCGAAGCTTGTGTTACGGGTGCTAGATTTCTGATAAACTTAATATAATATACATACATAGATAGATATTTTTTATTATACATATAATAACACCCAGACACCCGGAACAAATATTTGCAGATCATACAAATTGTTGTTCCGAGGCGGGAATCGAACCCGCAACCTCTTGCGTCGCAGGCGGACCTTCGCCCGATTGACGTCAACAGTATCGCCAGGAGAACAACACTGTGTTTAGAGGCAATAAAGTATGCATAGAGAATTATAGAGTGTGTTCATTGTCTACTAGTTACCTGCACGACGGCATGGAAGAAAGCCAGTACGTAGACAAGTTTCCTGAACTGCGGATGCACGCACTCCTCCAGCGCGTGCGGACGCATCTTGAAGTACGTGTTGCGGAGATTCAACTTGAGCCCGTTCGGTGGCTCCGTCACCACTGTCACGAATTACACAAGTTAGTGATTTTGATGACTGTATTTATTCAAATCTTGATTGCTGAACACGCGCTAGCATCTGTATACGATTAAATAAATTATTTCAGTGTCGGACAGTACATTTATCGAGGTAGGCTATATTATTTAAATTTATAAACAATTTTTCAAAGAAATCAAGTCTTCAGCTTTAAATCTTAATAAATAAAAGAAAGTCGTGTTAGTTACACCATTTATAACTCAAGAACGGCTGTCGATTTGGCTCAAAATTGGTGTAGAGGTAGCGTAGAACCAGAAGGAAATGTGATACTTTTTACCACGGGAAAAAGTTTCATTCCTAATATAATGCGGGCGAATCAGCGAGGCAGAAAGCTAGTATTAGTATAATTCTAATGACCTTTGAGTGACCTCTGCAGTATCCCAATGGGAAAGGTGGGCGTGGGGTCCGTGGTGAGCCACAGGCGGTACTCCGGGTGCGGCTTCGTCATCATCTCCAGCTGCTTCTCCAGCTCGCGCAGGAACGACACCAGCAGGTGGCAGTTCTGCAGGATCAGCCATTGACCGTGCGAGATGGCACCTTCCAGTAACGCTAGCGCGGCCTGGAAGATAATTAGACTACTTTATATTTTTTTATTAATTTTTACTATATCATTGGCCATATAGCAACTTGCATCCGGCCGTAATAACTGGAAGTCATGTAGAGAGGCCTATGTCCAGCTGTGGAAGTCCCATGCTGAAATTATGATGATGATGATGATAATTTTTTTATTTACAATTATTATATTATATTATTATATTAGAGCAACTTTACTTAGAAAGGATCCCTTAACTGCTAAACATAGCGTTACCTACATTAGAATAATATTTAAATACTGCAGCATTTAAGTTGATGAGTTAACTTGGGTAGGAACTAGGAACCGTTGCTTGAGTGTTGGAATAACCTACCGCCTCCTGTCCTTGTCCCAGAGAGAGATACTTGAACTTGCCGCCGCCGAAGCCGCAGCGGTCCGCTAGTTTCATCAGGTCGGCCGTGGGGTCCGACCCGGGGGAGAGAATGAACACCACTGGAGTGAACGGAGTCGTTTGTTCCACTATCATGTCTAAGCTGGAATTAAATGAAACGTTTCTTCTTAGCGTTTCTTGAGAAAGTAATTTAGTTTATACAAGAGGTTTTGTTTCGATCGTTGGAATCTAGGTTTTATTTTAAGAAAAGCCTAAGTGCCATTCATATTCACTACACAAATATCTCTCTATCAAATATGTCTATTAATGAAGTTGGTGCACAGTGTGTCTGTATGCAGTAAATTCTAAAGCACCAATAGCATCTCTAGGTAGATAAGGTTATGTAGTCTATGAGCGCGCGGTAAATATAGTTACCTGATGACGGGAGGAGTGATGTAATCCTCGCCCATAGTGACGGTGATGTAGTCTGTGAGCGCGCGGTAGATCCGGTCTACTCTGAAGCAGCGCAACAACATTAGCAGCTCAAAGGGCGCGAGCGTGTTCCGATAGCCGTCGGGGATCGCTATGGACTCGGGCTGGTCGCTGTCGAACCACTGAAACGACGCAATCAACATTTTTTATTTTTAATAATATCTTGACTTAAGTAATAAAAGCCATATTAAATGCAGTCCCTATGTGTTCATGACCCAAGCAAATATACTAAGCATTTCAAAAGTTATAATAATAATCTATAAAATATTATAGTAAATGCCTTGAATAATACATAGCATAGGTAAGATTACCTCTTGCCATTGGTCAAGTTTCCTTGTGATGTGGTCTGGCAGCAAAGCGAAAGATTCTGGGAAATCAGAGCTTAGTTTCATGATATCTTGCCATCCCTGAAACAGATTTATTTTTAAATATTTGCTCGTAACTATATCGGTGCACTTAGTTATTTTAATGGTAACTCCTGTATATTATATCTGTGGAATTTACATTTGTTCTTCTGACTATGTCGGCGATCCTTATTATTCTGGTAACTCTTGTAGAGATAAACCATTTTTAAAATGAGCTCCCCTGCACAAACCGTGGTAATTTCAACGTGTGAGAGGAAATACTTATTGCATCACTATACTTGTGTGCGTGCTACAACTTTACTGTAACTTTGGCTCATCTGTCTGTCATAGTGATACCGTTTGCTTATACGTTCATGAACATCCAATGACAAAGATCAATTTATGTGTGTTGTATCTATACACCTTTTTGCATGTACTTACGTGTAACCGCGGTGGAGGGGCGTTCATTTTTAAAATGGTTTATCTCTACCTTATTATTTCGCTCTGATCCAGCCATTTCGAGAATAGTATCCTGTGTCGGTACCTGGCTCGGTATCCAGGTGCTGGGGTTGGGCCGCGCGGACTTCTCCAGCGACACGTTGCCCTTGATGAAGAAGTCCAGCTGCATCTGAGACACGTGGCCCTCGCTCTGCTCCAGCTTTATGTCCATTTAGAGAACAGTATCCTGCGTCGGTACCTGGCTCGGTATCCAGGTGCTGGGGTTGGGCCGCGCGGACTTCTCCAGCGACACGTTGCCCTTGATGAAGAAGTCCAGCTGCATCTGAGACACGTGGCCCTCGCTCTGCTCCAGCTTTATGTCCATTTAGAGAACAGTATCCTGCGTCGGTACCTGGCTCGGTATCCAGGTGCTGGGGTTGGGCCGCGCGGACTTCTCCAGCGACACGTTGCCCTTGATGAAGAAGTCCAGCTGCATCTGAGACACGTGGCCCTCGCTCTGCTCCAGCTTTATGTCCATTTAGAGAACAGTATCCTGCGTCGGTACCTGGCTCGGTATCCAGGTGCTGGGGTTGGGCCGCGCGGACTTCTCCAGCGACACGTTGCCCTTGATGAAGAAGTCCAGCTGCATCTGAGACACGTGGCCCTCGCTCTGCTCCAGCTTTATGTCCATTTAGAGAACAGTATCCTGCGTCGGTACCTGGCTCGGTATCCAGGTGCTGGGGTTGGGCCGCGCGGACTTCTCCAGCGACACGTTGCCCTTGATGAAGAAGTCCAGCTGCATCTGAGACACGTGGCCCTCGCTCTGCTCCAGCTTTATGTCCATTTGGAACGAGAATAGGAGCTTGTGGCGCTCGAATATACCTGCATATACAATATAAATATACTAAATACATGTCCATACTTGGATTATAAACCGAAAGTTTATGAGGATGGATGGACAGATGGATGTTAATGACTCTTACACAACAAAACTACGCTAAATAGGTTTAAACTTTTTCACTTTCAAAATTTTCGTGAGTTATACTATTCATTTTATAAAACGGGAATTACTACGTATATACACAGGAGTTAAACAACTCTCGACGTTTCGACCACAACAAGAGCAGTCTTTATAAAGAGGAGTGAGCGTCCCGCCGTGCTCCGTCTCCTCTCAGGTCGCGCGCACGGTTCTCAGGTTTAAACTTTACCCTTATATACCTCAAACTCTGGATCTCAGGGATCTCCTGCCTATCTTCTTAGGCGGATTGAAATATATGTTCGACATGTTAGACAGTTTAAAAACTATAACTTACCAGTGCATCCATAATCATACACATTCTTGGTGAGCATATCGATGATGTTCTTGAGCCGTTTGGCTAGAATCACGTTGGGCATTGCTTTACGCAGTGAGAACGAGAACACCTGGAAACGTTATAAGATACCGTTCAATTATAATAATTGAAGAAGGCTTAATAGTAGGTAATGTTTATAGTCGGATTGTAAAGAAAATATTAAAAGTTAGCGCATTAGAGGGAGCAACATGAGAATATCTAAATTACGCTGGAGTATGAGATAGATATAGACAAATAGCCTTGCCTTGGTTGCCTGGAAGAGATCGCTCTTTAGCGATAAGGCCGCCCATTGTACTTGTTTCTTTTGTTTTATTTGTTATTTTTATTTGTTTGTTTTGGTGTGCAATAAAGTGTTTTGTATTGCATTGTATTGTAATAGCTTAAAATACTAAATAGGAGAGAGAAAATAAAATAGGATGGAGCCTTGCTTCGCCATATGCCTTATCCATATACTCACATCTAAGTAAGAAGACAGCGAGTACTGGTACATGGAGTTGACGCCCGCCATGTCGGACAGCACGAAGAAGAGGATGGAGCCTTGCTTCGCCACCGGCCGGTAGCCGTCTCTGAGCTTCTCTATATCTTTGGTTGTCGCCTCCGCTAGCTCCAGTTTTTCCATCACCTGGAAGGTAAAAGGAAATCATTATTGGGAATGTTTACATGTATTAATTGCATAAGTTTGGGATCGAGAGTATGTTATATTACCGACTTCAAGCTGAAACGAAGACAAAATGAAAGAAACTCTGAAATTTTGGGAGTTGCGCTCTAAATACAGCACGTTTGCAGAGTTACTCGTATGACGAAGTACGTTTGTCAGATAGCATCAGACTTTTTTTTGTAAGTTATAATAGACTGGCATGTGTAGATGCCAAAAATGCATAAAACCTATAAGTGTGTATCTGGCAGTTACATAAGGATACGTAGGTAGTAGCGTTATGTACCAACACAGAGAGAAAGAGTAAGGTAGAGAAAATTAAATAGTTACCTCATGAGCCTTAGCCTTGGTATTCTCCAGCGTGTCCACCAGCTCCACGTTGTCCAGCATGTTCCCGGTGGACGTGGCCAGTTCTCTCAGCAGCGAGTCTTCTAACCCTTGCAGTAGACTCTTGTTGGCGCTGGTCTCTATGATGAGGCTCTCGCGCTGTTCTTCCAGATCTGACCGCTCCGCGCGGACCACTACGCTTAGGAGCTGGTCTTCTAAACCCTGGAATGTTTGTAATTGCTTATGTTTTAGAGTTCTTTAAATGTATGTGGGAACTACCAGGGAGTTAGTTGTTATTCATAGCCGATATAAATGTTAAAAATAGTTTTCGTTCTTTGTCTATGTAAATAATAGTATGAATAAATTTGTTTCCACGTAACTTTTTTTATCTTAAAATATCTCTTACATTTTATATGACAAGTCGTACGAAACTTAGAGTGCGCGCGCGCCACCACTCAAATCCGTTCGACGTGTCGCAGCTTTCCTAGATATTAACGTTACTAATACTGAAGTTCCCGCATTAACCGTAAGACTTCAGTGGTGGCGCGCACTCTAGTTCATTTGGTTTAATTAAATAATACAAACCTGCACTGTGACGGTATAGTTGATGACCACCGCCTTGGCGTAGACGGCGGGGTTGAACTGCGGGTTGCCAAGCTTCGTGGTCAGGTACATGCGGTAGTTAGGGTCGTAGTCCACTTCTGTGCTGCCTAGCATTACGAACGTGCGACCGCTTTCCACTGGAAAATACGATAATAAATCATCCATACTGTGCATGTGTGTGTCTGTTCGACATTTACGGCAAAACGGAGCGACGAATGACGAGTACATTTATGTGGAGATAGTTGAAGAGATGAAGAATGACAAAGGCTATTTATTATGGCGGGAAAAGAGTAAAAGGAAAATGTATTAAAATGCAGGGCGGTTTGTTGTTAATGCTTGAAAGAAGGCAACCGTTATAATCTATATTTCTGCATATGGAGTAAAATATAATTCGAATATATTGCCTTTTGAAATTGTATTACTTATAACTTTTTAATTCTTATGCTTGTGGAAAATGCGACTGGCTTTGGTTATTTGCCGCCGTTCCCCATTATCGTGCATAAGATAACTTTCATGTATAGGTATAACTACATACCTTTAATGTTCTTCTCTAAAACATTATCAACGACGGGGTCGATGTACTCGTTGACGTCCTGGAACAACACCGGCATGCCGTACTTGATGGCCATCTCCAAGTGCCGCAGGAACTGAGGGTCGTTGAATGACAGAACCTGAAACAATATTATCATAATTATGTTGTCGGCACAAAAATAATAAGTACTTACCCTAACTATTCACGTAGGTGTTGTATTGTTATTGTTCGAATAAGGGATTTATATCTAAGAAGACGTCAACAAACTCTTCTTATATGGTGGATTTCTTCTATGATACCACAAATATCACAATTTACTTACTTTGAGGTTGTTTTTCTTTTCTTTCTTTTTGATCCAAGTTAGCGCTTGAGTTTGCGGATCGATGCAGAGCGGGAAGCGAGACGCGCGAACTGTCAGGATACCGTTCTGAACTGACAATTCATCTGGAGGTAAACCTTCGGAGTTCCAACTGTAAATGAAATTAACCAAAACGTAAAAAATAATGAGACTGCATCTGAAGCATTCTATAAAAAAAATTTAATGGTGTGTGAGAGAGATGCAAAAAGCCAACATCACGCGGTGTTCCCAGGCGGTCACCCATCCAAGTACTGACCGCGCCCGACGTTGCTTAACTTCGGTGATCGGACGAGAACCGGTGTTTTCAACGTGGTATGGACGTTGGCAATAGCCGTTCCCAAATAGTTGTACACTCACGGTAGTGTTGATGAGACTGTCGTGCGTGACACTGTTGAACACATTCCGCCAGCTGCGATTCTGATTTCACCTAAAGTAAGTTGGTTGGATGCACGAGGCATTATTATGCACACTGCGCACTCGATAATTGAATTATCATTAATTGGCACGACTTACTTTGAAATTATTTCTTAGGTATACCAACACCATAAAATACCAATTGACCTCCGTGTCCAGTAATCTTTAATAATTACCACTTTTACAACATGTAACGGATTGACTGACATAAAAAATAGCCAAAAAGTGCAAAAAGCCAACATCACGCGGTGTTCCCAGGCGGTCACCCATCCAAGTACTGACCGCGCCCGACGTTGCTTAACTTCGGTGATCGGACGAGAACCGGTGTTTTCAACGTGGTATGGACGTTGGCGATAATAAGTGTAAAATTTAAAGTCCGTAAAAAAGGTCACACACCCGCTAATTTCAACTTCGTTGGTAAGATTCTTCTCAACAGTATAGGGCAGAGTTAGAGGTATACCTCGTTCCAGCACATCTCCGTACCAGTCTTCATACAACATAGTTTGTCTGGAAAACGAATTACAATTATAATTTGACAAATGGTACTATTGTTTATTAAAAATACGTGTGATGTAATAATACGGAATATTTGAACATCACACACTAAACAATCTATCACGGCTTCGACAGCGTTACAAGGGCTTTCACGCGAGAAAACGAATTAAATCACTTTTTTTGCTTATAAAACTATTATTTTACCTAAATGAGAATGAGAAAGGTCCCGTATAGCTGAGGAAGGAGGCGGCCAGCAGACAGTTGCCGATGAGTCTCGACTGCTCCACGTAGAGCGCGGCGAGGTCGGCCGTCCAGCGGATCTGCTCGCTCGCGAGACCGGACATCAGCTTGTCGGCCGCTATGAGACGACGCATCATTATGTCCGTCTCTTCCTGTGAATAGAAAGTATTTCTAAAAATACCTATTGATTTATTTAGGCATATCAACAGAATCATCATGTACACAAAGTAAACATTCACTATTTAAGAGTTTTATAAATTCATGTTATTCGAATTAAAGATGAACGGCGAAGGCGCCGCATCATTACCTATGTCCGTTTCTTCCTATTAACAGAAGGTATTATTAGACGTAAAGTACCTTCACGACCGACACACGCATAGGTACAGTCGGCCAAGAAAGTGGTCTACCAGTTTTGACAAAAGTTTCTGTGCGATGTAATAATCGATATGGTTGACTTATCAAACATAATTTAACTGACGTACAAACGAATATCAACCGTAGGGAGGTAGACCACATTTTTTATTGTTGGCTGACTGTACCTTTATTTTGTTTGTAATAAAACAAAGAAAGCCCAACGTCGAAAGCAAAGAGTAGTCAATGCATCCCATGGTCCCCTTTGCTGTGTACTTGGCGCTAAAGGTAATACTGAATCGTATTGATAAAAACATTGTAATCATCGTCATAGCTGGAACCTAGGATATCTTATCTTATCTCTGATTGTGGATGTAGGAAGTAGTAAATGATTTCATAATCTCAATACATAGAATACGCTCTCGCTTCATATTGTATTAAGAGCATCCAACATCTTCTAAATGCACTTTTGCAGTTAAGAGATGCAAAGCGATAAGCGTATAGTGTACCTGTAATTCTTGCCTACGCAGCATAGCAGTATCATATTTTGCATTAAGCGCGTCCAAAGTCCTCTGAAGGCGTGAAATTTCTCGGTTCAGCGATGCCAAGTAGTTCATAGCTTCGGTGTATTCTCTCTCCAGTTGATCCACTTTGTCAATCTTTGGTTTGACTTCCTTGAATACGGCGCAGTACGCTAGGACGGCGATTACGAATTTGAGGAGACCGTAGCTGTTGGCAATGTGATGGGTTAGTCCTTATGCAAATGATAGGGATAAGTGTAATTTACGGCGAATGACCAACAAACATCCAAACTTTCATCTCTCATTTATTTGTAGGTACCTACGTAAGATTTCTTGTAGCAGGTAAATTGCAGAGGGGTTTGTGGATCATATAGCCTGTCTGATTAAGCCGTCGTTAGTGTTGTGTAGGTATGTACCAAAATATTTTTTTTATTAAGATCTTTTTGTAACCTACACATAACTACTATCCTACAACTATTATACATAACTACTTACCCAGCTTTACTGATTGACTGCATAGTATCCAACTTCTTACTCTTTTTCATATGTTTCTTGACAGCATTTACCTGGAAAATATTAAAATCAAAAATAAAGTCATAAGTACTAAAAAAACTCGATAACAATAAGTAATGTTTCCAAACATCAATATAATAGTTCCCCATATAACATCTCACTACTTAACTTAGTTGGTACTATTCTAACCATACGGCAATCCCTTACATAAACAAAAATTACCCAACAAGTCTTACCTGTGCCTGAGTGATAAGATCACAGTTCATCTCCTGCAAATTCCTGAGGAAGTTAGGATCCGCCATCATGCCTTTGGCGCCCTTCCAGCTGATGTCCTTGACGCCGCGGATAATGGCCACACACTCGCATACCACCTGTGGACAACTTTATAATTTGAGCAAAAGCATCGCCAACGTCCATACCACGTTGAAAACACCGGTTCTCGTCCGATCACCGAAGTTAAGCAACGTCGGGCGCGGTCAGTACTTGGATGGGTGACCGCCTGGGAACACCGCGTGATGTTGGCTTTTTGCACTTTATGATGAAATTTGGCACATACAATCTGTAGACCCTGAGACAGAACATAGGCTACTTTTTACCGCGGAAAAATACATGCTTCCGCGGGAAAATATTATGCTTACGCGGGAACTTCGATTTCGATGAAATTTAGTATGGAGATAGTTGCAAATAAAAGTATATGGCGAGACGAAGTTCGCGGGGGCAGCTAGTAATATTATACATTCATCACCCCAGACACTTGACGAATTGTCAACACATTCCTCTTGCACTATTACAAAGTTACCTGCACAGCCTCGGGAGGGGTAGCGAAGGACCTGATCTCAGTGATATCAGCCTTATCGAGGTCGGCGAGCGCCAATCTCGCGGCCTCCAAGGCCGGCATGGCCTCCGACAAGGCCTCCTCGGCCTCTTCCTTCTCGGCCTCTATCACCGTCTTCTGCTCCGTTATCTCGACGGACTTTATGGCCGCTACTGTTTGCTTGGTTGTAGCGGCGTCAGTGGCTGGAAAAAACAAAACAGGTCATTGAACCTATAGAATGCGTGGGTTATTGATAAGCATCTGATTATTTATTGTGATATTACAGGTGATTTGGTCATAATAAATAAATAAATATTGCTGGACAATTCACAAAGCGACATGGCCCCGTGATAAGCTCTAAGCTTGTGTTACGGGTGCTAGATATCTGATATAGGTACTAATAGAATATACATACATAATGGTAGATGGATGAGATGAAATCCAATAGGTAAAAATTATATGAAGAAAAACCGGCCAAGTGCGAGTCGGACTCGCCCACGAAGGCTTCCGCAGCAGTGATTTGTATGAAAATTTCAACTTTAGCTCTTATAGTTTCAGATAAAAGCAGAATCTAGGATTCCGTTTTTTGCCATTTGGCTACGGAACCCTAAAATTGTACTCCGTCAAGTGAAGGGCTCACCGACAGTGATCTCCTTGAGCAGCATCTCGCACTCCTTGGTCTGTTCCGCGACGATCACCTTCTGCACCTTCAGCTTCTCGTTGAGGTCGTCCAGCTGCACGTTCGCCTCCTCGATCTTAGCCAGCCCTCCGATCAGACGCTCGCACTGTAGAAGAACCAAGCGCATGAAATCAGTTATACAGGATATGAAGGTATTAAAGATCGTTTATTGTTTTAGGGGTAAATATGGACAAGAGGGATATCTGTAAGTTTATTCTGTAACTTTATTTATTTATTTTTTCAAACACACACTTATCTATCTTTACAGGTCACACATACCCGATACAATAGACAAGTCTAAAATTTACATTAAATAATCAAACAACAAAGAATAGAGTCAATCATAAATATGCCAAAACGGTTACATATCGCGTTATTGTTTATCGCGAAAAAGAAAACTATCTACTAAGTTAGAAACCCAAAAGCATAATATTGTATACTAGCAGCCCCCGCGAACTTCGTCTCGCCATATACTTTTATTTGCAACTATCTACATACTAAATTTCATCGAAATCGAATTTTCCCACGTAAGCATATATTTTCCCGTGGAAGCATGTATTTTCCGCGGTGAAAAGTCTCTCGCCATATACTTTTATTTGCAACTATCTTCTGCATACTAAATTTTATCTAAATCGAATTTTTCCGCGTAAGCATATATTTTTCCGCCGAAGTATGTATTTTACCGCGGTAAAAAGTAGCCTATGTTAGGATTAGGATATTACATATTATATACCCCGTACCCGTACCCCAGTGACGCTTACATGGAGTCTAAATCGCATGCTGGCTAGCTGAGCGCGGTGAGCGACAACCTCGCGACTTTTTTCTAATAGGTACTTGCATTTTTAAACTCGTGATATCTTCCGAATAAAATGTCCGAATTTAATAATTCAAAAAGTTATAAAAAGGTATTAAAGCCGTCTTGAATATAAAGTAATTTATTTTGATAAGGATTAATACCAAGTTACAAATGAAGACCCTTTCAAGAGGCGGCATATATAAATTAATATTTAGAGGTCCGAGCCATCGGCTAGACCCACTATGAGATTACGTTCTTTGTTTTCTGTGTAGGCTCGACGCATCTATAACAAACCTTCTCCTTTCCATCTAACCTTCTTGCATATAGCGATGCCTCTTTGTCATCTGCGTCTGTCTGCTTGAGTGACGTGCTAGGATTTCTCTTCAGTACGCTTTGTTTTTTCACTAGTGAAGACGTATTTTATTATATAAAGCTAAATTATTATCGTATAAAAGCACATAGTCTAACGTTGTTAACGTTTTCATTTTTTTTTATGAACGTGGCTTTTACAATTTACGATGATATTCAAGTCTACGGCAAACGTCCATACCACGTTGAAACACCGGTTCTCGTCCGATCACCGAAGTTAAGCAACGTTGGGCTCGGTCAATACTTGGATGGGTGACCGCCTGGTTTGTATGGGCTTTTTAGGTAAGTAATTTTACACTTTTATTAAACGATTAATCAAGTCGTGGCTTTCCCACACTTGTTACTATTAGAGGAACAGCTCCATCCGACTGTTTCCTAGATCACCACGTTAAAGCGTGCATTCCACCTTTAGCAAATCGATTATTCATAATCTATATGAATGGTGTATCTGTTGTCGGCGGCTCAGATGCCCCGACGCCGCGGCTCGTTTTGAGCCGTCACCGGCTCGAGTAGCCTAGAAAGCGTGCATTCCACCTTTAGCAAATCGATTATTCCTAACCAATAGGAATGGTGTATCTGTTGTTGGCGGCTTAGATGCCCTGACGCGACGACTCGTATTGAGCTGTCACCGGCTCGTTTAGCCTAGATCGCCACTTTAAAGCGTGCATTCCACCTTTAGCAAATCGGTTAATCCTAACCAATTAGGAATGGTGTAAGTATCTGTTGTTGGCGGCTCGGATGCCCCCATACGATGGCTCTTTTTGAAACGTCTCCGGCTCGTATAGCCTAGATCTCCACTTTAAAGCGTGCATTCCACCTTTAGCAAATCGGTTATTCCTAACCAATAGGAATGGTGTAAGTATCTATTGTTGGCGGCTCAGATGCCCCGATACGACGGCTCTTTTTGAAACGTCTCTGGCTCAAATAGCCTAGATCACCGCGTTAAAGCGTGCATTCCACTTTTAGCAAATCGGTTATTCTCAATAGGAATGGAGTATCTATCGTTGGCGGTTCATATGCCCCGGCGCGACGCTTCTTTAAATTTAATAGTCTTTTATTATTAAATGGAGTAGTTAGATGTTCGATGGCTCGGTTTGAGCCGTCGTCCCGCGACGTCGGCGCAATTTGCCTGTCGTTGCTTCAAACGACCTGCCGTCGGTTCAAGTCAGCCGACGTTGGCAACGTTGACAAAACAAATACAAATGTTTCAGTTCACCTAGCCAGCTTGAGCATACTTTTCTCTAAATATGCCTATGCTTAATGTTCTTAAGAGCTTCTCGATTTTTCAGAAGATGCAGAATTTTATGTGCATTGATTGTTGCGCGAATTGCTCCTACTTTTCTAGAATAAATTAAGGAGTGGGCTAAAGTTCGAAGTTATGTTTTATGTTAAAGAACAGCTATTTGGAGATCCACCTGATCCACAGTTTATGAACAAGCTTCTTTTTACAGTTCCTACCTCTGAGTTGGCTTAAGCTTTTCTCCGATAAAACTTATGGCATGAACGTTTACTCGGGCTCTTATATACGCTTCAGTTAAATTGGCTCAGCAAATACTTATGGAGAATGCACTATTATCTTTATAGTAGAAAAATTTAACTTCAGCTTTTGTTCCGTCAGGGCAATGACAAAGCTATAAATATAAGACAATAACAACGGTAGCCGTCGCCTATGTTGTCTATGAGAATAAGAGTTTATGTGGTCGAGTCCATAGATAATGAAAGGGTTTCTAATGAAATTTTTTTACTCCAGCTTAACCTCTAAGCAAACAAGAAAGCATCTTGGCCCAGACCTTGGCAAAGAAGCTGAAATATTCAGTGCCTTGAACGCGGCCGTCACTAAGTTGGTAGATAATACCCACGTGTCTAATGAGATATTTGAGTCATCTGCCTGGAGGCAGAAAAAGTTTTACATACTGCCCTAGTTTTTGTGGCTTCGAAAGTAAATCCACCTTTATCTGATGTAATGATGATAACTTAGTTTGACCATATCCTGGAAGTTTTTACTCATGGACTTTTAATACAGAGGGAGGCCTTCCTAGAGGCTACTGGAGAAGACTGGAGATCATCAGCTCAGAGCATATTAGAAGCCATGAAAAGCATTTATTGGGTCCTGATCTAAAGTTTCTTTCGGTATCAGACCAACTCCTACGGTATGTGTGTTGGACCGCCAGAAAACCAACTTACTTTGTCTTTTTCTGCGATAAACAACTTTTTGCAGGCGTTAATGGTAACGCCTCCACATCAGTTTCAGTGTTTTAGGTCTACAAAAACCATGGTGGTTTATATAATGGTGTAAGAAACCCTAAAAAATCCCTCTAAGAAGGGTGGCAAAAATGAAAATAAGTATGTATTACGATTGGAATTTCAAAAAGAAATATTGATATATTTATACGCCGGTATGTTACACCAGAAAGCCTAGCAGCTAGCCCAGCAAAGTCTAGCAGAACCTAGGGGCACCCTCAACATTAACACCGAATTTATTTTGTCTAGAAACAGCATTTATAAATCTTGGTTTATCCGGTACCAGAAATTCTGGAGCTACAAACACTATGGGCCTCGGTACCGGCCAACGCCAACGGGTTTCCCTATATTCGAAGTGAAACCCGATGGGAAGAAAAATTTTGACTTTAGAGAATTTATCATGATGTCCCTATAGCCGGAAGTCACGGAAGATTTTAAATGCTAAGATTTCAAGACCTGTTTTATCAAATGACCTGTCTACTTTTTAGTCTTACTTCGGCGCCTATGGCCTTTGCCAAACTTTGAATTTGGGATTTTTAATTGCCAATTTCAGGAAACGATTCGAGAATGCCTTTGGTGGCTAGTCTATCTCAAGATTTCAACTCCGTTACATCGCGAAGCAGCGGTGATCTTTATTAAAACCGACGCCTCAGCTTTAGGATCGGGTGCAGTGACTTGTCCAAGTGATCTTTAGGATTTTATGGAAATAAATGACATAAATCTTTAAATGACATGTGGTGGTTTAAATGGCAAGGGGTGTGGAATCATCGGCAAGAAGACTGACACTGCAGCAGACAAGATGTGGGTGGTTACTTCAGGCGTTAAATTTTTGTCAGTATAACTCGAGGGAGTGCATCCAGTCCAGACTTATTCAGTCCGAGAACAAGACAGTGGTCGCCTAAATTCAAAATAATGTGGTACAAAATCGATGATATTACTAAATCTAGTCACAGAGATTATTAGAACTGCCGATCGACTTCGGCTCCATCTTTCCGCCAAAGACTTTCCAGGATGGTTGTATCATGTAACTGACTGCGGACAATCTTTCACACATAGAGACATAACCAGAGTGGACGCTAGCAAATGAAATCGCTCTCTAGATATTTCAAAGGTAGAGCACTCCTCAAGTCAACCTATTTACTTCTGAGAGGTCAGCCGTATAGTTTCCTTAGACCAGAAGGTGCTTACGTAGAGGCTTGCACCAGGAGATGGGCATGAGATCTAGCTTGGTTTTTTCCGTCACCATATCTGATGCCGCAAGTTCTCAGCCACCTGTATCGTACCACGGGGACTTTCGTGGTCATATTTGGACGGTGGAAGTAGGTGGTTTGGTAGTCCGATCTGAAAATGAGGGCAACAGCGGCACCTTTAATGATATTAGAAAAACTTTATCGAAAAGAGGACCAAAAAACCTACTCCAGAGTTATTTCCTTATTAAAGGAATCTTGGATAATATGGGGTGGTTCAAAATTTCTAGCAGGATGGCCTTCTAGATTTCCCATGTCTTTTGAAGTCATCATGGCGTGACAATATTTTCAGGACGTATCATAAGCCCTGCATGAGGTGGAAATGGACTGCATCAAATCTCATAGATCTTTACATCCTAGTCCAGAACACCTGTGTTTTTTACATAAATCTGAGTGATTAGCTCCAGCCTTAATTTTTGGTCCACAAATCTGTGGTATGTACTTTACTAATCTCCATAGGTCAGAATCTATTTCAAGCAGCGCTTTTTAGAAAGACATGTCCTAAAAGTTATTCAGTTGAGAATTCAGTTCAAAGTAGAAAGAGATTCAGTAGAGGTTTGGAAATTATTTCTTTTTCATTCGGGACGCCGAGTGCACTTTTTAACATGATTGCGAATTTCATGTGAAGGCTTGGAATTATCTTTTACATTTTGGCCAGTATTTGACCCAAGTCAATGGCCCAAATACTAATTACTTTGTGATTCTAATTTACATCAACAATCTGGTTGGTTATTTATGTGTAAATTATGGATAAGAAGTTTAATTAATTTTGTTTGGGGTTAAGTATTTGATTTCTACTTTTGCGTCAAGAAGATCGGCTAGAGATAATTTTAATAATTTGTTCATTATAACGTGTCCTGCCTGAACACAAGTTCAGGCAGCTAGTCGAAAAGTGATGGATGGTTGTCCAAATAATTTAAAGATGCTAAACTTGGGGCTTCTTCTGGAAGTATTCCGTCGCAGTTGCAGCAGTCGCTCACCACAGACTAGATATTGATGAAGTTTATAAAAAACGAGAAATTGAAAAAAAATATAAATAACAGACCTTTTTAAAGCATTATATCAAAGATATAAGTAGTTACACCTTTCCGGTCGTACACTACATAACAATTAGTCTATCAAATTACTTCAGAGTTCAGACCTGTCTAAGTGATAGAAAATTAAATTTATTTTTGCTTGTTGTATCGTAGTGTATTTTTGTTGCTAAACAATATTATAAGTTTTTACCAAAGTATGTTATACTTTATTAATTGTCACAATACGCTCCCTTTCTTTATCTCTTGAGCGCCGGCAGATAACAGACAAGTCTCATAGTGGGTCTAGCCGATGGCTCGGACCTCTAAATATACCCGTTTTTCCCCCGAAGGGTTAAAAACGGTTATTTCGAGTCCAGCATAGGCTAGACCCACGGGTTTTTAACCCTTGCCGTCGCAAGGTACTGAAGAGAAATCCTAGCACGTCACTCAAGCAGTTTTAGTAAGGATCCCTAATTTTTTTAAAAATATAATATAGCCTATGTTACTCGGGGATAATGTAGCTTTCCAAAGGTGAAAGAATTTTTGAAATCGGTCCAGTAGTTTCGGAGCCTATTCGTTACAAACAAACAAACAAACAAATCTTTCCTCTTTATAATATTAGTATAGATTCTGGAATCATATTACTTTACAGGTCTACGCTAGAATATTTTTTTTATGAAAATTATATTTTTAAGTGTTCCTATGTGACAATAAACGATCTATCTATGGAATGTTCACTTTCCACTGAGCTCTTAACAGATTCAATACCCAATCTTCACCGTGTTGTAGATACAAACATCATGGGCGCTCAAAGTGTCAAACACACACACACAGCTAGTACACACCTGTGCCACAATATAAGCGTCCTTCTCGTTGAGCAGCGACAGATAGTTGGTGAGGTAGTCCATGTAGTGCTTCGGAGTTACGTAGTTGTTGCGACGCAGGCGCAGCAGGAACTCAGCCGAATATCTGGAACGTAATACAGAGTGGTGTAATTATTCTGTCTAGGAATAGTACAACCATACATCTTAATAAGGGTTTCTTCAAAATAGCTAAGAGTTATAATGTTTTGTGGATTTGGTAGGTACCTATATTATGTACTCGTATCAGTGTATCAGATTAATATAATAATAAGCTAAAGTTATCCACCCGCGGCTTTTCATGTGTTTCAATTAATTTCCCCTCGTTTCAACTAACCTTTTCCCGCTATATAAGGGGTTTTCTCGGTAAAAAGTATCATAAATATTATTCTGATATAATAAGTAAGCTATATAATTCTGGAGTTTCATCAAAATCCATTCAGTAGCGTCAAAGAGTAACAAACATCCATACATTATCTACAAACTTCCGCGTTTACCTATTTGTAATAGTAGGATGGTTGTGGACTCACCTGGCGACAGACATGTGGACGTGTACCACATGCTCCACAATGATGGGACGGAATTCGTCAGGAATCTTCTTAACCTGCGGAAACAAGAGACCATGTTATTAAAACATTGTAAACTGTTTGATTATTCTTTGTAATCAACATTAGAGTTTTATAAAATTGCATACAAGTTCATGACAACATTAATTAAATTTTATCATTGTTTTTATCTGTGCCGGTTTAATTTAACTATTTATTATAAATTTACTTGCACAAAGTCAAATAATATTTGAATTCATGATTGAATCTATGAATTTATACCAGATGAGATGAAAGTGTGATTATTGTAAAACATTTTCAGAGTGATTATCGCCAACGTCCATACCACGTTGAAAACACCGGTTCTCGTCCGATCACCGAAGTTAAGCAACGTCGGGCGCGGTCAGTACTTGGATGGGTGACCGCCTGGGAACACCGCGTGATGTTGGCTTTTTGCACTTTTTGCTGTTTCACTTACATCTGTGAGAAAGACATTGGCGACTGCTAACAATGCTTGTTTCGGCCACGGGAACTGCCAGTCGATTGTCGTATTATTCACTAGACCAGGAAAACTTCGGCATCTGCAAAGTAATTCTTTTTATGAGTAAGAATGAACGTTTCTATTTAAAATCTGTAGGTACTACTGCTTGTTAATTTACTTAAAATATTACTAGCTGACCCGCCCGCGCCTGCGCACGCTTCATCTTATATGTCTCACCTTTGAAACCTTCCCTGGTCTATTACCACTATTTTAAAACCGTTAAAACGTTTTAAGTAGGTACCTGTTTCTGAGGATATCACCACTCGGAGACATAGACAGAACCACGTGAAGGTTATCCGCGCACCGATCGCAGAAGAAGCTCCATACCGAGTCTCTAAGAGATACAGAATTCAATAATTAGTATTAAAATAAAACGAGTAATATGATGATTGATGATGATACTAAATAATGTGTTTTGATTAGTAGATGATAACGTAGACTTACGTCACTATACTATTATCTTTCGGAAACTCAAAACAGCAATTCTATCGCCAACGTCCATACCACGTTGAAAACACCGGTTCTCGTCCGATCACCGAAGTTAAGCAACGTCGGGCGCGGTCAGTACTTGGATGGGTGACCGCCTGGGAACACCGCGTGATGTTGGCTTTTTGCACTTTTTGTTGCTCTCAGATTTTTAATTAGCTATTCATATGAATTCTTTATGGCATTCTCTGTTATATCAGGTTCTTTAATTTTTCACTTGTAGGTTTTTATGAGTAACAGTTTAGACTTACTTCCCCATACCATATCCAGCTTCGTTACTGGCGTTTCTGCAGGAGTTGATTATGGCGTCCTTCTCGTCATCTCCGAACAGCGCGGGGATCATGCCGATCATCAGGATGTTGTTGATGAACTCTAGGAAACCCTCTTCTAGAATCTGTGATGAATTTTAGTTTGTTGTCGTGATTCTTGTATGACTTTTCAGCCGTATCAATAAAATATCGTTACAAAATAGATTCATCATATCAGCCGTCAGACGTCCACTGCTGGACATATGCCTCCCTTAGTGATATCCAGTTATTTCGGTCGGATGCAACTTGCATCCCTCGTGAACCAGCTAATTTTACCAATTCATCCGTCCACCTAGTAGGCGGACGTCCGACGCTGCGTTTCACGATCCGTGGTCAACAGAACAACCTAGATTACGTTACATTATTGGGTACGGGGTCTAGTAATTATGAGCGTCCTTTCGTAGGTCACTTAAAAATTTGTACAAATTTATATATTAGTTTATATTGTTTGAATTTATTTAAGGTGTGCAATATTGTATTATTCATTCTATTTTTAAACGAATAAACAAATGTAGTGACATTACCTGAGCCGCAGTGAACAGGAACACGGTCTTCTTGTTGTCGACGCCGAGCTGGTTGTAGAGCCGCTTCATGTCCTCCTTGAACGAGTTCTCATTGTAGTTGCGCGTTATCACGATCTCGAACATCTCGCATCCTACGACAAATATAAGTACACTAAACTTGCAATTCAGTAACTTGCAAGTCAGTATTCAGCAAAGCGTAGAGGGTGCTACGTAACTACGAAATATTTAGAAAAATAAAATATTTTATCAGCAGAATATCAGGTCAAATGCGCAACAAAATTGCGTTCGTGTATTCTGTACAAAAACAATGAAACAGAACGTTCGTAGAGAGTTGCTGTTTTCACAATCATGTTGGTATTTTATTGTCTTTTATCTAAGTGATTTACTTTTACAACCAAAGATTGCCTGGAAGAGATCGCTCTTTAGCGATAAGGCCGCCCATTTTTGTGTTATATTCTATACTTATGTTGGTTTTTGGTGTACAATAAAATGTTTTTGTATTGTATTATTAGTACCTGCAGCGAACGCGACGAGCTTGCAGATGCTCTTCTTGCCGGAGCCGCCGACGCCGATGATCATGGCGTTCCCGCGGTCCATGCGCAGGATGCGGTGCGCGCGCGTCAGGTGCTCCAGGCAGTCCTCGAACAGCACCACCGACAGCTTGCCCAGCGTGCCGCGCTCGTTGTACTCGTCTAGGATCTACAATATGTATTTTCCAAAAACCTTAAGAATAAGTAAATATTTTATAATCTAGGTATTACGTGCGCAATTAGAAATGAGTTCTGTAAATGGCGTCCGCTCACATGCGTTCTCGCTCACTCTCTATCGCTGTCTATACTTTTATCCTTGTTTTGCCAATCGTACCCATACATACCGCCGCCATTTACAGAATTCATTTTCAATTGCGGGGGTTATAAGTATAACATATTATTGTAATTAGATTATACTAATAACACACAGTATGGACGTTTAATAGTGGTGTAAAGTAAATTTGAATTGAAAAGGAACATAAATTATAACTGCTTTTGAAAGGAAACAGTTTAAAATGCGATAAGTAGTAAAATTGTCTGTGGCGCTCCCACGTCGAACTACAGAAATAAATGTAATTCACGAAATTACGATTTTAATTAAATTCGATAAAGTTAGTTAGATATCAGCAAAGGACACAAACACGCTTTTTATCTCGAAAAAAAAAAACATCTTTATTGCTTACCTCTTGGAAAAGAAAATAAACAGCTTCATAATCCAGAAGGTCTTCATAATATCGGATTTCTTCCTCGTCCAGCGCATTTCTGTAGTCCCCGAATAATAAAGGATCGCGTAGAACATACTCTTCCAACTGGAAAAAAATAATAAGAATCAGCAAAAAGCCAACATCACGCGGTGTTCCCAGGCGGTCACCCATCCAAGTACTGACCGCGCCCGACGTTGCTTAACTTCGGTGATCGGACGAGAACCGGTGTTTTCAACGTGGTATGGACGTTGGCAAATATCGAGTTTTAAGTTACATCCAGATTAGCAGGACAATTTAATCTTTTGAATATTATTATAATCAATTACCATTCAGGTTTTCTTTTATTATTTACAAAGTGTTTATAATAGTGTTCCTGTCTTCACTTTAAATTATAAATAAGTGCCGGGTATTCTGTTATCAGTGCTAATGAAACAAAAACGCAAAATGAACTCGTACCTAACGTATGTAATGCTTTTAATTATTATATCTACTCAGTACTGACTACTACGGCGCATACATTAGCTAAGGATGGGGTCGCATTTTTACATTGTTTTTCAACTTCATTATAACGAGTGAGAGAGTGAGCGAGTGAGTGAGTAAGTACCGTGAGTTCCTTCTCCTGCTCCTCCTCCATCTCCTCCTCGAGCGCCTCTTCTTTGGCGGTGGACTCCTTTACCGCTGCTGCCTCCTCTTTTATAATCGGCTCCCCGAATTCTAACAAAACATGCTTATGTATTAGGATTGTATCTCATAGAAACTTTGGTCCCTAAATTAAGTGGTGACTCACCATCCAGCTCATCCTCCACCTTCTCCTCCTCCTCGGGCACCACGATCTCCTCCAGCACGACGGGCTCCTCCTCCGGGAAGTAGATGTTGATCTGCTCGCGCATGTGCTCGTGCATCAGCTCGGCATCCTATACAACATAATACATTACATATTTATGTGATAATTGTGAGAGAATGTTAATTGTATCATCGTTATGTAGTCAGTATTCTATACATTTTGGAAACTATAAGTACTTACCTATCTGGCTTCATAATGTGGCGCAGAATTAGAGGATTCAGTTACTAATAGCCCAGTCAATTTAAACATTTCAAGTTACATAAAGTCCCAACAAGCTGGATTTCTGTGAAATTGTTCAAATCATAATTATAAACAATGTCTAAAAGATCCCCATCATTCCACGTTAAGGAAAAAGTTTTATTCAAGGTTAAATGTCAAAAAATTTAGTTTTTCGCGATTTTCAGCAAAACGGTAAGTTTTATCATAAAAGTATCTAGGACAAAATTGTAGATCATGAAATTATCTATCAAAATGTATCAACACTTTTTTCTTACAAGCCACCGTTTCTGAGATATAACGGTTCAAAAAGTTATAAAAATTGTTTACAAAATGAAATGAAATGTTCAAAAAGTTATTAAATTGCGTCAATAGCGATGTGTCGCATGATACTTTGTCGGAACGAAACGAATCCTCCGTTGTTTGTGATTCAATATTAGAGCACGACCGGCCTTGACAATTTTTTTTTATTTTTTTTATTTAATTACAAGAAAAAGGCTTTGTCGCTGAGCGACCACATCGTCTTATCGGGAACTTGACAATTTGTGCATGCCAACTTTTATAACTTTTTGAACCGTTATATCTCAGAAACGGTGGCTTGTAAGAAAAAAGTGTTGATACATTTTGATAGATAATTTCATGATCTACAATTTTGTCCTAGGTACTTTTATGATAAAACTTACCGTTTTGCTGAAAATCGCGAAAAATTAATTTTTTTGACATTTAACCTTGAATAAAACTTTTTCCTTAACGTGGAATGATGGGGATCTTTTAGACATTGTTTATAATTATGATTTGAACAATTTCACAGAAATCCAGCTTGTTGGGACTTTATGTAACTTCACCCTCATTTTTTTGTATAAATTGACTGGACTATAAATTCCTTTTTACTATGGTAATAACATATTTATCTTTATTTAAAAAAATACAATACAATATTCATTTTTGTACACCACAAAAACAAAAAACAATGAAACTGCATCTGATGCACTCTATAAAAAAATATTGATGTTAATGGTGTGTGAGAGAGATGCAAAAAGCCAACATCACGCGGTGTTCCCAGGCGGTCACCCATCCAAGTACTGACCGCGCCCGACGTAGCTTAACTTCGGTGATCGGACGAGAACCGGTGTTTTCAACGTGGTATGGACGTTGGCGAAAGTTGATCCCAATTAGTTCTACACAGACGATGGTGTTGCTAAGACTGTCGTTTATGGCCCTGATGAACTTGTTCCGCCAGCCAGAGGTTCTCACTGAAGTAAGTTGGTTGGATGCATGAGGCATTAAGCACACTGCGCACTCGATAATGAATTGAATTAATGATTCATTGGCACTACTTACTATGAAATTAATTTTTAGGTACCTACAACAACACTATAAAATACCAATTGACCTCCGTGTCCAGTAATCAATAATAATTACTACTTTTACACATAAAAAACTCAAACCGATTGACTCACACAAAAAATAGGCAAAAAGTACAAAAGGCCAACATCACGCGGTGTTCCCAGGCGGTCACCCATCCAAGTACTGACCGCGCCCGACGTTGCTTAACTTCGGTGATCGGACGAGAACCGGTGTTTTCAACGTGGTATGGACGTTGGCGACGGATGAACTCAATTAGTTGTACACTCACGGTGGTAGTGATGAGCCTGTCGCATATAACCCTGATGAACTCGTTCCGCCAGCAGCGCACCACGGCGCGCTTGTCGCTGAAGTGGTTGGGGTGCGTGAGGCACATGCCCGCCGCTATCCGCGAGAGGTCGCGCAGGTTGAAGATGTAGTGGAACTTGGCCGGCGTCGGCGGCAGCTCTACTACTAGGATCTACAATTCAATTTAATCTTTATTATTTATATACCTACATACTAAAATAAATATTTTATGTTAGGGTGATGTTTACTTTGTTGATAGTAGGTACCTAATAAATAAATAATTACCTTTTTATAAACTATGTACTAATAAGTAGATAACGTAAAGAAACGCAAGCGAAGCTGTCGGCGGGTCGGCTAATCCCAACAATGCCTGCAAATCCGCGATTGTAGTACAATGATGCACGGCAGGTTTAAAAGTTGTAGGTACCTAACATAAAACATTATTTGTAACCTTGTACAGGTCCAGCGTCATGTAGACGATCTTGTCGACGATGTCGCGTATCTCGTCCGGGAAGATCTCGAAGTGTCCGCGCAGGATGGACGTGTAGATGTGCCGCAGCGTGCTCTCCGACGGGAACTGCAGGTTGTAGCACGAGAACATCGAGATGAAGCGCGGATCCACCTAGGAATTATTACAACGTTTTTAAGAAAATGGTCCCTTTGACGACCTCTGTGGCGCAGCGGGCTAAGGCCTGCTGGCGACGCAGGAGGTTGCGGTGTCTGGGTGTAATTTATTTTCTATAATAAAAAATATTTATCTATGTATGTCCATACTAAATATTATAAAGAGGAAATATTTGTTTGTTTGTTTGTAATAGGCTCCGAAACTACTGGACCGATTTCAAAAATACTTTCACCTTTGGAAAGCTACATTATCACCGAGTAACATAGGCACTAAACTTAAACTTTTATATAATATAGCAAAGAAAATTGCGGGTAAGTGTAAAACGCGGGCGAAGCCGCAGGGCGGAAAGCTAGTATATTATATTAGGTAGGTATATCAGAAATCTAGCACCCGTAACAAGCTTCGAGCTTACCACGAGGCTAGATATTGCTGTGCGAGTATTTAATTATGTAGAAAAAATAAAGGTAAATCAAATGCTTCTAAATACTGCTCATACATCATTTCTACCGCCCCCAGCCTTCCCCATGGACGCTAGAAAGCCGATGTCCTTGATATTCTTCCAGTTCAGGTCCTTGCCTCGATCGTAGAAGCCCTTCCTCTCGAACAGCAGCTTCAGAATGGCTATCGGTTGTTGAGTGCCATAAGTATCCACCTGATAACAAGAGTTGAGGATAAGCTTTTTAACAATACAAGACGGGCAGAGTCATCGTATAAGTAAATTCGAAATGATAATTAAACTTGTGTCTTAAAAAATTACCATGCAAAATGTATCTTAGCGCACATTTATAAACAAAACCAATAAAAACTTTTAATTTATGGTGGTACAAAAATGCATTTTGATACAGAGCAAAAAGCCAACATCACGCGGTGTTCCCAGGCGGTCACCCATCCAAGTACTGACCGCGCCCGACGTTGCTTAACTTCGGTGATCGGACGAGAACCGGTGTTTTCAACGTGGTATGGACGTTGGCGATGGCAGAAACCAATTATTTATACCAATGCGAGAGGTCAGGGGTACTTCACCACCCCTGCCAAACACTACATTATTTTTAGCTTAAACTCGGAAGACTGGATACTGGTATTGCAACAACTCACAATGGGCATATTCATGTCGTCAATAAAGACCAGCATCTTCTTGCCGACGGGCGGCCCGAACACGTCCTTGGTGCGTTTTTCCACCACCGACTCCAAGTTGCGTTGCACGTCCATGGACGAGGTGCGGGACGAGAAGTTCATTTGTTGGACCAACTGAAGGATATAAATTATAATAAAATATGCTGGGCTTTTTTCTACCAGCATGTGGTGTCCCATTAGGGCAAAAACAAATGTTTAAGACTCATTTTTAAGAACAGTAAACTGTTTTGTACTTATAACTTTTGTACCAACACCCCTATTTTATTCGTTCCCACTGGACACGGGGACTTCTTGAGGAGAGAAATAAGGTCATCTATAAGAGATCGCTAGAAGACAGCTTTTGTTTGTAAGAAAGTATAATTTAGCAGAGATCAATCAAATTATTTTAGCAAAACTTAATAAATGTTGACATAGTTACAAATATCACAAAATTAAGAAAGTACTCAAATATTTAAATGTACTACTTATACATTGCAATACTCTACATAGATGTATTGGAATAAATTAATATAAAAAATATTTTGGAGTGCAAAAAGGATGGAGGTGCGGGGTATCGATCCCCGTACTTCTCGCATGCTAAGCGAGCGCTCTACCATCTGAGCTACACCCCCGATGGTACACGAACTCGAAATTAACAATCATATCTTATGATTACGCCTAATACTGATACATAGGCCACCACGTTTCCATGCTGATAATTTTAATTCCGAGGCCACAATATTGAGATATCTAAATATGTTACTCATATGAATTAATAAAAGTTTTGACTCACATATTTTTCATTCGGTAATCCATGTAAATAATTTGTGATGATGGCAGTCTTCGAAGTTCCAGTTTCTCCAACTAGTAGAACTGGTCTTTCAACCTAGAGACAAAAATGTATAAATAAGTATTATTTACCATAAAACAGATATTAATACATTGAAGTTTACCTATAAATAAACTTTCCTAAAGCCTTTTCATAAGTAATTACTACAATTAGTCAGGGATCCGTAGTACATGGAAATCAAGTGATTACTAACAAGCTAATTTTTGGTGAGTAGCTTCGTTTCGATGAGACGTCCAAAGATATCCTATACCCAACTCTCGATTATGGTAGCTAACAGAGATATCAAGGATTAAAAAATTCAAGGATGTAAAACCGGGGTAACGGACCACGAAATTTGTAGGACAATATGTTATATCTCAAGATAATTATCTAAATTATATAAAAACATGTTTGTCCTACAAAACCTATGGTTTGATCAAAGAGTCCGCCATTTCCAAAATGTGTCGAAAACGAGGTCAATTTAAATGATTACTATGATTACTAACCAGCTGATTTTTTGTTGTATACTTAATTCATATTTATAAAATCTAAGGGACATTATTGTCCGACAAATTTCGTGGTCCGTTATCCCGGTTTTACATCCTTGAATTTTTTAATCCTTGATATCTCTGTTAGCTACCACAATCGAGAGTTGGGTATAGGATATCTTTGGACGTCTCATCGAAACGAAGCTACTCACCAAAAATTAGCTTGTTAGTAATCACTTGATTTCCATGTACTACGGATCCCGGCCTAAATCTCTATCACATTTAATTTTAAAATAGGGTACAGAATACTTCGTAGTAACATGCTACGTAAGGAAGTAAGTGTAGGGTCCTTACCTTACCTTAATTAAAAATAAACAATAAAGAGCCATTTTTGAAATCTGTACGACATCTGTATTATCATCATTAAAATAGCATCAGTTGGTGTGGGAGTTAAAAAAATATTTAGATGAATTGCAAAAAGCCAACATCACGCGGTGTTCCCAGGCGGTCACCCATCCAAGTACTGACCGCGCCCGACGTTGCTTAACTTCGGTGATCGGACGAGAACCGGTGTTTTCAACGTGGTATGGACGTTGGCGACAAAGCATCCCAAAGTATGTTACGAATGCCAAATCAGTTCCACCTTGTCCTTATATAGTACTGTGGGCTCAATATTGTAGCAATAAGGTTACATATACATACGCTCTCCATGATCTTGATGAGCCAGGTGAGCCGCAGCGTGTCGACAGTGGGCACTAGTATGGAGGGGAACTTCTTCTCGCGATCGTGCACGTACAGCGGCACGAGCCACTCCCACGCCTCCCACGACTTGGTGGTGAGCTCGAGGCAGTAGTCGTAGAGGGTGGGGAAGCCCATGGGGAAATGCTCTAGAAAAGTTAATTAATGAATGTAGCTCAATTTACGTTCTTCATCCATGCAAATTGTGGCGCCACTTCGCGCCTCATTTCACGGCATTACAGAAAACCAGCGCTGTAGTTTCTCGTGTAGCTTCTGCAGCATATACCGAGCAGTAACCGATTTGTGTCTTTTAGATTTTAAGTTTACTAATTGTATTAATATATATTACACATTTACACATATCCAGGTGTAGGAGGCACCACATTCTTCCTCTGGAAGAGCGTAGGTCAATATCGGACATTTATTTTTTGGTGAGATTAGCACAGTCCTTGGTAGACGCTCCGTCACTCTTATCCAATATACAACTGAATGTACCGACTAGAACAGTTAGATATCCCTTTATGACACTTTATATCTCTGATTGTAAGTGCAGTTACAGGCAAAATTCATTTTTTGTTCGTTGTGTAAATTGTTATAACAAAAAATTAGTTAGTTTTTCTGAGTTAGATTTGTTCATGTCTAAACCGCATTGTTTTAAGCGCGTTTTGTCTAAACAATGGTTCGATAACAATGGTTCAGTTACTGTCTAGGTATTAATTTAAGTTATATTATATTTATATAGTATAGAAAATAATTTAAGTTTTATGTTTAATAATATTTACCACCTTATACTTTATTATCTTAGTAAGATTCCTAAGTTTTCTCTTATTTTGTTGTATGTATGTATCATTTTAAGTTTTTCTAAATTACTCATAGGTTAGACAGGCATATAGATATGTATATGCGAAAGCTAATAATTGGATCGAAGTTTTTTATATTGTTTTTCACGTAGTCATTGTAATCTGTATGCTTTCCGAATGAATAAAATAAATAAATAAATAAATAAATAAATATTATTATACACAATATACTACTATTATTAGTATTATTATTTATGTGTATAATTATATACTATATTATACACAATCTCTGGCGCAGCGGGCGAAGGTCCATCTGTGATGCAAGAGGTTGCGGGTTCGATTCCCGCCTCGGAACAACAATTTGTATATGTAATCTGCAAATATTTGCAAATAGCACTAATTACATTTACTGTATGACTGTATGTAAGAATACATAATAAGGTCCTTAAAATGTTCCTTTTCACAATACGGATAGTAAAAGTTATTAAAAGTGTTATTAAAGTGTTTACTTGTAGTGGCTTTCTTCTCGGGATTATCATCGACGAGCATCATCGGACATGCCTTCTTCACGTAGGTATCAAAATCAAACCTGCCGTCGTCCACGATTGAAGCGCCCAAGCTGTTGTAAATTGACTGCAAAATGATATAACGTCTGTTAGTGCAAAAAGCCAACATCACGCGGTGTTCCCAGGCGGTCACCCATCCAAGTACTGACCGCGCCCGACGTTGCTTAACTTCGGTGATCGGACGAGAACCGGTGTTTTCAACGTGGTATGGACGTTGGCATATTTTAAGCAATATTTTTGGGTTCGCTTTACTATGTCATGCTTACCAGCAAAAGTAGTAAAACCAAAGAAGATATTAAAATAACATTCTCAATTATATCGGTAAAAAAATTATGCAATATGTATTTAGAAATTTAATACTTACACAAATCGAACAGTGCTGGATTTGATATAAAGCACGTCATTTTTATTATGCACCTGAATGTCATTCAGCTCGTTTGTTAAGCCAATAGACTAAGAGCCCGTGATGGCCAGACCTTCCTTTAATTCACAAGCGTGAAAATTCTTTCATGTGTATGTCTAACACAGGTAAGGGAAAAGGAAAGTCTGGCCATCACGGGCTCTTAGTATACAACTGTATGTGAATGTAACATACCACCATAAAGACACTCTCAGTGACCGTCCAATCCGGCTCCTCATTAGTGTCCTCTTTGTTCGGCATAAGGCCGCTTATCATGTAGCAGAGCTGAACAACCTGTTAGAACAAATAAAATATGTAATACATACCTTGAAAATATTAATCACCGTTTTTAGTTTCAGCTGCTTCTATTAACAGAAGAATACCTTCTGTGGCATAAAAAGGTGCCCTAATACGTTGCTTCACTTTAATTTTTAACTTTAATTTTTATTTTATGTTACTATCCTTTAGGAAATCTGTTACTTTAAACTACTTTAAAGGATAGTAACATAAAATATAGTTAAGTAATTCTTAGTAATTAATTTTCTAAGTTGGTCTTTCGAGTTATATAAATTACTAGCGTCCGCCAGCGGCTTCGCCCGCGTAGAAATAAAAAGGAGCCTATGTTCTTTCTCAGGGTGTAAAGATTGTCTGTATAACCTAAGAGCCCGTGATGGCCAGACCTTCCTTTAATTCACAAGCGTGAAAATTCTTTCATGTGTATGTCTAACATAGGTAAGAATAACCCCCAAACATGAAACCTGGATCGCGGTTCCTTTGGGAGATAACAACCTTTTACCTGTTATCTCCCAAAGGAACCACGATCCAGGTTTCATGTTTGGGGGTTATTCTTACCTATGTTAGACATACACATGAAAGAATTTTCACGCTTGTGAATTAAAGGAAGGTCTGGCCATCACAGGTTATTAGTCTATACTAAGAGCCCGGTCTGGCCAGACCTTCCTTTAATTCACAAGCGTGAAAATTCTTTCATGTGTATGTCTAACATAGGTAAGAATAACCCCCAAACATGAAACCTGGATCGTGGTTCCTTTGGGAGATAACAGGTAAAAGGTTGTTATCTCCCAAAGGAACCGCGATCCAGGTTTCATGTTTGGGGGTTATTCTTACCTATGTTAGACATACACATGAAAGAATTTTCACGCTTGTGAATTAAAGGAAGGTCTGGCCATCACAGGCTCTTGGTCCAGTACCAAATTTCATCAAAATCGGTTCAGAGGTTTAGCCTTGAAAGCGTAACAGACAGACAGACAGAGTTACTTTCGCATTTATAATATTAGTAAGGATTAAACTACGTCGGTAGATGCTGCGACCATGGATCGATGCTACACCCTGCATGTCAATTATGGTGAATGATATTCTTTCACAAGAAAATAATTCACGATGCAAACTTTAATGTTGAAATATAATGTAGGCCGATCCCGGCGGCACTGCAATGCCGGGCCGACCCGTGACGGGAGTGGAGCGAGCTCCGAACATCCCGTCGCTTAACAAAAATCAGATTAATATACTGGTCCCTCAGTGAGGGAACTTTCAGATATTAAGCTGAAAAGAACAGATACTACACTTTGATCTTAGCCAAAAGGCCGAGAAGCGATACTGATACGACGGTTCACGAGTCGGGTCATTAGAACCCGCGCGTTTTCGTCAGCGCGATCTAGAGCTCGCACGTTTTTAGTGGCGACATCTAGTTAACAAATAAACGAAAAAGTTCCCTCCCCTTTATCACGGCGCGGTCGGCTCTGCGTTCGCAGTATGTAAGTGCATAGACGGTTTGACGACACCCTCGGGCTGAAAAGGGGTGAGGTGGCACTATCAGCAGATATGAGAGTTCTTACATGAGCATAAATAAGTAATTTATTTAGGTATATTCATAATAAGGATTAATAATGACTTAGATGCATATAACCTACTTAAATATTGTTCATGCATGATTTGCACTATTGCATAAAGAAACATCCTGTAAATAATTAAATAATAATATTAAATAATTGTGTAAATAAATAAATATTCTGGCTACCAGGTTCAAAGGTGTCTGCGGCACGATGGTCTTGAGCGGCGTTTGCTGCTGCAGCCCGAACAGGCCGAACACGATGTAGTTGATGGCTCCCGGGACGTAGTGGTTGAACATCTCGTCAAGTTTGTCTCGCTCTTCGGGGTTCGTTCGCCCACGAAGCCATCTGCATAAGGTTTTTTTTTGTAAAATATTTTAGTATAAAACATAATCAAAACACAAGCAAAAAGCCAACATCACGCGGTGTTCCCAGGCGGTCACCCATCCAAGTACTGACCGCGCCCGACGTTGCTTAACTTCGGTGATCGGACGAGAACCGGTGTTTTCAACGTGGTATGGACGTTGGCGATAGATTTTTTCGAATTAACCAATATAAAATCTTGCTTTAACATAAATTATAGCATTGTACAATATTGAGCTCTAACCTGTCCCAATAAGGTTGATACCCCAGATTCTTAGGATCGACGAACACCATCCCCGCGCGGCTGACGGTCGCCGGCGACGCGTAGTTGAGGTCGCCGACCTCGAACAGCAGCGAGCAGTACGGCGCGAGCCGAATTCGTTCGCCGTTCGCGAGCGTCAGCAGCTTGTTGTCGTCCATCACCGAGTTCATGTTCTCTATCCAGAGCGCGTCCACGTCGCCGTCGAATAGGGAGTATCGGCGCTCGTTGTCTTCCGCGGGTCTGGAAATTATTTTGAGTTTCGTTATGTTTTCGCCCCAATCGAAAATAAATCTAAACGCTGAATATGACGCCAACTTAATAACTTGCTACTAAATTAAATAAGCCTGGTATAAATAAAAACCACCAACCATAGTGATAATAACAAATGCCCCAAAACCTAAAACTGATTCTGTTTGGGAGACCCGTGTTGTATTGTATGTACCTAATATATCTTTCTGAGGGTACATTGACTTACCTATTCATCTCCCGGAAGATCTTGGAATAGAGGCCATCCGTCCAGTCTCGAGTCACGGGGTCCAATATACCGTACAGTTCGATCACAGAACAAGCCTGCAAACAGCTAAAGTCAGTATAATAAAAGAAATACTTACATAAATTCTTTAAAAAAGAACCCTAAATAAATAAATATTAATAAATAAATATTACCTACTGGATAATTTTTACAGAGCGACATCTAGCCCTAAAAAAAAAAAGGCAAGTTATTTATTCCATGAAATATAATTACAAGTTGGCGATTACGTTTCTAGTGTATAAGAACAATTAATAAGAAGGAACAGCTGTATACATAATAACTTTTATTCATAACTAACTTTTCGGATGTATTGTCATAAAGCTGCCACAATCACATAGCTGTAAAACGCAATGGAGACGAAAAAAGTTTAGGAAACCCTTCTCTAAGAAATACATTTAATGCTTGACAATGTCAGTAATTTACTTCTTGAAATGCGCTAGTTCCCAAACCTTTGGATTGACGACTTGCAGTTTAGTCGGCAGGCCCATGGAGGTCTGAGCCTTGACCAGACACGTCAGGATCACCGTCTTCCCGCCGCCCGTGGGCCCGACCAGCATGGAGCAGTGCCGGGTCATCATCGTCTCATACAGCTGGACCACTTTATCAACCTTTGATCATGCAAAGATATTAATCATTAAACGATTTAACGCTCGGTATAGGACACAGATCTTCCCAGTAAACCTCACTATTAGTCTTGAACATAAATAAAACAGATACCTGCTAATCTTAATTAAAAACTATACATCTTATTATTAATCAATTGCTGTTCGTTAGTCTCGCTAGAACTCGGTAACGGCTGGATAGATGATATCGATCTTGAAATATTCGTAGTAGAGAGCAGGGAAAGATTGGTACATCCTCAGAAGTTAAAAAAAAAAACATTTTTTTTTTCTTCAGAGGATGCATTTATCTGAAGTGAAGATTGTCAAATATAACATTATGATGTGGGCCGATCCCGGCGGCACTGCAATGCCGGGCCGACCCGTGACGGGAGTGGAGCGAGCTCCGAACATCCCGTCGCTTTACAAAAATCAGATTAATATACTGGTCCCTCAGTGAGGGAACTTTCAGATATTAAGCTGAAAAGAACAGATACTACACTTTGATCTTAGCCAAAAGGCCGAGAAGCGATACTGATACAGCGGACCATGAGTGAAGTCATTAGAACCCGCACGTTTTCGTCAGCGCGATCTAGAGCTCGCACGTTTTTGGTGGCGACACCTAGTTAACAAATAAACGAAAAAGTTCCGTCCCCTTTATCACGGCGCGGTCGGCTCTGTGTTGGCAGTATACACAATAGTTAGTATATTTGCCCCATCAGTTGTTTACAATGAGACTGTTTTGTCAAGTTTATACGTGAAAGATTGGACATTAATTGACGTTCGTTAGATCACCTACTTTTAGTAAAATGTAACGGCAAAATAACAAGAGGGGGGGATGAGATATTAAAAAAATAAGATATCCTAATTATCTCCCTCAATACTGATTGAGGGAGATCAAGATCTGAAAGATTAAATAAAACAAATCTCAGTTTCTCCCAAGCATAGCGATGCATCAAGACCAGGCTTCTTGATAACACCGTAAAGATCGAATTATTTTGTAAAACAATATGATCCAAAATGTAAGCAAAAAGCCAACATTACGCGGTGTTCCCAGGCGGTCACCGCGCCCGATGTTGCTTAACATCGGTGATCGGACGAGAACCGGTGTTTTCAACGTGGTATGGACTCCAAGAGTATTTTACTAACCTGGTGATCAAGTACGATGTAGCCATCAGAATTCAATACTTCCTCAACGGCGGAGTTGAAGTCCGGGTATCCCACGCGTGGGCATTCAAGTCCAGGGAATAGATCTTTGATCAAGCCCAAGAACAGCGGGACGTCTTCGAACACGAATTTAGGATAGTTCATGTCTCTATAAATAAAAAAATATTTTATTAAGTTGATGATTGATAGCAACGACCTCTGTGGTGCAGCTGAGAAACTACACTGTGTTCACCTGAGCGCGCGCATGAGCACCATGATCTCGCTGAGCTGCGCGGACTCGCGGCGCAGTTTCCCGCACATGCGCAGCACGGCCGTCAGCGCGCGCAGCCCCCAGTCGTAGTGGGACTGCTTGGACAGCTGCTGCCGGGCCACGCTGTATAGGACCGTCATCTTCTTGGCCAGGACCTGTAGGTATTATGATAATCACTGTTGAGTATCTTCACAAAATAGAACGGCGAAATAGTGCCTTATATTTTCTCATAGCAAATTCACATAACCTTTGCAGTAAGGAATCCGTCAGAGAACAGAGATATCATGCAGATCATCTCCAGGTCCGGCAGGATGCAGACCACGGGCCGGAACAGCGCCTTCACAGACTCCGGCAGCTCAGTGCGCCCCGCGTATCCAGGGTTCATGGTGATGAAGATACCCACTTTGCTGTCCATTGCTATCTCTGTGCCTTCGAACTGTTAACAAAGAATACGCCACACATTATAAACGAAAAAGTTTGTAAGTAGTGGGATTGTTTCACTTTCAGGATAAAACAGCTAAAATAATTTTGTTAAATTATTAGAGTGGACCGCGAAACTGAAAGGATTATAGGAATACTGCAAAAAAAAAAGCAAAAAGCCAACATCACGCGGTGTTCCCAGGCGGTCACCCATCCAAGTACTGACCGCGCCCGACGTTGCTTAACTTCGGTGATCGGACGAGAACCGGTGTTTTCAACGTGGTATGGACGTTGGCGATAGTAGGACTAAACTTTTGAGTTTATTTCAGAAGTTTGGTCTAGCTAGACAACACCAGTTTTGAATAATTAATGTCTATTTTTACGATTGATAATGGTTGCGAGCTGCTAAATTATAAAATTATAAGGTTAGAACTTGTTTACTTAATATAAGATATGGCTCAGTCCATAATACCTAAACATTTAGAAAACACTTATTACTATAAGAAAAAAAGATCAGGAAATACTGTAAACATATTTATGCAAGGTTACCTTGCAATTAAGTAAGTATGTTATTTTACCATAGGTACTTACTAACAAAACAGCAAAAGTTTATTAACTCTAATAAAAATTGAGACGTGAGAAAATCTCGTTGTAATAAAATTGAGTAGTATTGGACATGATGTTGTCAAGTCTACTAGAGGCTATCAGTGTCGTACCGTGAATCGCTTGAGGTTCATCAGCAGCGCGCTGCGGATGCACTGCAGCTGGCTGGAGATGACGGACAGCACGGAGATGTCGATGCGGTTGAACTCGTCGAAGCAGCCCCACGCGCCGCACTGGCACAGCCCCGCCAGGATCTGCCCGACGGCGCGGAAGTCCATGCCTTCTCCGCAGTTCGTGACCACGCAGAGGAGACCGAGGGCTTTTGCTAGGTCTTTCGTTGTTTCCGTCTTGCCGGTGCCGGCTGGGCCTTTGGGGACAATTTATCAAAAAGTATGTAACTGAATTTAACTAACTAATGTAATACGTCTATTTTATGATTTATAGAAATGTTAGCGACTTATTATGCTATTCACGATGACTTAATACCCCGAATGGGATATTATTAGATGGAATAGTGTCGGAATTATTCACTCTCAAATAAATACAAAATATAAGAAAACCAGAAGAATATAGTGCAAAAAGCCAACATCACGCGGTGTTCCCAGGCGGTCACCCATCCAAGTACTGACCGCGCCCGACGTTGCTTAACTTCGGTGATCGGACGAGAACCGGTGTTTTCAACGTGGTATGGACGTTGGCGACAGCGGGACTCAAATTAACCATCAATTCATAACATCTCGTACCCAGGCCCAGCTAATAAGATGTAATAATGACTTATGATAAGGAGTCCATAATAGTGTAAACGTACCAGCGGGCGCCCCGCCGAGCTGCATGGTCAGGGCCTGCGTGATGGTGAGGTAAATGCGGTCCGTCAGCGGAGTCACCACTAGGCGCCCGTTCAGACCCATGTACTCGTAGCCATATTCAAATAAACCTGAAATATTTTAGTATTTTTTTAATAAAAGCAAAAAACTATTGAACTATCGAGCTTACCACGGGGCTGGATGTTGCTGTGTGAATTGTCCAGCAATATTTTTTTTTTATTTATAGGAGAAATCCCTGTATTGGGAACGTTAATAAGGGTGATGATTGTAATTTTAATTATGATCGATTTCGTATATAAAGAAATTATTAAAAACCAAATTTTTAAGGTGTTATTTTAAGCTGTAAGGGTTAGTACTCGTGATAATGTAGAACACTCGTTGTTCAAACTCACCAGTGCACTGCCTTATCCACAGAGCATCGAAACTCTTCAGCCAATAGAATCGCAGCTGGCTTTCCCATTCAAACTCAGCTGCTTCAGTCACATTATCCCTGACGAAACCTTCGATAATATCGCGGGCGTGCACGTCGATTGTTGCTATTGTTCTAAACTTCAGCCGGTCGTTGGCTTTAAGATCTGACAAGGTGAATAGAAAAATTAAAATACAAATTATAAAAACTAATAATGAAATTAAATCTATTTTACATCATGAAATAAAATATGAGACTGCAAAAAGCCAACATCACGCGGTGTTCCCAGGCGGTCACCCATCCAAGTACTGACCGCGCCCGACGTTGCTTAACTTCGGTGATCGGACGAGAACCGGTGTTTTCAACGTGGTATGGACGTTGGCGAATGAAATTTCGAATCGCTAAATTAGATCATGTTATTAGATTTCATTATTAGATGATATCCCAAGGCCAGAATGCTAATAAGGTCATGAATAATATTATGTATAAAGTACCTAAAGTTTATGAATTTTATTACTTACTTAGTAACTAGGGTCAGCCTCGTGGTTTTTATTTTAGCATTAAGCCAAATTTCCTGAGAGTATATGTATAAAAAAACAAATCAAACCTAAATATAAACAAACTATCAGCTTTGTTAACATTTTTAACAACAACAGAGATTAACATAATATCCTTAATTTTATACAAACTCTGTATTTATAACAGTATCAATTGCAAAAAATATTGATAACAATGTGCTAACGTAAGTGGAAGGTATTACTTTCGATGCTTATTTGGAACAAGGAGAGGAAATTAATATTTTTTTTGTTTTGTCTCAAATTTAATGTTTTAAATGTCTCAAAAGGTATTGAAATTTATCTAAATTTTGATCACGACACAAGGATGGCCAAAAGACTGGAGGCGCGGGGTATCGATCCCCGTACCTCTCGCATGCTAAGCGAGCGCTCTACCATCTGAGCTACGCCCCCGATATAGAAAGTAAAATAAATATTGTCAAGATTGTACTCATTAAACAACCTTGAAAAATTATACAAAACAAAACGGAATTTAAAAAAATCTAGATGCAAAAAGCCAACATCACGCGGTGTTCCCAGGCGGTCACCCATCCAAGTACTGACCGCGCCCGACGTTGCTTAACTTCGGTGATCGGACGAGAACCGGTGTTTTCAACGTGGTATGGACGTTAGCGACAGTGAACCTTAAATTAACCATAAATTCACAACATCACGTTTGGAACACATAACCGCCTAATTATATCAAAATGTAGCTTGTGTCATACAAGGTCATTGATAATGCTATCATGCTAAGATATAATGAATATCTAATTACGACGATATTGATGATAACACAATCGTTGTAACAGCTTTTAACTATCACGGGAGGTAATGTCCTAAAAACTACGTTATACTTTCTTTTGTTTTTTTATTAAGATGATAGATGAGCTTTACGTACCCTGTCTGACCTTCACGACCAGGTTATCCAGCTGTTCGTTTTGATCCGCCAGGTGTTCCTTCATGGCTCGCTTGTTGCCTTTCCGGATCCTCACGAAGGTTTCTTCCGTTTCCGCCGTCCACCACACGCCGTTCGCCGCGAGGCAGACCATGCCGAGGTATTCCAATATCCAGTCAGTTCTAAGAAAATAATTTTTATTTTATAATATTTAGATGGAATAGTTGATTTTGTGATTTACAAATTTGATGAATAAAAGTTAGATACATTATTATTTTTATAAAAAAATATTATTTTTTTAATTTAAGATAAATTAAGATAATTCTTTATTACACACACCAATAATAAACATTTACATAAGAACTTAAAAACTACAAAAACGTTTACCTACGTAATGGGCGGTCTTATTGCTTAAAGCAATTACTTCCAGACAACCTGAAGATTGAAAGAAAAACTGCAAAATGTAACTGGACTGGATTGATGTAATGAGGAAAAGGCCGAATCTCTTTCGATGAGAAGTCTCTGTGTCCCAGCAGTGGGAACATAAATAGGGGTGTTAATGATAGTGATCACTAGAGGTGTGAGTTACCTAGGCACCCTCCAATTCCGTCCGTAGTAGAATATGGACTTCTTGGTGATGAACTTGTTGCTGGAGCGCATCTCCTGCAGCACCAGGTTCATCCAGTCCTCCACGCGGCCCTCCGTGTACACTATGTACCGGAAATCCATTATCTGGAACACCAATCGTTTTTTACTATGAGACTAGAAAAACGTTTGATTTCAAGCCATTATATTTAAGAGTATTCTAGACTATTTCCCGCGTAAAAATAGGCATGTCCGAAGTACGCGATGTGGAGATTAAATAATTTAACAAATTTGTCAGGCTTCTAGAGCCGCCTGCTAATGTACTTATACACAAACTGGTACAAACTGGTCACATCCCTTACCTCTCCTTCAGCAGATATCATTTTCGCCGCGACAGGGCGATTTGTGTGATCCACGTACAAGTCCAGTGCTTTAATATTATCGTACATCTGTAAATAAACTATATTTTACCAAGTTCCCATTATTATACTGACATAGCGGGCTATGTCAGTATACTAATGGGAACGGAATACTGAATAAGAAATTCACCTACCTACTCAAAATGATTATGGTCAACCGGCTCTCATCAAAGGTTTTTAAAAATAAAATTATGTTCGAATCGATCAACTCATTTAGGAGCTACAAATAAACACATAAAAAACACCTATTTCAATCCTTTTGAAAGTAGGGAAAAACATATCCCAAAGATAAGTTATTTTGTAACTTGAAACGCCATTCGACTTTCATCTTCTAATACTAATTTAAATGGTTGTATGTTCTTAATAAAATCAGTGTAACCTTGATCATATGCTCCTGCACGCAGCTGCACTCGCTGCTGCCGAGGATCGAGAGCAGCTCATCCGTGGAAATGAAGAAGAACCTCGGAAATATGCGCCGTTTTGAGTCCAAGTAATCGTTCAGGGACTTCTGGCACCTATGTATGATAAAACATTTGATATGAAATTGGTAAGATCGTTGTATTAAGCGTCGACATTTACCGTGCATTGATGAGTTATCAACGGTCTTAGTAGTTACAGAGAAACATAGCAAGAGCATTTCATACTAAACTACCGTAATAATACCACCCTTTCAGATTGTATGAGAATAGAATATACTTTATAGCACACCACAAAACAGAAACACACAATACAAACGCATGAGGTGTACGAATTAAATAAAATTCTCAAGTCAACTTCATAACTAACGATCAGCTGAAGCGATTTGGTGGATTCTTTTTTTATTTATATACAAAGGTTACGGTAATTCAAAGTGGTTGCTTTACTTCTGTAGCCCTATTCCCAAGTTGATGAACTCCTCCAATCTCCCACTGATGGTGCAACAGTCCACTACGTTCAAACGCTTCGCAGTGTCCAACATTATCTGGAAAGGTTATTACAATTATATGTATTAATACTGCAGGCACAATAGATTTTTATAACAGTCCTGAGATAGACAAGAGGTGACCTTAATCCTTCCTTCGTTTTCTATAGTTAGAGTTATGGAATAAAATATTCCATTCAAACGTATTAACACAGAACACATTTTAATACGGTAAGGTGTGTGGTATCGCGTGACGATATGTTACACTTATTTAAATGATTTTATATAAAAATATATTATATTTCTGGACAACTCACACAATAACATAGCCCCGTGGTAAGCTCGAAGTTTGTGTTTTCATAAATGGATGGATATATTTTAGTATACATAATAATATATTACACACAGAACGCCCAGAAACATACACAAATATACCTTTCTAAAGGATCTGTCGATGTCATCAAACTTCTTGGCCTCCTCAGGCAGTTGGACCCTGATGTCTCCGCCCACAAAGATTCCCTCCAGGTAGAGCCACTTGCGCTGCGTCGCCATCCACTCCTCTATCACCTCAGAGATAAGGGAGAGACGGTGTTCCCAAGTTTGGACCACTTTCAAGAACGGACCTATGAACCTGGAAATTGTATTTACATTGTATTGGCTAAGTGGGTGCAAATTTTTCCTTTTAAAAAATGATGTGTTCTTTAAAAACACGTGCCCTAACGGTGCAGTCAAACATCGTGAGGGAGCCGGTATGTTATGAGAATTTAAAAAGGACAATTGTGTCATTAACCAACCCGCACTTGGCCAGCGTGGTGAATTAAGGCTTAACCTCTCACGTCAAGAGAGAAGTCCCTGTGTCATAAAAGACAGTAGACAGATGTCCGAACTAATAAACTCTGATGTGATTATGTACTGTGAGGCGGCCATGCTCTGCAGCGACATGGCGTCGTCGTCCAGTTTGACGGTGATGACGTCGCACGGGTTGAGCGTGTAGCCGCGGTCCTCGCCGCGGTTGAAGTGCCGCGCCACACTGAACATTATGTTATGTACATACTGTGAGGCGGCCATGCTCTGCAGCGACATGGCGTCGTCGTCCAGTTTGACGGTGATGACGTCGCACGGGTTGAGCGTGTAGCCGCGGTCCTCGCCGCGGTTGAAGTGCCGCGCCACACTGAACATTATGTTATGTACATACTGTGAGGCGGCCATGCTCTGCAGCGACATGGCGTCGTCGTCCAGTTTGACGGTGATGACGTCGCACGGGTTGAGCGTGTAGCCGCGGTCCTCGCCGCGGTTGAAGTGCCGCGCCACACTGAACATTATGTTATGTACATACTGTGAGGCGGCCATGCTCTGCAGCGACATGGCGTCGTCGTCCAGTTTGACGGTGATGTCGTCGCACGGGTTGAGCGTGTAGCCGCGGTCCCCGCCGCGGTTGAAGTGCCGCGCCACACTGAACATTATGTTATGTACATACTGTGAGGCGGCCATGCTCTGCAGCGACATGGCGTCGTCGTCCAGTTTGACGGTGATCTCGTCGCACGGGTTGAGCGTGTAGCCGCGGTTGAAGTGCCGCGCCACACTGAACATTATGTTATGTACATACTGTGAGGCGGCCATGCTCTGCAGCGACATGGCGTCGTCGTCCAGTTTGACGGTGATGTCGTCGCACGGGTTGAGCGTGTAGCCGCGGTCCTCGCCGCGGTTGAAGTGCCGCGCCACACTGAACATAATGTTATGTACATACTGTGAGGCGGCCATGCTCTGCAGCGACATGGCGTCGTCGTCCAGTTTGACGGTGATGTCGTCGCACGGGTTGAGCGTGTAGCCGCGGTCTTCGCCGCGGTTGAAGTGCCGCGCCACACTGAACATTATGTTATGTACATACTGTGAGGCGGCCATGCTCTGCAGCGACATGGCGTCGTCGTCCAGTTTGACGGTGATGTCGTCGCACGGGTTGAGCGTGTAGCCGCGGTCCTCGCCGCGGTTGAAGTGCCGCGCCACACTGAACATTATGTTATGTACATACTGTGAGGCGGCCATGCTCTGCAGCGACATGGCGTCGTCGTCCAGTTTGACGGTGATGACGTCGCACGGGTTGAGCGTGTAGCCGCGGTCCTCGCCGCGGTTGAAGTGCCGCGCCACACTGAACATTATGTTATGTACATACTGTGAGGCGGCCATGCTCTGCAGCGACATGGCGTCGTCGTCCAGTTTGACGGTGATGTCGTCGCACGGGTTGAGCGTGTAGCCGCGGTCCCCGCCGCGGTTGAAGTGCCGCGCCACACTGAACATTATGTTATGTACATACTGTGAGGCGGCCATGCTCTGCAGCGACATGGCGTCGTCGTCCAGTTTGACGGTGATCTCGTCGCACGGGTTGAGCGTGTAGCCGCGGTTGAAGTGCCGCGCCACACTGAACATTATGTTATGTACATACTGTGAGGCGGCCATGCTCTGCAGCGACATGGCGTCGTCGTCCAGTTTGACGGTGATGTCGTCGCACGGGTTGAGCGTGTAGCCGCGGTCCTCGCCGCGGTTGAAGTGCCGCGCCACACTGAACATAATGTTATGTACATACTGTGAGGCGGCCATGCTCTGCAGCGACATGGCGTCGTCGTCCAGTTTGACGGTGATGTCGTCGCACGGGTTGAGCGTGTAGCCGCGGTCTTCGCCGCGGTTGAAGTGCCGCGCCACACTGAACATTATGTTATGTACATACTGTGAGGCGGCCATGCTCTGCAGCGACATGGCGTCGTCGTCCAGTTTGACGGTGATGTCGTCGCACGGGTTGAGCGTGTAGCCGCGGTCTTCGCCGCGGTTGAAGTGCCGCGCCACACTGAACATTATGTTATGTACATACTGTGAGGCGGCCATGCTCTGCAGCGACATGGCGTCGTCGTCCAGTTTGACGGTGATGACGTCGCACGGGTTGAGCGTGTAGCCGCGGTCCTCGCCGCGGTTGAAGTGCCGCGCCACACTGAACATTATGTTATGTACATACTGTGAGGCGGCCATGCTCTGCAGCGACATGGCGTCGTCGTCCAGTTTGACGGTGATGACGTCGCACGGGTTGAGCGTGTAGCCGCGGTCCTCGCCGCGGTTGAAGTGCCGCGCCACACTGAACATTATGTTATGTACATACTGTGAGGCGGCCATGCTCTGCAGCGACATGGCGTCGTCGTCCAGTTTGACGGTGATGACGTCGCACGGGTTGAGCGTGTAGCCGCGGTCCTCGCCGCGGTTGAAGTGCCGCGCCACACTGAACATTATGTTATGTACATACTGTGAGGCGGCCATGCTCTGCAGCGACATGGCGTCGTCGTCCAGTTTGACGGTGATGACGTCGCACGGGTTGAGCGTGTAGCCGCGGTCCTCGCCGCGGTTGAAGTGCCGCGCCACACTGAACATTATGTTATGTACATACTGTGAGGCGGCCATGCTCTGCAGCGACATGGCGTCGTCGTCCAGTTTGACGGTGATGTCGTCGCACGGGTTGAGCGTGTAGCCGCGGTCCCCGCCGCGGTTGAAGTGCCGCGCCACACTGAACATTATGTTATGTACATACTGTGAGGCGGCCATGCTCTGCAGCGACATGGCGTCGTCGTCCAGTTTGACGGTGATCTCGTCGCACGGGTTGAGCGTGTAGCCGCGGTTGAAGTGCCGCGCCACACTGAACATTATGTTATGTACATACTGTGAGGCGGCCATGCTCTGCAGCGACATGGCGTCGTCGTCCAGTTTGACGGTGATGTCGTCGCACGGGTTGAGCGTGTAGCCGCGGTCCTCGCCGCGGTTGAAGTGCCGCGCCACACTGAACATAATGTTATGTACATACTGTGAGGCGGCCATGCTCTGCAGCGACATGGCGTCGTCGTCCAGTTTGACGGTGATGTCGTCGCACGGGTTGAGCGTGTAGCCGCGGTCTTCGCCGCGGTTGAAGTGCCGCGCCACACTGAACATTATGTTATGTACATACTGTGAGGCGGCCATGCTCTGCAGCGACATGGCGTCGTCGTCCAGTTTGACGGTGATGTCGTCGCACGGGTTGAGCGTGTAGCCGCGGTCTTCGCCGCGGTTGAAGTGCCGCGCCACACTGAACCTTATGTTATGTACATACTGTGAGGCGGCCATGCTCTGCAGCGACATGGCGTCGTCGTCCAGTTTGACGGTGATGACGTCGCACGGGTTGAGCGTGTAGCCGCGGTCCTCGCCGCGGTTGAAGTGCCGCGCCACACTGAACATTATGTTATGTACATACTGTGAGGCGGCCATGCTCTGCAGCGACATGGCGTCGTCGTCCAGTTTGACGGTGATGACGTCGCACGGGTTGAGCGTGTAGCCGCGGTCCTCGCCGCGGTTGAAGTGCCGCGCCACACTGAACATTATGTTATGTACATACTGTGAGGCGGCCATGCTCTGCAGCGACATGGCGTCGTCGTCCAGTTTGACGGTGATGACGTCGCACGGGTTGAGCGTGTAGCCGCGGTCCTCGCCGCGGTTGAAGTGCCGCGCCACACTGAACATTATGTTATGTACATACTGTGAGGCGGCCATGCTCTGCAGCGACATGGCGTCGTCGTCCAGTTTGACGGTGATCTCGTCGCACGGGTTGAGCGTGTAGCCGCGGTTGAAGTGCCGCGCCACACTGAACATTATGTTATGTACATACTGTGAGGCGGCCATGCTCTGCAGCGACATGGCGTCGTCGTCCAGTTTGACGGTGATGTCGTCGCACGGGTTGAACGTGTAGCCGCGGTCCTCGCCGCGGTTGAAGTGCCGCGCCACACTGAACATAATGTTATGTACATACTGTGAGGCGGCCATGCTCTGCAGCGACATGGCGTCGTCGTCCAGTTTGACGGTGATGACGTCGCACGGGTTGAGCGTGTAGCCGCGGTCCTCGCCGCGGTTGAAGTGCCGCGCCACACTGAACATTATGTTATGTACATACTGTGAGGCGGCCATGCTCTGCAGCGACATGGCGTCGTCGTCCAGTTTGACGGTGATGACGTCGCACGGGTTGAGCGTGTAGCCGCGGTCCTCGCCGCGGTTGAAGTGCCGCGCCACACTGAACATTATGTTATGTACATACTGTGAGGCGGCCATGCTCTGCAGCGACATGGCGTCGTCGTCCAGTTTGACGGTGATGTCGTCGCACGGGTTGAGCGTGTAGCCGCGGTCTTCGCCGCGGTTGAAGTGCCGCGCCACACTGAACATTATGTTATGTACATACTGTGAGGCGGCCATGCTCTGCAGCGACATGGCGTCGTCGTCCAGTTTGACGGTGATGACGTCGCACGGGTTGAGCGTGTAGCCGCGGTCCTCGCCGCGGTTGAAGTGCCGCGCCACACTGAACATTATGTTATGTACATACTGTGAGGCGGCCATGCTCTGCAGCGACATGGCGTCGTCGTCCAGTTTGACGGTGATGACGTCGCACGGGTTGAGCGTGTAGCCGCGGTCCTCGCCGCGGTTGAAGTGCCACGCCACACTGAACATTATGTTATGTACATACTGTGAGGCGGCCATGCTCTGCAGCGACATGGCGTCGTCGTCCAGTTTGACGGTGATGACGTCGCACGGGTTGAGCGTGTAGCCGCGGTCCTCGCCGCGGTTGAAGTGCCGCGCCACACTGAACATTATGTTATGTACATACTGTGAGGCGGCCATGCTCTGCAGCGACATGGCGTCGTCGTCCAGTTTGACGGTGATGTCGTCGCACGGGTTGAGCGTGTAGCCGCGGTTGAAGTGCCGCGCCACACTGAACATTATGTTATGTACATACTGTGAGGCGGCCATGCTCTGCAGCGACATGGCGTCGTCGTCCAGTTTGACGGTGATGTCGTCGCACGGGTTGAACGTGTAGCCGCGGTCCTCGCCGCGGTTGAAGTGCCGCGCCACACTGAACATAATGTTATGTACATACTGTGAGGCGGCCATGCTCTGCAGCGACATGGCGTCGTCGTCCAGTTTGACGGTGATGTCGTCGCACGGGTTGAGCGTGTAGCCGCGGTCTTCGCCGCGGTTGAAGTGCCGCGCCACACTGAACATTATGTTATGTACATACTGTGAGGCGGCCATGCTCTGCAGCGACATGGCGTCGTCGTCCAGTTTGACGGTGATGTCGTCGCACGGGTTGAGTTTGTAGCCGCGGTCTTCACCGCGGTTGAAGTGCCGCGCCACACTGAACATTATGTTATGTACATACTGTGAGGCGGCCATGCTCTGCAGCGACATGGCGTCGTCGTCCAGTTTGACGGTGATGACGTCGCACGGGTTGAGCGTGTAGCCGCGGTCCTCGCCGCGGTTGAAGTGCCGCGCCACACTGAACATTATGTTATGTACATACTGTGAGGCGGCCATGCTCTGCAGCGACATGGCGTCGTCGTCCAGTTTGCCGGTGATGACGTCGCACGGGTTGAGCGTGTAGCCGCGGTCCTCGCCGCGGTTGAAGTGCCGCGCCACACTGAACATTATGTTATGTACATACTGTGAGGCGGCCATGCTCTGCAGCGACATGGCGTCGTCGTCCAGTTTGACGGTGATGACGTCGCACGGGTTGAGCGTGTAGCCGCGGTCCTCGCCGAGGTTGAAGTGCCGCGCCACACTGAACATTATGTTATGTACATACTGTGAGGCGGCCATGCTCTGCAGCGACATGGCGTCGTCGTCCAGTTTGACGGTGATGTCGTCGCACGGGTTGAGCGTGTAGCCGCGGTCCTCGCCGCGGTTGAAGTGCCGCGCCACACTGAACATTATGTTATGTACATACTGTGAGGCGGCCATGCTCTGCAGCGACATGGCGTCGTCGTCCAGTTTGACGGTGATGACGTCGCACGGGTTGAGCGTGTAGCCGCGGTCCTCGCCGCGGTTGAAGTGCCGCGCCACACTGAACATTATGTTATGTACATACTGTGAGGCGGCCATGCTCTGCAGCGACATGGCGTCGTCGTCCAGTTTGACGGTGATGACGTCGCACGGGTTGAGCGTGTAGCCGCGGTCCTCGCCGCGGTTGAAGTGCCGCGCCACACTGAACATTATGTTATGTACATACTGTGAGACGGCCATGCTCTGCAGCGACATGGCGTCGTCGTCCAGTTTGACGGTGATGACGTCGCACGGGTTGAGCGTGTAGCCGCGGTCCTCGCCGCGGTTGAAGTGCCGCGCCACACTGAACATTATGTTATGTACATACTGTGAGGCGGCCATGCTCTGCAGCGACATGGCGTCGTCGTCCAGTTTGACGGTGATGACGTCGCACGGGTTGAGCGTGTAGCCGCGGTCCTCGCCGCGGTTGAAGTGCCGCGCCACACTGAACATTATGTTATGTACATACTGTGAGGCGGCCATGCTCTGCAGCGACATGGCGTCGTCGTCCAGTTTGACGGTGATGACGTCGCACGGGTTGAGCGTGTAGCCGCGGTCCTCGCCGCGGTTGAAGTGCCGCGCCACACTGAACATTATGTTATGTACATACTGTGAGGCGGCCATGCTCTGCAGCGACATGGCGTCGTCGTCCAGTTTGACGGTGATGTCGTCGCACGGGTTGAGCGTGTAGCCGCGGTCCTCGCCGCGGTTGAAGTGCCGCGCCACACTGAACATTATGTTAGCCCAAGAGTCTTGCACTTCCTTCACGCCGCGTTCTATAGCCAATTCCTGGAAAAAAACACGATTTAAACTAGGTATAACAATTCTTTACTGCACCCCCTCTCAAAAAATTAACAATAAATATTCGTTCGTTTATCTTTGGTACGGCTTACTTTGATAGCGAAGTTGACAATAGTCTCAGCGACCTCCTGATATTTGTGCAGTTGCATAGCAAACATGTTCTCCAGCGTGAATCTGTCTGGAGACATGTCGAAGTCCTGACCTGTAAAACACGTTCGAATTTTAAAAGCTCATTTACTTAAGAGGCCTCATATTTATACAATTCAGTGGTTATTTTAAAGGTAGGTTCTACGGGGTTACACGAAGCGTACATCAGTTAAATAAATAAATATTGCCGGGCAATTTACACAGCAACAGCCCCGTGGTAAGCTCAAAGCTTGTGTTACGGATGCCAACTATCATTTACGGATCTTACGAGTACGTAAGTGGACGTAAAATAATCTTAGTAGCTGACCAGTTTTCTTCATTAGTTCCTTCCAGTGCCGTTCTCTCATGGCCTCGTTCTTCAGAGACACCATGAGCGGCACCACGCCCTTGAACTGCTTCATCTTCAGGTCCAGCATCAGACCAGTGGGCGTTTGACGGACTGCTTTCGTAAGTTTTCTGAAAAAAGTTTGACCAAAAAGATTGAAAAAAAAAACTTCAATTTGTCTCCTCCCTGAATTGGAGAGGCACCTTGTTAGAAATACCGTTGTTAACGATAATCAACACATTTGTCTTGAGATCACCGATTTACATTTAATTTTAACTAAACCAGTCCAGAATGTGACACATAGGCATGCACAGTAGTACTTAATTAAATTTATTGCTGTAGAAACCTTATAAAATCTTTTTATCAGCTTTCGGGGTGGAGCGGGAAAAGATCTAAGTATATTCAAGCTTACCTACTTTACTGTCTTGTTAAATTGTCCAGCAATAGCTACAGTATTACAATTTAACAGTAATTCCTAATCTATCATGGTGTGAGCCATGTAAGGAGTTCAGCAGCTCACCTGAACTCCTTGAAGAACTGCTCGATGCCGTCGACCAGCGCCTGCGGGTTGAGGTTCACCCAGAGCGTTCGCGCCCACAATTCGCGCGCGTTTTTCTGAGCTTTGTAGATCTTGTATACCTGTGCGATGTGATTATGGTTATGATTATGATCTGTAATTTTGAGGATATCAAAGCAACGCGAGTATAAGAGGCACTAAAATAAAGGATTATAGGATGTCTCACTCTGCTTAAACTTTTTATACATAATTTCTTTATACCTAAAAATGTAACTCATACGCTTTTTAATAGCCTGCATTTAGTTTTATAATTTTTTTCAGTAAGTTGGTGCTGCACAGCACAGCATACCATATTTAAATTAATTAATAACTTAATAAGTCGATTCAGGAAGTACCCTGCAAGTACAAACAGCCCAAAATTAGAACATTAGGTGATCAATATGTCAAACCGGAATATCTAGAACTGGCAAGATTATTTATAAATATAAATGAACACTTCATCCACAAACTTTCCGGCTTTTATAAATACGATAGTCACCTGTTCCATAGCTTGGAAGTCAGTCTTGGCGCGGTTGAAGTTGGAGAAGTCAGCGAGAGGATTGTCGAAGAGCTGTTCTGCAGCCTGCAGCATCTTCTTGCGGCCTTCTAGCTCGTCGAAATATTTCACGTATTCCTGTAAATTAGTCGGTCTTCGTATAAAATAGCGATTATTGATTTCACACATTGATAAAATATATGTGATAAAATTGACAATTTCAAAACTTTTCTAGCTAAAACAAAAAGCTGAGGCGTAAATTTACTTCATTACTGCTTGCATATGGTAAACTTTAGTAGTTAATAAGTTTTAGTTTGTAAACGCGAAAATGGGATAACGATTATGCTACTGCATAATTTTGAAATAAATTATTTGAGACAATACTCTAGATTTTTACATGAACCCAGTAGTCGTAAGAAAGTTACCAACCTTTACCATGATGAGCATGGAGAACATCTCTTTATTAGGCTAACAAAAAAAAATAGTTTTGGAATTAAAACTAATATTCCACAGACCTCCATCAGCAACAATCCCCTGTCCAAATCATCCTCCACAGTCCCTGGCCCCTCCCTATCAAACTTCTCAATGAACTCGTCCAGCTCGCGCAGGAAGTTGGCGATCTCAATCACGTTCAGTTTGGAGAACTTCTCCTTTGTCTTTTCGAGCGCGTTGCCGCGGAACATGGAGGCTTGGAACAGCGCGCCCCACGACACTTGCAGGTCCTTAGCGAACTGTATGTCTTCGTCTGATACCTGAGGGTGGTTAAAGTCACTAATTTGTTTTAATAGAAACACTTAGATTAAATGGACACGTCAACTTCTAAACTATATCATCATCATTACCCTTATTCGCGCTCCCAGAGCCAGGACACGACTACTCTCTTGAAGAGAGAGATTAGGCCTTAATTCACCACGGTGGCTAGGTGCTGGTTGGTGAATGACACAAACATGTCCTTCAAACTTTTCCAAGGGTCTCATAATATGCCGGTTTCCACACGATGCTTACCTTCACCGTAGGAAACTACATAGACCCGCGCAATATAATTAACTAGGCATCTTTTGGCGGCTGAAATAGGTGATACAGTTTTTCGCCCCGCGGCTTTGTCCGCGTAAATATTTTTTTTCCCGCGCTATAAACTAGCCTATGTCTCCACTTAAAAAATCACGTCTATCCGTCGCTCCGTTTTCCATAAAAGACGGACAAACAGACACCCAATCACACTTTCCCATTTAACATATTAGTATGGAGTATGTATTGAGACTCACATCTATTTTGTGCTGGCGCAGTATGTCGAATATCTCCTGCATGTAGCGGTACTTGACCTCGGCCGTGATGGTGGTGGACTGGATCAGGCCGATGGTGGCCATCACCAGCTTGAAGTCCTCCAGCCCTTTGATGTTCATGTTTATTGTCATACGCATGGACTGTGGAGTAATTACACAACTAAATCGTTAATTAGGTAATTGATTCTCGGCGTTATGGATTTTATTTTTTATGCATTATTTATCAATCAAGGTCTTCTAATCTCGTTTGTATGTTTTAATCCCAAATTCTCAACTAATATAATATAAAAAATACAACGCTGTTGTTCGGTCTTGCGGTAAAGCGTTCTGGCATACGAGACGCAGTTCCGAGCCTGAGCCGAAACATTGGATTTTTCTGTCAATAACAATAATCTTACGTTGTATATCCTTAAGTTACAATGGAATTTTTAACTATAGTGTTATATAGATATCTTGGTACAACATGGTGAGACCGAAATAAACTTTGAACTTTTTTAGAAGGGCAGAAATACTTACATCAATCTGATTCTTCAAATCGTACATACTCATCCTCGTCTTAGTCGCGAGACAAGCGCCGAGAATAGTCTTCCACTCTTGCGCATGATCTTGTATTTGTTTTATAATAACCCGGAGATTAACCCTGCACAAAGCATTACAAATATCATATAAAAATAAATACTGCTTTAAATTCTCGGTTACATTAAAGCCGCGTTTATATTTATCTGACGCGTCGTGTTGTGTTGTGATGCATCAGAACGGTATCGGTTTCATACATTTCATATGGTAGCGTTCATATTTATTCAGCGCGGTGTGTTGTGACGGCTACTGACGTATGTAAGAAATGTATGAAACTGATACCATCACAACACGACACGTCAGATAAATATAAACACGGCTTAAGAAGCAAAACAATAAAATTCTGACATAACGAAAACGTAACCCAATAAATAGCAAGATCCTATCTTGTTTTGTAAGGTGGGTATCGATTACTAATAAACAACTATAATTATGTCTTGTCGGATATGGTATAATCACTTTACAATGCGGATTGGTGGTCGCAGTAAGTTGGTACACTACATAGAACAACGCTTGCCCTCTGGTTTATAGATAAGGTAACAGAAAATTTAAACTAGTTTAAAGGTTCACATAATACCTAATAGCGCCGAGGTCAACAAACTTCACATGCTGCTCCAGGTCTTCAATGATATCCTCAAAGAAAAAGAACTTCTCATCGAACTTCTGAATCTGATCGTTCTTCTGGATGTACTTCTCGCAGGATAACGACTTGTCGAATGCCCAGAGGTGTTGGAATTTAATCCACCTGACAATAAAAAAATTCAGTGATTTTCTATGAAGAATTATTTGTTAGAATAGAAAAGAATACACTTTATTGCACACCACAAAAACAGAAACATATAATTCAAACTTAAGACTTTAAGACTAAAACAGTTTGGAGTACAATGGGCGGCCTTATCGCTGTGAGCGACTTCTTCCAGGCAATGTATGGACTGGACTGTTGTTAGTGAAAATACCATTAATGGCCTCTACACACCAAAGCCGGCGGCCCGCCGGCACAGCCCGCCGGCTTAATGCCGGCGGGTTAGCCCGCCGGCTTCAGAATGTCCAAGCCGCACGACTTTGCCGGCGGCAATGCCGGCGGCACGACAGCCCCGGCATGTGGTGTTCTAGTAATGAAGAATGTTACTAGGTATGCCAAATCGCTTGAAATGTTGTATCAGTAAAGCCTGTATGTATACAAATATACTAGTTTTTGTTTAGTTAAAAAGTACCTAGTAGTTTTGATTTTATAGGCATTCAAAGTTTCGAAAAATATCGAGTCTCGCTAACAGTCACGTGAGCGCTTGTGACGTAATACCACAACTTCGCGCGGCCTACGGCCCGCTTAGTATCCCCAGCAGATTATAGTAGTAGTGCAACAGCTTGCGCAGTATTTTGATGTGTTTTCGTCCGCGTATTAAATTAATAGTTTAATAGTAGTACTTAAATATTATTCGATTGATAAAATGGATGAAGATAACTCAAATAGTAGAAGTACCTACCATTAAACTTTGACGTTAAAGACATTAAATATGTATTAAAGTTTTGTTGCTATTGGTAGGTACGTAAGTATTTATTTATATATAGGTAGGTACCGCTCTTCTTAGTAAATTTAAATGAACAATACATTGATTTATGGCAAACTAGCTTCTTAGTAAATTTAAATGAACAATATATTGATTTATTCCAAACTAGCTTCCTCCAGTCTTCGGCCCCGTTTTCCTCAAGAACTGTACATTTTCATAGGATTAAAAGTAGCCTATGTGTTATCGTCGTCGTACGGTTACAACTTGTTTTACTTCTAAATCGGAAACTAATTGATGTATCGAAGTAATTCTTTCACGCGTATTTTTTATATTAGACATAGAATATGGAGTGCTAATAATCAAAATTAGGTAACATTCTTTATTGCCAAATACGTCACTACTCTATGAAAGCCGGCGGGCAACTGACTGAGTGAGTGGAGAGGGATGCCGGCGGCCTGACCCGCCGGCACAGCCCGGCGGCCCAACCCGCCGGCATGATTGTAAAAAATAAGGCCGGCGGGTTGGGCCGCCGGGCTGTGCCGGCGGGCGGTGTGTAGAGCGCTTAATGCGCTATACACACCAAAGCCGGCGGCCCGCCGGCACAGCCCGGCGGGTTAGGCCGCCGGCCTTATTTTGTACCATGATTGTACAAAATAAGGCCGGCGGGTTGGGCCGCCGGGCTGTGCCGGCGGGCGGTGTGTAGAGCGCTTAATGCGCTATACACACCAAAGCCGGCGGCCCGCCGGCACAGCCCGGCGGGTTAGGCCGCCGGCCTTATTTTGTACCATGATTGTACAAAATAAGGCCGGCGGGTTGGGCCGCCGGGCTGTGCCGGCGGGCGGTGTGTAGAGCGCTTAACGTCTAATTGTATGTTAAGGCTACAAGACCCCAACTTTAGAAGCAGCAGATAAAAACACAAATCCAACAACTTATTTTACGACATCTGTGGCGCAGCGGGCGAAGGTCTCCGACGCAAGGGAGAGAGAGAAAAGGTTCGATTTCCAAAAAAAAATATTATCTGTAGATATTTGTTTCGGGTGTCTGGGTTTATATATGTACTAGCTAGATGAAAACGTGGCTTTTCTCGGGTAAAATTTGGAATTGTCCATAATCCGAATCGTGTTAGTTACTTCACTTATAACTCGAGAACGGCCGAACCGATTTGGCTGAAACTTGATGGGGAGGCAGCTTAGAACCGGGAGAAGGACATAGGGTACTTTTTACTGCTTTTTTTAAATCTAATATAATGCGGGCGAAGCCGCGGGCGGAAAGCTAGTCATTAATATAGTAAGGATAACAAACTTCTGCGCATAAGTGTATATATCCTGCGTGAGCCTGTATATGGTGTCCTGTATGAGCAGCGTGACGTCGTTGATGGAGACGACGCGCAGGATGTCCTCGAAGAAGGAGAACACGTAGAACTCGTTGCCCGTCGCGTCCTGCACGCGCTGCGGCGGGCACGGCACGCACGACGACTTCATCCAGCGGGGGAACGCTGTTAATCTGATAATAATAATAATAAAAATCTTTATTTATAACATTTTTACATAAATGATCAAATGGTACTTTTAGAAACGATGACACTACCGAAGCTTTACAAACTGTGTGGTAGTGTCAACGCCCAACTCCTTGGTTACTGGATAATAAAGAATTACACTATATCTGAGTAATACAACAATTATAATAATAAAGCAAACAAATAAAAAATAATAATTTGACTAATTTGACGATTTAAAAAACCATCTGCATCATCACCATTATTTTACGCGGTAAAATTGGTCCATCGGTGGAGTTGTTCAAGCGTGAAATTAAATACGGGGTTTGAATGTGTTTTATTGATACAACAGGCTGTTGCTATACTGCAGAAAAATTAGTCTTCACTTCACTCCATAATGTTGTGTAGTAAGATCGAACGAGGGACATTGATTATAGAATAGAAAGCAATTTTATCAAGCCAATTGATTGTTTAAATATTTGATATTCATTACTAAAGACAAAATTATTTTTATGTTAAATTTTAAATTTAATATTAATTTTATGATAGATGTCTATTATTTTTTAACTTATTTCTTCTAATGTAAGTACATTAAATACCTGTTAAGAAAATGCTTGATGTTATATCCAAGTATATTGCAGACTTCTGCCGGTGTCGGCCTCAGACTGATGTCCGGTGTCACCAATATGGCGTCCACTTGGAACAGCGGGTTCTTTCCGCTCAGCATCTGTTGGAACATCTCCAGGTTTTCGAAGGTGAACCTGCAAAAGATCATAGACATTTTTATTATAACTCATCTTGTGTGTCGTTCGCTGGAAATATCTACAGCCACGTCCATCGCAATGTCCCAAATCGAAAGAATGCACCTTAAGGAAAAATTATAAGGTCACAACGTGACCTTGGTCCTCGAGTGGAAGTCAAACCCACGCCACCCAGTTTAGCCCTGGTTGCGCTAACCACTACGCTATCGTGGAGTTACGGGGGATATGGGTTAAATTCAAGCTCTTACGTAACTCTTCTTGTATTCTTTATCTAGTAAATTTTCCAATACCATTTTTCTAATAATATAGAAAACTTAAGTGAGAGTCAGTCAAATAAATACAAACAGATGCTTGATGCCGAGTCCCTGTAGAATGGATTGTTTCAAAACTTCGTCGATGATACGGCTTCTCTAGCACTAGGTACATATGAGTACATCATCACTACATCTTTATCCCCCTTGTTTTTTCAACAGACAATCTGTGTAGGTAGCTTTAATTTAGAGAAAAAGCAAGTGACTCACGTGACCAGACAGTTAAAGATCCTCTTCTCCCAGTAGTTGTAGTATGCGATCATGACGTCAGACTTGCCGGTGCTGGCGCCCAGGATGAGGTACTCCAGCTTCATGAGGATGGGCCCGATGCGGTCGTAGATGCGAGACAGCTGTGCGACGCGTTCTAATCGCTCGTTCTCTAGCTCTACGAAGTATGTCTGTAACAAGATATTTTTCATGATCAATCAATTTGATGCTTATTAAGGGAAATTAAAATTGCATATAATGCATGGCCTACCAATAGAAAAGAAGTAAAACGCTTTATAGGCACTGCTTCATGGTACAGGCGCTTTGTTCCATGGCCAGGACCTTCTAAATAAACTTACCAGTGCCATGTGCCAGCTTTCTTGTGGTCTCCTGAAGCGGATAAGGCTTTCTTAGACCTTAAATGGTGCCTCGTGCAGTCGCCTATTTTAGCCGGTCCTGATTTACGATAACCGTTTGAAGTTTATTGCGATGAGAATGTCCATTGACATTTAGGAAGCGTTTGTCTGCTTTACACTATCATATTTTTTGAGCCAAATTCCACCTCACCAAACTAACCTTGCATGGATAGTACCAGGTAGAATCCGGCTGGTTAGTGTCTGGGTCCACGTAGTCGCGCGGCCGCATCACGGGGAACAAGTCGAACTGCTCCAGTTGGTACACGAGGCTCTCAATCTCCTTCTCCACCATCTTCAGCTGCTGGTATACAGCTTGAAGGGAGTTTTCGCCTGTAAAGAAATATTTACGGGTGTAAATTTAACCTCAGGTTGTGGGTTCAAACCTTGACACGAACCTCTGGACTATAAAAAAATGATACGGGCTATAAAATAACGTGATAAATAAATAAATAGCTCGTGAACGAGATTGCGTCTGACTAGAACAACGTTACCTCAGTAGGCGGTCCCCGTGGGCGATATCTCGTCTTGGCGGTACACGAAGTAGTTCGGTACCTTCAACTCTTGATTGGGCTGGAGCTTCGTTTTTCCCTTTTAGTAGTTACCTTTAGTAATGTCCTTGATGTAGTCGTTAATGCCGAGCGCGGACCACGACAGCCGCGTCAGTCCCGGCAGGATGTGCCGCTCCATGTCCAACAGATGGCGCTTCATGAGGTGCGTCTCCGAGGGGCTGAGCGACACCGCGCTGTGGTTGTACCGCGCGATCACGTCGCTCAGAGCTACCTTTAGTAATGTCCTTGATGTAGTCGTTAATGCCGAGCGCGGACCACGACAGCCGCGTCAGCCCCGGCAGGATGTGGCGCTCCATGTCCAACAGATGGCGCTTCATGAGGTGCGTCTCCGAGGGGCTGAGCGACACCGCGCTGTGGTTATACCGCGCGATCACGTCGCTCAGAGCTACCTTTAGTAATGTCCTTGATGTAGTCGTTAATGCCGAGCGCGGACCACGACAGCCGCGTCAGCCCCGGCAGGATGTGGCGCTCCATGTCCAACAGATGGCGCTTCATGAGGTGCGTCTCCGAGGGGCTGAGCGACACCGCGCTGTGGTTGTACCGCGCGATCACGTCGCTCAGAGCTACCTTTAGTAATGTCCTTGATGTAGTCGTTAATGCCGAGCGCGGACCACGACAGCCGCGTCAGCCCCGGCAGGATGTGGCGCTCCATGTCCAACAGATGGCGCTTCATGAGGTGCGTCTCCGAGGGGCTGAGCGACACCGCGCTGTGGTTATACCGCGCGATCACGTCGCTCAGAGCTACCTTTAGTAATGTCCTTGATGTAGTCGTTAATGCCGAGCGCGGACCACGACAGCCGCGTCAGCCCCGGCAGGATGTGGCGCTCCATGTCCAACAGATGGCGCTTCATGAGGTGCGTCTCCGAGGGGCTGAGCGACACCGCGCTGTGGTTGTACCGCGCGATCACGTCGCTCAGAGCTACCTTTAGTAATGTCCTTGATGTAGTCGTTAATGCCGAGCGCGGACCACGACAGCCGCGTCAGCCCCGGCAGGATGTGGCGCTCCATGTCCAACAGATGGCGCTTCATGAGGTGCGTCTCCGAGGGGCTGAGCGACACCGCGCTGTGGTTGTACCGCGCGATCACGTCGCTCAGAGCTACCTTTAGTAATGTCCTTGATGTAGTCGTTAATGCCGAGCGCGGACCACGACAGCCGCGTCAGTCCCGGCAGGATGTGCCGCTCCATGTCCAACAGATGGCGCTTCATGAGGTGCGTCTCCGAGGGGCTGAGCGACACCGCGCTGTGGTTGTAGCGCGCGATCACGTCGCTCAGCGCTTCTAGCTCGTAGTAGAGCCGCCCGCGCTGCATCGATACGTTGCGGATGTTCGCTGGCAGATCGTAGCCTGAGTAGAGAAAGACAGTACAGTCAGCCAAAAAAGTGGTCTACCACCCTACGGTTGTGATTCGTTTGTGCGTCAGTTAAATTATGTCAGAAAAGTCAACCGTATCGATCATTACATCGCACAGAAACTTTTGTCAAAACTGGTAGATCACCTTTTTGGCCGACTGTTACAAAATTTAAAAATGGAGGGTAGATTACTTTATCCTCTAGAGTTGTAAACGGAGAAGGCCTGTTGATCTTTGATTTTATTACAAGATTGAATGTTTTCTCGGTGTAATTAGTCTTACCCAATTGTTCAAGTAACTCAGCTTCGTGGATAATGAGCCAAATGTTCTTTTCGAAGTACGGTTGGAACTCCAGACCGTACTCTTGTATGAGCTTATGCACCGTCAAGTCGCGCCATGACACATCCGTCTGTCAAATAAATAAGTTTACTGAATTACTGAATATAGTAAAATTAAGTCAGTGATTCTTACTGCTGATAAAGCTTCATGTTTTGGTGTTTATAGGACATCAGCCGTGTATTACCTTAAAATAATTAACATGTTACATACCAAACCTTCCTTCGCTAATAAGGATATTGAGCTCGGCGACCGCACGTTCTCATAATGCTGTCCCGGTATTCTCATCAGCATTACTGAAACAAATTATAACTATGTATTTATAATAGCCCAAATGCACGAGCAATGGATGTAGTAAAAGGGGGGGTAATCATTTAACGATTTTATAACGTACCCTGGTTGGACTCATTCCACATGTGAATGGATAATAGCAAGGAGAACAGATTGTAGAAAAAATCTCGACCGAAGACCGCGGATCGGGTAATTAGCATTGTACGTTCATATATAACTAGGTAAGTATGTAGTATGTAAGTGTACTAACAAGCCTTGTCCCGCCTGCGTTTCTCAGCCACTTCCTTGTTGACGATGTCTATGGGGCGTATGGACACGGCGGATCCTTTCTTCTTAGCGACGTGCGCGCGCCCCGCCGCCGTCAGCTGCATGCCTCGGTGACTCGCTTGAGCTGGCTCTATAAGTTCAAAATAATCAACAACCCATATAACGAGTCAATATTGGGTGTGGGTCTCTACAGAGTCGTATATGGAATTCTACTCAGTCATAAGAAGCATTGACCGATCACTTAAACAGGTCTAGAATAATAATTATGACACTTACCTTCGTCTACTACTAAGTTTGCGTGTAAAACAAAAACATTTGAGGCATTTAGCGAAATTTTGATCAGTATATAATAGAAATAGAAGAATAAACACCTTTATAGCTAGGTAAGCCATATACCTACTCAAAAGTCAAATCTGAGTAAAATTGAAACTACACAAATAGTTCTATTCATGGTCGCTGAAAATATACTTAAAGTTTTTGACTCAGAATAAACGGGCTCAAGTTAACTCGTAAAAAGAAAATATACACAGGACAATAACGCCGGTGACTGATTAAAATAAAGTGCAAAACAATGAGTTTGCAAGAAAGTTTGAGTCTTGTTTGAGCAAAATATAGTTCCGATACAGCAAGATTTATCCACTTACCATCAACCTTCTTAAACTGAACCTTGAGTATATTCTTCTTCATCATGTTATCAACGAACTTGGACGCCTTATTGACCCACTCATTGTACTTCTGCTCTTCAAACTCCTTCACAATCTTCGAGAAAGCCTTATACTGCATGAAGGCTTCGGTCTTCATTTCGCAGTTATTTAGTTCCGGGATCTAGAGAACATTAAAATTGTATAAGGGTGAATAACCAACAAATCGTGCCATTTGGAGCCAGCCCAAAGATAAAATACAGAAATTCTGTAAAAAAATATCAAAGTGAGCAACTTTCTGTCAATGCGTGCAGTCCAGGAGTACCGCATTTTGGATTTGTCTGTCCCATGATAAAACTTTCCAGCGAAAGCCTCTGAAGATGTTGGTATATCTAGACCAGTGGTTCTCAAACTTTTTTAATGACGGAACCTTTTTGGGAAGCAAAATACTTGACGGAACCCTACAATAAAACAATAGATTTTAAAAACGGGAATTACTCACGTATTTACACAGGAGTTAAACAACTCTCGACGTTTCGACCACAACAAGAGCAGTCTTTATCAGGAGGAGTAAGCGTCCCGCCGTGGCCCGTCTCCTCTCAGGTCACGCGCACGGTTTTCACACTCCTCCTGATCACTCACTGCTCTTATTGTGGTCGAAACGTCGAGAGTTGTTTAACTCCTGTGTAAATACGTGAGTAATTCCCGTTTTTAAAATGAATAGTATAACTCACGAAAATTTTGAAAGTGAAATAAAACAATTGTTTTTGTAACAATACAAATTTTGTACGTACTTATTTGGGTAAAATTATAAGTTTTGTTGTCACATGGGAGCGAACGGGTTGTACTTGTACTTATAAAATTGTTGATACCAATCTCATGAGATATTTTACCAGCTATTGTAACATGTATAAACAAATACAAATAAATAAATAACGTTCATAGCGTTTTGTCTCCGCGCGGCCGCGCAGCGTCCAGAAAGATGTTTTGTTTTTTTTTTCAAAATTCTTGCGGAACCCCTACAGAGGTATCACGGAACCCTAGGGTTCCGCGGAACACACTTTGAGTATAGCTGATCTAGACTCTTCATAAAATATTACGAATATTAGTTTTAATTGAAAATGTGTAATACCTTTTGAAACTCCATGATGGGAGTTTTCATCTTGTTGAAGAGCGCGCGCGCCCAGTAGATGACCCCGGCTACCGGCGGATGGTTTCTCAGTAATGGGGGATTCTTTTTGAAACGCTAAGAATAAACATTATAACATTTGAGTTAGGGATACATAGAAATACAAAATATGTATATTATCTTACGAACAAAACGCCTCTTTATTTATATATCATCCAAATCGGTTTATCCAAACGTACGTTCTGAGGTAAGAAAATGAAGCATATTTTTATAATTTATTTATTATCTTGCAGACACTCCTGATGTCAGTCAGTATGAGTAATATCATATCTCTTTTTTTCATCCACAGGTTGTCTGGAAGAGGTTGTCTGGATAAGCCCGACCATTGTACGTGTCTCGCTTTTTGTTTTGCTTTCACTGAGAAAACGGGCCGTTAGCAAAACGCGATTTTCACTCTGCTAATGGCAAAACGGTTATTTCCTACCGAATACTCGTTTAAAATTAACGAAAATGCCCTGCTAGTAACAACCGATTCGATACGGTTATTGTAAAACTGTAAAAATAACATAACACTCTGCTAATCTAGCAGTTAAAACTGTTGATTTCAGCTACTTAAAATACTCGGTTATCATCTACCAACCGATTCTGTTAGAATCAACCGTGCATTCGTTTAATATTAACCGTGTAAGCATGCTAACATTAACAGAGACAAGAACGCTTAGATCTGTATTTTGAACTCTGCTATTTTAACCGTAACTCTGTTAATAATATAACCGTATATCTGTTAAGTGTCAACCGTAACTCTGTTAACAGCTTAACCGTATCTCTGTTAGGTTAGGTTAGGTTCTAAAATCAACAGTTAAACTGTTACTTTTTACAGTGTCACTGTTACGATAGCAGATACTCTGTTAGAATACTATCTTCCGAGAACTTAGTCAGTGTTGCCACTTTAGTGGTTTTACCACAAAAAAAACGAGACTTCCTTACTACAACAATTTTATTTCAGCCGAAAATTTGGACAATTGTTCCAAATTTTCTGCTGTATATTTAATTATTAATCACACTATCACATTAAGCAAGTACATTTAATTATTATTATTATTTTTTATTTCAGCCGAAAATTTGGACAATTGTTCCAAATTTTCTGCTGTACATTTAATTATTAATCACACTATCACATTAAGCAAGTACATTTAATTATTATTATTATTTTTTATTTCGGCCGAAAATTTGGAACAATTGTCACAGTAAGAAAGTACATTTTATATTAATGTTAATAATATTATTTATGAAGTAATTCAAATCATTTTTCTTTTTAACAGGGTGCAAAAACTTTAATATTTTATAACTTACACTTAAGTTTTAATTGTTATAGAAAACATTGAGGTCAATAAGTACCTACTGTAAACTGAGTAACTCAGGAAAAAACAATATTATATAAAAATACCAAATCAGTTACCATGGGATATAAATAACCTCTAAAGGTTTCCATATAAACAACGCGTGCAAAGCCGCGGGCAGAACTAGTTATTTGTATAAGCTAATAAGTTTGTGAAATTGTGTTATTGTCATTGGTATCTCGCAAAATAAAAAATACGTGTTGTGGTAATGAAACGTTTTCAGAGTAAAAATCGCGCATTTCCCTGGCAACACTAAAACTCAATCAAAACAAAAAGTCAGTCGCCGCAGCCATCAACCAAGTGATGGCTGTGGCGACTCACTCACTGCCCTCTTCTATTGATACGTCGTCGCGTCGTAGTGTATCTTGGTGCGCATTTCTTTTCTAAAGTTTTCTATAACGCGAAGCAACCGGTTCTACACCTCAGCAAAGTGGTGTTCCAGGAACTTTTACCAACTACAAGACGCCGCAAAGCGACGCACGCGACTTCAAAATGGCGGACGAAGAAGTGTGCAATCTTTTGTCGCAGTGGGGTCTCGCGGAGTACATTCCGAAATTCCAACGTAAGTACGATACATTTTTGTATTTACCTAGAGCTTATAAACCCCGGTAAAGGGAAGGGACTAGGTACTGTATTTACTACTAACACGGCCTCATCTCTGTCGTTATGTGAGAAAAAATGCACGTGGCGCTCGCGCCATGTTTGTAAAGATATTTTAATTTATTTTTCAAAGGAAGCAGAGGAAGTGTATGAAGCACGAGAAATATAAATGTATGCCATAGAAATTCCCATGTCCATAGGGTTATGCTATTGTCAGCCTCTCCATTCCTACCTATATGTCATTTATGTTGCGCCACTGCCTCCTTCATAAGCCTTCGTAAAATAAAATAACTCCACGTAGGTAGGTAATAGAAAAAACACTCATGAATGTACATGGTAATACATTTTAGTTTCTCGTTGTCATTTCAGAAAACATGATAACGACGTTAGCAATGGCTGCTCTACAGTCAGACGATATAAAGGAGCTGTTCACTATTATCGGTCATCGCTCCATATTTAATAAAAATTGGGAAGACTGGCGTAGACTGATGCATCCACTCACTCACACTACACCAGTAGGTAATACTTACCTAGTACCTTGCCAACTCTATGTTAATTCAACACTAATGTTTAAAATATTAATTGATTTTTTTCTTCTATCGTTTGATAAAAGGTTTCTTACCAAAGCATTTTTGAGGACATAAATCATAAATCATATGTCCTAAAAAATATCTATATATACATTGATATCCTGCTTATTTCTCATATTCTAAAAAGCTTTTTATTAACTTATTCAATTCTTTTTCAGGAGAATGAATATGGCGCAGACAACATCAGCATAAGTCAGCTCAGCGACCTCTTTATACCAGATAAAGCCACATCTACACAAAGCACTCTGCTCACCCAGGATGACATTCAAATTGTTGAAGGTGTTCAAATAGAAATTACAACTGAAAAGAATCTGCAGAATCTCCTCAGCGAAAGGAATGAAGGAAAAGCACTGTTGCATTCTGATAAAAGCGTGCCGCTCACTAACTCGCAGCGTTCCAGCCTTGTTCGTATAATATCAAATAATATACTAAAACAAAATCCTGATCAAACTGTAAAAGGAACAACGTATGCTGAGTGGACTCAAGAAATCATAGGACTCTTTCCTCGTGAGAAAGCAAGTGTTTACTTTCTCATCAAATATGTCATGTCAACAAGAGGGGCAGTGTAGGTACAATATTATAATAAATAATTATTGAGTATGTAATCTAATGTTTTATTTTTACAGCGATCCTCTAACGTAGCAGACCCACTCGGCAAAACTGGATACATACTCTGCTAGATTAGAAGAGCTACTGTGCTGACTAACTGGCGGATTAACTGTTAGTTTTTGGTGGTATTCTGCTTTAAGAAGCAGGGTAGTTTCAGTGTGGTAACCGAAGCTACTCTGCTACTTATAGCAGAATAACACTACTAAACTTAACAGTTAATTTGCTGGTTAGTTAGCGGAGTTACTCTGCTAATTTAGCAGACAATGTATCCTAATTTAGCCGAGTAGGTTATGCTAATCTAACCAAGTAGGTCTGCTAATCTAACCGAGTAGGTCAGCTAATTTAACAGAGTATGTCAGCTAATTTAACAGAGTAGGTCTGCTAATCTAACAGAGTATGTCTGCTAATCTAACCGAGTATGTCTGCTAATCTAACCGAGTAGGTCAGCTAATTTAACCGAGTAGGTCAGCTAATTTAACAGAGTAGGTCAGCTAATCTAGCCTGAGCAATAGTGCTGCAAATAACCGTTAAGCTCTGTTAATATTAACAGTTTATTTGTTAAAAGGCCTAAATACATAAGGTATATAATGATAGCAGAATCTCTGTTAAAACTAACCGTATAAGCGTAACAGAGTTAGCACGGTTACTATTAGCAAATAATACTGTAAGCTGTGTCGTAACCAATTTACACGGTTGTAAATAACAAATATACGGTTGCATTTAACCGTCACGTTTTCTCAGTGTTGTATTGTATTTTTTAAGGTTGTATTATATTTTTCCTATTCCACTAACAAAATGCATCAACAACTTCAACAACAGTTAAAATACAAGAAAACTTACAGTAAACTTATCCTCAATAGCAGTAAGCTCCTTACAAAAGTGTCGCATGATGTGGTCGAACTTCGTGGACAGCTCCTTGCGGATGGAGCCGCCGCGAGAGTCGTATTCTAGAAACTTCAGCAGGACCACCAGAGCTTCGCCGGAAGATCTAGAAAGAGAGAAATTATGTTCTGAAGGCAAATGACTCGTAACTTCACCATCAGAGCTAGGACAGTTGATCTATCTAGGACAGAAAAGATAACTTTTGTAGCACCATCAGAGCTAGGCCAGATGGTCTAGGAGAGAAAAGATATCATGTAGGTATTAGACAATAGCAATGCAAAGGGTAAGTTACTTTCTTTTCACTAGCGTGTATAAGGTAGGTAAAGTTGTTGGTCTTCCTCTCAAAAGTAAGCAAATTCAATTAATCCTGGATTTCGTGTTTGCCCAAAACAACATCGGCGGTCAAAACTGCCATACACAAACTGCACGCTTTTAAGCCTTATGTAAATTAAAAGCACCCTGTATTGTTACCACAAGTATCTCCTGAAACAGATTTTTTAATTTTTAAGACCTCTGTATACCTCAAGTTACCAAAGCTCTGCGTGATATATCTCTTGGCCTCGTCCTCCAGATAGCGCACTTCGCTCCAAAAATCGCCCATAATGACGTCCCAGTTCTCCTTATTGTCGAACGTGAACACGCTGAAGTCTATGGTGCGGATCGGCAGCACCAGCCTCTGAACGCGTTTGCGCACGTCGTCGATTTGCGTTGGGTCAGAGATTATAGACTTAAGCTCGTCGCCGAATATGCGCTCAAAGTCTATTATGACCTGTGAAATTTAATTATATGGACACAATAAGATACTTATAGATTGATAGTGGAAAGAAAAATGTCACAGAAGTCGTAAGTTCTTTGCTGGTTAATGACATTTTGATACATTTCCGATTCAACGGTTCGACGACTTCGTCAATCAGGGGATTCTAAAAATAAAGGTAAAGATAATGGACAATGGCAGCCAATAAACTGTTAAGTTCACATAAAGTTTACTCGATAAGCCTATATTTTTACCTCAGACAGGCAGGATAATTTAGCAAGTGTGTATCTGAGGCAAACATTTTATCCCTGAGAAAACATTCTGACACTGGAATACGTATTCTACTAATAAATGAAGACAAAAGTGTTCTTACCGTTATAATCTCCCCTAAATCTCTAGCAACAGTGCCGATATAGTCCGTCTTGGTGAATAGCAGGGGCTGGTCGAACTCCCATCTCGCGCCTTTCCCGCTAACTTCGATATTACGTCGCGTATCTCGGTACAACTGGTGCCACATTTCTAGAATCTTCTGGCCAGTATTGGCAAGATGGAGGATTTCTTCGTTTGATTTTCTAGAATAAAGTAAATAATTATGAACCACACTTGATCACATCACAAAGGAGTGTAGGGTGTAGATTACAGAGGGTTACAAAGGAAAATGGAACGAAAGGACATGTTGTGCCGACCCCACATACAATACAATACAATACAAATAGCTTTATTGTAACACCAACAATATACAGGTAAATACATGAAAGAAACAGATACATAACAGTGACACAATGGACGGCCTTATCACTAAAAGCATATTTTCCAGGCAACCATGGGATGGAAATAGAATATAGCACAAGTAAGAGCATTGGCATAGTGTGGGAAAAGGACAGGAACACAAAAACATTTAAATCATGGTATGTTACCAGTTTCATGATCAAATAAAGGACAGGAAGATGTTAGAAGTAGACATTATGGTGTCGACGCTGCAGCCCTATTCTAAGTACAACGAGCTAAGGCAGACTCCTTGGAAAAGGGCAGGAAGATAATAACTTGATCACATCTCGACTGAATCAAGCAGCATACTAATTACTCACTCAAACAGCTTGTGCACATTGAGAACAGTCTCCGCCTTGTTGGCCAGCGCCCAGCTGATCCTGGAGAGGAGCGGCACCATGGTCTCGTCCGTGCGGAAACCCTTCGACAGCACCCACATCATGTAAATACTTTCCACCATCTCCGGAAGGATGTCGATCACATGATGCAGCGGCGAGTTGTCTTCTATCACCTAGATTTTGAAATAAAAATAATATTCCCAAAGGTTTTCCCAAAGGATGGGCATGGGTTCATTCAAAAAGGGTATTCTGAAGCATTTAAAGTTCGGTAGCACGCAGGTAACATCTCTGATGCTACAGGCATCTATAGGCTGTGGTAACCGCTCTCCACCAAGTGGGCCGCATGCTTGTCTGCCAACTTGGTAGTATAAAAAAATAAAGGTCACCAACTCTGTTGTTTCTTAGAGAAACTTACACTATTTAAAATCGGTAAAGAGTATATTTGCAGTATTTTTCCATCAGAGTTGAGCTACGTTGCAATTGAATCAGTAAAATAATACTTGCCGTAAAAAAACGCATCAAAGTAGACAGGAACTTCAAGTTGTCTCCGGCCAAATTGTATTGGTCAAGAAGGTTTTGCTTGTAGTTTGTGAAGCCCTAGAAACATTAACCCACACGTTACAACTGTGCAAATTTAAGTCATAAAAAGTTCTAAAAAGTGTAAAATACAGCAACTCACTTCAAGATAAGTAGAGCCAGCTTTCTGCAGCAAAGCGAGAATTTTGACGACCATCGGCTGTTTCAGTTGCTCCACAAGCAGCGATATCTCCGCGTCCCTTTCTCGCCAGTACTTGTACTCTGCCACGGGCCCATCGCCTTCTCGAGTCTAAAAGAAATTAACACTCTTATGCATTAGAGAAATAGCATGCATGCACACATTCCGAAACGGCTTTACAGTATGTCTACCATGTGTTCTAGCAATCTACACTCGCTAGCGACTGCAGTTAAAAAAAAAATATGGAAACTTGAACAGCGCCTCTAGCGGATAGTTGGGTGTCAAGTCAAGTCCGTTAGACGTGGCGCTGCTTGCCTAGATATTAACGGTTCTAATACTGTAGTTCCCGCATTAACCGTAAGATTTGAAAGGTGGCGCGGGCTCAACCTAACCACTGTATGAACGTCAGGCGATTTAACTATGACAACTCATGGTAAAGGGTACAGATTTTTACCAAATTTTATATGTGTATTCAGTAGGTCTGAGAATCGGCTACTATCTATTATACCCATAAGTGATAAGGACAGTAGAAAGCGTGCGAAGCCGCGGGCGTATATATTAGTTACCTTCCCCAAGCACGCAGCAATGGTAGTATCAATATGCGACTGCCACATCATCACGGCCTCCTCCAACTGGTGCGTCAGTTTGGGATCGTTGAAGTCGACGCGCCCGTGACTCTCGTCCATCAATGCGGGGATATTCGGCATCGGCAGTTGGATCTCTCCTTCGATGTGTTCGATGGTCCTGGAATATAATAGTTCTAATTTTATTGAGTTACTAGCCGACCGCCAACAGCTTCGCTTGCTTTTTTTTCATAAAATATAGCCTATAACCTTCCTCGATAAATGGACTATCCAACACTGAAAGAATTTTTTAAATCGGACCAGCGGTTCCTGAGATTAGCGCGTTCAAACAAACAAACAAACAAACTCTTCAGCTTTATAATATTAGTATAGATAAAGATTATGTGCATAGAAACCATTAAATAATAAGAATTAATTTATCCAGGCAGATCACGCTACTCTCATTTTCACAAAAAAATATTTACCTACGCTTTATCGTAAGAACGGCAGTATTACTAAATATATATTGCTACATAAATAATATTAACGTAACTACTTGAACTTGTAGTTTCAAAGCAGCTTAAAAGTCACTGTAAAAGTTGATAACTAGATTTTTAATATCTTGGATGATTTGCATGACTATGGGCCAGTGTATTCTTTGAAAGAATTCAACGATTTTGGTAAGTAATCGTAATGCAATGGTATATTAATTATATAGTTTGTAATGTGCTTACCAGTTAACGATATTAACCAGCTCTTTGATGTCCGCGATGACTTCATCTGCAGGCGACAAGTGGTGCGACAATATCTCCAGCTCGTCCTAAAAGTTGATGTTCAGTGTTTAGTTTAAACATGATTCATTTTAATTATGTTTTTCAGAAGACAATTAGGTTTGGCCTACTAAAATTACGATTAAATTTAATAATTAAACTGCGCATAAAAACAAACATTCTTATTTTTGTCAAAAAGAACAAGATTTTTCACTTACATTAAAAATGACAATTCATGTTAGGTATTTCTCAAGTCTTCGGATAAAGTCATAATATTCACGAAGTATTATTTATTATTATTTAAATACAAACTTTTAACTGTTTCAAGGACATTCTGAGAAAGTTATTATTAACGTCTTAATGTGCAACTTACCAAAATCAAGGAGAATCTTTGACGGGTTCCATTATTATCATCAATATCGTCGGAATCGGACATAGATCTGGTGTTTATCATTCTACAACAAAAATATTTATTGGGATAATCAAACAAACTAAATCTACATACCTACCTCATAATAAGATTACAGCGGGAAAATAAAAGCTTCGAACGGAAATCTAGTCCATATAAATAAAACAGTGGTACGATATACGTGAAAAATAATTACTGGTTAGATTATTGTATACCTTCGTTCAGCGTTTTCACCTCTTGCAATATTGGACATTTTCCGATAATCCGACGGACGGAGGTAATTCACCTGTAAAGACAATTTTGTATTATATCTCGAAGAACTTAGGCAATCACTTCATAGCCTATCAACTAGTTCAACATGATGCCAATTGTCCAAAAAAATTGGTTACCCAAATTATCCAACAAGACGTCAAATACTGAGACATCCTGAGATTGGTCTCAGTAGAAAGGAATCAGTAGCAACACTTTTTATAGATAAATTATTTTTATTGGTAACATAAGTCCTGATCAAGTCACGCTTGCCTGCAACTGGGATCTTTGGGTTTATATATGCATGAATTGCCGTTGTAATTAAGCATCTAGTAGACTAGATATACAACCTGTGCTGCACTCTCCTTCTCCTCATGATGGTACCCGGCGTAGGAGGTCTGCCTCGTGGGCGTGGACGAGGTGCCGCCGCCGGCGCCGGGGTGACTGACCGAAACGTCGCGGAATTGCTTCTTGAACAGCGGTATGAACGCCTGTAAGATAGTTCAATGTAGGTAAGGAATAAGATAAATAACCTTGGACGACCTTTGTGGCGCAGCGGGCGAAGGTCTGCCTGCGATGCAAGTTGCGGGTTCGATTCCCGCCTCGGGACAGAAATTTGTACGATCTGCAAATATTAAGTTGCTGGACGATACAATAATAATAATATTAGTATTGGGAAAGTGTGTCTGTTTGTTCGTCTTTCACAACATAACGGAGCGACAAAGGAAAGTGATTTTTCATATGTAGATAATTGTAGGGATGGAGATTGACATAGGCTACTATTTACGGCGGGAAAGTGTACAAGGCGGGCGAAACCGCGGGACGGAAAGCTAGTTTTTACATAAATCTGACCTCTTTCAACTGCAGCGCAAGACTGCCCAGCGCGCGGCCCGAGGTCACTCCGTAGAGGAAGTAGTCCGGCATCTTCAGCAACGTGACCTTGTCGCTGTCCGTGAGCGGCACGCCCTCCTGCGTCTGCCGCATGAAGTATATGTATCTGCGGTCGCGGCGCGCCACGTTCGGCGTCAGCGCGCCGAACACGGGGATCAGCTGCGGGTATTGGATCACGCGGGGCACCGAGCGCTGGAAGTTAACACGGGAACGTTAATACAAGAGGATTTAACACATATTTGACAAACTTATATTCTGCCATTTTGAGTAAAACTAATTCAGCAGCCTATGATGAAAAGTCAAAGCTGCCGGTTCACGGTGGATGCAAGCTGCATCTGACCGTTAAGGGAGGCTTTTGTCCAGCAGTAGACGTAGGTACGATAGCTAAAATGATGAGTGGTGACGAAACTAGCAATTGTATACATTAATAGTATACCTATTTGAAGGAATGGCTAGTAGCTTATCACGCCAGTGATTTAGAAATTACTTTTTGTGAGACCGTGGGGTTACCCTCCACGATAGATGGCGTATAAAGTGGGGTATTCAATGAAAATATTACTTACAACAACAGTGTAAAACTCCAAAGTACCCTCCACCTCAGGATCCAAGTCCTCAGGAGCTGTAACAAGCCAATTATACTGATAACGATATTTTTAAAGTGTATAATGTAACTCACGTTCATTCCGAATGTGAAATTAAGTCAAACTCTTAAAATTCAACCTCATCATCACCATCATCATGAAAATAAAGTCCATAATCTTACGCGGCGGGAAGTAATAGTCGTCCTTAGCGATGATCCTCTCTTCTTCCTCCTCAAAGTTGTAATCGTTGGACACTTCGTCCTCGTCCGAGACGCTCTGGATGTCCGTGACGGCCGCCTGCGGCTCCGGGATCACTGCAAATATAAATTTATAAATATTGCTTCACAATTCACACAGCAACATTGTCACATTCAAAATTTATTTATTGACTTTAAGTGATTATTAAGATTTTATGGAAATAAATGACTTAAAGCTTAACATCTAGCCCCGTGTAACTATCATGGTTTTTAACAATATTAGAACACTCTAACGGTACTATTCTATGGTCAGCACCACACTAGTATAGTAAACAGTACAAAAATGTGCTCTTACCTTCTTCCGGTAAATCATCCATCGGGAAATCTAAAACATAATAAATAAAAATGTGTATTGATTAAATAAGGAATCGCTAAATCTCATCCCTACTACTACAATAAACGCACAAGTTTGCTAAGCCAGAACCACACGGCAGAGCATAACTAATACTTACTCTCTATTCCACAGTTTCCATGTAAGCAAGAACAAAACAGCATATAAGTACAGAAACCAACATAAATGTTTACCTCTAGCACTCTTGCTTTTTATACTTTTCAAGGATTTCATGCTCCGGACGCTCTTCGTAGGTCTCTTGGGCAGATCTCGCGCTAAGTCTTCAGATTTTTCAGATTTCGACTGAGCCGTCTCCGCAGGCTCGGGGGAACCTTTTTTACCCTGGAATTTAGTTAAAGCGTTATAGACCGTGTTTTTAAAGCCCACATAAAATATTCAAGCAGAAAAATGCAAAATTATACACGTGCTTCAATGGTGAAGGCAAATATCGTGAGGAAACCGGCGTGTTCTGAGAACTTTGCGCTTCGTAAACTTAATTCACCTGACCTAATTCACCTAGGTGAATTAAATACACTTTTAGTAAACTTAAAGCACCTGGGTGCATTAACATTACTTTTAAAAAACTTTATTCACCTTATTCACCTGGGTGCATTAAATTTACTTTTAAGTATACTTTATTCACCTTGATGAATATAATAGACGAGTGCAATTTATATTCTCTTTGGACGAGTGCTCATGTCATGTTGACACACAATTTATTTGCAAAAAAGTGGTTATTAGGGGCCGTCCATTAATCACGTGAGGCTCAAAAGGGGGGGTAGGGGGTACGGAAAACATCACGAAACATCACGAGGGGGGAGGGGGGGTCTCGTTAGACATCACGTGTATTAATTTTATTTATTTTTTGCCAAAAAGCGCTATTTCTGCTGAGAATGCCTTAGGGGCCGTCCATTAATCACGTGAGGTCGTTTTTCTCATTTTTTGACCCCCCCCTCCCCCCTGGTGATATTTGGTGAGGTTTGGGACCAACCCCCCCTCCCCCCCCTGGATCACGTGTATTTTTTTAGAAGTCTATGTAAATACTATTTTAGACTGGATTTTTTTTAAATGGAATTTTTATTTGAAAAACATTTATAATATCGACGGTGGAAAGGAAAAACCCTTGAAGCGACAATTTTCAAACTTTACAGGAGAGCCGATCAAAGTTTTTATTTTCCGAAAATAAATCATAAAAAATTTGAGTTTGAAGTTAGAGCGACAGGAAAAAAAATAGTTTCTTTATTTTTTATTTACTACCTTACTATTAAACTTCGAAAAATATACAACCATGATTAATTGATTTAGGCGTCGCTTAATTATTTAACGGTGAATACAGCGGACGGAAAAACGCATTAAATGCAACTTGAGTATTCTGACAAACGCAAGGAAAAACACATTAAGTGACAAGCTATGTATGATTTAACTAGGAGGTAAAATAACTGAAGCGTATCGAGCATAACATACAGGGTTCCGGAAAAACCAGTTAAGTAAGAAAATCATAGTATGCTAAGTACAAGAAAAACATGTTATGCGCTAGCTATGTAATAATTTAAAGCTATGTTTTTAACTGAAGTACCTTCTTTGTTTCCCAAAGATACCAAAAAAACAAGACTATTGAGTAACAACAGTCTTTGATTTATTAAAAACTTCTGGTATTTTAACATTTTGCCTTTAAAAAACCATTTCAAGCGAAGCATAGATACCTAAATCACTATTTTGAGTGATCTGATCAAATCATACAAAAGCGTCATTAAGTCATAAGAAGAGGAAATGATTCGTAATAATTGTGATACAAAATTTATAGTTTTTAAAGTCTTCATAAAATTTAATAGGTTTATAAGTTTAATGTACAAACGTACATTAAACTTATAAACATTGCAAACGCAATACAAAAGCGCTACGTTGTGTTGTAAACGACCAACTTTATCAACATTGTTAACAACATCACTATCTTTATGAGTCATCATCATCATCATCATCTCAGCCATTGGACGTCCACTGCTGGACATAGGCCTCCCTATATGACTTCCAGCTATTGCGGTCGCTCGCAGCCTGCATCCACCGCGAGCCAACCGCCTTCACCAAATCACCAGTCCACCTTGTTGGTGGACGCCCAACGTTGCGTTTACCGATCCGTGGTCTCCACTCGAGAACCTTTCGGCCCCATCGGACATCTGTTCTCCTCGCTATATGGCCTGCCCATTGCCACTTCAAAGAGTTAATCCGTTGGGCTGTGTCGGTGACCCGCGTTCTCCTACGGATCTCCTCATTTCTGATTCGATCTCGTAGGGAAACCCCGAGCATAGCCCTCTCCATAGCCCATTGAGCGACTCTGAGTCTTTTGATGAGGCCGATAGTAAAGCACGGACGTTTCGGATCCGTATGTCATCACTGGCAACACACAAAACCTTTATCAGATCATATTACAAAAGTGCTACGTTGTGTTGGTCATTTATAACTCAACAACATAGCTCTTTTGTATAGCAAACCTACATAAAACTTATAAACCTACTAACTTTTGCTAAGACTTTTCAAAAACTTTAAATTCTGTATTACACGTATTATTAGTATTCTGTATTGACGTGCCTCAACGGCGGTTTACCGATGACTGAAGCGCCACGTCACGTGCAATATCCTTATATAGGTGACGCCATTTACACAAAAGAGACCGAATTTCATTGCATGTAGCGACAAGACTTGTTTTGAATGGTTAATTTAAATACACAGTATCGTAAATAATACTTACTTTAACCGACTATCGTCTTCATTTATGAAGTCAGCGTAATTAAATTAACCGACGATTCGGGAATAAAAGACGATGTCGGTTAATTTAAATATTTATGTGGTATTTTTGTCTATGTTTACTTTAACCGACACCACTGCTTTTTACAGCGATTGTCGAAATAACTGAAATCCATAATATTTTATAACAATCATGCAGGAAAAACGCATGAACTCCATGATACAGATATAAGGTAAGCAAGGAAAAACAAATGTAGCGACCGGGCACCAACGCAATAGGAGTAAGCAAAAACAACTTCAGTGCTTAAAATAGGATTTCGTATGGCGAAGAAAAACAAATTAAGTAACCTATAAGATTCGAAACAAAAAAGGAAAAATACATCAAATAACAATCTAACTATATGGTCGGTACTTCAAGCGGTAAATGAACCAAAATTGCTAAAATTCTTTGTCACTTCATTTAGCGTCTGAAAAAATTGAGCCTTAAAGTGCCATTACTTGAAGCGACACCAAAGTGGTCAGATCGCCACGAAACCAAGACCAATCGACGCAGAAAAATTCACTGATTTCAAATATGTAAAAAAGTCATTTTCGACCAAAGTGTCGCTTCAAGTGTTTTTCCTTTCCACCGTCGATATGTATTTGCAATAAAATTAATGAATAGGTAATTAATTAATTTTGTCTTCGTCCCACGGAGTTGCAAGACTTTCATTGAAGGTTACAACTGCTTAAGCTTCTCCTTCACTGGCAGTTGTTATTGGCAAAGAGGTTTGTGACATAATTAACTTCGGTTTCGTCAAGCCACTCGGCACCATCATCCTCACGCACTACGCAGAGAACTTCCCTCCCTCGAAGCGTGAGGATACGCGTGGGCCGAACTGTTTTAGTTTCGTGGGCAGTATGGTGCCCATGGCACTCTTTTGCTCTTTTTTTAGTGCAAAAGTACTGCCTACACTCTTGACATATTCTTTCCATTAGAAGCTTACGATCCTTCTGCAGGCTAGGGCAATACAGGTCATAAGGCATACTCAGAAATAGCGCATTTTGACCAAAAATAATTAATACACGTGATGTCTAATGAGACCCCCCCTCCCCCCTCGTGATGTTTCGTGATGTTTTCCGTACCCCCTACCCCCCCTTTTGAGCCTCACGTGATTAATGGACGGCCCCTTATGACCTGTATTGCCCTAGCCTGCAGAAGGATCGTAAGTTTCTTATGGAAAGAATATGTCAGCAGTGTGGGCAGTACTTCTGCACTAAAAAAAAGAGCAAAAGAGTGCCATGGGCACCATACTGCCCACGAAACTAAAACTGTTCGGCCCACGCGTATCCTCACGCTACAAGGGAGGGAGGTTCTCTGCGTAGTGCGCGAGGATGATGGTACCGAGTGGCTTGACGAAACCGAAGTTAATATGTCACAAACCTCTTTGCCAATAACAACTGCTAGTGAAGAAGAAGCTTTACCAGTTGTAACCTTAAATGCAAGTCTTGCAAACTCCGTGGGACGAAGACAACATTAATTAATTAATCATTAATTTTATTGCAAATACATTATTTAAAAAATGTTTTATGTTAAATGTTTTTCGAATCAAAACTCAATTTTTTAAATATTTTTTTCCAGTCAAAAATAGCCTTTATTTAGACTTCCAAAAAAATACACGTGATCCAGGGGGGGAGGGGGGGTGTTGGTCCCAAACCTCACCAAACATCACCATGGGGGAGGGGGGGGGTCAAAAAATGAGAAAAACGACCTCACGTGATTAATGGACGGCCCCTTATCATATAAATAAGACCAAAGGTTTATTTAGTTTATTTACGGGACAAAATGCCTAACTTTAAATATATACACAGAGGAAGAGGTGTGGTACTGTTACATAACGGACGACAATATTTTAAAAAGAAAACATACAAAAATGGTGCTCGTTGGTGGAGATGTTGCAATAACTCAACTACTGTTAAATGTACAGGCTCTGTTACTATAAAAAATGTAATTTTAAATATTTTGCTTATTTTTTGGTATATATATATATATATAAAAATTACAGTAACGTATCCATTAGTTATAATAAAGGCATAAAGGCTCTCCGGAATATTTTCCCAGAAATAATCATTAATGGTTGTTATTACCATTTCCAAGAAAGTTTGGTTAGAAAAGCAAAATCTTTAAAAATATTTAAAGCTAAGAACAACCGTCGATGCGTTTTTTTGTGTAGAAGTCTAGCTTTATTGCCACATGACAAAATTACCGCAGGTTGGGAATAGCAACAGTTTGATAAGCACTTGCATCTACAACCCTTTCTCCGATATTTCAAAAAAATCTGGCTAAGCCCTGAAAACATCAAACTATGGTCAGTTTTTGGAGAAAGACACCGAACCAATAATTACGTGGAAAGTTTCCATACCACTCTGAGCAAACGAATTAAAAAGTTTAATAGAAGCCTACTTGATCTGATCGCGGCATTTAAAAAAGATGCAGACTCCAAGCATAGACCAAAACCACGCAGATCTAGCGTTAAAATAAATGATAAATTCATATGTGAGGCCCAGTTGAGCATGTTAGATGGACATATTACTGTAGGCCATTTTTTAGAAATGGTCCGTTAGAACCATTTTTAATTTTATTTTTTTCTTTTTACACCCCAGGTGAATAAAGTTTACTTTTGATTTTAAATATATGTCTTTTGTTTTATGAACAGCGGTACAGGTGCTTTAAGTTTACTAAAAGTGTATTTAATTCACCTAGGTGAATTAGGTCAGGTGAATTAAGTTAACGTAGCGGAACTTTGCAATGTTTCAAGGATATGTGACATTCACACAGACTTGGTCGGCATCAATGCCTAATCTCTCTCGTCAAGAGCGAAGTCTCTGTGTCCCAGCAGTGGGAACGCTTAATGCTCACAAACAGTAAAATTAGTATGTACCTTTTTTCCTTTTTTCGGAGGTGGAGGCGGCGGCGGAGGTGGCGGAGGAATAATCCCTGGAATGAGAAAAACCTTTTTAGAACTTTTGAGATAAAAGAAATCACAAGAAGCAGGAATTTAGGCCTCAACACCCGGCATGGCCTCAACTGTATGTACCATTTACATTACACTATGGTAACATGTTATATGGCATCTCATTCTATAATTTTTAAAGTTAAGTCAACATCATCATCATCTCAGCCATTGGACATCCACTGCTGGACATAGGCTTCAAGATTTCCAGTTAATATGGTATCATTTTTATTTTTATTTTGTTCCTAAATGCTAACATTTTGTTAGCATTTAGGTACCAATTTATATTCATTGATTTAATCAGTCACATTTTATCAAATGTTTTATTAAGATTTAGAAATATGTATATTATATAATAAGAAACAATAACAATATGACTTAAAATATATATATATTTAAAAATCTAAAAGTACATCCATACTCACTCCATTCTGTAAACTCCTTATCCTCATGAATTAGTTTATCCACAATAATCTTAGCGACATAGAATGTCCTCTTATCGAGCGACAGTTCATTGGGCAACAACGGAGCTGTCACAAACTTGGAGAAGTGATGTCTCGCATCACCGGCCAACATGTTGTAGAACAGTTCATCATCTTCCATGTTGATGCTGGCCAGGATTCTCTGCTTGAACCACACCGCTCGGGGATCACTGTAGATATTTAGATCTGCCACTGACGGCTCCATAGGTACCAAAGATACACAGCTTTCCAGCTGTAAAGATAAAATTATCATCATCATTCTGAACCAGTATACTCACTAATTCATTAATATACATGGGTATTTAAAATGAAGTAAGTATATATTTATTTTTACTTAAAAAATAAATAAAGTATCTAAAGAGTGAGCTTTTGCATAAACATAAACGTAATTATGTACCTACCAAATACTTTGTTTTTTATTTTTAAATTTAGTGACAATATATGTGTAATGGAACAACCCAGAATACACTAGATACCTACCTATATAGGTAACTAAAATGAATTAAGAAACTTGCAAAAATGCGTTCTACATTAGTGAATTCACCCCCCGAGCTCGACAGTACAGTCTGAAGGGCTGCGGCGCGACCACACCAAGCCCTAGCAATGCAATTCGTCTCGGTCACTGATCGGGTATGTTACAATAAGTATTAACACACTACACTATTAATCTAGTGTAAATTTCAGCAAGTACTTACCATTTGCTTTGATACTTCCATTTTGCTATATTTTTTGGTTCGTACTTCTACACGATTTAAAAGGAAAAACTTAGCACAGTTTCATTAAATTGATCAATCAGGCTTCCTTAAGTTCTTTGGGGTCGTTTCCAAAATAACATAACTAAGCTCAACAAAATAGAGAATTTCCAATACGAAACAACAGAGCAGAACGCCATGACAACAGTTTTGTTTTCGTTTGGCGAACAAATTTGAAATTTCCGCTAAAAAGCAACTGACAATCAACTGACAGTACGTGTAATAGAAGCTAGAAGTTGGTTTTTTAATTTTTATTGTAAATGCCAAACTGGCGATCACACACATTATGTAAACTGGAAAATTGCGATTAATTTAAATTAGAAAAAATGAAAAATTGTTTTTGATAAAAATATTCTGTTGCGCCTTACACAGACAATAACCCGAGCCGAGTGGGATAGCCAAAACGGAGGCGTGACTTTAAACACCACACGCCACAAACACAGTTTGTTTGTAGGTATATGAATTACCCGGCTGTAGGTACTTACCTGGTTCTACAATGATTGGTCATGATTACCGCTTCCGAGTAATAATGTTCTAAAAAGCTTTCAAAGTAATTTATATAAAGAATTAAATAAGTTATTCGTTAACTACTAGATGGCGCTTTTGAAGATAGACATAACTCCATGAGACTACAGCACTAGATTTCTTATTTTAAACTAGTGACCCGCCCTCGCTGCACCTCGGGTACTTACCCCTATTAAACGAAATACAAACCTTCCTCATAAATCACTATACCTTTAAAAAACGCATCAAAATCTGTTGCGTAGTTTCAAAGATTTTACGTACAGTACCTACACTGTATACGAAACACAGATCGTGATACGAAACGAAGCATGTACCTACACAGAACACCTAATACTTCTGTAAAGCTTTGAGGAGCTTTCTGAGGAAATTGTAGATGGCGCTTATAGGCACATTTGCTTAACCATAAACCATAACACCCCTATTCACGTTCCCACTGCTGGGACACAGGGACTTCTCTCTTGGCGAGAGTGATTAGGCCTTAATTCACCACGCTGGCCAAGTGCGGGTTGGTGAATGACACATGTTCTTCAAACTTTGAGAAGTTCTCAGAACATGCCGGTTTCCTCACGATGTTTGCCTTCACCGTTAGAGCACGTTTTTTTATAGCACACATAATTTTCCAAGAAGAAAAATCAGAGGTGCGCGGCGGGGTTTGAACCCACGACCTTCGGAATGAAAGTCGGGTGTGCTCCCACTTAGCCAACACGGCTCTTTGCTTATGCTTTGTTAATCTACGTTTTTAGGGTTCCGTAGCCAAATGGCAAAAACGGAACCCTTATAGATTCGTCATGTCCGTCCGTCCGTCTGTCCGTCCGTCCGTCCGTCCGTCCGTATGTCACAGCCGTTTTTCTCCGAAACTATAAGAGTTACAAAGCTGAAATTTAGTAGGTAGATGTATTCTGTTAACCACACAAAGATTTCATAAAAAAATTGAGAAAAAATAAATTACATTTGGGGGTCCGCATACATAGGACTGAAACTTAAAAACTTTTTTTTAATCGAACCAATACGTGTGGGGTATTGGTTCGATTAAAAAAAAGTTTATGAATAGGTCTTCAAAAATCATAACAATGTTTCTAACACCATTTAATTCTAAACTTAATAGTAGTTTGGACGTGAGACTCTTCCAAAGTGGAAAACAGAGTGTCCCCCCCCCTCTAATTTCTAAAATAAGAGGATGATAAATCTAGAAAAAATATATATTAACAACGAAAATTGGTTTGAAAGAAATCCATCCAGTAGTTTTTTTATAATACGTCATAAACTATTTCATGTAAACAATTGCTGCGGAAGCCTACATGGGCGAGTCCGACTCGCCCTTGGCCACTTTTTTTTAAGATCTCGTAGTGTTTTATTATTAGGCGAATTATTTTGTTCATGTTATAACAATTTCTAAAAGTATTATTAGTAGTCTCTTTTAATTCTTATTGCAGGCTACCGAGTGCACTTTGACTTAATAAATAGATACCTACCTCGGTCGGAAAATTACTTTGTGACGAAAAATAACAACCCATTTTATAAGCAGTTAATTACTTAGTTTCAATTATCGTCTAACACGCCAATGTGAGCGCAAAACATGGGTGGGCCTTACAACAATTTGATCTAATATGTAGGAATAAAATTGAAGTCGGTCTGCTGCTCGTCCAGCTCTGATAGATTCACATAGAACATTATATTATGAATCTATCAAAGTCATATAGCCTCTATCACTCTATCACTCTATCGGATGGGAGATGGGTTTGGAGATAATGAAAATTAACGATTATTTTATTTTATTTTAATAATTAAGTACAAAATGTAAAAATGATAGGTAAGATAAAATAATTATTTTGAAATATACACATCTTATTAGTTAATTAAACATAGCACAAATAGGTAACGTAGGTAGGTACTTATAAAATCTAGAAGGCAAACCTACGGACAGGTGCTAACCTAGGGTATCCATTAAAACTAGACTTATCGTCTAACTCCTCTAGCTTAGAACTAAAAGGTTGGTTAATTTGCGCCGGCAAACTTCCTACAGATCCTTGAGGGGCTAGATAAGAAGAAGGTCCCATGTACAACTGACTGATTTGTCTCGATGGTGGATGCTCCACTGAAAAATCAACATTCGTTACTAATGTAGGCTGCGACACATTGGTTTCTTGAACTAAATTACCACTTTTAGCACCCACGGGCGCTCCAAAGTCATCTATGTTGAAAGAGTTCAGCAGTTTCTGTTGTTCTTTCTCATCTTCCAGTTGATAACTCACGGACGGGACAAACTGGAACGTTATAACGCTGGGAATGCTCCCGCGAGTCGACTTTGTATTCTGACTGCGGACGATATTGTTCCCGCCAGGGGCCTGTCCATTGTTATCTAACTTTGTGAACAAATAGTACGACTGGTCCTTTTCGTAAGTTACGAGTTTATCACCTTCTAAAGGATGCGGCAAAACACCGACTATTTTGTCTTGAAGATGAGCTTGTATCCCATTATCGCTGTTTAACAAGCTATTCAAACTTTCCTGGCTATAGAATGATTCGGATTCATCAGATGGTGGCACTTGAAGCTTAGCAGGCGTAAGCGGTAAAGTTTTTGATTGGACTATTTCAACTTCGGTGCTTGATTGTTTTCCCAAGTTATTATTTGGTAAGTTATTTTGATTTGTTACTTGCGGGCTAATTTTCTTCTGGTTGGATTGCATGAGATTTGCTGATTGCGGCCTATTGTATATTTGGTTGGTGACCTCAGGGACCGGTAATTGGTAAAGCTGCCCTGCGCTATATATGGCGTTTTGGGTAGAGTCTAATAAATTACCGTTTGGGTTGCTATTTATCTGATAGGGTGTTGCGTAAAGCTGTTCTGTTTGTACTGACGGCGCGATGTTATATTGTGCGGATTGTATTGGAGCGGAATTCTGAATATTATTAGTGCTGCCTAGGAATTGATTTGCCTGACTTGAGGTAGTTGTGGTTTGAGTAACTGTGGCTGTGTTGGGAGAGTTACTGTTTGAGAACTGCGATGATGTCAGTTGCGAAATTTGATTCGCAATGTGTGATATATCTTCGTTATTGAGATTCGAAGTCTGAGATGATTGAGTTGGTGAAGTAATTACGTCTTGTTTTACAACGTTCGTGTATTTTTTAGCAGCGTTGAGTGAGTCGGCCAGAAACGAAAACACCAAAGCCTGTGAATCAGAAACATTGGAATTATTATTTTCTGATAGTTTTCCGATGGGTATAAAATTACCACCCTCGTTGATCATGTTATTAGAGAGTACTAAATAGTTGCTGCTTCCAGTGTTTAATATTTCCAAGTTATCATAGTCAGTTGCATTACCTCCTCTGAAAATATATGAGGCTATTCGTTCGGGAAGGGTAATTTTTAATGATACTGTTCGTTCGATTGTGTTTGGAATGGAAGATTCTTTATAAAATGGTAATCTAGTAATTTGATTGACATTTTGATTACTATTGACGCTTTCTGCAGGAGGTTCTAAGTCCCTGGCTGGCTCAGCTACCAATCGAGCGCTTTTTGAGGCACTAGTAGAAGAAGGGGGTTTGGATGTGAGATCTTCCCCACTTTCTATTTCTGCGGGTAAATAACTACTATCGGGCTCGTTGACGGATCCTTGAACATACTGACCGAATCTAGGGGGAGCTGCTGTTTGTAGAACACTTCCTGTATCTCGGACTATATCATTGACAGTTAAATCTAGTTTTTCTTTTGTAAGAATATCTGTAAATGTTAGATTTCTGTTAGGGTTTCTAATAACGTTATAAGTGAGGACTTCATGGTTTTCATTATTAGGAGATGTGTTCGTAGGAATGGGTGTGGAAGGAGCAGCTTGCAACTGACCACTTCGGTAAGGTTCCTGCTGCAAAGGAGCTAGGTACGTTGATAAAATAGGAGCGTTTTCCGTTGGGGGTGGAGGTAGATAGAGACGTGACGATGGCTTGAAGGTTGTGGGGACGAGGATTTTTGAAGTTTGGGTTGGGAGTTGAGTTTGCGCCGGCGGCAAGTAAGATCTTGTTGGAGGGTTTCTTGTGGTCACAATCTGCCTCGCTGCAACTGTGGGTCTATTGTACACGTAAGGTTTTGGTTCATTATTTTGGACTATTCTTGCGGGTGGTGGGGTGGTGGGACGATTATACACATAAGGAGTTGGTTCATTATTTTGAACTATTCTTGCCGGAGGTGGAGTGGTGGGACGATTATACACATAAGGAGTTGGTTCATTATTTTGAACTATTCTTGCCGGAGGTGGAGTGGTGGGACGATTATACACATAAGGAGTTGGTTCATTATTTTGAACTATTCTTGCCGGAGGTGGAGTGGTGGGACGATTGTACACATAAGGTGTCGGTTCATTATCTTGTACAAGCCTTGCAGGTGGTGGGGTGGTGGGACGATTATACACATAAGAATTTGGTTCATTATTTTGTACTATTCTTGCGGGTGGTGGGGTAGTCGGGCGATCATACACATAAGAATTTGGTTCATTATTTTGTACTATTCTTGCAGGTGGAGGGGTATTAGGATTGTTATACACATACGGTTTTTGACTGTCCTCATTCACAACTCGTTCTGCTTCGAGTTGTGGTGTTGGGCGGTTGTAAACATAGGAAGCTGGATTCTCTTGGGCTTGTCTTGCCAGTTGAGGGGATGACGTTGGTCGTGTGTAAAAATAGGCTGATGACTCTTCGACAAGTCGTTCAGCAGGAGTTTGAGCTGGAGTATTAAAAGTGTAAGGAGTGGGTTCTGCCACTTGTTTTCCAGACTTAGGTTTTACTACCCATGTTTTAACAGTTATGCGTGATTTTGGTCTGCCGGGTTTGGGTTCTTGGAGAAGTTTACTGTAGGTTAGTTGTTTAGTTATGACAGTGGGTTCTGGACTTACCAGATTTTGCCTTAGATCGTTACTGGCAAGGGTTGGAGTGGGTTGTCTGTAAGTGTACTGTTGTTTATCGTTGTACTGTTGTTGTTGTTTAATGTTTGAAATGATCTGATTTTGTTTCACAACGTTGGACTGTTGCGGTTTCCTAGCATCAGTGGGCTGTGCTCCTTGACGAAATTGTCCTCGTTGGTTGTCAAGCCCATTTTGTGTTATTGTGTTTGGACTTCTTTGATTGTATTGTGCGTTCACTTGGTTATAGTTATGATTTGGGTGCTGTGCATTTGTAAGTCTAGCTTGCTGAATGTATTGAGTGGCTGGTGTGGACTGTATCCTATTGTTTTGTACAAACGGGGTATTCTGCCTTTGCCTTTGAAATATTTCAGCGTCTGTATTTTGAGCTTGATTGGTGAATCCAGCAGGGATGTATCTGGTATCTGGCGTAGATGCTGCGTAGCTACTATCGAGGTTATAGTTAGGATTGAAGTTCGGCTGTTGTATTTGCCTTGCCGGTACGTAAACATTGTTCGGCGTTCTCTCAGGCCCTGCTATTAAAGCTCCATTGGGAAAAAGTTGTCCTGCAGGTGGAATATACTCTTGCATCACGATGAGATTGCCCCGCATAGTGTTTTTGTCGTAAGGGTTTCTCATGGTGTGAGTTAGCATTTTTTTTACATCTTTCATGAGCTGTGGGCCAAGTTTAAGGTTTCCGAACCTATCACTTGATATAAGTTTCTCATTTGGTCGGCATTTTACATTCATCCACCAGTCGCATACGAAGACCTCCTGGTTGAAGAGAGTTCCGTTGGGGCAGAGGAATGATTGGAAGCCGTAAGTGGAACCTATAGTGCAAATTCTAAAGACTTGGCAGCCAGCTTCAACATCAGCGTAGTAACCTGTAATTAAATAAAAATACTATCAGTACAGATAGGTTTTCATTGATAAATAAGTAAGCTGATAATAGTTAAGGTGATTTTATTATTTATTATTCAGAGCCCAAAATTAAAAAAGTGTTATTATTATTACCAAAATAACTGAATGTCTAGGAAACAGGAAAGCATAATATCAGTTATAGTTTCTTTATCTAAATAAAAAGGAGTTGAACAAATACACTTATGGTCAAACTTCGTGGTTTAACAACTATGTTTCCCTCTCACCTGGGTCTCTTCCGGCACAGGAGAAGCCAGTGCGGGGTATGTTTCCGAGGGTCGGGTAGTCATTGCCCGGTTCTCCCGGCACCGCCAGCCGGATGTCCCAGCCGCGGCCGCTGTGGTCATGAGAAGGTGGCCCTCGCCCGTTCTGCGCGTCTGCCCACGTTATCAGCGAAACTGGAATGTATATTGGAATAAATGAGCGAACGAGCAGAATGGACCCTTCTAGTTTTGGCGCATGTCAATTGACAAAATGTATAGAGCTAAATGATATAAAGTTGTGCTCTTTCTTCTGCGATCAGTTGTACTTTTTAGATTATTTGCGGCCATCTCGTTTAAGTCTTGCCTGAGTATAAGATCTTTGACCTTGTGAAGAAAGTGATAGCCGAGGAAGACGCACGCATTGTTATATCATCAATGTCGTGAGAAATACACACAATGGAGATAAAAATACTGGGTAGTTGAAACTTTTTACTAATAGTAGTCCAGTCAATTTATACATAAAAATGAGGGTGAAGTTACATAAAGTCCCAACAAGCTGGATTTCTGTGAAATTGTTCAAATCATAATTATAAACAATGTCTAAAAGATCCCCATCATTCCACGTTAAGGAAAAAGTTTTATTCAAGGTTAAATGTCAAAAAATTTAGTTTTTCGCGATTTTCAGCAAAACGGTAAGTTTTATCATAAAAGTACCTAGGACAAAATTGTAGATCATGAAATTATCTATCAAAATGTATCAACACTTTTTTCTTACAAGCCACCGTTTCTGAGATATAACGGTTCAAAAAGTTATAAAAGTTGGCATGCACAAATTGTCAAGTTCCCGATAAGACGATGTGGTCGCTCAGCAACAAAGCCTTTTTCTTGTAATTAAATAAAAAAAATAAAAAAAAATTGTCAAGGCCGGTCGTGCTCTAATATTGAATCACAAACAACGGAGGATTCGTTTCGTTCCGACAAAGTATCATGCGATACATCGCTATTGACGCAATTTAATAACTTTTTGAACATTTCATTTCATTTTGTAAACAATTTTTATAACTTTTTGAACCGTTATATCTCAGAAACGGTGGCTTGTAAGAAAAAAGTGTTGATACATTTTGATAGATAATTTCATGATCTACAATTTTGTCCTAGGTACTTTTATGATAAAACTTACCGTTTTGCTGAAAATCGCGAAAAACTAAATTTTTTGACATTTAACCTTGAATAAAACTTTTTCCTTAACGTGGAATGATGGGGATCTTTTAGACATTGTTTATAATTATGATTTGAACAATTTCACAGAAATCCAGCTTGTTGGGACTTTATGTAACTTGAAATGTTTAAATTGACTGGGCTATAGTAAACGTTCCGAACGAATACCTCTATCCGTGGCTAGCATCAATGGCCTTCTTACCAGAAAACAAAGATCTAGTCAATAACTGAAGACTTAGAAATGAGGATGATTAAAAACACATTATGGTATCCTTAATTGCATTTAAAAGCATTTCTAATCTTTTCACTCATAACGATAAAAAAACGTTCAACACTCCCTTCCTATCTATCCTCCATTCATTCCAAAGCTTTAAAATGTTTATGAGAAGTGCTTCGAGAAATGCACAGCATCATCAGCCTCAGGGGTGCTACTCGATCCTGGTTCAAATATTATATCATCATATCATATAAGTATCAAAATATCTCATATTATGTCTCCATGCGGCATGATAGGTTAAAAAATAATTTAGATATAACATGAAAATCGGAAAAGCGCGATTGAAAAATATTTTCGCCAAACTTTATAAATACCTATTTAATTTTATAGATCTTACAATTTTTGTCCGAGACGGAAATCGAACACGCAACCTCTTGCGTCGCTTATAATATCACGGGGAAGGCAACCCTACGCTCCGTGTTCACAATACGATTGCGAGAAGTGTAAAAAAGCAAATGAGCATATTACGAGGTCTTGTGTGCCCGATTCTGTACACGCGAGCATTATATGGAATTACAAATTACTGTGTAAGATAAGAAAGTAGAGGAAAATGTCTTGTTTGAGTGTTTCAAGAGAATAATTTAGGTTCTCTCGTTTTCTTGTGTGTTTTTGAACTTGTGAAGGTTTTTTTTATTCAGAAGTCTTTGATACATTCATATTATGGTAAAGGTGATGGTGGGAATATATATATACTTATATATGCTTATAAATCAATGCCACTTTTCGTTTTAATGTTATAACTCAAGAAGAAAATGGTAAACAACATTTCGCGACTCTTGACTTAAATAAGCTTTAGCTCCTTGTAAGAAGTTAGTAAGTATACCTACACTTGTAATTAACGTATATTATTGAACAATGATGTTGTAAGCTGAACACTGAATCGTTCATTCCCACGTGTTTTGCCGTGCGATAATCCGAATCGCAAAAACCGAATCAATGGGCTGGATATCTATGGAGACGGGTCAGCTACAAACGGGTTAAATTTATGTTATTTGACTATACTTAAAACTTACAGGATTCATTGAAACTGTAACCCTTTATTAAAATAATATACCTAATATAATGTATGAACGATAATAGGTATAACCTGCGCAATTAAAAGTGAATTCTGTAAATGGCGGCGGGTAGGTATGGTACGGTTGGCAAAACAATTTCTCAAACAGGCCGGCGTCACGACGAATTTCCCATACAAACATAATACCAAAATTATTTGTAATTCGAGCATATTTCCACGGTATTATTGTATTATTATTATCTAAATAGTATTTTTATCTAGGTCCCTACAGAGTTTTTTTTACAAAATACTTATTTTAAATGAAATTATTTTTTTAGTAAAGTAAAGTAAAGAGTTTAAACAACTTTGCGTTATAAACCCGGCGCTTTTATAAAGGTCCTCAATGTGATCATTCATACGAACGCTTTTAAATCACTTTCGTCTCGTCCCTCGCTTTAGAAAGCCGTGGGAATTTTTTTTTGCTAAATAACTAGCTATAGCGATTTGTGTTGCTAGAAGAAGAAAGAAAAAAAGGACATTCTGGGTACATCCTCTGAATGAACAGAGATACTTAAAATAACAGTTTGTGACACTGTACGAAGATTCGACAAGTATACAAGATTTGACGAATTATTGGAATATTTCTACTAATACTCATAGTACTAATCGCAGCGCCGGCGTTTTTTTAATAGTGTGAATAATAATAAAAAGTATCATACGGCCTATTACCAGCACTTTTCGTTGAAAATGCAACACTGCTCGATAAAAAAGCGTCGCGTTCTAAAATCGCCGACGTGTGAACACGTACTTGGGTATGCCTAAAACGTTCAAATAGAACATAATTATTATGTTCTATTTGAACGCTTTTTTAACGGACGTTAAAAAAGCTCTCGTGCGAATTAGGCCTGACTGACTATTTTTTTGTAGCGCGTACTTCACTGTGTGAGTATAGACAGCGATAGAGAGTGAGCGAGAACGCATGCGAGCGGACGCCATTTATAATTCGCTTCTATATGTGCGCAGGTTATAATATATTTTGACACATTCGCGATCATCATCATCACCTTATTACGTAATAATTATAACGCTATTACTTGCTTGGCTCTATGTATGCTTATTATTTTAGCTGAATTACACTTTTGTTAGGTAGTTGGCATTCATTCATTGGCCGCGCACTAACGGCGAAGGCAAACATCGTGAGGAAACTGGCATGTTCCGAGAACTTAAAAGTATGAAGGTCATGTGTTATTCACCAACCCGCACTTGGCCAGCGGGGTGAATTAGGTAAGGCCTAATCTTTCTCGTCAAGAGAGAAGCCTCTGTGGCAGCAGTGGGGACGTAAATGGGTGGAATAGGATCCTAGAAGATTTTTAAGGTTTTTCAAGATCCGAGTAGAGCTTTTAGGTACATTTTAATAAACATGACTAAAAGCGCGCCTTCCTCGTCAAATTTAAATTTTCACTCTCTGAGGCGAATACTTCGTGCAAGATTGAGTGCTCAATAAAAATGCAAGACGTAATGTACAAAGCCCGGAGCTTAGAAGGTACCTATGCGATTCCAGTGTTCTTGAGTATAGGTTAGGTACACTGGCATCAATAATAGGGGATTGATTGGAGAGCCCAATTATTATACTTACTTCTTTTTAATAAAATTTAAACATCATAAACTTAAAATTTAAATAATTTTGTAATTCTATACAATATAATACCTACAATAATTAATATAAATTTCAAAATAAATTTTCGGTTTAGTAGCTTTACAATAGAAACGAGCAGCATAGTATGAAATTTTAAAATCTTTACTTCTTAAAATTAGTACTGTGTATCAAGAAGAACTAGAAAAAGTGATTGTTAGAATATCAATAGCAAGGGAATTTCATAATCCACATAAAACATGGACAATCTCATACAAAAATATCGGCAAAAATATCCTTTATTTCGTTTGAGCCGTTTCGTTCTCGAAAACTTTTATCTCGACATTGATTAATCGGGAACCTGCTGCTACACGAATATTGAAAGTATTGGAACTTGGAGAATGACACGGGGTTCCTCAGCCTTGGGCACCCTTGGGTATCTTGGAAGAATAATAGCCTGAGTTGATGCTGGGTGAAAAATAGCTAAATCACACCACCCGTGGTTTTGTTTTTGTAATAATGTTCTTTGATACCTCTCATCTGTTATGAGGAAAATAATTTTTATGTATTTCTTAGTGAAGTTTGCAGGGGCAAACGTTTCTTTTATGAAGAAGGAAAAATAGGAAACATAAATATAAAATTTAATACATAGGTAACTAAAATATGTCTGATCTATGAATTGCCTCACAATACATGTATATATACATGTATTGTGAGGCAATTCATTACCACCAGTATCTCTATTTATAAATAGAGATACTGGTGGTAGAGTTATGAAAATTTTCAAAATATTTTTATTTGTGGTATTTGTGGTTCATTTTTCCGTCGAAAAATGTCGTAAAAAACAGTCGGTAAAGAGTTTTGTTTAAATTATTTAACGGTTATTTTACCTGCTGCAAACTAATGTTAAATTAGCCTCTCAAAATGGTAGTACATTAGTTATGATTGGTAAAACTTTCGCCAGCGAGCATCAAGCTAAGTTAAAGTATTTATTATAACTAGTTCGGGAGAATGGAGAATTCTATTGCAATTGGATTCATAACAACGTGTAGTGCTATTTCGATGTCTTTGAAGAATTACTGGACAAATAGTATACGAGTAGCTTACTAAATATATGATATACGTATAGGTATATATTACTTTCAGGTGTTCCACCAAAATATTAGCTTTTTTGGGGTTCATTCCAAAATGTGTCGGATGCCAAACACACGCATCAGTGGACATGATTCCAGACTCCGGCATCATTCGCAAAAACTATTCCGTTCACATACCTACGGAAATCAATCAATGCTGCTATTCGTTTTGTTTGTTCACTACTTTGTACAAATGGTGGTTCATCCGGATTACGATAATTGATATTTGCTATAATGTGTATGTAGCTTGCCACATTATTCTATCCGGGGATGACCAGATTTAAAATAAATGTATGCATATTTATCGTTCTATTTTTATAATCGACGACCTCTGTGGCGTAGCTTGCGAACCTTCGCCAACAAATTGTTGTCCAGAGGCGGGATTCGAACCCGCAACCTCTTGTGTCCTAAAGCGGGCCTTAGCCCGCTGGGCCACAAAGGTGAAAACTGAAATATTTTCTTACCATGCTCTATATTATTTTAAAAATCGAGCGACTTACGTAAAATCACGAAACGCATCGCAAGTCCATTCAGAAAACACAATTCACAAATCCAGTGTTCACGAAAAGCTCACTTCAAGAGAAAGTCAACAATGTATAATAAATGTAATAGCAACACTAGTCACCATCCACTGTTATGTTACTGAGTATGTAACGTTTTAATTGTATGTAAAGTTTCAATGATCAAATGTTCCAATGTACGTATCACTTAATATTCAATACTTCGGTGCGACATAATGGTAACAGAATCTCGCTAGAACTGTAGAACTAACAATGAGATCAATGGTTAAGAAATTGCCCTACCAGTAACAATGGTTGGACCGAATATGAATGGCCTTACTGTATACCGCGACTTTACTCCAGAGAAGTGAGCAATACACTTTAACTTTACAATTTTAACTTTAGAATCAGATTAGAATCATCATCAATAACAACCAATATATTAATAGTATATGCCACAGGTCTTCTGACCATAATACCCAAGCCTAAGCATGCCACACCGTGCACAACCGTGCCGTTGATACGAGCGTGTCAGTCATGGGCACACATGGTGTTAGTTTAATTCACAGGTTTAATTGAATACACTTTAGGTCTTGGGTAAATTAGAGAATCATATCGCATAAGTGTTTTGGATGATCTCTCTCTATAAATAAATAAATAAAATGCCTGTATAAAATGTATTAGATATTTAATTTGTTCATTTACATACTTTTAAATATTTCTCTAGTATTTTTGTTCTGTATGGTATGCTATAATTGTTAAGTTATATTACTCTATGTACCTTCAAATGTCTAGATTTACCAGATAATTAGCCATTTTAGTGTAATTCAAGAGTCAGACAAACATTTTTTATATTAATATATTGATCTATTGAAAGAGTATTAAAACTGTTTTTATTGGCACTAATGATTAAATTGAAGTTGACAGAATTGTGTCTGGGAGTGATCGTAATTAAGGTTTGCCAGGTTTTAGGTGACACTGAACTAATAAATTATTTTTTGTATCGAGTGCAATAAATGAATGTTCTTGTAATTTGTTGTGTATTGTGTAAACATATTTATAATGTTATTAATGCGAAGGTTTGTAAGAATGTTTGTTACTCTTTCACGCAAAAACTACTGAATGCATTTTGACAATCAGCTGTGGGTGGAAAACAATAGTAACGTTTTATTAAAGTAAATTTATCTGTAGTTATCATAATTGCCCACACATGTCGCCTCCTTCCTTCCTTAAGTTCAAATACCTACCCTAGTATCAATATACAAAGCAACCGTTATGTAAGTAGCTACAAGCTTTGATTAAAGTCATATAAAACTGTGTCCGAATTCCCAGTCGATAACCAAAGACAAAAACTCAATTAGACTAATGCACAATGAACTAAGTGCTTTATGTAGGTACTAATATAATGGCACACTATATAGTAGAGTAGATACACAAGGGTTAAATGGCGCGTGTACACCTTCCATGAAAATGAAAGTTTATTGAAATGAAAGTGGTTTTTATTTCAATATATTATTACATTGGACAGTTCCTATTATACCGAAGGCAACACTAACTCAAACAAACAATTCAAACTCTAAAGACTCTAATTCAAACAGGTCGTATGTAACCAAACCAAACATGTACAAACGTTTAATTCATACCAAAATAAGAGATTTTTCATCATACTGGCATCTTACGTAATTTACTCTAATCACATTTATAAACTACTAGCCGACCTGCCCGCGGCATCGCCTGCTTCTTTCTCATGTTTTCTCACCTATTAAACCTTCCCTGGGCTATTACGAAAATTTAAAATCAAAGCTCATAAATCGACCCACCCGTTCTTGAGTAATAAAATTAAAATGAAAATTTGATTTATGAATAATAAATGTGATATAATAGCGATACTTCTGTACAGTTTAATTAATTTGTGCCACAAAGCTATGAGAGCCATCGATTTTGATTGTCATGTGAACCGAAGACAAAAACCACTGTGCCAAGCTGGCTTTGTAATTGTTACCAACGAATATGGCGCAACGACGTATGGTATTGTTCTTAGAGGAATCTTAAAAATCCCACTGGTACAACACAAGGGCCTTATCTCAATAGATTGCGTAATTTTAACGTGTATTGCGCAATTAGGGTGCTATTCATAAAGGACTTCAAAAAAGGAACATGTTCTATGTTCAAATGTATATTTTGATGTATTATTAGCCGAACCGCCGACAGCTACGCTTGCGTTTCTTTACGTTAGCTAAAACCCATATTTTATTTGTGCGATTCACTGTGACTTCTAGATAGGTTCACTTATAATGAATACAATGTTTCTTTAGTTATGCTAGTTCTAAGTGTAATTAAAGATTATGAGATATTATTGCCTACAAAGTCTACAAATAATATAAAGATACATACATACATAATTAAAAGTTTTACAATATTTTGATACAATAAATGTCAGTCCGTATGGATGGACTGACATCTCGAACGTATAACGGGTTCCTTCCGTTTTTGCCATTTGTCTACGGAACCCTAAAAATAATCACAACAGAAAACAGTTTGGCACTTTCAGCGACTTTGTCTCGTTGGCATCACTGAAAGGGGCCAATAAGCGAGCGTCATTATCACCCAGGGAGCGATAGTGCGATCATAGTGATTGAGTGTGTCTCGGTAGTCTTTGCATTTAAATGTTGCATTAACAGTAATTGTTGGCTATATACCGTTGAGTGGCAATACTGCACATTTTCGATTGCAGCTTTGTAATCTCGATTATAGCTTAGTTTTTGTATGTTAATCAGTTCATCTGTTGGGTCTAATTATAATGTTATGTGTTGTTCTGTTTGTTTAATACCAAAATTGATTTAAGAGAAAGGTTTTTTTCTTAACCTGTATTTTCCCAGCTGGGCAAAGGCCTCCCCTAACTCTGCCCAGCAGTCCCAGGTTTATAAAGTATAAGCGGGTGCCTGGAGGGCGGTTTACAAGTAATAAAATATAAAGCTTTTGCAGCTTGCAGCAACGACTGTGAGTCATCTTACACCGCCGTCGTCATCGCCATGTCGCTAGGCAACCAGCACCCAGATAAAGTATTGATCAACTGATTGCGTTCATATCTGTGCCATATCTGTCTGTTCTGGGCCGCTGATTACAAACTGTATTCTAATTCATGCATATACAACACCTCGTGTTGGGCAATTTGCTCTTTTCTCAGGCATATCATTTTCTTACATTCGTATCTTACTTTTGTGTTAGTACATGGTTTTCCTTGCTGCTATCACGTTGAAATGCATACATTTCAGAGTAAAGATTGACCCGGTTAATGTATGTAAGTACGTGGTTAGTTCAAACTTTAACTAGGTATATTATAACCCCTGTTTATGTTCCCACTGCTGAGACAGCGTGTATAATGTACATACAACAACTTTTAGACGCTGGGTAGAAATTGCTACCTACCTAAGTTTACATTATGTGTCCGACTTTTCTAGTTACCTAGTTTAAGATTATATTATGTTTATAATTTAAAAAAGGAAATTTAAATAAGTACAGAATTAAAACTGTAAAAATATGGATCTTTTATGTCTGCAATAAAGAAAATTTATTTATTTCTTTATTTATTTATAAAAATATCAAAAAACAAGAGTCATTACATATTATTCAACAACATTAGCCCCACTGAAAAGCAATATACAAAATAAAATTGAAAGGTAATATACAAAATCACGTAGTATGTTGGTTGAAGGATTTTGTATAACTCACTGTATAGTAATAATTATTTACCGTGTTTTTAAGCAACATTATTCCGAGCTATTCGAAATTTAAGCAAACTAAAATAGCGGAACATTCGAAACCAGAACCATAGAGGTAGAAAGTTTATATAGAGAATGTTCATTGAAGCGTAGTGCAAAGTGAGCAGTGTGGTCCCACGGGATTACAGTCAGGCGACCCTTCTTACTGGGTCACGGGGCTACATCAAAACAAGACGGTGCATAATCTATCTATTAAGTAGGGTTACGCTGTCTGAATTGATGTTGGATAAAGATATTCTGCGAATATTTCCTTTTTTGTTGCGTATAATTAACATACCTAATAGCTACAAAAGGTGAAAAAAAAATATAAGCATAATTTAATTCAAATTATCTTTTCAAATGGTTTAAGGGGAGATTCACGTCAGATAATTTAAGATCGCTAGAAATAAGAAAATAATAAAAATGCCCGACAGGGTTTAATTAAACCCACGCCCTTCGAAATTAATGTCAAGCCGCAAGCCAGCTAAGCTTACGCAGATTTTTAATCATGTGATAAAACTGTGTTAAACAGAACGTCTGTCATCAACAGAGAATGTGGAAACAGAGAGAAAAGGTAAAATTGTGTGGTCTACCTCAATCCCCTTCCACCCTTGCCAAATACACACCAAAGAGGTTGAACAACTACAGCGACAAAATGCTAAAGACAAGTATATAATACAATTATATTCAAAAAGTACCTACACAACCTAATTATGCATATCATACTGCTTCATAATAACATAATATAGGCTTCTCACTTAAACTGCCCGAAAATTCACTAGAATAAGGTGATGCTAATGAAAAGGTGGGCAAAGCCGTGGGTGGATACTAGCCCCACGGCTTTGCGCGCTATAATAGGTTTTCCCGGAATAAGTATTTTCCCTCGGCAAAAAGGAAATACTACATGTTATTCGAATTTATATATCCTATAGTTTTCCACCAGTAGTTTTCCCGCATTTGAATTATATGTATATTCCGCGTTATACACCGTGCCCGCTAATAACCCGAAAGATTTAAACCACGTATTTTTGACGACATTACGAGTAAATAATGTTAAATCAACATGGGTCTTATTATGTGTTTTAATAACATATTAACACATATTAAATCTTATTAATTGCCGGCTTCTTTGTGAACAAGCCGTTAGGTAAGAAACTCAAGTTGAAGAACAGAGAACGAGCATGACACTTCACGAATCGCTCCGAAATCACACGACGAACGTCTTTTTTTTTGTATTTATTTATTTAATCTTTAAAGTATGTAGGTACATTTCTTAAATAATTTTCTGCCAAACTGCGCAGCAGTTTGTCGGCAGCCGTTCTCGCGGACATTTACTCGTTTTTGCACCTTTCTTATTATCTTATCTTAGTCTATCTTGGTACTTAACTTTATTTATAAATCTAATGTAATCTACTTACTAATTAATTAATTAATGGCGTGGCTTAGCAGGCAATGGTCCGCCCGCGCCGCAGTAGGTTGCGGGTTCGATTCCCGCGACAGTAATCCTCAGGGCGACACTTTATCTGCACGATGTTTGCAGGATGTTTGTATTGAAATTATTTTTATTTATAGTAAAAACTTTTTGTAGATAGATACCAAACTTCTTTATGAAACTGGCTAACAACCATGCAGTTAGTAGTCTACGTTTAAAAGAAGTAAGTGGCTACGACATGCTCTCGCCCTTAGGGTGCGTTAGACTGGAGATTTTTAAACTTTTGATTTGTTGTAAATAATTAATATCTTCTTACTATGAGTTTTTGGACTATATGTTACATAACTTTATATACTCTAATTAGGCTCTAGTATCGTTAGCTTAAATCTTTCGGGTTATTAGCGGGCACGGTGTATAATACGTCTGTGCGCCACGATGTAGATAAGCTAGTATTAACATTTATTTAAAAATTGTAAAAGGGACAAAAGTTTATTTTTGTGACCCCAAAATTAATCCCAAGTGATATTTAGTAAATTGAACTGTTATCATTTACCAAATTGAATCATTTTACTAATAAAAAGTTAAAGGGAATTACTCACGTAAATTATGTCGATATTAGGTGTTTTTCCGACGTTTCTGTTTTCATCTAGATAATGACTATTTTACTTTTAGTTAAATTATTTTCTTACATAGCCGTTTCGTTCTGCTTGTTGTTCATAACATTATGAAACTTCCGTGTCTACATCATTATGGTCACAGTGCACTACAAACTACGCTCAACTAACATTGTTACGTCAGTTTAATGTTGTTTTCATGACGCCATGTCCTCATGCTTTTAGGATATGACTCGCAAAGTTTTTGTTGTTCTAACCGACTTCAAAAAAAGGGAGGAGGTTTCTCAATTCCACCTTATCAATGCATCTTTTATGTTTGTTTGACTTCGTCATTTATGAACCGATTTCATGACTGTAAAATAAATAAACTTTCTTCATAAAATAAAATCAATACTCGCTAAACCTAATAAGAATGATTCTTTAAACATATTTTTTTTAATAAATATTGCTAGACAATTTTACACAGCAACATCTAGCCCCGCGCCATAATGTAGCGAAACTGTGGCGGATCGACTAGTATTGTAATTCGGAGTGTTTTTGTACCGCAGAGATTCATGTAATCACAGTCAAAGTTTATGTAGATTGGAGTGGTTTAAAAATTGTGCAGAAACGTTTTACTTTTATGAAACTATTTTTTAGCTCGCTGATTTAAGTAAAAACTATATAAGTACGAGTATGTAGTGTTTTAGTCCTCATCAAGCTTTATTCTTTATAACGTACAACTTTAAAATTAAAGATAACTTGCTTTTCTTTTAAAAGAGTGGAATTATATGCGTTACAATCAGTCTACAATCAATGTGTGTTGCCAGTGAACAGGCTCCGAGAGCTATGGAGAGTGCTATGCTCGAAGTTTCTCTACGTGATAAAATCAGAAATCATGAAATATAGCCATGCGGATTTGCTCTTTGAAGTGGCAAAGGGCTGGCCATATAGCGAGGGGAACGGATGGCCGATGGGGCCAAAAAGTTATTGAGTGGAGCAGCGTCGAACAACAACATGTACAGATGATCTTTTTAAAGCTGCCAGCTAATATAAGCTTTAGCTTTACAGTGGTAACAAATATTTTATAGATAGTATTATAGCTCTGCATTTATTTGAATTTTATTTGTTAGGAATAGCGTCGACTTAGTTGACAACGACCTCTAACGCCAAGGTCATAAATAGCATCAGGTTTCCCAAAAAGCTCGATGACGTCAGTAAATAAGGCCAGTAACGACGCAATCTCCCATCGCAAATATTTGGAGAGACAATAAAGGTTTTGAGAGGAATCCAGACAGAGAACATGAGGCACATATCAACCAGAAATGGGAATGCCTCTGGCCTCTAGCAAAAGCACCCCTAATTAACTGTAACATGTCAGTAATTTGCATACTCGAAATTATCTAATTAAAAAATAACATAGCTCAATATTTATATATCTACAGGGCTAAATCGATAACTATTCGGTTATTGAATTCCTACTCATCATCATTTCCATCATGTCAGATCAAACCTTTCTGCTCTTATTTTTATGATATGATATTATCCGTGTGAAGTACTTTTAGTAGAGTCTCATACATAAGCGATTAGCAGCATAATTGCTTAAGTCACTCACATAAATTACTAGCAAGAATTCTTGTGGGGTCAACGGCCGACATATTGAAAAGAAAACGCTCCGGCATTATACTACGTAAATGCTGTAGCGAGAGCCTTCAGGAACAACAGAATATTATTAAATTAAGACCGTCGGGCTCTTAACACGCAAATTATAGCGTAAATAGGAAATTAAACATCAAAGAGGATGTGGAAGTCATTAATTCATTCGTGTACGCAATTCGAAAAACAATTTAATTAAAGGAATAATCGATGTGTGTTAACTGCGCGAGTTTTGGTCAGATATTTATGGTCCGGAATTACTGTTTACGGAGAACATTTTATGTGAGCTTACAACCACTACTGGGAAATTGGGAAAATATATTGATTTTCGATATGATAATAAGGGGAATGTACCTAACTAGAATAACAAGGGTTATAGCTAGGCGTAGGTATTTGTTTGTGGAAATGTTAAGATATACAGAACGTAGGCTTTACTGGCGCTGAATAATTTGTCGAATTCTCGAATGGTTTACCAATGTTGTCGAGAAATGCAACGCCGGTCTACAAAGGTCTACATTAAATGAAAATCGCAAGCTAGGAGTGGCTGCTATTGCGACCTAGGTCGGTTGAGAACTGATCTGACTGAACTGAACTGAAATAAACAAAACTGTAAAAAAAAACATTTTTTTTTAAAAAAGGACATGGTATCTTTAGTATCTACTTATAGGTATGATGTAAATAGTACTGAAATAAAAATAAAATTTATAATATAGGTACCTACTCATCTCATTAGAGTCTTTAGAGGCTCTTATACTGTGGTTATGTGATGTTTATCCGTACCTAGGTATAGATGATCCATTCTAAAAATGAACTCCCCTCCACAAAACCGTGATGATTTCAACGTGTGAGAGGAAATACAGAAAAACAGAATACACAGAAAAAAAAAATACAGAATTCGGTAGAGGGGCGTTCATTTTAGAAATGGTTTTACTATACTTATATATTACTGTACTAAAAAATAATAAAAATTTCTAGCACAGGGATCAAAGCTTAAAAAAATACAGTCGCTAAATGGAAATCAATTCTAGGCAATCAACTAACCAATAAATAAATCATAAGATCCATCAAACGATCTGTAAACGCGCAACGATTCGGAAAATGGAACGAAACGTACTAACACCACTTAAGTCATTAATAATCCGGGAAATTTTATCTCAATGGGTATCGCATCGTGGGTTATCCATTAAATAAATTTTATTCGTGTGATAAGCGCGGGGCGGGCGGCGGCGGCTAGGCGGCGCCGGCGGGCCGCCCAGTCTCCACCGCGCGCCCGGCACCGCCGCACGCCGTCACTCGCGACTCAGCCGCCGCTGTCGCCTCACAACCACCACTACTCTACCTACTTACTATAGGTACGTGCGATAACGTGCACCCAAGAGACACCCAACAACTATCACAATCTCGGTGAGCACAATTTTCTGTAATTTTCAGATTCAGAGATCTCACGAGACATATCTTAATCGGCCGACGGCCGTTACGGCCATTTTATAGAATGCGAGCGTTCAACCTTGAGTCGTCGTCAGTATTTTGGTCATTGTAACTCGCTCAGCTGATACATGCGATTTTTCCGCGCGCGTACTCTCAAATAAATAAAAATAGATGGATTTTAATGTTAATGTAGCAATGGAATTGTTGGATGGGTGATTAATATTCTCGGTAAGATGACGGGATTCATGTCAAGGCTCTGACACCCTTGTTATATGAGTTTATCTTGAGGTGAGCTGCGGTTCGAGGTTGGCGTTTTATTATGGTAACAATAACAAGCATCTAAATTCAAATCAATGCAAATCAGTTTTTACTTGGAAATTTCCGAAAACAACTTCTGAGGATTGCTGATAAACTGTTTGTAAACTTACTACGTAATTTTCATTTTAAGTTGTAAAATAATTTTGTAGACTGTTCAGGAAAACTTGCCTTCGACAATGCCTTCATTCTGTACCGTGACTTCGTTCGCATAAGCCTTACTTTATGCAATACTATAAAATACCAATAGCCGTAAATACATAAATCTTGTAATTTATATGTGTCTTTCAAAAATAAATAATCCACTCCAATTAACCGTTCTTTGTTGAAATCAAAATGTTAGTGACGAGTTAATGATTTCCCTGTTTATCAACACAGTGTCATTAAATTACACATCAATATCTATAATTAAAAATAATGCCCCTTTTCGTTGTATTTTTATAACACAAAAACGGCTGGACCGGTGCGTTGGTTTCAAAATAGTCGTAGTAGCCCAGGGAAGGTTTAAAAAGTGAGAATACTTGGGAATAGAGCGGGCGAAGTAATGTAAAAGCACAGAACATATAATTACTACGCAAGTAAAACTAATGAAATATTATATGGAACATTCCTATAGGTAGGTACTTTAACTCTTCAACTGTGGCATTCAATGGCAAATTTGCCATAAAGCTTGGCTAGGAACTAACTTCCCGAAGACCGATCTAGAAGTTTTTTTTAGGTAAATATTGTTATTATTTGGGGTTGTTTTAGCAATAAATTTGCTGACTGATGGCTTTATTAGTTGTTTTACGAACATCTCAATCTGACATCCTACAGAATTTATTCGATTTGGAATAGCATCAAATCAGTTGTTACCGACTGAGCGCAAAAGTGAACGAATCTGTGGGAAATAAAAATCTGATTGCTTCTAAATGGAAATTAAAGAAAGGAACTTACAAAGGTTATGGCCCAGATCGACGCCATTCAGCGAATTGGCTGAACTTTTAGGCATCAACCATTCTGAAACTTTTCAAAGAGAAAATTCAGTTATAAGTTCATAAAAACGAAATTTCGTTTCAGAAAGCCCAGATTTAATCAGCGTCTTCAGACTATAAATCTTTTATGTTTTACGTAATAGTTAATTTTTACGAATTCTTCACGAATGAACGATTTTTATGATTTCGAAATACTATTTTCATATGCCTTCTATTCCACGTAATACAAGCAGGATTCCAGAGTCTAATAAGAGATTTAATAAAACCTATTATAATGTGATTTTATCAAACTACAAGACTTCTTCTTCATCTTTGTTTATTCCATCATCAGATTCTGGCTTCCTTAACACGTTACCACGTAAAGAATATATATTAGGTATACAGGAAAAAAAGAATAATCAAAATTAGGTAGGTATTTACTTTATTTTAAATACTGCAAAAGTTAAGTGACAAAATTATATCCAATGGCGCTGGCATCTAATACACTTGATGCAGTGGAGAGCACTTCAATTTAGTGTCTGGTTCATATTAAATACCAATGAAATATACATTTTATATAATCTGCATAATATCTTTCTCTGCTCCTGGCATTTCTAAATTAGACAGCAATACTAGAAATTACTTGTTTCTGTTCTTGTTATAATTATGTTTAACTGTCTAACATTTTATTAACCTACCTTTTTGCGTTTTGGAAAACTTAGATAAAATATAAAGAAGGTTTTATTGTTAACAATTTTATCCGGCTAAGGTCATAATAATAACTTAGCTACATGACTGTCCCAAAGCTACATATTTAAAATTACAATAAATTTCCTCCTCCCTACTCTAAAACCTATCAACCAAAACTATCAGCTTATATTATGGTTACACCAACCTTGATCATTACGCTTTATACGCAAAGAATTCAGCTTATCGGCCAAAAGACTCCTAAAGCTTGTTATCAGAAAGCGAATGACCCATATCAAGCGATCTGGTATCTGTGGCGGTGTGACCCCTGGGATAATGGCACCAGGATAAAGGAAGATGCGGCCGCGAACATTCTTCACGGGGTTAAAAGTAAATAAGATAATCTCAGGATTAAAATTCATACTTATGAAACAAGGAATCAGTTTATATAAATTTGAATAATGGAATGTTATTTTGTGAGTATAGGTCTTATCAATGCCAATGGTCTATTGCATTTGGCCGAAAATGCCGTGAACAATGTTAAACCTTATCTTAAAACATATAGACCATCCTGAATGTTGACAAAAATGTTAAATGACGGCCATTAAAGTTATTTGTATGAAACAAAGTAATAAGATTCTGGAATTGGCAAACTGTTATGATATACGGTGACACTGAAATACCTTCTCTAGGAACGTAATGCTTGTATTTCTCATACAATACTTAGACAACTAGAAAATTGATATAAACCATTAAGGGGGCGGAGGCAGAGCATTCCGTCACCCTTAGACGATGACATCAGCGTCAGTGATGAAGTCACCTTCATATAGCTGAATCGATAATAAGACTCGGGTGTGCAAGAATCCTAGACATTCTATAACTTGCAGATTCTACAGCACATCAAGAAAAAATCGTTCTTAATTTTATGGAAAACCTTTGGATAAGTGGGTACAGTTCCTATATAATTCAACCCTCCCTTAAATTATATTATCAGTAACTACAGTTCTCATAGGTGGCCTCGAAAATTATGAGACCGGATCAGGTAATTTCTGATCAAACAAAATTAAGATCCGAAAAAGTCCGCGATAAAGTAATTCTGTAAGGGATCTCATTAAAGGTTTGATTTAAAACAAATTCAAGACCGATTTATTAATAACCATATAACAAGGGTAAGTCGGGTTGAACCATGCATAAGGTACAGTGGGATAAGGGCGGTCGGTAGCGACTCGTCCGAAACAGCTTAGACATAACATTACCTCTATAAGCCTTCAAATACAAAGGCATTTCAAGTTTTGGCAATTTCCGCTAACTTATGATTATGTTACGGTCAACAATCTATGTTGAAGGTCGCTTGTGTAAGATATTAACCGTATTAGGCTATCTTTCGGGAAAACCTCGGTAAGGAGATCATTCCACAACCTGTGTGTTCGTGGTATTAAGTTCCAACGTACCTCGAGAAATAAATTACCTATTTGTTGATCGTTAAACATTATCCCGGGGCAAGAATCAATTCTGCGACCTTCTGTGTGGCGGCCTTACTCCGTCGCGCCACTGAGACGCCAAAACACCAAAAGCGCTTGTTCAACCTCAACCGATATAGGAATGCGTGACACAGTTCAGTGCTTGAAAACTATTTCCTGTAGCTAAATAATGTGTGCGTACTTCGGCAGACTATTGAAAACAATTAAAAACAACGTAGGATTCGTCAGTTGATCGGTTAGGTTTAAAAAATATATCACTTTTAGTCACTTTACATAAAAATGTACACACACACACGTAACACACAATGTACGTAGTTATTTCCATAAAATCTATATGGAAATAAGAAACTTCACTTCGAGAAGTCAGAAGAAGTCAGCATACAAAATTAAGCTTAAACTTAATTATACATATTTTATAGTTATTTACTTAATAAAATTCAGTAATTTTATTAAATATTATGGTTAAAAAATTATAAAAAATAAAGAAACAATACGTAAGTTTTATGACATTAATAATAAAATATATATCGAATTTTTACTAAGTTACCTACAGTAATTCCAGATCAGTCTACCTACGCCCAGCTCTAGACACCTAGTTACATAATGTACCTACTTAGTAATAGATTTCGCTAATAGCTGATTGAATGTCCATCCTTGTCCTACCCAGGCGCGACTCACTGAACCGAATGATGCTTCCAATGAAATGGGAAACAGGTACCTACTGTCGCTGGGAAAACAGAAATATGGGTCGGAGTTTATGGAAAATGTTTTCCAAAGGGCAAATCTCTCCTCTACCAATTGTCAAATCAGTGGTATTTGTAGTGTCATCCTATATAATGGTTTCACTTTAGAGGTTTACTTCAGCTGTTGGTGGCAAGTTTCACAACACGCCGCCTCCTTTCTTTGTTCAACTTCCTTGTGCTGATGATGATGATAATGTGCTATTTATTTACTGCCGCTTTTATCTGGTTATTCCACATGGCTTAGGCGAAATTCCTCATGACTTGGTACCCTCAACCTTTCCCTGGACCAACAGTCGCTCACGACCCGCCTACGACTATCAGTTGTCATCAAAATTCTGTGCAAAATAAGCGCTACAAAATGCTTATTGGTTTTTAACGATGACAGTACCTAATATAATGAGCGTATATCCATTGGAATGCTCGAGACACGTGGTTAGGGCTGATGTACAAGCATTCCGAGCTGGTTTATAACGGTAGAGCATTTAGGTACATTTTGTACGGCATGGAATAATAAATGTACCGTGGCTGCATCAATAAGGGGTCAAAGGAATTCCACTGCCATTGAACTAGTTTATCGTGGACTTGTTTATATTGTGTATAGGGTTCTGTATGCATATTACATTTACGTTATTTAGCTCGTGAAATGTTGCAATTAACATTTCACGGGCTAAAAGAGGCACGTACAGCAAAATCCTTTCTATAAGTGACCAAAAATTTTGTTTTTTTTTTTGTAAATGTATATTTAATTATTTTGTATTTAGTCATAGTCATAAATTTTTACAGGCTCACTTTCCAGGTTCTTAGTGAAATACAATAAGACACAAAGATTTCTTATCAATTAAGGTAAATCAAATAATATTAACTGCTGTAAAGGTAAAAGGTCATTGTCAGAATTGTATACATTGTTACTGTTGTGCGAAATAATGTGTGACTAAATTGTCGTTTATTTACGAAAACAAAAATATACTTTTAAAATATTATAGTAGGTAGGTAGGTATTTAATTGAAGTACAAGGCACATAGTACTTATGTCGAGGAGCAAACTATCACATTATTCCTAAAAAGGACGTTAGTTTCCATGAAAGCTTTTGTTAATCCCACTGCCATCCGGAAACGCAACGAGCCTCGTAATATCCGCTGACGGCGACACCTAGCGGATCTCACAGATAAAAATACTGTCGATTAAATAATATAGTAATATTTAATCATAAGCTACAGTAGCCGCTTACCATCATGGACCATCGAGAGCCGCAAACTTGTCTGTTCCTTATGGTATTTATAAACAAATACTAGGGGCCTATCCATAAATACACAACACTTTGATGATAAAATAGTGTCGGTACTATTTTTATGTGATAATCTTAATGCGGTTCACAAAATACACCTCTTTACCATGTTCCACCTGTAGTATAGTTTTAGGATAAAAGTGGCGGTGACATACGGTTCGAAAGACAGACAGACAGACATCACAAACTACTTAGGTTATGGCTTGTAGTAATTATATGAACATTTTACACAGGGAAAATCATAAATCGAGGGCAAGGCCGCGCTGCGAGCTAGTTAGGTGCCTAATATTTTAGCGCGAAAGTTTGTCAGTATGTGTACTCTTTTATAATAAAAAGACTTTACAATATATCAGAAATATATGAATGTTTATATATCAGAATAACTAATAGTCTACTTTTCCCGGATGAAACCTTTTTTTTTTTATTTGATATCACAATTAAATACCTATATTTAATTGAAGTACCTTAGTAGGTACCTCCTAAGGTACTCCATACTTGCTGTGAATATTCACCTACTATATTGTATTAACATGAATTACCATCACAAAGAGTACCTTAGTAAGTTCGGAGGTAGAACGCCCGCCATCTTGAAAGCAAACATGACGAAACAATCTTGTTTACAGTTAAATGAACTTAAAGGGGTCCTTTAATTATCTGAGAGCATGCCAAGTAGAAACGCGATGATTCTGAGACAAAGAACGAAAAACGACAATGGAACTTGTTTCAGTAAAAGTACTGAAATAAATTCCATTGTACTACCTATTGATCGGTCGAATATTTATTTCCACAACTATGTAGCTTTCTCGGTATAAAAGATTTAAACTTGGTAAAAAGTAGTAAAACTATGTTCTTTTCCGGCTTCAAAATCTTCAAAGTTTTATCTTCTTAACAAATCATATTAAATTTATTTATTTATTATTTATATACTTACAGAATATAAAATAACAGTAAAAATACCAAAAATAAAATTAGGAAAATAGGATTTTCCAATATCCGAAATGTTACCATTGTTATGTGTAGGTACTTTCTAGCTGTTGTACGGAAATTTTTAAAATAACATTAGTAGATATCTGAGTCATATTTCCCATGATACATCACATCATTGTGAATCCCAGTAGGCCCAGGACATTATTATGTTGGTTTCTCGTAACTTGATTGAGATTGCCCTGTCACATGTAGTTACAGCTCCCACAAACAAGGGTAAAGGATAATAACTGGGTTAACGTCGATGCTTTTAATTAAAAATTTTAATCATCTTTAAATATGAATTAAAATTGTTAAACGCGCAGCTAGTTATTTAATTCTTTTTATAATGAACAAAGCTTTTTATCGGTCCTTGCAAAACCAGAATTAGAACAGCCTTAAAATAAAAAGGGTTTGTTAACTGCTAATAAGATAGCAATCAGAAAACAGTGTCGGTTTGTACCGACAAGAAATTCGAGCTTTGTTATTACGTTTTACACTCATTTTGTCCGGAAAAGGACATAGCCTTTTCAATTAGCACATCATCAGCATTTCATATAATATGAAGTTATCATCATAGCATGGAATTTTCAAATAGTTTGCCGGACAAATCACACATCAAAATCTAGTTGTAGTAGTTGAAAGGCACTACTGAAGATTTTACCAAGCACAACCAATAGAACGAATAAAATATAACCTACAAAATTTAATTTTCGTAAACGAGAAAAGTGCAAATGTTAGTTCCGGTACAACAAAAGCTTCTATAAACATGACATTAACTTATTTCGTAAATCGAAGGTTTTCCTCAAAATCGTAGCTAGTATTTGTAAGTGTATTTTCGTTTATTCCTTCAGGAAAATCCTGACATCTGGGTTTAGGCCGACAAACGTCTATTGCTCTATTTTTACGGTACTTCCGCTTTCACCAAGGTACGCATTGAATTTATTTTACGTACTTTTTCTTTTTATTCGGTAAGTATATGAACAAAATTCATCTCAATAATACTACCCACTTTATAAGATTGGTATATCGTATACAAACACAAATTAATGTGTTTAAACATGTGGAGAACAGCTAAGATTCCAATCCATGTCTTACAATTATAATCTGGATATTATCTTCAAGATTAATTTTAAGACTGGTTTGCGATTGAATTGTAATGTAAAAAGTTTTCATAACAGTCAGTCCTGCTCTGGGAGCAAGTAAGAATGTTTTCGTTACTTAAAAGTATTTTATTTTTCTGTTAAAATTTTAATATACTTAAATTTAAAACCAGTTATTAGTAATAATGCTCTTCACATTTACAAACATACAACTTCCAAACATTATAGTAAGGTACCTACTTATTTTAATATCGTTAATACCACGAGCTTCCTAAAAACCAAGATGTACTACAAAAACCCGACCCTTATAAATCAATCAGAATTAGCTGCCCTATCTTATCAGACCTTTAATTACAAGATAGGTTCTTCGATTCCGGGGTTCGGGCACCATTTTAATAATTCACGTCACAAGGTAATGGACAAAAGCAATGAGTATAAGCTAGCTTTCCAAATAAACAATCTGCGGGGTACGTCGGCCACAAACCCGAATCAGGGCAATTGGCCTAATCACGGGGTTCAGAGTCTGACACAGGGCTTCAGAAACCGCTGCTTCATCTGTTTGAAAAGATAAAATATCTTACAAAAAGGAAACAAAACAAAAGCCAACGATAGGTTTTTACGTGTAACAATAATACATAACAAAAAAATATTTAAATCATTCTATACGATTCAGCTCAGCAGAGTATATTATAGGTAGGTACCACTAGTTTAAGAACTCTCATGATTCCCGTGTTACTTATTACGTATTCTGACAGTCCACACAAATTTCAGTGTTTGTGTGGAGTTCGAATGGCTGTCTGTGGTTGTCCTATTTCGGCCAATCCGAGTAATTACGCCGGTAGGTATGTCCCATTCCAATTACTGCGCCGACCGATTATGCCGGATCAAAGATCCAGCGTTTAAGATCTGTAGGGAATCTTGACATCTAGCCCTAGGCTCAGATGTCGACATTAATCCAGATGGCTAGATTTTCACCGTGACCTAGGTTTGTCTGGAATTTATTTATTGGGTATTTACCTATTGTTTATTTACAAGCAATATAATTCAGTTAGAATGCTATAAGCTTATTTATGACTCACGTAAACTTAGTGTTGACTGAGTAATTAGTACTTATAAAATAAAAAATCTTAAATAAATAAATTTCTGCCCATTATGGCCGCTGTTGATATAAATTGGCCTCCATCTTAAATCCAAATAAGCCGTGACGCTTCCGAAGCGTTTCTGAAGCCATAAAGTCCTGTTTTATGATTACATTCATAAAGGAAATAAATTCCTAAATCCTTGCCTCTTCAGTGACTTCGTCTTTTTATTTCGGAATGAAACCTTGTGACGAGCTTTGATCAAAGGTCTCTTAGAAATTTAATTGTGAAAAAATATTTTTAATATAAACAGTACCTATCAGTTTTCAATATCAAAAACGCGCTAGGATGGACAGTTTAATTCCAAAATGCCCAAAACGTTATGTTACGTTTAAAATGTAATGCATATCGTATATTATTGCGACGACATGATTTAAAAATTATATTATTTGTACGCTCGAAAGAGTAGATTGAATATACCTAACTTAAGCTCCACCTCTTTCAACAAAGAATAAATGGTTTAATTTAAATGGTAAAGAGACCTTTTCGGCCTCATTGGCGTCTACATTAAAGATTTAAAGATTTTAAAGATTTATGTCATTTATTTCCATAAAATCCTAAAGATCACTTGGACAAGTCAATAAATACAACACATTATTGATCTTTAGGATTTGCATTGCTGTTGCTTTTACTGTTACCAATACGCAATTGCTGTTACGTTACGTTTACGTCGCAGGATAAGGGGTCGGTTCACGCGTTCTGTGTAAAGGGTTTACTAAACGAACGCATTTGTCAAAGTGACAGCCGCTTGCTTAGAGGGGAGGGTAATGGATGCGTCGCTGTTTTTGGTAATTATGACGGCGTGATATCAGGGAGGCTACTTCCGTCATCATGAGCTGTACGCTTAGGTACTCTAGAAAGATAATTCGATAATACCGTAAATGTGATAAGTTAAAGCTAGAACATAACTTAGTTAGGTTAGGTCCTCAATATACCTACGTAGGTATGCGTAACCTTACCTGAATTAAGATATTTTTATAATTATAATCCACGCAACATTAGCTAATAAACAAGGCCAAACTTCACCAACTAATTTGAGAAGTTTTAACCCGATTTGCAAATTCATAATTTCCACTATCCGGTCCAATTGGCCCATCTCCCCTAGTCTGCAGCTCTCGCGAAAAGGGTCACAGAACAAACTCGCCTATTTTCGTCCGCGAAGCCGACGCGTAGGTACTTTCATAATGTACTAAAATAGAAATGACCTTTTGCGTGTTTTGTCTAGGTACTAGGAAAGTCTTAGACAAAAGTATGTACGCGACTAACCGCGTCTCGGTATGTAACTTTTAGTTTCAAAAGATTTTTTGTCTTACTTACCTTTCAAAACCTATACTTAAATGTCTTTGTATAAAATTATGTTTATTTTCGGAACCAGCTAGGTTGGTCGAAATAAATAAATTAACATTTTTTTATAAGATTTAGGTAATTGTTACATGAAACATGGATGCTTTGCTTTGGATTAAAGATAATAAGAAAATCCACAATTATACCTATGTAATTATTGTAGACAACCCTCGCCATTATCAACAGTTCAAACATTAACCTCGTAAGGATTTGAGTAGGTAATTGGTACCTACTATTAATAACACACATAATTTCATGTTTGTTATGTCAACATTATCAATTGGTAATTACTTGCCATGTAGACATTCATCAGAATTACTTGATGGGCATGGGTTAATTTATAAATGAATCTCGAAAATGTGCACTAGGATGCCCGCAGAGAAAAAACTTTTTTCATAAATTCAGGTTGACATAGAAAAAAATACAAGTCTTGATTAACGTTTTACAATACAAACATCCATGATTCTAAAAAAAATTCAATAGTTTTCTAATAATTGGTTTTGTGGGAAAAATTGCACAAATTTAAAATTGTTTAAATGTTAAAAAGCTAATAAATGGGAGCCAACAGAATTACCTTTTGTTTATTTTTCGCTAATAGCAAATTCTAGCTACCGACGCAAGAAAGATCGGGATAGTTTCTATTCGAATATTAATTGCCACTCGTAAACAGATGTAAAAATATAAACGTTGCATCTGTTTTCTACATCGATTTACTCACGATATCCGCCTCGATAAAATATCTATTTTAGATCCAACTCTTTCGTCTAACACTGTTATTTACCCATGAATTTAATTCATTGTAAGAAATTCATTGTTTTTAAATATATTCTAATAGAAAATTCTAAAAAATATCTATCTATGTATTTTAATTCTATAAAGTACCTAAATCAGAAAACTAGCAACCGTAACACAAGTTTCGAGCTTACCACGGGGTTAGTTGTTATGTGAATTGTATACCATCTAAATAATATACGCCCATGAACTAGGAAACTTAAACAATCTAATCATCCGTGGTAATTCCAAATACCGCCAGTACGCGAGTTATCAACGAATATAATATTCCATTAGGCAATCCAAAATCATTTCTATCGTCATAAAAATAAAGTTTCAATTCGCAAATCGTGATCGTAGATTTTGCAGTTGTCGACGGAGCTATTCGGAGGATTATGTCCATTACTTAGCGCTAATGGAGAGCTCCCTATTATCACGTAATAGGGCTTCTCTACTTCTATTATGACATCATACAAATAGCCATACAATTTTATTTGGCACTTAGGGGAGAATAAAGTCAACTTATGGGAATTAACCAAGGTAGGTCAACTGAGAAATAGTCATAAACTTATCTAGTATGAATATGTAAGTATGAATATGTAAAATAACGTTTTAGCCCATAGTATAAATACTATACTTACTAATATTATAAATAGAAAAGAGTTTCTGTTTGTCTGTTTGTCCGTCTTTCACGCCAAAACGGAGCCACGAATTGACGAGATTTTAATGTTAGAGATAGTTTAAGAGACGGAGAGTGACAAAGGCTACTTTTTACCCAGGGAATAAATCTATTTTATTTTTTGTACGTTGTCCGCGATCTTCAGCAGTGAGGGATAGAGGATGAAAAAAAATGATTTTAGTTCGGTGATTTAATGCTTTTAACTAAACAATTAAACAAACTATTTAGCTCTAACAATACCTACTACACTAACTTAGTGTTAATTAAACATTGTTATACTCTTTACTTCCTCTGTGCAATACAGATATTATAAGTTAACCTTCTGGTCGAAAAACACCTACCATGAAGATAATGTTCGTGTTCTAACCCTCACGAAACAAGAGCAATAAAAGTTACCTACACATAATGCGAGAACTTATGACGCATGACCCGCCCTCAAAATATTGCGTACTGAGAAACACACGCAATACAGTTGTTATTATTGTATACACATTCTATTTATTTACTTATTTTATTTTAGTAGGAAAAAATACAGTTATATTAACGTGTGAACTTAACAACTTTAAGGAACTGTAAAACAATTACTAACTCTGCGTGGTTTTTATGCGAGAAAGAACAGAAGATTCTTCTTGCTAGATTTATATAAGTATATAAAAATAATATAAATATTGCTGTCGTAACAACATATTATAAAGTCTTTAAATGTGCTCTTTACCAGCACTTTACTATACCCCGTCCATCAGAAAAAGGTAACGTCGCCATTTTAAGCGAAGTGCTATCAGCTTCGGCGATATTCTTATATTTATGGCTAGACGGTGAGTTTACATATTTTGAGCAAGTCTTGCGAATATCTGAGGGAAACTTATGAGCCTTATTTCAATTTATCTAGATATGATGGGTGAGGTGTATTTGTAGCAAGAATGTAAATCTTCAAAGTAATTAGATTTGTTCACGAAAAATATTTTCTAATTTATTTTATTTGTCCTTGTATTCGGACCCCTATGTTTTATAAACGTATTTTATAAGTGATAAATCATTCCCTTTACCTTTTTAATGTCATATGGTGTTGGAACAACATGCATTTATCTTCCACTCTTCTCTTTTAGAATTCGTTATCTTTACATTAAAGTTCTCCTTTCACATTTATCGTACCTACAAATAGTAGTACGATAAATGTGCAATCCATTTAAATTTGCTATTATGTACTTCGTCTTGTATCATTTATAAGTGATATTTTATTTACCTACAGTCTTAAATAATATTGTAACACAATTTAACCCATCCACTTTGTTTTTGATTTTATGCTCCTATTTGCACACGTTGTCCTAATGTTATAAACTTTATAAAGCTTAAGGCCCATGTTGGCATAATTATTCCATCAAATTTTTGATACTTCCCTGAAAACCAATAGTAGTAAGATAAGCAAAACATGGCAAATTTTACGAAACTTTGTACACCATCCCAAAGTACTTTCCGGGGCGATAAACTTACACAAATTTTACAAGACTCCGAATTCCTCTCGGAAATTTTACGCAGGAATTCCTAAGAATTATGATGCGAGTATTTCCATCAATCATAATGATGGGGAATTCTTGCCTCTTCCTTTGCAAATATTTGCTTAAATTGAGCCTCGGGGCTTGAGTACAGATTTTACTGTCTGTGACGTCGAATTAATCTATGTAAGCGCAATCGTACGTTTGTGACGCATTCAAAGGACTAGGTTTTATTTATTTTGTTATTTTTGTATACTTATTCCAAAAAATATAATTTGAATATATAACATAATTATTCCAATATTTTCAGCGGAATATCGGAAAGATTTGCCCAGCCTAGTCCCACATAACATAACCGATTTGTTATTTTTGATATTAGTTAGTGTAAGTGATATTTGGACTCAGTTGGGTAATTTTATTCCGAGGATGTGCTATATTAGACCAGTGCAGTTAGCTTCAAAAATGGTCAAATAAGGAAAAAAATAGTAGTAGAATGAAACCCATTAGAAAAGGAGGGGAATATGATAAAAATGAAAGGAAAAATAAATTACGGTCGATCTGAGTTCGGGAAGTGGGAGGGGGTGGGCTTTTAAGGGGAGAAAATGGTTTATCTCGATTTGCGGTGAAACTACTAGTCCTATGAAAAAAAGTTATATGGCAAAGTTGTAGGTAATAAAACGATCTACAACTTTTAATTCATAACTTTTATACATAACGTCAAAATGTATGTGAAAAATTCAAATAACTAAGTTTTTGGTTTTTTATTTCTATCTTTTTCAGAAACATTTTATTTTCTATGAAATTTGGTGAAAACTTACCTTTTTATGCTCCAAACACACTATAATTTTTTTGATTAAAAATATTTATTTTTTCACCTTATTTTGACTTAATTACTAAAAAAATAGACCAATTTCTTAATCGAAAATTCACGTGTCAAAATATTAGCTTTTTTATAAAAATCGGTATGCTGTTTGTTCATTGAAATCTCTATTTTCTGATGGTTAAGAAAAATATATACATTACCATAGTAAATTTTCTCAGAAAATGCAAAACACCGAAACAAAATTTGTATCATTATGTACAATTGCATCATAGAAATGTGATTTTTGCAATTTTTATTTCATATAATTGCTTATAATCCAACTTATTGCACATTATACAAACAGATTATTATATTATTATTATTATTATATAGTCTGAAAAGACAAAATCACATTTTTATGATGCAATTGTACCTAATGATACAAATTTTTGTTTCGGTTTTGTGCATTTTCTGAGAATATTTACTATGGTAATGTATATATTTTTTTAACTATCAGAAAATAGAGATTTCAATGAACATAAAGCACACCGACTTTTATAAAAAAGCTAATATTTTGACACGTGAATTTTCGATTGAAAATTAGTCTATATTTTTTAAAATTAAGTCAAAATAAGGTGAAAACAATAATATTTTCAATCAAATAAATCACAGTATATTTGGGACATAAATAGGCAAGTTTTCACCAAATTTCGTAGAAAAATAACAATTTTTGAAAAAGATAAATAAAAAAAACAAAAAACTTGGTTATTTGAATTTTTCATATAAGTTTTGAGGCTATGTATAAAAGTTGTGAATTAAAAGTTGTAGATCGTTTTATTACCTACAACTTTGCCATATAACTTTTTTTCATAGGACTAGTAGTTTCACCGCAAATCGAGATAAACCATTTTCTCCCCTTAAAAGCCCACCCCCTCCCACTTCCCGAACTCAGATCGACCGTAATTTATTTTTCCTTTCATTTTTACCATATTCCCTTCCTTTTCTAATGGGTTTCATTCAACTACTATTTTTTTCCTTGTAAAAAATTAATTTTTAGATTCTAGAATTTCGTCATTCAATATATTAATTTAAAACCTATTTTGAAGACAACACATAGGTTTTTTTTCCGGCGCCGGCATGTAGATGTTTCGAAGTGAGCAGTAGGATCGTCCTTGAACGAGATCAGAGGTCGACCTTCTGAAGTTCACTAAGCCTCGTATTCATCTGCCGAGACAATGCTCTATTGTTGGTAAAGTACCTCTTTGTGCCTCAAGTTTCTTAGTTCTTGAAAACAAGACGTGTAAGGTATATGCGCTAATTTCGCGTAGTAGGTGCTAGGGAATTGTATTTTTCTACTAATTAGTATCTTTAAACTTTTTTATGTAGTGTATGTATCTACTAGTCTGTAAATAGAGATATTAAATCGTACTTATTTTCCTGGAAAATAAAATTAACGCTTTTATAAATAAAAAAAATTTGAATATTTTTTATCTTCAAATGGCACCAATCTTTATTTTACAATTCAATTCAATCAAATATTTATTAAAACCAAAGAAAGTACCTATTTTAACCAACGTAGTTTTCAGGTAATTATTTGTCTAAACACAGGCTCAAAATAAAGCAATCACTAAAATACCCAATACAATATTCCATTGCATACTGACCATAATTCCGTCAAATTACAGTTCCGAGGAAGTTAGGCGCAAATAGCTGAGCAAACGTTATAAGTTGTTCATAAATAACTAAGCAACTCATCGCTAAGCTTTATTAAAGCAATTAACCAGCTCTAGCGCGTGACTCTACTCACGTATCCAATTCCCCATCACATTTAGTATTCTTCAGCTGTTTCATCTAAATACATTAATAATAAACTGTTGCTGATTAAGAAAGGAAAGATGGTTTGTCTTTTGTATAATTTGATCATGGGGAATTGTCTAGAATATTAAAATATTTGATCTTTGAGTTAGAGTATTAAAGACGGTGTAAACGTTTTGAGATAATTATCATTATTCATCTTTACAGCCCCCTTTTCACACTTTTTACATACCTCAGTGTAAAACTACATAAAGACAAAAACCTTTTTCGTTCGTTTTCAAGTCATCCGATTTAGTATTGTATGTTTGTACACATACCATACCTACTAAATTAGTTGACTTTTGTGAAATAGACTTATTAACGTCTAAACCACCACCACAACAAAAGTACAAAAACACAAACCACAAGTACAAATATTATTGTATTATTTTATCATAGGTTTGATGGTTTACCAACTGTTATAGATACTGCATGTTTTCAGAGTAGGTAAGTAAAAATACATAAAAAATCATTAAAATCTATTTATGATAAAATCTTAAACCTAGAAGCGCATGAGGGTGTAAATCTCCCGGTAATAAAAATGTGAGTCTTGTCCAACACAACGATCCTGTAGCATACTGGCCGCCTACTCTCGACTGATCGCTAAACAACGAGATAAGAAAGAGGCCAGATTAATTTTCCTGCTTGTGTAGTAATGAAGCCATCACCCCCCCTCCCTCCCTTTCTCTCCCACCCCGCGATCGCCCCTGTAATGACCACAGATTACGACAGTTGTGCTTAGTCATACGATAGGTTGAAGATGAAAATTTTCCATACCAAAAGATGTACTTACCCTATACTTTTAGATATTTTTTAAAAGATTTTTCTTATTGAGCTTTGATATTTACGAACATTTTAAATTTGTCCATTCCTACACTTATACCTACTCACAAGTTTTTTTTAAGAATTTCCATACATTGACAGCTTTTGAAACTTAACCCTTTTCAATAAGTTACTTATTTAGAAACTTTGTTATCTGTTTAAGACCAAATATCATTTCTTTGTATGTAATTGATTAACTAGAGTAACAGCTTAACTTATCTTATTTGTAGTACCTACGTATCTATCGTTATCAAAACGTTATCCTACTGTAGAGATAGATGACATAGCCTTGTAAGGAGGATCTCACGTCGCGCACGTTCGTACAAGGTCACCGCCATTAGAAACCTCTCGGGAAAAGCTGTCCTTTTATGGTGCTTTTCATAGCTCTATTTTAGAAATTCTCTTGCGTTTCCTCTGGATGATTACTACCAAATTCATGTCATAGTCACGTAGTTGTTATTTGAATTCATTTCAATGTATCCTAGTTTTACCAATAACTAATTTGGTTTTTCTTTGAAAGAAAAAATTGCATTTTAACTGCTAATTATGACAATTTGCACATACATAGCGTCGGTGTTATGTGTTGTCAGTCTGTAAGGAATTTGTTACTTTTTATCTCACTCATAAGTGAATTTAATTTAAGAAAGTTATAAGTTTCAAGATTTATGGAGGTAATAATCTGACGAAATATCGAGATACACTGAGTGAAGGAGGTTTTTAGCGTAAGATTAAAACTTTCATTTGTTTATCGTCGCCATTTTGCTTTTATCTCGGTATTTGACGGACTGTAGAGCAATGGAGTTCTTAGAAAATGTTAAATAAGAATTTTGTGAGGAAAAAATATTAATCTTGTTTGAATCAAGGAGGTGCCTACTACTCGTATATGGAATTATTATTACCTGTTAATAAATATTATCTTACTTAAAATAAAGACAAAAGTTCAGAAAATTAACTAGGTACTTATTTATTAATTGTATCTTGTTTGATTACAGCCTCCAAATGTTTATATTATTATTAAGAGCCTTGCTACTTTACGAAGTTTTGCGAAATTGGATATTTTATGCACCACGTGACCGGCGCGTCACGCGAATTCTATGAAAAATACTAAATGATCTTGATACTTCGTCGATCTAAAACATACAAATATACTAATAATTATTTTAGATCTGTAGAAAATGGCATCGAATAAATTCCATTTTATTGAGTGGATTTTTTTTCAGTTTCATTCCGAAATAATTATTATATTAATGTTTTTATTTAATTGATAGGTGTTTAATATATTTTCCTAAATTCAAAATGGTGGATATTTTTATTTCAATATTTGAATCAATTATGTTTTATCTTAATAATATCAATATTTATTTTAAATCTGATTGATTATTTGAAATCAATTAAGTAGGTACATAATTTTAAAATGATTAATAATTATATATATAAGAATAAAACTGAAAATAGTCTTATTGAAGTTAAACGTCCTCATTCATCTCATCTTATGGGCTCATTTTTAAACCGATTCTTCTGAAATTTGGTGTGTAGGTTTGTAATTAAATGTTTTTTTTTTGTCGAATGTTGGGACTTTATGTAAGTTCGAAAGTCTAAATTGAACGGACTAAATACAAATTCTAATTATAACAAAACAAATAAATTATATTACCTATATTTAAGTTGCTTGTTTTGTTAGATGGTATATTTGTGTTTGAATAAATAAAAGTTTCGTTAATGAAGGTTTTAATTATGTTTAGGTATTATTTTTGTAGTTTCAACTTTATATTTATTTTTATATTTATTGGTATCCATTTATCTACATATGTCATACACAGATGTAGAATATCCATTTATCTACATATGTCATCTTGAATACTTCCCATTATATTTTTATTTTGATAAACTATTTATTTTTATTTTATTACGAACTTATTTAAAATATTTCATTTTTATATTAAAAAAAACCAACCCGCACTTGGCCAGCGTGGTGAATTAAGGCCTAATCTATCTCGTCAAGAGAGAAGTCCCTATCCCAGCAGTGGGAACGTGAATAGGGGTGTTATTTTATATACAGGGCGTTCCAAAATTATGGGCCATGAAGGGGAAGTACCATATCGATGGGTAACGGCCAAAAAGGGCTAACCGCCATTTTTTGCGAAATCGACTTATATATATGGTTGGAATCGGCTTTTTTTTCTGCGTCGTTTGGTTCAAGTATCGTGGCTCTACGAAATACTTTTTGGCGCTTAGGCAGTTTGTAAATTAAGGTCCTAAGCCTGATTTCTTCGTCGTAAACGACACATATTTTAGTGTCTTTTTTATTTTGGTGGTTATAAGAAAAGTTGAATCTGGAAAATGACACTTAAGCTATTTTGGCATAAAATAAAAATTACTATTTTGGGCGTTAACCTGTTTGGGCTAGATTTTTTTTTTTCTAAAATTCTGGTTGGGATATTTTGTCCGTTTCTTAAAAAATCATAATCGTCGTTTAGTATGTTTAGGCTGCATTTCCGAGACTTTTTTTGGCGCTTAGCCTTTTTTTTCCTGTCACTGTTCAAATTCTATGAGGAGCTTAACACAAATTGTCCTAGTGACTCTCACCAAACATATTGTCGCTTATCCTGTTTTTACCTCCCGATTTGCAAACGAATTTGGTGGTTAGATAATAAAGTAAAACATAAAAATTCCTCTTACGCTAATTTCTTGTTACGGCATTTGTCAGTTACCTTGTGCAGCATAATACTAAAACGTCGGTTACCCTTTTCGTGTGTTCAAAACAAACGGAGTCACGAACCAACAGTGAACTTTAGTGCGTAGGCGACTGCGGTTTAAGCGCCACGCATGCACACGAGCCATTTTGGCGCGCAAAGTTTGGTGAGTGCTAGAACTACAATTTATAAGGTTTGTTTACAATAATAATGAATAATAGTTCATAGAATGGCATCCAAACAGTTTAAATACTGGATTGGTATGTATAGGTACACACACAATTATGGTTAGTGTCTTTGTTACTTATAATAATAATTATTAATAACATACATATTATGTTTCAGGAAGTCATGGCCCAAAAACAGCGGGCATGTGATATCATTGGAAAAGCATTGCGCTTTTCAAAAATAAACTTACGGGGACGAAGAATAAATTTTGAAAACCCAGACGAGGTAAGAATAAAAATAATGATACCTACCTACTTCAATTGCACATTCATAAATCTTCAAGTAAAATTAAGCGTGTCCAGCCATGGGATGTCTAACATACCACGGTTGAGCACCCTTCATTACACTTTAACTACACTGTTCTTGCTGTTTCTGTTTTTGTTGAAAAAAGGCGGGTTCGAGTCCTTCCGTGGGTTGTGGAAATTTCGTATTTTTATAAAACTGCTGCGCCCGCGGCTTTGCATGCGTTGTTCCTAAGGAAACGTTTAAAGGTGATTTTAATCCCGCAGGAACTGATTTATGGGATAAAAATTAGGTAGCTTATGTTTTCATGGTAACAAACATCCATACCTATTATTCGCTACCTATTATAAAAAGTGTGCTATAATGTTTTAAAATAAGTACCTAGTTTAAGACAAAGAAGTTTTTAACTAAATACTTTTTTCTTTTTAGGAAATAAATCATCGCAATAGAAACATTTCATCATGCTCTGTTCCTGATCAAGCAGTCGACGAAGAACAGATTACTCACGAAGGATTTTATATAATTATTAAGATTTAAAAACTAATAGTAGTGTTGTTGAAACTATTAGTTCAAAGTAAAGTGAATTTGTGTCATTTTTTATTAAAATAAAGACTGCTGATTGAGTATAAAAAGTTTTTATTCTCTGAAATGAAGTTACGAGTTGCTTTTCTGTAATTTAAAATAGTAAAAGACACAGTGTTTCATCGTTTACAAAAAAACCGAATGTTTCTTTCAAGAATTTTTACTTAGTATCAATTTCTCGCCCGTCTTTCAAAATTCAATAACCAGTTATACCATAAATGCCCCTACTTCCTGTTATAAAAAGTCGGTTAAGCTGATTTTCTTCGACATAAATAATACGAAAAGAACTGTTAAATCATTTAGTCTGGAAGTAAATGAATAAGAGTTTTTCATTTAAGACGTTCTGGCTGTTTGTAAAATCAGGACCATTTAGGGGTAAGCGACCGTAAAGGGTGTTTACAGGTCGATTTATTACAAATTAATAATGCCATTTTGTAGAGTGACAATCAAAAGCTAAGTAGTTAAATTTTCAAGGTTTCGGAAGCTTAAACAGAATTTTTATGATTTTTTTTCGTATATTTTCAACTTTAATCCTCTCTACTGTAAAGTTTGTTACATGTCGGTTATCCTTTTTTGGCCGTTAACCATCGATATATATCGTTGATAGTGAATTTTGCTCAAAGAAGACTTCATTTTATTTTAAAAAGTAAGTAATTTAATTAATTAATTTACAAAAATATGTTTCATGTTTTTTATTTGATTAAAATAATTAATTTCACGTTGTTCCTTTCTTTTAAAATACTATGTTACTTAAGCAGAGTTATTATTTTTTAGCTATTCTTTCGATTGGTATCATAAAAATAGAGTTTTTTTTCTACATGTAAGTCGGTTCGATTCCCAGACAAAGCAAGTAATTTTTAGAAAATCTATGAATCCAGAATTACTAACTTTTAAAAATAAAATGAAGTCTTCTTTGAGCAAAATTCACTATCTACGATATTTAAGGTACTTCCCCTCCATGGCCCATAACTTTGGGACGTCCTGTATTTATTAGAAAGGTACAATTATTTAATGTTTACAATAAATAATATATTTATTAGAAAGGTACATTATTTATTGTTTACATATTGGATACTCGGTAAAAATAAGAACAAAAAATTACGGAATATTTTCTTTGTAATAAATATTATGGAAATCTATACTACAATTATCAAGCTGAGGAGATTGCTTGTTTATTTGTTTGAACGTGCTACTCAGGAACCGCGGGTCCGATTTAAAATATGATTTCAGTATTGGATAGTAAAATGATCGAAAAAGGCTATAAAACATAAACTAGTAAATAACGTAAAAACGCAAGCGCAGCTGTCGGCGGGTCGGCAAGTTAGTCATAATCTAAAAAAATCATAGGCATAATTACATTAAATTTAGTCGTTGGACGGTTTCACCAAAAAAAGTTGCCTTGTTGTTTTTTAATTAGGATAGATAACTTTAGATATGCAATCCACATCCTACAGCATAACCTCCAAATAAATAAGGTAAAACAAGATGACAATGATGTGGTACAATTCTTAGGCCAGCAACATTTGGTACAATTCTTAGGCCAGCAACAACAACAATTGACCGTTATCAATAAAAATAACAATTGATCGTTATCAACGGATCAACTTATGTCGGTCGTAGTATCGCAATAACACATACACGCACACTAACAGCGTTTTTACAGCAATTGACAGTCCCACACACTGACATTTTACGAAATATTTCTATATTTTATTCAAGAACAACCGACATAGGTCCGACCTCGACAAGCGCTCGCGCGGTACTAAATGGAAAAAGCCGGCTGAATGAAAAAACTACTAAATTATGGTAGTTTTATTTTATTCATAAAAAATTACCAAAACCGTTCTACAAATTAAAATTAATATCATAGTTTAAGCAAATGTTGATAAATATTTTGATATAAATATGACGTCCCATTGATTTAGAACTTCGGAGTTATTGAGGTTTGTTTCGAAGCATTTTCGGTCGATATTAAATTCGGTATATCTTTAGAATAAAAGCATTTAACGAAAATGTACTCTACTCTAAATGAAGAATAGGATATACGTAACATAATAAAAAATAGTTTGATCGCCCATATTCATTAGAATCTACAAATTAGAGCTGAGAAAACAGGTCTTCGAGCGTTTTTTACGAAACATGTATCCGGAGAATGATTATTACTCAATATATAAACAAGTTATCTAAAATGTTTCTTACTACTTTTGTAGAGGAGAAAACGAACTATTATAAAGATGTAATTGTAATATCAAACAACTAACGCAAACCATAGAATTAGGACGAGAAAACCGAACAATTTCGCGATTTCACGTAATAGGCCTCTTAAGTAGGTAAAGATAATAAAAGATCTAGTCAAACAATTATCATGTTTTCAAATGGCTATATAGGTTCAATGCTATCCATATAAATCTTACAAATAAATAAAAATTTCGTTCTTATTTGCATTCATGTGATATTTATAAAAGCCATATAACGCTAAAAAACCGAAGGCACTCCTAATGGAACCGGTCGTCAGCAAATTTTCATAAAGACTTTACTGGGAATATGCATATTTGAATCATGTATATTTCATGAAGTACGAAAATCCTCCATTTTGTTTTTCAACTGTGCTTCATCATCATCAAATTAGTCTGACGTCCACTGCTAGACATAGGCCTCCCTTAAAAAATATCCAGTTGTTTTTATCGAATGTAAGTTACATTTACCCTGAACCAGCCGATTTTACCAACTAATTTGTCCATCTAGTAGGCCTACGTCCGATGCGTTTGCCAATCCGTGGTCTCCACTCAATAACTCTTCGGCCCCATCGACCATCTGTTCTCCGAGCGACATTGCCACTTCAGAGGTAATCCACTGGGCTATGTGCTTGATGGTCACAAATTACACATTTCGAGTTTTAATCCCTAGGGTTGACCCGCAGTTCAGTTCAAGAACAATTAGTATTTATGAGGTCAGAATTTTCCTTGTTTTATTAATTTAAACAAAGTCCATTTAAATTAGATTTCAGAAGTAAATATACATAAATATAATATTTGAAAAGGAATTGAAATTACGTCAAAGATGTTTCATACATTACTATGACAAAGGAAATTACATGATAAGTTAAGTTGTCTAACTTCTATGTATAAAGAACCTGTAAAAGTTAGGGCTCAAATTTTAATTATTATAATGTGTTAATTCAAATATTAAAATGCCAAGATCAGATAATAAATGACTTTATAATTTAATATAAATAAATTATTTTTTTTTGGACAATTCACACATCAATATCTAGCTAGCCCCGTGGTAAGCTCGAAACTTGTGTTACAGGTACTAGATAATTTATTTTTCATGACATGAACAACATCCAAACAAAAAAAAACCTAGAACCAATAACTGCAGATCGATTGGTAAAGTCGCGGTGCACACAGTTTATTTATAAAATAATGAATATTATTTTGGCTTCTCAGTTTTATCCTTCCGCATTATTTGTATCCCAATAAATTATATCCTAGGGACGATATAAAATTGTATATTATGTTTGAGCTAAACTGCCACCGTTTGCGCCGCACTCTCCCAAGTTTCAGCTCTCTCCGAGGTGTGATACAAATTCACGATATTCCTACAGCTTCTAAATCACTTCAATTAACTTTGCTTAACGTTGCTGGCTTTTTGGATAAGTTTGTGGAGATGGGAAATGATTTCAAAGGAAAAGTATTACACATTTCCAAAACCTGAAGATTTGTTGGGAGATTTCGTTAAAGTTCTTTTTAACAGAGAAGTGAGTTAAGACAATTTGGATATTCGCCTTCTTTGTTGTGTTTGCGTAAATATGTATATCGACCGATAAAAAAAAAGTGGCCAAGTGCGAGTCGGACTCGCCCATGTAGGCTTCCGCAGCAATTGTTTATATGAAATAGTTTATGACGTATTATAAAAAAACTACTTGATAGATTTCGTTCAAACCAATTTTCGTTGTTAGTTTTTATGGTTATGTACAATATATATTTTTTCTAGATTTATCATCCTCTTAGTTTAGAAATTAGAGGGGGGGGACACTCTGTTTTCCACTTTGGAAGAGTCTCACGTCCAAACTATTAAGTTTAGAATTAAATGGTTTTAGAAACATTATTATGATTTAAGAAGACCTATTCATAGATACCCCACACGTATGGGTTGGATTAAAAAAAAGTTTTTAAATTTCAGTCCTATGTATGGGGACCCCCAAATTTTATGATTTTTTTTTCAATTATTTTCTGAAATCTTAGTGCGGTTAACAGAATACATCTACTCACCAAATTTCAACGTTATAGCTCTTATAGTTTCCGAGAAAAACGGCTGTGACATACGGACGGACAGACGGACGGACGGACGGACGGACGGACATGACGAATCTATAAGGGTTCCGTTTTTGCCATTTGGCTACGGAACCCTAAAAAGAAGAATATTCTAAATACGTCGAAATCGAATTATTTTATGTATGTTCTGTTTACTTAGGCGCCTGGACCGATTTGCAAAATACTAACATCATTGTTTCTCTATGCAACGATCTCTTTTGACTCTTTATCTACAACCACAGATTACCCAACTAACGTTTGCAATGTCTATGTGTTCGTACAGCCAAAATAAACGGAAACAATTTGGACCAAAAGCGCAAGCCAGCCTTTTGCATGCTCCAAAAAGGATCAACACACAAAATAAACACATACAACTCAATGGAACAAACAAACACACTTATCCGACGCAATCTCGTATTTGTTCCTATATATTCAGGAATTGCATAGAAACTGCATGTTTTCGTTCTTTGAACTTTGCACTTTGCTTTCGAATCAAATTATTCACTCACGGGCGTATCTGTATATTTAACTCCGGAATTTTCTGAAAATATGGGTACCTAATGGATAAAAATATGCATAATGAAGAAATCCGAGGCTTAAATAAATAAATATTGCTGGACAACTTACACAGCAACATCTAGCCCTGTGGTAAGCTCGGAGCTTGTGTTACGGGTGATAGATTTTTTGCCTGGCGTGCACAGATGTCTTCCAAAATTATTCAGGCTTATGAAGAAACCTTTGACTATCTTATAATAACATTGCTGATTTGGCCATCTCCAAGGCCATTTTCATTGAAAAATGTGATTCCAATAATTTCAATAATTGATGGTAACGGTACGGTCACCACCAGTAGGTATTAGAGACGAGCTTCAATTATAAAAGTTGAACTTATTATTTTAGTAAAGTTCGGATATAATTTAAACTTTGGTTTACTTTAAATCAAAAGTTTTCTTATTCCGTTGTGTTAATAACTAGGTGCCGTAAATCAAAAACCAACTTCCCAGCTACTAGGGTCTTCCTTAGTTTGTTCAGCTTAATGAAGTTTCTAGAATTTTGTAGACAAGAATAATAAATAAATACTGCTGGACAATTCAGACAGCAACATCTAGCCCTGTGGTAAGCTCTAAGCTTGTGTTACGAGTACTAGATTTCTGATAAACCTAATATACCTAACATACAATACATAGATATTTTTTTTGCGACTCAAAATCTTGCCGCGCTGGCGGACCTTCGCCCGCTGCGCCACAGAGGTCGTCCACTGTTAGTATTATGATAAATAATACATACTTAGAACCAGTAATGTCAGGCTGTTTGGGTTCCATACCGGCTTTTGAACCGTGCCTTTTGATAATGCCATACAATACTGTACGTAGGTACTATCTGTACGCGATAGGAAATTACAGATAACAATACGCCACGAGGCTTTTGTTCCTGTAATTAATGACAGATTGCCATGGTGCCTCTGTTTGCGACTCGTTTGCACGCAAATTGGGATGAATGATGATGAAGGCAACAATTATTTGTTTTATGATAGTTTGAGAGTTTTGCTAGCATTTCTTCAAATACAATACAAAGACAATTGTAAACCTCTGTGGAGCAGCGGGTGAAAGTCCGCCTACGACGCAAGAGGTTGTGGGTTCGATTTCCTCCTCGGTACAAAAATTTGTACGATCTGCAATTTTTTGTTGCGAGTGTTTCTGGGTGCCAATATAATGTAAAACATATAAATTAATATAATAAACAACAAATAATATAATGTATGTATATTATTGTGTATATCGTTATGCGTTAAACCCAGCGTTGGCAGCTTTTGTTGTGTGCTTTTGTGCGCGTCGTGTAAAAACGCTCTCGTGTGGGCATATGTAGCAGGACATAAGTACTTGAGAATGAATTTGTTGTATTATAAGTTTAAATAAGGGTATATTTATTTATTTATTTTTCTTTTCAGGTAAATATTTTGTTAATTCACCTAACTGGCGAGCAGTCAACTTTCCGGGAAGGTTACATTTACTCTGCGACTTAACAAAGGTAATTTGTAATGGATTTTTGTTGAATAGTCGGTATTACATTAAAGTAGTCTATGCAGATATATGTATATGTATAAACTATAAGTACGTAATATAAATAAATCGTAATTTACCGTAACGTTAGTCTTCGATTATTCTTAATCGAGTGGTAATCGAACCCACACCTTTCAGTAAACCACTACTCTATCGAGGAGCCAAGTCATGAGCTCGTATTTATTTAAAACGTATAATAAAATAATGTTGATAGATTTATCGTTAATTTGTTTCTGTTCATAATATAGTCAATAATAATTATTATTTTAGTTTCAAAGTTACAAAACAAGTTCCAACTATGAACAAAATAAGGGTTAGATTTCCAACATACTCTGTGGGTTGGATTAAATCTCGGGAGCATACATCATACATGTATCCAGAGGGATTTCATATTCATGAAAACATTTGAAACCAGCGGTAGTTGTGCTAATCAGATGTATCATGCTCGGATTGGCCGGTATTACTACTAAAGGTCGGCTCACAAAAAACCAGATCAAGATTCAAATCCATATGAATAAACAGTCAAGTTTCATATATAATTACACAATGTTTTATTATTCACACTTTCGACCCGCCCTCGCTTCGCTTCGGGTATTTAATTATGCTTATAAACCTTCCAGCTATAAATCAGATTATTAATTAAAGAACCGCATTAAAATCCATTGCCTAGTTGTAAAGATTTAAGCATTATATAAAATAAATTTTACTGGACAAATTACACAACGACATCTAGCCCCGTGGTAAGCACGAAGCATATATTAATTTAAGTAAATAACAAGTGAATAATTTTTGTTCCATACTCGTACTATAAAATAATTGTGCAGGCTCAGAGAGAGCTACGTGTGCAAAGACCTTTAAATTTCCTCCGTTGATTCATCCAAATTGACTGAAACAAATGTCTAAGTAGAGTCTCGCTATTCCTTTAGGAATAATAGATGCCTCGCTTTTACTCGTAAATGGGACGTCGTATCTGAATTGTTTATAAGCGATGGGCGCCTTCCTCCGGCTTTGTTCGCGAGATCTTTGTTTCTGAAGACATGATAGTCATTTATTTTAATCCAGTGTTTCTGTACATTGGATAATTTCGTAAATTGGATTATTTTTAGCATCCGTGATCCGTCACGTATATTTGATGATGATATTAATAACAAGATAGGTGTTTAATACCAATACTCTTATAATGTTGATTGCGATTTGACTGTTAAGGTGTGGGGTTTTCAAGCAGGTCGATACTTCTGGTGCACATACTCGGTCGTAACATAAGCTTCAAGCTTACTACAGGGCTAGATATTGCTGTGTGAATTGTCCAGGAATATTGAATTATTTTATATTCTAGGCATTGTTAAAAAAATACGCGCTAAATATAGTAATACCTTAGAGAACATTAAGAGGGGATACTAAGAAGATAGGAAATACGGTTGATCAAAAGTCAACGTAAATAAGGTTTGTGTATTGCCCGTTTATCTCAATATGAATTTATCAAACCACGGTTTTTATAGTTAAAAAATAAGATAGGAAATAGGTCTGTAGAGTGCATACAAAGCACGCTGCTAGTTCCACCTTAATAATACTCAGGTCCAAAATGAACCGTTACGTTCAAGTGTGATGTGGGTCGAACCAAGTCGTTCAGTCAACGAACCTCCGAAAAGATTTTACTACATAATACGAGCGTTCGAGCACCGTTTGAGCAAATTGCTAGGGAGGCCCTGTGAATGGTTCTGCTACGAGACTGGCAGCCGTTTTCGCAGGTCAGCAGCTTTTTTACAGACTTAGGTATGTTTTTATGGGGTTTTGATGCAAGTCCTTTAAGAATTTCATATGATTTACTAAGTAATTTGTGTTAAAACATAAATAGAGATACAGAACACATGAAGCCCTTTCGGTTTTATACATTTTTTATTTAACTTTGGCTAAGACCTATAGTTACAAAATGATAGCTGAGAATCTGTAAACATTATACATTTGCAAATTTTCGTTGAAAATCTAATTCTTATTCGAAATTCCGATTACAAAATTAAACTACAAACTCCCACGAAGCGCCAATAAAATGTTGCTTAATTGTTGTCTCATTCTGGCAAATATACAATGGCCTCGAACACCAAAAAGGAGTTTATAATACCTTGCACCAATTGCTTTTAAACAAAGAATTCTAATTCAGAAAAGGAATTCCTTTTTCAAAAATAAATTTCTTGATTCCCTCGCGCCAATAAAATGTAGCAAAAGTGTTGTCTCATTCTGGCACCTCGCTGGCAATACAAAAGGGCTCCAGCTTACAAAGGAGTTTATCGGCGTTGGCCGAGAGGCGCCGGGCTGTCACTCTTCCGCCCCAATAAACCTGTTATTGCCCTAGTCTGCCAATGACTACCCGGTACCAGTGTTTATTAATTCCGCAGGAAAGCCTGAGTACGATTCTGTGAAAATCCTGTGTGTTTATGCCTGTATTTGTACAGTGCGCTAAGAATGGTACCACACCATCTCTATACCTGGGTGTCTTCAAAATGATGTTGGGCAGCAGTGTTGTTCTGCGAACTGTACTAACTTGCGGTCACCAATCCGCCCGGTTAATTTAACTTTATAATATTGTACAGATAATTTTAAAATAAAATTGGTTGTAATTTATTTTCACGGTTTCATTTGCGATATTCTAAAACAAAATGAATAGAAAACAGAGTTTTAAATGGAGCGATCAAAATGACCTAGTTTTTGATAAAAGCTGGAATCAAGTGTTAATTGGAATCATGCAAATATTCCTTCGAAACTTGTTTTAAAACTTCGTTTCGAGATAAAAGGGAGGGTTTTAATTCATTTATTTTCTATAGAGTCAATTTAATATTCCATTTAAATAAAAATTTTGATTAAATTTTAGTCACGCTTACGTATAGGTAAATGTAGTTTTATAATAAAATAATTTTATTATAAAAACGAACTACGTATCTAAAACTGAAATATTTTTTAGAACATTAGTATAGATAGGCTCTGGTCACCCCAATAGAACCATTTAGAGGCGTTTGGAGCATGGTAATTGTACCAAATCGGTACCTATAATTACCACACTTTCTAGACACTGGTGGTCGATCACTGGATCGCAATTACTAAATAACATTAACATAGAAGGAATCTTCTCGCGTCTACTGGTATAAACAATTAAATATATATTTTTGTCGCTTTATCGATACCTACCCACAGATGAAACGGAGCAGTACTATTCACAGACGGGCATCATACGGCAATAATATTGCTGAACATGTATTAGAACATAAAATTACTAGGAACGTGATCGAATAACAAAATTTACTTCAACATTTATCATTTTCGAAGGCTCTGTAACATGTTTATTGGACGCCTGTGGTCGTAGTGCAGGCGGCGGGTGAAATACAAACTAACTTAATTATTAACACTACCAGCGAATTTCATGCAGCCTCGTATCGTATCGTATGGAACTAAAGTATTTCAATAGAGTAAATAAGATGAAGTACCTACATTTATTTAGCACACACAAATACACAGATTAACAGACACACACAAGAGAGCAGATAATAATTAGAGAGTTATAACTAGAGAATTAGACATAGTTATAAACAAAATTTTAGTACCTAGTTTTTGTGGCGATGTAATGATCATACTTTATGATATTGGGCAGTAGGTAGGTACTATACTAATATTTAATTACCAGACCATTACCTACTGTTAGTGATAGACTGGAAAATTTTCTTGAACCCACGACTTTCGGAATGAAAGTCCAAGAAAGAAAAGAGTGTTGTCCCACTTAGCCACCACGATTTCCAGGCGACATAAAGATTGCAGTAAAATGCTACAATACCACAAGAAATACATACCTTGCCATCTTTTTTACTTAACTACTTCTTCACTTTAATCACTGTCCGTAGTAGTCCGTACCCACGTTCACTAATTCAATAAAAAGCGTATCAGAACTGCAATCTGTGACAATAACACCATCATTCATAACTCGTAACTTACTCAATTACGTACTACGTGTCGAGATCCCGCGACAATTTCCAACTTCTATCTAGATCTGAACTTCTCGAGTTATCCGATATTGTCGCGCCCTTCACCCTTTTCGTCGTACCTACGGATCGGGATGGCCTGAAAACTACCTATAACTTACAATTTATTAATACTGTTACCTAAAATCAGCTGAGGTAAAAACAATTAGATCTTTTCAAAAATACTTTTCGGTAAACATTGATGATAATTGTTCATTCTATTGCAAGAAAATTTGTCCAATTCGTATGTGTCCGTTATCAAACTACCTTTCATCACCAATTCAGCTATCGGACGTCCACTACTGGATATAGGCCTCCCTTAAAATTTCCAGTTATTTCGGTTGGATACAGTTTGTATCCACCGTCCAGCTTTGACCAGATCTGTCGTTGGACGTCCATCTTGTTGTTGGACGTCCGACGCTGCCTTTGCCGATCCGTGGTCTCCTCTTGAGGACTTTACGAAACCATCGGCCAGCCAATTAAATAAAATAAATAAATATTGCTGGACAATTTACACAACGACATCTAGCCCTGTGGTAAGCTCGAAGCTTGTGTATTGTGTTACGGGTGCTAGATTTCTGATATATTTAATATAATATACATACATAGATAGATATGTTTTATTATACATATATAACACCCAGACACTTTAAAGAGGTAAACCACTGGGCTATGTCGATGACCCGCATTCTAGCATTCTAGGAGTATCGATTTCCAATTTGTCAAGGTGTTTAGATAATTGAGTCTAGTCTGAAGAGCCAATAACCTCAGTAACTTCTATCTACAATACTCATTTATCAAACGCCCGGCCGCGACATTCAATTTGTGATATTGACCAATAACAATATATTATAATTGGGATGGAATAACTATTAATTATGTCACAAGTACAAATAACTAGCCTGCCTTTGACCTCTTTTTTATTTACGTGTTTTGAGTCTAAAACATAATTTGCCCGCGATAAATAAAAATGCGAGAAAATATACATAAGATATGTGTTGTCAGTTAAAAAGTTATATACTATTATAATAAATAATAATTATACCATTTTATATAAGTATTATTACTTTTTACCGCATTGAAAAAATAAATATATCTCTTATATGACGAGTGAACTCGTTGAAGCGCCGTAAACCAGGTTTCCATACGTTGTTTCACTGAGTATACTCAAAGTGCGCACATGTTTTAAACGTAAAGAGCTTAGTATGAAGACAGCCTGTGTTCAAAGATATTTTATCTCGTAGCATATTCTACGGCGTAGACGGCTACGGCGTAGAAGCTCTACGAGAGCATTTAGGCTCCACTTGTGATAAAGTACACTTAGTAGTAGTTATTATAAAGTATCATACTCCGATTTTAGGTGAAGAGGCCTCGTACATGAATTTCAATTTATTTATTTAAACTTTTGGAAATTTTAATATTTCGTTCGAATTATTGATGTTTGAACTATGAATACTTAGCTACCAAAATTTAAATGACTACATATTTTATAATAATTTATGCATTAAAATGGTTCCATCAAAAAATAAACAAAACCAATTTAAAATAATAATAATAAATAATAATAATAAATATTGCTGGACAATTTTACACAACGACTTCTAGCCCCGTGGTAAGCTCAAAGCTACGGTGCGGTTACGGGTGCTAGATTTCTGATATACTAAAAAAAAGATATAATAAAAAGCAGTATATGGTTATTTCGTTCAGTCTACCATAAATTCTAACTTCGTGAACTACGACTATAAAATTGGTATTTTACCGATCGAGTGGAGCAAAATTTATCATAACATTTGAACGCGGAATTTTACGATGTATCCTTTTAGATGGAGTTACGATAAATTGAGACCATGTTTTCGAAATAGTACCTATATAAATTCAATTCATTATATAACATCTATATGTATATACTATATACTTTCGCACTAATATTGAGAAACGATAACAATTGAACTTTTATCTATGATACAAATTAAATTTTAATTTCATCCTTCGGGAAATTAGCCTTGTACCATTAGGTACGAAATCATGAAAAGTTCAAAACTACGTAATAATAATTTCTCATACTGTGCTTTATTTCGTTTTCAACTTTCTATCTGTGATATTAAATTACACTTCGGAGTGGCAAAGTTGAACAGTTCCCAGTTGCGTTTCAACTGGCCTTTGAACGCAAATATTTACTGGCAAGTTTTCTCAGAACTGGTAAACCATTGCGTTTTCATTTAGTTACCTTTATAACTCGAGTTGTTGTGACAAAATATGTTGATGTTAACTGACAAAGGGATACAACGAACAGTTTTCCCTTTAAGGCCTTTATTGAATTGGATTAAGAAGAATAATCGAACATTATTGTTAACAAGCTTTACGCCGTTTAAACTACACTAATATCCTATTTTTTTCTTCTATTATTTTATTAAAATTCTATTAAAGGTGAACCTGACGCGACATGACACGCGTAAACTGAGCTTATAGATTCAGATGCGTTTTAATTCTATGGATAAAAAAAAATTCCTAAAATTTACCAATGTAGTCTACTATAACAGTAAACTTACATATTTTATGTCTAGCAGTGGACGTCCGGCAGCTAAAATAAAACCAAATCGCATCGACCGTTAATACATATCGTGGGACATATACGTGCGCTATGGATGGTAATAGTGTTAACAAATAATTAGAGCTTCTATTCATCGAGCCATCGAGTCTGAATGTAACTAATACAAACTGAAATCTGAAAAGGGAGTTTATTTGTTCTAGCGCTGATTGCTGTCGTGTTTTGATAGCTTTGTTAGTTTGTGAAACTAGATCGATTTTAATTTCGTGTTGGGCGATAATAATCATCATAATTCGACATAGAGTATTTTTGGGAATGGAGGCCAAAAAGGTGCGTGATGGTTTAGACTAGATGCCTTTTTGGTGTCACAATTGGCTTAAAAAAGTGAACCTTCTCCCTAGTCTTTCATTAATTCATATTTCACGCAAGTGTTTCATCGAATTTTTCTTTTCACGATATAATTTTAATTTAATTTAATACATTTTAGGGAAAACCTGACAGCTAATACAAACAAAAATGATTAAGCACTAAAGGCCAATTACAAGAAACTACTTTAACCATTTAAAATTTGATTTATATTCTTCCAATATCTACACAATAGAACCTTCACTGGATTTTGGCAAAGAAGCGATATTCGACTATTCACAATGTCTCCCAAAGTCTATTGTGCGAAACTTTTACCCAATATAACGTTCGTGCTATTAATCTAATGTACTCTGGACCGGCCATTGGGCTATGGTGGCTTTTGATGGATTATACAAGCTCCTCGCGCCAGTGCCCAGCGAAATTAGTTTTTCGCAAGTTGCTTTGCGGCTAGGGTTGACGGGCGGGCAGCCATCCATCTAAGTAAAAGTCATTGGACTTTTGTTGGAGAATGATTATCTCCGTAGATATAGATAGGACAACCTCTGTAGGTCCGCCTGCGACGCAAGAGGTTGCAGGTTCGATTCCCGCCTCGGAACAAAAATGTGCATGATCTGAAATATTTCTTCCGTGTGTCTGAATGTTTTTTGTGTATGGTAAAAATATCTATATATGTATAAACTATTAAGTATATCAGAAATCTAGCACCCCTATCACAAGCTTCGAACTTACCACGGGGCTAGATGTTGCTGTGTGAATTGTCCAGCAATATTTATTTATTTATGTGAATAAAAAAAAAATGTAATAAAACCTTAAAAAAAGAACAATTTTTTTCAAGATGTATAAAGATCACAGACATACCTTGCGGATATCCAGTGACCCTACCAACACCGCGTCTGTAAGCTTTTACGAAAGGAAATTTTGTTATTTTACTCGCAATAAAAGTTCTGACTGACTTGTGGTTTGCTACCGTTTCGATTTCAGCTCTAAGTCCGTTGGTTATTTGCTTTTATGAACCATTGAATTGGATAAAGAGTGTTTGATGTGGAAAAGCAAATTGAATTTTATAATGCTCGGTTAGATTTTATAAGGAAGTAGTTTTAACGAGCACCGGCTTTATTCTATATAATCTACTGCTCCTATTATTTTCAACTAAACCTACTCAGCCGTTCTTGAGTTGTAAATAGTGTAACTAACATGACTTTCTTTCTCATTATATAGTTGTTTTGTATGTCTTTTAGTGGCTGGAGAGTTAGTCGTTCTATGCGTTGTTCTCAGGAACTACTAGTTTGATAAAAAATAATGAATTTGTGTTTTAAACATCTATGTGTAGCCAATCTCTGAACTCTCTTCAGTCTGCTCTTCTCTCATAATCCTTACTAATATTATAAATGCGAAATTAACTCTGTCTGTCTGTTACGCTTTCCCGCCTAAACCTCTCAACCGATTTTGATGAAATTTGGTACAGACAATCTTTAGACCCTGAGAAAGAACATAGGCTACTTTTTATTTCCACGCGGGCGAAGCCGCTGGCGGAAGCTAGTATACTATACGTTTATAAGTTTGTCAATACAAAAGCACTATTTATGAGTCCGACAACTTTTTGAATATCGAACTCCATTATGTTCTAAGGACAATAGACATAGTCAATAGAGGAGAAAATCTATAAATTACACAGAGCATGTTTTGTGTCGTTCTTGGAGAAAAAACACATTTTTTACTCTGTGACGTGAATGGAGATAGGACATGGCGACGAGTCGCGACGTCCGGTGGCACCTAGGGTTGCTATCATAGAAAAACTAGTTATTATTTATCAGAATCTTACTTAAAATACATTTCTTATATACTTAATAGTTTATACAAAGATAGATATTTTTATCATTCATAGAAAACACGCAGACACCCGGAACAAATATTTGCAAATCATAAAAATTTGTCCCGAGGCTACTTTTGAAAGTCTGTAAAGCTTAGGTTACTGGTGGATATATTGTAGTATTTTTGGGATATTCATAACCAAATTCTATTTTCGTATTCAAACATTCAATTATGTACGTAATCTCATAAGAAGGCTATATATCCCATTGATAAGAACACCAGAAATTTTAATCAAAACATTTCAAAAAGTAAATTCACAAAATAATATCTACCTCACGTAAGTTTTATTATTTCAAACAGTATTACTGTTATTCCATTTTAAGAATGAAGTAAAACATTTGAAATTCTATAAGAATCGCTTTAGAGAGACAACCCTATTTACAACCACACAATCACGTATTTAATAAATCTAATACCAATGAATAATGTGAAAAGTTTGACGTCTACATGTAGAGTGCCGTGTTTGTGCTCCAGAAGTTGTGGCAAAAGAAGTTTCTGCTCAGTGCTTTTACTCTCTGGTTAACAAGGTGTAATCGTAATCTACTTTGATAACAAAACCGACGAATGATAAACAAAGATATACACGATGTACATAGGTACTTTAGTCTTCGTCATACTAAGACAATCTTAAATGATAAACAGCAACAAACTCTAGGTTTATGTGTCCTCAATTGGCCACATAGCTTATGATATCCATCTAAGGTCCCAATTAATTTAAAATTTAAGACTAATCAAAATCCAATCAAAATGTTTAGGATTTTTTATTCACTTTTTGACAGTTTTTTCTCTAAGAAGATGGATTTGAAAGCCTTATTAATGAGTTTTTTTTCTGGTAATTATGAGGAAAATGTCAACCTTTCAAAATATTTTCAAATCCTTATTGATGAGGATAGAATTATGAGACGAATATTTTCTTATGAAATTCCGGGGATTTCATTAATTTAACTTTGTACAGAAAAAGATGTAAAGGCTTAGGAATAGTACCACCCCGTTTATTCCTGTTGGTTTTGTCAAAGCGACTGAGGAAATTATAATATATACCAGAACATAGACAGCTACGTTTTTTGTACTAAGTCGGTATTGATAGGTGTAAATAGATGATGTACCTATCAATTGTTACCTATTTATTATGTTTAAGAAAATATGATGATGATGAATATTGGAGAAAAAAAGCTTTTTAAGTATTTAAGTAGGTTTAAAAATTAACTGTACGAATAATCATACAACGAATAAATGATGTAATTTATGTATAATAATTATTCTGATTATCAAATCAAACATGTATTTTTCAAAAAAATATATTCCCAGAGCAATAAAATCTACTGTCTTATTTGCAGAGGTTGTGAAGGTTGCCTGTGTCAACAAAATAAAATTTTCCATTTTCTATACTCATAATGTAATCTGACCCTTGGTTTTCTGTACGGCACACATTTTAATACAACGTTCGTGGGTTTTATTTCATTATGATTAATGATATTACGAGGGAACAGCAGAATTGAAGAGTGTGTTATTCTCTAATGTTGCTAGCTACCCCATTTATGAAATTTCTTCAGTTTAAATAGTCTATGCGTTATTCTGATGTTAATTTAATTTTATCAATAAAATAAATAAAATATGTTTATTTATGTTTATAGCAGCACATAAAATACAAGTTGAATTGTTAGTACAATAAAATAAAAATAACTGCCCTCTCTAAATTGCATTCTGCAATTGATTTACCCAGAATAATGAGGTACATCTGTTAAGCACACATTCTTTAAATTAATAGTCCAGATGTGTGTAGAGGAGTTTGAAGCCCACAGAATACAGAGAAATACAAGTTTCTCGGAAGTCCTATTACCCGTAATGATGTTTGGCAGGCTTTCAGAGTTGAAAAATGACAGTCGATATGTGGTATACAACTGTAGGTAGCTGAGCAGGGTGACATTTTTAGGTACCTGCATCGATTTGTTCTGGCACTGGCTCATTCTAGGGTTGTCAACGATTAGATATAGGTACCTACTATAAAAGTACCGATTATATTTTTTTTAAACTTTCTGCGGCATTATATTCTGTTCGCTACGGCCAACACGCACGTCTCGGCTTCATAATACCTATTATAGTAGGTACACCTTGTATACCTAAAACGCAAGTAAAGAAGAATTTCATATATTGACAAAAAATCACTGTCTTCCCTTCCCTCCCCTTAGGAAATGTTTTTTTAAACAGTCAAAGTTTTGTAAGTTTAGGTCAGAATGGGGATAATATATGCAGTTCTCGGACCTACTTAAACTAAAAAAAAAGACGATCGAACGACGTGTAAAATCTTGATTCTAAAGAACCATTTATTTAGCTGAGGAAACAGGATCGATGTATATTTAGGTCAGGCCACCTAGGTCAGGACCTACGATAGTAGCTTCTTGAATAACATTAAACTAGTTAGTATATATATGTATTATGAAACTGAGAAATAACCACAGAGTTTAGTGTAATACATTTCTATAATATCGTCGGTTTATTTTATTGTAGGTAGTACCTACTACAAAATAAATTTGACCGTAGTTCAGATGTTAATCACATGAATGTGATTCGATTTAGTGCAATCAGCACACTCGACTTTCATTCCATTCATCAGGGGATCGTCTCCTGCCTCCCAGGTTATGCTATAGGTACGTTAACTGAAAACGCGTGAGAACGATACCCTTTCCAAGAATAAAATTCTTACTTTGAAATATTTGATTTCATTCCATTTTCTAATAATACTTACATTTTTTCATATTTTAAATTATTTTGTAACTTTATTAGCAACTTATCATTGGTAATCTTAACAGGTATTATCCGGTTTCCCTTTACATTTTTAATAAGATAAAACTTTATTAGTTCTCCGCTAACAAAATATCTGCCATTACGGAGCGGTTCGTGTTTCACTCTCTACTTAGCGGCTCTCCGCTGGGACATCATTATCTTACACTTTCGAAATAACTAGGAATTAAACCGGGCTCTGAGTTTAAAATTAGCTAAGATGAATTTTATCTCACGATTAACTAAAGATTTACAATAAGAGTCAACGAATGGAGATGTCCATAGTCGATTTTAACTTGAATTTCTGTACATTTTAAGACAAACATTCGTTTTTAAATAAAGTTCGTTTTATGAATGTTAACCCATATTATCATCATAAATCTAGCATCCGTAACACAAGCTTCGAGCTTACATAATCATACAATAATAGTCTATGCCATTAGGACATTTTATTTACTTAGTAGGTACTTTCCCACTGTTGGGCAAAGGCCTCTCCTAACTCTGTCCAGCAGTCTCTGTCTAGAGTTTAATATTTACACAAGGAAAATATATCCGCAGAAAATCAACCTAATAAAAGTTACCTAATCTAATAAAGAAAAACCTAATTATATCTCCAACCTAATTACTGTAATATGGTTGTGAACGTCAACCGTACCTTTTAATTGAAATATGAAAACATAAGCATAAAACGCGGTAAAACGTTTATCCTTGCTTATGCGAAATTAATTTAGTCTTTACTGAAGCTTCGGGAACATCACACGGCGTTTCGCGTGGTTGGCTTTGTGCGCTTGCAAAGGTAGGTACCTACTTGATGCCTGTATCTTTCCATAGATAATAAGATAATTTTCACCGTCATCAGAATCAGTTACCTACTGATTTCTGATTCGATCCTGTAGAGTAAATAACCCGATCATAGTTGTCTTCTGAGGTCTTGGGCCTGAAGGGCTATAGTAGCATTTTGTAGAGGGCACTGGTAAAGGCAAGGTGGGACTATTCTTAAGCCGGCACTACTCGATTTGGTTACGCTATACTTTGTATAAAATATATATTTGTATAAGCCAATCTCAATGGTAATCACCTCATAATCACAGCTCAGCCGCGGCGCTGACACGGAATATTCATGACGCTGTCATCTCATTACTTTGTGGACTCGGATTACATTTTACTATAGACAATTCCAAATAAATCATACTATACCTATCTTACATCAAAATCTTGAAACTCACCAAACCCTCACCACCTTCAGAGTTTGAAACTATCAAATCAATAAAAATATTATATTTAAAACATATTCAGCTATTGAATTTACACTGTATTATTGTTACCACGATAACATGTGGTTATTGTAGTAACAATAACATGTTGTTAGCACAATAACTTTCGATTTTCTATTTATATTTCAGTAACATTTTCAGATTTAATTTTCATTCCCTTGTACCTACAACACAATTTATCGCGTGTAATTAAAACGTAAACATAACAAGGTATCGATCGAAGTCACAAGCAATTCAAGAAATTTCCATAATTACTGTGTTAAGGACCACGTGTGACGTCAGAAGATTTTAATGAAAGTTGTTACACAGGGTATAAATTCCCATGGGCCATAAAACGGTTGTACGTTCTTGTTAGGAATCCATTACGCGTGAATCACCCTGTATCGATTTATAAACAGCTCGTGCGTAGTGGAATTTTCCAATGGGCAGTGGTGAAATAAAATTACTATGAAAAACTCAAGCACTTACCCAGTTTCATCAACATAACAACCCATATACAAGGTGTACCATAATGGGTATAATGAAGCCGAGGTGTGCGTATTTTTCCGCAACGAACAGAAATACAACGCCGGACAAAGTTAAAAAAAAAACACATTTTCAGATTCTTATTGCAAAAAATAATCTTCGGTAGATTTTTTATCGTTGACAAACCTAGAATGAGACGCGACTACGTGTGAGTGAGACAGTGATAGTGAGTATGAGTGTGACATAGACAGTACTCGTACAGTAACCCTGACTGATAGACAGCACATCCGTAATCACTGGTTCAGACTTTCACAGTTGGTGGTTCTTGGTAAGAAAGTGGCACTCAGATCTAGTTTTTACTTTATCTAGTTTATATTTTTCCCATTAACGCCTCTAAGCCAACATCAAAGCACTAAAGCTTTAACTAAAGATACTGAAAGACATTCAGCCGCGGGAGAAATAACTTAAAGTAAACTGGAATTTAATTTGTGTCCAAGAGAAGTTCCAAGAAGTTGTCCAAGACTTTTTATATCTCTTGCGATTTTCATTCTGCATTCAGTCTTTTTTTGTGAGAGAAATTTATAAGTACATTATTTTGTAGGTATCTTTTTCTGTACAGCAGTTCACCAGCGTTAATTAATAGTCGTCGTGCAGCGGGCGAAAGTCCTCCTGCGACGCAAGTGGTTGCGGGTCCGATTCCCGCATCGGGACAAAAAACTTTACGATCTGAAAATAATATTTCGTTTCGAGTGTCTGGAAGTCTGGGAAAAAAAAAATCCATCTATTTATTTAATAAATCAGAAATCTAATACCCGTAACACAAGTTTCGTGCTTACCACTAACTATTTATATTCAGTAGTGTTTTGAACATAGGTACGGACATTTTTGGTAGGTAAATTAAATATTTTGGAATGTTTTATTTGGAATGTAGGTACCTATATTAAATATTTTGGAATCATTGATTGGTTTATAACACTCTATTCGTGCAGCTAACATTCTATTTTTGAATCTCTCAATGTCTATCTTCGTACAATACAATGTAGATTCATTCATAATGCATGAATCACGTTGTTTACTTCATTTCATTCATTCTGTGGAAACGTACCGTACAGGCACTTCCGGTATCTCTGGCACGGCTGTCAATGTCAACGAACTGTCATCGTTTCTGGAATCCGTTTATGACTTTCCTGTACGAATTTTTCCTACATTAACCACATGTTTTATGTGAAAATGTGACTTATGCTTGATATTGTTAGATTTGAAGGACCATGTATATGAGAGTTGTTGTTTGCGGATATTTTATAGGTGTTATAGGTTTTCGAGGTTTTCTTCGCAGAATTCCTTTTAATACTTCTTAAAAACATTTCTAAAGGACTTTAATAATATAAATACTTAATTTTTTTATTTATTTTTATACAGAAGTAGATATTATAGGTTACGAGGAAGAATTATACTTTCCCGGTGTAAATATTTAGACAGTTTCCAGGTTCTAAGCTCTCTTCATCCAATTTTCAGCCAAATCAGTAGAGTTATAAAAAGTGTAACTAATCCGACTTTAGAGTTTATATAGGCAAGTAATCTTTAGGACTTTAGAACTATATACTTTAGAAAGTCGTGTTAACGTGTCTCGTATATAGATGTACCTACTAATGTGCTAAAGGTACAGGAATAGACAAAAGACGAAAGTAAATATCCGGTCTCAAAACAATATTTATTTTCATTTGGCCAGGTGTGCCCCGCACGTCATCCAGTACTTAGCGGAAAATTTGACGACATCGATAATATGTTATGCTAATTAACTGGGTCGATAATTTTCCACTTATTACGATGTTTCTTTATTTTATGCATTATCTCAAATCTCAGTTAACACTAGCTTATGGTACAATGGCGCTCATTATTGTGACATGTTTATATTTATATCTTTCCTAGATTTCGCGAAAGCAGTAACAAACATCTTAAAACCTATCGTAAATGTTCCCGATAATAATTAAGGATAATACTCGTCACGCGTACAGTGATATATCATACAGCTGTTGTGGACAGATAGAAGCGTTAGTAAACTTAGTAATGGGACCTCGTTGGCACGTTTCTAAAAGTAAAAATTGACTTTAGCATCCATATTCCGGAATTTTCCGATAGTATAATCTCACTTTCTCGATGTAGCTGCATTTCGTGATTGGAAAAATATCTGAAAAATAGTTATGATTTAAAAACAACCAGATAGAGGAGAGCTCTAAGTGAAATGACCTTGTGGTGCCGGCCTATGAATAGTATCTTCCTATCTGCTTGCGTGGGCGTCAAAGTGACTATAGTATTCACTTCTTAAATTCTTAAATATACATTTACACATTAAAAATAATATATATAGGAAGATACTTTTCTTAGGCACGCACCACAATGTCTCCACTCGTGCCTCAGCTATAAAATTAAAAGAAAAGTTTAGTATTTTACAACAGAAGCTTACGTTAAACGTCCTCAAACATCAAAATAAAACTTTCTGTAAAAGTCTCTGGTGGAAATAAAAACCCGACTAACCCGGTCTAGGGCAGTACAATAGGAAAGGCGGGCATCGAGCCAAGTCTAATTGCCGACAATATAATCCTACAACTCCACCAATATCCAAAACCAACACAAACTCCAAACCAAAACACACCGTAAATTTAAAAGCACATAGTCTAAAATCCATTGCGTTGATTACTTAAAAAAAGGCCAGAGGAAAGTTATCCGTAGGTGATTGGAATAGTGTTGGAAATGGAATGAAGTGTGAATGTTCGATTCTCGTTGTTGCCAGGAATCTTGTGACGTCACAGTGACGGATTGGAAACGGAATTTGCTGAGAGTTTCTTATTTTCTTTAATCTTAGTGCTGTTAGCTGTTGCATTTAACTAGCTTTGCCGTGATGTCCTGGGTTATGATAGACTTCAGCGGGAAAACTGTGGTAGCTTATTTCTATAAGCTTTTATTTCTGTAATACCATCCCTATTTGTTTAATTGTTTCGGCGTGAAAAAGTCTAAACTAAAGATTGACTCACATTGGAAAAATATTTCAAAGAAACAGTCAGTCAAACAAACACATAAGTTAGGCTTATTATTTAGTAAACATTAAAGAGATTATTACCAAAACCAACCCACATTTCTAGTGACTAATATTCCCAGTACCAAACAAATATTATGCGCGTTTTCATAATAAACGATGGAATAAAAATATTTATATGAATTTTCGCGATGATCGAGTTTTCCTAGAAGTAATTATAATGTGTTATGTTATGTGTTGCATGTATAACAATAAGTTATTGATATGTAAAGTGGTTTTACCAAAATGTATTTCTACCTATATTAAAACTCGATAACGGCTGGGTCGATTTAGCTTTTGGTCTAGAAACATTTATATTAGTCAAGGGAAGGTAAAAATGAGAAACCGTAGAAGGCCGGTCAACTAGTAGATAATATATTTTATAACGTGCTTTAATAAGAATAAAGGTAACGAGCAAGCTGTAAACCGCGACCTTTACCTACATTAACCTATTTTATAGTTCTGAGAACGCTCGATAAAATCTTTAACACTTTCGCCATTCAGTCCCAAATGGGCCACAAGTACCTCTCCATCAATGAAGACAAACAAACAAGCAGACCAAATTCAAAACTGACATTTATTACTCACATATTAAAGTTGTTTTTCCCTTGTTCCAGGTGGCTTGCTGAAATTCTCGGGCTATGAAAAGTCGCGCGCGCACGTCTCATTCTTTATGTATTTTTAGTATATCCCGTACGTTCAGTGCGTTTTCGTAATCCGTCTCGAACCGACGTATTGCTAACAAAATAACCACTCAAAGTAATTTAAGCACAAAAAAGTTATATTTCTCAGTGGCTTAAAGCTTGTTTATCAGTTTAAAATCAGTGCTAGTGTTAAAAGAATCTGTGAGATGTGTAAAGTTTTCCAGTGTTAAAAAAGAGTTTGTTTTAAAATGTCGTCAAGAACAGGGCAGAGGGGCACGTCTGTGGCCACGAGCCAGAGGAAGCACAGGTCCAGGTCTACCACCAGGTATGACCTGGAGAAGAAGGCGAAGAAGAAGGATATGCGGACCTCTGGCACCACCAGCCTCGTCTCCATCCCCAACAGCATCAAGCTGACGATGCTTAACAGTGGCCTCATATCTTTTGGTGAGCTTTTTTATCTGTTTTTATGTCTCAAGGCAAGGACCTTCTAGACCCTTGCGAACCATCTTTGGCCGGTTCCTTCCCGTTGTCCCCGGTGACCGCAACCCCGTGCCGGGGACAACGGCACGTAATAAATATTAATTCCCGTTGTCCCCGGAGCGTAAAAAGTTCAGTGTAAAATAAATGAAGGTTAATTAAATAATAATGATAATAAAAAATAAAGTAAAAAATCATTGTGCCCCGTTGTATATGTTTAGACTAATAATATTCCCACGTTATTCGGCATCATCCTTTCATAACCACGAGTAAAAATTACACACCTACTACTTCAAATCCCTTAAAATTATGTTTAATGTCCATAACACCCAATTATGCAGGTAAAGCCGGGTCGGGGCCCGATGTGCGGCTTAACACGGCTCACGTTGTTTTAGGACTTAGGACACGTTATTAAAACATGCGAGGTGAATTTTAAATTCTGTGTCTCCCGGTCAAGGGGTTGCTAGGGTAGTTTTTTTAATCTAAATACATCATCATCAGTCATCACCCCTATTTATCTTCCCACTGGGTTACTAAACTAAACAGTCCCCAAGTTTATCTCATTTAAACGAAAAACAAATAGAACGCTTTAAACCGTGGTTTTAAATCCCGTTAATAATGATAATGAATTGACCAAGGCTGAGCTAAAGTAATTAAATTTTCATCTACAAACAGCGCAAAAGTGCACCAATTTGCGTTGATCTGACTTTCACCGCTTAACCGCGAATTTGCTTTGAAATAAATATCAGTTAACCCACAAAACCACATTATAGCTAGATTTCTAATAATGTTACTGGAAAACCACTTTATGTAAACAGTTTCAACCAGAAACCGTTAGCATCATTTATAATAATAACAAACAAACCATATACTTAGAGAATTAATCCCAATTTAGAATTATAATGGGTTCTATTTGGGAGACCCGTGCTTAATTTCGGTAATTTTTTACGTCAGCCGATGAGCCGAAACGTCGGATATACATAATATCGTTATTAACGTAAACTTAATAAATCCCGATATTTTTCAAAGTGAAAATCATAATATGCAATGATATCACCCCCAAATTCCCCTGTCGTTATTAACTTTGTAATTTGTAATTAATCAACGAAGCGTTGTAAAAGATTTTAATGAACCATGATTTATTAGTCTCACGTTTATTAGGACGACGAGTTAATGAAAAATGTTTACTGAGTTGCCTGAAATAAAACTAAGGGTGACCGATGACTTCTCCAGTCTTCATCATAGCCGCGATAACGAACACTACGTTAAAATCTGTACTAATATTAGTATCTTGTTATTTATATAACAGCAAACCCCGTGGTCAGCTCAAAGCTTGTGTTACAGGTCCAAGATAATCTGATACACTTAATAGAATATACAAATAAAGATCGATATTTTTATGATACATATAAAACACCTACACACCCGGAACAAATATCTGCAGATTGAGCAATTTTTTTGTACAATTTGTAAAAATTTTTGTTCATAGAACCCGCAACCTCCTGCGTCGCAGGCAGACCTACGCCCGCTGCGCCACAGAGGTCGTCAACTAAGATCTCTGTTTATAACCGTCCTCTTGACCTAGAGCCATGCGGGTCTTTCCATACTATTTTCGTATCGTTAGTGTGGAGATGTGAAATTGTGAAGCTTATCGCTTTGTTGCTGAGTTCGTGACTATGGAGAAGTTTTACACTTGCTAAAGGATCTCTGGAGAATAGCTGAGGATTGTCTTTGGATAACTATATTTCATGAAAGTTGAAGGATAAAATATATCCAGAACTGAGGAAATATTTATTTTCTCAAAGGAAATACAAAATACATTTCACTTATCTGAGAAAGATTTTAAACTTATAGTTAAGTTCATATTGAGATAAACGGGCAATCCACGAAATCTTTATATGGATATTTCTTCATAAAGAGTGAAAAAAAGTAACGGATACCTCGTGAACAAAAGCACTTAATCGAACATTTGTTAATTTATTTTACAAAGACACGTACCCGATTGCCATTTTTATTCTCCTTATACTTTTGTACAGGGAAACAGAAAATGCAAGTCTATAGAGGCATATATAGACTTGCTTTTTCTGTTTTCTTTATGGAGACACAGCTAGCTTTGTTCCTGTTGCAGAAAAGCTAGTTAGCTTGTATTTTTCTCGCAGAAAATGTTGTAAATCCTAAAAATGTAGCTGTTAATCTTTAGGTTTTTTCAAAAGGTCGATATTTTTATGTCTAATTAATAACCCATCGACAAAGTAGCGTGACATGATTCCAAGCTTATTAAACGTATTATTTTGCATTTCTAATATCCAAAAGTTCCCGTTTGAGCCAAACGCCCACGAAGACCCCTGAGATAGCAACCTTTTTGGACACGTAACAAAGTTACAGCAAAAAGTCCCTTTCTGTATTGTAAGCGGTGCGTGCCTGACCTTCTAAAAGGACCATAGCCCAATAACGCTTAGCTTATTGAATTACGGATAATTTTGCGGACAAAATCGAAAACGAAATGGCTACTTAAGTTGGGGTAGAATTTATGTCGCATAATGATTAATCTATGAACAGATATCGGTCTACCGTCTGATACTAATAGAAATTTCTTATTAACTATTTAAAGTTTTCTGCCTTCACTAAAATACATGAACTTATAATCTCCAAGAGCCAACGGAGCCTTTAAACATCCTTTCATGGTGAATAACTAAGGTGAACGAAATACTCAAAAAAATATTTCAAATATGGAAGCCCTTCATAAATAAAGTGTCGCACTCATTCCATAGACATCAATTCGAATACGAAATTCAAATCGAGAACAAGCAATGTGACTAGCAAACCAATCACGCTTGGCGCTTGATAAATGCCAGTCTATAATTCTTTGTGGGCGCGAGTAATGGCGTTTGGTACACAATCCAGAAAGTTTTATGGAATAGTTGAGCTATTCCAAACAGCCATAAATAAATTTATCTTATGTTAAAAGTCAAATAAGTAGATGTATTGTATGGCTTTGATTTAAAATGTCTTACCTATACAACGTATATCACGTTGAACGAACCTGAAAGCTCTCAGAATGTACTAAATAGAGAAATATATCAACCCATAGTCACGTAAAACAAGTGCAAATGAAATGGGTTTAAGTGCTAAGCCGTTCTTTGCCGACCGTACTTTGGGCACAGTATAACGTCCTACCTCAGATAACTCTATTACTATCACTCAACTTTAACAATTTATTGAAACAGGGTGTGGCTCGCAACTTTTCCCGTATAATATAAATTTTGCCTGTTTACACTTTAGTTATAATATAGTTTAGCAATAATATAAGTTTTTGAGATTTGGTTTCTGTGGGAAGGTAAATAGGTTATCATGAATACGTGAACAGGCTCAGAGTCGCTCAAAGAGCTATGGCGAGAAGGCTAAGGAGGAGGGCCGCCTGTTCACGGTGCATGCAAGCAAGACAATCATTAAGGGAAGCCTACGTCCAGCAGTGGACGTCCGATGACTGAAATGATGATGATGACTTTCAAGAGGATTCAATCAATCAATCATTCAATCAATCAATCAATCAATCATTTATTTTGACATAAAATTGTGTACAATATAAATGAATACATGGGCTCCTGACTAGCCGATTAACGTGAGATATCTACTAAATAGCTGATATTCTGCTCGAGGACCGCGTTGTGCCATCTGAACTCCGGAGACGTCCCGACCGAAATCTAATAAAGCACGTCATTTGTTAGAGCAGCTCAATTTTCCGAGGGATCTCCGAAAACGGATAGTGTTGACATTTACCGATAAGTCCATTATGTCTACGTCCATGATAGTGTTTTGGTTTCGCGTTACCCGCTACGTTCTTGTATGGGGATTTTACTTGAGATTTTGGGTCACGGTGGTTTTCCTGGAAGGTCTTGTAGACAACCGAAATGTTATTTATTTATTAAGTTCTTTCTTTTATAAATGTATTATAATCATCAACTTCAGCAGATTCTACCATTTCGGAGAAATCGGAATCGAAAACAAAAGATTTATAGTTTTTCCTTGACATGACATGATTTGTAAGTTTGATAAAGTAATGTGATATTATCATCCTAAGTTTCCACTGCTAGGGCACTGGGAATTCTCTGTTGACGTCTTTTGAAATAATAGTACATTAAATCTCATTTCAAATAAATGGAAAGCAATATTAATCATCTCATTATCGCTAATAGATGACAATGGCAGACGCCCAATTTATTTCCGATCTCATCAATCATGCTCATAACCTTATTTGGATAATCGGAAAATGAATGTTCAATGACGCCTGAAAATTTTAAATGGATTTCAATTTGAATGTTGCTGTCAACGGATGGAACGAATGTTCTTCGAAGATTGTGTTAAGTGCTAGATTTCTGATATACTTAAAAGACTATACATACATAAATAGTTTTTTTATTATACATAATATAACACCCAGAATACCCGGAACAAATATGAACAGATCGTACAAGTTGAAACATCTCTTTATTCTTATAAATAAAAAAAAACTACTTACTTATAAGCTAAAAGTAGGTACATGTTGCATGTTGGTGAAATAATAGAATTTGTTGCTGTCATCTGTCAAACGGCCGCGGCGTCGCATCGTCGGGTAGTGATTGACGCAATCCATTCATGAAGGCTTTTATCGATAACGTTGTTAGCGTGTTTGACATCACGAGGGAATTTAAACCGCAAATTCGGGGGATTGGGACGGCATAGCTGTAGGAATTCCTGCTAGCTAGACCTAAATTTGAAGATGGATAAGTTTATTATGGATAATTAATTTAAAAAAAACGGATCAAGTTATACTCGTAGAAACGGAACTGATTTTGTATAAAGAACTTTTGTCATTGTTTTATTTTTGAGAATAAGCTCTCCTACTTTCGTTCCCGCTGTTGGGACACAGGCTCTTCACTCTTAACGAGAGAGATTAATAAGGTCTTAATTCACCACGCTACTTGGCCAGCGTGGTAAAAAAGCGGGTATGAAAATGTCACTTCGAACTCTTAAAAAATATCAGAACCGGCCAGTTTCCTGTAAACCTTTACCGTTAAAACACTTGCATTTTCAAGAAGATAAAGAGGTTGGCGAGGTTTGAACTCACGACCTTAGATAATATGAAAATCTGCTCGCACTTTATGAGTTTACCTGCTCACACTTACCCAACACATTTATTTCAACTAACCCAACACGTTATTTATTTATTCTTAAATATAACGGGAAACTACCATAGGTTTAATATGTTTAACACGGATCAATCCCTACTCCAAGGATGCCTCAAGACCCCGTCGACCGTACTGATCCGACCCTCGTTAATAAGGACGGGCTTACTTACACTTGACCGGAAGGCAAAGCTTAAAATGTTACAAATAGGTTTCACTAAAATTACAACTAAAAACAAACTCATACTGACTTAACACATTCAATGCACGGCCCTAGTCGTGCAACCCGCAGGCTGCGCTGTTGCCACACCGCATCTACAATCTTGTTAAAAAAAATTAAATATGTTATCTCTCAAAGCTTAAATAGGACTCTAATAAATCAGTAATTTCAGACATAAAGTCTGTAAAACAAATCATAGATAATTTAATAGGTAAGTAAATAACACACAAGAGTTTATAAAGGATTGCGCCATCTCCGCCAACTATATCCCTACTAACTTTGAAGACAAGGATAGGGACGCGCGATGATTGGTAAAACAAGGGATCAATCATTATCCCTCATCAAATATGCTGTCTGATCCTCCGTCCGATATCCCCGACCCACGTTTAGAAAGTTGACTAATAATGTGACCAATTAAAAACACTACGTATCAACACAAGCTTCGTGCTTATTACGGGGCTAGATGGTGCTGTGTGAATGCCAAAAATATTTATTATTTACTAATTCACCTATCCTCGACTTCACCCGCTTTATAGTTTTCTGTTCTCATAACTTTACTGGGCCATTGCAAACATTTGATGATTAAACGAACTTACCAAGTGAAGTTCTATCATAATTATACGTGGCGTTTTTTCCGAAGAAATAAGTCCTGAAATAATAATTATATGCAACTATGTAGTATGCATAATTGTGCACCGTTACATTCACTACCGTTTAGAGTATTAAAATCAAAATCTCTAGGCGCTGTCAGTGTCACAGCCTGCCGTCTCGTTCGCTGGTACGTCATTTCGTTAAGAGATATATTACATCAGATATTTTTGAATACTTTTTCTTGATTTTGTTGACGAAATCAAATCAGCATCAGGGTCCTTGGGTTGGGAGGGAATTGGTACTTATTTCTTCGGAAAAAACGCCACGTATAATTATGATAGAACTTCACTTGGTAAGTTCGTTTAATCATCAATTATACTAGCGTTTTTTCCTTCAGAAATAAGTCCTGAAATAATAATTATATGCAACTATGTAGACTTTTAGAGCTGATTGAGGAAATAAAATCACACTAAAATTACTCAATAGAGAAATTATACTAAATTAAGTTGAACTTAGAATTATGAGTGACTTCACTCGAAATCTATCGAAAATATATGTTTTATATGTCATGATGTGGGTAACCACTATTTCGTTTATTAAATAAATTCCTAGGTTATTTACCCTGTTATAATTATATTATTTTGAACAGTATTTTTATTACACTATCAACATAAAAATGTTGTGGCTTATAATTTGTGTGTTAAAACAAATCTCATAATTGAAAATGTTCTCCAGGTTTGTATGATTGTTCTTTTGCAGAACCTTTCCATTGCAAAGGAAGAACCGTTTTTGTTGTAATTAGTAATAATTAGTAATAACATAATGTTTAAACATTAGTAATTACATAATGTTTAAATATAGCTGTTAATGCGTGGCTTTACTATGATTTTATTCATAGATAAAGGGCTTTCTCAAACGCCAATAAGATACACTGGTGATAAACGATCATACTCATATCAAAATTTATTTAGATTCTATTCGGTTTACTAGTACCAAAAACCTTTCTAAAGTCAGTAAGACATTTTTTGTACTATTTTTTACTGAAATCGATAGTTTTATTTACAAGGGAGCAAACTCCAAAACATCCATAGAGGATTTAAACTTGTGATCGAATATTCATGTATCCGATCGTCTGAAAATATGTTTGATTGAACTATTCAAAGGAGTACCAATAGGAACGCTTTCTTGTTGCTATTGAGTATAGATACAATTTTGTATGTAAAGTTAAATAACTGTGGTGAAAAGAATTATATAATATAGATTGTTGTAAACAACTCTCAAAACTGTAAGAAATATTAACTTCACAAATGTGTTTGTATGTATATTATATTTAAATATACACGACCTTCCCAGACAACTATTGTGCTACATACTTGGTAGAGATTATTTTTGATGTCCCCGTATGGTGGAGATAATATATGTATAATTGTCTTAGCGACAACAAATTAAATTAACACGTTATTGTTGCTGGTCCATTAAGATTAATTATTATGTAAAAAGTTTCTAAATAACAGATATAACGGCTGAATATACCAATGGGGAATAAAGCCTCTTCTTCGGTTTTGTAAATAATTGTTTAACTGAGAGTCAAAAAGAAACCGTAGAAACGTAGTATAAAACTATTTTAGCCCATGACAACGTAAAAGGAAGATGTCAGGCGTGTCCTAGACACTTATTCTAGACCTTACAAGTCACATTTTTTTTTTTTTTTTTTTGTATTTGCAAAAGGCAAAAAGATCTGGGGTAATTGATTGTTTAGGTACTTATTTAGTAACGTTTTTCGAGGACTCAGTCGTGACTGTTTCCTTTTCTGTCGACGAACTGTCGATAGTTCAATTCACTTAGATGGGAGACTGGTTTTCTCTCATTCTATTGATGTATGGATGCAAAAAAGGAATTATATATATATATATATTTAACCTATAATGGTAGTAGATAACTTGCAGCTTTATCTGTATGGAAATTTATATCATATTTCGACCAAGGTCTACCTTCTCTACAATTACACGACCCATACCCCGTTGTTGAGGCGCCAGAATTAACTATACAACTCTTATCTATAGTATTGTCATTTTAAATTCCTTAAAATGATTATAGGGTAGCGTGGAGCTACCATTATTTTTGTCGAATGAAGAAAATAAAAATATGCAATTTTAAGGCTTATAAAAGGCAATAAAATTCTGGGCAAGTGCACAATAGAAAACCGACTATGCAGTGGTTGAAAATACCAACTTATTTCATATTCTACATTTTGAAAACTTTATCCAGATGTTAATTTCTTTAAAAATGCGATGTGTTCCATTGCATGACAGCTGGTGCATCCCGTGGGTGCAAAACAGAAATCATGGGATTTAACTCAATAACATGTATTTGTGAAACCCTGGATTTATATTCAAACGAAGTTGAATTCATAATAGGTCTCTAGCTAACCCAGTCTTAGACATTATTATAGAAATCAGTTATAAAACTATATATAATAATATATAGTTTACATAATAACTATGTAAGTTTGAAACGGTTACATTGATACATAGTTATTATTATATAAAATGATATTAAAAATATAGCAACGCTAATAGTAGATTATCTGAAGCGATTCATGGTTCATAACTTTAGGAAGTTACTATACACTTAACAGCAGAATATTCATAATTATATTTTGTGTCATGTAAACACGTTAGTGTATCACATTGAGAGAGAATTTGGAAATAGTTGTACGTATTATCCGTAACTCAATGGACGTAGGTAGCGTAGAAAAAACTCTCCGACATGCACACATGAAAACTGACAATAATTTCTTAGTTGCCAGTGATGGCGCACCCTACAGCATACAGCCAAGTAGGTTTGTATATTTCATGTTGGTAAAACACGCTTGGTCTTGACCCGATATGTACATCGGTCATAATGCGGCTGGTGCCGCGAGGCGGAATCTTCTTTCGCACACCATAGCAGCTTATATTTAAGATGCACATTTCATTTCGGTATGGATTTTAAAAGGATTCCAGGAATGAACTTATAGTAATATAAGATAGTTGAGCACGCTGCGATGTCTTGATTGCTGCGATCCTTCAATGCTGGATTATATTATTATTGTACACAAACCTTTAGTTTTGTACTTAGGTCTCACCAAGAGGCGGACCGAATGTTAAAACGACTGTTTAAAAAATAAAAACATCTGTTTATAAGCAGATATCTGTACCAAGATGGTAGTTACTATGGGTTATTATTGATGTCGGAAATACGGTCGATGGTTTTTGGGTACCTCGTCTCCTCTATGCTCGGCGGCTGAGTCGGCGGTGTGTCCACTGCTGCACTGGCGTCCTGGATGTACTGGACTACGGATGTAGACTTCTCGACGTGCGGTATTATTCGATGCGATTGGCTGTTTCTTTGTAAGATTAGCCAGTTTGCATCAGAGGTACTGAAAAAACCTAATAACAGATTCAGAATGCTGAATATTTCATAATTCACCCTTGTAAACTTCTTCATAGCTCGTTCTTATTGTTTTACAAGACTAATATTTATAAAGTTGCGTATGTTGGTCACAAGTAAACCACTTTATAGTTTGCTTATAAAGTTCGCTTCAATCCCAAAATAATCGGATACGTATGGAAGGAAACATTTTTTGCAGGAAAATCTACAACTTGCAGGATGTAGTAATAATAATAATAAAACATAGGTATTATAGGTATACATGGTATACATAATAGATAATTATGATATCTTGATAAATATCTAATGGTGATTGTTTGTATTATTTATAATGCAAAATTAGGTAGGTATTATGCATAGTTACCTACTATGCATAAATCACCAAGTAGAACTACTCTATTCCATATTATTTTTCAAATAAGTGGACGTTAAGTATAAAATTTAAAACAATTTAATAATTACACAGAGGATAAACCCAAAAGTATATCCGAATGTATCAAATGAATTTTACTTGTGTAAGTAACACTACACTGTAATAATGTCAAATCTATCTTTGTGTTTTGTTTTGCCCAAAGTGCCGTATGGCGATGGCCTAATAATAGTGCCACCCAATATTTTCCCATAGATTTCGTCAAACCGACGTAGGGATATGTTTATCAGAAGATAGGCTGCAGCGTCATTTGTGTAGGTACTTAACCTTTCAACTCACTGTGGTAAATTAAATTTGCCGCTAACAAACCTTTTAGTGTGGTGGATACACAAACTCCCCAATCTATGGGGTTTATATTCATCAACTCCATGTCCAGATGTAATGAGGGAAGTAGAATAAGTGAGACAGCCCATAGAACAGCTCGATATAATTATCTTCTAAATTATGTTGTACAAATGCGATGAGTCAGCCCAAAGATCAGCTCGAGTGCATTAACTTGTTAATTTGATAGTCAATATGCGATGAGACAGTCCTGAATACTGCTCGAATGCATTGTATGACTATCATAGTACATTATTAGTATAAATACGTATTGTTGTACACAGAAACTAACACAGTATCTGTTTTCAATAACCCACATTTTAAATGCGGGTAGCGCTTTATGACATCATTGTTGCGATGAGACTGTCCGATGATCAGCTCGAATGCATTTTTGTTGTTTTTGCGCACGATATGAACTACATAAGTAGGTACGCATGTAATAATAAATTGACGTTTCAATAAACCACATTGCAAATGCGGGTAGCGCGTTAAGACATCATTGTTGCGATGAGACTGTCCGATGATCAGCTCGAATGCATTTTTATTGTCTTTGCGCACAATATGAGCTAGGTACATAAGCTTTCAATAACCTACATTGTAGATGAGGGTAGTGCGGCATGACATCATAATTATGAGACTGTCCGACGATCAGCCCGAATGTATTTTTGTTGTCTATGCCCACAAAATAGCTAAGCATATTTGTAATAATAAATTGACTTACCTTTTTCAATGGTATGATTTGGTTCCGAGTCACTTGGACTCAACTTGGATTTTTATAACAAATTTTATGATTTGTAGTTGATCACTTACGTAAGAATGGCAAATTAAACTTGTTTTGGCCATGATAAAACGTAATTATATTGGTTCACAATTGTTTATTTTACTAGTGCGAAACTTTCGCAATTTTACGTGACGAACGGTTGAGCACTAAAATGCGAATGGCGTACCAGCGAACGAGACGGCAGGCTGTGACACTGACAGCGCCTAGAGATTTTGATTTTAATACTCTAAACGGTAGTGAATGTAACGGTGCACAATTATGCATACTACATAGTTGCATATAATTATTATTTCAGGACTTATTTCTGAAGGAAAAAACGCTAGTATAATTAAAAATTAAAACCAGCTAAATCGACCCAGCCATTCTCCAGTTTAAGCGACACTAACAAACATCAATTGATTTTGATTTGATTTCAAAACCAAAATAAATAAATAATAATAATAAAATAAAATAAGTAATAAAAAATAATGCGAATACTTTTTTGGTCGCGCTTAATAGAATCATCATAGATATGGGTATAGGTTGTTAGAATGGGTAAAATAAAGGGAAATAGACTTCAAAAGTCTTCAAAAAACTGAAGTGATATGTGGAAAAAAATCGCTTGTTCTCGACTAGGAATGTTAAACATGACTTAAGTTAAAGCGGATCAATGGGAATATTTCTAGATCACTGAACATTGCTCAAATGCTCAAACTATCACTCCGATGAATAAATCCATTTTGATTCTCAGATCTGTTTTACTGTAAACTGGTGGACCGAGGGATTTATTAGTAAGTGTTTTCCGATTGTTTGCGCCTGTGTTTTCAGAGAAAATTTAGTTCGTACCTTTTCCGCAGTGTAATGCTATGTTAACTATTAGAATCTGCTCAATACTGAGCATGGGTCTTAGCAATAGTAGATGCTCGTTAATGGTCTCAAAGCGTTTGGAATTATGACCGACGGGCTAGGGACTGCAGTTCGTTGTTACAGTACACAGAACGACGCTGCTCAGCGTCTATTGGTATTAGTCGGTTTGATGACTCCTTATTTCACACCAAGGTTGGTATTTTGGCTGGCTATTTTCGACCAGGGGCTTGGGGGAATTATGGGATTAAATTATGGAGTATTTTTTTTCTGATTCCTACAGGGGGATTTTTCAGGGTGAATTTGGGAATAACCCATTTTGGTTTTAGCCAATCCAGACACAAGCATTGACCTTAAAATTGATGATCGAAATACGATCAAAAACACTGACCTTTATAAAATTGGTATGATACAAAGTTTTAACGGGCAACTAAGCACGTTTTTAATTTAAGGAAGGTTTTATCTTAGTCTCATTTTAACAGGTGGAAGGCTCCGTGAATATTTAAAAAAGCGCAAATTGTCGAGGATAAACACGAAAACATTTACTTTCGCCGACGTACGAAACTGGAAAATTAGGCAAGTCAGTAAAGATAAGTAAATTACTGTAATTTCCTTTCCCAATTTCTGTTAGGAGGAATGCTAGCTACGACTTAAGAATTCTTGTAAATTTACTAAAGTGTAACACAACTTAAGGATTTGATATTTTTTTTAATTGTGTACTGTTACTTTATGTGTGTGTTTGGTAGTAAATAAATGTCTATGTCTATAATCGGGAATTACTCACGTAAACTATGACATTATTAGGTATGACCGACGTTTCTGTCAGTGACGCGACGATTTTATATGGCATTTACACATTCGTGTTCGATTATTTGCCACAACAGTCTACGTCAGTCGTGCACTCGTCTACATCATTATATCTAAAGAATTGTTCGTCAACATTTTAATTTACGTTATATTGCAAAAATCCTTTACAGGTAAGTATAAAATGTATCCTCCTTTTGTATTAAACAAATAATAGGATTGGTTTGGATACAAAAGGAACGAACTCGCTACACCTTTTAGTCAGCAATACACGCAACAGGTGTGCGGAATAATTCTATAGGTACTTGCGTTTTCGATTGCGAGTTGTACAAGGGAGTTATGGTGTTTTTGTTAGGTATAATTTCAATTGAATGTTCGCCGTTTCATAATTGAAATAGGCATGTTTCCTGGGTTTGAGAATGGTGTTTAATTAAGTCGTAGAGTATCTTTTCGCTTCTTTTCTTCAGCTTATCAAATATATAATCAAATAATTCATTTATTGGTATTTTACAGTCAATTAATACAAAGTTCAAAATAAAAATAGTAATAATAAATAAATGTCAAACAGCTACTGAATAATAAATGTCAACAAATTAAATATGAATATTAATTATTAACGTAATATTTTTATATAATTTGTATTAATGTATTACTGATTGATCTAGGTTTCATACGTTAGATGTATGTAGGTTTAAAACCGACATCGCCATATATTTATTATTTACTTACTACCAAATTTTTGAGTCACTCCGTCGCCAAATAAGGCTTTGGGTTTTGAGTACATTAACTAAATTAATTATGCTTAGCCATAAAGCGAATTAAAGTATATCCGAGAGTAGGTGTTGTCGAAAATATTCACAAAAATAAGCTTAAGTTCTCTACAGGAAATAGGTTAAACGTTTTAAATTATTCAAAGGGCTCTTGGCGACAGAGACGTTGCGGAAAACTGAAACTTTTAAGCTAAATTGCAAACATTCGGAGGCATTATACTGAAGATCTCCCAACTGGTTGATACACTAGTCTGGAAGCATGATAGGTATTTTAATATTGTACCCGATTGTATATTATTTTGTAAATTGTGAAACTTAAATATAAACTAATTAATTTTGCTTGAATTGAGTTTTGGGGTTTGACATTGATGTGTAAATTAGACACAGCAATGTTAGTCCCATGAATAGAAGTGCGTCGCTATAATGATGACAAAAGAATAAGGTATTTTATATCAGTTAACAAAAAATCTAAAATCTCAAAATGAATGTAAGAAACTTCTAATTAGTGCTAAAATTTATGTATTTATTGAAAATGAATTAAAACTGTTTAAAAATATCTTTGGCAACATGAACCCCTGAAAAAGATAGTTCTACGAATAGAAACGTATACAGTGTACATGCATAATTAAAGCTTCATTAGAATAATTGCAATGTAATATCTTTGCGCTACCCGGATCAGCTCATATTAGCTAAGTGAAACTCGGCTTTTACTTGATTAAAAACTTGCTTTGTTCCTGCATTTATTATTCAGAAATGATACGAGTAGGTATAATGATTGGTTTTGTGGTGCGGGTCCCAAATGATCACGTGAGGAACGGGGAATGAAATATCAACAATCTTAAACCAGCTTTTTACACGCGACTTTTCCCGCATTATAATGTATTTTCCCGCAGTCAATGTAATTAGACAATGGTGACTTATTCTGATGTGTAAGTACTTAATATTACAAAAAAGTTTTTTGAAACTTGTTTCATTTTTGTAATTTTCTGTATAATTCCTACAATTACCAGCTTTCGTATTAGTTGTTGTTTCGATCGGAAGAAGCTTATCGCTTTTTCACACCGCTTGTCTATGTTGGTGAATCTTTGAAAAATCACAAGATATTTTGTTTATTAATTCGATCCCGTTGTTCTCTACGTGTCCCTTCAATTTCTGCGACCTTGAGCCTACTTAGTAGCCTACATCTCCACATATCTGATTCAAGTTCCACTACAATTTAAATCCTCCTCAATCTGCCCTAAGCTATTAAATCACCTTCTACAAAAGCATTCACGAATCCACCTGCCGCGACATCCGTACGGCGCCGGATCCGCTCCGGAACCGCTCCGGAACCGCCGCGTCCCCGCCATCCGGTGCCGGGCGCTTTGCAAACGCTATGTGAATGAACGACTTTAATTGCTCCTGTTGTACTGTAACTGTACACTTCTAGTTTCTGCTGGAAGTTTGTATACTTCGAAATCAGATACGTGATTGTGTTAACACGTTCACCGCCCTCCGTGCTGCTTGCAAGGCTGCGTCATCGCCACATCTCGCTGAAATTGTAATTCTTTATTTACAAAGAAATGATTTGTATTTTCTTAGATTAAGAAAAATACTAAATTGAAAGAGGTTAACAATTGAAAGTTTTTACCTTAAACCCCAACGAGGTCGCTTGTATTCATAAATAACCCAATTTAGATGCGCCATTACTCATCGGCCCGATCAATTGGCGATAAATCTGAGAGCGATCGATATCCCAAATAATCTCAAACTAATCTAGTTTAAGCTCTATCTGATATAACTGTATCATCGATTATTATACTTGTACCTAATCTATAATTACTCGTATTATAACTTTTATAACTATCGTCTTAAAAATCTTAAAAATTATTTACATTTAATTTCAACTGAACTTTTACTAACCTACATTTTTCATGAAAACTGAGCGTTGCAAGTTTCGTAACATTTCATAATAGACCAAGAGCCTGTGATGGCCAGACCTTCCTTTAATTCACAAGCGTGAAAATTCTTTCATGTGTATGTCTAACATAGGTAAGAATAACCCCCAAACATGAAACCTGGATCGCGGTTCCTTTGGGAGATAACAACCTTTTACCTGTTATCTCCCAAAGGAACCGCGATCCAGGTTTCATGTTTGGGGGTTATTCTTACCTATGTTAGACATACACATGAAAGAATTTTCACGCTTGTGAATTAAAGTAAGGTCTGGCCATCACGGGCTCTTAGGTTATAAAGGGATTTATTCCATGTCTGTCGAGATACTTGAAACTTCACATTTTCAATTTCCGTTCGGAACAGCCACAATGTGATTTCAACCATCGTGCACGCGGAATAAGATCACATTTAATTTATCTTTTCAAATTTGACAGATATAATGTTTATTGGGAAATTGAACGTCTGGGAATTTAAAAAATGAGACCTTCGCTGAATTGGGGAAATGAAGGTTAACCTCGAAATTTAAATGTTTGATTGTTAAATAGTTATATAAAAAAGTTACAAACTATCACATCAATTAAGGCCTTCTACTCGTACATACTACGAGTATACGGCTATAAATAAATATGAAAAAATCCTTTTCATTCCGTTTTATTATCAAATTCTTGGTGAACTTTTTTTGTATTTACAGAGGATCGATCTCTTTCATAGATTGTAATTTTTTGACGAGTCATAGTTGTATACTAGAATAAGTATTTTATTTATAATGTTCTACATGTTCTTGTTTAACAATTCGTAGGTACGCACAAATTAGCCACGTGTTTCCTCGCGATGATTTTTTAAAATATATTTTAGCAACAAATCTTCATAACGATGAAAATTAAGATTAGCGTCCAACCCACGAACGATCATCGGAATGAAATTCGTCCTCGTAAGCTATTAGAATGTTCAACCATCTAAAACTTAAAAAAAATCAGTTTCGTCATTGACTTGCAACGTTGTAATCTTACTTGAGAGATGTCTTGAACTCTGAACCGAAGTTGAACTGGATATAGTTGTTTTTTTGGGCGGCGACGCGACGATTCGGCGCCAGCCCCCTTTTCGGCCGTGTGGTCCAAGTGACGAACACTAGCGATTAACCTGTTTAAATATTAACCAATATTTATTTACATTTATTCATAAAATTACAAGGTTTTACATTTCATTTTATTGTATTTACATAAAAATCTTATAATTCTAATCTGTCACCCGTTGATTAAGTGCAAAAATGAGTCAGCATTTTTGGGGTTTATTGTATGGTATTGCCACCTTGAATGACAATGCTAGTTCGTAGGCCAAAATAGAAGCCAGAATAAATTAACCAATATTATCGACATGCTTTATATTTAGTGTTCGTTATGTGAGAAATCTTTTTGTGTTATGTTAGTTTTTTATTTTTATTGCGCTTTTAAAATAGTCGTAATAGCCGTCATAATAAGGTTTAAAAGCGAAGAAAATATTGGAATAAAGCGGGCGGAGCCGCGAGCGGCTTAGCTAGTACTCGATATTATTCAAATCTTTGTTTGATAAAATAAATGGAACCCTATGATTATCTTGAACCACACTTCGCCGAGGCTTCAAACTCGTATAAACACTCTGTTACTATGTAAATCGGCGACAACGTAGCCCACGCTTATCTCTCTGCCTGTACATCTACCTACTCTAGTTTATACAAAACTTTTTGAAACAAGAAGTATTAAAAATATATAAAAACAAATCAAAAGATAAACATAGCGAAAATAACAATGCGTAAAAAACACCATTTACTCGTATCACATAAAAAGAACAGCACAAATAAATGTGCCTTAAACATTTATAAAGCGAGAAAATATTTAAAACACGGGAAAAGCCGCGGGTGGCAAACTATAGCTATCCACGAAGAGATACCAAATAATATATAGTTAATATCTTCTAATTCAATATAAATACTTATCCAATTGTGATTCAATTAACTGATTTTGTAGCCAAATCCTAATCATCAAAATAGCAATCTGGCTCATTTTGCAATTTGCGGTTACTTTGTATCAAATGATCATAATCAACCGCAGCCAAACAGTTTAAGACCACTAAAGATATGACAGAGCAATAATTGGGACAGTTTATTTTGGGACAATTGTGTCCCAAATATCGCTCTCAATAAATTATTTGATCCGAACTACAGAAAATAAAGCTTACCTTTTGTTTTGCTAGCCACCCTGACTTTACTATTCCGTTTCGAAGCTAATTAGTAAACTCTGTGAATGTACTATTTAGGTGGTTTGCTCATTGGCGCTGAATCAGCGAATTCCACACAAATAATACCGAAAGGCAGAGAATAATACGTTTATATTATTCCAACGTTCGTAATTCACACCGCATTCACACGTGTCACAAAATGTTGTACGTCTCAAATGGATGTCAGATTTTTATGACAAAATACATCTAAAGTAAGTAGGCACTTTAAAACCTTAGCATGTCCCGCCATAAAAACCATACATTGTAAGTGCAAGTTTACGATTTCTAAGGGAAGTTTATGTCACGGTTTAAATGGGACTTTTCTCCCTAAGGGCGAAATACCCCTTCTGAAAGTTTTTCGTCCTGGGGCGTTTTGATTTGGCCCTAAAGGTTTTATAACTTTTAGGAAAGTAACAAGGAGGTTTACTACGTAGAACGTGCCTATTGATGGGTTGGATTGATAAAGTTCGGACTTGAAAGGGTGTAAACGAAAGCTTTATATTTTCAGAGAAATCTAGATTTAGTAGAGATTTTATTCAAATTATTTTAAACGAAGGCTTTCAAATGCGTAATGTTGAAGGAATTAATGCTATTAATTCCTTCAACATTACGCATTTGGGTGATCGTTTGGAAGATCAATAAGAGACGTAACAATAACTTTTTTAATTCTTTAACTAAAAAATAATTGGCTCCGTACCAGTCCTATGACTGTATTACAGAACCTAAGGCCTCTTCCAATAAGGGTGCTTATGTGTCAAAGACTATAATATTTCCCACAAACACAAACCGATATTTCAGTATCCACTGCAATGTTTATTTCTAAAGATACAGGGTTACAGGAAAAATGGTGCTAGATCCGTGAAGAGCGTGGAGTACCCATCATTTCTGACTTATTTCACTATGAAACACCCGGTCCTAAACTTGACCATTTTCGAGATATTCGACTTTTCATTTTTTTATCGAAGATTGCCGATTTTTAGACTACTAAATTAAATTTTGTATATTTTGTGTATCTAATTATTATTATTTTTGCATTTTTACATGTGTAATAAGATGCTTTAGGACGTCAATCATTAAAATAGTACATAAGTTAATTGAATAGACCATAGTAGACAAGTGAAAGTAACGAAATACTAAAGAAAATAAGAAAGTTTATTTTTCTCTGAGGGATATCTAAAAAAAATATTATGGCAGTTGTTCGGCAGATGTGTTTTAAAATATCTACATTTCATCAGCTTTCTAACGAGGTATAACAATCTAGGGTTTGTATTAAAGTTCGTGGAAAAAAGTAGTTGGGACGCTCCAGGTAGCAGTTCTAACGGCCCCGCGCCTTTTGTTCTTCAAGTTAAGACGCACCGTGCGAGCGTGACAAGTGATGATTTATGTAGGTGCGGATGAAAGAAAAAATGTGTAGAGACCGGTTAGGGCTAGGAATACAACAGGGGGTATGCTTTTGGTTGTCAGTCTGCTTTTGTGCTTCGTACATAGTAGACGTGATATCGTTTTGCTCCTTTTCTCGACTTGGCTGTGATTCTGGACTATTTCTTCTGATTTGTGACTACTGCTTGTTAACTGGACTCTGATTTGTACCTGTGATACGGAAGTGTTGAAGATGACGTCCTAAGACCCAGATTTTCTAAGAAATATCTTGTGGACGGATGAGTCCAAATTTGATAAAGATGGCATAACTAACTATCACAACGCCCATTATTGGGCCCCAAAAGAACTAAGGAATCCCAATAAGAAAAGAGTGTCGGGGTCCCAACGAAGATTCAGCGTGAATGTGTGGATGGGCATTATCTCCAATCATTTGATTGGACCTTACTTTCTCCCGGATATTCTAAACGGGGAAAGCTACGAAAATTTCCTGAGATCAGACTTGAGTGATTTACTGGATGATTTGCCACTCAACCTGATCAGGAACATGTGGTTCCAACACCATGGCTGCCCTGTCCATTTTAGGAGAAGTGTCAGAGACTGGCTAGACACAAATTACCCAAACAAATGGATAGGACGAGGTGGGCCGTTGCCATGGCCAGCAAGAAGTCCGGACCTAACCCCCATGGATTTTCATGTGTGGGGGTGCATGAAAACTCTTGTGTACAGCGAGCCAAATCCAATTTTGTCTGTGGAAGAATTAAGAGAAAGGATTGTGGATGCAGCAAATAAAATGAGGACCACGTTGACCACTGGAGTAGTAAAGACTGGTCTCCGTAGAAGGATGCGACAATGTATCAGAAACAGGGGTGGCCATGTTGAACATGAACTGTAAAATAAGAAAAAGTTGTGTGAAAACCTTTAATAAATAACATTTCATGCTTACCTATTGTTTTATTATACCTTTTAGGGCTAAGTATAAATTTTCTCATCTCCACTGTCGCCTATGAAACTATTTTTTTTCAATGCATTTGAATAAAATCCTAGATTATTATACCTCGTTAGAAAGCTGATGAAATGTAGATATTTTAAAACACATCTGCCGAACAACTGCCATAATATTTTTTTTAGATATCCCTCAGAGAAAAATAAACTTTCTAATTTTCTTAAGTAATTTAGTACTTTCACATGTCTACTACGGTCTATTCAATTAACTTATGTACTATTTTAATGATTGACGTCCTAAAGCATCTTATTACACATGTAAAAATGCAAAAATAATAATAATTAGATACACAAAATAAACAAAATTTAATTTAGTAGTCTAAAAATCGGCAATCTTCGATAAAAAAATGAAAAGTCGAATATCTCGAAAATGGTCAAGTTTAGGACCGGGTGTTTCATAGTGAAATAAGTCGGAAATGATGGGTACTCCACGCTCTTCAAGGATCTAGCACCATTTTTCCTGTAACCCTGTATAAAAGGAAACGTTTAACGTAAAATACGATCCGAAATTTGTTCGTGCGCTGTCGGTCTAAAAAAACATTACCATTTTTCTCCAAACTCTGACGAAAAACACGCTGTTAAGTTGCAAAACAGTTCTGTGTTGTTAGAGACGAAATGTACGGCTTTTTCCTGAGTAATTTTACGAGCCGTGACCCTCAGCTTGCTTTATGTTAGGTTCAATAGAACACTAGGGCTTTGAGTTCAAGGACGGTGTGCTGTTTTGGTTGTAAACTATGTATGTAGGGCATAGGGTGAATGAAACTTTGTTTTCTAAAGATCCGTATTGGCTGATTGGCAGCAGACTCGACATTCATTCCGAAGGTGGGTTCAAACCACGCCTCGCTCTTCTGATACCACTTAGCCAACACAGCTTAGATAAATAATATAATGTTCTTTCATTTATTGCGTTTTATTAACTTTGGTTCAATTTTGTTTCATGTTTTGCTCCGGCCTCCTGTTCTGCAAAGAAGGTAAGCTTTTCTATCCAAAACTTGTACATACATTCTGTACACAACTACGCTTTAGTATACTGCAAGTTGTATAGTTTAAATTAGAATTTGTACATAAAATAATAAAGCTTTCGGTCTTGTAAGCTTAAAACTTTTGGACTATTTCCAAAATCTTTGTAACTCGTACCATTTTTGAGATCCATGGGGCTACGATGTAGGCACTGATTGCCAACACGTGTCCTAGAACTTATGTGCTGGATTTTAACGTAACTTAAAAAATACTTTTATTATTTATTTTTAAACAACCGGAATTACTCACGTATTTACAAAGGAGTTAACCACTCTCCACGTTTCGACTACAGCAAGAGCAGTCTTTCTCACGAGGAGTGAGCGTTCCGCCGTGCTCCGTTTCCTCGCTGAACGCGCGCGCGTGCTGTAATTCCCGTTGTTATAAAATGATAAAATACTTGTATGTTCATAAAACGTAATCTTTTAAAATATGTTTATTTAATGTAGCTAGAACTAGAAGATTATTTCATTTATATTATATTTTTAAAGTAATAAGGGGTTTCTTTTATAATTTGTATCTCGCTGCAAAAATAGTTCTTATCGTATATTTATTTTTGCATTAAGGTCATAATAAAGTATCAATAGAATCCGAAACCGGTTCTCAAATGTTTTCGGTTAATGTGGCATTACAAAAGAATACAGCTATTTCAGGCTTTTTGACAATGAAACAGCCAAAGGTTAAGTGCCCAAACAACCTCATTATCAACGCAAGAAGCTTGCTTCTGGATACGATTTCTTTTATTGTCTTTCAGTTTACTTTTACACCCTACACTTTTAAATCGAATCCTCTAAGGGTATTGCATAATCGATACCAGCACATCACTAGTAGAACTCAACCACTGACCGATAAAAGCTTTATGTACACTAAAATAAAGTTTAATATAGGTTGCCTTATCGACGCCAGATGCAAAGGAGTGTCAAGAAGAGGGTAATAGGAAAATAAGCTTTATACCAAGGGATTAATGGTCTTTTTGTTATTTCAGACCGAGTGACGTTTAGACCAGAGAGTAAGTTAGTTTTGAGAAAGATTTTTGTGTTTAGAGATCGGCTGGCTTATTCTGCGAAAATAACAAAAATATTCGTGATCAATTGTTAGGTAGCAAATTTTTATACCATATTATTTATATTTTTTATACTATCAAAGATTTAAAAGCTTTAGAAAGCTAAGCTTTTAGAAGATGAGTAATAACAAATACAATGTATTTCCTGGTATTTTCCAATTCAAACAATGATTTATTTAGAGCATTTTCGTACGAAACGACCGTTTATATTAAAAAAGAAATTGTTGCTAACTATGGTATTAACTATAATTAAGATGCCATTTTTTACGCATCTTATAAATTATAACAAATAAATATATTTCTATTTTTAAAATACTATTAAATTATATAATATACTTAATACAATTGACAAAATAAATAATGTTATTCATTATTCTCAAATAATTTTATCCTCTTTTGAAATAGATAATGTTTTAATTTTAAACTATGATATGAATAGATATTCCACTGAATACGACTGATATTTTAAGAATTTAAATTGCGTAGAAGACTTAGATAACACGAATGATAAGTTACGTAGATCACGAATATTCTAGTATAGATGAAGCCTGCGCTTAGAAAAATAGTAGATATTAGTAAACTAACGCTTATTTTATCGCCTACAAACAAATACTAATAGTAGGCTTAGACCAAGCTTATAGATGTAACTAAAAATAGAAATAGTGAAAATAGATGGTTTTTTTTATCAACTATTTCATTATATTTCATCTAGGGTTTCGATAATCTAGAAAAACATTTGAATGTCTATGTTTACATCTGGGTTTGTTATAGATTTAGATATAGGTGTACATAATTACATATGCAAGTTACTAGATTCTAGATCTACAGCAGAAATCTTGTTCTCTTTAAATGTTTTTTTTTTTGGTATGGAATTTTCACTCATTATACATACATATATTGTATCTTTTTCCTGCATTAAAAGATCTTATTAGCTTACCATCTCTTAAAAATGTCTGTATCGAAACACAATCTGACATATGGTTAAAACCACATATAAGTTATTCATAATTTATTCATTGAAAATTCCTTTTTTTGTCTATTTCAGCTCACTTGGCTTAGAGACTTCGACCACGGCGACTTTTTAAAGTAAAGTCGCATAAAGTAAAGTCGCACGTTTGCTTCAGATATCGATTCTCGATTGTTGTTCAAAATAGTCAGATAGTGAAATAATCCCCGACGAGGTTTTCCCAAAGGTTTATTAAATAACGGGTATACCTAGTAACTGAAGTATCAATTAAATTACATATTGTTACAAACCCTTTCAAAATAATAAAAAAAGTAATTAAAATAATAAAAACTATAATCAAAACTTACCTAATTACCTACCACGGAGCTAATACAAAGCTCTATATCTGCTCTGTGTTACCTACAGACCGTTGTCTTGTTTAATTTAATTTTAAAGTGTTTTTATTAATTTACAAGACATAATTAAGGTACAAAAGAGGCTGTTATAACTCGTTTGTGTCTCATTGCTAATAAGCCGCTGCACTAATTAAGCTACAAATATAGAACTTGCTATAATGGCTGCTGAAACTGCTTTTACAGCTCACTTGGCTTAGAGACCACGAGCACGGCGACGAATATTAATATTAATTTATCAAACCAATAATATTTTTATTTAAGTATACATATATGTATGTATATTACCTACAGGTACCAAGAACTTTTAGTAAGGGTTACTTGTTTGACAAGGAAATCCTAATAAATATGTACTTATACGCAAAAACAAGCATAGCAGATCCAGGCGTGTTTAAACTGAATTAAATTAGAAAAGTAAATATTTTGTTGTGAAGTGAGAATCCTGGTGCCGCACAGTTTCAATTGAAGTTTCAGAGGGTTCAGAAACCCATCGTTTCTACGTCGTTTGCGATTGAAACTCAATAAAGTTCGCACTCAGGGGATAGACGTCGCCGCGTCCTACCGTGATATACTTACGGCAAAGACATTTTAACCACGAGACACAATATCACTACATACATATTATAAAACAAAGTTGGTATCAGTCGATATAGGTCCTGGCAGTGTTGTTCCTGAGTTCCCACGTTCTGGGCCGAAACTGTTGACCAAAGACAACGAAAAAAGTGGATTTCCCGTTTATCCCAATATGAATTTCTCAAACCACGATTGCGTGTTCCATGGTTAAAATGTCTTCGACTTAAGGCGAAATAAAATTGTGTTCATAGTTGAAAATCCTCACCACAATCCATATTGCGTCTTACTAATTATGTAGGTATCTACGCTTTATAAAACACGTGCTTTATAGGCGAATGCGCACACACCGTGAGAAAACCGTCATGCTCTAAGAACCTTGAAAAGTTTGGTAAACCTAATTTAAGAGAGCAGTCTGTCAACTGTTACGTTTTCGATGTATATCTTTTTCTTTGGTAATTTGGAGGCAGCAGAAAACATAATCTACCTACATAAAAATACAATATTGTAAACAGCCTTACAGTAGAAACCGATGCTGGCAACACCAGTATTTCTGCGACACTACGACACGGAGCGAGTTAGACAGGTAGCAAGTGTGTTACCGTGTTGGTACCTCCTAGATAAACTAGAGCGCCTAGATATGTCACATTGTTTACATACAGTCAGACAGCCCGTATTACCTTAGTTGGAAGTACCGTGAAACACTCCAACATTGCCACCGAGGGTAATTTTGCCCGAAGACCAATTTTTAAGCAAAACTTTTAATAGCAAAAATATCTGAATATTATGGTAACATTTATTGACTTTGGTAGAAAATAGGTTTTGTGTTTAGCACCACTGTCTATTAGACCAAGAGCCTGTGATGACCAGACCTTCCTTTAATTCACAAGCGTGAAAATTCTTTCATGTGTATGTCTAACATAGGTAAGAATAACCCCCAAACATGAAACCTGGATCGCGGTTTTGGGAGATAACAACCTTTTACCTGTTATCTCCCAAAGGAACCACGATCCAGGTTTCATGTTTGGGGGTTATTCTTACCCGTGTTAGACATACACAAGAAAGAATTTTCACGTTTCAGAATTAAAGGAAGGTCTGGCCAGACCGGGCTCTTAGTATAGACTAATAGCCTGTGATGGCCAGACCTTCCTTTAATTCACAAGCGTGAAAATTATTTTATGTGTATGTCTAACATAGGTAAGAATAACCCCCAAACATGAAACCTGGATCGCGGTTCCTTTGGGAGATAACAACCTTTTACCTGTTATCTCCCAAAGGAACCGCGATCCAGGTTTCATGTTTGGGGGTTATTCTTACCTATGTTAGACATACACATAAAATAATTTTCACGCTTGTGAATTAAAGGAAGGTCTGGCCATCACGGGCTCTTAGGTTATATTGGATGTAACGCTAACGTCACTCAGTAACTTGTTGGAACTCGTCAAAGACAGAGTGTATTTTTGCGGGCAAATTTTGGTGAAAATTCAAAAGTGGATTGTGCGTGATGGAGAAAACACAGATGAGTTTAATTTATATTATGTTGTACAAAAAACTTAAGGTATTATTATAACGTTATTGTCATTGATGCAGCTCTTGTATAACTAAAGTTATAATGGTGGGCAAAGTTATCTAGTATTTTTGCGATCTACTATTGACAACATTGCCCGCAGTCAAAATAAGCTTAGGGTTGACACATCCGAGTTTTTTTTTTTTGCTAATTATTATTATCTTAATTATTTAGATAATTTATTTTTATTATTTCTTAAAAGCAAGAACAAATCTCGAATTCGTCAAAGAAAGTCAAGACGAAAGATTGGAACCAGAATGTATTAAAAATAACACGGAATAAATGTTAATACTTGCATGTTCATTGTCAATCATGTTGAATCTGTTGAATCAAACATGTTATTCGAAAGTTTTTTAAATAATTCAATAGAAGATAATCTTGTTTTTTTTATTAACATAAAAAGAAATAAAAAGTCAAGAACAGTTTACTGAGATGTACCAACCCTATCACTTTACTAAAGGCGAAAAGCGAATTGTATGGAAAATGCTAACAAGGTCAGGGTAATTTTGCCCAACTAGCCTAACATGGATTTTGGTAGGAAACCTGTCATGGATTCGCTTTAGTTTTAAAGTAAAGGCCAGTTTTGGTCAGAATTCTTCTACAGGTTTTGCTGTCAGCTGATTAGAGGCCGGAGAGGAGATATTTGCGTCAAAAATCAACGTGGGCAATGTTGGCAATAAGTCGAGATAACATTGCCCGCCTTTAAAAATAATAAAATACTTGATTTAATATTGACGAATAACAAAATCTAATAAAATAATACATGCAAAATATCCTATAGTTGCAGATGCTAATAAAAAATACTTGTGTCCCCATACAAAAAAAATAACAAAAATTTTAATTATTCGAAAAATGTGGGCAATGTTGGAGTGTTTCACGGTAAGCTCTACTTTTGTTCCGAAGGTCGTCGGTTCAAATCATATTTTCATATAGTGTAAAGCTTGGAAATTATAAAAATTGACATTTCCAAGCGACAAACTTAGTATTACATATTTTTAAATAATTAAAATAAACGTATTTAATGAAACCCTGAAATATTAGCTTATTCTTCAGAAAAACAGTAAAGCACACTTTATAGCGAAAATTAAAAAAAATCTAATATGTACATCTCGTTTGACGCGAAAGTTTGTCAGCGTGTAAATTAGCCACGCAAATTGGCTTAAAGCACCTTAAAGCCCTTAAACTAAAATAGTTATAGTTCACAAAGTCAAAGGTGCATAAACAGTCAAACTAACAACAATCGCTTAACCTCGCAATCAGAACTTCCCGAGATCCGCATTAATTAGAAACTTGACGGAGTAGTTAACCTGATGGCGATTATTGTCTATGTCTATATCTGCAAGTCTTCTCCTTCATAGTTTATGGCTTGCTGTTTTTGGATATAACTATTTTCCCAGTGTCCAAGTGCGAATTGACTTGTCGCAGTTTATAAGGGTTCACGTCAGAGTTTCATAAGCACGTTAATGTAGAGATATTAACAATAATTTTGTTAATGTCCATATTATTAGTAGTACAATAGTACTGTTTTCCATTGATCATTTCACTTTCCAGGCAGATTTCCATACTACTAGATTAGTCCGTAATTCGTGCGCGCATCGTGCGAGTGTCGAACTAAAAATGAACGAAAATATAACTATAAGTTCTGCAACAATCCAGAACATAATTAAAAATGTATGCCTCATTATTTCCAACCACTTGAAACATTCTTCATAAAGAGGCCAAGTCCTCAGCGTCTAGAGCTACTGAAAACAAACAGCGAGGCGCGAGCTCTCAAGATACTACAGATCAAGATACGTCAGGTCTTATTATCCCGCGCGCTACAGAGGAGGTGCGACAGAGATCACCAGCTCTAGTCAGTGCCATGGCTATTCTCTTGGGGCCGCGGAAGAGTGCTTTCGCGTACCCGTAGCCTCGACATAAACGCATGAGGAGGAACACACGTGGTGGTTTAGTCGGTTGGAGACCGACTTCACCATTCGCTGCCCCTGCTGCGTGCGGTAAACGTTCCGGATTTTCCCACGTAAAAAATATCTTCAGCGTCCATCAGCTTATTATCCCAACGTTCACGTCGTGATTATACCAAATCACTCAATATCTTAAATCATGATCTTTAATGAGTTTGTGCCCAGTAGTGGATATATAAGGTATTTTATAATGATGATCATGTAAAACCAGCCTAGGCAACCCAATCAAAAAGCTAAGCACTTTTCGAAGCTCTAGTGCTACGATGAAAACAGCGTACGGATCAAGATACGGCAGGCCTGATAATTAAGATTGTACCTTGATAAATGTAGTAGGACTTCTAACAAAACATAAACGAATTCTAAATTAAAATGCATTTACCATAAAATGCAATTATAAAACGAACACGAAAGGGCTATACACGCAGGTTTTCTCTACGGGATAGAATCCCATCAGAAATGAGATACGTAAAAGAGCGAGGGTCGCCGATAAATTCCAGCTGATTAGCTCGTTAAAGTGTGCGGGCCATATAGCGCGGTTAACTGATTACCGATGAGGCTTCAAACCTTTCAAATGGAGACGCGATAAATTATGTTTATATGGGGGCCACGTCTTATCATAACTGGAGATAGAATTCCAATTCAGAGGAATTTAAAGCGGATGAAGTCGCGGGCACATCCATTTGTCAATAAAATATGTGAAATATGGTGCACAAGACACCATTATCCACTGATAGAGATAAAGCAGGCCCAATTACCAAGATTGCACTTAGATAATGGAACAGGACAACTTGTTCGCAGCATCCCTGAGCATCTACAGGCTATCAAGCTTCAGATTACTGCAGGTACTTTCTGTGAGAGCAGCGATGCAAATGACAATTAGTAATTGAATTGAGACACCCCTTCATTCTGCACGATAGTATTCAGTACAGCAGAATATATCAACATACTCGTAATCATAATAATAGCCATTTATATCATCAAAATCGTAACCATTACCGCTATGTTTCTATTTATGTATGTATATTCTATTAAATACATCATAAACAGTATTAAGATATACTACATTGGATTTAGTTAATAGATGGTGGTGACAATTTACGTACAATTTGAACAGACAAACAATTTTATGACTTCACTTACAAGCCCCCAAGATTGTGTGTGGCGATAACATTAAATTCATTCGTAAAGTTGCCTTATTTGCACGGGTGTGTTCCAATTTCCCGGGAGAATGGGAACGCTGAATTGGATTTAGTGGCAACACACGTTCCATTATCGGTTTTGTCACATCCCGGCCGCTTTGGGTGTTAGTTATTACTTAATGTTGTCGTAAGCCGAAATTTTGTTAATGCGAATGCTACAAAGACAAACGAATCTGATATAATTGTCTATTGTTTTTAACTATCTAATCCGCTCTTATGACTATTATATTACTATATATATTAAAGTCTTAAAAAAACATATAGGTAATCACATAAAAGTACACAATTTTGTGTACAAGTCGGAGCCTGGATTAGGATTGATCTGTGTCTCAGGCTACAAGCTTATTTAAAAACAAGACTTCTAACATAATAATTTTATTTTACATATGCAAGTAGAACTGCAATAATAAGAATTTTTATCATAGACGAATGTGTTTAATTCGTCACTAGTTAAAACTATAGACGAATTAAACACATTCGTCTATGGTTTTAACTAGTGCTTGTCAAAGCAATAGTTTTGTAGACAATTCGAGTTCTCTAGTTTCGTCAGTCTCAAGTGTCCACAACTTCGCCCGTTATTGGCCAACAACTCAAACTGAAGTGTACTTGGCCAAGAATTACTATTGAGAAGATACTTTTCAAATCTGACGTTCTATGTAATTCAAAGTTTTACTTTAAACTCTATTTGATAATCTCAGTGAGCTAAGGTCTGCTTGCGGTATATACAAAATTATAAATTTCAAAGCTTTATATCATAGCAAATATATTTTCAAAATTACGTAATTATTCTCTCTTGACTTAGCGAAAACCTCGTAAAAAGCGGGTCATAGCAGACTTGTGAATTTTATCCTCAAAGAAGGACGACTTTGCGACTTTTTACTTATTTCGGTCAGAGTATCAGAATCGCGTGTTTTCGCGACTATGCACTTTGCTATACGTGATTATTAAAAACAAAGTTTGAAACTTAAAGCTCAATTTAATAATTATTATAATTTAATATACCTAATTGTGCAAAGAAACATTATATACTTAATTAATTCAATATTGCTAACAAATCAGACAGAACATGGTAAGCTAAGCTTATTTCATCTCGCTGGCCAACTACAGGTTGGTGAATGTCACATACATAGAAAGAATCATGGACGTTGATTCATCATCATTATTTCAGTCATCGGACGAACACTGCATCTCTTAATGATTTTCAGGTATTACGGTCGGATGCAGTTTGCATTCACCGTGAACTGGCCGCTTTGACAAGATTGTTGATACGCGTTTGCTGATTCGTGGTTTTCCACTCGTGAACTTTTCGGCCCCATCGGCCATCCGTTCTCCTAGTTATTTGGTTGTATGTTAATTGGTTGAATGTATGAAAAGTCTGCTGTGGCCCTAAACCAGCCTACCCTTAAATCTTGCAGGGCCAACGATTATGATCTTAGACTTATCACGGTTGTTAAGCCAGCGTAACTGTCGGCTTCTTAACCCCTTTTAACGAAGCCTGGTTTATACAGAAAGATTATCGCTAAGCTATTTTAAAAGCCCTTTGAGTATTCTTTCTGATATAGGATTACCGGATTATCAATTTACTTTATCTATTTTGAAACTTATATTATTGTACTACTAGTTTTCCACATTTTCGTGTTTGAATTAAATTTACCGCGTTATAATGGATTTTGTCACGGTAATAAGACGACGACAGTCTTTACAGTTAAATATGATAATTACATTCAAGTTAGTACGCTCACAATATAACTACGGAGTCAATAATTAGTTCGCAGTTCGTCTCTGTTGAAGTTAGTAACAGGCACGCGTGTAAACAGCCTTCGAGTCTATTAACGAAGGCCTAACTTTAATGAGTCTTACGCTAGCGACAAGTTTCATAATCATTTATTCAAGTCATCATCATCATCATATCAGCCGTCGGACGTCCACTGCTGGACATAGGCCTCCCTTAATGAATTCCAGTCGTTTCGGTCGGATGCAACTTGCATCCACCGTGAACCAGCTAACTTCACCAACTCATCCGTCCATCTTGTAGGTGGGCGTCCGACGCTGCGTTTTCCGATCCGTGTTTTCCACTCGAGAACTTTTCGGCCCCATCGGCCATCCGTTCTCCGAGCTATATGGCCTGCCCATTGCCACTTCAAAGAGCTAATCCGCTGGGCTATGTCGGTGACCCGCGTTCTTCTACGTATCTCCTCATTTCTGATTCGATCCCGTAGAGAAACCCCGAGCATAGCCCTTTCCATAGCTCTTTGAGCGACTCTGAGCTTATTCATGAGGCCGATGGTGAAGCACCACGTTTCGGATCCGTATCTCATCACTGGCAACACACACTGGTTCTATTCAAGTACATTATTATATATTTTTATAACATCGTTTAGTTTATTTTATAATATAGCGTTTGTATGTCGTTGCCTTATGCGAGACGATAGTAAAAGACCAGACGGTATTAAGTAGACGGTATTATAAAAAAACACATTACACAAAGCACATATTTCTTTTATTTTAACCATTGGTACATTACAACACTTAATAATCATAACATAAAATAAATTAAAAAAATAATGGCTCAAAAATCTAATCACAGCTAACATAAAGAATTTAACACAAGGTAAAAATAAACAGACAAAGCGGAGACTTATAAATAATATAAACAATACGTAAAGAATAATTATTTAATTATTCTAAAAATAAAATTAATGACACGTCAATTTAATTACACAAGCAAGAGTTATTGTCCTTTCTATACAAATCACAAGTCGCTCATCAAGAAACGAAACTAAGATATGAAATGTGGTACTAACCTATTATGTTATTCTTTTTTCTATTGACAATGCTCATTCTATAATAAGTAAATAATATGCACACACCTTTACTTATCATAGAGTTAAAAGTACTTAAATAGTTACATTTGACGGCCTCTCTAACTCAATGAAAGAGACTCTCAGGCAACTGAAGCTTGAAATTAAATTTTAAAGACTTATGAATAGTTGGTTAGACTATTATGAGGGATTTCATAACCTCAAAGCTTTTGAAATGAGTTAACCCTTCCATCTTACCGTTGCTGAAGTTATGTCTAACCATAAAACATATTCATGTTTCCCAATAAATGCTATAATACACCATAATATATATATAGTAAAAAAACATGAATAGCATTTACCGTAACGTGTCTTAGGCGTCAAATACACAAAAAAGGAGATGGTACGCGAAGGTAAACGCAGAAGGCTGCGTTTCCTTTTCAATTTCTGCCTAACTTTGTTTCAATGCAATTTGTACATACCCATATAATTTTTCTGTGTACTTTGTCTAAAGCCACCATTTTATTGTTGACATCAATTTTGAGAAGGTTTTTGTCGCAAGCAGGAAATTTGAACACAACCTTTATAACCCAACACGAAACTGCAGACCTAGCTGCTGATAACCCAGACATCATCAAAAAAGTGTTCAAGTGCTAGGCGATCTTAAATATTATTTAAGATCGCCTAGCACTTGAACACTTTTTTGAGCAAACATAGAGTATTTAAACCTAAATAAGTTTTATACATAACTGATGTTTATCTGTGAATCCAATTAAACTTGTCTTAACAAATTTGTACATTATAGTCATGTGTTCCACTCATACTCTCATGTCAGGTCACCAGTTTCGTGTAGGGGTATAATAGAAGAGTTTCGGGTGAAATTTTCAGCTTGCCTCTAATATCAAAGCCAGTTCTTGGACTATAACTGGTATAAACTGGAATAGTATCTAATAGATCGTTGTATCAACAGCTGACGAGAACGGGTCGATATCGGAGACAATTCCGGACCGGCCCGTGGAACTGAAGAGCTTCCCCAAACTTTGCGAGCAGAGGAGGAAATTCCCCGTACTCTATAAACTAGAGTTTCAGGTATGTTCATGCCGTATTCAATAATAATAAGCTTCTTTATATACTCAAAAGCTGAAGAGTTTGTTTATTCGAACGCGCTAATAACATGAACCGCTGCGCGCTAGTCCGATTTCATCTATAATAATATTGTAAAGCTGAATAGTTTGTTTGTTTGTATGAAAGTGTAAATCTTAGGAACCGCTCAGGTTCGATATAGGTACATAAGTATTTTAGTGTTAGATAGTACATACACCTCTCGAGGAAAGCTATAAGCTATATTAGGTATATAATCAAGCTGACTCTCATATTTTGAACCTTGTAAAATAGTGACAAAAGTTATAAATTGTTCAAATATTTTCAACATTACGGACTAAAATCACTGAATATTTGTAGAATAACACAAAACATAACGGAATGAAAACATGCCATGTTTTCCATTGTAACGTTAACAGCAAAATTATTTGATGCTCACATAATCAAAATTAATTAAGTTGCGACTCATAATGAAATTATCTTCCCATGTTGAGTAATTTTGGTGGATTGCTTTGCAAACTGGGAATGAAAGTACTTAATATATGAGTTTTGAAAAGTTTTTAGCAATCATTCCAAATGCATAAAATAAATCTAACTGTTCTTACTATTGTTCACTGTTATATTTGTTTCTTGTGAAGAAATAAAGAGACGTACGAGTATATTTATATTTTATTGTTGTCAAACCGACGAAGATATTTATTTTATTTTTATATTATTATTTTATGGACTAGCTGACCTGCCCGCAGCTCCGCCCGTTTTATTCATTGGATGTGAACCCAAGACCTTCAGAATGATAGTCGAGTGTGTAACTACTTAGCCAACACAGCTCAATAGAATACTACGGTATAAATATCACCTGTGAAGATAGTCGTAAATGGAAAACAGCTCATTCGTATTCCACTTAAGACTCCATCTCTCGGTTATACAAGCGTCGAGTACGAAATATAAAAACAATAATACTACGTGATTCGCTCTCTAACGCCTCGCAATATCCTACTGAGTACTGAACTGACAAAGCTGTTAAGTATGATGGTGACCTTCTTAGTACCTGCTGAACACTGAACTGACTAAGTAGGTGATTCATCACTTAAGTATGTACTCGTAGTATAGTGACCATCCCAGTAGTGGTACCTAAGCATAGGCTTACAAAGACAGGCAAAAGTTTTCGGGAAGAAATAGAGACTACCTAATAGTAAAAGTACCTAAACAAAAAATTCAGAAAAATATAATTCCCTCTTCCCTATAGGGAAATTAGTAATTTACGCTCAAAATCTCATTTTAACCATTTGGGATGCTGTGAAGCGAACTGTATTATTTATCTTATTTAGCTGCGACGAAAATTCCGGGGCCAAATAGGTCATGACCGGTCTGGACTTAACCTACTTAATCCTATGTTTTGTTCTTGATCATCCTTATACCCATTATATTAGACAATTATTGGAATAACCCTGTACCTAATTATAACGCTAATATTTAACATCTAAATAAGCTTCTCAAAATTAGCAGTAAATATAATTGTAAAATATTAAAGTTATTGTTTTTTTCAGACAGCGGTAAAAGTGGAAACACATTCGTGTCGACACGCGACAAGAAAAACAAACTCACATAAGAACCAAAACCAAAAAGTGATACCTTGTAAGTACTATTTATTATATATTCATAATATAACTCTGGCTGAAGCTTAATTAAGCTTAATTATCTTAATTCTTAAATAAAGCGTCATTTCGAATAGGATATGACAACATTATTGCGGGCCGATATTCACGAGACGAATGTGGACTAAATGCATTATCCAGCCGATCACCGACACTAATGAACTATTGGCGGATGGTATGCCTTGTTTACACCAAGCCAGTGACTTGACTAAGAACTAATGTAAATTTCTACTTTACTACGTTAACTACGAATCAGGACTATTTAAATGAGCCAATAATCGAGTTACTATCCAATTTATTTAATGCGTAGAACAGGTGAGCATAGATTTATTTCTGGTTGGTTGATGGATGCAAGGCACTTTTGATAAAAATAGGTACCATATTTAAGGGACTTATTTCTCCAGCATTGCATGTCCAACGGTGAAAATAATGATTACAGCTAACCTAGGTTCACATTCAAGTTCAAATATACATACGATATAATATACGAGACTAATCTCACATTCTACAACTCACTCTGTCAATTTGTTCATTATCATTCAATTAATTAAAATTTAAAAGCTATAAATATAAAATAGTTATTTAAGTTCAAAACATATAATACAGCCTTCAGTTACTAAATGCGCCATTATTGTATCACTTGCAAGTTAGCCATTTGACAAGACACGTAACTGGAACGTATAAACTCACGCCAGTTGAACTAGCCGGCCTACTAATCGCCTCCCTATTTATCGGCTATTAATTCAATTGCTGTATGATTATCACAGTCCACAGGCAAATCGGATTATTGAATGGTATTTTAGATATGGCTGGGTAAAGGAAGGGTTAGATTTTCAAGACCGCGAGATCATTTTCGTACTATTATATATTGGTATTCGTATTATTCACTGAATATCGTATTAATCGTTGTCCAGCAATATTTATTTATTTAATACACTATATTAAACATCATATTTCTATGCGGCTGTCCTGTGTATAAATGTATCTTAAAGAGATCGTCATCCACAAAAATAAATCAATAAATTTTAGTGGACAAATTAAGTAAGCTCGCGGATACACTTTAAATAATATACATATACGGATATTTTTGTTGACAGATGACTACAATCGAGTGGTGCTGGAGACGGTGGACCGGGAACCAGATACAGATTACATTAATGCTTCCTATATAGATGTGAGTATGTCTATATTTATTATAATTATTATTATGTTTATTGTAAGTAAATGTTATTACTATTCACACTGAACTTTTGAATATGTATGGCTTTCTGACATAAGGTAATAATTAGGTTGCATTATGGAACTAATCTTATTGATGTTTTAACAACGGGAATAACTTAGGTAGTAACAAAGGAGTTAAAATACTCTCGACGTTTCGACCACAACAAGTGCAGTAGTTATAACTAAAAAAATCATAACAAGCTATATCACGTGCCACAACTAGGCACAAGAAAGTATTAAAGGTTTTCGGGGTTCAGTATTGATTCTAACGCTTTCCAGTCGCTCTTTAATACTTAACATAAACAGTCTGCAAAGAGTCTATTCCGAAGCCAATCAACACTTTTCCCAGAGAATATAAACTTAGTTTATGTATGGCCGAACTCAGTGGGTTTTTCTATTAGACCCGTAGAGCTAACAATATAAATTCTCTTACATACTAAAACTCTGTAGGCATTTCTAACAATGTCACGTACACGAAGTGTAGAATGTACCTATACAGAGGGTGCTGTGTAAGAATGTTCTCGTAAGGTCAAAGCATACGTATTGATTCGGAAAGTTTGTACAAAAATTGAGTACAGTAATTCGATTAAAAAACAACCTTACATACCGCGATTTCGCTGCCAACTAAGCCAAGGAGTATCTTACAAGATTTGAAATTGAAATAACCATAGAATAATAGAACATACAGTCATCAGAAAATTTTAAATAAATGTTATCACAACGTTAAAAATGAACATTACAGGGGTGGTATAATACAGTTTTACGAGTCGGCAGATATAAAAACTCCATCCATATTAATAAAGATTCATTTTTGCTAGAGGTTTACACCGTCGTAACGAAAAATGAATAAAATGGAACTTATTAAATCTGAGATATTTAAAAGATGTGTTATTGAGATATTCTTGAAATACTTATGAGCATGTTGAAGATACAGTTACGTATCACCAACTCTAATTTGAAACTCTAAAAAATTAACATCATCATCTTCTCATTGTATTTAGGCAGTTATTAGAAGTTATATATTTTTCCAATTGATCTCTCAACTTCTCAATACATTATAAGAATATGGTTCTAAAAAAGTCACCTGAGACTGATAGGTAGTTAAATATTGAAATGTCTTCGAGTTACTACATCTTCCGTAAAACGTAGGGTCATTACATTTTTACGGGTCCATAAAGGATGTAATAAAATTCTGCAACTGTTTACGGCATTTCCAGATTTCGGGGAGTTCCGTCTCACCATATTTATATATAGGGAGCCAATTTAGAATTATTTGAGGTAATTAAATAGTCCGATAACATGAGAAATCAATGGAGGATATTTCCCTTAGAAAAGACATGAAAAGGTTTTTGATAACACATTGCATGAATATTATTTTTTAAGTTAGTTATTTTCTCTTATATATATTATATTTGACATTGTTTTGTATGCCTCTATACAGCATTATTTTTATAATATAATTGCAATTAGCATTATACTATGTTCTGACGAGTCATACCTTGTACACTATAATTAGGTAATTTTAGTAATTTTACATTTTATATGTGTTTCATGTATGACAATAAATGATATGAATATGAATACATATATAAATATTGTTGTACATACAATTCACACCCCAACGTCTAGCCCTGTGGTAAGCTCTAAGATTGTTTTACGGGCGCTACATTTCTGATAGTAGTATCAGATAGTATAAATAAAGGAACTAGCTGACCAGCCAGCGGCTTTGCCCGTTTTATTCCGTTTCCTGTATCTTGTTTTTTTACCTTCCCTGGGCTACTTTCTTGAGTTATTATAAGTTAAACGAAAAATAAATGTTGTTTAATTATATCTGTCTACTAGTAGTTATTGTATGAAAAAGCAAAATTATTGTATAACATATTTTTCGTTCATAATAAGAATGCATCTTTTGAGAAAACCATAATTCCTGTGTCTCACCCATCTTCAACGATTTTATCAATTTAATTATTTCTTTGTAAAGTCATACGCGGAACTTTGTAACGAGTTGAATGGAAGCGTCACATCAACTCGTACCTCGTTTGTTTTATGATATCTGTTACTTTATTACTTTTGTTATGGCGAAGATTGTTTTGTTGTCACAATTCGCTATTTGATAAATTGTTTACATAGATCGTATATACATATATCTGTCTGCGGTGAGTTGTCGTCTGTATAATATTTTGTTATTCTCAATTCGTCGAAATCTTTTTTTATGTAATGTTTAACGATTACTCAAAGACGCCTGAACCAATTTTCAAAAAAACATATTTTGTTTGATAGAGTACCTATCTATACTTTCCAGAGACAGAAATTAGTGGTAACAGCGAGTTAATAAGGAGTTAGGTGTAAAGACCACAGCAGCAAAACTTTTATATTTATGTAAACGTATTTAATGCCGAGAAGTTCTCGAACGGAGGTTCTACTCTTCCCGTGGGTATTCAACCGAATAAGGGATTTAAATAGTTGTTAGTTCCTTATTTTATGACGCAAAATATTTTATTTTATTTGTAATCAATTGTTTCAGAGTATATTAAAACCAAACGCGTATATAGTAACGCAGGGGCCAACAGAAGACACGGTGGTGAGCTTCTGGCGCATGATCTGGCAGGAGCGGGCCGCCGCCATCGTCATGCTCACCAAGACCTTCGACTTCATCAAGGTAACACTGCCATACCTTACTTACATCATCATCATCATCACCCCTATTTTGCCGCATTATACATTCAAATAATTATGTGTTATCGGCATTATGTGTTTTTATATCCAGAAGGATGTGTTTTTATAGGTAGAAAGCTAAAAAAGTAAGAGATATCCTGCCTGATGAGTCAGATCGATAGAGTTTTTTTTCTGATTACGATGGCATCTCGTCCAAACGTCAGATAACGGCATTATAGCTTGAGGATGGCAGTATTAACGTTCTCACTGCTAGGACACAGGGACTTCTCTCTTGACGAGAGAGATTATGATCTCTCACGTGAATGAATGTCATATTATATGTTTGTCACAAATTGCCTCAGAACATCCCGGTTTGTTAACGATATTTACTTTTTCTTTTGAAATGACTGGCTATTATATTTTTATTTATTTATTTTTATTTTTATTACATACAGAATTGGAATTGGAATTGTTATTGCGATACGATGCTAAATCAGTGATTTAAAATACATTGTAAGTCCGGTACCAATGTTATTACGAAGCACGACAATCGACATCCTAATCTAACTCGTAAAAGGCAGAATTAAGAACAAAATACTCTTAAGAATTTTCACTCGACAGGAATAAAATGTAATTTATTATGGAATAGAATTTATTGTAATTGTTAAACTGAAAATCACAGGCCACAGTAAATTCTTGTACAAATAACAAGTCTGTGCAACGCCCAAGTTTGGACAACGAAGCCGGTGATCGAACTGTCTCGAAGCAGCGGACCAACATCTAGATAGTCTATTCCACAAACTTTGCATAAAGTTATATTTCCATAGTCTGTCTTGATTCTAGTTATGGGGAGAATACTGATAGATATTCTGTTAGTAACTAGGAAATACTGATTTATGTTACCTATACGAATTTATTTCTTTGGATTGCTTAATTAATATTTATAATAATCAATTTACCAAGGATGGATGGTGATGGTGAGGCAGTATCTATAATTTTCTTAACACTTCGAAAAAAAAAGGAAGATGAACTTTAAATTCTATTATTCTGGTTTTCGCTAGATACTAGATGTTTTCGAATAACTAGAAAATTTTACAGGTAGCCTATATCGACGGGTGAAATGATGATGGATTCCCTACCAATCTAATCTCTTATCAACTGTTGACCTATCTTTACCAATTTATCAGACTAACTAACAAACCGACACTAATACCATAGATAAAACGATCGATGTATAATCCATTCTACTATCGAAATTAAATGTTGCTATGACGTGCATATCATACAACACGTACCTACTAAAGGTCAAGTAAATTTAGATACCAAAAACGACGTTTATTCACGGATTTTATTGACACGGATCTTAATAGTCCGGGATCCGTGGAACATGGTTAGCAATTGATTACTATCAAGCAAATTTTTCGTGAGTAGCTTCGTTTCGATGAGATGCCCAAAATTATCCTATACACAACTCTCGATTGTGGTAGCTAACAGAGATATCAAGGATTAAATACATCAAGGATGTAGGACCGGGATAACGGACCACGAAATTTTAAGGACAACTTCGAGAACGTTTCGGACCAAAATACATTTAATATAAAAGATCACATAATAATCGTTCATTCTAAAACATTCAGTTCTCAATTACAGCCATCCTAAATAGCCGACAAGTCCATTTCTCCTTGTCCCAGCTAAATTGTCTTACACTGAAGAAAATTAATAGCGAGGACCCTTCTCGTACCACTTTCTTGATTAAAAACTCAATGAAAAAGTCAACCACAGTGTTTCTCAGTAATAGAATTAACCGTTGAACATTCTATGCTCTTTGTCATGAAGTGATCATGCTTGTGAAAGTTTTTATTAAACCAAGTATTTTTATCTTGCGCTAAGAAAATGGAGTTATGTGTCTGATTATAGACGCGGTGTTTTAAGATTATAGCATAAGAATAAGCACGCCTATTTACACACTACTATTTACGTTCCCACTGCTGGGACTCAGTGGTTTCTCTTTTGCCAAGATATATACCTATTCGCTTGTCCTTAGAACGACAGTTTCCTCACGATGTTTGCTTTCATATTACTAGGGATTGCAATCCGGCGTCATTTTCAATCGATCCGACCGGATTGATTTATTGATTAAATCGAGATGATTTTCGATTTTTCGTACAAAATAAGTGAGTTAATCAAGTGTCACTTGTATGTAGGCACTTTAGTACGGGAGGCGACGATGCTAAATGGGGATTTAATCGAGCGTCAAAGAGACCTATTGGGTTGCATTTGGTAGATAATAAGGAGAAAAAAATTGTATGAGACCGATGTGTTTCATCAGTGGGGGAAGCGACCATAGATAATTAAAAACTTATTTAAAAAAATACTGTTGTATGGACGTACTTAACCGCGTCAGTTAGTGATAGATTCTATGAATCAGATTCAATAAATTGAAAATCAGCTTAACATACTTACATACTTAAAGATAATTTAGGAAATATGATTGATAATATACGTTTGTAAATCTGATTGTTTACACGATTGGGGTGGATGTACGTAAAAGTTAAAAAAATAAAAATCGCGACTCATTTTTTATCAAAAAAAACAACAAAAAAACTGGCATTTCTAAAGGTGTTAGAGCGTCAGATTTAGATGTAAATGGTTCATCTCTATGTTCTAATTCTACCATATCTTAATCTGACGATTATCTTAAGTGATTCGCCTAATCTGACAAAAACAAATTTTGTTCACGTTCGAACATAGATATATTTTTTATATTTGGTGGAGGTACTTGTCTGGGTACTAGCTATCTCCAGTATCTTAATCTGACGCGCTCGAGTAAATCCCGAAATCCCCTCTTCGGCTCCCCTACTACTTGTATGTAGGTAGTTTATACGAAATAAATCACAAATATATAAAATCGACTTTATTTCCTAACCAATGTTAAGACAAATAGACATCAAGAAAACAATCAATATTTAATAGTGTAGGTAACTAGTAATAATTTTGCGACGTAACGAGTAGCTCAGTCTTTCTAGATTTCACTTTCACAGATAGATCAATTTATAAGTAACCATATCAAGTATCAAGTAACTATAATATCTAATAGATACAATTAACCTTACGTAATTAACTGAAATAAGATCAAAATCATTATTAAAGTATTTGAGAATGCTAACAAACAAGTCTTATAGGTATTTATGATTATGACAGCATGATTTGATGAATCTGTCGAATGAATGAATCGCAAAAATTATCACATTTTCCCACAAATTGGTAGCACCGGATCCGGTCTTCGGATCCGGTATATTGGTACCGGATCCGGTAACCATTAAATGATGCCGGATCCGCCGGATTACCGGATCCGTTTTTCCGGATTGCAATCCCTACATATTACTTTCATAGATACGGGTTAAAATCTTGCAGACTTTTTCTTAAAGATGAACATCAGCGGCGTTATAATTCTAGACCAAAACCATCCCGAAAAAAAAAGCATAAGGTTACATTTTTCAAATTACATTTTCCACTAGGACTCGAGATTAGCGAATTCTTTTGAAAATATAAAGCAAGCTTGAAAGTAACTGTAAACACCATTAATAATTTCGACAATAGACTTTGGAATTGAAAGAGTCCTTTTTCACGCTATTGAAACACTCTGAACACTCAACTCAATGCTTGTTTAATATTTTAAACTCTAATATGCTTTGAGCAAAGATTTAAATTTAAAGGTAACATAATGTTTACTTTAACAATAATAGCTCGCGAAATTTCTTTAAGTTATTTGAGCCTAAAATATAAATACTTACTGATGCAGGTTATAGCAGTGCCTTGAACAACCTTTTAATATTACTAAAGAATATTAATTTTATTTTGTGTCTACATAAAGTACATCTAAAATACATCTCAGTTGGAGATGTATAGGTTACTTGTTTGTGTTATATACAAACAAGTAATCTTTCTTTTCGTGTTTTAAATACTAGTAACATCTTCTCTTGATCTACTATATTTTGACGTATTTCCACGGGGTGGAAAGTAAATAAATAAATGAGAATGCTGGACAATTCACACAGCAACATCTAGCCCCGTGATAAGCTCGAAGATTAAGTTCAAATAGAAAACATTTACAAAAATGTCACAAGTGTACCTACAAAGCTAGTTGCCAAAGTTCCCGATAAACTTCCCCGTTTCGAAGCGAGAAACCGGTAATTGGTCTAGGCAATAAACAGACCTCGCAATAGAAGTTAATCAAGTGAAAAATACGAGACGTGAACCCTTCCCGGGGAGAAACTGGGGAGTAACCGGAGAGTAACCGGAGAGTAACCGGAGGGTAACCAGTTAAGACCTGGGCAGGTTTTAAAATAATTACGACGACGACGCAAGAGGTTAGAGAGATTCGATTCTCGCCACGGGATAAACATTTTTACGGTCTGCAAATATTGTTATGAAAGCTTGGATGTTATATGTATAAAACAAAAAAAATCGATGTATGTGTGTTTAGTTAAATTTAGTATTTCAATTATTCATTCATTTAATATTGCCATTGTTTATTTATTTATTTTATTTTATTCCTACCACGACACTACCAATTTCTCCCTATTACCGAACGTTCCATTTTCATTTTCAATATCCTCAGACTTTGTTTTCTCGTCGCGAAAATTTTCCAGTAGGTATTTGTTTTGCCGTGTAGATCGGAGCGTGACGGAGGCTTGGATTCGAAATTCGAATACATTTTCTTTTGAGGTTTTGCTTATCTTGTATTTCTTGGATGTTTTAATGACACTGTGTGAGTATTTGAAATGAGAATAATTGTCTGCCGATTTGTTATGAAAACATATTCAGAAGTGAATTTTTGATAAAAAGTTAACCTTTAGGCCTAATTTCACCACTCTCTGTTTGTTAGTTTAACATCCCGTTATGTTTAATGACGGACAGTTTATGGTATATTGATGGACTGTTAATATACTTAATGGGATGTTAAACTAACGAACAGAGAGTGGTGAAATTAGGTCTTAAGGTAACGGACATAATTTGAGATGAAAAATTAAGAGGTGCACGGTGAGGATTGAAGCCACGACCTTTCGAAAAAAAAATCGAATTGAAGTTGAGCGTAGTACCTACTCTCAACTACGGTTTAGTATGCGCAAATATTTACATATAATCAGATAAACTCTTATTGAAGTTTTTCTTTGTTTTTAAATTATATTCCTTGTGTGCAGGTAATGTGCGTCCAGTACTGGCCTCCGAACAAAGAGAAGGACGAAACGTATGGAGACATCAGCGTGGGCATCGTGCAAGAAGAAGAGCTGGCCAACTTCCACATCAGGACCTTCAGGCTCTATCGGACGGAGAAGAACGTGAGTTCATGAAAAAGACTTATACGGCTCTTTAAATATATTTACTAAAAAACACAATGTTCGAGTTTAAAACAATGGTGGTACTAGAGCAATAAAAATCTTTTGATCATAGAATCCGCTTTTTTCGATGAGTGTACTCGTCACTTTATTCAATGGAAACAAAGGGTGGTATGAGTTGCAGAACGAAAATAATATTTTATTACAATTCGTCAACTCACACCAGTTGGGACAAGATTCTTGGTGTGAGTTGACGAACGACTCGTTTACTTGTTTGAACATTTCTACTACTATGTTTATCTTCTGGTAAAGTTTTTGGTATTCTATCGAATAGTGCAATACAATGTGCCTTCTGAACGCAAACTCAAAAATTTTTTTGGGAATGTATACGGTAATATGTTTTTAAAGGTTCACCGCGAAACTAATATTTTTTATGTACCTAAGTACTTTTACTACTACTTTTTTATAAACTTAGATATACCAGTAGAATAATTTTCTAAATATTTCTTAAGAACAATTCCTATGCTGTAAAAGCAGAAATTTGTAGCATAAACATACTAAAAAGTAACGCTGCAAAGCTTCCACATAACTTGTACAAATGGAACTAGTTGTTCAGCTGAGTTTGTTCATAATATTAGGAGAACTGTATTTGAGCATGTTTATTTGCTCGCTCTCTGTATGCAAATGGATTAGATTATTTGAATGAGAATATCTAAATGAAACTCACAAATCTAACGATGCATACATTTGATAAAACCTCGAATGCAAATTTAATATTATAGTAGAAAATGTTTTCTTATTTTCAAATTTTTAGCCTTACTATGTAAGTGGAGAGAACTTGAAATATTTGATTTATAAAACAAGAGACGACCCTTTTGCCTAGGCTTCACTTACTGACTCTTTTGTACGACAGTTTTCCTTACGACGAGATTCTAAGAGACGCAATGTATGAATATTATTATAGTTAAGATGTATGTATACATCGGTACCAAAGCGTCGAGCTTGGGCAGTTATTAGACTGTTTTCTTTTAAATAATATTTTATTTTTTCATAGGTGGTGGTAGAAGAGCGGTTTCTCCTCCAGTTCCACTACACACAGTGGCACTCACACACGTGTCCGTTCAGCAATGCGCTGCTGGAGTTCAGGAGACGAGTGCGGGCGGTGGTCGGCCGACGACTGGCGACCAACCCCGCCGCCGGCCCGATGGTGGTTCATTGCAAGTGAGTTACCACCTAACAACATAACGGGTATAGTTCTGTATCTATACCATGAGTTCTAGCAATCTACATTCTCTAGCAACTGGAGTTAATTTTTTGAGAATATTTATTTATTTATTTATTTAAGTTCATAAAACAGCTTACGAACCAATTCACATCACAAGTAGAATACAATAAAAACTTAGAGCTAATTTGTAAACAAATATATGAACATGAAAAGATTAGTGTTGCATGCACTGAGTTTATATTACCCTAAACTAGGAATGTCAACATTATACAAATTTTATACTGCATTAAAATATATAATAATATATAAATATAATATAGGCTGAAATAATTTATATGTTATGTTATTATGTGTGTGTATTAGAATACTTGAAAAGCGCCTCTAGCGAGTAGTTGGGTACTAAAATGCATTAGGTAGGTACTGCGTATTTACGAAACCGCTGTAGTAAAGTCAGGCAACTTAACTATGACGACTCATGGTAACATGAACTGTTTGACTTGGTGCCAGTAGCTACTATTCTCAATATTACCACTCGACATCGGGAAAGATTTCATCGACATATTTGTAACCATTTAGTTCGCGGACCGTAACTTTCACATTAATCTTATGAACCAATATTATCTCTTAATAACAATGAATTCATTCAGTCTTTATAAAGTTTTAAATTCTTATTTAATTTATAAGTAATGTGCCGTACCGTTTCTAGACGGATCAACGTCAAAGTTTACCAAAAGCTGATTAAGAAAATGTTCTTTGAAACAAGTTACTTACCCGTTTATGATAAACCGAAAAGAAGAAAGTTTTCTTGTCACCTTGGATTTGCTTCTAAAAGGGGTAGAAATTCTAAATACCTTATAAAAAGAAGAAAATAAATTACTTGAACGAGTAAACATTCGCACAATCCGCAAAATTTATAGAGCTGTTTATCTCCATAGCCCCTACTATTATAAATTTAAACGTAGGTTACTCTGTCTGTCTATTATATTACCTCTTTGCTGTGTATTTGCTACTCCGATTACATCACGAATAATACGCTATGCTCGCGATAATGGAACACATATACATCGTCAAGATTGAGTTAACTTGAGAAATTCTGTTGTTTCAAATACTACCGGATAATTATGGTCTGATCGAATTGCAATCACAGGTTTTGACTGAAACTATATATTTTGACATTGTTGGTTTAGTGGCAGCGGTAAACTTACATAATTTAATTTAAAATCATTGACATAATATTAAGACCCAAAATGGGTCACGAAGGCACATCCGACATGATCTTTATAACTTCTAGAAATTCTGGGCCAACAGCTCTTGATAGAGACTGTTGCAAATAATTGAATTAAACATAATTATTATCTAATAAACTAGAAAGCGCATCCATTCATAAAGCTTGACCAAGGACTATCTTTAATTTTCAAGAAGACCGATAATTCAATGCTTTGTTAAAAACATTATTTATTTTCAGTGATGGAGGAGGTAGGTCTGGTGTGTACCTAGCTATAGACGCAAACTTGGAATTGGCAGAGGAAGAAGACTGCTTTGACGTATTCGGATTTCTGAAGAAGCTTCGGCAATCTAGGAAGGGCTTGATAGAGAATGAGGTTAGTGCAATAATAAGAAACAAATGGACTCCCGGATGTCCTAGATCCTATGTCTATGCAAGTCGGCTGTTTCAGTATACGTCTACCAGTTACTTGTAAAACCCAACACCTAAAAATGGCATCTTTAATGATTCCAATAACATGAGAACAAAGATGAAAATATCCCACTTTGCATCTTCAGACCTTATAATATATTAATTAGTTGACCAGCAGTCTGAAATCTCTCATTTTATATTGAAATAATCGAATCGTATGTGTATCTAATTACCTACCTTGTTTTTATAACATTAATCAATCGCTTGCCCCTAAATTACTTAACTAAAACGTACTAATAATAATAATTATATGTGGCTACAGCATTATCATTTCGGCTTTTCCAACAGGAACAATACAAGTTCGTGTACGACACGTTAGAAGAGCACATAGTGTGCGGGGTCTCCTGGTTCCCCGTGTCGGAGCTGTCTCAGCGGCTGAAGCAGAAGTCCCAGCGAGACCCCGTGTCCAAACTGAACGAGTACCAGAAGGAGTACCAACAGATATGCAAGCAGACTCCGCGGTTCACGATAGGAGACTGCGCGGGTGGTCATAGAGGGGATAATAGAGAGAAGAATCGGGATGTTTTGGTGGTGCCGCGTATGTATTTGAACTTCTAATGATCTCGTGATAAACTATTACATAAGGAGCATATAAAATAGGAAACGTTCCAGTGTTTCCTTATCACACAGTGTACATAATTATGCTAAATGATCACAGACAACAACAATAAATAAATTATTAAATTATGATTTTTTTGCAGCTGACAACTTTCGGCCGTACCTGACGTCGTTTCAAGGGAACAGCTTTACAGATTACATAAACGCAGTATTTGTTGATGTAAGTTCTTCATCCATACAAGTATTTTAAATTGAATTTATCCTTAATTTATTGGGATTTAGCCCCTTTGATGATTTTCTGTGTTATCTAGTAAATTTAAGAAAAATTATGCATGCGTTTTGACCGTTATAACAAGTTTTAGGAATTTTTTTTAGGAATCACAGTATTTCTTTGTTCCGTAATTCATAATCACCTCTATTTATGTTACCACTGCTGGGACACAAGGACTTCTCTCTTAACGAGGGATATAAGGCCCTATTATTATTCACTCAAATAAATCTAATTTAAATTAACTATTTAGATAGTTTGTATTACTCGCTGGCCAAGTGGTGAATGACACAAAATTAAATGTCCTTTAAATTTTTCAAAGCTCTCCGTTCATTGCCGTCCCCGTTAGAGCACGTGTTTTTAAATCACACACATGTTTTCAAGAAGAAATATCAGAGAACCCGTGACCTTCGCAATTAAAGTCTACCACTTAGCCAACACGGCTTTTCCTTTGTTCCGTAATAGATGTAGTAAATATTCCAGGGTTACACCAAGCCGCGGGAGTACATAAACACGGAGTGGCCGCTGGTGCGCACACAGGGCGAGTTCTGGTCTCTGGTGTACGATTACGAGTGCGCTGCGGTGGTCGTCCTTTGTGTTCCGCCTAAGAACTCGGTAGGTTTATTTATCTAGTGAAATTCAATAGTAATTCTGATAGCCTAAGTAACCCGTCTGGTAAGCGTGTTATTCCGAATACTCCATCTATAACGGTTAGGTAGATTTTGTCGATAAATGTACTAAAAGCTGTTCGTATTTTTAGCAACAATTCCCTCCATTCTGGCCGGAGGGGCGCCACTCGAAAAAGTACGGGCCAGTGTTCACATTAGAACACGTATCACACAACCATTATACCAATATCAAAACTTGGATATTCAGAATCAGCAAAAAAGTAAGTTAAAAGTTACTAATATTTTGTTCATTATGAAAATATAAATATGTAGCATTCAAATTAAGAAAAACTAATAAAAGTTACCTAGTCAAATATTTCTTCTAAAACATTGTTCCATAGAAAGACTCCTACTTTATCTATTTTTCTATTACATAGTGAAAGATGGAACGTTTCGCTCGTGTGAAATGAGTCTTAATACTCCTAATCTCTATGTAATCGAACCGTATAGTACATTTATAAGAATATTTCAGATCATCTCCCTAACCGAGCTGATGGCTGGCGTGAAAGCTCCCACGAAGACAGTGCAGCTGTTCCAACTGACGTGCTGGCCGATGGGCCACAAAGTGCCTTCTTCCACCAACTCTCTGGTGGAGCTCATGAACATGGTGGAGCGGTGGCGGCAGCGGACCGACTATGGACCCGTCTGCGTCGTGTCACCGTAAGTTACACCTTTACAATTTTAATATTAGACCTTTAGTGTACAGGAGAATTCTCAGGTAAAGAGTTAGGTCTGATGGCACTGTGTGTTCTCAGGGACGGTCGGAGTCGTGCCGGAGTGTACTGCGCCGCGAACGCGTGCATCGAGCAGGTGATCCAGCACGGAGAGGTGGACGTGTTCCAGGCCGTGAAGACCGTGCGCCGCCACCGCCCGCAGCTCGTCGAGAACATGGTGAGCCACTGAGGATGGACGAGTGACTTGTAAGTAACAGGGCAACATCTAACCGCGGCTATCGTTCCAGACCGAGTACAAGTACTGCTACGACCTAGTCCTCCACTACGTCCTGCATTATTTAAATAAGGATATGAACGAAAAGAAGTGAGAGTGCGAACTCAAGGACGAGCTCTGGTTCATCGAGTTCGGTCGCGGCGCGGCGCTGCCCACGACGCCGCCCGAGGAGGCGAGCCCCGCGCGGCCCCCGCGGCCCCCGCGGCCCCGGCGCGGCCTCTCGCTGGACCGCCTGCTGCCGCGCGCGCCGCCGCCGCCGCCCGCGCCGCGCCGCGACCGGCCGCCTCTGCGCCGCTCCATCCGCCTGGAGGAGGACGACGCCGCCGCCGACGAGCGCCGCCGCGCCTTCGGCCGCCGCCCGCGCGCGCCCTCCATCGACGAGGACGACGCCAGCGACGCGCACGACGACTGCGACTGCGCGCGCTCGCCGTCCCCGCGCGCCGACGACCCCGCGCCGGAACCCCAGCTCGTCTCCCCGCAGCGCGCCCCGCCCCGCGCCGCGCCGCCGCCGCGCGCGCTGTCGCAGGGCGTGTTCGAGCGCCGCCTGCCACGCCTGCACCGCTTCGCGCTCGGCGACCGCTGCAAGCGTGCCAGCTCCTCCGCGCTGTACGAGCGCACCGAGGAGCGCTCCCCGACCGAGGCCTTCTACAACGCGACCGGCTCCACGCGGCTCAGCTCGCAGGAACTTTTCGAGAAGTTCTGCTCCGAGGACTTCACGTCGCTCTACGGCCGCGAGGAGCGCCGGCGCAGGCCGCCGCACTCCAAGTCCACCGGCTCCAGCGGGTCCGACGTCCGCGCCGCCTGCTGCCGGCGGCCGGCGGGCAGCCAGCCGGCGCTGTGCCGCCGCCGCGCGCCGCACACCGCGCCGGCGTCGGACCGCTCCACGGACGACGACGACGCGTCGCCGGCCGCGGCGTCCGACGCGCTCGACGACTGCGCGCGCTCGGCGCCGCCGCTCAGCCCGGACCGCTTCGAGGCGCGCTTCACGTTCGACATCTCGGAGCGCAGCGAGATCACGTCCGCGCGCGACGAGACGCCGTCCGACGCGACAGAGACGCGCAATCTCACGCTGTACGAGGAGCCGCACTCGGATCGCACCAGCGTGTGCGAGTTGTACGACGCGGCATTCTCGTCGCAGCGGCCGTCGCTGCGTCGAGACGGGTCCCGCCGGCGCGCTTACGGGGCGGTGGACCTGAGCACGCTGGACTTTCGCGCAATCGACGACGAGAGCCCGCGCGCGTCGCGCCGCTCGCCGGACGACACGCTGCGGCAGAGCTCGGAGTCGCACAGCTGGGCGTCGGACTCGGTGTTCGGGACACCGGCGCGCGCGGGCTCGGGCGCGGTGTCGGCGGCCGCCAGGACGGCGCCGGACAGCACGCTGGCGGAGGAGGAGCCGCCGTCGGTGATCGAGCGGCGCGAGTATGCACTTGCGCTGGAGCTGGGCCGCATCGAGCTGGACGAGTGCGGGTCGGCGGGCGGCAGCGCGCGCCTGTCGAGCCGCCCGTCCATGCACAAGCTGGAGCCGCTGGAGTCGCCGCAGTCTCCGGAGACGGGGCGGTGCTGCAGCCCGGGGGCCCGCAGTGCGGCGTCGGGTGGCTCGCGGCGGCGCGGTGCGAGCGAGCCCCCGCGGCGCTCCACGCGCTGCTTCCCGCTGTGACGTCGGCGACGCGCGTCTTTTCCGCGTTTATCGGTAGCTCGTCCGATTGGACTCGCCCTAGATTAGTGACGAAGAGATCGAATTTTTCCTGTAATCAATCTAGGTTAGTATTTTACCGGTGAATAGTGATCTAACTGCCAAATTTGTAAGTGGTCGTATATCTTGTACTAGCGGATAGGGCTAGGCTAGGACGCCGCGAGCGTAGAGCGTAGATTCTAAATGACGTAGTGTTCGACCGGCGCCGCCGCAGTCCACGACTGACACAGGGTCGACGTAGCTATTGGGATTGTAATAATTACCTTTGTTTTATGTAAACTTATATGACTGGCTAATGTTCAACAATGTTCAATGTTCTGCAGTAATGTTTTGATTTTACATTACATAATGTAACCCTACTTAAAAGTAGCTTATACAAATATTTAAATATAAAGAATTTGTTATTTTCAATGTTGTGTCTTGTGATGTCTATGTGTTTCACCTTTATATTGCCTAAGTATTCCTATATTATGTTATAGTTAAATATTTGTATTGTGTTGTTGAAAATTTTACATTAAATATGATTAAAGTTATAGTAGGGGAGCCGAAGAGGGGATTTCGGGATTTACTCGAGCGCGTCAGATTAAGATACTGGAGATAGCTAGTACCCAGACAAGTACCTCCACCAAATATAAAAAATCTATCTATGTTCGAACGTGAATTATAAAGGAACAAAATTTACTTTTGTCAGATTAGGCGAATCACTTTAGATAATCGTCAGATTAAGATATGGTAGAATCAGAACATAAAGATGAACCATATACATCTAAATCTGACGCTCTAACACCTTTGGAAATGCCGATTTTTTTGTTCATATTTTTGAAAATGAGTCAAAAAAAATGAGTCGCGATTTTTATTTTTTTAACGTTTACGTACACTCACCCCAATCGTGTACACAATCAGATTTACAAACGTATATTATCAATCATATTTCCTAAATTATTTTTAATTATGTAAGTATGTTAAGCTGATTTTCAATTTATTGAATCTGATTTATAGAATCTATCACTAACTGACGCGCTTAAGTACGTCCATACAACAGTATTTTTTTAAATAAGTTTTTAATTATCTATGGTCGCTTCCCCCACTGATGAAACACATCGATCTCATACAATTTTTTCTTCTTATCATCTACCAAATGCAACCCAATAGGTCTCTTTGACGCTCGAGTAAATCCCCATTTAGCATCGTCGCCTCCCGTACTATTATAGGCATAAATCTCGATAAAATTCGATGATAATTTTATTAATTAGCTAAATTGTGCCAAGAATAAATATTAGCTTGGGTTAATTTCTTTGAAGCGGTTTACTAAATGTTTGTTTTATAAGAACTATTTATAATTGTTAGTAATTTTAATTATAAAATATCTTTATTTAGGTACGTATGAGCTAGAAGCTCGTAATTAAGGAGATATATTTTAATGGATTTTCCAAATATTTAATTATATTTTAGAAAGAATAATTAATTATATTAGTTTTATGTTGTTGGTGTTGTTATCCTTCCATTATAATAATTGTTATAGAATATAATTTCTCCCTAAAGGTGTCTGATATAATTACTGGGCATAAAAATTTACACACGTCTTTAAGACTTTGGATATAAGATTGAAACTCGCGTATCTACAATGCCATATATGTGCCCATTGGTTTGGTTATGCCTTTACAATTTACATAACTATGTGATCCATGCCCTGTTTTGCCAAAAAATAACACTATTAAAATATATTTTAACGAATAATACGCACAACCTTAAACCAAATATATAGTTAGTAACATATTTATATAAATTATATGTAACTTAAAATGTTCCCCTAACTTTGTGATTGCCATTTTTGATAGTGCAGATTTTAAAAATGTATACGCTTTTTTATAAAAATAGCGGCATTTATATATTTAATTAGTTATATATATTTATATATTATTTTTCTTTGGATATACAGTTATCAACATTTTAATATAGACGCTTATATAAAACTTAGTATTAGATAGTTATAAATTAAAAATCTAGCCAAAATGTTGAGAACTGTGTTTCCATATTAATAAATTAAAAGACATTTTGCAGTTTTAAGGAATGTTGGTCTCCTTAGTTTTGTTATTTAGCTTACACTAAAGTTTAAATACCAAAAAATAACATATTTGTTACTTTTCCTTTCTATTTTCTAACCTGCGCTGCTATCTTCTATATCGATAGTTATGTAATTTATCTACGTGTATTTAAAATATTCACTGTCTAGAGCAAAAATAGATTCTAGTTCAAAATATATGATAAACAACCACAAAACACAATAAAAAAACCAATAAAACTAGAACCTATCTTACTTTCTCATTCAAGAAGATTGTACCTAATTGTACCTAATGCACTCACTTTTCTTAAAAGTTTAGCTCTGCTCAAGTTTTTCATTCACATAACTCACGAACGGATTAGCTATGCTATCAACTAAATGTTAAAAATGTTACAATACAAATTACACAACCTACACATAAAAATCTAAAATTTCGGTATGCTTTGAATACTATAAAGCTGAAGAGTTTGTTTGATTGTTTGTATGAACACGCAAGTCTCTGCAAGCACTGGTCCGATTTGAAAAATAAGACTTTTATGTAAGTACTTATATTTTCCATTAACACAAAATCTTTTAAGTTTGGAACCATCCTGATCCGTTTCCTGAGCTATGCTAACTTCTAAATATTCTTCACTTTTAATGTTCATGAAAGAGTAAATTACCTACGAAAACTTTCTTTGAAATCAAATTACCTCAAATGGGATTTTTTGTAAGGCTTTAGGTGTGTTATATAGGATAAATACCGTTTAATGCTTGATTGTAAGTTAAAATTTCACGTGGACCATTATTCAATGTTTTTTTTAATATAAACTAAACTCCTTAACATCTTTTATGTATATACATGACTAGTCTAGTCATATACTTAGATATATTGTATACAGTACATTTAAATGAATTTGAATGTAAAACTTAATCTTAGATAAGAATATGGAAAACTGTACTAAATTAAATTTATAGAGCATTGTGATTTCCAGTTTTCCTCGTCAAACCATTATTGTAAAATAACTTACTGAATATTGTTGTCATAAATGTTATTAAAAGGTAATTTTAAAATTTATACATGGAACTTAATGGAAATATATATATTTATTTGTTGTATAAAATTATTTGTTTTCGTTTTTATCCTAAAAAAATATTATATTACAAATTGGAAATAGTGCAGATGTAAATACATCACATTAACACAGTACCTACCTACATAGCTTTTCAACAATCTGTCGGGACATAAAATGTTACCGGCTGCGAGATTAGTGCTCGCGCTAAACCCACTACTCAGTTTGGAACATGGAAAACGTTTTTACAGTCCGACAGTTTCAATAAAAGAAAAAAGAAATAATTTCACTCAATAATTCTGCTGTTGTACCTTAGTACCTCACTCTCGTTTATAAAATTCGAATAAACATGAGGTAAAAGAATAAAGCAAAAATAAAAATACAAGTCTATGGGCGGTCGTGTTAGTTACACGATGAACTGGAATACTCTTTAAAACTTGAGAATGGCTGAATCGATTTGGCTGGAAATTGTTCTGAGATAGCTTAAAACCAGGAGAAAGACTACTAGGTACTTTTAACAGCAATGTCTAGCTCCGTGGTAAGTTCGGCGTTTGTGATACGGGTAAGTTAGGTACTAGATAATCTGATACATTTAAAAGAATACACACAAATATAATGGATATTTTTTAATATATGGATATAATATATCTGTAGATCGTACAAATTTGTGTTCCAAGGTTCCCACATTGACACCATCGAACCCGCTACGTCCTGCGTCGCAGGCAGACCATCGACCGCTGCGCAACAGAGGTCGACAAATATAATAGGAAGAATAGAGTGCAAGCATAACAAACACCCTATTTTCTTACAATAATACCCCTAATGGTGAGATGGTGAGAAAACTTCTAGCGGAGTGAAATATGAACCCACATTAACGCTGACACGGGTGATATTTCTCTGACATATAGAAAGGTTTTTAATTTCAGATAATAATTATTATCTATTAATGGGAACATTCAACTATCATGTGATAGAATAGTCCAAATACTCTAAAATCTAATCATTCACAACCGCATTCACGTCAGAAAAGTCATAGCAAACAACAATTTGCTAAAATTTGTATGACGAGCCACGCAATGCATAGAAGAGCAGGCTCCGACCAGTGTACTTAGATCCCTCGGCTACGTCAATATTAGCTCAGAGAGCTAATAAAAGGAGCTCTGGGTAGTTTGGCTGAGTAAACAGGGATAATTTGTGTAGTCGTGCATAAGACAGGGCATAGTTCTAAGATAACTAAGGAACACCGGTTAACTAAGTAATTTGAGTATGATTTTTTATTTTTTACGGGTACAGTATAGATATATAATAGAGTCGTAAAGGTAGACTTTCATTGCGAAGGTCGTGCGTTCAAACCACAACGTAGCTCTGGATTTTTCTTCTTTAAAAAAATATTTGCCCTTTGTAAACACGTGCTCAAACGGTGAAGGCAAACATCGTGTGGAAACCCACATTTGGCCAGCGTGGTCATATTCCCCAAGATCTACAATGGGTCATTGGGAGGAGACCTGTACTCAGTAGTGGACCGTATTACATGTTGATAAGATGATAGTAAAATGTCTCATCTAAGACCAAACATTAGGCACTAATTATTGACTCGTGACATGTCAATTGGAGTAGGTATTTAGCGCTGTCTAGAACACGCATACTCGATATCCCGTTCTACCCTTAACATCGTTAGTGCAATCAATCATATGAAGAGGACGTACTCAGGACTATAGCACAACTAATCCTCAAAAAATTTTATTTGTGAACCAAGAGGAATTGTTTTAAGCTAGTGATGACAACATGTTAAAAATTCTTGGATTTGTTTTCAAGCTGTTCATTTTAAATAGATAAAAATAATAGTCTTTATTAAACACTTTCCACTTCAATGTATTTAACAATTATTACTGCTTGTGGTTTTTCTATACAATACTACTATGATCTAGTCATCAAAAACGTAAATACGTAGAAAATAAAACTTCCTATTGAAAACTCCTCTGAAAAACCCAAAACATTTCGCATGCTAGGTAAAATTACAAAGTATTTTCAGTCACAGATTCAGATTCAGATTCAGATTCTTTATTCGTAACTTTTGTTACATGTCTTATTGGTAGTTATATTACATAATTTAAAATACTAATTACGTAATTTAAACTATTAAAATTATTTAAATAATTGTATAAGTTGTATATAGAATCATACATAATTATTAATTATATGTTAAGTAGATCGAAACAGAACCTCAAATTGTGAATAAATTTTCTTCAAAGAAGTCATTAACGTTATAAATAGCTTGCTCGTCACTGCCAGATATAATGTCAATGAATTAAAAAATCCCTCTCTGTTCATTTCATCATACCTATGAATGCAAGCAAGAACAGTCTAATTACCAGGACATACTTTGTGCGTCGGCCTCATGAATAGGCTCAGAGTCGCTCAAAGAGCTATGCTCGGGGTTTCTCTACGGGATCGAATGAGGAGATAATTACGTAGAAGAACGCGGTTCACCGACATAGCCCACCGGATTAGCTCGTTGAAGCGGCAATGGGCAGGTCATATCAGATGACCGACGGGGCCGAAAAGTTCTCGAGTGGAGACCATGGATCGGCAAACACAGCGTCGGACGTCCACCAACAAGATGAACAGATTATGTGGTCAAAGCTGCCAGTTCACGATGGATGCAAGTTGCACCCGACCAAAACAACTAGAGATGTTTAAGGGAGGCCTATATCCAGCAGTGGACGTCCGATAGCTGAAATGATGATGATGATGACTCTGTGCAGCATTGTCTGTCCTGAATACGTGCATTGGAGATCTACATTTGATGGATATCAATATCTCGTTGCTGAAGCATTAAGGAACTGGACATCATCATCATGTCAGATATCAGATAATCAAATAATCACGATTAACGCCTCGGGTCATCTTCAAATATTTGTTCAAAGTTATGGCTGGGTATGATGTATAATTATTTTAAATTAGCTTTCCGCCCTGCGGCTTCGCCCGCGTTTTATACTTTCCCGCAATTGTTTTTTGCTATAAACCTCACACAGCCCGAGACCTTTCTAACGAATGCAAAATTGTGGAAATTCCTGAACGCACGAATGAAATCGGTTCGTGCGTTCAGGACTTATAGCGTCAGGAACGATATCCCGACTTATTTTTAAATAGTAGATAATATTTTAACTTAATTAAAATCCAATTAATAAAAATCCTATTAATGAAATCAAATTAATTAGACAAAAACTATATCGTATTCCTCATTTATCCATTATATTATTAAATGGGTCTGCGAAGTCTTGCGATAATTCAGTGGGTAGTAATTAAACGTGACACTTAATCCGAGCTTAGTCCTTATTCATATGTCCATTAAGGCTCACTTTCCCGGCCATTGTGTAACACAATCTGCTTTCTAGGAAATGGACTTGATTTTTCATAAGAAGACTCATTATTCGGCACGGTACTGTGATTCTGTTGAGTATGAAATGTTTATTGTTTGTACGATCTGGAGATATTAGATCCGGGTGTTCTGAATATTTTGTATCAGTAATAAAAAATCGATCCATATACAAGCTTCAAGCTTACCATGTTCAGCGAAATTTATTTATAACACTATTTATATTTTATGGTTTGTGGCATGGGTCTCCCCAATGAGACACCCAGACTGTGAAAGTAACACGACTTTCTTTTGTATATTTAGATGTATTTCTGTAAAGATACTTTATCTGTATTTGTTTTGTGAAAAATAAAAGGGAATTCGGGAACCTATTAAAAGTTTGGTGCAACTTCAGAAAGGGTTAGAATAACTGTAAGGATTTTTAACCCTTTGCAGATTCAATAAACAAAGCATGGGTTGGAATGCGCCTGTTCGAGCAGGAATGCCTCAAAGGGAAGGCTCGCGTTTAAAACTGCCGGTTTGGGATCCAACTGAGAGAAGAATTTGGAAAATCTGAGTTGAATTTTTTCACCAGAGCTGTTAATCCAAGGGCTGGCCCCAATTTCGGTAGGTATTCAGCTTTTATTTATTGCGGACATAAAAATTTACATTTTAACGAACATTAACAAAATGCGCCTTGTCTAATAAGATATTATGATATAACTTATATCTATAAACTACTAAAACTCAAAATAAACATATCTGTATTAAAATAATAAACATAAAACTTTCCACATGTCACAAAAATCATGTACTGTTACGCCCTCAGTCACCAGGTCAGCAGTTTCGTTTATAGAAGATATGCAGGATAAGTATTCAAGGGTTCAGTTGGCATCAGATACCTAACCAAAATACATAGGTGCCAGCTTTTGGACTATGCTGCTATAACGTTTGACCAATCACATAATAGCTACATCACATCATTGTGGATAAGAGCATGTGCCTCTATTCCTGACATAATATAGTTTTAGTTCTCTCTCCAAAACATGAATAAGCCTAACACAGGTTTCAGTAATCCATCTGCTGAAATGACGTTTACGTAAATCCTCTTCCTGTTAGAAAATAAAAAACCTCTTTCCTAAGAATGATAATAAACACGACTCAAGTGACGCCTACTGAAGCACTTTGTGGAAGCTTTTACAGAAATTCAACACGAACCTTGTTGGTAGAGAAAAGTGGTTCTAATCGAAGCTATCGAGTTCTACCTCTTGGATCTAATAGTAAGCCATTTTATCTTAAAGATTGCTAGACAATTTACACAGTTTATCTTGGTTTCTCACCCCTATCTCTCTTAACGAGAGAGATTAGGCCTTAATTCACCACGCTGGCTAAGGATTGAATGTCACATGTCCTTCAAACTTCTCAGATTATGCCGGTTTCCTCACAATGTTTGCCTTCACCGTTAGAACACGCGTTTTGTTTCATTTATTTGTCCCGGGGTAGAAAGCGAACTCGCAACCTTTTGCGTCGCACCTTCGCCAGTCGCAATCTTAGCCTCAAGCCGAGTTCATACATGTTTGTTATGTTAAAAGTGGATTAAAAATAAATATCATTTTACTTTACAAACTTGTGCCTAATATTATGCGTAGTAGAATCTCAGATACTTTCACGTTTCCGAGGCACTACACGTCGAGCGAGCGATTTATAGGCTTCGTGAAAATGTGTGTGGCTCTGACCCTTCAGCTCTTCTACAAACACGACACTCTGATTTATTAGTGACTAGCCGACTTGCGTTTTTTACGTTATCTAGTTTATAATATATAATAGCATCATTACAAATCGGACCGGAGCGGGCGAAGCCACGGGGCGGAAAGCTGGTTTTATAATATAAATGAAAGCCGTGTTAGTTACACTATTTATAACTCAAGAACGGCTGAACCGATTAGGCTGAAAATCGTTGGGGAGGTAGCTAAAAACCAGGAGATGGGCATAAGCTACTTTTTACAGGAAAAATATGTTTCAGCGAGAAAATATATTATAATACGGTATAATATAATACGGTCAAAGCCGCAGGGTGGAAAGCTAGTTATAATAAGTTAAAGTCTTCTTCCGTGTTGCACGATTTTTTGTATAATTTAAGAACGGCTTGTAATTAATTAGGCTCATACAGAACGACATTACCATTCAGCAAGTAACATCGTCATTCAGGCAACTTCTGGTTCGAGTTCGCTTATTTTATTCAACATTTATTATCTCGTACGTGCGCATTACGACTTCATCATAATATAATTTTGTGTTAAGCCTGAGCTAATTCGTGCGTGATCTGGATATGCAACGAATTGTTAGAACAAACATAGTGTTTTGCTGAACTGTGTGTTGCGCAGTGGTGCCCAAATTGAAAAAATAATAATCCAAAATCTTCAACAATGATCTGCAGATATTTGTTCTGGGTGTATGGTGTTCTATATGTATAATAAAAAATACATATCTATGTATATATATAAATGACACACTAACTAGAGGAAAGAAAGGTTCGTTTATATAATATTGTTATTGACAACTATTCTTAAACAAATACACGACTACTTACAAACAAAATAACATTGATCAGGTGTGAAAGAGCATTAACAGCTTTAACAACAATGACTATCACCCGGATTTCAGTTAATATTAACATAAGAAGTAAGACAGCCAGACATATCAGATTTGCGCCGTGATATATTTATAGCCGCTGGGAATCTGATATGAAATCAGGTCGGGTTCACATGAGGGTTTGTATCGAAGTGAATCAGAATTAATACATAATGTCTATTCATTCATTCATATTCATTATGTGTGTAAGTTTAATATAGGTACTTACCAGAGATTAGTCTGTAAGGTAATATATGTATGTTTATTAGGTCTTTGAGTTACTTTTTAACAGTTACTTTCTTATGTTGCCTGAAATAAATGATTTTATTTATTATTGTTATAACAATAACACGCGCTCTAACGGTGAAGGCAAACGTCTTGAAGAAACCGGCATGTTCTGAAAACTTTGAAAAGTTTGAACGAAATAGATTTCATTTTGCATTGAGATGATGAGTACCAGACGCAAATACCTAAATACTCGTAGGTTTACGAAGTTTAAGAAAAAACTTACAAACGCACGATTTTTAAAGGTTCACCTCGATTTCTCTAGTCTGCCATCATCAAATCCACATTTCCTTATCATGGGACCGGACCACCCTTGAAATATCTTCTCTCCAACAAAAAAACATCAAAATCGGTTCATAAACGACGAAGTTATCCGCGAACAAACATATAAAAGCATATTAACGGACGAGTTGAGAAACCTCTTCCTTTTTTTAAGTCGGTTAGAAAATATGATTCAAAAGAAGTAATCCTCCCATCTGGCATCAACTTTGCAGCTCTGAAAGCTTTAAAGCCTCGAGCAGACCGGATGCGTATACGTACACGTAAGTGTAGACGTGCACGTACCACTGAGTTGTAATGTATGGGAATGCATGTGACAGGACACACTGCACGCGCACGTCACGTTACGCAAGCGGTGTGTCCTGTCTAATACGTTCCCATACATTACAACTCAGTGGTAAGTGCACGTCTACGCTTACGTGTACGAATACGCATCCGGTCTGCTCGAGGCTTTAATCTCTGATTGGACCGCTTGATCTGATTCTGTCGGAATAACGAGATGAATTTAATACTTTGAATAATAATAAATAATAATAATAGGTAATTTAATAATAATTTAATAATAATTTGCTTTTAATTTAATACTTTTTTTTTTTTTTTTTTTTTGCGTTTCTTCGAATATCATTCCTTGCAAAAAGCAATCTATGCAAATTGAGAATTGACCACTTTGCAATAATTGTAAAAGGTTTCGTTTGAATTTTGCTAAGTTGATGCCTTTGAAAGAATTAAAAGTGGCATTATTACCTACTACAATTTTATTTTTTTAGGGCTACGTTTTGTTGTTTCGTTCATGGAAAACCCCGATTTTAAAAAGACTTAAGTTTACTTGAGCCACGGATTCTCTAGACTTAGGTTTGGTATGTTAGAATTTCAATGAAATTTATTTGGAACATTTCAAAGTCTCTCGTCAAGAGATAAGTCCCTGTGTCCCAGCATTGGAAATGTAAATAGGGGTGATGATGATGATAGCTCATTAATTAAGCATAGACAATTAACACTACAATTTTAACTGCTTTTTAGCATAATTAAAAAAAATGATTTTTCAGGGAAAATCCACAAGTCTAAGCGAACACTTAACGAAACTTTCCATCATACCCGGTAGAGTCAGGACGCCTAATAAACATGTTATAGCAATCCCAAGGATTACGGCCGGACGTAAGCGGCTCGTTGTGACGTCATTACAGTTTATTAAGACCGCGGACAGATTGCGTCTAACGCACCGTAAAACGTTATGACTTATCACGTTATCACATTCCGTACGTTTCCTTGGGAATATTCCTTTATAACCCTGTTTGCTGTAACCTATTTAGTAATTGTTATGACAAATATTAAATTTTGTCATAACTTGTTTGTTGTATTGATCCATAAACATACCACGTTTTTTTTTTTTTAATTTAAGAATAAATACAATACATAGTATAAAAAAAACAAAGTTCAACTAACGGAATTTAATGCGGGTTTTCAATTTCCTAATATGAGTACTCAATGCAATTTAAAATTTCAATTTGGTGTAGGTATCAACATAAGAAAATGCAGAATGAACAAATATTATTGACAAAAGGCCATTACAAATTTCCGTAAAACAATTGATACCAATTGACTTTAATACATATTAAAGTGATGAATCTAATTGTTTTTGTTTGTATTCACTTTTCTACCTCACCACAAATGACCCGTATGACCCAAATTCAGTTTTGTGATCTGAGAGACCAATATCGAAGGCACGGTGTCGTAAGATCGTCCCCGGCAGCTTTATCCCTTGATAAATGTTCCGTTGATATCCCCTTTGCAAATTGCTGCTATTTTTATCTCTCAGATAAGATAAAATGGGTCGTTAGTGGCAGACTTGTGAAACGCCAAAAACTTTTGGCAAAGAAGAACCATAATAAGTTTTATTTTACCCGACTTCAAAAAGGATCTTCAAAATAAAAAACCTCCTGTTTCATGAATTGTTCTAAGGAAGAGCCGTGTTGGCTAAGTGGGAGCATTCATTCCGAAGGTCAAGTGTTCAAACCCCACCGCTTCCTCCGGATTACTTCAAGAAAAATTTAGATAAGTAAATATATACCTGTGTAAATATGTTATGTGCACTTTGAAAACACGTGCTCTAACGGTGAAAGCAAACATCATGAGGAATCCGGCATGTTGACAGAACTTTTAAGTTTGAATGACATGGTAATTTCGCATTTATAATATTTGTAATGTTATTATAATGTTTTCGTACATCCCATTTCAAGCTTAAACCTTCATTTTTCAGTTTCCAGGGGCACAACACCGGTGTCAAACTGTCAACCCTTCAAATACACGTGCAGAGAACGGCAACAACATGGTTACTTTAACAAAAATATATTTTGTTGGATAATTCACACAGCCACATTTTTGGCTACATAACGACACTATATAACACTATCGTATTAACGTTTTTGTCTCGAGGTGGTAATCGAACCCGTAACCTCGTGCGTCGCTGGCAGATCTTCCTATGACACACCGCAGAGTTCATCTCAATTTCCACATCATTTAGGTACTTTAGAAATTTTATGATAAATCTGTACTTATTTTTATTACCCCATTATAATGCTGAAATCAGCTGAATTTTCAACAAGCACAAACTTAATAACAAACTATTCTAGAGATAAGTAACATAGGTTCTGCAAGGTTTCGCAGTTGGAATCTGAGACTATCTACAACGTTAGGAGGTCTACTCTTGGTAACATCATCGGTTAACATCGTTGTTATCGTCAAAATGTACTATGATGGAAAATTGTCTTACTGAGAAAGTCTGCTTTTGTTGTAGTCGAAACGTCGAGAGAGTTTACCTCCTTTGTAATTACGTGAGTAATTCCTGTTGTTAAAAAATGAATACGTCCTTTAGATTGACGATTTAAAGATGCCCACGGTAAGAGTGGTATAGTACTAATCTATACGCACCACAATATATGGAATTCCAGAATATCACCCCATAATCCTTTTCAATGCACTGATATAATAAATCCCCGTTAGCTGCTCGACCGCGTCCTAACACAGTTCAAAGGATTTATTAGGAAAATATATCATCGCAAACAAACTGAACTAAACCTGGTTTTAAGTTATTTATAATCTGGGTAGCCTAGGAATAATACTACTCTTACTTTTGTAGGTGTCATCAAAATGACTGAGGCGTATAAATACTTATAATCATGTATACTAGAAGAGAATAATTAGACCAGGATTAATATTAATTTAATAATAACATGGCCATAATTAAACCCAAGTTCAAGCTTTCTTCTAAAACCGTTAATAAAATCTGGTAATTTATTTACGTATTGAAATAAAACCTAGAATAGGAACCAATATTAATATAGGGAACATAAATAGCCGAAACATTCTAAATAATTACTTTGGAACTACCAAGTAGCCAAGTTTAGGTCGCTAAGGACTCATCCAATATATTAATATATATTTCACAGGAACAACACAGCGGTCTAGATACCCAGCGCAAATTATAATCCTAACTTTTAGACTACATTAAATCTGTTTGTTGAATAATTCACCCAATATTTGACACGGACGATCGCAACAGAAAGATCTTTGGAGATTTGGTATGTCGTGGAGAGAGATGTGTAGGATGTCGAGTGTGTGTGTGTTTATCAGGAGGGCATCTGGTTACTTATGACGTCACCAGGTCTAACGTCGCAGTCGTCTTCATGTTGATAATAAAACCACAACGAAACGTCCATTATTTATTCCATTTTACAATGTTTCGGTCCAACGACTCAATTTATTACCAACAGATTATTATTATTAATTTACTTCAAACAACAAATGAATTTACTGCAAACAGAGAACTGTTCCAACCGACTACTCAAACAAGAATACATTTATTAGTAACAAAGCACTGTTCCGTCCAACGGCTCAAACAAGAATACATTTATTAGTAACAAAGCACTGTTCCGTCCAACGGCTCAAACAAGAATGTCCTTTTAGCTCGGACGACGGTCGTATTTATACGAAGCACAAAGCAGCCTGTCGACCGAACCAGTTTTTCAACTAATAGCAGTTTTCAAGCGCGGCGAAGCGCCTCAACCCGTAGCGCGATGCGGCCGGCACAAACCGGTTCTGAGTCATATTTCAACCGATGTTCTTGCCTGCCCCGACACGGCCATGCTGATAGATGGTGCGCGCTCTGCACCAGTCGTTTTTCTGGAAAAGATGAAAAAGTTTCTCTGAGCTAGGTATCCATTCAAAGGTACACTAGCTGATAATTTGGTGCAAGGTTATTTGTTCTGATAATTGGATCTCAACCACCAAATTATCAGCGAAAGTTTAAAAGATAGTACTTAAAAAGTTTATTAGAAAATGAATAAAGAAAGCTGACAGTGAGTGAGTTATTACTATTGTTATCAATGTTCATGCTCCACGTATTTACATTGTTTTATAATTTTATGGCCAATGCTTGCCACTTACTTGCATGGTTATTAAGGTACTCTTGGAATTTTCTCGTGGTACTTGTGGAATTTTTCGTAGAGGTTAGTAGAAGGTAGTTGTAAGTTACATTTTCTTTTGGAATAATTTTTAATGTTCTGATAAGTTGATCTCAAACACCAAATTATCAGCGATAATTTAAAACATGATAGTTAAAATGTTTATTAGGATAATGGATAACGAAAGCGGACAGTGAGCGAGTTATGTTATTATTTTTATCAATGTTTATGCTCCACGCACTTACATTGTTTTTTAATTTTTAATTTTTAAAATAAGTCTCACGGGCAGGTCGATGCTGTGGTCTGGGCGGCTATACTACACCGTGGTCCACAGGGGATAAAGGATAATTTGAAAGGTCGATGCTGGGGTCCCCAGAGGCACTGAAAATGTTATACTAGGACATACAGTTATTTAAATTGTTTTTGACTCAGTTACACAACCTGATTTCTTATTTGATGTTTAAGATCATAATCCGTATTTTATTACTTAGTTTGTTAGTCTAGTTTGTGTAAAATCTATAGTTCGCCAAAATTTTTTTTTTTCTTTTCTTTCTTTTTCTTTCTTTTGTTTGTTTGTTTTGGTTGCATATTGCTTAAAGTTTACGGTACTTGCCTAGGTAGAAGTGTTGCATGGTAGAACTACAGGATCGTATTCATCCGCCTACTCGGCCATACTGACAGGCAGTGCGCGCTCTGCATCTGCCTCGAAGGGGTCCTCGTAGTGCGGGAATGACTGACAGGCGGTGCGCGCTTTGCACCTGCCTGGTCTGCAACTGTCTGTAACAAAGAGAGTTGCTTTTGAGTTTGGTATCTGTTTACAACTCCATCGAGTTGAACAAAGTTTTAATGAAGAATAGGTAAGGTCTCGGAGGGTAAGAGTTCTGGGGAAAATTTATAAAAATGATCAACTTAACTTTGTTTCAGTCGGAGTCTTGCTCAGGCAGTCTAGCATGGGAGGTAGATGGCACGGGCTCGCTTGCAGTAGTGTTTTGAGGGCCTAGTGCATCGTCTTCTTCCACCAACACAGCCCTACTGACAGGCAGTGCGTTCTATGCATCTGCCTCTCGGAGTATATCATCAAGTACTCGTAGTGCGGAATTGAATCTGTAAAAGAAACTTAATTAATTCTTGAAGAATATTTCATAGAAGGGGTTCGTAGGAATTCTCATTGGAATTTTGATCCAATTATTTATTTGCTCGGGTTTTTCCTGATCAATTTGCGTTCCATCATTTATTTGATCACTTTATAAAGATGCAGGTAGTTTCAAAACTATTAGTCCGGGATCCGTAGTACATGGAAATCAAGTGATTACTAACAAGCTAATTTTTGGTGAGTAGCTTCGTTTCGATGAGACGTCCAAAGATATCCTATACCCAACTCTCGATTGTGGTAGCTCACAGAGATATCAAGGATTAAAAACTTCAAGGATGTAAAACCGGGATAACGGACCACGAAATTTGTAGGACAATATGTTATATCTCAAGATAATTATCTAAATTATATAAAAACATGTATGTCCTACAAAACCTATGGTTTGATCAAAGAGTCCGCCATTTCCAAAATGTGTCGAAAACGAGGTCAATTTAAATGATTACTATGATTACTAACCAGCTGATTTTTTGTTGTATACTTAATTAATATTTATAAAATCTAACGGACATATTGTCCGACAAATTTCGTGGTCCGTTATCCCGGTTTTACATCCTTGAATTTTTTAATCCTTGATATCTCTGTTAGCTACCACAATCGAGAGTTGGGTATAGGATATCTTTGGAAGTCTCATCGTAACGAAGCTACTCACCAAAAATCAGCTTGTTAGTAATCACTTGATTTCCATGTACTACGGATCCCGGACTATATGGTCGTCTATTGTTTATTTGCTCGGCTAAGTCCTGACCGATTTGCGTTTCATCAATTTTGTTTTCATCACTTTTTAAAGATGCAGGTAGTTTCAAAACTCTGACGTCAGTATGATCGTCACTTGTTTGTTTGCTCGGCATCTTGGTCTTGGGTCAGTTTTTGCATCATTTTATAAAGACGCAGGTAGTTCCAAAAATATGTCGTCAGTATAGTTTAACTAAGCCATCTTCTTGGTCTTGGGTCAGTTTTTGCATCATTTTATAAAGACGCAGGTAGTTCCAAAAATATGTCGTCAGTATGGTTTAACTAAGCCATCTTCTTGGTCTTAGGTCAGTTTTTGCATCATTTTATAAAGATGCAGGTAGTTCCAAAAATATGTCGTCAGTATGGTTTAACTAAGCCATCTTCTTGGTCAGTTTTTGCATCATTTTATAAAGATGCAGGTAGTTCCAAAATTTGACGTCAGTATGGTTTGCCTTCTTCTTTGTCTTGGTCTTGTGGCAGCGTACAGTCTCAAGGCTATCGAGGTTCAGATCTATCGAAGTTCGGATCTCACTTGTTCAGGTCTGTTATCCCACTTGTTCAGGTCTGTTATCCCACTTGTTCAGGTCTCTTATCCCACTTCTGATGTCGAATAGAGAGATGTGTAGGATGTCGAGTGTGTGTGTGTTTATCAGGAGGGCATCTGGTTACTTATGACGTCACCAGGTCTAACGTCGCAGTCGTCTTCATGTTGATAATAAAACCACAACGAAACGTCCATTATTTATTCCATTTTACAATGTTTCGGTCCAACGACTCAATTTATTACCAACAGATTATTATTATTAATTTACTTCAAACAACAAATGAATTTACTGCAAACAGAGAACTGTTCCAACCGACTACTCAAACAAGAATACATTTATTAGTAACAAAGCACTGTTCCGTCCAACGGCTCAAACAAGAATACATTTATTAGTAACAAAGCACTGTTCCGTCCAACGGCTCAAACAAGAATGTCCTTTTAGCTCGGACGACGGTCGTATTTATACGAAGCACAAAGCAGCCTGTCGACCGAACCAGTTTTTCAACTAATAGCAGTTTTCAAGCGCGGCGAAGCGCCTCAACCCGTAGCGCGATGCGGCCGGCACAAACCGGTTCTGAGTCATATTTCAACCGATGTTCTTGCCTGCCCCGACAGGTATAATCCCAAGCTTATGTTGTGTTTACTAAGTGCGAGCACACTCTTTCTTTCGTAAGGTGATTTAACGGTAAAGGCAAACACCGTCAGAAAAGTGGCGTGTTCTGAAAACTTTGAAGACTGAAGGATGTGACTTTCACTTCCACTATTCCAGCATGGTGAATAAAGGCCTAATCTCTATCGTCAAGAGAGAAGTATGTGTGTTCCAGCAGCGTGAACATGAATTGGGATGATTAGATTTGCTATTTATGTAGTTTCATTGATCAAAACCGCGGGTCGAAAGCTTTTTCATAAACATTACTGTCGCCTCATAGAGCATTTCAATCAGTGTTAATCACCCACTCAATACGACATTGATGTGTTATTTGCGCATTATGTGCCCGAGCGTGGCCCATTGGCGCCCTATATTTTACTTCGTAATGGCTGCCTGCTCTCCCCTCGTTAACGCCTTTTTATTTCCTGTACTACACTATAAAGTAGGATAACCGTGAGACTATTTTAGATGCAAAACTAGACAAAATATCAAATTACTAGGCTCCACCCGTTTTAACGAACTTTCCCTTGTTTAGAGAACTTCCCCCGAGAAAATGTAGCCTATGTATAAGTCTATATAAGCTTATATATTAGGTTACTTAAAACCTAATATATATATAAGCTATAGTTTTCCACCCGCAGTTTTTTCCGTGTTTTAATTAACTTTCCGCAATGTACCTAATGTATTGTGCCCTAAATCATTGTGTAGTTTCTTCAAAATCCATTTAGTCATTTTTGCGTGAAAGCGTTACAAACATCAATACATTCTAACAAACTTTAGGAATTCATAATATTAGAAGGATGTTAACAAGGATGTATCTAACGGGACGTCTTTATAGTCAATTAAAAATAAACACAACAAAGTGTTCAGGTAATTCAACTAAGGTACAAAGCAAAAACGAAAAATATTTCTGTTTTATTCGTCTTCATTAAACAATATAAACCACTTTAAAACCAAATTTATAATTCATCTCTAAGTAATTCTTCATTACCATTATAATGTTTTTTCCTTAACTGTTCCCAAAACATGAATCTCTTAACCTCTGGCACCTTAACCATCTTAAAGATTTTCCCTAAATTCAATCCCCTGAAATCGCCGCCCTTATAATCCAAGGGCTCCCATTTCAGATCGCCCAATATTCCGTTTTCTTGTGGTGTCGGATTTCTGAAACAAAAGATTAATTTACGTAAAAATCCCTGATTCCGGAAAACAATTAGTAAATCCACGTTTAAAGGTACCCTGTTTTAAATTCGACAAGCACCTTTCAACCAAACTCTCAACCGCTCCTTACGTACCCGAATTTAGCGAAATTCGCCAATAACCTCGCAATTTTCTTAATGAAGTGTCTTTCATTCGACGCCTTGTAGTGGCTCGATTTGCATTTGAATTGGTAGCAGATCTCATCTCCCGCCGTCGCGCCGCTCAGCCCCAGACCATCGAATACAGAGTTCCAAACGATGTTTAAAGATCCCTTATACGAGAATCTGTATAAATAAACATGATTGCGTGATTTTCGAGCGTGTAATTTGGCGTGACGGAGCACAGGGTAAATCACTTGGTCGGATAAGTATTTGCCGTAACGCTTCAGACTCAGCTCCCTGATCGTCCCATTGATGAAGTAAAAATCCATTATTTCCTGCTTAATCTTATTGTAAGTCTTTGATCTATATTCATGCGATTTTCCCTCGAAAGGTACTAGATATTGAAAATTGTGATTGAGATGTTTTAAAAGTTTCTTGTTGCTTACGAAACCATCCAGCAAATGCAAGGATTCTAAGTTCGTATATCCTATCATAACATCTACACTATTGTGTATCTCTCCTTCTTCAAACATTGATCCCGGATCTTCATTCATAAATGCTCCTTTTCCAAACACTTCTAATGAAGGTCCAAACTCGTTTATCAACCTTTGTTTATCTCGAACTTCACTGCTATCAAATAAGTCATCTGCTGCCATAATGAGCTTCTTCGCTGAAGCAGACTGTAGGAGATCATAAAGTCTTGTTCGGTCAAACTTTTCGCCCCATCCCCATAGATTCCAATATAATCTATTAAGAATTTTAACGCTGTTGACATTATAGATAGCAGGATTTAATGCACTACCACTTTCTATGACAACCCTAGCGAATAGATCATCAGCTAAAGGTGAAAGTGGGAACGAAGCCACAATATCAGCTGCTACTCCTGAACCAATAACAGTCACTCTGTTTGGATCACCGTTAAAATGTGCAATATGGTCTCGAATCCATTTCAAGCCTGTAATGATATCTTTGGCTGCCATATTGCCTTTAGCAAAAAAGTCTTCGGTATTTAAGAATCCGAAGATAGATGTTCTGAAGGATATGGTAACTACTATGATATCTTCATCGATGAGGAAGTCTGGACCGTGGTAGCTGGATAGCTCATGTAGCCAGACCACTACAGGGTAGCTCTCTGTGGTTACATCATCAGGCATGTATACAGTGAGGTATAGAACGTCTTCATCATATTCTAATCCACAAGTTTCTGCAGGGGGCTTACTGTAGTTTTGCAATTCCTTGGTAAGCCATTTACAGGGTTTTGGAGGCTGTAACCAAAAACATATTTTAAGAAACTAGTTGACGTGCCCGCCGCTTCGCCCGCTTATGTTTTCTCAAGTGGTGGTGCAGCCAGGGATAAACTGGATGGTCGTAGGTTCGACTCCCATTCGAAGACAAAGGTTACGTTGTGATCTTGTATTTTATCTATACCGTTTTCTAGTTATAGAAAGCTCAAGTTTAATATTAACATTAAATATTTTTTGAATGGTGGACCAGTTTGACAGCCTAGATCAGAGAGAAATTAACTGTTAATTATTAGTTGATTGTATTATTATAAGCCTTGTGCGGTAAAGGCTTATTATTAAACAATTATTAGTGAAGTACCAACTACGTATGTTTCGATATTTTAGATCACATTTTAGTTTGACATTTTGGTCTATAGATGTCACCTATAAAATGACGAATGTAACGTTTACAAAGGAAATTCGAACGGTTACCTGAAACCTTAATGATCCAACTGGCGGCTCTGCATATGGCACGTTGTAAAAGGCGATGAACGGCCTGTTATCAAACTCCGTGAACAGCTTCCTCCCTAAAATCAGACTCCCATTCGCTTCCAGACCAACAATTACACTGCAACTGGTTTTAACTACCAGAAACTCGAATAATACGATGCACAATGTCACTAACATTGCGAAATTCATAAACTTTCCGTGTTCATTTAGACGAGATATGAATAAAACTGCATAAGGATTATGATTGCGATTTACAGTCACATTTATGGAAAGATTTTTTGTTTAAGTACGCTATATTTCAACCAATAGCATGAATTGTACTATTCAACACGTCAGTATTATTGATATCCATGAAAGTGTTTTCAAAACATGACTATGGGAAACATAGATTCTAAATGACCTAGAGATATAAAATATATGAGTATGTACCTATAGATTGGTATAAGCGTTTAGTTTATTTAAACCTAAGATTTATTATATTTGAACATGAAACGGGTAACAACATGATTTAAATGTTTTTGAGTATCCCGATATTTCGACAAGGTTTCAAACGCCCCGCCGTCTTCACGGAGAGACTCAACCGTTACTTGCTACGAGTACATGTTCAAATATTGTTAAGAACTATGATTGTTTAAAAAGTTAACATTTCTTATTCATCATGCGTCAGACGACCAAAAATGGACAGACGATCTTGTGGAGGCTGTTGGTCGCAGTGGATGCAAGCAGCATCCGATCGCTATAAGTGGAAGTCATTAAAGGAGGCCTATGTCCAGCAGCGGACGTCCGACGGCTGAAATGATGATGGTAAAGAAGTTATCTTAAAATTTTTAGTTTGGAATGGTATCAAAACTATAGCCTCCGTTGCGAACTAAAATGAATAGGTACCTATGCAGTTATAAATCATAATAAATCTTCAGTAGAAAAATGAATGTGGCCGTTAAATTTCTTTATAAATAAAATAATGTAATAATAATTAATTGCTAAAGCCCTCGTATACAAGGTAAACAGTATCAGGTGTATTAAGGCAATAAATATTTGAAATGATAATTGATAACATTGCCTCAGTTACAATCTATAACTCATCGGAAATAGATTATAATGCTTAGCCATGTTTAAATTTTCTGTATTTGCAATATTTGCTGCTATTTTGGTGTATTGTGAATGTAATGTAGTGGAAACCACTCATGGAAAAATATCTGGAAAAGTATTCACGAGTTTGTACAAGAATGAAGAATATTTCGGCTTTATAGGGATACCATATGCATCTCCGCCGGTTGAGGAATTTAAGTTTTTGGTGAGTAGATATTTTTATACCAGAACAGCAGCCGTCATTGTTATGTAGATTCTGTGCCAACGTATTGGGAGATTATTTGTCAATTACTAAAAACGTTGCTGAAACCCTTTAAGTAATATCTCGTTCAAAAGTAAAATCGATAAATTACTGTTTACGTATGTATTTGAGTGCAATTTAAATGACTTATAATTAAAATTATTGCATAGTTACATAGCACATTAAATGCATGGAAACACATGATCAATTAAATTGTTTTACATAAATTTAACACAATATACATGAGAAATATCTTTAATTTCAGCCTCCACAACCACTGGAACCTTGGAACGATGTCCTCGTTACAACAAAAGAGAAGAAAGCATGTCTTCAATTCAACAACAACATAAAAAAGAAACAACCTATAGCTGTGTATGGATCTGAAGACTGTCTATATTTAGATATATTCACACCAAAATTAGACGATTCTAAACGAACTGTCATCATGTTCATTCACAACATCAATTTCCTGAACTCTTACAATAAAACGAAGGATTACCAACCAGATTTCTTTATTGAAGAAGACGTTGTAGTGGTTACCATAGCCCACAGACTTTCTGCATTAGGATTTTTATCACTAGAAGATGAACATCTTTGGGGAAATTCTGGATTAAAAGATATAATTGCTGGGTTACAATGGATTAGGAATAACATAGAGAAATTTGGAGGTGATAAAGATAAAATTACTTTAATGGGGCTACAAGGTGGTGCTGCGGCAATCGATTTACTGATTCATTCGAAAGAGAAGGATCTATTTAAGTCAGCTATTCTCCAAAGTGGAAACGCGTGGACATCTGCAATTTTACAAGAAAACGTCAGAGAAAGAGCATTTGCATTGGCAAAACTATTTGATAAAAATTCTGTAACTAGCAACGATCTTATAAGGGAACTCAGCGAAGTTCCAGCTGCTGATCTAGCAAGGAGAGCGACCCATGCAAGTCCAGATGATTATTTTAAAGAGACTCAAAGAGGCGTGGTCTCCTTTGCCCCTATTATTGAAAAGAATCCCGATGGTCTTATTGTAGATTATCCTGAAAAAAGTACAGAGATATCAACGCCGATAATGATAGGCTTCAACTCCCAAGAGGGCTTAGAGGCTTCGCTCCAATACTTACTAGAGCCGCGATATATACATTACCTTAAAAAAGATTTTCATTTCTTGCTACCTATGAGATTAAATTTCACTTTTGATCCAAAGCAAAAAGCTTTCAAAGATGCGACTAAGGAAATACAGAAATTTTATTTCAATGGAAAAATAGGTCTAGGTAGCGTAAATGATTACATATCATATATTGGCGATGTAGCGATCGCCTACTCTACAGACTACACAGCAAGAAAGTATGCAGAAATATCGAAATCTCCAATTTACTACTATCATTTTGATTACGTTAGCGATCTGAATGAAAACAGTCAGAATTTGAAGTACTTCTCTACTGTAGATAATGTCTTCATTGGGGCGGCAACTGGGGACGAAATGTGTTACTTATTCAAATGCCCGGACTTAGCTGAGACGTATCTGAAACACGGAGCGGGAACCGAAGTAAGGATACAGCAAATGAAATTAGTGAAGCTGTGGACTAACTTCGCGAAATATGGGTAAGGAAGAGATTTTATCTCGCCAAAGTTGGAAATTATGGAATATTCAAATTTATTACAGCTGTTGGGTGAATGTCACACGATAAGTAAATACGAGTATTCCATTTTGTATCACAATTCGGTCTAATGACTGAGGAGTCTTTTATAAGCATATACTATCTTTCTGGCCACAAATATGCCAGCAAATTTATTGATTTCTCTGCTGTAAAAAAGCTCATTATTATGATGAGCAAAAGATTAACATACTCGCAGGATATATTTTCATAACCTACGTTCCCCTATTAACGTTCCCACGGCTGGGACATAGGTACTTCTCTCTTGACGAAAGAGATAAGGCCTTAAAGCCTCCAGCACACCGGTTGCGTATACGTACATGTAAGCGTAGACGTGCACGTACCGCTGAGTTGTAATGTATCGGAATGTATGAGACAGGACACACTGCACGCGCACGTCACGTTACGCAAGCAGTGTGCCCTGTCTCATACATTCCCATACATTACAACTCAGCGGTACGTGCACGTCTACGCTTACATGTACGTATACGCATCCGGTGTGCTGGAGGCTTAATTCACTACGCTGGCAAAGTGCGTGAATGACACAATATCCTAAAAAAACATTTTTAAAGTTCTCAGAACATGTCGGTTTCCTCACGATGTTTGCCTTGACCGTTAAAGCACGTGTTATAAGGCACACCTAATTTTTCAAAAATTCATATTAGAGGTGCGCGGCGGTATTTGAACCCACGACCGGAATGAAAGACGAGTGTGCTCCCACTAAGCCAACACGGAACAGATATATCTTAAGTTAGCTTAAAAATTATCAAAATTCGTTTTTTTTTTCTTCACACGGCTGCTAGACGTAAGGTGAATTGTTTTGATGATTATAGATATTGTTCTCTCAGAATTAATCACTTAAATTCAGATTATGGGCTTAACCCGTTAACTTTTAAGCTTGCGTTGACTTAAGCTTATTTAAACTTGAATCCGGAATACAAACAAAATGTTCCAACTTTAAAATAATTTTGTATTTTCTTCAGAAACCCAACACCGGAAGGAGATGATTCCCTAGATGGGCTGAATTGGCCCAATTACTCCGAGAACAGGAAATATCTCCACATACATAAAAGTATGCAAATAAAAGAGGAATTATACAAAAATAAATTTAATTTCTGGGACGAATTCATTGGGAAATGGGGCCAGCGCGCCGTCGACGGTGTTATCAGTGAATCGATGAATACGAAAGATGAATTATGATAATGTTTGTTTTATTTTCACAACGTCTACTGTCTGGTTAAAATATCTAAAAACAACAATAGTCCTACAAGGGCTATTTTTATGTGACGATCGGTTACCAGAAACCTGTCCCTCAGTGAAAACAGAGTATTATATTATTATATTTATAAAAATCTTAAAATTCTAATCCTGTACCGAGGCTGCTGGTTCACAGTGGTTGCAGGCTGCATCCGATCGTAACTCCTGGAGGTCAATAAGGGAGGCCAATGTCCAACAGTGGACGTCCGATGGCTGAAATGAAGAATAATGATGATGACAAATCCTTTACCAAAAGGCGAAAGATCCATAAGCTGGCGGCATTGCCACGTTGAATGGAAATGCCCATGTGATGATCAAAGTTGAAGCCATTGGGCGGCAACGGTATAAGTTACCTACAAAAAATTAGGTATTTCGTACATCAATAATTTGATTAATTTATTAGGGAACTAGCAGCCCCCGCGAACTTTGTCTCGCCATATACTTTTATTTGCAACTATCTACATACAAAATTTCATCGAAATCGAATTTTCCCACGTAAGCATATATTTTTCCGCGGTAAAAAGTAGCCTATGTTAGGATTAGGATATTACACTACATTGACTCCACCCCGTCCCCCGTCCCCCGTACCCCAGTGACGCTTACATGGAGTCTACATCGCATGCTGGCTAGCTGAGCGCGGTGAGCGACAACCTCTAGACTTTTTTCTAATACTTGCATTTTTAAACTCGTGATATCTTCCGAAGTAAATGTCCGAATTGAATAATTCAAAAAGTTATAAAAAGGTATTAAAACCGTCTTGAATATAAAGTAATTTATTTGGATAAGGATTAATACCAAGGTACAAATGAAGACCCTTTCAAGACGCGGCATATATAAATTAATATTTTAAAATAAAAAACTGCTTACTGTGACATAACTATAATATTTAGACATATGCTGTCGCGACATTTTTTGTAGATAATGATGAGTTCTGCAAAGTCGTAGTACATGATTTTGTTCTATCATCAATAGTTTTCGCAGCGCACGCGACGTAAGACATTTTTCAGGTCATTTTTTTACACCTTATGTTACATTATTGGAGTTTTAGTAAGGATCCCTAATTTTTTTTAAAATATAATATAGCCTATGTTACTCGGGGATAATGTAGCTTTCCAAAGGTGAAAGAATTTTTGAAATCGGTCCAGTAGTTTCGGAGCCTATTCGTTACAAACAAACATACAAACAAATCTTTCCTCTTTATAATATTAGTATAGATTACCAAAACAGATAACCGTTTAAATTAAATACTGATTTTCAGTAGCAATTAATTCAGGTTAGATAATAAACCGATAGTGAAAACTCAGATTAAAAATTATCTAAAACCACGTCAGTGTAAAATATCGACACACTTGAAGTAATCGCTGATAATTTTATTTTATAAACAATCATAATCATGGGCGGTAAACTGTGCCTAGTTTTACTAACAGCGTTTTGTGTAAATAACGCTTTAGGAAATGTTATTGTAGAAACTCTCTCGGGAAAAGTTTCAGGATTAGAAGTAAACTCGATTATTGAGAATGAGAAGTATTACTCATTTATGGGAATCCCGTACGGGCAAGCACCAGTCGGAGAACTAAGATTTAAGGTACGTGAAAATAAATCAATTAGGTAGGGTATTATGAACTGCTCAATGTTATTCAATAGTTCAGTATTATTATATCTCTTTGCTTGATATTTGATATACTTAAAGATAATCTTAAAGTATATCGGTTATTTTACAGTAAATTTATCCTGGAAAAGTAATTTTCATTTGATTAATTTATCTTTTAAATTAAGTAGCGTTATTGATAAACATAAAGTACTGCCTAAATAAAAAACCTTTGGCCTACAATATCTTAATTTCTAATTTAAAATGTCTAACGGTAGTAAGTAAAATAAGTATTAATCAACATGATGTGTTAATTTACCATTAAATGTGAATTTTCAGCCACCACAACCACATCCAAAATGGAACGAAGTTTTAAATGCAACAAAAGAAAAGAAACATTGCCCAATATTCAACCTTCCAACGAGGCGACTGAAAAAGTACGGTTTTTGCGGCCAAGATGACTGTCTGCATCTCAGCATACATACGCCAAAACTTCCCAATGAACTGAACCCAAACCTCCCAGTCATCGTGTTCTTACAAAACGAACAGTTTAGAATAGCTAACAACGGATCTAAGGATCTCGGACCCGACTTTTTCATGCAAGAAGACGTTATTATTATCACAATTAGTCACAGAATGGGATCTATTGGTTTCTTGACTACCGAAGATGACGAAATCCCTGGTAATAATGGCATTAAAGATGTTATTCTAGCGCTTAAATGGGTACAGATGAATGTTCATAAATTCGGTGGTAACAACTTCAGAATTACTCTTATGGGCCACCAAGGAGGCGCGGCCTTGGTGGACTTACTTCTTCATTCTCCAAAAGCAAAGGGTCTGTTTAGTGGCGCGATATTACAAAGTGGAACCTCGTGGGCTTCCTCATATTTCAACTCTAAACAAAAAGGGAAATACCGAGCAGAAGCCTTAGCAGAATATTTAGAAATCCTACATGGATCAAGCTCTTTACTGCTCAGAGAATTAAACAGATTAGATACTCAGACAATATCAGAAGGTGAAATACTATCCTTACATGCAGATGAATCGAGAGAAGTTCAAATGCTGGTTTTTCCATTTGGCCCAGTCGTAGAGCCTGATCATCCAGATTCTATCTTGACAAAAGTACCAGGTACTGATCCTATAGATATTACTGTACCGGTGATGATCGGGTATACTACCAATGAAGGTATTGAAGCGAGCGAACGTCTGCTTAGAAAACCACAATATCTTACTTTCACAGACAGAGATTTCATGTTACTGCTCCCTATTAGGGTCAACTATCGCTTCGAAGTGACATCTAATGCCTTAAACCACGCTATTCAAGAAATCAAAGACTTTTACTTTGATGAAGGATACGTGAAAGTTAGTAAGCCTGGGGAGTATATCAAATACATTACTGATGCCGAGTCTTTCTATGCTATAGACTACACAGTCAGGAAATACAGCAACGATTCTCTATTACCAGTTTATTACTATGCTTTTGATTATAGTGGAGAACTGAATCTTAGGAAAAAGAAGGCTATGGAAGAAGCAGTCACGATGGAAGGCACTTGGGGTGCTACTCTAGGAGATGATTTGTGTTACCTGTTTGTTTGTAAAGAGATTAAGGATGAATATATGAAAGCTTTAGCTGATCCAGATTCTGATGAGATTAGAATTATTAAACGGATGGTCAAACTCTGGGCTGACTTCGCAAGAACAGGGTATGTATTTATTTTCACCTAACACCTTCTTTGATAGTCCGTGGGAAAACAATCCAAATCTATATAACATATAAAAGAAAGTAGTGTTACACGAGTTACTCTATTTATTACAGAAGAACGACTGAACTACATAGTTAGATTGAAAATTGAAAGAGAGATAGCTTAAAACCAGGAGAATGCTGCGCCACAGAAGTGGTCAAAATTACTAATTTAAGTGATACGGTCGCCCCTTGTATCACTTAACTTTATTTGTTTATTGTTTTACCTTGAACTTTTGGAATTCCAATAAAATACTTTGTATTGTATGAGTGACCTAAATAAATATTTTTCCAGAAACCCAACCCCAAATTCAACTGGCTTCAAATGGCTGCCTGCAAGTAAGGAGAACAAGGAGTGCTTGGTGATCAGCGACGACTTCCAGATGAAGAGCAACCTTAACGAGGATAGAGTGCACTTCTGGGACCAGTTCCTAGAGAAACACCGGAAGCTAGCTGTTAATGGCGTTATCAAGGATTTAAAAGATGAATTGTAGATTAAGTAATAGTGAAATAAATTTGTAATTTTTTTTACGTTTCTTCGTTTTTTTTATCAAAACTAACTGTCCGTGGCATCACCCGCTTTATTTCCATGTTCTCTCACCTGTTAAACCATCCCTGGTCTTTGACTAAACAGTTACAAAAGTGGACCAAACCAACAAAAAACCTAAATCGGCCGTTCTTACAAAAAGCACAATATTTTTGAGTGAGACCACACTCGACGTTCAATCCGAAAGTCTTCTGATCAAACACGTCAAACGTAGGTTTTGGTGTTTAACGTTGAAGGAAACCGGCATGGTCTAAGAACTTTGAAGAGTTTAAAGGACATGTGACATACACCAGCATTCGGCCAGCGTGGTGAATTAGGGCCTAATATCTTTCTCTCTTGAAGAGAGAATATATATACTTTATTAGGCAGAGAAGAGAGGAGCATAAAATATTTTTAAATAGAAAGATTTAAATGATTACAAATAATATTAAAATCAACCAATTAACAAACAGGGCCTTTTGTTTTATAAGGCAACACTCATAATCATTGGTTTTTAAGAAAAATATAGGATGGTACTTTTCTTGGGCCAGCACGAAACTGACAGCAATGTGTCATTAGTAAGTAGAAACTAATTACTGTGAAAAAATAGAACGAATTGGATTTTCCTCATTGGGTTAATCCACTGACAAAATCCAAGATTGATAACGCTAATTGATATCAGTAGATAATAAATAAACACGTAAGGCAAACTCATAGGCATTCTAATCTTACAATGACTTATTTCATGAACGATCTGTAAATAAAATGACAAAAATAAATATTATAGTAGTTATAGTCCTAATATATAGTGCTGTGAGTAATGGATTGGAGGTGAAGTTAGACCAAGGTGTGCTTCGTGGTTTGCTTGAGAAGACATGGTTTGAGAAGAAAGATTACTATGCGTTTAGAGGAATACCGTATGCGACGCCGCCGGTCAAAGAGCTGAGGTTTCAGGTTAGTTTATCTTAATTAATTCCCGCAATGATATCGCATATATGTCTTGATATTGATCTGTGACAAAGTGGGCGAAGGTCCACCTAGGATGCAGGGTTTGATTCCTGGGACAACGGTTTGTTTGGTTTGTAAATACGTGTTCCAGATGTTCTAGATAGGCATATGTATTATAAAAATAACTTAGGTTTATTTAGTTATTCTTTTAGGTATATCAGATATCAATTACCTGAAACACAAGCTTCCTTCTTTCTCATCATTTTAAAACAGGCTTAAAAAGCATATTATTAAAAAACACTCTAGTACTAACTAAACCTCATATTGTTTATTTCTTTATTTCAGCCACCTATATCACACAGCGGTTGGAATGACACCTTAGAAGCGATTGAACAGAAGCCGACATGTATGCAATTTAGCGCTAGAATGCGAATGAACGAGCCTTTCGGCATATCCGGTTCTGAAGATTGCCTCTATATCAACGTATTTACACCAAACACCAAAGGAAAACTTCCAGTTATTATCTTTGACTATAACGATAGTTTTAAAACTAGCTTCAATGGAACTGAAACTTATTCTCCCGATAATTTCATTGATGAAGATGTTATTGTTGTTACGATTAGTCATCGTTTAGGTTTGTTTGGATATTTGACAACAGAAGATGATGTTATACCAGCAAATAATGGAATTAAAGATTTTATACTTGGTCTTGAATGGGTAAGAGATAACATAAAGCAATTCGGAGGTGATGCTGATAAAGTAACTCTTATGGGAAGCGCTGGAGGAGGTGCGTTAGTTAATATCCTTTTGTACTCTGAGAAAGCTCGAGGGTTGTTTTCAGCTGTCATGATTCAAAGCGGATCGGCTCATGAAACACCATGGTTCTACGATGACTCCAGAGCCAGTGCGTTCAGTCTTGGAGAGAAAGTAAATATAACTACAACTGATAGTTCAACACTTCTTGAAGAACTACAAAGTATTGATGCAGAAATTCTATTGCAAAACCTTAAATATGTTCTAGCGAATATAAATACAGCTCAAACTTATCAAGTTAATTCCGAACCTTTTACACCAATCATAGAAAAAGATATTCCTGGCGCAGTGTTGACAGTATTACCCGAAAATGGAAAGATTGTCAATGATGTTCCTGTAATAATAGGGTTTAATTCTCGCGAAGGCTTAGACTTTGCATCGGTGTTCATATTCCAGCCTAAGTTATTTGGCCATGATCTGCAAGAGAATATGCTACAACTTCCAATCAGGACCGGCTTTAGATTCGATCGAGAGACTGATATATTTAAACATGCTACACAAGAAATAGCAAACTTTTACTTTGGAGATGCTATATTGGATCATAATAAAGGGATGGAGTACGCAGATTTTGCTGGAGATGTCGTTGTTGGTTACTCTTTAAACAATGCAGTGCAGCACCTATCAAGAAGTATTAAATCGCCTGTGTTCTTCTACATGTTTGACTACAGAGGACAGCTGAATGAGAATAGCCAGTACATAAGTCGGTACTCTCCGTACAAAAACCAGCTGTATGGTTCGACTATTTTGGATGAGCTGTGTTACCTACTCGTGTGCAGCCGAATCAAGACGTATTATGAACAGATGAGGGGGCGAGCGAGCGAGCAGCCTGAACAGAAAGTGATGAAGCGAATGGTTAAGATGTGGACGAACTTCGCTAAAACAAGGCAAGTCTAAATAAATATTTTTATGTTTTAAACTTACGGTGCAAAATATTTTTTATATACATAAGTTACAACACAATATTTAACGCGATAAGAGGTCTATGTATAGATATAAATATAAATAAATAAATAAATAAATATAAATATAAACTTCAGTAAAACTGTAAATTTTCATTGGAATCTGTTTTGCGTGAAAGTCTAACAAAAATCTACCAATACTTACTCACAATCATCCGTGTTTAAAACATTTTTAAGGATGCATAATATTAGATAAGGATTAGATCTTTGCAAAAATAAAATTCAATATATCCATAGATAGCCAAATATGATTATTTTTTCTACTACGCTGCAATTGCCCTACATTATTCATACCCATTACCATTAAAACTCTCTTCAAAATGCAATCCAACACGAATAGCCTGAAAATCAAGAACGTCTTGTTAAAAGTTCAACTTAAACTTAATAACAGAGCGCAAAATCAAGTAACCCAATACTCTGTATTAACCTATCTCCTTCATTTACTTTCAGACACCCGACACTGGCTGGAGATGAAATATTAAAAGGGTTCTCGTGGGAACCAGTGAGGGGAGGAAATTTGGACTATCTTCATGTAACTAAAAAGCTACAAATGAGAAGAGATCCTCTGGGGGAGCGTGGGGAATTTTGGGACAAGTTTTTGAAGAAATATTCTGAATTGGCTGTTGATGGTGTCGTGAGAGAGCCGGAGAAGCGTGATGAACTGTAATTGATATTGAATTATACGAAAAGGTTTTTAAATATTTAAGTACCTACCTATGTCATTTATTTCCATAAAATCTATAAAATCGTAAAGATGACTTGGAACTATGAAAATTCTTATGGAAAATACTTTATTACTTTTGAAGCAAAATAATAATAAATAAATAAATATTGCTAGAATTTGAAGCAAAATCATATAACATTCAAGCAATTTTTTTGTTTTAAAACTTTTCACTACTTTTCCCATATTAAAAAGCATTTTCAAAAGGTAAAATGACACCCTCCAGTGTTCTGTGTAAAAGCTATATTTTCTGTAAAGCTTTATTAAATATCGTCAGGATATTTTGCAGGATTGTGAATATACATCCCATCCATCCAATCAGGTTATACTACTAATTTAAATGACTCAAAAACCTATTTCTGAATTTTAAACTTTACTTCAACGACATCTAACGAAAGACATTAAAACTCCACTGAAAAAATAAGCCACGGCGCTACGATTAGTCGTTCACGACAACCACAGCACATTTTTGCTATAACATAGTGTCAAAATAAAATACTAGATAGCGCAACAGGCTTTGATAAGTTTTTCAGTATTCAGAACTTATTTATTGCTATCATAGAGATTTAATCACTTTTCAAACATAAACAATATGCATATTGCCCTAAAAAAGGTTTAGCTATTATGTATAGACCTACTATAATTTGAATTTCAAAATGAACTTATTTCACAATTTTTGTGTTTTTAATGTGGCTAGGGAAAGCCTGGGAAATATTTTATTACAAAACAGAATTCTTGATTGAAATGCAACATCAACGGTACCTTTAACTGAATTCAGGTGACATTCTTCAGTTACCTAATCTAAAACCACCTAAGATTTCAGATTAGGTTACTTATTAAACCTTACTTTAAGCATTGTTTAAATTTTTAATAAGTACGTAGTACTCAGTGCAAACGAATAGATAGCAAAATAACATAACTCTATTTTTAAACTATGGTTTATGGATTTTTATATCCAACCAAAACCGGCTTCTCTACCTGAAGTGTAGGAACAACATGTAAGGCCATCAAAATAACAACAAAAAAACAACAGCAAGTTAGTTATCTAAGTAGCTAAATAGAAGGCAAACAAGTTCATTGGAAACCAGTTAAACTGGCCTAGAAACTGTTAGCCAAACTGTAGCTCAAGTGCATAACCTAGAGGTTTATGTAATCGTTATCAATTTGTTGAATTTGAGGATTTATATACAAGGTGTCTCAAGACGATTGGTTGAATGTTCTCGCGTGTGGTGCCGGCTTGGAAAGAGTACCATCCTATACCATCCTGCGGGTGTCGTAAAACCGATCAAGTTTTTTTTCTGGAGTGGGCTCCCCCAACTCTTTAGTGAACCCTCAACTAACTCTCAGAAAAAAAAAGGTAATAGCGTCGTTCTATATGCCAAATTGTTGCGATTTCTAAACTGTCTGGTAAGCGTGGTGATACAAAGCCCTCAAGACATATCAAGGATTTTATCGAGGAGACCCGTACCGAGTAGTGAGTCGTTATATCGGTTGTAATGGTGATGGGAATGACATGGGAATGAAACGCCAGGGGCCAGAAAGCCAGGATTCCTGCCAAAAATGTTTGTACATCATCTTATGAAAAAAAAGATTTCTTTTAAACAAGTCACATGTTGACTTGTGGAGAGAGTTATTCCTCTGACCAAGTCTCCTTAGTCTGAAATCAAGAGAATTAAATCTAAATCTAGAAAGTCGTTAATTAACATTGATAGAATCCTGCGAGGATTCCTGGAATCTATACCCCTTCGCTTAATACATATCTCTATGTTTGAGACACCTTGTATTTAATGATTGTTGCTTGAATTGTATGCAGAAACAATCAAACCCAAAATTAGATAGAAATACGTGAGTTTCATTTTGAATTTATAAAAATAATATCTTGAAATATCAAGGTGACTATCAATTACAAAGCGCCGAAATATCATAAAAAACCATTAATTGCATACTTTAACCGATTTAAAAAAGGAGGAGGTTCTCAAGTCGACTCTATTTATTTTGTTTGTCACATCAGAACTTTTGATGAGGTGACCCGTTTTGAAAGATTATTTTATTAAAAGCTGATCATCCGTGTGATCCCATATAAACTTGCATCAAACAAAACAAACAAAATATTTATTTTCCAACACAACTTTAAAACAAAATATTTGAAGAATATTGTGTCATTTATCAACCCGTACCTGGCCAGCGTGGTGATCTCTTTCTTTAAAAGAGAAGACCCTGTGTCCCAGCAGTGGGAACGCAAATAGGTTTCATTATGTAGTACCTTCTTATTATCGATGTTTTTCACACTCCAAGGTTTGAAACTATTTCACAATCGTGCATTATTATGTTGCCAATACGTACTGTGTAGAGTGACATTATTCCCACATATAATATGTACCAAGACAAGTGTTCCGATGTCTACTAGATAATTTAATTCCGTTTTAATAAAGTTCTTTAAGTTTAGTTCGGAAAGTTTTAACATGAATAGTAAATCTAAATATAGGACTTTTGGTTCCTTATAATGTTTTATGGGAAAATAAATATACTTAGGTATTAAAATACGAGTATACCTATATGGGCTAGAAAAAATAGAATTTTCGAAGGTGTAATGTTTATAACTAAAATCATTGAACTTGTCATGGCAGGAATTTTATAATTTGTTTTCACCACCGTATATGCACTGCATACAAATGAGATTGACGTTAAGTTTGTACCCACTTAGCTAGTTATGTACAAACGAACCTATCAGCTTGTAAACGGCTTAACTTTTTTGGAATACAAAAACTTTTGTAAAAATTTAAAATTTACCTACTAGCCAGCCACGTGCCTTCACCGTTTTTTAAGGATTTTATAAGGAAGTTATCAATCATAATAATGATAACGATAACATTACAGTTTGATTTGTTACTGTAACTTTTATCTCTACAAATCTACCTAGATTTGAGGAACTTTTATTTTTAATCCCAAAGGTATTGTTTTTTTAAAACAAATCAAACGCCTACTAAAATGTACTATTAAATTATGAAAGAGTTATTCAACTAAACCCCTAAACATTTAAGACTATAGATATCAAAAAATTATACTTACTGTATTTTTTAGTTGTCCTTGTCCTTAAATTATTGCAAATGCGCGTTGCGTTTCCGAGTTGATAATGTTAACCTTGTGAGTAATACAAAATGGTTATTCAAATATGTACCTCTCATTGTTTACAAATTGTCGATCATTCGATGCAAAAACCGCATAGGACATAGCAATGTCAGCTGGGCAACAAAATGGAAACTAATAATGGTTAATTTACCCTCAGAGGCATGTTGGCTAAACTCGACTTTATTTCCGAAGGTCGTGGGTTCATTTGCAAACCCCGCTGTGTAATGTATGTGCGCTTTAATAAACAGGTGATTTAAAGGTAAGGGCAAACATCGTGAGGAGTATTATCAAAACCAAGCTAAGCCGGGTATAGTGTGCCAACTTATTGCAATCACCCTCCTGCCTGACAAGCCTGGGGAGTATACCAAATCCCTCAAACCCATTTTAGGTTCTATCGGAAAACCCATGCCCAGGGTTATGCTTAAAAAAATACTCAAGACAGAATAAATTGTAATCGAAAGTCATCCATAACCATTAGATACATAAAGCTAAAGAGTTTGTTTGTTTGGTAAACGTGTATTCTGTATTTACTGGACTCAATTGATAACTTCCTCTGTGATTTCGTAGGTTGATTAAAGAGGTCGGCATCGGTTGAATTTCCCATACAAAAGGGTGCTTTTACACTAGAACATACGTCGTTTCTGTGGAGAGTACATATGTTTATTTTATTTTAATTACGATTCTAATAGTTTTTTTTTGGGATAACTTATGTACTTATTGCATGAATAATACTGCATGTTATTCTATATTTAAATAAATTTGCGTCCATAAATCAATAAAAAATGCTCTAAAATGTTTTAGCATTTTAGAACATTTGGCACTGAACATACAATTACTACTTCGGATAATTGTGTATGATATCTGTATAATAAAAAATATTTCCGTATTTCATGCTTAACCTACCTGAGTGACCTTGGTCAAGGTTCTAAAGATTTGCACACTAAGTAGCTGATTCATTATAAAACATTCATACTCATATAACTTGAACTCTCCGTAGTAAACTTAATGAGCGTGCGATAATTAGGAGAGACTTGAGATATATTTGAAAAATCTAATCTAAGCCTTATATTTATTTATTTTATTATTTATTTTTATTTATTTTTGTTGTGTTAATTTAAAACTAGTTGTTGCTGTCTATCATCTTTAGCCATTTATTATAAGCTACAAATAGAGTAACTAGAACGATTTACTAGTAGCGCAGCAGTCGAAGAAAAAGATTGCGGGCGCCTCGGGACAAATTTTCTTTACGATATGTTTGTTTGTTTGGAACAAATATTTGCATATTATGTATATCAGTAATCTAGCTCCCGTAATCCTCGAGCTTACCACGGAGCTAGATGTTGCTGTGTGCGAATTGTCCAGCAATATTTGTTTATTTTATCTATAGCCAGAAGATCCGTCACAGTTAGGTATGAAAGTTAAATAACTACCACAACGGTTACCACATAACCTGTCTGTTTTCCTCCAGTGGTTGTCCAGTTTCCTGGCAGAATGGAAACTAGAATTAGTTCACGTAATATTGCTGGTAGAGAAACGATGCAGTGCGATTTCCGTATCTAATTACATCCCTGTTTATAACTAGGCAAGGCCGGATTTCATCATAACCCCTATTTATGTTCCCACAGCTGATACACAGGGCAATTATCGCTTGAAGAGTGAGATGAGATTTTATTCACCACGCTGGCCGAATGCGGGTTGGTGAATGCACCTGTCCTCTAATTATATTTTTATCAAAGTTCTTAGAACATGACGGTTTCCTCACGATGTTTGCCTTCACCGTAAGAGCACGTTTTTGTTGTTTTAAATGCCAGTTATAACAAGTTTGCAAAAAGGAGTTAACCTTATTAAACAAAAAGTTTGCAAAAAGTAGATATAAAATATAGGTAGTACCCACTCGATAAGACATTCATATAGTTTTTTTTTCTTTAATCGTTGGGTTATAAACGCGTAAAAAAGACGAAGGTCTCGTTCATCCTCTCAGGCAATAAATAATATACGACATTACTGATTTATATACTAATACTAGCTAACCGCCCCGCGGCTTCGCCCGCGTTATATTAGATCCCCGCGGCACAGGACATTATAATCACTCGCGGTAAACCTGTCCTATGTCCTTTTCCTGGTTCTAATTCTAAGCTACGTCTCCACCAATTTACAGCCAAATAAATTCAGTCGTTTTTGAGTGAAGTATGAGGGAGTAAAGAAATCCATAATAACGCGGGCAATGCTGAAATGAAATCAGATCAATATAAAAAAAATAAAGAAACTAATTCAGTTCAAGTACAACAAGTGTGAGTTGAAATCTATACGCAGAGATGAAAGTAATATTGAATGTTTTAAAAACTTACTAACTGCGCCGCGTGGATCTGACTGTGTTATAAAATATATTCATGCGGTAAAAAGTAGTCTATCATCTATACAAATATTATTAACCTAAGCACTTTGTATGATTGCTTGTTTGTTTGTTTAAAAGCGCTAATCTTAGGAAGCGCTGCTGGTCTATTTGAAAAGTTATTTCAGTGCTGTACGATTAGACATTTTCCAAGGAAAGCTAAAGTCTACGTTATATGTATGAACAGAATATGAATAATGTTATACTTATGTTAAAAATAATGTTATATGAACATAATAGTTATATGTCTATGTAGATAACGTAGGTATATTAGCAAGCAAAGCTGTTGGCGGGTCGGCTAGTATTTTATAATATTTCCACTGTCTTTATACCATTATCATTTAAATCTATTGAGCCGTTTGGCCGTTAAAGACCAACAAACATCCAAACTTACTAAATTTCGCCTTAATAATAAGTACGATAATCTTGCAAAAATGCTGTTTAAAAACCACTTGTAACCAGGTTGCTGCCCTTCAAAACGAGAAATACAAGACTTGTTATAATTTTGGCCTGCGTTTTATTCGAAAATTGATTCGCTGGAAATAAGTTAAAGTATTTTTTTCTCTATTTTAAGCACACCAACACAGGCAATAAATATAAAATGTTGTGAATATTCTACCATGTCTGATAAAAGTGACATAATAATTAATTTCAATCAAATTTAAAATAATTAATAATTAAATAATTTAAAATAATGGTTAAACCTACTAGACCAGGGTTTTTAATATTTTACAAGGAAAAAAATAGTAGTAGAATGAAACTCATTAGAAAAGGAGGGGAATATGACAAATATTAAAGGAAAAATAAATTACGGTCGATCGGAGTTCGGGAAGTGGGAGGGGGTGGGCTTTTAAGGGGAGAAAATGGTTTATCTCGATTTGCGGTGAAACTACAAGTCCTATGAAAAAAAGTTATACGGCAAAGTTGTAGGTAATAAAACGATCTACAACTTTTAAATCACAAGTTTTTTACATAACCTCAAAATGTATGTGAAAAATTCAAATAACTAAGTTTTTGGTTTTTTATTTCTATCTTTTTCAAAAACATTTTATTTTCTACGAAATTTGGTGAAAACTTACCTTTTTATGCCCCAAACACACTATAATTTATTTGATTAAAAATATTAATTTTTTCACCTTATTTTGACTTAATTACTAAAAAAATAGACTAATTTTCAATCGAAAATTCACGTGTCAAAATATTAGCTTTTTTATAAAAATCGGTGTGCCTTTTGTTCATTGAAATCTTTATTTTCTGATGGTTAAGAAAAATATATACATTACTATAGTAAATTTTCTCAGAAAATGCAAAACACCGAAACAAAATTTGTATCATTATGTACAATTGCATCATAAAAATGTGAATTTTGCAATTTTTATTTTATATAATTGCTTATAATCCGACTTATTGCACATTATACAAACACATTATTATTATTATATAGTCTGAAAAGACAAAATCACATTTTTATGATGCAGTTGTACCTAATGATACAAATTTTTGTTTCGGTTTTGTGCATTTTCTGAGAATATTTACTATTGTAATGTATATATTTTTTTGAACTATCAAAAAATTGAAATTTCGACAAACAAAAACCACACCGACTTTTATAAAAAAGCTAATATTTTGACACGTGAATTTTCGATTGAAAAATAGTCTATTTTTTATTAAATTAAGTCAAAATAAGGCGAAAACAATAATATTTTCAATCAAGTAAATCACAGTGTATTAAGGACATAAATAGGCAAGTTTTCACCAAATTTCGTAGAAAAATAATTATTTTTGAAAAAGATAAATCAAAAAAACAAAAAACTTGGTTATTTGAATTTTTCACATAAGTTTTGAGGTTATGTAAAAAACTTGTGAATTAAAAGTTGTAGATCTTTTTATTACCTACAACTTTGCCATATAACTTTTTTTCATAGGACTTGTAGTTTCACCGCAAATCGAGATAAACCTTTTTCTCCCCTTAAAAGCCCACCCCCTCCCACTTCCCGAACTCAGATCGACCGTAATTTATTTTTCCTTTCATTTTTATCATATTCCCCTCCTTTTCCAATGGGTTTCATTCTACTACTATTTTTTTCCTTTTTTGACCATTTTTGAAGCTAACTGCACTGGTCTATACCTTTTTACCGCGCGAATAAGTAACTTTTCAACTCTCATATTGTAAAAATAAAATAATTCTACATAATCACCACCTTACCAAGATTACCAGGTGGTTTAATGATCAACTAAATGACGCTAGGTACTGCCCGATATTTTAAATCGTTAATAATTAATATTTTAAAACGTAACTTAATCAATCGCCTCTATCCATAGGAAAAATACAGCCACCATAACCTGCAATTAATTACCGATTAATTATTTGATTACGTATATGAGATTATAATATAGACATTGACCTTACTAGCTACAATAACGCCAACACTAGCTAGTAGAGATGTCATCGCCGAGCGGGGAACACGCGAGTGAAGTGCCCGTGGCTAGTGTTGTGCACGTGATCGATATAGATAAAGATATCGATACTATTATAAACATTGTCGATGGTACACAGGACGCGCAAATCGAGAAAGTGGAACGCACCGTCATGAATGGAAATGGTGAGTAATTAGTTCAATTTGTTTAATGTGCTAAATAATAGGGATTGTATTCAGATCAGGTTTTTTGAAATTCGTTTATAACGCGGCTTTACGAAATTGTATGATTCTTCCGGCAAAATAACTGGAATCCTTTAACTTTAATAAGGCTTTTGTCCAACAGTACAGTGAGCATCCGATGATTAAAATAGTATAAAACAAATTCGCTGTCACTGTATGTATATGCCATTATGTAATGAAAAGTACGCAACGGATTTTGATGCAGTTTTTTAAAATACCTAGGTTGAGTGATTCAAGAGGAAGGTTTTATAAGTTTAATTAAGTACCTACCTGAATTGAAGCGAGCACCAGTCGCTAGCGATTAATAAAAGGTCTATAAAAAAGCAAAACAATTCCAGACATCCATTATTTGTTGTGTAGGTACCTTAAAATTTTATGATATGACAAAATAACTGGGAATTTTGAAAGGAGGGTTCGTGAGGCCGTTAGCCATAGACCAACAGAAGACTGATGGCTGAAATGATGATGATTAATGAAACGGTTAGAGATGAAACAATAGCATTCCTGTCATTCATATTTTGTTGTGAAATACTTAGCATTTGTAACAAAAAACCAAAACAAATGATTTGTGTTGTTTTTGTTACGTAAGATAATACATTAATTACTTAGTCGTTTTACCAACGATTGAGTTTTATTTAATTTTTATGTAGGTCACTAAATCGTTCTTTAATATATTACTAAGAGTAATTTTAGTAGCACCTACTAGGGATTGCAATCCGGAAAAACGGATCCGGTAATCCGGCGGATCCGGCATCATTTCATGGTTACCGGATCCGGTACCAATATACCGGATCCGAAGACCGGATCCGGTGCTAGCAGTTTGTGGGAAAATGTGATAATTTTTGCCATTCATTCGTTCGACAGATTCATCAAATCATGTTGGTATCTGTCATAATCATAAATACCTATAAAAGACTATATACCCAATTCTCGATTGTGGTAGCTAACAGAGATATCAAGGATTAAAAAAATCAAGGATGTAGGACCGGGATAACGGACCACGAAATTTGTAGGACAATATGTCAGTTAGATTTTATAAATATTAATTAAGTATACAACAAAAAATCAGCTGGTTAGTTCGAAATTTACCTCGTTTTCGATACATTTTGGAAATGGAGGACTCTTTGATCAAACCATAGCTTTTGTAGGACAAATATGTTTTTATATAATTTAGATAATTATCTTGAGATATAACATTATTGTCCCACAAATTACGTGGTCCGTTATACCGGTTTTTTTATTCCTTGATATCTCTGTTAGCTACCACAATCGAGAGTTGGGTATATGATATTCTTGTATGTCGTTAGTAATCAAGTGATTTACACTAAAATAAATAAATAAATAAATTTCCATGTTCTACGGATCCCGGACTATTACATATTATAGTTACTTGATAATTGATATTTTTTCTTATAAATTGATCTATCTGTGTAAATGAAATCTAGAAAGACTGAGCTACTCGTTACGTCGTAAAATTATTACTAGTTACCAAAAGTTAATATAAACAATAGTTACAATTAAAATTTAGTAGTGTAACTAAATTTTAATTGTTTTCTTGATGTCTATTTGTATTAACATTGGTTAGGAAATAAAACCGATTTTATATATTTGTGATTTATTTTGTATAAACTACCTACATATTAGTGCAGTGACACTTGATTAACTCACTTATTTTGTACTAAAAATCGAAAATCGTCTTGATTTAATCAATCCAACAATCCGGTCGGATCCGACCGGATCCGGCCGGATTGAAAATGACGCCGGATTGCAATCCCTAGTACCTACCTAAGAAATTAATAGGCTGCAAATTTTAAGATAAACAAATTATAAAAGAAATGTTTTACCTAATATAGGTAATAAACAGTTTTTTTACAAAATTATATTTTTATGCAATATTGCATAAGTATATTGAGTTCAAACTTTGTTTTTTATTTACTTACTATCTGAATAAAAACAAAATTAATTTGCAAGGAAATCGATCAGTTTTGCCGATTTTCTCAAATTTTACCATTCACAATCTGTTATGTAAACATGACTGTACCAATTAGAAATCTAATCTCAATAATAAATCACTATGGCTGTCTGCGTTTGGTTTTATAATTTAAAATTTTTAAAAAAATCTGTGGCGCAGCGGTCGAAGGTCTGCCTGCGACACAAGAGGTTACAGGTTCGATCGTACAAAGTATCGTACTAGGGGAAACCTTTTTTTCTAGAAGCCAAAATCTAGAGGTGCGTTTCGGGTTTGAACCCATAACCTTCAGAATTAAAGTCGAGTGTGCTAATACCACGTAGCCAACACGGTTCATTAGAAAAACATAAACTAAAATATGCCGGTGTCTGTAATAAAAGGTTTCATATTAAAAAGCGAAACCTTAAAAACCTCAAGTTTCTTGTATTTTCCGATGGGCGTAACAATACTCAAAACTATAATTTCAATCTAATAGGTATCCGGAATACAATCCGAGGCACAACGTCTTTATTAAGTAATTACATCGTTTTGTATGATTATGAGTTAGGTAGGTATTGGAAGTTTATATAAAGTTGACTAAGTCGGACGCGCCTAGAAAAGGTTCTTCTTGTATGAAAATCTTAATGCATTTTAACAAAATGAGAACATGTCCTTACCAAGTTTCACTCGTATAGTTTTATTAATTTGGATAAAAGTTGCTGTGACAGACAGACAGAATTAAGTGACTATAGACAAATTACGTAGACTAGTGTTATTGTATAATCTGAATCTACTAGTTTTGAATAAATGAATAAATCACGAATATACTCGTAATAAGGCTTTCGTTTTTTGCCATTTGGCTACGGAACCCTAAAAAAGCCTGAAAAAAGACACTCGTGTTTATTTTGATTACTGGATAGAGTATACAAACTGTTTATTTCTCATGAGTTTTTCCCACGGTAACCTAATTAAGTAAGTAGTTAATGTTTTGAAAGCAAAAAATATTTTTAAAGGGTTGTATGGAATATTTTATTAGTAGGGATTTATTTATTAACAACTAGCTTCCCGCCACGAGGCTTCGCCCTCGTTTTAATTTTTCTCGCTGTAAAAAGTACTTTTTTACCTTTCCTGGTTCTAAGCTATCTCTCCACCTATTTTAAGCCAAATCGGTTCAGCCGTTCTTGAGTTAAATAATAAAAGACTTTCTTTTATACATAAATATATATATAATAGATAACGTTATCATCAAAAGACTTACTTTATCCATTAGAGCTTGGTGAGTTAAGGCCCCTATCTCTCTCGTCAAGAGAGAAGTACCTGTGTCCCAGCAGTGAGAACATAAACAGAATTGATTATGAGTTCCTTTTTCAAGAAGTTCGTTAGAACTATAAGTACTATCTTTCAATGTTTATATCAATATTTTTCCTCAAAGAATACTTATTATAAACGACGCAGTAAAGATATACCTACCTATAATTATGTGAACAGGTTTCTGTGAGAAACGAAGGGTTTTTATTGAACATATAAGTTGATATAAATAGTTTGATTTAGCTCAGAGTCGCTCAGAGAGCTAGGAATCGAAAAAAAATGATACCTAGTCATTAACTGCTAATAATACCTAGAACTGGTCTAATATGTTGTTAGTTGGTGTTTTAACTTAATAATGTTTTAACTTAAATAGGTACCTTTTTAAATTTTATACTGCCCATTGTATTCTGGGTAATAACTTACAAAAACTGTCAGAATATTCTCACGTTTTTAAAGGATATTAAAAAATGTGAACAGAGTTACTACGTACTTTAGGTGTGACTAAATAAATAAATAAAATAAAAAATCTTTCGCGCCTAACACGAACTCGCGACTGTTCAGCAACATTTGTTAATTTGTTTATAATAGGTATCAAAGCTAACATCTCTTAAACTGAGTTTTACCCGGAACTGAGTTTTGACTTCCGGTCAAATGCAACAAATTACACACTTTGATTTGAGGTCAATAAATAAGGACATATTAAATATCACCTTTGAATTTGAATTATTAGACTTTCAGTCATTTCGTAGGAATTTATGATACACCGCGATTGTACGGAACATTGTACATTGTAGGTACATGCAGATACGGAAACTTAACTCGCACTTTTCCAGTTTATTTATGTAATCAGTTTGAAGATGTCATCGAACTTTATCCAAGGGTAAAATTGATGTTGATCATAGATCATCATTCGCCATGAGTCCGCCAGCCGTTTCGCACGGGCGCGACGCGTTTCACACGCAACTTATCGATAATAGTGTAGTGATTGATATCGATCAATGTGAGAACATCGATAAAGGTAAGGTTCATCACTTATTTTGGTTAATTTTAGAAGTCCCATCTCATCTCGTAGGTACGGCTGTTTCTAAAACAAATAAGTAAAGGTATTTATTTTTTTGATTTATTGTTTGTTACTAATAATAAGTAAGTAATTTTAGTCTCTGTGTACCTACTTGAAGTGTATGATAAACGTTTCATTTTATCATTTATATGCCAGAAGAAAGCTAGCAGCGTCGTTCTTTCTTACTCCGATCACCAACCACCTGATAAGCATGGTGTTTAGTGCAAGCAAACCACCAACTTATAATCAGTTATATTGAGGGACCCGTGACTGACCACTTGTCTTAGTGGAGTGAAACTATGATAAAAATAAAACCGGCCAACTGCGACTCAGACTCGCTCATGAAGGCTTCCGCAGCAGCAAGTAATATAGGTAACTAACTAATAATCATTAGGTAAACATAAAATAACTTTTTAATCATTCACGAAATTGTCAACTTAATTAATAAAGCTTATACATCGGAATGGTAAATAAAATACGCGACAAAGACCTATTACAAGCTTATTAATAAATTACTTACTTACCTATCTTCTAAATCTAAACAATACTTAATATTTTTCCGCGGGAAAAACGAATAAAACGCGAATAAAGCCACGGGATGGAAAGCTAGTCTTTAACTATATTACTATGATCACTAGTCATAATTATTTTATAATCAACTATAGTGACTAACTCCTAATCTATTTTATTAGTGACAACATCGTACAAAAACATAATGTAAGTGTATTACATAAACAAATAAGTGAGCGACTGTTAACACATTGAATGACCGCAGGAAGGACATCGGTGGCTAGTTTGCCTTTAGCACACTTGTTCGCTTTGAATGGTACATTAGGATGGAGGTCTTTGGATGCTTTAACTTATTTACATTTACATAGATACTGTTTATAATATTTTTACGCAGCGTCTATTCGTCCATGATACATGGTCGGCCTTCAACCGGCAATACGTTTAGGGATGCAACCACGGGATGGAACATCCAAAACCGTCCGGAAAAAATGCCTTTATAATACCTATGTATAATACCTAAATGGTCTTATTCTGTGACTGAATGTTCTGTGGATGGTAGGCAGAAAATTACATAGGTATTATTTCTTGTTTTGATGCTGAAAATAAGCGGAAGTTAATAAGGTAGGTGTACCTACCTATTTATTTTTAATTATGTGTAAGTGATAAGGGGGTTTACATTTACTTAAGTAAGTACCTACCTATATTAAATTACTTTACAGGCTTTTTGACCGTGTTACGTTGTGATCTTGTAATTTTATCCCATACCACTTTCAATAATTTCTGACCGTGGTTTTGCTCTCATTTTAATAGATTTAGGTACCTAAGATTACTCCTAAAATTCCTATTAAAATAAAATAGTAGGTACTAAATACTTTGCTCTGGTTACAAACATTGGTTACAAACAACACCGAGGCTGGCATTGAACCTAACCGTATGCATTACTTACCTATTTTTTTAGAAAACAACCTTGTTTATTCACGTCTCTTCAAAAGCTCCAGTAAATTTCAGTCTTGTGATGTAGATGTGTAATTCGTGGATTTCCTTGAAAGTGACATCTATTATCAGTTTGCAATACCAATACTCAGACCATTGCCATCTATGATGGTAATATGTAAGCGGTCAAAGAAATGAAGATAGTCACTAAAGAACCTAAAATCATCAATCATTCATTCGTTTCTTCAAGCCGTCACCTGTAAGTTTACAACTCATTCGCATTTTCAATCATTCTTGTCAATACGTATCAGCTGATGGGACGTGTTTGGTGTTTTTCTTTACTTTCCGGCTAAAATAATAACAATTTTCGTAATTAACTTGTTAGAACAATTAAATATTTATTTTCCTTAGGGTTTTTAACTTGAGCCGGAAAATAATTATCCTTAACAAAGTTTGTTATAAAAGGAACTGTAAGGATTGTGTTTTATCATTCAAGTACCTAGCGCAGGCTACGAGGACCTGTTTTTACTTTTTACGTAATCCTGTATATCGTAAGCACACACGTACGATGACTGTAGGTGAGTTTCTTATTACCATAGTAAAGTTGTAAGTTGTTTGTTCTTTTGGAAATCTTCTTAGCAAGATACCTACGAAATGTTTTGTAGGTACATACATACTACCGTGCCTACTGGTGTTATTGAACCTTACGAAACCAAACAAAGAACTGGAAACTGATCTATTGTCAGTTATTACTGTAGATAATTTACCTAAGACGAGAAGAAGTAATAAATGTCCAAACAACTATCTTCCGAACTTTCTGAGTCTAAACCTTGCTTACTTATAGCGCATTATAATAAAAGGCTCTAAGAGGAAAATAAAATAGTATTAATTTGCTTAAATATTTTTTTGCATTTCCGATAAATAAATATTGCTGGACAATTCACAAAACAAGTTTAATAATAGCAATAAAGTTAACAATAATGGATTTATGTGACAGAACTTGAGGTTCAAGCAGCCGGTGACTTTCTTTATATATGTATACATGTCAAATTTGTACAAAACGAACCAGAGCTATGCCGTAGAAAGTAAAAGTAGATGTTGCACAAGGCCTGGCTCTAAGGGTCAGTTCACTGTATCACTTGCATAACTGTTATTCAAGATAGCATAACAATGCTCTATATGGGCTTACTAGATGTATAACTTGTGTAACAAACATGCTAAAATGCATAACTGATGCAGTTATAATTCATGCATAATCTACTCGTATATATCTAATATATAAAAATCAATGCCACTTTTTGTTGTAATTTTACTACACACGAATGGCTGGAGCAATTTAGGTTCAATTTAGTTTAAAAATTGTAATGATAGCCCAGGGAAATAAGGGCGGTCAGCTAGTCAATTTGTAAATTAACTGAATAATATTCATTGGTTGAACAGCTGAATTATTTATAAATTGTATTATTGTTAACTTTGCTTAAATTTTTATTTTATTTCCATAATTTTCAAGACAATTTTTTACCAAGCAAAGCCATAACAAAAAAACCTAACCTTGGATGTATTGTAATTTGAACTATGATTCTTATAAGATTTAGATAACACCCATAGAAACATACAAATTTTATGATAATAACTCAGATTAGAAAGATAACATTTTATAAATCTATTTTCGCTTTACTGGCACAGATATTTGTAATGAAATGAATCATTTTCTATACAATAATCAAAACTATATTGCCAACTAATTTATTTATATATTTACGGACATCAAATACAAAAAACACTTAACAATATTCGGATATACATTATGGTAGACCTTGTATAGGGAGCCATGTTGGCTAAGTGAGAGAACACTCAACTTTCATTGCCATGGTTGTGGGCTCAAACTCCGCTCTGTAACTCTGGATTTTTCTTCTAGATTCTTCTTTAGAAGTCCCTGTGATCCAGCAGTGGGAACGTAAATTGTGTAATTAAGAATGAAAAAAGCTTTGTGCAGATTTTGTGAACCTTTGTTCTTAAAATATTTAAATAACACAAAAAATATTTTTTGTTACAGGGACTGTTACCAACTCGAAACCTAAGCCTACGAATGTAGCTGAGGTAAGTTAATAAAATAACATCATGACAACCCATTATATCCCACTATTGGGCACGAGATTTTTAAAAGAACCCATTATAGTTCTAGGGGCATTTAATTAAATCTAGTTGGTAATCGCAGAAATGTGTGCAGAACACAATTGTGGTCTCAATGAGTCGTCTCTCTGCGGAAATCGTACCTGCTACCCCTAGCGTACCAGCGGCAGAACTTCGCCTCTACGACGCCACAATAGCTGTCGTTTATATTTAACTACCCGACCGACGACAGCTTCGCTTGCGTGAACTTTTCTTTATATTTATATACCTACATTTCTATAGTTTAGATAACATAGCCTTCCTCGATAAATGCAATATCCAACAATGAAAGAATTTTTCAAATCGGACCAGCGGTTCTTGAGATTAGAGCGTTCAAACAAACAAAGAAACTGTTTAGCTTTATAAAATTAGTATAGATTCGATAATGTGTGAAAATAAGTAATGTATTTCATTTAGGTCATGTTAATTAAAATGTAATTTGTCAGTAATCAACCATGTAAACATAATAAACACATTACCGGTTGCACCTGTATATTTATTGCAGTATATTAAATATTTACTTACAATGAATATTCATAAAAATAAACCATTGTGTTGTTATAACAATAAGAACATAATCAATATGGTTATTAATAGTTTGACATGGTTTAATGTACTCTAATGCAAAAAGGATGACTGTATCTGACTGTAATTTTGTAAAAATTTGAGGTTTCTTTATGGGATCAGACCAGAATTGAGTAGAATCTTGAAGAACGAAGGTCTAAAGAAGACATAATATATACAGCTGAAGAACCAACATTAAAAATTATTTAAAGTTGCTTCATCAAAAGGATGATGATACCGATGGTTCAAATCCAGTGACAGTAATGTTTTTACCTCAATTCCTTTATCAGTTTAGCTCAGCTTCGAACATATAAATATAAATTTTACCCTAACACACAGTTTTAGTTACCAAACCAGTTGTTTAAATATGGCATTGTGGTCCAGTAGAAATGATGCAATACTTGTGATTAACTTGATTGGTGTATAAAATGCTTTGTCATTTAGAAATTTAGACTTTGAACTCCAAAAATATATCATTGAGTTTCCTGGTTTGCTATTTAGGACTTTAGACTAAAAATTGTTTGGCCATTTGGTTTCTCAGTAAAATTTAAATTACTGATACTTACGATGAAATAAAAATTATAAATCTTCTTAAAGCTTAAATACTTTCTTAATTTAATTTGGAACTCAGGTGAAATAACCGAGGCACTTAAGTCTAACTAAGCTTAGATGCACTATAGATACTATAGATCCCTTAACCCGTTTGACGACAATAATAGAGGCTCGTCTCTGTCCTCATTTGTTATTTTTTATGAATTTTTCTATTGTTTTTTTTTTATTTATTAAGGCACATCCAACAGCACATACTACAAAATATTATAAAGGTTATTTAATTGAGGGCTTATTCTAAACATTTGCCTATTATAGGCTAGCACAACATTTTTGAGAACATTTTTACTGATCTTTGACATTGTATTCTTCAACAGGTAGTAGAACGCGCTCGTGAAACCTTCAACCGCGGCATCACAAAGCCCATAGAATGGCGACGCAAGCAGCTCCTAGGGCTCCAGCGCATGTACAACGAGAACCAGGGCGCCATGATAGAGGCCTTGAACAAGGACCTGCGCCGCAGCAAGACAGAGGCCGTTCTACTAGAGACTGACTATCTGGTCAATGATATTAAGAACACCATCTCGCACCTTGATGAGTGGGTTAAGCCCGAAAGGGTAAGTTATCTCTAATTTATTTAACTTATTAATTAAACTAACTAATGTTTTCTATAAGACGAATATTTTTGGAAATTATTTGTAGTAGCATTTGGCCTGTACATTGTGAATTAGGCCTAATATCTCTCGTCAAGGGTGAAATCCCTGTGTCCCAGCATTGGGAAAGTAAATAGGGGTTATGATCATGATGATTTGTAGTAGAGTTGATATACATTGTCTCCCTATAATAGAGCCCATTATTATAGATTTTGTGTGATCCGTTTATTCCAGGCAGTTTCTCTGAATAACATGCTTTTGTTATCGACCCGACGCCCCATTCTTTGCATAACAAAATAAATCTTTTTATGCATGAGTGTCCTAGACCTAACTACTGAAAAGACTACAAAGCCAAAACTAATCTTGTGATCACTTGAATCAAGTAGCAAGCGTGAGTTAGCGTGTGTTTACGTTAACACGGAAACTATTATAAATACCTACATATACGTATTTCTTTGAACAAATTAGATGTCAGTTCATCTGACCTTTGTCAAGGGCAATTATGTAGTTTTTATTATTACTGAGGTTTAGAATGATTTGCTAGTCATACTCTTGTGTTAATTTGTAGTTAAACGCTTTTATTGCCTTTTAGGTATGTACTAGGGGTGATCCAAAAGTAATGATAATCAGTTATTTCTAGTGCACACAAAAATACAAAAAAAATATCAGTCACTTGCTCAGTTACCCAGTAGTTCAGGAAAAAAAAATCATATAAATAGGCCACGATTCCCGGGAGCTACATTCATTTGAATACGAACTGTCAAGGAGTGAACATCAAAATGGAAAAACACGAAATCAGAGCTGTCATTAAACACCTCTGCTTGAAAAAAATGTCTACCAAAGACATACACAGGGACTTGGTGGAAACATTAGGGGACTCTTCTCCTCCATATTCCACAGTCGCACGCTGGGCTAAGGAGTTTAAGCTGGGAAAAACATCGACAGAAGACGAACACCGCGAAGGACGCCCATCGACGTCCCTCACTGAACAATGAGTGAAAAAAGTTGAAGAAATTGTACTGGAAGATAGGAAAGTGACTATCAGGCACGTAGCTGAGGTCACAGGGATTTCATATGGCAGCATTCAAAGAATCCTTGCGAACGAATTGCATATGAGAAAGGTCTCCGCGCGTTGGGTACCGAAAATGTTAAACGACGAGCAAATGAAGAAAAGTCGACATGTCAAGAGCAAATCTCGAAAAGTTCCAGGCAGACAAGTATAATTTTTTGTCACGTTTTGTGACTATGGACAAGACCTGGATCCACCATTTTGATCCAGATCCACCGAAATTTGACGATAATAGCGACGTGATGGCCGCGGTTGAGGACTTTTTTGAGAGTAAAGATAAAGATTTTTTTTCTAAGGGAATTTTAGGTATAGAAAAGAGATGGACTGAATTTATTGACTTGCTAGAAGACTATGTTGAGAAATAAATTTATTTTTTTAATATATTCATTGTGTTTATTATGGATTATCATTACTTTTGGATCACCCCTCGTACTAGCGGTGCCCGTGACTCAGTCCGCGTTAAATTATGTTTGTATGGGGCCATGTCTTAACATAACTTTAGGTAAAAATTAAATTAGGAAGAAATCGAATTCGGGTCATTGGTATAAGAGTTATGGCGGACATACAGAAAAAAAAACTAAAAATCGTCAAAATAGTTTCAGTATCCTATATTGAGCCTATATACACATTATCTCTGAAAACATACTAAATTACTCCATGACCGAATTTTACAGTTTTACTATTAGTATAGATAGATGAATAGATTGCATGTACCCTATCATTATTTAATACAAGTTGTACGTAACAAAAAAGTTGTGTAAAATTATAATTTTTTTGCTGATATTTATAAACAGAATATCACAATAACTCTGAAACATGACCGACCCTTACAGATTTATATATAGGTTGATTATAGTATAGTATATTTATCATCTCCCCAGCCCTCAAAAGGCTTCGTGAACATCCTCGATGACGTGGTGATATACAACGACCCGTACGGCGTGGTCCTCGTCATCGGCGCGTGGAACTACCCGCTGCAGCTGCTACTGCTGCCGATGGCGGGCGCCATTGCCGCCGGAAACGCTGTCATTGTCAAACCTAGCGAGCTGTCAGTGGCTTGCGCGAAGTTCATTGTGGAAACTCTGCCGAAATATGTGGATAATGTGAGTAGAGATCTTGAACTATATTAAGGTGACTACTAATGTTAAGGAAACTGCATTCACAGATCATAATCATAACAAACCGTACGTAAGATTAGCTCAAACTTACACTAGTAGAATAATTTCAATGCCCAAGGCAGGCTGAGGGCCTTCTGGTATATTAATCCCTTTTACATAAATACATTATTAAATTATATTTCACATCAAGTAGCTATTTATATCAGTAAATGGTACAGATATATGGTATAAATATGTAAGTAAAGACTTATAAATATAATATAGGCCATGCCACATTATTTTACAAATACGTATTGTTAAAATTCAATACTAACTTACGTTACTATGTCATACATATTTATAACTACGAAACATATTCTTTGTATTAAGTTACTAGCCGACCCGCCGACCGCTTTACTTGCGTTTTTACTTTATCTATAAATGTACCTATAGTTTATATAATACAGCCTGCCTCGATAAATGGGTTCCTAATGCACTACTCAACACTAAAATAATTTTCAAAACGAACCAGCGGTTTGTAAGATTAGCGCGTTCAACAAACAATTAAACATACTCTTAAGTCTTATTATATGTATTATAATATACAATAACATATATCTTTAAATATAAATGAAAGTCGTGTTAGTTAGACTATTTATAACTCAAGAACGGCAAAATCGATTGGGCTGAGGATTGGAGGAGATCTAACTTAAAACCAGGAGAAGGATATAGTATACTTTTTACATAAGCATTTCCGCGGGAAAATCGAATTTAACGCGGGTGAAGCCGCTGGTGAAAAACTAGTATGTTATATTTCATTGTGTAGGATGCAGTAATAGTCGTGGAAGGCGGGCCACAGGAGACAACTGAACTTCTCAAACAGAAGTTCGACTACATTTTCTACACGGGCGGCACCAACGTAGGCAAGATTGTCTATGAAGCTGCCACTAAGAATCTGACACCTGTCACATTGGAACTTGGCGGGAAAAGGTGAGTGTGTATAAAGAAATTAACCAAATAAGCAGTACATAACTAAAATGTTTGCTTAAAGTTTCATACTCAATTACGGACTATTTTCATTAGATGCTAGATAAAACATTCGGTACTTCAGAAGTTCAGACACACCTACAGTTTATTTTTAACCATTTTAAATGTCTAACATCAACCCGCTTCTTAGCCAGAGTGGTGAATTAAAACGAACGAGAATGTAAATATATATGCCTATGCTATTTATGATTCCATTACAAATATTATAGTTTTTAGATTTATCTAAGTGTATAAAGTAATAATACCCGTATGCTTGCAAGTTGTGGGTCAACGAGAACCCTAAAACTAATGAATTCAGCCCCGAACTGCACTTTAATAATGACTTTTACTTTCAAACAACGAAAGGTCAACGGTACGCGATACATTATCATAATAATACTGTTTAAAGTCCAGTTATCGGGCTGATTGTACATAATGTACTTTAGCAATTATTAATTACTTACTTGATAGCATGGCGTAAGAATGCTTACACATTTTTATTTTTATGAACAATTAAACAGGCTAGCTATCTGCCCGTGTATATGCGTTATAATTACCCACGGTAAAAATAGCCAATGTTCAATTCTGATATATACATTTAATTGTTTTAAAGTTGAATCATATATTTTTTGTAGTTTTTGCTTGAAAGAGTTATAAACATACATCAATAATACTCACAAAGGTTTAAAATTTGTGCAATAAAGAGTTAAATATTTAGATGAGATGTAGAAAATACGTGGTATGCGGAATTACTTTAGTTTACCTTTGTTTATTGAAGAAAATAAAACCCTGCAGTACCTATTGTGCAAGGGGATAAACAAATAGACATCACTTTACCTTATATTTTGCAATGGTTTGTGGCGCTATTTGCACTTAGCTACTAACTAATCTTTTGAATTTTAAGGAAATAAACACATAAATTGGAATTTAGCCTTGTACATAATGTATTGCATAATTTATACAATGTCAAAGGCAAATGCAAAATATGAATTTCTATAGAACATCGTACAAAGACACGTCAAAAATTTACATAATTCATAATTCAAATCACTACTTACTTGTTTAAGAAATTTATGCAATCAGGATTTACAGTTAAAATGTGTGGAAATTATAGTTGACACTCCCCTTATGTAAATATTTCTCTGAGTCATAGGAAGCTTTTCAGATCTTTACTAAAACCCTGTACCTACTTAAAATAAAATCGAATTACAAAACAACTTTAAAATTCCAGTCCCGTCTACATCGACAACACAGTGAACCTCGAAATAACAGCGAAACGCATTCTCTGGGGCAAATACATTAACGCGGGACAAACTTGCATCGCGCCGGACTACATCCTGTGCACCAAGGAGATACAGAGCAAGTTCGTGGAGGCGGCGCGCAAGGTGCTGCGCGAGTGGTACGGCGACGACGCGCAGAAGTCGCCCGATCTCTGCCGCATTGTCAACAACAGGCATTTTAGGTGAGCATTAACTTACTGCTGTACTTTGGTACTTACTTACTGCTGTACTTTGGTACTTACTTACTGCTGTACATTGGCACTTACTTGCTGCTGTACATTGTCACTTACTTACTGCTGTACATTGGCACTTACTTGCTGCTGTACATTGTCACTTACTTACTGCTGTACATTGGTACTTACTTGCTGCTGTAAAATGGCACTTACTTGCTGCTGTACATAAGCACTTAAAGCGTAGGAATCTGTGAATGAACCTTTAAGAAGCCAAAAACTTAATGGTACTATTCTTTGGCTGGCACCACAAGTTACCATGTCATAATACTCGTTATAAAATCAATACGTTTCTTTCTATAAATACAAATTTTCTACGTTTCAGCCGCCTCCAAGCTCTCATAGACGCGAGCAAAGACAAGGTGTCAATCGGCGGGCGCTACGATGCCTCAGACAAGTTCATTGAACCCACGATAATCACCAATGTCACTGGCACCGACAAGATTATGGAGGATGAGATCTTCGGCCCCATCCTACCTATCGTGCCTATTGAGAACGCTTATGAGGCTATTAAGTTCATTAATGCAAGGTAAGTTCTTACACTTAAGTTCAACAAAAGATACCTACACAATGTTTTTTTGATCTGATTATGTCATTTCTTCAATAATACCGTAGGTTTTAGCATGGTGTCTGGTTCGAATCCTGACTATGACATTGTTTATTGATTTCCTGTGTAGGTATATTCAATTTAAATATCATATACGATTTAAACCTCTTTGATAATGTTGTTATTATTTGTTTTGAGTGTGATTCATCTGTGTGAATTCGTCCTGTTTGGGTTATGTTTTGAGTGTGAAATTTCATCTCGTCAATATAAGGTAAATAAGGCGGTTTCAAAAACATAGCACACGACACTTATATGACCTCATCATTTTGCACACATTACGAAAAAATTCATAAATGCCACACATGGGTTTTTAAGTTACATCTATAATAGGCACACATTACATTTATATAGTGTAATTGTCTCACTGGGTTCGCGTATTAAATCATGATCACTTGATCACCATAATAACCCATATTATAGATACGTTCCACTGGGTCTGGGGCTCTCCAATGGATCCCATTATAGGTATTGTGGGATTTAGTATAATCACCATATTTATCATGCGGGTTGATGATCGCAGTAAGTTAATAAATACATGAGTACTTATATTTAAGCATTTATGGTACTCATTAATTTAGAGTACAATTAAGCGTTCATTGTACTCATTCATAAGGGTACATTTAAGCATTCATTGAACTCATTCATTCACAGTGCATTTGAGCACTCATCGTACTCATTCATTTGAGTACATTTAAGCGTTCACTAACTCGTACTCATTCATAAGGGTACCTTCAAGCATTCATTAGGGTAATTTCAGCACAAAACCATTAATTTCAGAGAAAAACCATTAGTGCTGTACATATTCAGCAGCGATGGCAACATTCACGACTTGTTCACTGAACAGACTCGCTCGGGGAACTTGGCCATAAATGATACCGTCATGTTTTTTGGTGGTAAGGCGACCTGCCTTGGCTGGCGCGAACAAGGATTTCTCATGATTCATGATATTTCATGCACAACATCAAACGCAAATGTAAAATCTGTAAAGAAAAAGAAGAGTATAAATAACAAACACGATATAGAAAAACAATAATATAATAAAATAAAAAGTTTACTTATTTATTTCATTATTATCTAATATTAAGCAGAGTCCAGTACATAACCGTTTATTATAGTAAAAGAATCAACGAACTTTTATTAAAAAAATTCCTAATTCAAATTTAAAAAAAATCAAAATTATTTAATAAAAATTAAAACAATAGATACATTATCATTGTCATGAGAAATTAATTGTTTTTGCGAAGTCATAAAAACGGTGGTGGCTGCGGTGTATTGCGGGGACGTTCTAAATATAAAAATGTTAGCCATTTTTGCATTTTCGTAGCGGTGGTGGATTTGAGTCTGAGAGCTGGTACCAATTTGGGTAGGTCAATTATCATCAGTTTCGTGTTGGGTATAATAGGAGAGGTGCGGGACAAGTTAAATATTTATGTAATTTATTTTCATAAAATCCTAAATATCAGTTGTACTAGTCAATTTCTTGCAATTCTTTTGGAATCTTGTTACAGAAACGTATACAGTTTTCAGTTTACCCATAATACCTACCCAAAATTGGTGCTAGCTCTCGGAATATTCGTGTGGTGATGGTTACTGGTCTGAATGTTGAATGAATTGTATCAATGTGTGTGTAACTATGGTGGTGGTTAGGGTGTGACCTTTTTGGTACGAATCCATAGAGTGGAGCACTGGTGACCTGTAATACAGGTTTCATTCACCAGCCTTCACAATAAAGGTTAAACATAATAAAAGTCTACCTAGTACATACCAAGTTCTATTATTTAATGTTGAATAAACATTTTATTTATTTATATTCTTTAATGAACGAATAAAAACATGAAAAGTTTTTTACTCTTGCTTACTTTTTACTTTTGCAATAGTAGCCAGCAAATACAGGAATGCGTTGTCGTCCCGTTTAAAACTGTTGAATAATAGTAATATGTGTATGAAAGTGATACATAGTAATCTGCAATTCATGATTTGAAGTTTAATTCAATTCATTCCTGTGTTTGCGTATGTGAATAATTTATTTTAATTGTAAATTGTTGTAGTAAATGTAAAATACAGTTACTATGGTAATTAATACGAAGCGTTTCTTAACCTAGCATGCATCTCAATTTTAAATTACCTTCAATTGTTAATATTTTTGGTAATATAACTTTCCCCGTGAAACAATATTTAATGGCGTCCTTCATTCCGAAAAAAAATCTGAATGAAAAAAAATTACGCCTTAATTATAATCTCTGAACGAACTATTGGTTCCCAATTCCCAATGCCTCTCTCAATGCAAAAATTTCAATTCAATGTTGTACTATACAAAACTTGTAATCTCAAGGTATTTCAAATCCCTGTACCTCCAGTTCATGGTTTAGTACCGGAGCAGAGGAAATTCGTACATTGACCTCTAATCACCTATCCCTGTTCCTCCCGCGTAATTATACCGCCATCTTGCTTGCATCGAAATGAATATATTAACGCGGGAGAGCGCATATAATGCCTTCTCGCGTTAATATAATGCCATCTCACTTTGTGAGAGCAAGATAGCGGTATATTACGCGGGAGGAACAGTGACGGGTAGAAAAAGGTAATACGAATTTCTTTCTACCCCCTATTGCACTATCAGTTCAATAACCCTACAAGCCTACCCCTGAAAGGTTAAGTAACGCTCGGTGTCGGCTAACCCCTCCTTCCGCTGTAGAGAGAAGCCGCTTACCTTGTACCTGTTCACGACGGACGATGCGGCGCTCGCCAACATCGTGGATAACACCAGCAGTGGCTCCATGTGCGTCAATGATACCGTGATGCATCTGGCAGGTATGATACTTGGATCTGAAAACGCAGAGTTGTTCGCCCAACAGGTGGACGGATGAGTTGGTAAACTGGTTCACAGTGGTACGACCGAAACGACTGGAATTCATTAAGGGAAGCCTAATTGTCCAAGAGTGGACGTCCGTCGGCTGATATGATGATGATTTTTTTTTTGTCGTCTGGCAACTTCTCTTAGCAGGTTTGCTGTCTGTAGTCTGTTAGTATACTACAAAAACTACAGTAGTGCAGTAGTTTTAGTAATGTTATTATGGTGCTTAATGAACTTGCAAAGATTGGTGATCCTTTGAGCTTGACTTAGCTGCATTTGGGTTTTATTGCAATTATTTGGCTCGTAGTATTTTAGTATATGGTAATTAGATACTTTTCTAATACATTTAATAACGCATGTAATTTGTACTCGGAGTAGCTGTAGTACTTAACTAATGCATGAATTTGCTGTCTCTAAAACGTGTTAGTCATAAGTATGTAATTTAAATAAGTATAAATATTATGCCAGATAAGATAAAAAATTAAAAATATTTTTTAAATTATTTATTACAAGAGTCATTGTGACCAAAAAGTACCTACTACCTTCTCGTTACTGTCTTTACTACCGAATTACTTTAAAACTAGAATTAGAGGCTCTCTCGAACTCAAAAACAATTGAATAATGTAATATGTTACTCGTTTCGTGTTCTAACTTTAAAACTCTTCAGAAAAATCTGTCCCGATCTTCTGTCGCCTATTCCTTACAAAAGCTAAAGAAAATGACACAGTAATGTATTCTGATGACAGTTGAGACGCTCCCGTTCGGCGGCGTGGGCCACAGCGGCATGGGCGCGTACCACGGCAAGGCGTCCTTCGACACGTTCACGCACAAGAAGAGCTGCTTGAAGAAAAACTTTGCGGCGATCGGCGAGAAACTGGCCTCGTAAGTTAACTTATATACAATGTTTATATTATACTCGTACGAGTATACGTCAGTATGTATCAGTAAGTCAGTAACTAAGGTAGCTAAACAAATGAACGCGTATGTTTTACGGGCATAGGGTTTTCTAAAATCGTTGTTATCTTCGCCTCAGCACAAAAATTTATACGATATGCAAATATTTGTTCCTAGTATCTGGGTGTTAGATATCTTTTAGATGTTGCTGTGCGAATTGTCCAGCAATTTTTTTATAAGAGAAGTCTATGTCCAGCTGTGGACGTCCGATGGCTGAAATGATGATGATGATGATTTATCTATTTATGATAATTATATATCTGAGATCGCCCCTTGCACTTTTAATTTTATAAATAGTATTCAGTTTTGTAATTTTGTTTTATTTTAAAAGTAGGTACAATAAAGGGTTATTTCATTCATTCGTTCATTCATTATTTCACAGAGGCCGCTACCCGCCCTACTCGGACGGCAACCTGTCCTTCATCCGCATGTTGATGGCGAAGCGGAACACGCCCTCGTTCCGCTTCCTGCCGTACCTGCTCACCTTCGCGCTCGGCGCCGGACTCTCGTACGGCATCTTCGCCTGGCAAAAGGTAAAGAAGTAACCGGGGAAACGTCATATACCTTCATATACCGTTCGGTCATTTTTGAATTTCGAAGATTGTGTAACAATATCACAAATAACGTTAAAACTCGTAAATCTCTAAAAAGTATTACATTACATAGATAGACGGAGCCTGAAGTAGGTTTGATCAAACCACGAAAGTTTTTTACAGTAAAATAATGTGAAATGTTTATGTAATAAATTCGCGGCTGATTAAATAACATTTATATTGTACATCAGCTCGCTAGATAACACCACTGCTTGCAAGATATCACTGGAAATGTCAAAGTTTTTAAATTAATAAGAAAGTTTCTAAGATACCTAGTTGAAAATTAAAGAAAAATGTATGAAGGCGAAATGGCCCCTAAGCCCGCTAAGCGAGATAAGAAATAGATTTCTTATGCTATGTACAATTTATTCTACAGTATAAAAATGTAATGTCTCAATTAAGTGCTCCTTGTCTTGCCATCATGATTTTTCGTTTTATATTATAATATTATGATATTTTTCTTTAGTCTTATGTAGGTTACAAATATTAATTGAATAAAGTACCTATGTACATTTGATTATGTTACTGCTAAGATTTAATCGTAAAACAAATGTAATAATATTTTCTATGTGCTAAGGCATAATGCAATTTTTAAGCTGTAATGTTTCCAAAATAGTATTGAATAATGTATTATTTGAAAACCATACTGTCTTTTATTTGGAATCAACATCATCATCCGAAAATTAATAATTATATATTATAAATCTTCGAGGACCTACATAGTTTTTTTTTAACTATTATCATTATTGAATCAAGTCATTCATAATGATTACTAGGCTAAATCATTACTTATTATACCTTCACCAACCTAATTAGTATAAATTCAAGGTCGAACACCATGCCCAATCTAGACATTTTATTATTCACACTTGTTGCAACTCTACTAGTTTTTTTTTAATAATAACGCCATCTCTTGAGATATTTATGCGAAATATTTCGTTCTTTGATTGAACTGTTGAATGATAATGTTTTTTTTCTTTTTCAGGCGAATTCGGGAGGTGACTAAACAGAAAATAACAACCACCGTGCAGTGTGATAAATATAATTATTATATAATTCAGTATAACTGGAACTAAAACCCCTAGGAACTAATTTCGTGTCCCTTACTACTTTAAACTAAAAAGAAGACAAGTAGATATTATCCTTGATATTTAAGAAGAAAAAAAATTTAACATAATTTTTTTTAATTAGGTATAGCAGTCTGATATAGAAATAAGATAGTGAAAAGTGACACGAAATTCGAAACACGCGTATATTATTTTAGATTCACATGAAACTTACTCTTTGCTTTAATATATATTGTAAGAGTAGAATATATCAATATTACGTACTTGTCAATATTTGTGATTTAGTGTTATTGCAAAAATTAGGGGTCTCTTTATTGCTTGATGACATTCTTAATGTTTTCATGCTTGGGTTAGCAATATAAAAGTTAGGTATTGAAATTTTATATTTTTTGTAAATTGTGATATCGATAATATTTATTGGTGCCTTATTGTGTAACAGTGTAAACACATTTATATGTATAGATAGAGTATAATCGTTACCAACTCTACTTTTATGAACTTCTTTAAAAAAACACAATTTTACGCTTGCACTACCATACTAATTCATCTAGCTAGTGGATATTTATTAAGTACTTATTTTTGTTAATTATTATCTACTGAAAATGCATTTACAATACATAATATTTGTATCATATATTACAGTTTTGATCTGTTGGCCCGTGAGTAGTCGGAAAAAATATGGTAATTCAGCAAGTACACCATATTTATAGTATGCATTATGTAGAATAACTATGACTACTATGACAAAAAAAAATTGAAAAAAAAAAAATTAAATTATAACCACTATGAAATCTACTAACTTGTCATGATGTATCATTTTTTATATAATAAGGATTGTTTACAAAAATACTTATTGGGAAATATTTAATAAATGTTTAAATAATATCCGAGTTAGTTATTTTCCTGGTGTCTGATCTTGCATTACATATATTAGACTAGACTAGAGCAATATGATAAGATTTTTGCAGATGTTTATTGCATAGCTTATTTTGTCCTGATTCGATAGGTGCATACTTATAGGAAGTTCAGGCTTCGAATTTACAAACTACATTCAGATGCGTTCTATAGTTTGAAGATAGTAACTAAAGATCTTAGATATCTTTCTATCTCTAGCGAAATATAACTCGCAGATGAGTAGGTACCTACTTAGTTAACTTTCCAATTTTGGATCAGATTTTAAAGGAGATTGAAAATTTGGATCAAGACGGCTTATACACTACGCGCCGCCACTCAAGTTCGTTAGACGTGGCGCTGCTTGCCTGTAGTAACGTTTCTAATAGTAGGGGAGCCGAAGAGGGGATTTCGGGATTTACTCGAGCGCGTCAGATTAAGATACTGGAGATAGCTAGTACCCAGATAAGTACCTCCACCAAATATAAAAAATCTATATATGTTCGAACGTGAATTATAAGGGAACAAAAATTACTTTTGTCTTATTAGGCGCATCACTTTAGATAATTGTCAGATTAAGATATGGTAGAATCAGAACATAGAGATGAACCATAAACATCTAAATCTGACTCTCTAACACCTTTAGAAATGCCAGTTTTTTTGTTCTTTTTTTTGATAAAAAATGAGTCGCGATTTTTATTTTTTTAACTTTTACGTACTTCCACCCCAATCGTGTAAACAATCAGATTTACAAACGTATATTATCAATCATATTTACTAAATTATTTTTGAGTATGTAAGTATGTTAAGCTGATTTTCAATTTATTGAATCTGATTCATAGAATCTGTCACTAACTGACGCGCTTAAGTACGTCCATACATCAGTATTTTTTTAAATAAGTTTTTATTTATCTATGGTCGCTTCCCCCACTGATGAAACACATCGGTCTCATACAATTTTTTTCTTCTTATCATCTACCAAATGCAACCCAATAGGTCTCTTTGACGCTCGAGTAAATCCCCATTTAGCATCGTCGCCTCCCGTACTATAATACTGTAGTTCCCGCAATAACCGTAAAGTGGGTGATAGACGTGCGAGTAAGTTCGCGAACTTACTCGCACGTCTATCACCCACTTTAGACTTCAATGGTGGCGCGCATTCTACAAATGGAGTTCTCCTAAACATGTCCTAGTATTAAATAGTAGGTAATTGTATTTTCATAAATATAAAAAAAATTACAATCTACGAATTATTTTACGAAATAAAACTAAATCCAACTCTCATTATCCATTGAACGAATAATAAATATCGAAATGTTTCAATAGGGAGTCTCCTCCTATTCTGAACGAATTTTTTCTCCATTTCTGAACGAAATGTTGTCGTTTCTATGACGTTGACATAAAATTTAATTGTCAATCAGTTTATTATTGTTATTTTTCATGTAAAGCATGGCAATTTTGCTGACAAAAATATAATTAAATATTGTACAGATAACTTACGAACAAAAACATTTGTGTTTCCATTTGTTTTAATTCAAAAAGAATTGATAAAATATTACTAATTATTAATAATAATCGTTTTTATTTAAATATTGACGAACAAAATCCTGGAAAAACAGGTTATCTAATTTGTAAAGTGGCAACATTTAGTGACTTACGAACGAAAGTGCTTGTGATGAGCAAAGACGATTGAAATTATTGAAAAGTGTCGATAGGCAAGCCAATAAACTGCTGAAATTAGCCAGAATCTTCAGGTATCTACAAAATCTAATAAATAACACCCTCGCATGTGAGGGTACTATGTGGTGGTGCTGTTCTTCTTCCGCTAGTTCAGGTGCTTATTCACATTTGAGGGCTTGTCTTACTACTCCCAACCCATATTCCTATACGGCGGCCATATTTTATGTCATGAAAGGCGTTGACGCTCTATCCCATCGTAATCATTTGCGTTGTTTATTCCACAGGACCGATGGCTGCGATACGCAAAAAATTGGTGATCGTCGGTGACGGTGCTTGTGGTAAAACATGTCTACTAATCGTGTTCAGCAAGGATCAGTTTCCGGAAGTGTACGTGCCGACTGTGTTTGAGAATTACGTCGCCGACATAGAAGTGGATGGCAAACAGGTGGAACTAGCGCTATGGGATACGGCAGGTCAGGAGGATTACGACCGACTGCGGCCCCTGTCCTACCCCGACACGGATGTAATCTTGATGTGTTTCTCCGTGGACTCGCCCGACTCGCTCGAAAACATCCCCGAGAAGTGGACGCCTGAAGTGAAACACTTTTGTCCCAACGTTCCTATTATTCTCGTGGGCAACAAGAAAGACCTGCGTAATGATCCCGCTACCATCAATGAGCTCCGTAAAATGAAGCAGGAGCCAGTGAAACCGCAGGAAGGGCGCGCGATGGCCGAGAAGATAAACGCTTTCGCGTATTTGGAGTGCTCAGCCAAGAGCAAGGAGGGAGTGCGCGAGGTGTTCGAGACGGCGACGCGCGCCGCACTGCAGGTCAAGAAGAAGAAGAAGACGAGGTGTTCTCTGCTGTAAGTGCCGTGACGGGGACTCTGAATCATTCGCATACTGCCTGTAACTTACGTTGGATTGACTCTGAGCTGGCGCGGCGTCTCAGCCACAGTGCTTCCTTCCGATACTGACAGCTGCCGGAGGCCGCGACCCGCGCCGCGGACCACGCACATTACAGTATTTGTGTGGCTACACTTTCACCATTGGTACTTGTATATTTTATAGTATATCTATTACGAGTAAGCGTAAATGCCTTATCATTATATTATTGTTGGGGGAGAGTGGACCTCCTCACTGGGGTCTCACTGATTTTTTGTGCTATCATGTTTATACTAATAGCATTTCTTCAACTTTAGTTTTAAATCCTCGACCGGTGTCATCTCACCGAGACTTGTTTAGTTCGGTATTTTGTATTTTAATTTTTCAATAAAATAGAAATGTTTATATTGAGTAGGATGTGTTATTTGACATGGAGCGCGAGCCCCATACTCAGCCAAGTGCCTGTCAGCAGCGTCTCTGAGGCGTCCATCTGATTCTGTAGGCGGTTTATTGTAATCTATTGTTTGTGTGAAATTTTAACTTCCTAATATAATTTATTAGTAATAAAGGAACCCCATGTTTTATCAATTCTTTTCTAGACTCTTTTTGACTTTTATAAAATGCAGCATTTATGATACGCAATTGTATAGGACAGGGGTTTATGTTAGAACACATATTGCATGTTATGTTTCATTAGTATTGTAAGTACAAAATTATCTTTCAAATATAAATGAAATAACATTATGATTAGATTCCTTTTTATATTTTAAGATTTATTATTTTGGATCTACTCCAATTACAAGTTTATAACTAATAAACAGACAGTTTCACTCTAGGAATTATTCCTGGATATCTTCAATAGTTGTAAGGGGTTGAACCTTCTGCGCGGGGGGAACATGAGTTTGCGCTGGTAGACATCCAGGCTCGCATTCCTGTACGGGATGTTAGTGCCAATCTCCAACTGGTCCTTTTCCAGACCCCGCAGCTCTGGCATCCAGTCAGAATACAGCAATGTATTGACAGAGCTTAGCAGCGTAAAGGGAGTTGGACTAAGGATGTATAGAATCCCTTTTTCCTCATCAATGTTTCTTATTAGACCTGTAACAAAACAATGCCACATCAGTATTTATCACAGTAATCTACACTATTTATTACTCTATGTATCCAGATAACATTAGTGATATTAATTCCTTACACCAACATTTTTTATTCTTGACACTGATGTCACTATTGAGTCATAGTGCCCTATACATAAAAACTATCTGCAAAGTTCAGAGTTCTTGCATTCTTGATGATCGACAGATGTAGAACTGGCTTTATCTAGTGAATGTTACTGTTAGGTGGTACAATGAGCAATTACCGTGTCCATGACATAAGAGTGCTTTATCTTGCAAAGTAAACACGGCGCTATCACACTGGTTCTGTTGGCACAGTGCTACTATCTTTCCATTGAGCACCTTGGTAACTGTGTCTTCAGGAATTCTTACATTCAGGGCGATATGTAGATCTTTTATGTACACTCTGTAACAATGAAAAAATAATGTTTATTAATTACAATATCAAAAGAACTTAAATTTGAGTTGTAGGTATGATTAATGATTTGATATCACAATAAACCAATTTTAACCTAAATAATTGCAAATGAATTTAACCTATAAAAACAAATTAATAATAATTTTATTGTGTAGTGCCTACATAATGATTAATTCATGAGCTATGAATCATCTCGATGATTCCAAGAGTATTATCTTATTGTTGCTCATGTGATAATTAATTGTAATGGTGCTTATCTGAGTACATGCAAGTTATTTTGTGGAAGCGCAAAATATACGTTATTTATTACCTACAATTAGGGAAAGATTTTGCGTAAAGGGTTTAAGTTTAAGGTCAACTTGCATATTCATAACATCGCACCTGAATATCACGACTCTCGATATCAGGGATTCTAATGCTATAACAAAAGGTAATTTCATTTTGAAATTGAAACTCCGTTGACATTCCTAATTTTTATAACGTTCTAAGAAGCTCGAAGTATGACCTAGCTAGACTTTACTTGTTTACAATTACAATCTTTCCCATCGTTTTCAATTAACTGAACAAAGCAGTGCCTGGCCTTAGTTCTAGTGAAGTGAGCCGTAACATCGAGGTTTATTTTTACCGACTGCATTGCACTCCCTTTGATTAGCGCGAGGGTGAGAAATGCACAGGGCACATGGAGGTCATCGTAGTTACATTCTGCGGACATATCAAGGAAAGATATGCGAACTCCTTTTACATTGAGCTTACCACGGGGCTAGATGTCGTTGTGTAAAATTGTCCAGCAATATTTATTTATTTATATACCTACGTGGTTCATGATTTAGTTTTTTGTTAGACAAAGGCAGGACAACCGTGTCTCGGTTAAATCCAGCTAGATATATCGAATTGACGAATTATCTCTACATAAGTACCTATGTGCGCTTATAACATGCAAGTCGAAAATTAATGCTCCGTACAGAAAACTATGGCTACAAACCCGTATTTCGTGCAAAACATACTAGTGTAAATAAAAGTCTAGTCAATGGTAAGCGGATGGTGTTTTTGCCTTCACGGACATTGCTCTTAGTTCCTCGAAGATGACGTCATCTTAAAAATAAACGTTACGTGTCCTACGCCGAGACGCGTCCGCGCGAGGAGAAGGGTTTGTGTCATTCATGACGTCATTGTGTTTTCAACCATTTTATGATTAAACAATTCCCGCAAGACCTATGGTATACGTATGACCTATGTGCTGGGTGACCCATGCTTAGTAGTAGAACTTCATATAGGTTAATTATGCAGTAAAGTAATATGTATGATGATGATGATTTGCAAGCATTATTATCTACGCGAATATTGCCGGACAATTCACACATCTACATCTAGCCCCGTGGTTCGCTCGAAGGTTGTGAAAAAAACGGGTGCTAGATTTCTGATATACTTAATATAATATAGTTACATATTTTTATTATACATATAGAACAACTAGACACCCGAAACAAATATCTGCAGATCATACAAATTTTTGTTCCGAGGCGGAAATCAAACCAGCAACCTCCTACGTCGCTGGCAGACCTTCGCCCGCTGCGCCACAGAGGTCGTCACAGAGTACACTGGATTGTTTAAATTTAATTTAAATTCATCCTGCAAAATATTTAGCGTATGCCAAGGACACCGTCCTAAATGTCGGGACGGGTCTACAAGTCTATAGCTATAGACTTTATAGCATTATGGGAACTATAACCGGTCAAGCTTCACTCAAACCATCAACAATGAGTCATAGGAGCCTTTGTGGTGGTGACGCGACCACTACGAACCAGCGTGTGTTTACATTAGGCAAGTAGGCAGTCCACTTGCAATACCACTGGATTTACAATGTCATTGTGGGACTAAAGCTCTTAAAACCGCGCAAGCTTGACTGAATCATCTTTAGACAGTATCGAATGATGTCAATGTTTCCATACGATCTGTTAATGTAGGATTTTCCATAAAATATGAATTATCGAATGCTCACATCGTGTTTATAGTTGAAGACTAATTTATAAACTAGTAGAAGAAACCAGTAGTTATTAGATTTGAACATTGTAGGTACTAGTAGCAATAACTTTCATAGCCTAACCTTATCTTCAATTAATAAATTGAGCGTACTTTAAGTATTCACTAAACGAATTTTATTCTATTTAACACCCCACTCGCTAATAATACTCGCCCAAAGTAAATAGACCTTAAAAGCCCCATACAAAGCGTCCGGAAATAGACGAAGACGACGCTACAATTGCTTTTAATGAAAAGTTAAACAGTTTAACTATCCGGGCGCTTGCGTCAATAGCTGTGAAAAGTCCGTCATTGCTGGTTCCACGTTTATTCGTTTCTGGTTACACGAAGTCTCTTTGAAAACAATCGAATGTTTACAAACAGATTAATGTAGGTACATACTTGTAGTAGGTATATTATGTATTTGCTATATGGTGCCGGTCTAAGAATAGTCTAAGTATGTCATTCATTTACGAACTCTATCGTGAGAAAGTTAACGACAATTTGAATGGTTTAAAAAAATGAGAAAAAGTAAAAAAAAAATAAAAAAAATAAAAAAGATATTTATTTTCTCTTAAAAAAGTGCCTATACATTGACGTTAACCATCTCATTCATACATTTTTATAACTGCAGTCGTTAGCGAGTGTAGATTGCTAGAACTCATGGTAGAGATACTGACACTTGTCATACCGAAGTGACTTTATTTTATTTATTTATTTATTATTACATACAGAATAATATAACATTACAGTAAAATACCAATAATGCGCTATATCCATAACAAACTATAAGTTTTCAAGAACTGATTGTGCTAAGTGCATGAAAGTGTGGTGGAATACATCTACCTCGTTCTTGGACAAAGTGTTGAGCAAGCGAATAGCGAGTGTTAAGGTGGCAAACTCAAGTAGGTTGGTCCTACAACTAGGGACAGCCAGCAAAGCGGGGCGACGGCGCGCGGCCAGGTAGACTTAATAGTATACTTACTCATAAGGGGTTATATCCAGGAGGTTGGTGGAGTTGAACAGCGGCATCATCTGTCCGAAGAAGGCGAGGACGTTGAGATATCTCTCGTCCCGCGGTAGAAGCTTGGAGCCGAAGGGCGCGGGCTTGTCTGCGGTGTCCTCGGGCCGCGCTATGATGAACGAGTAGCGCAGGCAGTACGGGTTCTCTATATCCCTGAAAAGTGTTCATAGGTATTAAAATATATATGAATGTTACAAAGCTGCAGGGTTTGATTGGTTGTCCGCTGTATTTCAATATTGGATATAATATTTATAGAGGAATGCTTTATATAGGATACTAGCCGACCGCCAACAGCTTCGCTTGCTTTTTTTCATAAAATATAGCCTATAACCTTCCTCGATTAATGGACTATCCAACACTGAAAGATTTTTTTAAATTGGACCAGTGGTTCCTAAGATTAGCGCGTTCAAACAAACAAACAAACAATCAAACTCTTCAGCTTTATAATATTAGCATAGATATTTTACATATTATAAACTACTAGCTTTCCGCCCCACGGCTTAGCCCTCATTTTACACTTTTTATAGCGGGAAAATATTATAACGCATATTAATCCGCTGTAAGTAACAGGGTACTTCCTTCCTTCTGCTCCTGAGCAACATCTCCACCAATTTTCAGCCAAATCGGTTCAGCCGTTCTTGAGTTATGGATAGTGTAACTAACACTCTTCTTTTATATATTAAGATGTAGAGCGAAGCTGTCGGCGGCTTGACTAGTATTATAAGTATTATAAGTTCTAACCTGAACAACGACCATCTAGCATTCTTAGTATAAATCTGCGTGACAGTAACCGGATCCAGCTCAACTTTGAACTTCTTCTTCGGTAACTTAGAGTCGATTTGGAAGAGGAACGTCGGTTGTATCAGCAGTATGATGTATGTGATGAACTTGAGGCCCATGTGGTTGCACATTCCCATTGTGTTGACGATCCAGGGCAGCTCGGAGAGAGTTGGGTCTCGGCTGCAGTGGGCTATCAGCTCGGACACGGCTGAGAGGTAGCGTTGGGCGTTGTCCATTGTGTTTATCATGCCGATGTTTAGGGATCTGGAAAAGATGTTAAAAAGACCATCCATCATCATAATAATTATAACATGCCACTGGGGTTTAAAACTATATACTATTAAAATGTATGATACTGAAAACCAACATTATCTAAACACATTAAACAGTAATTACTTGAACAACTATTGAACAGAAAAAGAAGAAGAAGTAGATATTTTCTTATTTCTACCGGAACAAAATAAGAACAAATTATATTACAATCAATGCCACAGAAACAAAACTACAAGGGGAGGCCTTATCTTATTTCTTCCAGGCAACCGTAGCTGGAAATAAATAACAGAAATAGCAGGTTTTAATACTACTAGTTTCATATAGTACTAAAGGACTGGCCTCATCTCAGCCTAACTTACAATTCCGGCTGCCTCAGATGCGTGAATCCCGGGCCCACTAGCGGCGCGCTCACAACCGTAGCGGACACACACCCGGGCACCGTGAACTCCGCCTGTCCCGGGTCCAGGTCTATCACCAGGATGGGCCCGTCGCTGAGGAACGAGTTCACGTAGTGCCGCAGGAAGGTGGACTTGCCCGTGCCCTTCCCGCCGCACACCACGCCGCGGCTACGCTCCCCTGCGAATAAAGACGCTGAGGGTGGGCTTAGTGGGTCATGACTGGGTTGGTTCATTCCGGATAACACGTTAACTGTTCAGTAACTCGAAACGGAGTCACTTATGTGCCAAGTTCATGAAGACTCTAAACTGGAATCATGATACGTGGGTCTACTAAATTTTATTTATTTCACTGGACGTATGAATATCAGCTAAAACATTATGATGGACGTATGAATAGATAATGCAACATCAATTTCAAAAGAGCCTACGTAAAATGTCGACATTTTTCCTTAGGTATATGGGGTCGTATACAAATTGAACTAACACAATGACTGAGATGCATGTTTCTAAAGCAAGAAGCGGCAACGCCGGCGGACAAAGCGTGGGGGTGTAGCTAAATAAATCGGTTAAAACATTAAGCTAGCATAAGTTGAATTACCGAGTGCTCACGCGATTGTGACACTTTTAGCAAGATCTAGAAAATAATAGACAGACAATTGACTTAGCATGGAACACACTACAAATATGTTAAAATACATTTAATGCATTAAATTAAAGTGTTTTTATTTTACTTTCTCTGATGATATAAGTAGACACATTTACTAATTAAATGATATTTAAGTATTACACACTCATATTTAAGTGATCTATACTAATATTATAAAGAGGAAAGATTTGTTTGTTTGTAATGAATAGGCTCCGAAACTACTGGACCGATTTCAAAAATTCTTTCACCTTTGGAAAGCTACATTATCCCCGAGTAACATAGGCTATATTATAGCAAAGAAAATTGCGGGAAAGTGTAAAACGCGGGCGAAGCCGCAGGGCGGAAAGCTAGTATTTCATAAAATAAATAGAATATTTAATCTTATTGAAATCCAATTAAAAATTTAAGAAAATGTAATTCAAAGCATGCACATGCACAAGATAAAGATCATAGAAATGAACTTACTTCTGCAAATCACACTGGAATAAACTTCATCCCAAATCTTTTTCTCCTGCAATACATTTTTTGGAGGCTGTGAATATAAGGCGCACCCCAAATATTCAGCGGCAGTCCTTAAAATAAAAGGTATAGCTTCACCTCTACGAGTGAACAGACTCAGTGGCATAAAGGTACTAGAAACAAAGTTCATTGTAGGACTATTCAGTCTACGCAATACAATAACAGAAGTGTATTCTTCTATATTTAACATAATTTTATCTACATCTTTTGTTGATATGCCTGCATATTGCAGCTCTGTTTTTAATTCAGGGTTTATTGGTTGCATGGTCTCTGTTGTTTTAACACACTGAGCATAATGACTATAAGGAGCAAAAACATCTATTGTGTCATATTTCATTTTATAGCCCAATATTTCAGGTGAGCCACTTATATTAGTAATCTGTACTTTTCCATGTATATAGAACTGTGAAGGGTGTCTCATAACAAACACAAATAGATTGTTACCCTCATATATTTTAATTTGTCGATGGTGGACTGTATTGTCTGTAGATTCTTCCATAGTAGACTCTTCCAACTCTATGCGGCTTGAATCATACAAATCTATGTTATCTTGGCTCAGTTCTTGTGAGTCTGCATCTAGAGTTATGTCTTCTATGGCTAAATCATCTCCAACCTCTGGTATTAGGCTGTCTAACTCGTCATGTGATTCAATTGATGCTTCTTCAAGATCACTTTTACTTTTGAAACTAACTGGGATATTGGAAAATGTTTGGGCTGAGGCAACTTTGGGATGTAATGTATACCATTCACTGTCAGATACTTCTATCTTAGAATTTGATTCCATACTTCTAACATTTAGCACCTTGGAACGTTTTTTCTTAGGTTGACTAGATTTTTTATTAGGTTTCTCGTTTGGCTCATCAAGAGAAGTAGAAACATTCGATAATTCTCTAGCAGATAAAAGTTTTGTAGGAAACAAATTTGAGAATGTTGCGGTATTAACAACATTCATTTTATCTGATGAAATATTTCTAATGGTTGGGTGGACATACTCACCCACCAGCTCACCTAGCTCTGTATCTAAACTGAATCCCGATTCTTCAGCACTTACCGATACATAAAGTGTTGAGTCTCTTGATTGGCTTTTAGATTTCTTCTTATTTTTTTGTAAAGATACATGTTTGATTTTGGGTGTTTTCTTTATTTTATTAATAGTTCCTTTTTTTGATTCTTTTTGTTTTAATGATGCATAATTTACAGACACAGGTTCTACAAAATCTTCCCCTAAAGAAAGATCTGGGGAGTTGCTAAGAGCCAATGATTGAATAGAGCTCTCAATACTTGATACTTCAGAATTACTAACAGATTCTGGTACTAATAAAATATGGGCTTGACTTGTTGATGATGATTTATTTTCTTCTAATAGATCCTCTTCAGATATTTTTCCAAGCTTTTTGTTTAATTTATCCAATATTTTAGAAGCTAAGATTCCATTCGCATCAAACTCATCATTCTCAGAACCGTCAGGGGAACCACTGAACTCAGACACTCCCGACATAATGGATGAAGACTTTGTAAGTAGTTCTGATGGAAAACTTTCTTCAGTGTTGGAATCGCTGCTGGTTTGTATATCTGAAGCTTTGGAATCAAGTGTTTCTTCAAAACTATCTTTATCAAAGCTGTGATTAGAATCAAATTTGTCAGTATCACCTGTTTCCTCAATTGCTTCATCGCCACTACCGTTGGAAAAATCGGAGTCTTCTTCTATTGTCCTAGTGCACGCTGTTGAATCGTAGCCAGAGCTTAGGAATGAGTCTTCGAATTTAGGTTTTATTTCGGAACTAGAGCGGATTCCTGCATTGTCACCTTTCTTGAAAGCTTGAAGCATTTTCCTGAATTGTGCTTTCACGGCATCTTCGGAATTATTTTGCATATTGGGAGGCTTTTTAACTGGTATATGAGCACGTTCAAAAAAATCCATTTATAAATGAAACTGAAGGAATGGAGGATTTATTATATTTATACCGACAGTTAACTATGAGAACATGTTTGAAATTAAATGCAGAATTACATTTTAATTCGTAATTTTGCACAATTACGGCTATATATCTTGAGTTTTACGATTTTCGGCACGCGAACACCACGTTTGTTTTTTAGGTATTTTTTGTTTGCACTTTGCTTTGCATTTAACTGTCAATGTCATATTCGCCGGAACACAGATTATACACGAACACATGTTTTAGACAAGACCACAGATAAAAATAATTACTACAATTTAATAATATGGCGAAGCTTGGTAATAACGTAATGCTAAGATGATCACTTTGCTTGTCTGCTAGATTCGTTTTAAGATTTTCTTATTGAAAAAAATATTAACGGCAAGATTTCATGAGACCTACCCTTTCTAGCGCAAATAGCTCAGTAGGAAACAAATATATATTCTTGTCATTCTAGTTTCCGAGGCCAGCGTCGGACGAATTTCCCATACAAACTATATCGTAGTGATTATATCTCTTTGAAACAAACGTAATACCAAAATTATTTGTAATTCGACTGTATCTGCTCCGTGAATTCGACCATATTTCCACGGTATTATTATTACCTTAATAGGTAGGTCCCTATAGTTTTTTTTTACAAATTATCTACTTCCTAAAAAAAATTTCAATAAGAATTTTGTAAAAAAAACTCTAAAGGGACCTAGTTAAATACTATTTAAATATTAATCTATACTAATATTATAAAGAGGAAAGATTTGTTTGTATGTTTGTTTGTTTGTTTGTTTGTAACGAATAGGCTCCGAAACTACTGGACCGATTTCAAAAATTCTTTCACCTTTGGAAAGCTACATTATCCCCGAGTAACATAGGCTATATTATATTTAAAAAAAATTAGGGATCCTTACTAAAACTCCAATAATGTAACATAAGGTGTAAAAAAATGACCTGAAAAATTCCTTACGTCGCGTGCGCTGCGAAAACTATTGATGATAGAACAAAATCATGTACTACGACTTTGCAGAACTCATCATTATCTACAAAAAATGTCGCGACAGCATATGTCTAAATATTATAGTTAAGTCACAGTAAGCAGTTTTTTATTCTAAAATATTAATTAATATGCCGCCTCTTGAAAAGGCTCTTCATTTGTACCTTGGTATTAATCCTTATCAAAATAAATTACTTTATATTCAAGACGGCTTTAATACCTTTTCATAACTTTTTGAATTATTCAATTCGGACATTTCATTCGGAAGATATCACAAGTTTAAAAATGCAAGTATTAGAAAAAAGTCGCGATGTTGTCGCTCACCGCGCTCAGCTAGCCAGCATGCGATGTAGACTCCATGGTGACTCCATGTAAGCGTCACTGGGGTACGGGTGGGGAGTCAATGTAATGTAATATAATATTATGTAATATCCTAATCCTAACATAGGCTACTTTTTACCGCGGAAAAATACATACTTCGGCGGATAAATATATGCTTACGCGGAAAAAATCGATTTAGATAAAATTTAGTACCTATGCAGAAGATAGTTGCAAATAAAAGTATATGGCGAGAGACTTTTCACCGCGGAAAATACATGCTTCCACGGGAAAATATATGCTTACGTGGGAAAATTCGATTTCGATGAAATTTAGTATGTACCTAGATAGTTGCAAATAAAAGTATTTGGCGAGAGACTTTTTACCGCGTAAAAATTAAATGCTTCCGCGGGAAAATAAAAATATATGCTTACGCTGGATAATTCGATTTGGATGAAATTTAGTATGGATATAGTTGCAAATAAAAGTTTATGGCGAGACGAAGTTCGCGGGGGCTGCTAGTAATACAATAATATCGTGGAAATATGCTCGAATTACAAATAATTATGGTATAACCCGCGCAGATAGAAAATTGATTTGAAAACGGCGGCGGGTACGTATGGTACGATTGGCAAAACAAGGATAAAAGTATAGACAGCGATAGAGAGTGAGCGAGAACGCATGCGAGCGGACGCAATTTATAAAAAATCAATTCTTTAAGTGCGCGGCCTATATTCGTTTGTATGGGCAATTCATCGTGTCGCCGGCCTCAAATCCTAGAGTGAGCATGGATTGCTATGGTTCATTTTTTGCTGTAATTGAGGAAAAGGATCAACAAAATAAAAACAAAACTATTTTCTTACTTTTTTATTGTATAGAACCTGGCTCCTGACGTAGAGATAAATACATTCCATGATTGTTTCACATCCAATACAGTCCATACGAAACGATAGACACTACAAAACCATTGCTGTAAACATTATTTAAAAAAATAACACTTACAACAACGGATAACCTATAATCACAAGATTAAGTTGCCTGATTAGTTTGATAACCCAGTGCAACTCAATCGTGTGTTGACTGATTTATTCGCTATTTCTAATAATTTACTTAGCGGTGAATGTGGCAAGGAACTCAGTGACGAGTTTCTTGAGGGCTTCATCGGACTCCTTGGTGATCTGTCCGTCCTTGGCGATGGTGGCGAGCAGAGTCTGGTGGCTGGTCTTGATGTGCTGGGTGAACTCCTTCTCGAAGGCGGTGATCTTCGTGGGGTCCAGCTTGTCGAGGTGTCCGCGGACACCGCAGTAGATGATGGCGACCTGTTACGTAATGAAAACGATAAATACAAAAATTAAATATTTGGTAAATTTATGGCCCTAATAGCATTAACGAACAAGTGCGCTTATAATCGCGCGGAAAAATATTCTGAAGGCCGACCCTATGTTTGGACATTAGAATAAAGCGATTTTTTAAAAGATATACTCATGTAGTAATGTAATATGTCATTAAATACGCTAAGATTGTTTATTCACACTGAAAATGAGTGTCATCTGTTTATCTCTATAAGAATTAAATATTTATAAATATCATATACATTTTTCATAAGCTACATTGAAAGCATATCCCTAGGTACATTACCTGCTCCTCGATAGCCATGGGCACATACTGGCCCTGCTTGAGCAGCTCGGTGAGACGCATGCCGCGGTTGAGCAGCTGCTGCGTGGCGGCGTCCAGGTCGGAGCCGAACTGGGCGAAGGCGGCCACCTCACGGTACTGCGCCAACTCCAGCTTCATGGAACCGGCCACCTGGAACGCGACAAACGAAAATTAAACAACTCACAAAACAAATAAATAACAAAAAAAAAATTACTTTTGAACTACTGAGGTGGGGCTCTCAGGTCTGTAAAAGGTAAATATTGTTGAATTATTCCCTTCCCCCGCGAGTAAACTTCGCGTACCTTTTAGTACCTTCGAGTTCAGAGGCGTCGAGGCTGTCAATGGCAGTGCCTTTTCAAGTTTCTCATGGGCTTCTCATACCTCACGTCAGTATTTTATTTACTTTATTTAGATGTAGTCTTTTTTGTAGTAGCAGTTTGAAAATTCATACAATATGGAGCCTAGTACGACGTCCGGGCGAAAGAACAAAATTATAATAGATAACAAAATAATGTAAATAAAAATTAACACAAAGCAACATCTAACTGACTTATTTTGATATAAATAACAATTTATTTTGTTACCTGCTTCATGGCCTTGGTCTGGGCAGCGGATCCGACACGGGACACAGACAGACCGACGTTGATGGCTGGCCGGATACCCTTGTAGAAGAGCTCAGTCTCCAAGAAGATCTGTCCGTCAGTGATGGAGATCACGTTGGTGGGAATGTAGGCTGACACGTCTCCGGCCTGGGTCTCGATCACGGGCAGAGCGGTGAGGGAACCACCGCCCATCTTGTCGGACCTGTGGTGGAAATCGTGAATGAAGCCAGGTGGACTATTTTATGGTAATTATACGTTGAGAAATTTAAGGTGAAAAAAAAATATTAATTTAGGTTTGTTATGTAGGTCTATACTATACTTATAGGCTTCAGTGCTCATTGTAACTATGATATACAAAAAAAAAGTTTATTACATGCTGATAAAAATTTATCCACATTCTACTTTTTTACCAGATAGAACAGGGTAAAATTTTGAGATGGAACAGTAAGGGTGGATACTTAAACCAATTGATTTATCTATTTATATTTTAATAGAGTTACAGGAAAATATCATAGAAGACTCCATAATTTTTTTAGGTATGTTAAATTGCATTTTGAGATGCTGGAGAAAGTAATTTTACGATAAAAACTTTTTTGATCCCCAATATCATATTTTGAAGAAATATACTTACATCTTAGCGGCACGCTCGAGCAGACGGGAGTGGAGGTAGAACACATCACCGGGGTACGCCTCGCGACCGGGAGGACGACGCAGCAGCAGAGACATCTGGAAACATAATATCACAATAGCTTAGTTGCCAGTTACTATACTATCACATAAATGAAAAAAACACTTTGAAAGAAGCATCTTTTTACTTTTTCATTAGGTATGGTAAATGGTATGATTTTAATTTTTAATAATTATAGACCATGAATTGTGGTGAATAATAATTACACAAGACAATAAACTGTAACAAGATTAACACTAATAGATGAGTTTTTACCATAGCTTGGTGATCTCGCGGACGTCGTCCAATTTTTTTTTATTTTTTTTTATTACGTAGACCTATGTACTTAGTAAAGGGACACTAACCTGACGGTAGGCCACGGCCTGTTTGGACAGATCGTCGTAGATGATGAGCGCGTGCTTGCCGTTGTCGCGGAAGAACTCGCCCATGGCGCAGCCGGAGTACGGCGCCAGGTACTGCAGCGGCGCGGCGTCCGACGCGGTGGCCGACACGATGATGGTGTAGTTGATGGCACCTGGAATACAATACAATTCATTGTAAGAACGGTGTAAGCTAAATGTGTAAAGCTAAGGTAAATGAGTTATGTTTCTTGATTACGACAAGTTGATGCCATAATACTTTGTGAAAACTTACAAGGCTTATTTAGACTATTGTTAAGTAATTTAAAACATGGTCTTTAGTTTTCCTAAAATGTAATAATAAAATAAAATAATGTGAATGAATGTTTGTTACATCATTACTGGGACACAAGAGGACAGGACTTGTGATAAAATCCGTTTGAGGTAAAGTCTCCTCCCTATTTTATAAACTTAGTCCAGACTTTCGCCCGCCTTTAAAGTAAATGTCATTAGAGCACTTTTATGAATACCTTACATGCTCGCGATCGCGAAGAATCGACGAAGCGATCGCATTCCCACTCCAGTAAACGAGGCGACTATGTTATGAGCGATGAAAATGGATACAAATAGCAAGTCTAATTCAGAACTTCAGAACTTCAAAACTTCAAATCATTAATTCGCGTCGTTCATGTATATGTAGGTTAATTGATACAATTTAAATGGAAATATCCTGAAAATAAACCTACCAGCATCAGTCAGCCTCTTCACGATCTGAGCGACGGTGGACCTCTTCTGTCCGATGGCAACGTAGATGCAGTACAGCTTCTTCTTCTCGTCGCTGCCGCTGTTGAAGCGCTGCTGGTTGATGATGGTGTCGATGGCCAGCGCAGTCTTGCCGGTCTGACGATCTCCAATGATCAACTCACGCTGGCCACGGCCGATGGGCACCAGGGAGTCGACGGCCTTGATACCTGGAAGAAACAATATTTTAAGATTCAGAGATAATTCACAGGTTCATGTGAAGACCCAGAATTTAATGACGTCATGGCAATAGCATAAAGTATATGATAGATAATATCTCCACACTTGCTATATGATATTGTTTACAGTGAAGTAGTAAAATATTGAATGATTTTTAAATAAAACCATTGCCATTGCATAAACGTTACGAAGTTTTTAATTTTTAATTATTGCTAGGAAGCAGGATCAAGAGCTAATAGATCTCTCTAAACTTCTAAAGGAACCTATTATATGTAGTGAGGATTGATTATCCCAGTAAGTTGGTACAATACTTACACAGAACCATGATGCTTTATGCAATTTTAGTTTCTTCCAATTGAGGATTCTTTTATCCACAATTGGACTCAAAGTTGGTCCTTTGTGCGTGGTTGCTTTAGACCTAATTTCACCACTTTCTGTTTAAAATCCTCATACATCATTCAGTATATTAACGTCCATCAATATACATACACTGTCTGTCATTAACCATACGGGATGTTAAACTAACAAACAGAGAGTGGAGAAATAGCCTTATGCAAGTATAGTAAAGTAAAACTAATGTATTAGAGTAGTCAACTCACCAGTCTGCATAGGCTCGCGCACAGACACACGGGGGATGATACCAGGGGCCTTGATACCGACACGCATGCGGATCTTGGTGCCGAGGTCGCCCTTGCCGTCGATGGCGTTGCCCAGAGCGTCCACCACGCGGCCCAGCAGCTGCTCGCCGACGGGCACGTCCACGATGGCGCCGGTACGCTTCACGATGTCACCCTCCTTGATCAGCTTGTCGTTACCGAACACCACCACACCGACGTTGTCGGGCTCCAAGTTGAGGGCCATTCCCTGGAGGATAAATTAATGAATATTTATTTATTCATAAGCTTTTGTTATTGTACCATTAAACCCACGACAGGTTTGTATTGGTACTCAAACTCGCTTAATTAACTGTGTAATACTATAAGTTATAACAACTTTAAAATGTTTATATAGTATATAATGATATAGAAGGATGGTGAAGTTGAGACGGGATTTGCGATGTTTTAATACTTACAAAACTGAGTATACTGACCATTTCCTTGTTTATAATAAAAATTGCAATTGTGTTTTATGTATGCTTATATTTTAAATGTGTGTGTGTCTCTGTTTGTTCGCAAAGCAGAGCGCAAAATTAACGTAATTTTAGATGTAGAGTGAGAGTAGCTACTTTAAACCACGCGAAAATTTACATAAACATAATTAAATTTAATAACTAAATTATGGTGTTTTGTAAATCAATAATCAAGGCATAGTTATTTAAAATATGCAAAAATGTTTAAAATTGAAGATTTTCCAAAAAACCTTTCAATAATAACTTGTAGAATTGTTTATTGGATCTTTAAATATTAAAGAAAAACAATAAGATTTATGTAATTTGAATGCAAAAATTTGTTAATGGGATAAGAATGCTACTGATAATAGCAAAGATAAGTGAACAAAGAAATTATATTTTATATCTTGGTTATATTCATTTTATTTCTCTCATCATTATGATCTTTTAGGCAGATTTCTCAGTCCAATTTGTGTGTTTTATTAAAAAAACTATAACACAGAGAAGACTCAAGTACTAAATGTAAAATGTACTAAAATTTTTTATTGTATGTTTATATTGTTGTAGTGCCGCAGAAATCTAAGAACCTATGTACCAATATACACATGAAAGCAATAATTAAATGATTATGATTCCAAAAAAAAACCCACGTTAATAAAAGTGTGGTATTCTATTAAAATTTACGAATTAAATTGAGGTATTAAATTTATGGTTAATTTAATTAATACAAACCTTAAGACCGGAGGAGAATTCCACCATCTCCTCAGCCTGGATGTTCTTGAGTCCGTACACACGAGCGATACCATCTCCAATGCTCAATACACGGCCAGTCTCTTCCAAGTCAGCCTGTGAAAATAAGTATAATATTAACCTGTGGGTTTTAGACACAAATTTATCATGGTTTGTATAACAATTTAAAAGATAAAATTTGATTAGAATAATGCTGAAAACTGGATTCTTTAGTTTAGAATATTAATAATAAAATAATATAAATTGTTTCAACTGTAGTAGAAAGATAGGTATTACAATCATAAACCTTTGGTACATAGATGATTTTAAGTGGACTAACTGGCTGGAGATAAAACAGTATTATTCCATGATAGTTATATAATATTTTCTGTTATATCAACTTATTATCATTCTAAGTAAAAATTTAGTAATAAATCAATCACTGTTCTTATTATTTGTTGAACATCAATAGGTTAATCAATTTATCAGCATGATCATTCAATTTACACTTATCAAATGAAAAACTCTACTTTCTTCCTATTTATTTGGCTGCACAAGTGCAATGACCTTTAACTATTTAGGTCACAAGTCCTCTGTCCTACTTCCGGGACCTAGTCCCACAAATCAATACCCATAATACAAAGAATACCTTTTATCAATTTCCAGGATTTATTAAGATAACCTACTAAGAATTAAAATAGCTAGTAGTTTATGTAACATGAAAGAGATTGGTTACCTTGGGAGCAGCGCCCAGAATCCTCTCCTCCAAGATTGTGGAGATTTCAGCGGCCTTCTGGGTGCTGGAGACATGGAGCTTGCGGGCGGCCACCGACACGGCGGGCAGGGCGACCTTGGCGACCTGCCGACATAACATAACCAACTCAACATCACATCACTCAGGAATAACAAAGTTTCAATACACCACAGCGTCCGAATTACCAAGCACTTACGAATTTAACGTGTTATTATCACTATTTTACACAAAACTGTCATGTTATCCGATATTACTAAACGGCCGCCCATTATTACATAACACCGATCATGAAATTTTACAACCTGAGTAAACAAATTCCAGAGGATATCTATATGTAAAGTTTCTAATTGGATACTAATAATTAAGATCTGATTGGCAAAATAACGTATTGAAGAGAAGATTTCTGTAAATCGTGGACTAAGCGCATAGTTCGCGAACAACATGTCACCGGGGTAATTTCCAATTTTCAGAAGTACAAACGCTTTTACATGGTGTTTGCAATAATGTATACCTGGTTGGCGGCACTGGGCAGGCGCCTGGCTACCGTGCCGGCAATACGAGCGGAGATCAGCGACATTTTTCACAAATTTATTTTATCAATGGCAGACTGGCCCGTGGTTAGTTCTCCGCTCAACTCGTTGCGGTAGAACCGGAAATTACAGATATCACTGCGACAGTGTGTCCATCCGTTTTCGAAACTCGTTCCAAAACTAGTACATTCTAAATGACTAGTTCAAATATTTTTATATTGGATTTGTATTTTTATTAATAAAACTTAATCTATGTTATGTTACTTTATTAGTAATCTTACAAAAATCCTTAATTTAAAGTCATAAATTATCTTTGGAGAAACTATTCAATAATTAGATAATGGTTGATTTCTTCCAAAAGGAGCAAGTTGTAATTACTGAACGGACTTCATTGATCAGAGTACACGTTTTTTGTAGTGTCCAGCTTATGTAGAATTTTTACATAAAATATATTTTGGTAAGTTAAAGAATAACTATTTTTTCATTATTATGGCTCTTTATAGCTTTTAAAATACAATAATTTGTTTTAATTTACTCAGCAAAGCTCTCAATTGACTTTTACGGTCCATTACTTGATTTATTTGCTGACTGCTGACTAAACCACCTTCAACCAATTGAGAAATTCTACTTGGCAAGATCTGTGGGAATAGTGGTAGATCTTTTAAAATACGTCTAAAAGAACTAAATGTATATCTTAGACGAATAAAAGGTAAAATCTAATTTTGTTTTATATGCTAAAAGATACAATTTAATACATTTCAAATAAAGTCGTTTTTAATAACGTACACCGTAACGTTATCGTCAGCTGTTTCATTTTGACAGATTAATCAGCTGACAACTCTGACAAGGCTGATTGATTTTTTTATTGTGTCAGTGTCACGTTAGTCAACAACACTTATTTTCCTGCTTTTGCTTTGCTTTGGTTTTTGTGATTTGGAGGAGGATCCCAAATCCCAAAGATATATTCCAAATTACCTAGTAAACACTACGTTAAATAAATGTACGAATCGTACTCACTGCCATGGCTCTATTTAATAGGTCATCCCGAGGAAAACCTACTATCGACGATACGGAAAATTTAATTTGTACCATAGAAAATGCACAAAACATCAATAAACACACAGTAAGTTTTGTTCATAGTTAATATTATACGTTGATATAATCTGCAAAATCTGTCTAAATCGCAAACGTTCATACGATTCATATTCAAAATATTTATTACCTACCTTACATAAAATATTTTGGTCTAAACATTTAACAACTGCCAAACGCAATTATCTATGTGTATAGAGGATCAACAATACAACTTATTTTACAGGAGTACACACTAAGGGTACAAAGAGGACTTGGTAAAGAGGACAGATGGAATATATCAAGGAGGTACCGGGACTTTGCAACCCTGCATTCACTTCTGCAGCAGTCTAACATTGAGCTGCCTATGCCACCTAAGAAGCTAATTGGAAACATGCATCCTTCGTTTATTGCTGAGAGACAGGTTAATTTGCAGGTCAGTAAGCACAATGATTTATTTAACAAATGCTGGCAAAATAAATAAAAAAAAAAGTTTGCCCAAACAACAACTAAATGATAAATCTGATGTTAAGTAAATAGGTATCTATGAGGTAATAGGTATATCATAGAGCTGTCTAAGTCGAAGATATCATTTTAAATAAAAGTAAATTTGCACCTTCAAGTTTTGTTATGTTATTTGGTAACTAAGGAACTCCCTATAGTTGAAACTATTTTAAAATGCTATTTGACCTACTCTATTTATAATATTAAATGGTGTTTAAACATGTTCTCATTGTGGTTTGTACATTTGTACATTCTTTCAGAATTACATCAATGAAGTCCTGAAGAATCAAATTTTAGCATTATCATTACCAGTAAGACAGTTTTTGGACCCAACAAACTACTCAACAGCATTTTCAGGTATGTGTAATATGATTGTAATTAAAATAACTAATTATACATAATAAAACAATTATCTACTAACATACCTACTTGTTGTAAAATTTTATTTATTTCTTGGAATTAAATGGTAAGATATATTCTTACATTCACCAATGGCTATGGTATTTTATATTTAGGCTAATAGTTATCTAGAAAACATACCTATTATTGCATAATAGTTGTGCAATTTGCGAATTACCTTCTTTGTATAATTATAATACAGTAAACTTCTTGTGTATTAAATTATTATTACTTCTAATATTTATGTATAATAAAAGTTATACATATAAATGTATATCATATTATGTTACATTAAATTGTTATATGTAGGTACCTACTAAGTTACTTTTAAGTAAGTTAGGTAAGTTACTTTTTATGGACGTAATCTAGATATTTTTATAAAAATTACGAAGCATACAATAAAGAGTTATTGTTTATTATACAAAAACTCGAAATTACGTACCTTTGATCGAAGATATTTACCTTTTGAGAATATTAAGGCCAATAATTGCATGGTTATAAAAACTGTCGTGGTTTAATAAATTCTTATTGAGATAAACGGGCAATCCACGAACTTTTTACGTTGAATTTTGGTCAAAAGTTTCATCCCAGATCTGTGGTTGTGATCTGTGTCCTTTCATTGTTTGGTCCAGAAGAAGTCCCACGTTTTGAGACGAAACTATTGACCTTAATTCAAAAAGTTTCATCCCAAATCTGTGGTCGTGATCTGAGTCCTTGCATTGTTTGGTCCTGAAGAAGTCCCACGTTTTGGGACGAAACTGTTGACCTAAATTCATCGTAAAAAGGTATGAATTGCGTGGTTGTTGAGTGGTGTATTGTTTTAGATCAAGCTCTGCAGACAGTGTCGATAGCCCTGCGAGGAGAGGGCCGCTTCGAGCTGCGGGGGCCGTTGGCTGATATCGGCTGGCGGATACGAAAGCATTACTTTTTAGTAAGTTGTTTTATTTTATTTATTGATTTTCCCACAGAATATAACCCAGTAAATCTTACAAATACAAGTCATTAAATATCAAAACATATATCTTTCGTCATGACATAAAAAACTAGTAGATACAGGTAGGTACAGGTAAAAGTGAATGATGATGATGATTCAAAGATACCAGGTGTAAGCAGGAGATCATAATAATACGCAGTGGTGATGGGCATCTTATAAACATAACAAGTCGTTGACACAATTATTAGTCACAGGACGTTGTAGTCAATTTTTATCTTGCTGATAAAAATAATTTGCTACCATATTAATAAACAATACCTACTTAATGTTAACAATACCGTATACAATGTGGGTAGTAGTACTCTTAACGTATTCAATGCCCCGTAAATCCACTCGCATAGCTGCGTCGCAGCAACATCGAGACGACAACACGCCCGTGCGTCATGGGCCCTGATAGTGTTAATAGCCTATGACCATCAGTGATATTAGGTATAGCATTTTTATGGTGAAATAACTTATCAATTCAGTACAGTAGTTTCAAAGTCTATTCGTCTTAACAAACAAACAATGAAAAGTTAAAGTTACTGACTGATTTATTGACTTGTCCAAGTGATCTTTAGGATTTTAGGGAAATAAATGACATAAATCATTACCTCTTGATAATAATTATAAGTATAGATTAATAAGTATATTACTTATAGGTGACGGATACGGAAAATAAATCGGAGTGTGTGCTCTCGTGGCAGAGCTACGGACCGGACCGCACTCTGTGCGACAAGGATCTGCAGACCGCCTTCAGGAGCATACGACATTTATCTGTAAGTTTCAATAACTAGCTTAGCTGGTAAAGAGTGTGTCTGAAACTGGCAGATTTTATCGCGGAGAAAATAGTACCACTCTGCTTTAACCGTCAAACCATGGGATTTATATACCAAAAAAAGTGGCCAAGTGCGAGTCGGACTCGCCCATGTAGGCTTCCGCAGCAATTGTTTATATGAAATAGTTTATGACGTATTATAAAAAAACTACTTGATAGATTTCGTTCAAACCAATTTTCGTTGTTAGTTTTTATGGTTATGTACAATATATATTTTTTCTAGATTTATCATCCTCTTAGTTTAGAAATTAGAGGGGGGGGGGGACACTCTGTTTTCCACTTTGGAAGAGTCTCACGTCCAAACTATCAGGTTTAGAATTAAATGATGTTAGAAACCTTTAGATGATTTTGGAAGACCTATTCATAGATACCCCACACGTATGGGTTCAGTAAAATTTTATTTTTAAATTTTTGGTTCTATGTATGGGGACCCCCAAATTTATTTAACTTTTTTTAAATTTTTTTATGAATTCTTAGTGCGGTTAACAGAATACATCTTCCTACTAAATTTCAGTTTTATAGCTCTTATAGTTTCGGAGAAAAACGGCTGTGACATACGGACGGACAGACGGACGGACGGACGGACGGACATGACGAATCTATAAGGGTTCCGTTTTTGCCATTTGGCTACGGAACCCTAAAAAATAGCAATAGTGTAGTTCTGTTCTGTGGAATCGTAGTGGGATGACCAAGCTGCCTGGCTAGCATGGTGATCATACATAATACCCCAAGAGAGAGACCTGTGTGGAGTTGAGGGTTTATTAATCAATCATTCAATCATCATCAAAACAGCACACTTATGACTTAAATATTTTATAATTTGTTTCAGCACCCCCACATAGACCAAATACTAGCTATACATAACCTAGAATCCGGCGCATACGTCGTCCGGCGGATCCACGAGCAGGGCACAGTCCGTGACATGCTGTACGGGACGGAGTATAACAAGGGCTATCTGTCCAAATATGGCAACCCCAAAGTTAGGAAGCCTTTCACGAACGGACAGCTGGCGCATTATGGACACCAGATCTTGCAGGCGTTGATGTTTCTGCATGATAAAGGACTACCGCATGGTATGTTTTAAATCATACGTTGTTTTGTAACAAAAGCTATCCAAGTCTAAATATGGCGAGTATAAGTTTTTTTTTTTTTATTTATTTATTATTACAATTTTAATACAGTTACAATTAAATATTGCATCTAAAAACCTATAAAGGTTTGTCCAAATACTCACATTCGTCCTTAACACATTTAACAATAATTCCGGTGATCTAATTATAACATAATACTAATACACAAGACTATGTTCAACAACTGCAGCAAGGAATGCAATCCAATGAAGGTGACCTTTACTTACTTAGGTACTAAAAATATATGACTTATTGTGGTAAGTAAGATTTGACATTGTTTATGTATGCCCCTATACAGCATTATTATATTATAATTGCAATTATAGTATGGCCGCTTTATGAATGCGTTTAGGACACATGTCAGTTTGACACGTTAGTGATGGGCACAACATAATGAGTTCGTAACCGTTCCTCCAAAATAAACCGCCGCGTTATTTTTAAGATTATTTTCGTTTTAAATTGGCGGAATCATTTAATATTTATATTTTAGTAATTTAAGTGGAAACCGACTGTTTTAGCGTCACAAAATGACGTCCCATAACGCCATTTGGGTTTATTATTTTAAACCTAAATATAAAAATGCTACTTTCTTTCGCGCGTTCGGTTTGATCGTAGTTTTATTTTTATATTTAATAAAATTTTATAGTTCGTTATTTTCAAATTCTTAAACGTATTATTTTTTAAATGTAACTGTAACAGATAACGATACTGTTGTTTCCTGTTAATTTTAGCACAGCACTACCTACAAATATAAAGCACTGACATAACCTTGTACCTAATAGCGCAATATAGATTTAGAAAAATATTGTTTACCAAGTTATTTTACACTCAGTTTGGCACAAAATTATTAGATTCATTGATTATTGATACAATAATGTAGATTTAATGCTCATCAATTGTTAAAACGGTAAACAAACAGCAAAAATATTTTTATCGTAACTGCAACGCCATTACAAAGTTACGTTGTCAGTTCAATTGCAATGTGTCAGGAACGCAAAGTCTCGACGGCCATGGTAGCATTATTACTATGTTCTGACGAGTCATACTTTGTACACTATAATTATGTAATTTTAGTATTAAATTTTTATATGTGTTTCATGTATGACAATAAATGATATGAATATGAATATGATAAGGAGTATTAAGGAATTGAATGAATTAACTCTTTATACTTTAGACTAAACTTAATACTATTTAAAAACTAAAAGTACTTACATGGGGCGGCCTTATCGCCGAGAGCGATCTCTCCCAGGCAACCGTAGTGGAGATAATAATACAACAAAATAGCATAAAATATTTAAAAGTTAGTGTAATCTAACGGTATGTTCAATTTTTTTCCCCCAGGCCACATCCACCCAGGCAACATAGCGATCGTAAACCAAAAGGCCGTGCTCTTGGACATTGAAAACAGTCTGATAGGCGGCGCCACGCAGTCCCGCGCGTGGCTGCGTCGCCTGCGCCGGCGCAGCGGCGCGGAGGCGGTGGACGTGTACTGCTTCGGGCGCGCGCTCTACGAGATGGCGTGCGCGGCGCCGGCGCCGGACACGTACGTGGACGTGCTGCCGGAGGGGATGCACGAGGGACTCGGTAAGTCAACTGCTACCTAATCCACGTACGCACATCTTCTTGTAGGTTATGGGTACCTGGTACTTGTGTCTATAAATTCATCATGATAACAAACATCATCTTCTAATATATAAAATTCTCGTGTCACAGTTTTCGTTGCCATACTCCTTCGAAACGGCTTGACCGATTTTGATGAAATTTTTTGTGCTTATCCAGTATCAATGAGAATCGGCCAACATCTATTTTTCATCCCCCTAAATGTTAGGGGTAGTCCACCCCTAAATTTTTTTTATTTATATGGCAAAACATCGTTTGCCGGGTCAGCTAGTTTTGTATAAAATTCTGATGCTACTTTTACCGCGGGAAATCCATTATAACGCCGGCAAAATGTGAGAGTGGATTTGGGTAAACAACGTTTCATTTGTATTCATAATTGGATCGGTCTTCAAAGTCTCTTCTCTTCATCCCCAGAACATATCCTCCGCTACAGTATATCCAGTACCTCAAAACAAAGCTACACGCGTCTAGAAGACCTCGCGTTCCATCCTTTCTTCACTGTCTCACTGCGTAACGGGCTGGCGAGTGCGAGCGAGACGAGATGCGAGCTCAAGTTCCCTCTCTCGTTGAAGGAGGAGTTACAGCGAGCGGTGGATTGTGCGGAGGAGAGACTTAGGACTGAGCAGAAGATGGTAAGTGTCATTTTGACTTTTACAGTTTGAATTAATTCGTATTAGATATGTATATATGTAATCATATGTAATTAGAACCTTAGAAATATTACTTTCGAATGATGGTCAAATATAAGTAGTTATGAATTTATGATTTTATAGGAGCGCAGTGCAAGACGCGAGGTGCGGATACAGGAAATATTGGGATCTGAAGAGGAAATGCGGAAACAAAGAAGAAGAGTGGTATGGATCCTTTTATTTCTTACACAAAACACGAACGTTGCATAATATTTATCTCTATTTTTATAGCCATGAGTTGATAATGGAAATGATTGACTTTTTTTTTTACAAATATAATAATACAAATATATACTTTTTTGTTCTTCATTTGATTTTTTTTTTGTTTGCAGAAGAAACGCGACAGTGTGTGGAAGTCGACGTCGTCTTTGGCGGAGACGCTGCGCTCGCACAGCGCTAGTACGGCCTCGTCCCCGACTCCACCCGTCGTTTGTAAGTACCTACTTTTAGGACAAACGCTGTTTCTAAGTTCCGTTAACGGTTTGAACACGGACTAAAATATTTCGTATACGTATACGAATGGTAAAATTGCAATTATAGTTTTCCTCAGGATTTGACAAATGTACAAAAGATTCGAGATGCCCTAGTACCTAATAGGTAGGTACGACTCTCCCCAACAAATCCTAATATAGCCTTGGGGATTTAAATCATATAATCAATTCCTAAATGGTTTGTTTGTTTCCTGAGTTTGAATGTATGTAACTACTATCTAGATGTTGCTGTGTGAATTGTCTAGTCTAGAAATACCTATTTATGATAATTTTTAGTTTAATGTTTGTACTTATATTACTTTGTGGTGTACAAAAAAATGTTTTTAATTAATTTCTAAGTACCTACTACTTGTTTAAAAGTTATATGTGAAACTTTAAAGTGACTAATAAACTTTTTTTTTGATTGATTGATTGATATTTCCAGCTGCAGACACAAGTGCAGTCGCCGACGCCGCGCCGTCCCCCGCCCGGCCGCGCGCCAACGGCGACGCCGGCGGCCGGTCCGCCTTACTTGGCGCCATCTGCGCCTTCGATAAAACCAAACTGTCTCGCGTCGCTAGGTGAAAGGTCACCTAATGACTGATTACACATAGACCTTTGTAGTTTATACTAAATTTAATACACAATACCTAATTTAATTAACATAGAACAAAATCAGGTATACATCCGAATACCCTATCCTATCAGACTCGGCGCCATTTGCCCCTTCGATAAAACTAAACTGTCTCGCGTCGCTAGGTGAAAGGCCTAATGCCTCATTTATTACATAGACCTGTGTAGTTAAAGACCTTTGTATTTTGTACCTATTTAAATTCACATAGAACAAAAGGTAAATATTCCAATCCCCTATCAGACTCTGCGCCATTTGCCCATTCGACAAAACCAAACTGTTTCGCGTCGCATGATTAATGCGGAACACCAAACTCTTTATTGACACTAAAATTTACGCTCGAAATTTTTTGAAAGCAAAGATTCTCACGACGCTTCTTCCGACAAAGCCAATATAAATATCTCGCGGCGCAAGAAATTAAATAATTCAAATAAATAAGTAGGTATATACATAATTCTCTATTGACAACTTTATATTTGGGTTCGCCTTAATTGCACGATGCAACACTTTTGGTAAAATAAAAAAGTATCAATGCGTCCTATTTTTACTTAGGTCTTCTTAGGTTAAAGTTATGGTCTAAATAAGTCAGTATTAAGCTGCTTCAATGATTAGATTATAAAAAATATATGCATTTTCTATGAAATTATCTTCAATGTTGAGTTCTTATAACTTTTGTGTTAGAAAACTGTTTTGTTATTGTACCTAATTACAACATTTTGTTCGACATAAAAATTGTGGCTCTATGAAACGTTTTATTACTTTTTTAAATAAGTATTATTTACATGATAGTTAAGGATGTATGGGAGGTCAGAGCAAACTCGACGATCGGCTAAGTTCGGCTAACAGCGCCACGACAGGGCGAACGGGCCGCTAAGTAAACATTTCGCGCGCAAGAGCCCGAGCTGAGTATATATTTCGCGCAAAAATCTGACACATCAAATTACTTCTATAATTTGAAATTCATTTTGTAGACCCTAAGATATATAAGGTAATACTAGCGTTCCGCCCCGCGGCTTCGCCTGCGCTAAATATATCCTTAAGCGGATATGTGTATTTTAAAGTTTAAAGTATAAATTCCACACACGGCTTTTCCCGTGTTTTAAATAACTTTCATAAATGTGTATGTATATTATATTAAGTATAGGTACATAATCAGAAATCTAGCACCCATAACACAAGATTCTAGCTTACCACGGGGCTAGATGTTGCATTGTGAATTGTCTAGGAACTAGCAATATTTATTGATTTAATTTTATTTATTAGGTTTTTTGGCCGTAAGCTCAGGTATAAGAAAAATGAAAGGGCTGGGGTTTTTATTAATAAATAAATAAAGTTTTCTGAACTAGATTTCTAGACTATGAATTGTTAAAATTCATAGTCTGCCTTTTATTTCTGATTGATTTTATAAACGAAAAGTCAAACCGTTTGATATACTTCAATATTAGATAAAAGTGAATTTATAAAAGAATAAGTTCCTAAACGTTAACCCTTAACTGCATGATTATTTTTCTTAAAGAAAAATTTGTGATGGTCATATTATGTCTTTTAGATAAATAAAGTAAAATAAAATTGATTTAAAAATTTCATATGAATTGAGTTTTAGGGAAAAACTGTTTTTATATTTAGTTCCATATAATATATGGCAAAACATGCAGTGACCTACCAATATTTTAAAATATCATTCGCAGGGCATGCGGAAAGTGGTCAATTTTTTTTTAAAATAATAAAAGACTTTATAAGATAGGTATAACCCGCGCAATAAAAAATGATATTTGACCATGGCGGCGGGTACGTATGGTACGGTTGGCAAAACAATTTCTCAAACAGGCCGGCGTCACGACGAATTTCCCATACAAATATTAATACCAAAATTATTTTTAATTCGAGCATATTTCCATGGTATTATTGTATTATTATTATTTAAATAGTATTTTTATCTCGGTCCCTACAGAGTATTTTTTACAAAATACTTATTTTAAATAAAAAGTAAAGTACCTAAAGAGTTTAAACAGCTTTGCGTTATAAACCCGGCGTCGGCGCTTTTATAACGTCTTCAATGTGATAATTCATACGAACGCTTTTAAATCAAAAAATAATTTTAATTTAATTTTTAAAGTTTCAGTTCTATGTATGGGGACCCCCAAATGCAAATGATTTTATTAAAACTTTTTATGAAATTCTAGTGCGGTTCACGGAATACATCTACTTACAAAATTTCAGCTTTATAGCTATTATAGTTTCGGAGTAAAACGGCTGTGACATACGGACGGACGGACGGACGGATGGACATACGGACGGACGGACGGACGGTTTAGTTTGGGGACTCCTTTTTCCGCAATTGGACTCAAATTTGGTCCTTTGTGCGTGGTTAGCGGACGGACGGACGGATATGACGAATCTATAAGGGTTCCGTTTTTGCCATTTGACTACGGAACCCTAAAAAGCGTCGCGTTCTAAAAGCGCCAAAGTGTGAACACGTACTTGGGTATGCAAATGTTCTATTTGAACGCTTTTTTAACGGACGTTAAAAAAAAGCTTTTTGTAGCTCGTACTTCACTGTTTGAGTATAGATAGCTATAGAGAGTGAGCGAGAACGCATGCGAGCGGACGCCATTTATAGATAAATTCTTTATACGCGCAGGTTATATTAAAAAAATCATAGTTATATTGGTTGTGTGTGATATAGCACTGAAAGCAACGTAGGGTTAAGAAGCACAAAAACGTAGTGATTTGTTTGTTCTATGAAATATCGTAAATTTACTTTTTCATGAATTGACATGACATAATTTATGACAGTTATCATAAATAAATCAAAACTCTTTGAGATCTCAAAACTATAAAAAAGTTTTATTAAGTCATAATCCATGTATTACTTATGAATTTATTGTTTGAAGTCTCCTCCTGTATTTTATTATAATATATAAGTACCTACACTTTATTATTATATGTATACTAGGTGCCACCGCGAACTTCGTCTCGCCATATACTTTATAATTAAGATGCTGTGTGGATTGTCCAATAAGCCACAGACAAAACAGAAATTTGAAATCCAAAGGGCGAAAAATGTTTTCGTGTCAAAAGTGTCATGAACTCTTTACTGTCTATACCTACGTTTTGTTTACGTTTGTAACGAATGTAGGTTAGGTACTGGGTACTTTATCTTTTTACGATTCCGTCGCTTCTTGCACTTATTATACAGATTTCGCATATTTGAAATAAAAACCAAACAAGTACAATAATTTTTCAATTCATTTTTTACGTAATTAGTGCGTTATATAGCGATCTGAATGCAAGAAACGACGCGATACATGTTGTCCGTGTCAAGGCTGCCGCCAGACTGAATTTGTGACACGAAGATGCCCGAATGGTCAGTTTTCGCGTGAATTTTTTCGCAAATTTAGGATTTCTTATTTTACGGTTAAAATAATAGAAATTTTAACAATATAACACGCTTTCCCCCTGCTCTATAACCTGTTCGTTTACTGTACAAAGTATCAAGGCTTATTTTAAAGTATTTATTGAATAGCGACGATTTATTGTAAAATTTAGAGCGAACTTTGGATTATTTTTCTATCGAGAAAATTTTATGTAATCGTGTTTTCGTAACTGTAATCCCCTAGCATATATCCTGAACTATAACATATATTAATCTCAAAGTAAATGCTTTATTATTGTGGAAGATATGTTCGTTAACAAAAAGCAATTTCAAACGATTTGACGTTATATGGGGCCTTAATGTTATATGGTGCAACTGCCCAGTGCTTAGATATATCCGCGTTTATTTAATTTTACGTAAATATAGGTAGAGATAAACCATTTTTAAAATGAACTCCCCTCCACCGCGGTTACACGTACATGCAAAAAGGTGTATAGATACAACACACATAAATTGATCTTTGTCATTGGATGTTCATTAACGTATAAGCAAACGGTATCACTTTGACAGACAGATGAGCCAATGTTACAGTAAAGTTGTAGCACGCACAGAAGTATGGTGATGCAATAAGTATTTCCTCTCACACGTTGAAATTATCACGGTTTTGTGGAGGGGAGTTCATTTTTAGAATGGATTATCTCTACATAATTTAATTAAAATAACTGAGAATATAGAAAATGGGATCGAAAACACAGTTCCCAGTACCTACTTATTCTTATTAGATTCAATCAAATTAATTGAGAGATTATAGGTACTAACAAGACTTATCCATAAAATATAATATTTTACATAAATCGATCGTGGTACATGCTCGTTTTCACTCCCATTCTTTATACTATAGGTTAGCTATTGATAAAACGATACAATGTTTAGAAGCTCTATGAACTCTATGAACGTGCGCGTTTATCGCGCTTTTGAACAAAAAACTATAAAAAGGAAAGACTTCAAATAATTGGCGTGTGATGCACCAACTGCAATTGTACATTTAATTATGCTGTGATGGAGGTAGAAAATCTTAGTTCTATACAGGGTTATGGGAAATACAGCAACACCAGTGAGATTCATATTCTACCTTAAATAACGGATGGCTCTACAGAATTTTGCTGGTGTAGTAAGTATGTATTTCCAATAAAACTATACGTACCTACCTAATACACTAAAGTTCACTATAGGTTATTTAAAGGTCTTTTAGGTAACTAGATGGAAGATCTTTTACTCGCAGCATCTGTATTTTTTATATTAGTAAGTAGGGGCATTATATAATATGTACCAATGCAATTTTGCTATACCTAAGTATAGAACCGAACAAGTTTAAGTTATTCGATTTTTATTCTTAAAAGTAGTCAATTGGACTTAATTTTTTTTTCGATAGAAAGCGATCTACAAAATTGTATTTAAGTTTGAAAGTGATAAAACTGGTCAGGCTTTATTTATTTTATATGAATATTTTATTGTATAACCAGCTTTAATATTACGACGTAAGATGAAAGTATTTTGTTGTTGGTGTACCTAAGTGAAGAAATATAATTATATTTGATTCAAGCTTTGTTTTTGTTTAATCCCGAAAAAATAAACATGACTTGTTAGGAAAACAAGTTGTATTGCGATTGATCTGTGAATATTACCTCCTACGTCAATAGAACCTATTATCGGGATTTGGTATAAGTTGGAGGCTAAATCGATTTGGATGAAATTTGTATGGAGATATTTAAAGCAGGAACAAAAATAGGCTCAGCTTAGATCTATATAAATAAAAACAAGATTTGTAGTCATTAAGTTGCACATTAGAAACTTTAATTAGAAACTTACAACTAGACATAGAAACAAATCAATCACTTTTCGACCGCGGCCGTATTTCAGAACTAAAACTAAATCTTAAATGTTATACAAACTATTAGGTTCGTTACCTATTCATCATACCTACAGAAACAAAATAACAATAAGAATGTACCATATTTCTTACAACTAATATTTTTTTAATAACCTCTAAAACAAATGACTTTTCATTGCGTTACTGTATCATAATATGTGTGTATCATGTATATGTATCATAAACATTAATTATTCGTACCGTAAAACACTCCAACATTGCCACCGAGGGTAATTTTGCCCGAAGACCAATTTTTAAGCAAAACTTTTAATAGCAAAAATATCTGAATACTATGGTGACATTTATTGACTTTGGTAGAAAATAGGTTTTGTGTTTAGCACCACTGTCTATTGGATGTAACGCTAAAGTCACTCAGTAACTTGTTGGAACTCGTCAAAGACAGAGTGTATTTTTGCGGGCAAATTTTGGTGAAAATTCAAAAGTGGATTGTGCGTGATGGAGAAAACACAGATGAGTTTAATTTATATTATGTTGTACAAAAAACTTAAGGTATTATTATAACTTTATTGTCATTGATGCAGCTCTTGTATAACTAAAGTTATAATGGTGGGCAAAGTTATCTGGTATTTTTGCGATCTACTATTGACAACATTGCCCGCAGTCAAAATAAGCTTAGGGTTGACACATCCGAGTTTTTTTTTTTGCTAATTATTATTATCTTGATTATTTAGATAATTTATTTTTATTATTTCTTAAAAGCAAGAACAAAATCTCGAATTCGTCAAAGAAAGTCCAGACGAAAGATTGGAACCAGAATGTATTAAAAATAACACGGAATAAATGTTAATACTTGCATGTGAATCTATTGAATCAAACATGTTACTCAAAAGTTTTTTAAATAATTAAATAGAAGATAATCTTGTTTTTTTATTAACATAAAAAGAAATAAAAAGTCAAGAACAGTTTACTGAGATGTACCAACCCTATCACTTTACTAAAGGCGAAAAGCGAATTGTATGGAAAATGCTAACAAGGTCAAGGTAATTTTGCCCAACTAGCCTAACATGGATTTTGGTAGGAAACCTGTCATGGATTCGCTTTAGTTTTAAAGTAAAGGCCAGTTTTGGTCAGAATTCTTGTACAGGTTTTGCTGTCAGCTGATTAGAGGCCGGAGAGGAGATATTTGCGTCAAAAATCAACGCGGGCAATGTTGGCAATAAGTCGAGATAACATTGCCCGCCTTTAAAAATAATAAAATACTTGATTTAATATTGACGAATAACAAAATCTTATAAAATAATACATGCAAAATATCCTATAGTTGCAGATGCTAATAGAAAATACTTGTGTCCCCATACAAAAAAATAACAAAAATTGTAATTATTCGAAAAATGTGGGCAATGTTGGAGTGTTTTACGGTACTAAAATTAAACTTACATAATTTTTCATGCATATTTTGAACACTTAACGCTCGTAACGTAATAATTAAATGGGGGGTCCTATTCTTATCAGAACTTTAAGAATTTTTGGACCATATTAGAATATAATAATAATTAAATAGAAAATCAATATAACGCTCTGTTCTATCACAAGGTTGCATCCGTCATTACGTAAGCAAATAAATACAATAAATTCACTCAACTTTTATAGTTTCTTAGAGCCTGTCCAGATGGGGCGTGTTACGCGCGAGTTTTGCGTGTAAAACATACGCGGGCCATCTCTTTCGTTCTATGATAAGAGAGTTTGGGCCTTAATTAACCACGCTGGCTAAGTGCGGGCGAGTCCGACGCGCGTGGTCGTATTTGGAACGAAAAAGGAAAGTGATAAACACGGATTTTTTTATAGAAATAATTGAAAAACGAATTGGAATTAAAATCTCCAGATTATTCCAATCGCGTAAAACGCCCTATCTGGACAGGCTCTTACAATAAAATATGAAGCAGAAAATAAAAGGCGTAATATGTATTTGTAAAATTGTTGATGTTGTCCTAAAATTCTCTTAGATATAACACTAAGTTTAATGTGGAAGTCTCTAGAATATGTCTAATTAATTAAAAATATCAATGTCTACCAACAATTTACAGTTGTTACCTATCATAGATGTTTGGATAATTTTCAACAAAGTAAAATATGTCAAGAGCATTACAAGCATGGGAAATCAAATATACTTCACAGTAATTTACAAATCGAAGGTCTGATTATTTATACCTTCTGTCTGCAGTTATTTAAAATGAATCGTAAAATGGAAGCATTATTAGAGCTACACAATACGCCAATTACTTTCTGCTTAAATGTTATAAATATTACTCTCATCCTCACACTTAGTCCAATTCAATAATGCCGTCGATATCATCAATATCGAAGTCCTTTAATGTCATTACTGAAACAATACAAAAATAGGTTAGTTTTATCATAGTCATGTGCTTTAACCTCGATGGCCTCTGTGGCGCAGCGGGTGAAGGTAGTTATTTATTTCTATATATTGCTTTCTTATTGGCTGAAATAAATGACTTTTATTTATTATTATTTATTTATATAATACATACGTTTGGGCTTCTTGTTCGCAGCCGCGGACGGGGACGGGGCCGGGCGCTTGTCAACTAACTTCGGCGTGCTGAAATAAAAATATGTACATATAGAATAACACGCAAGATAACTTCGTTTCGTGAAGTTGCTACGCTACCTGGGATATAGTATTTCATAAAACGTAAAAGGACGAGATTAGTCAATATCAAGCTCCGTAGTACTCATATAGTAAATTTTTGTAACGGGAACTAGGAATCTGTTATACTAACAGTATACAAACAAAAGTAATCATACCTCGCTTTAGGTTCCACTTTCAACGCCTTAGATTTTCCATCCAGTATGATACTCTTCGATGTTCCAATCAGCTTACTGGGCGTCGGCCTCGCGCCACTCGCGCTAGCTTTAGGCGTAGCCTTCCCACTCGGCGTCTTCGTGAATAACGAATCGAATATATCTTTCTTTCTAACAAAGTCAGCGTTGTTAGTTTTACTGGTTTTGGACGGTCCAGGTTTAGGCGCCGTGAGATCAATGGATTTGTTAGTTTTTGGAGCGGGTTTTTTGGTTTCCGGTTTTATGTTACTGGTTTTGGACGGTCCAGGTTTAGGGGCCGTGAGATCAATAGATTTGTTAGTTTTTGGAGCGGGTTTTTTGGTTTCCGGTTTGATGTGTTTGACCGTTGGTTTGTCTGTGCGTTCCGGCGCCTGTATGTGCACCACGTCCCGCAGTATGGCGAGCGGGTCGTGCGGCGCGGGGCTGGGCGAACGCGCGTCGCTGCTGGAACTGCTCGACGACGCGACACGATGCGACTTTCTCTTAGCAGGTTGAAACTTGTCAGCTTTAGGCGTCGGCGCCGGACCCGGCAACGGAATCGTTTCAGTCGGTTTCGCCGCGAATATCTTTTGTTTAGTGACCGTTCTGTGCGTGATCGTTTGAACGATAGGTTCATCGTCTTCGATAATAGTAGTCGGTAGCTCCGCGTTTACTTGCAGATTCGGGCTGGCCTGTATTCTCTTCTTTTTCTGGAGTATATTGATGAGACCGGCTTTCGAGATGCGCGTTAAGTCCGCAGGTTTCGCCGGAGGGGCGGGGGCTGGCGCAGGCGCGGGGTGGTGGGGGGGAGGGCGCGCGTGACCGAACGTCGCGCCCGCGAGTCCTATCGGGCGGCCGGACGCGTCGACTAAAGACATCGGGACCGGCGCGGGTGAATCAGGTCCCAGAAGAGAGATCGGCACCGGTTCCGAACCAGGGCCGGTTAGCGAAACCGGTATAGGTTGAGTTGGGAAATGTAAGCCAGTCGGTTTCGTTGTTGTAATAATTGGCACTGGCTGAGAATCGCTCGGGACTGTGGTGACCGGCACAAGTCCCTCGAGGGGTATAGCGCGGGTTCCGCACGTTGATAGTTGAAAGTATCTGGGTTTCCTGGGTGCGGCGAGCGGGATGGCGCGCGCGTTGGGGCCGGTGAGAGCGACAGGGACAGGCGCGGGTTTGGTGCCCGGTTGCACTGTGAATGTCCAGGAGTTGGATTGGACTGAAGGGGGAGGTGCTGAAGGGGTTTGTTCTTCATCATCGCTGTCGAGGCATATCGTGGCGTCTGTAGGCTTCTGTGGCTGTGTAGGCACTGCCGGGCCTCGTCTTAGAGCTATCGGCGTGACGTTGGGCGGTACTAAGGTCTTTCGAAGTATGGTCGGCTTCTTATCCACTGGCGCGGGCTCGGATATGATCACGTCGTCGTCTGGCAGTATGCTCTCTTCCAGTGTGGAGGTTGACGGTTGGGGTTTTGAGGTTGGAGTGAACATGGCGTTCTTCTTTGATCTAGAAAATATTTAAAATAATTAACGATGGATTAAAATATTTATTGCTAAAATTTGTAATATTATTTTTTCAAAATCTTTGATGACATTCATTTCGAAAAAAGTCGAAAATCTATATACATAAAAGAAATTCGTGTTAGTTTAATTACACTATTTATAGTTAACTCAAGAACAGCTGAATTGATTTAGCTAAAAATTGGGAAAGTAGATTAGAACCAGGAGAAGGACATGGGATACTTTGAAAAAGCATTTCTCAGCCAAAATCTGATATAACACGGGCGATGCTGCGGGTCGGAAAGCTTGTATATAATAAATAGAGGTTATTATACATTTTATGTATATCAGTAAACTTACACGCGCTGAATTTTCCCTGTCTTGTCCGGCTTGCTTGGTGTTTCATTTAGTTCCATTTTCAACTCCTTTAGATCCATTTTCAAGACCTTGGACTTGGGTCCAATCCGGGGCTTCTTGACGGCCGCTGGAGGCGCTGGAGGCGCCGGGGGCTCGCTGTGGCCCATGAGAGACTGCAGCTTCTTGGAGGCTGCTGTAGATTCCGTGTTGGACTTTGGATTGGTTAGTTGTAGTTTTTTGAGGACGGATTTGCCGAGAACCTGCAAAATAAGACAAAATTTAAGACAAATTGCTGTCGAAATTGCATGGAAAAGATAGATTCATACAGTGTTATCAATATACAGTTATCAAGTCACTAAAAAACAACTTTATAGATTACGATGAAACTACAATAAATCGATTTATTCACATACCTGAACAGCAATGTCATACACCGGTCCACTAGTGATAGGTTTCCCCTCACTCTCGGATTCCTTCAGCATCTTCAAAGTGCTATACTGAGCGGCCAAAGTAGCCGCGTCTTCATCCAACATAGGATTCCCCGTTCTATACGTATGAGCCACTATCTGTATGAAGTTAGCGTTAGTCAGTAAGGATGGATGCAACTCGATAATTTCTTCTGATTCGTTGGTTTGAACGGAGGGGGCAATGAACTCTTCATCGTCACTCAGGAGAATACTGTCAATAGTTTTAGTTATAGTTTTCTCCATTTCCTGTTTGATTGGCTTGTCTTTTTTCTTCTTCTCTTTTTTAATTGGAGGAGTTTCGATCGGTGGAGGCTCCGGGATTGGTTGGTTAGCTTCCGTTTCTGCGAGCCAATCGTCGACTGTAACCGTATCATCATCGCCTTGCCAGTCATCGCCGTCATCGTCAAGGCTGATGACGTCTTGTTGGTTATCGAAGTGCTTTTCTGCAGCAATGGCGGCTTTTCTTCGCCTTCTACCGTCTGAGGTTTCCGGTTGCGGTTCCGCTTCCGGTGGTAGAGTTGGTGGAGGTTCAGGTGCTGGAGCAATTTGCTTCTTCTTTCTTCCCCGTCGTGTTTCCTCTACCGGTGGCGGTGATGGTGGTCTGACGTCAGTCAAAGGCGGCATTGAAGTTTCCGATGCTTGCTCATGGTTTAGAAGAACGCCAGCAATACTGGCCGATAGCTCATCATACCCAGGACCGAGGGTCATCGGCTGTCCGGTCGCAATCATGCATTTGACTTTAGAAACGAGATCCGATATTCTACTGGATCCAGATTTGCTTTGCACGAAGTTGTGTTTGATGAGAAGTTGGGTGATCTTATTGACTTTCTCTTGGTCTTCGAGTTCGTTGCTCGGGCCGGGTTGCGGCGCGGAGGCGATGGGAATGCGGCATTGGACGATATGTTTCCGTCTCTTGCCTCTCTGTCTGACACCGGGCTCCTCCTTAGGTTGGAGAAGGTCAGCGACACTCTGTTCGATTTTGATCGGAACCGCCAGGTTTTGGGTTTGAGCGATAGCATCCTGTTGCTTTCTGAGATTTTCCTCTTCCTTCTGTTTCCTGAGGTGTTCTATCTCTAGACGCTTCATAGCGCCCTTACTAAGCGGTTTCTTCACGTGAAGATCGTTCTGTTTTTCTGCAAAAACAAAAGGTGTTCCGTTATGATAATTCTAGTAAATGGCACACCCAGAACAGAAATAAATGTGTGTATAGTTACGTTTGTTCTCGTGCTCGAGCTGGAACTGCGACCAGGCGGCGTCGCGCTCGTGCTCGGGCAGGTTCTGTTCGTGCTCGCCGCGCAGCAGCGAGTCGTGCTCGTGCACGGCGTGTATGGCCGCGTCGCGCGCCACGCGCAGCAGCACCACGTCGCCCACGCCCACCGCCACCCCGCCCGCCACTGACATGCCGCTTTCGTCCACGCTGCAAAGGGGTTACATACAATATTGCTTCTTTAATGCACACAAAAAAACAAAAACACAAAAAAGTGTTACAAATGGACGGCCTTAAAGCGATTTCTTCCAAGCAATCCTTGGATGGACACGAAACACAAGTACTAAAAGAGGACAAGAACGGAACGGAGGGACAAGACGGAACTGTCACCGTATTACATACAACATTTTTCGTATGAAACGAAATTCAATCGACAGAGAAAACGAAATAAAATGCTCAGTCGTTCCTAATGAAATAATCTCTTTAGTTGATGGCAATATCAAAAAACCATTGTTTTGATGTCCATTTTACTAACCTGTATAACTCCGTGAGCTCGGAGAGGTTGTAATGCCGATCTATTTGTTGCTCGTCGACGACCCGGCACGCTACTGCCTGCTTGGTCACCGACCGCTCATAGATCTTCTGCTCCATTGTACCCTAAAAAAAATAGTTTCTTAGCACAGGATAGAGACAAGAGTCTAGCTGGAGTTGAAATTAGCTTTGCATTTTTGTCTAACTTTCCGAGGAGAAAGGTTATTAGAACATGAAACCAAAAATGTATCTAGGATAATTAAAACCTATTGCAGATAAAGAGACTATGAAGAATATAGAACTATGAAGGGCGCCAATCTAGGGTTTTGCCTTTAATGTTGTCAGAAAGTTGTTGGAAGATCAGCGTTGCATTGTTGAACAACAATACAACAAATGCTGAGTTGGAGGCCTTTTTGAGACACTCTTTTTTGTTTTGTTTAGTTTAGTTTAATTTTTAAGTTGTAGTCTCAAATAAAGTATATTTTCTTTCTTTTCTTTCTTTCTTTCTTAGAAATCAGAGAGAGGTGAGAGTAAGCAAATGACACGCCGTATGTCTTTCCTGTATACTTTCCGCCATATAGCTAATTCTAATTTGTTGTAGGGGAACTAGGATCTGCACTGACGTCTCGCTACGGAGCGTATTGTGCATTTCCCCTTTTCCTAAGTTGGCCCTAACCAGCCTAACTCCTGGATGCAGCGAAGTAAGACCTTTAGTTTTTTACAGATCTGTTTCAGCATTATCTGAGGATGAAGACCGTGCTACCGCATCAATAATGTGCCTTAGCCCTGTCTCTGTTTCCATAATATGGGCATATAGCTAAACGGGGTGAGAAGTTACCAAAGCGACGAGCCGGTAGATATAGCAGTCCTTCTTCTGTCCGAAGCGGTAGACGCGGAATATGCTCTGTATGTCGTGCGCCGGGTTCCACGACGTGTCCAGGATGATGACGCGGTTGGCCGCCGTCATGTTCAGGCCGAGGCAGCCCGCGCGCGTCGATATTAGGAACAATCTGGGGAATACAGACTTATGTTTAAACTGGGTGAAATTGAGAATGGGGACAGTGAGGGGAAGTGCTTTAATAAAGCACATTCACTGAATCAGAGTCAGATAAATTTATTCCATTTAGATACATTGAGTACATCAGAATTCTAGCACCCGGAACACAAGCTTCAAGATTACCACGGGGCTAGATGTTGCTGTGTGAATTGACCGGCAATATTTATTTATTGCCCTCGCTCGGAGGTGCAGTCCGTATGGCTGAGCCGTAGTTACACTGGGATGATTATAAAATATGTAGTGCGTCATGGGTGCTGATAATAATCGTTGTAGTTACAGAATAAGCATTTTCCTTAACTGTTAAAGATATTTAGAAAATAAATGATTTGATTCATTGATTGAGATTTTGTGCGTAAAATCAAAGATTAACTTGGACGCGTCATCGTCGATTGATAGAATGCGCCACAGAGGTCACACGTTACCTAAGGTCAGTACTCACTTGGTGTTGAGGTTGTGTTCCGCGTTGAACTCGCGGCACCACTTCTGGCGCACCTCGGGCGGCACGGACCCGTCCAGCCGGTAGTACTCCTGCCCCAGACTCCACTTGTTTATGTTCTCTACTCACTTGGTGTTGAGGTTGTGTTCCGCGTTGAACTCGCGGCACCACTTCTGGCGCACCTCGGGCGGCACGGACCCGTCCAGCCGGTAGTACTCCTGCCCCAGACTCCACTTGTTTATGTTCTCTACTCACTTGGTGTTGAGGTTGTGTTCCGCGTTGAACTCGCGGCACCACTTCTGGCGCACCTCGGGCGGCACGGACCCGTCCAGCCGGTAGTACTCCTGCCCCAGACTCCACTTGTTTATCTTCTTCAGGAAGTATTCTAGCGCGTCCAGGGAGAACAGCGAGGTGGAGAATATTAGCCTGGAATTTAAATTCTTCATCATAATCCATTATAACATCTATGTACTGGCAGCAACCAAAAATAGGATTAGAAAGATTTGGTATAAATAATAGTCAAAATACACCAGGCTTACGAGGCTGGTTGGTGATTGGCTTGTTAATCATCATCATCATCATATCAGCCATTGGACGTCCACTGCTGGACATAGGCCTCCCTATATGACTTCCAGTCATTACGGTCGCTCGCAGCCTGCATCCACCGCGAGCCGACCGTCTTCACCAAGTCATCAGTCCACCTTGTCGGTGGACGCCCAACGCTGCGTTTCCCGATCCGTGGTCTCCACTCGAGGACTTTTCGGCCCCATCGGCCATCTGTTCTCCTCGCTATATGGCCTGCCCATTGCCACTTCAAAGAGCTAATCCGTTGGGCTATGTCGGTGACCCGCGTTCTCCTACGGATCTCCTCATTTCTGATTCGATCCCGTAGGGAAACCCCGAGCATTGTTAATAATATAAATAAATTGTCAAAAATATTTTTTACTGTTCATTTTAATTAAGTTTGAAGAACATGTGTCATTTACCAAGCTGCAATTGGCCTGGTGAATTAGGGCCTAATCTCTCTAGTCACGAGATCTGTGTCTGTGTCCCAGCAAGGGGAACTATAAATATAATACTATATTAATAATAGAATACTACATTTTTTAAACCAGACATATAACTAACTGACATCTTTCTTGTGTGGTCCTTTGTTTTAAGTCTCAAACTTACACTTTATCCCCCAAAGACACACATTCATGTAGTATCCTGAACACTGCCACGAATTTGTTGGAGCTCTCGAGGGAATCCAACATAGCGCCCTCGTCCAAGTACTGCAGCCACCACACTTCCATTTCGTCAGGCTTGATGTCCGCTTTTATGTCCGCTAACGCTAAGTCGTCTTCTAGCTTTTCCACTGTAATTAAAATGGTGTTCGTAAGGACTGGGGAATAAAAAAAACTTAAAATCCATCAAATTTATTTTTATACTTGGAAAATATTCCGGCTCAAGTACACTGGAATACCAATATTCCAGTGTACTTGAGCCTATTGTTTCAATGAAACATTAGTATACCAGAGTACTTGAAAAAGGTTAGGGTTTTCAAACAGCAACATCTAGTGATCTAGTTGTGGTAAGCTCGAAGCTTGTGTTACGGGTCCAAGATTTCTGATACACTTATAATTATATACAAACATAGATATATACTTTCTAAAATATATAACTAAAGTGAAATGTACTTATACCTTTTATAGCATGCTTCTTTGCCCTATCCTTCATCTGAAAGTTCTGCAACACTTGCGGATGCGACCAGATCTTCTGGAGTATATGGAAATCCTTCAAAATCTGCTTTTGTTTCTGTGTCCGAGTATAAAAGTCTATATAGTGATTGTACAGATCCCACTGGCATCGTGTTAGCGGTATGAATACCGTGTATTCGTGTTTCTTCGGTAGGTAGGGGTATAAGACGGACGCTTCTTGTCTTTGGAGACAGCCTTCTAGGACTTTGTGGAGGATGTGTGTGCGAGCTTTCATTAGTTTGATGTCTGCTTCGACTGAGTCTCGATGTTGGCCGTTCATTATGGGGTTTTCAAATCTGGAATATAATAAGTATTAAGTATAAACTTTTGAAAAAGGCGTCACTTTTATAAGTAAAATTATCTGTCATTATAAAGATTTGGTTTGAATATTTATGGATGAATTAATGCTAAAAGCAATTTATATGGTGAAGGCTTTATGTTTCATGCTTGCATATAGAAATAAAAACAGTTGGTTCTATTATTGTTACAAACATCTTAAAATACAATAAAATTCAAAAACACTTTATTGTACACCAAAAACAAAACACATGAATGAAACAAAAAAAGAGACACGTATAATGGGCGGCCTTATCGCTAAAGAGCGATCTCTTCCAGGCAACCTTTGGATGGAAAAGAGAGATGATATTTAAGTAAGACAGGGGTGTACTAATACTTACAAAGAATATACTAATATTTACAAATACTCTTAAAAACAATAACAAGATAATTACCGATTAGAATACTCTGAATAAGTCCCCAACAGATTAGGTTTGATGAAGTTCACCATACAGAAGTACTCCCTCAAATTATTCTGCATCGGTGTTCCAGTCAACACAATCCGTCGCTTGGTCACAACTCTGCTCATAGCGACCGCCAGTACTGAGCAGTCATTCTTCAGCAAATGTCCTTCATCGCAAATAATTATGTCCGGACCGGGATCGAGTAAAGCTGTGCGGATTTTGTTGATGATCGTTGGTCGTATTTCGTCTATTTCTGGGTCGAGGGTGGTGAGACTGCGGAACAGTTCGTATCCGATTATGAAGATGCCGCCGCCGCTGTACCAGTCTTCTAGTTGGTAGGCGCGCTCGTACGTTTTACGAAGTTTTGAGAGCTCGAACACCTGGATATAATTGTAATTGGTTACTGGCCTGGGTACTAAGTATAAAATTAAATATACGTGATTCACGCAGAGCAAGTAGATATTAGTTTAATAAAATAAAGCTGAAAATTATCTTTACAATATAAGTTTAAGAAAAGCTAGTTTTTCAATAAACCAAATAACAGAAAATGTTTCTTAGTAAATTTTTCATTCTTAATTTATTTTTAAACATAATTTTCTACTCTTGCTGATTTCTACACTTTCATAAATCAAAAGTTATCTAATAAAATCGTGAGATAATATTAATATTTTTTATATTATTTAAACATGCCATTTCTTGTATCGTACGTGAATCATGTTAATTGTAACGTTACCTGAAGTTTCCTTTTTAATTTGCGAGACTTGAAATTAAAATCAAAAGCATTAATTCAATATACCAGTTTCTTAGCGTATTGTGTAAGCTCTATGATGATAAATGATTTTTTAAGTGGAAGTATATTTTGTAACTGTTCAGTGGTAAATAAATGTAAATCTTTACTATTATATTATGTTCTATTTGACACATACCTTGATCTCATGGGTGACAGGACCAATCCACTTGTGTATCTCGTCCACCCAGTTGAGGACCGTGGACAGAGGGCAGCACACCAGCACGCGATGCATGTTCGCGCGAGGATGAGTCAGAACCTACCAACAGAAAAACATTTTTTTATATTGCACACAAAAATACTTATTATTAAAATACTCGATAAAAAGATGCACCCTGCACCCTGCCTGTTACATAGAGGGTAGAGCAAAATGTAGTCTTATACTCAAAAGATCCTTGCAACCTCTGTAGCTCAATGGGTGAAGGTTCCCTTGAGACACATGAGGGTTCGATTCCCGCCTCGCAAAAAAATGTAGAATTTCTAACAATAAACTCGGAACAATCATCATCATCGGAACAACTGTATTGTTCCGATGATGATGATTGTTCCAAGTGTCCTGGATGTTTTGTATTTATAATGTTGTATTCTATCAAGTATGTCAGATATCTATTTCCATGAGATGTTGCAGGTTGGTGTGTAAATTTTCCAGCTATATTTATTTAATTATTATGTATGATGACATACCGTATGTAGGAGCGCCAACACTTGCAGCGTCTTGCCGAGCCCCATGCAGTGCGCGAGGATGCAGCCGCCGCCGCCGTTGCCGGACGCGATGTGTTCCAGGCTCTCGAAACACGCGTCCCACATGAACTTCACGCCTTCGTACTGCCGAAAAAAGTCAACTTGTCATTAGCAACAACATCTAGCCTTAGAATAAGGGAAAATTAAACGGGTGCACTAAAGCCGTACGATTATTGCTGCATGGCGTAAATCAACCGTATACATGGCGATTCGGCTAGGTCGTAAGTAACTAAAGTCGCAAACCCCCAAAGTTTGGTAGCATCCGACTTGGCCCGCGCGGCGACTGTCCTTATTGTCCGATCAGTTGTAGGTTATCGTCACAAAAAGGAGTGTTACGCGCATGCACAGATAACCCCCATTAGATACCGCATTAGGATACTTTTATTCGGATTAAAACGCACCGAAATTGGAGGAAGGCGCGGGTTGCGGGGACTGGAACAAAGGCGTTGTGATTGACTATTTCAAGGGCGCACTAAGGTCGCGGGTTGGGAAGATAAAAAATATTATAGGTCAATTGGTTTTACATTTTAGATGTCAAGTACCTACTTATTCAATCAATTGTTACATCTAAAAAGTTATTTAATAATAATAGAATCAGTAAAATAATTTCAATCATATACAATTAGATAGGTAGTTCAAAATGTCAAAATTTATCACAAATAATTCATTTTACTGAGTAGGTACTCTATAAACATATTTAAACGCTATATTTATTTATTTGAGTATTTTCCAAACAATAATACCGAGAGACCCGCTTATATACGTCGTCTATCATTTTTAACGATACCGATTAGAATTTACAACACTAAAGTTACACGTGCTTTCGCCGAGAAGGACAACGAGTGCAATAAGCGCAATGCGGAAAAGGAAAAATAAACGTCCTTCGTAGTACTTCGTACGCGCAGCCATTATGAGCTGACCTCTTCACTTGCGTTAGACTATAGAAACGTATATGAAGTTCACGGGTCTGACACTTGGTAGCAACTAAAGCCGTGTTTCGAGGCGGGGCATTACATATGGGCGATTTAACCATATGTTTGGTGCGCGGTCGTCGCCTTTCATGCGGTATCTATTCGGGGGTATTGCGGGGGTCATCTGTGCGCGCATGTAAACATGTAAACACAGCGCGACCGCATCGCGCGACCGGTGGGCGTGGCCAGAGGACGTGGTCACGTCTAGGAACGAAACCTTTACATGGGCACAGCTAGATGTAATTTGCATGTTGAAGCTAACCTGGTGCGCCTTCATGACCTTGGTGAAGAAGGGATGCACGGCGACGACGGGCCGCTGCTCCTCGAAGTCGTACTCCAGGCACACCTCGTCGTTGATCACCAGCACGTTCACGCCGTCTTCGCAACCGAGCACTTCTCTCTGGAAAAAGTCATTACAACTGTTGCTATATTGTGATTACGAAAATGATAGGCTATACAGAAGGTGTTAACGTTGGTCTAGACTAGAAAAAGTAAAATTTTCGAAATCATCATTATCATAACCCAAATTACGGCCAAGTACTGCAGTGGAACGGGTTTTCATTATAGAACCCATTATTTTGATATAATAGCCACGCTTACCAGGCAGCTTGATTGATCGCAAGTTGTACAGTATAGAATAGAATAAACATTTATTTCGACACACAGACAACACAATAAAAAAACAAGATACAATTTTTACAGTACATAGAACGACGCTAAAACTGCCATACTAACAATATGTACCCAGCGATTTATCTTACCAGTTTATTCTGTTTCATTGTGAGTCTGCGTTTTCTTTCAAACTCTTCCATATTAGCCATCACAGTGCTTCGCGCTAGCGACTTCTTGTCAATAACCTGTAAAATAACAATTATTTTGATAAATAAAGGTAAGTACTCACAAATTACGCAAAGTCACTATAAGAGAAACTAATAAATAATATCTAAATTCAAGACCTGATAAAGAGGGATCATCCTTTCATTCGGAACATTCTACTTGAGCCCAAAGATGAACAATTGATAATTTTTTGAACAGTTCTTATGCAATTATGTTTGCATGTATTTACCGTTTACGGTATAATTCAAAAAAATTCAAAAAAAATTCAAAAATATTTATTGAGAACATAAAACAATGGTTAGAGTACATAATTTTGTGAGATGACTCTGCAAAAGTTTAGAAAACTGAGTAGCGGAGTCAGCGCCCCCCCTCCAAAAATACTAATACAATTTACCGATAGATTTGGTATAGTTCATTTTTCTAAAGAATATTTCAAACAGGGTAACATTTAGTAAGGATATTGTCATATTTATTAAATTATCTTTTATGAATAGGACAGTTTCGATCAGTGACGTCATAGTTAAAATAACCGCGGTGAGGATTAGCAGACCCACCTTCCTGATGTTCCGTCGTCCCGTGAACAAGCTCGGCGCCGGGCCGCGCTTGCCCGCCAGCGCGCCGTCCGCGCCCTGGTTGTACAGCTCTTGGGACAGGAATCTGACAGACAAACGTTAATGTATCCTACTGAAGGCTCAATATATGATACTGAAACTAATTTGACTAGGTATTTAAAGATTCCTCCATAACTCCAATAAACCAATGATCCGAATTTAATGAAATTTGATAGATAAGCAAATGTTTAACCCCACAAACACAACAATGAGTAGAGTTTGTTTAATTGTTTGATCGCGCCTATCTCAGGATCCGATGGTCCGATTTGAAAAATTCAATCAGTACATTCACCGGAGAGCTATGGGCTATGGGTACAGGTACATATTATGTAGATAACGTAAAAAAACGCAATCAAAGCTATAGGCGGGTGGGCTAGTATTTAAATATAAAAGGTACCTGAGTTGTTTCTGCCGTTCGAGCCGCTTGCTCTTGTTCCGTTTGTTCCGCATCTGCCGGTTGGTCGGTTTGTCCTTCCTCTCCACCTCGTTCCGCCGCTCTATGAACTCGTTCACGAGCTTCGCGCGCTTCGTTTCGTCCGCACTGGAAATAACATCACACAATTATAAACGAAAACGAGTAATTAACAGTAAATATAATAATTATTTTGACTAAGATGTCGCGGGATTCTACGATCGGTGAACGCTGATATTATTATCAGTGTTCATTCGTAACCCAGTGAACACAATACTGAGCTGTAGCCTATTTACTGCTGTAGCACATGTAACTCAATTATTTTAATTATTATTTAAACATGTTTTGATTTTTTATTTGTATTGTAGTGTTTTATGTATTGTTTTCTTTATGTGTATTTAAGTAGTCAAAATCTAATTGCTGTTGATTAGTCTCGCTTAATCTCTGAGAGCGGCTGGGCCGATTTAGCATGAATTAAGGTTGCCGGTTCGATTTGCGCATGGGACATACCTTTGTATAATCTGAAAATATATTTTTGTTCTGAGTTTATTCTATATATACCTAAACAAAAATATCTAAACACAAGCTTCGAGTTTACAACGGAGCTAGATATTGGTGTGTAAATTTATTTATTTATTTAATTCAGGCACAGCCAACAGCACATAATTATTTTAATTAAGTTTATTTTCTATAACATGTGCCTAGGCTAGCACAACATTTACAAATTTTTAAATTGAACAGGAATAAAAAAATACTGAAAATATAGTTCAATGATAACATACACAAGGTCTTCTTTCTTCCCCATTCGCTTAAGAAGTTTCTCTTTGGTAGAAACCCACTGCTTCTCTTCCTCTGAAGATGAATCATCGTCGTTTTTAACAGCGAGCCTTGTCCTTCGAGAGTGTTTCTGTAAATATATATATTTTCAATTATTGATTTAGTTTTATTTTCCTGTTTGAGTTCATTGATTCTTTGATTGAAACGAAAATTATATGCGAATAATTTTTTGCGATCTACTTTATGGCCATAAAATTGTGTGTTATTGAGTGGCAATTATTCTTATTCTTATCCTAAATTAGGATAAGAGTGAAGTTCTTAAAAACGAGAAGTTATCAAAAATACAATCCATAGGATTTAGGGTGGCTCTAAGGTTGAGGACTTAGGAAACTTCTTAAATAAGAATCAAAAGTCGCATTCCTGTTATTTTCTGTTTAAAAATGACCTTGTAAATGACAGGTTAAGTTAAACAGATAAAAAAGTGACTAACCATCTTCTGCTTGGTCTCATCTTGAGGACTAGTCTCCTTCACTTCCGGTTTCACTCTGACGCCATCTTGTAAAACTATCGGAGCATGCAGCAAATTAAGTTCTTTATTCATCATCTTGTCCGCAGTAAGCATAAGAGATTCAGGGTCTTGAGTAGGCACATTCTTTGATTTGGAACCAGGTTTTGTCTTTATTATATCAGTCACTGGTTGATCCGTATTTGGATCCTTAGTCTTTTGTTTGATCTTGTTACCGCCACCGTCAGAGTCACTTTCATGGTCATCCATCAGAAGGTTCCTTGCTAAATTATTTTCTGATGAATGGGCTGGCATCTAAATGGGAACAATATATATTGTAGTAAGAGATTTGTGTGTAGTACAATACATCATACTTACTATTAATATATGCTAATATTATAAAGCTGGGGAGCTCTTTTCTATACAATCTACATAACATAGGTAATCAACATAGTTTTAACAGTAGAATAAAATGTCATCTAATACAATATCAATGCCACTTTTCATTACAATTTTTGAAATCAAGAACGGCTGGGGAGATTTCGGTGCTTTTCATTTTAAAATAGTATTAGTAGCCTAGAAATGACAGTATTAGTAGCCCAGTATGACATACTACCTGCAGGCGGATCAGTTAGTATGTCATAAATGGAAAATCCATGAACAGCAGACCACGTTATGGTGGGAAAGATAAAGGAAAAAATCTAAAAACTTAGGTACTCACAGGCGGTGGAGTCTCATTCTCAGGATTAGCATCATCATCATCATCAGAAGGTACAAGTTCATCAAAATTATCCGAGTATGTGGGACTTGAAGCTCTAGAAACAGTACCAGAGTTCTGTTCACTTGAACCATCCGTGTTCATTTTAGATTTAGTCTTTGGTTTTCTCTCTTTGAAGTCTTTCAGATCCTTTCCACTTCTGGTCAGAGATTGCAGGTTTATTAGTCTGGAATTGAAAATACATATTACTTTTTAATGTATATCATATTACCTCACTACTTACCTTATAATGTTAGTTTTTAAGTAGTAAATAAAGATCTTTATTTCAATTTATATGTTCAGTGAGTAAATTTGATTAGGATAAAGTTGCGTAAGTACTCTTCACTCCACAGTAAGATGACAGTGCTGATTCTCCAACAGAAAGATTTATTTTATTTACAAGACATTATAAAAAATAAATAACTTACCTATCAACTTCTTCATCGTCAAAATTTTTTTCTGTAACATCCTGATACTCCTTGTAGATTTCCACAAATGACTCCGGTAGCTTTTCTAAAATAATTTGCGGAGTTGCATATAGTTTTGTATCATCAGGGCTAATAGAGTAACAATTCCATCCATGACGCTCTGTGAATGTAGGTTTTGGTTCAGCTTCTGTGAGATTTTTATTCTTGTATCTTTTAGGTCCTGGGCGTCTACTTGGTTCATCATTCAAGAATGGCAAAGTTGGTTCTAAAAGTTCCACTGGCTCTTGGCTCTCAGGGTATTTTGTTGGACCATCATTAACTTCTTCAGCTTTATTATCTTTTGTATTATCAGTCTTGATAGATTCCGTTGATGCTGGTATTATTGCATCATAAACAAATTGCATTAACTTTTGGTAGTTTGATGTTTCATTTTGGTCAATGGCAGTAAAACCAGAAAATTCATTTATATCAGTTTCGTTGCAACATATCTTTTCAGTGGAATCCACATTGTTGCATTGAACTATTTCTTGTGTTTCTTTAGCTTTATTTATGTCTGTTTTAGATGGTTTAGCTTTTGAAGCTTTTACCTTGCTTTTAGAAACATCGTCCGGTTTCAAAACATGATTGTTTTCATCCTTATTAAACATATAGTATGTATCAGAATCTGAATCATCATTATCATCATTTACTTTTTTATTTTTGTCTTCTTTTGTAGGAAACAAATATAAAGTTTCTTCATCAGAATCAGAAGATGCAATCTTTTTATCTTCTTGTCTTATTCTGTCTCTCATTCTTCTTGTCAACATTGCAAGATCATTTTGAGGCTTCTCATATACTGCAGTAATTTCTTTTGATGGCACAGTTTCTTTAGGAGTGGTTTTTGTGTCCTTTTTAGGTTTTTTCTTTTTCTTTTCTTTCTTTTTACCAGACTTTTTCGAGTCATTATCATCATCAGAACTGGATTCCATGAGACTACCTTTAGCGTCAACCAGGTGTAATGTTTCAAAGTTGTGAGGCACCAATAAGCCCAAGTTTGTATCATGGCCCGGATCCAAATCAGGTTCATGCTGTCTGCGAATTCTCAAACCACTTTGACTGAACACTTCGTCATCATGAAGCATCGATTCGTCCATTGATTGGATCATTTTATTAGAGTTCATAAATTTTTCAAACTTTTCTACATTGTATGTTGATCCACTCTGCAGTGCATGAGAATCTTCCGCTCTTGTTGATTCAATCAGTTCTCTTTTCGTGACTATATTGTCAGGTATATGAGTCATTTCGTTTAGCGCTCGTAGTCCTTCATCAAGATCGTTTACCGAAGTTGGATGTATTGGTTCAGATTTAACAATGGATGTGTCAACAGTTTCTTCAGGAAACTCATCTAAAGGTTCACTTTTTATTCTAAGAGAGACTTGATTAGGTTCAGGAACAGCAACAGTTTCTTCGGTATCAGAAGTGTTGGTAACGTGAGATTCAAAACAGGATCTAAATTCCTGTAATTGTAGTTGAGATGCCCATCCATTATCATCTGGTGCGTTGGCTGCATTGTAATCAATTTCACTATGATCAACATAGTCATTGTTGTCATATCCACTGGAATGTTCTGAGCTACATTGAGATTGTTTTCTTATTCTTACTGGTTCTTGTAAATTGTTAAAGGCTTCTTCTGATAAAGTATTTACACTATCAATAGTAAAATTATCATTTAATTCTGGTAATGTTTTAGTATTGATAGCAGAATGTGAGATTGTTGATATGTTGATAGGACTAATAATATCTTTAATTAAATCAAAAGCAAGAGTTTTCAATGGTTTAACATGCCTATTAAGTATAGCATGTGAGTATGCGTGATGATTGTATCTTTTTATAGATCCTTGCAGATACTGTATAAACTCAACACATATGGTGAATAACAACTTTGGTTCATTACATGTGATTTGAGTATCAGTTAAATCATTGATACTATTATCGATGGAACTAATTTTGTCAAGAGTAATATCATCCTGTATAAAAGCTGAGTTGGATTTATCAGATTCTAATAATATTTTAACTATTTGTTTGTAACAAATACTGGTCAAAGGCAAAACTTGCTTCTTGTCAAACTGTGTGATAGAATCTTCTTTTTCTTGATTATATATTTCTTGGTTGATAACGCAATGCTCATTTAAGTCATTTGTTGCAACTCTGTTAACAATCTTATTTACATCTGGTAGTTCTTTTATGTTCTTTTCGAAAATAAATTCCAAACCATTGTCATTATTTACATCATGAGAACCAAGGTCTTTGTAGAGTATATTTTTAATAGCATCCAAGCACAGTTGAACTAAAGTTACAGGCCCTTTCGTGTCTCTCGCACCTGCAACATTACAGGTAAATTTCTCAATTTTCTTGTTATTATTCAGATTATTCATTCTTGTCTTACTATTTATACATTTAAATATAACTTCAGAACAAAGGCTAAAGAGTTTTTTGGGACTTTCACTGCTATGTGTTTCATCAACAGCATCAATCTCTTCGGGTTCTATGTTGTTATTAGTTGCAATTACAGTGTTAACAGCATTCATATCATTCACAAAGTAATAGCAAACATACTGCCTCTTGATAGAAGTCCAATCAGTGTTAATTAATTGGGCACATGTAAGAAGTACTTTCTTACGGTTGTAGCTTGTGAAAAAATCACTTACCATTTTTTCAGTTATTACATCAGGTGGCTTCTTATTTCGGCTGTCCTGGGCTAAAAAAGACTGAGCAGTAACTTTCTTAACCATTACATTTTTGTTTATCCAAACTGCATGTCTTCCTTTGATTTCCAGCTTCTTTTTTCCTGGTACAGGCTTTTCTGGAACACTTGGTTTCTTGGCAATTTTGATGGAAAGTTCCTTGTTTAAGAAAACTGTTTTTGGATTAACTTTTGGTTTTGGTTTCTCTTTTGGAGCAGCTGACCCACTAACACCAACAACTTCTATTATTTCACAGTCACTGTCACTGTCATCTTTTGGTTTAGATACAATTTGTTTTGGAAGTTCTCTACACAATGACAACTTGTTCTCATTTAAGAAGGCTTCATATTGATTTGCTAAGTCTTCTTCCATTTGTAAAAGATTGTGCTTTGCAAGTTTGAAAAGCAAGAAAGATTTTCTTACACAATAATCCATCTTAATAGTGTCAGTTACATTTTCAGTATTGATTTTTTTGTTTATGAAATCTTCTGATTTTTGAGACATCAATTGCCCTAATTCAGCAGTTGTTTTTACCACACTAGTTAAAAATTCACATGCTTTAACTGATTGCCCTGGAGTTAAATCAATTTTCATCTTCATTGGAATATCATAGGGAGCACTTGTTTGCACACTTGTATGAGATGTGCTGACCTTTTTAGTTTGTGTTGATATTTCTACAGATTTCTTCAGTTTTGTTGGGTCAATAACAGGAATTTCTAAAGGAGTTATGACATCAGTACTTTCTTTGGATGACACTTTTTTAATTTTTAAGCCACTATTATTGGTAATAAAGTTTTGGAATTCATTTGATTTAGCCCAAGCTTCAGCTGGTGGTCTCAAATTCTCATCAATCTTGATTCTAGTAGTTTCAAGACATTCTTCAATGTCATCATTTAGACATTTTGGTCTGATAGTACTTATTTTAGTATCTTGGGATGTACTGATCTCAGGTTTTTCTGCATTTAGTACTTTTAAAGATTTTCTTCCTTTTTTAAACGGAGAAACACCATAAGGTGATTTTTTCTTTTTTAACAGGTCATCATCCTCTTCAATATCTTCACTTTCCGATGATGATGACCTAATTTTTCCCCCACCTTTCTTTTTACTGCCACTTTTTGGGATGTATTCATCATCAGAAAAATATTTAGTTCCCTTCTTTCTCCGTTTTGGTTCCTCATCAGAGGATTCTATATTGGCAAAAGGATCTTCTTCTTCAGAACCCTCATCGTACACAAATGTTCTCTTTGCTACCCGTCTTCTCTTAGAAGGACTTTCAACTAATAAACAATCTGTGTCCACATTTTTTTCTATATTTGTTTCAGCTGTGAATTCTGGTACAGCTTGGTCTGTATTTTTCTCAGATGCCGTCACAACTGGCAATATTAAGTTACTTTTAGAAGAATTAGCAGCAGCATCTTCAGTGTCTGATTCTTCACACAATATTCTAGCTAGGTTTTTTTCTACATCATCAATATTCATTTCATTATTATCAGATATCAATTTATTTTCTGCATATGGTGTTGATATGAGGTTGCTATTTACTAAAGCTGTTTCAGGAATTGATTCTGAAATCATTTCATTCTCCTGGGGTGGTTTTTCATTGTCTTTTAGGTCATTTTTTAATTGACTTAAAGATACATCATCCCCATCATCATCCTCAATATTACTATTGTCATTTTTTAATTGACTTAAAGATACATCATCCCCATCATCAACCTCAATATTACTATTGACATTATTTGTTTCTAATTGTGAAGGCTCATTATCATAACTAGTTTTCTTTTTTTTTCTTTTAGATGTATTTGGTTTTGTGTTCTTTATATTTTCAATAGCATTAATAGAATTAACTTCTATTTGGTTAACAACTTCAGGTTTCGTAGAATCAGCGATTGCATTATCAACTTGAGATTTTCTTTGTGGTTTTCGCACAGATGTTTGTTTAATTTTGGGAGTTACAATTTTTTTTTGTCTGCCTCTTTTTGTTTGAGGAGTAGATTCATTTATGCTGCTATCTGTTTCAACTCCTTGAAGTAAACTAGAGTCTAAATTGGTTGAGTCTGGCTCTGCACTAGACTGCACAGGAGGACCTCTTTTTGGTCTACCAGGGCGCCGCTTAGGTGGGACAGCTGGATTTGATTCGACACTGTTAATCATTGGATATTTGGCAGTATTTGCAATTCTCCCCCGTGTGGTTCTTCGAGGATATTTTGTCTCTTGAACTGGAATTTCTAAATATGTATCACTTTGATCTAATGTGGTGCTGAGGAACGAATCCTGAATCATAGCAGAGCTATCTTCAATAACATTGTTTTTTTCTCCAAGATTATCAGATGAGACATTGTGGTCATCTTTAGGACGAAATGTGTGCTGTTCATTATCAGATTTTTGAAGAAATTGAGAATCGTTACCATTATGATTGTTTACTTGAGCTTGGTGGTCATTTCCAATGGAATCCAAAACCACCTCATTGTCGAAAGGTATATCATTTAGATCGTCTCTAAGATGAGGTATTAAGGTTTGTTGGGGAGCAATATCCGAAAGTGTGAGAAATTCTTCTTCTTCACACGTTGCATTGGCTTGAAAATTGTCAAACGCATCCTCTGTAGCACTCAAAAGGCTTGCGTTTAAATTAATTTCTTCCGACATATTGGTTGAATTGCTTTGCTACCACTATCGCACTGGAACAACTGAACATAATTGTTATCGTAAATGCATAAACAATGCGTAATGGATTCAACACATTTCGTGAGTACGGTACACAAAACACATCACAAAAATATTTCACAAAGCGTCCTCCACAAGCCCGTAAAAATGCACATCCGACGATTGAATTGAAGTGAGTGAAGTGAAAAACCGAAAAACAAACGTCACTATGTTTGTGTTTCTTGCCGCTCACTGATTTCATAGCGAAATGGTGGCGCTAGGCATCAAGTATGCTGGTATTGTGTAGAGTTGGGACAAAGTACACTGTCATTCAGGAGCACCAGGCCAGTGTTAACCGCTCATGTTTTATTTTTTTAATTTTATCATTTTATTAAATTTATATGGCGATGATATGCAATGATTTTAATCATTGATAATAATTATGTAATTAAATACTGTTTTTTGCAAAACGGTAGGTAAAATTCATAACGAGGCAAACTGATAGGTAGGTAGACATTAGAACGTAGTGATTATATTCTCTTTGGGTAGACATCGCCTTCATTTTTGACATTTTAGGCCTAGCCTAGGCTACAACTGTCAGTAGGATATTATATCATAGATGTAAATACGTCGAAATGGCGTCGACGAGGGGTTGAGTGAAATTGAAATTGGAACCCGAATATACTTGTTTTAGCGTTATTTTTGTCAAATAAAAATATTATCGATTAAAATTGAATTGAAATATAACGATGTGACTGTAATGATTAATAAAATTAATGTTATGTTCTGGATTTTATACTAAATCAATAAATAAATGATAAAAAAAACTAAACTAATTTAGCCAGTGTCCAAGTGCGATTTAACTTGTCACAGTTTACAAGCGTCCACTATAACGTAGTAGCGTCCACGTCAGAGCTTCATAAATTTTATTATTCATGAAGGACAGTATTTTATTATTTTACCACAGATAATAATACTTACTGATTGCAATAGCTTCAAATCTAATCTAAATACACTATGAAATAGCTTATGTCAAAAATTCTGCTACGATTACAATCATTACAAAAGAAATAATGAATTGAATACAATCTCAGAACTGAAAACTCTTTTCTCTACGTGTATTCTGTTGTTTTAATACATTAGTTTAGTATAAATGCATCAGCTGTAATTTGTCAAATCTAAAATAATTCCGCTGAGGAAACAAATGCTCGTTCATAATGTATTTTCCCATAGGATGGCCAAAAGTTTTAAAGTCTGTCGGTGCTGATAATCAAATTATACGCCAAATAGTATCTAATAGGGATAAAATACTATTTGCTTCACTTACAGATGACTCGCTTACTGTCTGGTTTTGCAAGGTGTGTATAATGTTACAATCCCTATCATTATATATGATTTAGAATAGTGTGGAAATAATTCCTCATAGTATGTTAAATTGTAGTAATATTTATTTTTAATTCAGAATCTACCACCCGTCATCATTTCAGTCGTCAGTCTGCTAGACATAAGCAAGTGGATTGCATTGACTGTTAATATTTACAGTGGTTGCTAGCTAGCACCAGTAACAAAGACAAATTTCACTTATCAAATACAAGGTTTTTAAAGCTGTTTACAGTTAATTGTGTTAGGTTTTTTATTACATTAACTCATGAGTCTCAATGGCCTAAATGGTTGGGGACTAAATAATGCTTATAGTCACATAATTTAACGCATTACAATGACCATTAGAAAAGAATTCAATTATTTTTAATATTCATTGTATATTCAAGGTATATGTTTGCCTCTTAAATAAATTTAATATTATTGAACTGAATACACAAGCTTCAAGCTTGTGTTCTTTTAAATTGACTATTAAATTTAATATTTTTTCTTTTAGCCAACTGTATCTATTGTATATCATAGACGTAATGAGGATTCTCTGCAGAGACTTGGTCTCAATGTGGCAGTGGAATGGAAACCGGATTCTTCAATGTTATGCATTGCAGTAAGTAAACAATTAAAAATCATTAAGTTCCTTAAATTTGTAATATTAAATTTGATGTTATCTATACTAATAATAAATCACTAAGGGTCGGTTTTTGTATGTATGTACCATAACCCATAACTGTTAAACCTATGATCTGAATTTTTTTGAAATTTAGCAGAATAACACTTAGAGAAAAAACATTAACACTTATCATTAAACATTTAATAGACATCAGAAGGACATCTTATCCTGTACAATGTGGAAACCCACAGCGAGAACACAGCTTACCAACAATATGACCCACCAGCAGCCAGTCTTCGACGAGATTCTGCTGAGTTGTTTGTCAAGGAAGTAATTCCTTCCTTGAAAATTACCTTGGTATGTAAACATTTATTCAGTGATAATTTGGGATATAAAATGATCACCTTATACATATTTATCTATCAAAATTATTTGTATTAATTATCTCCACTTCGGTTGCCTGGAAGAGATCGCTTTCAGCGATAAGGCCGCCCTTTGAACTTTTAAGTTTAAGTTAGTATTAAGTTTTTTTCTATAACTCTGTTTCTATTTAGTTAAGTTCTAATAAAGTGTCAATTCATTCATTCAATTATTTTTTTCAATTATTAATAATTTAACTATTAATTATCATTTAAATCAATTTGTAGTTACTCAAATATATAACTTTTTTCAGTTCAAAGAAGTATTAGTATGGGATGGTCATATTACCCGTATGTGCTGTATATCAGGCACTGAGATACTGGTGTGTACGACCCGGTCGCACTTACTGAGGTACCGCTGGGATGGCACGCAAAATAGAGACTATTGCCTCGATCTTGGAAGGATACCATTCTCTATTAACCAACAGGTTTCAAAAGGTAATGTCGTTTTGTTTTCATGTCTTGTACTGAATAATGAATATCCCACTCGATTTACTACGGGTTTATATTTATATATTATCGATTTCTGGATTTTCTTCTTCAAAAATGGAGAATGTGCTTCATACACTTACTTTAACGGAAGCAAAACATAAAGAAACGGAAGGAACCATATTAGTTCTCTACTTGAGATATAGTTGATTATGTTGAGAAATTGATCTTCAGCATTACTTATCTATTCTTCTAATAATGTCCTAGTACTACATTTACATTGTCCCTTACTTACAGTTGCTCACTGTCTATAAATTGCCTAATTAAAACCTCACTTTATCTTTTGGTCTGCAGGCGTTTTGCAATTAAATTATTATTCAAGACAGTTCACCATGGGGCTTGATATTGCTGTGAATTGTCCAGCAATATTTATATTTATTAATTATTTCAGCTGAGCCAATACTAGAAGATAATGTCCATGTGAATGATATCGAGTACTCCCCACTCGTGTGCGGATTCGGCATCACGCTGAACGACGGCAGGGCTGCGTACCTCACTGCACCTAATCTTAAGTTTGATCCAAATGTAAGTACTTAGTATTTGAGTCTTCAGTGTATATACAGAGGTTAATTTAATTAACAAATAAGTGCGACTTTTACGGCTTTCTATGGGTTACCACTTTGGAATTAGGTAAATGGAAGCCATGGTAACAAAATTTATTGGGCAGGGAATATAATAATTAATGTTTTTTAGCACTAATAAGTAAAGAAGTTTAGAATGATGTAGTTTTTATACCCTTCATTTCAAGCTTTTTCAAAGCGAATTTCGATAGTAAATATCAAGGCCGCTTTAATTTGCATTTTTGTATTAAATGTATTAATGCTGTCTGAAATAAAATAAATTGATTGATTGATTGAAATATCAAGCTTAAGATTCATAGTTGAGTTGCGATTCGTAGGTACATATATTGGCCTTATCCAGTTATTATATCTATCTCTGTAACTCCCCTGTTACTAGCATGCACAAGTGTAAGAAACGACTGAGATAGTAATAAGTTAAATCGAGTGTAACAGAGATAGGTCATCGCTGAACAATGTACGAATTTCTATATGCTCAGAAATTGACCGCTTTAACAAAACTGTTTATTCCTTACAAGATTCTATTGGACACAAATCTGGGGGTAAGAGGGATGGAATTGTGCTAGTTAATACTGAGTGTTATTTCTGTGCTAGATTGACTAATACTAACTAATATAAGATTGCTAGAACCTTGCCACTTCCTGTATTAAACGTTAGCTATTTTACACATACCAAAGAGTGTGTCCTAAGAATGTTAGTCCATGTTTATTTGTATAATGCATATTTCTGCATTAAGCATGTAAATTCTGTAGGTATCCTTGTTGTAAATGTAATTTTTGGATTTCTCTCTTGACGAGAGAGATTAGGCCTTAATTCGCCAGGCCCTGTCTTTCAAACTTTTCAAAAATGTTTGAACTTATGAAACTCATTAATACAAAAAAATATCTGACATATGAAAACACAACATATAATTATGTAATGTTTTCTTAATAAATTATTATTATTTCAGGCAGTACAAGGCATATGGGCGACTGGTATCGACGACGCGACGTGCGCTAGAGTCAATCATAAGTTTAGGCTAATCGCTATTGGACGTAAAAAGTAAGTACCTAATGGCAGTTTCCCTTTTTTACATAAAATAGCATGCAACCTAACCCAATATAAATATTAAAAAAATAATAATTTATATTAGTATAAAACATAGCATGTATTTAGGTCAAACTAGCTTTGCGCCCCACGGCTTCGCCCGCGTTAATGTTCCCGCTGTAATAAGTCTCCTGGTACCAAGAGATAAGTCCCTGTGTCCCAGCAGTGGGAACATAAATACTGTAATAAGTTTAAGTAAGTGATTTCCGATTTAAAAAATGAATATAATGTTAAACAACTCTCGACGTTCTTCGACCATAAAAGAAGCAGTCTTTATCAGGAGGAGTAAGCGTCCCGCCGTGCCACATCTCTTCTAAGGTCGCGCGCGCAGTTCTCACTTAGGTACCTACATCACGTCTCATCGTCGAGAGTGTAAATACGTGAGTAATTCCCGTTGTTATAAAATTTATATAATGTGTATATTTTTCAGCTCTCAAGTGGACGTGTTCACGATAGACGAGGCGACGGGCGGGCTCGAGCTGTCTCATACGATGGTGCTCAGTTCTAAGGACTTCCCCGGCGATCCTGGACCCATCAAATGTATGCGGTAAGTTGTAGTTGTACCTTATTCTGAATAATATCATTTTTCATGATAGATCATTTTGTAAACCAACGTGTACTAGACTAATGTATAAAATAGAAAATTGAAAAAGGTTTCGCGATTACTGATATTTCTATTACTCAAACCTAATTCGAGTAGAGTATTATAGATACTCTATATTATAGTATAGTATAGATAGAGACTACCGGGCCGAATAAGGAATAATACCTCATGCCTCTAATGTTCATGATGGTTTAGGTTTTGTTTGCTGTTAACAGATCTGTTAGATTCCGTCGCTACTACAGCGTTAGCGGTGGATACCCGCTACGGGGAAGGGGGGAGATAGAAAGGCCTGTGCCCCGCTCTCTCCCCCCTCCCGGTGATGAGAGAGGCAAAGGTTTTTGCTTCCTATAAATGTAAAGAGCAAAAACATCCGTCTCCCTTGTGTGCCCCGGATCGCTCGGCATCTGCAGCGCTGTACGTCCACTGCCTCGGGCCAGCATCCGGCCCAGAGGCCGGTGTAGACCCGAGACGGACGAGGTACAGTTGGCGGACACTAAACAGTGGCTGCAGAAGGTCCCAGGGAGGACGACGGTGGACGTGGATCCTAGGACTGGCTAGAGTCTGCTTGGTGGTAAATGTGTCCCGCCGTGACACAGCAGATAGGTCAGTAATGGGGGTAGAGCGCCTGTCCTCATCACCTTCGACAGGCACTCTCCCCGACCGTTCTCTAGCTTTCCTCCCCTCTAGCTTTCCTCCCCAGTATAATAAATATATAAATATGGGCCCTTTATTGTAAAACCAGATGGACAGCGGACGGGCGCTGCGTGGCGGTGAGCTGGGAGCGCGGCGGAGTGTCCGTGTGGAGCACGTTCGGCGCGCTGCTCATGTGCTCGCTGGCCTGGGACTACGGACTGAGCCAGGACCTGCTCAATCACAACCCGCTCGTCGTCTCTAGTCTGGTACGTTTATTGTAAAACCAGATGGACAGCGGACGGTCGCTGCGTGGCGGTGAGCTGGGAGCGCGGCGGAGTGTCCGTGTGGAGCACGTTCGGCGCGCTGCTCATGTGCTCGCTGGCCTGGGACTACGGACTGAGCCAGGACCTGCTCAATCACAACCCGCTCGTCGTCTCTAGTCTGGTACGTTTATTGTAAAACCAGATGGACAGCGGACGGTCGCTGCGTGGCGGTGAGCTGGGAGCGCGGCGGAGTGTCCGTGTGGAGCACGTTCGGCGCGCTGCTCATGTGCTCGCTGGCCTGGGACTACGGACTGAGCCAGGACCTGCTCAATCACAACCCGCTCGTCGTCTCTAGTCTGGTACGTTTATTGTAAAACCAGATGGACAGCGGACGGTCGCTGCGTGGCGGTGAGCTGGGAGCGCGGCGGAGTGTCCGTGTGGAGCACGTTCGGCGCGCTGCTCATGTGCTCGCTGGCCTGGGACTACGGACTGAGCCAGGACCTGCTCAATCACAACCCGCTCGTCGTCTCTAGTCTGGTACGTTTATTGTAAAACCAGATGGACAGCGGACGGTCGCTGCGTGGCGGTGAGCTGGGAGCGCGGCGGAGTGTCCGTGTGGAGCACGTTCGGCGCGCTGCTCATGTGCTCGCTGGCCTGGGACTACGGACTGAGCCAGGACCTGCTCAATCACAACCCGCTCGTCGTCTCTAGTCTGGTACGTTTATTGTAAAACCAGATGGACAGCGGACGGTCGCTGCGTGGCGGTGAGCTGGGAGCGCGGCGGAGTGTCCGTGTGGAGCACGTTCGGCGCGCTGCTCATGTGCTCGCTGGCCTGGGACTACGGACTGAGCCAGGACCTGCTCAATCACAACCCGCTCGTCGTCTCTAGTCTGGTACGTTTATTGTAAAACCAGATGGACAGCGGACGGTCGCTGCGTGGCGGTGAGCTGGGAGCGCGGCGGAGTGTCCGTGTGGAGCACGTTCGGCGCGCTGCTCATGTGCTCGCTGGCCTGGGACTACGGACTGAGCCAGGACCTGCTCAATCACAACCCGCTCGTCGTCTCTAGTCTGGTACGTTTATTGTAAAACCAGATGGACAGCGGACGGTCGCTGCGTGGCGGTGAGCTGGGAGCGCGGCGGAGTGTCCGTGTGGAGCACGTTCGGCGCGCTGCTCATGTGCTCGCTGGCCTGGGACTACGGACTGAGCCAGGACCTGCTCAATCACAACCCGCTCGTCGTCTCTAGTCTGGTACGTTTATTGTAAAACCAGATGGACAGCGGACGGTCGCTGCGTGGCGGTGAGCTGGGAGCGCGGCGGAGTGTCCGTGTGGAGCACGTTCGGCGCGCTGCTCATGTGCTCGCTGGCCTGGGACTACGGACTGAGCCAGGACCTGCTCAATCACAACCCGCTCGTCGTCTCTAGTCTGGTACGTTTATTGTAAAACCAGATGGACAGCGGACGGTCGCTGCGTGGCGGTGAGCTGGGAGCGCGGCGGAGTGTCCGTGTGGAGCACGTTCGGCGCGCTGCTCATGTGCTCGCTGGCCTGGGACTACGGACTGAGCCAGGACCTGCTCAATCACAACCCGCTCGTCGTCTCTAGTCTGGTACGATTTATAAAGATTTATGTCATTTGTTTTCTAGTCCTAAAGATCACTTGGACAAGTTAATAAGTACAATCCCAACTTAATATTATAAATGCGAAAGTAACTCTGTCTGTCTGTTACGCTTTCCCGCTTGAACCACTCAACCGATTTTGATGAAATTTGGTACAGACTATCTTTAGACCCTGAGACAGAACATAGGCTTTTTTTATTTTTTATTTCTTTTTTTTATTTCCACGCGATCAAGGAGAGACCGAGATGGCTATAAAAGGCCGCACAAATATAGATACGACCCAACATTTTCAAGAGATTCCATTATTAATCCTATTTTATTGTTGTGTAAAGGAATGGGCTACAGAGGGATACCAGTTATGGATGGTGAAAGCGGAAGGAGAAACTAACACGTGTCTCATCCAGCTGGACTTTATAAAGAGTCCTCTCAGCGTCAACACTTGTATGGTAAGTTTTATTATTCACTGGTCAAGAGTTAGATTCCATTTTAGATCTATTGGATATTCAAAGTCAATAACGTGTAACCGTCTTATGCATAATAGTCACTTAAGTTAACATGCATCATGTACTCAGAATTCGTTTACTCTTATCTTTAATGTTGACATTCATTTGCGTTGGTTCGAAAGTGACAATATTTTATCTCCTATCGCTTAAGAGTGAATTTTCATCACAGAGCAACCAAAGACACCTATACCTCCAAGCAGACGACAAACTCTACGTCAATTTAGAGGACAATCTAACAAAGCGCACCAAGATCTCAATCATAGACTCCTCCGACGGTGACGATACTATCACGGACCAACCTAACTTGGAATACGAGAGCAGCACTAATTACAGGGAGTTTGTTGATGACAACGAGTGCAGGAAACAGTGGATTGTGTTGCCGCTGCCGGCTACCTATATTGCTACTAATTGGCCGTTGAGGGTATGTAGAGAAAATCGATGTTGTTACAATTTTTATAAAAAAATAGTTTAACGTTTACTTTTTAAAGTGAGAGTTGACTTTAATAAGACGATTTTTTTAAAATTTTTAATCAATTTTTCTTTAGGTGTGTCCTTCATTATAAACTATTTATTTATTTTTTAATTTTTTACTATAGAAATACCAAAAAACTAGAGACGTCGGCCATTACTTCCATTAATTAAATCAACTGTCCCCATAGTACAGTGCAATAGACGAGGACGGTGTGAACGTATGCGTCGCGGGCCGCACCGGGCTGGCTCACTACAACTGCTTGTCCAGACGGTGGAAGCTCTTCGGCAACGAGGCTCAGGAGAAGGACTTCGTGGTGACCGGCGGCATGCTGTGGTGGCGGGAGTATGTTGTGATTGGTGAGTTCACTTACCCCACAGTGGAGAACCATAGATGAGGACGGAGTGAACGAACGAGTGCAATGCTTCGCTGGCTATATCTATTTTATACAAAATGAGTAAAGGAACAGTTTTGATGTCTTTTATTATCATGTTCACGTAAAAATAAGTAACATACTTTTTATTGTCGTTTATGAAACATATATAGTACCGCGGTTTTTTATAGGTGAATATTATAGATCACAAAAACAGGGCTCGCTTCATTCGCGCTAAATCACTGCTTGTAGTTTATAGTTCATTTTCATAAACAGAAACTTGTATTATACTTCTGCTTATTGTAGCGTAATACGGGTCTCTAAGCTCTATTAATATTTCCCCGCAGGTTGCTACAGCATCCTCGACGGACACGACGAGATTCGTTTCTATCCGCGCGACGCGAAGTTGGACAACAGGTTCGCGAAGATCGTGCGCGTTCAGTCGCAGGTGTTCGTGGTGGACATACTGGACGACCAGCTCGTGGTGTTCGGGGCCGACGCGCTGGTCACCATATACGAGCTCAGTGTGGACAATGGTGAGTTACAGGCGCTTCGAAATTAGGCAACAGGTTTGAGAAGATATAATGCGTGTTGGGTAGCAGAACTTCTTTGTGCATTTTCAGGTTGTAAAAACTCTTTGAGCTGCGTTTCGAATTATTTAAATAAATCAATATTACCAGACGCGAAATAATACATTTTTTATGCTCTCATCATCATCATTCAGCCGTCGGACGTCCGATCCTTAGGCCTACCTTATTTTTTTGTTATATGGGTCGGAGGGATCTTGCATCCACTCTGCATACTATAAAGAAGATAAATATCTTTGTATTAAAGGACATTAGCGAGCGGTCGCTGTCCGTGTCCTTGCAGTACTTCTTCAGGTTGGTCTGAAGAAGTTTGGGACGAAACTGTTGACCAAATCCAATATAAAAGATTCGTAGATTTCCCTTTTTATTTCAATATGTACATTATAACAAATAAAACATGTAGTACAAAGTACATAATCCCAGCAGGTGTGATAGAAATGCGGTGCGTGCAAGCGGTGGACATATCAGCTCTGTCGCACCCGGCGTGCGTCGTCTCAGCCGCCTTGTGCCGCCTGCAGGACCCGCCGCACCGGCACCGCGCCTCGCAGCCGCTCATACACACCCAACGGCAGCCGGACTCGCTGGTGAGATATATTTATTTTTAATCAGATTTATTTATTTTTAAGACCTTTACAAATTTTGTATGCCGGTCCTGTTAGGTAACATGTAACTTAATATAAAATAAACTATTCTTGTAAAACAAACATAAAAACCATCATCGCTGGTGAGATATATTTGACGACTATATAAGAGACTTTATAAGAGGTTGCGGGTTCGATTCCCGTCTCGGGACAAAAATTTGTACGATCTGCAAATAGGTATTTGTTCTGGTGTGTCTGGGTGTTATATATGTATAATAAAGTATCTATCCATGTATGTCTAATAAAATATCTATCCATGTATGTCTATTATATTAAGTTTATCAGAAATGTAGCACCAATAACACAAGCTTCGAGCTTATCACGGGGCTAGATGTCGCTGTGTGAATTGTCCAGCAATTTTTTTAGGCTAACGGTAATGCACATACGACTATTTGAAGAGCCGATACAGCCAGCGCCAGAATACCTTCGTCCATTAACCAACATCAGGCTTTCGTACGACCCAATTCTCGACACGACTTCCCACTCAATCCAGAAATTTCGTTAAATTATTCTGCAACATTTTCATCAAAAATGTTCCCGGGGGATTATGTGAATTGTCATTTTTGTCTGATTCCCACAATCCCCCGCATCTAGGATATTTTCACGGGAGATTTTGGGAAAACCCCAATTTTATTAATATCTTAAGTTACAAAATTTATTTTCCAGGTAATCAACGCATGTGGTAGACTGATGATGGTGCAAAGAGAGGAATACGATGTAGATGAAGATAATAATCCGGTAAGTTGTAATAAAACTAGCTTACAACTTATTTTCCTTCGGAAACAGGTTATTTATGTGCTTATATTATTTTGATGTATCAGATAAAACTGTTATATATATTAGATATATAATAGGTCTGGCGCTTTAGGTTAAGTTCTTGTAATAATGTTAAAAGATAATGAAAAAAGTTTTCTTTGTGTAATCAAAATCCATACTTCAGTCAGTTCAACTTAATCTTTTAACGAATCTGAAGTAGATTCGGGCAATGCATCGCCGTAATATAGAGAATCTAGTCTAAATATAATTTATGTTAATTAATTAATCTATTCTGCAGAAAATATGCGAAATATTCGTAGCATTTATGTAATAGACATCTGTGTTTACGTGTCAGTGGATCGGATCATAAATAATCAATGTATTTCGGCTTCATTGCAAAAATGAATGATATTCGTGACCTGCTATTGAAATGTTTGAGGTGTGTCCGATTATTAGCATAAAAACTGCTACGTTTAGTTATTTATGGCAAGCGAAACTGATTTTGTTGAATGGCAAATTAGGACTCTTCGGTAACTTAGATATTATAAATCTTATTAATGTTTTAGTGATATAATACTCCTATACCTATAAAATAGTGATGTAATTTACCTATCATGATAATCATTGCTATATTTTAAAGGGAATTCGATAATTTTCTTCTCTATCTTTGAACTTTGCTCACGTTACATTATGGATTCTTCCGCGCCAAAAAGTAGCTGTTATTATTGCGTACTCGTAATGTTTAATTAGGATCCATTTAGTGGTTTTTGATCCACTTATCCATTCTTTCATCATTCATTACAAGCGCTTGTGATTCAGTATTTTTGGAGAACAATTGATTATTATTCCTTGATTTATTGGGCTTTAAAGACAATAAAAATCAGTAATCGATTTTTAAATTTTATTTCTAGATACACATCGTCGCTTTGGTTACCACACTTAACTTCTAGACAGACCTATGTGTATTTTCGCACGATAACCTCGTGCGAAAACACACAAGCGCCGCGAGTAACTAAAAGGTTACATATTCACGGAGAAGTTAAATATACTATAAGGCCAGGTGGCCAGGGTAAGAATACTTTTACAGCCAGAGATATAGTTAAGCTATATATCTTTATGAATATCGCATATATTGCACCATTCAAAAATCATCTGAAAAGTAGCAAAGGCTTCTTATACAGCTTAAAGAAAATATTTTGTTACAATTGACAGAGCTAAACGGACTCTGAAAGTTGTGTCATTTGACAGTGATCATGATTTATACATGGATTGGCGCTCTTGAATAACTTTCAACCTTTTGGTTTTTTCGAAAAATCTTATTACTCTTTGGCTGTATTCTACTAGTTCGATCTAGTTAATACTACAGCTGAATATCAGTCAATGAAGTTTTAGCACCATGAGATCAGGAACTTCGATAGCCTCTTAAAAGAATTACCTAACGCTAACGCTCATAATCCTATCGTAATCAATGTCTGGTTCGTATAATGACATTCCTGTCTGCGAGGTTAATCGGGTTCGAGGCCCAGCGGCGTACTTTACTACCGCGCCAGTCTGTGCCAGAGACGCGTACCCAGGGTCCGGAAACCTCTGGTACAGAGATCGGCACGATTGGTAGATCCAGTTGTTGGATCACAGGTTGAACAACCGGGGCGTCGATGATTGGTCCAATAGGGATCTCTTCGATCGGTGCCGGTGCTATGATTGGTTCAGCGACGGCCACCGGTTGGATGAGTCCTATGGGTGATACGGAGTGCACATTGGGCCCGGTTCTCTTGACGACCGCGTTGAAGCCACGGAGTGGGTCGGCGGTGTATTCGACCAGTCGGATGGTGCCGTCGGGTTCTACGAGCGAGTAGGCGCCGGTGACGATGTCGCCGCGCCGCGCCTCCCATTGCGCCTTGTTGTCGCCGGTGGATGGGTCGTTTACGCCGTAGTTGAATTCGTAGTCTGAACTGGGCTGGAATATTTTGTTTGTTTTAGTTTGTATGTTACGAGTAGGTTTCGTTGTTTGAGCTCGGTTTGACTACTAGTTAGAATTGCTTAGATCTGGGTCATTGACTAACAATATACTTACTTATAAAAAATAACATCCATATGACATAAAAATCTTAAATATTGTCTCAGAGAAAATGAAAAATTTCGGCTCTTCTGAACTTAACTCTCTATTCTTACTATAAAGAAGTATTTTGGTCTTTCTATTTATTTATTTATCTTAAAAATACATTTTATAGCATCACTACTGCCAAACTGAAAAACAGTTTGTCGTCAAGTATAATGTATGAAATACTATTTATAGGTATATTAGTAGTTGGCCAGTAGCAGAGATAAAGATAAGTGCAATATGTACTTACGATACTTCCTACGGCGGCATATACCGGCGCTCCGATCGGATTCGCCGATGTAACTGCAGTAATTGCCAAAAGGCAAAATAACTGAAATAAAAAAACACAAGGGTTAATATGAAAAAAAGTAAAAAATTTATATCAATGAAAAATAAGAAATAGTAAAGACTTATTGAAGTAGTCTTAATAAACTCCTTTTAAATAGTGGGTTACATAATAAAATTTGTTTACTATATTTACCCCAAACTGTGATTCCATTTTGTTTTGAAAGGTTGGTACCCCAAAGAGCAAACGATGCGTACTGTTGCCTTATCACCATCTACTTGCCTATTTATACTACACTAATTATTCGACCCGACCTGGCCTGGTTTTGTCAAATATCAACGGCGCTTTGTGTGTCAGAGCATTTGCATGAAAATTGTAATAATTTTTCATTTAACCAGTTCCGTTATAAAATGCGTAATCGGGTATGCGGTGAACTAATATATTATGTCCTATTCATTAGTTCATATGAATGGCTTTAAAATGCATAATTTTATAATAATATAGCGTCAATAATTAAAACAGAATTCAAATAGATAAACTATGTATCAAAATTTTATCAATTTAGAATATCAGTCTTTACATTCAGGTGGTGCTAGATGAACCTAATAATACCTTCCGAACTTCAAACCCTCAATTCTATTATTATATTGGATCTTTGAGATTATTTAAATTTTTTGTTATTGTTTGTGTACAATAAAGTATTTATGATTATGATATTTTACTATAAAAACTGTAAAAATTAATATTGAGATTACGGGCTTTACACGAACTAAAAAAATAAATAAAATAAAAATCGTAAATCAAATATATCCATTCGTAATAATTTAACTTAAAGACCTTCTACTCGTAATATCTAACAAGCCACCTTATAAACCTTCCTAATGAGTTACTCTACCTATTTAAAATAACGCATCAAAATCCGTTGGGTAGTTTTAAAGATTGAAGCATGCATAGGGACTGCGATTTACGATCATGTAATGATGTAGTGTTGTGTTGCATATAGCGATAAATGCTTCCTCCTCCACTTCTCTTTATTTTGACCCCAGGGGTGCTACTGTGCACAACCCTTACCAGAAGGGGCTTAGGATGCTTATACCTCAGACGTTTTATTCGCCCAAGTTGTGACCTTATTTGTCACTTTCAATTCTAGTATCAGTCATAACGCATAATAGTCTAACTTCGAGTCTCAATGCGGAAAATGGAGTATTCTTAACTAACATTTTACTAACCAGAAACTAAATACCGCATACGAGTATGTCAACAGTCTTTCCATGAAGATGGCGTTTTAAATTAAAACAGTGCCGAAATATAAACTAAAATATATATTTAATAATATATTAAGCATTTAAATACTCTCTCTGAAAACAAACTAACTCCATGACCGACTCTTACAGATGTAATATTAGTAAAGATATAGATAAATTTTAAGCATGGTATTCCTATGTAAATATAATATGGTTAGATAGTTTTATTATAACCTATGTCTTTCTTCAATATCGATTGAGACACAAATATAAACTTTCACGTTTATAATATTCAGAAGGATTAGTAAGATTTATGACGAAATGGCAATGAAGATATCAAGCACGCCACGTGATTTATTTAAAATAGATCTTTAAATTAGCATTTTATCATAACGTTACATTGCATTGTTATAATTCATGATTCATAAGTTAATTTGAATATATAGAAATAAATATTGCCGGACAATTCCCACAGCAATATCTAGCCCTATCTAGAAAGCTCAAAGCTTCGGGTGCTAGATTTCTGATATACTTAATATACAGGTTGATTGGTAGATGGGTGCAAAGCTTCTAGGGGATGGTAGTGTGGACTATTTGGAACCATTTAAGCCATAGTTGTCTTAAAGGAAGTCGGACTATTTTTTTTTAATGAATTTTTTACGGGAGGCAAGGAAAATACCCAAAATTTTACAGTTAGTTGCCGATAATTGCCAGTTTGAAAGGCCAGTTAATTATATTTTGTTTAATTTAAGTTAAGCTATGTGTATGCAATCTACCAAAACATGTTCTTAGGTATCTGAGTCATTAGCCATTTTTATACAGACATTTCAAACTTACAAAAATGTTCAGCGATTTACGAAAACCATTTTTTAAAGTTATTTAAAAAAAACGAATAGTGCTTTTTTTATTCAAACCTTTTTAAAAACATGTGTGGTTATTACTCTTTCTTTTGAGGTATCAAGTAAGCGGATATCTCAAAAAATATTGAAATTATGATCCAAAAACCAAATTGAGGGAGAAAATTTAAGCTAACTTTAATGAAAAAATAAGAAAATTATCGAATTGCTAAAAGTGACAAATACGTTCCAAATAGTCCACACTACCATCCCCTAGAAGCTTTGCACCCATCTACCAATCACCCTGTATAATGTACTTAATATACATTGGTAAAATTATTTCCCAAATAAGTAGAGGCAACATCCTACACCAACCTCCCTCACAAACAAAAACCTTTCATCTAATCTACTCTTTAAAATTAATATAAGTATTTGTATGTAATAATATATGTATAGAAAACTAAATAATGAGTGTGATCTCGTAATTTTTCCCATACCATTTTATAATAATTTAGAAAACTTAAGAGAGAGAATCACTATCAAATAAATATAGGTAAATAATGAGTGTAAATATTAAGTTTATTCAAAAAGGTTTTTACAAACAAATCATGCAAAATCAAAATACTTCATTTTTCTCATCAACACTGTAATCAAAATAATCATAGGATACAGACGGTTAAATAAAGTTCCATAATTGATGTATGAAACGGACTAGCGTAGCTCAATACCCTACGTTTATTACTTCATATTGCACAACCCGCGTTAACACAAACTATAATTGTTATAATTCCTAATAACCTCTACAAGCAAAAGTGGATAACTATGAACTTAATGTCTTCTTCGCCTGATGACCAAAGTTTGTCCGTGTAGTGAAATAGGTCCGGTTGTCCATCTCAGTACTTTTCCATGGACTCGTCTCCTGCTGTGAATTGTTGCATGCGGTCTTGGACCAATTGGTCCCAGTGGCAATGGTCCACCCAACGGCACCCATCCCCCAAATGACTGCGTTCGTGGGTCCCAAGGGATACTCCCTCTGCCGAGCGAGGTGGAAAGTAAAGGCGTAATTGGTCCGATTTGGGTTAACAATGGAATAGTTGGAGCGATAGGGAGAACTGGGGCAAGCGGCCGAGCACTCAGTCCAGCGCCTCCAAATCCGTAGTTTATTGGTCCTATAATCGGAGCCAAGGGGGTTAAAGTCTTGGCGATCAGTGGTGTCGGATGCAAGTTCGGTCCGATCTTCTTGACCACTGCGTTGAATCCTTGTAGGTCGTTGGCGGTGTAGTCGACTTGGCGGACGCTGCCGTCAGGTTCTAGGAGAGAGTAGGAGCCTTTCACGTTGCCGCCGTCTCTTACCTCCCATTGGGACTTTTGGTCCGCGGTTCGGGGGTCGTTCACTGAGTATTTGAAAGCGTATCTAGGAATGTCCTGAAAATCAAATTACATTTTATTCGGATTGTAGCATTTATGAAATAACATGTAATTATTTAAATACATATTATGGGTATCAAGCGAAAGCAGACAGATTTCCAGAATTTCCAGGTTTCACGGATCTAATATGTATTAAATGCAAATTAATTTGGGAATGTACTTTACTTACAATGACTCCAGTGGCAGCTGCCTTATTGTCAGCTGCAGGAGCAGCGCTAACAGCTGTTGCTATTAGGCCAACGATACTAATAGTCTGAAAAACATGTGTTTATTAGGTTAACGAGATGTTAACGAGCTTGAGTAGCAATTAACAGCAATAGCATACATTATTGTATAGTTAAATTGATTAAATATTCTTAGCCCTTAAATAATAATAATTACCAGTAAATCAATCGTCATTATGCTGCTGCCCGAACCGTTCAATAATGATTGGCAACTACTAAGTGCATCCTTTTATAATCATTTTACGTGAACTATTGACGGACCTGCGTAACCCGTTGTGGCAGTTTGCCTGTGAAATTACGAGTCTTTCATGCATTGACCAAAATGCTTGATATTTAAATGTATTGGGTCTGAAACCCCAATTCACTGTAGCAGCAAACAATGTTTGAATGTATTGAATGTGTCAACAAGTTTTTGTAACGCAGCGTCCGTGACGGTTTCATGCTTGGTTTGGTTTGCTAAACTTATGTTACTCGTATGTTGCTTAGCTGACACCTATTAAACGAATAAAACAACAAATAATACCACACAATGGCGTATGCTTTATTTTATATGTTAATGCGTATTCAAAATAAGTCTTATAAACTAGCAATATAAATACCTAGTTAACTGGTAACAATCACATTTGCGGGTTTCAAATTTTCGAGAACAACATGGCAATTGGCAGGGGTTTATCAAAGTTAGTGTTTCCACCCGTATTGTGGGTTGCCCCACGGCGCGCCAATATCTAGTGGTGAGAGAGGTACTCCTATAGGGCTTTTCAGACCTCCAATTCCTAGGTCACCGAGCACCGGAATTGACGGATATGGTATTCCAATGGGGCTTCTTAATCCGTATCCTCCAATAGATCCAAGGTATGGTCCTATTGGGCTTTTGAGAACAGGTTGGATAGGCGAGGGACTGTATACTGGAAGAGAACCCAGGGAATAATTTGGACCAATGGGTATTTGTTGTTTGATTATCGGTGCTGAGATGATGGGTACAGGCAAGGCAGGTTTCACGATTACAGGTGCCGCCTTAATTAGATTCGCTGTAGAAACAGCACCAAGTCCTAACGCTCCTGATAATAAGGGAGCCCCAGCTAATCCTCCGTACTTAGCTATCGGTCCGACGGCAATTGGTCCTAAACTGGGACCTCCCAAAACTGGTATGGCAGCTTTGTAGATCGGAACTGGTCCAGACGGGTGCAGGGATTTGCCGATCCTTCTGACCTCAGCGTTGAATCCTGATTTATCGTTGGCCCAATAGTCTACTATCCGGATACTACCGTCTGGTTCCACAAGCGAGTATGATCCTGAAAATTACAATAGTTTTAGATGTAATAGTTGATATAATGAGCAACCTATTGATTGATTTCGCAACTCAGAGAAAAAGAAAACAGAGCATAATTATAGTTTTGATGTTTCCTTACCTTTCACAAGGTCACCATCACGGCTTTCCCATTGAGCCTTGTTGTCTCCTGTGTGAGGGTCATTGACTGAATATTCAAAAGCATATTTTGGGTAAGCCTGTAAAGATTTAACTTATTAGATGTATTTATCTTTTAAATGAATATCATGAATATTTTGGGTAAGCCTGTAAAGATTTAACTTATTAGATGTATTTATCTTTTAAATGAATATCATGAAAGTCACTTTTTTAACATCTACTTACATAATAATCTACTGAGGCATGTTTTGGCGCATATACTAGAGGGCCCAAGCCTAAGCCATCCGAATGGACGGACGGCGTCAACGCCAAAGCACAAATTACCTGCAACATTTAAAACATATCACTATGAGTTTAAACGATACCAATCTTTTGATCTACTACGTTTTACTGACCGCCACGTAGGTATACATTTTCAGACTGTTAAGCACTAGAACTAAGGAGTGCACTGGACGCAATGAGGCTATTACGTGGGTTTTATACCCAATCTGTGTAGACCTTCTGGTCCTAATGCCGTTCGGATGTGGTTGCATCAGTCATCCTTGATTTCAAAGCCTTCTTAAGGAGAAAACATCTGCACTTGTTCACGGTATCATTCATGTTTTATTTCGGTTTTCAATTAAGTATTGAATAATGAAGGATATTTTGCCATGTTTCGCCCTTGAGTGGGTATCGGTGATAGGTCAACGATAGTGGTTCTGAGACTGGTCCCCCATGCGTGTCGTGCCTTGTTGCAATCTAGGCGCAAAGCTAAAGTGACGTTTTGCTCCAGTTGCTCGAGTGCGTGTAAACAGCGCGAGTCCACGGTCTATCCACGCGGTTCATTGATCATTGACTTCGAACGTAATACAATTCCTTGCACTATCTCCACGAACTTAAAAGTAGAAGCCTGAACTTGAAAATGAACTGCTCGTGGGTTTTCTGCGTTGTATAAATTAATCGTCTAATTATTTATACAATGTAATCAACATTTTACGTAGACATTCTTATTAGGGAATGAGGTTTGCGTGTTGTACCTAAATTAAACTGCCTTGATAATAAAACTACTTGAATTACTATTAATTTTAACAAAATTGAAGGAAGTCCTCTATTTTATTTGAGGAATCCATTTTCTTAGTTAATTGTAGCTGCTACTTCAAGCGATTTAATAGATGATTAGTGCATAAGTATTTGCAGAGATATATCAATTATTCAAATTATAATTATGTAAATGACTGTTAATATATGAATAGTTAATAGACTATATTTAAATCCTCTATAACGCGGGGAAGTCCATAAAAAGGCGGAAAGTGAACTTGTATTCCATAAGACAAATAGTGAATAAAGTTGTTTTCATGTTTGTATCTGCTGTTGGCGGTGTCTATACACCGTGACCGCCAATAACCCGAAAGATTTAAACCACGTATTTTTGACGACATTACGAGTAAATAATGTTATATCAATATGGGTCTAATTATGTGTCTTAATTAAATGACAATTTCGGTATAAATTAAATCTTATTAATTGCCCGCTTCTTTGTGAACAAGCCGTTAGGTAAGAAACTCAAGTTGAAGAACAGAGAGCGAGCATGACACTTCACGAATCGCTCCGAAATCACACGACGAACCAGAAGTGTCAAGTTATGTCTAGCACGATGTTTGTATTGAAATTATTTTTATTTATTGGCACCACAAAATATGACATGCTCACGCCCTTAGGGTGTGTTAGACTGGAGATTTTTTAACTTTTGATTTGTTTTAAATAATTAATATCTCCTTAATTATGAGTTTTTGGACTATATGTTACATAACTTTTTATACTCTAATTAGGCTCTAGTATCGTTAGCTTAAATCTTTCGGGTTATTAGCGATCACGGTGTATAAATATTTTGTTTTTTTTCAGGCTTATAGCTGCCTACCAGCAACGGTGCTAGCATCCTGCGTGGAGAGCGTATGGGCGTGTGGTGGGAAGTCGCAAACTCAGCTATCCCGTGCCCTGTGGCTCTGGTGCGGGTCTCTAGGAGCCCGGGTGTGGCTGCCCTTGCTGCCGCGTGACGCCACCCGCCATCCCGACTCGGGAAGACATACGTTTATGGCGAAACGGATCATGTTGCCTTTTCATCTGAATATCTATCCTTTGAGTACGTGTAATTAAGTATTTTGAAATAAGAACAATCTAGGCTAGACAGGATTTCCGTGTCACAAATGATCGTATACGCTTCGTAACGTTTTTTTTGTGGACCGACACATTTACCTACCGCTAGTGTATTTTCCGATTTCCTCAACTATATTATTCATACTTTATCCAATATTTTTTTACTAGCCTAGATTTTAAGTGTCGATTGTTATGAAACGTTTACAATGTAAATGTGTGTTATAAATTTCTTTTCAATCACATTCCTTTTAAAAGCATAAAAATATTTTTTTGTCGCGTATTTATTTGGGCGGGTAAAATGCCACAGAATTATGCTTATATTTCTTTTCCACAGCCATACTGTTTGACGACGCAATTCTTCTCGGAGCTGAGAATGATACAACACTTTACGCATCAGATTCTAACTCCGTGTTCTCGCTGCCGTTTTGTGTTGTGAATAGAACGGTGCGTATTCTTCTTTAGTGATTTTTCTCAGCTTGAGTTTGATTTTATTTTTCTGCTCATGTTATTCAAATTAATGTTATACCATGTTTTATTTTTAAGCAAGTGACAGCTTATTATATCTACATATGTTCACCAAATTGTGTATAATCTCAAATATAGAAGAAGAAGAAAGTCTGTGTCTCGGTAAAAGTAGTCTTATCTCTATACCATAATAACAAAACATTAGTCGGTTTTTTAATAATTGATATGGGGTGAAAGCGCAATAGTCCGACTGACAGAGTCCTTTTCGTATTCATAACATCAGTAAGCATTATTTTATTTAAGTCTATCATTTCAAATACAATCCCCACAGAGTCAAGTATACCTCCACCAAATCCTTCGCCAACTGCTCCGGCGCAACCTCGGCTACCACGCGTGGGAGATCGCGCGGTCCTGCTCGCAGCTGGCGTACTTCCCGCACTCGTTGGAGCTGCTCCTACACGAGGTGCTGGAGGAGGAGGCCACGAGCAAGGAGCCCATACCGGACGCACAGCTGCCGAGTATCATCGAGTTTGTGCACGAGTTCCCGGTTTATCTACAGGTGGGTTGCATTTAAAGGACAATCCCCACAGTCGAGTATACCTCCACCAAATCCTTCGCCAACTGCTCCGGCGCAACCTCGGCTACCACGCGTGGGAGATCGCGCGGTCCTGCTCGCAGCTGGCGTACTTCCCGCACTCGTTGGAGCTGCTCCTACACGAGGTGCTGGAGGAGGAGGCCACGAGCAAGGAGCCCATACCGGACGCACAGCTGCCGAGTATCATCGAGTTTGTGCACGAGTTCCCGGTTTATCTACAGGTGGGTTGCATTTAAAGGACAATCCCCACAGTCGAGTATACCTCCACCAAATCCTTCGCCAACTGCTCCGGCGCAACCTCGGCTACCACGCGTGGGAGATCGCGCGGTCCTGCTCGCAGCTGGCGTACTTCCCGCACTCGTTGGAGCTGCTCCTACACGAGGTGCTGGAGGAGGAGGCCACGAGCAAGGAGCCCATACCGGACGCACAGCTGCCGAGTATCATCGAGTTTGTGCACGAGTTCCCGGTTTATCTACAGGTGGGTTGCATTTAAAGGACAATCCCCACAGTCGAGTATACCTCCACCAAATCCTTCGCCAACTGCTCCGGCGCAACCTCGGCTACCACGCGTGGGAGATCGCGCGGTCCTGCTCGCAGCTGGCGTACTTCCCGCACTCGTTGGAGCTGCTCCTACACGAGGTGCTGGAGGAGGAGGCCACGAGCAAGGAGCCCATACCGGACGCACAGCTGCCGAGTATCATCGAGTTTGTGCACGAGTTCCCGGTTTATCTACAGGTGGGTTGCATTTAAAGGACAATCCCCACAGTCGAGTATACCTCCACCAAATCCTTCGCCAACTGCTCCGGCGCAACCTCGGCTACCACGCGTGGGAGATCGCGCGGTCCTGCTCGCAGCTGGCGTACTTCCCGCACTCGTTGGAGCTGCTCCTACACGAGGTGCTGGAGGAGGAGGCCACGAGCAAGGAGCCCATACCGGACGCACAGCTGCCGAGTATCATCGAGTTTGTGCACGAGTTCCCGGTTTATCTACAGGTGGGTTGCATTTAAAGGACAATCCCCACAGTCGAGTATACCTCCACCAAATCCTTCGCCAACTGCTCCGGCGCAACCTCGGCTACCACGCGTGGGAGATCGCGCGGTCCTGCTCGCAGCTGGCGTACTTCCCGCACTCGTTGGAGCTGCTCCTACACGAGGTGCTGGAGGAGGAGGCCACGAGCAAGGAGCCCATACCGGACGCACAGCTGCCGAGTATTATAGAGTTTGTGCACGAGTTCCCGGTTTATCTACAGGTGAGTTGCATTTAAAGGACAATCCCCACAGTCAAGTATACCTCCACCAAATCCTTCGCCAACTCCTCCGGCGTAACCTCGGCTACCACGCGTGGGAGATAGCGCGGTCCTGCTCGCAGCTGGCGTACTTCCCGCACTCGCTGGAGCTGCTCCTACACGAGGTGCTGGAGGAGGAGGCCACGAGCAAGGAGCCCATACCGGACGCACAGCTGCCGAGTATCATCGAGTTTGTGCACGAGTTCCCGGTTTATCTACAGGTGAGTTGCATTTAAAGGACAATCCCCACAGAGTCAAGTATACCTCCACCAAATCCTCCGCCAACTGCTCCGGCGCAACCTCGGCTACCACGCGTGGGATATAGCGCGGTCCTGCTCGCAGCTGGCGTACTTCCCGCACTCGCTGGAGCTGCTGCTACACGAGGTGCTGGAGGAGGAGGCCACGAGCAAGGAGCCCATACCGGACGCACAGCTGCCGAGTATTATAGAGTTTGTGCACGAGTTCCCGGTTTATCTACAGGTGAGTTGGGTTTGATGGTGTTTTTGAAACTGAAACGGGTAACATAGCATGATTTAAATATTTTTCATTTTTTGATATTTTGACAACATTGCAAGCGACATGCTATGACAATGACTTCATGATATTGTTTAGAATTATTGAAAATTGGTGTGCTAAATACAATTCATGTTTAGTTTTAGGTGATTTCAATATGTATTCCTGTAGTAATAATATAATTAATTATTTTGAATATGTAACAGCATTCTGCGAGTTCGCCCAGAAAAATGAGGTACGAAATAGTAACGATCGTATACTAGATTTAGTGCTTGTCTCTCTGAGTATGGATGAGGTGGTGGTCTGCCAAGCGGACGAGGAGCTAGTTCCGCGCGACGAGCAGCACCCACCGCTCCTCGTGTCAGTGTGCCGCACGCCGTCCGTCCACGGCTTACCGCCCGCCCCCCACTCGCCGCCTGAAGTAGACGAACAGCAGTGGAATTTCTCTAAAGCAGATTACTACGTACTGTACTCGTCGATAGCGGAAGTGGATTGGAGTCAGCTCTATAGTGTACGGGACCCCGAGGATGCAGTCAGTTGTTTTTATACCATATTATCTGATATTTTTGAAAGTTGTGTTCCCAAGAAACGTCTACCTAAAAATGACTCTAGGTACACATATCCCAATTGGTACACTGCGGAAATAATTAGAGAAATTAAGTTAAAGGCAAAATTACACAAGCAGTACAAATCAAGTGGATCCAATTACAAGGCGTTCTCTAAATGTAGAGCTAGAGTGAAGATTATGATAGAGGAGGCTCAGGAGCAGCATCAAAGACAGGTAGAGCATCACCTGAAAGAGGATCCGAAATCGTTTTGGAATTATGTGCGAGCAAAACGAGGGACCGTAAACCGAAAGCATATATCATTAAATGGAAGAACGTTGTCGGAACAGGAATGTGCAACGGAGTTCGCAAAATACTTTCATTCGGTTTACGGTACTTCAGTTGCGGAATTAGACGTGGCATCGGCGGAGGCATCGAGTACCGCCAGTGCAGCGAGGGTGCACGTGCCGCGCCTGTCGCTGGCCGAGGTGCGCGTGGCGCTGAAGAGGCTCAAGCCAAAGCGCTCCGCTGGTCCAGACGGGATCCCGGTCTATATTTTAAGAGACTGTAGGATGCCTTTGGCTGAGCCGCTGGCTTTTATCTATAATATTTGTTTAGAACAGTCACATTTCCCGGAACGTTGGAAGATGACGAGAGTGATTCCTATTCCTAAAGGCTCTGGAACAGAGGTTTCGGAATTTAGACCGGTGGCCATCTTGTCGACAGCAGCGAAGGTCTTTGAATCGGCGGTGCAGTGCAGCATACAAGAGCAGGTGTCGTCGCGGCTATCAGACGCTCAGCACGGTTTTCGGCTGGCTCGTAGTACGACCAGTAACCTCCTTGACTCAATTAACTTTGTGATACCGCATGTAGACGCAGGTATGCAAGTCGACGCCGCCTACTTCGACTTCAAAAAAGCATTCGACTTGGTCGATAATGACATACTGCTTCAGAAGTTGGCGACGATCGGCTGCACAACCAGACTTTTGCAGTTCTTCGCGAGCTACATGAAGAACCGACAACAGTACGTTGACTACGCGGGTTGCAAATCAAAACCATACTCTACATTAACCGGAGTAAGTCAGGGAAGTAATCTAGGGCCCCTAGAGTTCGTTATTATGATTAACGATCTCCCGACAGTCGTAAAAGACGCGAGGTGCTTGTTGTTCGCAGATGATCTGAAGTTACTTTTACCAATTAGAGACGAAAAAGACTGTGAACTCCTTCAACGGGACGTGGACAGAGTGGTGGAGTGGTCATGTATAAATAAGCTACAATTCAACGTCAGTAAATGCTCTATTATAACCTTCAGTAGAGCAAAGACACCAATTCACCACAACTACCAGTTGGAGGGTTCACAGTTAAGGAGAGTGGATTCGGTGAGGGATCTGGGTGTTCGTCTGGACGATAAGCTGCACTTACGCCTGCACGTAACTAACATCTGCAAGAAAGCTTTCAGGACCCTCGGATTCGTACTCCGTCAAACTAACAAGTTCTCGAATATAAGCGCAATAAGGACACTATATGACGCATTGGTGAGAAGTCAAATGGAATTTAACGCGGCAGTATGGTCACCACACGAAGTCAAGTACATAGAAATGGTAGAGCGTATCCAAAATAAATTTACAAGATTTCTGTACTGGAAAATGTATGGCGTCTATCCATTCTTCCCGTTGATGTATCCAACCTTGTTTGTTATAGGCATGGTTGGATACAATAAACTGGGAGTAAGGAGAGACGCAGCACTCGCTCTGCATTTGATCAAGGTACTTCGTGGAAATATCGCCTGTCCAGTAATTTTACAGGAACTGAAACTGAATGTGCCGGATGATTTTGTACACCGTCGGAGGCGACCTGCCTTATTATATAAGCCAAAAGGAAGAACCAATCTCTTATGCAAGGCACCTCTAACGCGTGGCATTCATGCACTTAATTTAGTAGCAGAGAGAGTAGATCTTTTTTACTGTCCCCTGGACGAATGTCGTAGAGTGCTGTTACAAATTCTTTGCTATCCAAAAGGATTTTGACATTTTATAGGAAAAGGGAATTTATTGTATACATGTAATTTTTTGACTTTGTAATAATATTTATTTTTTGACAATATTTTTATAGGACATTAAGTAGTTAGTTAGGTTTAAATGTTGACATGAGAATTATATATAGTAATGTATGTGGTTTTTAGTATAATTTGACATGTTTATTACACAATCGTATTAGGCTTTCCTGTAAAGATAGTGTAATTATAATGAATAAATAAATAAATAAATAAATAAATAAATGCTCACGGACAGACTCAAATACAATTAAAAACTATTATAGTTTTAAAAGTTTGATGGTGTTTTTGGATTTTTGTGAGGCTTTTGATTATGTGTACCACGTATTTTTTTTTTATTCCCGATTTAACTCCAGGTGAGTTGGCTTTGACTATGATGGTAATTTTGGATTTTTGTAAGGCTTTTGATTGTGTGAAACACGAAAATTTAAAATTGTTTTAGAAACTGAATGATTTTATTATCTTTTTCTACCAACTGATTTATAAAGCAGATTTATTTATAGGAGGATAAAAAATTGCGGATTGAAAAATTTACTTCAGATTGATTTAATGTCTTTATTGTTTAACTAGCAGCCCCCGCGAACTTCGTCTCGCCATATACTTTTATTTGCAACTATATCCATACTAAATTTCATCGAAATCGAATTATCCTGCGTAAGCATATATTTTCCCGCGGAAGCATTTAATTTTTTTTTTACGCGGTAAAAAGTCTCTCGTCATATACTTTTATTTGCAACTATCTTCTGCGTACTAAATTTTATCTAAATCGATTTTTTCCGCGTAAGCATATATTTTTCCGCCGAAGTATGTATTTTTCCGCGGTAAAAAGTAGCCTATGTTAGGATTAGGATATTACATATTATATAACATTACATTGACTCCCCCCCCCCCCGTACCCCAGTGACGCTTACATGGAGTCTACATCGCATGCTGGCTAGCTGAGCGCGGTGAGCGTCCACCTCTAGACTTTTTTCTAATACTTGCATTTTTAAACTCGTGATATCTTCCGAATGAAATGTCCGAATTGAATAATTCAAAAAGTTATATAAAGGTATTAAAGCCGTCTTGAATATAAAGTAATTTATTTTGATAAGGATTAATACCAAGGTACAAATGAAGACCCTTTCAAGAGGCGGCATATATGAATTAATATTTTAGAATAAAAAACTGCTTACTGTGACATAACTATAATATTTAGACATATGCTGTCGCGACATTTTTTGTAGATAATGATGAGTTCTGCAAAGTCGTAGTACATGATTTTGTTCTATCATCAATAGTTTTCGCAGCGCACGCGACGTAAGGAATTTTTCAGGTCATTTTTGTACACCTTATGTTACATTATTGGAGTTTCAGTAAGGATCCCTAATTTTTAAAAAAATATAATATAGCCTATGTTACTCGGGGATAATGTAGCTTTCCAAAGGTGAAAGAATTTTTGAAATCGGTCCAGTAGTTTCGGAGCCTATTCGTTACAAACAAACAAACAAACAAAGAAACAAATCTTTCCTCTTTATAATATTAGTATAGATATCTAAACCTCCAAAACCTTTCTCTTTCAGACTGTTGTCCAATGCGCGAGAAAAACAGAGATAGCGCTATGGGCATATCTCTTCTCAGCTGCTGGAAAACCTAAAGAATTGTTCCAAGAATGTTTGCAACGAAAGATGCTGGATACAGCGGCATCCTATCTTATAATCTTACAGGTATTTTATTCATAACCTTTTATGAATTATTATATTTTTATGTATAACCTAAATACTAGTCTATCTTGCAGCTTAAAAAGGTAACGTATGTAGTTTGTGTTTTATAAGATTTTGTTAGCTAACTTATATAAACTTATTTCCCCTTATTTGCTTTTCAGCATGTAAGTACATTTAGTATTCTGTGTACCTACAAGGTGTTTTGTTTAGTCTACAAACTCTTTTATTAAATGATTTAAAAAAGTACATTTGGCTCTCATTAGATAAAAAAGTAGATGGATTTTTATCTTAAATTTATGTTCTCTGCTTGAAGCGCGATCTTCACGGAGAGAATATACGTTTCATATTGTTAACTTTTGTTTATTCGAACTATTGTTTTACGAGTTAAAATGTGTTTTCTATCCAGAATCTAGAAAGTTCTGCAGTGAGTCGTCAGCTGGCCACACAACTGCTGGACACGGCGCTGCAACATGAGAGATGGGATTTGGCCAGAGATCTCGTCAGGTTCCTTAGAGCTATCGGTGAGTGGGAGGGAATATTTATTAATATACTTCCGCCGCGATAAGTTTGCCATCCTGACACATCGCGATTGAACTGACAACGTAACTTTGTAATGGCGTTGCAGTTACGATAAAAATATTTTTGCTGTTTGTTTACCGTTTTAACAATTGATGAGCATTAAATCTACATTATTATATCAATAATCAATGAATCTAATAATTTTGTGCCAAACTGAGTGTAAAATAACTTGGTAAACAATATTTTTCTAAATCTGCGTAATAATATTGCGATAATATTGCGCTATTACAAGGTTATGTCAGTGCTTTATATTTGTAGGTAGTGCTGTGCTAAAAATAACAGGCAACAACAGTATCGTTATCTGTTACAGTTATATTTAAAAAATAATACGTTTAAGAATTTGAAAATAATGGACTATAAGATTTTATTAAATATTAGAATAAAACTACGACCAAACCGAAAGCGCGAAAGAAAGTGGCATTTTTATATTTATGTTTAAAATAATAACCCCAAATGGCGTTATGGGCCGCCATTTTGTGACGCTAAAACAGTCGGTTTCCACTTAAATTACTAAAATATAAATATTAAATAATTCCGCCAATTTAAAACGAAAATAATCTTTAAAATAACGCGGCGGTTCATTTTGGAGGAACGGTTACGAACTCATTATGTTGTGCCCATCACTAACGTGTCAAACTGACATGTGTCCTAAACGTATTCTTATCGTAGCCAGACTATACTATTCATCATCTTGACAACCTTTATTACGTTTCACTAGCACGGGTCTACAGAACACATTAGATTGTTAGGGTTTTTTTAATCACCAAGTTTAAATGCGGATTGGTGATCTCTTTAGATGCTTTTGTCTTTCCGCTAAAAGCGATCTCTTCTAGGCAACCTTTGGGTGGTGTTGAAGGGACAAAACCATCCAAAGGCTGCCTGGAAGAGATCGCTTTTAGCGATAAGGCCGCCAATTGTTTCACTGTATTATTATGTTTATTTTTTTGTGTGGACTAACAATAAAGTATTTTGTATTGTATTGTAATAAGTTTGTTATCCTGTATATTGTTTTGTTTATTTAAGTGTACATTAAAGTTATTATCTATCCATCTATCTACCCTTAGTCGATTAGACGACACTTGATATTTCTCGCATGAGTTATGAAGGCTTCTCAAGATTTCTTTATAGTATCAAACTAGAAAGTAGAAATTATTTTTTCCCGTATATCGATAGCCAAAACGAATGACAATTCAAGTCTGTAACGTGTAAATATCTTACAGATCCCAACGACGTAGACTCCCCGCGTAACTCAGTGAACGTACAAGCTAAATACGGTCAGATGGTGCAGCAGACAGTCAGCCCCAACGCTGAGGACCTGTCCGTCATACTCGGGAGTATGCAGGTACAGGTACTGTCGACTTAGTTGTAAGCATGCTCACCGCTAACCGAGGGGTAAGACTAACCAGTGAGATATTTTATTGCACGTTGCTGCTTATGATAATCCGTACTAATATTAACGCAAAGTTAATTTATAAAGGCTGATTTTCAAAAATGTAACAATATAATTGGGCCAATTTAGGTTCTTTTGGGTTTAAAAGGGAGGGTTTATGAGGTGAGAAAGATGGGAATAAAGTGGGCGAAGTTTCTGGTGGGTTATCTAGTATTCCATATAGGTACTCGTATAATGAATTCCATACGTAGGTACATAAATCACAGTTTGTGGATGGATGTTATGGATTTTATTTTACTGTTACATTAAGACCTTATTTCACCACTCTCTGTTTGTTAGTTTAACATCCCATTAAGTATATTAACAGTCCGTCATTAAACATAACGGGATGTTAAACTAACAAACAGAGAGTGGTGAAATTAGGCTTTAGTCCTAAGTACATTTATGCCTCTGCTAAAATATTGAGTATGTTTTTTTTTCTGTCTTCCACTAATTTTCACATAAACATGTTTAGCTTGTGCTAAGCCTTAGTAGTATTTAGAACGTGACGCACTGTAACAGTAGTGTACGTGTGTAGTTGGCGGGCGGTCGCGGACGCAGCTTCAGCACGACGGCGGCGCCGCGCGAGCCCTCCCCCCCGCACGCCGCGCCGCCGCCCGCCGCGCCGCCGCCCGCGCGCGCCACCGCCGCCGTCAAGAGGAAGAAGTCTGTGCCCGCCAGAGCGGACAGGTAACGCACTAACACCCCTCTCCCCCCCTCCCCCCTAAACAAAATAAACTTTACTCGCTTATCATCTATTATATTCATAATTTCGTCAAGGGGTTCGGCGTCAAGAGGAAGAAGTCTGTGCCCGCCGGAGCGGACAGGTAACGCACTAACACCCCTCCCCCCCCTAATAAAAAAACTCTACTCGCTAATAAATTATTAAACATTCCTAAATAATTTGACCAAAATGTAAATATAGTGTAAAATATACTTTATTGTACATCACAAAAACAGAAACATACAATACAAACTTAAGACTGAAACATTTGGAGTATAATGGGCGGCCTTATCGCTGTGAGCGATTTCTTCCAGGCAACCTATGTATGGACCTATATAATTTATTATTAATCATTTTTATGTTGATGTCTCTGCTTTTTGCTGTATTTCTTCGAAAATAATGATTTTGGTAAGATGGGTGGTCATCGAACGTTGCTCACTCTCATATTTATTTTTAATCTTCATAACGTATTAACCCCTCACAGAGAAACAACCTACGGCACAGACGAGGAGTTCTTCATAGATGTAATGATCCACCGCTACGCACGCATCCTGCTGTCCTCCGCGCGTCTGCTCGCGCTCGGCAAGATGGCCGCCGCGCTGGATCTGCATCTCGTGGCCTGGCTGGCGAGGGAACGAGAGTCTGCTGCTAAGGTCAGTGATTTGAAAAGAAAGAAAGAAAGAATTAATATTTATTCATAATTAAGAATCAACTTTATACATTCATATTGAGATGAACAGGCAAAACACGAACCATATTTACGTTGACTTTTGATCAACCGTTTCGTCCCAGAACGTGGGATTTCTTCAGGATCAAAGACACTGCAAGGTTAATCAAAAGTTTACGTAAACGGAACTTATAGAAAATATTTAGTTTTAAATTAATTCCAGACAAACCTTTCCTGAATTGTACATAATGCAATTGTAAAGCATCACTTTCCGTCCCATACATATTTTCGATATTTTTGATCCAAAGTTTCAGCATAGACTATTTCATTGATTTTAAGTTCTTGGCCTGTCTTTCAATAGGTACCTATAGAGGTACTATCTAGCATAATAGTAAAAAAAAACCGTTTCCTTAGGTGGACAGCGCCGTGCTCTGCCTCCGAAGGCTGCACCAGGACTTCGCGTGGCCCTACCCCGTCCTGGACCGGGACCAGGACTACTACATGCAGAGGAAAGCCAGCACTGTCACTTGTGAGTACCGAGTACCGACACAGTTGGGGACAAGGTGGGAAAGAATGAATGAATGAACACTTTATTGTACTTATAAAATAAAACAAAATTAGAAAATTTAATACTATTTAAAAATAAGTACAAGGGGCGGCCTTATCGCTGAGAGGGATCTCTTCCAGGCAACCGTAGCGGAGAGAATGAATACAAAATAGCAAAATATACAAATAAAAAAATGTCTTTTCGCTGGATCTATCCAGCGAAAAGACATTTTTTTTACCGTATTACTTTTTGATGATGTTAGTCCTCGCGAGGTTTACAGGTCACAGAGCTATGGTGTTCTCGTCTTTGTGGTAAAAATATGTATTGAAATGAAAGTGTTCCTCCAGGTTCGTATACCCCTCCGGCCGATTCGGACAGCCTCTGCGGAGACAGCGGGTACATGAGCCTGCCCCTGCGCGCAGCACTGCCGCTGGGCGCGCCCACCTCGCCCGGACCCGTCAGGTACTTGAGTGTACTAGCTATTATTGAGTCACAGTCTCTGACGATCTTAGTGCGGGTACGGTACACATGTATACTCCACTGTATACTGAATACAGGATATTAAATGCTTCCAGTACTAAAAAATATGCGATTTTTCTGTTAGATGTTAACCACGAATAAATAAAGTAAAAAATTGCTTTAATCCGGCGTTAATTTCCTACTAGTTGCGTGTTCCGCAGGTCAACTCCCATAATGTCCAGATTCTTGGGGCGATCCATGGGCCGCCGTTCTACTATGTAAGCTCATATAACAGTTCTTGGTTTGAGTCGTTGGTATTGGTCGCTGATATATGTTTCAAGTAAAACTGTTTGGGAGTGGTTTTATACAGTATTTGAAGGGACAATGTTATGTATGTTGAGATGTTTTTGGCGTCTAGATTCTGGGTTTGTCAATTGTCAGCATATGGTGGTGTACGAATTGAAAACGGGTTCTTGTTAAGCTATGGTGCAATGTCTTGAAGTCTTTATATACTAAATTGCTGTTTAATGTCAAAAGTCTCCTGCTATACTGGCTGGTGTTTTGGCGCAGTAGCTGCTGTACACCTAGCTCTGGCGAAAAACATTCAATTGCTTTGTGATCTTGTATCTGTCTTTTGAATATAATATGATTGTGTTATTTATGTCAAAACATAAATAAATATTGCCATAAAATTCGAATGGCAATATTTATCTCTTTATGACCTCTGTGGTACGGCGGGTTCAGGTCAACTTGAGATGCAGGAGGCTGCAGTTTTGATTTCCACCCTGAGGTAAGTATGATCTGCAACTCAAAACCCAGATCACTCGAAACGAATATCTGCAGATTGTACAAAAATTGTCACGAGGCAAACCTACGTGGCATTGAATATGAGTTTTGCGTGTACCTATATTACTCATTGTCTAATGTCGGGATGTCGGGAAACTCAAAAACATTTGAATCATGGTGTGTTACCCGTTTCCGTGTTCTAAACTAATGTAATGTATGTGGTATAGTTCGGCCGGAGAGGGCAGCGTCGCGGAAGGGGGCGTGGCCTGGGTCGCGGAGACGAGCGAGGAGCGCCGCTACGCCGCACTCATGGAGCGTCTGCACCACCACCAGGCAGAGAGGGGCGACAACACGGCGCATGTGCGATTAAGGTATACAAATAAATAATAAATAAATATTGCCGATTCACACAGCAACATCTAGCCCCGTGGTAAGCTCGTGATTTGTGTTACGGGTGCTAGATGTAATATAATATACATACATAGATAGATAGATAGACAAAAACACTTTATTGTACACCAAAACAAACAAAAAAAATAACAAAGACAACAAAAGAAACAAGAACAATAGGCGGCCTTATCGCTAAAGAGCGAGCTCTTCCAGGCAACCTTTAGGTGGAAAGAGAGCAAAGAACTGAAAAATTGACGGGTGCACGGTTACTTAGAAAAATATAATACATTATGAGATTATAATACAATACACTAATAAACAGTAACAGGTATACATACAGGTTCGGCGGAAAATGCTGCGAGATACTTCTGCCCTCATTGAATTGCAGATGTTTTTGCTATTTCTGTACGCATGTTACAGTTATTTAGAAATTTTAATCTGTGCCAGACTAGTAATAAACTATTTTTAAACAAGCTTGTAGCCTGAGACACAGGTCAATCCTAATTCCGGCTATGTCTATGTAATATTTGAACTTTTAAATAATAAGATTTTATGTTAATTTTAGATATAATTATATTTTTAAATAAATAAATCTTTAATTTAAACCACAAACATTTAAAATTCCAGATACTTCCTCCAGCTAATGACAGAAGCGTCCTGCATCGAATGGGCGGCGATCATCGCGATAGTTCTACGGGACGCGTTAGCCGTACTGCGCACCACGAACGCGGCGCGCGCCGCCGACGTCAGCGTGGACGCCGTGCGACGTCTGCGCCGCGTGCTGCAGGACATCTGCGCGTGGACTGATGCAGAGTGGTATGTACATTTTTATTTATTTTATTTTATTTATTAGTCACACAAAACACATAACAACGTACATAAAACAAACATTACAAACTAACAATAGGAACTACGTTGAGACTTTTAACAATTCAACTTTTTACAGTTGAAATGCCCACCAAAGATATATTTTTTTTTTACTTCTGAGATGGCAGACAAGCATGCGGCCCACCTGATGTTAAGTCGCCACCGCAGCCTATAGATCCATCCCTTGGTAGATAACTAGATATACAGTCCACCCGTACGAAACGATACTCCTCCACCTTCATTATTCGCACTGCTAAAGTTTGGAATGCGTTGTCTGCTGCTGTTTTTCCTGAAACTTACAATCTGGGTCTCTTCAAGACAAGAGTAAATAGGTACCTTCTAGTCTAGTTAGACCCTTGCAATCCATCTATGGTCACATCGACACTTTCCATCAGGTGAGATTGTGGTCAAGCAAGGGTCTATCATCCATAATAAAAACAAAATACTTACTATTACAATTATAGATTTTAAAATTGTAGCTGATGACTATTTGTTATATTATAGTGATTGACTCTCTCTTAAGTTTTCTAAATAATTAGAAATTGGTATGAGAAAAATTACAAGATCGCAACGTAACCTTGGCCCTCGAATGGGAGTCGAACCCACGCCTCCCAGTTAGATCCCAGGCGCGTTAACCACTTCGCTATCGAAGCATTACGTAAGAGCTTGAATTTACCACTCGAGGGCCAAGGTTACGTTGTGATCTTGTAATTTTTCTCATACCAATTTCTAATAATTGTAGCTGATGGCTTTCCAAATGTATTAAATAAATAAAACATCTCTCCTTACCGGGTCGACCCATCTGACCCACATTACCCGGTAGTCATCACTATCATACCTACTTACCTATATATTTTTGTTTTCAGCTACGGATACAAACCCTTCATGCTAGCCATCAGTAGTCAAATTCCATTCCTGACGTCTGTTATCAATACGCGCGAACGCCGCATTTCAATGGTCACCAAGACGAGAGTGCGGACGTCCAGCACAGGTAAATATAAAAGTTTATTAAAGTATAAACCACGCCACGCACTTCAGAATTTTTCTGCTTGAAATGTTTATGTGAACTTTACACACCTGCTTTAAAAGTGAAGGTAAACATTGTGAGGAAACCGGCATGTTCTGGTAACCATTCGATTTTGAAGAACATGTAACATGAACCAACCTGTTTTTGGCCAGCGCTGTGTATTAAGGCCTTATCTCTCTCTTCGAAAAAGTCCGTGTCCTAACAGTAGGATCGTAAATATGGGTTTTTGATGGTGATGGTGTGAGATAAATCACTTTTTATAAAGACAGGCGACAGTTTATTAGAAATAATATGGGTAAAGATCATCAGACAAGCTTTAATCTGTATAATTTGTGTATATTATTATTTTACAAACAACATTTTGCCCCAAAGTAACCTATGCGTGTTTTACACACAACAACATACACCCTCAAACGACTTTCACGAGCAATATGTTTTTACAGGTTCACTAAACCAAGAACCGAAACCGCAGCTGATGCACCTCAATAGCCTGGATTCCAAGCCCAGAGAGAAGGTGGAAGTGAAGAAGCCAGTTAGAAAAGAATCGCCCAACATTCCCCCGGAGCCACAACCGGAGTTAGACGTGCAGCGGGCTCCAATCCCGGTTAAGGAGGATAACTCGTCCGGGTGTGCTGTTATGTAAGTTAGTTAAGTAGAATTTAGATTTATTTGAACATGGAACAGAATTGAAAAAATGGGAAAATCTAAACATTTGAATCATGTTATGTTATGGCAGCATTCCGCTCTTAGTGACCGCGACCATACGACCACGCCACCATTTTGTTTCTCTGGCCACGCCCACCGGTCGCGCGTTTGATCGCGGCATTTGTTTGTCTTGTTTGGCAGCAGTTCGTTTGGTCTCGGTCAAGGAATGCCACCTTTACTTGTTTCATATTCAAATATTGTTCATAACCATGATAGTTTAAAAAGTTGTTTAAGATTTATGTCATTTTTTTTCATAAAATCTTAAAGATTACTTGGACAATGCAGCTACGTCGCATTTCTGCTAACAATATCTTCATTTGGATAATAGCATCTACGTACATAACAAAATAATGTGATTGAATAAATTATTGTAAAATAATTTTAACAACAATAGAACCCTGGTCTGCAATCATTGATTTTTAAATAAATATATTATTCAATACGTTAATTTTAGAGCACAGTTTATAGGTATGGAGTATTACATTTTTTTCGTGGCCAGTTTGTTAGAATAATATCATAATTTTATTATAAATGTCTGTATTTATTATACCATAAATAGGTAGATTATAAATTTATTTCGGTTGTCCGAATCTCAATTTTAATATATGTACTTACTTAAAATTTTATTTATCGGCAGTCGAGCTGGTAATTTTTTTCCAATATAATACTATGTATGTAGAATTACTGTTGAATTTTGAAAATTAACTTCGAATTTGCTGCCCAAAAACGTCAAACATACTATACTTTAACTAAGGCATATTTTAATGGACAGCTAGAAATAATATTCCTTATAATATACAGCATTTACTCGTCTGTCATATAAGCTTGTAAATGTTGTATTAGATTGGTTGGTAAATTTGTCATTAGTTTTATAACAACTATGAAACAACTTTGATTAACAAATATAAAGTAACTACTTATCATACAACAGTTAGTAATTAACGAACGAGCTTTACAATAGTCTAAAACATATATAAATTGATTTTAAATTATTTCTTGTTATCAAATAAATTAGCCATCTCTGTGCCACTGCTACCGCAACATTTTGTCTTAAAATTAGGAAAACTTGAAGTTTAACTTTTCTAGCCAATCAGTACAAATTAATATTTTTTGTGACCATAAACATGTTAGATAAGTAAGTATTATTATAATTTTAATACCTAATTAAATTTAGATAAGTATCATGATATTATGAATGGATATTTTAAATTTAATTTATTTTATATTAGCATATGGTGTTCCATTGTAGGGCAAAGGTCAAATTTTACTTGTTGATGTCCAAATTGTCATGTGGATTACTTGTAGGAGAGTTCAAACCATTCCATTAATATGTAATTTTGAATGAATTTATTATAGCAATAACAAGCGTTCGCGAGAGAACACTTAAATATAGGTCAATTAATCAATTGTAATTGTGGGGTAGTATAAGAAGGGAAATGCTTTTTGTAAATAGGTCTCGTTTGAGTCTCGAAATATTAACGCGGGTGCTAATAAAGTTAATTCATAGAAATAGTTATTGTAAGGCCAATTCCCACCAAAGCAGAGGAGTAGATGAAACGAAATCCGATTTCTTTATTGCCACATCTAGAAATATGTAACTAAGGTTTCAAGTTCAAAAGTTTTATTTTTCTCAGATATTATAATAGATTTTTATCGACTGCCCATTCTCCTCATATTAATGCCTCTCTGCTTTGATGGCTACTGGCCCTAACTCCGTGATGCAAGGTGCCCTTTCTGCTACCTCATAAAGGCCCCTACTATGTACAGAAAGCATTTATTAAACACATATTGTTATGTGTCCAAATTTTAGAACTTGGTTTTAAAAACTTTCTGCTACTCTTGTACAGGGCAATAAATATTAAATTGATAACGATGATAAAAATAAAATCTTACTCATTTTCTCATTCTACAAGTGTGTTAACAATTTTATTGTTTTTAAATTTTTAAATTTTGAAAATTTTTTAATAAAGGCAGGTATAGCATGAGCGTAGTCGTACCCTGGTGACTTAAGTCAGGTTACTTAGCACTCAAACATTTATATTATATTTTGTTTGTATAGTATAGACTTTGTAATTAATTGGTCAATTTGTTGTCAAACAATTTCTAATAAATTTATTCGAATTACCTTAATCTTATTTTTATTGTCTAGTTATACCCACTGATAGACTCCTTATTTCTTGATTGCCTTTGTATCCACTTAAGGATGATAATGATAGGTAATAAAATATACAAAGATAATCGATAGGGTTGGGTACAGAAATGCACCCTAAACGAGTTATATTGGATCTGCAGGGCATTCCAAGACCTTTTGGAGTGTTTGACCCACAAGCTGCACGTATAAAACGACTGGCAATAAGCACTAAAAATCTTCGCTCTTACATGCACAGTGCAACGCGCAAACCTACAGGCCAGCATGTTTACAGAATACATTGCTTCAAATTTTCTGAGTTGTCCTCAAGTTTTAACAATGTCTTTCGGAGTACCCTGCCATCTATGATAGTAATAAACAAAACCTCTTTTACTTATAATTATCAAATTGTTTATAGTTTTGTATTTAACTGGACCATGTCTTTAGTTGCCTACTCATAAACGTTACCCAATGTTTAAGGGAAAAATAAACTAAATTCCAGTTTTTGAATTCCAGTTATACTTTTATACAATATTTATTTTTATTTTCTATCTACAAGAATATAAATGAGTAAATTGTAGAATATGAGAGAATCTAATAGTTGGTAGCAGTGATATTCTGTGTTTACAAAATGAATGAATGTTAAGTACCTAAAACTGGCCAATATTTTGATGGATACACTTCAAAGGTCAATAAAAACTGAATAAAAAAAAATATTAGCAGCCACACTGAAACTTATCCCACAGTATTCGCATGTGTCCCATACGAAGTTGACATCCCCTGGGTTTGTTTCCTTTGAACTGCCACACTGTGCCGTAGATACGAGCGTTAAGTACATATAGAATTTTATTAAATAGGTACTAGTTGACCCCGCTCGGCTTCGCCAGTTTTTTTTGTTTTTTTTTTCACCTTTTAAACCTTCCCTGGACTATTACGAACATTTCAAGACCAAACCCAGCTCAATCGGCCCAGCCGTTCTAGAGTTTTAGCCAGACTAACGAACGGCGATTCATTTTTATTTAATCTATATAATAAAAATGAATCGCCGTTCGTTAGTCTCGCTAAAACTCGAGAACGGCCGGGCCGATTGAGCTGGTTTTGGTCTTGAAATGTTCGTAGTAGTCCAGGGAAGGTTTTAGAGAAAACTATAGAAAGCGGGCGAAGCCGCGGGCGGGTCAACTAGTTATATATAAAGTTGACCCCGCTCGGCTTCGCCAGTTTTTTTGTTTTTTTTTCACCTTTTAAACCTTCCCTGGACTATTACGAACATTTCAAGACCAGACCCAGCTCAATCGGCCCAGCCGTTCTAGAGTTTTAGCCAGACTAACGAACGGCGATTCATTTTTATTTAATTATATAAAGTTGACTCCGCTCGGCTTCGCCAGTTTTTTTGTTTTTTTTCACCTTTTAAACCTTCCCTGGACTATTACGAACATTTCAAGACCAAAACCAGCTCAATTGGCCCAGCCGTTCTGGAGTTTTAGCCAGACTAACGAACGGCGATTCACATTTATTTATATAGATAGATAGATAGATTATTACTAAATAAGTCATGTAATAAACATGAATTTTGGTTGTGAAACATACAAAATACCTTAAAATTATGTTTATGCTCAGACTTTTAAACAAATACCTATTACCATTTGCTGTATTTTACAATTAAATGAGGTTATGTTTTTGTTTTGATTTGTAAATCCATGTTTTATGTGTTTAAACTTAGCAAGAACTAACTAATTATCAGTTTAAACTAAAATTAGAATATCTGTTATGTTATATTATAGATAAAAACCATTTAAAATGGTATTAACTAAATATTAACGAAATATAGGTACGGTATATCGAAATATTGTACCAAATAATTATATTCGCCACAGAAGTCTTAGGCTATTTTCAGTCCCCGCGAGCAGAACCGTTGCACGTACGATGTCTCCTCTTCCTCGCACCCTCGTAGCCCTAAACAGACTTCTTGTCCAGAACGCAGATTGTGATATCGCACCTTTAAAGTAAAACCGTTACTAAACGAAATTTTTCATGAATTGAGGTATCAATGCCATCTATATAAAATACACGTAAACTACAACTTAGACCGGTCCTTTTTGTAAAATATTGTGTTTTGCGCCATCTAGTGTTAAGGCAAAGCATTACTAAACCGAATAATGATCGGCTCGCTAAATACAATATTGTGTCTATACCAATAAGAACATGGTCGTGGTGTAGTGATGACGGGAGTTTAAAATAAAAGTGTTATTATTTGTATAAGCTCGGCTCGAAGTCACCAAAGTGGTAAGTTGTTCATATTTTTTAATAGATATAGTGTTTCAATTCGTTTAGACACAGTTTTCGACTTATGAAATTATGCAATTTATAATTCAATTTCATGTTACAGTTTGTATAGTCACAGTTTGCCTTTATTTTTTTAGAGATTAATCCAATAATATGTATCTGTAGAGTGTAACCAAGAAGTCACTCCAGAAGTTGATGTTATTGTACCAGGCCCTAGCAGTAGAGCAAGAACCAATTCAACTAGCTCAGAATCATCTTCAAGTTCATCATCAACAAATTCAAGCCCAAGCTCATCATCTTCATCTAGTGCGTCTGAATCAGGTAAGGATTTTTCCCCTGATAAAGCAGACCGTGATCCTGTTTATACACCGGAAACCCCACCAAGGCGTATATTATTTAGCCCAACTCCTCAAAGTGGTTTTACCACGCCACCGGTTGAAGAAAATAACGTGAATCCTCCAGAAGAAGACAGACCTCCATCCAAACGAAGGCGTAAAGGTTTTAAAAATCTTTCCGTGAGGCAAGAAGCTAAAAGACTTCGTGATAGTGGTCAACAATATAAAACTGTGTCAAAGTCAAAAAAGGTAATTCCAAAGAAGCAGATAGGACTACCATGTGGGGGAAAATGTAGACTAAAGTTCAGGGAAAAAATCAAACAGGTAGACAGAGAAATTATATTTGACAATTATTGGAAAATGGGAGATTTATCTAGATTTATTGCAAAGTGTATTGATGTTATTAAACCTAAATATCAATATAAAGTTCACAATAGTAATAGGGGGGACCTAAACATTAATTTTATTTCGAGATAAGGATCTCTCTTTATTTTGTAATAAAACATTATTAATTTGAAATGTTTTTTATTTATTAAGTTTTATTATTATAACATCGCAATAATGCCAATTGACTACTTTAAATTTAATTTTATAATAATTATTGTTTAAATTAAATAATGAAAACTAAATAGTTTTCTATTTAGTAACATTAGTTGCACTATAATTGTATAGTAAATACCATAATTAACAAGTAAAATTAAAGGTAAAATGTTACTATAATTTTATAAATCAAAATAAATAAAGCTGTAAATAATAAAACTTCCTTTTTTAAATCACATATCATAATGTAAACAGAGATCTATCATAGAAACTAATTAAATGTCTGAAAGAATCCATACGTCAGATTTTATTGAATAAAAACAACGACTATATTCTAATATTGGCTCTCCTGTAAAATTTCATATTTTCGTTTAGAAACGGTTTTACTTTAAAGGTGCGATATATTCGACGATAAGTGGAATGACTGTATGACAGTGTGCTTAAGGTTCTGTGAGAATTCCGAATTATTTGAGCTGTGATTATATAATATTATCTTAATTTTAATTTATTAATTCATGTTTAAATTTTACTGTATTTAATTCCAATTTATAATTATTATTCTTTTACAAATACTAATATCAATGTTTGTGATTTGTTCTATTTTATGTTTTTGTTTCGGATTAATTAGCGTAAGTGATAGTGTATAATGTCGTGCTAATTAATTAAATAAATAATAAATAAATAAATTGTACAATGTTAGTTGTTCGATCGAGTATTGTCGGGCCGCCTTTATAAGACGGAACTCATTGCCGTACGATTCATTCTATTTGCGACAGGCCTCCGGTACGGAGCTCCAAAGGTCTACGCTACGGAACTAGATAGGTAAGTATTATTGTGTAAGACTTTAAAAAATTATAATTATGATAATTATTAAATCATGACGAATATTGACTAATGTATAATATATAATTTACAATATTATTTATTTTACATTTTTATTATATTTTTATATACTTATAATATTATATATGTCGTGTAGAGAGATGTAGGATGTCGAGGAATGTGTGTTTATCAGGAGGGCTTCTAATTGGTTATGACGTCACCAGGTCTAACGTCACAGTCGTCTTCATGTTCATAATAAAACCACAACGAAACGTCCATTATTTATTCCAATTTACAATGTTTCAGTCCATCGACCCAATTTATTACCAACAGATTATTATTATTAATTTATTACGGACTGTTCCAACCGACACTTCAAACAACAAATGAATTTATTGCCAACAGAGGACTATTCCAACCGACTACTCGAACAAGAATACATTTATTACTAACAAATCACTGTTCCGTCCAACGGCTCAAACAAGAATGTAATTTTAGCTCGGCCGACGGTCGTATTTATACCAAGCACAAAGCGCAGGCAGCAAAGGCAGGCGACCGAACCAGTTTTTCAAGTAATAAAAGCGCGTCGAAGCGCTTCAACCCGTAGCGCGATGCGGCCGGCACAAACCGGTTCTGAGTCATATTTCAACCGATGTTCTTGCCTGCCCCGACATATATATATATATATTATATTATATAGTTACTTATATATTATATATTTTTAATATATTTAACATTTTTAATATTATTTATTTTACATTATTATTTATTTATTATTTATTTATTTATTTTACCTTAGTCAATATTCGTCATGATTTAATAATTATCATAATTATAATTTTTAAGTCTTTATACACAATAATACTTATCTACTTCCGTCGACTGTCGCAAATAGAATGAATCGTACGGCAATTAGTTCCTGATTTAATAATTATCATAATTATATTTTACATATAGTCCGATAGCCCGGTCAATATAGACATCAAAATGAGAGTGATTCCCCATCATTCCCCCCTAAGGAATTTTTTTCATTCAATTCATAAAAGTACCTTAAAAATAAAATGTATCAATACTTTTTTCTTACTAGCCACGTTTCTTGATTGAATATTAGAGCATGACCGGCCTTGATAATTTATGCATGCCATGGTGGCTCGTAAGAAAAAAAGTATTGTTCCATTTTTATAGATAATTTTATGATCTACAATTTGTTTTATTAAGGTACTTTTATGATAAAACCTACCGTTTTGCTGGAACTCGCGAAAAACTTTTTTCTTAACTTTGACCGTGAATATTTTTTTCCTTATGGGGAACTTCTAGACATTGTTTATAATTATATTTTGGACAATTTTACTAAAATTCAGCTTGGTGGGACTATGTAACTTCACTCACATTTTTTGGTCTAAATTGACCGGACTATTATATCTCAGAAACGGTGGCTTGTAAGAAAAAAAGTTTTGATACATTTTTAAAGATAAATTTTATGATCTACAATTAGTTCTAAGTTACCGTTTTTCTGAAAATCGCGAAACCTTGAATAAACTGTTTTCCCTTCGGGGGAATGATGGGGAATTTCTTGACATTGTTTATAATTATACTTTGAGCAATTTCACAGAAATTCAGCCTGTTGGGACTTTATGTAACTTCGAATGTCTAAATTGACTGGACTATTTGTAACTAATAATTTAAATTGATGATGCTTCCTCCTGTTCTAATTACTTCTTAGAATAGCGATATAAAAAATCGAAGTAAACTGACTAAACATTATATTTCTATTAATAAAAGGGTATTCATTAGTAGAATAATTTATTGAAGAAATATACCTACAAATACAGGTCTTGACATCTGTCAGGTCCCATAAATATAAGTAGGTAATACTTATCTTCTAATTCTATCAATTATTATAATTAAATATAACCTAGAAATCTCTTAAGCGTGTGATGGACAGAGATAGTGTTAAGCACGTAAGTTCCTAAGCAGTAGATAATAAATCAGTACCCATAAACACGGGTTATCTCTCTGTAGTTTTAAGTTTTCTTTGACGTAGGTATCCATGTAAATCCCTGTTTCTATGGAAATAATGTTTATGACTTTGGAGTTACGTTTAGAGCGGGACTTTGTTCCAGTACCTACCGATCCAACTGTGTTTTGGTGTCGACACAGTTTGTTTTTTTGTATACGGGTAAACTCCTCGGAAAATTATTTAGATGATTTCCCTTTCCATTTTCAGATCTGATTAAAATATTAATGTGAAAATCGTAAAAGTCTTTAAATTACCATATACTGCATCTACAGTTCAAAGTCTGTTTCTTTTCTTTATAATATTTTAGTATATGTATCATGTATTCATCCGCCATACACCATATATTATATTTCATATCACCCTGTAGGTAGGTATACATTCTGGCGCCAGCCTAGAACCACCATTTTTTCGTTCGTTGTTTGAAATAACGATAAAATAGGAAAAAGTTGATCAAAGAAGGCTTTTGTATTATTTGTTTATTTATTCATATTCGTGCGTTTAGTCTAGTTCGGATATGAATAGTGGGACATGGATTACCTAAGTTAGTTTGTTTCAGAGATATTGTGTTTATTGGCTCAATACAGATTATGTTCCTCCATAACTCTTATAGGTACCAATGTTTCGAATTTGATGAAATTTGGTAGATAAACATTAAGACGTTTTATACACAGGATAGGCTATTGAAATTCTTGCTGCAGTTATGATAAGACGTGGTCCCCATACAATCTTGTTATCATAACCATTATCTTGTTGTAAGTACACTATCGGAAGAATAGCCTGAACATCTAAACACACAAATAGAATGTTAAGGTACCTATTAGCAAGTACCAACATAGATCTTTTTAAGGACTAGATAAGGGTTCTTGACAGATACGCTGAATAATATTTAAACATTACAGGATAGTATGATAGGATTTATTGACATTTATGATTTAATTAGCAGTCCCCGCGACTTTGTCCGCTTTAAACTATGTTTGTGTCTTATCATAATAAATTCGGATCATTGAATTAGAGTAGGTACAAAAAAACTAAATACAACAAACTAAAAACAATAAACCAAATACAACAAACAAAATACAACAAACCAAATACAACAAACAAAATACAACAAACAAAATACAACAAACCCAATACAAAAACCAAATACAACAAACCAAATACATAAACCAAATACAACAAACCAAATACAACAAACCAAATACAACAAACCAAATACAACAAACCAAATACAACAAACCAAATACAACAAACCAAATACAACAACCAAAATACAACAAACCAAATACAACAACCAAAATACAACAAACAAAATACAACAAACAAAATACAACAAACAAAATACAACAAACAAAATACAACAAACAAAATACAACAAACAAAATACAACAAACAAAATACAACAAACAAAATACAACAAACAAAATACAACAAACCAATAACAACAACCAAATACAACAAACAAATACAACAAACAAATACAACAAACAAATACAAAAAACCAAAATACAAAAAACCAAAATATAACAAACCAAAATACAACAAACCAATAACAACAAACCAATAACAACAAACCAATAACAACAAACAAAATACAACAAACCAAATACAACAAAATGAAAAACAACAAAATAAAATTAAATTCAACAAAACACAACAAATAAAATACAACAAACAACAAAACAACATACAACAAAACAAAATACAACTAAATACAACAAAACAAAATACAACTAAATACAACAAAACAAAATACGACAAAATACAACAAAACAAAATACAACCAAATACAAAACAAAATACAAAAAACAAAAAACCAAATACAACAAAACAAAAAACCAAATAATCAAAATAAAGTAAATTACAACAAAACAAATTAAAATACAACAAAATAAAGTAAAATACAACAAATTAAAATACAACAAAATAAAAATACTGTGAGTAATCTATAAACATATTTAAACGGTTTATTTATTTATTTATTTGAGTGTTTTCCATACAATAATACCGAGAGACTCGCTTATCGACGTCGATCATTTTTAACGAGATCGATTAGAATTTACAACACTAAAGTTACACGTGCTTTCGCCGAGAAGGACAACGAGTGCAATAAGCGCAATGCGGAAAAGAGACCAATGAACGTCCTTCGTACGAGCAGCCAGTATAAGCCGAGCTCTTCACTTGCGTTAGAATAAAGAAACGTATATGAAGTTAACGGGTCTGACACTTGGTCGCAACTAAAGCCGTGTTTCGAGACGGGGCTTTACATATGGTTGATTTAACCATTTGTTTGGTGCGCGGTCGTCGCCTTTCATGCGGTATCTATTTGGTGATCTGTGGATGGATAGGATGTCAAAAATATTACAAGTTAGTAAGTAGGTATCATTGAATAAGTTATCTTATTTTACAAGTATAGTGCATTATAATAATAAAATATTATAAATAATTAAACACAAATAAAGCTACCTACATTTTATCGCTATGCTGTTAGAAATTTTATTACCTATCTAGATTTAAACAGTAGGTAAGTAATATATACCAATATGCTATGCCTAGTTATCAATTCTCTACTTTATTCAGCAAAAGTGTACCTATACTACACACTTACATTATGTCCATACCAAGTGCACAACGTGTTATTTCTTAACAATAAAAAAACTATACTTATTCAATATTTTGGAAAACTTTCAACAGCGGTGGCATCCCTAACTGATGATTGTTGAGTGAGTTGACTAACTCACCTGTAGACGTGCGCTTAACGTGTCCGCGGCTGGAGTGGAGTTACTCCAACTCCACTTGGCTCCGGACACGTTTCCCGGAGACGTCTCCGCGGAGTCATTTGGATCCGTCTGGAGTAACAGCTCCTACATGTCCATTGGACCTGTTTGTAGGACACGTTTGCTTCGGATTCAACAAATCAAATTAGAGATATAATTACGTTACTATATTTGCCACTGATTCGTTGAATCCACCGAAACAAACGTGTTCTACTTCAAACAGATCCAACGGACATGTGGAGCTGGAGCCGTTTGCTCAAAACAACTCCGCGGAGTTGTTTTGAGCAAACTACTCCGCGGAGTAACCACTCCGCGGAGTTGTAACAACTCCGCGGAGTTGTTTTGAGCAAACAACTCCGCGGAGTTGTTTTGAGCAAACTACTCCGCGGAGTAACAACTCCGCGGAGTTGTAACAACTCCGCGGAGTTGTTTTGAGCAAACGGCTCCACATGTCCGTTGGATCTGTTTGATGTAGGACACGTTTGTTTCGGTGGATTCAACGAATCAGTGGCAAATATAGTAACGTAATTATATCTCTAAGACAAGTACAGTGATTTTAACTTTTTATATCTTACGCAATCTGCACTGCACACATTATTATTATAGTATTATTTAACGGGTATTTATTTCGTGAAAAATAGGTAGGTATATAATAAATAAATAAAATAAATGTTTATTGCAATTACTTAAAGAGTACCTATATTAGGAATATTTTTTTTATTTATTTATTTATTAAGGCAAGGCCAACAGCACACACAACAAAAATTGTTTACAAAATCTTACTCAGACATAAAACATTAAACATGTGCCTATTATAGGCCAGCACAACACTTATAGGAATGACACAAACAACGGACAAAATTAAAAAAATATACAGTAGGATAAGCACAGATAAGAAAGAAATTTTTTTTAAAATATTTATTAGAATTTTAATATTATAATAATATTTAACAGGTTTTAATAGCGATCATAACACAACATTCACTAACTAATAAAAGTTATGTTTTTTAAACCACAAAGGTTCTCTAGAGAAATAAATAAACTTTGACTTTGACATAAACCGACCGAGACCTGCGCGACAAACGTGTCCGCGGAGGTGGAGTTGGACTCGGACACGGACACGCCAGAAACACCACTCCCCCGGAGTTGAATGCTTCCACTCCGGAGTAGTGGAAGCATTCAACTCCGGGAGTGGAGACGTCTCCAGGAGACGTTTCACTCCGGAGTTACACACCTCTACCACCTGCCTGTCAAACAAGTCAAGTGTCAAGACGTTGTTCCCTTCCCTGAGAGAATGTAGAAACAATTGATTTTACACGTTTTTAATAGTTGTTTTTCTGAGATTATTTACTTTGTTTATGAGAATTGACTGGGGAACCGTTTAACTGTCACACGATGGCAGCCACGGCTCAGGAGGAGCTGTCGGTGGTGGAGCTGCGGGCCGAGATAGAGAGGCTCGGTCGCGAGCTGGACCAGGCCAGCAGCGAGAAGATACAGTCGGCCCAGCTCGGCCTAGTACTGCTAGAAGAAAAGTCCTCCCTCCAGCAAAGATGCGACGAACTAGAAACCCTTTACGAGAACACAAGACACGATCTAGATATCACACAAGAGGTTAGTGGCCTACATTTTATTCTAATTTTTTCACTCTTCATGCACGGCTACATTGCCGCTGAAACCGTGAACATATTCGTATATTTCTTACCGTGATCTACTTTTGAAACTTTGTTGGTTTACACCTAGATTTATTCAGTTATACTTTAGTCATAATAACTTTTCTGCTGTGACTGTCGTTTTGAGGAGTCTGGCGCCAATGTTATTGTAACTTATTGGAATATATTTTTCTGTATGAGATTCCTACTTGAATTTTCTATCCTATAACTAGAACATTAATGTTATCATTTATGCTCACATAAGACTTTCTACTATATCCATAAATTACTTTATTGCCTCACAATTTGAGCAGAGTAACATCTGCTCAAATTGTGAGGCAATAAAGTATTTGTTACATATGTAAGTATTTTAATGGGTTACTTTCACCATTATGCCTCACTTTTATTACTAACATAAGGAAATGATCTTTACAAAAGTAGATAATAATCTTAATACCCATAACATTTATCTATGAAGGTTTACTTTAACTATTGAAAGACAATATATGGTATAACTTTTTAAAATCGATGATTAGATGCAGCTGTGTCAATAATATTCAACTTATTAGCATGTTAAATAAGTCATTTAGTTTTGGCATTAAATGAGAACAGTAAAAATACAGACACATGTGTAAAATATTTGATCCAAAATTAGAAGTTACAACATTACTAAATTAATTAAATTTCCTCAAACAAGTGGTAGGATTGAACACAATCACTTTAAAGATTATACTGTATCAGTTAGAAAATACATTGATTCTCATTGTTATATTTTTTGCTTTGACTAAGCATTGTTGAGCTGTGCAGTCAAGGTATTTGAAAGCTCAATCTATGAACTAATGAGGTATGAGAGTAGAGTTTCATTTATTGAATGCAATGATTATTTTAAACTTTTTGTGTTAAATTTTAAAATTTGTTAACAAAAATAAACTTATTTTTTTGTATAATGATTTATGTTTACCTACTTAAGCTCATATTACATACATTGTCATCATCACCCCTATATACGTTCACACGGCAGGAACACAGGGACTTCACTCATAAAGAGCTCTCTCTCTAAGAGTCAACACACGTCCCAAGGGTGGGTTGGTTATTGACACACATATCCTTCAAACTTGTAAAATTTCTCAAAATATGCTGGTGTCCTCACGATGTTATGACACAAAAAATAATTCAGAGGTGCTCAGGGTTTTAACCCATGACCTTTGGAATTAAAGTTGTGTGTGCTCCCACTTAGCCAACATGGCTTCTAATAACAAGATACAAGATAAATAAATATGTACCATAAGAAAGAAATCATTAATTATTTCCACTGTCATACACCTCAGGATATGCATCTAGCTACATAGAATCTAAATTAAAACCCCATAGATGGTTATATTTTATTAAACAATTTTAAAACTAACAGCTGTTATTTTAGATGTTAAAATTATTCTTTTTCTTTTTCCCAGGCCCTGATGAAATTGGACACAAGTCAGAAAGTTACAACGAGAAGTGGAATAGAACAGGAAAATGCACTCCTCAACGAGTCTGCCGCTATGGAGAGTTCACTTACGCTGCAGATACTTGAGCTCGAGAGTGAGTCCAAACAGGTATGTAATAGAGTTATAATTCTTATTTGTTGTGGGGAACTAGGATCTGCACTGACATCTCGCTATGGAGCGTATTGTGCATTGTCCCCTTGCCTAAGTCGGCCCTAACCAGCCTAGATAGTTATAATTATTAACATAAAAAATTATAATAGATTTCTTTTTTAAAATAGATAAAGATGGTCATCAGAATTTGGAAATTTTAAGTGTTTTTTTTATATTTATTAGTGCATTCCAAATGCTTAGGTTAGTAGGCAAAAGGTCCTTAAAATGTAATATTGTGTGACTCATAAATATCACATTTATTACTCCATAACAAAATGAAAGTGTATAAAACCAAGTATAATAACTAATTCGCGCCTAAATTTGGTCCGCTCAATGTATAACTAGCAGCCCAAGTGCCGTTCTCTGGGGTGTGAAAATTATTCAAATGTCATTCTGACTAGAAACTCGTTCAATTATGCAGCGGTTATAAAACCGTAGATTAAAGGAAACTTTGGTAAGGATAATACAAACCTAAAGCACAGAGGAAAGCTATATGTATAATATAAACAAAACCTATGTAGATAACGCCAAAAAACCCAAGCGAAACTGTTGGTGGTCGGCTAGTCAATTAATATTGACTTAATCTTGCGGTTTACCATAACTATCTAAACGACGCAAGAATCACCACGTAAAATAATCTTTTACGAAGTTCCCGCAATATGTATTTCTCTCTCGCTCTTGTATTAACTAAAGGAAGTCAATCATCGATCAATTACCGGGATCGAGATTACCACGTCCCTTCATTAAGTTGTGCAGATTGAGAAGACAGCTTCATTTTAGTATCGCATTATTATTACTGAGAGGAAAAAGTAGGCAACACAAAGTTAATATAAACTTGTAAGATGCAGGTATAAGATATATTTAGTGTTATTTACTTTTAACAATAAATCAGTCAGACTATGAACTATAGAAAATGAACAACTCATGTCCCTATGAAAGTCCAGACTATTCAATAATTTAACTGTAAGAAGGGCAATTTGACTGAAAAATCACATATTTCAACGAAATTCGAAACCGCGCTTTGGCTAAGTAAGCGCCACTAACACATTTAATTCAATTCGACATTTTGTATGACGTCATCTGCAGATACATACTGAGAACTAGCGACCTGCCCTCGTTTCTAATAGACACCTAATATTATTCTCAAAAACCTTCCTGTTGAATCACTACCTATTCAAAACACCGCTTAAAATCCTATGCGTAGTGTTAAAGATTTAAGCATACATATAAGACTGACAGCACTTTGTTTTATACTATGAGGTGAGTGTTTTTCAGTTACTAAACCACGCTGTCCAGAGTCCACGTACAATAACCCCTTATGCTCGAAACAAATCTGCGTTTAGCTTCGTAAAGCGTTAAAGTATGTTTGTCTGAACTATGCAGTTATGAGCATCGCGTCATATTATCTGATTAACCGTCCCAGACTCTGACGAATCGTGCCTACGCGCCGGCCGAATAAAGCGGGAGCAATTGGCGTTGACTCATCTGGATCTCTGGACCTCGGGCTCCAGTGCGCGCGAGTCTCCCTTTTAATGCACCCGTTTTAATATTCAAAACGTGTGTTCGTGTTAATACGGGATATTTGTGCCCGAAATAGTTCGGTCGGTGAATCACGATTTGCTGTCGGGAAACTCGGATTATACAGGGTGATTGGTAGGTGAGTGCAAAGCTGCTAGGGGATGGTAGTGTGGACTATTTGGAACCATTTAAGCCATAGTTGTCTTAACCGAAGTCGGACTATTTTTTTTTTATGAATTTTTTACGGGATACAAGGAAAATACCCAAAATTTTACAGTTAGTTGCTAATAACTGCCAGTTTAAAAGGCCAATTAATTATTTTTTGTTTAATTTAAGTTAAGCTATGTGTAAGCAATCTACCAAAACTTGTTCTTAGGTATCTGAGTCATTAGCCATTTTTTTACAGACATTTCAAACTTACGAAAATGTTCTGCGATTTACGAAAACCATTTTTGACTTTGTTTAAAAAAAAAACTAATGGTGCTATTTTTGTTCAAACCTTTTTAAAAACATGTGTGGTTATTACTCTTTCTTTCGAGGTATCAATTAAGCGAATATCTAAAAAAATATTGAAATTATGATCCAAAAACCAAATTGAGGGAGAAAATTCAAGGCAACTTTAATGAAAAAATAGGCAGATTATCGAATTGCTCAAAGTGACATACACCACGTGGAATCTAGAGTCAACCCAGGCAGACACAATCCTAACGTCAGTTGGTCAGTTTTAAATATTAGGACACCTCTACGAGCATCGGAAGATCGTTTTGAAGAAATCCCAAATAATTATTACCATTTAAGGTATCTGGTAAGAAGTGGGGCCCAATCAAAGTTCTGCCATTACTCCAGCCCACACACTGACAGAGAATTTCCTCTCTACTGACACCTGCTTTTTCCAGTATGGATTTCTGCCCTTGTTAGCCTGTTGGTGAAGGTTGTAAAAGTTTGTTATGCCCTCTTTGGAAAATTTACTTTTATTTGTCCACAATATTGATTTTAAGAATCACGCATTGAAGATGCGTTGATGTCTCTGTTGAGGAGAAAACTACAGAATTGGATTATTTTCCCGGTATCTTGTTCTTCCAAACCTGGCAGACCCGGGCCATGGAATAAATACTTATCATTTTTGTGCATACTCCACATACACATCTTCTATTGTGAAATGTTAAGATTTTGAGCTACTACGCTAGTGCTGGTAGTAGCATCCGCTTAGAATGCTGCCAAAATCTCTTCCTCGACCCTCGAATTGTGTCTGCTTGGGTTGAATCTGGAGTCATACACACATACACCGCGTGGTACCCAGGTATCACGCGGTGTATGCCATTTTCAGCAATTCGGTAATCTGCTTTTTATCATTAAAGTTGCTCAAAATTTTCTGCCTCTATTTGGTTTTTGTATCATAATTTCGATTTTTTTTGAGATATCCTCTTAATTAATACCCCAAAAGAAAGAGTAATAACCACACATGTTTTTAAAAAGGTTTGAACAAAAATAGCACCATTAGTTTTTTTTTTAAACAACGTCGAAAATGGTTTTCGTAAATCGCAGAACATTTTCGTAAGTTTGAAATGTCTGTAAAAAAATGGCTAATGACTCAGATACCTAAGAACAAGTTTTGGTAGATTGTTTACACATAGCTTAACTTAAATTAAACAAAAAATAATTAACTGGCCTTTTAAACTGGCAGTTATTAGCAACTTACTGTAAAATTTTGGGTATTTTCCTTGTATCCCGTAAAAAATTCATAAAAAAAAATAGTCCGACTTCGGTTAAGACAACTATGGCTTAAATGGTTCCAAATAGTCCACACTACCATCCCCTAGAAGCTTTGCACCCATCTACCAATCACCCTGTAGTTCTGAATTCCAGCGTTAAATGCCATTTAAAATTACTGGTATTGCACAAATTGAAAATCGTTCAATGATATAATCTGTTGAATGTAAATGAGCGCACCTCACTCAGTTTTTCTTATCGGCTTTTACACGAGTACATTTTTTCGCATAAAACCAAGCGTGAGTTTAAAATGTTAGAGTTGAAGTTGGATTTGATTCCGCCCTTAAACTTTTTGTTACGTGTGACTTGATTCAAAGCGATTTTCAATGCTCCTTCATCTATGAGTTTCATATTTCTTAACGAGCTTCACTAACATTATCGCGTCGTCTTTTGTGCATTGTCCCTAACTTGTCTTTAATCAAGGTGTTGGGACTTTTGAGGATCCGTAGGTTTATGAAGTTATTTGGTTATCCCGTGACTTTTATTGTGACGTATGATTAAATTCGTTTGGTTTCCGATCAAACAAGTGCGAATCAGAAAGACCTCACGTCGAGTGATGTAAGCGAGTGGCGTAAGCGCCGGGAATCCATAACACTGGTCCAGAAATAATCATTTATTTGGCCGGCCTTGATTCGGCAGACTTTACTCAATGGTGTGTAGTTGCACGTCTCGCCTGCAGTGTGATTCCTGGAGTGGATAGTGCCAAGTGTCGTGAATTATGTCAATTATGTGCTGAAATTACACGTGCGAAAATGAATGGAGGGGAGGAGGTAATAAAACTGTCTTCTAGCAAATTCTTTTGGAAGTTTATATATGTTTTACGTTTAATATGTTGAGATCGACATTTATATAGGTATTATCTTTGATATGAAATATTCATTATATCATAAATATTTATTTGCATGAAACACACATTATGATCTTATAAAATTACTAATTGAAGTGTTAACTGAAAGTACAATATAGTCAATCAACAAATCTATTGCATGAAATACCTGTACAATATTTGCACATCACATATTTTAACTGTAAAATATATTAGGTTTCTCCGCGGCGAAAATGTTGTATATTTTATAAATTATTTAATTAATTGAAGGCGTTCAGCGGTTTTTCAATGAAAAAGTGCGGACATATCTAACTTTCGCATTTTTAAATATCATTAAGTCTAGATAATATATTTATTACGTATTTTCATATACTGCGTCATATATTACTTGCACGTGTCCTTTTTATTCTTTATTTTCCTATTTCATGAAAAGATGCGATCTTGTTTACTTCAGTTCATAAGTTTTCATCGTCAGAAACTTAAGCTGAAATTTTACCGTATTTGCGTTTTTGAGGCCGGCTCGAAAGCAGGCTAAGGGCTCTCGCTAAATATTTATTGCGAATGTTTATTCATTACATCTAGGGGTTACGCCGGTCGTATTTCACGTGCCGTGTTTACCGTCATAATGGAACATTGTTGACACTTGTTAGCTGCTGGCACGCCGCCAAGGGGATGACAGCAAACCTCGAATTATGATCCATTTATAGCATTAATGGAGGACATACTATTTGTCATCTTTTGAGCTTTTTACGTAAGTTTGGAGATCATCCAAAAGCGATACAATGACGCTTATCGGAAAGCGATTTGTTTGAAATACGCGCTTGGCGCCAGTTTGGTAACTAAGTTGAGGAATGGGACATTTTGTGCATTGTCATAATTTTGAAGTGAAAGGAAAACTTTCTATAAATTGCCGAGTTTTGGCTAAGGACTTGATTACTTAACTGAGACAGATGTGTTTTGAGTTTCAAAGTGGTTTGAGTATTAAGGAGCCATTTTCCTTTCCTGAAAAAAGGCACACAAAAGTAATATCTTTAACGCTATCATGGCCCATAACGCACGCATGTGTTTTCGAGTGTTTTCCGGTCAGGTGTGGCGGCGCAGTTCTTATAGCGAGTATCTTTTGTATTAAGTGTGTTCGTTAAACCGCCCGAGTTATGCCAATTGACTAATTCGCAATTCAACAATATGACCTCTGTTTGCCTGGACCTGCATCAGCCTACGCGAGTCTCTGTGCGCGATTTCCGTATTAACCACACCACTTAAGTGGGTTCAACTCCCCACTTTTGTAGTGTTTGAATCAGACATTCCTTTCTGCTATAGTACCTAATATAGAAAAAGTCTATAAAATAAAGTCCAACCAAACCTATTAAAAGACAGATTTAGCGCGTTACAATACGTTAGTTAGTCACGGAATCGCGAGCGCTTTTCTAGACCTCTTTTCAATCCAAAATCGACTCTATAGCCTTTCGTATTAGATAAACGTTTGTTTGTCTAGGTTTTACCGTTGGTTTTTGCTGTTTTGACAATGTTCTACCGTGCGTGCGTGCTTCGTTAGGTCACTTCTCTTATCAGTGGCTGTGCCTAATTGGTGTTTGCTTAGAGTCAATCCGTTCATTCTTTCGGTATCCTTGGGGTTTCTGCCTGACAACAGGTGCAAGATATTCTCTATAGGGACTGCAATTTGTAATTATGTTGGAAAATAGTTAACTCCGAGCGTCCATGTGTCCTATTATAATAAATGTAAAATGGAGAGTTTGTATGCTAGCTAGGCTTTTGGATTTGTTTCGGAAAATGGTCATACGTATTACGTAGTCTTCAGTTTTCGGTGGTGCTGATGAAAAGTCTTTAATTAATGAGGCGTGCATGCCATGTTTCTAAACTTTGCTCGTCTACATTTATTTTATGTAAAAGCGTAACCAACATTCAATTACCGTAAAACACTCCAACATTGCCACCGAGGGTAATTTTGCCCGAAGACCAATTTTTAAGCAAAACTTTTAATAGCAAAAATATCTGAATACTATGGTAACATTTATTGACTTTGGTAGAAAATAGGTTTTGTGTTTAGCACCACTGTCTATTGGATGTAACGCTAACGTCACTCAGTAACTTGTTGGAACTCGTCAAAGACAGAGTGTATTTTTGCGGGCAAATTTTGGTGAAAATTCAAAAGTGGATTGTGCGTGATGAAGAAAACACAGATGAGTTTAATTTATATTATGTTGTACAAAAAACTTAAGGTATTATTATACCGTTATTGTCACTGATGCAGCTCTTGTATAACTAAAGTTATAAAGGTGGGCAAAGTTATCTAGTATTTTTGCGATCTACTATTGACAACATTGCCCGCAGTCAAAATAAGCTTAGGGTTGACACATCCGAGTTTTTTTTTTTTTTTGCTAATTATTATTATCTTGATTATTTAGATAATTTATTTTTATTATTTCTTAAATGCAAGAACAAATCTCGAATTCGTCAAAGAAAGTCAAGACGAAAGATTGGAACCAGAATGTATTAAAAATAACACGGAATAAATGTTAATACTTGCATGTGAATCTGTTGAATCAAACATGTTACTTGAAAGTTTTTTAAATAATTCAATAGAAGATAATCTTGTTTTTTTATTAACATAAAAAGAAATAAAAAGTCAAGAACAGTTTACTGAGATGTACCAACCCTATCACTTTACTAAAGGCGAAAAGCGAATTGTATGGAAAATGCTAACAAGGTCAGGGTAACTTTGCCCAACTAGCCTAACATGGATTTTGGTAGGAAACCTGTCATGGATTCGCTTTAGTTTTAAAGTAATGGCCAGTTTTGGTCATAATTCTTCTACAGGTTTTGCTGTCAGCTGATTAGAGGCCGGAGAGGAGATATTTGCGTCAAAAATCAACGTGGGCAATGTTGGCAATAAGTCGAGATAACATTGCCCGCCTTTAAAAATAATAAAATACTTGATTTAATATTGACGAATAACAAAATCTAATAAAATAATACATGCAAAATATCCTATAGTTGCAGATGCGAATAGAAAATACTTGTGTCCCCATACAAAAAAATAACAAAAATTGTAATTATTCGAAAAATGTGGGCAATGTTGGAGTGTTTTACGGTACTCTTGCAAACTTATTTACCTAGTAAGAATGGTACCTAGTAAGAAATTGCCTTAATCTACTGCAAGGATACAGTTTCTACCTGCATGCTTTAAACTCAATCCGGCAATCAGTGTTCTATTAACATACACAGTACACATAAGCTCGAAAACAGAGTAATGCTATAAACGTTACGTACGAGTACTAGTAGACACATTTTCAGCTTTTTCAGTTGGTATCAAACAATATTTTCTTTTATATTCCTACCGCAAATTAACTAAACCATTTTATAAATGAGTTCACGGAATAAGTACCTACTGCAATGTTTTTACGACTTTCAGAGCAACTAACAAAGGGAAAATTTAATTTAGCTCCGCGTTTGATCTAGATAACTTTCTCGGGTAGAAAATTCGGATTTTACAGTGAATTCGCACGATTTTAGTAGCGAATTGTGATATTCTTCCATTATTGGGGTTTTTAACTTAAAAATAATGTTTTTTAAAGGTGTTTGGTGTTTTCCTGCCTTGTTGATAAATAAAGGTCTATTGCCCTTTTTCACAACATTTCCATAAATTAGCCTTAAAGTATACGATAAAAGTATTTTTGTCTATAGAGTTAAATAATATGTATCTATTTAAAATTCTACTCATGTATATTTAAGCCGTTGGTTTTCCAAATAAATAAAAATAAATAAAATAAATAAATAAATAAATAAAAGGTCACAAGATTGGTAAAAAGCTTTACTCATATTCAATGACCTTCGTGACACAACCTTCTCTGTAGGTCAATATTATATATAAAAATTATATCTTATGGATCTCTTTTGCAAATTCATCTTATATCGCATAACCAATATCACGATATAGTACTGAAAAGTCATACACTGGTGTAAAACAAAAAACAAATAGGTACAAAGTAAAATTTTGTATTTGTATAGTAGGGTCATTGAAATTGCGGGTTTGAATCCTGCAGAAGACACGGTTCCAACTTTGTTTGAATAAAATAATCAGTCATGTCAAGCAGTAATAAAATTAATGAGGGTATTTGGAAATTCGGCACTTTAAAAACATGATTGTGTGGACTCAACTATGTGATAAGTGATCTTGCATTTTAAGATATCGAGATTACACAATGGAAGGCTATAGAAAGGTAAATTTAAAGTTTTACATAATAACATTATTCAGTATAGAGGTAAACTTTGTCATTTAAGTATATATTTAATGGGTCTGTGTAAAGTAATCATCAAATCAAGCCAGACGGAGACTGACGGGTAAAAAGAAAATAAATAAACATATAGGTACCGCATATTATATTTGGGTGATGCACTTTCTGACAATGTGTAGGGTCGTGTAGGGTTGCTTATTTATTATTTATTAACGTACTAAAACAAAACTGTGTCGCTAAGCGCCTTATCGGAAAACAATAAAATAGCAATTAACTTAAACTAATATAACATAACTTAACAATTCTTATTACGAATCAATTCCGGTGCCGTTGTCCCCGACGTGTACGCCGCACCGGGGACAACGGGAATAAATATTTTTGCGTGCCGTTGTCCCCGGCCCGGGGATGCGGTCATCGGGGACAACGGGAAGGAACCAAATAAATCATCATCTTATTTTACAATAAAAACTGTTGTGGTTTCAAAATTAAACGTAAACAAGGTTCGTGTATTACCCGTTTGTCTCAATATGAATCTTAATCTTATATGTATTATCTATTCTAATATTATATAGCTAGCGAGTTAATTTGATTGTTTGCACAATCAGCAATGGTCCGATTTGAAAAATTATTTCAGCGTCGGATAGTGTACCTACTTTAAAGTATACTATTATAGGTGTGGGTATGTAGATAACTTAAAAATGCAAGCGAAGCTGCCGGCGGATCGCGTATATATTATTATAAATGTGTAACCCCGCTAGCCTACCTAGCCACACGGCCGTTAAGCCGCGCCGCGCCTACAAACGGGCAGGGCACAATCAACTAAGTGTCGTCTCGTGAATTACGACTGTATAATTTGCCGCGATCGATCCGACACCTGTGCGGCTTCCACTGCCCTCATGGGCAGTTGGACACTATTAAACTAGTACCTACTTTGAACGATTTTATAATGTAACTGGATACGTATTATATAGTTTGCAATTGGCTCATCATCATCATCTCAGCCGTTGGACGTCCACTGCTGGACATAGGCCTCCCTATATGATTTCCAGTTATTGCGGTCGCTCGCAGCCTGCATCCACCGCGAGCCGACCGCCTTCACCAAATCATCAGTCCACCTTGTTGGTGGACGCCCAACGCTGCGCTTCCCGATCCGTGGTCTCCACTCGAGATCCTTTCGGCCCCATCGGCCATCTGTTCTTCTCGCTATATGGCCTGCCCATTGCCACTTCAAAGAGCTAATCCGTTGGGCTATGTCGGTGACCCGCGTTCTCCTACGGATCTCTTCATTTCTGATTCGATCTCGTAGGGAAACCCCGAGCATAGCCCTCTCCTCAAAGGGCTATCCTTTGAGCGACTCTGAGTCTGTTGATGAGGCCGATAGTGAAGCACCACGTTTCGGATCCGTATGTCATCACTGGCAACACACACTGGTTGTAGACTTTCGTCTTAAGCAATTGCAATTGGCTAAAAAAACAAAAATAAAAAGAAACTAGGATTTGAAATTCTCTTGTTCCTCGCGATACAGACTCTTCCATAACTAGGTACCAATTAATCTACTTTATCTTGTTTGTATATTATTTCTCTAATATAATTTGAAAATTGCATCGACAAAGTGTAGGCGAAGCGAAACGAGAATGCGTCGCTAATATTATTTTAAGTAACTACCTAATGCAAAATGCAACATACCTTATAGGTACACTTACTACGTTTATACATTATAGTCATTATGTACAATCTAATGTGCTTAGAAGTTAAAGCAACTCGTGAAATAATCAGGAGAAGGATCACTGAACATTTCCGAGTCTATTCAGTGGTTTCCCCTGGGATTTGCGTGTTTTCAGACTTTGTTTGTTAACACAATTAAGAAGTTCTGATCTATTTCTATTTGTACGGAAGAATAGTCTTGGCTGTGTAACAAACTTGACCGTCTAAAATTCAGTGGCAGTTTCGCAACAAAACTCAGGAAATATCGATTTAATGCTATTATGGCACATATTGATTAGCATAATTGAGCATTTGGTTATAAATGTATTCTCCATTTTGCGTTCCTCATATTCTGCAATTCTTAACTAGAACTTTCCATGTTTTCGTGAGTTTTCATTACAGATTACGACCATAAAGGTTCCGTAATCGTCCAATTCAATTTTTTATACCTTTCGTGACTGTGTATAATGAACCCGATCCTGCCCTTTTTGTCAGGCGTGACCTTGACCTGCGGAAAAAACATGTCGATATACTGACAATGTTATGGATCGAATGAATTGTTAGGCGGTTCTTTGCGATAGCTGCCACATTTATGAGTATATTGCTTAAATATAAGTTAAGCAAAATTTATTATCTTAAGGGGCCGGTGACACTTGCAGGGAATTTCAATTCGAGGCGCGTGCGAAAATCGCCCCGCATATCGCTATCTCTATTTAGCCGATGACGACAACCACAGTGTTTGACTGTGTGCGTGAGTAGTTAGGTTGTATTAGGAATTTTGGATAGCTCACCTGATGTTTCATGTCATGACCATAGAAAAAGATATCTAATGTTTTAATAATCGTTTGACGGCACCGGCTTCGCTTTTGAAACACTTGCTGCACAAACAATACGTGTATCTAAGTAAAACTAGGTTTTATTTTTAATTTCAGAATTTGGCTGGTCTGTAGGTAGGTTCGTCATACGGTTCTGCTTCTACTATGTATATTCTGATTCTACTAAATTTAGGATTACAAAATTACGAGCATTATAAAATTATGATTAGAGAACAAAAGAAAGGATTTAGCGGTAAACATTTATTTCGCTAGACAGATAATACTTTTATTCATCACCTTAAAAACTTAATTTAAACATTATTATAAAGAATAGCAATAGAACTTATTTATTCATAGAACTGGTGGCCTTATCACTCAAAGCGATTTCTTTCAGGCAACCAAAGTGCTTTATAACCTAAATTTACACAATTACCATAGGTACCTACTAAAATGTTATACTAAAACATACAACATAATAATAACTCTAGTGTTTCATCACCATGTCATCACTTTGTTCGATCATATCAAAAATCATATTATTATTTTTTTCGTGTATTTCTTTTCTTTACGGGAAGGGACCTCTTTTTCCTCATTTCCTGGGAACTGATAACCACAGGCGTTTTTTGCTTGATCGTCGTGGCTCTGTAAATATTTATACAAATTATAATCTAATCAATTTACTATGGCTATAAGACCTACTTATACATTGAAACAACAGAATAAATAAAAATTGCCGGACAATTCACACAGCAACTTCTAGCCCCGTGGTAAGCTCGTAGCTTGTGTTACGGATGCTAGATTTCTGATATAAGTACTTAATATGATGGATATTATTTTATGTATAACACCCAGACACCCGGAACAAATATTTGCAGATCATACAAATAGTTGTCCCGCGGCGGGAATCTAAGACTAAATGATTCTAAATGAAACATCCAATGTTTCGTATATACCTACCTAGTACTTCCCTTCTTCACTTATCCTTAGATATTGATTGATTGATTGATTCAGATTTTGTCCGTAAAATCACAAAGATTAACTTGGACATGTCATCACTATCAATCACCCCCCCTTTTTTTTTTTTTTTTTTTTTTCTTCCCCTGAATTTAATAATGAAAGTTCCCATGCATTATTATCATTTAAATAATCTGAAATTCTATAATAACCCTTCTTACAAAGATTACCCTTTACAATTTTCTTGAATTTATTAATTGACAGTTGGTGAAATTCTTTGGGCACTTTATTATAAAAGCGAACACAACATCCCTTAAAAGAAACTAACTTTACGTAGTCGAATTCGGGGCAATGCAAGTTTATCTTTATTTCTAGTATTTACATTGTGATAATCACTTTTCTTAGGAAAGTTACTTAAATTCTTGTGAATGTAAACTAAGCATTCGAAAATGTACTGGGAAGCTACTGTCATTATATTTATTTCTTTAAATTTTTCTCGCAAAGATTCCCTTGGACCCATATTATACATAGCACGTACAGCCCTTTTTTGCAAGACAAATATACTATTGATAAGTGCGTCAGCAGCACATCCCCACAGCAGTATACCGTAAGACATTATACTGTGAAAATAGCTGAAATACACCAATCTAGATGTTTCGTGATTAGTCAAAAAACGAATTTTTTTGACAGCATATGCCGCAGAGCTTAGTCTTTTAGATAATGCGTCTATGTGTGGACCCCATTGAAGCTTGCTGTCCAAGGTTAGGCCCAAAAATACTGTACTTTCAATAGGCTTCAATGACTCTCCCTTGATATTAACATTTACTGGTACCCTGTTCTTTACATTAGGTAAAGTAAATCTAATGCATTTTGTTTTCTTTTCGTTCAGCAATAGGTTGTTTGCGCTGAACCAATCCACGACTTTATTTATAGCATTATTTACATTGTCAAAATCATTATTACGTCTATTTAACTTAAACACTAAAGAAGTATCGTCAGCAAATAATACTATGTCGTGATTTTTCTTAACAAGATGGGGCAAATCGTTAATGTAGATCAAGAATAGAAAAGGACCAAGTATGGATCCTTGCGGTACACCCATTGTTATCAAAGACCCCTGAGACCTTTTACCATTTACCTCAACTCTCTGAATTCTATTACTTAAGTATGAGGTGATAAGGTCCAAAGATACATCTCTTATCCCATAATGACATAATTTGCTTATTAATGTTCCGTGATGTACGCAGTCAAATGCCTTAGACAAATCACAGAAAATTCCAAGAGCATCCTGCGAATCTTCCCAAGCATCGTAAATATGCGTTAGTAACTCGATGCCAGCGTCGGTAGTAGACTTGCCTCTAGTAAAACCAAATTGTTTATCGTGTAAAAGCTTATTATTGTTGAAATGTTGCAATAATTGAATTAAAATAAGCTTTTCATAAATTTTGCTGAAAGTAGGCAATATTGATATCGGTCTAAAGTTTGTCGGATCTAAAGTAGAACCAGCCTTGAACAATGGTATTACTTTACTATGCTTCATCAAATCTGGAAACACACCACAATCGATGCAGTTGTTAAAAATCAAAGCTAAATCAGATGCTAATGTATCTATAAGTGACTTAAGAATGTTTACTGATACACTCCATAAGTCCTTTGTTTTTTTTACATTAATTAATTTAAAAGCTTTTTTGATGTCTAAGGCATCTACATATCGAAATTTAAATTCATTTTCACATATTGGTACGCATTCTTTAAGTAATGATTCGGCGTATAACTGGGACGAATTTAAAGCTTTTGTTGTAGTAGTTGGGATATCAGCAAAGAAGGTATTAAAAGCCTCCGCTACGTCAACATCTTCCTTTACTATATTATTATTTATATTTAATTTAAATGAACTACAATGATTATCTGTGGCTTTTCCCGTCTCGTTATTGATTATTTTCCAGGTTGTTTTTATTTTATTCTCACTATTTATTATTTTATCACTAATATAATTTGATTTTGCAATACGACAAACTTTTCTGAACAGTTTAGAATAATTTTTCAATTTTTTTTTGAATGTATCACTAAAATTGTACTGTTTTTCACTATATAACTCGTACAACTGTTGCCTACTTTTGTGTATACCAACTGTTGCCCAATCACTGAACGCACACTTGTTTGTGATCATCTTTGACTTCGTAGTGAATATTGAGTTAAACAAGTTATTAAATTCATTGAAGAATTGGCAATATGAATCATTTGGGTTTACACATGAGAGTGAGTATGAAGAATCTGTTACCCAATTAAACTTAAATCTTTCTATTCTATTGATGGTTACTGGTACATAATTTATTTTCCTCTTAACATTTAGCTTCTTTATTTCTATTTTTATGTTAATTTGTTGACCCAAATGATCTGATGGTATATTACTAATAATACTTCTGTGTATAATCTGTATTTTAGGATCTATAAATATATTATCAAGACATGTTGAAGAAGTTTCTGTTATTCTGGTAGGTTCATTAAACAATGGTTTCAAATTATATGAATTGAATAAAGTTAATAATCCAGTACTTCTTGAATTTACTTCTAATAAATCTATATTAAAGTCACCGCAGACAATGACTTTCTTTTTATTATTAATTGTTTTATTTAAAATTTGTTCTACTACTTTTTCAAAAATATCAAAAGATGCAGAAGGCGGACTGTAAATACAGATTAGGATACAATGCTCAACCTCAATACAAGCCAATTCTATATTACATTCAACAGATAAACTAGTGATGTCTTTACGTTCTTTGAACTTAAGATTATTTCTCATCAATATTAATGAACCACCTCGGATGGCCTTAGATCTACAATAGGCACTACAAATCCGGTGGTTGCTGATATTTAACATATTCATTTCATGGGTTCTAAGCCAATGCTCTGTTAGGCAAAGAATGTCTATATTGAAAGAATCAATAAATAATTCAAGTTCTAATAATTTACTATTAATCCCTTGCATGTTTTGGTGAACTAACTTTATACATTTTGATTTATTCAGAGGGATGGGGGCTAACTGATTTATATCTATAAAATTCTGGCTAGAGACTTCCTCTATTGTCTGCAAAGTCAGTTTAAACTATGATCTACTGACATTATTGGTTCTACACCCTGATTAGCAGAAAAACTAGCTAATTGTACAGGCTGGTCAGATGTCCTTGTTATATAATTTATAACAGAATCACAAATATTATATGCTAATAATTTAGCAAGAATCATTTTATTACGTTTACTGAGATACAAAGTATCTCTTATCAAAATACTATTACTAATAAAAATATTAGTGTCTAAAAACAAAACGTCACTATGACGGCATGTCAAATTGTATATAAGTAAATTTATGTTACTTAGTCTTCTATTTTTTTCAATACTCAACGACTTTGAGTATGGAAAAGCACATATTATTAACTTATTAAGGTTATTTTTTACCTTGTCCAACAAGAGCTCAATGAGATTAATTACTTCTGACCGTTTAATATTTACATCACTTAATTGTACAACTAAGGTTGTCAGATTATCTAAAGATTTATCATTATTAATACAGTTAATAATTGTACTTATGTGTGCATCTGTGTAATTATAATTGATTACATTCTGTGACAGAAGGTCATTTAGGATGGGACCCATGCCACTGCCAATCCTGTCAGAGTAAATGACAGTCTTCTTGGTCTTTCGGCTGGGGTTCTGCTGCCTAACCGGAGACTGTGGTCCTTGGGCCAAAGTGACCTCGGTCAACTCTGAAGATGGTGGGGGTGGCACTGGGGCCTGTTCTGTCTCAGTCTGTGTACTATTTGTACGAACTTGCACATACATTGTGGCATTATGCACTAGGTCTACATATTTTTCTAATTGTTGAGTTTGATCTTCAGTATCTTTTTGTGCTTGCTTGTATTTGCAAGAAATGTCAATTAATTCCCTTTCTAAACATACAATTTTTTCTGACATATGGTCTAGTTCTTTTGTATTTCGACCTAACAGACTGTAGCAGGAATTCAATTCATCTTGCATGTTACATTTGCATTTTGCATTACTTTGTCTGGTATTGATAATAATTTTCTTCTGATTCCTAATCTTTTTTTCTGTTTTCTTAATATAATTTCTCAACTTAACATACTTTTTAATTTTGTTGCTCCCATTCATGACAGGTGTTTGACTTGATATAAGTAAGTAATTACCTAAACAACATGTTAGATAAGTACTTACCTACGTAGGTAGGTAGGGACAATTACTGAGTGGGTAAGTTTTTTATAGGTAAGTAGTTACGATGGTAGGTTGATTTTACTTGTTGTACTTTAAAATAAAACAAGCAACAATAATATAAGTTAGGCACTTACTGTGAGATACACTCCAACGTTCCGAGTCCATTATCAGCTACCAAACCGTAATTCAAATACAAATTCTTTATTTTAACACACAATGTAACAGTTTACACTAAATCATTACATGCGACATACAATTTATAAAATAGAAAAATATCAAAATTTGTAAACAAACCCAAAGTCACAGTAACTTTTTAGACACCGATTTAGAAAAAAATAAATATAATAGACTCCAAAGAGAATATAATCACTACGTTAGAGTATTTATTGGTTATTGATAGACTCCTTCCCTCACGACGAAAGAGTTCCGAGCGTTCTTGTAAATACGCGTTGCACTAGTGTGAGTTTGTGCGAGCGATAAGCAATACTAGCTGTTGAAAATTTGGTATGAATTTGGATGTGTTCCGTAATACCAAAAATGATGACTGAAAACATTTTGTATTCCTCACAAAGTATTTTTATTTGGTGACTTCACAATATAAGCTATGTTTCTATGCAAATAATTTTTAAGATATTGTTGTTTTTCATACCAAACCAATAAGAAGAAAACATGCATTTTTAACGTAAAAAATTTGCAAAAAGCGATTGGCTTTAATTTCATTTAAAGTAGGTATTTTGTAAAAATAACTCCATAGGAACCTAGATAAATACTATTTAAATAATAATAATGCAATAATATCATGGAAATATGCCCGAATAACAAATAATTTTGGTATTACGTTTGTATGGGAAATTCGTCCTCCGCCATACTCTTAAGAGCCCTGTTAAATTTTTGAAGTTTTGCGAAATTGGATATTTTATGCACCACGTGACCGGCGCGTCACGCGAATTCTATGAAAAATACTAAATGATCTTGATACTTCGTCGATCTAAAACATACAAATATACTAATAATTATTTTAGATCTGTAGAAAATGGCATCGAATAAATTCCATTTTATTGAGTGGATTTTTTTCAGTTTCATTCTGAAATAATTATTATATTAATGTTTTTATTTAATTGATAGGTGTTTAATATATTTTCCTAAATTCAAAATGGCGGATATTTTTATTTCAATATTTGAATCAATTATGTTTTATCTTAATAATATCAATATTTATTTTAAATCTGATTGATTATTTGAAATCAATTAAGTACATAATTTTAAATTAAAACATTCATGATTAATAATTATCTATATAAGAATAAAACTGAAAATAGTCTTATTGAAGTTACCCTAATATTTTTTCTTAAACAAGTTGTAATGTACTTTGGCTAGCAAATAATTTCATAACTACCCTAAAGAATTATTATTTCATATATCTAAAACTATTTTTGTTGAATTAATGAATAGTAAGTTGTTTATTTTAAGTTAAGTCAAATGGAAGAGCGAAATCTTTTAACACAAGTAATCATATTTACTTAAAAAAAGATTTCGGCCACTTAAGTTACGTGTAAAAATTCCGTTAACGAAATAAACTTTTTGTATTTGTATTTGTATGAAGTTAAATGTCCTCATTCATCTCATCTTATGGGCTCATTATTAAACCGATTCTTCTGAAATTTGGTGTGTAGGTTTGTAATTAAATGTTTTTTTTTGTCGAATGTTGGGACTTTATGTAAGTTCAAAAGTCTAAATTGAACGGACTAAATACAAATTCTAATTATAACAAAACAAATAAATTATATTACTATATATATTTAAGTTGCTTGTTTTGTTACAAAAATAATGTTTCATGTTTTTTATTTGATTAAAATAATTAATTTCACGTTGTTCCTTTCTTTTAAAATACTATGTTACTTAAGCAGAGTTATTATTTTTTAGCTTTTCTTTCGATTGGTATCATAAAAATCGAGTATTTTTTTTCTACATGTAAGTCGGTTCGATTCCCAGACAAAGCAAGTAATTTTTAGAAAATCCATGAATGCAGAATTACTAACTTTTAAAAATAAAATGAAGTCTTGTTTGAGCAAAATTCACTATCTACGATATTTAAGGTACTTCCCCTCCATGGCCCATAACTTTGGGACGCCCTGTATTTATTAGAAAGGTACATATTTAATGTTTACAATAAATAATATATCTATTAGAAAGGTACATTATTTTTTGTTTACATATTGGATACTCGGTAAAAATAAGAACAAAAAATTACGGAATATTTTCTTTGTAATAAATATTATGGAAATCTATACTACAATTATCAAGCTGAGGAGATTGCTTGTTTATTTGTTTGAACGTGCTACTCAGGAACCGCGGGTCCGATTTAAAATATGATTTCAGTATTGGATAGTAAAATGATCGAAAAAGGCTATAAAACATAAACTAGTAAATAACGTAAAAACGCAAGCGCAGCTGTCGGCGGGTCGGCAAGTTAGTCATAATCTAAAAAAATCATAGGCATAATTACATTTAGTCGTTGGACGGTTTCACCAAAAAAAGTTGCCTTGTTGTTTTTTAATTACGATAGATAACTTTAGATATGCAATCCACATCCTACAGCATAACCTCCAAATAAATAAGGTTAAACAAGATGACAATGATGTGGTACAATTCTTAGGCCAGCAACAAGTGGTACAATTCTTAGGCCAGCAACAACAATAATTGATCGTTATCAATAAAAATAACAATTGATCGTTATCAACGGATCAACTTATGTCGGTCGTAGTATCGCAATAACACATACACGCACACTAACAGCGTTTTTACAGCAATTGACAGTCCCACACACTGACATTTTACGAAATATTTCTATATTTTATTCAAGAACAACCGACATAGGTCCGACCTCGACAAGCGCTCGCGCGGTACTAAATGGAAAAAGCCGGCGGAATGAAAAAACTACTAAATTATGGTAGTTTTATTTTATTCATAAAAAAATACCAAAACCGTTCTACAAATTAAAATTAATATCATAGTTTAAGCAAATGTTGATAAATATTTTGATATAAATATGACGTCCCATTGATTTAGAACTTCGGAGTTATTGAGGTTTGTTTCGAAGCATTTTCGGTCGATATTAAATTCGGTATATCTTTAGAATAAAAGCATTTAACGAAAATGTAATCTACTCTAAATGAAGAATAGGATATACGTAACATAATAAAAATTAGTTTGATCGCCCATATTCGTTAGAATCTACAAATTAGAGCTAAGAAAACAGGTCTTCGAGCGTTTTTTACGAAACATGTATCCGGAGAATGATTATTACTCAATATATAAACAAGTTATCTAAAATGTTTCTTACTACTTTTGTAGAGGAGAAAACGAACTATTATAAAGATGTAATTGTAATATCAAACAACTAACGTAAACCATAGAATTAGGACGAGAAAACCGAACAATTTCGCGATTTCCGGTAAAAGGCCTCTTAATAAAACGTTTAAGTAAAAAATGCTATTTAAATTAGTTATAAAAAGTAGCCTACTTTTCCGGATTTTAAATTCGTATTTGATTAACAAAGACTTTTTTAACTAGATTTATAAAATTGAAAAATAAATAAAAATGTAGAATAAAACGCCGTGAAGTCCTATAATCAATTTCAACAATTTCAATCTGGCAATAAAATAATCGTCCTTTTCTTTCCAGCTACGTCACGAGCTAGACCGCGTAGTGAGTGAGCGAGACAAGCTGCTGGCGGAGAGCTCCGAGCTAGGCGCCGATAAGCAGACGCGGGAGTCAGAACGAGCCGCCCTTAGAGCCGAGCTGCGGGAGGCGCGGCAACGGGAGCAGCGCCAGCTGGTCGACATCAGCGACTTGGAGGACGAGAACATCTCGCTGCAGAAGCAAGTCTCCGCGCTCAGATCCTCACAGGTAAGGGGAGAGAGGGAGAGAAAGATAAGAATTTCTCGGTCTAACTAACAAATGATAGCAATCAACCAGATATAGAGCAAATATAGAGCAAAACACAAAGAAGGGAGTTTCTGATTTTGGCTCCTGTTTCTGCCTCAGAATATATAGTCAGGGATCCGTAGTACATGGAAATCAAGTGATTTTTTTTTTTTTTTTTTTTTTAAACTACCAAGTTGGCAGACAAGCATGCGGCCCACTTGGTGGAGAGCGGTTACCGCAGCCTATGGACGCCTGTAGCATCAGAGATGTTACCTGCGTGCTGCCGAACCCTTTAAATGCTTCAGAATACCCTTTTTGAATAAACCCATGCTATAGTCCTTTGGGAAAACCTTGGAAGGAAGGAAGGAAGGAAGGAAGTGATTACTAACAAGCTAATTTTTGGTGAGTAGCTTCGTTTCGATGAGACGTCCAAAGATATCCTATACCCAACTCTCGATTGTGGTAGCTAACAGAGATATCAAGGATTAAAAAAATCAAGGATGTAAAACTGGGATAACGGACCACGAAATTTGTAGGACAATATGTTATATCTCAAGATAATCATCTAAATTATATAAAAACATGTTTGTCCTACAAAACCTATGGTTTGATCAAAGAGTCCGCCATTTCGAAAATGTATCGAAAACGAGGTCAATTTAAATGATTACTATGATTACTAACCAGCTGATTTTTTGTTGTATACTTAATTAATATATATAAAATCTAACGGACATATTGTCCGACAAATTTCGTGGTCCGTTATCCCGGTTTTACATCCTTGATTTTTTTAATCCTTGATATCTCTGTTAGCTACCACAATCGAGATTTGGGTATAGGATATTTTTAGTCGTCTCATCGAAACGAAGCTACTCACCAAAAATTAGCTTGTTAGTAATCACTTGATTTCCATGTACTACGGATCCCGGCCTAATAACATTAATTTATTATTTCAAAAAATTAAACAGTGTTAAATGCATTTCGAAATTGAACATTACATTAGTTATTTAACTTACGATTGTAAATACCATACCATTGTGTTTTCAACCAGGTGGAGTTCGAAGGTCTAAAACATGAGGTCCGACAACTGCGCGAAGAGGCGGAGAACGCGCGCGCCACGGGGGATGAAACCGCTGCGTTGCGCCGCATCGCTGAACGACAGCTCGCTGAAGCGCTTGAAGCGCTGCAAGCGGAGAGGGAAGCCAAGTTCGCGGCTAAGAAGGAGCTGGACGCACATCTTAGCAGAGAGGCCGCTTATAATATCACCAATTTGGCGTATAGTATACGGGGTGAGTGCCTTTTTTTACTTTTTTTTCCGAATTCACTCCATAAAGCATAATTAAATTTTAATTCTCTGTGCACTCTATAAAGCCCATGTTGAGATCTCAAAAATATTATATTCTTCTGGTCGAACTCATCTCGCATAAAGACTACCTTTGTGAAACAAGATACAGTGCGGGAACAAGACCCCCTACGAATCGATACCCTTCTCGTTATATCCCGTATTACTTCAAAATAGTGGTGTCATGGTCATCATGGAATTTTATCATTGTCTTAATGCCTTTGTATTATTCAGGTATGCCAGAAGACAGCACAGAAGAAGACGGCGAGCCAGGAAGTTCTTCAGCAGAACTGGCGACCGCCATGGGCGACCACCACGCCGACCTGTTCTCTGAAGTACATCTGCACGAGATATCTCGCCTCGAGAAGCAGCTGGAACAAGCGCACAGTGAAAATGTGAGTTTTAATAGATTAGAAGTCAGCGTCATAATAGAACGTGAAAGTGGGACCATCAAGAGTTAATATTGATAATATTTTTTACACTACCAAGTGGGCAGACAAGCATGCGGACCACTTGGTAGAGAGCGGTTACCGCAGCATATGGACGCCTGTAGCATCAGAGAAGTTACCTGCATGCTGCCTAACCCTTTAAATTAATGCTTCAGAATGCCCTAGTCGTACTAGTAAAATTCGCGCGAACATGGTATGATTGCACAGTCGCGTTTCAGTTAGATAGCTGGGTAAAATGTTCTTCTATAATTTGCCAATTAGATCTGTTATCGCCACCATATCTAATTATTATGATTGTCCACCAATATAAATACTACTAGATGAAAACCCGACTTCGCTCAGGTGAAATTTGACGAAATTTTCCTTAATCCGAATTTTGCGATTATATGTTGTCGCCTCAAAATCAATATGTTTTGTTATTCATATCCATTGACGTAATTATTAATATAGATATTTTCCCTCAGAGCCAGCTATCAGCGTCCGTCCGCAGCGCGCAGTCGGCGGCGGAGAGCGAGGGCGCGTGCGCGGCGCTGCTGCGCGCCGGCCTCACGCGCGCGCACAGCCGCATCACCGCGCTGCACGCGCTGCACGGGGACTGCGCGCCGCTGGTCAGTATTGTGGGGAGGGGTGCCGCAGGGTGGTGTGTTGGGCCGGTTTTTGTTTGATATATCGACGATGAAGTATCAATATCTCCTATCTCAATTTTTTCAATTTTTTTTATATTACCAATAGATGCATTCTTTATTCACTTTCTCCTGATAAAAACACACGAATTTGGACCTAAAAACAACTTTTTTTATTGAATTTGAGATAGGAGATGTTGCAAGTGTCTTCACATATTTACCTATAACATCTTCCAACAGGAAGACGAAAAAGTTGAAAGCGGCTCAGTGTCCTCCCGTGCGGCAAAATGGCTGACGTGGTGGCGCGTGTCCGGCGGAGAGATGACCGCGCTCGCCGCCGCGCTGCACGAGCTGCAGTCCGCCGCCGCCGGCGAGGGCGCGCAGGCCGTCACGCGCGGACAGCTCGCCGCGCTCAGCGACCGCGTCGCAGAGGCAGAGGTAAACAAAATGGCTGACGTGGTGGCGCGTGTCCGGCGGAGAGATGACCGCGCTCGCCGCCGCGCTGCACGAGCTGCAGTCCGCCGCCGCCGGCGAGGGCGCGCAGGCCGTCACGCGCGGACAGCTCGCCGCGCTCAGCGACCGCGTCGCAGAGGCAGAGGTAAACAAAATGGCTGACGTGGTGGCGCGTGTCCGGCGGAGAGATGACCGCGCTCGCCGCCGCGCTGCACGAGCTGCAGTCCGCCGCCGCCGGCGAGGGCGCGCAGGCCGTCACGCGCGGACAGCTCGCCGCGCTCAGCGACCGCGTCGCAGAGGCAGAGGTAAACAAAATGGCTGACGTGGTGGCGCGTGTCCGGCGGAGAGATGACCGCGCTCGCCGCCGCGCTGCACGAGCTGCAGTCCGCCGCCGCCGGCGAGGGCGCGCAGGCCGTCACGCGCGGACAGCTCGCCGCGCTCAGCGACCGCGTCGCAGAGGCAGAGGTAAACAAAATGGCTGACGTGGTGGCGCGTGTCCGGCGGAGAGATGACCGCGCTCGCCGCCGCGCTGCACGAGCTGCAGTCCGCCGCCGCCGGCGAGGGCGCGCAGGCCGTCACGCGCGGACAGCTCGCCGCGCTCAGCGACCGCGTCGCAGAGGCAGAGGTAAACAAAATGGCTGACGTGGTGGCGCGTGTCCGGCGGAGAGATGACCGCGCTCGCCGCCGCGCTGCACGAGCTGCAGTCCGCCGCCGCCGGCGAGGGCGCGCAGGCCGTCACGCGCGGACAGCTCGCCGCGCTCAGCGACCGCGTCGCAGAGGCAGAGGTGACTGACAACCCTATTAATAACATTTTAATCTATCATGGTTTTTAACCATTTTAGAACACGAAACGGGTAACATAATATCATGATTCAAATAATGTTTTTGAGTTTCCCGATATTTCGCCACAGTTACGAGCGCCATCTTTAATTCTCTCACTGATGACTGAGTCTCTCCGTGAAGATGGCGCTTGTAACCCTATCTTCTCTTCTAACTCTTCCAAGAGATTACCATCACGCGCTGTCGCGCCGTGCGCTGCTTGTCCGCCACGATTAGCCCCGCCCCCTTGCGGACATTATAACTATATACTATGTATGTATATCCCAGGTCCGGTGCGGCGCGCTGGCGGCGGAGGCGGAGCTGCTGCGCACGCTGGCGGGCGGCGCGGGGCGCGCGCTGTGGGCGGCCGCGCCCGCGCTGCAGGCCGCCGCGGACGCGCTGGCGCAGATCTACCACCACGTGTGCGCCGTCAACGGCACCACGCCGCAGAGGCTGCTGCTCGAACACGCAGGTGAGACATCTCCAACACCACGTATCTGTTTAATTATTAGTTATTTATATTAAACTGACGGTTTCCTAGCAGACTATTGAGTACTTTGGTGGAGAATAAACGCAGTATCAAAACCTCTTACAGCTCAAACTTCTGATGAAAGTTTTGTTTCAGGCTTTCCTACTACTAGTCAAGCTTGCTTCAATAATTGATTTCTTTTCTTTTAAATTCGAAATACCGAATGAATCTCCTGACAGATTAATTTACAAGCCCTTTTATAAGCAATTTGTTTTGAGGGTCCTCGCCGAAAGAGCTGTCGAGGCTGGGTCTCATTTCCTCGACTTCAACTCGGGGAGCGCCCCAGAATATATTTGCTTCGTATTGCCGATCTGGTTTTACTTAAAGTACTGTAAATAAAAGTGTCGTGTGTTCCTTAGGTGGCGCGGCGGGCGCGGCGGACGGCGGGCTCACGGAGGCGGACGCGGAGGCGCTGGCGCTGGCGGCGGGAGAACTGGAAGGTACTATCTTAATTACCACTGACTAAAATCGCTCAGCTTGTTTGAGCATGTTATTGGAACTTCTACGTCTGGAAGTAAATCGTAATAGGTTGAATGATGGTTCCAGTCTGGTGCCATTTTAATCTGGTCCAATTTTAACGATAGCAACAATGTAAAAATCGTCTTTTATTTTTTGGCAGCTTGAAGTCATATCAGTTTTTCAATCAATCAATCAAAAACAATTTGTATACCAAAATGTAATATAAGTACAAACATTAAACTAAAACTAAAGTATACAATGGACGGCCTTATCGCTAAAGAGCGATCTCTTCCATGCAACCTTTGGATGGATATAGAAGATATGTATAAAATAAAGGCAAGGGTGTACTGGGTGTTTAATCAATCACTTGAGATAATTATATTGTATAATGTTTGCAGGTCTCCGCGCGGCCGGCGGCGTGGCGCGCTCCGCGGACACGTTGCTGGACCAGCTGACGCACCTGCGCGCCGCGCTCGACACCGCGCTCGACTCACGGAACAGGCACCAACCTGGTACGTACCAACTAATAATCATAACTCTTGGTGCTATAGATTTCATAATAATTTAATTCTTAAATAAAACAAGTGCCTCAACTAATAAAACCTGTATTATAGGCTAAATTCCTAATTTCACCACTCTCTGTTTGTTAGTTTAACATCCCATTAATTATTTATTTTTTTATTTTCCATTTATTTTTTATTAAGTATATTAACAGTCCATCAATATACATAAACTGTCCGTCATTAAACATAAAGGAATGTTAAACTAACAAACAGAGAGTGGTGAAATTAGGTCAAGGTGCATACTAATGGTGAAAAATTAACAAACAGAGAGTGGTGAAATTAGGTCAAGGTGCATAATAATGGTGAAAAATTAAGTAAAACGAACGTAGCTTAACATTCCATGCTTATCCACCAGGACTCTGATACTTTGATACTTTTGCGGTTGACCAATTACCCATTAGCTGCATTGCTCATAAGTTGTGGGTCTGCGTTCTTATTGGATGATATGAAACGCAGCAACGAAGCTTAGTTCTGGTGGAATCCTGACATGACTAACTTTAAATTTGGGTTTTTTCATAACTTTTTCTTGTCTGGAATACATGACACTAACTAGGTCTTGGTTCATGTCTGTATGTCAATAACACAATATTGCAAATGAATGATGAAATGTGTGATGAGAGTAATGTCACATTGCACGCTGCCAATATTTTTTCTTGCCAATGTAATTTAGTTTTAATCTACAGCTTTATATCCTATTCCTTAACCAGGTCCCTACACAATTCCATTGAAACCAAAATCACACACCAACTCCATGAAAAGGCTCAAAGATCAATCGAACGCAAAACTCAAAATGGCGGAAACAAGGAAAAAACTATACAATTTCATTGCCCAACTCCAAGCATACGATAACAACGTCATTAGAAACCCACATGGTGTATCCGTAGGCAAAACTGTCAAAGAGATGACCGTCTACTTCGAAAACATAGCTAAATCAAGTATCAAGAACATAAATCCTGCTCAGTTAAAATCTCAACTTCCGATCAATCAGAACCTTATTCCTATGATCAGAAAATCTAATATCCCCAATCCTAATTCTCTGGCGTTGAAGAATAAGATGAAAATAGATTTGAGCCTTCACACGACGTGGCAAGAGTCAAAGTTGTCTGCCCAGAGTTTGTACAAGAAAGAGATAACTAGAAGTAACTTTATGGAGACTATAAAACATACTATCAGAAGTAGTCTGTGGAATTGCATCCTTATGTTGCATTATATCATATGATTGTGGGCAGAAGAGTAAAAGGTTAATATTTATTAATTGGTTAGTTGTCGGTTTTATGTAGTCCGTATAAATTACGGTTCTTGTCTATGAAAAATCAATATTCTAAGGTAACCAGAAAATAAAATACATTAATTAGATAATATTGTAGTTATTAGTATTGTAGTATTTTTGTAGTTAGTTGCTGTAGTTATGAATGTAGAGTTATAATTCAAATTAATAGTTTTACACGTTCTCAAGATAAAGGGTGTTGAGACGGACAACAAAGTATTTATTTAGTATAATGTAGATGTTTATTTTGCTTATTATTAGATATTTCCTTTGAATAGTAATAAATATTATATTGAAGCCATATATTTTACAAAAGCATACTTTGTTAATTATGTATTATGATTACGATGACGTCATTCATCCCTTCCATACATGTATTTAATTCCATCATTAATCCTTTCTTTTGATATTATTTCTGTATAGTAAAAAAATATAGCATTTAGCAAATATTTAATATTTTTTCTTAATACATACAGTGATATAAATTCGATTATGATGTCGTCATTCATCTCTTCCATACATGATGTTTAGAGTCGCTTAATTTATAAGTACTACTGTTTAAAAGTTATATGTGTTATATTTATATTATATACCTATAGTGTGTTATTATATTACCTTCCTTCATTCAATATTATTTCTGATATAGTAAAAAATTATAGCATATATTTACCTAATATTTTTTTCCATAGCAAATATTTAATATTTTTTCTAAACACAGTGATGGAAACCGAAGACCGCGGCGCAGAAATGGCCGAGCTGCAAGAACAAGTGATCAAGCTGAAGTCTCTGCTGTCGACGAAGCGCGAGCAGATCGCAACTCTCCGCACCGTGCTCAAGTCCAACAAGAACACGGCCGAGGTGGCGCTCGCCAACCTCAAGTCCAAATACGAGACGGAGAAGACCATCGTCACGGAGACCATGCTGAAGCTGAGGAACGAGCTCAGGCTGCTCAAGGAGGATGCGGCTACGTTCTCGAGTAAGTTGCTGAAAAGGCAAAAAAAAAAAGATCTAGGCTACATCGACCTTCAGCGCCATCTAGTTACAAACTTATGTACTCATGTAATTGGAAAGTTTTGGTTTCAGCACCTAGATCACAGTTGCGTAAACGACAATGCACTTCTGACTGCATCTGACTGTTTCTCTACGATAAAATAAGTTATTATGCATAGAGAATTAAAACGAATGAACAAAGAGACGATCTAGGCCCCAATAACATTTAGTTATAAAGTAACGTTAGTGCGTTAGTCAGTTTTGAGACATATAAAATGGATAGTAATGCTACGCAGTCACCTAAATGTGGGGGAATAATTTGCAGGTCTCCGCGCGATGTTCGCGGCGCGCTGCGAGGAGTACGTGACGCAGGTGGACGAGCTGACGGCGGCGCTGGGCTCCGCCGACGACGAGAAGAAGACGCTCAACCAGCTGCTGCGGCTCGCCGTGCAGCAGAAACTGGCGCTCACGCAGCGGCTCGAGGAACTAGAGGTGGGCTGATTTTTTTTTATACTAGCCGACCGCCAACAGCTTCGCTTGCTTATTTTTTCATTAAATATAGCCTATAACCTTCCTCGATAAATGGACTATCCAACACTGAAATAATTTTTTGAATCGGACCAACGGTTCCTGAGATTTGCGCGTTCAAACAAACAAACAAACAATCAAACTCTTCAGCTTTATAATATTAGTATAGACTACCAAGTTGGCAGACAAGCATGCGAATCACTTGGTGGAGAGCGGTTACCGCAGCCTATTGACGCCTGTAGCATCAGAGATGTTACCTGCGTGCTGCCAATGCTAAACTTCGCTAACTAAAGCGGATACGACTTCGCGGTAGATTTTCTTGCTATCTAGATATATTTCTGGGAGTTTTTCTCTTACTGGTGATAGAGGTCGCCACACGTACTATCAGTTTCTTGATTGGAAAATAAAACGAAAACGTTAATATTTGTACCTCGATAAATACTAGCTTTTAAGTTTCCCGATAGTTTGGCACAGTCTGATCTTAGATGTGTCTCTCCATAAAAATGGCGCTTGAAACAGTGCCGAAACATTATTTAAATACTGGTTTTGTGTTGGGTATTATTTTGTAATTCTCTTAAAAACTATGTTGCTTTGGTTAGTTTGAATTTGTGTTTTATTTGCAGGTGGACCGCGAGATGCGCACGCGGCGCGTCCCGAAGCCGGCGGGCGGCGCGCGCGGGCGGCCAAGGGACTTCTAGCGACTCGTCTCCGCGCTCAAGCAGGCCGCCGCCGCGCTTAGAGCCGCGCTCAGCCCGCCGCGCTAACCGCTCACTACTGTGCTGACTGTACCGCGGCTTCATGTCACACTGTACTAACTGTACCGTGATACCTTACACTGTGTTACACTGTACTGCAGTGGAGTGGTGTAAGACTGTGTTTACAGTGTCATGTGTTGCACTGTAGGCGTGGCGGACTGATGACTGTGCTGACTGTACGGTGGCTTGTTTGACTGCTCACTCTATGGTTTAGTGTTACACTGTGCAACAGTGCAGTTGCGTGGTGGTCTGATGACGTTGAATGTACGGTGACTTGTTACACTGTGCTAACTGTGCGAGTGTAAGACTGTGCTGAATTATGGTGTCTTGATGTTAGACTGGTAGCACTGTATGTGGCTTCGTGTTAGACTGTGCACACTATAATGGCTTCGTGTTCTGAAGACAGTGATGACTATGCTGACTGTGTTGATGTGTTCCGATCCGATGACTGTGTTGGGGTGTTCTCTTGATAACAATGAAAGATATTAGTGATTAGGAGAATTAGGATAGTAATAGTTAGAAAAATGACGCAACGAAATCTTATCTCATTGGCAGGGTTACAAGTTGAAATGATGAATTTGTAATTTGACTACTGATGATTATGTTGATTATATATGACCCTGCAAGTATTTCTGCCAACCTGGTTTGCAATTTTTTGGTGCATATTTGATTATCAGCAAATGAATTAATTTTATGATTGAATTATTAAAAGTTGTGTTTTTTTGAACACGAAGGCCCATTGCAAATTACATTGCTGAGATAACAATTATTGTTATTACAAATTAAGTTTAATTATTGTCATACATTTAATTGACGCTATTTACAAATAAATTGAACTCAATCAACAACACTAGCAAACCAAAAGTCCAAACAATGTTATGGGTTTTGAAATTAAATTTAATAAATTATGAGATAGATCCAGAGAATACTGCAACACATTATTGACAGTGACGGCGAGAAAAACGTGAAGTTGGACATTTGACGTGTGACTGTGAACAGGACAGTGCTTGCCACTCGCGAGTGCGACACGAATTTATAGTGTAGTGCGTACGTGCACCGGCCGCGCGCAGGCCCGCCGCGGGGCATAGCGCGGGGCACGTACAGACGACGTGTAATTTAATTTTTTATAATCCTACGATCCCTCGAAATCGAGTTATTTATACATTTTATAAAATGTAATGTTAGTAGTAGCGGTCCCGGTCGGCTCCGTGTCGCCGACCGTTATTCGAATTTCCCCGTACCTCTAGTGTCTCCAGCACGTGAAGGTTTGACGAGTATTTTTGTAACATCTGTGTATTTTATTACGCGAATGGTTTATCGTCGAACTCCGTGAGGTATATCAGCGGTCGACACGGGCCGCGCTCCGTTATTTTTTACGATATATTTAACGTTCGCTCGCTTACGATAGAATCCTTATCGATGCGAACGTATACGTCCATTAAAATTTCTAAAGTTTCCATCCATTGTGTGCGCAAAAAGACAATGTAATCTGTCGTAGTGGCGTTCGTTGCGTTGTGGCCCTCTGCCGAACTTTCGTCCATCTTGTTGTAGTTGTATCGTAGTGTTTCTAACTGCCTGCCGTCCTCCGGAAGCCGCCGGCGCCCGTGGCCGGCCGGACGCGAGTTGCTCAACGCCACGGGTTACCGGCCATTATAATTAAGATTTATTGAAGGTTACAGTTGATTATTGTTTGTTGGATGTGATATTGGCAGCTTCCCGTTCCAGTCTTGTTAGTCCTTTCTCTTTCACGTCCTAGGCTAGTTCGACGTTCCAAGTAGTGGGGCGCTCGCCTCGTTAGGTATTTTGGTATTAACCGGTTTAGGTGTAGACCTAGATATTTATTAACCTCCTAGCGTATTGTTAGACCCGCGCACTCGCGCGGGGTGACGTAGCGTAATGTTGATTTGCATCGCTCAAAGCGGCGGCTCTGCCCGCCCTAGGACCATAGCCTTGCATTTATTGTTTTTAGATAATAATATATTTGACTAGCTTTTATAGTAGATCATCTTCATGTACTTAAACGATGGACTTACCAAGTTTAGCTGTAGTATCTAACGTTGTTTTCCAAGTATTATTTATAGCTTAGCAGCAGACATCGTTTACGTATGTATGTCTAGTCAGCGCTCGCAGCGGGCGCCGCTGCCGGATTCTGTCCAAATGTCCATTGTATCGTCTTGATATCTTGTTACGTTGTATTTGACATGTTTTTGAGATATAAAGCATTTCAGTTATTTATTTCAGATTTATAGTTGTTATTTAAGATTTATGATTATTGGACGTTGTCCATATTGGTTCTACTCACATTAGTGCAATGTTTGTTTGTAATTAAATCAGTATACATATGTTTTTGAGTATTACGAATTGAGTATTTATATGATAGATCGCTCGATGTCTGCTGCCGCTGGTGGCGGGTCTTAGGAGCGATTAACCAAATATCTTTACACGGATAACAAATTATTTAGATTTATTTTTGCTTAGGCATCATAGAAATTTATATTATAGATCACTATTGATTATGAGTTTATTATTTGATTGTAATTCTCGCTGCAACATGATTATGGTGTTCTATGCGTTTATTATATTGTGCATGTACGATATGTTCCCGTTTCCATCTTGCATTGAGCTTTGAGCACTGAAGCGTCCTCCTTGCTTTCTTCATACTGCGACAAAACTTTGGTGCACATTTATATTACTGTTTAAAATCTTGTAAGTATATGTCGCGGTGTTAATGCCTACATATATTTTATAGGGACAATGCTTACCATAGCCGTTTTATCACTCGGGCATTGCCTATAATTTCATCTTAATTTACTGTTTAAAAGATATTTATATCTCAGTCTCAACCTACATTGAGTAGGGTTAATTATGGGACTCCAATTTCATTATGAATACATTAAATTTAAAATGGCTATGGTATTCTATGATTCCCATCTACCAATTAGAAGATTGACAAGCAAGTAGGACGTACTATCAGAGTGCACGCGAAACATCTCATCGTCATTTAGTGAACAAGATGGCTTTATGTATCACCGGAAGGCTCATTCTGACGTTCGTTAAAGATTCTTATCTGTGATATTCGTTTTTTATACTTTATTATTTTTTTCTTAATCAATTGTTTTTTTTAACAGAAAGTTGTTTAGTGCTTTCTGTTTAGTCTGTCAGTTTTATTGATTGAAGTGAAAGACTTTAAAAAATGAATTGTGTTGGAAATATATTATTATTTTTTGGTTTATTTGCGTTAAATTATTGTTTTTGACATTAAAAAAATATTATATTTTTATTATTTAAAAAAAATCGATTTATCGGATAAAATTTAATAACGGATATGTCAGATTTAGCCACAGATTACATGTCTTCGCGTTGTATTGAGCTTCGAGAATAGATTCGGGTTGTACGATCGGGAACATACGGAAAGGGTTTATTTTCAAACTGTATGGCACACCGTGTTGTCTATGACTGATAGCAATCATGTATGAGAATAATAAATTATATATTTAAATGTTCGTATTTTTATTTGTGATTCCCGCTTTCAATATGGATCGCTTAGACTTGAAACTATCAGATTTGTGTGGATTGTGAATATTTAGTTAGATCATTCTAGAATCTAGACCAATAGACATCCATATGTTATGAAATTATTATATTGGGTATAGATATACGCAGTGGCGTAGCCAGGTAACCAAGAGCCCTGGGGCAAATTAAAAAATAGTTTACTTTTTGAAGAAAAAAAAATCGCGAGGAAGCCGGTATGTCCTGAGAACTTCCGCGCTTGGCCAGTGTGGTGAATTAAGGAGATAGAGTCCCTGTGTCCCAGCAGTGGCAACGTAAATAGGGATGATGATGATGAGGGATCGATTAATAAACCAAAAATAAAAATAAAAACTTATGTAGGTATACGTAACTTATTTAAAGTGCAATTATTAAAAAAACACAGTGTAGTATTATTTATTTTATTAAATTTGGTATTTAAATACAGACCGATTTAACCAGAACAAAAACAATAATTTAATCTTACTTAGAAATGCAAAATACTTAAAAAATCTAATTTATGACTAAAGTACGTACTTGTGAGGAATTTACACGAGTATTTCATTTGGGTGTATAAATCTAAATACTTTGGTTATAAACATATTTTGTAAAGACGTAAAATTAACATATTTGGCTCTGGTATTTTAACATTGCAAGTAATTATTATTAGATAGTAAGAGTATTGTTAGTGGAAGATTTTTTATACATATACGTATATAAACCTGGTTTACCATCTTAGGGATGTTTACAAAATATTATTCATTCGAATATAGGTTAAATTTGCCTTTTTTGTTGAATTATAAATGCAAATTTTCACACTTCAAATCATAATTACGCTAGCCGGTCTAATTACCCGCAATTTATGTATATAATTATGATGAAACCAACGAATATATACTGGAGCAATATACCGTTATCCATTAAGAATCCCTTTCTATATTTACAGGATAAGATATAACATAAATACTTCAATCACTGTAAGTTGAAACGGGATTTATATCTGTTTTCGTTCACAGTACGTATTTATCTTTAACAATAAATATAAAATTATGAACTACAAGCAATAATATCACAGTCTGTATTCATACAAGTCAAAACTAATGTGAATATTTTTAACGAAAAACTTAATGAAAATAAAAAAACTTAGCACCAAAAATAATTACCGGACAAAAACTTTAAGATATTCACAATTTTATATATTTTATATCTAGGTTTATAAAAGAAGAAGTTGTGTTAGTTACACTATTTATAACTCATCGATTGAGTTGAAAATTAATGGGTAGGTAGCTTAGAACCAGGAGATGGAAATAGGCTACTTTTTACCGCGGGATCAAATAAAATGCGGGCGAAGTCGCGGGGCGGCAAACTAGTTATATTATAAATATAATATAAACTGACTAAAATATTAACACCAGCCTCATAGCTTATACCGCATTTGTACATTCGTGTAAATCGACTTGAATAAAGTTTAACGAAACAATCGTATACGAGAGCCGACACGAACTGTTTACAGATTCGAGAAGTGAATTTTTTTGACATTCGCACACGAATATGTAATGACGAATAGCGAGCGCTCTGTTAATGTAAGCGTGTTATTCGCCTCTCTATTTGTACGAATATGTAAAAATACACCAGTAAACACAGTATTTACCTTTCTTCTGTTTAATAATAAAGTTTTTACGTAAAGAATTGGGGGTCTTTGCACCAAGATTATATTGATTTGGATGCCTTTTACCATTTATTCAATAGCAGCTAGGTATTGCGTGTAGCTTTTCATACAGAATTATGAGACTAGATATAATTTGGAAGGTTATCTTAGGTTAGTTGAACTAATTCTGTGACGTCTTGACTTGAGCTCGTCATACAGCGTGATGCGGCCTTTTCTATCCTTTTGCGGCGGTTCTAGAGTTGCTAATATCTGAGACTGAGAATAACTTGGAAGGGTCTAGAGCTGCAGCTGCTCCGTGACGTAAGTAAGTGCAGAGATCCTCATACAGAAACATCAGAGACTAAATCATTTAGTAGAAGGTTCTAGAGCTGCACTAACTCTGTGACGTCACCATCGGGCAACATCGCTGAGGGTTAGACCCTCGGCGGTGTTGCCCGATGGTGTGAATAGGAGTTGAGCTCATAGATAATGATCAGATACTACATCATTTAGTAGAAGGTTCTAGAGCTGCAATAACTCTGTGACGTCAGTATCGGGCGACACCGCCGAGGGTTTGAAGTAGGTGCAGAGCTCATACATTTTTTTTTACTACCAAGTTGGCAGACAAGCATGCGGCCCACTTGGTGGAGTGCGGTTACCGCAGCCTGTGGACGCCTGGAGCATCAGAGATGTTACCTACGTGCTGCCATCAGACATAACCATCAGATACTAAATCATTTGTAAGAATGTTCTAGAGCTGCACTAACTCTGTGACGTCACCATCGGGCAACACCGCCGAGTGCCTAAAGTAGGAGTTGAGCTCATACATAATCATTTGGTAGAAGGTTCTAGAGCTGCACTAACTCTTACTTAATCATCAGATAGTCAATCATTTGGTAGAAGGTTCTAGAGCTGCACTAACTCTCTGTGACGTCACCATCGGGCGAAACCGCCGAGGGTCTGAAGTAGGTGCAGAGATCCTCATACAGAAACATCAGAGACTAAATCATTTGGTAGAAGATTCTAGAGCTGCACTTACTCTTACATAATCATCAGATACTATATTAGGTGGAAGTTTCTAGAGCTGCACTAGGTCGGTGACGTCAGCGTCGGGCAACACCGCCGAGGGTCTGAAATAGGAGTTGAGCTCATAGATAATGATCAGATACTAAATCATTTCGTGGAAGGTACTAGAGCTGCACTAACTCTTACATATTCATCAGATACTATATTCGGTGGAAGTTTCTAGAGCTGCACCAGGTCGGTGACGTCGGCGTCGGGCGGCACGGCCGAGGGTCTGAAGTAGGTGCAGAGCTCGTCGTAGAGCGCGATGCGGCGGTGGCGCGCGCCCCACAGCGGGGAGGCCGCGCCCTCCTCGTCCACGCCCACGTCCCAGCTCTCCGGCTCCAGGGGCGGCAGATCTTCGAACGGCCGGTAACTTTCGTAGGGGACATCTTCTTCGCCACTTAGCACCTGGAATGTATGGCCACTTAGCATTAATGTATTAATGAGAATTTAGATTATATGTGTAGCTTGTAGAACAGGCTCAGAGTCGTTCAAAGAGCTATGGAGAGGGCTATGCTCGGGGTTTCTCTGCGCGATCGAATCAGAAATGAGGAGATACGTAGAAGAACGCGGGTCACCGACATAGCCCAGCGGATTAGCTCTTTCAAGTGGCAATGGTCTGGCCATATAGCGAGGAAAACGGATGGCCGATGGGGCCAAAAAATTCGCGAGTGGAGACCACGGATCGGAATACGCAGCGTCGGACGTCCACAAACAAGATGGACAGATGATCTTGTCAAGGCTCTCCGACAATCAATAGGCAATCCGACCGTAATGGAACCTGGAGGTCATTAAGGGTGGCTAGCAGTGGACATCCGATGGCTGAAATGATGAATCAATAATGTCAAGACAACACCTACTTCAGATATCACACACATTACCTGTGTGATATCTTGCGAGGAGTCTGCGTGTCGGCGCGCCTCGGCCTTGCGGCGGGCGAGCGCGCGCGCGCGGCGCGGACATAGCGCGGCGCCCTCCGCGCCGTCCGCCGTCGCGCCTACGAACAGGCGCGACGTGAGCCGTTGGAACTGCTTCACCTGCAGACAATATGAAACTTTATGTAGGGAAAGATCACGGAAAACATCAACTATATCGACTGTCTGGACAAGAGGTGGAAGAAAGTAAATAAGATGTGAAATGGACGTTGTCAGATTCGAAAAGAAAATTTGAAACTCATCCGTCATCGGAATCATCAGCATTTTGGCTTATGATGGTCGCCCGCGGAGGGCTGCGTCAGCCGCAGTAACTGACCTGCACAGGGTCCTCGTGGTCCACCGCGTCGTGGACCGCGGTGCGCAGGTAGCGCAGCGCTAGGGCGGGGCGCGCTTCGCACATCTCGGTGTAGGCGGCCGCGCGCAGGGCCAGCGTGGCGCGCCGCCGCACGTCGCCCGCGGAGGGCCGCGTCAGCCGCAGTAACTGACCTGCACAGGGTCCTCGTGGTCCACCGCGTCGTGGACCGCGGTGCGCAGGTAGCGCAGCGCTAGGGCGGGGCGCGCGGCGCACATCTCGGTGTAGGCGGCCGCGCGCAGGGCCAGCGTGGCGCGCCGCCGCACGTCGCCCGCGGAGGGCCGCGTCAGCCGCAGTAACTGACCTGCACAGGGTCCTCGTGGTCCACCGCGTCGTGGACCGCGGTGCGCAGGTAGCGCAGCGCTAGGGCGGGGCGCGCGGCGCACATCTCGGTGTAGGCGGCCGCGCGCAGGGCCAGCGTGGCGCGCCGCCGCACGTCGCCCGCGGAGGGCCGCGTCAGCCGCAGTAACTGACCTGCACAGGGTCCTCGTGGTCCACCGCGTCGTGGACCGCGGTGCGCAGGTAGCGCAGCGCTAGGGCGGGGCGCGCGGCGCACATCTCGGTGTAGGCGGCCGCGCGCAGGGCCAGCGTGGCGCGCCGCCGCACGTCGCCCGCGGAGGGCCGCGTCAGCCGCAGTAACTGACCTGCACAGGGTCCTCGTGGTCCACCGCGTCGTGGACCGCGGTGCGCAGGTAGCGCAGCGCTAGGGCGGGGCGCGCGGCGCACATCTCGGTGTAGGCGGCCGCGCGCAGGGCCAGCGTGGCGCGCCGCCGCACGTCGCCCGCGGAGGGCCGCGTCAGCCGCAGTAACTGACCTGCACAGGGTCCTCGTGGTCCACCGCGTCGTGGACCGCGGTGCGCAGGTAGCGCAGCGCTAGGGCGGGGCGCGCGGCGCACATCTCGGTGTAGGCGGCCGCGCGCAGGGCCAGCGTGGCGCGCCGCCGCACGTCGCCCGCGGAGGGCCGCGTCAGCCGCAGTAACTGACCTGCACAGGGTCCTCGTGGTCCACCGCGTCGTGGACCGCGGTGCGCAGGTAGCGCAGCGCTAGGGCGGGGCGCGCGGCGCACATCTCGGTGTAGGCGGCCGCGCGCAGGGCCAGCGTGGCGCGCCGCCGCACGTCGCCCGCGGAGGGCCGCGTCAGCCGCAGCGACCACAGGTCGTCCAGGCGCACGCGCGGATGCGTGTGGTTGCCGGGGTTGCCGCCGAACAGGTAGTGGATCTGCGAAATAAACGTAATAAATGCCAAATTGTATTGCTCGCCATGACTATGTATAAGGACAACAGTGTAACGCACCTTATTGTGCGGGTCGTAGACCAGCTGGTGCGCGAAGCGGGGGCGCGGCTGCCCCTCCCCCTTGCCGCCCCCCGCGCCGCCCCACACGCAGGTCCAGGCGCGCGCCTTCACCGAGAACACCCACAGCGTGTTGTACACGCGCTTCTCCTTCTCCTTGTTCATGCCCTGCAACGAGTCAACAACTTCAGCTAATCCACCGTTTGGCACCGACTGTCGAGTCACGTGCGAAGCAGTTCGGGACAGGAATGACCTTCCACCACCTTGCAGGTGGCCCGGCTAATCAACAGGAGGACACAGTACGGCCGTCAAGAGACTTTTCGGCGTTGTCCTGACGATGCTTCGTGAAAAGGCGAAAACGTGTCTAAGAAACGCGTACTGCAATCTATCCAGAGAACATTTGTATCTGCTGTCCCCCACCCAGAGACTCGCTGGTGTCTGTGACGTTGTGCTAGTACTGACCGCCAGCACGTGTATCTCGTCCGCGGCGGGGTCGAGCGTGGCGCGCTGCGTGAAGCCGGCGGGCGGGCGCGGCGGCGGCGCGGCGCAGAGGGACTGGGCGCGCTGGGACCGCACGTCCCACGCCCACAGCTCCGCCAGCTGCTGTTTGTTACGTTGTCCAGCTAGAATATATAGGCGGCGGTGGATCTGTACGGGCGGAGAAGTTGAGATTTAACTTTCACATCAGAATAACAGCTTCGGTCTCTTTGAATAGGTTAGTTACCGGGTGGAACAGCATGGAGTGTGAGACGCGCGACTGCGGCGCCGGCAGCGAGTGCTTGTCGGGCAGCAGCAGCTCCCACGTGTCGCTGTTGATGTGGTACGCGTACAGCCCGGAGTACTGAGGGTTGGCTGCCTCGTCCCTGAAGTATAAGTTATTATTTTTTCAATCAATCAACCAACCAACCAATCAATCAATCAATCGAGATATAAAATGTCCAAAATTAATCGCATTTTTGCTTCTGCGTAAAATCCTCATTGAGAACAGGTCAGTAGTCACGATGTAGCGCGGATAATAGATGACGGAAGGAGCTGAAAAATCGCACATCCACCAACAAGATGGACAGGTGGTCGTGATCCGTGTCCTTGCAGTGTCCTTGATCCTGAAGAAATCCCACGTTCTGGGACGAAACGGTTGAGCATAAGTCAACGTAAATAAGGTTCGTGTATTGCCCGCTTATCTCAATATGAAAGGACAGGTGACCTGGTAAAAGCTGCTGGTTCACGGTGCATACAGGCTGCATTTGACCTGATAGATGTTTGAACACACGGTACTAGATAGGAGCTGTTCTGTTGGACGCGGTCTCACGTGTTGGCCGGCAGGATGCGTCCGCCGAACACGTAGACAGTCTGCGCCTGCGCGTCGAGGCACATCTGGTGGTCGAACACGAGCCGCGGCCCGCCCACCGCCGCCGTGTCCTCGCAGATCAGCGACCACGTGCTGGTAGACACGTCATATGCGAATAGTTCACTCTGGAATTAATAAATTAATATTGCTGGACATTTTATACAGTTCACACAGCAACATCTAGCCCCGTGGTAAGCTCGAAGCTGGTGTTGGTGCTACGAGTAGATTTCTGATATACTTAAACGCAAAACTCGCAAATAATATTTGTAGCTCGTACGAATGTTAAAGTGTCGAGCTTCTAACCCGCAACCTCTTGCGTCGCAAACGGACGGAGGAATACGGAATAATTATAGTTTAAAATGTCTCTTATTTTTAAATTGAAAATTGAAATATATTTTTGTAAATAATTTTGCCTTGAGTGCTTTTGCTTTATTCGCTTGAGTGTTTTCATGTTGATATTGTTTAGACACCTATAACAATGATGTGGATATTCAGCATGTTGCGTTACCTTAAGCTTTTGCGGCACCCTCTGCGCATTATCCAAATATCGTCCGAGCATATAGAGCCGCCTGTGCGTGGGGTCGAACACCATCTTGTGGCAGGAGCGCGGGCCGGGGCCGCCCACCGCACCGCTATGCCGACAGAGCAGGATCCACTGCTCCGATTTGATATTGAAGGCCCAGAGGTCGTCTAGGTCTTCCGTGCCGTTCCAGCCACCGAAGAGGTACAGTGTTCCTGTTGGGAGGTTAAAGTTAAAATGCTTCTTTTGCATGTGGAAAAAAGCTGTGTTGGCTAAGTTGGAGACAACTTGACTACATTTTTCAAGAAGAAAAGTCCAGAGGTTTGCGGCCGGTGGACCCACGACCTTCGGAATGAAAGTCAAGTGTTCAGTCCCTCTGAGCCAACATAGTTTCAGCTACACAACATACCAGTAGAAGCGTCTAGCACCAGCTGGTGACCGCCGCGTGGGCCCGGCTTGTTGTTGCACTCTTCTTCGCACTCGTCCATCTCTACGTCCTCGTCCGCACTCTCATTGGGTTGTTCCTGTTGGTTTTCTTGAGGCTAATAAAACAAACTCGATGACAATAATGGTAGACAAATAGTTTTTACAGTTTGAAAAAAAAATTGGTTATCTGTAAAGTCGGTTTACTGACGATAGTTGAACGTGACAACGTCTTAAGAAAATACTGATGGAATGGTAGCATTTTTCAAAAGTATAGCAGCTGTACACGCAGACGCATCGCTCACTCAAGTAGGAGAGAGACGGATGTCGAACGCTGCCGAACACAAAAGCCGATTGTGCTTCTTTGTCGCTCGTTCCGCGCTCTCGCTTACACTTCAAGCCTACACTTACATGGAACGCCTCAGAGCGAGGTAACGCCGCATAAGTCATGATTTTTCTTATCGAATCATAAGACGTTGTCACGTCAAAAAAATGCATGGGCTTATTAGGTACTGATGCCTAAGGCCGTACAGCAACCGGTAGCATCTATCCAAAGAATGATTTTCGCTTCTAGGGTGGGGGTTGCTCTAACTTGGAGTGTATCACGGCTCACACGCCGTGATCTGACGCCACACCGGCGTGTAGGACTGCCAGGACAGGTGCCAGTGTACACCATCTGATACAACACTTACAGGAGACAAGGCGTTCAGATCCCTGTCCAAAGACTGTATCTCCGCCTCGAGCCGGCGCAGGCTGCAGTGCGTGTGCGCGCGCGGCGGCGGCGGGGCGGCCAGCTGCGACTCTATCTGCGGCGAGCACGCCGTGATCTCACGCCACACCGGCGTGTAGGACTGCCAGGACAGGTGCCAGTGTACACCATCTGATACAACACTTACAGGAGACAAGGCGTTCAGATCCCTGTCCAAAGACTGTATCTCCGCCTCGAGCCGGCGCAGGCTGCAGTGCGTGTGCGCGCGCGGCGGCGGCGGGGCGGCCAGCTGCGACTCTATCTGCGGCGAGCACGCCGTGATCTCACGCCACACCGGCGTGTAGGACTGCCAGGACAGGTGCCAGTGTACACCATCTGATACAACACTTACAGGAGACAAGGCGTTCAGATCCCTGTCCAAAGACTGTATCTCCGCCTCGAGCCGGCGCAGGCTGCAGTGCGTGTGCGCGCGCGGCGGCGGCGGGGCGGCCAGCTGCGACTCTATCTGCGGCGAGCACGCCGTGATCTCACGCCACACCGGCGTGTAGGACTGCCAGGACAGGTGCCAGTGTACACCATCTGATACAACACTTACAGGAGACAAGGCGTTCAGATCCCTGTCCAAAGACTGTATCTCCGCCTCGAGCCGGCGCAGGCTGCAGTGCGTGTGCGCGCGCGGCGGCGGCGGGGCGGCCAGCTGCGACTCTATCTGCGGCGAGCACGCCGTGATCTCACGCCACACCGGCGTGTAGGACTGCCAGGACAGGTGCCAGTGTACACCATCTGATACAACACTTACAGGAGACAAGGCGTTCAGATCCCTGTCCAAAGACTGTATCTCCGCCTCGAGCCGGCGCAGGCTGCAGTGCGTGTGTGCGCGCGGCGGCGGCGGGGCGGCCAGCTGCGACTCTATCTGCGGCGAGCACGCCGTGATCTCACGCCACACCGGCGTGTAGGACTGCCAGGACAGGTGCCAGTGTACACCATCTGATACAACACTTACAGGAGACAAGGCGTTCAGATCCCTGTCCAAAGACTGTATCTCCGCCTCGAGCCGGCGCAGGCTGCAGTGCGTGTGCGCGCGCGGCGGCGGCGGGGCGGCCAGCTGCGACTCTATCTGCGGCGAGCACGCCGTGATCTCACGCCACACCGGCGTGTAGGACTGCCAGGACAGGTGCCAGTGTACACCATCTGATACAACACTTACAGGAGACAAGGCGTTCAGATCCCTGTCCAAAGACTGTATCTCCGCCTCGAGCCGGCGCAGGCTGCAGTGCGTGTGCGCGCGCGGCGGCGGCGGGGCGGCCAGCTGCGACTCTATCTGCGGCGAGCACGCCGTGATCTCACGCCACACCGGCGTGTAGGACTGCCAGGACAGGTGCCAGTGTACACCATCTGATACAACACTTACAGGAGACAAGGCGTTCAGATCCCTGTCCAAAGACTGTATCTCCGCCTCGAGCCGGCGCAGGCTGCAGTGCGTGTGTGCGCGCGGCGGCGGCGGGGCGGCCAGCTGCGACTCTATCTGCGGCGAGCACGCCGTGATCTCACGCCACACCGGCGTGTAGGACTGCCAGGACAGGTGCCAGTGTACACCATCTGATACAACACTTACAGGAGACAAGGCGTTCAGATCCCTGTCCAAAGACTGTATCTCCGCCTCGAGCCGGCGCAGGCTGCAGTGCGTGTGCGCGCGCGGCGGCGGCGGGGCGGCCAGCTGCGACTCTATCTGCGGCGAGCACGCCGTGATCTCACGCCACACCGGCGTGTAGGACTGCCAGGACAGGTGCCAGTGTACACCATCTGATACAACACTTACAGGAGACAAGGCGTTCAGATCCCTGTCCAAAGACTGTATCTCCGCCTCGAGCCGGCGCAGGCTGCAGTGCGTGTGCGCGCGCGGCGGCGGCGGGGCGGCCAGCTGCGACTCTATCTGCGGCGAGCACGCCGTGATCTCACGCCACACCGGCGTGTAGGACTGCCAGGACAGGTGCCAGTGTAGGTTTATTCGCGGAGTGCCGACATTCGTAGTTTGCCAACTTTTATAATATTCAATGTAAGTATTAGCGGAGTGCCGACTTTTAGAAAATCAGGTGCAACTAGTCGCATATCGACGGCTTTTTATAAATTTGCTTATTTTAGGAGTAATTTGCCTACTATTATAAACTTTGTTACATATGAAAGCACAATGCCGACTAAGGTACAATTAAGTTAAAAAATGTTAAGGGCTATTTTATGTGAGCGCCAGGGATGCAGTAGGTACCACGAATTTGAAATCAGATGTGTGAAGTTACAATATAACCATTATTTTACAGATATTTAGTACCAACCTTTACAATAGGTAAATTATATATTTTTTATTTATTTTAATACATAAAAATCGTACTTCGTCAGCACTTGCCACAAATGAACCCTATACATTTCCACAGTGATTTTGAAATGGCAGCAATTAATGCCTTTCAGAAAGTATTTCCTTCTGTAAAAGTTTACAAGTCAGTGGAAGAGATATAAGATCGTTGGCACTAAGAAACCTAATATTTTCCCAATTTTAATAATTGGGAAAATATTCGTCCTGAAAGATAAAAGTGTTCATTGTGATTTCAACGTAAGAATGAATAATACGCATTTACCAATTTCCAATAAGCAATTAAACAAGTTTAATTATTATTTATCAAAAAGAATATATGTAAAACTTGTCTAATGAGACTCAGCCAAGTGCGATTTTAATGAACAACTTAACTACATAGATCGAATGTAATTAATTTAACTTATCAGGCATATCACTTTTTAGACATGCATGTTAGGCATTTTACTACAAAGACTAAAAGCGTTTTAGATGACTCGCTCATTAGCGTATATTTTCTCTAACATATTTTTATTATATAATTTTAACGTGATCTTAACTTATTTTTTATGTTTGTAGAGTAGAAAATATTTTTTTGGTATTTTGTACTTTTAACTATAGTACCTACTAAATTTATAGAGTTGAATAGTGAGTGTCTATCACAAGTATATTATACTCAAAAGAGAGTCTCGAACCACAAAGTTGTAAATTAATTTAAGTTAAAGAAATAAAATATTTTGATTGCTTGTTTTTTATATCATCTTGACTGTACATAAATTTGGCAGAGTGCGAAAATATAGACGACAAAATGTAATAGTCTACAAAACGCTTCTAAATGCTTGAACATTATTAAAGGTCGGCACTATGCGAATGTCGTCGATATGCGACTAGTTGCACCTGATTTTCTAAAAGTCGGCACTCCGCTAATACTTACATTGAATATTATAAAAGTTGGCAAACTACGAATGTCGGCACTCCGCGAATAAACCCCAGTGTACACCATCTGATACAACACTTACAGGAGACAAGGCGTTCAGATCCCTGTCCAAAGACTGTATCTCCGCCTCGAGCCGGCGCAGGCTGCAGTGCGTGTGCGCGCGCGGCGGCGGCGGGGCGGCCAGCTGCGACTCTATCTGCGGCGAGCACGCCGTGATCTCACGCCACACCGGCGTGTAGGACTGCCAGGACAGGTGCCAGTGTACACCATCTGATACAACACTTACAGGAGACAAGGCGTTCAGATCCCTGTCCAAAGACTGTATCTCCGCCTCGAGCCGGCGCAGGCTGCAGTGCGTGTGCGCGCGCGGCGGCGGCGGGGCGGCCAGCTGCGACTCTATCTGCGGCGAGCACGCCGTGATCTCACGCCACACCGGCGTGTAGGACTGCCAGGACAGGTGCCAGTGTACACCATCTGATACAACACTTACAGGAGACAAGGCGTTCAGATCCCTGTCCAAAGACTGTATCTCCGCCTCGAGCCGGCGCAGGCTGCAGTGCGTGTGCGCGCGCGGCGGCGGCGGGGCGGCCAGCTGCGACTCTATCTGCGGCGAGCACGCCGTGATCTCACGCCACACCGGCGTGTAGGACTGCCAGGACAGGTGCCAGTGTACACCATCTGATACAACACTTACAGGAGACAAGGCGTTCAGATCCCTGTCCAAAGACTGTATCTCCGCCTCGAGCCGGCGCAGGCTGCAGTGCGTGTGCGCGCGCGGCGGCGGCGGGGCGGCCAGCTGCGACTCTATCTGCGGCGAGCACGCCGTGATCTCACGCCACACCGGCGTGTAGGACTGCCAGGACAGGTACCAATCTAGCTCGCCATCTGAGCGACGAAAACAACAAATTAACATGGGGACATAAATAAAAGTATGTCTTAATAAATCCATACTAATATAATAAAAAGGAAAGTGAATGTGTGTCCATCTTTTACGGGAAAACGGATAGATTGACATTGACGTGATTTTCTAAGTGGAGAAAGTGGAAGTGATGTATAGTGAAAGGCAACTTTTGGTCTCTTTTATACGTGAGCGAAGACATGGGCCAAGGCTAGTATCGCTTATGCGTGCTTATTTATACTTACTCTCGGAAGCCTCGTTGAATATCTGCTCCGCTAGTTGGAAGTCCGCCCTCTCGACCAGCGCGTTCCACAGCCGCGTCTGCACGGGCCCCTCCAGGCGCACGCCACTCTCGCGAGAGAGCGCTTCGAAAGCATCTTTGTAGCAACGTCGACGGAGGTGCTTTAGGAGTATGCGCACCGCTTCTTCTTCTTTTCGCTAAGGGACAATAAGATATAGGTGGACCATTTTTTATGTCAACTAATTTTTTCAAGCATTTCTTTGATGGAAATCATAATTGAATATTATATTTTTTAAATACAAGCAGCAATGGTAAAAGACACCCACACAAATTGACATTTATGCAACTATTGAGAAATTGTATTGTGCCATTATAGCATAATTTGTTGTTATTCTGTGTTGAATAGATATTAAGTTTATTCAATTCAATTCTATTCTCTTCTCATCAAACTTCCTAATTGTTTTCATGCCTTGAGTCAAAATTTGCATTACATTTTCTCAATATTTCATAACATAAAAGCAAAAAAATATTTTATCTGAATGAAAATTATAAGTATGTATTTTATAATTATTTACAGAAACAGTAATCATGTTACTTCAGCACATTCAAAATTGTCAATATGTTGATTATAATAATTCAGATGACAATGCCAGAAAGTAGTTACCAAATTTATAGTCTCCATCACATGACTAATGAAGTCCTCCTGATTCCTTCCCTTCAGCTCCACAAACCAGATGGAGAAGTTGGTCAAGGAGCCCCAAGATTGGAGCGGCACAATCTTAATGTAGTTTACTGGAAGGTACAAGCCATCCTGTGTCCTGTTGCGCAGCTTCAATACTTCGGCTTCAGAGTCATTTTTGAGACCACTGAAAATAAGGTTGTAAGTGCTAAATTAGGTGCTGTTTGTGCTAATGCTTGTTTCACTTAAAGCACTATAATGGTTTTACATAAGGATGTGTGTTATGTTATTTAGTAGCCTTACCTACAATTCTGTTTTGTTTGTAAATAAAGTAGATTTATGTAGGTAGATGTGATTATAATATATGGGGTACCCCCACATTTTCATCATTGAGCTACCTAGCATCAATGCACATCTCATGCACAAAAATATATTTAATTTCATTTCTCTGAAATAATAATGTGCTATTACACTGAAGGAAATGACAGGGTTATGTCTACCTCAAAAACACCGTAAATTTTACGAATGAGTTTTCATAAAATATACCTACTTACTATATTGATATATAGTTTTATTAGAATTAAACTTACGCTTGTAAAATTACTGACAAATTCTCCTCTTCTGTTCCACCAAGTATTTGAAACTTTTTGAGATTAGAGACATGAGATTTAATGTGTTTTCCAAAAGTTATAGATTCCACAACAGCCGGAGAATCCAGTTTCAGGATCAGGAACTGTTTCGAAGTTGTACAGTCTGTAAACCACCTCGACATAACATCGCCCGGGGTATTTTGTAGAATACATCTGAATTAACAATAATATTAGTACCTAAATAGATGAATATTAAGTAGAAGACATAGAGCTACAATGAATAATGCTTGATTTATTAAAATAAATAATGGACAATTTACACAGTAATATCTAGCCCCGTGGTAAGCTCGAAGCTTGTGTTACGGGCACTAGATAATTTGATATACATAAAACATATTAACTTTAGTATCATTTGAACTATTTCATGCAAAAGTTGTAGGTGTATCAATAAGTACGTACTGAGGTAGAAAAGTCAATGCATAACTGGAGAATTTATGTATAGTGTAGTTGAGTCCAACAATTTCATAATTTTCATCCATTTTTGCGACAAATTTACAAATAAGCAACAATAATTTGAAAACCTTGCTTGTTTATTTTCTTCAATACCTGCTTAGTGCTTTTTGAATAAAGCTATTTTAACACCATTTATTGAGCCGGTAAGATCGAAAGTCTCTAGCTATTTCACCTTAATAAAAATGTTGTTTGAGCTGAGTTTTTATTTAACACTGTAAGCGTCCATAACACACGCTCGTATCTACTACGGCACGTGAAGCGTGGGCATTGAATGTGTTAATTATTTATTTTTATTTATTTGGAAAACTAACGGCTGAAGTATACATAAATAGAATCTTTACTAGCCAAGTAGCCAATGAAAGGTTCTCACGAGTAGATATGTAAAGACAACAAATTAAAGTGGGAACACATAAACCAAAAATATTGTTGTCTAATCCTACTGAATATGAACATAATCTGAACATGAAAAAATTTAAATAGTAATTACTTGACGTACTTAACTAAAAACTATTGAACATCTATTACAGATAAGATGGTTTTTTATCGCGGCAAAATAATTTTAGGATAAATGCTATAATATTTTCCATTATTGCCAATATTATAATATTTTCCATATTGCCCATTAGGCATACGTTTTTGTAGTTTTTAAGTTCTTTTGTAAATATTTCTTATTGGTGTGTGTAATAAAGAATTATCTTATCTTATTTTCTGCCACTATAAATCTACATAACTTATAAAAAAACTTGTCAAACAAAAATGGTTACCACTCTGTATAGTGTGATATTACACTAATTGTTTGTAATATTAAATTGTTATGTTATTTAAATCAACCATTGTAATGTGTGATAACGTTTTTGTTGAATCTACTTCTTCTTCTTTTTCTATTCCATAATAATTGTTTCCAATGAAGTAGGAATATTTCTAAGATTGTTTCAATAGTAATTTGACGATTTTTATTGTGTAGGTATGTTGCTGTTCCGCCATAGGTATCTCTTATACTCAATGATCCGAATTTGATGAAATGTGGAAGGTGGATAAAAACACCAAAAAATATACAGAACCCTGACTTTGCGCTAGACTCTCACTTATACAAAAATTAGGTACCTACCATTTTGTATTGCAGGGATCAACAGGTTATCAAGGTAAACAACTTTAGCGATACCGATACATTCGTGTTGTTTTCAACTTAGCCACGATAAATGTCGTAGAGTTAGTAGAGCTTCTTCCCTTTTGCATCACTTGAGTTAATTTACTGTTACTGATATTTTATAGTGTTTTCTACTTTCAAATGTTTTATTGTCATTTTATTGTGGAACAAAACCTCAAAGATACCTATCAGAACTTCGCTGAGCTCAAAACAAAAATTAAACACTGGTAGTAAATTGGCTTAACTAAGCGCAGGGTCCATTATAAAATCTAGAACATTTTATTGATACAGATACCTACCTACCTACCTATTAAAATATATTTTTACTACAACGAACAGCCAGAATATGGACTTAAAATATATTGCGCTAGCAATATTGATAACATGTTTAGAAGCTACTTCTGATCCTAACGAATGCAAATTAAATATTTTAAGAGTGCCACTATTATCCATTGTACCAAATACAAACGCAAGTAGCCGAAAAGGTGATGCTGGAAAAATATGTATTATTGGAGGATCTAGTGAATATACTGGAGCACCATACTTTGCAGCTATATCAGCATTAAGGGTAAGAAAATTTAATGTTTTACTAGGGGTAAAAACTAGTTTTAATATATAAGTACTAAGAAATATCACAATTTAATTTCTCCGTTTTCTGAATTTTGCTGATATACCTGTGTCTCAAAATCAATATTTTTTATGTTTTGTTATTCATATAAGGTTTTGATCGAAGTCTTTCGTACCCCCTTACGAATTTTTTAATATAGAAGAAGATAAATCTCAATAGGTAAATTTGTACAAATGTAAATAATGTTTATTTTCTTCTAGACAGGAGCCGACCTAGTGTATGTAATCACGTCAGACAGTGCAGCCCAGGCCATCAAAAGCTATAGCCCAGACCTCATAGTATATCCCTATTTAAACAGTAAATCTTCATCCAAATTAACAAATCTGCTGCAGAAAATGGATATCGTCGTCATAGGCCCAGGTCTAGGGCGAGATCCTGAAATTATCACGCTAGCCAATGACATAATAAAAACCTGCAAAGAGCTGGCAAAGCCCTTAGTGATAGATGCAGATGGGCTGTATGTTGTATCAAAAGATCCTTATGTTATTAGAAACTATCCAAGTCCTGGATTAATTATGACGCCAAATCAACGCGAAGCTGAACATTTAATGACTTCTATTCCAGCGAATGACACTACCTTATGGCATAAGTTTTGGGGGGAATTTGTATCTATTTTAGTAAAGGGTGAAACAGATTCATTCTACTCTTACATAACAGATTATGATTGGTCTGATGCTCGATCGGGGTCAAGTCGCCGTGTGGGAGGTCAAGGAGATATATTGGCTGGATCTTTGGCTGTGTTTTATAACTGGGCATTAAAAAAACAGCTATGTGAAACAAGCTATCCAATTAATTTAGCCCAAAATATAGCAACTTTTGCAGCTGCTAAACTTATCAGAACGTGTAATGCGTTTACTTTTGCAATGCACGGTCGTAGTATGTTAGCATCAGATATGATATCTCAAATTCATCCAGCTTTTGAAGATGTTTTTACCACTAGTTACTAGAATGTGTCTCTACGAATCTGACGAAAACGTAAAAACTGTAATTCTATTAGTAGGATTTAAGTACCAATAGATTTCAGCATAATGGTCAGCTCGGTTAATATTTATAGGTAGGTATCTTTTTAATATACAGGGCGTCCCAAAGTTATGGGCCATGTAGGGGAAGTACCTTAAATATCGTAGATAGTGAATTTTGCTCAAAGAAGACTTCATTTTATTTTTAAAAGTAAGAAATTCTGCATTCTTATTTTCTAAAAATTACTTGCTTTGTCTGGGAATCGAACCGACTTACATGTGGAAAAAAAATTACTCTACTTTTATGATACCAATCGAAAGAATAGCTAAAAAATAATAACTCTGCTTAAGTAACATAGTATTTTAAAAGAAAGGAACAACGTGAAATTAATTATTTTAATCAAATAAAAAACATGAAACATTTTTTTTTTGTAAATTAATTAATTAAATGCTCAAAATGTGATCCCTCTTGTCTTAAGCATCTTCGCCAATCTTCTTGTGACCCGGCTGCCTGTTGATTTTTCAATCATTTTATGGTGAACACTCGATGTGATATGGCACAATTCTGTTTGCAACTCTATCATTTGACCTTGACTCAATTATTTTATGTTGTTCCTTTCTTTTAAAATACTATGTTACTTAAGCAAAGTTATTATTTTTTAGCTATTCTTTCGATTGGTATCATAAAAGTAAAGTAATTTTTTTTTCCACATGTAAGTCGGTTCGATTCCCAGACAAAGCAAGTAATTTTTAGAAAATCTATATATGCAGAATTACTTACTTTTAAAAATAAAATGATGTCTTCTTTGAGCAAAATTCACTATCTACGATATTTAAGGTACTTCCCCTCCATGGCCCATAACTTTGGGACACCCTGTATAATCCCAATTTTTTTTATAACTAAGCACACATTATGAAATGATAATGTCAACCTCGTTTAATATAAAAAAAATGTCAAATAAGTTCTTATAAAAAATTTAAGTACATGTAATCTATATCTATACTAATATTATAAAGAGGAAAGATTTGTTTGTTTGTAATGAATTGGTTCCGAAACTACTGGACCGATTTCAAAAATTCTTTCACCTTTGGAAAGCTACATTATCCCCGATAGGCTATAATATAGCAAAGAAAATTGCGGGAAAGTGTAAAATGCGGGCGAAGCCGCAGGGCGGAGAGCTAGTAATTATTATATAGTTAGATTTTATCCATTTCGGTACCTAGTTTAATAATAATTCAAAAGTACTTAACAATATTTTGTTTAATTTATCTACCCATCTAGGTTTCAGTTCAGGTACAGAACATAATATTTAACACTCACACACACAAGTTAAGGCATTGTCGACATTTCTGTTTTTTGTGAGGCAAAATATTGTAACTTTGTTTGGTTTTTTGGTTGGTTAAATTACTTGAAATATCTTCAAATAAGACGCAAGTTTTAAAACCTGTGGCCTTATAGATAAATTGTATTTTTTTTTCCATTGGATTGAAAAAGCCTTGGCCAACGTTGAAAGATGTGATAAAATTGTTACCTAGTTGGACCGACTCTTCATTTAGTGTAAATAGCACTAACTTTTGTAATAAAATTAAATGTCAATGTTAAACTAGGCTCGCCATTTTACCTAGAGCTGCGTAACAACTATCGATATCGACTTTTTTGGTTTCTTATGTTCAGAATAAAAATGTACTAAAATGTTCATAAAATTGCAATTACTTTATATAAATTTATATTGCTGGACAATTCGCACAGAAATAACTAGCCCCGTGGTTAGCTTGAATAGGCATTTAATTTAATGAGCGGAAATGAATGGAACGGAATCGCTCTTCCAAGTTATTTTAATGGTTAGGTACATACATAACATAATATGGTTTACAGTGAAAATATTAAAATTTATCCCTTAATGGTACGAAGGTTTTGTATTACTTTACTTGCGTACCTACTTAGAAGCTCTAGGTTCTCCGTTTTTTTGCAATACGACGAGATTCTCCATTGCAGTTAGTAGGTCCTTAACTGATTCATCGACATTGACAATCATATACACACATCACTAATAAGAGTGTAAGTACATAAATGTCAATCAGATGGTCGAAATAATAATTCCATTTTTATCAATAGTCAAATCAACACAAGTCAACTAATTCACCTATCTCTTTATCAAGGCCACAAATTACAATTCAAATCTTCAATGTAATGTAGTAATTGAATATCAAATCCATCGTCATGGAGGATGAAATTGAAGAATGTATAAGGAAAAAAATACAATGGGCTCTGCTGCCTAACACAGTAAAAAAGGTAAGTAGGTACATAAACAAACAAAATTATATTTTCTTTCTTTAAATCCTTGTGTTTCAATAAAGTTATTCTTTATCAGTTGCTGGGTGATTCTGCCAAGGAATACGAAAGATATATTTTTGAATTCAGTATCAAGAATCAACTTCGTTTTCGGGGCAGTCTTGGTGAGTGCAATTACTTTAATCAATACTAACTGTGCCCGCGACTCCGTTCTCGTTAAATTATCTATGTCCATGTATACACGTCGTAGCATAACTGCAGCAAGAATATAAATATCCTGTCCCAGATGTCTAAATTTCATCAAATTCGTATTATTGGTTTAAGAGTTATGGAGGAACATACTTTGTTTGATTTACAGTAAGGACTGTCCGTAAAGATGAGAGGAAATACTATGAGACCCTCGTGCAGAACAGCATACAGCGACTCATGCTGTACCCTTACCATCTGGCGGATATGATAGTTAAAGGTAAACTTTATTGCTCATCTTTTATTACATATGTATATTCTATTAAGTATATCATCTGACCATCACAGAGGTAGATGTTGCTGTGTGAATTGTCCAGCAATATTATTTATTTTACTTACCAATTAATCTATGATGTAAGACAAAGAAAAGATGACTGGAAAGGACATGTTGTAATAATGTGGGAAAAGAGCAGGAATATGATGATGAACTCATATGAGGGCAAATATATTCAAGGAATAAAATGCCTTTATCTATGAATATTTTTTAATTTCAAATGGGATCAATGGGGACTTCCATCTGACCAGGTAAGTGGTGGTAAGTAAGATGCTCAAGTCCCCACCTAACTACAAAGTTGTTATAGTTAGAATGACACAGTTGCCCATTTTGATGTTGTGATATTATAATTGGGTGGTACTATCCTTAGGCTGGCTCCACATGGCTTATACTTTAATCTGTTTAATGTAATTCTAATCTTGCCCTTGCAGGTTCTTAAGTTTCCTTTGTGTGTGGTTTGAGGTAAACCACACATGTTATTTAATGCTAAGGTACTTATGCTTATGTAGATAATATATTATGAGAATTAACTGTGACTTCATATAAGCTGCCCATATCATGGTGGTGTTGTCTTTCTCCCAAGACTATAATGGGCTCTATTGGGGAGTGCCCAGTAGTGGTACATAGTATGAGTTGTTTTTTTTAATTAATATAGCAGGACAATTCCACTTGCCCACATTATTGTGATTTTTTCTAAGGAAAAGTATGTAACCTAAGTATTATTTTTTATATAATCTACTAGCCAACCTCTCTCGCTTCACCGCAGACGCCGGAACAAATATCTGCAGATTGTACATTTGTTTGTTCCGAGCCGGGAATCGAACCCGCAACCACATGCGTTGCGCTACAATATAATAATGATGTTATTCCAGGTTTACGGATCACCCCGTTCATCTACTATGTAGAGGTCGTGGCGCTGCTCATCGAGCTCGAGAAGAGCTATGATACGATGCCGAACTTCACCGCTGCCGATTGTAAGTTGCAATTCTTACACAAAACAAATACCTTTTTATGTAATAAACCATTATTATGTAGTGTAGCTGAAAAAGGATTAGATCAAATGTTATTGTTATTGCCAATATTGTACCGGCAAAAATGCATTCTATTAACAAATTATTGCATTTATGGCATTTAATAACTTAAATAGCTACAGCTAATTTCTTTTATTTTTATTTTATAAGGATTTTATTTTGCCATAAGAATGTGAAGTTCGTTAATATTATTATGTTTAATTTAACTAATTTACAGAAAACATGTATGATTTATATCTTTAAACGGGAAGAAAAATGAAGATAGAATGAGAATGGGAAGGCTTATTTTCATTAGAAATTACATTACTTGCGATTGATTAACCAACTAAAAACGTATTGGCTGGTTAATCGACACTAAAATATGCAATAATTCCAGGTTTACGACTACTAGGCATAGGTAGAAACGAGTACCTAGAGCTAATAGCGAAGTCTCGATCGCTCGGCCGACGCGGGCGGTATAAGGCGATACGGGCGCTACTGCCGCGCGTCCCGCTGAACATTCCCATGCAGCCGTGGTGGCGGGTTGAGCTGGGATTTGTGCTGGAGGAAGACGTCAAGGTAGATCTTAGACCTAGACTATTGGCAAATAAGAAAGAGAAAGAAGAAAATCGCAAAAGAAAGGAGGGAGGGATCTTATCTCGTCTACAAACCCGGCGGTCTTTCCACTGATACATGTCGTAAAGACCTTCTTTCTTTGCTTATGTGATGAAGTGTGGTTTGTCATTTTGTACTCAAGAAAGATTTTGGTAAGATCAATCTGAGGCGATAGAAGTCGACACGCGAATAGAGTCGCGTGGTTGCGCATTACCTTTATTCCAATCACAGTTTAATTTAGGCTTATAATTTCTAGAAATGTCGATCGTAACGTAATGTCTTTTTGTTGAACGACTTGTTATTTGTATAAAAATTACAACATAAACTAAACTGTGATATGAATAAAGGCACTGGTCGGTCCCACACAGGCAAAGCTGCATGTCACATATACTTATTAAAGTACGCATATTAGTTACTGCAGCTTCTTTTACCGAAAAATGTTCATCTTAATATGAATTGTGTTGTGTTGAAGTGTTACTAATAAGCATGTCTCACTCACTCTCCATAACAGCCGTTGGGGGAGAGCGAGAGGGCAATAATCGACTTACTGATCGACCGCGGCTCGCAAACCGCGGGTACACTCGACTATGGCGTCGTGAAGACTTTGTACAGGTGAGTTTTGCATGGGCTAATTTCAACCTTACTTTCATAAATATAGGGATCATATTTTTGTTCCATCTTATCTTATCAAGTAGGAAGATCATTTTATTGAATATTTTGAACAATTAATATGTACCCTAGAAAGTTTTACACTTTCTCTGTGATTTGTTACAACCAAGCTTATACAATAATGTAATTGTAAACCTATTCATTTAGTTTAGACTGTGTGAGGTGAGGAGCTATTTTGCTTGACCATAACTTGACTCTGGGTTGAAAATTTGTAAAATGTATTGAAGGAAACATGAATTAAATGAGGTACCTGGATTGTCAACCTTAGACTGTTTTAGGACTAACTCCTGTGCACTCCTAAAGACCTTCTAAACTCAAAATCATTCCAAATTCCCTATGTCATTTTATATAAAATGTCAAAGACAATGTTGAAATCGTTTTCTACAACAAGCCTTCAAGCGAAAGTGAGCCCTATATTTCTAAAAATAACATTTCAATTTCCAGACGCGGTCTCGTGTACCTAGACGTACCGATCACAGCGGCCGACAAGGTGTCGGTGCCGCCGCTGAAGGGCTTCGTCATGAACAGGATAGCGGGGGATTACTTCGAGACGCTTCTATACAAGGTGTTCGTGTCTATTGACGAGCATACCAGCGTTAGCGACTTGGCTGGGGTTCTACAGGTATGCTATCTTAGTAGTCATTTGGTGCTACCAAAAGTGGATAAAAGGGTACTTTAGTTGTATTTATTTACATCTACTTATATTAATTTTTATAATTTCGTCAAGGGGTACGGTAGACTCGATCAAAACCTTATGAATAACAAAACTTAAAAATATATTGATTTTGAGTCAACAACAACAACATTATATCCGCGAATTCGGATTATGGAGAATTTCGTCAAATTTCACCCGAACGAAGCCGGGTTTCCATCTAGTATTTACATAAAACTTAAAAAGATGCCTTGGACAAGTCAATTTAAATCATAACCTTATTAAAAATGAATATAGCTTAAAAAAATATGCTCTTTGAATAAAAAATAACGATTTGGTAAAACAAAATTTGCCGGATCTGGTATTTACACAAAATATGTTTATTACCTTATTATTATGTATGTTCTTGTACTAGTTTACTTAATTTCCAGGTGGAATGCGAGCTAGTAAAGCAAGCAGTTTCCCTCTACTGCCGCCTGGGTTTCGCGAACAACCTCCAGCCGCCGCCGGTGGCGCCGCAGCACGCGTCGTGGCGCGACGCCGTCACTACGCACACGCACCAACCGTTAGTATCAAGTAATGTAGATTACACTTCTTAGCATGGGTTGTGGAGCGTTCTAGAAGGTTGTGGAAGGCTATAACTAGAAGGGTCATGGAAATTTTATTGAATTTTCTAGAAGGTTATTAAAGTTTCTTGATGATTGATTTGTATAGCCTTTGCGCAGACGTATCGACGTTTAGTATCAAGTAATGTAGATTACACTTCTTAGCATGGGTTGTGGAGCGTTCTGAGAGCTTCTAGGAGGTTGTGGAAGGCTATGGAAGTAACTAGAAGGGTCATGGAAAATATCTTGAATTAGATCTAGAAGGCTATTGAAATTTCCTGGTGATTTTTAATTAGTGACAACAAATAAAGTTTGGAGCTTCGTTTAATTGGCATGGGTTGTGGAAATTTTCTATTAAGTAGAAGGAGGTTATTTCACCCCTACCCTTTATTACTTAAGCACCAGATATTATACATTTATTTGCGAGCGTAGGTTTTTTTTAAGCCTGGTCATTAAATGATGTCTATTTTATTTCAGGTATAGTCAAATATCTCCTCTAACTCCCACCTTCGAGCAGAGTCTGGACGACGACGCGATACAGATGGAGCCGGTCCTTATAACGCAAACGCCCGCGCCGTCTACATCCAGACAGGTATATAAATAATGAATAAATAAATATTGCTCGACAATTCACACAGCAACATCTAGCCCCGTGGTAAGCTCGAGGCTTGTGTAACGGGTGCTAGATTTCTGGTATACTTTATAATATACTTACATAGATTTTTTATTATACATATACAATGTGTACTATAATGGGTATATGAAGCCGAAGTTTGCGTGTTGCCCGCACCGAATAGAAAACAACGCCGAACAAAATTTTCAAATAAACACAATTTCAGATTTTCATAGATAGAAATATATGTGTAAATTACAGTCGATGTCAAGAGCCAGATATAATGCCTCGAATATAATTCTAAAAAGGCTCAAACTTGTTTAAGGAATTAAACTTGTTACTTGTTAGCAGAGCTACCACGAGCCCACAGAAAGTACTCCGAGCAGCGCCGGGCAAAGGGTCGCGGTATTGTTTGACTCAACGCTAGCCGCTTATCTTATGATGGGGAATCTATCACCGGTAAGTTTATATTGAGCCGTTTGGGCTAAGTGGGAGTGGTATAGATTTAAACGATATAAAAATACTAATAAAAACTTACAATATGTATTTAATAAAAAATATGGTTTGAAGCTGCACACGCTGATAGTAAAGTTCAAGAAGCCTTATTTCAAAATTGCCTGTGTTTTCTATTTCCTTATTTTATAACCAGGACCTCAAAAGCCACGCAGTAACGTTGTTCGAAGTCGGGAAGCTGTGTGATGAAAGCTTGGACAGTTTGCTTATGGAACTAGATAAGGTGAGTCGGTTTTAGATGTCACATTGGCTGTCTATTTGAGCCAATTTTGTGGGTTAGGTTATTCCCAAATCCCCCATCCTTTTTTGGTGGTTTTGTACAATTTCGCACATGGTTACTTGCTAATATTTTATGTAATGGCAGTATCGAGTCAAGTCGGCAAAACAGCGCACGACTCTTAACAATAGTTGTGGAAAAAACTTGAAGTCTGAATTTGTTTGTCAGGTTGTAGCCGACCCAGAGATAGAAGGTGAAGCGAGAAGATACTTAGCGGCCGCCGCGTGCTTACGGATAGCGCTGCGGTCTCTCAGACCGAGGTTGAGGCCCCTCGACCTTCTCAGATGTGAGGCCCTGCACGCGTTAGGGGCCGCGGCGAGGACCAGGCTACTCACTACTAAGTACAGGTGAGGGTGAATGACCGCATCAAGCATGCAGACCGAACTGAGTAATCTTTACATTCTGCAGCGTGTATCTAATCTTTCGTTTATGATGATTTAATAAATAAATATAGCTGGACATTTAGCCCCGTGATAAGCTCTAAGCTAGTGTTATCTAGATTTCTGATATACTATAGATTTATTATTCTGATAGATTATACATACAAAGATAGATTTTTTTTATTATACATATATAACACCCAGACATCCGTAATAAATATTTGCAGGTTTTACAAATAGTTATTCCGAGGCGGGAATCGAACCCGCAACCTCTTGCGTCGCAGGTGGACCATCACCCGCTGCGCCACACAGTTCATCCATAATGAACCCCATCATTGTTGTTATTCCAGGATGGCGATATCCACGGCGCCGCTGTGCCGCGAGGCGCGCGCGGGCGGGGCCGCGGGCGCGCTGCCGCACGTGGGGCCCGCGCCCGGCGAGGCCAGCACGCCCTGGATGCGCCTCTACCTCTACCACGTCGCCGGCTACGGCCCGCCCACGCTGCTGCTCACTAAAGGTACACTGCCGCACGTGGGGCCCGCGCCCGGCGAGGCCAGCACGCCCTGGATGCGCCTCTACCTCTACCACGTCGCCGGCTACGGCCCGCCCACGCTGCTGCTCACTAAAGGTACACTGCCGCACGTGGGGCCCGCGCCCGGCGAGGCCAGCACGCCCTGGATGCGCCTCTACCTCTACCACGTCGCCGGCTACGGCCCGCCCACGCTGCTGCTCACTAAAGGTACACTGCCGCACGTGGGGCCCGCGCCCGGCGAGGCCAGCACGCCCTGGATGCGCCTCTACCTCTACCACGTCGCCGGCTACGGCCCGCCCACGCTGCTGCTCACTAAAGGTACACTGCCGCACGTGGGGCCCGCGCCCGGCGAGGCCAGCACGCCCTGGATGCGCCTCTACCTCTACCACGTCGCCGGCTACGGCCCGCCCACGCTGCTGCTCACTAAAGGTACACTGCCGCACGTGGGGCCCGCGCCCGGCGAGGCCAGCACGCCCTGGATGCGCCTCTACCTCTACCACGTCGCCGGCTACGGCCCGCCCACGCTGCTGCTCACTAAAGGTACACTGCCGCACGTGGGGCCCGCGCCCGGCGAGGCCAGCACGCCCTGGATGCGCCTCTACCTCTACCACGTCGCCGGCTACGGCCCGCCCACGCTGCTGCTCACTAAAGGTACACTGCCGCACGTGGGGCCCGCGCCCGGCGAGGCCAGCACGCCCTGGATGCGCCTCTACCTCTACCACGTCGCCGGCTACGGCCCGCCCACGCTGCTGCTCACTAAAGGTACACTGCCGCACGTGGGGCCCGCGCCCGGCGAGGCCAGCACGCCCTGGATGCGCCTCTACCTCTACCACGTCGCCGGCTACGGCCCGCCCACGCTGCTGCTCACTAAAGGTACACTGCCGCACGTGGGGCCCGCGCCCGGCGAGGCCAGCACGCCCTGGATGCGCCTCTACCTCTACCACGTCGCCGGCTACGGCCCGCCCACGCTGCTGCTCACTAAAGGTACACTGCCGCACGTGGGGCCCGCGCCCGGCGAGGCCAGCACGCCCTGGATGCGCCTCTACCTCTACCACGTCGCCGGCTACGGCCCGCCCACGCTGCTGCTCACTAAAGGTACACTGCCGCACGTGGGGCCCGCGCCCGGCGAGGCCAGCACGCCCTGGATGCGCCTCTACCTCTACCACGTCGCCGGCTACGGCCCGCCCACGCTGCTGCTCACTAAAGGTACACTGCCGCACGTGGGGCCCGCGCCCGGCGAGGCCAGCACGCCCTGGATGCGCCTCTACCTCTACCACGTCGCCGGCTACGGCCCGCCCACGCTGCTGCTCACTAAAGGTACACTGCCGCACGTGGGGCCCGCGCCCGGCGAGGCCAGCACGCCCTGGATGCGCCTCTACCTCTACCACGTCGCCGGCTACGGCCCGCCCACGCTGCTGCTCACTAAAGGTACACTGCCGCACGTGGGGCCCGCGCCCGGCGAGGCCAGCACGCCCTGGATGCGCCTCTACCTCTACCACGTCGCCGGCTACGGCCCGCCCACGCTGCTGCTCACTAAAGGTACACTGCCGCACGTGGGGCCCGCGCCCGGCGAGGCCAGCACGCCCTGGATGCGCCTCTACCTCTACCACGTCGCCGGCTACGGCCCGCCCACGCTGCTGCTCACTAAAGGTACACTGCCGCACGTGGGGCCCGCGCCCGGCGAGGCCAGCACGCCCTGGATGCGCCTCTACCTCTACCACGTCGCCGGCTACGGCCCGCCCACGCTGCTGCTCACTAAAGGTACACTGCCGCACGTGGGGCCCGCGCCCGGCGAGGCCAGCACGCCCTGGATGCGCCTCTACCTCTACCACGTCGCCGGCTACGGCCCGCCCACGCTGCTGCTCACTAAAGGTACACTGCCGCACGTGGGGCCCGCGCCCGGCGAGGCCAGCACGCCCTGGATGCGCCTCTACCTCTACCACGTCGCCGGCTACGGCCCGCCCACGCTGCTGCTCACTAAAGGTACACTGCCGCACGTGGGGCCCGCGCCCGGCGAGGCCAGCACGCCCTGGATGCGCCTCTACCTCTACCACGTCGCCGGCTACGGCCCGCCCACGCTGCTGCTCACTAAAGGTACACTGCCGCACGTGGGGCCCGCGCCCGGCGAGGCCAGCACGCCCTGGATGCGCCTCTACCTCTACCACGTCGCCGGCTACGGCCCGCCCACGCTGCTGCTCACTAAAGGTACACTGCCGCACGTGGGGCCCGCGCCCGGCGAGGCCAGCACGCCCTGGATGCGCCTCTACCTCTACCACGTCGCCGGCTACGGCCCGCCCACGCTGCTGCTCACTAAAGGTACACTGCCGCACGTGGGGCCCGCGCCCGGCGAGGCCAGCACGCCCTGGATGCGCCTCTACCTCTACCACGTCGCCGGCTACGGCCCGCCCACGCTGCTGCTCACTAAAGGTACACTGCCGCACGTGGGGCCCGCGCCCGGCGAGGCCAGCACGCCCTGGATGCGCCTCTACCTCTACCACGTCGCCGGCTACGGCCCGCCCACGCTGCTGCTCACTAAAGGTACACTGCCGCACGTGGGGCCCGCGCCCGGCGAGGCCAGCACGCCCTGGATGCGCCTCTACCTCTACCACGTCGCCGGCTACGGCCCGCCCACGCTGCTGCTCACTAAAGGTACACTGCCGCACGTGGGGCCCGCGCCCGGCGAGGCCAGCACGCCCTGGATGCGCCTCTACCTCTACCACGTCGCCGGCTACGGCCCGCCCACGCTGCTGCTCACTAAAGGTACACTGCCGCACGTGGGGCCCGCGCCCGGCGAGGCCAGCACGCCCTGGATGCGCCTCTACCTCTACCACGTCGCCGGCTACGGCCCGCCCACGCTGCTGCTCACTAAAGGTACACTGCCGCACGTGGGGCCCGCGCCCGGCGAGGCCAGCACGCCCTGGATGCGCCTCTACCTCTACCACGTCGCCGGCTACGGCCCGCCCACGCTGCTGCTCACTAAAGGTACACTGCCGCACGTGGGGCCCGCGCCCGGCGAGGCCAGCACGCCCTGGATGCGCCTCTACCTCTACCACGTCGCCGGCTACGGCCCGCCCACGCTGCTGCTCACTAAAGGTACACTGCCGCACGTGGGGCCCGCGCCCGGCGAGGCCAGCACGCCCTGGATGCGCCTCTACCTCTACCACGTCGCCGGCTACGGCCCGCCCACGCTGCTGCTCACTAAAGGTACACTGCCGCACGTGGGGCCCGCGCCCGGCGAGGCCAGCACGCCCTGGATGCGCCTCTACCTCTACCACGTCGCCGGCTACGGCCCGCCCACGCTGCTGCTCACTAAAGGTACACTGCCGCACGTGGGGCCCGCGCCCGGCGAGGCCAGCACGCCCTGGATGCGCCTCTACCTCTACCACGTCGCCGGCTACGGCCCGCCCACGCTGCTGCTCACTAAAGGTACACTGCCGCACGTGGGGCCCGCGCCCGGCGAGGCCAGCACGCCCTGGATGCGCCTCTACCTCTACCACGTCGCCGGCTACGGCCCGCCCACGCTGCTGCTCACTAAAGGTACACTGCCGCACGTGGGGCCCGCGCCCGGCGAGGCCAGCACGCCCTGGATGCGCCTCTACCTCTACCACGTCGCCGGCTACGGCCCGCCCACGCTGCTGCTCACTAAAGGTACACTGCCGCACGTGGGGCCCGCGCCCGGCGAGGCCAGCACGCCCTGGATGCGCCTCTACCTCTACCACGTCGCCGGCTACGGCCCGCCCACGCTGCTGCTCACTAAAGGTACACTGCCGCACGTGGGGCCCGCGCCCGGCGAGGCCAGCACGCCCTGGATGCGCCTCTACCTCTACCACGTCGCCGGCTACGGCCCGCCCACGCTGCTGCTCACTAAAGGTACACTGCCGCACGTGGGGCCCGCGCCCGGCGAGGCCAGCACGCCCTGGATGCGCCTCTACCTCTACCACGTCGCCGGCTACGGCCCGCCCACGCTGCTGCTCACTAAAGGTACACTGCCGCACGTGGGGCCCGCGCCCGGCGAGGCCAGCACGCCCTGGATGCGCCTCTACCTCTACCACGTCGCCGGCTACGGCCCGCCCACGCTGCTGCTCACTAAAGGTACACTGCCGCACGTGGGGCCCGCGCCCGGCGAGGCCAGCACGCCCTGGATGCGCCTCTACCTCTACCACGTCGCCGGCTACGGCCCGCCCACGCTGCTGCTCACTAAAGGTACACTGCCGCACGTGGGGCCCGCGCCCGGCGAGGCCAGCACGCCCTGGATGCGCCTCTACCTCTACCACGTCGCCGGCTACGGCCCGCCCACGCTGCTGCTCACTAAAGGTACACTGCCGCACGTGGGGCCCGCGCCCGGCGAGGCCAGCACGCCCTGGATGCGCCTCTACCTCTACCACGTCGCCGGCTACGGCCCGCCCACGCTGCTGCTCACTAAAGGTACACTGCCGCACGTGGGGCCCGCGCCCGGCGAGGCCAGCACGCCCTGGATGCGCCTCTACCTCTACCACGTCGCCGGCTACGGCCCGCCCACGCTGCTGCTCACTAAAGGTACACTGCCGCACGTGGGGCCCGCGCCCGGCGAGGCCAGCACGCCCTGGATGCGCCTCTACCTCTACCACGTCGCCGGCTACGGCCCGCCCACGCTGCTGCTCACTAAAGGTACACTGCCGCACGTGGGGCCCGCGCCCGGCGAGGCCAGCACGCCCTGGATGCGCCTCTACCTCTACCACGTCGCCGGCTACGGCCCGCCCACGCTGCTGCTCACTAAAGGTACACTGCCGCACGTGGGGCCCGCGCCCGGCGAGGCCAGCACGCCCTGGATGCGCCTCTACCTCTACCACGTCGCCGGCTACGGCCCGCCCACGCTGCTGCTCACTAAAGGTACACTGCCGCACGTGGGGCCCGCGCCCGGCGAGGCCAGCACGCCCTGGATGCGCCTCTACCTCTACCACGTCGCCGGCTACGGCCCGCCCACGCTGCTGCTCACTAAAGGTACACTGCCGCACGTGGGGCCCGCGCCCGGCGAGGCCAGCACGCCCTGGATGCGCCTCTACCTCTACCACGTCGCCGGCTACGGCCCGCCCACGCTGCTGCTCACTAAAGGTACACAAAAAAACTGCTAGTGTAAAGTGATTGGTGACCCTTGTTGCTTTAGGTTACAAAGTGCCGTTAACAACACGCGATACGTCGAGTAACCCTTTATTTTAATTGTGAAAAGTTTTTCAAACATGGCGGCGCCATTGGTTCCCGCGATACGTCTGGCTCTATTAATACATTGTTTATCACCACTAGGAACATACCGTGAAATATCTTTCAAACCCATAAAAAATGAGCGATGCGATCTACTTATGTAAAGCACCTCTTATTCCAACAGTGTATTGTATCCCCCAGGCACATTCCTCCGCGGCGTGCCCCGCCTGCTGCTGGGCTACTCGCGTCTGTCGGTGTGGTGGTGGGGCGCGGAGCCGGGCGCGGAGGGCGGCGCGCTGCCGGCGGCGGCGGCGCTGCAGGCCGCCAACACGGCGCTGCGGCGCGGGCCCGTGCTGCTGCAGGCGGCTGGCGTGCGCCTCGTGCCCGCGCTGCGCCATCTGCCCTTCCCGCCGCCCGCCGCCGCACCAGGTACGGACACTGCGCTGCGCCGCGGGCCGCGGTTTTCGTGAGCCACTAAGAGATGGCGCTTACATAAATAATGTAATTAGTTGTCGAAAGCTACCAATAGATGGCGCCAGTAGATAAATTAGAACGCGCTATCGAAGCGTTTGCGCAAAACAATGGGTTAAGAACTGAGATTTCAATAAATTAAGTTTCTTCCTACCAAGAAAATCTGTGCTTGTGTTACCGACCTATCCTTACTATCATGGTCCTTCGAGCCGGATTAAACTGTGATACAAATATCCCCACTCCCTCCACTGACTATTTTACTACCTACTCAATAACATATTATTATCCTAATTTTTCAGAACAACAAGTATTATGGACCCCACACCCTCCACTGACTATTTTACTACCTACTCAATAACATATTATTATCTTAATTTTTCAGAACAACAAGTATTATGGACACGTCACGCGGGATTACGCAGACTGCTGCAACGACTGCGCCTGTCGCGTAGCGCCGGCTACGTCACCCTGGCAGACATCGGCGTGCCGGACCTCGGTTGCGGTAAACCGCCCGCCAACGTACAACTAGGTATTATTACAAAAGTCACATTTAACTTGTAGGTCCTTATCTGGTTAGTAACACAATATCTTACTCTACTATTAGTATTAAGTAGTAATAGTACAACATAACTGTAAAAGGTCTATTGTACAATAATCGTTTCATTACCCCTTCCAGTCGCACCAAGAAAGAGAAAAGAAACATGCGGCATCGCAAAACCCGTAGAGCCAGAAGAGGACAAAACACGGCTCCAATCGCCAATCGAATCCCATTTCGCAGTGACCCCGACCACGGACAGCAAGAACAGTTCGCCAGCAAACGGCTTCACCAGCATCGAGTCCAACAAACTGATGTGCGAAGAGTTAGACAACCTTGCACTTAGTGATATCAACTCTATCACAAAAAGCAAAGAGTCTATAATCGATGAACTCATCCCTATAAATTCCTCTTCAACTAGCATCGAAGATAGAAGCGATGAGAAATCCCGTTCAGACCTATCTAACACAAGTCTCAATGAGCAGACGCCATTGCACAACCAGTTTGGCGATCAGTTGAGCGATCTGTTGAGTCCGGCGGAGGAGTCGATCTCGATGTTCTCGCAGTTGTCGGACAAGTTGGCCGAGATGTCGGCGGATAGCGGGGTGGATACCGCCCATAATGCGTCCGATGAGGAGACTTGTCGACCGGAGGTATGTGCAGTTTCATTTCATATTCAATCATTAAGAAACAAAAAAGTAAAACATAATGTAGGTAGTATATTTTAATTTTTTTTTCCGTAACTATCCCAGAAATTAGAATCCTAATCTATAGCTGTTAACCCCGAAATAAATGTTAACTTAAAAGAAGAGGTTTACCTTGAAATACTTTTAACGTATTTTTATGAAACCATACCTAAGGTATTTTTATTATTTATGTGTAAAACTTACTTAAACTTTATTTTACATGTACATATTATCTATTTCAGAAATGGACGGTGCTGGACCTTCAGTTCGGAATCCCGCTGTTCGACGAGGCGATGTGCGAAAGCATTTGTAACTCCATCGGCGAAAGATTAGGAAGTCCTGAAGTGTAAGTGTATCATCATCATAACCCATTATACGTCATCTGTCCAACTAAGCGAACGTCCAACATGCTGCTTTATATTGGACGAATCTTGTCGAGATTATGCCTTATTTTGTATGTAAAAAGATAATATTTTATTGAACTAGCAGACACGCCCGCCGCTTTAATCCCATGTTATCTCACCTTTTAAACCGTCCCTGAGCTACTACGACTTTCTAAAACCAATAACACCTAAATCGGCCCAGCCGTTCAAGTGTGATGCCGTGACCAATGGAAAAAGGGATTCATTTTTATATGTTGTTCCAGATTGGAGAAAGTGAAAGAGGACAATGAGTTTGTGTGCGCCGATGTTTTAAAGTTCGTCTCACAATGTCAAGTAAGTTGATACTTCAGTCTCCTTAGGAAAATATATAAATAATATCATGAAATTAGAGAATGCCATTAACTTTTCAATAAAATTTAAGTGTTTTAGTATTCTCTTTTTAATTTCATTTTAAATTTTCCCTGGACTACAAATAATTCTATACTATGTTTCTATACTAAATAATTCTAGACTAAAATAGGTTATTTTTATTTCTATACATTTTTTAATTATTTCTTTCAATATTTCAGTATTACCCCGGAGAAGACATGGGCATCGTTAAACGAGGCACGCTGGTCCCTCTCCCAAGAAAGAACCTAGCATTCGAGAACGGAAAGATATCCGAATGGCTCGGCAAGTAGTGCCGTCCCGCTCGCACCCCCAGTCTGCACCTAGCGATAGAAAGAGATAGATGTGTTCTCAGCTATGTAGAAAAGGCCCTCCGTACTTTAACACATTCAATGCCCAAGCTTCACTGTTAAGGCGTTGTAGTTACGTACTTACGTCATCCGTGGGCGGGCGGGTCGGGATTTTAATGAGTAAATGATGATAGTCAAAATATGAATCAGGATACAATAGAATAGAAAAATATTTTTGCTTATTATATACTTAGAACTAAATACAAAATGTCTACCACTCAGCGTTAATGTCTTAAAGTCTTCAAAAGGTTAATTAAGCAAAATCTAGTTTTATTAATCACGAAAACCGTAACTATGTCACAACGGAGGGCCTACTCATCAATATATTTGATTGAGATTTGAAGATAATGCCGGCCATATATAATAATTATAATATATTAATTTACTTACATGGCATTTTTATACGATTAAACTAAAATCAAGGCCCTGTCACTCAGGAGTCATGCAGATTCATCATCATACTATATTACGTCCCAGTAATGGCCACAATAGAACCCATTAAAGTCTTTGTGTATTTGGTAAAAACATAATGCTTATTAGGCAGGTTGGTACATGCAGTCATGCATGTAATTATCTTCATATATTTTTTGCACAAGATTTTTTGTGATTCAAAAAGGTATTTCCATTCCAATGTCCCACCTTTATTTATATAAAAAACATTAAACAAAAAAAATGTAAAAGAAAAAAAATGTAAAATATATGATTCAAATGATCGTTAGTTTGAGAAACTTATCGAATTATGTTTTTATCATTATTGTAAAAATTTGTTTAACTATTACTTTTTTAGAAAATGCTAGGCATGATTTTTTTTTACTTTTTAGAACCAAAGTTCGTCGGAATTCGATTTGTCGGAGAAATTTATAACTATAGATGACAAACACTATTATTTCTATTGGCTCCACGCTTAAATTTACAACAAAAAACATCTATGTTTAGTTATATTTTTATTGTCAGCTTAGAAATAAAAATGATTGTTTAATGTACCGACAAAATGAGGAATCGCTTATTCGTGATTATTTTGAAACATACAATACAATTATGTAATTGACATGAAACAGAACAAAATTTACTAGGTAGTTATCCAAGTAAATAGTTCCCTTTACGACCGCTAGGGGAGCTGGTGGCGATACGTTCTGTTATTGTAGACCCCATTCTGAGTTATGAACATTGAGGTATATGAATCACGAATAAAATTTCAAGTTTTGTTATACTATGGTTAACCTATAGAGTAGTTTTACAGATAAATCCTTTTATTTTTACGTGGGAAAATCCGAAACGGATACTTTGTGCACTTTAGATAAATCCTATCCCAAGCAAAGTGTATTCTACTTATGTCAGAGAATTTATTTTTGTTAAGTTTATGTTACCGTTTACGTATTAAATGTTGATGTGTTTGTTTAAACTAAAATAAGCTTTGCTTCGAGTCCAGTTTAAATAATTTTAGATGACATATTGGCAATAATTCTGATGAATATTTTTGTTAATGGGCACAGTCCCTTAATATTGTCATCATATTTTGTGCGAGCCAGGCACACTAGAAATAGTCAAATTCAGCTTATCACGAGGCTAGATGTGGATTGCCCAACTAGGTATAGTAAAACCATTTCTAAAATGAACGCCCCTCTACCGAATTCTGATTTTTTTTTTCTGTGTATTCTGTTTTTCTGTATTTCCTCTCACACGTTGAAATCATCACGGTTTTGTGGAGGGGAGTTCATTTTTAGAATGGTTTTACTATACCTACCTATACTTTTTTTTATGGCAAAAGAGGATATACTTATTAAGTCTCCCTGTGATATCTGTCTTAGTAGGCCATAGCTTCCTTCGTGAATTCGCATTGATTTACACAGGGCTTCTATATTTTTGTTACTGTACAAACTTTCAGTAGACAGAAAAGAAAATGATTGATCCAAAAACGCATGGCTTACGCGACTTTGAGTTGCCAGCGCACTAGAGAATGAGATTATTTAAATTCATATTATTCCTATAGGTACTTATAATGTTTGTATAATAATAAGATATGAATATATTTGTAAATAAATTTATTCAATGGAGATGATAATTGTATTTTATAACACCCCATATCCTTTAATTAAAAGAGTTTTTATAACATAACATCCAATATCTTACACACCATTTTTAGGGTTCCGTAGCCAAATGGCAAAAACGGAACCCTTATAGATTCGTCATGTCCGTCCGTCCGTCCGTCCGTATGTCACAGCCGTTTTTCTCCGAAACTATAAGAGCTAAAATTTGGTAAGTATTTGATGTATTCTGTGAACCGCATAAACTAATAACTATTTTATGAATTAATTATAGGTAACCAATGCCCTGAGATGAATTAAATAATGGGGCCCCACTGCTATCAAATATATATTTAAATATAATTTATATCAAATAAAAATGCGTTAAAATACTACTTGAGCTCTTTTTTGTGCACTACAGGGCAATAGAAAACTTATCAACCGCATCAATTCTCTAATTACTCTTTAAAGTTCGGCGAGCTAAGCGAGTCGCAAATTTTTGTGGTTTATGCCATTTTTTTCAAGCTTAAATAACATAAGTATAACTTTTTGCTATTATATACGTGCTATAGGAGTAATAGTGTTCTGTGCGCGCTATGCGATGCATAACACTCGTAGGCGGTGTCTTTTGGAGCGTACTTAAGAAACGAAACGCATTGCTAGACGTATTTCTGATAATGTCATATCAACGTCACTGTCATCAGTGTTCTCCCTCAGTCAATTTTGTTTTGATTGATATTTCTCACAATTTTATTTTGTCATCATTCGGCGTGATTTTATCAAAAAAGATTCTGCAAGTCGGCCTACAATAGCTAAAGCGGTGGCTTCGTGGAAAAGGAACGATTCACAGATGGAGGTGGACCCGTTTGCGCTGGAGGTTGCCTACACGGGAGGCGAAATATCCAGACTTCCACTGATCGACGAGTCTTCGGTTCTTGGCTCTCAGGCTCCCAAAGATAGGTACTAAGTGTTACCATATTATGATATACCCTATGAAGTTCTACTTATTTATGCATTATTTCAAGATCCATGGGAGTCCCCAATTTGGTCACGGGCTCGGGGCCGGTTTTCTAAAAGTTCTTTCACCCACGCATCTGTTTCGGATTATAACTAATGGTTTTCGCTCGTTTTTCGGCTGCTCTATCTTTCCTATTAGTCATAGCGGTCTGACCTTAAAACGCTGAATGGGGAAAAAATTGTTCTCTCAGCTCAGTTGTTCTAAACTTGTCTAATTAATAGTTGTTTATGATTTGAGTGTAATTTATTAATTAAAATCATTGTCGTTATTTGAATCTTTGGATATATTTCCTATTGAAGGACTTGTTATGGCAAAATCACAAACAGAGTGAGAAAACTCCTTGTTTATTATTATTTACTATTTAATTTGTTTAACAAGTTTAGTGCTTTTTATTGACACTGAGTATTGATTACATTTTTATAAGTACTCAAAACCTATTTTTTTATTGCTTAATTTTATTTCTTGTTATTTCTGTGACATACTGAAACTGTGAAAAATATATTATAGTTAGTTTTCAAAATGTCTTAAAGATTTAAGTACCTAATTTATTACCATACAGTCCTTATGGTTACTAAGACAAGTTGAATGTAAATGTTAAGACTAGTGCACCATTCTTAGGTTGATATCAGTGCTGGATCAAGTGGAGATGCGGGTGGAGCGGCTGAGACGGGACACAATGAGGATTGTCGAGGAGCGGGACGCCTTGCTCTCCAGCCTTGACAGTGTGAAGCATTCTGAACTGCTCACTGATATTTCTGAATGTAAGTGTATTTTAGTTATTTGTTTATGAATTAACATCAAGCTTTAATAAAATATGGTATTTAAAATTATAAATCATTAAGAAAATACATGGAAAAATAATGAGTTATTCTTCTCTACTATTAAAATAATAAATAAATAATATTGCTGGACAATTCACACATCACAACACAACATCTAGCCCCGTGATAAGATCTTAGCTTGTGTTATGGTTGCTAGATTTCTGATATACTTAATATAATATGCATACATAGATAGATATTTTATTATTATACACATATAACACCCAGACACTCTGAACAAACAGAACTGAATCTGATCTACAGATGATAAATATTTAGGAAAATGCCTGGAAATATTGAGTTTTTTCTCTAATATTGTATTAAACAATGATTTATCATTTGACCGTTAATTTCGTAGTAAACCCACAAATGTGTTTGTTTTAGGTGATAAGGACGACATCCAGCGATACGCGGACCGCATCCTGGCGCGCGCGATGACGGTGGAGGTGGCCGTGAGAACCGACCGGGACCCTTCACAGGAAGAGGCATTACATCAGGTATAACTAGATATCTGCAATTATCTAAGCTCATCTCAGCCCGGGATTAGCTACAGCTGGGATAGGATTCCCGTAATATCAGTCGCACAAAACTAGACTCATAACAGTTCGACGTAAACACATCGGCTGCCTGTCTATAAATAATTAATAATAATAATAAAATATTTGTCAGACTGATCTCTCCTGTCCAAGTCTCATCCAGGCTTGTCTAGAGTAAATTTGTCAGATATAACAAAATTTTATCACGAGGCGGGAATCGTACCAACCCGCAATCTCTTTCGCCTCAGACGGATCTTAGCTCGCTGCGCTTATTCCCGGGAAAACCCGACTTTTTTTGCTAATTTAGGAACCGCAAAAACGTTCCCGGTTCTGTCCGGGTTTCTCAGGTTTATGATTAGCCGAAACGTTTAAACCGTCACAAAGCTTTATATTAACCAACATTTCATCCTAATCTAGTCCTGTTCATATTAACTAAAAATTAAATAACCTACGAAGCAAAATGCCTAAATGTCGTGTCTAAAAATTTAGGAATTTTGCTTCTAAACGAATTACAAATTAGTCATTCTGGCTATGTGACGTACCTAAAAAACAAAATACCATAATTTGGTTTTTAGGGAAAATGATCAGGAAAGTCTTAATCCCTCAAAAACATTACTATACGCCAGACACGCGTAAACCACAAAGTTCACTTATTCATTGATATCATTCACACACTCATGCACTCAAACCGCATTAGTAATTGATACTTACAATGGCATCGTCGGCCGCATTATTGAGTAGCTCTCAGTGCCATGGTCATTTGTATGTACATTACATTATGTATATCAATTAATAACCATATTATGTCAGGAGTTTTAGTTGATTTTCATATAAGGACAAATATCGCTATTAAAGATTTATTTCCTTAAAATCCTAAATAAGTATCACTTTTTGGTTCTTTTAACATATTCAATGCCCGTATACCTTAAGCCGTATGGCGGCGAAGCAGCTACGCCCGTGCGTCATGGGCGCTCATAGTGTTTAGTAAACTTGCTTCCCGCAACTCCACCCGTGTCTATGCCAAATGTATTATATTTATTAAATTTATTATAATAAAGCTATATTATAATCAATTATTGTTCTCTAACGAAATTACGAATTACTAAATGAACGGCACGGCTTCGCTCGGGTGAAATTTGAGGAAATTCTCCATAATCCGAATTTTCCGTTCCATATGTTGTTGACTCAAAATCAATACTTTTTTATGTTTTGTTATTCATATAAGGTTTCGATCGAGTCTACCGTACCCCTTGACGAAATTATTAATGTAGATGGTTTCCATCGAGTCTACCGTATCCTTTGACGAAATTATTAATATAGATTGTTTGCAGGTAAACATGTACATTGACCAGCTGGTGGTGTCGGTGCAAGAAGACGGCTGCTCGGCGCACGCGCGCTGCCAGACGTACATGAACGCATGCACCAGCCAACCTGACCCTAACACTGGTATGCATTATATATTGCTGGAAGATTTTTAAAGATTTATGTAATCTGTTTCCATAGAATCCTAAAGATAACTCGGACAAGTCAATTAAATGAAATGAAATTTGTTTATTGTTTAAACTGTGTAGGTACAAAAGATCTTAATATTATAAAGCAAGAACAACCGTTTTCGGAATATAAATACAATACATGGATAGTTCACACAACAACATCTATCCCCGTGGTAAGTTCAAAGCTTGTGGTACGGGCCGGTGTGTTGTGGTTAGATAGCTGATAAACAAATTATCATCGTCATGGCAATCCATATTACGTGGATCTCCCAACAGAATACAGGTTTTAGGGGATTTTGTGTAATAACTACGCTTACCAGGCCACTTAGTGATCGCATTCAGTTGGTATTATAACGAACATTTTGTTACCCGTCTTCACTACCTACTAGGTAGAGAAGCACTATACAATACAATACAATACAAAACACTTTATTGTACACCAAAAAATACAAATAAAAACATGAATAAAACACATAAAAAACACGTACAATGGGCGGCCTTATCGCTAAAAAGCGATCTCTTCCAGGCAACCTTTGGATGGAAAAGAGAGATGATATTTAAATAAGACAGGGGTAAGCACTAGGTAGTATGTAGTACCGTCTAACTACTATTTTACTACCAAATAAAATCCCTTAATTGGTTTGTCTTTTTGTATCCCTTATTTGCCATTTGAAATCAACAATCACAACTAAATCATACAATTGCCCATAAAACAGGTACGGACAAGAACTTCGAAACGGCAATCCTCGGCTGCACTCTCGACGACCAGAAGCGAGTGAAGAAACGTCTGCAAGGACTCCTCGACTACTTCGTCAAACTCAACGTCACATCCTGCTCGTGATCCGCCAACAGCTTAGATAGGGAACCGCAATTGAGAGGTTGGTAAGTGGAGTTAGATCTTTAGAATGCTCCGATTCATACATTTCGTGACGCACATTGCTTGTTTCATTTATGCGAGGTTTAAAAAATATATTTAACAAAAGTTACATTATTGAATATTAGAAAACGGTACAGAAAAAATACAAGATGACAACGTAACCGTTTTCTTGTATTTAGAAAGCTTTAGTGAGTGATCACTATAAAGAAGTTATTATTAAATATTAAAATTCATATGTGTTTTTGATAATCTTTTTCAATACGAATACATTATATTGTAGACGTGTTTTTGCTGAATAAAACACGGATCTTAGATGTTTAAAAGCTCTTACGTGGCATTTAATAACATTTGTTAGCAATTATTTTAGATTGACGTAAAAACTGTAATTTATATAACTTAGCAAAAAAATCGGACAGGGAATTCTATTTCGTATTGTGCATAAATTGAGTTATTCATGATTTAATCCGTCTGCAAGTTTTTTGTTCACATATAGAATATAGTTTCTGCAAAATTCATATACCTATTTCTCTTTCAAAATATTCTAAAATATTGTTATATGTAAATAGGTAAATTATTTTACCTGTTTACATATTGAATTTAAATATGGTAGCAATCTTCGTGTACTTAATTTCATAAGTTTCAGTTTGTGTGTAATTTTAGGTAAGGGATTTACTGTATTTTACCTTGCATTATGTATGATGAACAAGTTCTGTACACTAACATAGCTCGTAGATGAAACGGGTATCATGATTTATGAATTGAGTTTTCTGATATTTCTAGATGTATACGATAGTATATACGTATCTATACAAATATTATAAAGCTGAAGAGTTTGTTTAATAGTTTATTAGAATGCTCTAATCTCAGCAACCGCTCTGGTCCGATTTGAAAAATTATTTCATTGCTGTTGTATATTACACTTATCGAGGAAGGCTTTAGGTATAGCCTACCTCGGGTTACATTATTGGACTTAAAGTAAGTATCTCTAATTTTTTTAAATGTTATATCAAGACTGAAAGAAAAAACAAACAAACGAACTCTTCAGCTTTATAATATTAGTATAGATAATACACATACATAGATCGTTATTTTATATTAAACATTCTATTATATGTTGAACACCCAGACACTCGTTACAAATAAATGTTTGCAGATCGTACAAATTTTTGTCCCGAGGCGGAAATCGAACCCGCAATAATCTCTTGCGTCGTAGGCTACTAAATATAATGTACACAAATTCCTAAAATTATATGGATACGTGGTTCTGATTGTTGTAGCTAATTATTCATTAGTGGTCTAATGAGTGACAATTAAATATCATTCGGCGAGTACTTATTATTAACATATCAAATATTTTTAAATTGACACGAAAAACTAGCCTAGCATCTAAATGTGATTTTTCTTCACAATCCTATCAGTTTCACAGAGGCTTAACCAGTTTGGTTTACTTCAAATACCTCAAATAGCCCACCCAAATACATTTTACATAAGTTCTAACCAATTAAAACAAAAACTGTAACTTTTAGTATAAATAATAATTATACTAAATATTAATATTGTTAATGTTATTGTCCTGTTTCCTAAAGTCCATGATTTAATTGAATCCGCATTTTGAAGTTTAGACTTTCGTTTTATGTGCCAAGAATTTTATTGTATTGTAAATTCTTGACCCAAAATGTAAGCATTTTAGCTTGAATATTATGTTCAGGAAAATACCGCATTTTGATATATTTGATGATATAAAATCATCGCTAGTCTTAATTCTTACATGATTAAAATTTATGATAATTCTAGTTCTTTGTAACGTTACCTTTAATTATAATTTTGTACGTACAATTAATTTATTTACTCTTCTGAGTCCAAGGTTAAAGACATTTAAAATGCGTCATTGTTGTACTAAAAGATTTAAATACAAGGCTTTATATTTCGATTCATATTATTAAATATTATAAGGCTGTATGTCCATCAGACCGGAACGTACTATATGTAATTTCGTTCTCTTTTATTTATACTACGGCAATGCGCTATCACATGGCATCATAAGTTGGGTCTTCCGAAAATTTTATATACGCTTCAAATTGAGCGAAAAAAATCTACATTTAGGTTAAAATAAAAATTTAAAATAAGTTAAAAACCACTGATCGTATATGACTTGGCTTTTCTAAAAGAAGGAGGACTTGACCATAAATTATTTTTACTTTTAAAAAAAATCTCAATTAGAATCTGTCTTCCTGGCGCTTAAAATATCTCTAATGCTTGATTTTGTGATGGCTTAAATTAATTAATATTTTTAGTCCCATATTGAGTTGACATACGGCCTTAGCTAGGTTTCTAAAACAACATAGTTTCAGATTATTGTTTACTTTATAGAGTACCTAAATGTTTTATTTTAAGTTACAAGTAGGTAAGTTGGCTAATGTGTCCTTGGAAAGGATTAAATGTGATTGTTAGGGTACTCTTATTGTAATTGTATTATTTATCTTTATTCATAAATATAACTGCCTAATATTATTTTGTGTATTTATTTTAACCTTAAGTCGATTTGGGTTCGGGAATGGCGCATTCTTAAAGTAATTAAACAAAATAAAACAAGACCTGTTTAAACAATAATTTATTTTATCAAAATAAACATTATTTACATTTTTGATATCCGTTAAATTGAGTTGTTTCGTAATTTTATAACCTAGACTATATTAATCTTAATTTATAAGTTTAAATTAGTTACTAAATCAAACATTGCACATAGCAAACTATACCTACAATAAACCATGTTATTTACAATACATAAATTATCTTTAAAGACTGAACTTACGAAATTCGTTAATTTTATATAAAAAAATCTGGGAGGCTTATACCCCTATTAAGTTCCCACTGCTAGCACACAGGGGTTTCTCTCTTGACGAGAGAGATTAGGCCTTAATTCACCACGCTGGCCAAGTGCGGGTTGGTGAATGACACAGGGAAGCTTTTAAACTTTCCAAAATACCAACAAAACAGCGCTTAGGAGAAAACAAACTTACAGGCTTATTGACAAGTTTTTTGTTAACGATGCCTCTAAAGAGACAACTTGCATTCAGATATACATATTGTGTCTTCATTATGCGCCTCAAGTCAACCTCTGAGATGTACTCAACACCATATATCTCAGATGTCTACAGATCTCATTGTTTTCTGTTGTGTTTATATCCTACAGGCGTTTCTAAAGGGATTCTTCTTCTTTCCCCCGGGCCGGTGTTTCGTCGGCCGTAACAGGATCGTGCCGTTGCTATTGTGGTTTGTAAAAGATCCTGGGAAAAATATACACTTTGATTAATGATTGGACACCTTTTTTATTTTAATAAATGTTATTGAAAAATTACAAGATCACTATTAGTAATACACTATACAAAACGCACGCTTCGGCTTCATATACCCTTTATGATACACGTTGTATATCACATTAGTATTATCACTACCATATTTTTATTAAATTATAGTTATATCTGATAGAATACTTCAGAAATTATAAAGAAAAGCAAGTTCTTTTCTCGTCCGAGTTGAAATTTCAAACATGTAGGTATAGTAAAACCATTTTTAAAATGAACGCCCCTCCACCGCGGTTACACGTACATGCAAATGATTTTTTGGGTTACTGTTAAGAGGCATATCGGAAGGAACTCTTAACTCTCTCTAAGTTTGTATTATCTACTCTACGCGACTTTGTAATTATAAGTATAGATGATCCAGTCGTAACCGCGGTGGAGGGGAGTTCAGTTTATAAATGGTTTTACTATAGGTACTGTAAAACGTTGTTTATCTAGACCACTGTGACCCGTAGAAATTCAGTATTATCTGTCTGTTATTAATTGCTAATTGACTGTTTGAGCCTAAGGCGTAGTTTTAAATTATCTTTGACCTTTATTCTCATCTCAAATGAACTCTACCGAGCATATGAGTTTCCTACATCTACTTTATACGTTCGTTTTTATAAACATGTTTCGTTAAAATAGTTTAGTAAGTTAAAACGATATGCCTTATATCGATAATTTTTTATTTTTAGCGAAATGGTAGAGGGATATTTTTCACCATAACTAGCACGTATAAATTCTGAACTGACTGCTACGCCCAATCTATAATATGTATAAAAGAAAGTCGTGTTAGTTAACACTATTTATAACACCGCAAAAGCTGATTCGATTTGGCTGAAAATTGGAGGAGAGATAGCTTGGAACCAGGAAAAGGACATATGATACTTTTAACATGTTGGACCTACTTTATAAGCCGTTTCTGTCAATAAATGTTTTTATTAAAAGAACAGTGGGCAAATATTTATTACGCGGGCGAAGACGCGGGGTGGAAAGCTAGTAAGTTATAAATACCTAAATGAATATTGCTGGACAATTTACACAGTGGCATCTAGCCCCGTGGTTAGCTCGAAAATGTATAAATGTAAGTAATAAATGCTGTATTACCTATGACGGGTGTGGTCGCCTGCGCGTGTCCGTTCTCTGCGCTCTCTTCGCGGCGCATGTCGGAGAGACACCTGGCGGCGAGCGCGCGGAACACGGCGCCCACGTTCACGTCCTCCTTCACGGACGCACGCATCAGCCGGCAGCCAAGCGCACGCGCTACTAACTCAGCCTCGTCACTGGAATAAAGGGCGTTAGGCACTAAGAGATAAATTATATTCGTCGACGTCGTGGTCGAAACTTCGAGTGTTAAAACTTAAAACTCCTTTGTAAATACGTTAGTTTACTCACGAAAATTTTGAGAGTGAAAAAATTATAAGACGTCTCAGAAACCTTGCTTGTTTATCGTTTTATTTTTTATTAGCCACATGTAACTACCAAAACCGTTTAGCGTTTTGATAAATACCGGAGACATTATCACCATTTCCAGGTGGACTTAATAGGTTTTTAGCTTTCTGATATTTGTTGGAAAATTTTGTAAACCAAAATTGAGCAAAATTCTCGCTTTGATATCCACCAAAATAAACATAAGTACCTTTTTGTATTTTAATACGAGTAGTAGCAAACATTACTCTCTAGGTACTATTGGCAATAATAAATATAAATTGTATTAATTTGCTGAAGTAATAAGACAACATTTTAAATACCTACTTATTATGTGAAATATAATAGTATGAGAGTACTCACGGTCCGACCACGCACTGGTCCATTAGGTCTATTTTATTTTGAACTATGATCGTGGGAATTTCTCCGCATTCATTCTCCACCTGAAAGTAATTAACGCATATTAACATTCTTCCTAATCGCTTACAAAGTAGAAAATTGTGTATAAAACGGTATATTACCTTTACTGATCTTAGGTACCTAGCAGACATAAAATATTGCTACCTATATAGTGGACCAAGAGCCTGTGATGGCCAGACCTTCCTTTAATTCACAAGCGTGAAAATTCTTTCATGTGTATGTCTAACATAGGTAAGAATAACCCCCAAACATGAAACCTGGATCGCGGTTGCTTTGGGAGATAACAACCTTTTACCTGTTATCTCCCAAAGGAACCACGATCCAGGTTTCATGTTTGGGGGTTATTCTTACCTATGTTAGACATACACATAAAATAATTTTCACGCTTGTGAATTAAAGGAAGGTCTGGCCAGACCGGGCTCTTAGTATAGACTAATAACCTGTGATGGCCAGACCTTCCTTTAATTCTGAAGCGTGAAAATTATTTTATGTGTATGTCTAACATAGGTAAGAATAACCCAAAAAAGGTAAAAGGTTGTTATCTCCCAAAGCAACCGCGATCCAGGTTTCATGTTTGGGGGTTATTCTTACCTATGTTAGACATACACATGAAAGAATTTTCACGCTTGTGAATTAAAGGAAGGTCTGGCCATCACGGGCTCTTAGGTTATAGGTAAAGATTTCCCTACCCGTCTACATAAATAACATCATAATTTTTGAAAAGTAAAAACCACACTTATCGTTAAATTATTTATTTGATCACTACACAAATCACCACTTAAAATCATTCAACATTTAATTAAAAAAGTAAATGATATCTTTGTACAACGTATCAACAATGACTCTAACTAGGGGCAGTCTGGGCCACCAGTACGTCCGGTCATAATGTCAATAGTGTCCACGAAACGTTGCACTTCAGACTTAGAAGGCTTGATCCTCGACAACAGCACTCCTCGGCCGGCCGCCGAGCAGTTGATCCCCAGCACATAGTTCTTATCCAGCTGTATAAACAAATACGTCGATATCTCACGATCACACGACCTGAACATAGACTTAGTATGCCCATTCCCTGCGTACACTACGTTCACCATTTTACCAGCATTAGTCTTGTATCTGGCTTTAACCGCCGTATCATCTAATGTGATATTCAAATCATTACACTCCTTCGTCATATTCATGAGATCGCTCTTCAAGAGTTCGTCGAAGGTGATGACTTCGCAGCTGTCTCGAAGACGCGAGGGAGCCGGCCAGAAGTAGACCGCGTTCATTTCTCCACGGAGGGTCGATAGGTCGAAGATTTCCCCTCGTTGGTAGTACCAGACGCATTGCTCTTCGAGTAATTGAGCATGGGTTTTGGAGGTTGCAAGAGCAAAGCTGCATAGAGCGAGCAACGCGCACAATCGAGCGAGCATTGTGGTGGATGGGAAGCGACTAGCCGGGTCGTGATCACTGGCTGGTTGATATCTGACCAAGTTGTTTAAATTTCGTGTGTATGTTATCCGTTGTTGATAGAACACAGAGTCGCGACCCTACAATAATTATCTCACGATGCTAATTTTAAACAAACGTTTGCATTTAGTTTGTCCGTTCAGATTAATCACTCGACAACTTTGGCCTGTGATATAATTTGCCAAAATTCTTATCATTATTTTTGTGTAAGTTTTGATTATTGAGGCCAGAATTATTGACAGTTTGAATAAAATAAAGTTTAAATTTTAGTGTATTACAATTAAATATAAATATTTTACACTTAAGACCACTGTGTCTTCACACGCACTTTGCGAGTCTAGGTCTAGGGGTAAAAAGTAAATGAAAACAGTTAGTAAATAATGCGTCATGTTTTTTTTGTTAACTAGGTACTTAGTAGTTTTAAAAACAATCTGATAAAATAATTTCTCGTACAAATAATTGTTTCTCATCTCGCTATGGAGCTTGTATTGTGTATCCCTTGCCTAACTCAGTCCTAACCAGCCAACTTCTTAACAGAGTATAAGTAACTTTATGTACAAATAGGTGTTACCTTGAGTTTCCAGGAATGTAGCGCGAGAAATGAGTCTCGGTCCGTGGTGGAGAAGGCGAGGACACAAGCGTGCGCGCCGCGGTAGTACGCCTTCGTGATCGCGTCGAACTCCTCCTGGCCGGCCGTGTCCCACAGCATCAGGCGGACTTCTTCGCCGTCTATCCTGGAAGTAGAAGGTAAGGTCAGTCTATTTTGGGACTTTAATTTACTGGGTTAACATGTTAACATATGTATAGGTCATTGTCGCCTCTTATTAATGCGTGGAATTAAGGAATTTTGAATCGCGATCTTTATTATTGATTTATCATTAAACACTTTAACCTACTATAATTATTATCGAGTTATTGGGATGGTTCTATTTTGTATTGTATTTAGTCCACAGCGGATGATCTTTTCAAATTCAAATTCATATTCAAATTCAAATCTGAAGTACAATCAAAAAGTACAAATCTGCGGATACTGCAGAACTTACTGTATCTGGTGCTCCAAGAAGTCGACTGCGATGGTCTTGTAATCATGCATGAAGGTCTCGTTGTCTCGGCAACAGAGCTTGATGATGTTCGTGTTGCCGATGATCTGAAGTACCTATACTTACTCTATCTGGCGCTCCAAGAAGTCGACTCCGATAGTCTTCTTATAGTCGCGCGTGAAGGTTCCTCTGCAGTAGCGCTGGATCATGCTGGACTTGCCGACGATCTGAGGTAGGTACCTACTTACTCTATTTGTCGCTCCAAGAAGTCAACACCAATAGTTTTCTTGTAGTCGCGCGTGAAGGTTCCCCGGCAGTAGCGCTGGATCATGCTGGACTTGCCGACGATCTGAGGTACTTACTCTATTTGTCGCTCCAAGAAGTCGACACCAATAGTCTTCTTGTAGTCGCGCGTGAAGGTTCCCCGGCAGTAGCGCTGGATCATGCTGGACTTGCCGACGATCTGAGGTACTTACTCTATTTGTCGCTCCAAGAAGTCGACACCAATAGTCTTCTTGTAGTCGCGCGTGAAGGTTCCCCGGCAGTAGCGCTGGATCATGCTGGACTTGCCGACGATCTGAGGTACTTACTCTATTTGTCGCTCCAAGAAGTCGACACCAATAGTCTTCTTGTAGTCGCGCGTGAAGGTTCCCCGGCAGTAGCGCTGGATCATGCTGGACTTGCCGACGATCTGAGGTACTTACTCTATTTGTCGCTCCAAGAAGTCGACACCAATAGTCTTCTTGTAGTCGCGCGTGAAGGTTCCCCGGCAGTAGCGCTGGATCATGCTGGACTTGCCGACGATCTGAGGTACTTACTCTATTTGTCGCTCCAAGAAGTCGACACCAATAGTCTTCTTGTAGTCGCGCGTGAAGGTTCCCCGGCAGTAGCGCTGGATCATGCTGGACTTGCCGACGATCTGAGGTACTTACTCTATTTGTCGCTCCAAGAAGTCGACACCAATAGTCTTCTTGTAGTCGCGCGTGAAGGTTCCCCGGCAGTAGCGCTGGATCATGCTGGACTTGCCGACGATCTGAGGTACTTACTCTATTTGTCGCTCCAAGAAGTCGACACCAATAGTCTTCTTGTAGTCGCGCGTGAAGGTTCCCCGGCAGTAGCGCTGGATCATGCTGGACTTGCCGACGATCTGAGGTACTTACTCTATTTGTCGCTCCAAGAAGTCGACACCAATAGTCTTCTTGTTGTCGCGCGTGAAGGTTCCCCGGCAGTAGCGCTGGATCATGCTGGACTTGCCGACGATCTGAGGTACTTACTCTATTTGTCGCTCCAAGAAGTCGACACCAATAGTCTTCTTGTAGTCGCGCGTGAAGGTTCCCCGGCAGTAGCGCTGGATCATGCTGGACTTGCCGACGATCTGAGGTACTTACTCTATTTGTCGCTCCAAGAAGTCGACACCAATAGTCTTCTTGTAGTCGCGCGTGAAGGTTCCCCGGCAGTAGCGCTGGATCATGCTGGACTTGCCGACGATCTGAGGTACTTACTCTATTTGTCGCTCCAAGAAGTCGACACCAATAGTCTTCTTGTAGTCGCGCGTGAAGGTTCCGCGGCAGTAGCGCTGGATCATGCTGGACTTGCCGACGATCTGAGGAACTTACTCTATTTGTCGCTCCAAGACGTCGACACCAATAGTCTTCTTGTAGTCGCGCGTGAAGGTTCCCCGGCAGTAGCGCTGGATCATGCTGGACTTGCCGACGATCTGAGGTACTTACTCTATTTGTCGCTCCAAGAAGTCGACACCAATAGTCTTCTTGTAGTCGCGCGTGAAGGTTCCCCGGCAGTAGCGCTGGATCATGCTGGACTTGCCGACGATCTGAGGTACTTACTCTATTTGTCGCTCCAAGAAGTCGACACCAATAGTCTTCTTGTAGTCGCGCGTGAAGGTTCCCCGGCAGTAGCGCTGGATCATGCTGGACTTGCCGACGATCTGAGGTACTTACTCTATTTGTCGCTCCAAGAAGTCGACACCAATAGTCTTCTTGTAGTCGCGCGTGAAGGTTCCCCGGCAGTAGCGCTGGATCATGCTGGACTTGCCGACGATCTGAGGTACTTACTCTATTTGTCGCTCCAAGAAGTCGACACCAATAGTCTTCTTGTAGTCGCGCGTGAAGGTTCCCCGGCAGTAGCGCTGGATCATGCTGGACTTGCCGACGCCGCCGTCGCCGACGATCACCACCTTGAGCGCCACCTCCAGCTCCTCCTCGCGCATCCTCGCACCATCTGTCTCCGCATCAGGGAATTACCTCGATCCTGGAAAGAGACGGCTCGTTAGTATGGGTTCGGTTCGTTCTCCCCCGATTTTTAAAGCGGTCGGCAAAGCTAGTAAAAAATAAGGTCTAACAAAGTCGCTATCGCTGTTTGTCTGTCCTTCCCTATGTATGCTTCAATTAAAAAAAACGCAACGGATTTTTATGTGGTTTTTTGAAAAGTGAAATTCAAGAAGAAGGTTTTTGTGTATAAACCCGAGGCTAAGCAATGGCAGGTCGCTAGTTTTTTATATCTAAAAATTACGTAAATCCGTAGACCATCAAGATAGCAACTACGCGTATTCAGAGTCGCAATAGCAACCTCTATAGGAAATATAATATTGACAAGCAGCAAGTATAAATGGTCTGGAGTTAATAACTTTTGCAAACGGGTTGCGCCGGCGGCGCGGCGCGGGCGTTCGGCGCGCAGGTGCCGCGCACCTGTCGCTTCTCAGAACCACAACCGAGCCTTTTGAACATCCTTGTTACGACTAAACCTTGATATTCAGGTCATATCATTTTATTGAGAACTCATATTACGATTTACAGGGATTGAAGAGCTAGATGACGATATTTATACCTAGGTACTCGTATGAGCAGTGGGTGTGGTGTTACAGCTTAGTAGTAATGGCTTGAACAGCTTAATGACTGCATGGCGCTGTTTAGCGATAAAATAGTAAGTGAAGATCGAGAATTTCTGAAGTATTCTAAGTAGAATGTAAGTTGATTGAAACAAGGTTTTAGCTAGTTTTAAGTACAAGTTTAAAGGTCGACTCACGCTACACCGTGTCGGGTCCGAGCCGAGTGTCGGCCGTAGCACGGTCAAATAATATTTCATACATTTTGTATGAACCCACTCACGTTATACCGAGCGGCAACCGAGTGACGCCCGAGCAACGGACATCGCTCGGAAACAACTCGGTCCCGCTTCGGTTCGGCCACGGCCCGTTGCATGAATACAGCGCCGCCGAGCTGCGCCCGAGCAGTCGGTAGTGATATACAGTGCTCTTGCAGTTTAGACACGGAACCGGCTCGGTGACCGACACTCGGCTCGGACCCGACACGTCGCGGGCCGTCTTTGTAATTTTAGACACGAAACCGGCTTGGTGACCGTGCTACGGCCGACACTCGGCTCGGACCCGACACGGTGTAGCGTGAGTCGACCTTTATGCTACTAACTTATAAGGTAGTAAGTATCATAGATTAAATAAATGAATTGTTTATTTTAGTCTATGGTAGATGGTAGTAGGTATGTAACACTTTCATACTCCAAAGTGTATCGAATTTAGATATAATTCTATTCACTTTGAAATAATGTAGGTATAGTGGACACAGTCAGTCAGTATTAATTTTTCAGATGTACCTAATTATACTAACATTTGCACAGATAAATACTTTTGTGAGTTCCTACGCAGATCAGATACGCGATAAGAACCTTATTATTTAAAAAATCTTTAACAATAACTCCCTAATCAACTTATCCGTTGCATTTGCATAGTAGTTAAATTTAAACGCATTTAGGTTAATTCTAGGCCTAGAGACTAAAGTACGTACTGAACTTCGAAACCGGATTCCTTGCCCTTTCATGCTAAACATTATATTCTGTCGAAACGCGACACAGCTTCGATGTCGAAATGTTATTGTCTTGTGCCTTGTACAATTACAATACTTGTAAGTACAATACAAACACATCCACAATGCATGACAGAGCAGATTTCGTAGTGTAGCTCGAAGAGAAAACACATCGAAAGTTAGGTGGATACCAACCTATCTATACATTATATCATTTGAGATGTGATGGATTTCTTCATTCATCATCATTACTTGATAATAAATCATTCAAGAATCAGTTTGCTCGCAAACGGGGCGATAAATTATACTCTAACTTTAGTTAGGTATTTATAAATATTTTGCAATACCTACTTAAGTAAAAAAAGATCGTTACTAGGAAATTGTTTATGGAAATACCTCTGGTCCGATTCGCTGAATTTACAAAATGTCTATTATTACCTATAAAAAGTTATGTACTTGTAATTTTAAAAGCAATGTTTGAGATTTGTTACTACCTAAGTAAAAAGATGTTTAGGTATACCATTAGGTATATATACATACAAATAAGTCTAACAATATTAAGCTCTATCGTTATCAACTTGTGACGGTGTACCTACTGCGCCACACAATAGGTACCTAAACTGTACTCTATACTAGGATACAAAAGCTTTCGCTGAATGGCGACCACTTTCGCAGTTTTTTACTTTATTGCTACAAATATAATCTTTGTAAATGATTTACTAAGCGAAATAAACGTTTCTGTTCCAAACTTTTTTGCCAATCATTACGATTCCCACCTGATACGACAATAAATGACAACACAAATAGGTATCCAGAAATCAAACCCACAACTGATTAGAAAACAACCAATCTCTTAAAACGAGACTACATCTCATTTAAATAACATGTTATTCATATGCTCTACCAAAATGTTCGCTCTACTTTTACTTCTTGCTCTACACTGAAGATGGCGATTTCTCATCACTTCCGTACATCGTTATTAAAAATTACAGTTTCATGAGCGCCGCGTTAGGCGGAGCGACGAGCAGAGCGATTAGCAGTTATATTAACAAGTTTATTAGATTCAATTAGGCCTATATTATATTCAAAAGATTGTTACCTCCGAGCTCTTTCATGTTCTGTATAGCATTGCAATTCCCATTAATGTTCCCACTAGAAAGATAGGGCATTCATTCACCACGCTGGCTAAGTGCGGGTTGAGCGTGTTATCTCCAAACTCTTCAAAGTTTTTAGAACATGCCGGTTTTCTCACGCAGTTTACCTTCACTGTTAACTTGTTTTTAAAACGCACATACATTTTACATGAAAATACAGACGGCTGGCGTGGGTTTGTACATTTATTATACGACTGAAGCTTAAAACACTTCACTCCTGAACTAACCCACAGTTCAAGTACACTATTTAATAACTCTTTGACATGTTTCCGTGGTTTACATAATATTCATACAATCGCTGACCTGAGACTGTGAATTTGTGAATCTATTATTGTTAGTTGATGTAAATTATGCAATTAGTTATGTTGAGTCGCTTACGAAAGAGAATAGCGCAAATTGTCTTGATTTGAATAATTCGGTGCTCAAACATGGTTTATCTACGGTTATGTAGCGTAGAGTTGCCAATGTAATCTTAGTACCATACTATGTACGTCACACATCTACCCCAATAGAGAATACAATACATATAGAGTAGGTACATGTCGTCCTGGTGACGCTGATGTCTTGCTTGGGTTTCAAAATAAAAATCTTGATAATTTGAATTACTTGTATTAATAAAAATGATAATCGTGACTTGGCGCTGAGCGGTTACAGAGGTGTGTGTGTCTGCGTATATACGCCATTTTGAAAAAATCGCGAGATTGCGTTCCGTTGCATGTTTCTGCTGTGTGTGGCCGCGACATGCCCCCGGCCTTGGAAGCTCCTGTTCCAAGAAGATAGATAGGTAGGTTCATGTAGCTCGTCGCAGCATCGATGAATCCTCGCCTTCATTGAAATGTGGGCAAATCTTTGGGTAGCTGCGTCTCACGACACCCGACGCCGTCTGGATGTCTGCCACGCGCGATATCCCGTCCTTTCCTGTGATGGTGTTGATGATTCTGCCGAGAGACCACTTCAGCGGAGGAAGATTGTCGTCCTTTATTATCACGAGAGTGTTAGGTTCAAGGCTGTCGACGTTTTCTCTCCATTTGCATCGTGTTTGCATTTCTGATATGTGCTCCTTGGCCCATCTCGTCCAGAAGTTGTGTTGGATGTGCTCCACCCGCTGGAACCGGTTGAGAAGTCTCCCAGGATCGCCTTGCATGTCCTGGTACACCGGTGTGAGTGGTCGGCCAACTAGGAAATGTCCTGGAGTGAGAGGAAGGAAGTCGACAGGATCAGACGAGAGAGGGGATAAAGGACGGGAGTTGAGGACGGCTTCGACTTGAGCTAAGACCGTGGAAAACTGTTCAAAAGTCAAATGTGCATTTCCTAGGTTATTAAGGTGAAGTTTGCATGACTTAACTCCACTTTCCCATAAACCTCCAAAATGTGTTGAATAAAGTGGTATAAATTTTAAATTAATAGATTGACTCACTGCGTACTCAGTTAAGTCAGGTGAGCATACTTGTAAAAAATGTTTTAATTCATTATCAGTACCAACGAAATTTTTACCGTTATCTGAATGAATTGTGTGTGGTTTACCGCGTCGTGGAATGAATCTCTTAAGAGGCCGGCGACAGACGAATTTCCCATACAAATGTAATACCAAAATTATTTGTAATTCAAGCATATTTCCACGGTATTATCGTATTATTATTTTCTAAATAGTATTTATCTAGGTTCCTATCGTGTTATTTTTGACAAAATACTTACTAAAAAAAATTAATTTTATTTAAAATAAGTATTTTGTAAAAAAAACTCCATAGGAACCTAGATAAATACTATTTAAATAATAATAATACAATAATATCGTGGAAATATGCTTGAATTACAAATAATTTTGGTATTCGTTTGTATGGGAAATTCGTCGTGTCGCCGGCCCCTTAAGCGCCAGAATATACGCTTCACTGGATAAATCGCTGACAAGTTCCAAATACACCGCGCGAGTGACAAAACAAATAAACAAACAGACATTATAAGTTTGTTCGCATAAATTAAGAAGTTCGGTTCTGTCATCCGAACACGTAATTAACTCATCTACATAGAAATCTTCATTGATTGATTGTGTAAAATTACATATTGTATAATCTTTTTTTTGTTTAATATTTAAAGGACCTGATACGACCCAACCTAATTGTGTGTTATGTAGGTACGGGCCGTTAGGTAAACGTATATTCCCTTCGCATAATAAATCCCAAAATATATCCGCGCCTATTAGGATATCGATTGTTCGAGATTTATGAAAATCGGGATCTGCTAATTGAATATTACCAGGAATACCGAACTTCGCATATTGTTCGGGCACCGCTGGCAACAAAGAAGCAATATTGTTTAGTACAAAACAATGTATTTGTGTGTTATAAGTGCTAGTACACGATCTAATATCAACTTCGCATATTTTGGTTGATTGAGAAATCGAGTTACCTACACCCCTTATTTCTTGAGTGGACTGTATTAATTGAATGCCTAATTTATCGCAAAATGATTGTGAAATGATACAACGCTCTGAACCTGAATCTAGAAGCGCGCGCGCCTTATGATAATTTCCGCAATAATCTTTAACACCTATTATAGCAGTAGATAAGAGTATCGGCTGCACACATTGATAATTAGCACAGAGCGCGTCGATGTGCGTAAGCGCAGGCTCTGCGGAGGGAGATACCGGCTGCGCGGGGTGAGGGGTACGCATAGATCCCAACTTCACGTTATCAGTTCCGATCGCCGCCGCAGGAATGCCAATTGCACTAACTTCACTGTCGCAAATTAGTGAGTTGTGTTTATTGGTGCACTTCCTGCATGAGCCGAATCGACAGTCTGATAACGCGTGCCCTGCGCGCAGACAGTTCTTGCAAAGATGCTTATTATTTATGTGTTTTAGCCTATCTATAATACCTAAATTAAGAAATGTTTGACATGCGTAAAGTTGATGAGTTTTCGTGCAAAGTGAACATTGTGATTGTGACTTCTTTGATTTACCGGGCGGTTCGCTAATTGAAGTTGAAACGTTACAGCTTACTTTACTACTGTTGTGCGCGTTCTGTTTATAGTGACTAGTGTTTGTGTGTGATACTAGTAACGTTTCTAACATATCCGCTCTGTCTCTCAAGAAGTCTAACAATACTTCAACTTTCATAATAGACTTGGAGTCACCAGATTGTTTTAGAAATAGTGATCTATGCTGTTCCCACTCGCGTTCAGTGGTTTTGTCCAACTTTGTGACAATAATGTAGATAATTAAAGTGTCCCAATGATCCACAGGCTCGCCTAACAGTTTTAATGCGCGTAGATTTTTTAAAACTGTGTCGATGAGTGTTCGTAATGAATCTGGTGTCTCTTTTGTCAATGATTGAACGTTGAATAATGATTTGACGTGGTTATGAACTAGCAACCTGCTATTGTCGTACCTAGCTAGCAGTAACTCCCAAGCTACATCGTAATTAAGTGCCGAAAACTCAATTGACTCGATTACTAAGGCTGCGCTGCCTTTTAGTGACGACTTTAGGTAGTGAAATTTCTGGATTGCAGTGATATGAGGAGAATTGTGTATAAGTGACTGAAAGGTGTCCCGGAACTCTAACCAACGGTCATATGAACCGTCAAATGAAGGTATCGTAATTGTTGGCAATTTTACATTACAAAATTCGTTTGGTGTCGATTTGGAACTTGCGTTAATCTTTCCACTGCAAAGCATACATTCTGCCCTAGCTAAAGTTTCATAATATGTATTCTCGAAGAACTCGCGTTGATTTAATTGTTCTTCGAGATCGTCAACTATAACTGAGTCTTCCAACTGTGATTGAATATCGTTAAATTCGGTGAACAAAGACTCGATGCCTTTGACACGTATTGTCAACTCTGCGCGGGTTTTATCGCTAAGAATTTCGTTGGTATTTATTGAGTTTAAGTAATTGGCAAAACGAGTTAATCTACTTTTAATAATAGAGCGCTTTTTGACAAGATTGCTAATAAGTAGATTGGTAGCATCATCACTTGTAACGGATATTTTACAAGTAGGAGAAAGGGCCCTATTTGTTACTGACATTCTGGAGGTTTAGTGAAAGGTGGAGTACTCACGTTTGTCTAAGTGGCAGCTGATGCTGGCAACGGCACACACTGCTAGACACTTGCAAACACGGAAACTCGCTGCGGCTCTAACACTGAAACAGTTTTCCAGGAAATTACAACAAGTAGGGACAGGCGTTTCTGGATAGGATAGAAGGCTGGCCGTACCGTCTTCGACAGGATCGGTTATCCTGAGGATACGGTGGTGGTTATCCAGACTTCCTTTGTTCCTTTGTCTTGGTGAAACGACCGTTGACATCGGCGGTTGTGCGTGCGTAGGTCCGATTGTGTTCGGCTCTGAAGGTCCAAATGGTGACGCTGATGTCTTGCTTGGGTTTCAAAATAAAAATCTTGATAATTTGAATTACTTGTATTAATAAAAATGATAATCGTGACTTGGCGCTGAGCGGTTACAGAGGTGTGTGTGTCTGCGTATATACGCCATTTTGAAAAAATCGCGAGATTGCGTTCCGTTGCATGTTTCTGCTGTGTGTGGCCGCGACACGTCCAATAGAACACATCTGTAAATATTGGGCGATTTAGGATAATGTGTTACTTAGTTTTAGTTTTCATATTCGACCATGCGCTTATAATAAAATTAAAAATTGTTACTGTTGCGGACGCCATTTTGGTACTTTTAATCCGGTTAAAAATTAGTCAATCCAGACTGTCGGGATTTCAGTCTATAGGTATTTACATAATAACATAGCACGCAGACTAACACAAAACACCTATTACAAAACCTATTTCTTTTTCTGTGGATACTTGGAGCTTAGAACGAGTGGGCGACATAGTTATCTCGATAATGAGCGGCGCAGGTCGTTGACCCCCAAGGACGACGTCATTCCGTGGACTGGTCCATTTGTGCTATCTCTGTGTTAGTTGGCAAATAGGTAATCGCTTCTAGGTTTACATCTATAGGATGCAAGTGGTAAATTGATTTCAAGGCTTTTATTTCTTTTAAGATATATGAACTGTTGACAAGAGATAAGGCCATATTTTATCAAAATGGCTAATTTCGGGTTGTCTATACTAATATTATAAAGAGGAAAGATTTGTTTGTATGTTTGTTTGTTTGTTTGTTTGTTTGTAACGAATAGGCTCCGAAACTACTGGACCGATTTCAAAAATTCTTTCACCTTTGGAAAGCTACATTATCCCCGAGTAACATAGGCTATATTATATTTTTAAAAAAATTAGGGATCCTTACTAAAACTCCAATAATGTAACATAAGGTGTAAAAAAATGACCTGAAAAATGTCTTACGTCGCGTGCGCTGGCAAAACTATTGATGATAGAACAAAATCATGTACTACGACTTTGCAGAACTCATCATTATCTACAAAAAATGTCGCGACAGCATATGTCTAAATATTATAGTTATGTCACAGTAAGCAGTTTTTTATTCTAAAATATTAATTTATATATGCCGCGTCTTGAAAGGGTCTTCATTTGTACCTTGGTATTAATCCTTATCCAAATAAATTACTTTATATTCAAGACGGCTTTAATACCTTTTTATAACTTTTTGAATTATTCAATTCGGACATTTACTTCGGAAGATATCACGAGTTTAAAAATGCAAGTATTAGAAAAAAGTCTAGAGGTTGTCGCTCACCGCGCTCAGCTAGCCAGCATGCGATGTAGACTCCATGTAAGCGTCACTGGGGTACGGGGGACGGGGGACGGGGTGGAGTCAATGTAGTGTAATATCCTAATCCTAACATAGGCTACTTTTTACCGCGGAAAAATGTATGCTTACGTGGGTAAATTCGATTTCGATGAAATTTTGTATGTAGATAGTTGCAAATAAAAGTATATGGCGAGACAAAGTTCGCGGGGGCTGCTAGTTAAGTAAAAGCTGTAAACTGAAGTTATTATAATGCAAGACGTATTACTTAATTGTTATTTTATAAATGTGTAGTATCAATTTCCATTTTAAATATTTCATTCATTCTGAAAAGATTTGGAGTTCAATTGTGTAGGTAGGTGCTAAGCCATTTTATTCATTTTATGAAATTATCAACCGTTAGTCAATAACAAGCAATTTTTCGTTGATGATTATTTGGTTTAACGCTAAATCTGTGACTAGGTAGTTGTTTGAGATAATATCTAGACTTGGGTAGGTACCGTAAGCCAAAACCGCTAGGAAATTTTACGATATACCTACTCGTGTAATTGAACCATTATTTATAATCTATTCGGTAGGTCTTATATAAATTAATCTTAAATATCTCATATCATTTTGTATTATGTTGGATACATTATTATCAATTTATCTTACAATTCCAACACTCCATTTCAGAGCAGAATAAGATCATAAGATCCATTTGAATAATATCTTTTAAACGAGTTTGAGCATGGGAAAATCCTAAAATAAGTTATTCTTCAAAAATTTGCTACATCGTAAAACAAGTTTATAGCAATCTTGTTAAGATAGGTAATGTGAAAACTTAGAGTTCCATAGCCAAATGGCAAAAAAAAGGAACAATTATGGATTCGGGAAGACTGTCTGTAGATAAATTTACGAGTTCTACAAGTAGTTTTTTGTTCGGTAATTAGATTTACATCTATGGCAATTAGAAGGTATAACGTGCGCAATTGAAAATGAATTCTGTAAATGGCGGCGGGTAGGTATGTTACGATTGGCAAAACAAGGATAAAAGTATAGACAGCGATAGAGATTGAGCGAGAACGCATGCGAGCGGACGCCATTTACAGAACTCATTTCTAATTGCGCACGTTATAACATATCTAATAATATTAGAGAGCCGTGTTGGCTAAGTGGGAGCACACTCGACTTTCATTCCGAAGGTCGTGGGTTCAAACCCCGCCGCGCACCTCTGATTTTTCTTCTTGGAAAATTATGTGTGCTATAAAACACGTGCTCTAACGGTGAAGGCAAACATCGTGAGGAAACCGGCATGTTCTGAGAACTTTGAAAAGTTTGAAGGACATGTGTCATTCACCAACCCGCACTTGGCCAGCGTGGTGAATTAAGGCCTAATCTCTCTCGTCAAGAGAGAAGTCCCTGTGTCCCATCAGTGGGAACGTAAATAGGGGTGTTATGTATATCTAATATTATGTTACTTGCTGCTGCGGAAGACTTCATGGGCGACTCGCACTTGCTCGGTTTTTATTTGTTGTGTGATGCGTAAAATAAAAGCATTATTTATTAGATGTAGTTGGCAGTTTGCGTAGTATCAGAATTGAAACTTTACAATAAGCTTTGCTACATTTTTATTGCAGAAATATCCAATAAGACATCACCGCGGATAGAAAACTAGAATATAAATACCTACTAAAGTGGTTAGCGTAACCATAAACAAGCTTTGGAATGCTAGCAGGCCATTTGACACTTAGCAGTAACTTTAACGATTGCTATCGTCTCGTAACGCCAGTATTACGTTCTGTAAATTAAGCAGGAGGAATAATTCTAGTAGTATCTACTAATAGTCGAAACAAGGCAAATATCAAACGACTACGAACCAATTGTATAAATTGTGGAAAAGATGGAAAATATACTATTCTTATCTATCTTGTTTTTATAAATATAAATGAATTGCTGTTCGTTAGTCTTGCTAAAACTCGATCACGTCTGGGCCGATTTAGATGAATTTGTCTTGAAATGTTTGTAATGTTGTACTCCAGGGAATTAAGCTTTAAAATCCTCCATAAATCTTATCTCAAACTTGAATGCAGTTATTATTTACATAAAGTTATTTCGTGTTCTTACTTTCTGAGAAGTTTTCCAAGGACATCCTCGTCAGAGTTTTGAACCCGCACGGAAAATGGCATAATGAAATGCTAATAGTTTTTGACTGTTTGTTCGTATCGCAAAGACCTTGAATTTCAATTACTATGCGAAATACAGTTTAACTGAGGGCGTTGGGTGTTGAGTTTATAGGTGTATTATCAACTCGCAGATTTTCTTTAATTAAATTCGTAATGTTAAACGTAACCGACACCCGTATATTTTTTTAAATGGGGGATTGTATTACCTACGGGATTGTTATATGAACTACTAGCTGACGCCCGCGGCTTCGCCGGCTTAAACCTTACATAACATTGTTGGTGCTATCTACGAAATTACTATTTTGTGTTCGTCTGGGTGCGTTTTATTTGGTGCGATGTGAATATACTTTGTCTCTTTCTAAATCAATAAACGAAACGGATACCTATTTGTTTAATTTAATTTTCCACAGAGTAAATAGCCATTTGAACTACCATCGTGAAAATCCATAATAACTCAGACGAGGCCGCGAGAGGACGCTTGGCAATAATCCTACACAGAAGATAACTAACAGCAAGCGACTTTCCAAATGCATTATTAATAATTTGTATGAATAACGGAATAATGCATCGATAAGCGGGGCTCGCGTAGTCGACGTGAGACTGACCATATTATGCATGCTAAATCGGTATTACTATTCCTAATTTATTGAATATAAAAATAATACTAAAATGTATACAAACTGTGATAACTAATGTGCGTCAGTCATTGGTTATATCTATAAAAACCGTCATAGTGGAGTTAAAACGACACCATTCCACTTTTCCTTCTATTTTCGAGGAACTTAGGTAAGTATATAGGTACTAACCAGGATACCTATAGGTAATTAGGTATCATGAATATAGGTATTTAGGTATCATGGTTTGTTTGTTGGTTTCTTAGTTTCTCTATTCGACATAGCTTCATGCGCTACCATTACGTTAATTAACCAAAAATGGTTAATTATAATATTTATATCTGTACCTATACATATTAGGCATTATTTTTTTATTTGAATAATGGAATAATGCATCAATGAGCCGAGGCGCAGCTCGCATTGTTTTCTACCAGGAACTGGCCACATTCACATGCTAATCGGTATTATGTATTGTGGATAGTACCTTAGCATTGTAAGATTTGTTGGCTGTGAGACTTCGCGAACTATGTAAGTAGTTGAATTAAATTGCTAGCGTATTCTCGACTCCATTCGATAAAAGTTGCAATGACAGATTTTTTTAACAAGTATTAGGTACTCAATTTAACTATTCTAAAATAGATCATAGATCTGTTTTAAGTAGTCTCAAGATAATTAAGTATGACATGTCGGAATACTCAACTAGTCCATTCAATTGCATTTAAATATATTACTTATTTTATGGTCGAAAGTTACGCCAATCGCAATTCCAGCTAAAATTATTATAGGTACTGTGGTTTATTATATTATTATAAATCAATTTGCCAATTTATAGGTTAGTATTAGCTATAAATGCTATAATAATAGTTATTGCAAGAAATCGTAGACTAATTGATGTCTATGCACGTTTGAATATGTATTTCAAAATGATATTCAATTACTAAACTTGCCCACTTCCTGATTATTATAAATATATAATACATTAATAATTAATATTTAAGAAATCGGCTTTCTCTGGTTTTGCCTGATAAAAATAAGGCTTATCACATGTATTTTATACAATGTGAAAGTTTTTTAGTCCATAAATAAACATTAGGTTAACCAAAATTTTTGTGTTCGGTTCATTTTCATCCTCCTAATATAGACTGTTCTTGTTGCAGTCGAAACGTCGAGAGTTGTTTAACTCCTTTGTAAGTTTGTGGGTAATTCTCGATGTTATAAAATGATAAGGTTTAATTATTCTAATAAAAGTATAATAATCACAGGTAGACAGACGAATTAAGACGAATCTAATGACTAGTCTAGTTTAATAGCGTGTTTGTTTTTAATTGAGTAAAATATATTTATTTAACTGGACCAACTCAGAACAGGGCAACAGGATTTGCAAGATGACATAAACGGAGTGAAAGAAGACACTACAGTTTGACCGGCTTCTGGAACCAGTTCTGCAGCAAATCAATGCAGGTTTGGTTTAAAGATATTAGTTGTTTTTTATTTTCATTTTTACTCTAATTTGCGAAGATACTTTTTGTATGTATTGAGTTTATCTTTATAGATATAGCACTTGTAACACATGATACGAACTTACCAAGGGGCTAGATGATGCCGTGTCGATTGTCCTGCAATATTTATATATACAATTATGTCCAAATATTGTCGCAGGCACACAAATTACTTTTGAAGCCTTAAGTATTTCCACTCTCCTTGAAATTATTTACGGGCTTTTAATTAGTTTAGGTTAGGAAATATAAAACCTAGACAATCGCCAGACCTCAGACATTCAATCCGTAACTGTATCGGTGATTCCGATCCGATTTCATGCCACCGCTACGAGTTATGAAACACTGCCGTTTTACTAAAACCACATACCGAGTTCCTGTTCTAAATAACTGTCGGAGAATTCCAATATATATAGATAATAGCTGTGTGGTGCCTCAGAATAGTTCCACTCTATTTCTTCCCGTGGGTATCGTCAAAATAAGGGATATGCAAAATATTATTATTATGTACATGTAGCAGTGTCGTTCTGTAACTTACAGCGATCACCGACCCGCCTGGTTAGCGTGGTTATTTACCGAAATCCATATCTAATGGGCTTTTTAAGGAGACTCTTTTAAAATGGGTTATTACGAGGTATTATGTAACTAGATAATCGCTTATAGACCTATAATCATAAACAAAATAACCATAGTTACGTTCCCACTAAAACAGGGATTTTTCTCGTGTAGAGAGAGATTAATTTACCATGAGGCCTTAATTTATAGCTCAATATTCACCAACTTACATTTAGCTAGTCAACCAGTCTAAATGCGTCTATGGGGCAAATGCGTTTTTTTGAATTTATTCGAGAACTATTCAACATACGTTGACTTCTGTCATCTAGTTGCATTTGTTTGAACTAAATACAGAACATGCAGTTCGTGCGGATGACGTGGCAGTTCAGATATTCGAGTTATTGGCCATTTTTAAAATTGCACGTTTCTGATCAACTTTTGACTGCGTGAGGCGAGTTACTAAATCCATGTTAGTCATTAGTTTTCTTCAATTAACTGATTTTATTCAATAATCATTGTAAGGAATAAAATATGGGCTACCAACCCAGGCAGTTATTTTTAGTGAAATAGCTTTATTTAAAGAAATAATAATGTTTCCATTTATAAGGTTAGGGTTAATTTCTTGGGGTAAATGCGTCTGGTGTTATGGGGCAATTGCGACTGTGGGACGCATTAACCCCCAAAACACATATCGTCAACCTTTTTATGTCGGCAAATTTTAATATAAAAATTAAATGCAAAAAAAATCTTGTCTTATGGAGGTTTTTACATCGTTTTTGTCATTATTATTATTTGAAAATATACAAAAGTCAGAATATACTTAACTTTAATTTAAAAAATGCGGTATAGCCTTCAAATTTGTGTTTTATTATAATCTGTATTGTTCTACGGTTCTATCAAAATCTCACGCGTAGAAATTTGTCTACTATCGTCCCATCGTATTACTTACATTTGTTATTTTTACACTTTTGTTGAATTTTGATAGTTTGTCCGTACCCAAATAAAATGTTGACAGCATCTGGATTTGACAAGGGGCTAATGCTTCAGTCAAAATATAGACGCATTTCCCCAATTTTTACTAAATTGTCTCTAAATGCGTCAATTATTATTTTTGACTAGTTTAACTATCATACTATTGCAAAGAAATTTGAACCAAAAAGTTATATCTAGTTATTATTACGAAAAGCTTCCTAATAAAGTTTTTATTCAATAAAGACGCATTTTCCCAAAGCGGGGCAAATGCATCTAAAATTCCAATTTAAAATAAATAGCCAATTTAAAACATCTGTAAAGCTCCAGGGAAGATATCGCTGATTGAACTTTGTGCAGAAATAGCCATAATATTGGACTACAGTTTCAAAAAGTGGATAATGCTGTACATTTAATCACAATGAGGCTCTAACTTGGAGTGATCGAGAAATACCACGCATTTGCCCCGGTTGACCTTAGTATGTTTTTGTATAGCAAATATGTAACCGCTAAGTTTGCCCATCGACCCGCTTTCTTGAAGATCAACAGACGCTCGAGTGATGGAAAGCTCTATTTGCGTAGGCGTTTCTGCCTGAAGCTAACTCTTGTTCTAAAGGCCGAAGAAAGTGCTTGACGGCACAGATAAAATAATAATCAGACCTATGTTTCGTTCCACTGTAGGGCACGAGTCTCAACAATAGAAGCCAAAATAATAAAAGAAAAAGTGCTGGACAATTTACACAGCAATATCTAACCCCGTGGCAGGTACCTTAGCTCAAAGCTTGTGATACAAGTGCTAGCTTTGATCTTAGGTATCACATTTCTGTGTGAGTGAATTGTCCAGCAATATTTATTTTTTCATTATCTAAAATGAAATTTTGTTTTTACATTTTTAGTAGTTTTGAGTTTAATTTATCTTCATGTTGAAGGTAGGTAGGTACCTACAGTATATTCGCTCTGATAAAAATACTGTATTTTTCATATTAAAACAGGCTTCGTAGGTCGTAGCGCGGTATTTTATAGAAATTGAAGTGATATCAGATCAAATCGCTTTCGCTTTTGTAAAACTCGTTAATAATGTGGAGCAGCGCACGCATGCTCTACATTTCTGTCTCTATGGTCGTTTTTATTCAAACGTATAACTTTTCACATTATGTTACCAAGACCTTGAAACATAGGTACATTTAATTTTTATTTCTGCCTAATCTTAGTTTATCACTAACCTAACCCGTCTAAAAAGCGTGGCGATTATAGGTACCAAATGCCCTAAGATCTATATTGGTATCTAAGTGGCTACTATTGGGGAGACCTGTGCCTAGTGATTAACTAACTGTACCTTATATAATAATAATAAAAATATTATGTACTTATCTACATACATACCTAATGTCGCTATAATAATGTGGCGGGGGTTGTTCGTCATCTCGCGGGAAAACAAAAGATGGATTCCCGCGAGTTGGCACATTGCAATTTTTCATAGTATTGTGTTCGTCATCTCGCGGGAATTGAAAAGTACAGTTAGATAAATAAAAACTATCGTGGTTTGATAAATTCATATTGAGATATTTCGTGTATTGCCCATTTATCTCAAATGAATTAGTATACCTACTTAATTTTTCAATTGAGTCGCTCAAGGAGCTATGAAGAGGTCTACGCTAGGAGTTTCTCTACGGGATCGAATCAGAAATGAGGAGATACGTAGTAAAACGCAGGTAACATAGCCCAGCAGATTAGCTCTTTGAAGTGGCATTGGGTAGGCAATATAGTCCGAAGAACGAATGGCCAATGGGGCCAAAAAATTATCGAGGAGACAACGGATCGGCAAGCGCAGCGTCGGACGTCCACCAACAATGGGGACAGATGATATTTTCAAGGCTGCTGGTTCACGGTGGATGCAGGCTGCATCCGACCGTAATATCTGGAGGTCATAAAGGGAGGCCTATGTCCAGCAGTGGACGTCCAACATCTGACATTATAATGATGAAGTATATATTTGGGTCCTTAAGTCAACATAAGAATTCAATGATTATCCTTAAAACAGACATTTGTCAAAATGACAGCTGTCAAACTTTAAACTGCCACAACTCTGAAACGGCTAGACCTAGAGATGCCGTACATAGCTCAATCGACAGGTGTCAGAGAGAGCAACATTTTCGATGACAGCTGTCAAACTTTAAATGGCCACAACTCCGAAACGGCTTGGCCTAGAGATGCCGTACTAGGCGCAAATGATTGGTGTTTGAGAGAGCAACATTTTCGATGACAGCTGTCAAACTTTAAACTGCCACAACTCCGAAACGGCTTGGCCTAGAGATGCCGTACTAGGCGCAAATGATTGGTGTTTGAGAGTGCAACATTTTAGATGACAGCTGTCAAACTTTAAACTGCCACAACTCTGAAACGGCTAGACCTAGAGATGCCGTTTGAGATAATATTGGTTAAGTAAAGCAATTCATAAAAAAATATGATAAAATTGTATTTTGTTACAAATAGTGTAGCTGTACTGTACAATAATAAATATATTAATATTAAAAACAAAAACTGAAGAACCGTGTTTTAATTATGATGTTGCTTTCTCTAACATCTGTTGATTGAGCTTAGTATGGCATCTCTAAGTCCAGCTGTTTAAGAGTTGTGGCCATTTTAAGTTTGACAGCTGTCATCAAAAATGTTGCTCTCTCTGACACCTGTCGATTGAGCTATGTACGGCATCTCTAGGCCCAGCCGTTTCGGAGTTGTGGCAGTTTAAAGCTTGACAGCTGTCATTTTGACAAATGTCATCTAGACCTCCCTTATTGATTTCCAGTTATTTCGGTCGGACGCGGCCTGCATCCACAACGAGCCTAAACTTTTCGGCCCCCCCGGCCATCCGTTCTACAAGCTATATGACCTGCCCATTGCCACTTCAAAGAGCTAATCCGCTGGGCTATCACGGTAACCTGTGTTCTTTTACGTATCTTCTCATTTCTGATTCGATCCCGTAGAGAAACCCCGAGCATAGATAGACCTCTACTACTACAACCTAGCTCTTTGAGCGACTCTGAGCCTGTTTATGAGGCCGAAAGTGAAGCAATACGTTTCGGATCCATAAGTCATCTTTGGCAACACACTGATTGCAGACTTTCGTCTTGAAATTATAAAAAATTAAAATAAATGTATAAGTATGTTTTTATCAAATTATAAATACATACATATATTATAATTTAATAAACATAGCTAAATAATTTCGTCCTGTCACAACTGTGCAAACTATGTATATATCTGTTGGTGTTCCTTTAAAAATAAATATATCTATAGCAAAATATCTATAGCTATTTAGTTTTCACAGTTTTATAGCTTGAGTTAGTACCTACTTATAGATAGATATATGCATTTCCTTTATTACAACAATTTTATTGAGTTGCCTGTACATAAATTCATTTGTTTTGAAATTCCCGCGAGATGACGAACACAATACTATGAAAAATTGCAATGTGCCAACTCGCGGGAATCCATCTTTTGTTTTCCCGCGAGATGACGAACAACCCTGTGGCGGTCGTGGCTTGACGCTACAAAAATAGAAAAATGTAATCCTTTTTCACATTAACTGTAACTAACATGTTACAGTGTATGGCTTACATGAAAAAAAACCGATTAATTTCGTCTGCCAAGTGGGAGCTCGCTAATTACTTTCGTGTTCCATTTCGTTACCTATTAGTTAAGAAATTGTTTTGAATTTTATTAAAATTTCTGTGAAATAGAATATAAATCATGAAAAAACGTATAAGTACATACTTACTCGTATATCATTCACTTATTATATCATAATATACTTATTTTATAAATTTAATACGACTGCCTTTAATATTATATCTCCTTTAGACCTCGTTATTACTCATTAAGAGGCAGTTTCACCCCTATAACACTGTATCAAGGAACCCCAATAGAAGCGAGGTGTCGGAATCGAAGCGTAAACCGTGACGCAATGGACAACGACCCAGTGGGAATGGCCGAATTTATTCAACTCGCCCGACTCGTTCATAACTTATTTATGAATATGAATACCTATTTGAGATTTATGTATTCAAGTTTACAATTTACTAGCTGACCCACCCGTGGATTCGCCTGCTTTATTCCCATGTTTTCTTAACCTTTTAAGCCTTCCTTGGGGTATATACTATGTTTATTTTAAAACCAAAAGCACCTAAGTCCAACCGTTCTTGAGATAAAGTAACAACGAAAAGTGGCATTGATTTTTCTATATGTTGATAATGTTTACGAACCTGTAGGAGGGTTAGTTAGTTAATGTAAAGAAACGTAATGAAATAAAAACTCAATTGAAATAAAGTCACACAAAAACAAAGATCCATACAAAAACTACAATAATTATAGTTTAGTACTTACACATAACTAAAACAAAGTAAGTAAGTGCAGTGTAACCAACAATACGCTCTATTAAAAGTCGATAATTAATTAGAGAAATGAATGGTAGAGTATTAAACAGTTTTTCCCGCCAACGACACAATGATACCTAGTAACAATGACATTTCATTGGTGAACTTGCAAGTTGCAACTTTACAGTGTTGGTTGTGGCTGTGGTCTCTTTACATAGGATAGTTCATCTGATTGAGAATCTGGGGAAAACCCATTAGTAATAGATACAGTCATATTACTTTTAAGAAAATATAAAGTGTACGCTTTTAAACACACATTGATCCAAAAGATTTCAACGCGCTCTCAGCGCTAACTAAATACTGGTCAATGAATTAATTGATAATAAAACAGAAAGAAAGCGTATAAATAAGAATTACGCACAATAAAATACTTTAGTTGTTTATAGAGTAAAATAATTTAATGCTAATTATTTTTATGTAACTTCATAATAGAGTTACATAGGTATAACAAGTAAGAAAACTAATACTAACGTATTGGAGATTTTATATTTTTAATTTCAATTTAACTTAACCAAATTTAATATTAAAGAGTACATAATCTTTACAGCTACACACTCGCCCGATGTAAACGAATCATGAAACAAAAGTAACAAAAAGTGGCGTTACAAACGGAGACGTCTCGTCGCGGTTTAATAAGTGAGAAAGTATCTCCAATTACCGCTTCTCGACGGTCTCGAATGCCTCGGAACCACGGAACACGAATCATTACGCATTACAAACAAGATTCTATGTAAGTTACGGGTTTCCTCAATATGTCTTCCTCTATGTTAACGGTATCTTTTCACCTCATTGGCTAATAACTCAAAATAAAAAAGTAACACTCGATATTAATTCTTATAATCTCAAACACCGCCGCGCTCCTCTGGGCACTTCTTGAAACTTGTATCCGCTATAAAAACACGTGCTGTAACGATAAATGCAAACATTGGGAGGCAATCGGCATGTTCTGAGAACTTTGAACAATTTGAAGGGCATGTGACGTTTACCAGCCCGCTCTTGGCCAGCGTGGTGAAGTCTGTGTCCCAGCAATGGGAATGTCGTAAATAGGGGTGATTATGCTCACGGTGTTTTTTTTTATTTAGATTCCAAACGTACCTAACAAGTTCAATTTAGAAACTAACTAGTTAACTGATATAAAAAAAATACCTTAAAAAGGCGTTGCTTAAACAAGACCTTAATCAGTTTAAAATGTGGCACAAATCGATTGGATGTGATGATTTGGTAGCAGTTCCTTAGCTTGATCAACATCTGTTCCGGTAAATTACTGAACTTTATAACAAACGCGAATAAGTCCAATTCTGGTACATTGCTATGCTTGGTAACATTATCAGCAAATAATCGTATAAGTACCTTCTTCAAAAAAAACTATAGTTATGTGAATTTTTTTCTTTTTTGAAACAGTGTTGAAATATTGGGAGACTCATATTTAAATCATGGTATGTCACAGGTAAGTTGTATGTTCATGTTCAACTTTTTATTCAAACTTGTTTACATGAGTAGGAAGGTCTTACTGCAATTTTCGCAACAAACAGATAATAAATCACAAAAATATTTCCCTTGATGCTCCGATAAACGCAAATACACAATAGAGCAGTAATTGGAAACTAAGTGAAAGTGTTCGAAGCAATAACTCTGGTCGATTTCTTATGCCATATTCGATGCTCGATTACTTCATGTGGAAAGTTCTAGTGACCTTTCTATTCCGTAACTTGATGATTGGGCATTTTGTAAAGCTTACGAACTCGCGACTTCGCCTGCTTTCATCTATAGATATCACCCGGACTATTTTTATAGCAACATCGAGCGTGGCAAACTCGAAGTTTGTATTTTGGGTCGATATCAAAATACTTGATAAAATACACTAAAGATGTAACATTTATTTTTTTGCATCGAAAACATTCAGAACAAAGGTACCTATAGGTACCTATATACTGGATACTAGTAACCAGTGTTACGCATGAAAAACTCACAAACATGGATTGCAGACGGTTATTATTATCTATGTCTTAAACCCATGTGGAAAGCTCGAGTGACCTTTTCTTAATTATTCAGCATTTATATTTGAGCATTGTTTACATAAGTACAATATTGAATACCGTCGTTAAGGAGGTAAGCACCTTTGCTTTTAGTATCACCTGTATTGCGTTAACTCTATACTTAGATGCCCTTTTAACCACATAGTAAGGTGTGTTTTTGTAATGTGTATGTAGGTTTTAATGTGCGTAGTGGTGGGCGATAGAAGACCTACATAGATATAGGTACATTTATTTGCTACTCACAGAATACAATATGTTTATGTATTGTAGTTGTAGTTCATGTATATTAGCGGTCAGCTAGCGAATTGAAACAACCATTTGTCTAAAGTCCAGGTAGATAAAGTAAGTCCTACCTACGCAGTAGCCCCATTATACATTCCTCACGCTGCGAGGCAAAAACAGCTCCTCATGTCTTCGCAAACATTCAAGGTTTTTTATAAATCAACCGCGTTCGGCATTTTAATAGGTTTGGCGCGAGAGTAAGATGTATATAAAATCTAAATTGAATTTTTTGGCGTTCTACAATGCCCGTGGGAATTTTATATTTACTGTTGGTCACGTGTTGGTGGAATATTTAAAGAATACTTCCTAAATCCATGATAAAGCTTTCAGTTATGCAGCTTTTTCTACGCGGACTAGGTATTTATGTTTTTAAGTTATATTTATGCACCAAATACACGGAAAATGCGAGGAATCGACGATACGATACGAAGGTTGCCTGGAAGAGATCGCTCTTTAGCGATAAGGCCGCCCATTGTACTTGTTTCTAATACGTAATTTTATAATTTCCACGTTTGATTATAACTATCTGTATAGTCTTAGCTGTACCTACGTTTAGTTTATTAAGATGTGTAAGTTAAGTATCTATCCATGTATAAATAACGTAGGTACTTATTATATTTCAGTTGTGAGAAACATTTATGGAAATGCCAGCTTTCCCGCAGAGTATTATTTTATCTGTGCCGCAGTAAAGTGTAAATTAACGACAACATTAACGTCGTCAGTTTATTTGAACATGGAAACACAACATCAATCCTGAAAAGCATTCAAGTAAGTATACGAACTTATAGAAGGAACTTAATGACTTAGATTAGAACTATGTTTATAATACCAGGACCTAAAAGAGCCTACGCGTCTAAAACCAATTATCAAAATACCTACCTTTATCTTTATCCAAGCTTTTGTACTAAAGGTACCTAACAATTATCTAAACTTTAAAGGTCATAAAAAATGTATATTCGGACAGTCAAGTCGTTATTAGAAAACCACAAAAGCTTTAGGACTTACTGTAAGCTCCGTTTATTAGGAAGAACAATTAATTCCCATTACGCCAAAAATTTTATAAAAAAAATATGTGGCACTTTCACTGATAAACACAACCACAACACAAATTTGTTTTTTTCTTCACAATTCTCGAGAAATTTGAAATTGTATGACATGCGTCTCTAGTTGAATGTGAATGGAGACTGGCGGGGTGTCTTGCTTGCTAGCGGGCGGACGCGCAGGCTTTGACGCTATAAAGTTCATCGAACGAGCGCGTGAGACGTGTGCTTTTGGTAGGCAAGAAAAACCTTGAAATGCAAACTTTTGACAGAATCTTGAGGATTTATTTATGTAGAATTCCCCTTTACCGGTAGGTAAATCTAGGTTAAATTTAAAGTTGTTGTAATAGCTGCACTGTATTTTATATATTTATAAAAAAAAATATCTATCTATGTACGTATATTATATTAAGTATATCAGAAATCTAGCACCCGTAACACAAGCTTCGAGCTTACCACGGGGCTAGATGTCGTTGTGTAAAAATTGTCCAGAAATATTTATTTATTTATTATTATTATTATAATTCATATGTTCCTTACTAGCTTTCCGCCTGCGGTTGTGTCTGCGATATGGTAGATTATTCCCGAGGTAAAAACAGTACAGGTCTTATTATTATTAAGTGTTATTATGTTATATTTATTTATTTACATTAAACATAACTTAACAGTTATGTATAAACTAGGTGTATCGTAATATTTCAAATCCGATAACCCGATCCAACAAACATCCATAACCATAAGACATCCTCACACACTTGTTTACAGATTAATGATTAAGATATCTGATCAAACTATCTATTCCTAATTTTTAATAATTTTTAAAAAAAATTTAATAACTTTTGACCTTTTGACGGTTAACTTTTGACCTTTTGACGGCTAACGGCTTTTGTTTTTCTGTGGAATTATTTATAGAACTTTGAATTATTTGAAGTCTAGTGTATCCGAAATAATATTTATTACCTGTGACCAAGTTAAATGACAAGCATCAAACTGTCAGATATGTTCGTTTCGTTCGTTTCGTCCTGTCATCATTGTCTTTACAAAAGTAGATCGTGACTTTCAGTTTCGTAGATTTTATTTGTAATTTCTGTTATTATTGGGTTCACGATTCTGTAGTTCGCACAATTCAACCATGCCTAAAGTGTCTGGTAAGTTTCGTAGCCTATAAACCTGTAAAACGCTAGTTACCGCTATGTTTAAAATTGAGGTTAGCAGTGAGCAACAAACAAAATAATTTAAAAAACAATATATTTTCTACTTGTACATCTGCGATAAGTTGATATAAATGGCTAAAAATTTATCAATATTCTTGCGATATCTTTCCTACAGAATATTCTACTATAATATCAGTGCTTTTTACGTATTTGAATACATGCAAGATCTTCTATGATACATGCATCTTGTTGTTTTCCGGCCAGTTTGTTTTCTGTTAATAAATAAATATAATATTTTTAGTTTAGTCATTGAAATGTGTTATCTAAACACTCAGATGTCGCTGTATTTATAAGTAATGCAAGCAACATTTCCAAGGCAAACTACAAAAGGTACTAAGTGCAAAATAAACTGGATACCTTGTTAGGCAAAAACAAGTGAATTTATTAGCACATTTTATTATAAAAACATCTGTTGATTAAAACTTGTGGAATCCAGTAAACTGTAATGCTAGATAGTACATCATGTTATTTAAGTGTATTCTATACCCCCCTCAATAAACCTTAACTGAAATACTGAGAAAATGGCCTGTAAAGTAACTTATTCATAATTCTGACCTTAAATCTAAGCAGTCATTCTCAAACTACATAAACAGTAATGTTATTTACAGTTAAAGTGAAATGGGGCAAGGAGACATTCACAGGAGTAGAGGTGAACACGGATGAAGAACCGGTGTTGTTTAAAGCACAAATATTTGCCTTAACTGGTGTGCAGCCCGAGAGACAGAAGGTTGTTTGCAAAGGAGTCACATTGAAAGATGATGACTGGGCTAACTTTAAACTGTCTAATGTGAGTACAACTTCCAATAATTGGATTCTGTTGTTATATGTTAGAGACTATTTGCACTGTCATCTTGCTTTGCTGTGTTTAATTTATTGTCTTGCTGGAAATTAAAAGACGGGTTAGAGACACCTTATAAAATTGATTGATTTTCTTTGTGCCTATAAGAAGAGGTGTTATTTAACATAGATTAAATGGCCAATTAGTAAAGAGCCGAGTAGAAGCATTTTATTTATGTGGCAGTCTAGCGAAATACACTGAAAAGAATCTAAACAATCCTACTACTTTTTACCTTTATAACAGTTGACTAAGGATAGAAAGCATAATACACTCCACAACAAGGAATATCATGGTTCCTATCCTACACACAATTAGAATTACATATTATACATACATCATTACATTATTTCAGAATGCATTGGTACTAGTGATGGGCAGCAAGGAAGAAGATGTGCCGGCCGCTCCAGTGGAACCTGTCCGCTTTGTTGAAGACATGAATGAATCAGAGCTTGCTAGTGCTGTGAGTTTCTTTTAAATGAATATTTCGTTATCTGTCAATTTTTTTGGGACTATGGAGTTTAACACTGACAGTTTTATAGAGATTTATTTATTAAAAAAAATTCAGGCATGATCTACTACATATCCACTTTTACCTTGTTTCAAAATATTTTATAAGATGTGGTAAAAAATGACTTGCAAAATTTGACAAATTTCCATCTAATGTGCCAACTTATTTGATAACCATTATACTCTTAGATCTAAAATTAAAATAATTGTTATTTTGTTGCTTTCAGTTGGATATTCCTGAAGGTCTCATCAACCTTGGAAACACTTGCTACATGAACGCCACAGTGCAGTGCCTCAAAACAGTCCCAGAGTTGAAAAATGCACTCCTTACTTATGATAAGAGTAAGTCAATTTTATTCGAGACTAGTTGACCCCGCGCGGCTTCGCCCGTTTTTTACCTTTGAAACCTTCCCTGGACTGCTACGATCATTTCAAGACCAAAACCAGCACAATCGGCCCAGCCATTCTCGAGTTTTAGCGAGACTAACGAACGGCGATTCATTTTTATTTATATAGAAGATTTAACTAAAGTAAAAATTAACACCAATTACGTTAGAGAAATCTCACTCTGTCAAAAACATTTTTTTTGGTTGATAGAGAAAATAAGTTTTTGTTTTTACCATGTAAATGACCTACAAACCGGATCTCTGGACAGTCCCCTTTGTAGAGGATGTCTTAGTGAGGAAGAAACAGCCGCCCACATAATCTTGGAATGTGAGGGAGTATCAGTGCAAAGATAACAGATCCTCAAGAACCCAAGGTCACTCAGTGAAGCCTGTGAGACCCAGTACCTCATCACAAATAAATAATACTAAATATTGCTGGACAATTCACACAGCAACATGTAGCCCTGTATTAAGCTCGAAGCTTGTGTTAGGGGTGCTAGATTTCTGATATACTTAATATAATACACATAGAAATATATAGATAGATATTTTATTATACATTATATTATAACACCCAGACACTTGGAACAAATATCTGCAATGGACTGCATGTAAAGGACCACCTTTGAGTCTTTAAAATCTAGCTATACTGGGTGTTCTAGTGCCTTAGATAGTATTAGATAGTAATAGTAAATTGAAATGCGGAAAACTGAGCCATCTTAACTAACCATGTAAATGTGTATTGTTACAGAATCCGGCGGCGGTACGATGGGTGAGCTGACTACGGCGCTGAGTGAGACGATGGGTGCGCTGGACCGCGGCGGCGCGGGCGCGTGCGCGGGCGCGGCGGCGCGGCTGCTCGGCGCGCTGCACGCCGCCGCGCCCAGGTTCGCGGAGAGGGGCGCAGGTATATCACTCATATATGGAACTAGCTTGACCGCCAACAGCTTCGCTTGCTTTTTTTCATAAAATATAGCCTATAACCTTTCTCGATAAACGGGCTATCCAACACTGAAAGAATTTTTTAAATCGGACCAGTGGTTCCTGAGATTAGCGCGTTCAAACAAACAAACAATCAAACTCTTCAGCTTTATAATATTAGTATAGATTATTATTTAATTATAAACAGCCAGCCATAGGCTGATGTGTCTACGTCAAACACTTATGAGTAGTTTTTTGTGACTTTTGTCAGTTTCTTGCTATTGTTCTGTAACCAGTTTACAGTATTGCGGAGTCATAAGTCATAATCATTTATATCTATAGTTTGCATTGTACAAATACATCAAACAAATTAATTAATAATTAATGTCATACATGCTAAAAATATTTTTTTTGACTCATAATGTCCTAAGTAAATCACCGTAAGGAGATTAAAGTAACCTTAAAAGAGCAAAGAAGGAAGAAATTTGTAAAAACTCGGAACAAGAGATCTCTTGGTTATAGGACAAAATATTAAAAATCATTAGCATGTTGTAGTTGTAGCACAATCATCATCTATTTTTATTAACTTTAAATAATAAAATCCTTGTTTGCAGGTGGTGGTCTGGCACAGCAAGACGCGTCAGAGTGTTGGTCGGAGATCGTCCGCGCGCTGCAGGCTCGGCTCAGGCTGCCTCCCCCAGTCGCCTCAGACAGGTAACATCAGCGACACAACCCATAGACTTTTATCATGGGTCACAAATATAATTTATTGTAGGTAAGGCTTAGCTTTACAGTATTATAAATTAATTATTTGCACAGATCGATACTCCCTACCCTACGTATCTTCGTGTAACTGCCAGATACACACTTATACATTTGATGCATTTTTGGCATCTACACATGCCAATGCCAGTCTATCATAACTTACAAAAAAAAAGTCTACACTAACCTTAACCTACATTTAGCTAGTAACCGATTTTTTGTACGTTTTTTCTGTTTTTAAGTATAACGTGCGCAATTAGAAATGAGTTCTGTAAATGGCGTCCGCTCGCATGCGTTCTCGCTCACTCTATCGCTGTCTATACTTTTATCCTTGTTTTTTACCTACCCGCCGCCATTTACAGAATTCATTTTCAATTGCGCACGTTATACAATAAAGTGTTTATTCATTCTTTTAAGAATATGAAAAAAACGTTACATGCCTTATTACTTTTATAATATCAAATTCCTTAATGTTACGTGTTTGTTTATTTCCAGAGGTTCGGTAGTAGAGCAGTACTTCGGCGGCACCCTGGACGTGTCGTTGGTCTGCGACGAGGCCTCGGAGCCCCCCACTCAGAGCTCGGAGACCTTCCTGCAGCTGTCCTGCTTCATCTCGCAGGATGTCAAGTACCTGCAGTCCGGCCTTAAGTCTGTGAGTTGGTTATAACTTATAGTCTTTATGTTTTACTACTAGGCACTGTCTTCCCAAGGGAACCTATTATAGGTTGAGGATTAGGTAAGACATGCAGGTGAGTTGGTACAGTATGGAGCAACAATTTGGCCCATCTTCTGGCATAATAAATTCTCTTAGTAAATTTTATGATGTCAATGTAATTATATTTTCATGTCATGCTGTAATTTATTTGTTTCAGAAAATGTCAGAACATATCACAAAAATGTCAGAAACATTGGGACGAGATGCAATTTACACAAAAACTGTAAGTATTAATTTAGCTAATACTTATATCATGGAGATTCATGTTGTAAAGCAGAAACAGTTTTGTATTACAATTGTCAGATATAACGCGAATTTGTGGTTCCTTCCCGTTGTCCCCGGTGACCGCATCCGCGGACCGGGGACAACAGCACGTATTAATATTAATTCCCGTTGCCCCCGAAGCGGCGTACACGCCGGGGACAACGGCACCGGAAAATAAGTGACGTGCCGTTGTCAGTATAATAAATCAGATCATAGAACAGAAAAGACAGCCCTTACTCTTCTGCGGTGTGATGGCGGTCCAGCCTGAGTTTTAATTAAAAGACAATAATCCTTATTCACACACTTTTCCAGAGCAAAATCAGCCGGCTCCCCGCCTACCTCACGGTGCAGTTCGTGCGCTTCTACTTCAAGGAGAAGGAGTCCATCAACGCGAAGATCCTCAAGGACGTGAAGTTCCCGCTGGAGCTGGACGTGTACGAGCTGTGCGCGCCCGAGCTGCAGGAGCGACTCACGCCTATGAGGACCAAGTTCAAGGTAAACAAGATCCTCAAGGACGTGAAGTTCCCGCTGGAGCTGGACGTGTACGAGCTGTGCGCGCCCGAGCTGCAGGAGCGACTCACGCCTATGAGGACCAAGTTCAAGGTAAACAAGATCCTCAAGGACGTGAAGTTCCCGCTGGAGCTGGACGTGTACGAGCTGTGCGCGCCCGAGCTGCAGGAGCGACTCACGCCTATGAGGACCAAGTTCAAGGTAAACAAGATCCTCAAGGACGTGAAGTTCCCGCTGGAGCTGGACGTGTACGAGCTGTGCGCGCCCGAGCTGCAGGAGCGACTCACGCCTATGAGGACCAAGTTCAAGGTAAACAAGATCCTCAAGGACGTGAAGTTCCCGCTGGAGCTGGACGTGTACGAGCTGTGCGCGCCCGAGCTGCAGGAGCGACTCACGCCTATGAGGACCAAGTTCAAGGTAAACAAGATCCTCAAGGACGTGAAGTTCCCGCTGGAGCTGGACGTGTACGAGCTGTGCGCGCCCGAGCTGCAGGAGCGACTCACGCCTATGAGGACCAAGTTCAAGGTAAACAAGATCCTCAAGGACGTGAAGTTCCCGCTGGAGCTGGACGTGTACGAGCTGTGCGCGCCCGAGCTGCAGGAGCGACTCACGCCTATGAGGACCAAGTTCAAGGTAAACAAGATCCTCAAGGACGTGAAGTTCCCGCTGGAGCTGGACGTGTACGAGCTGTGCGCGCCCGAGCTGCAGGAGCGACTCACGCCTATGAGGACCAAGTTCAAGGTAAACAAGATCCTCAAGGACGTGAAGTTCCCGCTGGAGCTGGACGTGTACGAGCTGTGCGCGCCCGAGCTGCAGGAGCGACTCACGCCTATGAGGACCAAGTTCAAGGTAAACAAGATCCTCAAGGACGTGAAGTTCCCGCTGGAGCTGGACGTGTACGAGCTGTGCGCGCCCGAGCTGCAGGAGCGACTCACGCCTATGAGGACCAAGTTCAAGGTAAACAAGATCCTCAAGGACGTGAAGTTTACAATTAATGGACTATGTAACTTACACATTCATCCTAATAATAAGCTATGGTAAAATAGACATGAAAAGTTTCACATAAGGTCTTTTATACACAGGAAGTAGAAGATGCGGCGACAGAAAAGTCTCTCTCAAACAAGAACCACGGCGACAGTAAAAAGGACAAGGAAGCCGCCGCCAAAAAGACAGTCGTGCCGTACTGGTTTGAAGATGGTAAGAACAAAGTTTTAAACTACCAAATCATATCTTAGAAAATTCTAGCTGGAAATTAGTCAAATTAACTGTCTTGACTCGAAATATATAAACGATTTTTGTTTGTCACAGACGTAGGCAGCAACAACAGTGGCTTCTACCGGCTGCAAGCAGTCCTGACGCACCGCGGCCGCTCGTCGTCCTCCGGACACTACGTGGCCTGGGTGGCGCGCGGGAGCACCTGGCTGCGCTGCGACGACGACACCGTCACGCCGGTGCTGGAGGAGGACGTGCTGAAGCTCAGCGGAGGAGGTCGGTATACTCTCACACGTGGCCTGGGTGGCGCGCGGGAGCACCTGGCTGCGCTGCGACGACGACACCGTCACGCCGGTGCTGGAGGAGGACGTGCTGAAGCTCAGCGGAGGAGGTCGGTATACTCTCACACGTGGCCTGGGTGGCGCGCGGGAGCACCTGGCTGCGCTGCGACGACGACACCGTCACGCCGGTGCTGGAGGAGGACGTGCTGAAGCTCAGCGGAGGAGGTCGGTATACTCTCACACGTGGCCTGGGTGGCGCGCGGGAGCACCTGGCTGCGCTGCGACGACGACACCGTCACGCCGGTGCTGGAGGAGGACGTGCTGAAGCTCAGCGGAGGAGGTCGGTATACTCTCACACGTGGCCTGGGTGGCGCGCGGGAGCACCTGGCTGCGCTGCGACGACGACACCGTCACGCCGGTGCTGGAGGAGGACGTGCTGAAGCTCAGCGGAGGAGGTCGGTATACTCTCACACGTGGCCTGGGTGGCGCGCGGGAGCACCTGGCTGCGCTGCGACGACGACACCGTCACGCCGGTGCTGGAGGAGGACGTGCTGAAGCTCAGCGGAGGAGGTCGGTATACTCTCACACGTGGCCTGGGTGGCGCGCGGGAGCACCTGGCTGCGCTGCGACGACGACACCGTCACGCCGGTGCTGGAGGAGGACGTGCTGAAGCTCAGCGGAGGAGGTCGGTATACTCTCACACGTGGCCTGGGTGGCGCGCGGGAGCACCTGGCTGCGCTGCGACGACGACACCGTCACGCCGGTGCTGGAGGAGGACGTGCTGAAGCTCAGCGGAGGAGGTCGGTATACTCTCACACGTGGCCTGGGTGGCGCGCGGGAGCACCTGGCTGCGCTGCGACGACGACACCGTCACGCCGGTGCTGGAGGAGGACGTGCTGAAGCTCAGCGGAGGAGGTCGGTATACTCTCACACGTGGCCTGGGTGGCGCGCGGGAGCACCTGGCTGCGCTGCGACGACGACACCGTCACGCCGGTGCTGGAGGAGGACGTGCTGAAGCTCAGCGGAGGAGGTCGGTATACTCTCACACGTGGCCTGGGTGGCGCGCGGGAGCACCTGGCTGCGCTGCGACGACGACACCGTCACGCCGGTGCTGGAGGAGGACGTGCTGAAGCTCAGCGGAGGAGGTCGGTATACTCTCACACGTGGCCTGGGTGGCGCGCGGGAGCACCTGGCTGCGCTGCGACGACGACACCGTCACGCCGGTGCTGGAGGAGGACGTGCTGAAGCTCAGCGGAGGAGGTCGGTATACTCTCACACGTGGCCTGGGTGGCGCGCGGGAGCACCTGGCTGCGCTGCGACGACGACACCGTCACGCCGGTGCTGGAGGAGGACGTGCTGAAGCTCAGCGGAGGAGGTCGGTATACTCTCACACGTGGCCTGGGTGGCGCGCGGGAGCACCTGGCTGCGCTGCGACGACGACACCGTCACGCCGGTGCTGGAGGAGGACGTGCTGAAGCTCAGCGGAGGAGGTCGGTATACTCTCACACGTGGCCTGGGTGGCGCGCGGGAGCACCTGGCTGCGCTGCGACGACGACACCGTCACGCCGGTGCTGGAGGAGGACGTGCTGAAGCTCAGCGGAGGAGGTCGGTATACTCTCACACGTGGCCTGGGTGGCGCGCGGGAGCACCTGGCTGCGCTGCGACGACGACACCGTCACGCCGGTGCTGGAGGAGGACGTGCTGAAGCTCAGCGGAGGAGGTCGGTATACTCTCACACGTGGCCTGGGTGGCGCGCGGGAGCACCTGGCTGCGCTGCGACGACGACACCGTCACGCCGGTGCTGGAGGAGGACGTGCTGAAGCTCAGCGGAGGAGGTCGGTATACTCTCACACGTGGCCTGGGTGGCGCGCGGGAGCACCTGGCTGCGCTGCGACGACGACACCGTCACGCCGGTGCTGGAGGAGGACGTGCTGAAGCTCAGCGGAGGAGGTCGGTATACTCTCACACGTGGCCTGGGTGGCGCGCGGGAGCACCTGGCTGCGCTGCGACGACGACACCGTCACGCCGGTGCTGGAGGAGGACGTGCTGAAGCTCAGCGGAGGAGGTCGGTATACTCTCACACGTGGCCTGGGTGGCGCGCGGGAGCACCTGGCTGCGCTGCGACGACGACACCGTCACGCCGGTGCTGGAGGAGGACGTGCTGAAGCTCAGCGGAGGAGGTCGGTATACTCTCACACGTGGCCTGGGTGGCGCGCGGGAGCACCTGGCTGCGCTGCGACGACGACACCGTCACGCCGGTGCTGGAGGAGGACGTGCTGAAGCTCAGCGGAGGAGGTCGGTATACTCTCACACGTGGCCTGGGTGGCGCGCGGGAGCACCTGGCTGCGCTGCGACGACGACACCGTCACGCCGGTGCTGGAGGAGGACGTGCTGAAGCTCAGCGGAGGAGGTCGGTATACTCTCACACGTGGCCTGGGTGGCGCGCGGGAGCACCTGGCTGCGCTGCGACGACGACACCGTCACGCCGGTGCTGGAGGAGGACGTGCTGAAGCTCAGCGGAGGAGGTCGGTATACTCTCACACGTGGCCTGGGTGGCGCGCGGGAGCACCTGGCTGCGCTGCGACGACGACACCGTCACGCCGGTGCTGGAGGAGGACGTGCTGAAGCTCAGCGGAGGAGGTCGGTATACTCTCACACGTGGCCTGGGTGGCGCGCGGGAGCACCTGGCTGCGCTGCGACGACGACACCGTCACGCCGGTGCTGGAGGAGGACGTGCTGAAGCTCAGCGGAGGAGGTCGGTATACTCTCACACGTGGCCTGGGTGGCGCGCGGGAGCACCTGGCTGCGCTGCGACGACGACACCGTCACGCCGGTGCTGGAGGAGGACGTGCTGAAGCTCAGCGGAGGAGGTCGGTATACTCTCACACGTGGCCTGGGTGGCGCGCGGGAGCACCTGGCTGCGCTGCGACGACGACACCGTCACGCCGGTGCTGGAGGAGGACGTGCTGAAGCTCAGCGGAGGAGGTCGGTATACTCTCACACGTGGCCTGGGTGGCGCGCGGGAGCACCTGGCTGCGCTGCGACGACGACACCGTCACGCCGGTGCTGGAGGAGGACGTGCTGAAGCTCAGCGGAGGAGGTCGGTATACTCTCACACGTGGCCTGGGTGGCGCGCGGGAGCACCTGGCTGCGCTGCGACGACGACACCGTCACGCCGGTGCTGGAGGAGGACGTGCTGAAGCTCAGCGGAGGAGGTCGGTATACTCTCACACGTGGCCTGGGTGGCGCGCGGGAGCACCTGGCTGCGCTGCGACGACGACACCGTCACGCCGGTGCTGGAGGAGGACGTGCTGAAGCTCAGCGGAGGAGGTCGGTATACTCTCACACGTGGCCTGGGTGGCGCGCGGGAGCACCTGGCTGCGCTGCGACGACGACACCGTCACGCCGGTGCTGGAGGAGGACGTGCTGAAGCTCAGCGGAGGAGGTCGGTATACTCTCACACGTGGCCTGGGTGGCGCGCGGGAGCACCTGGCTGCGCTGCGACGACGACACCGTCACGCCGGTGCTGGAGGAGGACGTGCTGAAGCTCAGCGGAGGAGGTCGGTATACTCTCACACGTGGCCTGGGTGGCGCGCGGGAGCACCTGGCTGCGCTGCGACGACGACACCGTCACGCCGGTGCTGGAGGAGGACGTGCTGAAGCTCAGCGGAGGAGGTCGGTATACTCTCACACGTGGCCTGGGTGGCGCGCGGGAGCACCTGGCTGCGCTGCGACGACGACACCGTCACGCCGGTGCTGGAGGAGGACGTGCTGAAGCTCAGCGGAGGAGGTCGGTATACTCTCACACGTGGCCTGGGTGGCGCGCGGGAGCACCTGGCTGCGCTGCGACGACGACACCGTCACGCCGGTGCTGGAGGAGGACGTGCTGAAGCTCAGCGGAGGAGGTCGGTATACTCTCACACGTGGCCTGGGTGGCGCGCGGGAGCACCTGGCTGCGCTGCGACGACGACACCGTCACGCCGGTGCTGGAGGAGGACGTGCTGAAGCTCAGCGGAGGAGGTCGGTATACTCTCACACGTGGCCTGGGTGGCGCGCGGGAGCACCTGGCTGCGCTGCGACGACGACACCGTCACGCCGGTGCTGGAGGAGGACGTGCTGAAGCTCAGCGGAGGAGGTCGGTATACTCTCACACGTGGCCTGGGTGGCGCGCGGGAGCACCTGGCTGCGCTGCGACGACGACACCGTCACGCCGGTGCTGGAGGAGGACGTGCTGAAGCTCAGCGGAGGAGGTCGGTATACTCTCACACGTGGCCTGGGTGGCGCGCGGGAGCACCTGGCTGCGCTGCGACGACGACACCGTCACGCCGGTGCTGGAGGAGGACGTGCTGAAGCTCAGCGGAGGAGGTCGGTATACTCTCACACGTGGCCTGGGTGGCGCGCGGGAGCACCTGGCTGCGCTGCGACGACGACACCGTCACGCCGGTGCTGGAGGAGGACGTGCTGAAGCTCAGCGGAGGAGGTCGGTATACTCTCACACGTGGCCTGGGTGGCGCGCGGGAGCACCTGGCTGCGCTGCGACGACGACACCGTCACGCCGGTGCTGGAGGAGGACGTGCTGAAGCTCAGCGGAGGAGGTCGGTATACTCTCACACGTGGCCTGGGTGGCGCGCGGGAGCACCTGGCTGCGCTGCGACGACGACACCGTCACGCCGGTGCTGGAGGAGGACGTGCTGAAGCTCAGCGGAGGAGGTCGGTATACTCTCACACGTGGCCTGGGTGGCGCGCGGGAGCACCTGGCTGCGCTGCGACGACGACACCGTCACGCCGGTGCTGGAGGAGGACGTGCTGAAGCTCAGCGGAGGAGGTCGGTATACTCTCACACGTGGCCTGGGTGGCGCGCGGGAGCACCTGGCTGCGCTGCGACGACGACACCGTCACGCCGGTGCTGGAGGAGGACGTGCTGAAGCTCAGCGGAGGAGGTCGGTATACTCTCACACGTGGCCTGGGTGGCGCGCGGGAGCACCTGGCTGCGCTGCGACGACGACACCGTCACGCCGGTGCTGGAGGAGGACGTGCTGAAGCTCAGCGGAGGAGGTCGGTATACTCTCACACGTGGCCTGGGTGGCGCGCGGGAGCACCTGGCTGCGCTGCGACGACGACACCGTCACGCCGGTGCTGGAGGAGGACGTGCTGAAGCTCAGCGGAGGAGGTCGGTATACTCTCACACGTGGCCTGGGTGGCGCGCGGGAGCACCTGGCTGCGCTGCGACGACGACACCGTCACGCCGGTGCTGGAGGAGGACGTGCTGAAGCTCAGCGGAGGAGGTCGGTATACTCTCACACGTGGCCTGGGTGGCGCGCGGGAGCACCTGGCTGCGCTGCGACGACGACACCGTCACGCCGGTGCTGGAGGAGGACGTGCTGAAGCTCAGCGGAGGAGGTCGGTATACTCTCACACGTGGCCTGGGTGGCGCGCGGGAGCACCTGGCTGCGCTGCGACGACGACACCGTCACGCCGGTGCTGGAGGAGGACGTGCTGAAGCTCAGCGGAGGAGGTCGGTATACTCTCACACGTGGCCTGGGTGGCGCGCGGGAGCACCTGGCTGCGCTGCGACGACGACACCGTCACGCCGGTGCTGGAGGAGGACGTGCTGAAGCTCAGCGGAGGAGGTCGGTATACTCTCACACGTGGCCTGGGTGGCGCGCGGGAGCACCTGGCTGCGCTGCGACGACGACACCGTCACGCCGGTGCTGGAGGAGGACGTGCTGAAGCTCAGCGGAGGAGGTCGGTATACTCTCACACGTGGCCTGGGTGGCGCGCGGGAGCACCTGGCTGCGCTGCGACGACGACACCGTCACGCCGGTGCTGGAGGAGGACGTGCTGAAGCTCAGCGGAGGAGGTCGGTATACTCTCACACGTGGCCTGGGTGGCGCGCGGGAGCACCTGGCTGCGCTGCGACGACGACACCGTCACGCCGGTGCTGGAGGAGGACGTGCTGAAGCTCAGCGGAGGAGGTCGGTATACTCTCACACGTGGCCTGGGTGGCGCGCGGGAGCACCTGGCTGCGCTGCGACGACGACACCGTCACGCCGGTGCTGGAGGAGGACGTGCTGAAGCTCAGCGGAGGAGGTCGGTATACTCTCACACGTGGCCTGGGTGGCGCGCGGGAGCACCTGGCTGCGCTGCGACGACGACACCGTCACGCCGGTGCTGGAGGAGGACGTGCTGAAGCTCAGCGGAGGAGGTCGGTATACTCTCACACGTGGCCTGGGTGGCGCGCGGGAGCACCTGGCTGCGCTGCGACGACGACACCGTCACGCCGGTGCTGGAGGAGGACGTGCTGAAGCTCAGCGGAGGAGGTCGGTATACTCTCACACGTGGCCTGGGTGGCGCGCGGGAGCACCTGGCTGCGCTGCGACGACGACACCGTCACGCCGGTGCTGGAGGAGGACGTGCTGAAGCTCAGCGGAGGAGGTCGGTATACTCTCACACGTGGCCTGGGTGGCGCGCGGGAGCACCTGGCTGCGCTGCGACGACGACACCGTCACGCCGGTGCTGGAGGAGGACGTGCTGAAGCTCAGCGGAGGAGGTCGGTATACTCTCACACGTGGCCTGGGTGGCGCGCGGGAGCACCTGGCTGCGCTGCGACGACGACACCGTCACGCCGGTGCTGGAGGAGGACGTGCTGAAGCTCAGCGGAGGAGGTCGGTATACTCTCACACGTGGCCTGGGTGGCGCGCGGGAGCACCTGGCTGCGCTGCGACGACGACACCGTCACGCCGGTGCTGGAGGAGGACGTGCTGAAGCTCAGCGGAGGAGGTCGGTATACTCTCACACGTGGCCTGGGTGGCGCGCGGGAGCACCTGGCTGCGCTGCGACGACGACACCGTCACGCCGGTGCTGGAGGAGGACGTGCTGAAGCTCAGCGGAGGAGGTCGGTATACTCTCACACGTGGCCTGGGTGGCGCGCGGGAGCACCTGGCTGCGCTGCGACGACGACACCGTCACGCCGGTGCTGGAGGAGGACGTGCTGAAGCTCAGCGGAGGAGGTCGGTATACTCTCACACGTGGCCTGGGTGGCGCGCGGGAGCACCTGGCTGCGCTGCGACGACGACACCGTCACGCCGGTGCTGGAGGAGGACGTGCTGAAGCTCAGCGGAGGAGGTCGGTATACTCTCACAGCACCACGTGGCCTGTATAAAACTATAAAAAAATCTACCAAAATGTTTGTAGAGTTCAAAGAAGCATTAGATTGCGCCAGGTACACTACTGGGTACTTCCGATACGAGAGTTCTTATAAATTGTAGCCGCAGACAACACACAGACAGTACCTATATAATGTGGTTGCTTCATGAGACGGTGCTGAGGCGTTTTATCGACGTGTAAATGCCATCCCATTGAAATACTTCATGTTCTTTGCATAAAATAGACTAAAGACTGTCGGTAAGTTTAGAACCAAGCATAGAACAGATCTTTCAAGCCTAAACGTAGATTACGAATTGACCAATCCTAATACACTGAGGGTGTATATTTAAAGTTAAAGATTTATGTCATTTATTTCCATAAAATCCTAAAGATCACTTGGACAAGTCAATAAATACAATACATTATTAAATTAAAATAAATAATGAATCACTGTTGACATAAAAATATAAGATAATAAATATTGATTCATAACTTCTATAATCTTTTGCAGGTGACTGGCATTGCGCCTACTTACTCCTCTACGGGCCCAAGCAGCTGGAGCTCCCTGAAGACATCGCCGCGGCGGCGCCCGAGCCCATGGCCACCGACGAAGACGCGGGCGCTCCGCCCACGGCGCAGGCGTAGGCCTCCACTGGTATATGTACGGATGAATTACTCTAACATATTAATTAATTTATCTTATTTTTATTTATTTGGAAAACAGTATGTATTTATATCTAAATATATAGAAAACACAAAATACTGAATAATAATAATAGTCTATACCTTATTTAAATTGAACATGAAAGGGGGACGGACCACCATGATATAAATGTTTTAAAGTTTTCGATATTTTGAAACATTTAAATTCCATGATTTAAACATTGAATGAGTAACATACCATCATGAAACAGGTAACATACCATGAGTTTTATGTTCAAATATTGTTAAAAAGTTATTCATACATTTGTAGACTAATTCATCCGTACATAAGACATTCTATAATGTTGATGCGTCTAAGTGCAAGTTATAATCTGGGAAGACTGCTAAATGTCCCGCTTTCTCAATCCACTCTGTTCATTTCTACGAGAATTAAGACTACTATGGGTATTCGAAATTGTACAATATTTCGTAATGGATTTGCATATAAAAGTTATTTATTAAATCTGATTATTGAAAATTGTGTTATTTTATTTCTCTTAGCAAATGTAATTTATCCGTCATAGAATTTTGCCCTCTTATGCATGATGGAAATAGCATGCTCGTTTTAGTTAACTTAAATCTGTTATTTTGAAACCAACACACGTGTCTTTTGTCAATGCGACAAAATGATTGCTAACTGCAATTCATCTAATATAGGCTCAGTTTACGTTTAGTTTCCCTTACATATGCATAAGAGGGTTAATTTATTGAAAATGTATTGCGATTTTAAAGCGGGATAAATAATTTATTGTTTTAAGCATTTAAAATGCTGTTAATTTGCGAAAGGCATTTTGTTTTAATATCTCTTAAAATATCCGTTAATTGTATACAAGATGTACTTATTGAATTTTATAAGATTAATAATTTACTGTTTTTATGATCTATGTAATAAATGTCGCCAATATTTTAATGTTTTATTTGTAGATTCGTTTTGAACAAGGCTTCCTTACCTACTACTACGAATAAATATTATTTATGGCAAGGCTGTAAAGTCGAAGACTATTTGCCTACCCAGTGGGCGAAACAAGAAAAAAAAACTAAAATATATAATATTCAAGAATTTGTAGATATTTTAATAAACAGAATAAGCTTATGTAGAATGTGCGGGTCCTGGTATCGGGAACTACTGCGAAAGTTCGTAGCGATAAAAGGTGGCGTACTTTTAGCAGAAGTCTACTACATTTGTATGCTCCAGGACATATTGCCGGGACAACTTGGAACTGTGATCTCAGTTGCTCTATGTGTAATTTTAGGTAAGTTAGCTCTGTTTTGATTTTAAACTTTTGTTTTGCTAGCGGCTCTCAAATTCGCGTTCCAACAGCTGGTACACAGGGGCTTCTTTTATAACGAGAGGCCTTTGGAGAGGACTTCTTTTATACATATGATTAGGCCTGCTCTATTCACCACACTTGCTAATTGCTGATCGGTAAATATAAATAGGTACTTATAAAGGTAGGTTAAGATTTAGACACTTACTTAATTTTAGAATTATCGGGCCAAACGTTTGTATGTGCGCTCTGGACCGGGGAACGGTCGTGATTCGTGTCGTGCAGGCCTGATGATGTCCCACGTAATGTATTTTGATAAACAAGATTCAACTTACTAGGTTGAAATTACTTGAAAATTATTTGATATTTTAATATGAAGTGATTAAGTAATCACGACAGTTTTGTTTCCAGGTGTAGGTAACGCGTTATCGCGGCAACTCCGCTGCATATCAGTGCTGGTGCTGCCCATGTACTGCGGCAAGCCGGGCCGAGGGGCGCTCAAGGCTGTTCTCTTGACGTATATCGTTGCAGGTATAATGTTATTGTAGTGTATTCCCATCAATGTCTTGTCGGTGCTTTCATGGCTGTCCACGACCGGTTGGTAGGTTTTGTCTTTCTGGTTGATTTGATATACGATAGGTCTTTGAATTCATCTTTTTTGTATAACTAAAAATCTAAAAATCCATCCAAATATCCATTTTTTAAATGTATGGTAATAAACAGCCGTGTTGGGTAAGTATTTATTCCGAAAGTAGTGGGTTCAAACCCCGACGCAAATCTCTGAATTTATTTATTTATCCCTGCAAAAAAAAAATTATGTGCTTGCTTCATGCAGGTCCGATATCCAACATGTGTCGTAACGCGGGCGAGGTGGTGCGAGTGTTTGCGTGTACTAACCAGCTCGCGCAGAACCTCTCTCTGGAGCAACATAGTCTAATGCTGCAGCCCTTGAGGATGGCCGCGCTAGGAGTGGCCAAGGAGGTTGAGGAAGTTAAAGATACCTTCAGGTGATACTGATCGCTCTAAATGCCTTCCCGACCTGGCTTTATAAGCATGTCAAACTAATGATTCTTTGTAGCCACATATAATGCCCATACATCTCCTGATCTTTCTGCCACGTCCAAAACTCCACTTTTTCCACGCTGGATCTTTCAATAGCTCTAGCGTGAAATCTATTTTATTAATCTTCCTGCCTAAAAGTTAGGACGGTTTAACCTGTACTGACCTAGAACAGACCTACCTTATTCGTTAAATGCTCGTAACAAGAATCTGAGACATCTCCAGATCCTATCAGGACATCGTAGAGCCGCTGGAGAGGGAGCTGGTGGACGGCGAGGAGCTGGCCGGCTCGCAGCGAGAAAACGACTTCATAGACGACCTGATGACGTCCCCGCATCGCTCTCAGGCTGTCGACGAAAAGTTCTAGTAAGAGCACAAAACTGCGGTGCGATGCGATGTAACCTCAAACGTGTCTCATTTTTATAAATAGCGGGGGCCAAGGAATGCGGCCGTATCGCAGTTTTGTGTGGGAGCCCTTAGTTCATGTTTGTAAGGTGAAGTGTAAGTAAGCTTGTATGCCTGGAGAGCTGTGGCAAGGGTTAGATGATACAAAAATCAATCAATGACACGATCTGCAACAGGTTAGGTGTGTTTGATAAAGAGGCTTGTGCTTAGTAGTGGGACGTGCCTAATATATCAAGGGGGAAAAGCGTTCACGTCTGTATTATTGTATAATTAAAGGCATTAGAAGCAGTTTTTTTAAGCAAGGTCACGAACTCACGATTACGGACCTCTCAGCTCCACGTCATCATAACACAATATCCACAGCGCAGCCCCTTCCGACATAGTAGCCCTGTACAAGAAGAAGCTAGCCATCCGCTGCGAGAACCAGATATCCCGCGCGGTGTCCCTCTGCATCGTGCAGTTCTCCTCGGCGTACGTGGCGTGCGCCGCGAGCGTGCCGCGCCGCATGCAGTTCGTGCTGTGCTGGCCGCTAAAACTTGCCAGGATGTGTAACCTGACTACGGATATTAAGGGTGGTGTCTGTGATTGTGGAAATGAGGTAATTACAAAAATTGTTTGTAACAACAAAACTTTATTGTGCAGTCAGCCAAAACTTTTGTCAAAACTGGTAGACCACTTTCTTGGCCAACTATACACCAAAAACAAGGTGCATAACAAACAAAAATAGACACGTATAATGGGCGGCCTTATTACTAAAGAGATGATGAGAGAATGAGAGAAGAGATCTCTTCCAGGCAATTCTACTTACTAGGTACTAAGAAAGATTTATATTGCCGGACAATTCAAACATCAATTTCTTGCCTTTTAGTTGGTATCTGCAGACAAACGGTGCCAAAATGAGTAGGTTTCTTTCAGATATACATTTGAAGTTAGAGATACTGTAAGGACTGTTGGTTAACTGAAAAGCCAAGAACAAATCCTGCCAACACATACCTAAACGCTTGAACTACATAGAAGCAACTTAATTTTAAACACTATTACAGGTCCCGCAAGGTTTAGAAAGAGCGTATTACGCTTTGGAAAGAATAAAGACTGAAATAGTTGACAAGACAATTGACACACATTTACAATACAAAGCGAATCGTTATGAAGAACTTCAAGATGGTCAAGTACGTGTTCTTTAGTCATTTTATACCAATACTAGCTGACCCCCAGCGGGTTCGCCCGCTTCATTCCTTTGTTTTTTCACCGTTAAAACCTTCCCTGGGCTACTAAGACTATTTTAAAACTAAAAGCATCTAAATCGGCCTAGCTGTCTTTTGGACCTTCGCCCGGTGTGCGACTGAGCTGAGGTTCCTCCCTTCGTCCAACTTGGCCCTTCGTTATCCAGAACTATTACATGTATAGGTACAAATATGTATTCCAGGATGCAAAAGAAACAGCCGAGCGCGTTCTACAAGCGTTTGCTCAGAAGACATCCATGATCCGGCTCGTCAACAGCGTGATCTACATCTGTACCGCAGTGGTGATGCTGAGAATCTTCAGTGCAGCGGTACAGTTTTTTTTATTTCTATATTAATAATTTCGTCAAGGGGTACGGTAGACTCGATCCAAACCTTATATGAATAACAAAACATAAAAAATATTGATTTTGAGTCGACAATATTATGTAGGTACATATATATCCGCAAAATTAGAATTATGGGGAATTTCGTCAAATTTCACCTAGTTTATCATAAAACCATCCTGCACGGCCATCATAGTGAAACAAGGACCAAACTCTCCCGTCAATAGAGTCTGCTGGGATAGGTACTCCGCTGGGACACTCCCGTGTTCAATCCAGCAGTGAGAGAGCGAATAGAGGGTCTTATGCTATACAATGGAAATAAGGATGACTATTTTATATTATTTTGAATATTTTAAGACAATGTGCATAGTACCTAAAGATCTTATTTCTAATCTATATCTTGATACAATTTCATTGAAGGTCTCCTACCACGAGCTGTACCTGCAGGATATCGACTTCGATAACGTGTACTTGACGAGATATTTCAAGGTGTTGGATACGAGGAGGAAGATTACTAGGCAGTATGTTCTGCTGCCGTTGAAAAAGGTTCATTATTGCTTTAATTGCAAAGATTATTTCGTAACTTAGTTGGCATGGCACCCTAATGTGTGATTTATTGAGCAGTCAAATAACCTTATAATTACCTAAGTTAAAAATATGTTGATGGTAAATTGTAATTTGCATGTTTTACCGCACTCTAGGGAGAGGTTGAGTCATAATGCCATGAATCCTAATTAATTTGACGATGCATTTAACTAATTAAAAGCAAGGGTGCGTTATTTTTTTATGGAAGACTTTGTATCCAATCCACATTGTCATAGGTTTGTTACTGATAACGCTCACAGCTTTACCTACTTGTTATAGTTTATTTTTCAGCATTTCAATGTTTTATTTAAATCTGTTCAGTAGGTTTTACGTTTCATAGTTTTTTAAACATTTAAACACGCAAGTAATTCCTAATATTATAAAATGGATGGTGTATTTCACGAAAATATTGTAAGTGAAAAGATGAGATAGTCAAATCTGGCTTACTAATCCGCTAGCCCACTACAGATGGAACGAAACAAATACGTGGACGTCCACTCTCTGTCGTACCGGACCGCGCAGCGCCAGCTGGTCTCCCAGATCCTCAAGGTTCTGCTGGAAGTCGTCACCACCACCACTTTCGTGATGCTGGACAGGTTAAACGTTTTAGATAGAAATTTTGGTAGACGTGGCTTTTAGCAAAAAGGTTCAAATTACACTAGCTGTCCCCCCGCGATTTCGCCTGCTTTTTTCGATTTTTTTCTCACCTTCAGGTTTCAGTTCAACCTAATCGCAAAAAAAGTTTTTTTTATTCATTTCGGACACATTTTTTCGTGTTTGCCTTTTTGGTTCAGTAGAGTTGCGGTCGGTTTTCGTTTTCATTAAGTACTTAAATTCCAAGAATTTTACTATTTAATCAATTGGAAATAGTAAAATTCTTGGAATCGGTAGCAACCAACAGCTTTGTCTTGTCGTCTGCAGATTGTTCTACGAGGCTCTAGACGTGGTGCGTCAATATGCTGAGAAGAGTGCAGAGTCCACAGCCACAAGGGACCTTGAGATAGCGGTATATTTATACATCTCTCACATGCTATTTTGTTATTTTGCAAATAACGGAATGGGATTTTCATAAATGATATGATAGTGTTTGATTATATTAATGCACAATACCATCATGGTATTGTGGATTGTGCATACTGCCATGGTGATACCATTGCAGTGCCAATATTTGTTTCGGGTGTTCTAGGTGAATTCTCTGTATAACTAGCTGACCCTCCCGCGTCCTCCCTTTCCAGATAACCTAAGAGCCCGTGATGGCCAGACCTTCCTTTAATTCACGCGGTTCCTTTGGGAGATAACAACCTTTTACCTGTTATCTCCCAAAGGAACCCCGATCCAGGTTTCATGTTTGGGGGTTATTCTTACCTATGTTAGACATACACATGAAAGAATTTTCACGCTTGTGAATTAAAGGAAGGTCTGGCCATCACAGGCTCTTAGTCTAAGAGCTACGACTATTTAAAATCCAAAAGCACCTAAATCAACTTGAGTTTTAAAATTACAACGAAAAGCGGAATTGATATACATACATATATACACATATATTGATGATTGATTTAGGTTCCAAGGGGAAAAAAATGCTGCTGTGAAAAAATAATTAAGCGAGCTACTAATATGAATGAATGATTGAATGAACACTTTATTGTACTTTAAGATAAACATAGAATAAAAATACAAAAATTAATACTATTTAAAAACTAAAAGTACAAGGGGCGGCCTTATCGCTGAGAGCGATCTCTTCCAGGCAAACCGAATGTACAATTGATGAGTAAATTTTTACAATTTGCGTAGGTGGAAGGCTCAGGACTGCTAGGAACGGCCTACAGGATCCTGTTCGAAGCGCTGCAGTCCCGCAACCAAACGCACACGTTCTCCAACCAGGAGTGTCTGCCGCGTCCCAAGCTGATGCCGTGCATCTTCTTCTTCAAGATCTACGGAGGCTACCTCTGGATCCTGCTGTTACTGTTGATCAACCCTTACACGGCGCGCTTGTGCAGGTTTCTTTTTGAACTTTATCTAATAGACCCGTGTTGGCTAAGTGGGAACAGAACACTCAACTTTCTTTCTCAAATAATCAAACCCAAATAATGCACCTTTGGAATTTTCTCCTTGAAAAATTATGTGTGCTTTGAAAACACGTAGGTACCTACCTACTCTAAGTGAATTGTCCAGCAATGTGTATTTATTTTTTTATGACTCGGCTGATGATAATAACTGAAGGCTTTTGAGGCTCTATTAATATTTTATTGCTGGATAATTCACACAGCAACATCTTGACCCAGCTGGTACTTTGCCGAGGACTTCTCACTTTTCGAAAAATCACCAGTGTGATAATGAGCTAAAATCGCTAAATGGTCTGTATAACACAGGTCGATTTGCGCATACTTCTACCCGCGGCGAGAAAAACAGAGGATTCTCCATCTATACAACGACATTCTCAAGAAACGGATGAAGATGAACAAAACATTACGCAGGTAAGCACCTTACCTACCTATATAGGTATAGTCAATATTATTAACCTAATTCAATTAATACAACTTGATACTGATCAATAATTCCAACGGAAATCCAAGCGATCTCATCTAATTAACCTTGCGCACATCGTACCACGATGGTCGAAAAACAATATATGTATCTATTTCTAACATTACATTAACCAATATATACTTATACTAGGAAAGCGGTGCAATCCGTGCGCTCACACTACCTGACGGGGGAAAGCCTGCTCAGCCTGAGGATGAAGTTCCCCCAGCTCCTCGGCTGGCTGAAAGTCCTCCCCGCGGCCAGGATGACCTGCCTCATCTGCGACGAGGTGGAACCGAGGTCTGAAGCCAGTAAGTATATCTAGTTATATACCAATGTATGTAGCACCTACCCCTCTTTAGTTGGAACAAAGGAATATGTCTACATTTTCTTTTGTTCCAACTATTAGTAGTCTTTTTAGTAGACCAAAACGAAGATATTTCGCTAGGATTTGACTTAATCTATGAAGCCTACATCTAGCTTCTTTCCTTAGAAGCTTTCTACATCTCTACCACGTATCCAATCTTGCAGAAAACAACAAGCACAATTGGTACACTTGCATCGCGACCAACTGCCCCTTCATCTACTGCGCGGAGTGCTGGTTCGAGGCGGGCCGCAAGTGCCTCGCGTGTGACCCGAGCCTCGCTGAGATGAGCGACGTGGACTCCCTCACGGACGACGAGCGACCTGCCTACTGACGTCACAAGACAACTACCCCTTCATTGGATTGGTAATCGTATGAAGTGGATTGAAGGGCCAATGTGATAGGTTTTGTGAAGCTTATTTAATGGAATTACGAATTAAAAATCAATGTTTTCGTCTGAACCATCGTTGCTGTGGTGGATTCGCATGTCACCGCATGGATTGATCACGCTGTTGTGTTGAAGCATGTATATTGTCTTTTTAATTCATAAGCATAATTTCTAGAATACAATAATAAAAAGCCTTAACTGCATTTTATTCATAATCCATATATCAGAAGAGTCCATACTCGAGTTGTTCGCCGACGGTGAGGTTGCTTACGAACTGTATATTGTCGGCCACCTCATTGCACAGGTAGGCGAGCCCGTTCAACCGCCCCGGCTCTTGAGGGTCAAAGTTGTATATCAGCTGGAACAGAACATGCTGCGGTTAACCAAATTTAAGTTTCAAACTTATCACAGCGTAGGTAGGTACCTAGTATTCGACGAGTCAATCTATGAAATGTACAGTCAGCAAAAAATGTGGTCTACCACCCTACTTGTTGAGATTCGTTTGTACGTCAACACAAAACACAAACGAATCTCATTACATCGCACAGAAACTTATGTCAAAGCTGGTAGACCACTTTCTTGGCCGACTGTACCTAACCTATGTATGAGACATTTGCTGTATTTACTGATAAGAATTCATCGTATGTGATCCATCCATCGTGATCTTGATCGGCGTCTTGGAACTTGTCCTTCCGAAGCTCCATACTCGTGTCGTCGCCAAGGCTCTCCAATACAGCTGTGCTATGTTGGAAGTTTACAGTTAGGTAATTAGGATAGGAACAAATAAATATTTTAAAAAGTGAATAATGTCAACCTTGTTGACCTTTTGTGTTCAAACATTTAGTTACGTTAGTTAGTGACGGAGTAAAAAACCCAAATGAGATAGCCCTTAGCAGCGTATCTTCTGGTATACAAAACTCAATATTGGAAAGTAAACTAACAAAATCTATCTATCAAAATCTACTTTATTTCGTGGCAATAACTTTTCTCCATGTCTCCTTCTCCATTTATGTATTCAGATAATATTTTTCTCACGGAAATAATACCTACTAAATATAATTTACTGGCAAAGACTCATTGAACTAACAAATCATCGAATCCAAGCATGCCGTTGGACTGGTTGTCGAATAGCAGGAACAGGCTGTGCAGGTTGGCGATGGTGACCTCGTTCCAGCCCGGGAAGCGGTCCACCACCTTCTGCATGCTCCAGCGACGGTCCTTCTCCTTCATGTCCTATCGAGGAATCTATATCTATAGGTACCTAATATTATAAGGCTGAAGAGTTTGTTTCGTTGATTGTTTGAATGTTTGAACGCGCTAAGCTCAGGAACCGCTGCCGCTGGTCAGATTTGAATAATTATTTTGGTGTTGGATAGTACATTTATCGAGGAAAGCTATATGCTATAAACTATGTAGGTATATGTAACATAAAAGCTGTCGGCGGGTCGGCTAGTAAAATATAATATTGCTGGACAATTCACACAACAAACTGTAGCACCGTGGCTAGTTCTTTATCTACTGAGTAGCGTGATGTTAGCTCCTCAGAACTTTCGACTGGTTGCACCAATTTTGATGATTCTTGTTTTATTTAAAAGCTCCTGCTTTCCATGTGGTCCCCTTATGTACAGTTCTGACAATGACTTACATGAGAAAACCATTAGGTGTCTTATTTCAAAAATTAGTTTTTCGTATGTTTTCTTGTAAAATAATTAATAAAATATATGAAAATACTTGATTGTACTGCCGCTGCTCCGCCAGCCGCTTGTAGAACATGTTCACCAACTTGTCGTAGTCCGTCAATCCGGCGAGAGTTGTGGCGTCGGACGTCCTACGCCGCGACTCGCCTGTTCGACACTTTAACGTTAATACCTAGTAGTCTTATATATTGCCACAAAATACAAACGTAAGATAAGGAATTGGTAAAATATCAAAAAATCAGCTGCCTACGTAGTCCTAGAATGCGAAGTAGTACATAACGTTTTTAATAACAGCGCAACGAGTGGAAAGCCTCCAACTGCCGAGGACACTCACGATTCTGAGCTTCTACTCGGAGTTAGGCTGGTAACACTAGCGGACCTACATACCACGCACAAAGGACGGACTTTGAGTCCAAACCACATTATCTGTGGTCCAAACTAACTTAATTCCCAAGGCCCAATTGCCCAAGGCAATATTAACGTTCCATTGGGGTAACCCGTGCTCTGTAATGTGGCGTAATTTAAGTTGCTATGATTATGGTGAACTTAACCATCACACAATACTTAAGAGCTTTTTCATATTTTGTGTATTAGATCTACAACTAGAAATGTTCAGTTTAATTCAGCTTGTTACGAAGATTGCTACTAAAATCGTGTTGTTCTTACCAGTAGCAGTGAAGTCCTCTTGCCTGTGAAAGCATATGGGTTTTCTCTTCACTGGGTACTCAAAAAATCTGCCTAATCCGGAAAACAACGTACTCAATTGAATACCCATGACCGATGCAAATACTGTGCAGCCTTATTTATGCAAATTCAAAAGGATAAGGTATGATTTTAACAATTCGTTTGTTGCTATGCCAAATCTGATACACAAAATAGCATTGTTATGACAATAACAATGCAGTATTGACAGTGACTGTTCCTTATGATAAAAAAGTACATTAATGCCTATAAGACCTTACACCTTGGTCCTCGAGTGGGAGTCGAACACACGTCTTTTAGTTTAGCCCTGGCTGCGCTAGACCACAGCGCTATCGAGGATTACGCTATGAGCTCGAATTTACGAGTCAAGACATTGGAACTTAGAGCTGAGTAATCTAAGAATTTAAGTTAGTAGATATGTTTTGTAAATGAAACCTTCTTTATATATTTTACAACCAAGTAAACCATTGGCGTTATTATCGAGATTCTATTTAGGTAGGTCAAGGCTCAGGGTCAGAGGCTGCGAAATCAATTCTATCTATTTATAGCTCAGACAATTTGTTCCAGTTCTATCGTAAAATACTTTATATTTGCCTGTACTGCCTGCAAGCTTTCTCAAGCTCACAAGCTGAAATCCACATTATCATCATCATCAATATTCTGAATACCTAAGCCACTACGTGTTACAGTTAAGTGGACCCTCACCTAATTTTAAAATTGGTTTACGCTCTTATGCATAATAGTCAAGTCTTTTATAGCTAAAATGCTGTTAACAAAGTCATTTGTGTTAGTTAGAAAAATAATAAATATTTTAACATACCTATGCATAAGGGGGTAAGAATAAAAAATGTATATTATTGTAAAAGGTTTATATTAAGGTTAAAATAAAAATACTCATGTTACTATCAATCACTTGATTATTTTCATACAAAATTCCATTAAAAATTTCAAAAATTTGACATTATATAGCGTCATACACAAATTGATAAGATTACAAGAATCAAAGTAATTTATTGATTACCGAGAGATTAAATAATAAACGAAAAATATGGTGGCAGTAAATTAGTCTAAATAAAAATATAGGAACATTTTTATAAAACAATCAGTCTTCCGAAATTTTACAGAAAAATAAGCCGTACTAATCAATAAGGGGTCAAACAAAGAGACTGTTGTAGAGATGTATGTACAGGGAATGACAAGCAAGGGTACAGTATGGTACATTACATATCGCAAAATGTGAATGCTATTGAGAAAACTTCATATACATTAACTACAAGGCTATTGATTGAGTACAATAACTATATTACGAAGCACACACAGTTATAATGTATGTCTATTCAACTGACTTAGCGGTGATCATACCACCTTTTCAGTCTCTTAAAAATAAATTAAATTACAAATACCTAATACGGCCACATATATAGAATTGAGGTAGATTCCGCCGCACAGCCGCTGCTCGCGAGAGGAGCCGCGTGCGGCGTACTTCACTTACTTACAATCAAATTGATATTAAAATTGTATTTGTTTACCTCTTACTGCAACCAAGCATCGAATGGGCCAGCTGTAATGCAAGGTATACGTAATTTAATTTTTAGATGTAATTAATACACTCTTACGTAATACTTTAACATTGTAAGGGGCATTAGATGATATCTTTTAATTGCATTAACCCTAGACTATGAAGAATACAGTCAGGTTCAGAGAACATCTTAAACTACAACACCTGAATATACACAAGCGCCCTAGACAACATAATTCATACATATTCAGAATATCGTACATTACTTAAATTATTCAAAACTACAATTCCCAAATTCCACACAATTTATTCGCTCATTAAAACACCATCTAGGGCGCTTATGAAATAGGGAAAAGTTGGCAGATACACCCAATAATTCTAAAGACGGAGATAATCGATATATTAACACGTTTCTAAGTGATGGTTAGTGAGAAATAGTACTAGCAAATCAGTACTTTACAGTGCAATATATCTACAGCACGATGAACATAATTTGGCCGATATAACCAGGCATGTACATTTGCAGCCCGGCCTTATCTCCTACAAAGCGTTTGAACGTTGTGCAGCCAACAATGTTAATCGTACCGTACAAAACTTTTCCCAGGGTGGCTAGCCGGACTCAGGTGAAGTAAGTAGTAAACAAATGCATTATTACGCTAACACTAATACGATAAATACGAGATAGGAGATCGCGGCTGTGAGATTGATACATGTTGAATAATTTAACATAGATATAATTATTTGATGATTAAATTCCATTTGCTATTGTGCGTTTATAAATCCATATTTTTATTATGACGAATAGCAAATAATCTTATTTAATAAAGCAAGATCATCTTGTTTCTTAGCAGGATATTCCAGATTTAATATTAAAATGGAGGATGAGTTTAAAGAGTCTTGAACTGAACTTTTACGATTTCTTTGGAAGTGCTTTGGAAAATTTATCGGTGCGATGTTGAAAGTTATGATAAGCTAGATATTAATACTGACATTTTAATACCACCATTTCAGGTGTATTTTTAAGAACTTTGATATGAGGTAAGGCGTACCCTAGGATCAAAAGGAAAATCCAGTAGGCCTTGTTTATATTACGATTTGGACGTAACAGTTGTTGGGAAGCCTTTTAAACGTGGCAGGCAGGTACACGGTCATATTAGGGGGCGAGAACTCACAGCCACGTCTTCACTCCCATCTCTAACACTACAAGCATTACATTTACAAAAATAGCACAAAAATGGCTGAACATTTAACTAGAATCTCATAATTGCATTAATTATGCAGTATTCGTGTTTGCGTCTCACTACCGGTACAACCTTGCAACTGTGAAATCCGAATAATAGCTGATTTACAATCGACGTTTTACTGAATTTTGTAAACATTAAAAACTTGTACAAAAATTATGATCTTTCTCGAATATTATTTAGTTACCAATTTTATTGTACCTATCACAAAACCTCAATTTTACTGCTAGCAGCTAGCATCTCTCTATTCACGAATACATAAATCTTTGATAATTATGATTATATCAAAAGTGTAATGATCTGGGAATCCACCTTTACAAAGTGCATTTGCGTGAATACAAAAGCGTTCACACTCTTGACATACCCACAAAATCACAGAATATAACAAAAATAATTAAATAAACATAAACTATACGCAAATTAAATGCAGCAATATTAAGTAAGGTTTCAGCAGCTTTCAGCTAATTATTTTCAAAAAACAATGACTGACAAACGGTCGGCACGCTAGCTTTGACTCGATTCAATAAAGGAGAGGGATCGTAGTACCGATAGGTACCGGTGCGACGCGAGCGCAACCGCGCGCGGGCGCTCCTTCCTCACCAGAACCGATCTGAGCCGCGCCGATATAGAGTAAGACTTTACAAATATTTGGATACGTTAAAAAATAAGTAAAACCGATAAAATTCTTAGAACGATCGGTCTGTTCATAGCCACATCCATGGCATCTGGAATTGCTTTGCAAATCCGCTACGTGTCAAAAAAAACATAGGTAAATCGAATTCATTACACGAGATTCGTTGTCAGCTATAAAAATTGTACGTTAAAATTTGATTATCAGAAAAATAAATTCTGTTAAGTTTATAAAAGAAATGCATTTAATGCAACACATTATTTTAAAAATAACGTAAATACTTCAATAATGGCACTGAACAAAAAGTAAAGGGTCACTTCCGTTACTTCATAAATGGAAATTAACAGCTGGAAAAAACTAAATATCGGAATTCGTCGATTTATCGCCAAGACGCACCACTCTGCACATTCACAATTTTAAGCGCTCGCTCTCGGCCGCGACGTTTGCTCGTGCTCGCACTCTACTAGTATTGGTGTTACTGCTACTGCCACGATAAACGCATTCTAATGAAATTATTATAATGATTTATAGGATGTGTATGATATAATATGATTACAAGCGCACATGCTTGCGAGCACGAGCCCCGAGCGGCGCTAGCGAGCGTATACCGAATCTTTGAAACGCAGTAAACGCTCCATACTTTTCCAACTCGCAACATTCAGCTAAAACGTCAAACAAAATTTTTCACTCTTAATTAATTTCAGACTCATTTACCAGTCAATTTTTATAACTAAAATCTATCACTATATAAGACTAAAGTTTCCATACGATTACATGCTAGGATTTTGTTTGAAGCGGGGGCAAGTATTACGATAAATTAAATATTATGAATTACATCCTAGAGTTAACCTAAGTACAAAGGTGAAAAATATTATTTCTAGACGTAAAACGTAACTTACATTAAAGCATTATGCATTTTTTTCCTTGAGACATTGTGAGATAAATTGCTTTTACGTTATTAAACTAGATATTTTATAGTTGATAACTCGCTGTGATTATTAGTTATACTATTTAAGCTAGGAGAGTAAGTATGTGATATTATTCAAAGGCATATTGTTGTCTAACAAGCAATATTGTGAAATAGTTTGAGATCAGAGCGGATGAAATAGTTTTTAGTAGTATGTAGTTGTTTAAATATCAAATACTAAACATTGTGGAGTTCATGATGACGTAACAACGGTGTTGATGATGATAATGATGATGAAGAAGCTCTAGTTAGAAAAAGTATGTCCTCTGCTCTGTTCTTCACGTTATTGGTTACGTATCGTCCCGTTTTAACTCATGGTTTTCATCACTTCGAACTAATACTAAAGGGGAAAACATGCAATTTTGAATTAGTATATGAAAACCACGACGGGAAGAAACTACACTACAAAACTACGACAAAACATTATCTAAATACACCAGTATCTAATTTTATTAATTACAGCTAAATGAACACATAAAAAAACTACATACATAATTATCTTATATTAAATGAACACATACAAGGTGTATCATCGAAGCCGCTATAATTGAAGGAAATGCGAATAATGTTCTAGGTCATTTTGGGAACATTAATATTGCGTTCGCCAACCAAGCTACTTGGTGGACGCGCTGAGGAGCACGGAGCTCCGAGTCTGGCCAATAAGAGATACTCCAGGCTCTAACTCATTGGTGACCTTCTAAAATAGGCTACATCGTTTTTGGAAATTGTACTAAAAATTTTGTTAATAAAATCGTATCAAGCACGCGGTATATAAAAATAATAATTATGCGAAATGCATGTTTGATAAATAACATTTCAAAGCGACTCAAATAGATAAGAATTTAATATACATACTCTCACAATTAACGAAATACTACTACTACAGGACAGCAGTGTCAGTCAACTTAAAATAAATGCAAATCAGTTAAAATATTTTGAGATAAGTGAGAGCAATATAATTACCCCAGTAGATAAAGCATCAAGGATAAAACAAATATAATATCACGTTCAAAAAATACAACTTGTTTTTCTTTAAATTCGACAGTAATTTGTCTGATAGTCGAAATTCATCATTAAATCTAATTTTGGTAATAAAATCGCATGTATTCGCGTCAGTTCGCGTCGGCGCGGCGCGCGGCCGCTCCGGCGCCGGCGCCGCGCCGCTGGCCTCCTCCGTCCGCTGCCGAGCACGCCCTCATTCAGTAACTTTAAGAAAGTCTTCAGAAGTCAGTCTTAAAGTCTTATTGCATTGATTTCCTTGTTCAAATACAATAACATCCCTCGCCCAACTAAGTAGTCAACTAAACATAAATATAATGAAAAAGCAGTCTAGCGAAAATAAGTCGAATTCATCACAATTCAGCCAATCAACAGAGTTAATTGCACCAAATTTTTTAAATAAAATTATAAAATATGCATGCACATAAATAGTGCGAAATAACTTATCATGCAATAACAAAATCACCGTATCAACCAATCAGTAAAAAAATAACATTTTGAACGTTAGTTACCATTAATTTTTATCTCACATAAAACGTTATTTTACATCACATTGTGATTTACTAAAATAGTTTATTATTTTATGACCTCTGCTAGTTTTATTAACTGTAAGAGTAAGAATCGGACAGAGTAAAATCGACATATACTACGGTAATATTTTGGTGTTCATTCAAGCTGTAGCTTAATCATTAAAGCTAGAGTAATTTATTACTGGCTGCTTTTATTAAATCGAGGTTACTAAATATTGCTGTAACACACAGAAAATAAAAGTTTGGTCCTTACAGACTAGGCTATACGGAAACAAAACTCCAAATACTATTGGTAACGAAAACTCTTCAAGTGGAGTCGACGGCGGCGCGGGCGCTGCCGCCGCAAGCTATGCTCGTTTGGATCTTCCAAATGTTAATTATAAAATTGGCACGTCGTCAAACAAATCACAACTTAAACGAAATTAAATTAAAATACGACAGGCCTCGGGCCCACGAACCGAGTGTCCTAATGATATTAAATAAAGGCTCGAAATCAGTAGACTTTTATGTATTGCTTTCCGTGCGAGGAGATGTCGCGTGCGGTGTCGGGCAGCGTCTCGAAGAGCACCACGAGGTAGCCGTCCGTGGAGAGCGCCACGTCGCTGGGCCGGTCCTTGTCGTCCAGGCCGGGGCTCTTCAGGTCCACGGCCCACAGGATGCGCAGCTCGCACGTGAACACCAGCACGCGGTGGTTCTTAGAGTCCGCCACGATGATGCGTCCGTCGTCGTCCGTCACTATCCCCGAGGGGCGGTTCAACTCGCCGATGCCCGACCCTTCGCGCCCCACCACGTGTAGCACCTTCGACAGCGTCGGATCCACCATGAGAAGACGATGGTTTTCGAAGTCAGACACTATAATATTCCCAGTAGTAGTGAAGCAAACACCGCGCGGCGTCGTCGGCCCTTTCAGCATCTTCGCGGGGTTTGCGCCCTCGAATACGAACTTGGTGATGTAGGTTCCGTCACTAGTGAAGAGCTGAATGCGGTGATTGCGCGTGTCCGTCACGACGATGTTTCCAAGAGTATTTACGGCCACGTCCCAAGGATACTGGAACTGACCGCATTCTTTCCCGAATGATCCAAATTTGAGAATAAAGTTTCCAGACGATGTGAATATCTGAACTCTATGATTATCCTTGTCAATGACTATGATGCGTCCATAAGTGTCTGTAGTGATTCCAGCAGGCAGATCGAACTCTCCCGGGCCTGTTCCTTTAGAGCCAAACATGGTCTTGAACTCTCCGCGGCAGGAGAATATCTGTATTCTATTATTTCGTCTGTCTGCTATGATGATGTTGCCCTCTCGATCAACGCAGAGTCCCCATGGTCTCGAGACCTGTCCCTCGTCTTGTCCTTCTCTGCCGAAAGAGAACATCGGTACTCCGGGAACTGGGCTTCGAGTCGGTCTTACTGATACCGCTTGCCAGTAACCGGGGATAGCCTGGCCGATGCCACGCGACGTGTTAGGTGGAGATCCGGAAGGCATGCCACCGTGGTCGTAATAATTAGATCGTGAGCTACCCGGATAGTCACTCCTCCCGCTCGGCATATTATATCCCATGTTTGGGAACGATGGCATACTGGATTGCATGGTCAACATGGATTGACGAGATGGCAATATGGTCGAAGCACTCGCCATCATAGCGCCCGGCGGCGCTGGCGACACGTCACATTGCCGCTTGAGCTGATCAACTAGATCGTAGTTAGGCGGTATAAACATAATTCTCTCCTCAGCCATGTACATATTTTTAAACATACAAGAGAAGTAGTCGACTTGAGCTCTGCATTTTTCTTTGGCTGTAAACAGTTCAATTCCCTCGGAGTCCATACATCGGACTAAGGTTTCGTTAGTGTGGGCAAGGCCAGCTAGGATCCCTCTCAGTGTGTTCATGTGATCTGAGAGTTCGTTCATCTTAGATTGACGCATCTTTTCTACCTTTTCTAGAAGATACTTTTCCCTATCTTCGATGGCCTGCGCGTAACATCGCATAGCCTTTCTTATCTTCATATTAGCCTCTGCAGTTTCCTTCTCGTACGCTTTGGAAATGGCGACAGCGCGGTCGATCGCGGTTTTGATAGCTTTGGTACCTGTTTTGGTGTCTTCGATAGCTTTGAAGACTCCGATGCGACACACGTCTAGGGCTCCCTTCATAGGGGTATAGTGATGATCTTTATGGACCCACAGCGTGCACTCTTGACAAATAAATACTACGCAGGCTTCGCAGTAGAACCTGACGGGATCGCCGTGAAGTTCACAGAACATGGCGGGTACCTTCTCGGTGCTATGAACCGAGTTGGGCCGAGCTCCGATGGGTGAGATCTGGTGAATGGGAAGGAGCGTATGGTCGCTCAGCTGGCAGTCCGAGGTGACCTTGTGGCAGCACTCGTGACAGAAGAGGTCGTTGCACTCAAGGCAGCGAGTGGTCGGGGTGCGTTCCTCGCAGCGGAAGCAGGTGATGGACACGGACGACGAGGTGCCGGGCGAGCCGCTGGAGTTGTCCTCTTTGTGATGATGGTTGTTATTGGACATCCCATACTCACGGCTGGATCCGATGGGGTTGGGCATCGCTTGCGTGGCCGTGGACCAGATGTCGTAGGGCATGGCGGAGGAGGAGGAGGCGGGCACGGGCGCGGGCGGCGCGGGTGCCGGCTTGTTCATGGTCTCGAGGAGGTTGCATATCAGGTTGTTGATCCCTAAAGGGTCCTCTGGCTCGTTAGAGTTGTGACTGCCGCTGGCGGTGACTGTCGACGTGGAAGGCAGACTTGACGCCAGCGACTGAGTTAGATTCGCGAACGACGTCATTGTCGCAGGCGCAGTCTAAGTCATCAGAACTGGAACAATACAAACGAAAACTAAAACGATTGTCATACAAAAAGGTCTTCCAACAATAGCTTGACCATTTCGAAAACCAGGTAGTATTCTGTCAGACAAATGGTAATTTCGGCGTGCATCAAACAATGCAAATCAGTTCTTTCATGTGTTGAATGACGGCAATCGAGCATTACCTATAGTGTTCCGGCCTGCACTGGATCGTTGCCGCATACTAAACGCGTCGGGTGAACGAACCGCGGACAATTACATGTCCCAGAAGTATTCGGGAAAAGGGTGCGTTCTGACTTCTGACCAGCTGTCCGCCATAATAACAAAAGTCAATGGTTCTAAATTACATGTATTAATTGTCTGTAGGAGTAACGAGTTTGTTTCAAGTAGTTAGATTGATTAAATTTATTGTATTATATTTGCAATACTTGAACACTGCTTATAATAACAATTGCTATATTCTAAACGAAACTTAAATTAAACATAATAGTGATATAACGCCATTATTTTATCCTTAAATGTATTTGTAAATAATTAATGAATTCTAATAAAATTTTATTAGAATTACATTCAATAGTTAAACCGTGCCTATAAATTGCATTAAATTATGTTCTACGTTGGTACTAGCTAGGTAAAATATTAAATTTATCAAAAATTATGAGTTATCTTAAAATACTACTATTTGTTATTTTATAGTGAGTGATTGGCTCTCACTTAAGTTTCTAATGATCTTTAAATATACTCCCGAAGTAGGTAACTTTAAGAAAATGAGTTATCCTTATAATATAAGTTTAATTTGTGAATTTTGCTGGATGCTGGATAAGGAGTTTTTTATTCTTTCACGCGAAAACTACTGGACCGGTTTAAATTTAACTTTACTATAACGCGGGTAAAGAAACCTTAAAAAAATTGGTGATAATCTAAAAAATATTGAGTACGTTTTTCAAGTAATTATGTCGTCTTTCTTTAAAAGAACATGTTTGTCCTACAAAACCATAGGTTTTGTAGAACAAACATGTTTTTATATAATTTAGATAATTATCTTGAGATATAACATTATTGTCCTACAAATTTCGTGGTCCGTTATCCCGGTTTTACAACCTTGATTTTTTTAATCCTTGATATCTCTGTTAGCTACCACAATCGAGAGTTGGGTATAGGATATCTTTGGACGTCTCATCGAAACGAAGCTACTCACCAAAAATTTGCTTGTTAGTAATCACTTGATTTCCATGTACTACGGATCCCGGACTATTATTAATTGTAAACAAAAAATATGATAATATTTTATTTATTGAAGATAATTTAATATACAGCCACATTACAATTACATAGAATTAATAAAATTTCCAAGGCTTACCCGCCTACATTAATACTGATCACTGTAAGCCGTGTAATTATTTCAACGAGACTTCACACATCACATCTAAATAAAGCAATGGTTGCTTAGCTACTTACATAAAACACACCTACACAAACATCATAATCACTATAATAACAAACAAGCACTTCACTAAAAAAACATATGATAAAAAAATAAAATATGGCGTAGAAGCGTCTATAGTTCCGGAGGGTTTGGTTGCACTGGATCTTTTCAAATGGTGCAGTTTGCGAAAAAAAATCTTCCCAAAATCTTTTGTAACTCTCCCTACCACAACCCTGAGGGACTGTAGGTAGCTAGGCCAGAAAGGGACGGAGTATAACTAATAGACAAGGGTGCGACTAGGAAGGACAAGTCAGTCGCATTCCAAAAAATTCCATAATTTAGATAAGAAGGTTTGCTATGATCAGGGATGGCCGAGATTGGATGACGCTGTTGGATGCGCCCTGCACAAGCTCATAAAAGGCCTAAATCTAAGCTTCATATTCATGATAAATACTTTGAAGCATTTTTAATTATTGTATAATTAACTTCAGTTATATGACGCACTGATTTAGGCACAATAATTACTAAATTATTAGTTCAAATGTATGACATATCTACAGAAATATAATTGAATAATGAAATCAACGAAAGTTGGAGAAAGCTAGCAATGATTCCAACAGTATCGATCGACTATGGTAGAAAGGGGATGATATCCCCATCAGCGAATTGAACCCTCATCGCAAGGTCGACAACCCTAGCCGCTTCAACATTATCATGGCATAATTCAACATTTCACGGGCGGATGTGCGACAGAGACGGTGCAACTCATAGGAACATTAGAGTGAGAGGAGTGATCAAGATTTTTGTATTTTGGGAGGCGCGTTGGCCACATGCGGAGTAGGACCTTGGTTTGTAGCAGCGCGTGAGGTAGGTCGGAGCGCCATCTTGCAGGCACTCGCCCCCGCTGCTATCCCGAGGGTGCCGAAAATCGATGATTTTCCCTCCTGGTTACTGGGGCCCGTGGGCTAACTGGGATAACCAACCAACCAGCATTATATTTATGTTGAGATCGCCTGCCAACCTAAATTTGATCCAGAACGCTTTTTTACAAATCGGTTTAGCGTCTGAAAATATTTGAATACCAACAGCAAGTTGTAACGGAATTTTCTGCAACAGGCAATTACAGTAACACACACTATACAACAGTAACACGTAACAAAGTTGTAGAAAACATAACTAGTTTAACTACCCGTTCGGTGAAATTCATTCGAATTGTTTTTTGCCTTTACTATCGAAATACTTTGTATACAATATCCAAGTTTTAAGAAAATCAACAATAGCATGAAACCTGTATTCTGCTTTGTATACCTGCTCTATTCGACAAGCTGGATTTGCGTCAACTTAAATTAGATTTATTTTATAATGTGAAAATTTAATATCACGTCACTTTTATAATATCATAACAGCAAGTTTTCTAACCGTAGTGCTGTTTATTTTAGTTTGTTTTACAGTGCACCGTTAGGTGCACCATTATTTAAATTAAAAACTACAATCACTGACTTCCCCTACTCTAGAAGGAACAATGTGTAAAAATATGTTCATGTTGGGCAGATTTAAGGAAAATGTGGTTTATATGCCTCTAACTAAACCGACCTAGTACCTCTACTTTCTAAATACACAAACCGTTTGCGAACCCATACAGATGCAACATAAGAGAACTGTTTAACAGAATAAGTTCCAAGTTAATTCAAATTGCAAGCAAGAATTAAACGTAGCCAAGCCCTCAAAGACATTTCACTGTACAATACACGGAGAACTTAGCAGGTATGTATTGTAGAGATTCAATGAAAAAGTATATTTTCTATGGAAATAGAGGAAACAATAGACGCAGGTCGCATATTGACAGCACGCTTGCTCTTTGCAGCCCCTACGAATACAACCGAAGCCGCGGTACTCAAACTTCTACTCTCCGGAAAAAAAACATTAGGCGTTAATAAACTGTTGTTTAAGTGTAACGATTCTATTTGTACGTATATAGTTTTGTTATCACGAATGATAACACAATAACAAATAAACAAACATTACTGGACAATTCACACAGCACTAATCAGTCAAAGTAAAATGTTTTCTATTGTATTTATAGTCAAATAACTTGTATATTCAAATACGCTTTAAAGCTTCTAACAATATATATTTAAAAATTCGTGGCAAACTGCTCTAGAGAGAGACCGCTGGGCAGAGTTATGCCTTTCCCAACAGTGGGAAAGTACTGGCCAAGCAAAAAAAAAAAGATTGAGAACCTCTGACCGTCGAAAGAAACGTCTACCTGAATTGTATCAGCAACAAACCTGATGTGAATTAACATCGATTGTGCGCTTTGTCCTCGCGCAGTTAAAGTCTCCAAAACAATGGATAATGGGAGTCAGAATTGAAATTTTATTACCCGCATAGATTTAAAGATAAGATCACAATGATTAAATTCTTATAGAAACTACAAACTTTTATCTATTAGTCATGTTGTTTCAATTGATTTCTACCACAAGATTAGAAAATGACAATAAACTATCATACCTAATTACAATGCCAATGTTCATGTCAATAACACAATAAGCAATATTTATTTGTTACAAGACATTCAGAGATTCGGTCTTCACTCCGATTTCCGTCCTCGTCTCGTTCGGGGAATCAAGGAAGCGACAAAAAAAAATAAGGATGTGGGGCGGAAGCATCGATATTACTGACGCGTTTTTGTAGTAACCAACACTTCTATCCGACACATATTCTGATCAGGTGATCCAAAACGTAGAAAACGAATTTTGTATACTACCGATTACGACAAATCTATGTTATTGCCCAGACTCTTAAGAGACTGATGTATTCAGCAGTTTCTGTTCGAATAAACATACATATATATACATATTGTATAAATAATTAATAATTCGATGATATAATCTGTAAACACTGTAACATCATGATTTTAGTCTTCACGACACAGGCATTGTCTAGTGACTTTCTTTATGATTTAACAAGGTGTTCAAACAACCAATCAAACACTAAAGATGATGTGTAAATACAAAGGTGTCATTCTAATGTAGTTAATTATTAAAATCAGTTAAACAGTTTTAACAATTTAGTTAACAATGTTTCAATACCCAGAACGCAATCTGTAAGAAGCTAAAAACAAAGTTTCCAAGTGGCAAATTGTTGCTTAGAAAACTTAGTTGCAAAGTACCATGGCCAACAGAAGGGCACAGCTTTTAGGGAATCCGGGACTTCTGAAGTGAGATTAATCATCTACTTAAAACGTTTTTATTTTACCGTAACAGAACTGATGTTCATTACATTTTACAATGCTGCGTCATTTATATTGGTAAACAAAGTGGTGTGTATCACATCATCCGTATGACGACGCACTATAATATATGTATAAAATTTAATATATTTATTGGAGATTTGATATAATCAGGCGGGTAATCACAGTTAGTACTGTAGTTTTTAACACAATAGTAACGACTCGTGTTTACCTTATTTCAACGTTAATGATTTATTAGTCAGTAAAGACAATCCAATTCAGTATTTTTTAAATTAAATTTCAAAAGGAAGTTACGTATTGTTTGAGACGTCTAATACAACAAACACCCCATCCAAGCCTCAGACAGGTTCAAAATATCCGTCATATTTATACATTTTCCTGAAGTTATTTTTAGGTAATGAGACATAATGTTAATTCAGAATGTTGACCCAAACAGTGCTGTGCCAAATCGGGCACCGGCGAAGGTTACGAACAAAGAAAAGGGCATGTGTCTGATGAATTCTAATGAACATGTTAATTGTATTTTGCGACGCATTAAATATGTATGAAAGGTAAAAAGTTAAATTACGTTTCGTTCGGATTAAATCTGACTTGTAACAACCCATACAAAGACCCTTCGCCCCAACAGAACCCATTATACGTCTTCAGGGATTCGGTATAATTACCAATCGAGGGGACTGGTGTAATTTTTAAAGTAACTATGTCTATTTAAGAGATAAATTAGTATTTCGGCGTAAAATATGTTTTCCACTGGATAACCATAAAACAAGAGAAATTAGGGGCTCAAACTAATAAAAATAAATATTTTAAGTAGGTATTATAAATAAAGATAAAATATTGATTTTATTGGCCTTGTGGTGCCTGGGTCAGAATAGTATACCCGTGTTTGATCGTTGCAATGGAACGTTCGCGTCGCCCGCCGGACCCTTATGTACCACCTACATTCTTCGATTATCAAAGTTTACCTCCAAACAAGAGACGCTAAGCGTTGCTATCGTAACCCCATACCTATAACTGTGGGTCTAAAGTCTAAGGGGTGCCTTAGCGCATGCGATTTCGCTTCGGAGGGTGAAGAGCGAGCTTTAACTTGGATTACCCATTTACAATAATACATTCAAGAAATCAATAGTTTTCTGGATATTTGAGGGTCGCGGCCGGAATACGCGTCTCATCTGGACAATATTTTGATGGCACGTTTCAAATATTTTTTATAGGTAGATAAATTAATTAAATTATAATTTAATTAAAAATTATAATGTTTTATATTTGAAAAACCCATAAGTTGATGATTGCTGACTTTTATTTAACTCACTCAAGCTTTCTAAATATATAATTATAATGTAATATTTACCTATTTTCATTTAGTATTAAATTACTAGTAACAATATATACTTATATGTATACTTGAAAGACTAGTCTTTTTGAATAATAATGTAAGTATATATTGTTATAACCCCCGCAATTGAAAATGAATTCTGTAAATGGCGGCGGTATGTATGGGTACGATTGGCAAAACAAGGATAAAAGTATAGATAGCGATAGAGAGTGAGCGAGAACGCATGCGAGCGGACGCCATTTACAGAACTCATTTCTAATTGCGCACGTAATACTAGTAATTTAACTAAATAAACTGCTCAGCATTTTTTTGTTGTAAAAAACACAATAACGCTGATCGTATTTCCTGTCTAAATTAGCAAGATGCAATAAATAGTGACTTACATGGATTTTATAAAAACATACAGGATGTTTTTATGACATTTGAACTTGTTGAACTTTCGCGATTTGTTTACCTACATATTAAGGATTCGGAATCTACACTATTATTATAAAGCTGGTAGCAAGTTGAGCTGTCGACGGGTCGGTAAATAAAATACGCCATTTACTTAATTCCTTTTTCAAAGCATATTTTTTTTCTATATTCCAGAAACCCACAGAAAATGGAATGAAATCGCGAGCGAAGCCGCAGGGCAGAAGCTAGTCTCGTTTACATTAATTTTCTGATTTTAGGGAAAGGGTGGCTTATTAATAAATAGTACGAACTATACCTGAAACCTGGTTATGAAAACCAGTTCCGAAAGATGATAGCTTCGAGAATGTAATGTACCTGGAGCAGTGGGTGAGTAACCGCGCTCTTAAGGTCACTGCACATTGTTGCAGAGATGCGCTCTAGATCATACTTTTATGAGTTCGCGTTTTCTTTAGTGTTTCAGCGTTTTATTCCGAAACATTGTATGGTTATTGGTTATCTATTCAACGTAACTTTATTTCGTTGAGCATATAAGTAATTTCTTCCATAAAAACTTAGGAAAATGATAATTTTGAATAATAGCTAAAATTTTAGATAAAGTACAGTTAAATTAAAACGCAGTCCCCATAACGCACATGAACACATCAAAGGCCCAAGCTCGGCAGTGCAACCAGTGCAGCGTTGGGTGACGCCTACGCCGCCACACGTGCGTGTATCATGGGCGTTGTAAGTGTTAAGTGCACTAAGCAGCCTTTGCAGTTAACTTCACAGAGTTAAGAGTGGTACTAACCTATTTACTTATTCTTAAGCCGGCACCGCATTATACATAATTATGAATCAATTACTATGACTATGCATAATTACAGTTACTTTACGATAGCATCGAAATTTTCCATAGAAGAGGCGCTGATTAAAACATTTTATCGTTACAATTACAATCTATGCTTTCTTGGGAAAGTGACAAATGGCTCGAAAAATGCCTTAGTTATTTATGGGTTTAACATAGAACGCCTGACCTTTTAGGAACAGGATAGTACACATAGTGTGCAAAACAAAGATAAACAAGGCATTGACCTGAAGTTCACTAGGTAGGTACCTACTACTTCCGAGTCTGTGTGCAACTTTGCTAATCAACTTGTAATGCATTATGTTCAGAAATAAGTTAGGTATGTTGTTCTACATGTATTCTTCTCAAGAGGAGTGCGAAAATAATTAAACAAACTGTTAAGACAATGTTATTTCCATGCTTTAGGTAGACAATGTACAATTAAAATATTTGTTCCGGGTGTCTGGGTGTTATATATGTATAATAAAAAATATCTATCTATGTATGTATATTATATTAAGTATATCAGAAATCTAGCACCCGTAACACAAGCTTCGAGCTTACCACGGGGCTAGATGTCGCTGTGTAAAAATTGTCCAGTAATATTTATTTTATTTATTATTTAATTAGGACCTATTCTATTAAAGAATAATCAGCATGTAGTTAATAATACCCTAGTTGGTGAGTTGACTACCGAAATTACCGGTTTTTGTTGATATTGGTAGACTATGGCCCTAGATATCCTCAACAGTCTAAATTTTATAATCACCGGTTATTTTGGTGATGCACATATTCAGGACATTCTGTCTGTCTAAGCAATCCGTAAATGTCCTGTAGTTTTGTTTTTAAAAAATTACACAATTTTATTACAAATCCTGCTTTACATTGTTCAATTCCTTGCAGATACAATGCTTAAAGAATGAAACATTATAATTAGCTACAGCTATGTTGTACAGCATTGAACTAACACAGGTCCAAAGAGAACCCTATAAAGATCTAGGAGGTCTTGAAATAATCATAATGCTGAGTTTGTAATTGCAGTTTTAGCTAAATCAAAGAATTAAACTTGAGGGTAGCTTATAAGCTAGATGCTAGACTGTTAACTCAAAAAGAAAATAAAATTTATAAGTTAATAAATCAATAATTAACAAAATTGATGCTCATGCTTGTAAAGTGATAGCTGGCCTGGTTAAGTGGTAATCTAATTGAGAAATTAGCCCCAGTATTAGGTAGGCGACTAAAACTACCTTATTATTATATTGTTTGGTTTGTGTCGTAAATTACGACTCGTGGGATTATTTACTCGTCGTTTAGAGCGACAAAGATGCGCCGATTGGCGTGAGGTATAGGAACATCTTTATTTTTGTTTTAGCGGTCAAGTTAACGCAGCAGAAACACGTCTGAGGAGACAATCCCCTTGTGATTCATCATCTCTGCACTCCTACCGACGAGAGGCCGACAGGCCGACACTTACCTAAATATCTCAAAGCTTTGTCCGAGATCGGCGAAATCACGGCCGAGCATACGTACTACGCATCAAAGCGTAAAAACTTTCCTTTTGTCCATACAACGTATAAATTATAAAGTCCAGTCACCGATAATTATTCACAAAAATAAATATTTTTCTGACCTTTTGTAGGTAGATTGCACTGGGATGCGTTTTTATAAATAAAGTCTTTTTCGCTTTGAGCGAAGTCTTCAAGTATTGTATTGCACTATTTCATAATGACTTTAGGGATTCAATTGCTTTTCAACTCGTAATTGTCGTTTATTTTCATTTATTTACCACAAAATATCACCATAAAAACACAGCGGTGAATGAACGAGGAAATTGATTCAAGAATTTGTTGTGCGGTCTTTGGTTCGATAAAAGTCGATGACATTACTAGTGATGCCCGAAAATCGGTTATTTCCAGAAACCGGACTTGTCCTGGAATCCTTGCTACACTCTGTGATTCAAATTACTCGTTCATTCAACACAAAAACGTCAGTGTCAGTAATCTCGCGCCAAAAAACTGAAAACCTTGCATCGTTGCATGTTTGTTTTCGTTTTTCAGTGTAAACAATAAACTTAAACTTCGTTTTTAATAAATAAGTGTTCAGTGGTCCACAATGTCTACTCCATCGAAACGGCCGTCCTCTCAGGCTTCATCTGATGCACCTACACCGTCTCGGCAGACACGATCTTCATCACAACAACTTGTAGTGCCGGAAACTCCGCAACGGTCAACAGGGACTCCTTCTCAAAGTAAGTACTTATAGCTTTGAGTTACAAACCAGTATTTTGTATTTAACTAGCTGAACATGAATATTACCTTTACATAGCAAAAATAAATACCGGCCGATGAAAATAACCTCGCTAGAAAGGTACCTCTACGAAATTCTGTTTTCTGAGTCAATTATTTACATCCGATCAATTATTATAATACATTTACTCAGTTTCACTGATTCAAATAGATGTACCTAACTCGTCACAATAATAATAATTTTTTTTTAAATTATATTATTTCAGATGGCACTCCCCAGTCACCAGCCACCCCGAGAGGGACCCCCCGCACCCCGCGCGGCACGCCCCGCACGCCGCGGGACCCTGGCACTTCACCGGCCAGGGCTCTGGCATCAAGCCCACTTGGTATGTGTTTGACTTCTACAAACTTTAGTCTTAACTCTCTAGTCAAGATCACACTTGCATGATATTGTTAGACAATTCATGCAGCAACATCAAACCCCATGGAAAGCTTGAAGCTAGTTGAGAGAGAGAAAGCAGGATGCGGGTTTAATTCCGGCCTTACAACAAACATTTGTGGTTAATAAAATATTATCAAATCTAAATTACAATAAGTGTTTGCAAGCAGTGGTCCTTCTGAGAATAGAACCACAACCCTTGCACAGCATTCTTTTGCATAGCTCCAGTAAGGTACAAAAAATATTGTCTAAACACATTTATTCTGCTGACAAACATTTAGAAGTAGGTATTATTGTGCAAGTTACTTCAATGGCTGGAAGATTGCTTAATCAGCATAATACCAGTTTATTGACATCCAAATGCAAGAAATATATTTATTTTAGTTAGATTCAGTCTTTCGTTTGATTTACCATGAACAGGATTCAATCAATCATGTCGTCTTCCTTATTAGGTTTGTAATTTTTAGCAAGCTAGTTAAATAAATATTTATTATAAATATTAAGTTTAAAACATTACACTAAATTAAACTTAACCAATTGTGACAAAGTGTTTTATTGTGCTAGTTTTATAATGATGTGTCGTATATGATGATGATATGACTTTTGTTTTGGAGTAGTTTTCTTTTAATATGATGTGTACCAATTCTGGAAGAAAGACGAAAGGCCTTCCCTTCTTTTTTTTATTATCTTTCTATGAAGTTTGATTAGGTAAATCTACTCTTAATTTCACCCATACCATATTGATGTAATGTACTCCCCTGATCTTCACAGACATCTCGCTATAGACCATACTATCAGTACTCTTATTATAAGATTACTGGACAATTCACACAACATCTATCCTCTCTATACTTAAACATATTCTCCATTCATTTACAGGAACCGACATAGACATGAGTTCTCCGCTGAACTACGGCACACCAAGTTCTCTAAGCACTCCTCGCTCCTTACTGCGCGGTGCCATGACCCCGGCGCGGCAGAGGGCCGACCTGCGCTCGCACCACACGGCGCCCTCGGTCCCCGCGCCCACTCCGACCACACGGGTAAGTTCTCTAAGCACTCCTCGCTTCTTACTGCGCGGTGCCATGACCCCGGCGCGGCAGAGGGCCGACCTGCGCTCGCACCACACGGCGCCCTCGGTCCCCGCGCCCACTCCGACCACACGGGTAAGTTCTCTAAGCACTCCTCGCTTCTTACTGCGCGGTGCCATGACCCCGGCGCGGCAGAGGGCCGACCTGCGCTCGCACCACACGGCGCCCTCGGTCCCCGCGCCCACTCCGACCACACGGGTAAGTTCTCTAAGCACTCCTCGCTTCTTACTGCGCGGTGCCATGACCCCGGCGCGGCAGAGGGCCGACCTGCGCTCGCACCACACGGCGCCCTCGGTCCCCGCGCCCACTCCGACCACACGGGTAAGTTCTCTAAGCACTCCTCGCTTCTTACTGCGCGGTGCCATGACCCCGGCGCGGCAGAGGGCCGACCTGCGCTCGCACCACACGGCGCCCTCGGTCCCCGCGCCCACTCCGACCACACGGGTAAGTTCTCTAAGCACTCCTCGCTTCTTACTGCGCGGTGCCATGACCCCGGCGCGGCAGAGGGCCGACCTGCGCTCGCACCACACGGCGCCCTCGGTCCCCGCGCCCACTCCGACCACACGGGTAAGTTCTCTAAGCACTCCTCGCTCCTTACTGCGCGGTGCCATGACCCCGGCGCGGCAGAGGGCCGACCTGCGCTCGCACCACACGGCGCCCTCGGTCCCCGCGCCCACTCCGACCACACGGGTAAGTTCTCTAAGCACTCCTCGCTCCTTACTGCGCGGTGCCATGACCCCGGCGCGGCAGAGGGCCGACCTGCGCTCGCACCACACGGCGCCCTCGGTCCCCGCGCCCACTCCGACCACACGGGTAAGTTCTCTAAGCACTCCTCGCTTCTTACTGCGCGGTGCCATGACCCCGGCGCGGCAGAGGGCCGACCTGCGCTCGCACCACACGGCGCCCTCGGTCCCCGCGCCCACTCCGACCACACGGGTAAGTTCTCTAAGCACTCCTCGCTTCTTACTGCGCGGTGCCATGACCCCGGCGCGGCAGAGGGCCGACCTGCGCTCGCACCACACGGCGCCCTCGGTCCCCGCGCCCACTCCGACCACACGGGTAAGTTCTCTAAGCACTCCTCGCTTCTTACTGCGCGGTGCCATGACCCCGGCGCGGCAGAGGGCCGACCTGCGCTCGCACCACACGGCGCCCTCGGTCCCCGCGCCCACTCCGACCACACGGGTAAGTTCTCTAAGCACTCCTCGCTTCTTACTGCGCGGTGCCATGACCCCGGCGCGGCAGAGGGCCGACCTGCGCTCGCACCACACGGCGCCCTCGGTCCCCGCGCCCACTCCGACCACACGGGTAAGTTCTCTAAGCACTCCTCGCTTCTTACTGCGCGGTGCCATGACCCCGGCGCGGCAGAGGGCCGACCTGCGCTCGCACCACACGGCGCCCTCGGTCCCCGCGCCCACTCCGACCACACGGGTAAGTTCTCTAAGCACTCCTCGCTTCTTACTGCGCGGTGCCATGACCCCGGCGCGGCAGAGGGCCGACCTGCGCTCGCACCACACGGCGCCCTCGGTCCCCGCGCCCACTCCGACCACACGGGTAAGTTCTCTAAGCACTCCTCGCTTCTTACTGCGCGGTGCCATGACCCCGGCGCGGCAGAGGGCCGACCTGCGCTCGCACCACACGGCGCCCTCGGTCCCCGCGCCCACTCCGACCACACGGGTAAGTTCTCTAAGCACTCCTCGCTTCTTACTGCGCGGTGCCATGACCCCGGCGCGGCAGAGGGCCGACCTGCGCTCGCACCACACGGCGCCCTCGGTCCCCGCGCCCACTCCGACCACACGGGTAAGTTCTCTAAGCACTCCTCGCTCCTTACTGCGCGGTGCCATGACCCCGGCGCGGCAGAGGGCCGACCTGCGCTCGCACCACACGGCGCCCTCGGTCCCCGCGCCCACTCCGACCACACGGGTAAGTTCTCTAAGCACTCCTCGCTCCTTACTGCGCGGTGCCATGACCCCGGCGCGGCAGAGGGCCGACCTGCGCTCGCACCACACGGCGCCCTCGGTCCCCGCGCCCACTCCGACCACACGGGTAAGTTCTCTAAGCACTCCTCGCTCCTTACTGCGCGGTGCCATGACCCCGGCGCGGCAGAGGGCCGACCTGCGCTCGCACCACACGGCGCCCTCGGTCCCCGCGCCCACTCCGACCACACGGGTAAGTTCTCTAAGCACTCCCCGCGCCCACTCCGACCACACGGGTAAGTTCTCTAAGCACTCCTCGCTCCTCGCGCCCACTCCGACCACACGGGTAAGTTCTCCAAGCACTCCTCGCTCCCCGCGCCCACTCCGACCACACGGGTAAGTTCTCTAAGCACTCCACGCTCCTTCAACACCTCTAAATATGTCTAATTCACTTCTACCTATTGATTAGTTCTGTCGATAAAACTACTTACCAAACCTTTTGCTGGCAAGAGGTGCCATTGAACTCGCTTATTAAAAAAATAAAACTTAGGTTCTCAATATTTATTGTGACTCACAAACCGAAAATAAAGAATAATTTGTGTTACTTATTATTTTTATTTAAATTTATAAGGTTTAATGAAAACAGAATTACACGGGACCATTTGTCTGCGTTACAAGAAAATAAGACTGGAAAAGACCATTAATATTATTTATCTTCTAAATCGATTATGCAAGAAGTTGAATATATCTATAAATGGGATTTTAAGCCATGTGAGCGCGTAGTAGACGCAGGGCATCAATAGGCTGATTCTCAGACATTGCAAGGATCTCCTGTTTTCTTCTGTCTCTGGTATGTTTGCTAAGGCTTTGAAAGTTCTACGGAAATCTTCTGTTCCTGGTATTGCGTCTTTCTGTAAACAAGAACAAGTAAATTTTACAGTCTCTGTTTACTCAGTACTGATACTGCATCCACAAACCCGCGCCTGGTAAGCGCGGTGATTATACAAAATACTGCAAGACCTATATTGTATTCAAATTGCAAAGATCGGTAAATCCACGAACCTTTTATAGACGTACTTTTATCAATATTCTGAAATGAATGGTCTAACCTAACTACAGTTTTACCGTAAAAAGACCTATGAAGTGTTATTTGTGGGACGTTAAATGGGTAGTTATGAAGATGATAATTTACCTTTGTAAAGTCCACTGCAAATGCTTGCGCCCTACACAACGGGCAAACTATGAAATCTGGGCGCTCCTTCACGTCCCAGTACTTCTCTAAACAGACCTCGCAAAACCTACAATGTTTATAAAAACATGTTAATATTAGTTTACGTTATGTGTAAGTTAATTATTAGACACTAAATGATGAATGCGATCTGCAAAAAAACCTTTCTTGCAAAAAAAACCTGTGTCATAACAAGACATGTACCTAGTATTTAATTTTATACGTACTTATGGCCACAGCCGGTAAGGGCCGCTGGGTCATTTATATGCGACAGGCAAATCCGGCAGCTACTCTTTATTGAGTTACGACTGTTTACAGTGGACGTGCTGCTTCGTGAGAACTGTGACTGGGTTTGGTCTAAGGCCAAATCGTAGTTAGATTCCTCCATGTTTTACTCTTTATTACATAGAATATTTATTTGAATATTTGGTGATACTTTACGCATTTGTGTAGTTTCATTTAGTAGGACATGGTTTTATATCGTTAAGATTTGTATTTTTTAGGGGAGTTGGTTCTGTCATTTTTGTCAATTTCATGCACAGAGTAAGTAAATACTAACAAAGAGAATATAATCACTGAATACTAATTTCATGCATTTGCTAAATTTTCAAAGACAATGTCGTTAGCTGGTTAATACAGATTAGAAATATATGTAGCATACTAATTCGTTTCAGAGTTATGGCGGAACATACATACATATTACATACAGAAAAAAATCTAAATATCATCAAATTAGTTTTAGTATCGTATATTGAGCAAATTCTCAGAGCAAGGAAAATTAAATTCTAGGCCAATATCTCTGAAAAAAGAACAAACTTACTTACTCAATAACTGACTGTTACAGATTTATTACAGTCGTATAGATTAACCTTAAATCATCATTTCTTCAATCATTTCGAATTTCAATATTAATTTGCAGATCTCTAAAAATGAAAACCTATAATTGGCTTTAAGGTATAGAGTGCGCGCCACCACTGAAGTCTTTTGGTTAATGCGGGAACTGCAGTATTAGAAACGTTAATATATAGGCAAGCAGCGCCACGTCTAACGGACTTGAGTTGTAGCGCGTACTCTAGTAATAAGGTTAGTTACATACATATTTAAATTAAGAGCCAATTTCAATCAATTCGAATTTCAAACTTCATTTGCAGAACTTTAAAAATAGAAAGAAATCTTGGCATAATATTTAAATTAAGAACTGTGAATTTTGTAACAAATAAATAACTCTGTATCCCCAGGAGGAAGCAGAGGTGCCCTCTAGCGAGCCGCAGCTGGTGGTGTGGGGCACGGACGTGGCCATCGCCGAGTGCCGCGAGAAGTTCATCAAGTTCATACAGCGGTTCGTGGAGAGCGACGCACTTACTAATGAACCGCTCTATGAACAGAAGTTGGATGAGGTAAGCAGTAATTATTATTTATTTGTTATTTACATACAGAATATAACAACAGTAAAATTACCATATAACAACAGTAAAATTACCAATGGGCTATAGCCATGGCATACATAAGTTTTCTAGAACTGACTGCGCTAAGTCCATGAATTTCGTAAAAAAAATTTGAAGACTAGTTGTACGACCTCCGCCGACAGCTACGGTTGCTTTTTTTTAAAGTTATCAACAGATACAACTAAATGTATAATTAAAATTCAGTTGTCGTTCGTTAGTTTCACTAAAACTCGAAGTTCCTGATATTATAGCCCTCAAACAAACAAACTCTTCAGCTTAATATTAGACTAGATTTACTCGTACTCTAAAGGTATATCTGGGTGTCAGGTAACTCCATACCAATTTTATTAAGGTGATCATTATTACATATTATATATTTTTTTTATTATTATATTTAACATAGTATAAATCTTCTTTCAGATAAACACATTGGAGGAGCCGTTCTTAGACGTAGACTGCGAGCATGTGAAGATATTCGACCCTAAACTACATCGGCAGCTAGTCTGCTATCCACAAGAGGTATGACAACTTTCAATAGTTTCAATTTAAGAAACGCTTTTTAACCGAAAAAGGAGGAAAATCCTCAATTCGACCATGCTTCTTATGTTTGTCGTGGATAAATTCGTCGTTTATGAACCGATTTTGATGATTAATTTTTGTTGGAAAGAAGACATTTCAAAGTCCCATAATAAGGAAATCAAGGTTTGATGATGGCAGACCAGAGAAATCTAGTGGAACTCTCAAAAAACTGTTAAATTCCATTTGATAAAGTCATTTCGCAGGTCTCTCTAAGTTTGAACTATATAAAACTGAGAAAAAATGCAACCTTATTGCAAAACTTATACCTTGTTCTTTATTTGTACCTTTCAGGTGGTGCCAGCGTTCGACGCGGCTGTGAACGAGTTGTTCTTCGAGAAGTACCCGGCCGCCGTGCTGGAGCACCAGATACAAGTGCGGCCCTACAACGCGCCGCAGCGGCACATGAGGGACCTCAACCCTGAAGGTATACCCTTAATTTCTAATTTGTTGTGGGGGAACTAGGATCTGCACTGACGTCTCGCTATGGAGTGCAGTGTCCCCTTGCCTAAGTCGGCTCTAACCAGCCTAACTCCTTGATATGCTGAAACAGATCTGTAAGAAACTAAAGGTCTTACTTACGACCTTTGGTTTCTTACAGATCTGTTTCAGCATATCTGAGGATGAAGACCTCGAAGGTTTACCCCTATTTATGTACCCATAGAGAGTGTAGAGAGGTTTATGCCTTAATTCAGCACGCTGGCCAAGCGGGTTGAAGACATGTCCATCAAACTTTTTAAAGATCTCAGAATATGCCGGTTTCTTCACGATGGTTGGCTTCACCGTTAGAGCAAGTGTTTAAAAATCACACATAATTTTTCAAGAAAAATCAGAGGTTCTCTTCTCCTCTTTTCTCTCTCTTCTCCTAGGCCCCTAACTAGTATTAACTGTATATTGAAACTAATGTAGATACATTTTTTTGTCCGCGTCATAATTCATTTTCCCGCGGTAATATATAGCTTGTGTTTATAGCATCTCTCATGTTTTTTTTAAATTTGAGAGACAAATTAATATCTTCTATTTTATACAACCCAAACAATATTGTCCACAGACATCGACCAGCTAGTAACCCTATCCGGCATGGTAATCCGCACATCCACAATAGTCCCGGAGATGCGTGAGGCGTACTTCAAGTGTGCGGTGTGCGGCGCGCCGGCCGTCGCCGAGCTGGAGCGCGGCCGCGTGCCCGAGCCGGCGCACTGCGCGCACTGCAACACCGCGCACTGCTTCCAACTCATACATAATAGATCGCACTTTAGTGATAAACAGCTGGTCAAGCTGCAGGAGTCACCAGGTCAGTACAATAAATGTCTACGATAGTCCCGGAGATGCGTGAGGCGTACTTCAAGTGTGCGGTGTGCGGCGTGCCGGCTATATGGGCCCAGACACAGCCATTAACTTGGTATTAGAACATTAAACAGTTCTCAGCGCGTTCGCCGCTCTTATATCACCTACTGAACTAGTAGATTGCGCCCTTACAGCTCTTTAAAGTCTTGCTCAAAGCAAGCCAGCTCTACTACGCGCCGATTGCAAGTCTCCAGCAAAATAACAACATTCCGTCACCCGTAGCTCAGGTAGGGGCACGATCAAGGTAGGATCTTGTATCCTGCTGCGTACTTTGAGCTTGAAATCTCAGATGACACGTAAATAGCGCGCTGGCGGGTAGAATTAGCTTTAATTCGAAACGACACACTGCTGCATTTAAATGCTTGGTTTTTTAAATTTATTAATTATTCACAGACGACATGCCAGCCGGGCGCACCCCCGCCACAGTGAACATAATGGCCCACGGAGCGCTAGTGGAGGCCGTGGGCGCGGGCGAGCGTGTGTCAGTCACGGGCGTGTTCCGCGCCGCGCCCGCCACCGTGCACCCGCGGAAGGCGACACTACGAGCGTTGCACAAGACACATGTGGACGCGCTTCATTATAGAAAGGTGCATAGTGATCGACTGCTCGAGTCTGAGGAGGGGTGAGTCACTAATACAGAGTATACAGAGTGTAGGTAACAAAAGTACATATCCTTACCCGCCAAACGCTCCGTGCAAACTATATATTGAGCACATTTGTTGGTAATTAGTTCAAATTAACAGACGATGGAGGTCACTTTAAAAAAAATATCATCTAACTAAATACATAAAATAAATCGCCATATAAGTTTAAGCATTAAAAAGTAACAATTTATTACAGAAAAGAACACCGCTTCCCACCCGAACGCGTAGAGTTATTCAAAGCTTTGTCTGAACAGCCCGACTCGTACGAACGTCTCGCGCGGGCCATAGCGCCATCTATCTACGAAAACTTGGACATTAAGAAGGGAGTGTTACTCCAGTTGTTGGGGGGAACTAAGAAGAACTTCAATGCTGCTGGAAGAACTCATTTTAGGTGAGAATAACGACAATTTTTTTTAAATTCTGGATTGTAGAGTGCAGCGCCATCTATCTACGAAAACATTGGACTTGAATTTAATTTCCATTCTTAAATGTTTTTAACCGCGCAGATCTGAAATCAACATCCTGTTATGCGGCGACCCGGGCACCAGTAAGTCGCAGCTGCTCCGCTGGGTGCACGGGCTGGTGCCGCGCGCGCAGTACACGTCGGGCCGCGGCTCCTCCGCCGTGGGACTCACTGCCTACGTCACCAAGGACCCGGACACCAGGCAGCTGGTGCTGCAGACGTGAGTGTACATGACATCCTGCTGTGCGGCGACCCGGGCACCAGTAAGTCGCAGCTGCTCCGCTGGGTGCACGGGCTGGTGCCGCGCGCGCAGTACACGTCGGGCCGCGGCTCCTCCGCCGTGGGACTCACTGCCTACGTCACCAAGGACCCGGACACCAGGCAGCTGGTGCTGCAGACGTGAGTGTACATGACATCCTGCTGTGCGGCGACCCGGGCACCAGTAAGTCGCAGCTGCTCCGCTGGGTGCACGGGCTGGTGCCGCGCGCGCAGTACACGTCGGGCCGCGGCTCCTCCGCCGTGGGACTCACTGCCTACGTCACCAAGGACCCGGACACCAGGCAGCTGGTGCTGCAGACGTGAGTGTACATGACATCCTGCTGTGCGGCGACCCGGGCACCAGTAAGTCGCAGCTGCTCCGCTGGGTGCACGGGCTGGTGCCGCGCGCGCAGTACACGTCGGGCCGCGGCTCCTCCGCCGTGGGACTCACTGCCTACGTCACCAAGGACCCGGACACCAGGCAGCTGGTGCTGCAGACGTGAGTGTACATGACATCCTGCTGTGCGGCGACCCGGGCACCAGTAAGTCGCAGCTGCTCCGCTGGGTGCACGGGCTGGTGCCGCGCGCGCAGTACACGTCGGGCCGCGGCTCCTCCGCCGTGGGACTCACTGCCTACGTCACCAAGGACCCGGACACCAGGCAGCTGGTGCTGCAGACGTGAGTGTACATGACATCCTGCTGTGCGGCGACCCGGGCACCAGTAAGTCGCAGCTGCTCCGCTGGGTGCACGGGCTGGTGCCGCGCGCGCAGTACACGTCGGGCCGCGGCTCCTCCGCCGTGGGACTCACTGCCTACGTCACCAAGGACCCGGACACCAGGCAGCTGGTGCTGCAGACGTGAGTGTACATGACATCCTGCTGTGCGGCGACCCGGGCACCAGTAAGTCGCAGCTGCTCCGCTGGGTGCACGGGCTGGTGCCGCGCGCGCAGTACACGTCGGGCCGCGGCTCCTCCGCCGTGGGACTCACTGCCTACGTCACCAAGGACCCGGACACCAGGCAGCTGGTGCTGCAGACGTGAGTGTACATGACATCCTGCTGTGCGGCGACCCGGGCACCAGTAAGTCGCAGCTGCTCCGCTGGGTGCACGGGCTGGTGCCGCGCGCGCAGTACACGTCGGGCCGCGGCTCCTCCGCCGTGGGACTCACTGCCTACGTCACCAAGGACCCGGACACCAGGCAGCTGGTGCTGCAGACGTGAGTGTACATGACATCCTGCTGTGCGGCGACCCGGGCACCAGTAAGTCGCAGCTGCTCCGCTGGGTGCACGGGCTGGTGCCGCGCGCGCAGTACACGTCGGGCCGCGGCTCCTCCGCCGTGGGACTCACTGCCTACGTCACCAAGGACCCGGACACCAGGCAGCTGGTGCTGCAGACGTGAGTGTACATGACATCCTGCTGTGCGGCGACCCGGGCACCAGTAAGTCGCAGCTGCTCCGCTGGGTGCACGGGCTGGTGCCGCGCGCGCAGTACACGTCGGGCCGCGGCTCCTCCGCCGTGGGACTCACTGCCTACGTCACCAAGGACCCGGACACCAGGCAGCTGGTGCTGCAGACGTGAGTGTACATGACATCCTGCTGTGCGGCGACCCGGGCACCAGTAAGTCGCAGCTGCTCCGCTGGGTGCACGGGCTGGTGCCGCGCGCGCAGTACACGTCGGGCCGCGGCTCCTCCGCCGTGGGACTCACTGCCTACGTCACCAAGGACCCGGACACCAGGCAGCTGGTGCTGCAGACGTGAGTGTACATGACATCCTGCTGTGCGGCGACCCGGGCACCAGTAAGTCGCAGCTGCTCCGCTGGGTGCACGGGCTGGTGCCGCGCGCGCAGTACACGTCGGGCCGCGGCTCCTCCGCCGTGGGACTCACTGCCTACGTCACCAAGGACCCGGACACCAGGCAGCTGGTGCTGCAGACGTGAGTGTACATGACATCCTGCTGTGCGGCGACCCGGGCACCAGTAAGTCGCAGCTGCTCCGCTGGGTGCACGGGCTGGTGCCGCGCGCGCAGTACACGTCGGGCCGCGGCTCCTCCGCCGTGGGACTCACTGCCTACGTCACCAAGGACCCGGACACCAGGCAGCTGGTGCTGCAGACGTGAGTGTACATGACATCCTGCTGTGCGGCGACCCGGGCACCAGTAAGTCGCAGCTGCTCCGCTGGGTGCACGGGCTGGTGCCGCGCGCGCAGTACACGTCGGGCCGCGGCTCCTCCGCCGTGGGACTCACTGCCTACGTCACCAAGGACCCGGACACCAGGCAGCTGGTGCTGCAGACGTGAGTGTACATGACATCCTGCTGTGCGGCGACCCGGGCACCAGTAAGTCGCAGCTGCTCCGCTGGGTGCACGGGCTGGTGCCGCGCGCGCAGTACACGTCGGGCCGCGGCTCCTCCGCCGTGGGACTCACTGCCTACGTCACCAAGGACCCGGACACCAGGCAGCTGGTGCTGCAGACGTGAGTGTACATGACATCCTGCTGTGCGGCGACCCGGGCACCAGTAAGTCGCAGCTGCTCCGCTGGGTGCACGGGCTGGTGCCGCGCGCGCAGTACACGTCGGGCCGCGGCTCCTCCGCCGTGGGACTCACTGCCTACGTCACCAAGGACCCGGACACCAGGCAGCTGGTGCTGCAGACGTGAGTGTACATGACATCCTGCTGTGCGGCGACCCGGGCACCAGTAAGTCGCAGCTGCTCCGCTGGGTGCACGGGCTGGTGCCGCGCGCGCAGTACACGTCTGGCCGCGGCTCCTCCGCCGTGGGACTCACTGCCTACGTCACCAAGGACCCGGACACCAGGCAGCTGGTGCTGCAGACGTGAGTGTACCTGCTGTATATATTTACTATCCATAATTATGTTTATCATTATCATCAATTTTGGTTTTTACAATAAACCTTAATGATATCAATCAATATTATCAATATTCTCTGTAATTTACAAAAGGTGTCCCCAACATCTTTTTGGTCCTTCGAGACGGATTTGAACCAGCGACCTATATGTATAAGCTCTATTATTATAATTATGATAAATAACCTAACCTTCGTATTTCAGGGGAGCATTGGTTCTCGCGGACAACGGTATATGCTGCATCGACGAATTCGACAAGATGAACGACTCGACCCGCAGCGTTTTACACGAGGTATATATTTTTACGAGCGAGATACATTTATAAGTATCTTATGTACAAAAGTGATTCACACACCTGCGCCATTCGTCCCAGATGGTTAGCTTTCCTGGTTATTATCTAACACATTTTCCTCGCTTTCAGGTGATGGAACAGCAAACCCTATCCATCGCGAAGGCGGGTATAATCTGCCAACTGAACGCTCGCACGTCCATCCTCGCCGCCGCCAACCCCGCCGAGAGCCAGTGGAACAAAAACAAGACCATCGTCGAGAACGTACAGCTGCCGCACACCTTGATGTCTAGGTAACAATTGGACAAAATAAGACTTATATTCCACTAGACAATCCGCTTGAAAACAAAAACAGAAATAATTCGAGCGCGGAAAGAATTGACGAGGAATAATAAATATCTTTATTTATAACATTTATACATTAATGAACAAATGGTAACTTTGGAAACGATGACACTACCGCTGCTTTACAAACTGTGTGGTAGTGTCAAAAACGATGACACTACCGAAGCTTTACAAACTATGTGGTAGTGTCAAAAAACGATGACACTACCGAAGCTTTACAAACTATATGGTAGTGTCAAAAACGATGACACTACCGAATCTTTACAAACTGTGCGCTAGTTTATACAACGATATCGATAAGACGCGAGGGAAGAAACGAACCGGAAACAAACGACAAAATTATAAAGGAATGCGGAATGAATCCTAATTCAAAAGAGAATCGTCCATTATTTTCTTGTTCCAGATTCGACCTAATATTCCTCGTGTTGGATCCTCAAGACGAGGTGTTCGACAGAAGACTGGCGTCTCATCTCGTCTCGCTCTACTACAAGGATCCGGCAGACACGCAAGACGATCAGGATTTAGTGGTAAGTGCTTAACTTGTTATGTCATCAACAAAAATAATATCAATATTTAGTAAAACAGTAGTTGAGCGGTTTTAGTTTCCTTCCTTTAGTTTTGCAATGATATAAAGAGGTTCTTAATCTTATATCAATATGCCAGCCACAAAAAAGGATTTATTAAAGAGGTTCTTTTCATTTCAGGATATGAGTCTAATGCGAGACTACATCGTGTTCGCGAAGGAACACGTCCAACCTGCACTCAGCGAGGCGGCACAACAAAGACTTATAGACTCTTACGTTGATATGAGGTAAGTAGATTTGGTCACACGAAAAAAGAAAGAAACCTAATAAAAGTTTGTTATTATACTGTCCTACTGACAAGACAAACACCTCTATTTTTCCATTCCACTCCTTCCGGGTCAAATCTTAATATCATCAAATCAAAAATATAAATGTCTTAACATAAAACGCACACTACACACACACTACTTATATTGATACACCTGTAACGTTAATGTATGTGTTTGTCTTCAGACGGGTAGGCAGCGGTCGCGGTCAGATATCTGCGTACCCGCGTCAGCTGGAGTCGTTAATTCGTCTCGCAGAGGCGCATGCGCGGGTTCGACTCTCCTCTGTCGTTGAAGTCATCGATGTCGACGAAGCTGCAAGGTAATACTAATTCTTTACAAACTTTCCTATGCTTTGCCCATACCAAAAACATCCCTCATTTTCATGTTTTCCTGCGGTACAAGAAGTGTTATTCTGATTAGTAAAGTTCATCAAAATACGTGAAAGGGTAACAAATATACATTCCACAATCACAAACTTTCGCGTATATTGTCTTGAATCGTCCGGCAATGTACAATACAATATAAAATTCTTTATTGTTACACCACTGTACAAAAAGATACACGTAACAATTCAGTGAAACAATGGGCGGCCTTATCGCTTAGAGCGATTTCTTCCAGGCAATCATGAGATGGAACAGATATTAGACGAAAAATAAAGCAGTGGCGTAGTTTAATAATAAATATTAGAATAATAATAATACTTAGAACTAATATAACAACTGACTAATATGCATGTACAGTTACATTCTGCAGTTTTTCTTTCCATCCTCAGGTTGTCTGGAAGAAATTGCTTTAAGCAATAAGACCGCCCATTACGCATACGTTTTTGTAGTTTTTATGTACATATTTTTTATTGGTATGTGTAATAAAGAATTATCTTATCTTGTGTATTGTAATTGCAGGTTACACCGCGAAGCCCTGAAGCAGTCGGCCACGGACCCCGCGTCCGGCCGCATCGACGTCGGCATCCTGACCACGGGCCTGGGCGCCGCCGCGCGCCGCCGCCGCGCCGACCTGTGCGCGGCGCTGCGGGACCTGCTGCAGCCGCTGCACAAGCCGCACACCACCACGCACGCCAAGATACTGCACGAGATCAACGCTAACAGCCAGATTGTGAGTATACCCTCAAGTAGTCGGCCACGGACCCGGCGTCCGGCCGCATCGACGTCGGCATCCTGACCACGGGCCTGGGTGCCGCCGCGCGCCGCCGCCGCGCCGACCTGTGCGCGGCGCTGCGGGACCTGCTGCAGCCGCTGCACAAGCCGCACACCACCACGCACGCCAAGATACTGCACGAGATCAACGCTAACAGCCAAATTGTGAGTATACCATCTATTTTATACTAAGAGCCTGTGATGGCCAGACCTTCCTTTATTTCTGAAGCGTGAAAATTCTTTCATGTGTATGTCTAACACAGGTAAGAATAACCCCCAAACATGAAACCTGGATCACGCTTCAGAATTAAAGGAAGGTCTGGCCATTACAGGCTCTTAGTCTATTTATTTTATTAATTCGGAAAGCATACAGCTGCATAGCTCGAAGACATTTGAGCTCATAAAACACATTTTTTTCCTAATAATTCATATTTCGTCCGCTTGCGACGACAGTGTGTCATATTAAAAACCTTTATTTTACACAAATCGACTTATTAACTTTTAAATGAGCACTGATATTTGTTCCAGACGGTATCTAGAGAACAGTTGGACGAAGCACTTCGCGATTTACAAGATGAAGGGAAAGTCGTTATTGTAAGTCACACTCATCTTAGGATATGTTAGTAGCTATTGTATGTTAGTTATGTATGTCATTACATGTTTGTTAATGTTAGTCGCCAGTAAAGACGACGAATCGCTTGCAGAGCAAGTACCTATGTTTTATTTGATGAAAACGTAGACTTTGAAAACATAGAAAGTAAATACATTAATAAATATAGCTGGACAATAGCAATAGTCAATATGTCTGTCAAGCAGCGACATCTAGTAAGGTCGAAGCTTGTGTTGATCACAAGTTTTTTTTTTGTATTTGACATTTTTTTGTATTTTCCACCTTATAATTTCCTATAAATATCACAGCAATATTCAAGATTCTATTGAGTATCTAACAGTTATCTTTTAGGCTAGAATCGCATTACAAATTCAAAGGTACGCCAATATCTCAGCATTTTACCAATACCGCCGGTTCCTTATTTTTAGTTAGGTTTAAAATATTACAACAAGTGCCTATTTTGTTTAAGTTTTTAGTATTAAGGATTTGGATCATTGTTCGTTTTCTATGTTAATAAATATTTTCATATAATGTTTTGTTTTTTTCAACATTCAATGATAAATATGAGTTTAATATAGCATTCCTTCGGTATTTAAAAAAACACGATTTTTTTTAAAATAACCTTTTATTTACATATTTCTTTCGTGTATCAAAAGCCTTTGTAATAAATAACAACTTTAAACTTTGCGTTATTATACATAAAAACAGTTGTACGTTAAAGCGTTTGTTACAATATGAAACTTAACATATAATTCTGTTAGAAAATGTATTATACAAAGTCATTTAAATATTTCCTTCCCAAGCCTTAATGAATTCAGAATTTCCAGCAAATATTAGAAAATGGTATAGATCAAATTACAAGATGACAACATAGTGCTTAACTGAGATATCAGGTATAGAATATAATCCGAGATTACGAGAGAGTATTTTTTCTATATCATTTTCTAATTTAGAAAGCTTAAGTAAGTATAAAATATAATTAATTTCCACCATATATGTATTTTGATAAATATTAATAGGTAACTTGAAATATTGTTTTAACGAATTGTTTATGACGCTAGCAAAAGGCTTATTATAATATACTTATAACCCGCGCAGATAGAAAATTGATTTGAAAATGGCGGCGGGTACGTATGGTACGATTGGCAAAACAAGGATAAAAGTATAGACAGCGATAGAGTGAGCGGGAACGCATGCGAGCGGACGCCATTTATAGATCAATTCTTTAAGTGCGCGGCTTATACATATACCCATCTTGCTTCAACATGAATGACATTTAACTGTTTCTGCGCTTTAATTTGCGAAATAAAGTCAATTTATTACTATTAAGGTTATCGATTCAAAAGACATTTAAAGTGCATTTTTACCACTCAGCACTCTGTGGCTAACAATTAAACAATCTGGTGCAGAAAACTTGTCAGTTAATACTGAAGTCTAAATACAACTAATTTAACATTCCTAACACCGGTCCGTACATTGTAAAATCAATAAATTATTGGAACAAATAAAATACTTATGTTTATTTAAACACGTAAAATTATAACTATTTTATAGAACTAGTTGTGTCAATATTTTATTAGGTCTCTGGTTTCAACAAGATAGATGGAACATAAATATACCAGTTTTGTAGCAATATTTAATTTTAGGGATACATTTGAGATTATCTCTATTACAGTGAAAAGCTCTTTTTTCATCAAGCTGTTAATTAATTATTTATTTAATCACTGTCAAGATTTAAGTAGACGCTTAAATAAGTTCGAAAAATATTAATACTCGTTCGTATGCGAGAAACTCAAAGTAACAAAAATATTACTCCATCCTTCACCGAGCTAAAATGTGTGTACTTAGGACGAGGTAAATATACAAATAGTACGGTGTAAAAGACCAAAAATAAATATCCGTGCCTGCAGAAGAAATAAGCTTGACTGATAGAATTATCAAAGTACAATCAACGCGTTGTACAAAGTACAACGCGGGAGTGAGAAGGACATTTATAAACCTGTTAAATATTTATAATACGGGTCAATTTATAATTTCTATATGTTTTGCGAACTACCCCGTCTAAAATACAAACGTCAAACCGTTGTTCGAAATTCAAATCTATAATTGCTATCTCGCTTGTTAGTTGTGCGAACAAGACGTCAATACTCGCGGGAGTAACAGAGACAAAAAGAGGTCAATGTCCGAATATCTGTGACTATAGTAAAGTAACATTCAAGTACTAATACAAACAAAGCGTTGTTCCATCATTTCTTACAACAATCGTTAGGAAATTGGCGCGGATTCAGTCCGTTCCTCTACGGGTTCGGCGGTTATACTCTCTACCTTCTCTATGGTCTCGCCTCTTGGGTTATTATCGGCTTTAGTGCACGCTTCAAGGACGAACTTGTTGAACAAATCCGGCTTGTCGAGGTATACGTGATGACCCGCTCCGTTGATCACCTGTAGGGTAAGAGTTATTATATTTATTTTATTTAATACTTCATTGCACATTTATAAAAACTGGTACAAAGGGTCCTAATGCCAAGACATTAATAATGTTGTAAGTTTCTTAACACCATTTGAGGTAAGTATACTCAGTAGCTCTTTAATTAATGCGAACATATATATTAGTTAAGATATATCTTAACTAATATATATGTTCGCATTAATTGCTATCTCGCTAATATATATGTTCGCATTAATGCGAACATATATATTAGTTAAGATATATCTTAACTAATATATATGTTCGCATTAATTAAAGAGCATAATTAATAAGACATTCAAATTCACTGCTAACACACACTCTGTCTTTGTCACACACGCACCTGCACATACGCTAGCTGTCTCTGTCACACACTCACCTGCTCATACGCTAAATAAGCTATCTGTCTCTTTTAGACACGCACCTGCACATCCGCTAGCCGTCTCTTACACACGCACCTGCACATACGCTAGCTGTCTCTGTCACACACGCATTTGCACATACGCTAGCCGTCTCTTACACACGCACCTGCACATACGCTAGCTGTCTCTGTCACACACGCACCTGCACATACGCTAGCCGTCTCTTACACCCGCACCTGCACATACGCTAGCTGTCTCTGTCACACACGCACCTGCACATACGCTAGCCGTCTCTTACACACGCACCTGCACATACGCTAGCTGTCTCTGTCACACACGCACCTGCACATACGCTAGCCGTCTCTTACACACGCACCTGCACATACGCTAGCTATCTCTGTCACACACGCACCTGCACATACGCTAGCCGTCTCTTACACACGCACCTGCACATACGCTAGCTGTCTCTGTCACACACGCACCTGCACATACGCTAGCTGTCTCTGTCACACACGCACCTGCACATACGCTAGCTGTCTCTGTCACACACGCACCTGCACATACGCTAGCCGTCTCTTACACACGCACCTGCACTCACGCTAGCTGTCTCTGTCACACGCACCTGCACACACGCTAGCTGTCCCTGTCACTCACCTGCACATAAGTGCTAGACTGAGGCCGTTGCTCCGCTAACACCTGCCCCGTACAGTTGTCGACCCAGGAGCGCGAGCCGTAGAGCACGGTGACCGGGAGCGTAGAGTCCAGCTGGTCTAGACGCTTCACCATGGGGTTCTTCGACCATCCGTAGCCGGTCATTAATGAGTGGAATGGGGAAGGTGGCTAGCTGTCTCTGTCACACACGCACCTGCACACACGCTAGCTGTCCCTGTCACTCACCTGCACAAAAGTGCTGGACTGAGGCCGTTGCTCCGCTAACACTTGTCCCGTACAGTTGTCGACCCAGGAGCGCGAGCCGTAGAGCACGGTGACCGGGAGCGTGGAGTCCAGCTGGTCTAGACGCTTCACCATGGGGTTCTTCGACCAGCCGTAGCCGGTCATTAGTGAGTGGAAGGCTGCTTCACCGCTGGAAAACATTAATAAAAATAAATAAATATTGCTGGACATTCACACAACCACATCTAGCCCCGTGGTAAGCTCTAAGCTTGTGTTACGGGTGCTAGATATCTGATATATGTACTTCCAGACACCCGGAACAAATAGCTATTCCGAGGCGGGAATCGAACCCGCAACCTCATGCGTCGCAGGCGGACCTTCACACGCTACAACACAGAAAATACATTCATATCACGTCTATTTTTTCAATTAATCATTTACTATAACAAAAGTCCCGCTGCTGAGCACAGTGCCTCTATTCCCATAACAGTTTAGTTTTGGCTCTGTCTAAGTTTTGGTCAATATCTATAATAATATGAATTATTTATTTAAGCTATCCCTATGTGGAAAAACAGTAACTTTACATACTAGTTTAAAGGTATTTTATATTTATTCGTTTACCTGGGTGTTTGTGAGTTGCACTGGTAGATATACTCTGGGATGACAGTCTCTGCGTCGGACACGTACTTGACGTATTTGCGGGAGATGTCGGGCCTCGTCTTAGAGACTAGCCACCTGCCCGCGGGTCCGGCCGCGCGCACGGCCCACAGCGGGTTGAGGGGCTGCACCGCGGTCGCTACTGCACGGACCCATAGAGGCATCTGGAGGAAAACGCAACTTCTTAGTCAATACAATACAATACAAATAACAGATACATAACAGTGACACAATGGGCGGCCTTATCACTAACAGCAATCTCTTCCAGGCAACCTTGTAGTCAAGTATAGAAAAGTTATAATTCAGACTTAATTTTTTTAATAGTTCCTATCCATCCAAAGGTTGCCTGGAAGAGATCGCTTTTAGCGATAAGGCCGCCAATTGACCCATTATTTCTTATTGTATTTTCCACTTTTATGTAATTCTATCTATCTATATCTATAATTATTTGTTTTAATAACATAAGTACCTGATATTTTTCATATGCATTATTTGGGCGTTCTGGGAAACCCCACGGATCAGCCAGGACTAGGTGGCGAACTCTGAAAGTAACGATTTCTATTTTTAATTTAAGCATACTTTGCCTAAATGTCTTGCACCGAAATGGTATTTAAAAAATACAGAATCAGTTATTATATTCAGTATACATTTATCTTCACTTGTCACAAAGGTATATGGCAAGTCTTAAAAATATAAACTTTATAAGCTAAACTTCAATAAATAATTTGCAAAAGCTAGGTTCTTAATTCCCATACCTCTCAGGGTACTTGATAGCGTACGCAGTAGCGATGTACCCGCCGAGACTGTGTCCCAGCAGAATGAACTGGCTGAGGTTGACTTCTCGCCGCCACTCCTCCACGGACTCCACCCATTGTGCCTCCGCCTTTAGCGCGTCTGTTGAGAACTTTGGACGGGAGCTACGACCGAAACCTGCAACAGATGTTATAAGTAGTATAAATGACGTGAATTGAGTAATTAAATTTGCAATAGGGGAAACTCTTTATGAAACGCGATCTAAGAATCGTCTAAAGCCCGCGCCACCACTCAAGTCTTACGGTTAATGCGGGAACTACAGTATTAGAAACGTTAATATCTAGGCAAGCAGCGCCACGTCAAGACTTGAGTGGCGGCGCGTAGTCTACATGTCGTCGCATTGACCGACCACGGACTTTTAACTGACTGTTGAAAGTGTCTTTAGAAGCAAACTGTCACCTGTCTCTGTCATTCAAACACTATACAGAAAGGGCGACAAATGGTTTGTACTTTGTATGGAAAAGTGATATTTACCAAATTTTATATGCGTATTCAGTAGGTCTGAGAATCGGCTACTAATGCTACTATCTACTTTTCATATCCCTTAGTGATAAGAGTAGAAGAGAGTGCGACGCCGCGGGCGGGTCAGCTAGTATTATAAATATATCCTGTAGATTGTTAGGATGAGTATACCTAGCAAGTCGATAGCGTAGACGGGACGCGTCCCGGCGAAGGCGTCGAGGTTGGGGCACCACAGCGCCAGCCCCGCGCCCATGCCGTGCAGCAGCACGATGGGCGTTCTGGAAGAGTCCTCGTTCAGCGATATCGTCCATATCTTATCGCATTGCCCCACCACAGACCCTATGTCGACGTAGAAGCGTTTGTACGCTGTTTTTAAACCTGGAACAAGTCGGACATACGTATTAGAATAGTTTGAAAAATACACACATGTAGGTGTTACGTCGAAAGCCGTGTGACGACGTCCATCCTAACACTACGAGTGGTTGTCGAAGGACCGAATAAGAGTTGTGAATTTACAGAGCAATATCTAGGCTCTGGCATTGTATGGCTTAAAGCCAAAATAACGCAATAAAATAATGTTGTCTTGACAGTTAATTTTTTTTATCAGAGGATGAATATATTGATCATAGCCCGTTCCCTTGTAGGGACAACCTACCTATGTGCAATTGTATGAGAAGTTAGCAATCATTACTATCAATAAAACTACGAAGGTCGGTCCTTAATCCTGCCTATCTGTACCCTCGTGCCGAACCGGATTTACCACTAATACCTAAATGATACGCGATATTCGATGCATAGCGAAACGTTTATAAAAGAATACAAGGGGCCGTCCATTAATCACGTGAGGCTCAAAAGGGGGGGGGAGGGGGTACGGAAAACATCACGAAACATCACGAGGGGGGAGGGGGGGTCTCGTTAGACATCACGTGTATTAATTTTATTTATTTTTTGTCAAAAAGCGCTATTTCTGAATCGAAATTTTGAACGGCTCGAAAATTAGCGCGATGGACTCGCCCGCCCGACTTATTGCAAATACACAAAACGCCATTTTATAAATCTTTTTTTCCAGTCAAAAATTGCCTTTACATAGACTTCCAAAAAATACACGTGATCCAGGGGGGGGGGAGGGGGGGTTGGTCCCAAACCTCACCAAACATCACCAGGGGGGAGGGGGGGTTAAAAAATGAGAAAAACGACCTCACGTGATTAATGGACGGCCCCCAATACACAAAGGTAATTAATAAATATAGTAATAATTACTTCTAAACGGATTACATTACAATGAATACAATAATCTATCAGAATACATAATAATAACACATACGAAATTGTTTACCGCAGGAAGAATCTATAATGACGCGGGCAGAAAGCTAGTAGGTAAATCAAAATGTATCTACATCTAGTAATAAAAATTATCAAAAAAAGTTTTCACAAAATTAAAATAAACTCGCCTAGGAATATAACCTTATAAAAAAATATCTGAACGTGTATTTGTCAACGATTACTCAGAAGGCAGATAAGATAAACAGCTGTAATAGTAACTACGTTTAACTTATTACTTTATATGACATCATAGTGTAACTGCACTTGCATCCCGGATACGGAAGAAATGCCATACTTTTGATATCAAATTGATATCATTATCAAACTTGCTTCCGTCACGCGACTTTGCCCGGTATATGGATGCTAACAAAACATCACGGTAAATAAATAAATAATGCTGGACAATTCACACAGCAACGTCTAACTTTGTGGTAAGCTCGAAGGTTGTGTTACTAAATAATTAATGGAATGTACATACATACATAATTAGATATTTTTTTAGGAACAAATAGTACCTACAAATGTTTGTCCAGAGGTGGGAATTGATCCCTCAAAGCTTCGACCTTCGCCCACTCAGGTCGATAATGTAACGTTCACCTTAAATTGTATTGATCTATAGAATTGTAATCCAATCAACCACATCAAATTCAAAGTAATGAATTATTGAAATTGATCGCGTACACAATTAATTGAATATTTTTGTAAAGAATTACATTATGTAAATGAAATGAAATATTTTATTTGTGCCTAGCCTACATGATTTAGCCCTGTGCAATAAAAGAAAGTCGTGTTAGTTACACTGTTTATAACTCTGGAACCTATCTATTTGGCTAAAAAATGGTCTCTACCAAATTGGCTAGGTAGCTCAGAACCAGGAGATGGGTATAGGCTACTTTTTACAGAGGGAATAAATATTTAGCTTTACGTACATGTATTATAATTTAAAACAGCTACAGACCCTAATTTTGGGGAGATAATTTAGTTCAATCATAAGATGAATCATTCTTGAAATTCTGAAACTGAAATACTGTATTGATATTGTAAAACAGACAAGACAATTTAAATGTAGGTAAGCATGACTGGCAAGTGACCATCGTTACCCATATAGACAACCGCGAATTCATCGTGACTAGGCGTTTTTGATATGGAAATAACGATCCAAACTATTTAGTGTAGGTAAAAAATTCAAGGCTTTTCGATTTAACCTCTAAAACAGAAACGAGTTTAATTTACTAAATTATTATCATTTTTTGTGCGATATTGAATTGGATAAGATAACGTTTCGCGGTGGTCATTAATTTTTTTTCGATGCTATATAGAGAATCATACCGCGGTAAAATATGGCATGTTTTACTCGGTGATAATGACTCTTTCTAGTTTCAGCTCTAGAGATTTTACCGCATTTTTTCGATTTTTCCGGTGGTATAATTATTTTCTCTAAGAAAAATATTCATTTTAGATAGACAGGGTAAGTTTCCAACTCTTAACACATCGCTTACATTGAATTCGATGTGAATTTACAATTTTTACAAATAAAAATACATATGTTAGTTGGACAAAGGTATTCGTAATACCTTCGTTATTTTTGATCTAATCACAAATTACGAGTAAATAATAAGTAATCATAGTTTGTTCATTGTATAGAAATTCTGCTTGATAAGCCATCGTTTCATGGTTTAGCTTGAAAGTAAACAAATATTGACTCACATGATAGTATTCTCTTCTCAACATTTCGCAGCATCTCTTCCGACTGGCGCGTCCAGCTGAACCACCCACCGGTCCAACTGCAAATATAAATTTAATAACTACATCATTTTAAGGTTTCAGTTATTACCTTTTGGGGCTGAAGTGTAGCTTACTTCAGTCTCAAACTTAGGCCCAAAATAAGTAAAAAAGTTTTTAGGCACCGATTATAATCGACAATGTGACTAACCTTCTAAATTTTTTTACAATATTTAAGGCCAGTTTTACCAGTTACTGATAAATCCTGGAGCCATTGACCCTTAATGTGAAACTGACCCTTAATGTTGATTGTCGCGGGAATTTAGGCATAATACATGAAACTTATTAAATGAAATTTACCACAACAATATGGTAGGTAAGTTCTACGTTTTGAGCATATGGCTAGTCATCTTGGTGATAAATGGCTCTAGAAGGTAGATTTCAGTGAAAATATAGATTGTAATTGAATCGTAATTTTAATAGAATAACCGGATTTCACATCTAGCATTATAATTTCACGAATAAAAAAAAACATAAGACAAGGGATAAACACAAACACACTTTGCTATTAGGAATTCAGGCCAAACATAAATACAAAAAACTGAAGGCAACATGATTCCTTTCTCCATAATCATTTAATTTTCAGAACAAATAAAATAAATGTACATCATGCAAAAAATAATTTCTCATTCTTAGAGATAAAAAAACTCAATAACAGTTTATTTTATTTTGAGGGGAAGACCAATTATTAATCAATAATAATTTAAATAAAGTAATTTGCAGCATTTGGTCTTGAAAATGTACAGTGACATAAACTAAGGAAGCTGTTATAATATAAGTCTTATATTCTTACTTCCAAATATATGACAGAACATTTCCAATCCCGCTCCTGCTAAGAATGCTGCAAGCCAAATTACAACACTATCAATAATCAGAACACCAGGAACTTAATAATGATGATAGATCTATGTGAATAGAAAATATTATTAGTTCTGTTTTGCGTAACATTGAACACACTGTCATTTGTTAGTAATGAAACTTTTCAGCTTTATAATATTTGTTATTTCATGCTATCACAGGGGGAGGAGGTCATCACAAAAAATGAAAACCATGCCTAGAAATTAATATCAGCTTGCTTATTATAAACCATCGAAGATTTTGTTTATATTGAAGGGCAGCAACAGACCAAACTGAGTTCAATCCTTATCTGAAAGATATTTATCATCTATTTAACAAAGTAATGGAGATGAAGTAAAGAATCAAGCTTTAGCCTAGTTCATTTACATTACATAGACAAAAAAAATGTTTTAATGGAAGTAATGAATTTACCTCAAACAGGATAAAATGACATGATAAATGAATGGCATGAGATACTGCGTCCAAATGAAACACGCCAGTCGGAATCTGGGCATAACAATGAGTTGTTTATTCTAGATGTCTGGCACCTAGAACACAAGAAAACTATGATAGAAAAAGCTACTAAAATTAGAATATTTTGTGAAAAAGCTACGATGTAAAATGCCAGACAAATTGCGCAATACTCAACAGTCAAATGCGTATTTGAAAAAACATTTTAAACAGTACATAATTTGGCTGTATACCTGGTTTCTGTTTCAGTCAATTTAAGTTCACTTTCCATTTGGTCACTTGGTAAAAATTTAAGCACATATCACGCACACGCTTTTTATTTATATATTTTTTACAAATAATGATAATAATCTTCAATGTAACAGACTGTAATCATGTAAAATTTAAGACAGACACGGAGATCCAACTAAAATCACCGAAAAATCGTACTATCTATTTTGACGTTTTATCTGATTTCGCTGCTGACAGCTGTCGTTTAATGATTACAAATGTCAAATGTCATATAAAAACTTTCGGTGTTTCCGTTCTAGTCATTTGAATTTACTTATTTCTACAATTTTTGAACAGTGAAATAATTTTAAATTTACCGACTTAACAGTAATGTTAAATTCAAGTTAAGAATGTTACAATTCCCAATAGATATTAAAAAAACAGCTATTATTATGCAATCCAGCCGGAGTACAATTATTCCTACCAGTTTATTAATCAATAATTTAATGGTATGGATGAAATGTGCACACATATTAAAACCAAATACAAATACCTAATATGTAATTAATCATAGTTAAGTTTTTATTAGAAACTTCAGATTAGAAAAGTCAGTTAGAACACCCGTGTAATGAAATCGTTGACGATGTCCCAACATCGCTGTGTATACAGTCATATAGTATTTGTCGCAGTCATCTAGTTGAATCAGTAATTTGATTGAATTCTAAAGTAATTGTTTTGGTTGAATAGTTGATGAATGGCTTTTTCATTATAACGCCACAAGCTAGAATTAAATAACGTGTCATACGTCGCTACGCCACCGCTACATGATATCTTAGGGTTATTTTGTTAAAAAGCTACAACACCAGAAAAAAATTTAGGTATGAGGTTTTTACTAAAGCAATAAAAGAAATAACAATTTAAAAGTAATTCTGTAATTTAATTGTATCGGTTATGCAGTCTTCTTGAATTTTTCGAAGATTTCACAGGCGACTCTGTAAAAATAAAGTAAATAATATAAGTACAATTACCTATATAAAAAATGAAAAATCACAATTTAAGCTTCTTATTAGCAAAGTAATTGTTAGATAAACACGGACTGTTTGAATTTATTGCTAAGCATTTTTCTATTTTAATTGTCGAGGCATTTACAAGTGTCCTTAATACAATTAAAAAATACTGCCTGCGATTGCATACCTTAAAATGTGAAATAAAATCGCATGGGCGCATTATAGTAGGTAGGAATAAGAATGTCAAAATATATAAAAAATATAAATAACACACCTCAGGCCCAACATGTATAGCCAACATGACATCAAATTCGTTAGGTCCGATGTTGATCTGTGCTCGTCCATTACCGTCCACATACACGGTTTTACCCTGGCATGAGTTACCAACTTTACTGCCAGAAATTACGTCACAGTACGTTCCAGCAGGCAGGCAGGTCTGAAAGATATACTTAGTGTTACAACACATAGATATGTAAGAAAGTAATATTAAAGTAGGTACTATAATCAGTGATCAACGGCCTACAGGTGTTTTTACTGTAATTTTTTTATGGACTTCACATGCATAAATAACTAGGTATGTCAAGTATAGAGTTTATGAGGACGCATATAAATGGACTTATTAATTTGGTGATCAAAGAAGGTAGGTACTTTTCTATTGTTCAGATAAATAAATTGAAAGAGTTAAAATAACAGATTACCTGCAAATTTTGGTTGAGAGTCCAGCTGTCAATATTGAACGCAATAAAAGCGTTGCTACCTCGACAAAAAGCGATCTGATTACTGCCATTGTCCCACCAGTTGGTGAGCGGTGTGTTATTTGCGACGTTCCTGAAGGCTACCATTTCGTAGATCTGCCTCCATCGGTGCTGGCAAACCCACCCATTACCGCATGTACCATCCTAATATCAGGAATAATTATTAGTCTTAAGAGAGCACCAACATTAATGAAAGTCATATGACAAAGTACCTATAGGTATGTTATGTATAGGTATATACCCACTGATAAATACAAACTTACAGAATTGATCGCAGGTGAAATAATATTGCCGTCTCGGTCCATAGGAGGTCCAATTTCAGAGTCCCAAAAATCGAAACTACTCATGACCTGAGGTTCGCCGTAGGGATGTGCCAGTAGGAATGCTATGGCTCCCTTGTATGGCTTAGCGTCTTTATACGTGAGGATGCCGCCGCCACCCCCATGTCCGCGCTCATTGTCGTGGTTATCAATAAAAGTGAGAGCATCGCTGTGGGCTAAGAGACCCCAGCTCGGACCCCAGCTGGATAACCATCTGGAAGAGGACATTTGTATTTACTTCTTTTTGTGCCGCGCGATGAAAGAAGTTTGTCGTATTGTTGTTGTTATGACGGGTACATTTAACTAATTATTCTCTCTAATAGACTAAGAGCCTGTGATGGCCAGACCTTCCTTTAATTCACAAGCGTGAAAATTATTTCATGTGTATGTCTAACATAGGTAAGAATAACCCCCAAACATGAAACCTGGATCGCGGTTCCTTTGGGAGATAACAACCTTTTACCTGTTATCTCCCAAAGGAACCACGATCCAGGTTTCATGTTTGGGGGTTATTCTTACCTATGTTAGACATACACATGAAAGAATTTTCACGCTTGTGAATTAAAGGAAGGTCTGGCCATCACGGGCTCTTAGTATATAAGCTCTTGTCATAATCACAAAGTAAACTTAATCGTACGATTTTATTTCAATAAATATCAATACACTAAACCATTATTCCCTGGTGATCTTACTAGTCAACTTAACCGACCTTAATTGATTATTTCCTCTAAATGCATTGCTCAATTCCAAGCCTGCTTTGAACTCGGTGACGGCTCCAATAGGGGTGTATTCATCCCTGCTGATAGCTTCGCCGCCATAGTCAATGACCTCTTGGTATATGTACGGACGAGCATTTTGTGGGAAACCATGCTGGGTGTTCAAATTATGGAGACGATCGTATATTATTCTTAGGTCTTCTGGCCACATGTGTTTCGCTGCATCGATTCTGTAATAAATAATAATTAACATTAGCCATTTATTTTATCTTTTCTAGTTTCTATTTCTTAAAGAAAAAAAAATCTAGTTTAAGGTCTTCTTATGCGATCCAAGACAAAACTTAGTCATTACTTACCTAAAACCGGCAACACCGTAGTCTATCAGCTTGTTCATGAAGTTCACAATCATTATCCTGACATGTTCAATGCTTTGGTCCAAGTCTTTTAAGCCCACCAGCTCGCAGTTTCGTACCTAAAACGTAAGAATCTACTTTAAATGCACCTGAATCGTGATAATGTTTTTTAGATAAAAATTAAAAATTATTATTTTATCCACTTAAATTTAAATAAATCCATTTTCTTACTCTCCAAGCATTGATAGCATAATCAATGCCATCAATAACGCAGTGGGGCCAGTTAAAGTGTTCTCTGGTAAAGGGTACTGCAGGGTAGTCCCAGTTTTGGAAGTTCCCAGTGTTTCCAGCAGTGCCCACGTTTTCTGGAGGTTCTCCCGTCATATGATTGATGACAGCGTCCACATAAATCCTGTGGAATAAAAAGTAAAAAAAATGGCTGAGCTATTCTTGCATGGTATTCAAAATACACACAAATACGCTGGTCCAAGATGTATATCTATTTAACATTTTAGACTTAGTTGTATAGTCTACTTGCCTAACTCCTGCGTCGTTGCATCTCCGTACCATGTCTGCAAACTGCTGCTCAGTGCCGGAGCGTGTCTGTAACGCGTATGACAGCGGCTGGTATCGCTCCCACCAAGGCCGGTTGTACGTCCATAGGACAACATTTTCATTTGGGGGTGAAATCTGAAACAAGTTACACAGAACTTTTCCTATTATAAGAACTACTTTGCACAACTAGACAATAACTTAGGTGGAATAATGTACTAACGATGGGGCTAGTTGTTAGTGTGTAATGTAAATGCAGCATTATGTTTTTTTTTTTTTTTTCAAACATAAAAATGCACTATATTTGGAAATTAGTTATTCATGATACCTAAATTAAACTCCATAATTACCTACTAATTACTTAGGTATTATAAAACACAGCTAGTATGGTGGTTAATTTTTTTTTGTTACCTGTATACCGCCGAATCCTCTTGGCCCCAGAAATCTTTCACACTCATCTGCAATGTCATCCCATTTCCACTCAAAAAGATGCACATTCACCGATCTACCTTCAGCATAGTAGGGGTTTTTGTATGCGCTAACAATTGTAAAACTGAGGGTTAAACCAAGTAGTATCAGCTGTGTCTGAAACAAAGAATAATATAGAACTTTTAATGCTTCTTTTCCATTTATTTGGAAATAAACTATACCCTCTACCTATGATTAGTAGGTATTATCAATACCTACCATTTTCACAATGCAAGGGCAACCATTGGTGGTCTTATAACTATTGAAATAAATAATACCTCTGGGTGTTAATCTTGATTAGTTTTTAATCCGTGATAATTTTATTTGGATATAACTGATGATAAACACCTACTTAATAATACATAATACTTATTGCCTTGGGTTTGCATGAAATTATGTATTTTAATAAAGTCATGTCACTTTATGTATACCTACATGCTATAATAATATGGTCTCTTCAAAAATGATGTAAGGTCAACCGGGGCAAATGCGTGGTATTTCTCGATCACTTCAAGTTAGAGCCACATTGTGATCAAATGTATGGCATTATCCACTTTTTGAAACTTTAGTCCAATATTATGGCTTTTTCTGCACAAAGTTCAATCAGCGATATCTTCCCTGGAGCTTTACAGATGTTTCAAATTGACTTTTTATTTTAAATGGGAATTTTAGATGCATTTGCCCCGCTTTGGGAAAATGCGTCTTTATTGAATAAAAACTTTATTGGTAAGTTTTTCGTGATAATAACTAGATATAACTTTTTGGTTCAAATTTCTTTGCAATAGTATGATACTTAAACAAGTCAAAAATAATAATTGACGCATTTAGAGACAATTTAGTAAAAAATGGGGAAATGCGTCTATATTTTGATAGACGCATTAGCCCTCTGTTAAATCCAGATGTTGTCAACATTTTATTTGGGTACGGACAAACTATCAAAACTCAACAAAAGTCTAAAAATAACCGATGTAAGTAATACGATGGGACGATAGTAGACAAATTTCTACGCGTGAGATTTTGATAGAACCGTAGAACAATACAGATTATAACAAAACACAAATTTGAAGGCTACACCGCATCTTTTTAAAATTAAAGTTAAGTATATTCTGACTTTTGTATATTTTCAAATAATAATTTGACAAAAACGATATAAAAACTTCCATGAGACAAGATTTTATTTACATTTAATTTTCATATTAAAATTTGCCGACATAAAAAGGTTGACGATATATGTTTTGGGGGTAAATGCGTCCCACAGTCGCAATTGCCCCATAACAGCAGACGCATTTACCCCACTAAATTAAGCCAAACCTTATAAATGGAAACATTATTATTTCTTTAAATAAAGCTTTTTCACTAAAAATAACTGTCTGTGTATGTAGCCCATAGTTTATTCCTTACAATGATTATTGAATAAAATCAGTTAATTATAGAAAACTAATGACTAACATGGATTTAGTAACTCGCCTCACGCAGTCAAAATTTGTTCAAAAACGTGCAATTTTCAAAATGGCCAATTACTCGAATATCTGAACTGCCACGCCATCCGCACGAACTGCATGTTCTGTATTTAGTTCAAACAAATGCAACTAGATGACAGAAGTCAACGTATGTTGAATAGTTCTCGAATAAATTCAAAAAAACGCATTTGCCCCATAGACGCATTTAGACTGGTTGACCTTACCTACTTTTAAGCCCTGTATTGTCATAGAAAGATACGTAGATTATCAACAAAAAAACCGTGTCGTTATTCTTAATTATTTTATACACATTTTATTAGAGTAACATAATTGAAGTATTCTGAAATGTAGATAACGGACAGGCTCTGTAGCAAAAAAATAATAATATGAAATTAGAGTTGGAATAACAATAACAAGTCTTAAAGTTCATTATTTTATCAGTCCATCGGGGGTTGATAAGCAAATCCGTGTTCCGTTGCTTATTAAGTACCTACGTAGATACTACAGTCCTAAATTTATAGGTTAGATACCTACTTATCTTAAGGTATGTATGCATGAAAAGTAACTTATGAAATTATCCATATTAGGTACTTGCTGCTGCGGACTAGTCATGGGCTAGTCTGACTCGCACTTGGCCGGTTTTATTTAAAATAGGTAGTGATATAAGAGGAAGGTTTATATGTAAGCGAGGGCGGGTAATGCTTTAATTTGTTCCTTATATTATTTATTAGATTTTTTTAAATATACGTAATATACGTTCTAAGCGCTAACCGGAAACATGATAGTATCTATACTAATATTATAAAGAGGAAAGATTTGTTTGTTTGTTTGTTTGTTTGTAACGAATAGGCTCCGAAACTACTGGACCGATTTCAAAAATTCTTTCACCTTCGGAAAGCTACATTATCCCCGAGTAACATAGGCTATATTATATTTAAATAAAAAATAGGGATCCTTACTAAAACTCCAATAATGTAACATAAGGTGTAAAAAAATGACCTGAAAAATTCCTTACGTCGCGTGCGCTGCGAAAACTATTGATGATAGAACAAAATCATGTACTACGACTTTGCAAAAAATGTCGCGACAGCATATGTCTAAATATTATAGTTATGTCACAGTAAGCAGTTTTTTATTCTAAAATATTAATTTATATATGCCGCCTCTTGAAAGGGTCTTCATTTGTACCTTGGTATTAATCCTTATCAAAAAAAATTATATTCAAGACGGCTTTAATACCTTTTCATAACTTTTTGAATTATTCAATTCGGACATTTCATTCGGAAGATATCACGAGTTTAAAAATGCAAGTATTAGAAAAAAGTCGCGAGGTTGAAAAAAGCCGCATACTTCGGCGGAAAAATATATGCTTACGCGGAAAAAATCGATTTAGATAAAATTTAGTATGCAGAAGATATGTAGTTGCAAATAAAAGTATATGGCGAGAGACTTTTCACCGCGGAAAATACATGCTTCCACGGGAAAATATATGCTTACGTGGAAAAATTCGATTTCGATGAAATTTAGTATGTAGATAGTTGCAAATAAAAGTATATGGCGAGAGACTTTTTTCCGCGTAAAAATTAAATGCTTCCGCGGGAAAATATATGCTTACGCAGGATAATTCGATTTGGATGAAATTTAGTATGGATATAGTTGCAAATAAAAGTATATGGCGAGACGAAGTTCGCGGGGGCTGCTAGTAATTTATAAAATTTCCGGCTTCTGATTCTGTCTGAAAGTATTCATTCATGTTCTCGATCATTTGAATGTCATTCATTCACGTAAATATTTCATTCGTTCTAAATAAAAAACTATTTTTAATTTGATCATTGATGTCAAAAAGTTTTACAACTTGCTGGAGTGTGCACGAAAGTTTCTGAAATTTGTTAAAACATTTATTTACGAAGTATTTTTGTTAGTTTTAATAAATCTACATCTGTGCAAAATCCTTTTTTACTCGTCGCTTTCAACTCTACCAGTGATCAATCCAAACGATTGTTTAATTCATCTACGTAATTCACTGTTTACAAATTTACGAAGTTTGTGTTATTTTACGATGGCTGGCAGAATGTACTTCGTTTTAGCGCTTATTTGCGTGGTGCCAATAATTTACGCTTGTAACGAGGCTATATGCGCCAGTGTCGTATCTAAATGTATGCTGACACAATCATGCAAATGCGACTTGAAAGACTGCTCGTGTTGTAAAGATTGTTTCAACTGCTTGAGTTTTCTTTACACAGAATGCTGTAGCTGTGTTGGTAAGTCTTCAAAGTTATTAGAACTATAGCTTTGTATTCATAGGTATTTCATAGGTATTCAATTAATATTCATATTCTTTATTGTACATGCAAAAGTAGGTACCTAATTAATTAAAAGCTCTGTCTCCTTGTATTATACCTACATACCTACATATATTTTCTACATTAGAATATAAACCAGTTTCTAATCACAAATCATACATACATAGTGTCTTTCTTTGGTGTTGAGATTTTACATGTACTCAACAATATCAATAAATAAAGTAGATAAAAATGTATATTTTCAAATACACTATTCAACCATAAAACAATATTTAAAACGACCTGTAAACCTTCTCTAGATAGACTTTTATGATCAGTTACCCCTCCCCAGACATGTGTCCGAAGCCCAACGACACACAAACTGCACTCTCCAAGACTTCCTATGTAGAGGAACTAGCGGACGGAGTACCAGGCCTGTTTGCTGCCCTCACCAGTGACCCCGACGCCCAGGAGAGATGGCTGTCTTTCACATACCCTGTCGATATTGACCTGTCTGCATTCAGACCTGTTGCGGACAACCAACTGATCTACCGTTTACGTGAGTATACACCACACTTGAGATATTCAAAGAAAAAAAATGCAGCTTTTCCTATATTTTTATAATATGAATTTATTTTCCAATGCCAATACATAACTTTGCACTATACAAAAAGTTGGTAACTATATTATAAACAGGATAGCTTGTAATCTATTGTGGCATGTATGTCTATGTCTATGTCTATGCATGGGTCTCCTCGGTAGAACCCATGATAGGTCTTGGAGAATCGACCAAATCACCATGTTAACCAGAGGAGTTGATAATCACAGCAAGTTGGTACCATACAATTAAGCAAGCACATATTATGTATGTCTTGGGAAATTACGTTGTTAATTAACTGTAGAAATTTGGGGACAAACAATGGAATCGGGGTGGTACTATTCTTGGGCCGGTATACCACACGATATTTTCTTTAATTTAATGCAGTTTTATGGAGTTTGACGCAAAAGTATTCCAAACTAAATATCGCAAAACAATCCATGTTCTGAATTATCAAAACAAAAGTTCTAATAATAACCTATCGAATGTAACAGACTATTCGCGAGTGTTATACAAATAAACACTTCATTCAGTTCAACACAGTTGAGCAATTTATTCCACTAAACATTATTCTTGGAAGTAACAAGCTCGCCAAACAGTAGGTACTAGTAAAACACTCGGTTTCGCCCAGGACAAAATTACTCCAAAAAATTAAATTTACTTAAAATCAAAAAATAAAACTACTACAGAGCATTAAAATAACAGCAATTATTTAACAAAAATTATAAAAGCAATTATAACGCGGGCAAAGCCGCAGGCGGAAAGCTACTCTCGGTATCAACTTAAAACAGGAAAAATAAGTGACATATTTGAAACATGTTGATTTCTCAATTCCTTAGACGCGCATTAAAATTTTACCGCAAGTTTACTCTACAACATAATTTCGATGTATCGAACCCTAATTAATCATAATCTTTTACAAATCATACGACCTCTATGAAAAGGTTAAAAATTAATCCTTATGTCTTTGGCATAAACACTCTAATCCGTTTCTAGACATCCACGTAAATTATCTCTGGTTCCCAAGACCCGCAGTTAATAAAAACAAAAGCATCCCGCCGCGATCATTGATTGACTCATCACTCCGGAATGTAAGCGCTACCTGAGCAAGATCTCTCACTCATCACAATAACCGATCACTACTGTTACTTCACCAAATTGTACGCTTTGCTTGTTGTTTCCCATTATAAAAAATATATATTTTCTTGCGGTTGGTTAAATAGTAAGCTATGTAAATTTTGCTGCACTAAAACTCTATACCAAATTGTATTACCGATATCTAGGACGTTACTAAAACACTAGGTTCTGCACTTATTTTTAACAATACACGCTAAACACTGGTTTACGAATAATTTTATGGTTATCGACACGTAATTAAATTATTTACAAAATAAAGATTTGCGATGCTTCTGCTAATTTTATTCTCAGATTAAGGTTAGAAACACAATACTTCTCATTGAAGAATTTACCAGTTGTAAATACTTAGAACATAGAAGAATGATACTTACGATAATCCTTTTCCAGAGAGCGTAGAACAAGACGCCGAGCCTGTCGTTAGCCGCGATGTCGTCACTCTCAACTGCACCGTAGCGTACATGTCGCAGTGCATGTCGTGCGACAAATGCCGCGCGTCGTGTCGCTCCATGGGCGCCAACAGCCTACGGTCAGTTCTACATTCTTTATTTGCACAAACATAAGCATTTACATGACACAATATTTTCTACAATAGCGTGTACGAAGTCTTTTGGAACTTATTAAATCTTCAAAGAGCGCATTGAATCTAAAGCTCCCATGGTATCAATATTATTCGAAGCGCAGCGAGCCGCTATTTTTTTTAGCTAATTTCAGTCAATTCTACTTATTTTAAGCTCTAACGAACGCAGACATGTATACTTTTTAAGATTTAAAGTTTATTTTAAATATCTTTTTAAATGAATAATAATAAATAGTTTACAGCGAGCCGCGATTTTTTCTTTAGTTTTTGGGCTCCATAGATCGCTAGTTATTCTATTTATAAAAAGATGTCTGTTTCGATTTCAGCTGGTTCCACGACGGATGCTGCGAGTGCGTCGGAGATAAGTGTCTCTACTACGGCATAAACGAGAGCAGGTAAGATTTACTTGTGGCATGATTATGTTATCTATAATATTTTTAACATATTTTAGTAAGATTATAGGTATTTGTATTATTAAAATATGTTAGGTAGGTAATTTAATTTTATAAAATTTTAGTTTAACATAGTTTAAAGATAAAAATGTCTGAACTGAACACAGATGGAACTGAACAAAATAATAATTTTGAAACTCCGGATTTACCTACTCAATACAATCTTAGACATTTAGATAAACAAAAAAAAATTACACGTAGTCAGTTAAGAAGAAATGAAAACCATTTTCGATTACGTAAGCACAATTAAAAATAACATAATTTGTAGCCTTTTCCAAAGACCTGATTTTTGCTTGGCTTTCGACAAATCTCGTTATCGAGCATCGCATAGATCACACGACTTTACATCATAACTAAAAACGAATAAAACACAATATGTCGATATTATTATTATTTATTAATATTAATTGATGGTAATGTATGGGCGCAGGTGTGTGAAACGCGACACCGGCGCGACCAGATGCGCAAATCCATTGCTTATGCTAATTAGCCATCTCGAGGTCTCTGTTTGTTTCCTGCAAACAATATTAGACCTTTAGCAGTCTAGTATATAGCCTTAAAACAAAGTTCTACTCAAAAAATTTTAGCCTATGTACTTTATCAATTGTTCTACGACGACGACCTATGTGGCGCAGCGGGCAAAGGTCCGCCTGCGACGCATGAGGTTGTGGATTCGATTCCCGCCTCGGGACGAAAATTGTACGATATGCAAATATTAAATCTACAAACAAAAATATCTACGATTATAATAAAATATATCTATGTATGTATATGCATATTATATAAAGTATATCAGATATCTAGAACCCGTAGCACAAGCTTCGAGCTTAACATGGGATGTTACTGTGTGAATTATTCAGCAATATTAATTATTTATATATTTATATTTAATTATTAAAATATGCCGCGCGGTGCTGACCTAGGTATTGTACTATCTGTCTCTACGCGCGGATGTTATTAAATTGACTAAGGGAGTATGTAAGTATACCAGAAGACTAAAAGCAAAAATCGGGCACTCGTAAAGAGACGCAACGTTCGTTTGGTTAAAAGGTATAATTTTTATTATTCCAGATGTCTAGCCTGTCCTACCAGCAAGGAATCGGCAGTGAACGTGTTAGAAGAGGATCTCAGTTACGACGACCTCGACTACGGAGAGGACGATGTCGACGCCCAGTCTGTCTAGGTAGTCTTGAACGTTTTAATGATGCTTAGATCAAATTCGTTTTACTTCATTATTAATTTCACTCATAGGCCGCCAAACTCCTCCTTACTTAAAGGTAGCGTTCCGTTCTTGGCGACCTTCTTACTACTTAGTATGAATTTATATAGAGAACTAAACCAAATGCCGCGATCGCGTCGCGCGATCTTTCTGCGCCCAGAGAACTGCTTGTCGGGACTATGGTCGCGTGGTCGTCTGGTCGCGGTTGCCTCTACCGCTACGAACAGGATGCTACCTTAAGAATCCGGTCACGATGTTATGAGCAAAAAATTTAATTAGTTTAGTTTTAGTTACAAAACAATTTGCCATACAATTCTGAGATTTACGACATAAATCAGCTTTAGTTTTAGTTTAACATTATGTAGCAACTATATAATAAATTTGCAAGTCATTGGTTTACTACGAATGTGTAAAAAAGTATAATTATGCAAATGAAACCCAAACTTGTGAAATCAATCATGAGTTTAAGTTGCCGCTACTCGACAACAGGTGGCGCTGTAGGTTAGTAAGTAAGAATATGTGAAATCTCTTTCAGTAAGCTTTCGAGCTTCCAGTGACAAAAATTCTCAATTATTGGCTTTAAAATTATATTTTTATTTGTGTCCGTCCTTTTTCTATATAATTTTTAATATTTTATTTATTAGCACTTCTACTATTTAAAATAAGAATTTTTATTTTTATAATACATATTAACTTTTGATCAATGAATAATTATGTATAATTTGAAGATAGTTTTAAAATTTACTTCATATTGCATTGTCAAATCAAATTGGAAAGGCGAAGGTAAGGAGCATTGACCTTTGACTACCTTCTTTTGTTTTACAAATAAGGTATCGAAAGGAAAGGAGTTGAAATCTATTGCTTGTACAAATTTATGCCATTTAGTTTTAGTATTGCCTTATTTATAAGTATTGTCAAATCGAATTTAAATATCTCTTCACATTTATTAATCCTACTATTTGGGTGTTAAAACTCTATTTTCATTAGTAAAATTAAAATTAAAATCGGCAATCAATGAGCCATCTAGTATTTATCTTCTTTTATTAGATTGTGGCGAATGCAAATTCTAGGGGCGAATGTGACTGACTATTGGCTATTTTGCCGTCAACCGCCATTGTCATGTAATCGAATTATTAAACTCGACAAGGTCTTTCACAAAAAAAAAACAATGGGAGTTGCGTAGATAGATAATCGACCCTGCACTAAAATAAGCGCATTGTCCAGTGTTAAATGCTTTATTTTACAAAATTATAACTGTGTTACTTGCTTAATCTACATTCTAGATATTAGTGCGGTTTGTCATTTGTATGAACAAAAAAAAACCTCTAGATCGAATATTAGATGGAACTCTGTTAAGCGCTCTACACACCAAAGCCGGCGGCCCGCCGGCACAGCCCGGCGGCCTAACCCGCCGGCCTTATTTTGTACTAAATAAAGCCGGCGGCCTACAAAATAAGGCCGGCGGGTTGGGCCGCCGGGCTGTGCCGGCGGGCGGTGTGTAGAGCGCATTAGGAATAAAGCTAAATAGTTTTTTCTGCTTTATAATTATCTAATATTTAAGGGGCTATTTGTAATCCAAGGGGACAAAAACAATTGTTTGAAATATCCATCGATTAAAAATATCAGTTATAAATAAATATACTTAAATGTATTTATGTGCACGATTTCCAGGAGAGTTTTAATTATTATAATAATGTAGATTTAAATGTCGAAACGTCAAATGACGTTATGCCAGCCAAACGAAATACTTTATATGTTAATTATATTCATGGTTTGTTAAACAGAATACTGACTTGCAGGAGTATTTAAACAAATAACATATATTATTACATTTGCCATTTTGTAGGTTAATATATATGTGCCTCTAGATTAAGTAAAAGTGCCTTTTAGAAGTATTTTTTAATATTTACATTTTTACTGTATTTTTCGTATTGTGAATTTAATAAATGTAATTTATGTTTATTATTTTGTTTAAATATAACGATTTCCTTCAACAAGCGTGAATGATGATGAAACTATTTCGTTGTTTAGTTACGCATACAAATTCTTCAAAAGATTTACGAGTTTAGTTAGTATAAGTAAGTATAAGTCCATTGTAGGCACGGGTCTTCCCAATAGAACCCATTATCATTCTTAGGGGTTAAGTATAATTGGTAATGTGTGACTGGTGATGCGTAACAGATCAACAATAAATACTTATTATTGACCTTTTACTTAAAACTATAAGAAATTTTCAAAAAGCATCACCTTTATTATATTTTTAATTAAATTCGGAATGCGTATTAACAACATAAGTTAAGTAGGTTAATATAATAATATACTAATTAAAACATTGAATTTAAAGCAACGGACGTAGGATTTTAATATACAAATGCACGCAAATGGATTTAATTTTAAAGATCAAACCTTTCCTAAGTTCAAGGTGTAACACAAGCTTCGACCTTACCACGGGGACTTACCACTAGATATTGCTGTGTAAAATTAACTGACAAAAAAATTTAAAGTTTTTATTTTAACTCAGAAAAAAACACGAATAACAACTTTTTCACATCTTACAATAACAATTATTTGTTTATAATTTCTGCGTTCGAGCCATGAGGTAGCGAGTTCGAATTCCGCTGAGGACCTGTATGTTCTGTAATCATTTGATTCTTCCATTCTGGCTGTTTCTATGTATAAAAATAAACTAATACTGTCTATCAATTTCTAAATTTTCGTTACACTTCATTTTATAACAACGTGAATTACTAACGTTACGTTACAACTTACAACACTGATGAGTTAGTTTGAATCTCAAGAACCGCTGGTCCGATTTGAAAAATTATTCCAGTGTTGGATAGTAGGTACATTTGTCGAGGAAGGCTATACGCTATATTGCATAAACTATACCTATATTGATAATGTAAAAAACAAGGCGCAAAATGTCGGCTAGTTTGTAATAGATTCGTCCATGTTATCGATATAAAATATTATAGTGCTTATTTAGTACGTGTTAAAAATAATACTGTAGCCAAGGAATTATCAGGAATTGATAAAAATGTGAAATAGTAAATACTTTAAGCTATGCGCGCTATCTCCAGATTATAACAACTCACGAGTTATCCAATAATAAATGTGTAGATATAATACAATAGATACCTATCTATATTATTACTTCATATGAACCACATAATGATCCTAGATAAATTATTACGTTTGAAATAAATATATCTGGACAATTTACCAGTAAAACCGGGGTAGTTGGCCATAGATTTGCTAAATTCAATTTAATAAAAACCTTTCGCTTTATTATAAAAATATTTTTTGGAATTAAACTTTGAACATTTAACGCAACTCGGAGCGAACTTACTACTTCTAATGACATCTAGCTAATGGATCTAGGAATTATTTTGATGGGCAATCGACAATAATTTTAATTAAGTATTAGCAAGTTTGAAGGACATGTGTCATTCACCAACCCGCACTTGGCCAGCGTGGTGAATTAAGGCCTAATCTCTCTCGTCAAGAGAGAAGTCCCTGAGTCCCAGCAGTGGAAACGTGAATAGGGGTGTTATGGTATTAGCAATTAGTTAGTATTAAATATTTAAAAATAAGTTGCTGCCTACTTTATAGAATTTATATGTGCACCTGTCCATATTAACATCTCAAAAACATTAAGGTAAGTACCTAAGTAATTAATTTATAATTAAGTAAATGTTTCTTTTACAATACTTTTATTATTTTTTGTACAAGGTACCACCTATACTAAAAGGTATTATAAGAGCTTGTTTGTTTGAAAGGGATACTCTTAGTCTCAGGAACCACTGGTCCGATATGATAAATATTTCAGTGTTGGATATTCATTTATCGAGGAAGGATATAATATAAACAAGGTATACCTATTATGTAGAAAATAAACAATTATCATCATAAGACATGTCCCGAAAGCAGTAGCGACGGATTACCCCAATATACATAGGTCTTTTAAACTGGATAAAGTCTCGATCCCACTTAAATCAAGGTTACACGTCGATCAAACTACGTCAATTGGAAGTATTTATCAACATAAGTAGGTAATAAGATCTTCTGCAGCTTTCTAAATAAAAATTGTACAGCATACTACCAAATGCAACACTGTATTCGGTGAAAAAGCGTAAGATAATAGTTATCTAAAGGGACGCCTTAGGTTGAATGCGATTCCATAATTATTTATAGTTTGATCAGCTGTGCGCGCGGCAGTAGCAACCACACTCGTGCCCACACGCACGTATTGTAAAATCACACAACCGGTTCTTGAAAAACTCGTTGAAAATAAACTCGAAAACCGGAATCACCTTGTTTACCGTAAACTATAAACTATTTTGTAAACTTTCGCAATAAATAATTTTAATATTTTATAGTTTGTGGTTGAATAAACAGAAAAGGTGAGCTGTGGCTATAAGATAATAAACCTGTCGCCATTTTAAAACAAAAAAGTTTCCATTTTGGATTTTCAAGTTCGGAGTTCCTGTGTTCCAAATTCAATTTTGGCGGTCTTGTGCTTCCTCGTGTGTGAACTGCAGTGATGTTCTAAACTGGACCTTATTCCGTGCTGGAAGGGTTCAGAATGAGGAGCGATGTGCTGGTGCCTAGCGAGCTGGAGGGGACAGATTACCTCCTCTCATCTACTATGAGGCTCGAGGATAGCTTTCTGCAAATCCTAGGTGAGTCTTAACACTGAGAAGTAAGGTTCTATTTTGAACAGCGTAATCCTAAACTAGCCGGTATGTTTATACTATAAGTGGCCAATTATGTATGCGTAGTGGCTAGTGACAAAGTTAAGGGTCCTTATAGAGTAGTTTGGACGCTAATTTAAGGAACAGGTTGATTTATAAGTAAAATATTACGAATGATGTTCTAGAAATCCCTATTGCTTAACTATTTATTTACAGAGCATTCATTGGTCAGTTGTATAAATCAAGGTGTTATCTAAAGTTGCATCTCATTATGTGTAATTAAAATTGTTAATGTAGGTAACGTTATAAGAAAAATAAGTTATATACCTATGTAAGTATATTAATAATACTTATATAGTAATTCCCTTTCTGGGCTCATGTTGATAATGTAATTTACATTAATAATAAGACCTATTGTACTTACTTATATGAAAACAATAAATAAACTAAGCGTTAGATAATTATAAACCAGGTACCTACTACAGTTGCTCTGCGAAAGAGTATTTAATGTTTTTTTTGTTAAATAAACTGACAATCGGTTCGGTATCGTTTTCGTGTTAAGAATGTTGATACGGTTCACCTCAATAATGACAACTTTTACCGACTTACGTCCGACTCCAATTTAGGTAAGATTTTAATATCCTTAACAAGTTTTAAAAATAATTGCTTTAAGTGTGCGTAGGTACTTACAGGTGTACTGAGGGTGGTTTGTTTATTCCACTCCTAGAAATCAAGGAGGAAAGGGGATAATGAGCTATTTATACTCTAAACTCTGAATATTATATGTATGTATTTATGTACAAGATATAACTTATAGGTACCTACTTCCTTCAGAAAAACATCAACCTTAGACAGTTCTAAGAGCTATTATGATGGCTGTTATAAAAATTACCTACCATTGTTTGCGAAGATACCAGACAACGTAATATTGACAGAAATAATTATATGTAATGTCAATGACAGCCCCAAGTCAGAAGGTAAATTGTTTCCTATGCGCTAATAACTCTTTAAACATGCTTGTAGCTAAAGATAAAAACTTAACAAAAATATGATTGAATAAATATGAATGGATTAATTCAAAGACTGGCTGTATAAAAATCTTACAAACGCGTAGGATTTTTAAACCATTTTGATTTCTATACTTATAATGAGGCCATCTTTGAAATGTCTTCTTTCCAACGAAAAATCATCAAAATCGGTTCATAAACGACTATGTTATCAGCGAACAAACACATTAAAGCATTTAATACGGTCGAATTGAGAAACCTCTTTTTTGTAGTCGGTTAATAATAAATTAAAGTATTACACGTGTTCAAATTACGATAGTAACAGTGGGAACTTAGGAACAATGCTAATCATTATTTTTATTCGTTTTATTATAACAATTGCGTTGGTGATGATAACTTTTTTTTCAATAAATGTATTTGTGTTATATGTATATTTTATTGATTTATATAAAGTCTTATTAAGTCGTCTTATTAAGTTTTCTTATTGGCTGAAATAAATGATTTTTATTTTATTTTATTTTTTATAAAGATGTTTACCTATAGGTACGAAATGAAGTACAGCCGCCCAGTTGTGGTAAGACTTAATATTTGAATAGGTACATATAAAATATTTGAATACAATATAAAGAATTATTGATATGATAATGATAACTAAACCTTTTGTAAGCACAATGGGTATATTTACGACAATTTTGATTGAAATTATTCACAAAATGGCCTCGAGAATTGATTATGGTTTATTATGTTTTCCGTTTTCCCATCCATACAAAATTAAATTACCTAAATAAAGAATATTCTCAACTGATCATTTTGGTACTTTTACTGATAGCAGAGCATAATAGAGTGAGGTGATAATAGGTAACATTTGACGTCTGTCAGGTCTTTGTATCAAACAAATATAGGTAGTGTGTTGTGTTGTGCATAAGAAGTATGTTTTTATCACTTATCATTGTTTTTCGGAGTTTCTTGGCATATCTAAAGCCATGTTGACAGTGCACTTTGCACATAGTAAGATTGCAAGCTTTATCTACCACTACCAACATGGCTGACACATCATTATCATCAACAATAATATGTACTTATATCATATCTTGGATAAAGGACTAAGGCAAAGTCTTATATAGAACCGGATACTTAAAAAATATCATTCATTTTAGCTGAATCATTAATTTTTCGTGTGGTGTTGGTGTCGTACTGGTAGATACTGTCGTGTGGTAGTTAGGAATATGAGGAGACCATCTCTCCTGTTGTAGGGCAATTATTGAATTTTACTTATACTTATTATCACTACCTTTCCACCTGCTGAACCGTTTGCCCGCGTTTTGGTGGACTTTCCGATAAAGTGCCCTAAGTTTCGAGTGTAAGTTCTTTGCGAAAACCCACGAAAAGATGCAAAATCTGTTATGTTATAAAAAGCAGCATGCGAAAACGTAAGACTGCATAATTTATTCAGACCAGAGATTTTTTCTTGTTTCACTTTCCTGGCAATTTTAATAGGTAACATGTGACGTCTGTCAGTTCTTTAGATTAAAAAAATAGTTATTATTTTTAGAATAATGGTATAATAATAATAGTGAACGCAAATTATACTATATTAAGTACATTACTCGTATTGGTCATTATAATTTAACGTCTGACAGTTCTTTGTTTGTTTGTTAATTTTGATTGTAAAAAAGGTATCATCATCACTAAAAAGGTCTTTATCCTTCAAAACACTTATAAAGGACTAAACAACAATTTAAATGAAAATTTGAAGTTTATTGACTTACAAACTCCGTTACAGGCGGCGTTAAACCCCCTTATCAGTTATCAGCAAGTCCTTCAACTCCCTTCCATTATTATAATTATTTACACAGTTATTATTTATTTATGCAAATGATAACTTGTGTGACATCCTTGACTTCTCACTCGGTTATAAATACCTAACTAATAATAAGTAGGTAGGTATGTACCACCTATTTACCTAAACAAGAAATGGATAATATTCTTCTAAATACAAATATTTCTTCACGGAGAAACGATGATGGCGCTTGAAAAATATCGGGGAACAAGGAATATAATTTATATTCCTTCTTCTGAGCGGGGAACACAATATTATTTGAATACTACTTCTTAGTTTATGGATGGCTTGCTGTTTTTGGTTAAAACAATTTAGCCAGTGTCCAAGAGCGATTTAACTTGTCGCAGTTTACAAGCTTACACGTCAGAGCTTCATAAAGTACGGTAATGTAGAGATACTAACAATAAAGGTAGAGAACATTACCATATTAAATTAGGTCTTATATATAAAAACTGTCGTGGTTTGATAAATTCATATTGAGATAAACGGGCAATACACGAACCTTATTTACGTAGACTTATTTACGTGTCCTTGCAGTGTCTTGATCCTGATGAAGTCCCACGTTCTGGGACGAAACGGTTGATCAATAGTCTACGTAAATAAGGTTCGTGTATTGTCCGTTTATCTCAATATGAGGTCTTATATAATTTATATTGACAGTTTATTGCAGTGTTTTCATGCTGTTGAGAAGCGATGTATATGGACAGTTGTAAACTGCGACAAGTCAAATCGCACTTGGACACTGGCCAAATTGTTTTCAACCAATAACAGCAAGCCATTAACGAAGAAGAAACGATGTGTACTACTTTATGTTCTGTGATACTAGGCTTTAAAATGTGAATAAAATTTAAGTACCTACTGTAAATAAGATCCTTGGAATGCATTACGCAGAAATACGAGATTTATGAACACAATTGTCGGTTCTATTTCTAGGTCACCTCTAGGCACTGCAGTATCTATCTAAATAGGTACCTAGCTAGGTTAATTAAGATCATTTCATCTTAATTACATCTATCTTGTATAGTTCCATTTATTTGTTTCTTCCTTCCTCAATTAGCCATATTTATTGAGTAGTAGCAAAATACGGTAGGTACGTATTTTCCTGTAAAAGCATCCGAGTTTTAGTAAGTACTATAACGGATAAGTATAAGTATGTACCTACCTACTGTTCCATGTAAGTAGGACTTAAACATTTATATAGGCAGATTGAGGTCGTTCTTTTTAAGATTTACATACATTGTAGTATTCACTCACTGTCGTTCATTCTTCACCCCACGCTTCACTCACAGTTCAACGACATAAAATGATAGGTACCTACGGAAATTTACATTATTTAATTATATGTAAAACAAAAGCGAGTGAGTGAACCTTACATTACTTAACTCCACACATACTTAGCGCCGCCATGCATGACGTCATAAATTACCTAAATAAAGAATATTCTCAACTGATCATTTTGGTACTTTTACTGATAGCAGAGCATAATAGAGTGAGGTGATAATAGGTAACATTTGACGTCTGTCAGGTCTTTGTATCAAACAAATATAGGTAGTGTGTTGTGTTGTGCATAAGAAGTATGTTTTTATCACTTATCATTGTTTTTCGGAGTTTCTTGGCATATCTAAAGCCATGTTGACAGTGCACTTTGCACATAGTAAGATTGCAAGCTTTATCTACCACTACCAACATGGCTGACACATCATTATCATCAACAATAATATGTACTTATATCATATCTTGGATAAAGGACTAAGGCAAAGTCTTATATAGAACCGGATACTTAAAAAATATCATTCATTTTAGCTGAATCATTAATTTTTCGTGTGGTGTTGGTGTCGTACTGGTAGATACTGTCGTGTGGTAGTTAGGAATATGAGGAGACCATCTCTCCTGTTGTAGGGCAATTATTGAATTTTACTTATACTTATTATCACTACCTTTCCACCTGCTGAACCGTTTGCCCGCGTTTTGGTGGACTTTCCGATAAAGTGCCCTAAGTTTCGAGTGTAAGTTCTTTGCGAAAACCCACGAAAAGATGCAAAATCTGTTATGTTATAAAAAGCAGCATGCGAAAACGTAAGACTGCATAATTTATTCAGACCAGAGATTTTTTCTTGTTTCACTTTCCTGGCAATTTTAATAGGTAACATGTGACGTCTGTCAGTTCTTTAGATTAAAAAAATAGTTATTATTTTTAGAATAATGGTATAATAATAATAGTGAACGCAAATTATACTATATTAAGTACATTACTCGTATTGGTCATTATAATTTAACGTCTGACAGTTCTTTGTTTGTTTGTTAATTTTGATTGTAAAAAAGGTATCATCATCACTAAAAAGGTCTTTATCCTTCAAAACACTTATAAAGGACTAAACAACAATTTAAATGAAAATTTGAAGTTTATTGACTTACAAACTCCGTTACAGGCGGCGTTAAACCCCCTTATCAGTTATCAGCAAGTCCTTCAACTCCCTTCCATTATTATAATTATTTACACAGTTATTATTTATTTATGCAAATGATAACTTGTGTGACATCCTTGACTTCTCACTCGGTTATAAATACCTAACTAATAATAAGTAGGTAGGTATGTACCACCTATTTACCTAAACAAGAAATGGATAATATTCTTCTAAATACAAATATTTCTTCACGGAGAAACGATGATGGCGCTTGAAAAATATCGGGGAACAAGGAATATAATTTATATTCCTTCTTCTGAGCGGGGAACACAATATTATTTGAATACTACTTCTTAGTTTATGGATGGCTTGCTGTTTTTGGTTAAAACAATTTAGCCAGTGTCCAAGAGCGATTTAACTTGTCGCAGTTTACAAGCTTACACGTCAGAGCTTCATAAAGTACGGTAATGTAGAGATACTAACAATAAAGGTAGAGAACATTACCATATTAAATTAGGTCTTATATATAAAAACTGTCGTGGTTTGATAAATTCATATTGAGATAAACGGGCAATACACGAACCTTATTTACGTAGACTTATTTACGTGTCCTTGCAGTGTCTTGATCCTGATGAAGTCCCACGTTCTGGGACGAAACGGTTGATCAATAGTCTACGTAAATAAGGTTCGTGTATTGTCCGTTTATCTCAATATGAGGTCTTATATAATTTATATTGACAGTTTATTGCAGTGTTTTCATGCTGTTGAGAAGCGATGTATATGGACAGTTGTAAACTGCGACAAGTCAAATCGCACTTGGACACTGGCCAAATTGTTTTCAACCAATAACAGCAAGCCATTAACGAAGAAGAAACGATGTGTACTACTTTATGTTCTGTGATACTAGGCTTTAAAATGTGAATAAAATTTAAGTACCTACTGTAAATAAGATCCTTGGAATGCATTACGCAGAAATACGAGATTTATGAACACAATTGTCGGTTCTATTTCTAGGTCACCTCTAGGCACTGCAGTATCTATCTAAATAGGTACCTAGCTAGGTTAATTAAGATCATTTCATCTTAATTACATCTATCTTGTATAGTTCCATTTATTTGTTTCTTCCTTCCTCAATTAGCCATATTTATTGAGTAGTAGCAAAATACGGTAGGTACGTATTTTCCTGTAAAAGCATCCGAGTTTTAGTAAGTACTATAACGGATAAGTATAAGTATGTACCTACCTACTGTTCCATGTAAGTAGGACTTAAACATTTATATAGGCAGATTGAGGTCGTTCTTTTTAAGATTTACATACATTGTAGTATTCACTCACTGTCGTTCATTCTTCACCCCACGCTTCACTCACAGTTCAACGACATAAAATGATAGGTACCTACGGAAATTTACATTATTTAATTATATGTAAAACAAAAGCGAGTGAGTGAACCTTACATTACTTAACTCCACACATACTTAGCGCCGCCATGCATGACAGTCGGTTTTAATCATTTAAATTAGCAGCCAAGTAATTAAATCCTTACTTATATTATAAATGCGAAAGTAACTCTGTCTGTCTGTCTGACTGTTAGGTACGCTTTCCCGCTTAAACCTCTCAACAGATTTGATGAAATTTGGCACATACAATCTTTAGACCCTGAGAAAGATCATAGGCTACTTTTTATTTCCACGCGGAAGCTAGTGTATAATATTTTCGTTTTCTCAGTACCTAGGTAACTTAGACATTATAATGTACCTAATTAATAATCTAAGTTAGTTACATATATGTATATAGGTACATTGTTTATTTTGCCTGGATGAGATCGCTCTTCAGCGATAAGGCCGCCCAATATTACTACTTATGTGGTGAGCAATAAAGTGTTATTGATTGATTGATGAATTGTTTTCTATTACTTACACAAAATTAAATGATCTCAAATGATAATTTAATGATAAATAAAAATAACAATATTTTTATTGTAATATATTAGATATAATTATAGATAATAAGTACATACGATAAAATTAATAATAACTGAAAAGGATATAAATAAATAAAATATAAGGAATTGTTTAAAAGTTACTAGGTTGGCTGGTTAGCAAGGTATTTTATAATTTAATCCTTATTATCACATACTTCTTGTATATCTGGAGTTTGGAGCTCAACTAGCACATTACCTACTATAAATTAGACTAGAGTTAGTTAATAAGACATCTTGATAATGCTAAAATGCAAGTCATTGTCAGTGTTATTACTCTCTTCTCTTGAGTTATCAGTAATATCTCAACAAACATTGTACAATTACATCATGTACTGTTTGTTGTGATAAGAGATAGCGAGACACCGACCCGGATTCGCAGAGAAACGAAAACGAGCCCTCTAACTAGGCAAGACGATTAAATCATTGTATTTATATTTATACTAGCTTCCGCCCGCGGCTTCGCCCGCGTGGAAATAAAAAGTAGGCTATGTTCTGTCTCAGGGTCTAAGGATTGTATGTACCAAATTTCATCTAAATCGGTTGAGAGGTTTATAACAGACAGACAGACACCTTTTTTTCATGTTAAAATTAAAATTTATTTTTTAGCTAGATGTTACACTTTGAACGTATATTATAACGAAAGCAGCGCCTCGTCTTCACTAGTGGTGCGCTTTTGACACGCCCAAAAACCCTGAAAATTATCAAGAGTTATTTTAAATTTATTAATTTAAGTCTATAAGTAGTTCATATCACTTTGATATTTTTATCAGCTGTATAAGTGGCCCCACGTAGGTATAACTTATTATCTTATCCTGATAAGTGGTAACACACCTACTCACCTACCTAAATTATTTTGATAGTTTTTATCTAATCGGGTAGAACGTTGTAAAGGCTCTATAGTCTCAATATCTAAAAAAGTGAACAATTTTTAATAAAAAGACTAAGGAAGTTTGCTCCGATTTGTATGAATTTTCATTTTAATTGACCATCATGTACATGAGGTCATAGGTCTTAGAGGCTTACTCAAAATTAAGCAGTGTTTATGAATAACGCTGTAAAGACAATAATCTATAATACCACTTCTACCAGACAGATTACTTTTAACCATGGGAGTAAAAAATAAAGCGATGCTGAAAAAATATTTGTTAATCTCTTTGCCATACAAATATTGTTTATATATTTTTTTAAATGAAAATAAATTGCCAGTTTATACGGGGTCGTCCCTCGAACCTCAAAAAAGCTTGAGCGAAAAACCTGCGAATTTAGTCCCACTTCATATTTTTGGCATTAAAATTAGTAAGTATCATTATTTTATGATTTTTCTACCTGTAATTCAACATAACCCAAAATAGGTCTAGCATAATCTTAGTCTTAGTCACTTTTGTTTCGAAAAACTTTACTAGATGTCGCTACTAAAAACGCGTTAGCTCTAGATCGCGGTATCGAAGTGTTTTGGGTTCTAAATAGGATGCGAATGTCGAGTCATTCAATTAACTTCGGGTTAAGCTATCCTTACCTGAAATGATGATGATTTTTTTTGGATAAGATTATGTTGAATAACTAAATCTTATAACAAGATTCACATTCATATTCTTTACTAGTAAATTTATATTCTTCGTTCTACTCTACTCTTCGTTCCTTTAAAAGTGATTATGATTAAGTGATAGGACTTTTATTTAATCACAACTAATCTTGTTTAGTTAGAAACCTATACATAACCATACAGATTTAAGACCTTTCGGTTACTGACTAATTCTTTACCGAATTCAAATAAAAAGTGGCCAAGTACGTGTCGAAATCGCCCATGATAACATAGATTTCTCAATTTGACCAAGTTGCTTTTTTAGGGTTCCGTAGCCACATGATGTAGTGCCAGTGTAAATAATGTTTAGAATCCATACTAATATTATAAAGCTGTTTATTTGTGTGAGACGTGGCCCATATACAAACATTATTTTACGCGGATGGAGTCGCGGGCACAGCTATTGATAAATGTGCTATCCAACACTGAATAATTTTTCGAATCGGACCAGCAGCGGTACAACAGATAAGAGCGTTTAAACAAATTCTTTAGCTTTATAATATTAGTTTAATAGATGTATATTTTGTTGGGAGTTCTTAAATAGATAAATACATACCTAAATATATATTTGGCTCAAGTACAAATTCATGTATTTATTTGCCGTTGCCAATGCAACACAGTAGGTACCTACATAAATAAGACAACATACTACCGGCTCTCAATAAGAATTGCTTGCAATCTGCAATATAATAATGAATGATGTGGACTATAATTACACCTAGCTGAAGATAACAAATACCTACCCAGTTGAACCTTTAAGTAGGTACCTATTCAATCATCGTTTGGTATTTTATTGGCGTAAATAGATGTAAACACTCATTTCTCAGTTTTACATTTTTTTTAATATACTTACTGAGATTAGCACGTTTTTTTATAGCAGGTAGACCCTTGCTTGACCACAATCTCACCTGATGGAAAGTGTCGGCATTCATCTTTGCGTTACATCTGTGCCATGTGGCAGAGGATGGGTCGCTAGAGTCGGTCTAGACTAGAAGATACCCAGTGTTTGTTTTTTAATAATAACTACATAACCTTAATACTTAGATAGGCAGGTAGATAATAATAAAGATTTAAAGATTTATGTCATTTATTTCCATAAAATCCTAAAGATCACTTGGACTGAATACTGAATTGGATTGAATATGGATGAGTGATTTGACATAAATTTTACGTAGGTATTCCAGTACTCCTAAATATCTTAAAGGTAGATAATAACTAATATTCATCCTAACTTCGATACGTTAGCCCTTAAATTTAAAATATAACGTATGGCTGTATTATTATTAAATATATTTATCTGTGCTTATAGACAGTTACAAGTGCGTCCAAAAGATCCAGGCCATCCTAAGTAATCGTACTTAATCTATTGAATATAAATTTAAATGCAACAATGTATGCAATTGGCAGCTAACATCTCTCACTGTAGCTACTACCTTAGATTCGATTATAAAAGGCCTTATGCAACCGTCTAATTACGGATGCGCGGATGAATACAGAGTGACGATTTGGCAAGGTGCACTCTGGCACCACAGCCGATCAATGACACGAGGGCTGACGCGGTGACGCACTCCATTCATACCTGTGACATATTAAAGGCCAGTTGTTGCCATCGTAAGCTAAAAATGCATTATTTATTGCCAATCACATTATACTATTGTGACGTGTATAATGCTTTGCTTATACACGTATTTGCTTTGCTCATATGCTTTTACTGTCACAGTCAGGTCGAAGTATAATTTTATTTTTAATACTAAAGAGTAATGAAGGCACAACACTACAGCCAACGATAATGCTTGGGACATCAGATGTCCTATGTATTTAATTTTGATACTAGCGGTGCCGCGACTCCGCCCGCGTTTGTATGGGGGCCACGTCTTATCATAACTGGAGCAAGAATTTAAATATCTAGTCTACTGTGTGACCCCGACCTCTAAATGTATTAAAAGTACCAAATTTCTTCAAAATCAAATCATTATGGCGGATTATTAGACATTATTATCATTATTAGACACGATATCTACGAAAAAAATCTAACTAAAAATCTCCATGACCGACCCTTACAAGATTTATTATTATAATAGTTTACATTTACAGCGTCATCTAGAACTTGTGCAAAGAAAACATTATCCACCTACTGCTCGTCGCTAGATGGCACTGTAATAAGCTCGTTCGTTCTTCTTGGTTAGTGGCTTTGCGCTTGCAGATTGCTACGACTTCTCGTTCATTCTTCACTTCCGGTTATCCTAAACTGTCAGTTGAATTTGACAGATGTCAAAACTTAGAAAAATAAGCTGAAGTGTCTTGTCATGCATGTAAATATTTTTCGTAAATTTATTGTGTTTTTACCCGTTAACACTGTAAAAATTGATCAAAACTACAAAGCAATAGTGAACCAACATAAACGTTACGAGAATGGGGCTTTGTGATGATGGTAAGTTATCAAAAAAGTTATTTCAAAGTTTGTTGTAAACAAGATAATTAACGACCTACAAGATTTCAATACAAGATTTACTCTATTAAAATTCCTTTCTAGAACTACGTTTTAACTATGTGTACGTCGAAAATATTAGGGGCATTATTCTTCGCACACATTTTACTTGTAAACCAGTTAATGAGTTTTCAAAAGCCGTAGAATAGGTACTTGTGGTCTATTCATTCACGTTCTAGCTGGCTCATGTTTGCTTAGGCACTTCGTCGTTAAAAGGCAAATCTCAATTACGGAACTAGGCAACAGGTTTGACCTCTAATGTTACTCAATGCTTATGTGAAGCCATATCTGTCTTCATTATGTGGGTCACATCCAACCAAACATAACCATTGTTTTTATAAACATAACTATTGTTTTTATAAAACTAACTGCAACTACTTTGTGGTGGCTAATTATAATTTTACACTGGTCAATATACCTTTAATTAGAATGCTCAATGAAAAATAAATAAAATAGTTGTTTATAACACTGATATACTAATGATCTATTTAATTTATGTTATATTCTGTGCATATTATTATTATTATTTTATTATAGACGAGCAGCTTAGATGCTGATGTGTCTATGTCACAGTGTTGGAAGGTCATTGTTATATTATATTTATATTTATTTAATGGAAAACCAAAAACTTATAATTACATTATATACAATAAGTATAATAGTAGCAAGCTTATTAAAGGTTTTCAATCTATTAATTAAATATTATCAATTAAAGGATATAATCTGGTATGTTAAAATATCTGGCTAGATATCATGTTAATGCATTGTGCCATAAGTTCACTTTGTGCTTATTGATAGACATATCACTATTATTTATATTTTTAATTAACCAAAACTTCATTTATTTATTAACTAGCCCACTTGCCGACAGCTTTGCTTGCGGTTTTTTACGTTATCAACATACTTTGTATACTTTGTATAATATAGCCTATAGCCCTAACTTAATAAATTTACTATCCAACACTAATATATCTTTTCTAATCGGAGCTGTGGTTCCAGAGATCTTTGATTAGCGCTTTTAAACAAACAATATCTTCAGCTTTATAATATTAGTATAGAGGTATATTATTATTTATATATGAATTATGCATGCTTTTTATTTTTGGCTTACTATTTGTAACCACCTAAATATATTTTGTAAATTTTGTTTGTAATAGTGCTAATGTTATAAGTTTGACAAAATAGTCTCACTCTGGAAGAGCCACTGGCTCCGGAAACACAGTTTATACTAGCTCAGGAGCCTATAGATCACTATATTTTTCTGTTTATTAAGTCAAATATATAAAATAATAATTTTATTACTTTTATGTCAAATAAATAAACTTTTATTTTAACCTTAATTTTTCATAATAGGTTCTGTTGGGGACACCTCTTGTAGTGGCTTAAAATATGGGTTGTTATCTCATGATGGCATAGTATGTGTTGATTTGTTCATACGCCTCTGGCAATTAGATAACAATACAGTATTCATTGCACATAGATGCACAAATTAGTTTCAATTGTGTGGTTCCTAGTACTGTCACCTAACAAGTTTTCAATCTATTTCTATCATATGAGAAATTAATAAAAGTTATTTCAAAATTTGGTGATATCTTGTCTTCGAATGTAAATTCTTTAATATGAATTTTTGTTCATGTTTGAGTTTGTTAAAAACATACATAGATAAACATTTTTTTACACATAATATAACACCCAGACACTTTGAACAAATATTTGCAGATCATACAAATGTTTGTCCCGAGACGGGAATCAAACCCGCAACCGCTGCGCCACGGAGGTCGTCAAATACATTTTGTTTTATTATATTTTACGATTTAATGTACACTAATTGTCTGAATGCACATAGAGTCTCCTGTAGTTCTAAAGTGCAATAAGTATGCAACTTCCTTTGTATTGAGTGAGTAATTATACTGCAATTAGCTACTTAGAATAAAATGTCTATGACTTATTGGGAGTTTCTGATAGGAAGAAATAAATTAAGAACAAAGAAAATATATCATATTACATACCAGCTTCAAAACTAGAAAGATTTCTACAACATTAATATTGTTTATTTTGTCACAGTAATTTATTTGTTGATGTCATTATCAGAAGCAAATGTAAGTGCTCCGTTTGATAATGTTGTTAGATCTGTTCAAACAAACAGTATAACTGGTATATCCTGTATCTTGTATGGAACACTAGCTGTTGCCCACGATGTTAAAGCATTATATAATTACAGTTACTTCACAGGAAGTTCGATTTAATATTTGTAAATATAAGTCTTTAGTTATTTGATTAGTAATTTAATCAAATCTTACATTTTCTCTGTAAATTTGATCTAATATTTAATAATTCGGGCTTTATTTAATTTTATGATTTGTTCTTTGTCTACTATAGAGTTTGCTGTTGGTTTCCTCAAAAAAGAAGTAACTTTAACGCGACGTTCTAATACGCCTACACATATTTCCCCTTAACCCCTTAAAACTGCTATTTATACATATATATTATAAGATTGTTAGATTAGGGTATTTATACATATATACATATATAAATTATATAAGAATAAAATAACAGTATATAGGTAACTAGTTCCTTCTTTTTACCTGATTTAGATTAGAGCGTAAAAAATAGCAGTTTAAGGGGTTAAGGGGAAAATATGGATTATGCGTATTAGAACGTCGCTTGTAAGTGTATAAAGTTATGGCATTAAGGTGTGTATAGAAACCCTTGATAGAAACAGATGGCGGTAGGGGATTTAATTTTATACAATGTGTTGTATAGATTAAGCTTTGAGATTACTTCGCCAGGTGCCAGTTATCAATAAATCGTTAATTACTTACCTAATCTTAGATTTTGATAATTCATCATGACTACATAAAAAATACGTTATTTTTAAGAACTAAGATAAGTTAGGTAATTCGTTTATGTTTTGTAAAAGACAACATACTTTTTTAATGTTGACAACATTATTATTTTTCGTGTGCTAGTTAAAAGCACAATGTTTTTTGCGCCAGTATAATTTAACTTATTATTTATTATTGTGTTTGTTTGATACTCTTAATCTAACATTTTAAATTTTGCAACAACTTATTTTAATTTATCAATATGTTCTACTTCATCATCATCAGCATCATAATATCACGGGAAATGTTGTGCGGTACTATTATTTAATTAGACAATTTCCGAATCAAATCTCTACTCATATTATACTAAACACAAATCAGTGTTACAAAATAGATCGACTAATTAAAAGCCGGCGGCGAGGTTACGTCACTGGTATTACCATTCGCAACTTGTGTTTATTTACAATGATTTGCACTTTGGACCCAAAAGCTGGTTCTCGGTTCCAAAGTCCAAAACTAAAATTACTTTCGCAAGTCATCGTAATAACGCAATTTTTTTGCTAAATTTCAAAAGTTATATCATCTTGAGGCTAGAGTTGGCCGAGATCTTTATATTCGGCATTTCCTCTGTATTCGGCACGTATGATTTACCCTAATCTAATCCTAATACAACCACCGTGGTGCAACTGACGGAGGTCCGCCTGCGACGCAAGAGGTTGCGGGTTAGTTAGATTCTTGCCTCGGGACTAAAATTTGTTCGACCTATAAATATTTCTACCAAGTGGTCTGGGTGTTTTCTATGTATATAAAAAATATCTATGTATAATGTAGATTCTAATAAGATTCAGAAAACTAGCACCCGTCCGTATAACACAAGCTTCGAGCTTACCACGGGATTTGATGTTGCTGTGTGAATATTTTTTTTATTGTGTGCAAAATACATTAGAAAATACAATAAAAAAAATATTTTTCGTTCGATAATGTCGAGTGGTGTTCTCGTCACATCTCTAATGCTGGCATATTACAGGTACCCCGTAATTTTGCACATGTAACTATTTGAAGAACGGAAGATCTTACGCAATATGATTTTGTTGCCGCGGGTTCAAAGTACAATTTTTATTGTTTAAAGTGCATTATGACGAAAACGCAATTGATGCAATTAGGTAATATTAATCTATCGTGTATCGTAGAGCTTTGAGGATTTAAAAAAATCTGTGTACTAATGCATGTATGAGTTATGCAGAGGTCTTAACTTACTACTTCATCTTAATTTAACACCTTTATTAAGTCAGCATTTAAATGAATAATTTAAATTTTTAATGAATATTCTCTGGTTATACAAATATGATATCAATGCAACAGTAACACAAAATGATATAGTGTGCTGGCCGCCTTCATGTAATGTAGTTTATTACAAGTACTCACAAATCGGACTTTGTACCGCGTACAAATGGGCGTACCTACCCGACAATCTTTGTACGCATCTGAGCAGAATGAGATATAGTGATAAATTGATAACGCATACAGAGTCAGAATCTTTGGAGAAAATACAGGGTTACATATTTTGTAGTGAGATAGATCAGTTGAGATCTGAATTTGATTAGGCATTGCAATTGTGAAAAAAGTGTAGGTAAATATCGTGAGGAAACCGGCATATTCTACGTACTTTAAAAAGTTTGAAGTAAGTATATGTGTCATTAACCAACCCGCACTTGGCCAGCGTGGTGAATAAAGGCCCAATCTCTTTCGTCAAGAGAGAATTTTCTGTGTCCCAGGCAGTGGGAACGTAAATAGGGGTGATTATGATAATGGTTTCTATGCCCATGTATACTGTTGTTGGACCTAATATGGAATGTTATGATGACGATGCCCTACCCTGCTTTAACGATTGCCTGCTTTGTTAAATCTAGCCAGACCTAGATATCTAACTCGAGTATAGTCTGTTATATAGGTACGGTCCATAGTGCAACTATCAGCTGATAGTCAATTGTGACGCCTCCAACTGCAAAATTGATTGTTAGAACACTAGTAGCTCTTTTAGTACCAGGGACTAGTTAGTAGAATAGATAGGTACTCTTATAAATTTGGTGATCTTAACGCGGTATCTTGACTAAAAAAATATGATAATTTTATTCCATGTTGTTTTCTGTTTTTAAACCTGTACTTCAAAAAATCTCCAACTTTGTTTTCAAGGTAAAGAATTTATCCTTTCACCTCTGTCGTCAAGTACGTAGTTTTAAATACATTGAAATATTACATAAATACACATCATAATGTATTTATATAATACCTAGTAGACCAAGAGCCTGTGATGGCCAGACCTTCCTTTAATTCACAAGCGTGAAAATTCTTTCATGTGTATGTCTAACATAGGTAAGAATAACCCCCAAACATGAAACCTGGATCGCGGTTCCTTTGGGAGATAACAACCTTTTACCTGTTATCTCCCAAAGGAACCACGATCCAGGTTTCATGTTTGGGGGTTATTCTTACCTATGTTAGACATACACATGAAAGAATTTTCACGCTTGTGAATTAAAGGAAGGTCTGGCCAGACCGGGCTCTTAGTATAGACTAATAACCTGTGATGGCCAGACCTTCCTTTAATTCTGAAGCGTGAAAATTATTTTATGTGTATGTCTAACATAGGTAAGAATAACCCCCAAACATGAAACCTGGATCGTGGTTCCTTTGGGAGATAACAGGTAAAAGGTTGTTATCTCCCAAAGGAACCGCGATCCAGGTTTCATGTCTGGGGGTTATTCTTACCTATGTTAGACATACACATGAAAGAATTTTCACGCTTGTGAATTAAAGGAAGGTCTGGCCATCACGGGCTCTTAGGTTATAGTGACAAAGTTTGACGTCAACCTTCGTACTTCAACTATATTTTTTCTTGCCTAGTGCGAGAACCGCGCGTGTCCTCAAACTTATCTACTAAAATCTTCTATATATTTTATTTATTTATTTATTTTAATTTAATTAATACGGTTAGAAACCAATTACATTAATTAAATAAGTATTGAAATGAAATTACACAATCATACATCATATTAACAACAAATAAAAATAGTAATTTGAAGATTATCATAATAATTAAGGATATTAACAACAATTAAAAATAATAATAATAATTAGGATTATACAGAACATTAATTCTAAGTTAACAAATAACCTTCACAGAAAGTAAGACTCGCTTTTCTTAGTGTGCTCCACCTATCATAGAAAATATCAATGTCCGGGTTGTCGTCCAAAAGAGCGTTAAGAGCTTTTAGTACGCGTGGTATAGGTGAGTTTGAGTGGAGTACTGTTCTCGATAGAGGCACAGCTAACAACCTATGTTTTCTACCGCGACAATAATTATTAGGAACATAGAGCCGACAAATATCATTCATTAGGTCTACTGCGTCGATACCACCATGTAAGACCTTGCAGACGGTGATGATTTGATCGAAGGACCGCCGAACTTCAAGGGAGTTATAGCCTAGGCAGCCTAGCAAAAACTTAGTTGGATAAAGGAAAGGATAGTAGCCGTAGCGGCGCTTGTACAGAAACCGCAGAAATGCTTTTTGTACCTTTTCTAACATTAGTGTGTAAGTAATTTCATGAGGATTCCACACACAAGCGCCGCTCTCCAACTTACTCCTTACCAGAGCAGAGAATAACAGACGTATCACATGTTCATTCCTAAAATCTTTAACATTCCTAAGAACGAATCCAAGACGTCTAAACGATTCTTTGGCCAACGAGATGATATGATCATGAAACGTCAGCTTCTGGTCGAATCTCACACCCAAATCTCTCATAGTGTTAACTCTTTGTATGAGTTGAGAGTCAACGCAATAATTGAAAGTTACTGGGTGCCGCTTTCGACCAAATGACATAACGTAACATTTGCTTGGATTAAATTCCATTTTGTTTACGACACTCCATTCGAAGACATAATCAACATCGCATTGCAGAGCCCTACAGTCTGCTTCAGTCCTAATTTCTTTGAATAATTTTAAATCGTCGGCATAGAGTAGGCCTCTGCTATGCGAGGGCACGGCTGGGAGATCGTCAATCATTAAGAGAAACAGCAAAGGCCCTAATATTGAACCCTGGCTGACTCCAGAACGCGTGTGGTATGGGCGTGATTCATACGGACCAAGTCTCACAAACTGCTGGCGATCTCGGAGATAGTCCGAGATTAGACGGAGAAGGGATGGTGCAAAGCCGAAAGCAGTAAGTTTCGTCAGCAGGATGTCGTTGTTGACGCGGTCAAATGCCTTTTTGAAGTCAAAATAGAGCACATCTACTTGCAGTCCACGATCTAGGCTGGAAGATATAAAATTAACAAGTGTTAACAAATTTGTGTTTACGGAACGCTTACTTCTGAACCCATGCTGTTCGTTGCTTAAGAATTTGTTAACTTGTCTATATATATGCGTGTGCAAAATTCTCTCGAATATCTTCGCCGGTGAAGAAAGAATAGCAATGGGTCGATATCCTTCTACTAAAGACTTTTCTGAGCCTTTTGGAATTGGTGTGACCCTCGAAATTTTCCACTGAGGTGGGTAAATACCTGTTTTTAGACATAAGTTAAATATGTGACATAGTGGGAGACAAAAAATCTTACTCGCACCCTTAATAATGGAAGACGGTATATTATCCGGTCCTACAGAGCTACCTACTTTAAGTTTTTTAATAGCCTGAATGACGTCCTCCGGTGTCAGTCTATCAACATATACATAATTACTATTGGCAATTCCGTCCTGACCAATAACTTATATATAACTTATAATATATAACTTATATAAAAGACTATATATTTATAACTCAAGAACGGCTGAAACCATTGCGCTGAAAATTGATAGAGATATATCTTAGAACTAGGACTATTCATACATTATGATACTTTTTACAGCGGGAAAATGTATTGTGTAATAAGTCGGGCGGAAAGATAGTATATTTATACAAATCTAGCTGACCCGCCCGCTGCTTTTCCCGCTTTATTCCCATGTTTTCTAACTTTTTAAACCTTCCCTGGAATAGTAAATCACCAAAACACCTAAATCGATGATTTACATGAAGTCCTAACTTCTGAATTAGCGATAGCTGTGTCTCAGAATCCAGTTGTTTACCTTAATCTATTTATGTTTTTCTATACTAATATTATAAAGAGGAAAGATTTGTTTGTTTGTTTGTTTGTTTGTTTGTAACGAATAGGCTCCGAAACTACTGGACCGATTTCAAAAATTCTTTCACCTTTGGAAAGCTACATTATCCCCGAGTAACATAGGCTATATTATATTTAAAAAAAAATTAGGGATCCTTTCTAAAACTCCAATAATGTAACATAAGGTGTAAAAAAATGAGCTGAAAAATTCCTTACGTCGCGTGCGCTGCGAAAACTATTGATGATAGAACAAAATCATGTACTACGACTTTGCAGAACTCATCATTATCTACAAAAAATGTCGCGACAGCATATGTCTAAATATTATAGTTATGTCACAGTAAGCAGTTTTTTATTCTAAAATATTAATTTATATATGCCGCCTCTTGAAAGGGTCTTCATTTGTACCTTGGTATTAATCCTTATCAAAATAAATTACTTTATAATTAAGACGGCTTTAATACCTTTTTATAACTTTTTGAATTATTCAATTCGGACATTTCATTCGGAAGATATCACGAGTTTAAAAATGCAAGTATTAGAAAAAAGTCTAGAGGTTGTCGCTCACCGCGCTCAGCTAGCCAGCATGCGATGTAGACTCCATGTAGGTAAGCGTCACTGGGGTACGAGGGGGAGTCAATGTAATGTAATATCCTAATCCTAACATAGGCTACTTTTTACCGCGGAAAAATACATACTTCCACGGGAAAATATATGCTTACGTGGGAAAATTCGATTTCGATGAAATTTAGTATGTAGATAGTTGCAAATAAAAGTATATGGCGAGACGAAGTTCGCGGGGGCTGCTAGTATTATATAAAAGGACAAGTTCCCACTGACTGACTGTCATAAAGACGCACGCACAGCCGTAACCGCTAACGGTAGAAACGTGAAATTTGGACCGTGGGTTTCTTTTGTGACGTATAGGTCCACTAAGAAGGGGTTTTGCGTAATTCACCCCCTAAGGGGATAAATAGGGATTGCAAGTTTGTATGGAAAAATCTTTAAATTAGCAACGACTTTGACAAGCGAAGTTGTCGGCTAATCTTAAATATTGCTCTGTATATTGTCCAGCAATATTTCTTTATTTCTATGTACTGTACAAAATATAGAATACCTTGAAGTAATTACGCGATAACCTGCCCCGAGATAGATAATAACGAGATGCAGAGTACGCGGAACTGCCTGTAATTGTGGTGCACAACCGCAACTCAAGGTGATGTGTGTTTCGAAATACAATAAAAACACTCGCTATTTATAGCTTCCTTGCTTTTTTAGAGCCTAATATTTAATGATTTCTGTCAATCAACCACATAATTAAGACGTGTTTGTTGGCTCTGTGGAAATTTTATGATATAATGTTAGTTTGGGAACTCCTTTTTCCGTATTTGGACTCCAAGTTGGTCCTTTGTGCGTAGTAGGTCCGCTAGTGTAAACAGCCTCACGAGACGAGAAGCTCAGAAACGTCCTGGGGTCATCACAGGCTGAAGCCGAGTGAGGAACGCAAATAGGGCTTAGCCTATGCGTCTGCTACGTTAAGAGCTGAAATTATGTAAATGTAGCATAAAACTCTAGTGCTAACCAACAATGATTCAGACTTTATAATACCTAGATTATTGAATCATCGCGTTAAACCTAATTGTTTATTAAAATACATTTATTGTAAGCCGTTTTAATTATCAAATTAGTCACAGTGATACCACACGTGGCGTTGCGCTTGTTTGATGAATTTTGAAAATTGTCAGGCTGCGCGAATGTCATATCTTTTATAAATAAAAATCTATTGCTGCTCTTTACTATCGCTAAAACTCAGGAACTGCTGGGCCAATACAGAAAAAATTTAAAATATTGCTGATTTTTAGAATATTTTTCTGTTTCAATCACGGGTTTCAATAGTACCTATATCGAGATATTGTGTTTATAAAATATCTCTGATAACAAACTAACTTACTCTATTGCCGACCCTTACAGATTTATTATTAGTATAGGAAAGAGACTAAGAGCTAACTCGAAATATCCTGGAGGTACCGAGAGAACATCCTCACCAACGCGATATTCTGTAAAACCCTGTGAGTTTATTTGTAAATAAATAGTTAAATTCGACTAACATAAGGGTCAATATTGATATTAAATGTAAGTGATAGCTGTGGAATGAAAGCGTATCGCAGGCAGTGTCAAATGGCGACGCGCAGTGAGATAGGTTCGACCCGCAGATAACACTGTAAACAAAGAGATAGCCCTGCATCCAGCCACCACATAGATGTATAGTCTATCTATATTAACTTGCAATGCAAGTAACTTGATGATCTCTGTGGCGCAGCGGGCGAAGATCTGCCTGCGACACTAGAGGTTGCGGGTTCGATTCCCGCCTCGGGACAAATAATTATATGATCGGCAAATTTTATGTAAATAATTAAAATAAACACACACAGCGCATATAACTCAAGCTTCGAGCTTACCATCGGGCTAGATGTTGCTGTGTGAATTGTCTAGCATTAATTTATAATAGTCGCGTCTCCGCTTCATTCTTTCATCCGTATTTTTGCCCAAAATTCATATCCAACACATTACGGCAATTCTCAGTAAACATTTTATACATCGCAAAGAATTAATGCTACCTTGCTAAATAAGTACCTACATTCAAGTTAATTTGCTTAAACAAAATATACTGTTTACGTTTTCAAAAGCAGTTTACTTAGCGACTAATGCATTTACAACATTAGCCATGAGGTATTTAATGAAAATTATCAATAATTTAATGGTAATGGATGACCGCGACCAACATTAGATACGGTTTATTTCTGCACTAGTAATAACAGCGTAAAACCTTTAGAAAAAAATTTAATGTGTTAGTAATTAATTGTTTGTATGTATTTTGCTGGTAAACGTTTGTAAAGTTTCCAAATATTTACAATACAATACTCTTTATTGAATACCAAGTTTATTACAATAATTAAAGGTAAACTGTATCATATAATAACATTAATCTTTATGATGCTTTAGAGAGGAATTGGTGGTTATTCCGCTCTGTTTTATTTAACGCAGTCTGTGCCTGGTCCAGCCCGACGGTAGGTATAACCTAAAGGTGCGGGCCGGCCCGATAACTCGAAAACACGTGAACCGGCCCGATAACTCAAAAACACGTGAAAAACTTTCGAGAGAAATTTGTTTTCTGATGTCCCCAGTAAAGCTCAAGAGAGAAAATAAGTATTTTTAAAAGTGTTATAATAATCACTAATGTCATAAACTTGCCAGAATTATCTTGCTTTGTTTACTTATCGTATGATAACATAATCTACATAATATTCTGGCAAGCCCGCACCCAATACCGACTTATCTGGATCCTGGCACATGACAAAGGGACAAAGCGAAACAGTTTCATTACTCACATCACAATACTCTGTTTACTTATGGAAAAAGCTGAATATCAGCTGTCACATCCGCTGCATTTCCGATAACGCGTGAGTCAGCCGCGTTCTTGCTGATCCATCGGCCATTCACGCAAAGATGCATACTCCGTATTAGCGAACCAGCGGCCAGCGGTCTCTTCTGTCAGTGTTGACAGCATCGCGAGCGCGGAAGGTCGTGCCACCCGCTGTCCGCGTGATACAACATAAACAATAACATAACATACCCAAAAAGTGTTGATATAATTGTTAATAATCACCTGTTCGACTTATCTGCGGGTGTTATCTGTTAACGGTGCTACAGTTGGTTTTGGGGACTGTTGGAAGATGCCTGTGTTGGGGTACGAAGGGATGGCATCTCAGGACTACTGTGCTTATGAGGCTCAGCCGTATATGGCGCCTCCGGGCTTCTGGCAGAAGAATACTACCACATTTGGATACACGCAGAGAAGTCCTGCAGAGCCGTCGAGGAACGTGCCTTATAACGAAGGTGCGTTGACCATGCGGCCTGAAGAATAACCATTTGATTTTTTTTCATTTAAGAGTTGCTGTTCTAGTTTTATAAGTACAATAATCATTGCAGAACTTGACATGGGTCCAAATTTATATACCGACAGTGCTATAATCGAATCACATATTTCTTTGTTGCCGTCGAATCGAAGCACATATTTCTGGCTTATAGCGCCGTGCCAGTTTTGCCAGCGTTTTTCTCCTCCCCTATGCATCTTACCTTTTACTAACAGTAATATTATAAGTGACATATTTTCCAGGTAGTAGTTGTGTTAGGAGAGATAGATCTCTCCTAAAACCATTGCTAAAGCGACTGCTTCTCCCAATCTTGTTGAAAGCCAAACATCAATTCGAAAAACTCGTTAACTATAGGTTAATAGCAACCGTGATTCTTGAAAACGTATTAGATAAAAAAAAACACCTATCTATCAAGATAGTCGGTAAATAAGTAAATGATGTCATATCTGGTAGGTGTTTGTGTACGATTGGTTTTAAAGTTTTTGCTTATACTGCTAATGGGTAACGCGCTTGGATAGCAACTATAATACTTATTCTTAAAATTGCCGTAATCACACGGAAATTATTATATTTTTCTATTGTTAGGTTGTTGTTATTAAGAATTATACATTATTGGAATTCATCATTTCAGTCAAGGATATCATCAAATACCTAATTTTATAACGTATTAAAAAGTAAAATTTTCAAGTTAGTTTACTTATTTGTAAGGATTTGTCGTTCTTTTAAATTTTAAAGGTTTCAAAATTATTACAAACTAGGAAAGTATAATACGGAAAATTCTAAAATAAAAGTGTACCTACTTTCAATTTTCCAATGCAAGGATGCAGGATGTTTGCGAGGAAATTTTCTCATGTTTTCAGGACAATACGGGGAATTCTATATTGTCGTACTGAATCTGTTACCGCAATGTTATTTTCCTGTCCAATGACGTCTTCGGTAAAACTAACAATAACATATTGTTACTATTGACTGCTGACTGGCGTCTTTTTTTTGCCGCGATGAAGTTACGGTCAGTGACCTTAGTAACCTTTTTACAGCATTTGCGTGTATGAAAAATTCTTACAAGCTATAATAAGTACATGTTTTCGAAATTATTCATTTTAGTCTCAATAGCAGCAGACTACATTCTCAATCATTAACTGATTGTCATAACTTTTAAGCAAATTTTTGTGAAAAAAAGATTATCGTCCCCTGCCCTTTTCCTATATAATGTGCACTCTGCACATCATGGAGGTAGAATACCTTCCATTTTCTCTATCAGCCATCATGCAACGCTCACTTCTTTCTTATACGTGTCATCCTATGATAAGGTATATTTTTAACGGTTATGTAGCGTCGAGAAAAGTCCCACCCCATCTCCCCTAGGTGCCGACAAATGAACTAAGGGATTTGTTATACAGGCGGGCAACATCGTCGTTCTGTGTACGTTCTGTTCTGATGTAGATGGTAGTATTCTTATACCAAATCTCCCAAAGTCCCATTAAGTTCTGAGAGTCCTGTTGGGTACCAGTAGGTGGGTAGTGAGTGGTGCGTTGTATGGGTCGTTAGCGTTACGTTACAAGCTTTATATACTTCGTTATTTATATATTGATGCAAAACTGAGTAAATAAGTAAATATTTAATTTTGATTCTGTGTGGTTTATATTATTATGTTAGTTGAAATATAAGATGATAAGACTTAATATCGACAGTACTTAGTTTTTGATCTGTCATTGGCCTAGTCACCTATCAAATAACTCTACTATTCTTGTTACGCAATCTATTACCTAATCCCACTCCGAAACAGCAGTTACAAAACGATATTATCATGAAAATATGAAAGGAATATATAGAATAACACCGTTAATTATGAGGCTTACGTTGCTTTATACGTAAATGTTAATGTAAAATATGATTGTAATTATCTTACAGGTAACAAAAATATTGAAGATTAGATAGTGTCACTTTGCCTGATAAAAAGAACCACCGTTGTATATACACCTTGTAAACAATTTAGAGTTGTATTTAAATTATAGATATTTGTGAATATAAGTTGAATGTCAGCTGTTTAGCTGTTATGATTGTGATGATTATAGGATGTTATCACTACATAGAATAAAACGAAGTAGCTCTCGCTGTCTGTACGTGCCTATGTATGCTTCAATCTTTAAAACTTCGCCTCGGATTTTGATGTGATTTTTAATTAATAGAGAGTAAGTTTTAAGGATAAGTCTTTATGTATAATTGAGTACATACCTGAAGCGAAATGAGGGCGGGTCCCTAGTTAAACATAGGACAATAAACAATAACATAGACCTATCTTTGTTACAGACAGTGACATGCAATTGGAGACGAGCAGCAGTGAAGCCAGTGCTGCCAGTTCTACCTCTGTCTCCCAGCAGTGCGCGATCTGTGGCGACCGCGCCACGGGCAAGCACTACGGGGCTTCCTCATGCGATGGCTGCAAGGGATTCTTCAGGAGGAGTGTTCGGAAGAACCATCTTTATACATGCAGGTAAGGGTTAGAAGCACACACTATATGGGTTATATAGTGTGTGTGTGTAGTTTAACTAGCAAAGATACAGTCTTGCCGAGCTCTTACGTAGAGCTTGCCGACTCAGAAAGTGACCAGAGTCTTTTGGCTAGTTTTATTGACAAATCAATAGTTTAAATTAAAGTATCCAAAAGATTCATCAAAGACTTGGTCTTTATTAGATGTGCAGACTCTTGATCGGTCTTTATTGTTTTTATTTTTAAGCTCAAATAGTGTATTTGCAAGATCTACTGTAACACAAATGCGAGAGAGTAGTAGAGTAAAATGTGCAAACTCTGGAAACGTCTTCATATTCAAGCGATATTATATTCATCAATATTTGTTTGGAAACCCTGCTCTAAAACTGCAGCACCTGTTGTTTGTGCTGCGATAACTCCAATAGAAAACAAGACAGTTCTCTATTTTTACGGCCGTGGTTCTGTCGTCACGATCAACATTGTCGCATTTTACGATAGATCTGTAGAGTTGTAGATCTTTGGCAGCAAGACCAGCCCCATTCTTATTGGTCGAGAGTCGCAATAGATTGCCCAACCTCCGCAATCATCGGCTTGGCACCACGCCAGTTTAGACCTATTGCTGACGTGCGAATGATTGATTGTCCTTTGACGACGAGAATTGTTTCTTCTCGAATCTGAGCAAGTTGACTTATTTGAATCCACGGTTTTACTTGTGGTTTTTATTAAACTGTGCTGATGCAGTCGTTGTTTTCTGACTGTTATGTGTAGAAAACACCTAATCTGTCACCGGTAGCACTTCTCTTGCTTGTTATCGGTCAAACTCGACCGATTAGGACGCCTTTGGCCTCTGATACATTCGTCCCAGTGTTCTAGTTATTCTGATAAAGAACCCGAAAGTGTCGACATAATATTTTGGCATTATGAATGCGTTATGCGTTATTTTAATCTAGTTGTAAATCCGTGAGCTGCAGCTATATGAAATCTAGTATTGAATCCTGGAGAAGAATAATACTTCTCTACTTTACAGTAGAGCATATTCACATGAGAAATATTAGACTGTAACGCGTTCAGAGCCATACCGCCTCGCTTAGGCATAAGAAGTAATTTAAACCTGATGATGTTGCGGGGTCATTAAGCGAAACTGCTTGTAATCGTGACTTGCGAAAATTATTAGTAATTGATAACCATCGATTCTAATAACTAACCGGACTACAATAAAACAGGAAAACGTGCAATTCCTAATAAACACATTTCGGTTTACTAAATACGTCAACCAAAGTGATGAATGAATTATTCTTAAAGTCGTAAAAGTGATTTTATAAATTAATTTTTATTATAACCGGCATGAATTTGGTCGTAAATTATTTATTTTGAATTATAAGAACATCAATGAAACTTTTCGTTGTAATTTTATAACTTAACAACATTTAACTGGGCCTTTAAAGGTGCTTCTGGTTTTGAAATACTACTGGTAGCTCAGGGAAGGTTTAAAAGGAGAAAAAATATGGGAATAAAGCAGGCGAAGCCGCGGGCGGGTCAGCTGGTCTTGTATAATACATTTTATTGAGAATAAAGTGTCCCAAGTTAGTTATCAACAAATATTTAAAATATTGTCAACTTACATGTGTAGACAAATGTTTTTGTCTCGTTACCATAGTACTCATATACAGATGACTGCAGCTGGCAAATACGTGTATAATAAACCAACTTAGGTTTTTTCGCTTGTGACTGTTCAATGTGTGACTAAAGTACCTAGACATATTATGTAATGTACCTATCATATGTACATACATAGAATATTACATATAATATTATAAAGCTGAATAGTATGGTGGTTTGAATGCGCTAATCTCAGGAACCGATTTGATAAATTATTATAGTGTTGGATAGTAGATTTATCGAGGAAGGCTATAGGCTATATAAATTAAAGGTATAAAGCAAGCGAAGCTATCGCCGGGTAGTTCTTGTATAGTTTTTAAGTAATTTAAAGTTAATTTCATAGGTTTGTTTGTATCCTGTTTTTTACATAAGTATTGTGATTGCCATACAGGCACATATTTCACAGTATAAATCCTCATTTATAAAACCATAGTATTTGTCGTATGTGTTGGCTGTATCTTAATAAATAAATAATATCGTACTTGTAATTTCCAGGTTCAGTAGAAACTGCGTCGTGGACAAAGACAAGCGGAATCAGTGTCGGTACTGTAGACTGAGGAAATGCTTCAAAGCGGGCATGAAGAAAGAAGGTAAGACCTTCATTTTGTAAGCATAATGCTTGTATTAATGTTTGTATATCTATAATAAAAAATATCTATCAGTGTATGTATGTTATCACTACATAGTATTATATACAACAAAGTCGCTTTCTCTGTCCCTATGTATGCTTAAATCTTTAAAACAACGCAACGGATTATGATGCGTTGATTTTAATAGGGTATGTGATTCAAGTGAAAGGTTTATAATTATAATTAAGTACCCGAAGCTAAGCGAGGGCGGGTCGCTAGTATTAAGTATAATCAGAAATTTAGCACCCGTTACACAAGCTTCATGCTTACCACGGGGCTGGATGTTGCGTTGAGTGAACTGTCCAGCAATATTTATTTAAATACTACTTAACTGTATAACTCGTGTTCACTCATCACTCGAGTGGTGTGTACAAGGTATCGCTATTGTGCCCATGCGGTCTTGACCTTAGCGTTGTGTTATTTTAAAATTAGCATTGTCTTAAATCGTGGAAGTATTTATGCTCAGACGGAACTTGTAATTTGGTATGAAGAAGTACGAGTATTTACGTTCAGAACTTTGGGAATTATTATTTGATCTTGTAATTTGTTGGCTGTTATAGTATAGAGACAACGGAACGAAGGTTATGCTTTTAAACAAACAGGTCAAACAAGGTCTGTAGCATCTTAGAATAGTTAAAGACAAGCGCCAGGTAGAGCTAAAAGCGGCGCTTGAATTTTCGGTATTATCACATACGGTATCGACGACCCATCTTGAAAAAGTATGATTTTATTATTGTGTAATGACATTGTAAAACTTTTCCATTGTAAATCATCTTTCTTTATTATAATTATAGGTAAATTACTCACCATGTTTACGTCCAATGTTACACACGTTTATAATCTGTCCAGCTTATTGAATGTTGATGTTATGATTGACATTTCTTTGTTTCATATGACGCATAGTTTTATTTACACTTTTAAACTTCTCTATAAAAGGTCTATCAAGATCGCTTTAAAAAATGAATTGGACCAGCGGTTCCTAAGATTAACGCGTTCCAACAATCAAAACTCTTCAGCTTCATAATATTAGTATAGATTGAAATAGAAGTAAAAGCCTTTAAATTAAGGTCTAATCTCTCTCGTCAATAGGGAAGTCTCTGTGTCCCAGAAGAGATGGGGTACTATTCTTAAGCCGGTACCAAACGGCAAAATCACTTCAAGGTTTGACAATCTAGGTTAAATATTCGCCATCTGACATAGATTCAAAACATTAGTCTAGACGAGACAGTAAATCAATTTTATTATCGAAACATCTCTAAAACATTTACACACAAATGATATTTAAGTAAATAAATACAATAATTATGTCCAGATACTCGTAAACAGCAGATTACTTGGGAAATGATAGGCGTGATTCATTAGTTCCTACCTAATTAGCGGCATTCTGGCGCTCCTATAACGGAACACGATTAGGTCGCATGTTAATAATTTTCCTTTGGATTGAATCTTACTGGAACTGTTTATCGGTATTAGTATATAGGTTGGAATTTTTTGACGGGGCTGTGTAGGAATAGAACATTTATTGTGTTTTATTATCGTGTTATCGTAGTAAGCTCGAAGCTTAAATGTTCCTACGTGCTTTAACTGCGAAGACAAACATCGCGAGGAGACCGTCATATTCACATAAATAAACATAAATATTTTGTTTGTAGCTGTCCAAAACGAGCGAGACCGCATCAACTGCCGCCGGCCGTCGTACGAGGAGCCGGCTCAGGCGAACGGACTGTCTGTAGTGTCTTTGCTGAACGCAGAGTTACTGAGCAGGAAGGTCATTGACGAGGTATGTACTACAATCAAATAAAATATATTAATTTAAATCCTTCTTTTTTTATACTCTATGTTGTCCCATTGCTGGGCAAAGGTCTCCCCTTGATTTCGCCAGTTTTCGCGATTTTTTGAGGTTTCCGACCACTCTGGCTCAAATGCGTCCAAATCATCGCGCTTTATATAGTATAACAGTAAAAACTAATTATATCTACAACTTGCTTTCCGACCGCGGCGTCGCCCGCGTTATATTAGATTTTCCGCGGTAAAAAGTATCCTATGTCCTTTTTCTGGTTCTAAGATATATCTCCACCAATTTTCAGTTAAATCAGTGTAACCGTTCTTGAGTTATAAATAGTGTAACTAACACGAATTTATTTTATAAATATAAAATAACAATCCTATGACTAATGCTGAGATACATGAAGCTAACTAATAGCACACTGTAGGTATACAAATAAAAAAAAACTTATGAAATTTGTCAACAAGCTTAAGTTTTAGCACGGGGCAGATATTTCTGTGTCAATTTGTCCTCCAATATTATAAGATTTCTGTAATAATTATAAATTATAATAAAAAAATTATATTATTTCTAGTCGAACAACGTATCAGACGCAGAGCTGAACAGTTGCAAGCTAGCGAAGATCAACGACGTGTGTGATTCGATCAAACAACAGCTGTTGATACTGGTGGAGTGGGCCAAGTACATCCCCGCCTTCACAGAGCTGCACCTCGACGATCAGGTAACTATGACGACCGGGTAACCATGACGACCAAGTAACCATAACCACCAGGTAACTATGACGACCAGGTAACTATGATGACTAGGTAACCACGTCGACCAGGTTATCATGACGACCAGACAACCTTGACAACGAGTTAACCAGGACCACCATTTAACCATGACGACTAGGTATTTAGGACGGCCAGGTAGCCATGATGACCAAGTTACCACGACGACCAGGTTACCACGACGATCAGATTACCATGACGACCAAGTAACCACGACGACCAGGGAATCCCCCGGCCAAGTGCTCCTCCTTATCTTATAAGTCGAAAGAATGAAACTAGCTATAAATAGTTTGTCAAAGTTAAAGTACCTATACAAAACTGGCTTGATGGCACGCCATACACCACATGACCAATTTTGATCTTGTGTCCACCTTTGGTAAGAAACTGGTTACACCTCATTTAAATATCCTATGTGTATTACTCGTCCATGTATATAATGTACCCTGTTACCCTGTTATTGTCCCCCAGGTGGCCCTGCTCCGCGCGCACGCCGGCGAGCACCTGCTGCTGGGCTGCGCGCGCCGCTCGCTGCAGCACACGGACGTGCTGCTGCTGGGCAACAACTGCATCATCACCAAACACAACATTGGTACGTTAACAATACCACAAGGATAACAAGAGTGGAGACTAAAACCGACACCTATGTCAAATTCATTGATGGGTATTCCGGGGGCCTGGGTTGTATTTTCTGCCAATCTCGGCTCTTTTTATATACATATGTATGAATAATTGAAATAAAGATACAACATGTACAAATAATTATTTTTAGTGATTGACTCTCACTCAAGTTTTCTAAATTATTAAGTTCTTAATGAAACTGATAGATGGCGCAATCAGTGCTTAACTATGGGATAAATTCAAGCTCTTACGTAACTCCTCGATAGCGTAGTGGTCAGCGCAAACAGGGCTAAACTGGGTGGCGTGGCTTCGACTCCCACTCGAGGACCAAGGTTACGTTCTCGTAATTTTTTCCATACCATTCTCTAATAAGATACATGTTGTTCCAGACGGGCGCATGGACATCGACATCAGTATGATAGGTATGCGCGTGATGGACGAGATCGTGAAGCCGCTGCGGGAGATCGAGATTGACGACACAGAGTTCGCCTGCCTCAAGGCCATTGTGTTCTTTGACCCCAGTAAGTTCATATAACATATCATTTATTTTATTTATTACTAGCTGCGCCCACGACTCGTTAAATTTTATGTTTGTTGGGGGGCCAGTCTGAATGAATGAATGAAATGAATGAATGAACACTTTACTGTACTTAAAAATAAACAGAAGAAAATACATATTACTATTTTAAAAAAGTACAAGGGGCGGCCTTATATTGTCACTAACCAATCTATTATCACTTTGAAAAATAAACGTGGCGACAGTAACCAAAGCTTTACAGAAAGGAAAGAGAACAATTGAATGATCTTGTGATTTTTCCACAGACGCCAAAGGCCTCTCTCAGCCGCAGAAGATCAAGCAGCTCCGTTACCAGATCCAGATAAACCTGGAGGACTACATCAGCGACCGCCAGTACGACGGGCGCGGCCGCTTCGGCGAACTGCTGCTGTGTCTGCCGCCGCTGCAGTCCATCACGTGGCAGATGATCGAGCAGATACAGTTCGCGAAACTGTTCGGCGTCGCGCACGTCGACAGCTTGCTGCAGGAGATGTTGCTTGGAGGTAAGTGAACTGCCCCTGTGTCTGCCGCCGCTGCAGTCCATCACGTGGCAGATGATCGAGCAGATACAGTTCGCGAAACTGTTCGGCGTCGCGCACGTCGACAGCTTGCTGCAGGAGATGTTGCTTGGAGGTAAGTGAACTGCTCCTGTGCCTGCCGCCGCTGCAGTCCATCACGTGGCAGATGATCGAGCAGATACAGTTCGCGAAACTGTTCGGCGTCGCGCACGTCGACAGCTTGCTGCAGGAGATGTTGCTTGGAGGTAAGTGAACTGCTCCTGTGCCTGCCGCCGCTGCAGTCCATCACGTGGCAGATGATCGAGCAGATACAGTTCGCGAAACTGTTCGGCGTCGCGCACGTCGACAGCTTGCTGCAGGAGATGTTGCTTGGAGGTAAGTGAACTGCTCCTGTGCCTGCCGCCGCTGCAGTCCATCACGTGGCAGATGATCGAGCAGATACAGTTCGCGAAACTGTTCGGCGTCGCGCACGTCGACAGCTTGCTGCAGGAGATGTTGCTTGGAGGTAAGTGAACTGCTCCTGTGCCTGCCGCCGCTGCAGTCCATCACGTGGCAGATGATCGAGCAGATACAGTTCGCGAAACTGTTCGGCGTCGCGCACGTCGACAGCTTGCTGCAGGAGATGTTGCTTGGAGGTAAGTGAACTGCTCCTGTGCTGAACACTATCACCTACACATGTGTTCAACCCGCGGCCCGCCGTCTTTTTTTGCGGCCCTCGGAGGCCATAGCAAATTATAATATTTTATGTACAGTAATAACTTTTTATTCAGTTTCTTTTTTCGCGTTTTCTCTATCGTTATTATCAATTCGCGGATCCAGTCGGTACATTTAATCGAAATCGGCGTCCTTTAAGTACTCTATTTAATTTTACCATCTAGCCTAGGGTTTGCGGCCCGACGGTCCTGCTGCAGGTTGCGTTTATACATACTTTGAGTGTGCCTCCCACAAATAAATAAAAAAATCTATCTTAGCCGACACGACTTTTATGTTGAACTAAAAATAATGGTATTCCCCAGGTGCGTCAGCTGAAGCCGCCATAGAGCAGCCGGCGGAGGGCCCGACGCCCTCCCCCCTCCCCGCCGCCTCCCCCGCGGCGCCCCTGCTGCCGCCGGCGCTGCCCGACGCCTTCCTCGAGCCCATGCCCTTCAAGCAGGAACCTAATATGTAAGCTAATTGTATCCATATCCAGGTGTAAGGTTAAATGTTAAATGGTTCAAATTTGCCAGTTTGGCCGAGTTTTGTTGGTGTTTAAATTCAAAAAATCAAGTAGTTCAATGTGTGTAATGTTCAAATTGCTATTAACTGTGGCCTTTCGAACAGGAAACTCATGGCTTTATCTCAAGGTGTAAGATTCAAATTCGCGTTGAATGTGTGCTTTATGTACAAGGGTGTAAGGTATAAGTTAGTGCCTGTTAATACATGTTTTATGTACAATTTAGAACTATCTTTGGCGTTGAAATATTGCTTTATATGCTATGTACAAGGGTGTAGGGATCAAATTGGCTTTAAAACAGTGCCTGATTTGTGTTATCTATGAACAAGGTCTATTTTCAAATTGGTGTTGAATTAGTGCCTTATTAATTAAGCTCTTATATCGAAAGTGGTTTAGTTTGATAAATTTTGTTTAAAATATAATTGTCAAATGGGACATTTTCTCTATATTTTATATTGAAGTCCATTTTCAATGTTGCGAAATTATTTAAATTTGGTATCTAACTAATGTTATGTTGGTAATGTTTGGTATCTAATAAGTAAAAGGAGAAGAAAAGTTAATTTTTTATAATTAATGAGTAAATTAGTTGTTTTTTAAATTATTTACGAGAAGTTGCAATAAATATCAAAATGAATTTGTATGTTTGTTTATAGGAGCCCTGAACGCAATCCTATATTGGCGAAGACTGCTGCTAACATGACCATGTTATAAATTTATGATTAATTTTTAAACTTTACTCTGTTATATACACAGTTAAGCACTATATTTTTATTATCTTCTTAACCAGCAGTTCTTACTGTAAGGTAAAGGCCATATAAATAATATTTATAAATATTTTATTTATTTAACCTGTAATCAATATTTAAAGTTTTTATGGATATTATGATAAATCAGTGTTAAAGGACGACTGTTTATTAATATAACTTCAACAAATTATACTATAGTTTGTTGTATATTCTATTAGAAAATGTATAACCAAATAGCGTCTGTCTTTAGTGAAATATTTTCATATTTCATAGGTGTAGGTATTTTGCCAATCATTATGTTATTTATAAAAGTTATTTATTAGTTTTAAGTAAGTTAAGTTAGATTATAAACGGCTGTGGATTTTGAAGTAGTTTTTGATGACATATCTGTAATCAGACAAATACTAATAACGTAAATACTTTGTTTTGTTATTAAATTGGTGGTTAGTGATTGGAAATTAGTCTATTTGAGTTACCGACGTTGGTGAAGGTTTTATATATATACATATAGGAGACTTAGAAAGCATTTTATCTTGATTTAGCAGTTATCTATTTATGATGGACGTTTGTAACTGTTGCTTAGGATTTCAACCCGTATTTAACAGGTTCACATATTGTCTATGAATGTAAAATTATTTAGTCATTACAAAAAGTTAGGCATGACGAGATAGCCTTTTGTTAAAATTATTATTAAAAAATATTATGTGAGTGTCCATCTAAAACAAATCAAAAGTATTGTATACAATGGGCAATTTAGATGGGCACTTCTGTCATACCAAACTTTTTGAAGACTGTATGTTATATATAAAATGAAATATGCTCAATGTATATTATTGTTAACTGGTGTTAGATATGGTGATAGCTGTTAACATAGTGCCTTAGAATATATGTGGATGCTAATAGGTGCCTTTATATTGTTGAAGTGTAGGTACTGTTGAAAATGTACATACTATGTTATGATTTGTAGAATATATTTTAATAAATATGTTACCTAATATTTGCTTTTCTGTTTTTTCCTGGCTGATGCTTTGATAAGATTTCAATGGATTTCCATGGATAAAGCTAGGAAAAATTGAAACCTATATAGCTATTTAAATGGGTAATTGGTGTATATTTTAATCATGAAATCTAATTCAATATGAATTTATTGAAATAAGTTGTAATTTTTACTATTTGTTTAAAAATCCATGCGTGATATCGTGTCTAAGGGAATGTCTAATATTAGACCTATTTTTTTGTTTGCATTATTCCTACTGACATGCTGACTTACCCTATTCTAAGTAAGTATATCAATAATCAACCACCACAAGATTAGGCTAGATATTCCGGGTGCATTTTGAGGAATACTTATAAATTCAAACTATTCAAGTAAAACAATGAGTCAATTGTAAGTATATCATACTTGTATAAAATAGTTATTAACAAATTACAGGTATAATAAAACTTAAAGCCCACCCATAGCGGCAATTAGGATTACGGTATCCTTAATTGTTTGTTATAATCCTAATATCACGGGAGTTTTCATAAAAATCGTATAAAAAATTCAAGGTGATTTCATGAATTTGAACATTCAACTCCTATTTATATTCCCACTGCTGGTACATAGGGACTTCAGTATTCAATGATGTATACATAATCTCTTGAAGGAAGAGCTAAGGTCCTTATTTACCACGCTGGCCAAGAGCGGTTTGATTATGGTCTATTCTGTTATCTGGTAATAGGCCGGGATCCGTAGTACATGGAAATCAAGTGATTACTAACAAGCTAATTTTTGGTGAAAATTTGGGTTAGTAATCACTTGATTTCCATGTACTACGGATCCCTGACTATAACTGTTTGTTTTGATTTTCATAAAAAAAGAATTTTTCCTATAGGCTATCTGTAGGTATTGATATGTCCATATAGTTTTTAATGCATTCTGCATTGCATGAGCGTGATTGGGGCATCATGAGTACACTATTTATGTAAGACGGTTCTTGATTTACCATCTATGTTCCAGTAGAGGTGCTAAGGTTCTGCACAGGATGGTTTTTCTTTCACATCAATGTAACCCTTCTTTCTGTTGACTTGGCTCTTGCAGTAGAGAAATATAACCGATATTGCGGACACAGATACCATTACTAGAAGAGGCACGTAAATAATTAATAGCGATTTCATTTACAAACAGTACAAAGTTGTGTTTTATGTGTGACAGAACTCGGAATAGACAATATAACGTAGTGATTATAACAATAATATTCTTTTTGGCAATATCTAGATGCTGCAAGAAATAATTATAAGTAATTTAATTCTCTTTTGGTTTTCGTAAAAACTACTTTGGTCTAACTAAACGAAATAAATAAATAATGCTGGACAATAAATGAGCAGGAAGATTGTGTTACGGGTGCTAGATTTCTGATATATGTATGTATATTAATACATTATAAGGTCAACCGGGGCAAATGCGTGGTATTTCTCGATCACTTCAAGTTAGAGCCTCATTGTGATCAAATGTATGGCATTATCCACTTTTTGAAACTGTAGTCCAATATTATGGCTATTTCTGCACAAAGTTCAATCAGCGATATCTTCCCTGGAGCTTTACAGATGTTTCAAATTGACTATTTATTTTAAATGGGAATTTTAGATGCATTTGCCCCGCTTTGGGAAAATGCGTCTTTATTGAATAAAAACTTTAATGATAAGCTTTTCGTGATAATAACTAGATATAACTTTTTGGTTCAAATTTCTTTGCAATAGTATGATAGTTAAACTAGTCAAAAATAATAATTGACGCATTTAGAGACAATTTAGTAAAAAATGGCGAAATGCGTCTATATTTTGACAGACGCATTAGCCCCCTGTTAAATCCAGATGCTGTCAACATTTTATTTGGGTACGGACAAACTATCAAAACTCAACAAAAGTCTAAAAATAACAAATGTTAGTAATACGATGGGACGATAGCAGACAAATTTCTACGCGTGAGATTTTGATAGAACCGTAGAACAATACAGATTATAATAAAACACAAATTTGAAGGCTACACCGCATTTTTTTAAATTAAAGTTAAGTATATTCTGACTTTTGTATATTTTCAAATAATAATTTGACAAAAACGATATAAAAACCTCCATGAGACCAGATTATTTTTGCATTTAATTTTCATATTTAAATTTGCAGACATAAAAAGGTTGACGATATATGTTTTGGGTGTAAATGCGTCCCACAGTCGCAATCGCCCCATAACAGCAGACGCATTTACCCCAAGAAATTAATCCAAACCTTATAAATGGAAACAATATTATTTCTTTAAATAAAGCTTTTTCACTAAAAATAACTGTCTGTGTAGGTAGCCCATAGTTTATTCCTTACAATGATTATTGAATAAAATCAGTTAATTGAAGAAAACTAATGACTAACATGGATTTAGTAACTCGCCTCACGCAGTCAAAATTTGTTCAGAAACGTGCAATTTTCAAAATGGCCAATTACTCGAATATCTGAACTGCCACGCCATTCGCACGAACTGCATGTTCTGTATTTAGTTCAAACAAATGCAACTAGATGACAGAAGTCAACGTATGTTGAATAGTTCTCGAATAAATTCAAAAAAACGCATTTGCCCCATAGACGCATTTAGACTGGTTGACCTTATATAAATTATACATATAGAATACCCAGACACCCGGAAAAAATATCTATACAAAATTTTTGTTCTGGAGTGGGAATCGAACCCGCAACCTCCTGCGTCGCAGGGAGACCTTCGCACGCTGCGCCACAGAGATCGTCAATAAATATTATAATAAGCAATATAAAATCATTGATATTATGTCTACGTTTTTTGCATTGCACAAAATGGGTACCAACATTGTCTGTGAATCTCCTTGTTTGGATCATCAGATTTATCACATTGTCGTCAAAAAAGGTTAAAATTTAGGATTTAGGTGTTGAAAATAAAGACGCTAATTAAAACGTAGTGATTATATTATCTTTGACGCTAATAATGAAAATATTACAATGCTTTACATAAGAACTGGTAAAATACAGTTTGACTGATTTGTAAATTAATAATTATTGGCCAAAATGATGACATTACAATTAATCCTCACAGAAAGTGAAATATTTCGAAATAGAAACACGAATAAAAAATAAAATGATTTATTAATACATAAAAATGCCACTAGCACCCACAAAATTGTCATTGTAATAATAATAATAGTCTTATATCTACACCTCATCAATTACCACTCAAATATATTTATAGTCGAACAATCTAGTATCAGACTTTTTTATGTTTCCATATCTATATCGTAACATTTTGTAGTAGAAAGATGCACTGTTAGTAACACGTATTACCTACATCTCCAACAATGAAGTAATTGTTGAAATCGGAAGAATAGCGCATTCAAACAAACTCTTCAGCTTTATAATATTAGTATCTATAAATTAGAAATCACAAAGCCAACATATTCATTGAAAATACCAATAGTATCACAGATTTTTTAACAAACACATAATTAACCTTAATTTCGATTTTCTTCACTTTCGATATAAACATGGAACTAACTCAGTATATTTAAAACAATATATATATACCTTAATCCTTAGGTGTAGTGCCAGCCTATTCCAAATTTAAAATCATATATAATAGCTAGAATGTAGGTACAACAGTATGAATAGTAATATAACAATCTTTATCTCTTTCCTTGGGTGTCATTTAAGGGATCAATAATGAGTGAATGTCCTTTTTACTATGTTCGGTTTACAAGCTGCCTAAATGATTGAAAATAACCAAACTTATTGACTTTAAAAGGTTCATTTCAGTCATCCGACTCAAACACGATAGAGTCCCTCATGCTTCTAGCTGGTTTGCTGTTAACAGGTTTACTTCTGGCTCTTTCACTCCTTATAGCTTCGCTAATGACCGGTTCACTTTTAACAGGTTCACTTGCTGGTTCACCCTTACCAATTTCATTCCTGACCATTTCACTTTCAGGTTCACTTCTGGCCAATTCACTATCAACTGGTTTACCAGCCGGTTCACTTTTACCACGTTTCTTTGCTGGTTTCCTTTTAGCAGTTCCACTCTTAGCTGTCTTGCTTTTAGATTCACTTTTAGCAACACTATTTCCAGGTACATTCATAGCCGATTCACTTTTTCCGCTTTGATCAGGTTCATTCTGGGTTGATTCACTTTTAACCGGTTCACTCCTGGCCTTGCTACGCGAGGTGTTAACTCCTACGTAGCAGAAGCCGACGTCGATGTCGTTCGCTTGGAGGTACTGCATCCATTGCAGCTGCTTCATCGATGGCTTGTCTGTGTCCGTTTTAACCTCTACAAATTTTATCTGGAAAGGATTTTTATTTTTATTACGGGTACTATTAGGTAATCTTATATTTAGACTTTTAGACTCACTTAGGTTTTCTAAATATAAGAAAATAGTATAGAAAATTTACACAACAAAGTCTTATTTTCTTTTTTTATCTGGCTACAGTTCTACTAACGCCCCGTTTAAAAATGTCCTGGTACAGTATTGGATAACTAAGTACAGTCAGCCAAAACTGTGGTCTACCACCCTACAGTTGAGATTCGTTTGCACGTCAGTTAAATTATTTTAGTAAAGTCAACCTTAAAGCCTCCAGCACACCGGATGCGTATACGTACACGTAAGCGTAGACGTGCACGTACCACTGAGTTGTAATGTATGGGAATGTATTAGATAGGACACACCGCTTGCGTAACGTGACGTGCGCGTGCAGTGTGTCCTGTCACATACATTCCCATACATTACAACTCAGTGTTACGTGCACGTCTACGCTTACGTGTACGTATACGCATCCGGTCTGCTCGAGGCTTAACAATCATTACATCTAACAGAGACTTTTGTCAAAACTGGTAGACCATTTTCTTGGCTAACTGTACCAGATTTAACGACCTCTGTGGCTCGTGTCAAGGGTTTCGCTATTTATTAGTAATTTTTTTATTCTGTGGCTCATGCCAAGGGTCTATCTTAGGTCATTCGCTATTTATTATTTTAAAAATTATTATTTTTTAATGTTATTTTACCTGGTTAGTGTTGACGTTCCACAGCGTGAGGTCGGGGAAGCCGGAGTGGTGGCGCCCGTAGTCGGCGGCGAGGCGGCGGCACAGCGCGGCGAGGCGGCGCCCGCGCAGACAGGACACCACAGAGCGGATGTTCTCCCAACCGATAGGACGGTAGATGCCGGATAGTTCCGCTGTATCGACAAGTTAATAAATTAGAAGAGAAATTAGAATTGGGAGTAAAGTCATAGTCATCAATATTTATTTCCATAGTTTGCATTACACAAATGTTAGACATAAATCTACTATATAAAAATAAGTCGGGTTTACGCTATAACTCCAGAACGCACGAAATTTCCACAACTAGTGATTTATAATGATGTTTTAAAAAAGTTTGTTGTAGTTGTTATTGTAACAGTATGTGGTCTGTCTGTAGATTCACTATTTATCTAGTAGACATTAATGAAATTGATATTAACGTTGCCATTGTGACGATAATTGTTGATTATAGTTTAAAAAATAATAATTCAAACAGTTTTTATCCACTTAAGCTTCTTAAAATAGAAGTAGACCACCTGGGCAAAGATATCAAGTTGATTTATATATTTGCCCAGTTAATCACACATTACTTACTCTCGGGTCGTTCGTCCCACTTCGCCCGCATAGTCTGGACCAGCTCGTCAATGTCCATAGCCTCTATTCTCCCCAGTCTCTCTACGATCCGCGTCCGTCGGTTGGTATAGAAGGCTGGTGTATACATGTCTAGCGGGTGCAGCTGGTAGTGCGAGAGGAACACGCCGCGGACGCCGGCGGGCTGCTCGTAGATTATATCCCAGAATAGCAGGTGATACATTGTTGTTATTATACGGCCTTCCCAGTGTTCACCTAGAATTACAAAGACTTATTTATTTAAAACATCAATATAACTAAAAATAACATAAAATTCTTATTTAAAAAGTTCAAATAGTACATAGACGTAGCCTGATCTAGGATTGACCTGTATCTCAGGATACAAGCTTGATTTAAAATAATCCTTCTAACATAATCATTTTTACATCTAATAAATATAACTACAAATACTAATATATATTTTAATAATAACAACTATCGATATAGTTAATTTAAATAAAATTGATTTAGCTATGGCTAATAATTTCTCTGTATCATCGTACGACATACTTTGAAGAACTAACTTAAGAGTATACATGCACTTGTGGTAACTTAGTGAGAGAATACAAATCATTATTGATAACTAGCCGACCTGCCAACGTTGTGGGCCTGAAATAATAATATTTTAATAATGATTGTCTTTTACCGTGTGTAAAAGCCCCGCTAGTGGTGTAGTGGCGGATGCAGTACTCTTCGCAGTCCAGAAACTGTTTGTCGTCCGCCGTGTGGATCTCGAACTTCTTCTTTCCTCTCTGCTTGTAGTTTCTGTAATATTTATTTATTATTATAATTTGTTTAAAGACGAGCAGCCAAATGCTTATTAGTTTTGATATATATTTTACAAAAAGTACCTAGTTATTTCACTTCCAAAATTTTCGTGAGTTAAACTTTTCATTTTATAACAATGGGAATAACTCACGTATTTACAAACACTCTCGAAGTTTCGATTACAACAAATATCAACAGATTTCACAAAAAATGTTTCAAAGTAGGAATGGAAACATTATGCTGAGCGGCTGACATTGATTTGAAATATTATCTACAAATGCGTTACTGGCAATGGACGATTGATTGTGATAAATCTATTTAAATTTAAATTATTAGCTTTATATATAAATTCTATAATATTTTTATCAAAGAATAACTTACTCCATAGGTTGTTTGCTGACATGATCTGCCAGGAAGTGGTTCTCCATGACTAGACAGGTGGCGCCCTCCAGTAGCGAGTGGCGGAGACTCTCGTCTAGATCGATATTCTGTTGCTTGGCTAGTTTGAGGGCGCGCGGCCTCATCACGTCTTTCTGTTCCTCTGGTATAGATGAGCTTAGACCTTCTAGCAGGACTGCTGCGGCCTGGAATTAACAACACTACATATTATTGTGTTATACGCCTCTTAGGACAGATGTTTGCAGAATCTGCAATTATTATCTACGATTTGTAAATTAATTATTACATTTGTAATTATAAATGTGTGAATTATTTAGTAATAGTTATTTATGATTTACTTACTTCCTCGTGTTTTGCCAACAGTTTGTGTAGTATCAGCGCTTTTTCCGCGAACCAATCCGCCTTCTTGTGCTGTCTAAAGGAGATCTGCGGGTAAATACACGCAATCAAAATTATTAAGTTATTTATCAGTACCAACTTATCAACCAATTTATCAGTTAATTTTTTGGGTATCGGTAAAGTAAAGACACTATGTAGCGACTATTTTGTTATTTTGGAGTTTGATGGTGTGTGGTGAAGTCCGGTGCCTTGGGACAAAAATTTGTACAATATGCAAATATTTATACCAAGTGTCTGGGTGTTACATATGTATAATAAAAAATATCTATCCATGTATGTATATTATAAGTTTATCAAAAATCTAGCACCCGTAACACAAGCTAGATGTTGTCGTGTGAATTGTCCAGCAATATTTATTTATTACACAACAATACAAAAACACTTTATTGTACATCAAACCAAACATAATACAGCAAAAGAAACTGGTACAATGGGCGGCCTTATCGCTAAAGAGCGATCTCTTCCAGACAACCTTTGGATTAATTATTACTGAACTCTAATAAATAAAATTAATCGATACAGTACCTGGTCGATCAACCTCGTCAATATGTCCAGCGCCAGCGTGTAGTGGGCCCCGGACTTGTCCTTCTTCAGCTCCTGAACACCAGAGTCCAGTATCTTCACGAACAGGTAGGCCGGGGTGAAGCGACGCAGCCAGATCGGAAGGGAATTGTACCTGCAACAATCATTTATTTATTTAGGAACATCAACAGAATTAACATGAACACTGAATAGTGTAATTCATCATCATAATCACTCGTATTATGTTCCCACTGGTGGGCTGACTAGACTGACTAGAGAGATTAGGCTTTATTCACCACGTACTTCAAAGTGCTCAGAACATGTCGGTTTCATTTTTCGAGAAGAAAAATCAAATCGAGTGTGCTTCCACATAGCCAATAAGATAGAGAGATAATAACGTTATTATACACCTAAATAAAAAAACTTAACTAATTGTACAATTGGCGGTCTTATCGCTAAAAGCGATCTCTTCCAGGCAACCTTTGGATGGATAGGAACTATTGAATTATGGAGTGGCAAGGCTGTTTAGTGTGATAAATGATATAGAAGTACCTCGTCATGTCCTCGTGGTCGATCTCCTTATACATGGTGAGCGCGTCCCGCACGAGGCGACACTTCTGCGCGACGTCAGACTCTGCTAGGAAGGTTTCGTACATCATATGTGCTTTTAGGTATCTGAAAGTTATATATTTATTTATTAGGCATGGCATATTACTAAAATAAAAATAAAATATAGGTAACTAATGGCTTTGGACAATTCTAAAGCCATAGTAACCTGTTCAACCTTCATAGAGTGATATAACTCAAGTGTACAATACACTAAAGTGTCACTTATGTGTCTATACATACAGGATCTGAACAGATTATAGTACTACTAGCGGTGCGACAACGTTCGAGTTAAAATATGTTTGTATAGTGGCCACGTCTTATCGTATCTGGAGCAAGAATTTAAATAGCCTATCCTGTGTCCCAGACCACTAAATGTTTATTTAACAAATTTCATACAATTCGGATCGAAAATTGATCCTTTAAACACTATATATCTGAAAACAAACTAACTTACTCCATGACTGACCCTACAGATTTACTTTTAGTAATGTTCTACCTACGACTTTTCTAGTAGAAAACCTCTTTATTGAAAAATGGCCTCCTAAGATCTAATTTCCATGTGAACTTTACGGTTTTTTAGTTTTTGGTGACTTCGAAAGGTTCAAAAGGAAAAACATTAAAGTAATTTTTAAACAAAATGCCTCTGAACAATTATGTAATTATGTACTTATAAAACAAACATATCATACTTCGAGAACTCCTCGCGCTTTTCAAAGACAACCGCAGCGCTATCGACCTCCATGGTCTTGTCTATGGGGTAGGTCTCGCGGTTGGCCTTGTCGTTGATGAGCAGCAGCTCCAGTTGTTTGTCGCGCAGCGTGGCGGGCCGCACGCCCAGGTACGTCAGCACGTAGAGGCGGTAGAGGGCGCTGCGGCCCGCCTCCGACAACTTGTAGCACGCGCCGGCTTTGGAATGCATCCTGAAATCAAATATATTGGTTTGAAAATCGAATAGAGATGTTGATAAATGGAATGAGCATGCTCGAATTTCCTTTGGTATGAAACCAAATTCGACATAAATGTACCATAGACACTAGAATGATTTTTATAGATAGTATTTCTTGGTTAACATATGACTTAAAACTTAAATTGTATATCAATTTAATACTATCAAAGGTACCTTCATTTATTTCGGTCGGATACCAGAGTTTTAACTTTACCAGGTCATTGATATACATTGTATATATACATAACTATATATATCGATATAGTTATATATATCGATACAGATTTATATACACATAGATGTGTACTGACATGTCCATCACCCTCCGGTGGTTGTTGGCGGGCGCGCTGCTGGTGAAGTACTGCGCGATGGGCGCGCGGCGGCGGAAGGCGCGCAGGGCCTCCACGGCCGCCTGCTTCGACGGCATCTTCAGCTTCAACTCCTTGCAGATCTGCTTCATCTCGTCCACTCGGAGGATCTTCGCGTACTCCTCGAAGGTTATGCTGTTGCTGCCTGCAAAATGTTTAAGTATTAATTAGGGCCGTTTTAGGTAATTGGGAGCAGTTCAAATCACCTCTGAATTTTCTTCTTAAAATTATGTGTGATTTAAAAACACGTGCTCTAACGGTGAAGGCAAACATCGTGAGGAAACTGGCATGATCTGAGAACTTTTAAAAGTTGGCCGCTTGGCCAGTGTGGTGAATTAAGGCCTAATCTCTCATCAAGAGACAAGTCCCTGTGTCCCAGCAATGGGAACGATAAAAGGTGTCATTAATATGAACTTACCAGCCACAGTAGAAGCCGTAATAAAACTATTATCAATCAATGAGTTCAGCATCGTTTGAAACACTGAATCCGGCACCACTTCCTTCCTATCCCCGCTGATCTGCAGGAGCTGGTCTCTCCGGAACCAGCCTGGCTGTCTCCAGTACAGCCTGCAGACAAGCCTCATGCCGGGCTTGCTGACATGGAAACTACGGTCCAGCATTTCTTGTGAGGTTTCTATTAGTAGTGGTTTGAGAGCAGGGTCCTTGAGGTACTTGTGGATTATTTTTAACAGGAATATCGCTGAAATAATGGTTTATGTTATGGAGAAAAAATTTACTCCTTTGTGTTTTATGAGAAAATAGTTGTTAAAATAATTAAAAAATAAATAGTTGCCCATACAATACACTAGATTTCTCGGGTTTGTCATCATGAAACCCTAATTTCTGTATCTTAACTACCTATGAAATGTCATTTTTCCAACAAAAAAAAAGTAAAATAAAACGCATAGTAAAAAAAGGATAATAAAAAACATACACATTTTTTTTAATCGGTTAAAAATATTATTTTTATGAAGATTATATAGGCATACCTAAGTAAGTATAATCTATCCTAAGTCTAAGTAGAAATAAGGCTGAGATTGTTATATATGTTACGGCTAATACCCGAAGTGCGGCTACACCTAGTTCTAACCGGCTAAAACTAGGTGTAGCCACTGGCTGTTGGTTAAACCTAGTATTAGCCGATTGTTTTCGGGTAAAACTAGGTGTAGCCTTTATCATGCCGGCTACAACTAGGTCCAGCCCTTCCCTGTTGGATAAAACTAGGTCTATCCGATATCACTCCGGCTAGAACTAGGTCCAGACAATCCCTGTTGGATAAAACTTGTTATTATTCTAATAAATAGTTTATGTTACTTTATTAAAGTGTGATTTATAATTAAAATAACATTCTTTGAATTATAATATGCAACTAATTATTCTCTGTTGTTAAAAAAATATTCCTGGTTGTTCCTATTATATAAAAAATTGCACTCCTAATAATTTGTGTTAATTATTACAATGAGATTTATAAGAATAAAAAAACTCTCTTCGTTTCTTTTTATTGGATGTTTTTTAATATCTAAAAAAGCTCTGCCGATAGCATGCAATTTTTAATATAATAGGAACAATCAAGAACATTTTTTTAACAACAGACAATAAGTAGTTACATATTATAATTTAAAGAATGTTATTTTAATTATAAATCACACTTTTATAAAGTAACATAAACTATTAATCAGAACAACAAGTTTTATCCAACAGGGATTGTCTGGACCTAGTTCTAACCGGAGTGATATCGGATAGACCTAGTTTTATCCAACAGGGAATGGCTGGACCTAGTTGTAGCCGGCATGATGAAGGCTACACCTAGTTTTACCCGAAAACAATCGGCTAATACTAGGTTTAACCAACAGTCAGTGGCTACACCTAGTTTTAGCCGGTTAGAACTAGGTGTAGCCGCACTTCGGGTATTAGCCGTAACATATACATTGGATAAATAAATTCTTTATCTTTATACCTACTTGATGTCTGATCCAGATAGGTGTTATCTAATTTTAATGTAATGCAGATATTAGATAAAGGAACCTAATAGCAGGAGCGCAGCAGATAATAACACAATATTGTGATGTGAAGCCATTTACTAATGTGCGAGCATTAGTAAATGGCTTCACATTCCCTTATCTTACTTGTAATATCTTATAATACTTGTAGACAAATACAAAACATTCCCTGAACTATAACTTTAGGAATTTAAACGAATTCATCATCATCATTTCAGCCATAGGACATCCACTGCTGGACATGGGCCTCATTGCTGATTCAATCCTGTAGAGAAACCCAGGCATAGCCCTCTCCATAAGCCTTTAGAGCGAATCTGAGTCAGATGATGTTATATAAATAAATGAATTAACTTACTCTTATCATCCATGCCATCACAAGCCTCAGTAAAATCATCATCACAATAAGCCTTCAGTTGACCAAATGATTCCTGAGCCAAATTCCTCTTCACAGGTGTCTTCTTAGTAACACAGCGCTTCAGTGTTGGTGAGTAGAACTTTCTAGAGCTTGGACTCAAACTATTACCAGAGGTAGGGGTCTTGGGGGCCTTACGAGGAGTTTTTACAGGTGTCTGTGGTGATGTAAAGCTGTAGAGCACAGTAGCCTGGGATGAGTTTGAATCAGCTTCACTAATACTACAGTTGCTTGAATTCGGCTCTTGTTTTGCAGAGTTTTCATCATCACTGCTCAAACATATCACTTCTGGGACTGGCTCTATTTTGATGTTTTTCTCGTTAGAGTATTTCGGTGTTTTTGGTGAAGAGGTTTTCAATAGACTTAAGCTGCGACGTTTTTTAGATAATACACTATTCTCACTCATGATTCTTTTGATAGGTGGTTGTGGACTACCTTTTGTTTTAAAGTACGAATCAATTAATATTTGCCGGCTCATTTTGGGTTCGTTTTCTAGGAATCATTCCTAGCACTCAGCAATTTAAAATTCTCCCCAATAAATATTTCACGGAGTTAAAGTAAACTTTGTTACCAGTTTTTAATTTGTGCCTCTGCCTGCCAACTGGATAGAAATGTTGTGGTATTTATTTATATCCTAGGATAATCCCTCCTCTCCTCTAGACGTTCCTATGTTCTGACTGCTCTTTCCTAGTCGTGCGCTAAACGTGTCCGCGGCTGGAGTGGAGTTACTCCGCCTCCACTTGGCTCCGGAGACGTTTCCCGGAGACGTCTCCGCGGAGTCATTAAGATCCGTCTGGAGTAACAGCTCCTACATGTCAATTGGACCTGTTTGTAGGACACGTTTGTTTCGGATTCATCAAATCAACTACTCCGCGGAGTAACTCCGCGGAGTTACTCCGCGGAGTTGCTCCGCGGAGTTGTTTTGAGCAAACAACTCCACATGTCCATTGAATCTGTTTCTGTTTGTTGTAGGACACGTTTGTTTCGGTGGATTCAACGAATCAGTGACAAATATAGTAACCTAATTTTATCTCTATGACAAGTACAGTGATTAAATTTTCGTGAAATATAGGTATATAATAAATAAATAAATGTTTATTGCAATTACACACAATTTAATACCAATCAAGAATCAAGTTGCATTTAATTTACAAGTAGGTAGGTAGGTATAGATGATCCAGTTTAAGAATGAACTCCCCTCCACAAAACCGTGATAATTTCAACGTGTGAGAGGGAATACTTATTGCATCAATATACATGTGTGCGTGCTACAACTTTACTGTAACATTGGCTCATCTGTCTGTCAAAGTGATACCGTTTGCTTATACGTTAATGAACAACCAATGACAAAGATCAATTTATGTGTGTTGTATCTATACACCTTTTTGCATGTACGTGTAACCGCGGTGGAGGGGCGTTCAGTTTAGAAATGGTTTTACTATACCTATTTTATAGAAAAATATTTAAATTTTAAGTTATTTGATACAAAATATTAAAAATAAAGAAAGTTGACTATCATTAGCTGTTTTACTCTCCAATAACACCATAACACCAGTCTCTTGAGCCATGTGTACCTAAGTAGGTACAACAAGTTGAGACTAAAGTTAGATCTTCATCCTATGCATAGTATGCATATTATTCTCAACTTCATCATAGGTTTTCGTCATCAGCCATTCAATAGTAGTTTTTTTTTCATGAGAAATATGTCATTGCTATTTGAGAATTAAGTAGATGATAGATATGTATGAGCCTGCATTTTGTGTTTATTTATGTCAAGTTCTGCATTATAAAAAAAAGATCTTACCTAGCTTTAAGATTTGCCATTATATAGGTATTGTTATTATTTCATAATGTGATGTAAATATTACCTTAATTAAACTATTAAATTAGACTCTTCATACACCTTGTTTCAGTGGCCCAGGCTCTTATGAGTCTGGTGTCTCCAGGATCTGGTCTTATTAATCCCATTTATTATGTTTATATAGTTTAATTTAAATTTAACCGAGCTTTAAGATTTGTCATACCTATACCTTTATCAACAAGGTGCATAAAGATACTGTTTTTTTGTAAAATAGGTATATCTGTGTGCGTTGTGCAAATAAAATAAATGAATACTGAATACTGGATCTATGTGTTCTAAGAATAAGCTGGAGAACATAAGTACAGCTTTCTAACAGATATGAGTCATGATTCTAGGTTAAGGTTTAAAAAACATAACTTTTATAAGTGAATGTTTTGTTATGATCGCTATAAAAACCTGTTAAATATTACTAATATACTAATCATTACTTATTTTTTAAAGACAACAGCTGATTTACCTTCATACTTCATTACAGGCTTAGGACTGTCCACCAAGAATTACCCATAGTAAAATAGTATCTACATGGACAGTAGTTAGGTATTCTTGGTAGGCGTATTTATAAATCAACTGATCTTATAATACAATAATTGTTTTTTTTTTATAGTTTTTCATTTTTTAATTTTTTTTTCTTTTTTTCTTTTTTTTTCTTATTTCTATAATAATTTTATTTTTGGTTGGCACCTATAAATAGCAACATTGACACCTTATTAGCTTTTAAGGACCTTCGGCGATTAGTAAGTGTTAACCCTGCTTTGGAGAAAATCCTTTCACAAGGCACAGATGTTGCCACAATATTGAGCCTTTTCAGGACGTATTGGTAAAGGTGCGGGTATACTAGTTTTCTCGTGTGCCACCAACGCAGGGGATCTTCTGTGCGTTGGAGCATTGGTTCCTGTAGGTATTTATCGACTTCTAGTATACCCGCTGCAGTATTATTTTGTGGAACAAGATTTTCTTGGTCAAACTCATTCCACATTGAAGATGAATCTGTTGATGTTGATGGCACTGGAATGTTTGGTATGGGCTCAGTTGACTGTATTTGCATGGCTCCTACCTTATGCTTGAGGGCAGATAGGGCTCTTTGGTAAGCATTTTCAAACCGGAAACCTTTCCCTTTAAATCTAGGGTCTAAAATTGTACTTTCTGCGTATAACATGTGGCCTTCTATTTTATCGAAGCGTTCTTGTATTTCTTTGTCTATTGCCTGTAACATTGTTTTTATGATCACAGGGCTAACATTTTCATGTTGTCGCAAAAGCTGTGCGATTTGCTTAAATATTAGCTTACAATATACTATAACTTTCGATAAGCTGACAGATTTTTCTGTTGATACTTCTACTGTAACTTGGTAAAAAATTTTGAGTATAGGTAATGCAGCCTCCATAATAGTCCAGTCTTCGGTGGATATTATTAAATCGGGTCTAAGTAATGCCAGTGTTGTAATGAGAGCCTCTTTTGTTTTAATTATACGCTCCAACATATCGTAAGTCGAGTTCCATCGGGTGCAGACATCTTGTTTCAGCTTTAACTGTGGTATATTCATCTGATTCTGGACTGTTTTTAGTTTTTCCAGGCCTATCGTGCTTTTATGAAAATATTCAACAACTCTTTTAACACGATTTACGGTTTCAGAAATCTTAGCTAACCCCGCCTGCACCGTTAAATTTAGTTGGTGAGCAAAACACCGTACCAGCCGCCACTGCCCCAGCTCAACGGCACGAATCATGTTGTTGGCGCTATCACACACGACCACGCCCACTTTGTGTTCAATTTGCCATTTAATTAACTCATCTTTTAAAAATTGGCATATATTTTGGCTCGTGTGACTCATCTCATAACGAATGCAACCTAGTAGGTTGGAACACAACTGACCAGCTTCGGGTTCAATGTAATGTGCGGTAATGGCCATGAAACTTTCGTTGTTATGAGAGGTCCAGCCATCTGTAGTTATACAAATAGCGGGAGCTTTTGAAAGTAGATTCTTCACTTCTTCTTTCAGCTGTAGGTATTTTTGCGGCAGGAGACTTTCCGATAGTGTTTTTCTTGTAGGCAAACTGTAGGACGGATTTAGAATATTAACAAACTTTTTAAATTCTGTGTCATTAACTAGACTCAATGGATGGTACTCTTTGGCCACCATTGTTATCAACTGTTGGTCAATTTTACTCCTTTTGTTTGGCGGCAAGGGTCTTTGTGTATATGCATCCATTCTCGGTTGCTGGGTGGAAGTGGTAGGCATAGGCAGTTGCCATGGTGTATTAGTTGACAATGTTGTTGAACAACTATCAACTAGTGGCTCTGGTTCGCCTATAGAAGGAGGGATGTCAGCCACAGCCACTGATGCCTGTCGTTCTTCAGGGTTTAAGGAAATTGTTGGGTGTTTTCTCTTTAAATGCCTGCTTAAATTCCCAAGATTACCGACACATAACACATCTGAACAATAATTGCATTTACATTTTTTAGTAGCCACATCCTCCTTAAAATGATTCCAAAGTAAACTTAATTTTCTTCTAGAAGCCATTGTCACTTATGAAGATAGATATTATGATCTCACACTAAGTAGGTAATAAATATATTTACAAAATCACACACTTAAGTTTCTAGTTCAAGTCTTACAAAATCACAAATTGCCTCCTCATAGTCATAGGTCCAAAATAAAAACTTAATACTGTACTACATAGGTATGTAGGTACTCCACTCAAAAACTTTAATAAACTGCAATGTCCAATGTCTCAAGAATATGAAGAAAACTTGATTAGTTATTTGAATTTTACTTCGCCTATTTCGCAAAGTAAACAAACAAACAAACACATACATTGACTGATTCGCTCGCACATAAACCATAGACTGCATTAGGAATGAATGAATGAACGAGCGAATGCGCGAGCGATTGCGAACACAATGTGATCGGAGTAACAACTCCGCGGAGTTGTTTTGAGCAAACTACTCCGCGGAGTTGTTTTGAGCAAACTACTCCGCGGAGTAACAACTCCGCGGAGTTGTAACAACTCCGCGGAGTTGTAACAACTCCGCGGAATTGTTTTGAGCAAACGGCTCCACATGTCCGTTGGATCTGTTTGATGTAGGACACGTTTGTTTCGGTGGATTCAACGAATCAGTGGCAAATATAGTAACGTAATTATATCTCTAAGACAAGTACAGTGATTTTAACTTTTTATATCTTACGCAATCTGCACTGCACTGCACACATTATTATTATAGTATTATTTAACGGGTATTTATTTCGTGAAAAATAGGTAGGTATATAATAAATAAATAAAATAAATGTTTATTGCAATTACTTAAAGAGTACCTATATTAGGAATATTTTTTTTATTTATTTATTTATTAAGGCAAGGCCAACAGCACACACAACAAAAATTGTTTACAAAATCTTACTCAGACATAAAACATGAAACATGTGCCTATTATAGGCCAGCACAAAACTTATAGGAATGACACAAACAACGGAGAAAATTAAAAAAATATACAGTAGGATAAGCACAGATAAGAAAGAAATTTTTTTTTAAATATTTATTAGAATTTTAATATTATTAGAATATTTAACAGGTTTTAATAGCGATCATAACACAACATTCACTAACTAATAAAAGTTATGTTTTTTAAACCACAAAGGTTCTCTAGAGAAATAAATAAACTTTGACTTTGACATAAACCGACCGAGACCTGCGCGACAAACGTGTCCGCGGAGGTGGAGTTGAACTCGGACACGGACACGCCATAAACACCACTCCCCCGGAGTTGAATGCTTCCACTACTCCGGAGTGGAAGCATTCAACTCCGGGAGTGGAGACGTCTCCAGGAGACGTTTCACTCCGGAGTTACACACCTCTACTTTCCCCCCAAAATAAAATATTCAGTGTTATTTCACCGTTTTTAGAATTTAAATTGTTCAATGTTGACATGACAATGACAAAACTAAATAAAATAAATCTGTACCTCCTGTGCGAGTGTTAATTAGCAAGCTTCTGCTACTCGTTAATAGATGGTGCTATAAGTTTTACTTATACTTCTTATACCTACTAGTTTTTCAAAATAACTGTTCAGTTAACAAATTCAATTTCTAGTTGGTTGAAATATATAATCTAGGACTGGAACTTAAAAATGTGTGAATTTAATTTACCGGGGCCACCCAACCAATCCCGCCAATCTCGCTTACTGTCTCAAACACAAAGTGTTGCGCCTCGTACTAGATCACAATCCCGCGTGTCCTTCGGTTTACCTGCCTCTGGTAGTTTATCTCGACAGCTAAAGCGTATCAGTAGTCTAAGTGCCAAACAGTATTCTGTTCAGAGATTAAGTTTTGGTCGTTCGTTTGTCCAAACCAAGCTGGTAGGTATTATTATAAATTTATTAAAACATTACCTACATAACGGTATTAGCTATTGACTGAAAGACTGAATCGTTCACTGACTCACTATTTAGCAATGGTTTATTTACTTAAAGCTATGAATGGATGAATGGCAAAACTGATTTTTTTTAAGGAAAGCCAGTTCAGGAAGACAGTACAGCTGTATGTAATGATGATGATAACTGTCCCATTAACTGCCATTTTGGCATAATACTGCAATTATGGAGTGCCAATCCAGACATATTTGAACACTACCAAAGATAGTCTCGTTTCAAAGTTACTATAGATACATTGATATTGATCAAACATTATTTTCCAAACATAGTTGAAGCAGATGACCCATAATTCAGACCTACAGTTTCAGATTATTTCATTTTGTGATATACCTACATAATCAACAATGTAGTCATATTCTGTGCCGCGTCACAATCATGGTCAATACGATAGATTTATACCAATGGACTCTCCTAAACCTATATCATTACGTTCGAAGCCGCTGAACCTACAAAACTGCCTCTAGACTATATCTCATAATTTTAAACGTCGAATCCAAAAAAGAGGTTCTATTTCATCATGTCGGAACCGAAACCCAAACAGGTGCGCACATACCAGCCGACTTACCAGTTAAACTCCCGAAAGTCGTTCAGCGTGGAAAAGGTGGATAAGCTGCTGAAGAGGATCGTTGATGCTGAGCTGGATGAGGTTGAGTACAGCGACAAGCTGGTGCCAGAGATATGCTTGACACTGGCAGAGATGATTCGCACTGCTGTTAAGGAGGAGAAATATGACAGGTATTTTGAGTGTTCTAATAAACTAGTGGACCTATCTGCAAGGCAGGTATCACTTTGACAGACAGATGAGCCAATGTTACAGTAAAGTTGTAGCACGCACACAAGTATAGTGATGTAATAAGTATTTCCTCTCACAATTGAAATTATCACGGTTTGTGGAGTTCATTTTAAGAATGGTTCATCTCTACTTGTCTTGCACTTGTCCCTTGTCTATTGTTTTAACTACTAATTAATACCTACCTTGTACTAAAGACTATGAGCATATTGCAACTTTTTTCTAAACATAGATGTCAAAATGGCGGCATCATCGTCATTTTTAGATCTTTTCATTTGGTCACTCTTTGGTATAGAGATGTAAATTCCAGAAGTAAAAATTTAATTATATAAGCAAAAATATAAAATAAACATGTATATTATACCTGCAATCGCTGGTGCTGTCCTACTATCGGTGATGTATTGCTGTATTTGCAAAAGATAAGAAATACCTCCATATTTCACATTCCTACAAGTGTAGTAAGTATTTTTATTCCCTTCTACCGTTCACCCATTCTAAAAATGTTAAGTGTTTGATCACGCTAATCTCAGGAACCGCTGCCGCTGGTCCAATTTGAAAAAATCTTTAACTCAGTAAATAAAATATATTTTTCTTATAATATATTTTTCTATGTTCTTCTATGTAATCTCTTTTTAACACCACTGTCTATATATTTATAACTGTCCAGTCCATACATAGGTTGCCTGGAAGAAATCGCTCACAGCGATAAGGCCGCCCATTGTACTCCAAATGTTTTAGTTTTAAGTGTGTATTGTGTGTTTTTGTTTCGTGGTGTGCAATAAAGTATTTTCTATCTATCTATCTATCTATCTATAAAAAAAAACACTGCCTGAGCTCCAGTGACAAGATGAGCATGTGTGTCATGGGCACTGATACATAACTTCTATGATGCGTAGCATGGACGCACGTCTACCCGGTATCCCATGTTCAGTTTCAGCCGTCAGTAATTAAATTACAGTAGACCTTATAATAATAATGACAACGAGATCTAATTAATATAAATCAAATTAGTAATGAATGAGTGACTAATATACTTATAAATAGGTAAATAGAATTCTATATCCCTGTGAGTCGTCACGTTATAGGTACGCTTAAACTACTTATCTGATTAAAATGAAATTGAATAATTAGCTAGGTAGTTTAAGTGCCGGGAAAGGACTAAACTACTTTTTACAGCGGGAATATACTTATTCTTTTCTTGCGCAAGGCGGAAAGCTAGTAAATTATTACTTAAAATTAAGTGTATTGGAAAATAATTAAGTTATAAGTCACCGGCGACGCTGCCTCCGTGATAAATGGAAACATTCTAGTTTCACTTGAATTTCGTGAGGACACTGAGGAGTGAGGACCTAACGCATTGATTTTCCTCACGCATGCGCAGAGACGCTCTGTCTGGCTTCACGAGGCACTAGACTACTGTGACCGAATGGTGTTAGGTTTTGCCAGTCTATATCTCATACAAATATATATGATATAGATGAAATTAGACTTTAGTATCTAAACAGTCATAAAGCACGCAAACCCAGCTATTTTATCTATAATGCCTATATCGTTTTAAAACTAGCGGATTAATAATATCCAAATCATTATCATAACAATCCAAATTATGTCCCACTTCTGTGCAAGGGCACATCAGAACTCAGATCGGTTACCTAGATTTAGCTTTCGCTTAGTAATTAGGTATTGTTTTTTTGTATGTTTTGTTTTGTTGTATCTCTATTTAAATTGTATGCGTGTTTGCTAAAAGTAGGTGCCGCATGAATGTCTTATTTATTTATCTATTTTACTCATTATAGGTCTTAGGGCATTGCGTATTATTACCACGCATACCAGAATTGCCAGGATAACCAGCCTGGTTGGCACAGTTCACAAAAAAATACGGTCTTCTAAATCCCTTTTCGTTAAGACAAACAGTCCCTGTGAAAAGACCGGGGTGTTTATGCTAATTTTACAACTTTATATTTTTTTTTTCAGATACAGAATAATCGTAGCGGTCAGCATCGGCCAGAGGCGCAACCAGGGAGTCCACGTGTTCCACTCCTTCCTCTGGGACGCCGACAGGGATGCATTCACCTCCTACAACTATGAGAACTGCCATCTCTTCGCTAACGTAGTTGTCTATGGGATCTATCTAGACTAGAGGTTATCACCCCGCATGTGACTCATTGATACCTTATTTGTGACTCATTGACACCCCACTTGACTCATGCTTGGTTCGGTCTAGACTCACCCGGTCGGCAATCGATTGATTCTACATCTACCCGGTTCCACTGACTCATTTTCCCGCAGTTTAATGATTCACAAGGTCTAGACGCACCCTGCGTGTTTTTACTACCTGGTGGTGAAAAGGATTTTTCACATCCAAAATGGTCCACTATTTATATCTTACAAAGGAAACGTCCACATCAACGACACCAACCTTCTTTAGCGATATTTCTAACAAGTTTGTCGCAGTGCCGAGAGGGATAAAGAAAGGTTTGAAGAATTCTATGAATCATCGCAGTGTTAGAATAATGAAGCATCGAGGTTTGAAGCCATGGTACATGCTCAAAAATAAATGTCTGTCCGTGTTGTCTACGTTTAAACCCAACGTCAACTTTAAAATGGAGTTCACCATGAAATAGATACAAGTAGTAGTGTTGGGACACACATAGAGTAAGATATCGATAAAACATTAACAGCATGAAATTAATTTAATTGATTAAGAATTTGTAAAAATGCTTGTTATATGTGTAGCTCGATTCTTCTTTCTTATAGTTCTATCTATTTTGTGGGATCATGAGCAAAATACTTTTAGTCCGTTAAATGTCACTGACGTGTTACTTTTGAAATAAATGATTTTAATAAAATACCTACTTTTACTTTTACTACCTAGTAATGTTAATTAAAACAAAGATAATATTTATTTACTTCCACTCATCTAAAAAATTACCTACCTATATCGTAGAATAAAAAAATTGGGATCAGTCATGAAATAAAAGACATCCATAAGCATTTTTACAGATCATACATATTTATTAATCCATTTCATAGTATAGATATCACACTGGCCCGCCCTTACAAAAATAACTGTGTAATACGTCAACGACCCAGCAGCGCTGGCGCAACGGCGCCGCCACCTACCGGAGCAACCCTTCAATAAATATTGGCATCAATTCGTTCGATACTAACCTACAACAATTTGGACACATTCGTCAGCGCCGTCGCTCCAGCCTCAATACTATTGAACTTCTATAATATTCTTACAGGAGAAAAATCTGAGATAATTCTAAACCATTATACAGGTCGATATACAATTAATTAAATATGTTTACATAAAAATTCGCACATATTTGACACACAAAGCGAAGATTACTGGATAAGAAGACTAAAATTAGCTAAGATATTGGTCCGAGACACTGAAGCGAGATATCCGCAATCCGCGGTACGAAACTAGCACCAAGCCACCGTACGATAAACAAAGCTGAGTCCTGCCACTCGTGGTACACAATACAAAAGCTATCTACGGTCCGTGGGGCGCATTTCAGAAGTCCTCCCTGGACACCCCCTAAGGGGATTTCGTCCTCACTAGTCACAGTGGCAGACGGTGTTGTCCGAGCCCGCGCTCACACACGCCTTTGCAAAATAGATCAAAAAGGGTAAAACTTTTATAAAAATGTTGAGTTTGTCTATGATTCAGTGCAGATGGCGGAGCATGGGTGAGCCGCGGCCCGGGGCTGCGCGAGTGAGACTACTCCGGCCGAGGCCGGGCTACATTCAGCCTCTCAGAGTTACATTTTACATCCGCATGATATGTGTTACACAGATTACATATTAGTACTGGGTACATACACTTAATAACCATAAAAAGTACAATATAATGGCGGTAAATCTTACAACCATAGAAAAGTAATACAGCTACATATCAAAACAAATGCAGTGAATATTGGTATCAAAATATTAGACCTAAACAGTGAGTAGATATGTGATATTTGTGTAAAGATACGAAAGCTAAAATGAGAGAACAGTCGTTGGAATATAAAAATATTACTTATACCGAAGATGATATCGATAGATTGAGTTAATTTATAGTTAGCCACAAAAATATTCAACGATTTGGATTATAAGCTCGCCATTGCGTCGCTCCAAGCGCGCGCCTGAGAGCGACCGTCGCGGCACAGTGGCTGGTGCCTTCTGACACATCTACCTTATAAAATAATATACAAAAATTCAAGTATAAAAATATAAAACAATGTATTAAAGGTAAGCAAAATAATAATATTTCTTGTTAGATGCAGCATCAAAATACTGCAAGTCTAGCATTTCTAGTACAAAATATCACACTGTCTTTTCCGAAGATGTTAGAGAGAGATGTGATGTGCACGTGTGATGTGATGGCAACGAGGGACCGGACCGGAGCCCGAGGGCGGGTGTGGGTCTCTTGGGCCAAATTTTTTTAAACATTTACTAATAAAATATTAAAGCTTAACATACATAAAGATTAAGCATCTCTGCAAGTCTGCACCTTAGATATTATAATAGCCATTCATAATAACTGCAGATTAAAATATCTCATCTTAAAATAAAAGTCTTAAACATTAAACTATAATAAAAGACTTGTATGTATCGAAACAATTTCTAACTTAGGCCAAAATAAAAAAAATAATAAAAAAATAAAATTCATTGTTGATTTCGCTGTCAAAGGACTTTTACCACTAACGAAAATGAAAATGTAATTTTAAAACTAAGTTACAAGTTGGGACATTGTTCTATCGATGGTTCTACGGGTGGTACTGACGCTTCTACCGATATCGATGATTTGTGACGGAACAATTGCCTATCAGACTTAAAAACATAAACATCAGGCAACAAAGTGGTTAGTTAGGTGCACCGGTAGAACAAAGCGCTTGCAGGCACCGGCGCGATATTGTTGATAAACGAGCAGCAACAACTTCTAAAATAAATCAATTGGCGGTGGTTTATCTGTTCAGTCCTCAGGAGAAACAATTCAGCTTGATTCTTTCTCTTTCTCCTTCGACTCTGAAAAATAAAACAAACATTAACTTATACAAAATCGATGAAAACAAAAATTATTTGTTACCTATTATAATAGTATTTGAAATGCGTCGCTAGAAAAAGGCTATGATTGCCTAAGCCCTAGAGATGAATATAAATTGCGTGTTCTACATGAATACTTGTTCACAAAACATGCTGAAATCCGTGCTTTTCATTTTTATAAAACGCATTAAAACCGCTTGTTTTTATAATAGCATGATTAGCTTTTATTAATAGCTTTTATTTTTCAGAAATAGCTTTTATTTATTGTATCGATATTTTGTCGATTCGTTGGATGCACTATATTGCGATATTCTCGACTTCGCATGACCAAGCCGTCTTGGCTCGACGCCGTACAACCTCTAGACTTAAGATTTTTAATAATGGAATCTATAGTTAAATATAGGTTTCAATAAAACCTTTTTAATTCTAACCCGAAATATTTAAGATTTCTCTTTCTTGCATAAACTTTGCTAACAATATATCCTTATAGCAAAAAAATCCTTTGATTAATTTACAGTTTACAGAAGGCAGGCATTATCACTAAATGCCTGCCTTTTGTAACCGAAAAGCTGAATTCCTATAAACCTTTGTTAAACTTATAAATTTGTTTAAAAATTGATAATCTTTGAATAAATAAATGATGTGGTTTTTCAGCAAAATCATCTACCAAGGCGAGAACTTGAGATGTATTGATATGAAGAGTGAAAGCATTTGAAAATGTTTGCAAGTAGGTACTTTGTAGGATAAATGCGTTGTGCATTTGACTTGGCACTACGTAACTACACTTGTATTTAATTTTTTTTGATGAAACTAACTAAGTACTACGTTTGATATGTTTTATTCCTTACCTTCGTGATAAAACTTAAAGGCGAGAAATGAGAAAACAAGATGATCTTTAATATTTCGGGTTCATAAAAAAGCGTGGTATAAAAAATAACAGCACTGTGTATTGTGAATTCTAAACGTGAATACAATTACGAACGAACACGATTTTGTCGTGAAAGGACCTGCCAGAGAATATATTTGTAAAGATATATTCATTTGATTCTGACGCGTCCTAAAAGGCAGATGGTTTAAGCATAAAAATCGTTGCAAGTCTAAAGGCTGTAATAAATGCGTTTCGCCAATCGACGCGTGCGCAACCCTTTAACCGCCAAGATACTCTCGTATCTAGAGATGATGTGGTACCATTCTTAGGCCGACACAACCCGGCCGCAAGTAGTTACTCGTATAGGTAATTCGGCCAAAGCTACAAGTGACCAGAATTAGATTTTTTTTTTTTCAAATATGGTATCTTTTATTTAAGTATTCTTACTGTAGGAACTAGGAAACTACTCTAACTGACGTTATTATTAGTAATGACATTTTATAGAAGTTAGTTTCTTTTTTTCGAAACTACCAAAACTAACGGATGTACCGTAACCGTACTTAAGATATGTACCTGTATTATTTGGCCATTGATGGGTGGTAGATACGAGGTCTGGCGGTGAAAAGGTAAAAGCAAATAAAATACTTAGAATATGAAGCGTCTACGCGTCATGCCTGGTCATGGGTCGAGACCTACCTTCATCGCTGTTACCGTTAGTGAGTGGTTCTTCACCATTTTCACCATTCTCACCATTCTTTTCACCATTCTTTTCGCCGTTCTTTTCACCGTTCTTTTCTCCATTCTCGGCTGGTTTCTTTTCCTCTTCTTTGGCCTCTTTGTCCTTCTTGTCCTCTGAGCTCTCTTTGGATGGCTTCTTTTCCTTGCCCGACTTGCCCTTGGCTGGGGTGGCGGGCTTTGGTTTCGGCTCCAGGGATGGATCCAGAACTAACTTGCCGATATTTTTGCGGTCGTGCATTTTTTGCATCGCTTCGCCAACCTATGAAGTAAATAATAAAATTAATATAAATAATTCTACAGTATTTGTGTGTCACTTGCCCGAGATATAGATTCAGGTCGTGCATTACAAGTAAACTTAAATTGTACCTATCCGATGTATTAGCATGTTAAGGATAATTTTCCCCTCATGCTATGAACTGTTTTAATTTTTGCAGTCTTTTGATTATTTACCTTTATATTTTTGCGATATCGAGCGAGTAAAATGGGAACGGAACTGCATTTGCATAGCGGCATGTTCTCGTAAAGCGAGGTCTTCATTATCAATGGCCTCGTCAACCCACTTGCTTATCAGTTAATAAAAACAGAGGAAAAGTTTACGATCCTTTATTGCTCATGACCCTTGTGCCAATCGACAGGGTCATCAACCGCAATTTGTAAGTAGGTAACTCAGGACACTTTTATAGTGTTTGGTACAGATGTTTTTAACGTTTTACTTATTTTATTTATTTATTGAGTACATACAGTAACATACACGATTTAAAAAACAAGTTATATACCAACGTTACTTGGTTACTTTTATTATTGGTAAAAAATATGAAAACTAAATTAATTAAAAGTTACATCGACCAGTAAGTACCTAATTAATAAGAAGTTAGTGTGGAGATGAAGGCTGAAAGTAGGAAATGGAAGGAGAGTAGGTACGGTCAGCTAAAGATCTGGTCTACCACCCCACGGTTGTGATTCGTTTCGTAAACCACAAGGTCGATTTTCCCTCGCAATAATATTTTGTCAATGAGTATTGCTTCTTATCAACCTCATCATTACAACTCACAGAATCTTTTGTCAAAACTGGTAGATCACTTTCTTGGCTGACCGTACATTTAGTGCCGATCCCACATAGTGTAGGAAAAAGAACAATGAAGTAAACTTACGTCCTCAAGAGCCCAAGTGGAGTCCACTAGCGGCTTCACCTTGCCCTCGCCCCAGAGAGCGAAGACGCGCTCGACCGCGCGGCGCACGTAGTCAGCACGGCCGTTTTGGAACAGCAAGTGTCGCAGGTTCAGACCCGCCAGGCTCTTGTTCTCGTCGAACAGCTTGATGGGAGACACCTTGTCTACTTGCCACCACTATTTGAAATAAAAAGGTTTTATTAAACTTTATGACTTAAAATATGATCAAACTATGGTCTATGATGGCCCTACGGCAAGCGCAAGAAACTTGTAGGTAATTCTGGATTTCAGATTAAAAAATATATTTATTATAACATATTTTTTGAGCTAGTTTGAAACTCTTGAAACTAATGGGAATGGTGGACTTTGTAAATTTTTTTAGTAGGTTGATTTGTAACGAAATAAACTTTACGTACCTAATTATTATGTTGAAGGATTTCATCAAGATTATAGTAGATCAGAGGGGACCCTCTGAAGCAAGCGTCTAATAACGATACAAGAAAATTAGGGCCATAGACAACTATTACTTATTCGTGAGTGTTGTTTATAGCCATTATTGTCTATTCCAGCCAAGATCACGAGTCGATCTGATAATTAGAATGATTGAGCACTCACCGCACGCGCCGCGCTGAAGAAGCTCTTGGTCTCTCCGGTCACGATGTTAGATGATCCTGTGATAGACGCCATTGTTTAGTACTAATACTTTGACAGAGGTGGAGTGAGGTTCGGTTGGTATTTTATTAGGATGGCATGTTAAATGCAAAGTTGCATCAGGATCTTTGCTTGCTCTGCGTGGTTGAGAAATATGCTATAAGTTCCTTGCTGGGAGAATAAGGTACTTTTAATTTACAAGATGATGTAATGAAAAGTTTTATCTATATTGTGATTATCGATAAAGTCTTGGCGCAAAATCAATGGTTACTCAATAACAATGCTGAAATCATTTTAACTTTTACAGCTTAATAAAATTGGCATGAGTAAGCATCGATGCGCGTGTTTTCAATCGATAATAGCCGAATAGCATAATATAATTTAATTATAGACTTCTTACTAGGATATGTACCTATTTAATAATCGTAAAGTTTGTGACTATCACGTTCATATAATTGGTTTTGATTGACATTCAATTATCCTAGTACTATTTCTATAACAATGTAATTTTGAGTTTTGGCGTTTTAAAAGTTGAATTAAGAATCATGAATCACACAAAGGTCACAAAGGTCATAGACAAAAATAGTATCGAACAAGTAAATGGTCTGAGCCTGAATGAGTGTCTGTCAAAATGTTGGTATGTGCAGTGCAATGACCGAGCACGGAAGTGCAATCAAAACAACTGAAGTAAACTCCTTGGAAAGACTATAAACACTTACGAACTGCATGACTTTGATGAACCTAAGTTAGACTTGACATGTTTACAGCCGGTTAATAGTATTGCCAAAATGGCGTCCGCACGAGTAACAATTTTAGAACTTTGTAATCTTATTTTAACACTTGACACTGGCAGATTTCGCCTAATTTGGCGGGTCCATTATAAAAACTAGAACTAAAGCGTCCACAGTACCTAATATAATAATCTTCCGCTCATCTTGCCTAGGAGCCTGGCGTAATTTCAGGATTCGAGACGGGATCTAGTGAGACTATCCAGAATATTTCGATAGTTACGTCAGGTAAGTAGAAAAGGGATTTACCATAGAGGATGTACCGGCCCATGGGTTTCAGCAGCTGGTATCCGCGGTTGCATTCCTCGCCGCAGAGACAGTCCAGCACGATGTCGACTCCATCAGCCGATACCCTGTGAGACAAAAGACGTACAATTACTATTTGTATCTCTATTTGTATGTAAGGTCCTCCTGCAACGCATGAGGTTGCGGATTCGATCCCGCCTCCAGACAATTATTTGCGTGAGATTCCTAATCCGCGGCTTCTATGTTTACGCTTTGATAGACTGAAAATATAAAAATAACTTCGTTTACAAGAGTTAAATGACGCGCTTGTTAGACTCTAAGCGGCTATAAACGGAACAATTAAACTGAACGACCGGCGTAGATAGACCTCGTATGGCCATTAATGGGTTGATTACACAGTGCGACCGAATTAGTTAAATGAGCAGATTTTAAAGTCTCTTCAGTCAGGAAAATCGAGTAGGTTTACGTATAATATTTAGAAAAACATAAAAAAAATTATACGAGTGATGTTAAAGCAGGTGATGTTATTTGTCTCGTGTAAACGTGGGTTCGATTCCCGGTTCAACCAATTAATATTTAAATAGCTATGCAGTTTAAATTGTTTTTTAAATTAAAATAATGTCTTAAAATAAAACCTCTAGTGAGTTGAGAACCTTACGGCCCAAGTGCCTCACTGTCTAATCGGATTATTATCTGTGGTGTCAAGCGGGACTGGCCAGCTCATATCACCGAGTTGAGCTGAAATATGTAACTAATCACCAACAATTAAGGAGACTCAGAGTGTAATTAATTTCATTCGTAAAATGTCCGTTTGTTTGTGTTTTGTTTTTATTCTGGAAGTTTCTCAGGGGTGAAGGAATACTTGGCTTGATGATTGTGTAGTCTTTAAGGAATTTTAGAGCTTTAACTTTATTCATACTAGGTACCTATCTATTAAATGGGCCACATGATCCGATTGAGTAAAATATATATCTATTATTTAACATTACTATCTAATTAATTTAAAAAAAAACTTTGGATATATAAATTTTAAAACTCATTGTCACACCTTATAAACAAGGTTAATGTTTGACTAAATGTAAATCTTTATGTTCGCAATAAATAACATGCACAACATACTGAGCTAACTGTGTAGGTATTTACTGCAGATTGTTATTTTATCATTCTGAACGTTTACACGAAAAACTGATAACAAATCTCAACAAAGCATCGTTAACGTTGTTATTTGGCATGTTTTCTAAAACATTAATTGAAACGAGTTTTTTAAATCTCCAACTAAATTTATAACGACAATAATGTGTGGAAGCAGACGAAAGAATCTAGCGTCGTACGCATTTGAAATGTTTAACATAAACAAAGGTATTATTAGTGAGATGAAGGGCCCGAGTATTTTAGTTTAGATACGATTCCATGGTCTAATCGGCTCTTAGAATTTCAAGTGATTGGCCACTCTAATATACCGGTTTCTGTTGCGTGTTTTGTCTCCAGATTGAAACAGGAAACACCTGTACCTAACAGATGATTATCTCCATGGGGTTGAGTTTTTGGTCCACCGACTGTAATACGAGAAGATCCTAGTTATAATAAGTAATAATAATAATTCCATTCACACTTGGTCAGCGCAGCGTGGTGAATTAATGCCTAATCTCATAAGTCCCTGTGTCCCAGGAGTGGGAACGTTAATACGGGTGGTGATGATGATGTCATTATTATATTTCTTTTATCTTTACAGTCTGATCTTTCTGATTACAGCAAAAACATCCAGTGTGTCTCAGGCTCTCAGCACAGGTGGATTGTAATGTGTACGGGTTTTTTATCGCTTCCGAATTATCAGACAACTTGAAGTAGGTACCTGCTCGACATTTTTTGCGTGTAATCGAATTTACGTTACCAATTTGATGATCTCATTTTATCGTAAGGTTATATTTTTAATTTTGCTGGGAGTAAGACACAAACTTTTTTGACTATATTTTTCTCACGTCGTCCAATAAACTTATTACTTTTTATCATCTACTTACTAATTTGAAGATTTTCTTAGTTACTTATTAAGTCACCAAAATTACAATATATACGGAGTTTATTCATTCATTCAAAAATATAAATTAGTAGGTTTTTGTTTTATTTGTCTTCCTAATTTGGGTCGCCCGACAGCTGAAAGTGATTCACACCTTGCAGAGCCGCAATTATTTTTTGCATAATGAACAGATGTTTTAAATTTATCACTGCTGTCTTTTTTGCTTAATTTTTAACAGAGGCCAGAGAAAAATATTGTTAGTAGATATTTTATTTTCGATACTCGCGAATAATTGTATCGAATATCAATTTAGCTTAAAAAATTGGTACTTTATCTACCTACAACTACATCTGTATAGTATCATAAGACTAATCTTCTTTAGGGAGTTTAAACAAAAACCAAAAGTAAAAAAAAACCGGTTTGTATTCCAAGTCGGGGTCGGAAGCTAGTGGCTCGTTCGTCATGTGGCAACCATGTGTGTGATTTTATGGTCACTAGAATGTTATGGGCAACCTAAATACTTGCGTCCATTTGCGTATTTCAGTTTTCAGCGCTGGCCAATTCTTCGGTAGTTTCCCATTTTAATTTCTTTTTTAATGGCGGTTTTGTTGCCTATTACCTTTAGTTATCCTATTGAATAGGTAGTTATATTGTATCGTTAATGGGTAATTTTACCTAAATCGAATTACTAACAAGAAAAAGGAAAAAGAGTCAAACAGTTTTGCATAATGGATGGAAAGTGTTACTGTATTTGAAATCTCAAAAATCATTAAATTCCATTATCGCTATTCAGGATTTTAGGAAATGTTAATATGAGAAAACATGGGAATAAAGCGGGCGAAGCCGCGGATGGGTCAGTTAGTTGTGTACTTTCTTTGGTTCCTAATAGAATGATTGATTGGTTGATTTACAAATGCTACTTACTTCCTGACTTCGCTGGTGTAGTCGCTGCCCCTCTCGAGCAGATGGTCGATGTTGTTGTTGTTGGCCTTCAGCGCCTCGTGCTTTGACTTGGAGCAGACTCCGAACACCGTCACGTCGTTCACTGTCTTCGCGAGCTGCGCCACGGCTTGACCCTGTGAAGGAACGAAGATTGTAGCATGTTTTTGAAACTGACACTGTTTATATAAGCTTGAGTATTTTCTTCACTGTCTGGGCAACGGATTGATCCTATGGAGAAACGAAGATTGTTGCCTGTTTTAGAAAGAGATACACATGAACAAAATGTCACTAAACTTGAGTATCTACTGATTAATACCTGCAGGTATTAATCGCAGCATCTTGTCAGTTCGCGAAGACATGTCTTCGCGAACTGACAAGATGCTACTAAACTTGGATATGAAGTTTCATGGGATGATTACGCTATAACGTTAGTATAATACTAGGCGTCTAGTGAGCATATCCCAGTAGGTACACTTTTGGTAATTGGTGGACCTTGGATTATTTCATAAATCGTTTTAAATTCTATAAATAGGTAGGTTATATCATAAAATGGAACCGAATGTAATACAGCCAATAATGTGGAAATTTGATCTCAGGAACCTGCAGATATTTATGGGATGGTATTTCAAAGACGGAGATCATCAAAGATGTACTCAAGCTGATAAGCAAGGCAATCTTAATGGCATCATAAGAAGAGGCTCGATTAGGAGTATTACCACTTAACCCTTCTGTTATTGACATAGGTGACATTCCTTCAATTTAACAGCGCGTTGATATTACTGCACTTGACATAGGGAACAAGGTGAGGAGATTAAGTGCCCCATTAATTAAATGTAACATCTATATTTATAGAACACAAGATTATATTTTATTCACAAATATCACCAAAACCCAATACCTATATTACTAACATTATTAGCATTTATCTACTGAAATAATATCTAAATAAACATTTTTGAAAAACGCGGGAAACTTCAGCATTATGTATCCTTTCATTTACCATAACACCCCTATTCACGTTCCCACTGCTGGGACACAGGGACTTCTCTCTTGGCGAGAGAGATTAGGCCTTAATTCACCACGCTGGCCAAGTGCGGGTTGGTGAATGACACATGTTCTTCAAGCTTTGAAAAGTTCTCAGAACATGCCGGTCCTTTCAGTTGTTTAACACAAATAAGCCCTTTATATGTTTTAATCCAGACGAGACTCTCTACATCTATACTATAATATATAATATATATAATATAATAATATTATAAAGAGGAAAGATTTGTTTGTTTGTTTGTAATGAATAGGCTCCGAAACTATTGGACCGATTTCAAAAATTCTTTCGCCTTTGGAAAGCTACATTATCCCCGAGTAACAGAGGCTATAATATAGCAAAGAAAATTGCGGTAAAGTGTAAAACGCGGGCGAAGCCGCAGGGCGGAAAGCTAGTAGATTATAGGTTTATTTTAAACCTGGGCTGGGACTGTTAGTTAAACTACATGTAGAAAATACATTTAGGTCCAAAAAGTCAGTTCCATGTGCTGTATTTTAATGGACTGTATTCAAACAACACCATATTTAGGTATGTACGTCAAATTATCTGGACTGATGTGATGACGAACATTACGTAAAAAAAGATTTTCGTAACATCCTCGTCATTAGTTCACGTCATACAAACGTCGAACAAAATGATAAACAATTTGTAATTAGAATTGTGTGAAGCAATGCGGTATGGAATGTGGTTGAGGAATACATACATACGTATTAGGTATTGTTTATTCAATTCATGTCATTATATGAAGGATATAACTATAATGTCGAAAGTTGATTTAGCAAAACAGGATTGGTTTATTAGGTATATACCAAACTGTATTAGATTTCCTGTTGGTAATAAGTAACTACAGACTAAAATCCTCCTTTGGTGAGAATTTTTCAGGGAAGCAGAATTATCTATAAGTAAGTACGGTACCACAATATTAAAGAGCTGAAGCGTTTTTTTTTGTGTTGGAAGAGTACATTAAAATTTATCGAGTTATACTAAAGGTCCCAAATTAGATAACTTAAAAACGCAAGCAAAGCTATCGGCGTGTCGACTAGTTATATTATAAATGGATAGTAAAATTTTGTTTTTTGACAGTGTACGTCTTGACTCTTGACAAAAGGTGCTGCAACCCAGTAAATTTTCAAACTTGTATCTATTTTAGTACTTATAAAATCATTTTCATTCACTCATAATCAATTTTTTTCTAGCATCAAAAATCGATTTAATTCAACCCTTCGCGTGTTACCAACCAGTTAGAAAAATCCTGGAACCAACTGTACCTTAATCAGAAGTAAGTACACACAAATTGCAAAGTACCAACATAACATTGACCAATGGTGAGTTCTGCGGGTCATTTCCCTACAAATTGATTCCCCCTCGAAACGTTGCTAATTAGACTCCGAACCCCACCCGCGAGGTCATTGACACGTTAGGGTATTATGACGTCATAGCGTATCTAGAACATTCCTGGTAATTTAGCCCCTGGGTGGTGCTTAAGTGTTGGTTTCCGTCGTTTTATGGAAATGGTATAAAAAGTAGAAATTAGGCATTGTTATACTTATAACGTTGATATAATAGTTAACCTTTTAGATAAATTAAAGGTACACACACACCATATAACTATAACTAGCGGTGCCCGCGACCCCGATCGGACATGGACCATGACCGACCCGTACAGAATTATTACTAGTATAGATAGATGAGTTTTTTCACAATATCGTAGTCTACGAGCCAGTAAGCTTTCCGCTTTTATTACTCACCAGAAGGATTAAATGAGTAGGAGATTCCACAAACAGCAGCTAGTGTTTAAAGTGCATTGTTCGAGTGGAAACTGAGCAGTGGTTGGGGTCAATGAATACCAAATTATTTACGGATCTGCTCATTTTGTCGTGCTCTTATTAGGAATCTCAAACATGGAAATCTGTTTTGCATTTGGTTTGTTTCGGGAACGCTAACCTTTCTTGTGCATGAAGGGAAAGTGGAAGTTTCGTCTTTTTGTATCAAAATACTGTTTAATTCGTAGGTTTAACAAATACGCGATACGGTCACGCGATGGTAACTAAGTGATTTAATAAAAAATCATAAAAAAAATTATTTACAAAACCCATTCCCAACGCCAAAGAACAACTTATTAAAACTAAAATCCAATGCTAACGAGATATTCAGTTAATAAAACCTGATAGCCGAGTACATCTCTCTGAAGACACAGACATGCACATCAATGAATCCGTTCTTGTTCCAACTGTCTACAAATAGGACAGTCCTGAATGCCAAGCTCTTATCACCACCATTAACAGTTTAATAGCTCGCCACTTGAAAACGACATAAACGGCTAACTTCTAACTAGCTTAAAATACACGCAGGGTTAACTACCTAATTGGTAAAGGGATTAACTCATAACTGGGTGGTTGTACCGTTAACTGTAATATGTAAATGTAATCGTCGGTTATTTCCTACGCGATGACTATCTTTGAGTTGCTAATCGAGACGTTCAGAGAGCAAGGTGTTCACTTAGAAATGATCCGCTTTGATTTTAAGTGTTCTTCTTCTTAGCTAGTGATTAGTTTCATATAGCTTCCTTCGCGCGAGTAAAAAAGTGTACAGACAATAAATAGAAATTGAAATGCATCAGGAGTGTTTTTGGAAATAATCTTTCTACTTCATGTTATATAAGGAAAATGGTACGTCTCAGGCCGTTCGGATAAAAAATCGTCTGGCCATAACTTTACCTTGCTGACCAAAAATGCTAAAAAGGAGCTCAAAAATATACCCTGTAATAATGACCTTCTTATGATAAACAGCGTAAGTGAATCGCGGCATATTTCAAGGAAATAAATTTATTCAGTTAGATCTCGCTTAGCTGATTACAAATATGCTCTACGTCACCTACGCTTTTATCGTAAGAACGGCAGATAATAGAATACAAATACAACATACCTACAAGTAATTTCAAAAGCCATTCAAATCAACTCACCACACCACCGCCAGCGGAATGCACCAGTAAACTCTTGCCGGGAGTAAGGTTGGCCATCTCGAACAGCAGCAGATACGCCACCACGTAGTTGGTGGTGACTGCCACCGCGTCTAACGCCGTCATGCCTTCAGGGAGAGCGTACACGTACTGAGCTGGCACGGAGACCAGCTCGGCCCAGGCTCTGTACTCTGGCAGGGCTACTACTTGGTCGCCGACCTGGGGAAGAAACTTCTGTTTAGAACCAGTAAATGTTGTTTCTGTGGAATTGTTTGCTGCTGTCTTGATCGTCGTCAAAACCTACTTATTCAATGTTACTTTAATGTATTGTGCTTATTGACTTGTAAAAGCGATCTTTAGGACTTATAATATAATAAAAAAATAAATGACTTAAATCTTTAACCCCGTTAGACTGCATCGAGATTTTTTCAAGACTTTCTACCAAGGATCTATCCTATGGCTTTTGTGTGGTTCGATTCCTGCCTCAGGAAAATTTATTATGTTGGAGTAGGTTTATTTGGTTTAGTTTATTTAGTTGGATATATTTTTTCCAATTATACTTTAAAACGAGCTTTTTAAACGTTTGCAAACTAAAAGTAAAGATATTGCAAACTAAAGGTACTGCAGGTTTAACGAAAGAGCTTTTAAAAACTAAAAGGTTTAGGTTATATAATACTGCCTAGGTAATAGACAGATAATTGAATAAACCACTAGCGCTTACCGAGAACATGCATAAATTTTAAAGCAGAACTTGACTGAAGTCGCTAAGCTAAGTGCCTGTGAAAGTTTTGATTTTCACTTTTCAAGAAAGCCTTTTAAATATCATTTCCGTTTTCAATTCGCAGACTTCCAGCTTGGATTTATTCGATCAAACAATCAATGTTAAATTTATGGTTTTATATCATCGATAAAGCTTTTATGGTGGGCAGATAGTTTATTTATTACGACGTCGAAGAAGTCAATGTGATTCACGACTTCATTCACTTTAAAATTTATACGTGAATTTAGTAAAGTGAAGTGTATGTATGTTTGAAGAGGTTCTCGATTTCAATACCTAAATAATAATAAATACGCCCATTACCCATAGGATTAAGTATTTTTAAGTTGCTGATTTTTGGTGTGTGTAATAAAGAATTATATTAGGTATCTTATCATAATAATAATGTTTGAAGCTTTGGATTTAATCTGTAGTCATTCAACAAATAAATTATTTTGGGGCTGTATAATTCAATTTAGACTTAACTATTTCACTTACCTACCTAGTAATCTGAATTCCAAAAGGAAGGTAATAAGTTAAACAGTAATAGAAGCGGATCTTAGTATCAATGCAGACCGAGTTACGTGAGTCTTCACGAGTTAATGGAATGCCTTGGCTAAGATTTACGACCCTCTTGTTGAAAACGAGTAGCTAAGAGCTTTCGCAGTGGATCAAGGGTCAAGTCAAGTCTTTGGGTCATGTAAGCTGTCAGTTGTAAGTGCATCACAAGTTCACACTCACACTAACGATGATGAAGTTGTTTATAATATAAAAGCAGGACTAAACAAATGAGGTTAGTCCAATACCAAGGAATATTTGTTTTATATTACCTACATAAACTCCAAACCTTTTACCTTATTTCAGATGTAACTTTTTTTGCTTAAAAGGACGGAAAAAGCTCGGAAGCCTTTCCGGGCCGTCGTGAAAATGCGTGGAGATTTAGTGTTAGTTATCAAAGAAATCCCCTAGCTAGACCTATGAGGGGTCTATTAGAAAGCTTTTGCCTTGTTCTTTTTCTTTGTGGGTTCTTTGAGACTTTTTTTGTTTTGTTTATACTTATAGTGATTTACTTACACCCATATTCTTAGTCGTTTCGTCCAGACTCGACTCGACCTCACTTCGTATTCTCAGTTGACAAAAACGTCCTCCACTTGTTTTTTCGGCTCACCTCAAGTTCGAGGCATGGTGGGAATGGGAACTGTCAAACGTAAGGTACCTTATAACCAACCTTGAAAATCCCTCAAGACCACTCAAGACGATCAATGCTTGTTTATTTTTGAGTGGAGGAATATTATGAGGAAACGACTAAGAATATGGGTGTTAGGCTTTCCAAATATGAATTTTCATAATTGGAACTTACTTTCAAGTTGGTGACTCCCTCTCCGACCTGCTCGATCTCGCCGGCGCACTCGAAGCCGAGGATGAAGGGCGTCTTGGGCGGGGAGTCGATGGCTCCTTGCCTCACAATCAGGTCCTGGAAGTTGAGGCCGCTGGAACAAAGAATGCTGACGTTAGACATCTGTTATTTGTATTAGATTAGGGATTCAAAGAGGTACTCCTAAATATGGCCATCAAATCGTAGGTAGGTAGCAATAATTAGAAAATGTTATAGGAAAAATAACAAGATCAATAAAATAAATAAAAAAATGTCTTTATTTCAGATCACGATCCATAGCAACTTAAATCCTAATCCATATTAGTATTAGGTTATGGATTCAAAGAGGTACTACTATATATGGCCATCAAATCGTAGGTAGGTACCTATAACATTAATTAGAAAATGGTAAGTATAGGAAAAATAACAACGTAACCTTGGTCCTCGAGTGGAAATCGAAACCCTGGTTCTTAGGTATAAAACATTTCCCGACTACGCGACGCAAAACTGGTATAATGTGTTGATCTAAGTGTGTACTTATTTAATTTTGTTAAGAGCTTAATTACTTATTTGTAAATAACTTTGTATGATTAAATAACTAGTAAAGAACATGCATTTTTTTAAATAATATACCAGTTGACCCACCCGCGGCTACGCCCGCTTGATTCCTATGTTTTCTAACATTTTCATCCATCCCTGGCCTAGATATTATTGCGTTTCTTGATTTTTAATATAGATATCTATACAATAATAACGTACCTATTGGCATTGCCTTTAATTAATGTAGGTTAGTTAGTTAGTTAGTACTAAGTACCTACTGATGAGTACCAACTACGTACAAGAATGCGGTAGTAATACATCAAGTCGTACTTTGCATACAAAACCCAACATTGACATGGTAATCATAACTATGTCCTCGAACAATTGTATTAGTACCTGCTATCAACATCCATACATATTGATAGGGCGCTAGCTGCTGGGAGCAACTTAATTCATTGGTTAACGTTTCAAAAAACTTCGTCATGGCCCATAATTACTTTCCCACTGCTGGGACAGAGGGACTTCTCAGGAGTAATTATCATACCTCCCTATAAAATTATATCTATCCTAGATAGGAGAGTCCTAGAGTTTTATAAAAGTCCAAAACCATCACTACATGCCATCCGCCGCCCACATAGGTCAGGCTTTTAGTGTGGATGGAAAATCAATAGAGTTCTACCTCCCCCCCCCCGACTCCCAGTCTGTCCTGTCGTTACATACAAGTATCTACAAGTACTATACAAGTACACAGGTCTCGTTGCCTTGTGTTAACACGTTTCAAATTCATGTGAAATAAGGTACCTACTATATGGATGCCGTGCGAGCATTGGCACATCTATAATATTTACGAAAAAACTGGGAAGAGCAGATATAAACCAAACTAAATTTTATAAAATACCTTAAAATTAGCTTTCAGCCCCGTTATAGTAGATTTTTCTGTGGACATAAAATATGGGTGTATTTTCCCGCGGTAAAAAGTAGCCTATGTGTTATTCTAATAACAGTAATTGGACAACTCTTTATCGCTCAAATAATCAAATACTTAATTAATTCAATAACAAAATTCTATATGTAAATAAATATGTATGTAAGCAAATGTTGTAAGTAGCTTTGTAGGTGGTTTGCTCTTCACAGTTTAAAGCTCTCTGTGCCTCCTAAATAATAGTTTACTGATCAATAAACTCGACTAACGAACGTTTTATGCGCTAAGCCTATTATACTTCGACTAAACAAGGAAATACGTCGAACACAAGCCGAAAATACCCACACATCTTGCGCTCGCTACTTGCTACAATGAGACCGAACTGCGGATGGAAACCGAACTTTGTAGAAACTACCAGCTTTGCTGTGGTAAGGTATGCTATCTTTATACCCCATACGAATTAGCATCGGCAAAATAGAAAGCAATTTGCCAGTTCTATTACCGAACCTTTCAGTCAGAATGCTCATGAAAAAGGTCAGATACCTTCTCCTGACAACATTGTCGATATTAGAGTAATTAGATCTTGACCTATTTCCCAACTTACACTGTTTACATACTAATCACGATCCTTAAACGATACAACCGTTGAAATTTTAGATGTTTTAAACAAACAAGTAATTCACTCAGTTTCTTAGCACTTGAAGTTTATAAATATTCATGTAAACATTACACGTTATATGAACGTATATTATCACCATTAGCATAGATAAAGCAGTGATTCACCATTGTTTATAGTAGTAAATAGTTTGTAAGGCTGCCTACGGTGATTCACTTCTGTAAAGTCATTTGGTGCTATTATTTGCGGTGGAAATGACGCACTGTGTCCGGACTCGGAGCCGTGTCGCCGGCCCCTCGATGACAACCCCTCGCTACGACCATGATGTGGATATAAATGTAATTCTGAATAATTAGAGAATTGAGCGATTCACCGCGGTGCTGGCGTCGCGACACAACCCGCATACGTTTTATTGGTTAAATTGGTGTCGGGTACCACGGCTTGATTACAGAAAAAGCTTTGGCCTACTTCGATGGGAGTGGGACTGTAGGACTGTGGGACCCGGAATGTTAATCCGAGATAATCTCCGCCAAGGAGTCTCGTATCGAATTTTACGCGCGCTACCTGACCGCGTATTCTTCGGACTTGAATGGCTTCCTTACACACAATGCTCTGTAACGAGCGTGACAAGCGCAGGTAGACGACTACCTTTGTTGCCTAATCCTTAAAATTTCTGTGTATCCGAATAAACTCGTTCCAAATAGATCAATTTATTCCGAGAAAAATGTGGTTAAACCTCTTGGAACTGGAGAATAATTTTACTTTTAACGGGAACATGAACATTTGAACCTAAATTGTTTGATATTTCAATACAACACACGGAATCGTTTATATTACCAGTTGCGTGACACGTACTACTTATAAGTCAAGGTCTTGGTTGTTGTTCCAAATATCCTACAAGTCCTCCCATTTCTTTGAGCTTAGTAAGCTTAGCTGAATAATTTACAAGTCATATCGTAAGCCTACCGATGAAAGGGCAAAAGCCTGACAAAGATTGCGTACAAATTACAGCGCACTAATACGATTAAAGTATTGCGTCGCATACATTTCTAATCGCGCAATTCAAATACTTTACGCATTATTGCACAGATGATAGGTTCGGAATATTTAAACTGTTACCCCATCACGAGCATTAATGGAAGTTTTAAATGAGTTGTGAGAACGTGAACTCCCTAGTTCGTGATAATTTGAAATTGCATTGGGGTGGTATTGACTCGCCGCCGGCGCGCCGTTGTCGCGACGCAGTCACTGCACGCTTTTCTAGACGCCATTGGAAAATGAATGACTAACAAAACTGAACTTTCATTGTATTCAGAATGTGTCTAATTTACTCGTAGTCTGGTATTGAAAACAGCAAATAAATTTATAACTTTCGTTTCCAGCGTTATTACTTTCTGTGCAGACAAGACCTGCCGATTTAAAATTGAGGGTTCTCGGCAGGATGTGTGGCGTCACGAGCCAGTGCACTTCCACGAAAACCTCCCATTCCAACGACGAACTTGTTCCTTGAACTTTCGCTTTCAACAGTTTTTGTACTTCAAAGTTTTACAACCTCAGTCCCTAAAGCGGCGCGACGCCATGCTAAAACCTACACGGAATCTCCAGCATTATTTATTCAGCACAAGACTTTACTGTCTAACTTTATAAATTCATAACTTCAGACAGTTTTTAGTACTAGCGAGCACGGTAAAAGATAACTTCCTTAGTAATGATCCCATGAGAAACGTAATTACGGAGAAACTGGTCTACAACTCTGAATTAAATGTAATTGAGGATGATATTAGATTACATTATAAGCATTAAATGATCACGAAGTCCATGAGCGGTATCTATTAGCTTTCGTTTCATCTGTTTCGAAGTGAGGTTGAACGTAAGTGATTATGATTCAGCGCAGGTCGCGGTAGGTACCTACTTGAAACTCTCTTTCCGTCCGCAGAGTATATTTCATATTGGATGGCAGTGCCCGTACGTGCTTATAAAAAGACGTGGTCTATCCTAGTTGATTTAAGGCTGCCAAGTTCTCCTTTGATGGGATTTCTTTTCAACTCGCCATTATTGTCTACGTTTTATGGAAAGTTTCAAAGACAGCAGAATAGATACGTAATAGATTTGAACATTTGAAAAGGGGCGTTGTTATTTGCTTTTTATAAAAAATCTTCTAGACGTCAACAGTAGTTAGTTGCTCAAAGAAATATAACAAAATAGTACCAAATAAAATTAATGAAAATTAACTTTCAACATGTTAAAAAACAAGCAACCCTGAAGCCAGTTATTGTCTTGCTTTTACATAAAACAAATACCCGGTCCGCACACAACGCAAGTTATCAGATCCGTAATCCATATTGATTGCGTCCAATCTCCCCAGCGCTGACGCAAATAGGCTTAAAATATTGATGAAACCACAATACCCTCTGTAATTGAGATGAATATTTAACGACGGAGCTTATGAATCCGGCAAAAACAAAAGATTTGATTGCAGAAAACAAAAACTCTCCAGAGAAATCAGAAAGAAGCCAATTAAAAAACAAAAGAAGGTTGATTGCTAGGTTGCTTGGTTCTACTTTGTAAGGTGCCCTGTGTGAGCGAATTGACAGTACAACTAGTACAGAAGCACTTGTAATTACTTGCATTCCGATGTATTAATTTGCCGCGTGTCGAAGGCATTTATGGTATGCATGAGTCAGAAACAGGGCCATTCTGAGAACTGTGAGCATCCATAGATTAGGAGTAGTAAATAAACTTACTGTAATTACTTAGGTATATCTAAGTTTCTAATTATAAAAATGGTAATTTCAACAATTACTTATTTATAAAAGTTGTAAATTGTTAGATATTTGTTAGCTTATGTTCTTTCTTTGTTAGGTACCTATTAGGTAAGTTTTATCGTAGACTATTTGTCATTTAATTTGTTTTGTCACGTCTTAACCAAAATCAAAAGATAGCTAAGCTCGAGTTCATTTGGTAATTGCTTTCACCCTTCTCTTAATCTTACTTTTCTATAGGTAATATAGTTTTATAAGTGCAGAGATTCTGATCTTCTACAACTATAATGCCAGGGTTTAAATTGACTGCTGCTGAGACTAAAATGTTCGATCAGTGGTTATGCAAATATGTAATTATACAAATATAAAATATCAACTAGTATTACCGTGAGGAATTTCCTCATTCGTAGACTTTCAGATTAATACGTATGCGGTGCGCGTACGCATTGTCGTCGATAGCCCTCTTTATGATATTGTTATGACTTACTAGTTGTATTCGCCGGAAGTTAGCCGCTTGTTTCCATTACGGCTTATAAATAAGGCTTAATTTGTGACGCAATTCAACATGCTTAATTGTTGCATTCTTGCTCATTAGACGTAAGACTTTATGGTTCTGAGATGAAGGATAATGGCTTTTAAAATGTTTTAATAGCTCTTGAGACTCTCAACATTCGGTATGCGAGGCCTGCCTGCGACGCAATAGTTTGCGGGTTCGATTCTCGCCTCGGGACAAACAACTTTAAGATCTACTATTATTTGTTCAGTCTGGGTGTTATATAGGATTATAAAAAATATCTATATTTGTAAGTATATTATATTAGGTTTATCAGAAATCTAGCACCCGTAACTTAAGCTTTATTAATTTAAACAAGCATTTGTTCAGTATTTCGAGTTAGGAACTAACATAATGTAAGCTTAACTCCAATCATGACCATTTCCAAATGTATAATGAATTAATAGCAAACAATTTGCTCCAATTTCAAAATGACCATCAGCCACTGCTGATTGAACATGCTACGAATGTTCGTTCGTACCTACAGTTTTTTACGATAGCGATTAAAAGCTAGTTTTTTAGTTGGCATATAGTCACGTAAAGTGTGGTATTTGTGTCAATGTACCTATGGCGTGACAGGGAATGGCCTAGTATTTATACAGTTTAGTATTTACACAGTAAACAACATAAGCGCACCTTTAATAATGGCCAATAGGCCTTCGGTTTCATCAATGCATAGGCCTTGTTTACAAAGATAACAATAAAGATTTGCTTATCTTGTTTTAGCTTAAGAATGTAAGTAAATAGTTAATTTAACAAATAAATAGGCGATTCGATAAAAAATATGTTTTAACATAAAAGATAATTCAGTAGTAAATTAAGAAAAACAATATTAGCTGACCTCAACCAATCTACTTAGTCATTTATTTTTGTTTGTGGAGTATGAGTATATTTAATAACTAGCAAACATAAGATAGCATAAGTTTACGTTAAATAGTCGTGATTGAGTTGTCATGGCATGTAGCCAAAATATAACATCTGGCTTCATAACACTGAAGGAACTCTGTAGCAGGTTCACATCGAAATTCCTTGCCAGGAATTTAGGTAAGTACTTATTATTTCATCGAAGTTATGGTTTATAATAAAGCAGGAGTTCTTGGACTTGATTCTACTTTGGCCACATATTTCCTAATCGCTTATTAATATAAATGGGATCTCCGATCTCTGATTTGTAAAGTGCTTGATTTTATAATATGTAAGAAAGAATAGGTAATCCTAGAACCAGCGCTTTGTTAACTAAACTTTTCCCCCACAAGAAAGTCACCTTAGTGAAAACCGCAAACCAGTACGTGTGCAAACAAATAGACCGTTGGTTTTATAAATACTGGATAGGAAATATTAGGTGGCAACAATGCAGGTGCCAAAGCGTTGATATCCGGCCAGAAGGTATTGGGACAAAGAGAATGACGTGACTGGCCCATGACGGTTATCGGTTTCCGATCTAGTGATGACCAGTCGCCATGACATCTGGACACAAAACCCCCGCTATTTATACAGAAATTAATCAAATTATTTAAATGCGTTTTGTCCAACGCGTGTACGAATACGCCATTTGGGGTATGCAGTCCATGCAGTTATGGTTTTATGTACTTATCGATACAATAATCTACATATTATAAAGCTATAGAGCTTTTTTGTTTGTTTGTTTGAACAAGCTAATCTCAGGAACCGCTGGTGCGATTTGAAAAATAATTTCAGTGTTGGATAGTAAATTTAACGAGGAAGGCTTCTGATTCTGAGGGAGGCAAACTCTACGCCTATATAATACTGTTATCATATTAAAATGTAAACTTTTAAGACTTTATTTATAAAGCTAAAACGGAACGGAATGATATGAAAGTATTAAAAAACTTTCAAAGCTTGAGATTTGGTTAGTTAAATCGTAGGTGAAATTGAAAATCTTAAAAAAGGGCTTAGCATAATATTATTTGCGTATCTAATTAGTTGATTTTTATTAGTATAAATAAACAAGTGTCTATTTACAAATGTAAGTAAGTATTTAGCAAACAATACCTATTTATAGTGTTCAAGTCAATAAAAATAAGTACCAGCGTATCTTTGAACGCAGTGTGGAATACAAATGTAGTTCGGTGTTAACACAACCTGGTTTAACAATAGAATTTACGCATCATTCTGCACTATGCTAATAACGATCCTTTACAGTACTCGGCTGTTGTAACTTAACCTTTTATGAGTGTATTTATGATAGACAAAGGCTTTCAACTTTACAGGTCTTGTAAAATACCTACCAGACGTAGCAAAACAAAGAATTTCAGTCAAAATGAATGCGCTCGTAATTTGGAGTCATACTTTCATTCATTAAAGGTTTTTGCTTTAAGTCCCTGCAAATAATGCGATATTTTTCCTCTAAAGACTCCCAACTCCTTTTTCATCAAATATAAGTAACAGTCAATTACAAAACAAATATCATGCCAAAGAGAACAAATGCTATCACAAATACAGACGCAGAGGCCGTTACGAGATCAGAATTAGCAGATATGCCACAGCAAGCGGGTTGTTCGTCATCTCGCGGGAAAACAAAAGATGGATTCCCGCGAGTTGGCACATTGCAATTTTTCATAGTATTGTGTTCGTCATCTCGCGGGAATTTTAAAACAAATGAATTTATGTACAGGCAACTCAATAAAATTGTTGTAATAAAGGAAATTTATATATCTATCTATAAGTAGGTACTAACTCAGAGTCGCTCAAGGAGCTATGGAGAGGTCTACGCTCGGAGTTTCTCTACGGAATCGAATCAGAAATGAGAAAATACGTAGAAGAACACAGGTCACCGTCAGCGGATTAACTCTTTAAAGTGGCAATGGCCAGGCCATATAGCGAGGAGAACGGATGGCCGAGGGGGCCGAAAAGTTTAGGCTCGCGGTGTATGCAGGCCGCGTCCGACCGCAATAACTGGAAATCATTAAGGGAGGCCTATGTCCAACAGTGGACGTCTAACGGCTGACATAATGATGATGATAAAGTATGTATTTTGTCCTTAAGTTAACATAATACATATAATTCAATGATTATCCTTGAAACAGTTAAACTTTTAAACTGATATAGGTGTCTAGATGACATTTGTCAAAATGAAAGCTGTCAAGCTTTAAACTGCGTTAACTCCGAAACGGCTGGGCCTAGAGATGCCGTACAAAACTCAATCGACAGGTGTCAGAGAAAGCAACATTTTCGATGACAGCTGTCAAACTTTAAACTGCGTTAACTCCGAAACGGCTGGACCTAGAGATGCCGTACAAAACTCAATCGACAGGTGTCAGAGAAAGCAACATTTTCGATGACAGCTGTCAAACTTTAAACTGCGTTAACTCCGAAACGGCTGGACCTAGAGATGCCGTACTAGGCGCAAATGATTGGTCTTAGAGAGAGCAACATTTTCGATGACAGCTGTCAAACTTTAAACTGCGTTAACTCCGAAATGGCTGGGCCTAGAGATGGCGTACTAGACGCAAATGATTAGTCTTAGAGAGAGCAAAATTTTCGATGACAGCTGTCAAACTTTAAACTGCCACAACTCTGAAACGACTTGGCCTAGAGATGCCGTACTAGACGCAAATGATTGGTCTTAGAGAGAGCAACATTTTCGATGACAGCTGTCAATTTTTAAACTGCCACAACTCTGAAACGGCTTGGCCTAGAGATGCCGCACTAGACGCAAATGATTGGTCTTAGAGAGAGCAAAATTTTTAAACTGCCACAACTCTGAAACGGCTTGGCCTAGAGATGCCGTACTAGACGCAAATGATTGGTCTTAGAGAGAGCAACATTTTCGATGACAGCTGTCAAACTTTAAACTGCCACAACTCCGAAAAGGCTGGACCTAGAGATGCCGTACTAGGCGCAAATTATTGGTCTTAAAGAGAGCAACATTTCCGATGACAGCTGTCAGACTTTAAACTGCCACAACTCTGAAACCGCTTGGCATAAAGATGCCGTACTAGGCGCAAATGATTGGTCTCAAAGTGAGCAACATTTTTGATGACAGTTGTCAAACTTTAAACTGCCACAACTCTGAAATGGCTGGACCTAGAGATGCCGTACTAAGCTCAATCGACAGGTGTTGGAGAAAGCAACATCATAATTAAACACGGTTCTTCAGTTTTTGTTTTTAATATTAATATATTTATTTTTGTACAGTACAGTACACTATTTGTAACAAAATACAATTTTATCATAATTTTTGATGAATTGCTTAACTTAACCAATATTATCTCAAACGGCATCTCTAGGTCTAGCCGTTTCAGAGTTGTGGCAGTTTAAAGTTTGACAGCTGTCATCGAAAATGTTGCTCTCTCTAAAACTAATCATTTGCGCCTAGTACGGCATCTCTAGGCCAAGCCGTTTCAGAGTTGTGGCAGTTTAAAGTTTGACAGCTGTCATCGAAAAAGTTGCTCTCTCTGATACCAAACATTTGCGCCTAGTACGGCATCTCTAGGCCAAGCCGTTTCGGAGTTGTGACAGTTCAAAGTTTGAAAGCTGTCATCGAAAATGTTGCTCTTTCTAATACCAAACATTTGCGCCTAGTACGGCATCTCTAGGCCAAGCCGTTTCGGAGTTGTGGCAGTTTAAAGTTTGACAGCTGTCATCGAAAATGTTGCTCTCTCTGATACCAAACATTTGCGCCTAGTACGGCATTTCTAGGCCAAGCCGTTTTGGAGTTGTGACAGTTTAAAGTTTGACAGCTGTCATCGAAAAAGTTGCTCTTTCTGATACCAAACATTTGCGCCTAGTACGGCATCCCTAGGCCAAGCCGTTTTGGAGTTGTGACAGTTTAAAGTTTGACAGCTGTCATCGAAAAAGTTGCTCTTTCTGATACCAAACATTTGCGCCTAGTACGGCATCCCTAGGCCCATCCGTTTTGGTGTTGTGGCAGTTTAAAGTTTGACAGCTGTCATCGAAAAAGTTGCTCTTTCTGATACCAAACATTTGCGCCTAGTACGGCATCCCTAGGTCCATCCGTTTTGGTGTTGTGGCAGTTTAAAGTTTGACAGCTGTCATTTTGACAAATGTCATCGAGACCTATCAGTTTAAAAGTTAAATTGTTTCAAGGATAATCATTAAATTCCATTATGTTGACAGCTGTAGAATCGTTATAGTATATACCAGCTTGAGTTAGTACCTACTTATTGATAAATGTATAAATTTTCTTTATCTCAATAAGCATAATGCACCGTTGTAAGTTCCCAAGATTGGGATACAAGGACTGCTCAGACCTTTAAATTCCTTTTAAATCAACCTAGAAAAATTAAGTAGGAATAATAATTCATATTGAGATAAACGGGCAATACACGAAATTTCTCAATATGAATTTATCAAACCACGACAGTTTTTATATGTAGGTATACTAATTTATCTAACTGTACTTTTCAATTCCCGCGAGATGACGAACACAATACTATGAAAAATTGCAATGTGCCAACTCGCGGGAATCCATCTTTTGTTTTCCCGCGAGATGACGAACAACCCCAGCAAGCGCACTGTACTCCCAATGTTCATTGCTCATTAGTCACCCTACTCGAGCTCGTCATGTTTCGGAGGCATCCGTTGTAAACTTGTAATTGTCCAGCAGGAAGTGAACTTGCATTCCTCAGATGACTGAATAAATGAGCTGTCATCAACATCTGCCCGGGGTAGGTAAATAAAGAAGTCCTTAATGGGAGAAGTTGTGGAGTAGATGTGATGGAGCTTAAGGCAACTGATTTTGGGACCAGAAATGATCTGAGGGAATTGGTGTTGCAATGAGTAATAATTATCGGTAATTTTGATGGTATTTTTATCAAATAATCTATTTTCTTTTTCACCTGTGAAAAGTAATTGAGAAATGTTGCGAAAAATGTTGCATTCAATGTAGGTAGGTAACACTTGAACATTTCAAATTTAGCAGCATATTAGTTAAATACATATGTAGTTTGTACCTACCTAATAATATATTACTTCATTAAAAACTTTTAGGAGAGAGCAAAATGATTATTATAGTTCTATTCCGGATTTGCGCACAAACATCAAATTCCGAGATTCCTGCACAACTTCGCAAATCCACTGCTATGGACGGAATCATTCGCAGATTGCCCAAGCACAATAAATCAGCGTGCGTGTGGTCGGACTCATAATCGGCCTTATAACCATCGAATATCAATTGAAATTGGTAGATTTGTGTAACAGCAGCACGCTTGGCTAATCTATTCTGTACGGTAGATGCTTCTTCAAGTATCCTCTTCAAAAAGTGTAGGCGAGTTCGAATTGCGCACGATACGGTTTTCAACACACAATTACAATGTTTGTGTTAGAAAAGTTGTGTTAGATGACTTTAATCAGAGTGGAAACAGATAACGTTTTATAACGTAATCCTGCATTTGCGATTGCAACTTATTTTTATCTTCAGTTTGCACATATGTTTTTAAATTCTGTGAGATGCAAAAGCAGACCTATTAGGTACTTACTTACATTTAATCAAAAGAGTCAACTAGTGACTCTTTTTTTGAAGTCATTTTAAGAGCACAATCATGTGAACTGTAAAGTAAAACTAGCGACTTCGTTACTTTGAAATATTGCACAATCAATGATGAGATCTTAAGACACCTTGTATTCAACGTTAGATGGGCAAAAAGGTGCCCATCGTGACTTTGGTCTTATTTTATCAATTCCGAAGTGGAAAGTTATAGCGGATGGCAGTAAGGCAGCAATCTATGTCAGCGTAATGGATTTCATTATATTAAATCTATAAAATTTACCGTACAAAATATTTAGACAAAATTAGCCCGCTACGCTCTTTGTCCAGGGTTTTATGAAGTTTATATTTTCTGAGGTAAAGTTTTCCTACTTGCAATCTTTTGTAAATGGACTATCTAACGCAAAAATAATTTTAATATTGAAATACATACAGTTAAACAAAAGTGAATCGTTCCTGAGATGATGATGAAGTTTTAAAGAAGTATTAATTTATATAACTGAATAAATGTAAATATTTATTATGATGATATTTCTTATTTCAAATCCAGTTTTAAAACACCTACTTAAAAAAAATTACCTACTACAAAAACAGCCTCGTTCATGTCTTATCTAGCACGAAAAGGCAATGAATTCACGAACTTCTTCGGAAATGATAACATAACGACTGCGCACGGGCCAAAACCATTCATAATCTCTATCCGACTGATAAAGGAAGCAAACTTAAATATTTGTACAATCCACAGAAAGTCAAAATATTTTTAGCCTTTACGCTTTCTGACAACGTAAATTATTTAGTGGTCTGTTTCACATTTGCGACAGAGCATTCGGTAAAAAGGATAGATAAAGAAGCAACTTTCAATTTGATGATTTCAAACGAATATACAAAGGAAAATTACAACAATAACAGTTTTTTTATGTCTATACTAATATTATAAAGAGGAAAGATTTGTTTGTATGTTTGTTTGTTTGTTTGTAACGAATAGGCTCCGAGTCTACTGGACCGATTTCAAAACTTCTTTCACCTTTGGAAAGCTACATTATCCCCGAGTAACATAGGCTATATTATATTTAAAAAAAAATTAGTGATCCTTACTAAAACTCCAATAATGTAACATAAGGTGTAAAAAAATGACCTGAAAAATTCCTTACGTCGCGTGCGCTGCGAAAACTATTGATGATAGAACAAAATCATGTACTTCAACTTTGCAGAACTCATCATTATCTACAAAAAATGTCGCGACAGCATATGTCTAAATATCATAGTTATGTCACAGTAAGCAGTTTTTTATTCTAAAATATTAATTTTTATATGCCGCCTCTTGAAAGGGTCTTCATTTGTATATTAGTATTAATCCTTATCAAAATAAATTACTTTATAATTAAGACGGCTTTAATACCTTTTTATAACTTTTTGAATTATTCAATTCGGGCATTTCATTCGGAAGATATCACGAGTTTAAAAATGCAAGTATTAGAAAAAAGTCTAGAGGTTGTCGCTCACCGCGCTCAGCTAGACAGCATGCGATGTAAACTCCATGTAAGCGTGGTGGAGTCAATGTAATGTATATAATATGTAATATCCTAATCCTAATCCTAGCATAGGCTACTTTTTACCGCGGAAAAATACATACTTCGTCGGAAAAATATATGCTTACGCGGAAAAAATCGATTTAGATAAAATTTAGTTTGCAGAAGATACTTGCAAATAAAAGTATATGGCGAGAGACTTTTTACCGCGTAAAAATTAAATGCTTCCGCGGGAAAATATATGCTTACGCAGGATAATTCGATTTGGATGAAATTTAGTATGGATATAGTTGCAAATAAAAGTATATGGCGAGACGAAGTTCGCGGGGGCTGCTAGTATCTTATATAAGAATAACGTTATTGTAAATAAATAAATTGAATTTTAATAAAGCATTGATAACATTACCCTCGTAGTAAAATATGCGGGCTACAAAAAACTAGCATGGGAACAAACGTAATAAACGGTTCGTTGTAACCGATTTTGGTGTAGTAAAAAAAGTATAGGAACTTACGCGTCGGAACATAGGGCAGAATGGTATCACTAGTTAAATATAGAACACGAATGGTTACCACAAATTGTACTTTAAACATGGACGATGTGAACTTGTCCTAGCAACTCAAGAATTCTAGATCTTTGAAGTTCGGTGTTTTAAATGCAAGAAGGCTATTTCGAAGGACACTGTGGCGATTTCAATCTTAAATAGGTGCCTAATGCTGTATAATATGTAGGTAGGTACCTATGTTCTTACCTATATAATTATGGATAAGGGATTTTAGAAACGATTATGTAGGTAGAGTAGATACCGAATAAAATTAATATCCACAAATGTTTATAAAACTATTTTTTAAAAGAAAACGAATGCGCATAGTGATAAACATAATCGCAGTAAAATCAACACAAATTACAAACATACTAAAAGAAAGAATAATGAAATCAGGATGGGGTATTGGGGTAACGTGGGCACAATGAGTCGTAAATCAGCCTGTGCGACTCGATTGCGAGAAGACGGAAAACCACTGCAGCGGTATTTCATCTCAAAAAATATTCTAAAATATTCATCAGATCCGGCTCGACAGGAATCTAAATAATTCATAACTCAATTGCAGCCCCAGACAATCTTACTTGCAAAACTATTCCAACCTTCAGTGTGTGGGATCCAAGTGCGCAAACAGAAAACCTAAGGCACAGTTTAGGTAGGAATAATCCAGCAACATCAAATAAATACGTTGTTATAGCTAAAAATAGCCACACTCAACAGTTGTCAAATACCAAAAAAGAAACGATAGCGGAAGTCGACGCTATCAGATATGAATATTCACATTCCGATCATATTTCCAAAATAAACCCTCTAGCTAGAGTATAGAAAAACACCCAACACATGCTTTTATTCATTTATCGGAGAGCATGGTTAATGGGTGCTATAAAAACAAGCAATGGCGTCGAAAGACGTAGGGCTTGCGGCCCTGCGGAGATTGGCGGGGGCGCGGGGGACGCGCCGTATTGATCCGCCCCCCGCGCCCCGCAGACATTACCCCCCGCGGCACCCGCTACACGCGCCACCGTCCAACCACACCCCTTCCACGACTCACGGGATTTTCCAATTCAATTTACTTTGCAATCGTCAATACTGTTGGGTCAGCAGCAATCCAATTCCTGCGACTGACTTCAATTAAAGCAACGACAAGGCTTTATAGGAAAAATTATTAATCCCAGCCGCTATTGAAGTTTGACCTTACAAATATTACTGAATTCTGAGCTCAAACTCACTAAAAAAACTTTCTTTTTAATACACGTACGTAGACATAATTCAATACGAAGTCAAATTATATGGTAGTCGCTATAACAAAGTCCTTCCCGCTGCTGGTCCAAAAAACTGCTCTCCCAACCGCATTACAAATACCCTCGATTACGAGAATGTAAATCTTCGAAGTTTTATTACATGTCACGAACGTTTTATTTGTCAAAAAAGATTTACGAAACCCTCGACACGTTTACTTCCATATACAGTAGCGAGGTGATTCGATTATGGTCACAATAAGAAAGAGCATTTTCGTAAGTTCGTTGACTCTGAATTGAACAATGCGCCCTTGAGGAGACAGGGGCGTCCTCTCGACTGCCCAGCGACACAGGACTCGATAAAAAGAACACGTTCAGTCTACCAACTTGAACGTACCTCTACTCGCATCGTATCGCGGCTCCAAAAGTAATTTCCATAATTCGGCAATAACCTGTTGCCAACATCCAATACGATAGGAGGATAATCTGAACAACATTTTCGCACTCCTCAGCGCTTACGACCCGATGATCTCTAAATAATGTGCCCATAAAGATTATCTTTGTTTGATTTGTTGATGCCAAAAGTACAGCTTACGAATCGGTGAGAATCTCTTTTAAAAACTTAACACATGTGTTCATGCTAATGAGTAAAATAAACAGCGATGACATTGAGAGAGCGCAACACATCTGTCGGTGTGAGAAGTTCCGACAGAGGTCAATATTTTCCCTAAACGAAGGGAGGCCACGTGCACAATCCAAAAAATGCCAATAAAGAGGGCATTACAACAATTGGTTCCGATGATTCATTGATAGCCTAACTTAGTTGACTCACAATGTACTCGTAATACCTACACAAGTTGCAGAATTTGCGTCAAAAATAAAATTGTGACGCACTGCTTGGATGCCTACTGCTCTGGTTATCATTAATTAGTATGTTTATATTGATTAAACGGAATGCTGTGAACATAATTCACATTGTAATAAATAAACGGTTGGAACGTTCGATGATGGCCTGGTTCGGGGGAATAAGCACAATGTGTTGTTCGTGCTGTCTGAATGATTGATGAAGCGTAGCCACAGGTCAAGACAACGTAACATGTTATTATAAAAATAAACTTGATTCTTGATACAAATCCTTTTTTCACAGCTTGGTTATATATAATATTAAGTACAAGAAGTGCATTTCAGTTTTTGTTCGGATATTTGAAATTAACCCGTATTAAATATTGCCCCTATCTCGGTCATGGTATATTTATGATTAGAGATAACGAAAAATGTATTGTAAAGTAGACCAACAAAAATATGGCAGTTGTTCGTAAGCTAGCAAATTAAACGATACATAATATTGTTTGTGTGCGGCGGTAAAGCCTCATAAACCAGGAGTTAGTACAACAAATGATTACAGTAAATGATGAAGAGCCGTTAGCAAGCTCGAGGTCTAACTGACCTCGAGCTTGCTAAAAATAGCTACCCCATGGAGCGCCAGTCTCGCAGTTGCCACCCACTCCGCCTGCAAACTCGATAAACAGCAAGCTATTCCAATCGAGTTACAAGAAAATAACTTTCTAGTGACTCATAGGAAGAGAGCTATCTCACACAGACGCTCTCAATAAGGAAGAGGGTAATAAACAAATTCATCTCTCCCGTCTTATGCGGCTTCATCCTATTAGAATGCACAATACTGCACTCACTATGCCATGTCGGCGCATACGACTATATTTAGGCATTAAATTGATACAACAAAGGATGCGAGCAATTAACGCACTTTCAATATTAAAAGCTCCACCATTCTGTTTCACTTGAATCCTTGATATCAATATCGAATCCGTCACAGTGATATATCACAGACGCTTCAAGCAAACACAACAAAAAATAAAGATCCATCTCCCGTCATCTCCACATACAATTAAGTACTCGAAATGAAAAAGAAAGCCACTTATTCGAGGCGTGAGTATAACCATTGTTCCTGGAAGTCTTCTGGCTTGACCTAATTGAATATAATGGGGCCTTATTCAGTGGATTTCGTTCTTGAGTCTTACGAAAGCTTACCATCGCATGATGTTCCGATATCAACATAATGTGTGCATGGATTTAACTAAAATGTAACGTATCATTATTTTAATAGGCTATCGAGAATTCAAAAAGAGCCTTGTTTCATCAATGTCCGATTGTTTTGTCGTTAGCATGTAATCTGTCATTTACTTTGTTGTTGCTTGACAGGGCTACATTATTTCAAAGCCATAAATTATTTTAAACATTTGTGTTGTTGTATTTTTATGTCTTAATTTTAAATAGTAACAACTTAACAAGCCATTCAATTTCTTTTTAGTTTTATTTTATGTAAACTATTGTATACCTATTTTACCGAAGCAGACAGTTTAATATCATCGGTTCTTATATATTCAGTAACTATTTTGTTTTATGAATTTAAATAACCTATTATGTAGTTATGTTTGGATTTTCTACTATAGACACCTGTATCATTTCAAATAGTGAAGGAGTTAATAGCAGTACCAGTCTTACGAGTTACATAATGAGTATTTAATTGTAGGTCAACAGCCTCGGCATCTAGTTCGTGTAGAGCATTTTCACGGCTCTGTTTGTTGGCGGAAGTTCCCAGCTAGTACCATTCACACCTTATTAACCACTTCCATCAATATTGCTTTTAGTGAATTAAACTAAATTATTTTCTAATTTTCAAGTTAAGTTCTGGTCTTTAGAAGTTGTTTGTTTTTTTTTAAGTTTATGGTCAGTTTGTGTTTTATTAAAGACGGGATATACTAATCAATAAAGTACAAAATATTTTCAGAGTCCTTAGTAAATATAAATCCTATTTTTTGTCTAAGCAGCCTGTGTCGAGATAAAAATGGTGCAAACAAGGTTTTCAAACCTAACTTTTACATAATCTTTGAATATATTTTTTCTAAGTTATTTGATGATGAAATGCGATAAAAAAATTACGTTGAAATATGAAACAACACAAACCGGACTAATTTTAATGGTCTTGATTAAAAATTGCTGCATGTGTTAATTGAAATTATTTTTATTAACGTAGTTCATTTACTCAATTAATCACTCTCAGAAAGTCCCTACTCAACTTTTTTTTATTGAAATTTGTATTCAGTCATTGAAATGAAATGGAAAAATCTAATTGTTTTAACGTGAATGTTTTATTGGTTGTTATTGTTAGGATACTTATTATTTTTTAATTGTTATGTATCCCATTATTTCATTGTGTTAACTAAATGTTGTGTTCTTCATAATTTTAAATTGTACCTTTGTTTTCAAAACTACAAATATTTCCAGGACTCAGCGCAAAGATCTCTTACGAAGTACAGTAAGGCTGGGCTGCGTGGGCGTAATTCACACGTTTTTGCGATCCAGCTCGCCTAGGACAAACCCGTTGCGTACCGGTCTGGACGCAACTTCATATTTCGCAGCAGATGGCGTATGTCGCGGTCATTTACATAGTAAGTCGACGATAAGCGCGCTATATTTAGCACCGTGCGCCTTCGCCTGCGCTGCATCCGATGCACCTTAACAAGGCCCAAGATTGCGAGCAACATTTGCATTCTGATTTCTGAGCCAACGCAGTATGGGAACAACCGACCCTACAGGATGTCTTCATTCAAAGCTTTTAACAACCCATTCATGGTCAAGAGCTTATCAAGTTAAACCATTACCGGACAATAAAGCACTTCTCATCCGTAATGGCTCAACGAAAACTAAACAGCCTAAGTGGCTGTTTTGTTGTTAACAGGGTGCAGTTAGCTTTAACAAGAAGATTGGCGGATAAGTCATACGTATCCCGCGTTATCTGAGGCAGTGGAGCGATAAAGCGAACAAAGAACAATGTCAGTAGGTACCTAGGTACCACGTTCAACTCCCTTTCGCGCGAACTCACCGTCTTCGTATGACAATACAACGTTAATTTGTACAAGCAGCGTCCGCGCCGCTCCACTGCGCGCATGCGTGCACGAACGCATACTCCACGATCGAAAACGTATTTACATACAAGTTTAGCTACTGCATAAGCAATCCTTTGGCGAAATCGACGAAGAAACGCGACAATGGAACACGTTATAGCGTCAATTTGAATTTCGAACGATGTATTAGTTAGATATCGGGTCGGTGGGTTCTATGTGGGTGCGAATATGCGTGCATTATTTGCATTCAACCTACGGGTGGCGCACACAGGCAACACGGCTCGCATCTCCGGCAGATGGTAATGAAGCGGACGAGACGCGCCGCCCGGTGTGGCCCGACCTGACCCCATGCACACACCCCGCCGGCCGTCATCTTACGGGGCATTAGGCGTGTTAATAAACTGTTTCGAGACACATTTCGAAAGATAAAAGGATTTATAAAGGATCAGTAAATTAAAAAAAAAGTCATAAAATAATCCTGGAATATTGGTATAAAATAAAGAAGGTAGATAAAAAAACTCACCAAGCCTTGACGCGGATAAGCACCTCGCCCTCTCCGACGGCAGGTTCAGGCTTCTTCAGGATCTTCACAGTCTTGAGCCCTCCGAAGCCGGTGAGCACGACTGCGCGCATCTCCTTGGGTGGAGGGACCTCCTCCTTCTTCTCTTCCACCGCCTTTTCAGGGGCCTCCTCTTGCGGGGTCTCAGTGGACCCGTTCTCCGTAGGAGTCACGGTCTTCTCGGGCGCCGCGGTCGCGGGGGTTTCAGCGCTCTCCGTCATGTCTGTGAGTGTGGGTGCGGTACCGTGCGGTGCGAAAGACGCGGGGCGAATGAGCCGGCCGACAGACGACGCGTCGCGGAACGAATGAGCCGGCAGTCGAGGGAAGCGAGAGCCGAGGGTGCCGCGGCGAGGGTGGGGCGATCCCCCCGCCCCCCGCTCCCCGCCGGCCCTGCACACGCGCTGAACAGGTGGCTGCCTGGCCGGCCGGTTTCTGCCCAGATCCTGGATTAACTTTATTACATCTATATAATAACTTATAACGTCAGGCTTAGGTACTGCCCAGCCCCAGAAATTCGCGCCTCAATAGCTAACCTGTGTTCCGAACGTGACTTGGCAACGGCGCCGATCGATAATGACGGGTGTTACGCTTCATGCATAGCTCGTAGGACCTATACATAGACCTATGTTTGTAAGCTGTCTGGTTCGAAGCGAACCTACAGCTACACCCACATAGAACAGATTTTAAGTTATAATGGTTGCAAGGTTCTCTGTTTTAGTCTGTATGATAATAATGCTTAAAATAGAATTTGTAATTTGCCGATTTAGCGAACCACAAGCTGTTGATTGATCAGCGATAAAAGACCGCTAATGAACAATCTTTAAATATACAACGATTTAATCCATTGGATTTTAACAATTAAATTATTTGGGATTAGGAATTTCAAGAAATGTGTTCTACTTTCAGGTCCTCTATATTAGTAAAATAGTTATAAGTAAGTATATCTTAATAAAAGAAACATAAAGGAAGTTTCGTTTTTGTCACAATAAAATGTTAACTAAGAATTTGATGGAAATTTTACAAAGGATTAATTTATTGAATCTAGGTACATGGTAAAGTTTGATTTATCAAAATCGTAATCCTTCTTAGCTTGTGGATCTTTTTTACGATATGTCAATTTTACGATATTTTGGGAATATATTTCTAGACTTCCTACTATCCTATTACTAATATTATAAATCATAAAGATGAATGTAGCTCTTTGTGTCTTTGTGTGTAGCTCTCTCACACATAAACTACTGAACATATTTTGATGAAACTTCAAATAAATATAGGTATAGCCTACATATCAGAATAGGCCAAAACCGCAAGTGAAAAGCTATTTACGAGTAGCGTTTGCAAAATTGGATCATCCATTTTCTGATGTATTTTTAGTTTGCCAAGTTCCTTTACCTGAGATATTCTAATTTCAGGTGTAGATTATGCAGTGAAAGCCTTCGACAAAAGCTGTTTTACCTAGGTTTATTTTAAAATGAGTGGTGAAACAATGTAAGCTATGCAATTAATGTTATTTACCGACGACGACGTGCCGGCCGATAACGAAGTTGATTGTGCGACCTTCAGCAGAGATGAAAACACAACACTTTCTACATTCTATATACCTACATCTGTTTATTTGTTTACAAGCGAAAATAGCCAATCTACCTATAGGTATGTACCTTAATCCTGGAGAGGTTGAAGGAAAGGCGAATCTGCGGGCGAGACAGCTAGGTTCCTAGTATAATATACAAACACAACACCAACACAACATTAATCTTTTAAAATAAATAACTAATAATCCCGCACATTGTTTAAATATTTATCAGTATTTTTAATGTGACCTTTAAAATTTCAAAAGAAGTGTTAAAACGAGGGGCGATAATTTATTAAACAAAAAGCCGAATTATAGGGGACCATTAGAACATAATTCCGACAATAAATCCAATTGTTACTGCTCTTCGCATAAAGAGATTGAAAATGAAATCAATTGGATTACAATGCGTGCTAGATTCCGGAATCGATTGGAAAAGAAGCTGGATCGGTGTATTAAAGAAGAGAGAACAATAAGATATAATTTACAGGTGGGTCACTATGTCTAAACTAAATTCAAAAGTAGAAGTAAAAACTCATTTATTTTTTATCCACTTAATTATTAACATTACACACAATAGCTGGTAGTACCTAATGTTCTGTGGCTGGGTATAATAACGAGCTAAATAGAATAAATAACAAATAACCATTAGCATATACCTATATAATGCAATGGATTCTGCAGTAATAGCCATTGCGATGTTTTTGTAGTAGGTAGGTACCTTTATAGGCACAGGCACTGACTATACGGGTTATTCGTACACGCATCTTATTTTATTCAATAATATTCGTTTATCGACACTGCCAATTTTCCGATATTATCTAATGTGTGTTCTACGATAGACATCCACAACACTGTTAGACAACACCTAGATTAGCTTCTATTGAAATAATCGTCTAGCGGAACGTAATGTGGGTTATTTTTAAAGCGTTTTGCCCCTAAGTGTAACTACTGACTGTAAGTCATATTGTGTCAGCTACCGCCTCCGAGGGAACTATCGGCTAGGGCAGTAAGACGAATTTGAAATTGATTAATGATTAATCATAGCACGTTACTTTGAGGGGAAGAGGGCAAAAGGCGAAATATGAGGGGCCTGATTGAAACTGTTATAAATTGACTTCTGACTGACTGACTTGATCTTGCTCGTTTCAAGAAATATTTAACAAATAGCTATCGAATGCTTTATGGGTACAAGAGTGTAGATCATCATTATCATTATTTCAGCCATCGGACGTCCACTGCTCGACATAGGCCTCCTGATTTTCAGGTACCTACTTAACTATCACACTTAGATGCAGCTTGCATCCACCGTGAACTAGCAGCTTTTTATTATTTATAAGCTTCTGCTTATTTATGAGGTCCCATTTCAATGGGTTTTCAATATGGTCTTTTACTAATGTACTACCTACTTTTCTAACCCTTCGGCGTCTAACGTCCCGGCGAGTATAAAGTCGTTATTACAGCAGCAGATATGTTGTATAAACTATATTCTAGTCGCATTGAGCACATAAATCTATTTTATTCATTCTCTTCATCTACAAGCGGATATTGAAATGGCCTTTACATGTTTTAACATATGTAATATGTAATAGATATTATTCAATTTTTTTCTTGGCTTTGCCTTTTGTCGATTGGCAGGATCTTCAAAAAACAAGTAAAGAGACAATTTTATAATAAGTCCAAACAGTGAAATAAATTTAATGTATTGCATTATTGTACTTATTGTATTAATTAAGAAAGATTATCTGAATAAAAGGCTATATTATTAATTTATTATAATGAAGGTAACTAGGTAGGTAGGTACCTACTTAAAATAAAACCAACGTATAAAAAGGTTCGTGGATTTCCCGTTTATTCTATTATGTACACTTTTTACATAAAATGTATAACATAGTTTAAACCAGAATAAGAACAATATCATAACAATGAAACGAAGAGCGTGTATAAAGGTGCTTCTTTAAATGAATAGATTAAATATTACCTGGAATATGAAGCGGGTTAAGTCTTTTTACAATGATTTCAAGAAATTATATTTCTGTAGTCCCGCGTTTTATATTTTTTCGCAGAAAAAGCGTGACATATCGTGGCCGATTTCTCTTTAGGGAATTACAACTACCTAGTGATTTTACTCTCGTAGGCCAAATGAAGGCTAGTTATAAAAAAAATTAAGTCAACAAGTCTAATTTATTGGCTCTTCGTTATAATATCAGTAGTGGGGTCATGTTTATTATTTTTATTTGAAGTATCAACAAACACACACACACATCTTCATCTAGCATACACTTCACTAAGCTAAATGGGACAAGTTATAAACTTTAAAAAATATAAACATGTATATTTGAATCATTGATGATCAATTGTTAAGATTGATAACTAAATGTGATCATCACCCCTATTTACGTTCCCACTACGACACAAAAACTTAATTCTTGACTAGATTAGGCCTTAAAATAGTGGACGTGTTCAGATCGATCTAACAATGCAATCTGACCATGGATTCCTGGTGCCTTAATTCACCACGTTCAAACTTTTCAAAGTTCTCAGAACATATCGTTTCCTCACGATGTTTGCCTTTACTACATAGCACATATTTTTTAAAGCGATGTTTGATTGAACCCTCAACCTTCAGATAATAATCAAATAATCATTATGCTAGCTGAGGAAATATTACCCCATTGCCGCGTGTTAGAAACTCATGTGCGTCTCGGACACCGATAGTGTTAAAATGTGGTGGTAATATGTTTTTCATCCTGAATTTTACATTTTCAGTGAGAAGAATAACTCAAATAACTTTCATAACATTTATTTACAATAAACTATGTACAAACATTTCTATTTCTTCTTAAAATCATGTTCATATAATTCGTTCTCTAATTCATCCCGGTAGTCGTCGATATAGACATCATCATCATCAATGACGTCATCTTCCAACTCCTCTTGCCACTTCTCATCAACTTTCCGCATCTCTTTGTGTATTTTGTTTTCAAGTATCTGGGAAAGATAAAAACACACATTAATTAATATACACTCAATCGCTCTCGTCGAGCGATAAGTAAGTCTCTATGTCACAGCAGTAGAAAAGTCCATAGTGCTTGCTTATTGAGAGACAATTCACATAGCATCATCTAGCGCCGGCCGTGGTATGCTCAAAGTTTGTGTTACGAGTACTAAATATCTGATATATTAATTACACTACAATCTACATAGATTTTTTTGATATCCCAGAACACATGGTAATATCTGCAGAGCGTTCAAACATTTATTCTGGGTCGGGAATCGAACCCTCAAACTATTTCGCAGGGTCTTTGTCCGCAGTGCCAGAGAGGTCGTGAAGTATTTCTTTATCGTAAAATAGACAATAGGAAATTCTTAGAACTTCAATTGCTTCTGTTCTATGAATCATTTTGTAGTGAATCATTCGATAACATAAATGCATTAGTTATTTGACTGATATAAATTACTAGCCGACTCGCCCACAGCTTCGCTTGCGTTTTTTACGTTGATTGCATACATATAGATTATACACATAATATAGGCCATATAGCCTCGATAATTGTCTATCCAACAATGAAATAATTGTTCAATTCTGACCAGCAGTTTCTGAGATTAGGGCGTTTAAACAACAAACTCGGCCAAACATTGTCTTCCACTTTGCGCCAATGTGTAGAAATTCTTTAATAATTCTTACCTTCCGCTTCTGTAAAAAGTCCGCCAACTCTTGTCTCTGACTACCAACGTTAACGTCAGATTTGACATCTGTCACGCGGTAGGAGATGACAGATGGGTCGGTCGCTGCCATCTTGGTCCAGGCGTCGCGACTTCGTTTGCGCGCCGCCAGCAGCCTGTTCAGAATCTTCTCATGGTCCAGTCCGTAGATGTTGTGAGTCATCTCGGGTATAGGCTCTTCTGTGAAGGGCGTTTGGTCTTCTAGCAGTCTTATTTTTGCCTGTTGGTAAAGTAGATATTCTATTATAACAACCCATATAACTCAGAAATAACAAAATAATGACAGGGAACTTTTGTGCTTAAGTCAAGGGGATAATAATGACGTTTTTGATTTTACGGACTAGATCTAAATCAACTTAGTATGTTGAACTTATTACGTTCTTGTCAATAACATCCTTTATTATATAATTTTAAAGCGATAATACTAAATATACTGGCTAAATTACCTAGTTTTGGTTAAATAATGAATTTCGGATAAAGATAAAACTAAAAACACACAAGTTTCATTTCATTCAAACCTTCATTTCTGACGATATCTTGGTACTCAAAGTAAACTCTGTCTTCAGAAGATGTCCCATATCAGTCGGCGTATAATCTTCTCCGTAATCAGCCAACTGCAGTCTTCTGTCCAGATCTACCAATTTTGCTTCTTGATGATCTAGAAATTTTAAAATTGTTACTTTGTAGTTTGTTGAAAATATAAGTACAGCGCCCTCTATTGATGAGTAGTAAAACAAAAAAGTTGCACAGATAAAAAGTCTATGAATTTTTTTATTCTTTTAGGAGCAGGTGGAACTCTTAGAACGCCACCTAGTGGAGAGTAGCCAAGTAACAAAATATGTTTTTGAATTTGGCCAATAATACCTAAATTCTCGAGATATATAAAATTGTTATTATTAACTCAGAAATATAAATATACCTTTGACAAAATTAATATAGGGTACTTCGCCCATCACCCTTAATGTGGACAGTTCATGCCGCAGTGGTCCTGCTATACTGTTCAGCATGGCCTCAGTATCCTCATCAGATGCATCACCTTTACACACCCAGAATACCAGCACTTTTTGTAAATCTGGCGTTATCTTTACCTGGAAATCATAGTTAATTTAGGAACTATAAAATCTCTCCCTTGTCAGAAGAAGCACTTCAATTATTGAGAATTGTTTAAGTGTATATAAGAACTAGATAGATAAATTTAATGTGACTTTTTGAGGCTGACATAATAATTTTGATAATAACCATCTTAAAAAAAATTTAAGAAGTAAAATGATACCTTTGAAATTTCAATTCCTTTGCCCACAATTTCTAAGGACACAGTGCCGGTTGACATCAAGTCAGTAATACTCTTCATAAACATTTTATTCAACATAGTCGATCTTCGGATAGATCTCTTACCCGGTTCTCTTTCTGTTTTCGTCAGGCTTTTTACACTGGGCATTATATTCGGTTCCAAGGCGGTTGGGTGCCACTGCCTAGGATTAACAGAAACAACAGATTCATTATACGAAAGATATTCACTGAGTGGGCATAATACATAACCTCCAAAACATAATTGGTATTTTGTTGCCTCTTGCTTTTCGCAACTTACCGCTTAGGTTTAGGGCTTATCATTTTGTTCAGTTTAACCCCTAGCTTTTTCACACTGAAAACTGTGGCAGAAGCATGGAAAAGACGGCGAATAGTAATCATTTTTTTTTCAATCTGTGTCTTGTTGTTCTTTAATTGTACATCATTAAATCCACATATTAATGATAATGTAACAAGAAGCGTATGTTTGGTTTTTAAACATAATTCTTTAAAACTATCCACCAGATTCATTCAACCATACCAGTATTATTAAAAAAAAAATGTTTTGTTTACTTTTTTCAAAAATGGCTATTTCACTGAGTGGCAACAACTGACTATTTCATCGTGTAACCGTGTAGCCACTCTGTGAAATAGCCATTTTCTCATCAGCATCGACCTGAAGTTCGTTCAACTCAGGAAAACTGAAAAACCATAGACAAAAAGACAAGCGTGGGAGGAGATCAGCAGTTCCCGCCAACTATTTGTCAAATTGTCAAAATCGAGGCAAACTTGGGGCCGCGGAGTGTTGTTTAGTTTTGTGTTTATAAATAATTTTAGGAAATAAGTAAATTGGAAATCAATATAAATCATGTCTAGTTCAGAAGAGAGCGTGGACCATTGGATGGCGGAAATGGATAGTTTATGTTCAAACCTAAATGTAGACCCTGCTGCTACAGAGAAGTCAAAGGAATCGTTTTTAGAAATAAAAAGAAGCTTTACACTTGATGTGAGTATAGCATGTTTGTTTACTGTAGCATATGTTAGGAAGCTCTTTACTATTTGCGTCGTAATAAAGATTTTCATAAATCTAACCTTATGTCTACGAATTCCCAATAAAACTTTGTTTTCATCAAATTTTTATTTTCCTTTTTACTTTTTGTTTCAGGGTGAGGTCTTACACTGGATGGCGTGTGCTCTTTACGTGGCTTGCAAAACCTCCATCATTCCTACAGTTCAATCAGGGAAGTCTGTTGAAGGCAACTGTGTTAGTCTCACAAAGCTTCTTAGGTTATGCAATATCAGGTAAACAAACATTGTTATCACAATAATAAAATTTATCACATACCTAATTCATACATACTCGAAACACAGGCCTAATGCCTGTGTTCCGAGTATTGGTTATTATAGTCATATTACTAATTACTAATCTATATAAAAAGAAAGAAAGACATTTATTTTGCACACACATAAATACACAGATTAACAGACACACATTCATAAATATGTAACATACTTATTTGCTTAAACTCTGTAGGCTTTGGTTATTTTCAATCAGTTTAAACAGCAGATAATAATTAAATGTGTTGTCAACAAATACTATTCATTGATTCCTACTTTTTAAATATTAATTAAAAGTAAAAAAAATAATAATTAAAAAATATTGAGTGCATAATTAAATTTTATTCTACTGTCTACTGTCTGAATCAAAATGTCCTATCATATTATTATTCAAAGACCCTTTTAAATTTCCCTTAAATTATTTCAGCCTTATTCAGTTTTTCTCTAAAATAAAAAACTGGATGGAGATGACCTCTATGTCAACTGACTTCAAAGACAGGATCTCTCGGTTGGAGCACAAGTTCGCTGTATCAACAGTCCTGTATAGGAATTTCCAACCAATCTTCCAGCAGATATTTCAAGGCCTGAAGCGTGATGAGCCATTTAAAATATCTTCAACTATGACAAGAAGACCAAAGTAAGTAAATTACATAGCATGATATTTAAACTATAGCCTGAGTTTATGGTTGAACAAATATTTTAATTCTAAGCCTAACTCAATATCAAATACAATACAATCATAACAAAATATGTGTGGATTTTCGCCCGCTGCGCCACAGAGGTTGTCTAGTACAACTGTCTTGTATTATACTTTAACATTTGTTTGTACATTACAGACTCCTACCATGCACCACAAATGCTCTATACGAGTTCACATGGTGCCTCTACATTTGTGTTAAAGGCGAGTTCCACAATTCAGCAGATGACCTCGTGGATATGTACCACATACTGCTGTCTTGTCTGGACTTTGTGTATGCAAATGCCTATATGGCTCGGCGGGTTGATCTGATCAATCCTGATTTTGTTGGTAAGTAATGGATAATTTTTACATAATAATATGCCTAACTTCTTATGTATACATTAGCTGTGCAAGTAACTTCCAGTGCCACAAACATTCTTTAAGCATTTAGGAATGATTATGATACTCTAAGTAGCAAAAGATATAAAGAAAGACTCAGTGAACATATAAATGCACTTGCTATAAATGTTTTAAAAGACGAAAACAATATAATATACTGTACATAGAAACAAAACAACTTATCTGTTGACCACAAACCAATTGATTATTACTGATTTACTTGTAACTAAGTGCTAACCCATTCACTACCAGATATTCTGGAAATGTGTTATTTTTCTTTTGGGAAATAATTTGGGTCAATATAATAATAAATGATTAACTGTTTTTTATAATTGATATCATTACATTAATAGCTAAATAGTACTTAATTTTTTTTAATGATTGACTCTCACTTAAGTTTTCTAATTATTTGCTAAATAGTAGATATTATGTCTTTATTTATTACAGATAATGATTGGACAAAAAATGATTTTGTACTACCATTGAAACCACCCTGTATAATGTCCTTACTGTCTAAAATCAAAGACGGATCAACTGTTGAGGCGACTGCTATGAAAGAGTACAGTTTCAAACCTGTTATTAAATCATTTATTGAAAAAGAGGTACGATATTTTTTTTAATATTAAGTTGTATGTAATGTGTTTTTTTTTCCAATTTTGGTATCTAGTGGTGCAAAAAAAACGTAAGGTGTCATGAGTGCCCAATTAATAAATAAATAATCTATTTCATTACAATTCCGATAATTCCGCAAGTAAAGCGAGGCTGAGTGGTCGGGTCAAATAGTACCAAATAAATATTTTTTCTGTATATCTAGCTATAGTGCTTAAAAACTCTTTTCTGTTGCAGATATTGAAAGGTGACAAGGAACAATTGGGTGTACTAGACGTAAAACTATTTGATGCAAATCTGAAATCATTGAATAATTTATATGAAACTTATGTACTCAGTGTCGGTGAATTTGATGAAAGAATATTCTTAGGTAAAAACTATTTGTTACAACCTTTTTATAGTGTGTGTGCAAAGAGGTGCAAATAAATGAATACTGCCTAATCATAAAATCATTGGCCTAATCTAATAGGCTACATAAATGTCAAATCTTATATCTAAATGTCATTGACATATTTACAAAGATGGAGGATAGAGCGCGAAATTTGTATTGTTTCAATCCGATTTTGTCATGTATTGTAGAATTAGAAAGTATAATCTTTTATTATTTATGTCCTTAATTAGTTTTATATAGAGTAATTTTAAATTTGTTATTCTTTCAGGGGAACACGCAAATGAACAAATTGGAACGAGAAACAAAGTATCTGGAGATGAAATATCACAAGTTATTGCTTCATTTGGTCCGGTAAGCTGTCTTTATACTTGATTTAAGATACCAATATCGTGCTGCAAGAATTTATAAATTTTTTTTTTTTTGTTTGTGTTCGTATCTTGCGATCAGTCGTTGAGACTATAAGCAGATGGGTTGAGTGATTTTTGGCGTGTAAGGCTCTGTTCCCATTGGAGCAGACCTCTTCTTAGTCTTGGTCGAAAATATCCCGTCGCTTTTTGAGTCGGCGTATAGTTTCTGGGATGGTTAGTTGGCCCGCTAGTTGGTTTGGGTGCTTTTCCAATCTTAGTTTATAATTGTCTCTATATGTTCTTATTTCCTCAGTTATCATGGGGATGTTGAGAAGCTCGTGTATTTCTGATGTTCTCACAAACCACGGTGCGTTTGAGATCTGTTTGAGCATGTAGTTTTGCGCTCTCTGGATGGTCATTGAGTTTGAAGCGCTACCTGCACCCCAGAGCTGTATACCATATGTCCATATTGGCTTTATGATCGTTTTGTATATGAGTAGCTTGTTATCAGTAGACAGTTTTGAGTTGCGACCAAGAAGCCAATATAGACCTTTGTATTTGAGGTTGATTTCGTCTCTTTTTGCTTGGACATGTCTTCTCCATGTTAGTCTTCGATCCAGGTGCATTCCAAGGTATCGCACTGTGGGTTGTTGTGGTAGTTGCTTTCCGTTTAGGGTGACTGGAGGACATTCGTCTTTTCGGAGCGTGAACGTTATGTGGACAGATTTGGTTTCACTTGTGGCAATTCTCCATTTTGCTAACCAGTTTTCCATGATGTTGAGACTGTTTTGTAGGATCCTGCTTGCTTCATTTGCACATTTGTTGGAAGTTAGGAGTGCGGTGTCGTCTGCAAAGGTTGCAACTGTGACTCCGGGGCTTTGAGGTAAGTCGTATGTAAACAGTGTGTACAACACAGGACCAAGAACGGAACCCTGTGGCACTCCAGCGGATATTTCATATAGCTTAGAGGTGCATTCGTTTTCTCTTACTTGAAATAGTCTGTCGGACAGGTAGGATTTCAGCATGCCATAAAAGGTGTGTGGTAATATTGTTTTTAGCTTAAATAAGAGGCCTTTGTGCCAAACCTTGTCGAACGCCTGTTGGATATCTAAGAAAACTGCTGAGCAGTATTCTTTTTTCTCGAAGGTGGATCTAATCAGATGGGTTACCATCAATTTGGCTTCAGACAGGAACACGCTACCATAGAACAAGTGCACAGGGTGTGCAGAGTAATCACTCTGCAGAGTAATCACTCTGCACACCCTGTGCACTTGTTCTATGGTAGCGTGTTCCTGTCTGAAGCCAAATTGATGGTCCGGAATGATAGACTTTTCTCTTATAACTGTTAGCATTCTCTGAAGTATCGATTTTTCTAGTAGCTTCGACATTATTGGAAGAAGGCTGATCGGTCGATATGATTTTATCTCGTGCATCGGTTTTCCGGGTTTATGGATCATTATGACATTTGATACCTTCCACAGTTCTGGAAAGTAGCCAATTCTCATGATTGCGTTGAATAGCATGGTTAGGTATACAACTACTTTTTTCGGTGATTCCTTTAGAACTTTTTTATCAATCAGGTCATATCCTGGTGCCTTATTGTTTTTCATCCACTCTATGTTCTTGTATATTTCCTTAGGTGTTACTAATTTGAGGGGTAAGTCAAGTTGCAGATCTTGATTAAGAGTAGTTTCAAGATCAGTTTCGTCCCTATTTAGATTATCACTGTTAGGTGTGAAGACTTGGTGTAGATATTCTGCGAAGGCTTCCGCTTTTTCCTGTGCAGATCTTAACCATTGTTCGTTGGGTCCTCTTAACGGAGGTTTTTGGTATGACGGTCTATCATGGTTTTTGCAGGTTTTCCATAAGGAATAGTTGGTGGAATTTGTAGCTGTTAGTCCTTCCAGATAGTTATTCAAAGAATTTATAAATGCTATTATATTATTCATATCGTCTATTGAGCTGCCTATAATACTCTCATGATTACTGTTGCAACGAGATTTTGCTCAGTCATAAAGTCGTAGCTTCGTCCACTGATGCATGACCTTCTAGTCTCGAGGTAGACAGTCAAAGCGCTTTGACGAATAGTCGATCTCGTTTGTCATGGAACTTTCATGAGGCGGCTTCTGGGAAAATGAGTTTATTATAAAAATACCAGAATATTGGCTAGCCTTTTGTTCCCTAGGATTCCGCCTTAATTTTATTATATATTGTTAAATATAGAATATAAAAAATAATAATAATATTTCTAGATATTTCACACAGCATCATCTAACCCCTTTGTACGCTGGAAGCTTGTGTTTCTGATATACTTAATGATACACATAATATGTATAAACACCCAGACACTCAGAACAAATATTTTCAAAATGATGGAAGTTCTTATGCTACTGCCTCGAATCGAACGTAAAATCCAGGACGAGGGTCCTCTTCAGAATCAGAATTTTTCCAATAATGTTAGCAAATCGCGATAGCTTTATATATATTTTGTTATAGAGTGGTCGAGCCTGCCCCGACACGCCGCTAACGGGGCGACGGTACCTCGCGCGGCGCGGAGAGGAACTGACGCCAGTGTCTGAGGCCAAGAACAGTCTGTCGCGCCTGGCCGTCTACCTGCACCAGGCGCGCCCGCAACCCTCGCCACAGCTCATCAAGTTGTTCAGGTAAACATATAGTATAATACAAATACAACCTGTAGCGCTATACACACGCATACGACGACCTCTGTGTCGCAGCGGGCGAAGGTCTGCCTGCGACACAGAAGGGGCCAGATATTGCTGTGTTAATTATCCACCAATATAAATATTTTTATATCCTTTCTCGATAAATGTACTATCCGATACTGAAAGCATTGTTCAAATCGAACCAGCTGTTCCTGAGATTAGCGCATACAAATAAACAAACAAACTTCTTCACTTTTAAAATGGACAAAAGCCTGATCCAACGACCGTCTCTCCTGCGCCAGTCGGACCCACGTCTTCCCGTACGCTTATATTTACAATAATTTGATTTATACATTTCCAACAGCGAATGCGGTGTAACGGAAGATTCCGTAAACACCTACCTTATCCAGCCCTGCAACGAGTGGACGGAGAAGTTCGCGAGCGCGCTCCGTGAGGCGAGCGGCAACCCCAGCTCTGAGATCACAACGTTCCGCTGCAACATGGTCACCTGCCTCTACTACAAGGTGCTGGAGCACATCCTCAGGGAAGAACATAGGAAGAAGCCCAACGTCTCGTTACAAGTAAGAAACGAAAACCTACTTACTAAGAGATTACTATATATAACCCGCGCAGATAGAAAATTGATTTGAAAATGGCGGCGGGTACGTATGGTACGATTGGCAAAACAAGGATAAAAGTATAGACAGCGATAGAGAGTGAGCGAGAACGCATGCGAGCGGACGCCATTTATAAATCAATTCTTTAAGTGCGCGGCTTATACCAGAAGACGTTTCATATTGCAACAAGAATTTTTATATTGCCAACAGATTCATATAGAGCAAGATTGTCTTGCTGTTCAGCATAGTCTTTCCGTCTATTCCCGGCAAACAGCATCGAAGATGGGATCTCAGATGCTGTTTGCCTCTTCCTTTTCTGTTGTCTTGGGCGCTCTGCTACATCTTTTGCGCTTGTAATCATGTCTGTTCTTAACTAGTTACAACTTTCAGATGCTTCTGAGCCAGCAAACCTACCAGCTAGCCATCTACGCGTGCTGCACGGAGGTAGTCCTGCACGCGTACGTGATCCACTCCCTCAAGTTCCCCCGGGTACTCAACATCTACGGACTCAGCGCCTTCAACTTCTACAAGGTCATTGAACTTGTGGTGCAAGCCGTCGTGGAGAAGCTAAGTCGGGATGTTATTAAACATTTGAATGCTGTGAGTATACTTTCTTTGTAGTAGATTTTGTATTCTATTCTTAATCATTGCATTGTATTTAACATTTTATATTCTATTAAGTATATCAGAAATCTAGCACCCGTAACACAAGCTTAGAGCTTATCACTGGGCTAGATGTTGCTGAGTAAATTGTCCCGCAGTATTTATTATTTATTATTATTATTTATTAATATTTATTTATTTATTGTGTGATTATCCTGCATGTGTAAATGGTTTCTGTGTACATTATATTTCGTGATTTATGTCGTAAACTTAAAAACGAGTGTGATTAGATTTCTCCGAAAACAAAATTCAACGAATAACAATTTGAATACTTTTTTTATAATTTTGCATGTTTTTACGAACTTCTGAAAAGCTTGATAGCATCCTGTACAACTCTTGTACAAACAAACTAAAGCTATACGTAGAATTATGTACAGGGCAATTTTAAAAACAACCACATCCATACCTGTAGTTCATTCCTAACGTCATAACCCTGAATATAAATAAAATAAGCCATATTTAAATGTTTCTAGGTTGAAGAAGAAGTCTTAGAATCCCTAGTATGGACATCAGACAGTCCTCTGTGGGAGCAGCTGAGCAGAATCCCCGTGCCGGCCTCCGCTGACGTTTGCGTCCAGGAGTCTCCGCTGCGGAGAGTCAATCTGCAGTCTCCTATAGCCGGCGTGATCGACCGCTCGCTCATACCCGTGGACCAGGCCAAGAAACAGCTGTTCAAGGATCCTATCAAACCCGGCCAGTCTTTGTTAGGTGAGTAACGTAAATACTATGGTGTAAAAAATAAAAGTAAGTTAAACTGTTAAAATTACTATGAAAAGATCACAGGCAAAAAACTGCATATTACAACTTAGTACTGCGCTTCGCTATCTGTACAATTTAAAAGCATTACAACAGTCACTGTAGCCTAACAGCGTTATTCATAAACACTGTTTAATTTTAAGTAAGCCTTTAAGTAATGCTTAACGTAATTTTGTATTCATAAATGTTGTTTAAACCAAATCAACTGTTTAAACTGGTACTTAAGAGGCCTTTTACCGGAAATCGCGAAATTGTTCGGTTTTCTCGTCCTAATTCTATGGTTTACGTTAGTTGTTTGATATTACAATTACATCTTTATAATAGTTCGTTTTCTCCTCTACAAAAGTAGTAAGAAACATTTTAGATAACTTGTTTATATATTGAGTAATAATCATTCTCCGGATACATGTTTCGTAAAAAACGCTCGAAGACCTGTTTTCTTAGCTCTAATTTGTAGATTCTAACGAATATGGGCGATCAAACTAATTTTTATTATGTTACGTATATCCTATTCTTCATTTAGAGTAGAGTACATTTTCGTTAAATGCTTTTATTCTAAAGATATACCGAATTTAATATCGACCGAAAATGCTTCGAAACAAACCTCAATAACTCCGAAGTTCTAAATCAATGGGACGTCATATTTATATCAAAATATTTATCAACATTTGCTTAAACTATGATATTAATTTTAATTTGTAGAACGGTTTTGGTAATTTTTTATGAATAAAATAAAACTACCATAATTTAGTAGTTTTTTCATTCCGCCGGCTTTTTCCATTTAGTACCGCGCGAGCGCTTGTCGAGGTCGGACCTATGTCGGTTGTTCTTGAATAAAATATAGAAATATTTCGTAAAATGTCAGTGTGTGGGACTGTCAATTGATGTAAAAACGCTGTTAGTGTGCGTGTATGTGTTATTGCGATACTACGACCGACATAAGTTGATCCGTTGATAACGATCAATTGTTATTTTTATTGATAACGATCAATTATTGTTGTTGCTGGCCTAAGAATTGTACCACTTGTTGCTGGCCTAAGAATTGTACCACATCATTGTCATCTTGTTTAACCTTATTTATTTGGAGGTTATGCTGTAGGATGTGGATTGCATATCTAAAGTTATCTATCCTAATTAAAAAACAACAAGGCAACTTTTTTTGGTGAAACCGTACAACGACTAAATGTAATTATGCCTATGATTTTTTTAGATTATGACTAACTTGCCGACCCGCCGACAGCTGCGCTTGCGTTTTTACGTTATTTACTAGTTTATGTTTTATAGCCTTTTTCGATCATTTTACTATCCAATACTGAAATCATATTTTAAATCGGACCCGCGGTTTCTGAGTAGCACGTTCAAACAAATAAACAAGCAATCTCCTCAGCTTGATAATTGTAGTATAGATTTCCATAATATTTATTACAAAGAAAATATTCCGTAATTTTTTGTTCTTATTTTTACCGAGTATCAAATATAAACAAAAAATAATGTACCTTTCTAATAAATATATTATTTATTGTAAACATTAAATATGTACCTTTCTAATAAATACAGGGCGTCCCAAAGTTATGGGCCATGGAGGGGAAGTACCTTAAATATCGTAGATAGTGAATTTTGCTCAAACAAGACTTCATTTTATTTTTAAAAGTTAGTAATTCTGCATTCATTGATTTTCTAAAAATTACTTGCTTTGTCTGGGAATCGAACCGACTTACATGTAGAAAAAAAATACTCGATTTTTATGATACCAATCGAAAGAAAAGCTAAAAAATAATAACTCTGCTTAAGTAACATAGTATTTTAAAAGAAAGGAACAACGTGAAATTAATTATTTTAATCAAATAAAAAACATGAAACATTTTTTTTTGTAAATTAATTAATTAAATTACTTACTTTTTAAAATAAAATGAAGTCTTCTTTGAGCAAAATTCACTATCAACGATATATATGGTACTTCCCCTTCATGGCCCATAATTTTGGGACGCCCTGTATATAAAATAACACCCCTATTCACGTTCCCACTGCTGGGATAGGGACTTCTCTCTTGACGAGATAGATTAGGCCTTAATTCACCACGCTGGCTAAGTGCGGGTTGGTTTTTTAGGGTTCCGTAGCCAAATGGCAAAAACGGAACCCTTATAGATTCGTCATGTCCGTCCGTCCGTCCGTCCGTCCGTCCGTTCGTCCGTCCGTCCGTCCGTCTGTCCGTCCGTATGTCACAGCCGTTTTTCTCGGAAACTATAAGAGCTATAACGTTGAAATTTGGTGAGTAGATGTATTCTGTTAACCGCACTAAGATTTCAGAAAATAATTGAAAAAAAAATCATAAAATTTGGGGGTCCCCATACACAGGACTGAAATTTAAAAACTTTTTTTTAATCCAACCCATACGTGTGGGGTATCTATGAATAGGTCTTCTAAAATCATAACAATGTTTCTAAAACCATTTAATTCTAAACTTAATAGTTTGGACGTGAGACTCTTCCAAAGTGGAAAACAGAGTGTCCCCCCCCCCCCTCTAATTTCTAAACTAAGAGGATGATAAATCTAGAAAAAATATATATTGTACATAACCATAAAAACTAACAACGAAAATTGGTTTGAACGAAATCTATCAAGTAGTTTTTTTATAATACGTCATAAACTATTTCATATAAACAGTTGCTGCGGAAGCCTACATGGGCGAGTCCGACTCGCACTTGGCCACTTTTTTTAATATATAAATGAAATATTTTCAATAAGTTCGTAATAAAATAAAAATAAATATAAAGTTCGAAACTACAAAGATAATACCTAAACATAATGATAATAACATGGTATATTTATTCAAACACAAATATACCATCTAACAAAACAAGCAACTTAAATATATATATATAGGTAATATAATTTATTTGTTTTGTTATAATTAGAATTTGTATTTAGTCCGTTCAATTTAGACTTTCGAACTTACATAAAGTCCCAACATTCGACAAAAAAAACATTTAATTACAAACCTACACATCAAATTTCAGAAGAATCGGTTTAATAATGAGCCCATAAGATGAGATGAATGAGGTGAGGACATTTAACTTCAATAAGACTATTTTCAGTTTTATTCTTATATAGATAATTATTAATCATGAATGTTTTAATTTAAAATTATGTACTTAATTGATTTCAAATAATCAATCAGATTTAAAATGAATATTGATATTATTAAGATAAAACATAATTGATTCAAATATTGAAATAAAAATATCCGCCATTTTGAATTTAGGAAAATATATTAAACACCTATCAATTAAATAAAAACATTAATATAATAATTATTTCAGAATGAAACTGAAAAAAATCCACTCAATAAAATGGAATTTATTCGATGCCATTTTCTACAGATCTAAAATAATTATTAGTATATTTGTATGTTTTAGATCGACGAAGTATCAAGATCATTTAGTATTTTTCATAGAATTCGCGTGACGCGCCGGTCACGTGGTGCATAAAATATCCAATTTCGCAAAACTTCAAAAATTTAACAGGGCTCTTAAATAGTTGTCAAATTAAACAACCTATATAGGTAGTTTAACTTGACAGCTATTGAAGGTAAGGTGGTGTTACACCTCTCCTAACTCCTTATACAAGAAAATGGATGCTAATAAACAGCTGATTTGCTTGTTTGTTTACAATATTTTATAATGGAACTGGATTATTTTGATTACCTACGGTGACTATTCAAATAATTTTGAGCAAGATATAGCAGATATAAGCGAATTTTGGCAATCTAGTACTAAAGTTTATCAAACCAGGTTAGATCCGATGGTGGAAAATGATGAAGTGGAATTTAGAAAAAAGTGCAGGTTTTCTAAGGAGAACATGAACAAAATAATAAATATTGTTAAAGAAGACGACTCGGTTGATACAAAAGGTGGCGGCATACCTGTTCACATTCAAGTAATGGCTGTGATCAGGCACTGGGGTCGACATGAGGTTAGTGTTCATTGTATACAAAGGTTTTCTACTTTACTATATTGCAGGAAGTAAGTCTTGCAATATAGCCCTTTGTGGGTCTTGGTCTCCTTGATGGTTTCTCTCCATTAGGTACCTACGTCAGGAGCTAGATATTAGGAAACTACTTGCCTAGCATTGATATTATGTCTTCAATCTGAAAATCTATGAAATTACCAATTTACCTATCCATATTTATTACCTATCCATATAGACCAAGAGCCTGTGATGGCCAGACCTTCCTTTAATTCACAAGCGTGAAAATTCTTTCATGTGTATGTCTAACATAGGTAAGAATAACCCCCAAACATGAAACCTGGATCGCGGTTCCTTTGGGAGATAACAACCTTTTACCTGTTATCTCCCAAAGGAACCACGATCCAGGTTTCATGTTTGGGGGTTATTCTTACCTATGTTAGACATACACATGAAAGAATTTTCACGCTTGTGAATTAAAGGAAGGTCTGGCCATCACGGGCTCTTAGGTTAATAGTTATTTGTTTAATTTCCTTTTGCAGGTTGTGTGTGGCCCTAATATATCTATTTGTGATGTGGTATGTCGTTGGAGGTGAAGCACTCATGATGTTCACATCTTTCGTGAGAGTCAGCTTAAAAGAAGGTTTGAAGAAAGTGAATTTAGAGGAAGAAAACTTTTAGGAGACAGTGGATATCCTTCCACACCATATTTGCGTACTGCAGTGCAGTAACTAGAGTCTGACAGTGAAGATGATGATGAAGGGAAAACAAACACAATTCACCAATGAATTAACTCGCAACATATTTATTAGTACCTAACCATTTTCAATAAATTACAATTATTATTATTTTTTCTAGTTTTTCTCCCAATATTCCAACTCTTCTTCCAATATTTGAAGTATTTTTTATGTTCCTCTTTTATCATTTGCATAAGTACGTAACTTATGTTCTTTTTCTGGATATTGTGAAGTAATAAGTAGTTGTAGTCTAAAACTGAACAAAAACACGAGCTAACCAAACTTCGTCACAACACCATGAATATTTTGGTACAATAACAACAAAACACAGCTGACAACAGAACTGTTCTGTCAAATTTCGTTTTTTTTTTTGAGCATACGGCCCACAGATTATCCCTAATATCTATGATAAGGCTAGATTCTACTATTTCTACCAAAAAGTTACCAGTTCTAAAAAAAATAAGTATTGTTTAGATAAGTAATTTTTAAGTTAGGTTTATGAATACAAAACTTTTAAACACTTCTTAGGGCTTAATTCGTTGATTAGTTAAGTCGTGCTTAAGACGTGGATTAAGAGCTTTTTATGAATAAGGCTGTAAATGGCTAGGTAACTTATAAAACATCTATGACGAACTTTTTACCTAACCAAAGTTCGGTAAATCCTACTCTAAATTAATAGCGAAGACTAATCTCTATTTCTTTACAGTAAGCACAAACTCTATAAAGCAAGAGGCAGTGAGTCCAGCGGGTAGTACGTCTTCCCCCAGCGCGTCCTCCGCTGAAGCTCCGACCACGCCCCAAACTACTCCTAAGAAAGGCAACAACTCTCTCGTTCTGTTCTTTAGGAAGGTATGTAAAGGATAAATAATACTTACGCTTTATCTACAGTACTCAAGCTAAACTACAAGAAACGTGGCCACATAAAACAAAGACGTATGTGTGGCAGATTCACGCTGCAGGAACTGCATTCACACAGTCAATTAAATTTGTGTTCTAATCTACCAAGTTAACCAAGGCGAAAGCTAGAAAGAGGTGGAGTGTATAAGCCGCGCACTTAAAGAATTGATTTATAAATGGCGTCCGCTCGCATGCGTTCTCGCTCACTCTCTATCGCTGTCTATACTTTTATCCTTGTTTTGTACCATACGTACCCGCTGCCATTTTCTAATCAATTTTCTATCTGCGCGGGTTATACATGTTTATCTGTCACGAAAGCGACAATCGGTGGATTAAACGACAAAAGTTAATAAAGATAGATAGATAATAACAATATTGTACACTTAAATAAACAACACAATATACGGAATAATAAACTTAACAAATTGTACAATTGGCGGCCTTATCGCTAAAAGTGATCTCTTCCAGTCCAGACAACCTTTGGATGGATAGGAATTATAGAATAAAACCTATTCATTTCCAGTTCTACAACCTAGCCGTGGTGCGGATGAACGACCTGTGCACGCGGCTGCAGCTGACGGAGGACCAGGCGCTCAAGCGCAAGATCTGGACGTGTCTGGAGCACTCCATCATGCATCAGACGCAGCTGATGCGGGACCGCCATCTCGACCAGATACTCATGTGCGCCGTCTACGTCATCTGTAAGGTGTGTAGTATACATCATTGCTTGCTCAAAACTGTTCTGACCCTACATAGACTCATAGATAGATAGATAACTTGATCGTCTGTCGACGCGCTGGTTTTCTGCCGAATCTCCTAATCACCAAAGGTTCAACACCATGACAAGGGGTTAGCCTGATTAAAATAAATTAATAAATATTGCTAGTCAATTTACACAGCAACATCTTGCTCCATGCCGCACTTAAACTTTTTAAATAAACATAACCTTATTCGATTGCAATTTTCAGGTTTCACATAATTCAACAAATCAAGTGGAGAGGACATTTGCAGAAATCATGAGATGTTATAGACAACGACCTCTAGCGGACAATCATGTTTACAGATCGGTTTTGATCCATTCAAAAGAAGGTATGTTTTAGTGCTAAACTAGATTTCATACGCCGCTCATGTTATTGACACAAAGTAAATTGTTTGTTCCTCACACTATTTATATTTACTATTGTTTGTTAGCAGATCCTCCTGAAAGAGGAGACCTCATCAATTTCTACAATCAAGTATATGTGCAATGTATGCAGAGCTTCGCCTTGAGATTTACCGGAAAGAATAGAGACGTAAGTTTTATAAAATAGCTGATATCTCTTTACTTAAAAGGTTCATATGATGATTAAAATGTTTTAGTATTTCGATATTTGGCACTGTTTTCTATCGCAATATGGACCTTTGCCTTTTGCAAATATAAACAATACATATTTGCAAAACACAAAAGTCTTCATCTTCCGTCTTTTAGTAGTGTTGTCCTACTTGTGTTTCGTGTCCATCCAAAGGTTGCCTGGAAGAAATCGCTTTTAGTGATAAGGCCGCCCATTGCTACACTTTTTATGTACCTTTAATTTTTGTTTTGTTTATTGTTTTTGTGGTGTGCAATAAAGAATATTGTATTGCATTCTCTCTACCATGTAAATAATGTTGTAATGTATAGGAATGCGGCCTATCCCCGCTCCCGGCCGGTCGCGCGGCCCGCTCGCCCCTGGGCCAGCGCGTGTCGGAGCGCCACCAGCTGTACGTGAAGCCGCTAACAGAGGCGCCGCCCGCGCAACACCACCTCACCTACCGCTTCAGTCGCAGTCCCGCCAAGGTACCTACACTGTCCCCCAGCGCGTGTCAAACACATCAAATAAGCAAATCAAACTAGACAACACTCAATAGAAACTGGAACTTAACCCTTAATTACTCGCGTGGGGTATATTTAACCCCAGTGAGGTTTTGAAGTGTCATAACTCTGAAATTTTTAAATTTAACGGAACGGTGTTTCTAGTACCTGCCTAAATATCTGCCCTAGCCCCGAATCAGTCGCGTTTGGCGCTCCATACCATGTGGTTGAGTCCTGAGATTGCATCTGGGGTATATATTACCCCACGCGAGTGTTGGTGCGACTTTTTTTAACTGGTAAGTATTTAAAAATTTTAGTTTTTTTATTGAGTTATAGAGGTTTAGTAGTGTATTTGTTACTTATCTTTACTTTTACGTTTATTTTTACTGTTGTAAGCTCGAAATGGCACATCAGCAGCTGCCTGACCACCTAATTGATATATTTATATAAGATGAGAAGGAAGAAAAAATAATTGATAAATCTCAGCTTTCTAATATCAGTATCTCAAGAGAGTTCTAAGAAACGGAGTCGGAATGGAGCAGCGATGATAATGAGTCACAGTCCATCCAATAAACAACAAAAACTTCTGTAGAGAAATGCTGAAATTCAAGATGCTGGCTCCAGGTCCAGAGGTGGTCCATCAACAAATTATAAAAGAAACTATCTTTGCCCAAGGTCCAAAGACGAAAAACAACGATTTGTGTGTGCGAAATGCCAAGAGAATGTTTGCCATGACCATTCCATCATGACATGTGATTGATGTACCAACTGAATAGTTCCTACATTATATTGATTTATCTATGAAGTACTTGATTAAAATGTTGATTATTAATAATGCTATCTTTAAGTAAAAAGCTGATAATAACTAAATTTTATAATGAATATAATACAAATTAGTCAATAGTGTTTTTATTTCACCTTAAAGACTGGGGTTAAATATACCCCACGCGAGCGTTAGTGTAACTTTTTTGACGCGAGCAATTAAGGGTTAAGAATAAAATAATTAAAAATAATATTAAATTCATTTTACATAAACACTATAATAACATCAAATGCATGTTTATTTAATTATTTTTACTTCAAAAAAGGAGCATCCTATAGCTGAACTCAGACGCAGCGTTATCAGTTATCACTCATTGGTTGCTTGACTGAGGCTCGTGATTGGCGGAGCGCGCCTGTCAATTGTAACTGTATACCGCGCGTTCCGTTTCACGTAACTAAGCGGTGTTGAATGATAACGCTCTGTCTTAGTGCGTAATTGTTTGTAGCTTTTGATTATGTACAATTAAAATAAATTTATAAGAGAACTCGTAGTGTCCCTTGTAAGACCCTACTAACCATGTAATGTACGAAATTTTCACCATTAAATTATACTATCTATGTTTTCCTTTACAGGACCTACACGCAATAAACACGCTGGTGTCGTACGAGGTGTCTGGCGTGAAGCGCGCGGCGGACGGCGCGGAGGTGGTGGTGAAGCGCTCGCGGTACGGCGGCACCGGCGTCGCCAGGAAGCTGCAGGGGCTCATGAGCGACCGGCAGGCCATCTAGCAGGTACTTACAATAAACACGCTGGTGTCGTACGAGGTGTCTGGCGTGAAGCGCGCGGCGGACGGCGCGGAGGTGGTGGTGAAGCGCTCGCGGTACGGCGGCACCGGCGTCGCCAGGAAGCTGCAGGGGCTCATGAGCGACCGGCAGGCCATCTAGCAGGTACTTACAATAAACACGCTGGTGTCGTACGAGGTGTCTGGCGTGAAGCGCGCGGCGGACGGCGCGGTGGTGGTGGTGAAGCGCTCGCGGTACGGCGGCACCGGCGTCGCCAGGAAGCTGCAGGGGCTCATGAGCGACCGGCAGGCCATCTAGCAGGTACTGACAATAAACACGCTGGTGTCGTACGAGGTGTCTGGCGTGAAGCGCGCGGCGGACGGCGCGGAGGTGGTGGTGAAGCGCTCGCGGTACGGCGGCACCGGCGTCGCCAGGAAGCTGCAGGGGCTCATGAGCGACCGGCAGGCCATCTAGCAGGTACTGACAATAAACACGCTGGTGTCGTACGAGGTGTCTGGCGTGAAGCGCGCGGCGGACGGCGCGGAGGTGGTGGTGAAGCGCTCGCGGTACGGCGGCACCGGCGTCGCCAGGAAGCTGCAGGGGCTCATGAGCGACCGGCAGGCCATCTAGCAGGTACTGACAATAAACACGCTGGTGTCGTACGAGGTGTCTGGCGTGAAGCGCGCGGCGGACGGCGCGGAGGTGGTGGTGAAGCGCTCGCGGTACGGCGGCACCGGCGTCGCCAGGAAGCTGCAGGGGCTCATGAGCGACCGGCAGGCCATCTAGCAGGTACTGACAATAAACACGCTGGTGTCGTACGAGGTGTCTGGCGTGAAGCGCGCGGCGGACGGCGCGGAGGTGGTGGTGAAGCGCTCGCGGTACGGCGGCACCGGCGTCGCCAGGAAGCTGCAGGGGCTCATGAGCGACCGGCAGGCCATCTAGCAGGTACTGACAATAAACACGCTGGTGTCGTACGAGGTGTCTGGCGTGAAGCGCGCGGCGGACGGCGCGGAGGTGGTGGTGAAGCGCTCGCGGTACGGCGGCACCGGCGTCGCCAGGAAGCTGCAGGGGCTCATGAGCGACCGGCAGGCCATCTAGCAGGTACTGACAATAAACACGCTGGTGTCGTACGAGGTGTCTGGCGTGAAGCGCGCGGCGGACGGCGCGGAGGTGGTGGTGAAGCGCTCGCGGTACGGCGGCACCGGCGTCGCCAGGAAGCTGCAGGGGCTCATGAGCGACCGGCAGGCCATCTAGCAGGTACTGACAATAAACACGCTGGTGTCGTACGAGGTGTCTGGCGTGAAGCGCGCGGCGGACGGCGCGGAGGTGGTGGTGAAGCGCTCGCGGTACGGCGGCACCGGCGTCGCCAGGAAGCTGCAGGGGCTCATGAGCGACCGGCAGGCCATCTAGCAGGTACTGACAATAAACACGCTGGTGTCGTACGAGGTGTCTGGCGTGAAGCGCGCGGCGGACGGCGCGGAGGTGGTGGTGAAGCGCTCGCGGTACGGCGGCACCGGCGTCGCCAGGAAGCTGCAGGGGCTCATGAGCGACCGGCAGGCCATCTAGCAGGTACTGACAATAAACACGCTGGTGTCGTACGAGGTGTCTGGCGTGAAGCGCGCGGCGGACGGCGCGGAGGTGGTGGTGAAGCGCTCGCGGTACGGCGGCACCGGCGTCGCCAGGAAGCTGCAGGGGCTCATGAGCGACCGGCAGGCCATCTAGCAGGTACTGACAATAAACACGCTGGTGTCGTACGAGGTGTCTGGCGTGAAGCGCGCGGCGGACGGCGCGGAGGTGGTGGTGAAGCGCTCGCGGTACGGCGGCACCGGCGTCGCCAGGAAGCTGCAGGGGCTCATGAGCGACCGGCAGGCCATCTAGCAGGTACTGACAATAAACACGCTGGTGTCGTACGAGGTGTCTGGCGTGAAGCGCGCGGCGGACGGCGCGGAGGTGGTGGTGAAGCGCTCGCGGTACGGCGGCACCGGCGTCGCCAGGAAGCTGCAGGGGCTCATGAGCGACCGGCAGGCCATCTAGCAGGTACTGACAATAAACACGCTGGTGTCGTACGAGGTGTCTGGCGTGAAGCGCGCGGCGGACGGCGCGGAGGTGGTGGTGAAGCGCTCGCGGTACGGCGGCACCGGCGTCGCCAGGAAGCTGCAGGGGCTCATGAGCGACCGGCAGGCCATCTAGCAGGTACTTACAATAAACACGCTGGTGTCGTACGAGGTGTCTGGCGTGAAGCGCGCGGCGGACGGCGCGGAGGTGGTGGTGAAGCGCTCGCGGTACGGCGGCACCGGCGTCGCCAGGAAGCTGCAGGGGCTCATGAGCGACCGGCAGGCCATCTAGCAGGTACTTACAATAAACACGCTGGTGTCGTACGAGGTGTCTGGCGTGAAGCGCGCGGCGGACGGCGCGGAGGTGGTGGTGAAGCGCTCGCGGTACGGCGGCACCGGCGTCGCCAGGAAGCTGCAGGGGCTCATGAGCGACCGGCAGGCCATCTAGCAGGTACTTACAATAAACACGCTGGTGTCGTACGAGGTGTCTGGCGTGAAGCGCGCGGCGGACGGCGCGGAGGTGGTGGTGAAGCGCTCGCGGTACGGCGGCACCGGCGTCGCCAGGAAGCTGCAGGGGCTCATGAGCGACCGGCAGGCCATCTAGCAGGTACTTACAATAAACACGCTGGTGTCGTACGAGGTGTCTGGCGTGAAGCGCGCGGCGGACGGCGCGGAGGTGGTGGTGAAGCGCTCGCGGTACGGCGGCACCGGCGTCGCCAGGAAGCTGCAGGGGCTCATGAGCGACCGGCAGGCCATCTAGCAGGTACTTACAATAAACACGCTGGTGTCGTACGAGGTGTCTGGCGTGAAGCGCGCGGCGGACGGCGCGGAGGTGGTGGTGAAGCGCTCGCGGTACGGCGGCACCGGCGTCGCCAGGAAGCTGCAGGGGCTCATGAGCGACCGGCAGGCCATCTAGCAGGTACTTACAATAAACACGCTGGTGTCGTACGAGGTGTCTGGCGTGAAGCGCGCGGCGGACGGCGCGGAGGTGGTGGTGAAGCGCTCGCGGTACGGCGGCACCGGCGTCGCCAGGAAGCTGCAGGGGCTCATGAGCGACCGGCAGGCCATCTAGCAGGTACTGACAATAAACACGCTGGTGTCGTACGAGGTGTCTGGCGTGAAGCGCGCGGCGGACGGCGCGGAGGTGGTGGTGAAGCGCTCGCGGTACGGCGGCACCGGCGTCGCCAGGAAGCTGCAGGGGCTCATGAGCGACCGGCAGGCCATCTAGCAGGTACTTACAATAAACACGCTGGTGTCGTACGAGGTGTCTGGCGTGAAGCGCGCGGCGGACGGCGCGGAGGTGGTGGTGAAGCGCTCGCGGTACGGCGGCACCGGCGTCGCCAGGAAGCTGCAGGGGCTCATGAGCGACCGGCAGGCCATCTAGCAGGTACTTACAATAAACACGCTGGTGTCGTACGAGGTGTCTGGCGTGAAGCGCGCGGCGGACGGCGCGGAGGTGGTGGTGAAGCGCTCGCGGTACGGCGGCACCGGCGTCGCCAGGAAGCTGCAGGGGCTCATGAGCGACCGGCAGGCCATCTAGCAGGTACTTACAATAAACACGCTGGTGTCGTACGAGGTGTCTGGCGTGAAGCGCGCGGCGGACGGCGCGGAGGTGGTGGTGAAGCGCTCGCGGTACGGCGGCACCGGCGTCGCCAGGAAGCTGCAGGGGCTCATGAGCGACCGGCAGGCCATCTAGCAGGTACTTACAATAAACACGCTGGTGTCGTACGAGGTGTCTGGCGTGAAGCGCGCGGCGGACGGCGCATTTTTTGATAAATATTTTTTTCTAATTTAAAACTGCAGGTCTTTTAATTAACCAAAATAAATGAATGTTTTTGTTTCCAGATTAGGCGAGGGCTAAACGACAAAGGAGTTTTCGGTATCTTCTCGTCCGATGAGCTCTAAGGTCAGCCCATTTTTGGCAGGTTCGAGTCACTGATAACTTATTGTTAGTCAATCTATTGTCATTTCACTTATACCAAAAATAGCTATTAGCTCTCTAGACGAAATTATTTCTTTAAATCAAATTGACTAAAATTTTGTAAAATCATTTTTAAGTTTTGACCCAAAAATGTCACAATCTGACGTATTCCTATTGATTGGTGCTATTGCTTCGAAGCAGTGGAGTGAATCTAAAATGCTCAATTAAGTCTCTTGATTAAAGAGCTGTATTTAATAAGGAACTTAAAGTAGCGATACTATCGTCCTATTTTATATTATTCTGGAATTTACATTTGGTATTTTTAACAACTACTATTCAACAATTACTTAATTTTTTTTAAATCATATACCTGGTTGGGGCAAAAATGGCCTTATCAATGTACAGTTACAACAAAATAATTATATTCTGAATAGTGTATTTTTGTTCACTAATACAATCCAAAAAGTACAAAAATAATTTCTTTATGTTACAAAAATTGGATACATGCTTTTTCAATAAAAACATTTCAGAACTAAAAATACTAAAACATATTGTTTATTATCCTGATAATATAAACTAGGACGCTTATTTCGCTCCTTTATGTGCCTTAGAAGCATATTGATCTCATTTCTTTATTTATGTTTGAGTATAGTATTGATATGCCATAACTTGGGAGTTACAATGTGGTTTGGTCCTTTTGCAAATATTTAAGCGATTAAAAAATTATCGGACCTTGGTTCCCTCGCACACCACAAACTTTCTACCTGCTGGTATAAATTGGCAACAGAATGTTGAAAAAAAAACGCTTGATCTCGTTGATTTTTAATATTCGCTTTTTCTATTATTCGCTATTGCTTTTTCACAGTACTTGTCATGTTGCTATTCAGTGATTGGTCCAAAAACAATCATTGTGACATTAGTTCTCATTGAAAAACACATGAGAACAATATATAAAATTGTTTTAATCAAGGTCTTTGACATTCGTCTCTTTCTTTCTATATTTGATTATGGTCGTCACTTAGTAACGAATATAGTTATCTCATCATTTGTGATGCCATAAAATTTGATTTAAAAAATGCATAATATGTGTTATAATAATCATCATTACCCATATTATCGTTCCCAATGCTGGGACACAGGAATTCTCTCTGGTGAAAAATATTTGTTTTTTCACATGGAAAAACAACAGCTTTACAATACATAATACTAATAATGTTATAACAGTCTGAGGTTAAAAGTTTGTGGTGTTTAGGGATTTAGATATAAGTCGAGTCGTAGAAGGCTGTGTTGCAACGCAACTTACAATTAATTGGTTACAATTTGAGGGGCAATTTGTGTTCAAACACTTTTTTTATTTATTCGTTTGTTTAAGTAATAAACAGTTTAGCATTGTTAAGGCTCGTCCTAGGGACACATTGATACAATTAGTATTAAAATCTATTAGATGTTATATTTGTGCCCGAAGACGAACCATTATGCTGGTTTTGTTAATGTATTTAGTTTTAAGATAAAGACATATTCTTGTACGTTATTTGACTTCGATAATAATCATTTTTCTTTGCCATAGAAAGTTCTGGCTAATATTTTCTGTCATGAAACATTAAGTTCTGCAGATTTCCTCATTTTTGTTTACTAATTTCACTCTTTGCTTCCATTTATTATTTTATGACTAGTTTGTAAGTGATCAGAAGAGTTATAATCAATTTTGTTTTTATGTGTAAGTAAATCAAAATTGAATGATTGTTTATTTCGGACTTAAAACGTTTTATCATGTATTGTAGGTTTTACTACTAGATTAATAAAAGACTATAATCTATGTTCTTGTTTATTTTTAATTCACACTCACTTCATTTATTAATATCTTATATAGTAGGTATGTACTTAATATAATTAAAACCTTAACAAACTTATAGGTACATTATAAAGATTTGCCGTAAAATGAAGACAATGACCTCTTATTTTCTCTGCTCTTACTATCCTTATTATTACAGCAGAATAAAATAAAAACTATAACTTAATATCTGCAAGTATTTTAACCACTAAAATTTCTTAACTACGGCCAAAATAACAGTAAATGGTTCATACTTATGTCTCTACTGCTACAATATGAAATAATTTTATAATTAGGCTTCAGATTCCGAATTACATTTGACCTTGAATAGCTTTTTTTTCCACCCCTGGGATTCATGTGGATGTAAGACAAATTGTTTGTAATAGGGTTCCCAACAATCCTCAGATATGCTGAAAATCCTCAGATATGCTGAAACATATCTGCAAGAAACCAAAGGTCTTACTCCGCTACATCAAGGAGTTAGGCTGGTTAGGGCCGACTTAGGCGAGGGGACAATGCACAATACGCTCCATAGCGAGACGTCAGTGCAGATCCTAGTTCCCCCACAACAAATTAGAATTAGAATTAGGGTTCCCAACAGTTGTGGTGGTGCGAATTGATGTTACATTGAATGTCTATTTTGACTGGGCTAATAATTTAACTGACGTACAAACGAATCTCAACCGTAGGGTGGTAGATCACACGCTGACTGTACTCGAGCCTTACAGTACAGTATCCAAGGTCATGGAGCCGTGTGCGGCGGCACTGCGGGCGAGGTCGGGGCGCGCGCCCGCCGCAGCCAAGAAAGTCTACCAGTTTTGACAAAAGTTTCTGTGAGTAATGATTGCTAAGGTTGACTTTTCTAACATACAAACGACCACATTAGCGGCCCATAGACTAACGTTCATTCCTTCCGGCTTATCCCGTGTACAGATAAGCGACGGGATAAAATAAAACACGACGTTAAGGGTCGCGGTGTTATAAAACCGTCATTCTTTCTCGCTATGCAAATACACTGGCGTTCATTCCGTAAGGATTGTACATTCCGGCAGGAATGAACGTTAGTCTATGGGTCGCTATTGTTAGGTTAACTTAGTTATATTTGTATTTTATTCAACTGTCATAAACTGGTGTTTAAAGGTTGTAAAACTTGAATAAAAAAAAAACGGCCACATTTTTGGCTGACTGTACTCTTGCCCTACATTACAGTACAGTATCCAAGGTCATTGGTCCGTGTGCGGCGGCACTGCGGGCGAGGTCGGGGCGCGCGCCCGCCGCCGCCGGTCAGGTGGCGCGCCCCTTGCCCTCCTTGATGGCGATCACGTAGCGCTGCGCCACGCGCTCCGGGGGGGAGTAGCCGTCTGCGTACGAGGAATCCTGGAACGAGATAATAGTTTGATATCAATCAATAAATAAATATTGCTGGACAATTCACACAACATCCAGCCCCATGGTAAGCTCAAAGCCTGTGTTTGGGTGCTAGATTTCTCAAACATATTTTAATTATACTTTTAGAAAACCCAGACACTCTGAACAAATATCTGCAGATCGCACAAATTTTTGTTCCGAGGCGGGAATTGAATCCTCCTGCGTCGCAGGCAGACATTCGTCCACTGCGCCACAGAGGTCGTTTTACTTAATATTCCTTGTATCCTTATTATCCGAAACCAAAAAATAATGGAATATCTATAGAATAGAATAGAATAGAATATTTTTATTAAATTAAATAGTTATTTTACAGTATAAAACCAATTATAACTACCTTAAGCTAACTTATGTCTAACTAAAACTAATCTAACATAATAGAATATATAAACAACAAAAATACAAGTCTGAATACATGTACTACACTACTGTGTGTGTGTGTGTGTACTATATTATGCTATCAGTCCACTCACCTCAAACAAGACCTCGTAAGGCTCGTTGGCGCTGGCCGGTAGTCTGTTTACGACGGCGCGGTAGAAGCACGTCGTCTGCGGATACAGCGCCATTACTACGGCACCCTGTAATAGAAATTATCTTTTTAAGTATTAAATTAAGAATTTGTGTCATCTATACTAATACTAATATTATAAAGAGGAAGAGTTTGATTGTTTGTTTGTTTGTTTGTTTGAACGCGCTAATCTCAGGAACCGCTGGTCCGATTAAAACAATTCTTTCAGTGTTGGATAGTCCATTTATCGAGGAAGGTTATAGGTAATATTACATTTTCAAAAAAAGTAGGGATCCGTACGGAAAACCCAAATATGTAACCCAAGATGTAAAAAAAAACCTTATATCGCATGCGCTGCGAAAAGTATTCATTTTAGAAATATACAATGTACTACAATTTTGTAGAACACATTAATACCTAAAAAAAATGTCGCGACAGCATATATCTAACTATTATAGTTATGTCACAATAAGTGTTTTAATTTTCAATATAATTAATTTATATGCCGCCGCTAGGAAAAGCTCTATATTTGTATTTTAAAATAAAAAATTATCAAAATAAATTACATTGTAATTACGAATATTTCAATATCTCTATAAAACTTTTTAAATTATTCAATTCGGACATTCCATTCGAAAGATATCAGAGTTTAAAAATGTAAGTACCTAAATAAAGCAGCCCGTTCGGTAAGGCATCATGCTTTGGTACGGGGACTCAGTACCTGCTAAAATAAAGTCTTATGTCGTATATGGCTATCGTTTAAGATTGATTCACTAATATGATAGTAAATAAAAAGTGGCCAAGTGCGAATCGGACTCGCCCATGTAGGCTTCCGCAGCAATTGTTTATATGAAATAGTTTATGATATGACGTATTATAAAAAACTATTAGATAGATTTCGTTCAAACCAATTTTCGTTGGTAGTTTTTGTGCTAATGTACATTATGTATTTTTATTAGCCTTATCATCCATAGAAATAAGAGGGGGGGGGGGGGACACTCTGTAAAAGTATATGGCGAGACGAAGTTCGCGGGGGCAGCTAGTTATTCTAATATAGAGTGTTATATATCGCGTCGGTCTTTCATAATGTTAAGACCTTTAAGATACTTTACTGCACTTATGTTAGAAGTATTCTGGAATATGCATCTCCTATTTGGAACCCTCGGTATGACACCTATATAAGCAGAATTGAACGTATACAAAAGAAGTTCATTAAATATATCTGTTATCGACTAAAAATCCCGTATAGCTCTACTAAATATGTTAATTTATGTCAAAAGTTTCATTTTCTTCCACTATCTAAGCGCCGCGAAATCAGCGACCTGACATTTTTATTAAAAATAACGACAAATAACATTAACTGTCCTGAATTATTAAGCAAGATTATGATTAATATTCCCTTAAAATGTACTAGATTTAATTCTACATTATTTATTCCGTATGCTAGCACGAATTACCGTCAGAACTCATATTTATGGCGTGCAAGTAATTCATTTAATAATATTTGCAGGCAATTTGACCTGGATCTATTTTGCACAAGTGTGAATTCGGCCAGGCGGCAGTTGAGCAGAGAATTTTTCATTCAATTTACCTAATAAGTAGTTTTTTAATTTTTATTTTCATAATGAAATTTTGTTCGTTTAAATTTTCAGTTTGTATTTTGTTTCGTACTTAATTACCAGTGTGATTTGATTACCTGTAGATGTTGTTCACAGTTATTTGTTTGTAATTTGCTTCTATACGTGAAAACCTTTGATAAGCTTGCTACTATTATCCTTATTGTATATATTGTAATTATAAGTTTTTGGTTTTCCATTAAATAAATATAAATATAAATATATGTATAATAAAATATATCTATCAAGTATATCTGCAATCTAGCACCTGTAACACAAACTTCGAACTTACCACAGGGCTAGATGTTGCTGTGTGAATTGTCCTGCAATATTTATTGATTACCAATATTTAGTACAATACCTTCGGGAAGAGCGCAGGCTCGTCAGTTCGTGGGTCGGCCCTCATCAGGGGCAGAGGGACGACACGTCGCTTCGACAGAACGTGGCGGTTCTTCTGTTCCTCGTCTATGTCGTCTACTTCGTATTTGCCTTGGGCGGGCAACCAGCTGACGACCTGAAGAGACAGTAAAATAATAAATAGTATTTATGAATCAAAACTGGAATTGCAGAAGTATGTTTAATGATAGCACGCTCAAAGATGGTGATTTTTGTGATCAGCACAAACAGGATCGTTTTGCGGTGAGCGAAGTAATCAGTTGATACAATATTTTATGGTGTTAAATACATATGTATACATAAATTATTACTTGTTGGCGGCGCGTAGTCTAAATACGCAGTTTGTACAATTAGCTTTTTGAATGAGCATTTTAGTACCCAACTATCCGCTAGAGACGCTGTTCAAGTTTCCATACATTTGAACTGCCGTCGCAAGCGAGTGTAGATTGCTAGAACTCATGGTAGACATACTATTGTCTATTCCCTACCTCCGCTAGAATCCAGTTCTCCTCCTTGTCCGACACGCGTACAAGCGCGGCGACGGCGTCCCCCGCGCGCGCCACGTGCCCCGGGTCTGCGGGCACGGCCCCGCACAGCTGCGGCGCCCGCTCGCCCGCGCGCCCCACGTGCAAGGGCAGCGTTTGAGCCGCGGACAGCAGCATCTTCATGAGAGCGCCGCAGCCAATCGTCTCTTTGTTGCCGGCGTGACGGGCCTAGCAATTAAATTAACTTTTAACTTACTTATTACTGTACTTATTACGACCTGGGGGTGACGGAGCACGGCGAGACGCTCACTCCTCCTGATAAAGACTGCTCTTGTTGTGGTCGAAACGTCGAGAGTTGTTTAACTCCTGTGTAAATAAGTGAGTAATTCCCGTTTTATAAAATGAACTAACTTATTAATGTATTGTAGTTGTTGACTTCTCCAAGTGATCTTTAGGATTTTATGGAAATAAATGACAAATCTTTAAAATCATCACATTATCAGCAGCTAGAATTCACACATGAATAAATAATTAAGCAGTGACGCCCTCTGTCAGCAGATGAATGTCTGCATGTGATGCAGAAGGTCGCAGGATATTTTTTTGCAGATATTTCGGAAAACTATCTAAAGACAACTAAAGATAATATAAAATCGCAATAATTTAGTTATTATATAATTTATAACAACAAATACAAAATAAATTTTATGAAACAAAAAAAAACTTATTATACATATAAGAATATAATTTGAGAGGTTCTTTCTCTGCTATCTACCTGAATCCTCCTCTCATTCTTGATGGTCCTGATCTCATAGATTCTTGCCAGAGCAGCTCGCAGTAGCCGTTCCTCCTGCTCAGCTGCAGTCAGTGCTGTCTTGTATAGGTTTTTCAACTGAGCTTGCTGGAAGGCAATATTGACATCATTAATAAAAACTCATATACACTCAATAACAATTTCTGAGGTGATTTCTGGTGCCCTGCCCATGTGTCTCTGTGTTCACAAATAATTGACCAGTATAATGGAACAAGCAAGAAATAAATCCACAATGGACCAGTATGTTGTTAGGCTGTTTTATTTACTCTCCACATGTTCACTTGTGCAGATTTATTATTTGTTTATTATATGTATTTGTTCTTTAGCATTATGTACAACACTTACTTGTTGAGAGCTCCCGGATGACTCATCGGTGCTTTGGGGAGAGTCACCTGCCTTTTCAGCCCGCAGTATGTTGTCAATGCATTGCTCATTCCGAGCCCGCTCCCCATCAATGTCATACAACAATCTGTGCAGTGACCTTAGACGTTCCTGAAAATTCACTTTTATTTTACTATTGTAGAACAATATTGGGTTAAAAGTCGTAATATATTAATTTAAAGGTATGAAATTGACGCTTAACTAAGACTACGCTAATTTATATAAAGGCTAGGTTTAATTACTTGCCTGCACTTGTTGGGCAGCTACATCAGCTGTGAGCGGCATCGCGAAGGTATTGGGACAGACTCCAGCCCAAATAAACCGTATGCGCCCAACAAAAACTCACGAATATCTGCAACCATGTAAACCGTGATCAATCTGTATCAACTTTTTAATTCAAGTGTAATTATGTTATTATTCTAGTTACATACAATTACAGTAACCTTAAACGTAGATTTCATCTAGTTTAAGTACTTGGAAATGTAAGGAAGGAATTAAAAATAAAGAAATAGACAATAAAACAACAAAAGTACCACAAGAAGATCGGCAGTTGTTGTTAACTGAATAACTGAACTGACTGACTATGGCTATGGCTATAACGTAGTGATTATATTCTCTCTTTGATGGCTATTAACAAGTTCTCATTATTCATTTGCTCATTTACACCATTTGGGCAGGGAAGCATCGCTGCCATTTTCTTTCATTGTACAGTAATGTTTCTGCTTTGAGTAAAATAATTTACTATCAGATCGGCGCAAAATGGACCTCAGAGGACGAGCCGAGCTAACGAGTTATGCGCTGATCTGTTTACACATTACTTCATAAATAACTGGCACAATCTAGCACTATCAGTAGTCACTAAATATCAGTTATTAATTTGGCATTCTGGCAATTTAGCAAAGTAAATATATTATTTATTAGTCTGTGGCAAATTGGCAATGGTAAATTGAAAATGATGGCAACCAAAGAGAAGAGAATAATATAAATTAAATAATCACTTACGTTATAATGGCAACACCAAAGATTGTTTGGTTTGGTGGTTGAATGTCGGATTATTTACGCGATTAAAATCTGTAAATATCGCGAAAGAGAAATGATGATCATGAAAATAATACACGAAAAGTAAAACACAGTGCACGAATGTGTTTAGTGTAAATTATATTTCATAAGTAGGTCACTAACATAACGGAATTGGTTACCGGTACGTCAAGAGTAGTCTCTTTTGCAATTCTGAATTTGCAAATTTGTGCATATTTTTGACTAGATGTATTTGTTTACAGCTATCAATAATTTATAGTGAATATTTGTGCAAGTTTTGCGGTGAACATTCCTACATTATGGCAGAAAACGATGATTATTTGGATTCTATGGACAACAATCACTTGGAAGGGACAAATGGATCGCTAAATATGACCGATAACAGTCTTGGGGTAAGTTATTGTATTCGTGTACGATGCCAGCGGTCTACTTATCCATTTCAGTAGTAACACAAACATCAAAACAACAATGTTTACAAACAAATAACTCTTTGGCTTATGTACCTTTCAGATAAAAAGTTATGAAAAGGGGGTGAAAAATAATTATAACCCGTACATTGAGCTACATTATTATATTATTCATAGCCACATAATATTTTCTTTTTATTTTACATGTCTAATACAGTTCAACATTGGAATCCCAATGGTATTATAATTCACCATATTCATAATTCAATGTCTTTTTTAAGGGTTAGTTGATTAAATATTTTGGTATAGCATGATTTCATTTATTAATTGTATGTATCATTGGCGAAAGCATGTTTGTGTTTGCATGCAATCAGTAGATCCTATGCTCATGAAATAAAACAGGAAAGTCCTTCAGTGTTAACATTACTGATGTATCTTTTATTTGATGATTCCTAAATTAAAAATGTATATTCTCAAAATTACATAATCATTATAACGATCATTTAAGAAAGTTCTAATTGCATATTTTCATTTTGAAATCTCTATGAAATTTATCTCTAAGAACTTAGTAAAAGTAACTTCTAAAAAATTGCAATTACATTCCTTGGAATAACTTTAAAATTCATAATAACATAAATTTTGAAATAATTATGGTGACACTCAGCTATTTTGTCAGCATAATGATTAACATAATTAAGTTATATATTGTATTCATATTATTTGTAAGGGAAAATGTACAAATCCTGAGACAAATCTAAGTAGTATAATGCCATAGCATGATAACTGCAAGATTTATTATTATTTTACATTAGTCCAGATTTATAAAATAAATAACACCTAAACACAACTAACATTATATTCTTTAGACATGTATTTACAAGAATTTAAACATTAATATTAAAAGTTAAACATTTTAAAATTAGCAAACACCTACTTAATCATGTATAACAATAAAAAGACAACAACATATAAAAACATGAGTCTATCTGATGTTTCTGTTTTATCAAGAATCTTTTATCGTGAGAAAAGCTAAAAGTTAATTTAGTAAGGAATTCAATTAATTTTTTCATAGATTTTAATGTCTTAAAATACCTTAATTAACATAATACTTAATCTATTTAATACAAATATCATTTAAATAATTAAAAATGATAATAACAGGATTCATTCATAATGTATAGGGTTTCGCCATGTAGTTATCAACGAGTAGAAACACCCTTTAACAGAGTTTAACAGGAGTAATTTAAAGATGTTTGGCCTGATTTAAGGAAATGAAATGAAATTATAAACTATTCTCCTAAATATATGCTATAAGAATCTAATGTTGGCATTAAGTACTTCCAACTTGTCTTTGATAAGCAAGACCAGGGTCATATGAGATGTGATGTAGGGTGGCGATGAAGCCGCTGGCGGTGAGGTGCCCGACCTGGCTGCCATCAAGGCGAGGGTCCGGGAGATGGAGGAGGAAGCTGAGAAGCTAAAGCAAATGCAGACTGAAGTTGATAAGCAAATGAGCATGGGCAGCCCACCTGGACTAAGTAAGTTACTTTAGTTATAGATATCATAGTCCTGGAATGCGAGGGAGTAACAGCGGAACGAATTCAAATCCTCCAATTGCCGAGGTCACTCCGTGAAGCCTGCGATGACCCCAGGACGATTCTGTGCTTCTGGTCGGAGTTAGGCTGGTTACACTAGTGGACCAACCACGCACAAAGGACCAAATTTGAGTCCAATTGCGGAAAAAGGAGTCCCCAAACTAAACTAAAACTAAACTAGTTATAGATATCTGTTAAAATTTATTTATTCACCAATTGTTATTCCAACGCATTCTGTGTCCATCCCATGGTTGCCTGGCAGAGATCGCTGTCAGCGTTAAGGCCGCCAATTGACCCAATGTTTTATAAAACTGTTTAAGTTATAATTATTTTTATTAAGCTTGGTGTTAAAAAGTGTATTTGATTTGATGGATATAACTTAATGTAGAAATATTTTAAACACTTTTCCATTTTGCGACATATTTTGTTTGACTAGATTTTAAGATGATTAGTCAAATGAATTCACAATGGCATTAATTAATAATGTGATGTTTGTTCTATTTTTTTGTATACTTTTGCCACTGAGGTCGGCGTTACACCAATTCATACAAAAAATTGACTTTGTTCCTTATGTTTGTTAACAGCAAGTCCCCTAAACATGTCGATGGAAGAGAAGATGGAGGCAGACAACAGGTCCGTGTACGTCGGGAACGTGGACTACGGAGCCACGGCCGAGGAGTTGGAGCAACACTTCCATGGGTGCGGCTCAATCAATAGGTATGTCAGCATAACTACCCATATAACCATTATTATTTATTTTAAATAAATACATATTGCATAAATTAAAATATACAGTATTTATCATTTACTAAAATATAAGTAAACCATAAAATATTCATTGCATTGGCATACACACAGCATATATTTAAATTATGCATTTAATTTCATAATGTAGGTTGACTTAAAATAAAAATTCGTATTTACCTTGTCGTTCAATAATGCTGTCGAATCAAACCTACTTCCTTACTCACCTAAATCCGAACTACGCGTAGTCTGTTTGCCAACGTCGCAGATTCGAAAAATCTTAACCAATTCTATTGCGTTTTATTTTTTCACCAGTGCACATAATACCACTAGATAATAGGATGTTCATTATTATAACCTTAAATTTGTTAAATAAATAAATAACCTTTGTGATGCGGCGGGCTTTCATGTGTAGTTAATATTTCGATAGAAAAAAAATATATTTATATAAACAAAAAACTTACAACTTAAATAAACCATGTTTGATTTGCTCAGGACATTTTATTAAAATCTACATTCTACAGTTGATTATTTGAAGTGTATTGTAAAAATTAAATCAGATATCTTGTACCCATAACACAAGCTCCAAGCTTACACAGAGCTGTTTTGTTTAAGTTGATTAATTTCTGTTTCAGGGTTACGATATTGTGTAATAAGTACGACGGTCATCCCAAAGGCTTCGCATACATTGAGTTCGGCGACAAAGACAGTGTTCAGACTGCTATGGCGATGGACGAATCATTATTCAGAGGTCGGCAAATAAAGGTAAAATCTTATATTATTACATACTATCTTTTTATGCGTTACTGCCCGATAAAAATGTAATAGATGATTTATGTAGCGTGGTAGACGAAGGTCTGCTTTCGAGAAGACTGCTCTTGTTGTGGTGGAAACGCTGAGCGAATAGTGTATCTCACTATTTTTAATTGGAATCAAATATCTTCTCATAACATTAACTTAAACATCCACTATCAATTCCAGGTAATGCCGAAGCGCACCAACAAGCCGGGCCTCTCGTCCACCAACCGGCCGCCGCGGACGACGCGCGGGCGCGGACGCGGCTCCTTCCGCGGCTACTCGCCCTACGCCGGCTACCGGCCCCCGCGCCGCGGCAGGTACTGTCCCTACTAACCACGCAACCACGCACGAATCACATAGATGGGACACTTAAAGGCTAAAAATATAAATTCAAAATATACGCGAGTATAAAGTAGCATTCGTAAGCGACCATATTCGTGACACGCGAACGTTTCACTTTCAAAATGTACGCATGAATAGGTAGTCGGTAGACCGCGGCCATTTTTGTGACACGCGGTTCTCTGGCCACGCCTACTAGATGCGCGTCGCGTTCATTTGTTTTAATTTGGAACACGCATTTTGAAAGGGCTTCTAGTGGCCCGCGCCGCGGCAGCTACTGTCCCTACTAACCACGCAAGAAACAGATGGGACATTCGAAATTTTGTTTTCATTTTTGACACGCGGTTCTCTGGCCAAGCCCACCGGGTTGCCATCTACACAAACTACATACCTATAAATTTAAGACTTAAATGGTTTTCACATTAATATGCTATTATCAAATCAAACCAAATTAAATCATTCAATCAATCAACGAGCATTCTGACAAACTAAAAGACAAGTTTACAAAGCTTTACATGTAACGTCACAAGTCCTAAGTGTGAGGCTAAGCTCAGTTTGGACACGAAATGTGGACTTACGAATTGTGTACTCTTATTGAATACGTGTTTATCGGTTATTAAATTATTTCGGCGCAACGCAGCACGCCAGCCTGAAATATCACGGAACTATCGGAATGAAATGACTCTTATAAACAATTTTATTCAAATAATTAATTATTCATGTAACTAATTTACTTGTTTGTCATAAATAAAATTATATATTATTATTAAAAAGTCAGCATTTCCATTTCTTCAGCTATTTCTCATCATGCTTTACGCTGAACATCCCGTAAGCGATAGCTTGAATCACTCTGACCCCACAAACATTTATTGTACTGTGAACTAAATTAATGAATTTGTTTAAAAGTACCAATTTTACGTACTAGTATTATTTAAAAATCTTGGTTTAAAATAAGAAGTTTGGAACGTATCACTAAGGACGGGATCATTCGTACGTGTTCGTTTGTGTACGATTCAAATTCGTATGAAAACGTCCCAAACTGAGCGTATCCTAATTGCGTGCTTTCGTGCGTTGGTTACTGAAGTTAGCTGTGTTAATGCGAAGCGCTGGGTCTATTCAGTTAATTTAATTTGTAGCTTAGAAATGTCTCGACTACAATGTCAGTCGAGTCCTAGTTAGACCTAAAGTATAACAATAATTAATAAGACGAGCGCCATACTTTATCGCGTAATCTATTTCTTTGCCAACAGCTAACTTCACCAAGTTATATGGGGAGCCGTGGTCCTGGCGATTGTGTCCCTATCTTTTACATAGCAGACTAACTGCGTAGTAAACTGCACTTAGGTGCATAATTTGTAGCAATAATACTGAAATTGTCGGATGGATTTGTTTGTTTACTACAGTCTGTATGCACATAGATTAGGCTGTAAGGGACTTGCTAAATTGGCGTTTACTGAAGCGGGCACAGGTCAGGAATCTCCTTCAGTGATCTAAGGGTTGTTTCACACGTAACAAATACTAATCAGTATGGAAATTAATAGTTAAATTTTTTGCAGTGGGAACATAAATAGATTACTATTCTGTCTTTAAATAGTTGACGCGGATATTTGCAGACAAAAATGTGTGGTCCATATGAATTAAAACGCCCGCTCATGTGTTGTGGTTGTGGAACGTGTGAAACAAGCCTTAGTGGAGTTGGCTCTCCAAAATTTTTGTAGAATAATTGAATGAACTGTTTTGAGTGTGGAGGCGGGCTTTGTATTTGAACTAATAAGAAGAGTCCGCTTCAGTAGCCGCTCAAACAACTCACTTTTAGCTATCTTACCTGGGTAGAAAAATCTCTTTACCTATCTCTGACATTATAATTACAGAAATGAAATGCATATTTTTTTACTCAGCTACCGATATGCCTAAAGTCTGTTTAATGTCTGTGTAAATGCAGAAACACAGTATTGAATATCTTGATTATGTATTTTGGTCTGCATGAGTCTTGACTTAGCTGTTGTAAAAATTGTTGTCTAAACTTACTAGGTTTTACTATAAAATATTTATAATCACTGAAGTGTGATAAATAAAGATTTACAATTAAAAAAATATGTATTTTCAATCCACAGCCTCCTTACTTATCTTGAAATCAGTCGCAAGGCCGGGAGAAATTCTACAAATGTTGTAATTGATATCTTGGAAATTCTTCCTGCATTGCGTCTGACCACGCACGGTGAAACCTTGCATGCCAGTACTTTCGAGTAGTGGTGGGTTAGTTCTTTGGGCGATGTTCCTTCTCAGTTTCTACAGAACTACGCTTTCTTATGTAGATTTTATGTTTATAATGGCCGATTTCAGTTGTAAGCTTCATTTCTTATTGTTTGCAACAGCATCTTGACCGGGCCTTCCGCACAATATGCAACAGCGCGATCCGACATGTAGCAATCTCAATTGAATTGTACGAAAACGACTAACACTGGGGCCAATGTGCGGAGGACCTCACAGAACTTAGCATGGGTGTTTCTATCACAAACTTTCTGATATCGATGTACCCGTAAAATGAATGGCTAACCTGTGCCTTGTTTACAGAGGATTCAGGCGAGGAATGTATTATCCGTACTGAGCGAAGACTCCGCCGATAGTGCAAGTGTATAGACGTTGGACTAGCCGAGAGGCAGCCAAAGCGTATATTACATTACAGTGTGGTTAGGGCTATAAAACAGTTTTGCGCTTATTCAAACCTTCATACGGAAACTTTGTAGATACAATACAAGCCGTAATCTTTAAGATTTTGACCTCCGATTTGCACATGACGTACCTAGTTGTAGCAAAGTTTTGTTTGTACGCCGTTGTAAACACTTGTTTAAATAAAGAAAACATTTTAGAGTGGAAGAGTCTGCTATACAAAAGTGACCAATGTTATTAAATTGATAAAAAGATTAACATAATCTTTCTTTCTTGATTACTTAGATTTAGCAAACTGTGGTCATTGTATGCCTCGAGGTTGAATTTAAATAAGTTCCCTAACAATGCAGTTTCTTATTTTCTATTAGGGAGTTGAAACAAATCTATGGTTTGTTGATATGGATTATCTGTTATACTGTCCTGAAGCCACCAGCCTTGAAGCAGTTTCACCTTCAAGAACTTCCAAAGACTATAAAAATAAAACAAATGCCATCGCATGCGAGTTTACGGACATTCATATCAGAAAAGTGTTGGAGTGTTGTATTTTAGTGAAAAAACTCTCAGAAAAGTTCAGATTAATCACCCACAACACAACCATTGTGTTGCACAGACACTTGAAAAGTAATTTGTAAAGTGACGTTATTATAAGGTTTAATTATAGAAATGTAGCAATAATCTGCAGTCTGAAATAGACTTAAGATTTTTTATTATATAAGTATTTAATGCTAGCTGTAATGCATTTAATATGTTATTCTGTTCTTTTGTCTCGTTAAAGCATTAATGAGGCAGCTATACGTAAAGCACACGCTTCACGCTGCAAATCAAGTGATATCCGAAAGATACTGTGAACTCTTAAGTTGCAACTAGGTGTACCTACCTACTACCTTAGCTTTGTTCTGGAGAAAATATTTGCATTTTTAACGAGACGAACGAGGCCCTAAAATGGCTTTTATAATTTAAAATGGTTAAGGTAATTTTAAGATTAGATGTAGGTACCGTTGCCGAGGTAAGTAACAAGAATAAGATTATTATTCTATAATATTCTTACAAAAATAACCGACTTCAAACAGGTACGATTTTTTAAAATTCCTTCTCGATTTCTCTGGTAGGTATGCCATCATCAAATCCTGATTTTCTTATCTTGGTCCCGCCTCTAAAATGTCTTATTTCCAAAAACAAAAGAATAATCAAAAACGGTTCGCGACGAAGTTTCCGTGAACAAACGTAAAAAAGCATGTATACAATCGAATTGAGAAACATCCTCCTTTTTTGAAGTCGGTTAAAATAATTCATAAACTTTACAAAATCACTAACAGACCTCCCGAGTACGGCAGTCATACTACAGGCTAAACACTGAAGGCGGTTAGTGAACGAAAACAGTTAGATAGGTAAAATAAATCTAGTTGTATGATTTCGATTTAGAATATAACCATCTATGCAAAATGATTAGTATTTTGTTGTAAAATTTGTATCAGTGATATTTGGATAAAAAAAGCAAACAATATTACAAAACCAAAAAATTTTAAATGGAGAAAATGATAATTAAGATATAATTTTAAGATATCACTTGTGGTTTTATTTGTTATACCTACCTTCCTACCTACCTTATCCAAGAGAAGACTACAGTCCTAGGGTGTTTTTACTGATGATGTATCGAGTAACCCTTCAATTGGGGTCAACCTTAGATTAATCACGTAAGTCATTCATTTAACATCATTTCAGCCGAAGATTTCTTGCGGGGTTCCTACTCAATCAGCGTCGGTCAGTGTGGTTGATTGATTGGTCGCTCTTCTATTCAGTGTGAGAAAAAGCACATTACGGACCATTAACTAATCTTGAACCTAGAATATATTAATAGAAGAGGCCTTTGAAAAGTATGTCATGATTATACGCATACATTCATAATTTTAAGATTTTCCCTATTTTTGGGAAAGTAACGCCATCTATTGAGTAGTAAATAAATATAAGGTGGTGCTGTACAGAGGTGCTAGAACCTAAGCCTGCCCATCACAAAGGGCTTAACCACATGACCAAGGGGTCATCCATCGTTGTCTTCTGTCCCCCTGTGGGGGGCGCAGGGTGAGGCCTCGAAGATACTTCTTTGCCCCGGCTTCAGCTCCGGGGGCTCCAACCCCCGGGTCTTGCGCTGGTGCGGGCGTTGCCGCTGGTGTTGTTGGTTTTTTTTTTTTTTTTTTTTATTATTAGATATAGGTGTAGGAATGTGTTTTTTTTTTTTTTTTTTTTTTTTCCTTTTCCTGACCAAGGGGTCGTCACCGTTGAAGCCGAAGCCTAGCCTCGACGCCTCTCTTGGTGCCCTCACAAGGCGGCCTGAGGTCGGTGCTAGAAGTATCCACAGATAAAAACTATTCTTCTTCTTTTATTTTTGGCGAACGTGACTGGCCATTGGGGTTTTGCCGTCAACCGCCAATGTCAAATTTGTCAAAAATGATGACAGTCACATGATTTGACAGAACCTAACCGAACTGTCAGTTTCACGTCGTTGGTCTGTGTTTTGTTTTGTTCGTCGATTTTTATAATTATAACTTTTGTGTTTCTTTGTACATAATATAAGATTAACTGATTTAAACAAAAATATGTCGGCTATAGGCCCCCAATTTTATGATTTCCTAACGAAGCTAGAAGCCAATAATGGTAAACTACCGACAAGCGTGACATCAAGAGCTTTTCAGCCAGAGTTCGAATTCAACGTAAGATTAATGTTATTTTCATCTCATAATACCTTAAAAATATACAAGGTTTTTTATCTGTATTAATTTTTATACTCAGAACTCCGCTTGCTACCTCTGCAATGGATACTACGGGCCGAGTTTCGGCGAGCCAGTGTGTGTTACTTGCCACGAGTTTCTGTACCCTGATATTCCGCATCACCTGCCGAACTCGTACATACTCAGTGAGAAGACGGAGGACGGGGATTCAGGGAATGATGAGCCGTCTGTCGGGGAACTGCTCTACAATGACCGCAGACTGACTAGAGCACTGCATCAGCCTAAATGGGCCTTTAGAGTAAGTTATTCTTTACATTACTTACATTAGAAATACTAGCATTCAGCCATTGCATTCAAATAGCCTATGCGTTATTCTGATTTCTGTGTCTAAGACTAACACACATCCTTTCATACATTATTCCACACATATAAACTTTTTAATAAGTGCTTAGGTCCTTGTAAAAGTAAATCTAGATGTAAATTCCTGTGTTATATTTATAATATATAATAAAAAAGGTTACTTATTGATGTTATAATGGAATGAAAATAACTATATGTGGTTGCAAACACTGAAATTCTCTTCTCTACAGTTCCAGCCTTCTTTAGACAGTGAGGCAAGTCCAGAAGACCCCATAGATGCACAAAATGCCCGTGAAGATTGGATCTATGTATCATGTAGTAACTCAAGGAGTGCTGGCTCTGTTGAGTGTCCCAGCAGAGATTACGAAGGCCCTAGTGGCAGTCTCTCTGGTCCTAGTGACCATAGAGAAGGCCCCAACAATGTGCAGGCCCATAGTGGACCCAGCTCAGGGCCTAAACACGGAGCTATTCCTAAAATTCGCCTTGGAGAGCCTAATCAAATACTTAAAGTCAATGCTTTGTTTGACCAAGTAAAAGATATATTGTCTTCTGATGAACCTACCAGTCACAGAGAAAGTCCAACTAGACTTCCTAAAGATTCTAAAGAACAGATAAATGACTATGCAAGTGGAAGCAGCAGTGCTGGCCCGAGTACAACTAAAGAGGGCCCAAGCTACGGTCCCAGTGAAGGGGCAAGCTTTGGACCTGAAGAAGGATCTAACAGCAGCTCCAGTGGCCTGAGAGATGTACCGAGTGGATCAAACAGTGCTCCAAATCTATTTAGTCCTAGCAGAAGTAGTACAGGGTTTAGACAAGATTATAACTGGGGTTGGAATGTGCCTAGCTATGGTGCGGCTAGGACTAGAACTAATAGAGATCCGAATGACCCTGACGATAGTTCAGATGACAGTCCGATTGATGATAGAGTACCGCTCCGTGGTCCAATGGATTACTACTTCGGGAACTTTATGCCGAACCGTCGACCAGTGTACGATGATGGCTTGGGGCCGGCGGTTCCTGATGATGGAGTGATCCGGCCGCTGCCGTCGTGTCTGGCGAGGTCTATCGCAGCACTATCTACTCCCAGGCCGGCCGATAATTTGGCTCCGGGGCTGGTAGAGAGCTTGCCTTCTGAAGGTATATTGTCTTTGAAATTTTGTGGTACTTGATTTTCCTAGTTATTGAGATTGTCAAAGTAGTCGAAAGTAAGATAAAAGAAGCCATTTGTTTTATTACTTACAATAAAATTTTCAAATTCATAAATAAATTAATTATTAAATTTCCTTAGTTGTCCTCTGCGTGTTCGGCTACCTAGACGACCTGTCTCTCAGCGCGTGCGCTCGCGTGTGCGTGCGCTGGGCGCGACTGGTGCGCGCGCGAGTGGCCCCGCCGCGCTGGGCCGCCGCCGCGCAGCGACGCTGGCCGCTGTACCACCCGCACGTACTGGTCCCCGACTGGCACAAGGTACGTGTGACTGGTGGACAGAGACTGGCAGGACGTGTGACTTAGTATGTATATTGCACATCACAAAATAACCCTAAAAAAATAATTTCAGAAATACCAAGCGCTAGTGGAGTCGTGTTTCTGCCGCAACTGCGTGGTGCAGATGTGCATGCAGTCGCAGCCGCCCTTCGAGGAGAACGCTTGGAGACGGAACCGCCTCAGGAATGAGATAAAGGTAGATTAATAACTATAAACGTGTTTCTTATTGAGCTTTCAACCAACTACTGAACTACAGGCCAGTAATAATCCTTACAGATGCTTCGCAACACTCCACCCGAAGGCTGCGCAGCCCTACCACTCGACCCGAAGTGCTGCCACTGGCAGGCCATGGTCACCGGGCCCGTCGGCTCCCCCTACGAGGGCGGAGTCTTCTACCTCTACATACAAGTGCCTTACTCGTGAGTCGTCTCTAGCAGTGCTGCCAGCAGACCTACCTCTACAAATAGTTGCCTTGAAACTGAAGCAAGTTTTATACTCCCCAGGTACCCAATGTCTCCGCCCGTAGTGAGATTCCTCACCCGGATCCTGCACCCCAACGTGTCCCGTCACGGCGACGTCGGCATCGACTCCGTGCATCACAACTGGTCGCTCGCGCTGACCATCAGCAAGCTGCTCATATCTATTCAGAGCCTGCTCACAGACCCCTACACCGCTGTGAGTACTACCAAATGACGCGACGCTTCAGATTTTGTCCGTAAAATCACAATGATTAACTTGGACATAAGTACCTAATCCCTCGATAGCATAGTTAGTTTAGTGCAACCAGGGCTAAACAGGGTGGCGTGGGTTCGACTCTCACTCGAGGGCCAAGGTTATGTTCTGATCTTGTAATTTTTCCCATACCATTTTCTAATAACTTGGACATGTTATTATCTATATATATAAAAGAAAGTCGTGTTAGTTACTCCACTTATAACTCGAGAACGGCCGAACCGATTTGGCTGAAACTTGGTGGGGAGGCAGCTTAGAACCGGGAGAAGGACATAGGGTACTTTTTACCGCGGGAACATCTTACATAATGCGGGCGAAGCCGCAGGGCGGAAAGCTTGTTATCAATAAAATTGTATTGTTAACAGGTATGCATGGAGCCCGAGGTGGGAGAGATGTACGTGAACGAGCGCGCGCGGTTCGAGCGCATCGCGCGCCGCTGGACCTGGCGGTACGCCATGCACGACATGTACTCTATATAGACTACGAGTGTGCGATGTGCTTTGAATATTGCACGAGCTGGTAAAATGATAAGTGATAATACTATTGAAAAGTCCAAAGTGAACAGACATATGGATTGGTTTTGATTTGAGACATTGGCTTGTCAGAATTGACCTACTGAACCGACATGTACTCTATATAGACTATTAACAGTGTGGGATGTGCTTTGAATAAATAGCACACTGGTAAAATGATAAATGATAAATAAATACTATTGAAAAGTCCAAAGTGAACAGACATATGGATTGGTTTTGAATTGAGACATTGGCTTGTCGGAATTGACCTACTGAACAATAAATAGCACATGCCGGCTATTAGATTGAGGACCAGTGAAAAAAGAATGGTAAAATTATAAATAAATTCAATTTAATTGTGCAACGCCATTGAACAGACATATGGATTGCTTTTGAATTAAGACTTTGGCTTGACAGAATTGATCTACTGACACGACATTGCACTAACAAACTCATATTCATCATCACCACTATTTACGTTCCCACTGCTGGGACACAGGGAGAGATTAGACCTGGACTATGCTGGCCAAGTGGAAATTGGTGAAACTCAAAATTCCTTTGCTCAATAAGCGACAAAACGGGCTGGGGTTATAATATGTTACATTCGGATATACAGATAAATTTACTATCTATAGATCTATGTCGAATGTAAATACGGTCATCAAATAAGTGAGAATCTGTTACCCAAGGAAGTGATGTATACATGGCAACATTGGCAACAAGCTGTGTTGTAAACATGAATAATTTGTTATGATAAGGATAGTGACATCTAGTGAAACTAGTGAGTATTAATACAAAAATGGATTGGGCAGTGAATATGAGTATACAAATTTCAATTAATTTATGAGAGCAACAATGGGAAAAAGGTTGAAGAAATATTAAGATACAGAAATTAAGATTATTTTTAAATGGAATGACTTATGATGTTGAATTGGACGAATTAGACAAATTGTGCATATTATCAGTACTTTTTAAATTATTATGATGTTTATAAAACCAAAACAATAATCTGCTGAAAAAATATTAAACTATTTAGAAAAATTCAACTTATTCTTTTAAATCTTAAAAAAGAACCCTAAAATTGTTATTGTTTTTAAATCTTAAAATTGTTTCTAAACTGGATGAGACCCACAATAACACGTATGTAAGTACTATTTACGAAAAATATTTATTTCGTTATTAAAAAAAGTTTAAAGCCAATAATTGATACTGTCGTGTTCAGGATAATAAAAATAAGTATACTTACATACTTACATGGGTAACTATTTTATAGGTAGGTTAAAATAAAATAAATATATGGAATGCAACACTATTTAATTCACACTTAAGCTATCCTAAACTAAACTTTATTTTTCTTTTCTTTCTTCTTTACGTTAATTTCTCTGAGTTTCTCCGTATTCTCCCACATCTCTTCCAGAATTTGACAGTTGCAGAGCGTTGGCAGGCACTTGATCGTGCCAGGGGCTTTGCAATACCCAGGGTAAGGGGAATCGCTCACTGGGAGCCACTTTCTGGTATACCTGTTTAGAGGAACAACATGTTCCCCGAAGGTATTGTCGAATTCATCCAATGTCAGGACTTGGGTGTTGGTTTTCAGCCGCAAGCTCCCAGGAGCGAAGAAGTACTGGTATACAGCCACTGCGATGTAACCCTGCAAGAGAAAGAAGAACCTTATGTGGTTTTGTATAGGAGTTTATATAAACAAAGTACCTCCACCGTATGTTAAGATTTACAATCAGCATTGATAAAGCACTTTAACAATGTTCGTGCTTAGTGAAAGTGTTTTTGTTATCTTAATTGAGTATTGATAAGATACCTCTTTTGCTGATTGTAAATTTACAAAAAAACAAACTATATTCTAGATTAACATGATTTTTTAAACATTATTATTGTTTACATATTTTTTACGTTTAAGGCTAACTACAAAATTTATCGTCAGCTTACATTCAACGAGACTATTTTAAATTGTAATGGAATTATCATTTTGAATTTTCACATAGGAACTAAAACTACTTTAAATTTATTTGCTTCACACACTTGCCTTGCGTCGGCGTCGATGCAACTATGTAATTAATTAATTTCTCATTTCATGGTTAATGCTATTTGTCACAGAATATGTTTTGTAATACCAGAGACCAGCATATAAACTGGGCTCTGGTACCTAATACTCAAGATTTATCGGATTTCATGTAGCGGGCGGGATATCATGTCAGAATAAAAGTGCAAAATGCTAATTCACGAGTTCAATTAGCACCTGCTGTGCTTGGGTAGTTTCTGACTGAATAGCCTCGGATATATTTCCTCTGCAATCATGGTAGCGATCCTTCGATTGAGCACGGTTTTTGTCCCTTGAATAAGCACGGGACCTGGCCTTTGGATCATGGGACCTTTCTCTGGAATGTCCACGAGATCTGCCTCTAGAATCTCCACGAGATCTGCCTCTAGAATGTCCACGAGATCTGCCTCTAGAATGTCCACGAGATCTGCCTCTAGAATGTCCACGGGACCTGCCTCTAGAATGGCCGCGACGTTCGCGATTTCCTCGAGAGCGGCTTCGATCACGATCTTTCCGATTGCAATGTCCATTAGCCTTCTCTGCAACTTGGTTCCGGCTCTGTGTTATGCATATAACGCTGACTCTTTCTCTAGAATGTTCACGAGATCTTTCTCTTGAATGTCCACGAGACCTGCCTCTTGAATGGCCACGGGACTTCCCCCTTGAATGTCCACGGGACCTTCCCCTGCTCTGCCCACGAGACCGGCCTCTAGAGTGTCTTCGGGATCCTCCCGATTCAACACGAGATTTGTCCTTATGTCTACACTCTCTGTTGCCATGTCCCTTTCTTCTCAACTGATTCGTTCTTTCCTTAGAATCGTGTCGGGAACGTGACCTTTCCCTAGAATTTCCGCGAGACCTTCCTCTGGAATGACCACGAGACTTTCCTCTAGAATGACCACGGGACCTGCCTCTTGAATGGCCACGAGACCTGCCTCTTGAATGGCCACGAGACCTGTCTCTTGAATGTCCACGGGACTTGTCCTCATGTCCACACGCCCTTTCACCATGTCCCTTACTGCACAACTGATTCGTTCTTTCCTTAGAACTGACTTCCTTAGAATGACCACGGGATCTGCTTCTGGAATGACCACGAGATCTGCCTCTGGAATGACCACGGGACCTCGAACGACTACGCGACCTATCCTTGGAGCGGTCACGTATTATATCTCCATCTTTGCGAGACCTACCTCTGAAACTGAGTTCACAGGAATCCTGCCCTTGGATTTCGATCACCACCGCTTCCTTCATGATGAGTCCTTTGCTAATCGCGAACTGAACTTCGATATGACTGGTAAATGTACCTATGTAGTTGAATGTGCAACACTATCGCTTGTATAGAGGTACACGACTGATAAGCTTTCGCCGCAGCTGCTGCTATTTATATTGAAGGGTTTCGTCAGTTGTGAAATAATTGCTAATATTGTGAAATAGTTGCACAAATGTTGCAAGAATTGCTCAATACTGAGCAACATACAGGGTGTTCAATCACAGTTGTTAAGTATTGCACAATAATTTCCAAAGTTGTGTAACAGGGAATAAAAAATAAGTTATAATTAAAAATATTATGTTAAACCTAATCAGTCTGTTATTACTTAACTTAAAAGTAGGTCATCATCACAACAACCCTTAAGTAAATACTATAACTCTCAAAACGTTTAATGGGTTCTGTGAGACCTTTACCCAGTAATCGAACATTTGTAATATAGCTTGTTACGGTTTCTGATATGCCTATTAGAATATAATTACAAAGATAAATGTTTAATTTTATAGAAACCCGGAATATTCTCATAACTTATGTTATGTATAAATTTTTGTTCCAAGGCGGGAATCGAACCCGCAACCACATTCGTCCCAAGTGGACCTTCGCCAGCTGCGCCACAGAGGTAGTCAAAGTATAATGTAATGTAATGTGTTGGACACTAGCATGCTAGTTGTCCAACATTATGCTGAGATAGTGCTAGTTTTTTCCTACAAATATGTCTTAGATAATAAATTTGTATTTGTATCGGTAACTATTTTAAGTTGGAAAAAATAAAAATATTTTGTTTGTTTGTAATCAGTTAGCTTGCACCTAACAGAAACAGGAATGATTTTGGTACGAACATTAAATAAAACAGTGGCTATTCGAATTTAATTTAATTCTTAAAATTATTTATATTGGGTTCCTATACCAAGCGGAGTAGGTACCTCAAGGATCTTTGTTGGGACCGCTTCTGTTTATCCTCTACGTAACAGATATCGATCTATGTTTTAAGTCATCGAATCTTTTGTGTTTTGCCGATGACATGAAGATATTTTCAACAATTTCATCTGAGATCGACCGTATTGCACTACAAGCCGATCTGTCTCGCCTCGAGATATATTGTCTTCGTAACAAACTGGAGCTAAACCCTACGAAGTGTACAGTAATGACATTTTCTCGCAAAACCAATACTATCGCAACAAAATATTCTTTGGCCGGTCAGATTCTATCTAAGTCTAAAAGCATGCGTGATCTTGGTGTTTATCATGATTCAAAGCTTCTTTTTGACACCCACATTGATAACATAATCAGCAAAGCTTCCAGGTCTCTTGGGTTTATTATGCGGCTATCAAAAAATTTCACAAACATAAAAACCATGAAGATTTTATACTGCTCATTTGTGAGAAGTCATTTAGAGTACGCCTCTCAGGTCTGGAACCCGCGGTATCAGATTTACATAGATCGTATTGAAGGCATTCAGAAGCGGTTCCTGAAGTATATCTGCTTTAAGGCGAAAATCCCTTATAGATCTTATAGTTACCCAGAGCTCTGTAAAAAATTTCATTTCTTACCTTTAATTAACCGAAGAAATATTTCTGATCTCGTAAATGTATTAAAAGTATTAAATAATAATGTAGATTGTCCTGACCTTCTTAGTAAATTCAAATTTAACGTTCCGTGCAGACAACTTCGTTATAATCCCCCGCTGTTTGTTCCTGGTGCTTCTTCCAACTACAGACAAAACTCATTTGTCGTAAGAGCAAGTAAGACTGTGAATGACTTCTGCAAGACGTATGATTTAGATCCTTTCAATGTCACTATTAATAAGGCAAGGATGTGCATATCCCGTGATTTCTTTATTTCCTAATTCGGTGTATATTATTTATAATTTGTATTTTTGCTTTGACTTTCTACTTCTACTTTATTTGATCAATGTAATCTGATTCTCTTAGACCTAGTTCTATAAATGTATTTATATACCTATTTATATATGTTATATTAGTTGCCTCTTGTAATTTAGTTCTAATTAGTTTTTAATTTTAAGGGGCGATTGTTCTCACTTGTGTGTTTTATTAGGTTTCTATAAGTGAAGGCCTGTTATTAGCTTACTGTTACAATTTTAGATTTTTAAGATAACACTTGTAGCTGATGGCTTTCCAAATGTAATAAATAAATAAATAAATAAATATGTCATTAACAAGTTTTCAAAATTCCTTTGCTCAATAAGCGACAAAACAGGCTGGGGTTATCACAATATGTTATATTCGGATATACAGATAAATTACCTATAGACTTATGTCGAATGTAAATATGGTCATCAAATAAGTGAGAATCGGTTACCCAAGGAAGTGATGTATACATGGCAACAAGCTGTGTTGTAATGTAAACATGAATAATTTGTTATGTTAAGGATAGTGACATCTAGTGAAACTATGGAGTATTCATACTAAAAATGGATTGGGCAGTGAATATGAGTATACAAATTTCAATAAATTTATGAGAGCAACAATGGGATAAAGTTCTTTTTAAAAACGGGAATTACTCACGTATTTACATAGGAGTTGTTGTGGTCGAAACGTCGAGAGTTGTTTAACTCCCATGTAAATACGTGAGTAATTCCCGTTTTTAAAATGAATAGTATAACTCACGAAAATTTTGAAAGTGAAATGGGATAAAGGTTGAAGAAATATGAAGATACAGAAATTAAGATTATTTTTAAATGGAATGACTTATGATGTTGAATTGGACGAATTAGACAAATTGTGCATATTATCAGTACTTTTTAAATTATTATGATGTTTATAAAACCAAAACAATAATCTGCTGAAAAAATATTAAACAACATATTTAGAAAAATTCAACTTATTCTTTTAAATCTTAAAATTGTTTCTAAACTGGATGAGACCCACAATAACACATACTATTTACAAAAAATATTTATTTCGTTATTAAAAAAAGTTTAAAGCCAATAATTGATGCCTGTTCAGGATAAGAAAAATAAGGTTAAGGTTAGGTTTAGTACCTATGGGTAACTATTTTATAGGTAGTTTACGGTTAAAATAAAATAAATATATGGAATGCAACACTATTTAATTCACACATAAGCTATCCTAATCTAAACTTTGTTTTTCTTTTCTTTCTTCTTTATGTTAATTTCTCTGAGTTTCTCCGTATTCTCCCACATCTCTTCCAGTATTTGACAGTTGCAGAGAGCTGGCAGGCACGTGATCGTGCCAGGGGCTTTGCAATACCCAGGGTAAGGGGAATCGCTCACCGGGAGCCACTTTCTGGTATACCTGTTTATAGGAACAACATGTTCCCCGAAGGTATTGTCAAATTCATCCAATGTCAGGACTTGGGTGTTGGTTTTCAGCCGCAAGCTCCCAGGAGCGAAGAAGTACTGGTATACAGCCACTGCGATGTAACCCTGCAAGAGAAAGAAGAACCTTATGTGGTTTTGTATAGGAGTTTATATAAAAAAAGTACCTCCACCGTATGTTAAGATTTACAATCAGCATTGATAAAGCACTTTGGCAATGTTTGTGCTTAGTGAAAGTGTTTTTGTTATCTTAATTGAGTATTGATAAGATACCTCTTTTGCTGATAGTAAATTTACAAAAAACAAACTATATTCTAGATTAACATGATTTTTTAAACATTATTACCTATTGTTTACATATTTTTTTACGTTTAAAGTTAATTACAAAATTTATCGTCAGCTTACATTCAACGAGACTATTTTAAATTGTAATGGAATTATCATTTTAAATTTTCACATAGGAACTAAAACTACTTTAAATTTATTTGCTTCACACACTTGCCTTGCGTCGGCGTCGATGCAACTATGTAATTAATTACTTTCTCATTTCATGGTTAATGCTATTTGACACAGAATATGTTTTTTAATACCAGAGACCAGTATATAAACTGGGCTCTGGTACCTAATACTCAAGATTTATCGGATTTAATACACGAAATATCATGTCAGAATAAAGGTGCAAAATACTAATTCACGAGTTCAATTAGCACCTGCTGTGCTTGGGTAGTTTCTGACTGAATCGCTTCGGATATATTTCCTCTGCAATCATGGTAGCGATCCTTCGATTGAGCACGGTTTTTGTCCCTTGAATAAGCACGAGACCTGGCCTTTGGATCATGGGACTTTTCTCTGGAATGTCCACGAGATCTGCCTCTAGAATGTCCACGGGATCTGCCTCTAGAATGTCCACGGGACCTGCCTCTAGAATGTCCACGGGACCTGCCTCTAGAATGGCCGCGACATTTGCGATTACCTCGAGAGCGACTTCTATCACGATCTTTCCGATTGCAATGTCCATCAGCCTTCTCTGCAACTTGGTTCCGGCTCTGTGTTACGCATATAACGCCGACTCTTTCTCTAGAATGTTCACGAGATCTTTCTCTTGAATGCCCACGAGACCTGCCTCTTGAATTGCCACGGGACTTCCCTCTTGAATGTCCACGGGACCTTCCCCTGCTCTGCTCACGAGACCGGCCTCTAGAGTGTCTTCGGGATCCTCCCGATTCAACACGAGATTTGTCCTTATGTCTACACTCTCTGTTGCCATGTCCCTTTCTTCTCAACTGATTCGTTCTTTCCTTAGAATCGTGTCGGGAACGTGACCTTTCCCTAGAATTTCCGCGAGACCTTCCTCTGGAATGACCACGAGACTTTCCTCTAGAATGACCACGGGACCTGCCTCTTGAATGGCCACGAGACCTGCCTCTTGAATGGCCACGGGACTTGTCCTCATGTCCACACTCCCTTTCACCATGTCCCTTACTGCACAACTGATTCGTTCTTTCCTTAGAACTGACTTCCTTAGAATGACCACGGGATCTGCTTCTGGAATGACCACGAGATCTGCCTCTGGAATGACCACGAGATCTGCCTCTAGAATGGCCACGGGATCTGCTTCTGGAATGACCACGAGATCTGCCTCTGGAATGACCACGGGACCTCGAACGACTACGCGACCTATCCTTGGAGCGGTCACGTATTATATCTCCATCTTTGCGAGACCTACCTCTGAAACTGAGTTCACAGGAATCCTGCCCTTGGATTTCGATCACCACCGCTTCCTTCATGATGAGTCCTTTGCTAATCGCGAACTGAACTTCGATATGACTGGTAAATGTACCTATGTAGTTGAATGTGCAACACTATCGCTTGTATAGTGGTACACGACTGATAAGCTTTCGCCGCAGCTGCTGCTATTTATATTGAAGGGTTTCGTCAGTTGTGAAATAATTGCTAATATTGTGAAATAGTTGCACAAATGTTGCAAGAATTGCTCAATACTGAGCAATATACAGGGTGTTCAATCACAGTTGTTAAGTATTGCACAATAATTTCCAAAGTTGTGTAATAGGGAATAAAAAATAAGTTATAATTAAAAATATTATGTTAAACCTAATCAGTCTGTTATTACTTAACTTAAAAGTAGGTCATCATCACAACAACCCTTAAGTAAATACTATAACTCTCAAAACGTTAAATGGGTTCTGTGAGACCTTTACCCAGTAATCGAACATTTGTATTGTATTTTTATTTTTTGTATTTATTTTATTTATTCTTTAAAGTAGGTACATTTCTTAACTAATTTTCTGCCAAACTGCGCAGCAGTTTGTCGGCAGCCGTTCTCGCGGACATTTACTCGTTATTGCACCTTTCTTATTATTATCTTATCTTAGACTATCTTGGTACTTAACTTAACTTTATTTATAAATCTAATTTAATCTACTTACTAATTAATTAATGGAGTGGCTTAGCAGGCAATGGTCCGCCCGCGACGCAGTAGGTTGCGGGTTCGATTCCCGCGACAGTAATCCTCAGGGCGACACTTTATCTGTTCTGCAGGTATTTGTTACGTGTTAAATATTGACATATGTGTAAAACAAAAAAATCTTTGTATGTGTGTGTATTCCATTAATATTATCAGATTATCTCGCACCCGTAAGACCAGCCTACATTGTATTAAGGACATGAGGACATGTAATGCTTCTTCAAACCGGTTTTCAACGAGCTTCTACTTTTAACATCGTTTAGGAAGCCATGTGGCAGCTCATTAGTGATTGTTGGTGTTAAAAAACACCTCTCACGTCTCCCATAGTAGTTAAGAACCTTAGGAACAATTAACTTTGGCATCTTAGACCCACGGGTTGGGTACGCGTACTCCCTTTCCCTTTTATGTTTACTTATGCTATATTGCTCGATCATAATACAGATTTTTACTTTACATTCTACAGGTAGTATATTACATATCTTAAATAACCGCTCGTAATTTTTTTCTAGTGACATTTTTACTTTATTATCTACTAATAATTTTAATATTCGCATTTGTAAGTTTTTTATTTTATTTAGGTATGTAGGAAAAGTGAGTCCATACGCACCCAATCCGTAAGAGATGGTTGCGTCTGCCAGCGCATAGTAAAGCATATACATTATTCCTCTTGATACTTTGTATTTTAAACTAATTAATTTACTATGTATTGATCTCAATTTGTTACATACAGAGTTAGTGTGACAATTCCAATTAAAATGGGTTTCTACAGTGAGGCCTAAATATCTATAACTACTTACATTTTCCAGCTGTATACACATACAGCTGCTTTTATTATTATGCAAACAGTCATATGTATGTCCTATAATTTCGATAGTGACATTCTTACATTTATTATAGGGCGAGAGTATAGGAATACACTTTGTTTTACCTATATTTATGATTATGCCATTGTCGTGGGCCCATCGTACTATATTATCAAAATCCTGCTGAATAACCTGTTGTATTTTCGTCTGATTTGTATCGCTATATATAATACATGTATCATCAGCGTACATATACGTTTCACAATGTTTTATGACGTTAGGCATACTATTAACATGCATTACATACCCGACCGGCCCATATACCGATCCAGTTGGAACTCCAAACTGTATGTTACCAGTCCGGCTTTCTGTTTCGCATACGCGAACCTTTGTCTGTTTGTGAGATATTCTCTAAACCATGCGTTCATGGGCCCCCTGATGCCACACTCATCCATGGATTGTAGTAAGCCACCGTGATCCAGAGTGTCAAATGCTTTTTTAAAATCAATAAAAATTGCATATACAATTTTTTTATTATTGAGTGATTTGTTGACGCTATCTACAAATTCAGATAGTACCGTAGCAGTACTTCTATTAGGCCGGAAACCATGTTGGGAGTCATTCAAAATCTTGTTTTTTTCCATGAATGTGGTTATTTGGCCTACTACTAATTTTTCAAAAATTTTATTTAATATATTTAAAATTGCTATTGGTCTATAATTGGTGTAGTCAGTGTGAGAGCCTTGTTTGTAAATTGGTCTTATTATAGCTAGTTTTAATTCATTCGGATAAATACATGTTCTTATACTTAAATTAATAAAGTGTGCAATAATTGGAGAAATCTTAAATTTTACCTCTTTTAAATCTCTTATTCTGATACCGTCAGATCCCGGGGCCTTACTACAATCCATAGCATTCATGACTCTTACAACATGATCAGCTGTTACTCGCTGGAATCTGAAGCTAACATCACTTTCCGTCACGTATGACTTCCTATTCAAAAATAACGTCTGGCATTGGTGTTGTTTTTTGATGTTCTCAATCTCGCTTGTAAAAACATTTCGAAAATTATCACATACATTTTCCTTACTACTTGTTTTTAACATGTACTTTTCCACAACGCTGTCAACCGATAATTTTTTTCCTACCCAGCCAGCTGTTTACTTTACTCCAAATTTTACGCATATCCCCGTTACAGCTAATTAATTTTTGTTTATCATCATCATTCCTAGCCCTATTTATTAATTTATGTGTATAATTTCTCTGTCTGGTATACTCAAGTCTATAATTATTGTTCTTTGGTTGTGATTTCCATTTCCTAAATAATAAGTCTTTTTTGTCAAGTTCCTCCTGTAAATTTTTATTCACCCATGATTTTGTAATACGTTTAGATTCACAGCGCTTTATAAAAGTACATGTTTTGTAAATCTCCTCAAATATATTTAATATACGTTGGTAAAGTATAACTGGATCTTGTATATTTAGTAGTTCTGACCAATTACAAATGCTTAACTTATTAGAAATCATCTTATTATTATAGCATGTAAATAGTGAGTGATTATCGCATGGTTGTTTACCGATATCAGCTGTGAAGCCGATCAGATAGTGGTCGGCGACCCTGCCTGCCGTCACAACGTAGGCCTGCAGCGCGCTCGCGTCCTCAGTCCGCACAAACACATGGTCGATGCATGAAGTCACCCGTCGCTCCGCTAAAACGCATTCGCGCGTTACTTCTCGTAGACCACACTGCAATCCGTTGTCACTTAAGAGGGTTAAATACCGGTTTGATGATATGTCCAGGCTGGATTCCAAAATATTTATATTCATATCTCCTATCATCACTATATTATTTTTTCTAGATACACTGCACAACACACTATTTAGCTCAAACATAAAACTTGTTTTATTTGTATTCGGAGGCCTGTATATGACGAATAGCGATGTCTTATAGCTGCCTATCTGCAACTCGCCCGTTAGCAGCTCACATTGCGTAACACTTATTTCTTCCGATGTGAATGTGTGTTCGTTTTTAACGTATAACATTATTCCTCCACCACGCCGTCTTTCTCTTGTCCGTGCGTACATATTAAAGCCTTTTATATTATATCTGTATGTCTCTTCCATTTTTATGTTTATTTCTGTTAAACATATTACATCTAAGTTATGTAAGCTGTCTTTGAGTAATACAAGCAGTTCATTGAAGTTTTTTCTTAAGGAACAGATGTTCACATGAATAATTTGCAATTACAGCAGCTTAATTACATTATTTAATCATTTATACATTACTTTTGATGTCAAAATAATACCTAGCTTTTAATTTGACAATGCCCATTTACAGCAGCATTATTTAATTAAGTTTTGTATTTTATTGACATGATAGATATTGACATGAATCCTAGACATACTTACCTACTTTAATTGAATGTATTCTGCTTTATGTGTAGTGTTTGACATGTCATTAAATTTAAAACTTTGATTATTGTTTGTAATACTTACATAATTATTTCTATTATATTTTTTGTAACTTGTTGACGTGACTAAGTGTTCTGTGATGTTCCTATGGTTGTAAATAAATGAATATGAATATGAATGAATATGAATTGAGTAGGCTGTTCATTTATGTAATTATACCAGTCTTGTAAAGATTCATATTTTTGGTATTCAATATCTTGTAAACTTATCTGTGGTGTAAAACCTGACATAAATTACCAGTTTTTTTTTGTAATTTAAATTTAAGCTATTTAAGTTGTATTTAAGCTATTCCGAACTGAACTAGAAAACGTAGTTGGTATTATTTTACTTCGCTTGCCTCAATTAATGAGTCTATGTCACTTTCAAATTTAATATGGTATACCATCTTCTCATTTTCGGATTTTTTTGTGAGAACCCTTCCGTCCTTTATCCATATGTACTTATGGACGTCCTTCAACCTGTTCTTTGCGGTCCAGAATAATTGGCGAGTTTGGCGAGTAAGATGCTCATTAATGAAGATTCTGGAGTTGTTACCGTTGTTAAAGATGGTGTTGTTTGTTATAGCTGCTTTTCTGCACTTGATCCAGTCGGCCCGCGCGTCCCGGGAGCGCAGGGATACAACTATCGGTCTCGGGTTCTTGCCCTCTCCCGGTATCCTCCATGCTTTTTCAATATTGTCTGATTTTAGACATAACTCATGTGCAAGTTTACTGATAATGCTCATAAGGTTTTCACCCTCCTGCTTTTCGACGTTCATTAATTCAATTTGCATATCTAGTTCCTTGTTCTCTAGTATCATTATCCTTTCCTCTAACGCTTTGTTGCATTTTTCAAGATATACATTCTTGTTCATTACCTCTTTAACCCTATTTTCTTGCTTCTTATTGTTCTCGCTCATTTTCTTCCTCTCATTTTCCATTTCCCCATATTTCCTCCCAAGGTAATCTGTTTCTTTTTCAAACTCCCCGTTTGCTTTTTTTATGTCGTTCATTTGATTTTTAATTTCCGACATGTCATTGTGGATTAGTGAAAAACGGGAATCCTGCTCTTTTTTCATTGAATTAAGCAGTTTGTTCATTGCTTCCATTTGCTTCCCAAATGTGATTAAACTATCGTTAATTGCGTCGTTATTGCAGCACGACGTTTTTTGCCTCCTCGGTTCATTACCGTGCTCAGAATCGCTATCCGCATCGATATCAAAGCGTTTTTTCTTTTGGCGTTGATTAATCCATAGATCCTTAGAAATATTGCTCTCCGCACTCATTGCAATATTCGGATCAGAGTTCCGGAAACTCATATTTTTTCCGGGTGACCGAATCATTTACGCGTTCAAGTTAGGCCTAAACGTTGTCCGTCGGCATCCACCTCAGCGTCCGAGGTGTATTACTTGAGTGTTTCCTATTGGTGGTAGTAGGGGCGCATGGGCGGAGCTTCCTGCGTACGCGCTGACACTCGACACTGATTTCTATATAACGTTCCTTTTTTCTCGTATGACACCTTCCTTGTCACTTTGCCAATTAATTAACGTAAGCCCAGGATGCGCCCGGTGCGAACGAGCTGTCCACGAGAACGTAATATAGCTTGTTACGGTTTCTGATATGCCTATTAGAATATAATTACAAAGATAAATGTTTAATTTTATAGAAACCCGGAATATTCTCATAACTTATGTTATGTATAAATTTTTGTTCCAAGGCGGGAATCGAACCCGCAACCACATTCGTCCCAAGTGGACCTTCGCCAGCTGCGCCACAGAGGTAGTCAAAGTATAATGTAATGTAATGTGTTGGACACTAGCATGCTAGTTGTCCAACATTAGGCTGAGATAGTGCTAGTTTTTTCCTACAAATATGTCTTAGATAATAAATTTGTATTTGTATCGGTAACTATTTTAAGTTGGAAAAAATAAAAATATTTTGTTTGTTTGTAATCAGTTAGCTTGCACCTAACAGAAACAGGAATGATTTTGGTACGAACATTAAATAAAACAGTGGCTATTCGAATTTAATTTAATTCTTAAAATTATTTATATGTCATTAACAAGTTTTCAAAATTCCTTTGCTCAATAAGCGACAAAACAGGCTGGGGTTATCACAATATGTTACAAATAAATATATGGAATGCAACACTATTTAATTCACACATAAGCTATCCTAATCTAAACTTTGTTTTTCTTTTCTTTCTTCTTTATGTTAATTTCTCTAAGTTTCTCCGTATTCTCCCACATCTCTTCCAGAATTTGACAGTTGCAGAGCGTTGGCAGGCACGTGAGCGTGCCAGGGGCTTTGCAATACCCAGGGTAAGGGGAATCGCTCACTGGGAGCCACTTTCTGGTATACCTGTTTATAGGAACAACATGTTCCCCGAAGGTATTGTCAAATTCATCCAATGTCAGAACTTGGGTGTTGGTTTTCAGCCGCAAGCTCCCAGGAGCGAAGAAGTACTGGTACACAGCCACCGCGATGTAACCCTGCAAGAGAAAGAAGAACCTTATGTGGTTTTGTATAGGAGTTTATATAAACAAAGTACCTCCACCGTATGCTAAGATTTACAATCAGCATTGATAACGCACTTTTTTTGACAATGTTTGTGCTTAGTGAGAGTGTTTTTGTTATCTTAATTGAGTATTGATAAGATACCTCTTTTGCTGATTGTAAATTTACAAAAAACAAACTATATTCTAGATTAACATGATTTTTTAAACATTATTATTGTTTACATATTTTTTTACGTTTAAAGTTAATTACAAAATTTATCGTCAGCTTACATTCAACGAGACTAATTTAAATTGTAATGGAATTATCATTTTAAATTTTCACATAGGAACTAAAACTACTTTAAATTTATTTGCTTCACACACTTGCCTTGCGTCGGCGTCGATGCAACTATGTAATTAATTAATTTCTCATTTCATGGTTAATGCTATTTGTCACAGAATATGTTTTGTAATACCAGAGACCAGCATATAAACTGGGCTCTGGTACCTAATACTAATAAGATTTATCGGATTTCATGTAACGGGATATCATGTCAGAATAAAAGTGCAAAATGCTAATTCACGAGTTCAATTAGCACCTGCTGTGCTTGAGTAGCTTCTGACTGAATAGCCTCGGATATATTTCCTCTGCAATCATGGTAAGCACGGGTCCTGGCCTTTGGATCATGGGACCTTTCTCTGGAATGTCCACGAGATCTGCCTCTAGAATGTCCACGAGATCTGCCTCTAGAATGTCCACGAGACCTGCCTCTAGAATGTCCACGGGACCTGCCTCTAGAATGTCCACGGGACCTGCCTCTAGAATGGCCGCGACATTTGCGATTACCTCGAGAGCGACTTCTATCACGATCTTTCCGATTGCAATGTCCATCAGCCTTCTCTGCAACTTGTTTTTGGCTCTGTGTTACGCATATAACGCCGACTCTTTCTCTAGAATGTTCACGAGATCTTTCTCTTGAATGCCCACGAGACCTGCCTCTTGAATGGCCACGGGACTTCCCTCTTGAATGTCCACGGGACCTTCCCCTGCTCTGCTCACGAGACCGGCCTCTAGAGTGTCTTCGGGATCCTCCCGATTCAACACGAGATTTGTCCTTATGTCTACACTCTCTGTTGCCATGTCTCTTTCTTCTCAACTGATTCGTTCTTTCCTTAGAATCGTGTCGGGAACGTGACCTTTCCCTAGAATTTCCGCGAGACCTTCCTCTGGAATGACCACGAGAATTTCCTCTAGAATGACCACGGGACCTGCCTCTTGAATGGCCACGAGACCTGCCTCTTGAATGGCCACGGGACTTGTCCTCATGTCCACACTCCCTTTCACCATGTCCCTTACTGCACAACTGATTCGTTCTTTCCTTAGAACTGACTTCCTTAGAATGACCACGGGATCTGCTTCTGGAATGACCACGAGATCTGCCTCTGGAATGACCACGGGACCTCGAACGACTACGCGACCTATCCTTGGAGCGGTCACGTATTATATCTCCATCTTTGCGAGACCTACCTCTGAAACTGAGTTCACAGGAATCCTGCCCTTGGATTTCGATCACCACCGCTTCCTTCATGATGAGTCCTTTGCTAATCGCGAACTGAACTTCGATATGACTGGTAAATGTACCTATGTAGTTGAATGTGCAACACTATCGCTTGTATAGTGGTACACGACTGATAAGCTTTCGCCGCAGCTGCTGCTATTTATATTGAAGGGTTTCGTCAGTTGTGAAATAATTGCTAATATTGTGAAATAGTTGCACAAATGTTGCAAGAATTGCTCAATACTGAGCAACATACAGGGTGTTCAATCACAGTTGTTAAGTATTGCACAATAATTTCCAAAGTTGTGTAATAGGGAATAAAAAATAAGTTATAATTAAAAATATTATGTTAAACCTAATCAGTCTGTTATTACTTAACTTAAAAGTAGGTCATCATCACAACAACCCTTAAGTAAATACTATAACTCTCAAAACGTTAAATGGGTTCTGTGAGACCTTTACCCAGTAATCGAACATTTGTAATATAGCTTGTTACGGTTTCTGATATGCCTATTAGAATATAATTACAAAGATAAATGTTTACTATTTTACTATTTTGTTTATTGATAATGTTTTTAGAAACCCGGAATATTCTCATAACTTATGTTATGTATAAATTTTTGTTCCAAGGCGGGAATCGAACCCGCAACCACATTCGTCCCAAGTGGACCTTCGCCAGCTGTAGTAATGTAATGTGTTGGACACTAGCATTAGGCCGGGATCCGTAGTACATGAAAATCAAGTGATTACTAACAAGCTAATTTTTGGTGAGTAGCTTCGTTTCGATGAGACGACTAAAAATATCCTATACCCAAATCTCGATTGTGGTAGCTAACAGAGATATCAAGGATTAAAAAAATCAAGGATGTAAAACCGGGATAACGGACCACGAAATTTGTCGGACAATATGTCCGTTAGATTTAATATATATTAATTAAGTATACAACAAAAAATCAGCTGGTTAGTAATCATAGTAATCATTTAAATTGACCTCGTTTTCGATACATTTTCGAAATGGCGGACTCTTTGATCAAACCATAGGTTTTGTAGGACAAACATGTTTTTATATAATTTAGATAATTATCTTGAGATATAACATATTGTCCTACAAATTTCGTGGTCCGTTATCCCAGTTTTACATCCTTGATTTTTTTAATCCTTGATATCTCTGTTAGCTACCACAATCGAGAGTTGGGTATAGGATATCTTTGGACGTCTTATCGAAACGAAGCTACTCACCAAAAATTAGCTTGTTAGTAATCACTTGATTTTCATGTACTACGGATCCCTGACTACATGCTAGTTGTCCAACATTATGCTGAGATAGTGCTAGTTTTTTCCTACAAATATGTCTTAGATAATAAATTTGTATTTGTATCGGTAACTATTTTAAGTTGGAAAAAATAAAAATATTTTGTTTGTTTGTAATCAGTTAGCTTGCACCTAACAGAAACAGGAATGATTTTGGTACGAACATTAAATAAAACAGTGGCTATTCGAATTTAATTTAATTCTTAAAATTATTTATATGTCATTAACAAGTTTTCAAAATTCCTTTGCTCAATAAGCGACAAAACAGGCTGGGGTTATCACAATATGTTACATTCGGATATACAGATAAATTACCTATAGACTTATGTCGAATGTAAATATGGTCATCAAATAAGTGAGAATCGGTTACCCAAGGAAGTGATGTATACATGGCAACAAGCTGTGTTGTAATGTAAACATGAATAATTTGTTATGTTAAGGATAGTGACATCTAGTGAAACTATGGAGTATTCATACTAAAAATGGATTGGGCAGTGAATATGAGTATACAAATTTCAATAAATTTATGAGAGCAACAATGGGATAAAGTTATAGGTAGTTTACGGTTAAAATAAAATAAATATATGGAATGCAACACTATTTAATTCACACATAAGCTATCCTAATCTAAACTTTGTTTTTCTTTTCTTTCTTCTTTATGTTAATTTCTCTAAGTTTCTCCGTATTCTCCCACATCTCTTCCAGAATTTGACAGTTGCAGAGCGCTGGCAGGCACGTGAGCGTGCCAGGGGCTTTGCAATATCCAGGGTAAGGGGAATCGCTCACTGGGAGCCACTTTCTGGTATACCTGTTTATAGGAACAACATGTTCCCCGAAGGTATTGTCGAATTCATCCAATGTCAGGAGTTGGGTGTTGGTTTTCAGCCGCAAGCTCCCTGGAGCGAAGAAGTACTGGTACACAGCCACCGCGATGTAACCCTGCAAGAGAAAGAAGAACCTTATGTGGTTTTGTATAGGAGTTTATATAAACAAAGTACCTCCACCGTATGCTAAGATTTACAATCAGCATTGATAACGCACTTTTTTTGACAATGTTTGTGCTTAGTGAGAGTGTTTTTGTTATCTTAATTCAGTATTGATAAGATACCTTTCTTATTTGCTGATTGTAAATTTACAAAAACAAACTATATTCTAGATTAACATGATTTTTAAACATTATTATTGTTTACATATTTTTTTACGTTTCAAGTTAATTACAAAATTTATCGTCAGCTTACATTCAACGAGACTATTTTAAATTGTAATGGAATTATCATTTTAAATTTTCACATAGGAACTAAAACTACTTTAAATTTATTTGCTTCACACACTTGCCTTGCGTCGGCGTCGATGCAACTATGTAATTAATTAATTTCTCATTTCATGGTTAATGCTATTTGTCACAGAATATGTTTTGTAATACCAGAGACCAGCATATAAACTGGGCTCTGGTACCTAATACTCAAGATTTATCGGATTTCATGTAGCGGGCGGGATATCATGTCAGAATAAAAGTGCGAAATGCTAATTCACGAGTTCAATTAGCACCTGCTGTGCTTGGGTAGTTTCTGACTGAATAGCCTCGGATATATTTCCTCTGCAATCATGGTAGCGATCCTTCGATTGAGCACGGTTTTTGTCCCTTGAATAAGCACGGGACCTGGCCTTTGGATCATGGGACCTTTCTCTGGAATGTCCACGAGATCTGCCTCTAGAATGTCCACGAGATCTGCCTCTAGAATGTCCACGAGATCTGCCTCTAGAATGTCCACGGGACCTGCCTCTAGAATGGCCGCGACGTTTGCGATTTCCTCGAGAGCGGCTTCGATCACGATCTTTCCGATTGCAATGTCCATTAGCCTTCTCTGCAACTTGGTTCCGGCTCTGTGTTATGCATATAACGCTGACTCTTTCTCTAGAATGTTCACGAGATCTTTCTCTTGAATGTCCACGAGACCTGCCTCTTGAATGGCCACGGGACTTCCCCCTTGAATGTCCACGGGACCTTCCCCTGCTCTGCCCACGAGACCGGCCTCTAGAGTGTCTTCGGGATCCTCCCGATTCAACACGAGATTTGTCCTTATGTCTACACTCTCTGTTTCCATGTCCCTTTCTACACAACTGATTCGTTCTTTCCTTAGAACCGTGTCGGGAACGTGACCTTTCCCTAGAATTTCCGCGAGACCTTCCTCTGGAATGACCACGGGATTTGCCTCTTGAATGGCCACGAGACCTGCCTCTTGAATGGCCACGAGACCTGTCTCTTGAATGGCCACGGGACTTACCCCTTGAATGTCCACGGGATATATCCTCATGTCTACACTCCCTTTCACCATGTCCCTTACTGCACAACTGATCCGTTCTTTCCTTAGAACTGTGTCGGGAGCGTGACCTTCCTCTGGAATGATCACGAGACTTTCCTCTAGAATGACCACGGGATCTGCCTCTAGAATGGCCACGGGATCTGTCTCTAGAATGACCACGGGATCTGCCTCTAGAATGGCCACGGGATCTGTCTCTGGAATGACCACGGGACCTGGAACGACTACGGGACCTATCCTTGGAGCGGTCACGTATTATATCTCCATCTTTGCGAGACCTACCTCTGAAACTGAGTTCACAGGAATCCTGCCCTTGGATTTCGATCACCACCGCTTCCTTCATGATGAGTCCTTTACTAAACGCGAACGGAACTTCGATATGACTGTTAAATGTATGTAGTTGAATGTACAACACTATCGCTTGTACACGACTGATAAACTTTCGCCGCAGCTGCTGCTATTTATATTGAAGGGTTTCGTCAGTTGTGAAATAATTGCTAATATTGTGAAATAGTTGCACAAATGTTGCAAGAATTGCTCAATATTGAGCAACATACAGGGTGTTCAATCACAGTTGTTAAGTATTGCACAATAATTTCCAAAGTTGTGTAACAGGGAATAAAAAAATAAGTTGTACTTAATTAAAAAAAATGTGTTAAACCTAATCAGTCTGTTATTAATTAACTTAATTAATTATTAATTTAGGTATTAATAAAAGTTATTAATGTAGGTCATCATCACAACAACCCATAAGTAAATACTATAACTCTCAAAACGTTAAATGGGTTCTGTGAGACCTTTGCCCAGTAATCAAACATTTGTAATATAGCTTGTTACGGTTGCTAGATTTCTGATATGATTTAATAATCATATCAATTCTAATGAATATAATTACAAAAATAAATGTTTAATTTTATAGAAACCCGGAATATTCTCATATCGTATAAATTTTTGTTCCGAGGCGGGAATCGAACCCGCAACCACATTCGTCCCAAGTGGACCTTCGCCAGCTGCGCCACACCTTGCGGCTTGCACCTAACAGAAACAGGAATGATTTTGGTTGGAACATTAAATAAAACAGTGGCTATTCGAATTTAATTTAATTCTTAAAATTATTTATATGTCATTAACAAGTTCGTAAGGCGTAGAAAATGTATGTATAACATGAAACACAAATTGATGATCAGCTAGTCATACATAAAGACACAGAAATGTATAAATGGAAATGACTACATAGTCTATGGTGAATTAGAAATATCCATGTTATCTGGAGAATTCTTCTCATCGTTCAGCTCTATGACCTTGTTTTCAATAGAGACTTCTTTCTCTTCAATGACCGACAAGTTGGGAGATCGTTCCCGGGATTTCACATCCTGCGCTGTCTTGGAATCCCTGTGTGTTTTACTCTTCGACCTGCGGCTTCTAGAATGCGAGCGCTTACGATCGCGAGAGCGGGAACGCTTCTTATCCCTAGATCGAGAAGTTTTCCGATCGCGCGATCTAGTCCTCTTGCGTGATCGCGATCTCTTTCTCTCGCGCGATCTAGACCGCTTGCGGGACCGCGATCTCTTTCTATCGCGAGAGCGGGATTTCTTCCTCGAGCGGGAGCGCTTCCTGCGCGAGCGGCTTTGGGATCTGCGTCTAGAGCGGGACCGATCTCTCTTTCTGTCTTTAGAGCGAGATCTATCGCGTTTCTTGACCTCCTTTTCCTCTTTCTCTGGAGAGGTAGGTTTGGATTTACTCTCGTCGTTGCCGTTGCCGTTCCCGTTTATTTCTGCTATTTCCGGTTTGTCTGACTTGACTTCTTTGATTTCTTCTTTCGGTTGAGGTTTTTCCTCGGGTTTCTCCTCCTTGGGTGGTGATTTGGACTTTTCCTTTTTGGGTTCCGGAGTGGGTTCCTTCTTGTCCCGCTTGCGGTCGTCCTTGGAGCGGTCTCGTCGCGCGCGCGAGGCGCGGTGCCGCGACCGCGAGCGGGAGCGCCGCGAGCTGCGGTGCCGGGAACGAGACCTGCGGATGATATAAGGTATAGTTCAAAAATGTAAAACAAAAATGATTAGTGTATATATCTTATATAAATAGAGGACATTATAAAGAGGTAAAGTTTATGAGGTTGTAGGAAGTTAATTCTTTGACTGATAGACTTAAGATTTGTAGGAGTAGTTTTTTAATGAAAAAAAAAACCATTCCCATCGACGCGGTCGTTCGAAGCAAACCCCCAATCATTGAAAAAGCGGAGGATATAGGAAAACCTGGAGCGAAATGAAGAGCGAAGCTCAAGACCGATTAGCGGCGCACTGACGATAAGGAGAGTATACCGAAGCCATAATAAATTATTTACCTAGAGCGATGGCGGTGCCGGGACCTCGAGCGGCGACTGCGGTGGCGGCTGCGCGACCGCGACCTCTTGCTGTAGCGCGAGCGAGAGCGCCGGTGCGAGCGGGACCGGGAGCGCGAACGAGTTCTGCAATCAAACAACCATACATTATTAGATTACACCTTGTAATTATAAAAAACTAGCTGTGCGCGCGACTCCGTCCGCGTTTTCGTGGATTTTACCACACTTCAACATAAATGAGAGAATTCCATCAAAATGACAAAAAAATGATGACAAGAAATAAAAAATGACTGTACCTTCCAACACTGTGACTATTTTATTTATTTATAGACACATCAGATCAAGCTGCTCGTCTATAATAAAATAATAATTATAATAAAATGTGGGCAAAGTCACAGGAGCAGAGATAGTCATACAAAAAATTGAGAATTTTTTGTGTACCTTCTTTTATCCTTGGACAGGAGTCCAATAACCGGGTCAATGGCGGCAGAGATGAGGTTCTGTGCTTCCTTCACCCGGCACATCGCTTCCTCAATCTCACGCTGTGCTGCCTCGTTACTTTTTGTTTGGGGCTTCACTATTGCTTGCAATGAATGTTGCACCTGAAATATATTTAGAATACAATTATACAATGTACATATAAAAACAAAATATGTGTATATTGTTATAATATATGTTATAGATTAATGGCCTGCAGCCTTAATGTAAGTACACATATATCTGACCAGTAACACAAAACTTAGAGCTTGCCATGGGACTAGAATTGACTAGATGTTACTGTGTAAATTGTCCAGCAAATGGTAAAATTAACATTTTACAGTGTAATTAAATCAATAAATGTAGAATACATATAAATTACAAGGGAGTATTTTTTCTATTAAATTATTTATTTAATTATTTTAACAGTTAGACATGAAAATTTATTCAGTGTGTTGAGAAATGATGTGTTATGAGCCTTTTGGTTATTGCAACACACACATGCACTAAATGGCTTTGGCGTTATTTATCAGATTATGGCTTTTTATGGTAATGGTTGTATCTATAAGCAGAACAATCTGAATGAAATAAGAATACTATACTATCAGGCTACTGATAATAAAATAAATTAAACACACCTTGATAATCTGTCCATCAACAGAAGTTCCATTCATCTGCAGAGCACCGGTCATACTGTCCTGGTCTGTCATCTCAACCAATGCAAACCTAGCGTTATCCTCTGCTCTCTCACAAAACCTCATGTATTTCACCTCACCAACTTGATTGAAGTGATCAATCAACTGCTGAGACCCGAGGTTACCCACTTCTGCTACTAAAACAGTTCTGCGAATCTCTTCGATTATACGGATGTCTAATGCTGCTGGCAGTGGCGGGTATGGCGGTAATCCTGCTCCTACTATCTTTGGATCGTGCGAGTGTAGTATCTGGTTCGGTGGAATGCCTTCCAAGGTGTTTATGATGTGAGCGGGAAGCCGAGGCTCTGCTGTGTTCAAACCCGGCACCAACGTCCCATTGTTGGACATCTCCAGGGCCTTGTGCTCATCAGGTATATCCCCAGATTGCATAGGAATCACTATCAGTGCTCTGTCGATGAATACAGTATTCGTCATGTGTTGGGCAACATTCACAGTCGCGGAATCGTAATATTTCACGTAACATATTCGGGATTGCACGGGGCAGGCTACGTCTCTGATTGTAGGGTACAATCGAATGTCGTCAATTTTCCCCAGATACCCAAAAAGTGTTTGCATTTGATCCTTCGTTGCTTGAGGCGCGATGTTGGTGACTTGGATCACCCTCGTGCTGCCGGACACCATTTTCGTAGATTTACACATTGGTATCGGCCGCGCAAATTATCATAATCAATTTAAATATCGAAATAATAATGAAACAGGTTGGATTTAACTACATTTTGCTGTATTTCACGAATTAATTCGCGGAGAACATTCTTGAAAAGAAATAAGTACACAAGCAAGATTCAGTTCAGTCAGTTCAGTCAAAGAAAAGAAAGCAACACGCTTGGTTGTCAGTTGTCATTGTCATGTCAAGTCATAGTCAATAGTCATCAAGCAAGCCAATGAAGCAAACAGAAAAGCTTCCACGCTAAGCTAGAGATGTACCTATCTTATCCGAAATTCCAGTCGATTCTAACTTTAATCTTTTCTGCTACAAATTTGTTTTTTAACCATATTGGATACAAAAAAATATTGTTTTTTTAGGTGAGCAGTTAAGCCTCGAATACACAAGGGGAGAAATTGTCCCACAACATGACTACTTAGCTATTATAGACAAACTCAACATAATTTTGGCGAGAGTGTGTATCCTGCAAAACTTTCTTATCTGTGGCTTGTTTACATCGAATGGAAGATAATTTGAAAGCGGCAAGATATAAAAAGCGCGCTAAACTTGTTAAAGTTAAATACTTATTTAATTATTTAATTAATTACGGTATAACGCACTAAAAATGTCTAATAACGATACAATAGATGCACTGAAATCAAAACTAAAATCAGGTAAGGTAATTAATTTTATTTATTTATTTACGTTTTACCATTACAGTATTTACAGTAGGTCCAAATCTGTCTGTGCGTGTCTGGATGCTAATTAAAAATATATCTATCTATATATTATACTAGCTATCCGTTCCGCGGCTTCGCCCGCGTTATATGCGGTAAAAAACTACCTTAGTCCTTTTCCTGGTTCTAAGCTATCTCTCCACGAATTTTGAGCCAAATCGATTCGGCCGTTTTCGAGTTATAAGTGTTGTTGTAACAAACACGACTTTCTTTTATATAATATAGATTACCTAAATTTAGTACCACGGGGCTAGATGTTGCTGTGTGAATTGTCCGGCAATATTTATTTTAAATCGTTATATCTCTATATGTAGGTATAGCATTTCATTAATTACCACACTGTATTCGAAATTTAATTTGTTTTCTATCTTTTTATCTTTAATCTTTTTCAGCGACAAAATTAAAACTGTCAAGAGAAAGAGAACTATTCAAAAGCAGAGATGCAGAACGTTCGCTAAATGAAGAACTTGCAGTAGTTAAGATAGAGAACGAGTTTCTGGAAGGACAACTTCAGGTAAGCTGAATCTAGTTATTTATTAAATAAAATAATAGGCTTGTTTTGCTATCTGATCAGACTTTATACATGGGCATTTACCGATTTTAGGATTTGAAAACTGAGATCGGGCAAGCCAGGCATCAAATAGCCATGATTGGTATCTGCTCGGCGTCAGAAAAAGCCAAAATCGAAACGCATTTCAAAAACTTGGAGAGCCACAGGAAAGGCTTTCAAGAAATTTTTGATAATGGCAAGTCTTCTAAATTAATTACATAACTGCACGGCACAGTAATTTGACGTCATCAATAGAGTAGAAAAATAGTAGAGACACTGAAGAGCTTGTCTCAGGAACCGCTGGTCCTTTATGTAAAATTATTTCAGTGTTTGTTGGCTATAGGCTATATACCTAAACAACTAGCTGACCCGCCCGCGGCTTCGGGCGCTTTATAATTGTTTTCGTACGTATTAGTATTACTTTGCTTTTGGTTTTAAAATAGTCGTGGTAGCCCAGGGAAGGTTTTAAATGCGGGTAAAGCCGGGCGCGTCAGCTAGTAATCGTATATTTTTTTTAACGAATAGGCAATAAGGCACTTGATTCCGTTCATTATACATTACATTTAGAGAGAGCCCAACAAGAGTTCCGGATTAAAGAATTTCAAGAAAAAGAAGCTGCCGAAGAAGAGTTAATAAAACAAAGAGAGAGAGATAGAGCTGAAAAGATTGAGCAAGAGAACAGAGAAGTAGCCGCTCTTGAAGCAGAGTGCGACGGTCTTCAACAAGACTGTGTCGTTTTGAAAGTAAGTTTAGTCTTACTATTTGAGTAGAGATTGTGATATTATGAGAAAATATACAGCAATTAATCACTGAGTAGGTTATTAAATACCTATATCAAAATCAATGCCAGTCTGTACAATTAGCTTTTTGAATGAGCATTTTAGTACCCAACTATCCGCTAGAGGCGCTGTTCAAGTTTCCATTCTTTTTTTTAACTACCGTCGCTAGCGAGTGTAGATTGCTAGAACTCATGGTAGACTAGACATACCGCCTGATAAGTGTTGTGTATTATGCGAAATAAAGTACAAGGTGAACTTTTTTTCAGAAAAGGAACAACGCGATAATGTTACAACTACGAAGAAAACTGCTGGAAACGGAAAGAACTAGACGCCAACTGATGAAAAAAAATACGGACCTAAGTGTTAACCTTGAATAAAACAAATTATTTTCCTTTATTAGCAATATATTTAAAATTGTTAAGTATATAAGTACCTAATGTACCCTAATAATACAACAAAAAAAAAAAAACTGTAAACTGTAAAAATAAAACATACAAAAATATAATGTAAATGAAAAAAAAATTGTATATTAGGTACAAACTCGAATATTATAAAATTACTATTAAATTACTTAAAATACTCAAATGTTTTATTTTACATTCGGATAAAATTAGGTAGACTGTAGTTGTCCAAGTCTCGTTTGCATAGGGTACACAAGGCAATAACAAGAGTGGGTAAGTATGACATTTCAGTTTACACATTTACCTAGTTTAATATCAAAAACCGTTGTTTTAAAACTAGACAACATTCATACAACATGCTAATCTATTCAATGCCAGTATAGTCCAGTAAATAAAATAAATAAAAAAAGTTTGCATAACGAACGAACTAAAGACACTGTAAAATAAAATACTATCAAAATAAAATAATACAAAATAAATTCATTACAAATCTATCAAATAAATCATTCATTGACATAAATACAATAAAGATTATGATTAAAAAAATATATCTCTTATAAATGATTAAGTCTACTAAGATACAAATTATGTAAAACAATCAAAAAACTTTCTTTCTTGGATGGAAAACATAACGTATGTATGTATGTAAACCAAAAAGAAATGAATAATGAAATATTTTGGCAGACAGAAGTAATGGAGTTGAATATTAACATTCGTACACATACGTATAGATAGTTCTAGATATAATTAGAAAAAATCACCTCTCAGCTGTCCAATTGAAGAATCAAGGCTACACTTCTCTTGATCCAGTGCGCAGACGGTTTGTCGGACGGCAAGTAGAAAGCCAACACAAAGTTGGAGGAATGACCAGTTGTCGCCAACACTCCCTTCCTCTCCAGAGTCTTGTAAAGAGGGCACTTATATCTAGAACCTTCATCGAAATCTTTTTTAAGTTTTGGGTACAGCCACACAACGGGCATTAATTCGTTAAGTATTTTAGGCATTTGCTCAGCGACTACACAAATCTCCCTATCCCACCGTCCTCCATCAATGTAAAAGCCATTCACGTACACCCCTACGTCGGGTGGCTGATCTTCATAATCTAATTTAAGGACCTCAAAATCAAAGACCAACAAATCTATCGGTATTTTGGTTGCTCTAGCGTAATTCTGCACGGATCCAGTAAGGAAAGCTTGCGTAAAAAAGAAACCGGATAACCAAAAGGTTGGAGGTTTACCGTTATCATACCAATTTTGCAGCGCTACTAATCGATCCACGAAATCTGAAACATAGCTAGGTAATGGTTTCAAGGAAGGGTACGATACCTTCATCCAATGAGCTGGTACTTTCCCGAGTAACATTGAATTGGCTTGGTTATCTAATGCAGGTGACATTACAATAAGTCCTTTGACTGCTTTTTGCAGATCTAACAGCGATGTTGTCATTACGTTAAGTAGTTTGTTAAAACGCTCCATTTCTTGGATAAGTACCGTGTTCATGGATTCTCTGTAATCAACAGGATACCTTTTCTGTGATTCTTCAACGTCAAATGGTTTTGGTATTTTTGATAAGATTTCTGCGGATATTTGTAGCATTAGCGTTTCGGTGTTGCCACCTTCACCGTCACCACCCGCTCCTTCTACCAGCACTAAAGCCTCTGTAAGAGCCATTGAGGTTGTATAATCACGCGTGATTCCAGCATTTAAATGAAGACCGTACACTTCTGGAGGTGGATCCACTGGAAGGGATTCAATGTACTTCTGATAATCTTGGTATTCACATCGGCGGGGAAGCCCATATTGCGGTCCTAGATTACAAAACAGATAGTTAGAGTCCTTTACTACTCTAGAGTTAACGAAGTTATCTAATAACGTAACTATCAATCTTCGGTCCCAATCGTCGGTTACACGTCCACCATAATTACATTCTCCAGTCAGGTAGTTAATTGCGACGTATTGTATGTCTTCATATTGGTTCAAAAATAACTGCAATTGCATTACTGAGATTTGAAAGTCAGAGTCATTGAAACCATACTGAATGTTCCATCCCAAAGGGCCAAACTTTTTTCTTTCCTGCACTACTGCATGAAAAAAACTTATACCATACAGAAGTTTGCTGAAACATTTATCTTTACCGGGACATCCTTCATAAAAATGTGGATCTTTGACGGGTTCGGATATGTATGATCGATTCAGATTATGCTGCAGGCCAGTAGGTGGTTCGTTGGTCATTTTAACTCCAATTTGAAGAATGGACTGTGGAAATTTATCAGATGGATAACTTGTTAACCACAATCTAAATGTTAAGTCTGTGTTTGTGAGATCAAATCGTTCTACCAGTTTATCTAGAACTGGCATCCATGAAACAGCTAAATGGCAGTTTTGCAAGCAAACCCAGCTACCTTCAAGCTGAGCACGTTCGATCATAGCTGTAGCTATAGGGCCTTGTCCTTGACCTAGTGATATAGAGTTAAATCTATTGCCGTAACCCATTTTCTCACAATATCTCAAAAGCGCACCCATCGGATCCGAGCCAGGCGATAGAATAAATATTAATGGAGCCAAACAGTTAGAATCTGCATACGATTTACCAATATTAAATGGAGGTGGCGTTATATACTTTCGACCCAATTGAGATTCCACGAAATCAGCTATTGCAGAGGTGAGTTTATCAGGCCTTAAGATCCTTATGACTAACAGTTTTTGGAATTGTGTTATGCTGTTCCATTTTCCAGGCAATGGCATTTTGTGTGGTTGCATGTCATCATACACTTCTTGCCATTTACTAAGATGTTTTATAAAGTCATCCTTGAATCCATCAAATGTATGTAGATAAGTCAAACGGCACATTTCATCCCAAGTTTTCTCTGGTATCCAATCAACTGGTTTTGTCAAAGTGTTCTCAACAGCTATCCCGCCCGTTATAAGAAAACGGTGTTCATCTTCAGCAATCGCGCCAGTTGACATTAAAATTTTAGAGCACATTATGAAAGAAAACATAAGCTTGTCTTTATCAAATAATGATCTACAAACATTGCTGTACAAATTGAACGTAAATGTGTCTTTTAAGAATTTAAGTCTTCTTTTCAAGTCTTTTGATTTGTTGGCGTTCTCGATAGATAGTATATACAGGTTTATAAACCAAAGAAGGGAAAATTGGTACATAGGATCAACGTTTGGTAGTTCAGTAACAGAATAATACAAAACCGCGGAATGAGACGAGATTGGTTTGTACCCAAGCCGAAATTCCTCAATTATTTTTTCTGTTTCGACGCTAGCTTCTTGTTTCTTAATAATATCTAAAGCTAATGCTTTAGATGAGTCCAGAACCTCTATGGCTGTTTCATCTTCTAAAATATCACCCTTCGAATCTTGCAATGTCCGCAAAATATCGTCTTCAACACCCTTTAATGCTGCTTTGTTAGCTGCACCCTGCACAATTAGTTTTTCACGTTTATTTTGCAAATCTGGCCTTTCTTTAGCAACTACAATCCCAAGCAATTGATCTTCTAGTCCAGCTTTAGTAAGAGCAAAATTAATCACAGTAACTTTGTTGAAAACTTCCGGCAAATAATGGGGATTTCTGAGTTTTGTAGTCATATAAAGCCTGAAATTTGGGTGATACTCTATAACGTTTTCTCCAAGGGCGATAAATTCTTTTCCACCCTGTGCAAAAGTATTTTTCATTAAAATGGGATCCAAAGGGGATTCTACGTCTTCGAGTACGCAGTCAAATAATGCAGGTTTTCCGTACTCCAGACACGTTTCAATGACCTTCATGTAATTATCATCTGTAAATCTTAGACATTGTAGGTCATGAGATTTTTCCATAGCTTTAATCCATTTATTTGCCTGACCCTGAGGATCAATCATCAAAGACCATTTTATAGAGTTATCTTGTATGACACCATTTTGAGATGAAAATGAATCACGTGGTAGGCCAGCAATATACCAGTTTTGTATTTTTATATCAGTACCAAGAACATCTTTAAAATCAAATACTTTAGAATGAGGCATTTGTAGTTTTATTACCAAATCGCGCCAATTATTAATATTTTCTTTTCTTATAGGTGAGGTGTAGGGCGCTAAATAAGCAATAATGCCACTGGACACAAGAGTATCACCTGCTAAGTCATCGAATAACATCTGTAGGTTCTCAGCAGCTATACTCCACCGCACTCTTTCTCCCCCTAGGCCACCAATCAACTTTTCAGCCCTATTTAGTTTCTCGATACACATATGGACTTCATCTTGAAGGGTCTTTTTCTTTAAGTTTGCTTCTGCTAAGGCTTTTTTCAGTTCCGTAAGCTTGGCTTCCAATCGAGCAACCATTGCTTTTTTTTCGTTCAAAATCGCCATGGTTGCTGAAAATTCAGCTTCTGCAGCGGCAAGGGCTGCTTTCTTTGGAGCTACGACTTTAGCAACAGCGTCATACATGTCCATAGCTATGATCCACTTACATAATCCTTCTGCAGCTGTGGAAGCTTTGGCAATTATGTGAGGTTTAAAATCTTTGTGAGGCAAATAGTCCTTTCTAATTTTTTTCATTACTTCAATAGGAATATTGTCTTTATCAAAGTTTTTCAAACCCTCTAAAAATGCCATGTCTCCTAGTATTCTTTTGCTAGGTCCCCAAAAATCCATCATTTTTTTCCCGGGGTTATCGGGATCGGGTATTTTATCGGGTGGCACACCCTTGATCACGCAAACGGCAGCCATTACTAACTTCACTGCAGCAGGTGGATTTTTCATAGATTTGACTAGGGTGATATCAGTAGGTTTAAGGGTGTTCAACGCTGATATAGCATCTTCTAAAATAGGTAAAGCAAGAGCCAAATCGGCTTCACAATCTCTTTTTAGAACTTGAGCAGCAGCAGCTTGAATGTTAGCAACTTTTTGATCTTCTTTTACTTGTGCAGCTGCTTTGTCTGCTGTAGCAGTTTCTGCTACAATCTCTTCCATCATTTCAGCTGATTTTTCAGCCATTACAATAAGTTGCGGTTTTAAGGCACTCAAATCGGCTTGCATAACAGATACTGCCCCTGCAGCTTGGTTTAGTTTGTCTAACCCATTAGTGTACCTGAGTTTTGCTAATTTCAATTCTCGTTGTTTTTTATTAGTTAAATGAGTAAAACATTTGATCAAATCTAGGTATGAGGCTGATGTAATGTAAGTTCTTCTGCCATAATTGGCATAGAAATTTGCTGAAGCTACCCTCGCATCAACGTGAAACTGCTTACATGCTAACACTGCTGCTTTTTTTACTTTATCAGGGACGTTAACCTTGACTATGTAATAATTAGCTACCATTTCCAAGGCATCTTCAGGCCACATGTCGTACCAATCTATTGTGCAGCAGTTGACAAGAGATGGATACAATCTCAGTCTAGTCCTGAATGCACTCCCAATAGGACTAAAGCACAAAACAATGTGTAATTTTGCCTTACATCTACCTACAAAGAATGATAGGATCTGCAAGGGACTTATATCGAGATTTCTATTCCCACCTTGTGCTGCGAGTCGAACCATTTCAAGAATCTCTTGTTTTTCATCCAAACCATAAAGATTGGGAACCTCTCCCAAATTCAAAAGACTGTCTAAATTTTGTATGAAGGTTTCTATCTTTATTTGGCTTTCAGTAAACAAAAACGTTGTATCTTTGTTAAGTCCACCAGATTCGCGTAGAACTATTTTCAGATCATCTGTCCAATCTTTTAAACTATAAGTTTTAGTTATATCTGGTTGAAGAATATTTTGGCCTAAAATAGTGCTAGCCAGTCGAGTAAGTGACTGTCTCCCCGATCCACCGACACCAACCAATAATGCATTACCAGATGGCATAGACAGAAGTCTACAAATTTTAGATAAATGCTCTAGAGCATAATCGAATAATACAATATTCATCTTAGACTTGTGCATTGAGTTATATTCGACGAGCATTGAATTAGCTAAATTTAAAAATGCTTCTTTGGAAGGTATTTCTTCGTATCGTCGCTCTCCTTCTACATTGTCTGTATCTAGATAACAACCAAACATTAAACCTTTTATCGTTTCTTGAGTTACTTCCACATTTCCATTTTGATATGGTTCTAAAGCAGATTCAAACGTTTCTCTTATAACTTCATTGGTAGTTTTTCTCAACAGATCAAAAAACCAGGTACGATCTTCTGCGTCGACTAGTCGATCATAGAAAACGCGCATAACTTCATGTATCCACACTCGTACGAAAGTCTTTTTGTGTTCAGCAGATTCTTTGCGTAAGAGAGCACAACCTTGTATGACTCTTGAGAAATCTCTTAAATTAAATATATAATGAGATTTTGCTGGGGTAGGTAACAGGCCCTTTGTAGCTTGTTCGTATATTTCCAAAGTTGCTGCAACAATATTTACAACTGTTGAGTGAACATCTTGACCAAACCCTTTTCGTTTCCAACCGAGATGCAGTAAGGTAACAAATATTTTTGTCATACTTTCTTTGGAAAATTCGTTTATGGAGTAAATATTGAAATGACGCAGCATTCTTGGATATATCAATTGCCGACTCCCTCCTACAGGCCCTATAGCACCGAAGAAGAATGTGTCGTATATGTATAATTTATTAGTCGTTCTTAGATCATACCAATGCTTTTGATCAAAAAATAATCTTAATAACTCTATTGCCGGTTGTGCTCCATAAAGTTCTTTCGCAGGCATATTCATATCATCAATAAAAATAACTGCCACTTTGCCTTTAGTCGGACCATACTGATTTTTTCTTCTTTTAACCAATTTAGATAAAACCAATTCTTGGGTTTGATTTGCTGAGGTAGTTGTCGTAAAAGTGATGAGCCCAGGAGTCATCTTATCCTCGTCAAGATGGTTCATTAAATAATTTTGTATGTAAAAACTTTTTCCTGTTCCAGTAGGACCTATCAAAAGCAGTGGTTTATGAAATTTGGTGTGAAGCTTGAGAAAATACGTATATTTTTCAGTTTCCAATGTTGGTATGACGGTTTGTAGTAGATTTATTTGTTCATTTACTGCTGTTGATTTGACGGTTTCTGACCAAGGTTTCCAGAATCCTTTACCTTTGTATACATAATAATGATCTACAAGATTACCCTCCGATGGGATAGACACGTCAATGCGTTCAATGTGCGATGGAATACCTTTTTCCCCTCTAAAATATTGTTTGATCAATTCATCAAACTTTTCACGAGACTTTGTGTCCAATATTCCGCCTATACCCCACAGAAGGGCAGTCATAAATGAGGCTATAAACCATGTTCTTGTAAATCTAGTATCCTCTTCACCTTCTATACCCATATCCATTAACATTTCTATAAGACGAAGTGTGCTCATGACTAAGTTTATCTCGCCTGCAGTTACGAGTTGTTCACAATACTTTTTCACATAATGGACTATAGGGCCGATAAGCCATTCGATCATATCACGAATGTAATCTTCATTCTCTTCGTACCAAATGGGATTTAATGTGTCTAGCCAAGATGTATAAAATGGCTTGTATCCCAAAGAGGTAGACTCCATGTATATCATGCCACATCTTGATACTGTAGCCGGTGAAGCTTGTGTTAGATCCATTACTTCGAAAATCATCGACATTACACTAGTCATAGCCATTACTTCACCTGAAATGAGACATAACTTTTTATTATCGTCTAAGACAGTATTCATATTTTCAATCCACACTGCGTCAACCGGTCCATCAAATACAATCCACTTACGTACCGAAGAATCCTCAGAAGCAAAGTCTCGAAATATGTTCGCTACAATGCCATCAGTCCACTCATAGGAGATTGGATCAAACGCCCCATACAGTTGACCCATAGTTACGGCTTTAGGGTTTACTACCTTGTATGTGGTGGCACAACCACCTGGTTGATTGCGTTCTTCCATCAAAGAAAGTGCTTCAGCCAAAACTTTTAAGGTTACGGATTTACCTGAGAAGGGATCTCCAACCACCATAAATCCGTGTCTTACGGTCATCATTTCGTTAGTTTGGATAATTTTTGTCATGTAACATTCTGCTGGTTGCAGATTGTTCACTTTACAACGATCGAAGCATGCATTCAGAAAATTTACATAATCCGGTTTCGGTAACGTTATACCAGGGAATAAATCGCTTATAATACCTTCGAACAGCGGAACATCGCATGATAAAAATTTGGGTAAATTGACATCAGTTATAGATCTTAGTAATAATATGTTTTCTTGTTCACCAGGAAAATCTCTTTTTAAGTTACCAGCCGCTGATAAGACGGTCTTTACAGCTCTCATGCCGTAGTCGTAATGGTTTTGAGAGGATAATTGCTCCGAACAAAGCCTATACGTTGTCACTATTTTAACGGACAATGTTCTAGCATCTAAAAATCCAAAAGAATACAAAGATATTTCTCCTATCATTGCGTAGTCGGGCACCATCATAGCTACTGTTCGAAATAAAACTTTCAAGTTGTCCGGGAGTTCTGTACGACCAGCGTAACCAGGGTTCATTGTTATGCACACATAGCAAGCAGAGTTTAAGGTAAGCGTAGTGCCTTCAAAAACAAATGTTTCCAATCCTAACCTTATAGCCTGAATAATGCATAAAATTTGTTGGGCAATAACAGACAAAACCTCAACTTCAATACGATTGAATTCATCGAAACAAGCCCAAGCTCCGCACGATGCTAATCCTTTGAAAAATTTACCCATTGCCTTGTAATCTAAGCCATCAGAACAATTGAAAACTACACACTGAACAGCCAATGCTTTGGCTAAGTCCTTTGTGGTTTCGGTTTTGCCTGTCCCCGCTGGACCTTCAGGCGCACCATTCAAATGCAGATAGTATGCACCTATAAGAGTGCGATAACACCTATCAGTTAAAGGTGTGATAACAAGTCTATCTGAATTTCCCAAATATTCGTAAGCATATTTAACAGTCGCATTGATAATTTTAACAAAAACTCTACTTTCTTCCCAATAATAACGAAGTTGAGCCAGCCATTGAAAGTCCGTTACTTCTGTCACTTCATGATCAAGAAGATCCTGAATAACATCTTTAGCATGAACGTCGATGACAATAAGAGCTTTAACTGTGATGCTGTTTAACTTAGTCAAATCAGTTCTTCGTATGACTGCTACCGTTTCATTTAGTTGTTTGTTTAATCCAACGTGAAAAGCTTTAAGCTCACTTATTCTGTGCGTATCTAAAGCTTCATGTACATCAATAGCCCAATTTATTTGGGAAATAGCTAATACAACCATTCCTTCCCATGATAACATCCAATCTACTCGACTAATATTTGGATACTCATAGTAAGACAATTCAGTTTCCATTTTAATTGCTTTCAGCATTTGTTCTTCTACTTGAACCAACCATTTTTCAACCGAGCCTTTAGCAGTTGCAACACTGATTGTGTCTAAGAAGTCTACGGTTTCGCCTTCCATAGATATCATTGATGAAATATTAAATTCAGGATCAAATACCAATCTATTTATTCCTTCAAAACATTTTTTCAGATGCGGTTGTACTTTTAATGGATTTTTCGTTTCAGAGAGAATCTCTAACATTTCATCGTTAGACAAAAAGAAGAACCTTGGAAAGTACAATCGTTTCTTCTCTAAATAGTTGTTAACTCCATCATTGACCTTTTCTAATAAGGCTGAAGCAGCTTTAAATGACTCTAATACTCCCATACCGCCTGCTATTTCAAGAACATTTGGATCATTTTGCACAGCTTGCATGTATCGACGGTAAATATTATTGACTTCATTAAACATCACTCCCTCTTCGGGCATTTGCGCAACGATATCTTTTGAAGAGAATATAGGTAATAGGTACAACCACTGACTTTGAACTTTACCCCATTCATCTATTGTAGAATTAACTCGTACTATTTTCTCATACCACGATTTGACTTGAGCTTCAAATGGTTTTACGAAAGCAGAACCTCTCATTCCTATTGTTTTTACAATGTGGTCATCTAAAACACTTTGGATATCGTCAATTCCAGATAGGATATTGATGCCAGTGTCTTTGTAGGGACTCGTTTTGAATTTTATATCTGTCCACTCTGCCATCATTTTGTTTAGATTGGTGACCAGGGCTAGTTCTTTAGTTGCTGCTACACTTATGATATCATACTCATCAATGGCATCCCAAAGATTGTAGTTTATAATTTTTCGTAACGTTGTCCCAGCATTAGGTGTCAAATCAAAACCAGCAATAACGCTCATTTCATCCCAATGTCTCTGAAACAGCGCAGGATTGCACATGATGTGAGCCATCTGGACATTCGGTCTCCATGCTTTTATTTCAGCAATGGCTTGAACGCATAATTTAAGTGGCGCGGGCATTTTATTTATGTCAGTTTCATCTACAGAACCTTTAAATCGCTTTTCATTTTCTTCAGATATTTGTTGTTTTATCTTTTGTCTATAATATTTGGAAATCTTTAAAAATTCTTTATAAAAAAAATCATGATCTTTTTCTATTTGGTTGTGATCCATGTATTCAAACGGCCCATCCATCCATGTATAATAAATGCGCTTCCATTTATGTAATAGGTAAATAAGATTATGGAATGGCAATACAAAATCTTTTAACTCTTCCAAATCTACATAGGTAGATAGAGGGAACTTAAAAGTGCGTTCTTCAATGTTGATCCATTCTACAAGTTTATCACAACTAGATAAACGGTGAACTAATTTCCTTAAGAACTCCAGATATTCGAGTGTATGATCAATGTTGTCCATATCGTTAAGGAGTTCTAAAAACGGCGTCATGTCAGTGATTTCTTGATTGACTTTTCCTACTACAGATAATAATTTCTCTTCCATATCTGCTTTTAAACTTTCATAGGCAGATGCATTCTTTTCAAATATAGGTTTAATTTCATTTATCCAATTGACAGTAGTCGTATTTGAGGCCACATGTTCAAGGGTCAGCTCTGTCATCTCTAATAGTGCAGATACAATGTTTAACTGCGATACTATCCTCTCTTTCAAACGCTCTATTAAATCAGCTTTAGCATGTGCCATGAATACTCCTTGTTCGATCAAATCCTCTGCACAAGTAGGTTTTAGCAGCGCTCTTGTAGCAATGTTTTCAAATTCTTCACAAATTCGTTTATTTTCCTCAAAATGTGCATATATTATTCTATCGATGATCTCATTTATAAACTCACATGCCTTTGCTTTCAATCCCTGAATCATTCGCAATTGGGTAACTACAGCGCAATTAAAATATTCATGTTCTACTACTGTGGTTATTTCGCTATCCATTTCTTTATAGAGTAATATTTTATCACGACTTTCTTCAAAACTTTCACGTGTCTCATTGTGTCTCATCATCTCAGATATTTCTACTGTTTCTGTATCAGCAGCCCTATATAATAAAGAATATTTATCTCTCAGCTCGTTTAAATAGTCTTCGAGTGGTTTATACACTTTTTCCAGTTGCTCCTGCAATCTTCTATGGCCATCCTTAAGCAACCAATCGTTATAATGTACTGGTAAGTTGTCGAAGTCGTAAGGTAATTTTAGATACTGTTCCATCGGCATGAGTCTTTGTGAAATATGATAAATTGCTTCTGCAATATTGTGAAAAGTCTTGTAAATTGTTTCAAGGGAAGGGTCATAAAAAAAATCACCGTCAAAACACAATTCGATATTTAGAATCGGTATAGAATTTGGATCTTTGAGACATTCAATGATGGTTTCTATTGATCTTCGCATAAGTTCTTGTATCGAAAAAGATATCATTTTAGTCCCGCATTCAACGAACCCTGGTATTTGTTTCTGGCGCATACCTCGCAGACATCGAGGGTTCTTCATCCACGCGACGAGTATTGAATACCAAGTGCTGGAAACTAGGTAATCAGCTTTCTTAATTTGATCTAAAACCTTAGTTTCAAATGTTTCTAGTGATATCGAGCTTTTATCTCTGTACTTTTGTAAGTTAACAATGTACACAGGGAATACTTTTTCTGCAGACTCAAGAATGAGGCGCATGAAGGGGTGTAGGATCAAAGAGCCGTCTTCTAGATATTTTTTGTACTTCATCATTCTTGTTTTGTTTTCGGTGACACCTTTTAATTTATAAAAGGGTTCTTGATAGCGCACGCGTGGGACGCCATGGCGTTCTCTGATCACGGTGCTGACGGCAAGCTTGTGTAGATTATCAGTCCACGAAATCTTGGTTTCATTGAAGAGTTCTTGTAACACGGCGGGGAATGCGTGGCGAAGTTTTGGAGGAAGTAGAGCAAGTATGGCGTTTTCCCAAGATTTCAGCATTTCAGGGGGTTGGATTTTAAGAGCACACGAGCGTAGGAAGTTGATGTGCTGCTCTTGCGATATTTCTAGGTCATCCAATTCGTTTACCGGCATTAGCGGTTTGGCAATCGTCAGTTTTCTTTTAGACGCGTTCTCTTCCAGAACTTGTCGATACTTGGCTTGTTTTTCCTGAAACCGTTTACATTTTATTAAATATCTACGAAAACAAAAAGTATTTATTTAAATTCAAGTTCTAGTTAATAACATTCGGTTACAAGTCATACAAGTTATAATCATTACAGTAGTTAAAAAAAATATAGTATCTTACATAATGTCAGAAAAAGAGATTATGTTTAGCTATGTGTTTCATGATTAAACACGTGCTTTTAAGGTGAAGACAAACGTTTATGTTTAATAAAAAATGTCTATCTATGTATGTATATTCCATTGGTGTTACGGGTACTAGATATCTTTTTTTTATATATACTTACTACCAACCAAGTTGGCAGACAAGACATGCGGCCCACTTGGTGGAGAGCGGTTACCGCAGCCTATGGACGCCTGTAGCATCAGAGCAGAGATGTTACCTGCGTGCTGCCCTTTCAATGCTTTAGAATACCCTATTTGAATAATATCATGCTATAGTCCGTTGGGAAAACCTTGGAAGGAAGATCATTCCACAACCTGAGTGTTCGTGGTAGGAAATTTCATGTGAACCTGACAGTCCACGAACTAAATGGCTCTAAAATATGTTGATGAAATCTTTCCCGAAGGCGAGTGGTGCGATGAAGAAATGTAGCCATTGGCTTGGCACCAAGTCAAACAGTTCATCAGAACAGTGCCCGTTATACAATCTAATATACTTACTCTAATATATCTAATATACTTAACCGAATATACTGAAATAAATAGATATTTTGAGATAGGAAAATCCGGAACAAATATTAGTGGACCGTATAAATTTTGTTAAGAGGTGGGAATCAACCCGCAATAACTCTTCCGGCCCATAAGAACTGAATCCCAAAATGTCTGATTTCGGTACAACTTAATCTCACAATGACTGATACCAATAATACTTATAATTTCAAAACGAATTTGTCTGAATTGCCTGAAATTTTAAATGTTGTTAAAACTTAACTCTTTTGAGTGTGATAAATAAATATTATACTCTACGTACGAATTCTCCTTGCACTTGAGCCATTGCAAAAAAAAGAAGACAGAAGGCCGCAAAATAGTTCGAATGTGTGTTTCCTTTCATAGATGACAATTTAAATATTACGGGATTCAGCTATTTTGGAACTAGAACGTTTTGAGAAAAAGACATTATGAATGACCTTCAGTTGTTACAAAATGTATGCGTATTTAACTTCCGGCATAATGAGATTCAGTCCTATTGATTAGCTAGACATTTTGGTATTAAGTTCTTATGGACCGGACGCGCAATAACTAGTGTCGAAGGTAGACCTTCGCCCGTTGCGCCACAGAAGTTTTAATATGAGTTAATGTTAGAAGTTAAGTAGGTACCTACCTTAATCCTGTTATAGCGCGGCAAAGGCGTAAAGGGCAATTTCTCCATCTCACTCGTGTCAGGAATAGGCAGCATCTTTGGTACACGACATCCATTCTTCGTCCGTAGAAGCTTTCTTAATTCACTTTCCTCCATTTCAGACTTTCAAATAAACTGATAATAAATAAAAATCATAAAAATAAAGTCTTTACAAATACAATCAATATAAACATTGCTTCGACGAATACTAAAGAAAACAACGCTTTATGTTGCCAAGCAACCATAGTTGTTAGGGGTTGTTATAAGCTCATAGCAAACATATTGATGCGGAATGGGATCGTCTGTCAATACTTTATACAACTACTCAGTGCCTCTATTCCAATCATAGTTCTGTTGCAGGCATCATAGTTTAGTAGGTATGCCACTTGTATACAAACAGTAAGTCGCATATGGAGGTAAAGATTAATTGATTATTTGTTCCGAGGCTCAACGAAGATGAATTGACATCTATAGTATAAAACAATGTCGCTTTCTCTCTCTATATCCCTATGTATGCTATACCTTCTTGTTACTTACGCTATACTACTTTGTCTACATTCTGTAGTTCGGAGTTTTCGAGTCTCGCCATGTCCGTCTGTGCCTATGCGGTTTTAGTATTAAACCTAGGATCGTACCAATCCTACATACACATAAGTACATAACCCTAACCTGGTTCACTAGGAAACCACAAAGATAATAACATTTTGAATAAATTATTATAGTATTATCTATTATTATAGTATTATTATACTATAGATCCAAACTTATCATAATAATTGTTAATTGTTATGTAGGGCTAACGAGACTGAAGTAGCCTTAATTTTGCATTATAATCAAAATCTATTTCTAAATGAAGAAACGCTAAAAGAAACAGGGCGGAAAACAAAGTTAAAAAAATGATCTAAGCTGAATTGTAGTGCCAAACTATAAATAAAACAAGGTATTGTTATAACAATATTAGGTATATAATTAAAAATAGTTATATACTACTAACTACTAACGTCTCACCCATACGTTAAAATAAATACTTAGTAGACAAGTATAAGTTAAATTTAAGTTACAGTTACAGATGACTAGGTAGGTATAATTAATTCAGCATTATCAATTTGGCGTGTGTCATCCTCGGCTGGATATCGACCTTTTAAAGATTTTCAGTTATAAGTATTGGTCGGATGTGCCTTCGGATTATACCGTGAACCAACAAGCTTTTAGAAATCTTGTAATTCTAAAGACGATAAAAATCAGCTTCTTGAAATGCCTTGTTGAATTCATAAATTGACTGTTTTGGAATATATAAGAAATTAGATACTTACTTATTTTTCATATATAAATAGATAAGTGATAATTTCAACGTTAAAAACTAATATTAACCCGTTAATCACTGAAGCACTATGTTAGGTTGGGCATTTTCATTTACAGTCGTATATTAGATCTTTGACTAAACATACCAAAGGCTAAAAGTAAATCCACACACAATCACACAAGCTTAGGCCAGAGGAGTTCGCAACAAATATGACAATAATTTTACTCATACTTTAATAAATATACTCCTCTCTCCCTAATATTAATAGTAGGTACAGGTTTTTACGAGTACAAACAAATAAACACAAATAAAATTAACCAATCAAGAAATGTGTTCGCTTGTGCGGAATTGAATTATTGGTCAATATACAAATTTATGTATTTAGTATACAAAAGGAGAAGACGTAAGGCTTTTATATTTTGTTGATAAGATCGCCTCGTACCTTTAAAATAACAATAATAATAACAAAAAGAAACGGAACAAAAACACCCTGATAATAAATAAGTCCTACCTTAAAGGTTAGTTATCCAGTTGAAGAATCAAGGCTACACTTCTCTTGATCCAGTGCGCAGACGGTTTGTCGGACGGCAAGTAGAAAGCCAACACAAAGTTGGAGGAATGACCGGTTGTCGCTAACACTCCCTTCCTCTCCAGAGTCTTGTAAAGAGGACACCTATATCTGGAGCCTACTTGGAAATCTTTTTTAACAATCGGATACAGCCACACAGCTGGCATGTTATCATTCAATATTTTGGGAAATTGCTCAGTTATTGTATGAGCGGCCCTATCCCATCGCCCTCCATCCATAAAAAAACCATTCACAAAGACACCCATTTCAGGCGGATCATCCTCATAATCCACTTTACGAACGTCAAAATCAAATATTAGCAAGTCTATTGGAATTTTCTTAGCTCTAGCATAGTTTTGCACTGATCCTGTTAGGAAAGCCTGCGTGAAAAAGAAACCCGATAGCCAAAACGTAGGTGGTTTACCATTGTCAAACCAATTTTGTAATGCTTCTAAACGTTCTACAAAATCCGTAACATAGCTCGGCAAAGGTTTCAGAGAAGGGTATGATACCTTCATCCAGTTAGCTGGTACTTTCCCGAGTAGCATAGAGTTTGCTTGGTGGTCTAGCGCTGGTGACATTACAATCAGACCCTTCACTGCCTTTTGTAGGTCCAATAAAGATGATTTTATTTCTTTATACAATTTATTAAAGCGCTCCATTTCTTGAATTAGCACCGTGTTCATGGATTCATTGTAATCAACAGGATATTTTTTCTGAGATTCCTCGACATCAAATGGTTTGGGTATTTTGGATAGGACTTCTGCAGCAATTTGTAAAAGCAACACTTCAGTATTGCCGCCGTCACCACCGCCGCCGCCCCCCTCTACGAGTACTAACGCCTCTGTTAAAGCCATAGAGATCGTATAATCACGTGTAATCCCTGCATTCATATGCAGACCGTACACATCAGGAGGAGGATTGACCGGAACAGTTTCTATATGTTTTAGATAATCCTGGTATTCGCAGCGGCGTGGTAGTCCGTATTGCGCTCCAATTTCACAGAACAAATAGTTTGGATCGTTGACGACTCCAGGATTAACGAAATTATCTAAAATAGTAACTATTAGTCTTCGGTCCCAATCATCAGTGACACGTCCTCCGTAATTACATTCCCCAGTTAAATATTTAATAGCTACGTATTGGATTTCTTCATATTGGTTTAAAAATAATTGTAATTGCATTACAGAAATTTGAAAGTCAGAGTCGTTAAAACCGTACTGTATATTCCATCCCAAAGGACCAAACTTCTTTCTTTCTTGGACTACTGCATGGAAAAAGCTTATTCCAAACAGCAGCTTGCTAAAAGTTTTATCTTTACCAGGGCACCCTTCGTAAAATTCTGGATCTTTTACTGGTTCTGATATATAGGATCTATTCAAATTATGCTGCAAGCCAGTAGGAGGTTCGTTGGTCATTTTGACACCGATTTGAAGGATTGACTGTGGGAATCTATCGGAAGGATAACTTGTTAACCACAATCGAAAGCTCAAATCTGTGTTTGTGAGATCAAAACCTTCAACTAGTTTTTCCAGAACTGGCATCCAGGAAACAGCTAAATGACAATTTTGTAAACACACCCAGCCGCCTTCAAGCTGAGCACGTTCCATCATGGCCCTTGCAATAGGGCCTTGTCCTTGACCTAGGGATATCGAATTAAATCTATTTCCGTAGCCCATTTTCTCGCAGTATCGAATAAGCGCGCCCATAGGGTCTGATCCAGGTGATAATATAAATATCAAAGGTGCCAGACAGTTAGAATCTGCGAAAGATTTTCCAATATCAAAAGGTGGTGGTGTAATGTATTTTCGACCCATGGTTTTTTCCACGAACTCCGCTATCGCAATGGTTAGTTTGTCAGGTCTTAAAACCCGTACAACTAAAAGTTTTTGAAACTGCGTTAGTTTACTGTTCCAAATTCCAGGAAAAGGTTTGTTTTGAGGTTCCAATGCGTCATATACTTCTTCCCATTGTTTTAGGTTATTAACGAAATCGTCTTTGAATTCACTAAATATATGTAGATAAGATATACGGCAAATTTCATCCCAACCTTTGTCCGGTATCCATTCAGCTGGTTTTTTTAACGGGTTCTCAACAGCTATACCGCCTGTTATTAGGAAAAGATGTTCATCTTCAGCCATTTCACCAGTCGACATTAACATTTTCGCACACATTATAAAAGAAAACATAAGCTTGTCTTTGTCGAAAAGCGATCTACAAACATTACTGTACAAATTGTAAGTAAATGTGTCTCTTAGGAATTTCAGTCTTTTTTCCAAGTCCTTCGACTTGTTGGCATTTTCAATAGACATGATATACAGGTTTATAAACCAAGCAAGTGAATATTGGTACATAGGATCAACGTTTGGTAGTTCTGTAACGCAATAATACAAAACCGCGGAGTGAGATGCAATCGGCCTGTACCCAAGCCGGAATTCTTCAATTATTTTTTCCGTTTCCACGCTAGCTTCTTGTTTCTTCATTATATCAATAGCTAATAGTTTAGACGAGTCCAAAACCTCTATGGCTGTTTCATCTTCTAAAATATCACCTTTTGATTCTTGTAATGTTCGTAAAATATCATCTTCGACGCCCTTTAAAGCAGCCTTATTGGCAGCTCCTTGCACAATTAGTTTTTCACGTTTTTCTTGTAAATCCGGCCTTTCTTTTGCAACAACGATTCCGAGTAACTGGTCCTCTAGACCATCTTTAGTCAGCGCAAAATTAATTAGAGTTACTTTGTTGAAGACTTCAGGCAAATAATGAGGATTTCTAAGTTTTGTTGTCATATAAAGCCTGAAAAGGGGGTGATATTCTATAACGTTTTCTCCAAGAGCAATAAATTCTTTACCACCCTGATGGTAAGTATTTTTCATTAAAACAGGATCTAAAGGGGCTTCGACATCCTCAAGAATACAGTCTATCAGAGCGGGCTTACCGTATTCTAGACATGTTTCAATAACCTTCATATAGTTGCCGTCAGTAAACCTTAATACTTGTAAATCATTCAGTTTTTCCATAGTTTTTATCCATTTATTTGCTTGTCCCTGAGGATCAATCATCAAAGACCATCTCATCGAGTTATCTTGTATGATACCATTATCAGTTGAAAACGAATCACGAGGCAAACCGGCAATATACCAATTTTGTATTTTTATATCGGTACCAAGGATATCCTTGAAAAAGAAAACTTCAGAATGAGGCATATTTAATTTAATCACTAGGTCACGCCAATTGTTTATATTTTCTATTCTGACAGGTAAAGTGTATGGTGCTAGGTAAGCAATAATACCACAAGATACAAGAATGTCGCCAGCTAAGTTATCAAACAAAATTTGTAGGTTGGCAGCGGCTTCAGTCCAGCGAACTTTTTCACCGCCTAAACCACCTATTAACTTTTCAGCTCTGTACAATTTATCTATACATAGTTGAACTTCATCTTCAAGCGCTTTTTTCTTAGCGTTAGCTTCTTCTAAGGCTTCATTTAATTCGGCAAGTTTGGCTTCCAATCGCGCTACCATAGCTTTTTTTTCTTCTAAAATTGCCATGGTCGCAGAAAATTCTGCTTCAGCGGCGGCAAGCGCGGCTTTTTTTGGTGCTACTACTTTTGCAACAGCGTCATACATGTCCATAGCTATAATCCACTTGCATAAACCTTCTGCAGCCGTCGAAGCTTTAGCAATAATGTGAGGTTTGAAATCTTTATGAGGTAAGTACTCCTTCCGTATTTTTCTCATATTTTCTATAGGGATATTGTCTTTGTCAAAATTTTTTAAGCCCTCTAAGAATCCCATGTCTCCTAATACTCTCTTGCTGGGTCCCCAAAAATCTAACATTTTTTTTCCAGGATTGTTAGGATCCGGTATTTTATCAGGTGGAACACCTTTTATTACACAAACTGCTGCCATTACCAGCTTCACTGTAGCAGGGGGGTTTTTCATTGATTTTACTATTGTTATATCCGCAGGTTTAAGTGTATTCAAAGCAGATATAGCATCTTCCAAAATTGGTAGAGCTAGAGCTAAGTCAGCTTCGCAGTCTTTTTTCAGTTCTTGAGCTCCAGCTGCCTGAACGTTTGCAACTTTTTGATCTGCCTTGACTTGAGCAGCTGCTTTGTCCGCAACAGCAGTTTCAGCTTCAATCTCTTCCATCATTTTCACAGATTTTTCTGCCATTATAATTAGCTGCGGTTTTAATGCACTCAAATCTGCCTGCATGATAGATACTGCCTCAGCTGCATGGTTAAGTTTGTCTAAGCCATTAGTGTATCTGAGTTTTCCTGCTTTTAACTCACGTTGTCTTCGGTTCGTTAACGAAGTAAAGGATTTTATTAAATCAAGGTACGAGGCCGATGTAATGTAAGTTCTCCTACGATAATTGGTATAAAAGTTCGTTGATACTGTCCTCGCGTCAACATGAAACTGTTTACATGCTATAACTGCTGATCTTTTTACTTCATCAGGAACGTGCACCTTGACCATGTAATAATTAGCTACCATCTCCAATGCATCTTCAGGCCAACTATCATACCAATCTATTGTGCAGCAGTTCACTAGGGATGGATATAATCTTAGTCTTGTTCTAAAAGCACTTCCAATAGGACTAAAGCACAGCACTATGTGTAATTTGGCCTTGCATCTACCAACGAAAAATGAAAGAATCTGCAAGGGGCTTATATCGAGATTTCTATTCCCACCTTGAGCTGCGAGTCGAACTAGTTCCAGGATTTCTTGCTTTTCATCCAAACCATACAAGTTTGGAACTTCTCCAGAATTCAAAAGACTGTCTAAATTTTGAATAAAAGTTTCTAACTTTATTTGACTCTCGGTAAATAAGAATGTTGTATCTTTATTAAGTCCACCGGATTCGCGTAAAACAAGTTTTATATCATCCATCCAGTCTTTAAGACTGTAGGTTTTAGTGATTTCTGGTTGAAAGAGGCTTTGACCAAAGATCGTGCTAGCTAAACGAGTCAGTGATTGCCTTCCAGAACCTCCTACTCCTACCAACAATGCATTTCCAGAAGGCATGGATAAAAGTCTACATATTTTAGAAAGATGCTCTAAAGCATAATCAAATAATACTATATTCATCTTCGACTTATGCATTGAATTATACTCTGCAAGCATTGAAACAGATATGTCATAGAAAACCTTTTTAGAAGGCATTTCTTCATATCGTCGCTCTCCTTCTACACTATCAGTATCCAAGTAACATCCAAACATCATATCTTTAATAGTATCTTGAGTAACTTGCTCTTTTTCATTAAGGTACGGTTCCAAAGCAGATTCGAAAGTATCTCTCATAAAATCACGGGTAGCTCTTTTCAAAAGATCAAAAAACCATGTACGATCTTCTTCGTCAACCAGCCTATCATAGAAAACCCGCATGATTTCATGGACCCACACTCGAACGAAGGTCTTTTTATTATCAGCCGATTCTTTGCGTAATAGTGCGCAACCTTGAATGACTCTAGAAAAATCTCTCAAATTGAATACGTAATGAGATTTGGCTGGGGTTGGTAGAAGACCCTTGGTAGCCTGCTCGTATATTTCCATAGTCGCTGCAACAATATTAAGAATTGTTGGAAATACATCTTGACCAAAACCGTTTCGTTTCCAACCGAGTTGAAGTAATGTAACAAATATTTTGGTCATACTTTCTTTAGAAAACTCGTTTATGGAGTAAATGTTAAAATGGCGCAGCATTCTTGGATATATCAATTGTCGACTTCCGCCTACAGGGCCAATGGCGCCATAGAAAAATGTGTCGTATACGAACAACTTATCGGTAGTTTTAAGGTCATACCAATGCTTTTGGTCAAAATACAATCTTAACAACTCAATTGCCGGTTGTGCCCCGTAAACCTCTTTCACAGGCATGTTCATGTCATCGATAAAAATAACTGCAACTTTTCCTTTAGTGGGTCCATATTGATTTTTTCTCCTCTTTACCAATTTAGATAAAACCAATTCCTGAGTTTGATTCGCAGTTGTAGTAGTCGTAAATGTTATGAGGCCGGGAGTCATTTTCTCCTGGTCAACTTTGTTCATTAAATAATTCTGCACATAAAAACTTTTACCCGTCCCTGTAGGACCAATCAGTAACAGAGGTTGCTGAAATTTTGTGTGGAGCTTGAGAAAGTATGTGTACTTTTCGGTATCTAAAGTTGGTACAACTGTTTGTAGCAGATTTATTTGTTCTTTTACAATAGCTGATTTTACGGTTTCTGGCCATGGCTTCCAGAAGCCTTTGCCTTTGTATACATAGTAATGATCTACAATATTTCCTTCGGACGGAATAGATACATCAATTCGCTCTATTTCCGGTGGGATGCCATGTTCACCTCTGAAGTACTGTTTAATTAAATCGTCAAATTTGTCTCTGGAATTAGAGTTAAGTATTCCACCAATACCCCAGACAAGAGCGGTCATTAAAGAAGCTACGAACCACGTTCTCGTAAACCTTGAATCTTCTTCACCTTCAATTGCATCATCCATTAACATTACTATAAGACGTAGCGTACTTACAACCAAATTCACCTCACCACCGGTTACAAGTTGTCCGCAAAACTTTCTTACATAATACATTAAGGGATCAATTAACCATTGCAGCATATCATGAATATATTCTTCATTTTCGTCATACCAAATAGGATTTAATGTGTTTATCCAAGACATATAAAATGGCTTAAATCCCAAAGAAGCAGACTCCATGTAGATCATGCCGCATCTTGACACCGTAGCCGGTGAAGCTTGTGTCAGATCCATTACCTCAAAAATCATCGACATCACGTTTGACATAGCCATTACTTCGCCCGAAGTGAGACACAGCTTTTTGTTATCGTCTAAAACAGTATTCATATTTTCAATCCACACAGCGTCTACGGGGCCATCAAACACAATCCATTTACGTTCTGGTGTATCCTCGGAAGCGAATTCTCGAAATATGGTTGCCACAATGCCATCAGTCCACTCGTAAGAGATCGGATCAAACGCCCCATACAGTTGACCCATAGTAACTGCTTTAGGATTTAGCACCTTGTACATACTAGCACAACCCCCGGGTAGTCCTCGCTCTTCCATTAATGTAAGTGCCTCAGCTAAAACTTTTAATGTTACCGATTTACCTGAGAAAGGATCTCCAACTAACATAAAACCGTGTCTTACGATCATCATTTCAAATGTTTGTATAATTTTTACCATGTAACAATTCTCTGGCTGCAGATTATTCGCTTTACAACGATCATGGCACGCGTTCAAAAAATTTACGTAATCTGGTTTTGGTAAAGTAATACCAGGGAATAAATCGCTTATAATACCTTCGAACAACGGTACATCAAATGATAAAAATTTGGGTAAATTGACATCTGTTATTGATCTTAGTAATAATATATTTTCTTCTTCATCAGGAAAATCTCTTTTTAAGTTACCAGCCGCTGATAAGACGGTCTTTACAGCTCTCATGCCGTAGTCGTAATGGTTTTGAGAGGATAATTGCTCCGAACAAAGCCTATACGTTGTCACTATTTTAACAGACAATGTTCTAGCATCTAAAAATCCAAAAGAATACAGAGATATTTCTCCTATCATTGCGTAGTCGGGCACCATCATAGCTACTGTTCGAAACAAAACTTTCAAGTTATCAGGGAGTTCCGATCGACCAGCGTAACCAGGGTTCATTGTAATGCACACATAGCAAGCAGGATTCAAAGTTAATTTCGTTCCTTCAAAATCAAAAGTCTCTAAGTTTAACCGTATAGCCTGAACAATGCACAAAATTTGCTGCGCGATAACAGATAAAACTTCAACTTCAATGCGATTGAATTCATCAAAACAAACCCAAGCTCCGCAAGACGCTAACCCTTTGAAAAATTTGCCCATTGCTTTATAATCTAAGCCATCAGAACAATTGAAAACTACACACTGAACAGCCAATGCTTTGGCTAAGTCTTTTGTGGTTTCGGTTTTGCCTGTCCCCGCTGGACCTTCAGGCGCACCATTCAAATGCAGATAGTATGCACCTATAAGAGTGCGATAACACCTATCAGTTAAAGGAGTTATGACGAGTCTATCTGAATTTCCTAAATATTCATAAGCATAATTAACAGTGGCATTAATTATTTTAACGAAAACTCTTTCTTCTTCCCAATAATAGCGTAGTTGCGCTAGCCATTGAAAGTCCGTTACTTCTGTCACTTTTTGATCAAGAAGATCCTGAATAACATCTTTAGCATGAACGTCAATGACAATGAGAGCTTTAACAGTGATACTGCTTAACTTAGTCAAATCAGTTCTTCGGATGACTGCTACCGTTTCATTTAGTTGTTTGTTTAATCCAACGTGAAAAGCTTTAAGCTCACTTATTCTGTGCGTATCTAAAGCTTCATGTACATCTATTGCCCAATATATTTGGGAAATGGCTAATACAACCATTCCTTCCCATGATAACATCCAATCTACGCGAGTTAGATTTGGATATTCATAGTAGGACAACTCAGTTTCCATTTTCACAGCTTTAAGCATTTGTTGCTCAACTTGAACCAGCCATTTTTCCACCGAACCTCTAGCAGCTGCAACACTTATTATGTCTAAAAAATCTACAGTTTCGCCTTCCATAGAAATCATTGATGAAATGTTAAATTCAGGATCAAATACCAATCGATTTATGCCTTCAAAACATTTTTTCAAATGTGGTTGCACTTTTAATGGATTTTTCGTTTCTGAGAGAATCTCTAACATTTCATCGTTAGACAAAAAGAAGAACCTTGGAAAGTACAATCGTTTCTTTTCTAAATAGTTATTAACTCCATCATTGATCTTTTCTAAGAAAGCTGAAGCAGTTTTAAATGACTCTAAAACACCTATACCACCAGCTATTTCGAGTACATGAGGATCTTTTTCCACAGCTTGCATGTATCGACGGTAAATATTATTTACTTCATTAAACATCACTCCCTCTTCAGGCATTTGTGCAACGATATCTTTTGAAGAGAATATAGGTAATAGGTACAACCACTGACTTTGAACTTTACCCCATTCATCTATTGTAGAATTAACTCGTACTATTTTCTCATACCAAGACCTGACTTGAGCTTCAAATGGCTTAACAAAAGCAGAACCTCTCATTCCGATTGTTTTTATAATGTGGTCATCTAACACACTCTGGATATCGTCAAGACCAGATAGGATATTGATGCCAGTGTCTTTGTAGGGACTCGTTTTGAATTTTATATCCGTCCACTCTGCCATCATTTTGTTTAGATTGGTAATCAGGGCCAATTCCTTAGTTGCTGCTACACTTATGATGTCATATTCGTCAATGTCATCCCAAAGATTCATGTTGATGATTTTTCGCAGTGTAGTTCCAGCAGTAGGTGTCAAATCGAAACCAGCAATAACGCTCATTTCATCCCAATGTCTCTGGAATAGCGCAGGATTGCACATAATGTGAGCCATTTGGACGTTAGGTCTCCATGCCTTCAATTCAGTTATGGCCTGAGCACATAATTTCATTGGAGCTGGCATGACATTCATGTCAGGATCGTCGAGCGAGCCACGAAAGCGTTTCTCATTTTCTTCTGCTATCTGTTGTTTGATTTTGGTTCTATAATTTTTGGATATCTTTAGAAATTCTTTATAGTAAAAATCATGATCATATTCTATTTGGTTGTGATCCATGTATTCAAACGGACCATCCATCCAAGTGTAGTAACTGCGTTTCCATTTATGTAACAGATAAATGAGACTGTGGAAGGGCAACACAAAATCTTTCAGTTCTTCCAAATCGGGATATTTCGTGATAGGGAATTTAAATGTCGCCTCCTCTTTGTTGATCCACTCAATTAGCTTGTCACATTTGGCTAGACGATGTACTAATTTTCTTAAGTATTCTAGATATTCAAGTGTATGATCAATATCATCCATGTCGTTCAACAGTTCTAAATGTGGTGTCATTTCCATCACCTCTTTATTTATATGCGCAATTTTGGCTTGTAACCTTTCCTCCATCTCTGCCTTATACGTTTCAAAGGCAGAAGCATTTCTTTCAAATATAGGCATGATATCTTTAAGCCAGTTAACGGTTCGTGTATTTGAAGCCACATGTTCGGGGCTTAGTTCAGTCATCTCTAGAAGTGCCGAAACAATGTTTAACTGTGATTTAATTCTCACCTTCAAATGCTCAACTATAACAGTCTTCGCATACACCATATAGACTCCTTGTTCGACCAACTCCTCTGCAGTTTCAGGTTCTTTCATTGCTTTAGCAGCGATAGTTTCAAATTCTCCACAAATACTATCATTTTCAGCCATGTGAGTCTTAACAATCCCTTTTATTATTTCATTTATAAATTCATTAGCTTTTGCTTTCAACCCATCAATCATTCGCAGTTGGGTAACGACAGCGCAGTTGAAATATTCATTTTCTAAAACCGTTGTTATTTCGCGATCAATTTCTTGGAAATATATTATTTTTTCTCGTCGTTCTTCAAAACTTTGAGCCTTGGCGATAAACTTTACAACGGCGTCTTTGGCGGCTTCAGCATACAACATTTTATATAGTTCCCTCAGTATATCTAAATAATCCACCAATGGTTTGAACACCTCTTCTAATCGCACCTGCAGCCGCGCGTGTGCGTCGTGGTGCAGCCAGGGGTTGATGCGCACCCGCAGTGCGTCCGTGTCGTACGGCAGCCTTAGGTACTGCTCTATAGGCATGAGCCTTTGAGCGATATTAAATATCGCATCTGCGATATCGTGAAACGTTTCATAAATCTTCTCGAGGGAGGGATCATAAAAAAAATCACCATTGAAATCCAATTCGATGTGTAGAATCTGCACACTATATGGATCGTCGAGTTTTTCAATGATGACATCCGTCGATCGACGCATCAATTCTTGTATAGTCAAAGATATCATAGTAGTGGCACAATTAACAAAAACTGGTATCATTTTTGGACGCACAGTCTTGAGACATCGAGGGTTCTTCATCCAATTGATGAGTATAGCATACCAAGTACTAGATACAAGATAGTCTGCTCTTTTTAATTGCTCCATAATTTTCGATAAGAATAGCTTTAGTGTTAACGGACCTTTATCCCTGTACTTTTTTAAGTTGATAATAAAAGGGGGAAAGACTCTTTCAGATGATTCGAGAATCAAACGTATGAATGGATGCAAGAGGAGCGAGCCGTGTGCTAATTTCTTTCTAAACTTGAGCATTTTGGCGTAGTTGTCTGTGATACCCTTGAATTTGAAGTATGGTTCCCTGTATCGTATGCGAGATACGCCCGGCTCGTCCCTGATGACGGTGGCGACCGCGTGCTTGTGCAGGTCACGGTTCCACGCTTCCTTCGTTTCATTGATGAGTCTTTGGGTTGTTGAAGCATGATTGTTGCGAAGTTTACTCGGTACAAGGGAGAGGATTTTTTCCTCCCAAACCTGTAGCATTTCAGGTGGACGGAGTTTGTGGGCGCACTCTCGCAGAACGCTGATGTGTCTTGCTTGGGATATCTCGAGTAAGTCCCGCTCGTTTCTAGGGACGGGAGGGCGAGCTATCTTCACCTTTCTCCTTGAAGCAGACTCTTCGAGGATTTGCCGAAATAATTCTTGTTTTGCCTACAAACATTTAACTGTTATACAAAGATGCCAATAATACGCGGTACTAGCTGGATAATAATGTATTAGAATAGATAGATAATAAATCTAACTATTATTTAATCTAACTTACTAATGATAAGTACGGGGGAACACGCGGTTCCTAGTGATTTTTTTAACACTTATTTTTTTAGGACTGTCTGTTCTCCGAATATACTAAAATAAAATAAGTACCTTGTTCCTGTTATATGGCGGTTGCGGCGTAAAGGGCAACTCGGCCATGCGGTCTGTATCCGGTAAGGGAAGCATTTTGGGCACACGACACCCATTTTTAGTCACTAGCAGCTTCCGTAGATCTCTTTCTTCCATTTTTCGATTTCAATAAATAAAAATAAACATGATTTTGATAAAACTTAACGTTTCAACGATGACGGATTTGACAATTTCTGACGTTGTTTTAAATGAGTTATTATTAATTTGGTCTTCAATAATTTTCCAAGGAGACTATATACCTACCTACTTATTTTCATTATTAGGTTCGGATTTTATTAATTCAATTAAAGTCTACATTCATATTCTAATTTTATTAATAATTTATCTTCAGCAAGAACTATCATTTAATATTTACTGTCAAATACTGTAAGAATATTATTCATTAATTTATACAAACTATTTAAACTCAAATCTTAAAAATAAATAAAATGAAACATCGGTATAAGTACTTGAAATATTATATTTGCACAAACTTAAACATTATACACAAATAATATAACATGGGTCTGATATATACGCATTCAAGTTTTTACTAAACTTTTCCTTAAAACAATTTATTTACATTCAAAACATTCTGTAAATATTATTACAAAAATTCTAATGGAATCTAAAGGGAATGTGATGAAATCACTTTTATTATTTAAAGAAACCATTTGGTTATAGTTATTACAAATAACAGCCGATACTTTGAAATGTACAATTAATAGTTAATAATAAAACAATTCCTATATAAGTAATCGCATATTTTCTTTGAATGCAATATTTTATTTATTGCGAGATAAATAATTATGGATACAAGAGATTTCAACAGTAAGCCGAAAAGGAAAGATTATGTGTATAGAACTTAACCTCAGACCAAACTATACATTTAAACGGAACTCTGTAACAGCAAAATTGAGGTAAATTTTACATACTTATGTGTAATTTTTTTGCAAAGATATAAATATTCACTTTTCTCACTTTTGCTGTTCACAGTGTTCTGCGTAACTTTTTAATTATCAAATCCCTAACTATTAATATAATAAGCAATATTTGCATAATTATGTCAAAGTGAAATTGCACCATGCACGAATTATTATTTAGGCTACCTATTATCACAAATTATGGCTCAATAAAATCATTTTTTTCGAGATTTATCAATGATTGTAAAAATCAAAGATCTAACGACTTGTTCAGTCTTAATTCGATGTTAGTACAAACTCGTTTCTAACCAAAATAATGGCACTACTAAACTTTAAAACGTTCAAATAATATATAGAAAAATATAGTCTGACAAAGACTGAATACAAAATTAAAACACTTTGTTAATAAACAATTTTGCACACTAAATACTTTGGTTCTCTACAAATTTTAATAAGCCTCATCATTTTATAAATGTATCAGAAATGTATCCATACATATTCCATATATACCTATGTATGTATGTATTTATATTTACACTATATACAATGTATTCCGTGATCCTAAGCCCATAACAATATTAACGACTGTTATATAATAATAGTAACTTTCTTAAAGTTTAATAGTTGTGATGTGTACATTTGGTGTCCCTTATACTAACATTTTACAATTCCATATTTTCATATCCATATTTTTTCCAATTCCTTATATACTTAAAGTATCAGTATTTACATAAATAGCTGATAAAACAATTACAGATCTTTTTAAATATAAGGTATTTCTGCCACAATAACCCCTTCACATAATTGTTAAGCGAACTTTACCTAGAGAAGTTCGATCACAGTTATGTTAAATCAAAGATTAATTTGGTTCGTTAGCTGAATAATCGTGGATCCACATAAATTTTCAAAGTTAATGTGTTTTTGTCTATGAATCAACCGGTATGATTAATATCAAATCTTGCACTCACAGTACCCACTGCTGGGACTTCTATCTTGACTAGAAAAATAAGCCCTGGCCAAATATCCTTTAAACTCTTCGAAGTTCTCGAGAACTTATCCGATTCCTCACGAGATTAATTTGCCATGAACGATAAAGCACGAGTTTTAAAAATCTAAATTTGAACAGATTTTTTTTGAATGGTCGTAACCTTCGTAAAATGTCTAGTGTACCTCTAAGCACGATTTTTTTATGATTTGATTTAAATTTTCTGATTACGTATTAAAGTCATGCCAATTTTAATAGATAACATAATTAAACCATTGATGCAATTTAGGTAGGTTGCTGGCTACACCAGTACCTGTCGATAAATAAGACAGACGTCAAATAATACCTATTAAAATCGCCTGGCTTAGTGTACCTATAAGATCTTAATTTTCTGTATTTTATTCAAATTACTTTAACATAGAACGAAACGGGTAACCTACCATGATTTAAATTATTTTGAGTTTCCCGATGTTTCGGCACTGTTACAAGCGCCATCTTCACTGAGAGGTTGAAGACATTTGCGCGTGGGCACACAGTCATTCACAAACAATCAAATCTACCCTCATTTATTGCGAATAGTGAGTGCTACTACAAAATAAACCGAAATATCGGGAAATTTAGAAACATTTAAATAATGGTAGGTTACCCGTTTCGTGTTCTAACATTGTTACGAACAATGATAGTTTAAAAAGTTAATTTACCTTATGTCTAAGCCCGAAGTTCGCAGGGCTTCCTACTGGGTCATACGCTGGCGCCGAGCAGTTTCTCGTCTGCTGAATCTCTCTCCTCTTCAGACCCTGATTTCTCCTTCTTGATGGACTGGTATCTTACCTGGAACGTAACATTCATGTCAGGTCATGATGTAATTCTATAAGGCAGTTGGAAGTCCAATTTAAAAAAAAGATTAATATCCATTTGAAATACAAATGCAATAAGAAAAGATTATTTATGATGTTTTTTTTTTTTTATTTAATTACTAGTACAAGGCTTTGTCGCTGAGCGACCACATCGCCTTATCGGAAAAACATAATAATAGGAATTATCTTAAATTAACAAAACTTAACAATTCTTATAACAAAACAAAAAATTTCTTAAGTATACATAAATAAATTGGCTAATCCCTACGGAGGTATTTAATAATGAGACTATAATTTATGATGTTATATTTTACAAGATTCTTACTAGCGCTTTATTAAAATTTAATTAACCACACAGCACAAGCAACCCTATTCACCTATGATCCCACTGCTGAGACACAGGGACGTCTCTCTTGATGCGACTGATTAGGCCATAATTCACCACAAAGGGCGGGTTGGAATCACAATTGTATTGATTTAAAGATTTTAAAGATTTATGTCATTTATTTCCATAAAATCCCTCACTTGGACAAGTCAATAAATACAATACATTATTAAATAAAAATAAACAATGGAAACAAGGTTGACATAAAAATATGTTTCGTTTTGAATATCACCATGTCCTTTAAACTCACCGATTTCCTAACGGTGCTTGCTTTCGCCGTTCTAGCACATATTTCGAAGCGTACATAATTTGTTTGGCTAAACTATAACTAACATACCGAGGATCACATCACAAATTAGTAATCACAGAAAACTAATTTTTGGTTTATATTTACCTTAGTTTTAAGTTTAGTGCTGACTCCTCTTGGATGATACATCAAGAAGTTATCCGTCACCCAGAATATCAAAATCTGAAAATGAAAAACACCAAAATAAGAAAGATGTAGCGCAAGATGTTGTATGAAGGCAAACTTCATGAGGAAACCGGTATGTTTTGAGTTGACATTAAAGACTTTGAAGGACATGTATCATTCACCAACCAGCACTTGACCAACATGGTGAAGGTTGAGAATTTATCAAATTATTTCTATGAATTGGTATAAATATTTGTCTATAAAGTCGGGTGGGTTATTTATATGTATGAATAAATAAATACAATAAGGTTATCGCTCGCTGATAACAACGCTGTTAAACTCCACAAAGAGTCGTGTAAGTACTTAGTTCATACACGATTCGTAATTATTAAGAACTGAAAGCAATTAAATAAAACATTATGCATATTAAAGTCAAAGGTTTATTACTGTATATTTTCTGCAAGTATTTGTCTGGGTGATATAAATGTATTCTTATAAATATCTCTTTATGTATGTACATTATATTACATACATGTATATCCGACATCTAGCTCTCAGTTTCACTGCATGCCGTGCTATTCACACAGCGCACAGGAGTAAATTTAAATTCATAGATAAATTAAGTATAAGGTAGAGAAACTGCTGAGCAGTTTCGTAGAATTAAACTGTAATAAGATATCCCTTCTTTTTAATATAAATAAATACAAATACTCACTGCATGCCGTGCTATTCACACAGCGCATTGCACTCACTGCATGCCGTGCTATTCACACAGCGCATTGCACTCACTGCATGCCGTGCTATTCACACAGCGCATTGCACTCACTGCATGCCGTGCTATTCACACAGCGCATTGCACTCACTGCATGCCGTGCTATTCACACACTACTCACATTCACAAAGAAGGGTATGATCAGCATGACGACGGCGAGCTCGAGGCGCGGGTCGGACACGGGCGACAGTCGCAGCGAGGACAGCACGTCCACGACGGGCGGCAGCCGCAGCACCAGCGCCAGCACGGACTTGGCGAACGTCGCCAGCGCCGCGTATAGGATGCACTGGCATATCCACGCGGAACACATGGGCGGCTTGCCTGTAAATACCAAAGTATCGTAATTGAATAAATGATTTGTGCTTCTGAGTTAGGGTTTATTGACGTCTATTATTATTATATTATCATCAGTCGGCAACCTCTGTGGCGCAGCGGCAGGTAAGGATCTGCAGATATTTCTTGGTGTTTTTTTTTGTTTTATGTATTTTATTCTTCTAAGTATTATCAGAAATGTGGCCTGCCCATTGCCACTTCAAAGAGCTAATCTGCCGGGCTATGGTGACCCGCTTTCTTTTAGTATCTCCTAATTTCTGATTCGATCCCGTAGTCAAACACCGAGTATACTCGTAGCCCTTTCCATAGCTCTTTGAGCTACTCTGAGCCTGTTAATCAATTATTCATAGACTAAAACAATGTAATATTACTACCTAGTAAAGAAATAACAGGCCCATTGTTTGTAACAAGTAGTCAAAGGGCAAAGTTACGTTGAACCCAGTAAATGGCAACTTAAAACAATAATTTTCAATGGTTTATTGTTCACTATTAATATGAAGACTTAGGTCATCATCATCATCATTTAAGCTATCGGACGTCCACAGATGAACAGGCCATGTTCAGATGTGTGTCCTTTATAATTTCCAGGTATTGCGTTGGTGGAAGTCCGTCGCTGGGTTTGCCGATCAGTGGTGTCCACTTAATAACAATAAAATACGTTAGATATTGCGTTTTAAGAATGACATACATTAGTAAGATAAAACAAGCATATAAAAAAAATCCTGTCTTTATCTCGCTTGAATACCAATGACATTATTAGAATTTAATGTGGTATGCCTTACTAATTAGTTTACTAAGAGTGTTAAGTATTACATAGGTGTTTAATGTAAACAATGTGCACCTACGTGTTTACATATCCATTCTAATAGGTAATATAAATGGGAAAGAGTGTGTGTGTCCGTTTGTCCGATTTTCACCCAAAACGGAGCGACAGATTGTCGTGATTTTATAATTGAAGATAGTTGAAGGAATGTAGAGCTTATTAGCGCGGGAAGATACATATTTCCACGGGGAAGTTTACTTTAACGCGAGCAAAACCGTGTGGCGTCATCTATACTAATATTATAAAGCGGAAGAGTTTGATTGTTTGTTTGTTTGTTTGAACGCGCTAATCTCAGGAACCGCTGGTCCGATTTAAAAAATTCTTTCAGTGTTGGATAGTCCATTTATCGAGGAAGGTTATAGGCTATATTACATTTTCAAAAAAGTAGGGATCCGTACGGAAAACCCAAATATGTAACCCAAGATGTAAAAAAAAATCCTTATATCGCATGCGCTGCGAAAAGTATTCATTTTAGAAATACACAATGTACTACAATTTTGTAGAACACATTAATATCTACAAAAAATGTCGCGACAGCATATATCTAACTATTATAGTTATGTCACAATAAGTGTTTTAATTTTCAATATAATTAATTTATATGCCGCCGCTAGGAAAAGCTCTATATTTGTATTTTCAAATAAAACATTATCAAAATAAATTACATTGTAATTACGAATATTTCAATATCTCTATATAAATTTTTTAATTATTCAATTCGGACATTCCATTCGAAAGATATCAGAGTTTAAAAATGTAAGTACCGAAATAAACCAGCCCGTTCGGTAAGGCATCATGCTTTGGTACGGGGACTCAGTCAGTACCTACTAAAATAAAGTCTTTAAACGAAAGTAGGTATATGGCTATCGTTTAAGATTGATTCACTTTTATGATAATAAAAAAATGGCCTTTCCACTTTCCACGAATTATAACCCGTATTTAGTGGATATCCCATACATTCGCACTAAGCGATTCTCATCCACCTTTATAGTTCGCACCGCTAAGGTCTGCTTCCTACTTCTGTTTTTTCCTGATTTCAACCTGAGTTCCTTCAAGACAAGAGTGAATAGGTATCCTATAGATCTTTGTGTTCTATCTTCGTCTAAATTGTCACATACCATCAGCTGAGATTGTAGCAAACAAAGGTCTATCTTCTATAAAAAAGTTAAAAAAAAAGTGATACCAAAAATAATTATTCCACGCGGACGAAGTCGCGGGCACAGCTAGTTAGATAATAAAGCCTCAGTGGATGAATCTTACAACATCCGGACCTAACCGGAAACTCATGATGGGGTCCTACATTATAAAACGCTATAGTGGCTGCAAAATTACTTATTGATAAAGACCATATCCAACTCTTCGGGGTTGGATTGGCAATTGGCAGCGGTCGTACGATGGCGCGATGCGTTTTTGGTCGTACGATCAAAGTGGCTACGGTTATTTTATGTGGTCGCACGATCACCAATTAGGACACTGATGAAATCTGTATGTTTGAAACACGTCGCACGACGAGAACGCATCGCAGCATCGTACGACCTCAGCCAATTAGGACAACGCCTTCAGCGTTATCGGCCTTATCCAGAGAAACCGTCAATAGGTACGTCAAGGGCCAATAAGTCGCGGGTTTCCTCACGATAATAATAAATTGAAGTATGTAAATGATTAACTTCAAATTATTTAGAGTCTACTCTTACATGCTTACTGCCAAAACAAACAGCGGAAATATTGTTCTGAGAATTCTAATTATTCAGTTTATTTATAAAGTAGTTTGTCAGTATCGTGTCTACCTTATTAGCGCGTTCAATCTGTGGCCATTAGCCTATTAAGTATGACGCTGATGTCTCAAGTGTCATTAAGGTCACATCACTTTTAGACTGCTATTAATTGATATGACTTTTTAAAATATCATGGTTTTTAACAATATTTAAACATGAAACCGGTACCACACCATGACTAAAATACATATTTTTAACATCACTAGCGAATATTAAACTTGAACTTGTGTGATTTTTGGTAAAAAAAAGCAAATAAACCTGTTGGCGGGTCAGCTAGTATTAAATGATAACATAAAATTTAAGATATAGACTCACCATATTCTCCAAAGTTAATCAACGGCACATCATATGTCCGTGCACAGTATTGTGCCCAGCGGATACCGGCCCAGATAATTAGCAGGCCGAGGGTTGAGTCCAGCATAAAGTTTACTATGTACCTGCAAATTGTCGGAATATAACAATAATTTATTTCCCATATATTAATATTATAAATCAAATTTATATAGGTATGTTTGTAGTAAGTAAATGTAGGATGTGTTATCTAAATCCATTTAAACAATTTGGAAAATTCTTCCATTAATAGACAGTCACTTCATGAGTGCTAAAGGCTATATAATGTTTATGAATATTTTCCACAAAAAACACATAAGTAAGTTGTTCTTTGTATATCATTTGTCTACACACTTTAAAAAGAATGGTTACCTTAATTTTCAGCAAGTGATGCAGAAATACAAGAAATAAATAAGCAAGTACTATATAAATACAAAATTATATGTATATTTTACCATGTGCATGGATTTCCAGTTAGATGTGGTGACAACCACACATTTGCCGCATGTATAATAAGAGCACCAAGACCTTGCTTTGAGGTATCATAGAACCAGATCAACCATGGCCTTCGAGCATATCGTGGTTCACAAAATCGTTTTCCTACAAACAGAAATTTTATATTTAAAATAGAAAAGACGAAATATTTAATTAAGTTAAGAAAGTCATAGTTCATAAAAAAGACGCAGGAAAAGCAAGCTTCGGCGTAATTAAATCATGATTAGAGTATGAAGTTAGCTGATTGGCTTTATGCCGAAATACTAGCCAACTTTACCTTCACCTTGGCTAAACTTTCGCAACTAATCTAAAAATCTTACAACTTAATCTAACATCTTACCAACTAAGCAAGTGAATGCTAGGACTGCCAGAAGAAATTGCATAAACCATCCATATGTGTCTGTGAGGGCGTCCTTGGAGCAATGGGGCTCCGACCAATTGAAATAATAATCGGAACTGTTATTCATTTTTCATTACTTTAGTTCTACCGCGAAAATTCACTAAAATACACTGTTGGAATTAAAAACATAATTGCAAGTGCCAGCGGTGTGTGGTATACAATTAATTACACTATATAGGAATAAAGTCTCAGTGGTTATCTTACTCAGTTTTTAATTTATAAATAAAACTTTGACTGCCGTGCCGAGAACGTCTTGCAAAGAAACTGCAATGTAAATTGCAAAACAATTACAACGCAGATGACAATGACATAAGGCAAAATTCAGTCTATCACTGTCATTGAATGTCAAAAGATTTCTGTTCAGAATGTTTATTCGGCTAAATCAATATCTACTGCTATATATAATTTTGATGGCAATACTCAACACAACAGATTAGTAGAATACGTAGAAATATAAACAAGCATCATGTTTAGTAGAAATACAAATCGTATCAAATCAACTAAGATATTTTTAAATGACAAATTGTAATTTATTTACCTACTTGTACAACAAAAATTGTACAATTCTGTGGCTTTGTTGGTTACCCTTTTCTTCTTCTTGAAAGCAAAGCCAAACAAAAATTATGTCATTGACCGGCCGCCATTTTCTTCGTTTTTGTATCATTTGGAAAAAATAGATAGATTGTTCAATACAATAAAAACAAAGTTGTAAAGTCAGTGCATCTAAGGAATATTAAAGCTTTTTGTTACAACAGGATTGCTGCCCGGTAAGATAACTTTCTCAACCATAATATACCTAACCATGTTTTTATGTTTATTCGAAATTGTCGTGCTATCGATTTTGCTCACAACAGCCGGCGTGAACTAGTTATTTCATACAAGTTTCTACGTAGTAGATACCTATTCAACTTATAACATTACATTCAATAATTTGTATCCTACTTATTTTCTACCTACCTATAGGTACCTACCTAATTCAATTTTCATGAGATCTATCCTTTACTAACCATGTTGTATTCTGTGACGCCAATGCTCTTTTACCTGCACATACCATTATAATTATTGGAGATTTTTTTTTGGAATGATGTTGGATATAATATATCCAACATCATTCCAAAAAAAAATCTCAAAAACAACAATATTATTGTTGTTAAACCATAGCCTGCCTATTGGCCACTGCTGGCAAAAGCCTCTTCTATTTCCATGCATCCCAATGTACAGTGAACTGCCAAAATGAATAAATTACAATGGCATCAGAACTAAGACACATATTGTTATAATTTTTAAATTAAGTAGTAATATTGAAATATATATATGTTTGAGTCTGCAATTTGTGAAAATTACAGAACCTATAAAAGAACTAACAATAGTAAATGAAAATAATACATTGGTTACTTTTTACTACAGGACTTATTTATTAGCTAGTTATCAATACCTATCATAAGTTGGGTTGTTTTTTTATTTTTCAGAAACAAACAGTACTTAATACCTAAATATCAACTATATTATTACATTATATTGAGAAAAATAAAAAGATTAACAAATGTTATGGAAAACTAATGAGGTAATTAGAAAAGTGAAAAGCAAAAAGAATATATAACTGACAAAATTTATGAATTATCAAATAACATGAAAACATAATTTATTTAGACAAGCAACTAACCATTTTTGGGGCACTGGCAAGATTATTCCCAATCTCATAATGGGGTTTTACTAGTGAAACAAAAAGTTTATATTGTTTATCACAAAGAAACTAAAAAAAATAATTGTAGATCATACAAATATTTTGTTCCAAGGCTGGAACTGAACCTGCAACATCTTGTGACGCAGGCAAATCTTCGCCCACTGTGTTACAGAGGTCGTGAAATTAAATATTTTATTATCATTACTTATTTTATTGAGTCTATATCTTTTCCGACTGGGTGTTATAATAATTATCATACCTATTATCATTATCACCCCTATTTATGTTCCTTTGGCAGTGTGGTAGTCTTTCTCCAAGAGAGAAGTCCCGGTTAGTACATAATGTTTCACATTATATCATATATCAGAAATCTAGCATTAGTACACAAGTTTAAAGATTAACACAGGCCTAGATTTTTGTGTGAATTTTATATAAAAGATAGAATGTTAGCCATTTAAATGAATAACAAACAAAATACAATACCACACATTTTAAAATATATTATATTATATAGGTATGTAAGAAAAACAGTATCTTAAATTTCTTAAAATTTAGTTGTTATGTTATAAATTATGTTTATAATTACTTAATTGAGTCTATTAGATCCAAAATTAAAACACGATTAGGGATATCTAATAGCATGGCGATGGAAGTGGCATTTAATGATTTAAGTTTAAGTAATTTATCTAGTGAAAAGAAACCTTTGTAATTAAAAATGTCTAGGTTATACAGAATCAATGCATGAATACCTGCAACATTACATTCTTTATGTGTACTGTACAATATGACATAAAAATTTATGTAAAACGTACAATAACTGCTTGCTGCGGCCTGCCTTAATTAGTTTACTCAATAATCTATTGCCAGTAGTCCACAGGGACCATTAAAGTGGAGCCATGTCATTTATTGGTTCGCGTGCGGCAGACCTACCTACGGCTTAAAAGCATTTAATTTTACCATACATGTATCGAAGAAATGTAATTGTCGCCTCATCCCTCCGTGGAGGCGAGTGGGCGGGCCGATACCGCCGCAATCGAAAGTAGAACGCAATAATTATCGGTCCTAGGCCCCAGTTGGACGTTCCCGCGCTCGGACCGTCAACAAACCGTCGCACGGCAACTGCTCATGACATATGCATGAGAGCCGCACGGACGCCCGCTTAAATATACAAGGACGGGGAAATTACCAGAGAGGCAAATACATACAAGATGTCTCCGTCTAGCGTGCCGCACGCCCTCCAATTACTATCACGAAACAAACGTCCGATAGTTCGGGCTAATCTAGACTCCTCAACCACCGTCTTCATAAGTCATGAGACAGCCTCGTTACAAAGCTAAAAGCGTCATTGTGCATTCCCGACTTGGGAACGCGGCACGCCATCGAATTATCCCCCGATAGACCATCTATACCTTATTTAGATGTTTCTCTGAATTCGTAATGATGAGTCAATCGTCCATAACTACAGTTACTCACCTCGTCACTATTCCAAATAACCCCATGTTTACATAGCTCTAGCGAAGGTAGATCTATTTCTCTTGAGGCTTTCCAAACTTTACACACATTAAACAAATATCCTTACGACTTACGAGTTAGACGTAACAAAATTATACCCCCAAAGCAATACTTAGAGTAGGTAGCCCCGGCACTGAAGTAGCGCAAAGAAGTTATGATCGATAGAACATCAAATATTCAGGCAGTCGGGCGGCCCACGAAGAAACGGAATGGATAACAGTTGTCTGAAAGGCCACAAGGGGGATAAAGGCTCTGCCGCTCCCCCTATACCTAATTATACACTGATGTAATAAGCTATTCCAATCGGACATGCAACAATACTTCCGTTTGAAGTTAAACGGTAGGTAAACTGTCGATCCTCGAGCCTCGATTCCTTAGAAACGTACGTGGAAGATTGACAAAAGCGTTCTGTAATGATTTTATGGTTCGTTGAGCATTATCCTGTGGAGCAGCGACGTATGCTCAAAGGCCTCCAAGCGTGAAATAACTGTAACAATTGCTATCTTCAAAAGGCAATCAGAACCATGACATTGCAGATTATTTCGTTTTTACTACCTTGATTTGGCCAACTTCTGCTATGAAAAGTTTACGCAACTAAAAGAGCCTTTAGGGTGAATAATGAAGTCCTCTAATTAACTTAGCAATGCTAATAGGCAGGATAAGCTTTCATTATTTTTCCAAAAGTTCCAAAGGTTTGTAATTCCATTTTGGATCAACGCATAAAGACAATATCTTCGGAAGAAATCATTAATTAAGATGAAATGCGGACTGTTTAGTCAATGATTCTCTCGTGCATCCTAAGCCTAACGTTATCAATTGATTTTAGATCATAAACTAACTGCGTTAGAATCACCTAAAATAAACAAAAGTATAGCCATTTAACTAACTAGCAATGAATTGGACTGGATATAATTCTGTCCTCGCGACCTAAGTCGCTCAGTTTAATTGCCTGTTTCAATCCCACTGCTATACGTAGCATGTTTTTGATATTTCCCTTTGATCTGCACAACACAAACCGCTGCGCTGTTGGAAATATCAAGGTGTTTCCCGACAGAATCCATAATCGAATTTTTCCTTTCGCAAAAGGGCCTCCAAAAGCCCCTATCAATAATAGATTAGGCCCTTGCCAACCTTGCGCAGATCTCGTCTTCTAAATGTTTGTTTCCAAATTTAACGCGTAAGTAGCGACTTACAAAAAATAAAAGGTAGTACTCTGTAGGGTTTCCGCAGCACCTTTACTTATCTCAAAAGTAAGATCTGATCTTTGCATTCATTACATTAAGTGATACGAAGCGTATTTCATACTTGCCTTCTTCTTGTAAGTTGATGCGGGTAAAAGGTTACACTTAATCTCTTGAGAAAGTTATGGGAGATATTGTTCCAACAAATAAAACGCAAGCGAAGCTGTGAAAAGTCGATTTGTAGACCATATTTTAAAGTTTCTGTGTAGTATTATTCTTTACAAATCTTACAATACTTACAATCCTTACAAATTTTATTTAAAACGCATACTAATGCAGTATTAGTAAGGAGTCTTTTACTCAATCCCCCAAGACCTAGACCTTTTCAACAATTTGGGAGGTCCATTCCTAGTAGTAATATTTTTAGAAGCAGAATTTTAAAACAGCTATTAAGCAAGTTAAATTGTGAAATGAATAACTTTTGAAATGGCATCATTGCGAAATAGTGGAAAATATTAAAAGCATGTGTTAGTTCCCGTGGCATATGAACGCCGGCTCCAGCCAGTCGCGATGGCCCCCGTAGCGTGTCTTAGCCGGTCACGTGGACTCCCAGCTCTGAATATTTCAGTAGCCTGCCCCCCTTGGAAATTATAGAGTTCTTGTCAACTTCTAGGGCTTGCCGCAATTACTTTGATATTATATTCTGTGGAAAGAACAGCAAGTGGCTGCAATTAGGTCAGTGCATGATTGACAGCAGTTGTCTCTTTCCCGTGGTATCTAGCAGCTGATGGCACCACCCGTTGCCCTGGAAATATTTCTCAGAACAAATTATATATTAAGCTGTCGGCTTTTTTATTATGCTTACAGCTTTTTAAACTAATTTTCATGAAAAACTTCCTTGTGTTATAATCTGTCTTAGGAAAGTAGTTTCATTTATTTATGCTCTACCTACACAGTCAACTCTCAGTGTTGTATGTTGTATGTTTGTCTTGAAAGGAAACCTCGCACCATTCTTACACAATGCTGTAAATGCATTGATGTAAATTCAGCCATCCTATATCAGAGATGTTTGATTCATACGTAATTTTGTACAAATTTGTTAGGTTAAAGTCAACTTTACCGCGGTAAATTACGTTTCTTGGGAAAATTGGCGAGTGGGAGCTAGTTATGATATTAAAATACAGGGGTCCTAAATTATACCCAAACACCATTTAATGACTAGCAGGTACTAAATAAAAAATACAAAAACGAACAAATACATAGTCAATAAAAGCACCCTATTAATTTAGTCTTCCATTACTTACGTTTATCATCAAAGATAATTGCTAAGTAAACCAATAGCCCATTTTAAACTTTGGTTTATTATTAATCCTTAAACCATTACATATTCCGTTTTATGAAAGGAGGACACGGATGTTAATATACAATAATTTGCTCTACAGTTAAATATGCAAGATCCTTATTAAGTGTCCGAGCCAATAACAGTGCATTTGTGTTTGGGCCCCGTTGCCGTGACAACGATTGTCTTTCACATAGCCTATACGCTATTAGCTATTGACAAATACCCTCAAACATAAATGTTATGTGTGCACGTACGTAACTAATGCTTTATGAAACTACTATCGCGCTTTGATCTCCATCGCTTACAGGGACTTACTCTATTACTGAAATTGTATTTGAAAAGTACCTTGGAAGCTATTTGTAGCATTTATAAATCTGCCTGTTTCCGCAATCCAACATGTACGATAAAATTTGCGATAAAGCGCAAATAGTTTATTTTATCAGTTTGACATAATTTCAATATTTCAATACTCTATTTCGCCATGGCCAAAATTGCCTAGGACTAAAACATATTTTTAAGATTATCTAGATCCAACTAAATCCTTAGTTATTTGATTTATAATACGAGAAAATAGATCAGATATTGTTTTTGTTCTCTTCCCTCCCCTTTATCCCCGTATTGTTTGTTGTAGAAAGTAGAAACGGGATCGTATATCGTATATCTAAATAGGGGCCTGGGTTCGCGATGACATGCCGATGAAGACAAAGCCTTAATCTAAGTGTTCACCAGTAAACTCCACTTTACTGCTGTTTGTGTAACGGACGTAGGAGCTAGTTTTCCGATGTCATATCATTGTTTACTCTGCCCCTGATTTGATTTAAACAAACATTTTCCAGTAGGCTTCATTGGTTTTGGTTCTGTTTGTTCAATTATTTTTTAATTATTTGTGTTGAAGTACAGTATGCAATCATCATTATAACAAACAACACTGTTCACTAGTCTCCCTTAAAGAACTCGTTATATGCCGGATGGTGATCGCATCGAGTTTGGACAGTATACAGAATTAGGTTGATGCATGCTCTTCTTCTGGTAAAATAAATTCCTTAGTCGGTTTGACGTAACAAAATATAGAATGGTACTTCTCTTAAGCCATAAACACGTGACAAGTCCGTTCGCAATCTTAAAAAAAAAATGAATACAGAATACCAAGGATAACTTCCGGCCTGAGTTAAGGCTTACTGTTTCCTTAGCGCAAGAGCCCTTTAGAAAGGGTTCTTTAAAAGTTACGAAACTGATTTTACCTTTCTCAGTCAAGGCTTAAAACAGGATATTATTTCCATTACATACATCTTAGGCTTTGCTTCTTAAAGATTTATGACATTTATTTCCAAAAATCCTAAATATCACGTAGACAATTCAACAAATACAATTAATAAATAACATCATTAATTTAAAATATACAATGGAAACAAGGTTGACTTAAAAGTACGTTTCAGGTTTTTAAGCACTGTGTGAGAAACGTATAGAACAACCAGCTCATATCTGAATTAATTTGTTAAGTTATTTTAAAGCTAAGATTTTTCTCTTGAAACAGAAATTCGATTAAGCCTACGTTAGACATGTCTATGTATGTTTGAGCTGTTGGTCAATTTATTAAGTGAAGTTAGAGGTGAACATTAGCTCCTAACGACTGACTCGCATGCTATAACTACCTCAAATGTTAATGTGGATGAACTAAAGTACAAATGCCTTACCCGTACTGTTTCATTTACATGAAGCTATTACCCTATCATCATCATCAACCCTATTTACATTCCCACTGCTGTGACAGAGGAACTTTTCTCTTGGCGAGAGAGATTAGGCCTTAACTCACCACGCTGGCCGAGTGCGGGTTGGTGAATGACACATGAATACTAGAAAACAGATTATCGTGCTAGATTATTTGCGACATCGACTATGGGTTCTTATAGTAGATTATCTTTACCTTTAGTCTTAAACTTAAAAGCTCGGAAAATTTTATCTATCTCTTGACCCTTTTCTAGGCCGGTCACCTGAGCGTGTTGTATTGTATCAATCAAATAAAACGCAAGGGTATCAAAATCAATCTTAACAATTGGTACCGTCAGGTATTTTCTGGAATGCTTCCCTAATCCAATATTTATTTACTTTTATCTCTATCCAACTTCAAGACACTCATAAGCAGGAAACACATTATTAACACCCGACGCGACGCGACGTGTCGACACCCGACGTGCACCGTGCATATTACCAACACGCGACGCCACGACATACTAGCATTTCATCATCATTTCGCTAAATAAATGCAAAAATTTAATTTGAAATTGGCATAAAGTGACAGTTCTCGAACGAATGACGCGTGGCGTCGAGTGTTGTCTAGAAACATACTGCGCGCCCACGTCGGATGGCGTGTTTACCCCCACCATGGGCAACACGCAGATCTGGCACGTCTGGATCAGGTGGCGTGTGCGCGCGTGGCGTCGGGTCGCGTGTTCAAAGTGTGTTTCTGGTCTATAGAAAACCATACATTTGATTCGACTCAACACGCATCACGTTTCATCGGGTGGCGTCGGGTGTTAATAATGTGTTTCTGCCTTTACTCTCTTCTCTCCAAATATTTAATTCATATTATACGTATTTTATTTTTGACACCTGTGGTCACATAATAAAATTTTGGATGTTCTGTGAATAAGCAAATAAATAATACTGGGCTACCTGTAATTAACTGAAATTCTTATATATATTTCGTTACAATCAGGAGACATTTTCCTCATAAGCCAAGTGGGGTTTAAATAACCGAACAGAATTACTGACCTAAATAATTATTGTAGCCAACTCTCCCTAAGACACTGAATTAGAAAGATGTGCATTGTTTTCCGAGTGAGTTTTGAAGAGGCGCATGGCTCTTCTAATTCGGCCAGTGGGGATATCTTGGTTGGCTGAGACGTAGGGTGTCGTCTTGCGGCGTGACTCGTTAAGTCCTCGTTTCCGGGCCACAATGAGAGAGGAAGGGTGGTATCGACGGGGCGGCGCGCACCGCGCATGTGCCTCGCCGGCGCCCCGGAGTCTCAGGGGTGTCATACTTAAATCGCGCACAGCCCCTACAAAGCCAGTCTATCCGCGAACCTCACCCTAGCAACACGACCTAGCCCCCCTAAGCACTAACTTCGCGTTAATTATGTAGGTCCCACAGCGAAATTTTGAAAACAGTGAAATGTTGCTTGCTGTAAATCTGATTGGCATCTCTCTTGTTTTAGGTGTGAACCGCCTTGGCCTCACGGCCGTACCCGTCCTGATTATTGATAACGGTGAGTGTTCTAACCTTATTTTTCAGATGCTATGGGAAATTTTATACTGGACTAAAAGTGTCTGATGTTTCGTCACTTAAATTTTACAATCACACAATGTGTTTTACTATTAATAGACTCGTTTAATTTTCATCGGATCCATTAACGCAACCAAACTTTGATATAGATTCTAACCCTTGTCAAAAAGAGGCCGTGTTGTAACTAGGTAAAGGAACGCAGGTGAGACAGCTGGTCGGGACATTTGGAGCGCCGAATGCTTGGGTTTTTTGTAAATTTTTTTGCACGCCGTGGTTGCTTTAGTTAGGTAGTTCTTTGTTCCCGACACACCTGCCGCCGGCTCCGACCAGTCGCGCCAGTTATATTCACATTCACACACTCTTAACTCATCCATGTACGTCCTTAACCTGATTCCCGGTCTAATAATAGAGATGGAAATTATATGCCGATATCCTGCTAAGATATTAAATCGTCCGTAATGTTGGTTTTATTAAATCCGTCAAAAGGCGCTACCTTATTCAAAGGTGTCAAAATTAATTAACAGTTTCAATGAAATGGCGAATTGGATAAAAAAGTTCGATTATCTTCAGTTTGGCAGGTAAAAATGGTGACTATCCACTTAACTTGTTCCTGATATTCGAGACTTTTTCAGTGAACTTCTAACCCAAGGCTCTGAAAGCCGATGAAATTTCTTACGAATTTTATTGTATCAGCGGAATATGGAGGAAATGAGTAAAGTTTGGGCGTCGAGTGGGTCGCTTTCGCGAATAATCGCGCCCCGCGAGCGTGCTTGTAGGCGGCACCTGCTGTGTCACTGACCTCATTCACCTGCTCAGCATAGGGACGGAATTAGCATATGTAGGGCCTGCTTCTGACTGATTGTCAAGGGTACCGCGGGCCGAGCTAGGGAATTGGCATGGACATTCTGGAGCTCATCATTTAGACACCTTTGCTTGTTACCCTTCAATTCTAGTCATTTGAGGGGTAACTGTATTTTTTACGACGATAAAGGGGGATATTACCTGTATGTTACCGTAAAATATAACTACTCCATGGATTTTTATTATACATACATTAAACAAATAGATTTTTTATTTACTTATTTAACAAAATCCACAGCCCTTATAAATATATAACATTTTTTTATACCTGATGGAAACGATATTGATATTGCTAGATATTGCTGGAGAATTCACAAAGCAACATATAGCCATATAACCTCGTAAAAATAATTCATTTAAGTATCTGTATTGTGTGTTTGTAAAGGATTATTGTCTTGAACATTTGTCTTAATTTTTTCACCAATAGAAAGTTACATATTTTATGAGTCTAAGCCGACTTTTATATTATTATATTCATGCGAGAAGTTAGCTTTTTTCCCTAACTGCAAAAACCGCCAGAACATTACATAAATAATTAGCACTAAACATGTAATAAATCAATCGGTACCACCACAACCTCATTTCTTTTAACACGTTTAGTGGCTCTTTTAACGTTAATGCATTTGTAAATGCAGTTGACTGCAGGTGCATAATTTAAACACGCTACCAAGTTTAGTACTTAGACTGCTTTGCTGTTTTCAACTATATTTCAAGCATAGACGACTCTTCCAAACTAAATTACTGCTAAGTATTGTCGACATGCGATTATTGCGACTACAGTACCATTTCGAGGAATCTTATCTTTGATTCCACCCTTGCAGGCTAATTTCATCAGTAAAGTTACCTATTCAGTAAATTAATCTTACAAATTCTTGGGATTGGATTCGTCTACACAAAGCAAACAACCGCTATAGCTACAGTATTGATATCTGTAATTCTTTCAAATTGCTAATTCCCCGTCGCGGATATTACTCGGTTTTTGTAAAGCTTTCGAATCTATTGACTTCCTTTTTACTCATCATTTTAGGTTTATTTTTATTTATTTCCGGTGAAAATGGAATTTGCTTGTCAATTGACAGTTCCTTTTTTACCTATGTACATTAAGTTCTTATATGTGTATATCTATTAGATTATGTATGTGTATTGATTATACCCTTACAAAATACACATAAAATAATTACAAGGTGTTTTAAAGGGCCTTTTCTTGTAACTAGTTCTTTTGTTCTTTATATATTCATAAAAACATATTTTAATTCATGAAAAATGCATAGCAAAGACTTTCTCACATTCGTGTTTGATTGATATCGTGAAAATTTTTAATATATATTTATCTTGGCAATTAAACCATGCAATATATTGTAAAACTACTAGAATAAAATAAATTCATGATAATGTTGAAAATGAAAAATGATAATGAAAAAATATTTATTAACTTAAAATACAATTAAATTATGTTAGTGTGTATGTCATGGTAATATGTTGTGCCGGCCTAAGATATCTTCCCGTGGGTGTCGTAAAACCGACCAAGGGATTTATATTACCAAAACTGTCATATTTCTGTGTAATGTGCCAACTTACTGGGATCACCAACCGGCCTAGTAGGCGTCACTTATTGAGGATACTTGTTCCCATTTGTGGCAAGTAATATGGCTTGTTAAACATTCTGCTAAGCTTGTGTTACGGGTGCTTGAATTCTGATATACTGAATATAATAAGAGAACACCCGGAACAAATCTTTACATATCGTACTAAATTTTTTTCCGAGGCGGGAATCGTAGGTACCCGTTATAGAGTCCGATCCTAGGGTATATTTTTACGTCAACTATGGGTTTTAACTATATTAAACCGGGACCATCTTTGTCAAAGCATGCCATATTACATACATAATTAAGTAGTTAAAGTAAAATTAAGAGAGAATACCTCTGTGGCGCAGCGGGCAAAGGTCTTTGAGGCTCTTGCTTGTAATAGTATTGAAATATGTATTGTTCGTTCAGGCACGATGAAACGGGACGCTTACGGAGACGAGGGCCCGACGCTGAAGCGGCAGCGGCAGACAGATGATGAAGTCACCTTCCTCATTCCAAGCAAAGTTAGTATTGTTCTCAACAGCCACAGCTAGACTTTACTTACTGTTTGTGGCGAACGTGACTGGTTAGCCGTCCACCCACCTAAGTCGTGTAATTGATGACATTAAACTCCACAATGTCTTTAAAATGCAATAAGAGTTGAGAAGATACACAAAAAAAAAAACAAGACCATACGTACCAATGGACTTCACTCACTGCTGTGTATAACCCTCCCTCAGTGCAATCCACCACTGTCAAAAGTCAAAGTATTATGCTAGTGCTAGTCGTGTAAAATTGTAAATTTGCACGATGTTTTTTATTTCGCAAATAATTTTATTGGGTGTTTATGTAACAGTTAAATAGAGGATTGTGATGATTTCGTAAAATAAAAATGTATGTAATCCTTTGATAAAAATAAACTAATACCAACATAATTACGACAATTACTTTGCTAACTGATGTAATTGACCTAATGCATAAAACAAGTAAATTCCTGCCCATTTAAACATCTGTATCAAGTCCTCGATAAAATGCCAAACATTACATAGTTTACTTTGATATTTAGAGCAGCTCTTGTAGAATAACTCATAAATAACATAGTTATAATTAGTGGTAATTAATGTAATTATTCGGCATCAGGTCGCTGGCTCGATCATCGGGAAGGGCGGAGCAAATATTTCCAAGCTGAGGAATCAGGTCAGTACTCGATATTATAGTAATTAGGGGACTTAGCTCATTGTTACACTCAACTATTCGGTATTCGTATTATTCAGAGCTCCATTCGTGCTTGTAGTTCAGTTTGGGAAAAATTCTAATTGCCTATTTAATTGATTTTCGTAGCAAAGGTATTCCGGTAATGTTTACTGTGTAACTTATTAATCTGCTTAGTTCACATTCACCAGATGCGTGTAAGTTCAGTCTCATTCATTTATGTGTATCTCATATTAATAATGTTGTCTTTTAAATATGTTCGCCACAGGTACGTCCACCAATCTCGTAATTCCACAGTTGCGTATCTATGAGAATGTCCACTTGTAAACGTAATAAGAGTAGAGATACCGAGAGAATTGTCGAAGAGGAATGCTCCTTGTCGGCAAGGTATCGGCTCGGCGTCCGTCCATAAGCCGTAGACAGATTAACCCCCCGGCAGCCAGTTACAGGTGTTAGAGCCCCCGAGATGCCTTGTGTCTGAGCGGCGCGCGCGGCCCGCTCGGGTCACGCGCGCCGCTACAGCGTTTACTTGCCGGTCCCGCCCTCGGACGCCGCCGCCCCCGCACGCCACGCCACGCAGTACAAAGCCTCTATAACAGTCCCAGATTGCCCCGGCCCCGAACGGTAAACTATACCACCAACCTACTCTCGAATTATACACTCGAGCGCTCTCTGCGCTCGTCAACAGTCAGGAGTCGGGCCGTTCCGCGTTAGACGCTTCACCCGGCCCTCATCACGATGACATTCGAGCCATGCGCTCGGGTCACGCCTCCGTTGTCGCTTCGACCCGCGGGTCCGATCCACCTCATTAGATAACGCTACTTCAACCGAGTACTCCTCCCTCGCGACACTTCCCTCCGTGACACCACTCGAAGGAGACCTCAAATAACTTCTACAATATTTCTCATTATCATGCTTCTTTACTATTTTTATAGTACGGCAATCCTCCCTGACCGTTGATTTGTTGAACTTTACCGTTTGTTTCTGTTATCTCTGTTGAACCTGCAACGCACGATATCTAATGCCGTATTCATTTTCAGAGTTCTGTCGATTCAAGCCGACGATATAGACACTGTATTGGAGATAGTGAAGGATATCCTTCCAAATTTGGCTGATGTAAGTTTTTAACAACAAAAAATATTCTCAATTTAATTAAATCCAATTATCTAATAGGTTGTAATTTGTAGGGAGGTCCCGGGGCCAACAAAGGAAGCAATCAGTCCAGCGATGAGGACTTGGGAGTGAGGCTGCTGATCCACCAGAGCCGAGCTGGTTGCGTCATCGGGAAGGGTGGCGCCAAGATCAAGGAGCTTCGTGAGGTAAGTCTTACAAAATGCTTCTGCTCTATTTTAAGCTTATTAGTTAAACTTGTGAAATTATCAATGAATAAATAAATCTGTTTCAAGATTTAAGTAACAGACAGACAGGCATCAATTTAACATTGACTTCAAGATGCAAAACGGATCATTTATCATTATCATCAGCCTTCGGACGCCAACTGCTGGATATAAATAAAAAATATTAACTTACACCTTTTCATATAACAAAGGTTATATTAAACCCAACGTGCTACCTTTTTTACGCCTTTGTAATCTAAATTAAAAGCAAGATTTCGTTACTACATCAAAAGTCCATAACATTATATCCATCGTTAAGGTGCAAGGCAAGCCAGCAGATGCTCACATCATCTGTCTCGGGAACAGTTATAGATTTTTTACGTAAAGGTATCGCCACGTGGTCTCAAAGGCAGATGTGAAAGCAGCTGCCACGCATTATCTACCGCCGGATGTTTTCACGATATACTCTTATTTTAACGCTAAATTTCCCTAAATATCCCCTAAACGCATCTAGCTCACTTTACTCTGCAACGCTGATATCCAGATTCCTTTACAACGTTCCTCGTAAAGCTTAAAAGCTTTCGCGGGGAAAGTTTAATGCTGAATATGGATTTTCCCAGAGGAACAAACAACGTTAAGCGTCTGCATAACCGTAGAGTGCATCCCGAATCAATTAGCCGAACTCCCAACTCTGTCCGGAAGTTATAAAACTCGCAACTTGCCAATCTCGGTTCGGTGTTACGTTTCATAACGAGTTTGGTCGGTCGGCTTGTTAGCTGAGGATCCTCTGTTGCTTGACAACTTGACATTTCTTTGATGAAGCGGTCGCCGTCTCCGGCCCTACATTAAAACCGTCCTAATGTAAATTCCCTTCTCAGACCCGTCGAAGGTACCTGAAATGTTGCTCGAAATTCTCACTTGTATTTTTTTCAACGATCAGCTGTTCCCTAGATTCCTTTGTTCTCTTTGATGTCGTCTGGATCTGCGTTACCTGTAGATGGCACCACAAAGGATGCGTATAATTTCTATTCTAAATCACTGAATAGATTGCGAGATGTTTTTGTGATACAAATATTCCGCAGTAATATCGAGGGGTCCTTAGGTAGCCGACCTTTGGGTAATCGTCCGCACGGTAATGATTCCGTGTATTTTACTTGAAAACGGATTTTATCCGAGTCCCAATCGCTTTTCTGTTCGCTAAGTTCTTATCGATGATTTACGTGGATTTCGTATTATGAAATATTGGGATTCTTATTTATGAAAAGATCTTTTCAGTCGCTACACAGAATAATCTTCAAGAATTATCTTTGATAGGAATAAATCGTAGAATATTTCCTTTTTTCGCGTGAACGAATGGAAGTCTTAGATGTTTCGAGGGGGGTGTTTGAAAGAATGGTTGGTTTCTTGTCCTTTGTAGGCGCGTGCGCTCGCTGGCGGCGGCAGCTGACGCGGCAGGTGCGCGCGCAGCCGCCGGAAGCCACAAAAAGCGCGCACCTGGGCCGACGTCGCGCCTACCTCTCTTGCACAATGACGAGTAAAAATAGAAATTCTTCGACATGTGGACCTTTAGCCTTCAGATGGCACATTTATATGTCAAAAGCACCAAAAATAGTTCCATAAATCCGCCAGCTTGTATCTTTGGTCCGAGTGAGAAAGAGAAAGGTAAAGGCTGTTATGTAGCTGCTTCTGTCAGGCTTGTAACAAACACAATATTTTATTTTATATCTTGACAATATGTATAGGTACCCTTAATATTTCTATCAAAGCATTTTACACACATTTGTTATAATTTTATTAAATGTTTTTTTTATATTTAGCATTTGATTAAATTTAATCCAAACTTACTGAAATACTTTTTCACAAGACATTGAAAACTATTTATATTTAAGCTGTAACTATTATTTCTAACTTCCATTGAACGCGCTTTTTTGAATCTTGCAAAATACCTCACAGATTTATGAAAATCTTTACGTCTATTCTGTTATTTTCACGGGGATTGCTATAACTAAATTCTTCAAGGAAAATACATATCGTGCAACTAAAGTTAGCTGAAACCTGTGACATAAAACTTTCTCAAAGATCTAGAACTCGTAACAATGAATCCACAGAGCACATTCTGGCTTCGTTTTGTTGAGAAACAACTGTGCCACGTGATACAGGGTGTATCACGTGGCCCTTCCCTTACCATGTGACGGGCGGAGGAAGTGTTTTTGTACACCTCCACTTCCTGAGTTGAAGTTCAACGGGAGCGGATGCTAGGTGCTTTCACGCGCAACCCACTTTGTCTTACCATGTGCCTTTTGTGTGTTAACGCGAGTTAGTAAATCTAACTTGGGGAAAACAAGCTTTTAGTGTGTATTTGTCTTCTGTCTAGCTAGTACACGCTCTGTTTACGAGTAGTTTGCAGCTAGATTATGTCGATCATTATAATGTAGGAAATATTGGGGTGCTCACTCTATTTAAGTAATGGCTGACTAGTGCCGAATACTTGAACTTACCTACATATAGATAAAGTGTAATATACTTAAAAGTTAACAGTAAGATACGGGTGGGTTGTGGGTACCATTCATAAGCGGGTACCACACGGGTCCCTTACATTGTATTTTACATAATACGTTTCGTCCAAGAAACAGGAAATACATTCAGATTGTTGCATCATCCCCTTAGGACCACCAAGATTGCGCAAACAGCTTAGCGGTCCTTTATCGAGCTTTCCTATTCACTAAATAACTCTCGATGGATTGTCTCACCCTTTCCAATTCGTTTAGCCTCAACAGCGATAAGATCGAGTAATCATCCAGTCCCTTCTGCGTAATCAACTGGACTTTGGTATGTCTGGTTTTGTCCGTTTGGGCGCGGCATATGCGTGGTAATTACGGCGACAATTAGGGACGTGGCGGTCGCACGCGACTTCCGCTTCCGATACCGCAACCGTGGGGCTTCGAACCTGCGGGTTCAATTTCCGAGGATGCACCCGCCGATTCCAATGGGAACTTGCGGTTGGACTTGGGTGGTCAATGTTTGTTTTAGTGTGTGGAAGTAGTCAGTCTCAATTCCGGGAAATAGAGAGTGCCTACATATAATTAACATACGAAAAAGGGAAGTGAAAACATACTAATATTATATACAAACTAGGTATACGTAGCTCATGTAAAAAACGCAAGTGAAGCTTTCAGCGGGTCGGCTAGTTAGAAAATAAATGAATAGGCACCTACCTACTCGTTACTCACTGAGACGCAATTTATAGTCCTATATTAAACGTCAGGCAAAAATACATACCTATAAACTTAATGATCTCCAACACCATTAATCACTCCAACAAAGTGTTGAAAGCACCTCCAAAACATTACATCCTTCGACGCCCAAGTAAAAATAGTTGTTTCTGTTTTCAATCACGAAAGTTAAAGCGCCTTTGATTCTCAAATCAAAAGTCATGTTCCAATATGAACGCGATTTCTTCAAAGACTTTCGTGATTCCAGTTTACAATTTGTTGCGAAATTAAAACGTTAACTTAATTGGGCAGCGCTGATTTATTTGGGAGCCGCCCCGGGCCATAGCGACGCGGTCTGAGTGCCTTTTTAATGGATTAAGTAAACTGGCAACGTTCGCTTCCCTATTTGGGAATAGAGAATCGTTTAATTAGGAATCTCTTAGGAGCGTTCGGGTATTGCCGCTTCAAGCTCGCATTTTTACACGAATACCCCGGCGGAAGGCACACGCGAATAAACTTTATGATTGATTGTATAGGCCTTCGAGTCGTAGCCTACGCCTAGCGACGTATCAATGACGCCTACAAAAATGGATAGAAATATTCCTATACACCAACTTTTTTGCTGACTGTTTAGAAAATATCTGGACGCCTGCGTTCATAAAACATTTTATTTAATTGCCATTCATGAAATCGAAATCCTCGTAACTGTAATGGAATAAAATAATATAAATTGTGACAAAGATGGATGTTATTTTTCATTGTACAAGACCGACATGCCCTCTTGCCTTTTGATAAATACCTTCCGAACAAACAATTCCATAAAAAGTGACGGAAATAACAAGGCTCTAAGTCTAGTGTCAGAAGCTTATACTTTGAGGACTTTGTTTGTTCCGTAGCGTGAGCAGAGTATTTACAGAAAAACTACGTTATATTTTACGATTATAATTTTTTCCCGTGACTCTAATAGTATCATTTGATTAAACAATTCGTAATTATTATGATACCTATGTATTTTTAATAGAAGAGAGGAGAGATATATCTCGCGTTCTTATAAATCCTCTACAGTACACCATTCCCTAGTCAAACCACACCAATATTTGATTTGACATGCTCCCGAAACAGAAAGTTACCTACGGGACTCTGCAAGTTGAACAGACTTGTCAAAGGACCCCAAGTGCAGGCAGGTGATGCTCGTAGCGAGTGTACCGGCGTCATTCCACCACCGAGCGTCCTTGCAAGCACACGTGTCCTTAGCCACATACCCGGGTCCGCGCTTAGAAACCCGTGCTCGAAATATTATAAAGATTCGATATAGAAGTAGCGAGAAGGACCAGTGTTATTCAAACATTTGCTCGGAACAGTGCTAACTTCTCGGAAATTATAAACTTGAACAGAACTTTAAGTTTAATCGAAACTTTTGAATCCAAAAAGTACTGAAGAACTTTAGTGTGATATAAAATTTTTGATACAAAACCAGTGCTTAAATATTATCATGAAAACATCAATTAAATTATTAGATTAGTTATTATTATATTTTAAATCGTAAGCTTTCGATTTTTCTTTTAAACTAAACTTTAAAAATGTTAAATCAAAACCATATCAGTTCAATATTTAACCGCGAATCATACTGTAGCGTAATATACTATATGGACATCCTCTTACGTGCTCGCTTGATTAAGTACAAGGGACATATCACCTAGCCTTGTTCTACCGGTGTTAAACGTCTGTCTTTATGTGATAAAATTATCCCTTTGTTACCACTCAATACCGTTAAAAAAATTATGTACCTTGATTCTGGAAGTAATATTCCTAGTAACCTAGTGACAGATATCAATATGATGAAGTGAAGTGACTACCGGTATTCGGGTGCCTCCTGTGATTGTGATGTGTAGTGTACGTGTAACCACGTGGTCGGTCGATCTAGACGCGCGTGCGCGGTGGGGTCCGTACACTGCCTGCCCCCGGCGAGACTGAAGCACGCTAGTGTACGTCTATTATGTAATTACCCTAATGTGAGTTTTTATACGTATCCGTTTAGCCTAGCCTTTATGTCTACATTATTAGGGATTGTATTTTGTTTGATGTTTATATTACATGGATAGCTTAGCAACTGAAATATAATTTGTCCTCCGAGGTAATGGGACCTTGATAAACATAAAAAGCTTTTTGGCTATTAAAAAAATCAAACATTTTAATAAACTTACTTTGGTATTGTTTATATTAAATCGTAAATATGCACTAATGTAGAAAAACTTTAAAAAAGTCCCTCCCTATTTAAATACTCCAATAAGGTTTTAATTGTTGTTTAATTAATGATGTTTTTTCTGTATTTTATTTTGTAAATAATTTTCTTTTTTTATCCTGTTATTGAAGTTGTTCCGGGAATTCTTGTAAAGTTTATACATGCCTTTAAATTCTCGAAAATGTTTTGGATAAGCGTAATCCAGCTCTTTGCTAAGTTAAAGCTATACTTATCTAAGCTATAGGAAATTATACACCTTAAACAAGGCTAAGGATAATGTATTCTATACCCTTTTATTATATTTAGAAAGCTTATGTGAGCCAATCACTAAAAAAATAAAAATAAGAGTAAATAAAATATGCTTTTATGTTAATCCTCATGACATTAAATCTTCAAGCATTTTTACATTAATCCCTCCAGTCGTTGGATGTATTATTAATTGCTAAAACCTACAGACATTTTACGTAATTCACTCATTTAAATAACAATACATTAAGAGTTGGTTGATTGTTTGTATGTTTGATGTGAATTGGCTCCAAAAACTACTAAATTGATAAAAACATTGTTTCACCATAATAATGGTTTTATCACTGACTTGACAGTGTTTAACAAAGGCTATGGAATATTTTAAATAAAGTTTGGGACCCGTATGAATACTTGTAACCCAAGGTGTGAAAGAAGCGTACGATGTAGAAAATTGAGAATCGAGCGCTGTTTGTCAGTTTCATAGAAGACACGGAAAATCTAGCATTAGCATCTAGCTAGTTGCAACTTAAAGTGATAAGATGGTTGTTGGAACTGATGACAACAAATGTATAAAGAAAATTAATTTACAACTAAATGATTTCTTACGTTTATTATGCAATATTAAATATTAAAAAAAATCCCAAAAGAGTCTTGGTTATTGATTTTAAATCAAACTTATATTTTATCTGTTGTCCAGCAATATTAATAATTATATCTTCCAGGATACTCCTGCATACGGCATTTTATTAATCCTAAGATTTAGATAATTTTAACACACTTGAGAGTTTTTGGTGATGGTTAGTATACAACCATCGCCCAAAACCCCCCATTATCCATGAGTTAGTGTGTATTATGACCACCCGTTAATCACATAACCGTGCGTTTACCAAAGGTACGTAGGGTAAAGCTTAGATTATTAGGTGGTTATACACATAGAGCATAATTAAAACAGAGCAGACCATAACAATGTTACCTGAATTGCAGAAAACCGGCGCTCGCCTGAAGATATTCTCCAACCCAGCGCCGCAGAGCACGGAGCGCGTCGTGCAGCTGGTCGGCAAGGCGGACGCCGTGGCCGCGGCCGTGCGAGAGGTCATCGACCTCGTGCGCCAGGTAACACGTCACCGTCCGTACTATACCTTATTTTCTTTTCAAATTGCTAAAACCACAACTCGCTTCGCTCGCCAAGGTGCTTATAATACTAGTGCCGATGTCTTACATGATTATAATGGGTAGCGCCAAAGCCAGTATACTTAGTCATAATTAAAATTACGATTTTTAAGTTTTCCCAGATTCGGTTGCATATAAGAATCGCGACTCTATTTGCTCGCACGAAATTATTATCATATTTAGTCCACGAAACTACCACGATATTTATCAGTTTAGTATTCGGTCCCATATCCAATAATCTTAATTTCCTACTATTGATTGTCCATGAATGTTTATCTGTATCGTTCGCTCTCCAGGTCCCAATCAAAGGCGGCATCCAGCCGTACGACCCACACAACTACGACGACTTCTACGCGGAGGAGTACGGCGGCTTCGGCGGCGGCGGCGCGGGCGGTGGCGGCGCGCGGCGTCCGGCGCGGGACGCCGGCCGCGGGCCCCCGCCCCCTCTCGGCGCGCCCCGCGGGCCCCCGCCGCGAGGGCCCCTCGGCCGAGGCCCCCCGCCGCGACCACCCGCGTTTCACGACTTTGGAGGCCCCGCGCCCGGACCGCCGCCGAGGAACTTTGGATCGGCTGGACCTAGAGGGTTCGGAGGTAACGCTTCATCGACAGACTATACTAGAATAATACCACATATTGGTATAAAATAGTTGCCCTTATCCAATTTATAAGTTCCTGGATTTCCCGTTCATACAAAAACGAGTCGAGTTTAACTTGCGATTTTACGTTTATTCAATTTAAATGGAAATCTAAATAGCCTTTGACTGGCTTTGACATTATTTCCATTTGGTCCAGTTTTTGCAGTCTATTCCTTTAAACGGGAACAACAAAGTTTCATTATCATCATCATATCTATCAGCCGTCGGAAGTACCTAATAATGAACGGTACTATAGTATAACATATTTGTTGTTCCCAGGCGGTGGCTACGGCGGCGGCGGCGGCGGCTTCGGGCCGGCGGGGGCCGCGGGGGGCGCGCCCGCGCCGCCCTCCTTCGGACACAACGGCGCGCCGCCCCCGCAGAGGACCTCTACGCAGGTCACCATCCCCAAAGACGTGAGTGACAAACACAAGTTATAGTCTATTGAATTGTGCATGAGCTTTACATGTAGTGTGTAAGAGTAGGTGGTAATTATGTTCATATAACTTTTTGCGATAATGTTGTATTTCTTATTTCCCACTTAGCTGGCCGGCGCGATAATCGGCAAGGCCGGGTCCCGCATCCGCAAGATCCGCAACGAGTCGGGCGCCGGCATCGAGATCGCGGAGCCGGCGCCGGGCTCCAGTGACCGCGTCATCACCATCACCGGCACGCCGCAGCGGATACAGCTGGCGCAGTACCTCCTGCAGCAGAGGTGAGACACGACACAGAGACAACGAGTCGGGCGCCGGCATCGAGATCGCGGAGCCGGCGCCGGGCTCCAGTGACCGCGTCATCACCATCACCGGCACGCCGCAGCGGATACAGCTGGCGCAGTACCTCCTGCAGCAGAGGTGAGACACGACACAGAGACAACGAGTCGGGCGCCGGCATCGAGATCGCGGAGCCGGCGCCGGGCTCCAGTGACCGCGTCATCACCATCACCGGCACGCCGCAGCGGATACAGCTGGCGCAGTACCTCCTGCAGCAGAGGTGAGACACGACACAGAGACAACGAGTCGGGCGCCGGCATCGAGATCGCGGAGCCGGCGCCGGGCTCCAGTGACCGCGTCATCACCATCACCGGCACGCCGCAGCGGATACAGCTGGCGCAGTACCTCCTGCAGCAGAGGTGAGACACGACACAGAGACAACGAGTCGGGCGCCGGCATCGAGATCGCGGAGCCGGCGCCGGGCTCCAGTGACCGCGTCATCACCATCACCGGCACGCCGCAGCGGATACAGCTGGCGCAGTACCTCCTGCAGCAGAGGTGAGACACGACACAGAGACAACGAGTCGGGCGCCGGCATCGAGATCGCGGAGCCGGCGCCGGGCTCCAGTGACCGCGTCATCACCATCACCGGCACGCCGCAGCGGATACAGCTGGCGCAGTACCTCCTGCAGCAGAGGTGAGACACGACACAGAGACAACGAGTCGGGCGCCGGCATCGAGATCGCGGAGCCGGCGCCGGGCTCCAGTGACCGCGTCATCACCATCACTATTACGAATTAATTAATTAAGAAATAACAGTAAAATAATTTCGTTTACTGCATTTTAAAGATGTTTAATTTCCACTGTTTATGTGTTTCCTTCGTCCGTTCGGTCATTTAATTATTATTAAAAGGTAACATTTGATACCTGTCATTTCTTTAGGTCAGAAATTGTTTAATATGCTTAAAATGCTTCATAGCAAGTTGTAAAATTACTCATATCGGCCATTAGTACAATTGACTGAAAAAAAAGTTTAATTTTGATAAATTGTCAAATGTTACCTATTGAAATGATCTGACTTGAGCCATAAATTGTATGTTTTGACGGGCACGTGTAGGAAATTCTTGACGTGTTTAATTTGTAAATAATATGCATGGAAATAGTAAACTTGATGTATAGTAAAACCATTTTTAAACTGAACGCCCCTCCACCGCGGTTACACGTACATGCAAAAAGGTGTATAGATACAACACACATAAATTGATCTTTGTCATTGGATGTTCAATGACAAAGATGTCAATGTCAAAATGTCAACAAAGATGATGATCCACGGGGCTAGATGTCGCTGTGTAAAAATTGTCCAGCAATATTTATATTTTATATTTTAATGACGTATAAACAAACGGGCCCTATAGACATGTGGCAATAGCTTAGACCATAATGATAATAGGTTTATGTCAAATCCATACATTTTGTACTTTTTTACTAACGATGTCGACGAACGCCAAATGTCTAGCCTTCACGGTGTCACTATGAGAGAAAGGCTGGATCTGTCGGCCAACTTCGGCATTAATGAGCCGAACGCGAGACTGAACGGACGTGTCACTCAAACAAAGAGCGCGCTCCCCGCCATACAAATGCCTACACGGGATTGGTCGCACAACTTATTGACAACGCAGTGCGCGGATGAGTCCATGTTTACAGTAAAGTTGTAGCACGCACACAAGTATACTGATGCAATACGTATTTCCTCTCACACGTTGAAATTATCACGGTTTTGTGGAGGGGAGTTCATTTTAAGATTAGATCATCTATACCTATATAACAGCTTAAAGCAAAATATATGTAAAATAAGATGAATCAATTATTCGCTTCCATGTTCATAGATCAGCTTTAACATAAGCTATTGTAATGCAAACTATACTGTATTCACCGCCATTAAGTTACTAACACGTTATTATTTTGACAATAGAATGTTTGAAGAATTCCCCGATTTGGCAACAAACCAAACTAACATGTAGTATGAAATGTGAAGTCGATTTACGACCAGGTAATAAATACGCAATTGTTAGTAGAAATGTAGCTTCATCTTTAAGGGTATTCTTAGAAGTTATACGCATTCCCCTCTTTGTATAATGATATATAAAAAATGCATTATTTCTTTCTTTATATTAGAAAGGAAAGGAAATATTTTATTGTCCAGGTAGCATTATTCAAAGACGGCGATGCTCTCAATACTGTATTGTTGTACATTCTATTGTAGATATTCATTTCATCTGTTCCATTCTTGTATTTTTTTGTAAATATCATTTGTAACTAACAAATCTTAGTGTCTTACGTCATTTCTAGGTGCCATCAACTAACACCAGACGTGGATGCCTCGCGTTGTGTGGAAGACTAGTGATTTTGTTGTTTTATTTGTATAACAATAAGTCACTAATCTCCCTACAAAGCGAAGCGCGCTCTTCGGGCAAGATAACTTCACTTCTATCCTGTAACTAACCATTTTCACCGTTTTATTATTTGTATTTGATTGATTGATTACGATTCTGTCTATTAAATCACAAAGATTTGGATGTCATCACTTTTGTTTTTTTAGTATGAGAAATATACACCAAATCTTCTATAGTTAATATAATTTTGTTTTATCTTTACAGTGTACATGAGAGTAATCCAAACCTCGGCGGCGGCGGCGGACGCGGTAACTTCTGATAACTCCTTCTGCACAACTCGGTCACATTAAACAGCTTCATCATTTGTACAAACAAAAGAGGCTCATTTAACTTACGCTTTAATACTACCTATGCCACACAGGAAAATGTAACACCAAATAGATAATAAATAATCGTTATAAATTCTCATATAGGTACTAATTAGGAAGAGCATGAATTGAATCTTGTATCGCATTATTTGCTATAGAAATATATCAAACGCATTTATCATATTGTAACTATTAAGGAAGATTACTTGTTGATTGATGTCGGTAATTTATTGAATTATTTGTAGCATCAATGTATATTTAAGTATGTAATTAAATAAAGTACTTTATTTTCTGGACAATCTGTTTTATTAACCATGGAAGTAGTGAGTTGAATAGAACATAACTAAATAGTATATGACTATTACACGCAGCAGTAACCTGTCAAAAGCTTGGTGCTTGTCGTGAAAGCCTATATGCAATTTTGATATATTACGTGCGCAATTAGAAATGAGTTCTGTAAATGGCGTCCGCTCGCATGCGTTCTCGCTCACTCTCTATCGCTGTCTATACTTTTATCCTTGTTTTGCCAATCGTACCCATACATACCGCCGCCATTTACAAAATTCATTTTCAATTGCGGGGGTTATACATATATAATAATAAAAATCAATGCCACTTTTCATTGTTATTTTATAACTCAATATCGGCTGGGCTGATATGGTGCTATTGTTTTAAAAGTCGTATTAGACTAGGGAAGGTTTGAAAGGTATTTGTATTATTATTCAATAAGATATTTGTATTATTAGAAAATAAGAGAAATCATGGGAATTAAGAGGGCGAAGCCTCAGGCGGGTCAGCTAGTAAGCTATACTTATAACTTGATTCACCAAATTTTATTTAGGTATGTGATGAGAGTAACAAACATCCATCCATACTTGTTTCGCGTTTACACTATTAGCGACCCATACACTAACGTTCATTCCTTCCGGCTTATCCCGTGTACAGATAAGCGACGGGATAAAATAAAACACGACGTGAAGGGACGCGGTGTTATAATACCGTCATTCTTTCCGCTATTGCAAATACACTGGCGTTCATTCCGTAAGGATTGTACATTCCGGCAGGAATGAACGTTAGTCTATGGGCCGCTATTAGTAGGATAATTCACGTTAAACACTGTAATTTAATAATAAGGAAAATAATTATTCCTTATTCAATTACATAGAAATGCAATAATCTTTATGCATTAAAACAATACATTAAACTTCACAGAAATTAGAGGTTTCTGCAATCTCTTTACTATAAGAAATTAAAGACGTTAATAGAAAAAAATATGATACAATTTATTAAAAATCACATAGAGTCCCCTTATACATACTGGAATATAAAATGATTTACATTAGGTATACCATCAGATTTAAAGCTGTCCATTCAGATCATAGATTAAAGTGTCAAGTCGAGTGTAACGGAGGTAAATCAGGATGCTCCGTTTCATGTGTGTCTAAAATGAACATGACATAAATAAGTGGAGCCATAACACCTAGAACTAACACAAAGCACAATAAGTGGAACCATTTTAGACCAAAATCAGCTCCTTGTGATGTCAATTGCTTTACAACGACCGCTTCCACTGATACTTTCTCCTTATTTGGTAAGAGCTGGGTATCTTCCGAGGCCTGCTCTGCAGGTTCTATGTCTGTGTAAGGTATACTGGCAGGGGCTAGAGTGCTATTGAGGACTATCTCATTACAATCTATGGCAAAGTCTTCCTTTACTTCTGTTCTATTGGTTCCAAGGCTATAGTTATTATTATGAGTTAGTTCTTGGCTTTTGAGGATTTGGCTTGAAGTGGAAGGTACAGGCTCAGAAGGCATCATCTCAGTAAGAACTGAATATGGTGTGATGGGGACCTTAATGGTTCTTCTTGCAAATATTTCATTATCTTTGTGAATGTGGTTGATTCTTTTTAGTTCTGATATCTGAAACAATATAATCATTGCACTGTATCATTCAATCTCAAGCATTATTTATTTAGTCATAGGATAACAAATTCTTATCTCATTTGTCATATCTCCATATGAGACAAAGTACCTAATTGACAAATTATTGAGATAGTTTAGGCTAATATTCATATTTTTATACTTAATTAATAATTTTAACTAAAAACTTAGCTAGATTTACAGTTACTAAATAACATATTATTTTGCCATGGTCGGATTGTAATAAATACATTTCAAATGACTCTCATTCATGAAGTTCTTCTCATATTTATGGTTAAATATTTCAATGGTGTACAATAAAACTGTTATCTATGATAAGCATACGGTTTAATTTTGGAAAATCTTAAGTACGTAGGATAAACAAAGAGATTGTACTTACAGAACAATAGAATCTGAGAGCAATGGCTTGTAAAGTGTCCCCTTCCTGAACTTGTGCTTCAATAAAGTGCTCCTGTTTCATTCTGTGTAATTGAACCTCGTTCTGATCTTCTCCATCAGTTTTTTTCGCGTTGCCCATGTTATAGGACGCCAATTCTTCCCCGTTCTGCATTGAGCGACTCCTAAGAAATTCCCTAATAAGTTACACGTAAACAATCACCATTCAATAACCTAATCAACACTACTGCTACACTCACCTTTGTTTCATTTTCAAATACTCTAATACTAGTCAAATCTACCATGACCTGTTTAGGAAATACCTGTTTTTCCCATAAAATTAATTCGTTGATTACCAAATTAGAACAGCTGTTGATACCATTAGTTTTTTTTTTGTATTGACAAATTTTGACAATTGATGTTTTTTAGCGTCACGTCACAAACGTCAATTTGAAGTTGACGCTTGTTTGAAGCTTCATGCTTGTACAGACTATAACGTAGTGATTATATTCTCTTTGGTACAGACAGAATGAAAAATTGATTGAGCTCTAAGATCATTTTCAGATTCGATAGTGTACGTAGGGGTGATCGTAATATTCGTAATGGCTGCATGAAAGCATAAAGGTAGATAAGTAAGTACCTACGTAACGCATGTGTTTTACTGTTCTTATTTAAAAAGTAAAGAAAAATAATGTAAAGGTAGATAGAGTCTGTCTAACAAAAGCTGGCACTGGGCATTTTTGCGAAACTTTTCACATGGCAATACATCATGTGTTTCCACCTACGGACATTATGCTCTATAACGGGGTAAAGTCAGGGTGATAAAAAATAATAATACTTGCTAACGATTTATAGTTCACTTTAATGAACACAAGAAGTAATTCTTTAATTTTTTATAAATCATAAATCGGATAAATATACAATTACGTGTGGTACATCCATAAAAATTTGACTTTAAAAGATTAGGGAAAATTGGTCTCGGTGTGTGGCAATACTATTCCTTGATGTTTTGGTGGATATTAAAAATACATTTTGAGAATTTTGCGTGTTAAAATGCCTTAAACAATCAACGGTAGCGAGCGAAGGCTGTTATTCTGTATGATATCTAAGTATCAGGAGAAGCAGCAGGAAAAAGAAGCTGAATTTCTGCAGAAACAGGATTGTTTACATAATGTGGTTGATTTCCTAAGTTTGTAGTGCAAAAACATTTTGATACTTTGATCCCATTTTTGTGGTTCTCGACTTTTATTTTCTTTTTATAATACTGTTGCCTTCTTTTATGATAGCTAAATAGCATTACTACATATTTGGAAAAAGAAACATTTTATTGAAGTAAATTTATGAATTATGATTCAAAATTCTGATTTTGATTACGATGAATAAAAAAAAACTTAAATAATTGAGACTTTTATTTATTACTTACACTAAGATATTTCTAAGATGCACCCTAGGCGTGTAGGTAATCTGAAGAATATTACTTGTTTATATCGTTTATATATAAAAATATTTATATTGTTTATATATAAAAATGAACTCCCCTCCACAAAACCGTGATAATTTCAACGTGTGAGAGGAAATACTTATTGCATCACTATACTTGTGTGCGTGCTACAACTTTACTGTAATATTGGCTCACCAGTCTGTCAAAGTGATACCGTTTGCCTATACGTTAATGAACATCCAATGACAAAGATCAATTTATGTGTGTTGTATCTATACACCTTTTTGCATGTACGTGTAACCGCGGTGGAGGGGCGTTCATTTAAAAAATGGTTCATCTCTACCTAATAAGTAATAACAGAAATTCATCTTTTCCCATCTTCCGTTACAATTTTATTAATTCAGAGTATTTTACACAACAGTTACAGAACATAAAATACCTTTGGTATTGGTTAGGAGGTGGTATTATAATAATTGCACATTAATTCCTCTAGCTACTTTATGTACAAAAAATACATTACAAAACCGATTTGATAACAAACCATCAATATCGTTACGCTAATTATTATTTCTTGGAATAATTAAAGGTCGAAGCTTAGGCACTGTGAATACAGAAAATTAAATTAATCAATATTTAAACATATAGATCTACTTAAATTGGTAGGTACGTTTCAATTTTTGTCACTTAAAATCAGATAGGTAGGTACAGTTTACGTAGGTATGCCAGATATAAACATTTTGAACATAAAGGTTGCTGACATTAAAACGTTAGGCAACTAATAATTAATAAACTTCAACGATATTACGGTTTTGCTGTGGGTAGGTCTATATAGGTAGATACCTACCATGATTGTGTGAAAAACCGGAAATAAATAAGCATACAGGACTAAACCAACCCAGAAAAATAATCACAATAACAAAATATCACAGCGTTTCTAAATAAATACACAATTTAAAATAATTCCGAGTTATTTCATTAGGTACATAATACAATCACAGTAACAAATATCTAAGTGTTTCTATAAACTAGATGGTGCTGATCGAAAACTGCATAATATATATACATTTTACTGTATAATACATTTTACTCATAAACCATCATTTTTAAAAAATGTACAAATTAAAATTAACAACAGTAAATGTATAGGTACAATAATACTGATAAATAGACGCTGTTTTGTGACCATAATTCGCATTTCATTATTACGTAAATTAATATCAAAATTATCAAAAATCACAACGTATAAGTACAACTAAATGTAATTGATTTCGGTTAACGTCAAATTCTTGTTCTGCAAGTAAATTAACAAAACATACTAGGAGCGATAACTTATCACAGGGTAGCATAACAAACTTGAATCAAACTTGAAATTCATACATGTTTTCTAAAATCTAGATGTCTATAGTCAAGTGGTAAAAAACTTATAATAACAACAGCGATTTTAATATTCTATACTATAATGGTATTTTATTCGTTCAATTATGTTTATATATAGAACATTTTATTTATATAGAACAAAACGCTAATAGCTGTTAATTTTTCAATTCAGATATGGCTTGTCAGTCACTCGTATAACGGTACGTTCACACGGAGATACGATTTTCTCTACCGAATCGGTTTTTTGCAGGATACGGTTTAGTGGCCTATGTATTTCAATGAAGGAGTTCACACGAGCATTCGGTTTCAAGACCCGACAAAAAACCTAATCTTGCTGAAGTTGACATACGATTTTGCGACTACAAACCGATCCGGTTTGTATATACTGGTACTGCAAAATCCAGATCCGATGCAGTGGTATAGGGCATTCAATACATGCGTTCACACGAGGGGAAGATTCGGTTTTTTGTCGGATCTTGAAACCGAACGGTACGTTCACACGGAGACACGATTTCCCGAATCTTATTTTCATCGGATCTGGAAAAACCGAATGTTGTATTCGCAAGAGCGCGCTCACACGTTGATTTGGAAGCGATGGACGTGAACAGTGTTGCTATACTATACTGGTATTATCGCCGTCAGCGTCGTAGAAAAAGATTGTGGTTAAACCCAATAGTACAAAGAAGATCAACAGTTGGTGCCTTTACAACTCTAATGCAGCAGTTAAGGAATGATACACAAATTTTTTTTAACTACTTCCTTGAATGATAATTTAATACTTTTAATTCCTATACCTACATTTGATAATCTTTTGAAAAAGGTGGAAAAAGAATTGAAAACCGGATCGGTTTGTAGTCGCACAATCGGATGTCAACTTCAGCAGGATTCGGTTTTTTGTCGTATCTTGAAACCGAATGCTCGTGTGAACTCCTTCATTGAAATACATAGGCCACTAAACCGAATCCTGCAAAAAACCGATTCGGTAGAGAAAATCGTGTCTCCGTGTGAACGTACCGCACATGAGAACAACATTAGGTTTTTTCCAGATCCGATGAAAATAAGATTCGGGAAATCTTGTCTCCGTGTGAACGTACCGTAACTCGTATACTCGTATAACACTATCTGAGAATGTGTTAATAAACATAACAAGCCATTCCTAAGTTGAATAGGAAAACGTGTGTACCTAAATAAGGAGTTAATTAAGACGCTTCTCTAATCATTATTAAGGTTAAAAATTGAGATTGTGTGTGAGTTCAAACTTATGTGCTGTATCCTTAACGTTTTACGAATCTCTGATTTAATATTAAATAACATTTTATTTAGGTTTTAACGAATGTTTGAATGTTCCAAAATTAATAATTAAATTAATAATTAATGTGTTTAAGTTGATTGTTTTATAATTTCATATTAAATACACAAGAGAAGCGTCTTTGTACAGTAAGAAAATGGGTAAATACTTCTCCACTATGTGACCAGCACTTTAGGAGATAAACTTACTTATTGTTGCAATGAGAATTTAAGCTTAATATTGGGCCAAACTGTACACTTAAATAACTATAGTAATTACTATATAATAATTAACGGTATATATTAATTATTGACTTAAAAAACACCCTCGGACTTGTTAATATCAATTTGAGATCTGTTAATTTTATAAAAATGGCAAGAGAACAGTATTCTGTAATATGCATATTAAAAACCGTTACTCTAAGTGAGATACTACAATAAATAAGTGTTTGGACCATTATATTCTAACCGTCATACGTCGCGCAAAATGAAAACAGGACACCTTATAGAGCCAGATCTGGGGGCCTACCATGATCTCTTAGAGCAGTATTATTCTAATCTTATTTTGTGATTTCGTACCATAACCTATTATAAACCATGTAAAGTAATATTATTGTAGGCTTACTCTAAGAATGTTCGGAAACATGATAGTTTTTAAAAGATGGTGGTTGGCCCCCTGAAATATGGTTTAGATGTCAATTTAACAAGAATATAACTATCTCGCTTTCTAATCGCGAGATGCACAATTCATGTTTTCAATCGAGAAATACTACTGCATAAGGTTCAAGTCATATCTGGCTTAATATGGTGGCCTTACTGAACTGTGAATCTAAATTTAATCTCGTGATTAAATACATTATATTTATGTATATATATTTGTGTGTATATATAATAGCTTCTTAGCAATAGAACCAGCTACTGCTTTGGTCATCTTCATCGGCTAACAATAGTCTGTGCAGGTGCAACTGTATTGTGGAAACATCGCCCAATAGAGAATATGCATACATCTTTATATATAAAAAAATTGCTGCTTCTTAGTGCCGCTAAAACTCGAGAACGGCTGGGTCGATTTAAAAGATGAGAAAACTATAGAAAGAGGGCAAAGGCGCGGGCAGGTCAACTACTTATATATTACGCTTTGTAGATTATCACGATTGGACACGATTGTAATAAAAATTGAGGAGATATTTGATTCGGAAATTGTGGCCACACATGCATATTCCCTATTGTAGTCCATTTTCAGCGGTAGCCTCAATCCAGGGTGCCTTTTCTACCAAATTGAAGCAAGTTTTGAACATAATCATGTAGGCACAGTATTTCCTTTGAAATACAACGCGCTTAAGTACATGGCTCTAAGCTCAGATTATATGATCTGAGTTTAATACACCAGATTCTTGGTTTGAAATAACCTATACTTCTAATTTACGTTCAAGTTTTAAATTATCTTAACTCACTTGTTATTCTAATTGGTTATTCGATTCGCTTTGGTAGAAAAGCACCTTGATTCAGCTAAAACATACTTTTAAAACATTAGAAGACCCTTTTTGACTCCATAATGTATTTATGTATCTTATGATTATTAAATTACATATTCGTATTGCTATTGCGTTCCGTTCGACACTTTACCTATTACCCGATTCATATTCACGTTTCGTTACACGCATATTCTTTAATTTCACAATCACCTGTTTACGTTCCATTTCACGCACATAGTGTCTTCGCGTCACGATTTCGTTCCGGTTATGTTACGTTCCATCACACGCAAGTCACGCGTTGTCAAACGTGTGGAAATCGCCTGGCCAGTTATCCCTGAAAAGATAAATTGCAATCATCAAATAGACTCGAACTAAAATAGTACTACTGTTGTGATTTACATATTATGACAAATCCTTCTAAATCCCTTCAATCGTGCTATTTATCCTAAAATGTCTGTTTGTAATCATAAATCAGATTACTGTAGCACGTATTGGTTTACATATTTTTCTACTCTCTCTTTCCTTCTGTCTTATATACTTGTTTCTCTCTCTTACCTCCTAGCGGCCCGATCAGAGCCAGTGCACGCGAAGAATTCGTCCCTCTCGAAGGTATCATACTCGCGCGTGATGTTGATAGACTCGAACTAACATATTTAGTACTGCTGTTGTGATTGACATAGATAGACAAATCCTTCTAAATCCCTTCAATCTTGCTTATTTATCCTAAAGTTTCTGTTTGTAATCATCAAGCAGATCACTGTAGCACTTATTAGTTGACATATTTTTTTACTCTCTCTCTCCCTCTGTCTTTTGTAGTTGTTTCTCTCTCTTACCTCCTAGCGGCCCGATCGGAGCCAGTACACGCGAAGAATGCGTCCATCTTGAAGGTATCAGACTCGCACGAACTAACATAGTACTATTGTGATTTATGTTATGACAAATCCGTCTAAATCCCTTCAATCTTGCTTATTTATCCTAAAGTTTCTGTTTGTAATCATAAATCAGATTACTGTAGCACGTATTGGTTTACATATTTTTCTACTCTCTCTTTCCTTCTGTCTTATATACTTGTTTCTCTCTCTTACCTCCTAGCGGCCCGATCGGAGCCAGTGCACGCGAAGAAGGCGTCTCCCTCGAAGGGATCGGACTCGCGCGTGAATATGTTGATGGACTCTGACTTCTTGATGTCGCGGTGCTGCGGCGGCCGCTGCCGGAGCGGCGGCAGCTCGGACTCCTCTTCTTCTGCTATGGACGCGGTGCGACCTGGTGAATAGCAGAGTTTTAAAGAGTTAACAGGAAAGTGTAATTGGTAAGATTTGATCGATATCTTTTTGCAGCTGAGGAAAGTATTCGTGGGTTCGATTGCGGGATCAGATCATACAAATATTTGTGGGTTAATTTGTATTACTGGTAGCGGCAGCTTTCCACTTAATAATATAAGTAATGACCGGCATGAGTATCAATGCACTGTTAAAATTTTCTTGGCCAACCAGTCTGGTAAGCGTGGTGATATCAAATCCTAGACCTATAATGGTGAGATTTTGTACCTAAAAGTAGAACGCTAAATTAACTACGAACTAACCTTCACTTAATAATATAAGTAATGATTAAAGACCGGCATGAGTATCAATGCACTGTTAAAATTTTCTTGGCCAACCAGTCTGGTAAGCGTGGTGATATCAAATCCTAGACCTATAATGGGAAGATTTTGTACCTAAAAGTGAAACGCTAAATTAATTGCTACGAACTAACCTCTAGGCGTATTGACATGCGTAAAGTCATCCTCGAACATAGACCGCGGCGACACAGAATCTGAGTCGAATCGGAATCGTGTCGGAGACGCGTTGCCTTCCCTTCTCGAACCGTCGGACATATCCCGTCTCGAACCGTCGGTCATTTCTCGTCGCGTCGGGCCTTCGGTGCTCTCCCGTCTTATCGAACTATCAGATATATCCCGTCTTATTGAACCCTCGGACATATCTCGTCTCGACCCCTCGGATATATCCCGTCTCGAACCCTCGGATATATCTCGTCTTGAACCCTCGGATATATCTCGTCTCGAACCCTCGGATATATCCCTTCTCGAACCGTCGGACATATCCCTTCTGGACCCGTCAGACATATCCCGCCTCGATCCGTCTGATGCGTCACGTCGTGGAACGTCGGATGCGTCACGTCGTAGAACGTCGGACGCGTCACGTCGAGGAACGTCGGTCGCGTCACGTCGCGTCGGACCTTCGGTGATAGATGTTGGCGTGTCGGCGCCGAAGGGGAATCGAGTGGGGCCGGTGTATGTGCTGTATCTAGAACTGAAGATTAATGAATTTTAACAGGTAGGAAGAGGTAAATAAGTCACATATATGAAAAAAGTACTGATTTTTCTGCTGATTTACTGATCTGTAGGAACACATAAAAAATCTTGGATAGTCCGCCATATTTTTTTCATACGTGAATTCAAAAACATAGCACAATTGGTTATAGATATTTGCTTCTTCATTCAGTATGAAATCCCATCAAACATCACCTTTCAGATAAAAGTCAAGTTGGAAGCTTCTGAGTATGGCAAAAATGGTGTCTCAAATAAATGGTTAAGTTATTTAATCGGTAATGTGGAGAAGCATATAGAACAACACAGCTCTGTTATATGTAAAGTACTAACTTGTTGGCATCGGCCGTGGGTGAGAAGTCGTTGGAGAAGCGATAGTCGCTCCGTCTCTCCTCTCGCCGCGGTCGCCTCCGTTCTCGTTCCTCCCGTTCCGTTCGTTCTCGTTCTCGTTCCTCTCGTCTCGCGGAACGGCGACCCGACCACCCGATTGTACAGGTATATCTGTGGAAATAATGCTTATTGTAGGTCTTAGAAGAATCTAAGAATCAGAATAAACTCGAACATATTCTCAAAAGAATTATATTATAGGTAAACAAAATAATTTGATTCCAACTCTTACCTATTGCCGTGTTGGCTGAGTGGGAACACATTTGACTTTCATTCGAAATATTTTTTCTTGTTGAAAAATGTATGTGCGCTTTGTAAACACGTGCTCTAACAATGAAGGCAAACATCGTGAGGAAACCGGCATGTTCTGAGAACTTTGAAAAGTCTGAAGGTAATGTCTCATTCACCGACCCGTACTTCACCAGCATGGTAAATTAAGGCTCTCTCGTCAAGAGAGAAGTCCCTGTGTCCCAGCAGTGGGAACCTAAATAGGGGTGATGATGAAGATCTTACCTAGGATCGTCAGACGAATCTCTTGTCCTTGTGTCGGCTCTCCGCCTACTTTCCCGCCAGCCTAGCGAGCCGTAATTCCTATCTGTAGATAAATCACATTGATTAGGTTAAATTATGAATAAAGATTAATTATATAATTGATAGTGGCTTAGCGGGCGAAGGTCCACCAACGATGCAGGAGGTTGCGTGTTCGATTTCCACCTGGGGCAGTTAGTACTGCAGATATTTTTCTGTTTCAAGAATTCTGGTTATTTTCTTTAAAAAAAAAATATCTATCTTTGTAGGTAGAGTATTGTATTATGTAAATATATCAGATATCTAGCACCCGTAACACATGAAGAAACGAGCTTCCTAGGGGCTGTTTTGTGAATTATTTACTATTACCCTCTCTCCGGTAGCGGTCGGACCAGCGATCGCGCGAAGAAGATCGCGAACAACCGCCGTCGCTGTAGCTGCAACAAACAATACCATTAAGACCACAACATTGTGAGGAAACCGGCATATCACCGGAAAAACATGGTGATGGCCACTCCATGATTCAATAGTTCCTATCCATCCAAAGGTAGCCTGGAAGAGATCGCTTTTAGCGATAAGGCCGCCCGCTGTACAATTAGTTACGTTTGTTATCCTGTATATTGTTTTGTTTATTTTAGTGTACAATAAAGTTATTATCTATCTATCTGTTCTATACTTGGCCAGATCACCAATCCGTACTTGGCCACCGTGGAGAATTAAAGCCTAATCTCTCCATCAAGAGAAAAGTCTCTGTGTCCCAGCAGTGGGAATGTAATGTTGATGTTCAAGTAGTACATACTCGTCGGTGTCGTCGTAGGCAGGCCGGTGGCGGCGGGGACGCTCCTTGTCGCGGTAGTCTCGCTCCCTCTCCCTATCGCGCGAGGAGCCGAATTCGCGCGGGTATCGTCCGTCTCGCTCCCACGGCCACTGCTCGCTCTCTCGCTCGCGGCTGCGTCTGTCTCGCCTGTGACTGGGTTCTCTGCAATAACAATAAGGTAACTAAAATTAAGATTGTGTAGGTATCTAACGGATTTTTTGTAGTATGTCTTACCGAGATGAGACCGAAATCAATGTCTTGAGTTTGGTTTTAAATAAACAGAAGTAAGCGGTTTATTTTAGCTTTTTAAAGTAATCTTTATGAAAACTTGCATTACGGCTCGCAAGGTCTCTGCAGCCCTGACCCAAAACTCCACTCTGTAGATGAGAATGGTATGGACTAACACTATCTAACATCTAACCTGTGGTCTCTTTCCTTGCTGGTGGAGTCCCGGCTGTCCCGGCTGAGGTCTCGCTTGTCCCGTTTGTCCCGTTTCTTGTCCTTCTCGCGGCCGCTGCCTGAATCTAGGCATTCCCGGGATCCCGATGAGTTATGTCTGCGAGCAAATTTTTAAAGGATGGTAACTAATATTGTGACACGAAAAACACAAACGAGAACATATTAAATAAACAAGTGAATACAGAAATAATACATAAAAATAGGCCGAGCGGCTGTCATCCGCGCACCAATAAAGCAGCAGTCTCAGCATACCGTTGCTTTGTCCCTGTCTTTCTGTACTGTAGGTGAGAATGAGACAAGAGTATTCTTACCTAGAGTCTCTGTCTCTATGGTGCGGCGGGGGGCGCGGGAGGCGCGGGGCGGGGGGGACGTCCTCCTCCCAGGGAGACACGTCACGGGAGGACGACGACGTTTGCACTGCAACAGTTAAATATAACAATGAATAAGTCATTTATTTCAGACAAAAGTTGGTATGCAACACTTAGAGATTGTAAGAACGTATACTCAGTCCTTTTTAAATCGAAACTCTTACTGAAATAAATCATGGTGTCATGTTATCTGAAAACATCCCTATCAGGAACGTCGATTGATGTAAAGTTGGCATGGAATTCAACTGAATTGTGGTCCTGAAGTTTTTGTCGAAAAGTGTCAAGTTTTGGAAACTCCACCATAAATTAACTGAGTCTTACACTTTGACGAGATTTTAACTTTTCATCACGATTTTTTATGCTAAACTATCGGTGGCCATGACGCACGTACGTACTACGTCGCTCAGGGACGCACTCACATACAGCACGTACCGGGACGGCGCGGGGACGAGTCCGAGGAGGGCGGGGAGCGCGCCGCGGGCAGCACGGCCCAGCGCCCCGCGCCCCCCGCCCGCACCAGGCGCTCCGGCATGGAGCCGCTGACGGCGTCGCTCAGGGACCCGGTGGAAAGCCGCGACGGGGCCGAAGGTTGGGCCGTGACGGTCACTCGGGGCTCCGGTTTGAGTTCGGGGACGGCCGGGCTTTTTCTGTTGAGGATAGCGTAATCTAGAACTAATGTGGTTTTTAACGAACACAAAATTTTAAACTAATTGAGAAAAGCGCCATCTACTAGATGTCTTAAGAAATTACCTATTGAAGCAATAAGACACAGATTATAATATGTGGCGCTCATTTAATTGTTCGAACTCATTCCAAAGCAAGTTCGAGAGCTGGTTACAGAACAAAAGCGAGAAACTTAAAGAAAACACAAAATTTTTGTCATCTGACGTAGAATAATCAGCATGCTACTCGATAGTGATTGGGAAACGCCCACTTCGCAATTCTAGACACTAAATCTGAAAAATGAACAGATCTAATCGTTAGCCGCTTAACAGGGGCTGTTCTATCAAGTTGCTGCTGAAGTATCAAATAAACAGTTCTCTAACTATCAAACAATATAAGCATCTGTTTCTCACCTAAAAGCATCCTCCACGTGCGTAAAAGAGAGCGAGCTGTTATCGATGCAGTCGAAGAAGTCAGAGTTATCGAACCCGTCGGACTTCTCGTCGGATTTCTTGCGTTCCTTGACCTCGGGCGGGAGAGACTCGAACTCATCGGATGGTTCTGTTATTGTGATCTCGCGGAGAGCTGCGTACCTGGGAAGTTACATTATTGTTTTATATAAAGGATAATGTTATAAGCTGGCACCCATTTTGGGTATGATTTAGAGGTACGCTGAAAACTTATCCCGTACCACTCCTATTATACCCTAACACGGAACTGATGACCTGGCTGGCACGTAAAAAAACTGTGATTGAGAAAACTTAAAATGTTTTTAGGGTAATATTAATACCTAATAAGATTCTATAAATAGATTCTTATGTTGGTGGAACATTCCTCTTGCCAGACTTGGGTGAGACTTTGGACCAGCCATCTAAGATCTAAATCATGTCTTGCTACTCATCAGCTAAGTCAGTGTTTTTAAATTTATAATTTACAGCTTTAAATTTGGCGTCTGCTTTGATTATTCTTTGACAACACTTTATATTGTGTGCAATAATTGCTTTCGAATTTGTCTAAAACACTTACCTATCACTACCATCATCCTGCTTCACATCCACATGCCCATTATCCCGCGGCGAAACACTCCGCCGACTCTTCTCAATCTGCAGATTCTTCATCACACACTTAATATCCTCAATCTTAGCGTCAATCGGCTTCGGACTAACAGACTTCCTAAACATATTAAAGGAATCTATCGTTAATTCGTCGAGGGATTTTAAAGGACTCTTTTCTTTAGCTTCGTTCTCAAGGTCTAGATTCGCTTGCATGATGTTGGTTATTGCTGTGATCTCTTCTTTTTCGTCTGAGTCTTGTTTGGAGTCTAGAGGGTCGAGTATGGACATTGCTTTTAGTTCTTCTTCTTGGATTTCTCTGAACGCTGCGTATCTGAAGGTCAAATATTATTATTAATTTTCATTAACACAAGAAATATCAAAGATAAGCAAAAAAATATGCTTTACCTGTCATAAGAAGCATTAGCTTTCTTCTCAAAATCATCGAAGTTAGCAACAAACTCATCCGGCGGTGGAGTGAAGTTATCTTCAAACTGCGGCCTGAACTCTTTTGAAAGGGGGGGCGCCACCGTCGGCAACGGGGGCGGCTTGTGTTTACGTTCACTGGGGAGGGGGGACGCGGGCTGGATCGTCGAGAGGGGGGGAATGTATTTGGAGCGCTCGTAGTTTGAGGTGTCTATGTGGATGTGCTGGAAATAAATATTTAATTAAGTAGACTTCACTTCAAATAAGTAAGTAGGTTATTTTATATTTTGAAATGTGCGATGTGATTTAGTGGCGCCTATTGACTTACCGCCCTATCGTTATCCGCGGCCAGGTACGAACGCAAGTAGTCAGTCAGCTGGGGCAACGTCATCGAAGAAAGTGTGGCCGCCGGGACCCGTAACCTACAAACAAACAGACGTGCTAAATAATTAAGCAGTGCAGAACCTCAAGCCAACAAAATTTTGCAGGTCACGCGATGGGACGTAACTCAAACAATGTTATTGATGATTTTGTTGAGTCGTCTCTGTCTTAACTAATTGTTCTGGCAGGTTTGAAGATACAACTTTAGGGTCTTTGTCTTTAGGCATTTAATACACTAGTCTACCTGTGAGCCAGTTCATCCATGGAGCAGGTGAGCAGCTGGCTGAGCGTGATGTCGAAGCGGCGCGCGGCCGGCAGCGGCGGGGGCGCGGGGGACAGGTACTCGTCCTCAGAACTGTAATACACTAGTCTACCTGTGAGCCAGTTCCTCCATGGAGCAGGTGAGCAGCTGGCTGAGCGTGATGTCGAAGCGGCGCGCGGCCGGCAGCGGCGGGGGCGCGGGGGACAGGTACTCGTCCTCAGAACTGTAATACACTAGTCTACCTGTGAGCCAGTTCCTCCATGGAGCAGGTGAGCAGCTGGCTGAGCGTGATGTCGAAGCGGCGCGCGGCCGGCAGCGGCGGGGGCGCGGGGGACAGGTACTCGTCCTCAGAACTGTAATACACTAGTCTACCTGTGAGCCAGTTCCTCCATGGAGCAGGTGAGCAGCTGGCTGAGCGTGATGTCGAAGCGGCGCGCGGCCGGCAGCGGCGGGGGCGCGGGGGACAGGTACTCGTCCTCAGAACTGTAATACACTAGTCTACCTGTGAGCCAGTTCCTCCATGGAGCAGGTGAGCAGCTGGCTGAGCGTGATGTCGAAGCGGCGCGCGGCCGGCAGCGGCGGGGGCGCGGGGGACAGGTACTCGTCCTCAGAACTGTAATACACTAGTCTACCTGTGAGCCAGTTCCTCCATGGAGCAGGTGAGCAGCTGGCTGAGCGTGATGTCGAAGCGGCGCGCGGCCGGCAGCGGCGGGGGCGCGGGGGACAGGTACTCGTCCTCAGAACTGTAATACACTAGTCTACCTGTGAGCCAGTTCCTCCATGGAGCAGGTGAGCAGCTGGCTGAGCGTGATGTCGAAGCGGCGCGCGGCCGGCAGCGGCGGGGGCGCGGGGGACAGGTACTCGTCCTCAGAACTGTAATACACTAGTCTACCTGTGAGCCAGTTCCTCCATGGAGCAGGTGAGCAGCTGGCTGAGCGTGATGTCGAAGCGGCGCGCGGCCGGCAGCGGCGGGGGCGCGGGGGACAGGTACTCGTCCTCAGAACTGTAATACACTAGTCTACCTGTGAGCCAGTTCATCCATGGAGCAGGTGAGCAGCTGGCTGAGCGTGATGTCGAAGCGGCGCGCGGCCGGCAGCGGCGGGGGCGCGGGGGACAGGTACTCGTCCTCAGAACTGTAATACACTAGTCTACCTGTGAGCCAGTTCCTCCATGGAGCAGGTGAGCAGCTGGCTGAGCGTGATGTCGAAGCGGCGCGCGGCCGGCAGCGGCGGGGGCGCGGGGGACAGGTACTCGTCCTCAGAACTGTAATACACTAGTCTACCTGTGAGCCAGTTCCTCCATGGAGCAGGTGAGCAGCTGGCTGAGCGTGATGTCGAAGCGGCGCGCGGCCGGCAGCGGCGGGGGCGCGGGGGACAGGTACTCGTCCTCAGAACTGTAATACACTAGTCTACCTGTGAGCCAGTTCATCCATGGAGCAGGTGAGCAGCTGGCTGAGCGTGATGTCGAAGCGGCGCGCGGCCGGCAGCGGCGGGGGCGCGGGGGACAGGTACTCGTCCTCAGAACTGTAATACACTAGTCTACCTGTGAGCCAGTTCCTCCATGGAGCAGGTGAGCAGCTGGCTGAGCGTGATGTCGAAGCGGCGCGCGGCCGGCAGCGGCGGGGGCGCGGGGGACAGGTACTCGTCCTCAGAACTGTAATACACTAGTCTACCTGTGAGCCAGTTCCTCCATGGAGCAGGTGAGCAGCTGGCTGAGCGTGATGTCGAAGCGGCGCGCGGCCGGCAGCGGCGGGGGCGCGGGGGACAGGTACTCGTCCTCAGAACTGTAATACACTAGTCTACCTGTGAGCCAGTTCATCCATGGAGCAGGTGAGCAGCTGGCTGAGCGTGATGTCGAAGCGGCGCGCGGCCGGCAGCGGCGGGGGCGCGGGGGACAGGTACTCGTCCTCAGAACTGTTGGTGGCCGCTGATGATATGCGAGGTTTGTTGGTGCGGTCCGCCTGGAAAGACACGCTTGTGAGTGGTACTTTATTTGTGAAGTTACTTTGTGCCGCAATATCAACTAAATCAGGATGAAAAAGGAATTTAAGGAAGGAAACACAATTTTGTGTTTATAAAAATGAAATTCAGATTTGTTTGCAACTCGTTTAAGAAACACGGGACCTATATTAACTCTGAGCCCGCCTCGAGACAAAAGTACATTCAGCAAATATTTATAACAGGCGTTCTGGGTGTTATTTATGTATTATGCGTATTATGCGTTCTAGGTGTTATTTATGTATTATGCGTATTATGCCCGTGGACGTCGGTGCTCTTCATCTCTTTAACTGACTTACCATAGGCTCTTTCTTCCTAGAGGGGCGAGGCAGCGGCGGCGCGGGGTCGGACTCAGGGTCGTGGTCGGTGGGGGGGCGCGGCGGGGGGCGCGCGATGGCGATGTCCGTGCTCTTCTTGGGGGGCAGGGGCGGCGGCGGCGACACTGTCTCGCTGCTTCGCCCCCGCCGTGACGAGCCTGAGTCTGTGCTCTATAAGAGTATTAGACTTAATAAAAACGGATTTGTATTTGAATCGTTGGTTGGATGAAATGTATTAGTCTTTTGCTCAATACAATAGTTACTATGTTTGATATTAAATCCCTCGTAGAATCATAGATCTGTTTTCGTGTGGTTTTCAATGATATCATTATTATTTATAGAACACTTAAACAAACACGAACAAGGATATTTGACTATATTGGACCTGCAAAATATTATAATGTACCTAGTGACATATATAGACCAGTGCAGTTAGCTTCAAAAATGGTCAAATAAAGAAAAAAATAGTAGTAGAATGAAACCCATTAAAAAAGGAGGGGAATATGATAAAAATGAAAGGAAAAATAAATTACGGTCGATCTGAGTTCGGGAAGTGGGAGGGGGTGGGCTTTTAAGGGGAGAAAATGGTTTATCTCGATTTGCGGTGAAACTACAAGTCCTATGAAAAAAAGTTATGTGGCAAAGTTGTAGGTAATAAAACGATCTACAACTTTTAATTCACAAGTTTTTTACATAACCTCAAAACTTATGTGAAATATTCAAATAACCAAGTTTTTAGTTTTTTTTATTTATCTTTGTCAAAAATAATTATTTTTCTACGAAATTTGGTGAAAACTTGCCTATTTATGTCCTTAATACACTGTGATTTACTTGATTGAAAATATTATTGTTTTCACCTTATTTTCACTTAATTTAATAAAAAATAGACTATTTTTCAATCGAAAATTCACGTGTCAAAATATTAGCTTTTTTATAAAAATCGGTGTGTTTTTTGTTCATTAAAATCTCTATTTTCTGATGGTTAAAAAAAATATATACATTACCATAGTAAATTTTCTCAGAAAATGCAAAACACCGAAACAAAATTTGTATCATTATGTACAATTGCATCATAAAAATGTGATTGTTGCAATTTTTATTTCATATAATTGCTTATAATCCGACTTATTGCACATTATACAAACAGATTATTATATTATTATTATTATTATATAGTCTGAAAAGACAAAATCACATTTTTAGGATGCAATTGTTCCTAATGATACAAATTTTTGTTTCGGTTTTATGCATTTTCTGAGAAAATTTACTATAGTAATGTATATATTTTTTTTAACCATCAGAAAATAGAGATTTTAATGAACAAAAAGCACACCAATTTTTATAAAAAATTTAATATTTTTACACGTGAATTTTCGATTGAAAATTAGTCTAAATTTTTGAAAATTAAGTCAAAATAAGGTGAAAACAATAATATTTTCAATCAAATAAATCACAGTGTATTTGAGACATAAATAGGTAAGTTTATACCAAATTTCGTGGAAAATAAAATGTTTTTGAAACAGATAGAAATAAAAAACCAAAAACTTAGTTATTTGAATTTTTCACATACATTTTGAGGTTTTGTAAAAAAGTTGTGAATTAAAAGTTGTAGATCGTTTTATTACCTACAACTTTGCTATTTCACTTTTTTTCATAGGACTTGTAGTTTTACCGGAAATCGAGATAAACCATTTTCTCCCCTTAAAAGCCCACCCCCTCCCACTTCCCGAACTCAGATCGACCGTAATTTATTTTTCCTTTCATTTTTATCATATTCCCCTCCTTTTCTAATGTGTTTCATTCTACTACTATTTTTTTCCTTGTAAAAAATTAAAAACCCTGGTCTAATAATATCATGACTGATAAAAAAAGATGGCCGAGTTTCTAGCGACTTTCGTCAGGTTACTGACGATGCTTTAACGACAGACAAACAAACATGCCATGATATCAGTAGTAGTATAAATTGTGAAAATCATGACTCCCTTTTTAAGTCAGGTTATTCACAAACGAAGATAGCATAAAACATCGACATTAGTAGACTTGAGTTCACAAAGACACATGGATTAAGCGTACAGCAGTTTTTGACGCAGCACTGAGTAGTTGGCATTTTAAATGACATGTTTTAGCCAATCACAAAGCGTTATATCTCACACTGTTTTTGTGATTCGGCCATTCTGTGACTCCTGATAAGCCATTTCACGAAAACCTCTCTCCCAGTAAAACGCACCTTATCAATCGTTATCAAGTAAAATGATTTTGGACTTCTTCCCAAAGCTAAAAGCGACAAGTCACTAAGAAGCTGGCCACATACGACATTTTGACGCTGGGACTAGGATAGTCGTACAATTTTCAGTTTAGGGGAAGTTTCAAAAAACTTTTTACCAAAGTAATTTCTTCACGAACTTAAAAGAGCGATTTGATCGAAACGTCTCATTTGAAATCATAATTTTGGGATGCGGTTATTATTAGTAGATTCAACAGTTATGCTTCAACTTACTGGTATTCAGCCCAAAAAGTCCTAAACCTTATCGTTCATTTCAAGTAAATATATCAACAGAAAACATTTATGAAGACAGACATGAACATTAAACATTATCCCACAAGCACTGCAAGGAAGGTACAAACATCGACAGAACACAGGAACGTCTAACCTTCCTCGGTCGCGGTCGAGAAAGCGACTCTACATGTTTCCGTTTCGTGGCTATCTGAAAACCATTGCCTAAGTGAGCCACATAATAAAGTAAAAGATTATAAAATTACAAATTAAATTACCCCGACATATATTTTATGCCTTTTGTTATGTAATTTACACATTATGGCATTTTCTTTCCTTTACAGATATACCTACTCGTATTCGGGAACATTCCATCTTACCAATTACGAATTACCATAAGACGGTGACCTGGTCTGTGGTACAGCGGCCAAAAGCCCACCTGCGACGCAAGAGGTTGAGTGTTCGATTCCCGCCTCGGAATCGATCAAATATTTTGTTCCGGGTGTATAACATTAGATATCGATATCTATCATTTTGTAAGGAGTAAGACCTTATAGAGTCGAAGTTTGCGATGAGTTTTGTCTAAATTTTCTGATGTAGTTGTAAAATGTTACGTAAATAATACACCAACCTGTCTCTGCAACCGCGGCGACTTGGGCGCCGGCTCCGGAGGCAGCGAGACCTGCAGCGGCCCGTTGAACACATTACTTCCATTCTCCACAACCTCCCCCATGAACCGACGCAACTCCTCCCGAACACGAGGAAACTCCTGCATCGTCGTGAACGGATCATCCTTCAACGACTCAAACGGATCCGCATTATCAAACGGATCTGTCTCCGCGAACGGATCTGAAGAGAAGAAGCTACCGCCATAGACGGATTGCTTAACCGCCACAGAACCCCCCGAATGCCGCGAAAGTGAGGTCATAGTTGTCGCGGGTAGGTAATCTTTCTCGCCCTCGGCGATTTGCAAATCTTTGAGCACCTTCTTTGGTGGGTTTTTGAGCTCCTGAAAGAAGAGTTTTTTGTCAACGTATGGTTTGCTCTTGCCCGTGCCGAGGGGGTCGAGTTCCGTGAACACATCGTAACCGACGGACGATGCCGCGAGACTCTGCACCTGCAAACACCGCCGGACTAATTACGTACTCGGACGCACGCGGGAACGTCTCAACTCTACTTCTGTACATTGCGAACGCATTTTTAAGAGTAAATAATAATAAGTATTGAATTTACGGTAAATGTCAAGTCTGTGTTTGAATGATTGAAATTTCTGGGTGAGTTTTGTATGAATTTATCGTGGAACAATTAATATTGCTAAATGAATGTGTAAATGAATTATAATTGTGATTCGTAGCATTTTCGGAGATGACACAAATTGATTGTTTCAAATAACTTTTGGCGGTTTTAGAATCCCTGTTCATTAGGTGTTTATAGCAGTTTTGGGATTTTGAACCTTAATTTCCATTTAGTTTTTTTGTCAAGATAATTTTATAGTGTCGTATTTTGATAACATGTAGGTAGTTTGTATTTATGGCGATGTTAAAACGTGTAACGCATGGAACTAAAAAATTGTGGAGTGTTTGAAACAGATCAGAAAGACGTTACTTAAGATGAAATATTAAACCTAATTTAGATTATAATTTAATTTATATTAGTTTGATAAATCGATAATTAATACATATAATGCACATAAGCGATTTATGAAAAAAAAAACATAAAATCGTGCTGAACTAAACCGAAGACGCAGTTGGGTGCGGTTATGGGTTGCTACACATGCTAGCTACAGTACGGGTAGTCACGGGTACAATAATTAGTCTTGCAGCGAAGGCGGTACATAGGGATACAATAATAAGGCCTAATCTATACAGGTACACTTCGAAAAAATACTGCCTTTCAGACCCAATTTCACCGTTGAATAATAAGTTAAACAGTTAATAAATAAAAGTCACTTTAGCTTTAGTTTTTTTGGAGCTTCCAGATTTTATACAATGCATTCCAGATGATACAAAAAGAACTCGGTTCAAACTTGTGATTCAAGTTTCACAGTGAAATTGGTTCCTAGTATGCTCTAACATGTAGATAATTCGGATTTTGTATTAAGACAAGGAGTAGTATATTTACTAAGCGAATTTGAAGTGATAAAAGCCTTTTATTATGTGTAAACATTCAGTAATATAAGGGAAAATAAAGCAATTTCTGTTTAAGTATAAGCGTGTGGAGCTAAGAAGTAAATTATAGTAACCAACCAAATGTTGAGTTCGATATGGTTCAAGTATTTAGGTAAAGTCGTGTTTAAACTTGAACACTCTAACTTAACTACGCTTGTTTTAAAGTTTATCGGTTTATGCTTCTTAGAGAGCATTACATTGTCATTCAAATTGTGTTTCAACGTTTGACACATCAAATTTGGTTGGTCACAAAATACACCAATATTAAAAATAATATAATTCTTACCGGTGGTTCAGCTGGGATGCTATTATCGACGAGCGAATTCGGCGGCGTGTCGAAGTCCGACGAGTTAAGGTCAAAGGGCAGCGCGGTCGATGGATGCTTGTTGGGACTGAAGACGCGCGCGGCCGGCGTGTTGCGGCCACGTGTGGAAGACCCCGACGGCGGGGGTGGTAGAAGCGCCTTTTGAGCATCGAGTTTGATCGAAAGAGGTGTCTATAAATAAATATAAGTCAATGTTATAAATGTGTTATTTTGTTATTGACTTGTGGTGCGGCTGGCTGGCAGGTCCACTAAGAAGAAGAATGTGGTAACAAGTTTAGAATAATGGGAATAATCAGTTGTAGAGACCCTCATGCCAGGTTATTTTTTTAATGTTATTTTTTTTATATGAAGACCAGGAGATAACAGGTATGTTCGGTAATAACATGTTCAATTACACCAGTTCCACAAGTTCCATTAAATTAGTTGCGATTGCAAGGTGTCTCCGAAGGGTCTGCAAGGAGTCAGGTGATGGACCATCTCGTGTACCGTGGACAGTTCCACTAACTCACCTGTGAAGGCACGAAGGAGTCTCCGAAGGGGTCTGTAGAAGGAGTCAGCTCCTCAACCTGCGTGAGCCCTCGTCTCAAAGAACACAGCTCCTGTTCTAGGTCCACCAGCTCAGCCACCCCGCCTTCAGCAGCTTCGGGCTTGGTCGACGCTGATTCTGCCATCATACTCTATTGGAGAAATATACATATTAAATACTAATATTAAAAATGCGAAAGTGTTTGTTTGCCCTTCTTTCGAGGTAAAACGGTGTATCGATTTTCGTGATTTTTTGTAGAGCCTATACAACACTAACTTTTTTTAATTCAATTTTTTCAGGAACTTCGTTTTATTATAATTTTTTGTTTATTATAATTATCCTAATTAAAACTGAGTCTGGGTATACCAACGTGAGAACAAGTAAAGCAAACCGACCAAAAAATATTGAGGGACCACAAAAAAATCCATTACCAAAAGATTATTCCCTTTGATCTTCATTTTGACATTCGGTATCGGCGACAACAGCCATTTTCTATACTCAGAACACATTCTGCACTCTTACTGTGTTTTATTTAGACAAACACTATTGAATTACAAAATAATTGCTACACTTCATTCACTTTTAGAACTAACAATAAAATATATAATTTTTAAAAACTCATTTTCAGTCAAAAACTGTTGACCAACTTTAAGCTGACACATTTTTTTTAATCTTGATATTGTTATAATTTTTCAAAGTTATTTTCGCGTTGTTTGTTCTTCTACGGATTGGTATATTTATTTTAAACATACATACATAACAGATAATTAAATCTACGTTACATATGGCAAATCATTTTATTATTGAGGGCACGATGTTGCTGTGTGAATTGTCCAGCAATATTTATTATTCTTAAATAGAATCAGACATAAAATACTAAAAACCGGTCGTCCGACAAACGTATAAAAACGAACTATAAAAAACTATTTTAATAACAGTTTCGTAACTTTTGTTTAGCAAAGGCCATTGTATAATGAGCAGTATTTGCCGGTTTTCACTTGCTGGCGTCCAATGTTTGTGTTAATAGCATTGTTGTAACAAAAATGTAAGCAAACAGTCATGTTTGCAAACAGACAATGTTCCTCGTTATTTTATATATATCTTATGAATCACTGCGGTTGTTACCGAATCATTCCGAATCAACTATTCGGATAGGACAGTATTGTGAAAATAGAGAGTTAAATAATACTGAGATTATATTTTTATTATTATGTATGAGTTAAATAGTTGAATACCTATACTCTATTCATTCTCAATGTAGCATGTTTACTAACAAAGCAACTGACAGTTCAATCAGCTGATGAAGGGGTAAAAAACATTTTATTATTTAGGTTAGCTCTTGCCAGCGGCTTCGTTTGCGGCATTGTGGATATACATAATTTATGTCTTATATTATTGTCAAGTGAAAAGCAAATGGCGGCGTTCGTGGGTAGTGTTACTACTTCTGTCAGAAAAACGGGGAAAATAAAATTATATAGTCATTAATTCATTCATTACAATTATTTACAATTAGGAAGTCCTTGAGAATGTCGAGTTATCGTCACCAGCCGGGTCGGTCTGATCTGACGTATGAAAAGAGGCTTAAAATGTACAGAGTAACTTCACTTGAAACTCGTAGATCGTATTCTGATTTAATTTACCTATACAAAATTGTTCACTCGATAATAGACTCACCACACCTACTTTCACTTATTTCTTTTAATGTTAGATTCAGTACTAGAAGATCCAATACGACTAATTTATTCGCATTACAAACATTTAAAAATAACATTTCTTTCTATAACCCTATTACTAGAATGGCTCGCAAATATAATGAACTCTATATCAATAATATAGAACTTGATATATTTAGTTCTAGATTAGCTTATTTAGCTAAGACGCTTAAATGCATTCTCCTCTTTAACGATTAAGGATTGTCCTGTCATGAATACTCTTGTATTTTAGTTTTAGTTTTAGTTTTTCTTGTATTTTAGTTTTAGTTTATTTTAGTATGTATATTATCATACCTACGCGTAGTTTGTTTCATTTGTTCCATTTTTGTAGATCACACATATTTTTATGTCTCAACGTTGTTCCTATTGTTAGTTAGTAATGTTTGTTTTATGTGCGTTGTTATGTGTTTTGTGTGACGAATAAATAAAATAAAAAATAAAATTTACGGTTCCCGTCAAGTGTTTGCTGCACAACCGGGTGTTCACTAAATTTGAAGGCTCCGCGTGTTTCGTGCACACACTGTGCATAAGATTTGTAATAACGAAGTATGTAAAAGGTATTGTTTTAATTTGGTTTCTATTGTTTTGTATTTTTTCTCGTCTTTTATAAATATACAGTATTTTATTATAGACTTGCGATCCGCCCCGGCTTCACACGGGTGCAATGATACATAAACCTTCCTCTTGAATCACTCTATCTATTAAAAAAAACCGCATCAAAATCCGAAAAAATTCTATGAATGATGTATGGTGAGAGTGCTGCCCTAAATTCGGAATCGTATTAAAAAGAAACCAATTGTACTGGACTGTATGCAGTGGACTGTATTTTTGGGGTTTAAGTCCAGTAAGAATATCTTCAATTAAAGGCGGAGTTGGTTTTTACTATTTATTCCGAACTTCAATAAATTACTGGCGACTGGCAACTGACTCTAAGACTGACTCCTGACGACTGACTCTATAGACTGACTCTGTAAGACTGACATTGATTCTTCACGACTGACTTTGTAAGACTGCCCTACTGTATCTCGAAAGAGTAAGCTTTTATACAATCCAAATAACATAAAAACAAGCTCGCTCAAATCAAACATAAAATTCCCACGTTAAGCTCAAAATATTTTCCCATCGTAAAAGACTTAAAATTTAGACGAATTTTAAACAATAGAAAAATATCCTTTCAACATAACAGAGTCATAAAACAATTTTGCCTTTAGCGCATTAACATTTTCTAAGTAGCGGCGAAATCAAAGTTTGCAAATATTCTGTCCTATTGTAATACGAATTCCTTTGTTTTGCGATTGCCGACATTTAAACACACATTACTATTTCAAGTTAAAATTACTTATACTACAGCGTGTGAACAGATCTTTCGTCGTGTCCACAACATTCTCCCCCCGGCGAAGCTCGCGCAGCCTCCTTCTTCACCAACACGACGATCTTGCTGGTCGGCCGCTTGAAGACTCCCGTCTTCGTCCGGACATCTGCCACTCGTACTCCTCCATCAGGTCCCTTGTAGGTGCGCTCGACGATTCCCCTTGGCCACACGTTCCGTGGCAGAGTGTGGTCCACGATGATGACGACGTCTCCTTCTTGCAGCTGTGGCCGTTAGGTAGCAGGTTCTCCCCGGGGTACCAACGTCGGAAGGTACTCTCGTAGCCAGCGTCTCCAGAAGTGGTCAGCGAGCGCCTGGCTTGCTCTCCATGTGCGCCGATCCGCTTCGCTGCATGGCCCGGTGGTTGGCAGGCCGTTCGATGATCCCAGCAGGAAGTGGTTCAGGGTTAGCGCCTCAGGTTCGTCTGGATCGACGCTCACATGCGTCAGTGGTCTCGCGTTGACGCTGTATTCCGCTTCAGTCAATAGGGTGTTGAGAACTTCTTCTGGTGGTTCTCTCTCGTTCAGCGTGGCGTTTAGTGCAACTTTGATTGATCGCACTAACCGTTCCCATGCTCCCCCCTGGTTTGGCGCACCAGGAGGAGTGAAACGCCATTCCATGCGATGCAGAAGGCTTTCCTCTCGAAGTGCAGGTATCCATTCTTCATATGCAGCCCGCAGCTCCTTGTCCGCGCCTCTGAAGTTTGTCCCGTTGTCAGACATCATAAGGCGGGGCCAGCCTCGTCGCGCAGCCATCCTCCGGAGTGCCATTATTGCCGAACTGATGGACAGCGTTGGAACGACCTCTATGTGCACTGCCCGTGTAGTTAGGCAAGTGAAGAGAGCGCCCCATCTCTTCTCACTTCGTCGTCCAATCTTCACCATCATGGGCCCGAAGTAATCCGTCCCACAATAGCTGAACGGGCGTTGAAATGGTTCCAGGCGTGCTCGCGGCAAGTCTCCCGTAGCTGGTGGTTCTGGCTTCTTTTTGCGTAGTTGGCAGAGTCTGCAGTCCTTTTCAATTCTTCGCACTGTCGGTCGTAGATGAATCACCCAATACTTCTGTCTGAGGTCGTTAGTCACACGCTCCCTGTTAGCGTGACCAGCCATGCAGTGTTCTCGCATCACTATGAGTTTCGTGATGTGGTGCCGTCCGTCGAGTATCACCGGCTTCTTCATTTCAATCGGTGCGTCGGCGGCTCCAATGCGTCCTCTCACTCGTAGAATTCCATCTTCTATCATCGGATCCAAACGAAACAGACGACTTGACTTCGTTATTGGTCGAGATGTCTTTATTCGTTGCAGTTCGTCTGGGAAGCGCTCCTTCTGTGCGCGGCGAATAAGCGCACGTTCGGCCTCTTCAATGTGCTTCTTTTCAATGTTCGTTGCTCGTCGTCGACATCTCTCGATGAAGAAAAATACTCGTGCCGTAGTTTTCACCAAGGTCTCGAACTTAGAGAAGCGTGATGGATCTGGTAACCATCCGTCTGCGCGGTCTTCTTCATCGCGTGTATGCAGTACTTCCTCTTCTTGGTCTTCCGATTTCCAAGGTAGTCCGACTTCATATCCTTGTTGTTCTTTCTTCACAATGGTTTCTTCGATTATCTTCGTGGCCCGGAGATTTCTTTCACTCAAACGTGGCTCAGGGTTTTTTCCAACAGCATCAATGCTGAAATGTTTTTCTATAAGATCGTGTAATTCTTTATTCTGCTTCATGATAGCTTCTTCTGTGTGAACATGCAGGACGCTGTCTTGGTCCGCAACAATAGCTCGTGGCATGGTTCCATGTATCACCCATCCCAGTTGCGTTCGTGATGCAGCCGGTTGATTTGCTCGTCCTACTCGTAGCTCCTGTGATACTATGTACTCCCAATGGTCAGCTCCAATCAGGATCCCTGGTTCCGACGGCTCGTAACAAACTTCATTTTGTCGGAGGTCCTTAAGGTGATCTTGCTCCAGTAGCTTTGCAGGGATTGACTGTTGTAGGAGTTTCATGTTCTTTATGGTGCGTGCTCGTAGTGGTCGAAGCTTGTCGCTGAATTTGCTTTTCAGGTGTACTGTTACAATTTGGCTGTAGTCTTCTTGCTGAATGGTGTTGACTCCACGCATCTTCAGTGGTAGCGACGTTCCTCTTGCTCCGATGGTTCGCGCCAGCTTCTCATCTATCAAGGTGACTGTAGCTCCTTCGTCGAATAGGGCTAGAGTAGTAGCCTCCCCCGATGGACCGATGACGGTGACTGGGCACATCTTGAGCAGCACTGCCTTCTTGTACTGAGCAGCAGAAGTAGTCATGACTGCTTCTGTGGCATCTTCTTTCTTCGTTTCTTCCTTCTTATCTTGATGTAGTAAACGATGATGGTGGCGTGAACACTTGTCGCAGGTCTTTGCTTTGCAGTTGAATCTTCGATGCGTCTTCAATAGGCATTTGAAGCATAACTTATTCTCCTTGACGTGTTCCCATCGTTCGTTGACAGTCATTGCTTTAAATTTTGTGCAGTCTATTGCGGCGTGTTGTTTCTCACAGCAGGAACATTTCTCTTTTCCTGATTCCTCTGTAGTGTTGTATACGGCATTTGTCCTCTTCATGAAGGCTGGTTTCTGTTGAACTTCTTTCTTGGCGATGCTAGGTGGCGCGTAACTGTATCTCAAAGCTCGGTCCGCTTCACGCATGAGAAAGCGAGAAAGCATGATGATCTCTGGCTCCGCTGTCTCGTTCTCGCTGGCGTAGTCGCACCATCGTGATCGTATGTGCGGGCTCAGTTTCTCCAGCGTTTCTCGGGCCAGTGTAGGATTATACAGGTATCCTTTGTTGCCCACATTGCTTAATACGCACACCACGTTCTGAAGCTTAACTGCGAAGGTGTTTAGTTCTGTTGCTGATGGTCCCGGTCTTTGCAATTTCTTCAGTTCTTCCAGGGCCCGGTCAACGATGATTTCTGGCCTTCCGAAACATTGTTCCAGTGTCTTCATGATTGTTTCAGGATCGCTTGCAGTGTATAGAAGTGAAGATACGATTTCCTTTGCTTCTCCGGTGATGCTGCTTCTAATTCTCATAATATTTTCTGATCCAGATATTTTATATGTCTTGGTCGTTTCATTATAGGCAGCTCTAAATATCATCCATTCATTTGGTGCACCGGAAAATATAGGTAGGACTGGACATGAGATTCTCGGTCTTGCAAGTTTTTCAATAGCGTCGGCTAGAGCGTCGATGTTCGCGGCGCTCTTCTTCTTCTTTACCGGCGCGGTTTGCTGCACCCATTGTTGTATTCGCTCGTTGGGTTCCGGCAGCTCCCCTTCATCCTGCAGACTTCGTTCTTCTTCCTCGAGGGCAGCTAGGTCCGCTTCAAGCCTCTTCTGTACCAGGTCCGCTTCAATTCGGAGTTCTCTTCTTTTCAGTTCTGCCAATTTTTCTTCCGCCGCCAATTCCGCCATGCGCGCACGCATTGTCGTGCTATTCGTGGAACGCAGCGAGCGCGCAGATCGTGCAGGTGATGCTGTTCTGCGACTTGGTCCGGCGCGGGTGAAGTCGGGCGCAAACGTTATGTCGGCGTCGCGCCGTCCTTCTCTTCGTAGCGCTGGTGTCGCCTCTCTGTGACTTGCTCCGGCGCGGGTGAAGTCGGGCGTGAACGCTATGTCTGCGTCGCGCCGTCCCTCTCTTCGTACCGCCGGTGACGCGGGCGGATCCAGGGAAATTCTCCTTCTACGTTCCCGCTCGATGACGTCCAACTCGGCCGCGTCCTCCCGTGGTTCGGCAGCGTCCGCTTGGCTCCGAGTGATGACCATCTTGAGCTCAGGTTCCCGTAGATGTTTCCGAAGTGATGATCCGTATCCGGGTTAAAGGGCCAACTATATCCGGCTCGAATGACCAACTGTACTGGACTGTATGCAGTGGACTGTATTTTTGGGGTTTAAGTCCAGTAAGAATATCTTCAATTAAAGGCGGAGTTGGTTTTTACTATTTATTCCGAACTTCAATAAATTACTGGCGACTGGCAACTGACTCTAAGACTGACTCCTGACGACTGACTCTATAGACTGACTCTGTAAGACTGACATTGATTCTTCACGACTGACTTTGTAAGACTGCCCTACTGTATCTCGAAAGAGTAAGCTTTTATACAATCCAAATAACATAAAAACAAGCTCGCTCAAATCAAACATAAAATTCCCACGTTAAGCTCAAAATATTTTCCCATCGTAAAAGACTTAAAATTTAGACGAATTTTAAACAATAGAAAAATATCCTTTCAACATAACAGAGTCATAAAACAATTTTGCCTTTAGCGCATTAACATTTTCTAAGTAGCGGCGAAATCAAAGTTTGCAAATATTCTGTCCTATTGTAATACGAATTCCTTTGTTTTGCGATTGCCGACATTTAAACACACATTACTATTTCAAGTTAAAATTACTTATACTACAGCGTGTGAACAGATCTTTCGTCGTGTCCACAACACCAATTGTTTGCCACCCATGACGTCAAAACTGAGATTCGTTAGGGTTGGCACTGCTACAAAGTCATAAATCTGTGGTGATTTTAATCTTTGTGTTTGACCACATAATGATGATTTTCTGAATTGAAATAATTGGATTTTGCATTAAATAGACGTAACGATTTAAAAAGTAACAAATTAAATAGAATTTACTGGTGAAATCATTGAGGACATAGGTCTGCATTATTACGTTGTGATAACCCTAAAAAACAGCTGATTTGGTTTGTTTACTAAAATGCTACGTCCAAAATGAACAGAGTATAGTTAAAAAATGTGTTATCTCTCTCAAAACATAAAATATTTCCGTTTAAAAGGGGTTTCCCTAAATTCACTGTACTCTTCATCTATAGCAACAATAAAGCACGCTGACTAGCTCATATAATGATATCATCGGTAAAGATTTGGCGACGGATTAATTCGACCGGAACGTCCTAAGGATCTTAATCCACCGAACTAAATATGACTTCATACGCCTCGCCTACATCATCTGCCAGATGCATTACATTTATAATATGACAGTGCGGTACAATACATTTGCGATTTGAAGTTCTAAATCTCTATCATGAGTTCTAGCAATCTACACTCGCTAGCGACTGCAGTATAAAAAAATGAAAACTTAAACAGCGCCTCTAGCGGTAGGTTGGGTACTAAAATGCTTTTTTAAAGAGCTAATTGTACAGACTGCGTATTTAGACTACGCGCCGCCACTCAAGTCCGTTAGACGTGGCGCTGCTTGCCTAGATATTTACGTTTCTAATACTGTAGTTCCCGCATTATCTGTAAGACTTGAAAGGTGGCACGGGCTCTACGTAACCGCTGTAGTAACGTCAGGCGATTTAACTATGACAATAGAACTCATGGTAACGGTACTGTTCGATCTACTTAAAAAATATTATGATTTATGATTTTTATACAACTTGTACAATGTTTAAATCATTCTTTTAAAATTAAATTTATTACCTATATATGTGACAAAGTTATGAATAAAGAATCTAAATACTGCAGTAGACGATACAGTACCTTCATCTTGTCCGCTAGCGTCATTACAGGCGGCGTGTGCTTGTGCAAGGTCACCGCGATCGCCTTGCCAGCTTCTAACTGCTGTTTAGCCATCTCCACTTCTTTCTTCTTCAGCTCGAATACTACTTGGAAGAGATCTCGCATTGCTATTACTACCTGGAATAAGAAATACGCTGATTTAGAATCAGTATATATGCCGAGATTCAACCGGTATTGTGTTTAAGCGAGACTTGCTAACAGCAATTCATTTAGATACACGTATAGAACACCTAGACACCCGGAACAAATATCTGCTGATTGCACAATCACGAGGCGGGAATCGAACCCGCGACATCCTGCGCCACAAAGGTCGTACTTACTTGACTAGCTGCCTTATCAGTCTTGATGCCAAAGAAGCGGTGGCCCGTGTCGGGGGAGCCGAAGATGTACCCGAAGGCTCTGGAGTCCGTCATGTCCTGCGCTATGAAGGAGATCTTGTGCACTGGGTGGTGGTATAACGAGTCCTGTAGAACCAAGGGAAGGTATAGATTAAGAAAAGAAAGAAGAGTTTACTTGCATGTTAGTTTGTAAGTTCTCATTTGTAATCGAATTCTTTAAATGAGAATAAAGTATCTTAAACCTGAAGAAGGCTACATCATCGTCATGTAATCGGCTGAATCTATCAGACGAATCTAAGGCATAGACTAAGCAATTATATATTCTGTGCTAGAGGTAAATAAAGTTGGTTTGGTAGCGTCTAACTCTAAACTAAAGGTAGCATTCCGTTATTACTTAGTTTATAATTGTGGTTTTACCCGTTGGTTTTCGAAATAAAGTAAAGTAAATAAATATATTAGCGTAGGCGATCTATTTCTTAGTATGAATTTATAAGGAGCACTAAATATTATAACGCGACCGCGACTCGCGACCAGCGGGCGTGGCCAGAGAACTGCGTGTCACGACATGGTCGCGTGTGTGTGGTCGTCTGGTCGCGGTCGCTAAGAATGGACTGCTACCTTAACATTGACTGCATTTAATAAAAATAAAACGAGATACACACGAGGCGTTCTCGTTGACCCCTTTAATACAGGCCAATGCATACGATGAGAATAGCGCGGACTTTAGAATAACTATAATATGCATATAATTTTGCGTTTAGAGTAGCAAAAATGTTAATATAACCGCTATTCCGCTGCTGTACAAAGGGCTCAATTTTCATTTAATTTTGTCTCCGAAATGGTGAACCGTAAGGGCCGAAATATCAAGTAGGTAACTTAAAACATTACCCGTTCCATGTTCTAATATTGTTAAAAACCATGATATTCTAAAATGCTATATAAAACACATAAATATATCTATGTATAAGGATTGCCACCACTCTCATAGATGATAGTTTGCGATCGTCTGCAATGCAGTTCAAAAGTTCATGAACCCCGGAGAGGAATATGTAGGTATTCAAGAATTCTTGGTAGAAACAAAACTTGTTAGTAGAAATAGGTGAATTATGGATTCTTCTTAAATAAATATATTCGAATAAGTAGGATCATAAACGCTTGGTGTGACCTGGGAAGACTTCTACCCTACGATAAGATATTTCTAGCCACAAAAAATTGGACAGGAGAAACGAAAATAACATTAATAGGTATAGGTATTATGCAAATTCCGTAAACAAAAGAAATTTCTTTTCAGAAGTTATTAACACCGATCGTAATTAATGTGCACCGAAAAGTGTAAGCCGAGTTCATCGACCCGCGAGATATTCATGGAATTACGTACTTACTAATTAACGTGTAGTAATTCCCGCCATTTTGACTCAAACTTAAACAAACATGGCGTCCGAAAACTTCAGTAGATTCTTTTCAGATTGTTTACCTCGTGATCAATGAAGATAAAGTGATGTTGATTGTTGAATAAATATGGTTATTGATGTACCTACGTAGGTTAAGGTGCTGCGTATTATGAAATCATTAAGTAATAAAAAATGGCTGAACTTTTTAAAACTGAAATGTTTATTAAAAAAATAAACTAAAACTAAATAAAATTAAAAAAAAATTTAAATAAAGTCGTAGACTAGGTACCAGTGCATGATTTGTTTCTATTCCTACAGAATTGGGTTTTAGGTACGTTTATAATATACTAAAAAATATTAGCGTATCTTGAACCTAGGTAGGGAATTATGAAGGAAACATGGGTTAATGTCACGTGGGAAAGCGAAGAAAACTGTGACTTTCAGAAGTAGAAGAGTAGTTGATGTTGCCAGAATCGAACAATGAGTTACCTAATTAAAAAAAATCAATAAATGAATTTAAAAGTTGCACTCACCCCAGTCTTATCATCCCTCAGCCGCAGCCCATCAATAGCCACATGCACCTGTATCCTCTGCTTGTGCTCTCCCGCGGCTCGGATCGCCATCTTCAAGTCCGACAGAGCCTCCTGACACATCCTGTCCCCGCGCGCCTCAGGCACCTCCAGCACGCCGATCAACTTGGCGCGAAACGAAACCCCTTCGCCCAGGAAACGGCCGGGCTCGTTCTTGTCTGTGGATCGGGCATAAATTGGAATCGGTCCTATTCGACCTTTTTACTTTTTTATTTGTGGATCTGATGGGATTTGAAATTAGATTTCGATTGAAATTGTCGCGAAGGTTTTGTTTGTTTGGAGAAGTTTATGAAAATTTTAGCAAAACAATAGATAATCTAAATAGAGATAAACAAGAATCAAAAATAGAACGTATCGAATAATATGAGAAGACGTATGTACTCATTTTTGTTTTTGAAAGACACATAAATACATTTTAATTTGGTAGGTACATTACATTCCATCACTCATAAAACAATTGCTTCAAAGTGTGCCTGCAGAGTGACGTAATTAATTACACAGAACACAAACAGAAGCTCACAGCATAGAGCATAAACAAGCGATCTAATTATAAAAGCACAACTGCACAGGCAAAACACAAAATACACTTTCGCGGTTTTACACGGGTTCTCAGTACGACGCGTATAGTTTTAAACAGTCATCACATCATAGATAAGAAAGTAATATAATAACGGACTCTTACTGCGCTTATAAATACTACTCCAGAATACGATGGAACCACTGTCGTGCAATGAATTAAAAAAAATAACGGTACAATTAGAAAGATACCTTCTTTCAGAAGTATTTTTTTCAGAGTCATTGTAAACTATCGCGGTAGTGTCCAGCCAGAGACAAAATGATATGAGCTGTGTGCTCCTATTTCAGTCCCTATTTACGGTGCAACATTGCGGGATTAATTGAATTTCCGCTTTTTAAATTTAGAACTGGAACGGGGACCGAGAGACTAGGTAACTCTTTCTCCAGTGAAAACGTTCATTAAGGAAGTTCGTTTTGAAAATCGAAAAATCGCTTTAAATATTCCATAATTACAATGCAAAATTGTGCGATCGGAGCAACAAAAATAACAGCAATATTTTCGACATCGACTTCGTTTTACTATGATCATTAAAAAAAATTATGTACCTAACACAGTGCACAGATAGTGTTAATCCTAGATCAAGCACTATTCTATTAAGTATTAGTACACCCCTGTCTTATTTATATATCATCTCTCTTTTCCATCCAAAGGTTGCCTGGAAGAGATCGCTTTTTAGCGATAAGGCCGCCCATTGTACGTGTCTTTTTGTGTGTTTTTATTCATGTTTTATTTGTATTTTTGATGTACAATAAAGTGTTTTTTGTATTGTATTCTAATTATACCAACAAATAGATTTTTCCGTATTAATTCTTAATAGATATTTCCTCATAGTAGGTAAATCATCGTTTCAGAATGTAGACATAACGACGAAACGGTTAAGAAAGGGGATGGTAACATGACCTTGCTAAGAATTGCGCAGAAACTTGAGTCTAGTAGCTTAATTTATATGCATGATACACTTGGGACATGACGGCTTACGAGAACAATTAGGTACTACACAAAGTGTGCGAAACAAAGATTTGTAGAAGCAGCTTTCCAAAAATATCATAATTATAATGATACACTGTCTGCACCCGTGACGCACTATCGGCGGTGCCTCGCAGAGCCGAGATCGATCGGTGAATGTGTTTAAAAAAGGTAAAAAATAAGTATAATAATAGTAGAAAAATAAAAACGTAATGTCTCTTATCACTTTATCGAATCAAACTAAGTTGTGCATAAATATTTATCACGGAGATACATACTCTGTCTGACACCAAAAATAATCGGTAAAGTAAAACGCACCAGAGCTAGCACTTTATGTTCAATCCTCGAAACAATATCCTATTTATGTCAAGCACATGCTTCGTAAAATATAAACCCATTTAATAAAATCCAAGATTGTGTTGTACAAAATGCCTCTAATTCTTTGAAGTAGGGTCTTGATTCCGGTTATCGTCGAGGTCATTTGTGTAGGTTTATGAACATACATGTTACTCTTCTCTGACAGTGGGGGTGTACTACATGAGACGGGAAATCCTGCCCATACACAATTTTCTCAGAAAAAACTTGGTCCCGCCAACCCACAGAACCTACAGAGAAAATCTGTCTAGAGTTCGTCTTTTATAAAAAATATACTTAAGTAGGTATAATAATTTTAGAAAAAAAGATCCAGAATTTAAGGTTAAAGATCTTTGTACGGTGCAGCGCAACGTACTCGTACAAAACAGCAACTCATCAATATTATTGAATATCGCGGCTATCTCGTATGACATGTTTTAGTTCACGTTTTTACCTCATACGCGGTAGGCGCGAATTCAATTATCATCATTACCATTTTATCATTTTGGTTAATGAATAAACATTAGTGCTTTAAAACAAACATTTTATCATTTATAAAAGGTGTACCCAACATCTTTTTGGTCCTTCGAGCCGGATATGAACCAGCGACCTAAGACCTAAGATGTTAAGATTACTTATCAGTAATAGCAGCTGGACTCGAGTGACGCGTATCTTAGCTTACGTGTTACGTTTCAAGCAAAACAATGAATCACAGTTTCTAACTGCCATAGAACTAAAATCGTCAAGATTGAAAATTATCAAATACATTCAAAACATTGAATTTAATAAAGAAATCAGAGCTTTGCAACAGCAGAATAAAATCGACTCTAAGAGCAAGCTATTATGTCTCGATCCAAGACTTGATCAGGACGGGCTCCTCAGGGTCGGTGGCAGGCTCAAGAATGCCTTCATAAGCGAAGACATGATGCATCCACTTATTATTCCGCATAGTGGACACGTGACAAATCTCCTCATAGACCATGCACACAAACAAACTTACCATGGTGGAGCACGCGTCACATTAGCTAGATTGCGACAGCAATATTGGATAATAGGAGGCAATAGAGCAGTTAAAATGCGCGTACGACTGTGTATCACTTGTAGACGGAACAACCCTTCTAAACACGATCAGATATTAGGAAATTTGCCTGAATCAAGGTCAAACCCCTCAAGGCCATTCTATCACACAGGAGTGGACTTTTCTGGTCACGTGTTTGTTAAGTCAAGCAAAGGTAGAGGTATGAAGGGCTACAAGGGTTACATCGCATTATTTATATGTATGGCAACAAAGGCTGTACATCTTGAGATGGTGTCTGACATGACAACGTCTGCCTTTTTATCAGCTTTGAGACGGATGGCTGCCAGGCGAGGTACACCTCGACATATGTACAGTGACAACGGCACTAATTTTGTAGGCGCTAACCGAATTCTCAAACAAGAAATGCAAGAAATTAAAAGAATTATCAACTCAGATTTCTTATCAGAGGTTAGTGAGATGGAGATAACATGGCATTTTAATGCACCTAGCAACCCCAGCGCTGGTGGGTTGTGGGAAGCGGGCATCAAAAGCATGAAGTATCACCTTCGCCGTGTCATTGGTGAACAAAGGCTCACGTTTGAAGAGTACACAACTCTACTTACTGAGGTAGAAGCCGTTCTCAACACAAGGCCACTGTGCTCGTTAACAGAAGATCCCGAAGATCTGAACTATTTAACTCCATCACACTTTCTAGCAAGCGGGCCAGTGTTAAGTATCATTGAGACCGAAAGAGATCTAAGAACAAGATGGCACTTAACACAAAAGCTTTTCGGAGATATTTGGAAAAGGTGGCAGGCCGAATATCTTACTCAATTATCAGCTCGCACTAAATGGTTGCAGCCTAAAGAGAACATAAAAATTGATGAAATCGTACTCATTCACGACCCCAACCTACCTCCGGGAAAATGGGCTCTGGGCAGAGTTACAGAACTCCACCCCGGCACCGATGGGTATGTCCGAGTGGTCACAGTAAAAACAAAAAATGGAATTATCAAGAGACCCATTACTAAAATATCTGTTTTGCCAGTTGATAATCAATCACTTGCTTCAGATCAAAGTCAAATTAATATCAAACCTAATACAAGCAAAAAATCATTTAATGCATTCGGCAATTTCATACTTACAATGATGTTGTTGTTTACTTTGTGTGCGCAAGGTATTAATTGTGCACATAACATATCATATTTTAAAAATCACCAAAGTCTTTATTTTGATAAAATTTCTACAATTAATCTTATCAGAGACGAATGGAAAATGGTTGTATATTATGACATGGAACCTTATTGGGGAGGGTCAAGGTTATTATCAAAGTACATAGATCACCTTCAAGAGTCATGTTCGAAACAAAAACAAAGAGCACAATGCGATCTCGTAGTACTACAATTGCGTCACGGGTACACAGGCTTACAATATTACGATCAGCTGTTATTAAAGAAACAACCCGTAGACATTGGAATCCGTGTACGCAGAGGTCTGGTCAACGGAATTGGCAACGTTGCACATGCATTGTTCGGAGTGTTAGATGACGACTTTGCACAACAATATCAACAGGACATTAACCTTATTGCAAAAAATCAACATCACTTGGCCGACCTCTGGAGGAATCAGACGTCAATTATAGAAGCACAAGAAAACTTTCTCAAGCGAATAGAAATATCAATGGATCAACAATATAAACTTTTCAACCAGCATATTTTGAACGTAGAAAAGGAAAACATCATTATCAAAGATGAATTAGAGAGTTTGAGGGCGTACAATGAATTCACATTGTCATCTATCATCGCCAATAACATCTACATCAACCTAAAAATGATACAAGATACTTTATTAGATACCGTTACTAATATTTATCACAGAAAATTCAACATACATATCATATCACCGGATCAAATGAAGAATGAATTGAGTATTATTTCTGGGCACTTATCTAAGGAGGTTACCCTTCCTTTTGATGTTAACAGAGAACAAGGGATATCAAAAATATATCAATATCTGAAGGCCAAAGTCAAGGTTACAGATAAGTACATGTTACTTGAAGTCAAGGTTCCACTCGTCACCAGAGAGAGCTATGACATCTACAAGATCATACCTATACCTACCACAAACAAGGGTAAAATGATTAGCATAACGCCTATCACCGAATATATTGCTATGAACATTCAACGCGATCCAACCAGTCAATCAAGAGGATTTACAGAGTTGTTTCAACAATCAATGTGAGATCCATAGTCCAGTATACCATCTGGATAATGATCAAAATTTGTGTGTTAAAGAAGACCACAATTTGGAGTTATGCCACACAACTTCATCAGCATGTCAAAACAAATGGACTCCACTCAATAAAATGAATCAATACTTATTTTATTGTTGCGATCAATGCTCGCTGAGACTAATATGCAGCGGTCAGGTGGCATTTGAGCGCATCACCAAGGGCGGGATACTATCTATGAGCAACGACTGTACCCTAAAGACGGAGTCGTTTATGATCCATTCTCATAATAAACATATGAATGAGATACAAGCTAAATCGGATATCCTATCAATAGATATTCCTCCGGTGAATAACATTATCAATCTCACGATCCCAATTATTGAGATCGATAACAAGACGGATACGGAAGCCATGGAAAGACAGGTATCCTTAAAGAACATTGGCAAACAAATCGAGCAAATGAAAGCAGAGAGGGCCGAGATCGAGCAGATCTCAGGCCACGACGTCCATCATTACGTGGCCATCTACTCCTTGGCCGCGATCTGGTGCATCATGGTGCTGGCGTTCGCGTGGCGGCGCCTGCGCGCGCGGCGCTTCTCCCCGAGGGAGCGGAGCGAGCGCGCGCCCCCCGCCGCCCCCGCCGCCCCCGCCGCCGCGTCTCCAGCAGCGCGTCGGCCGGCTCCACAGATATCAATCAGTGACACACCAAGTGCAAGTGCTAGTGAGCCTAGTGATACAAGGGCTAAACCAGTGGAAGGGCTGTACAGCTCAATTGAAAAACCCAGAGTAGTTTCAGTGTTGTATAAAAACAATGAGGTCAAACTAATTGACAAATCCACTACACCCTCGCGAGTTTTTCCCGTATTTGGCCAGGAATAAATCATTATCATCTTACTAACATAGAGTTAATGCAAATTTTATTCAATCTTGTTACTTAGATTTAATTCACCTTTCATTACTCACTAGCTATATCAAACTAACCCCTTTCATCAAGGACGTCGCTCCAGGGTATATTTACTTTGTCAATCTCTCGCCCCGGAGCATGTACGGTGCAGCGCAACGTACTCGTACAAAACAGCAACTCATCAATATTATTGAATATCGCGGCTATCTCGTATGACATGTTTTAGTTCACGTTTTTACCTCATACGCGGTAGGCGCGAATTCAATTATCATCATTACCATTTTATCATTTTGGTTAATGAATAAACATTAGTGCTTTAAAACAAACATTTTATCATTTATAAAAGGTGTACCCAACAATCTTGGACACGATATTTTTACGATTTAGCTTTGGTATATTGGTTTTTAAGTTAAATTCAAATCTATGTAAAGTTTCTTTGTCTAACGAAACATCGTAATCCTTGCAAAGGAATGACAGTAACCAGCTAATCGATTGCCATAAAGATAGTATCTACAGCGAACAGTTAGGTAGGTATTAAAATAGGAAACTCATGCACTATACTATATTATTTACATCGTAGAGACAGTGTAGAATAGATAAAATTATAGTGGGAAGTAAGGATGTAATAAATATATTGTAAATTGCAGAGTATTATGCAATGTTATGAGATTTTAAAGCGTGAAGTTTAGGAGTTTCTATACACCATCCAACATTTATGTTCTAAGCATTAAAATTTGTTGTACAAAATATACTATTATTAAGTCCTTATCGTGTATTTTTGTTAACAAATTGCGATCGACATAACCAAAATGAAATAATGCATACCATGTGCTCATGTAAACCAATACGTGAGTGATTTCCGTTGTTTATAACAACGTTGGCCCGAAATAATCGCAAAACTCACGAGTTTTTCTAAAAAGATTGGAGTCCATTGTAACTATTAAGGCGACGGACGTCATCATTAAATTAAAATGTTTAAGCTAATGATTATAAATGTTGGAACGTGTAAGCGAACCCATGAATAAATGCATATACTCACCAAACTGCCGGAGTAGATGCTGGAAATGACACACCTGCATTTTGCCTGAGAAAACCTGAACGTGGACGTCAGCCGCTCATCCCTCACCCTCTGTCCAAAACACCAGCGATGTCAGATGATACGGAACGGAACCGACATTGAGTCCAACGCAATCTTAAATCAAGAGATTTAGTTTCTATTTCGCGGGAACAGGACTCAATATCCATGCCGATAATGGATTTAAGTTGGAACACTGGTTCTAGGTCATCTGATAACCCTGTTTCATCACATTTATTTAGAATATTCCCCATCAAAACTAATTAAATTGATCAGTGTATGGGAAGTCAGTGAGTGTTAGAACCAGCGTAGAAAGGAATCCTTCCATTCACATGAAAGGAACAACGAAAGCTCTAATACGGTGCGCGGTAACGTGACGTCTCGATCAGCCCATGCAATTAACAGAATCGCAAAACAAGCTGGGGTGCTTAGCAAACTAACACCGCTTTGATGTAAATAAAAGTAAACCCGCCGTACACCAGAGAAGCGCGAGATATCAAACAATTTACATATAGATGGAAGATCTAGGGATTGTTTGTTCAAGCAAGTCTCTAGTGCCAGTCAGCTGAAGAAGGAAGCAGCGACTCACATTTGCAAGGGCTGGTTTTCTTACGAAGGGTTTGCATGGGGAAGTCGGTCGGTAACTTGTGATTGAACATCGGGAACGTAATAAGTCGTCTTTTTAAACCACTGAAACGGTAACACACTATTGGAAATCACTGGTGCTGTGTCGTGTAACACGGGTGTATTGATTTTCGGCGCCGCGGCGTCTCTGGCAGGGAGGTGCACGGGTCCTTACATCTTGTCGCTGGTTAGTTTTTTCATGATGCGTCGATTGGTTTGTTGGTCGTGGTGGGTTTCGTTTAGTTTTAGTGGCAGGGTAGCGGCCCCGGTCGGTAGCACATGTCGGCTGCGCGCGAGGGGCGCATGCGCGGAGGGCGCGGACGGATCGATGCGACTCCACTCGTCCTACAACTTTTATGGCACTCAATGAAGTGCGTCATGTATTCTGTACCAGGGACCAGACGACCATTATTTTACGAGGATTGTGCGCCGCGCATCACGGATGTTATACATTTTTATGACCGATTTTTTTAGATTGTTAATTGGTTGCTAAAAGGACATAAGTACTTATTGTTTTTAATTAGCAATCAAGGTATTTTTAATTTTTGCTTGTAATTTATTTAAAAAATTAAATAAGCTTAGGCTTTTGAAAACGGATGAGAGTTTATTTTATGTATAGATCCGGGAACCATTAAGAGGCATGCAAAATATTTGGAACATCCTCCACCTGTTATAAGGAAAATCCAGGATAATAGGTTTAAGCATAAGAATAATTTTATTTAACCTTCTTATAAGGGACTAAAAATATCGCAAGGATTTCCTTCTTTGCGGGAGCGACAGCCGGTCCTCACTACGCAGGCGATCTATTCAATAGTGATTCAATACGACCTATTTATTCTCTACATATTTTTTTTATATAATTACGTTTGGAATATAGCAGATGGGGCTGCGGTATTCAATTTAATCTATTTGATACCTATTATATCAGTAGAATCGCGCCCCTACATTACGCTATTGTTGTAACGGATAATGCTTAAAAGAAGAGTAGAAGAGAAAAATAATATCTTCCATATAAATCAATAGTTTTTCGACGACTCTTCAGTTTACGGTAAACAACAAGAAACAGACCGCCGACCACAGAAGAACACTAGAAGAAACATAACTTTTCATCATCATTATCATCATTTCTGCGGGTGCGTCTACTGGACATAAGCCTCCCTAAATGACTTCAAGTTAAGTTAATGGACGCAGCTTGCATCGACCGCGAACCAACTCTCTTCACACGATCGTCTGTCCAGCTTATTGGTGGACGTCCGACGCTGTGCATTTCACAGCACGTCAATGATTTAAGGTGCGATTCTGCACAACATTGTCGCACAGCATGGTGCATTCAATTGTACCGTTGATTTGTTTAAAGATGTTTCTTGATGAGTTTGTGCCCTGATACTGTACAACCATATGAATATATTGACTTATAAATAAATAATAATAACCAAGCTTCGCTTGAATTTATTTATGTTACCTACATATAGTTTATATATTTAATTAAGCCATACTTGATTAATGTACTATCCAACACCGAAATTATTTTTCAATACAGACTAGCAGATCTGATATTAGCGTGTTTAATGAGCTATGAAACAAACACCAGCTTTTTATAGATAATAAAACCCTTTTTTGTTCATTTTCTGTTATAGATACATGAGAATACACAGTAATTGTTTTAATTGCATTATTTGTGAGTCGAGTGCTTTATAGAATGACTGAATGATGACTACTGTTCAGTAATATGTCAAGTTAAGTCCTCTGTACACCAGATAGCAATGTGTTCTGTTAAAATAAACAAGAGAAATTATCAGTCTCTCTGTTTCCTGTCCTTATCTTTGAGTAAATGTATAATTTTAGTGCAAGGTTGCGATGCTTTATAGCTACAACAAAGGGTTCAGCACAAAAGCCTTGAATCACCTTATATTAATATCTTTGAATAAACGCAGTGAGGTCACATTCTATAACTGTAGTGATGTAGTCTTAGTTTATTTTATAGGAGTAGAGATGTGTAGATATTTTAACACATATTGAGTATTTATCTTGTACGTTAATCTTCTTATTTGGTGTGGAAATTTAAATTTAGATAAAACCCAAGTTCACTGGCAATTCTAATTCTAATTCTAATTTGTTGTGGGGGAACTAGGATCTGCACTGACGTCTCGCTATGGAGCATATTGTGCATTGTCCCCTCGCCTAAGTCGGCCCTAACCAGCCTAACTCCTTGATGTAGCGGAGTAAGACCGAAGTTCACTGGCAATTTAAAACTTTTGGAAGCAGGTGAAGGAGGCTTAACGTTATTTATATACTTAGATCTTCATAATATTTAAAAAAAATTATATAGCCAAAACCTAGAAGGAAGTTTTAAGATAAGTGGTAGAAGAAGAAGACTATTTGTTAGGGAGTATTTGTTTCTTGTCTCAATGTACATTGAATGACTCAATGAGTAAAGAGCAATGAATAGGAATTAGTATTATGTGAAAAGCTTACATACCGGTTTTATCATTCATGGTCAGAGATGTTAACAGTTCATTTAAAGTATCATCTTCATCACTTTACTGAGAGTATGTAGTACAATAATAAGCTGAGATATTTCTGAGTTAAACTTTGATGTACATTTATGTATCAGAGTTTTTATGCCATTTTTAACTTATGTAAACAAGTAAAACATGGAAATACAATATTAAACTGTTTTACGAAAACACAAAGTTGTTCCCTTTACACTTTTGCAGTATAACTGTCAAAATCGAAACCGAAATCAGCTGCTTGCTGCTGATGACAGCAGGCTGACGTGACATTTGACTGTAAATTTAGGTGGTCCGTGGCAAAGAAAAACATATCACAATAGGCGGTTTGTTCTGTTCTGGTTAAATAACACTAGCCAGTAGCCATAGCCATAGTAGCCATAGCCAGCCACTCACGTTCGCCATAACACAACGTAGTGAACTAGTGATTATATTCTCTTTGATAACACAAAGTCACAAACCAAAATAAAGAGTTATTTAGAAAGTAAATTAAAACCAGTCTTTGTTAATCCCTACATAAAATGGAAGAAACAAAGGGAAATAGTTATATTCTGACTGATCACAAAAAATCAGTTAACATTTTGTACAAAACTGTCCGTGAAAACGATAACTTGACCTCTTATAGAATATTAGATGACTTGTTTTCAATTAGAAATGAAACTAAAGTTGAAGGCTATAGAAAAAGAGGCCATAATGATAATCAATTAAACTGCGAGGTAAGGATCCTTCCTTTTTAACCCTAGACACCTAACCTTCGTCGAATCGACGAGCACAGAACAGAAATATAGCTATTACTTTATGGTGCGTGCACCGATCTTAGCGTTGTCGTTTGTCAACTCAGTGTTCGCCGAGCTCTCTCGGGAAGCAGCGGAGTTCGGCGCGTAAGTCTTTTACTTTTCGACATATTACAAAAATAGTCGTCCTTTCGACGTATGGTTAGGGTTTGTGTGTATTTTTTTAGCTGCAGCAGCCTTATAAATTGACGCTTGTAGGGACTTTGCGAGCTAATAAAAGGGAAATCCCGAATGAAATGAAAAACCATCGATCTTGAAACGTCAATACATCGATGTTCTGTTACGATGGCCCCCTCACAATGCTGTCTTACAAGCCAAAACCAGCAAAAATGATATTCTTACTATCTTATTGCGATGAAGAGGCCTCAGTCAACCCCGAATCAAAAAAGCAACGCATGATTGAGTTCTATAATAGCACAAAAGGTGGCGTAATGTCATGCAGCAGAAAAACTAATCGCTGGCCAATGTGTGTCTTCTACGGCATGATAAATATATCGTGTATCAACAGCTACATCATTTACTGCCACAATGCTTCTGTGATGGGTCAGAAAGTAATGATTCGTCGTGATTTTATGAAGAAGATGCATTCGCAGATAGTAGAACCCTGGCTCAAAATCCGACTGGAAAAACGCACCATGCCCACGCACGTGAAAAATATCCAAGACATTTTAGGAGTAAAGACTGATGTAGGCCAAGTTGAATGTCAAGGTGAAGGTCGGTCATCATCCAGCAATGACCTTCAACCAGTCCAGGCCCCAAATGTAAGGAAAAGAAAAGTCTGTGGTCTCTGTTCCTACAAAAAAGGCGTATGACAAAGTCATATTGCTCAAAATGTAACACTTCAATTTGTGGTGAACACAAAGTTGATTTATGCATACAATGCGTTTAAAAATTATAGTTTTTATATTTTTTGTTGATTGATGAGACTGTTATAATTTATGTTCGCCAAAGGAGAAAAGGCTATTTTGTGTTATTTTTTTTAAATTTTCATTTGTTTAAGTGTATGTGTCCTTAGATCTCAAAAAACTAGTGCTGTATAATATAAGGTATAAAATAAACATATCTGTAGTAAAAACATAAATTCGTGTTTTATTTACTAAAACAATACTTGGTTTGTGTATACACGTCATAAAAATAACGGAAAACTTAAATAATAGAAAAAAAATAAGCACTAAAAATTGTTCATCGAATCGACGTATGGTTAGGTTTAAAGGAGTATATACGAAGGTTAGGTGTCTAGGGTTAACAGTAGTTTACATTTTTATTTGTCAAAACACTAGCTCAGCTCACCCGTCGTGCATTCATTAATTTTCTTACCTTTTAAACCTTCCCTGGACTACTACAAATATTTGAACAACAACACAACACCCAGACATCCGGAACAAATATTTGCAGATCATACAAATAGTTGTCCCAAAGCGGGAATCGAACCCACAACCTCCTGCGTCGCAGGCAGACCTTCGCTCGCTGCGCCACAAAGGTCGTCAAATTGATTTTTATTAATTTGAACAGCAATTACTTTTTATTTATAAAGATAAACAATATGCACAATGTTAATATGGTGCAACTAATGTAGGTAACTTACATTCAGGGTATCTAGAATTTAGTGTACAAGTATAGATCCTTTAAAGATACATGACCACTACAGGTAAAGAAAAATGTTGGTATTATAGTTTATTCTAGTGTTTATAAGTTTATAACTTGAGTCTTTGTTGTAGACAATGGATGTGCAAGAAATGTATAGAAAGTTCTTGATTGGACATTCTACAGAACACAAATCTAGTGTAAGTGAAGAAATTGTTAAAATAAGTACATCTGATGTCAGAGAACTTGCTAGAAAGCTGTTCATGTGCACATCATTTGATCACTTAGGCATTAATGGAGGGAACACATCGGAAGAGGCTGTTAAATGTAGCATTAAAGGAGACTCTTTCCTCATACCAGGTAACTCAAGGTATTTACATGAAGTTGAGTGTAAGGTTTCAAATTTACAAGAGTCAAAAATTTGTATGATCTGCAAATATTTTTTACTGACTTGATATTAATAAGTTTAAATGATTATTAAGATTTTTTGTTTTGGTTTTAATTCTGAATTCCTCAGGTTTTATTGTGGATGTGTAAAAGAGCAGTGCAAAAAACTGAGTGGCCAAAAGTTTGACATACTTATAGCTGATCCACCCTGGTGGAATAAATATATTAGAAGACTGAAGAATAATAATGAAAAATTAAGGTAAGGTATCTATAGAAACTACCAATAACAGTTGGAACAATGATAAAACTACGTAGTTATTTCATAAACTCCACTTTTGTTATTAAACTTGTTTAAACAATTATACATATTATAACCAGTACCTTGATGTAGCGATGAAACTGCTGCACAGTTTTTCTTAACTTTTGCTGTTTCATCATTATATGTATATGTAACCTATAACATGGTGCTATATTCTTAATACAACCTCTGTGGTGCAGCGGGCTAAGGTCCGCCTGCGACGCAAGAGGTTGCGGGTTCGATTCCCGCCTCGGGACAACAATTTGTATGATCTGCAAATATTGGTTCCGGGTGTCTGGGTGTTATATATGTATAATAAAAAATATCTAGCTATGTACATATGTATATTATATTAAGTATATCAGAAATCTAGCACCCGTAGCACAAGCTTCGAGCTTACCACGGGGCTAGACGTCGCTGTGTGAATTGTCCAGCAATAAAAAATAAAAAAACTTGGTATTTTGTAGTTACTCAATGATGTATAACGAGGACATAGCGTGTATCCCGGTTGCGCCGCTGCTAGCGCCGCGCTGCCTCGTGGCCGTGTGGTGCACTAACGCGCGCAGCCACATCGACGCAATACGAGATGTCATCTTCCCAAGTTGGGGCGTCTCTTACATCACCACCTGGTATTGGCTAAAGGTTAGTCTTTACTAAACTTGGTACTTTTCCACCTTCATTATTTGCACTGCTAAAGTTTGCGTTGCCCTCTGGTGCTTTTCAAGAACATGCCAGTTTCCTCACGATGTTTGCCTTCAACTATTTTTTAAGAAGATTCAGAGGTGTTTGAATCCAAGACCAGAATTTCAGAATGAAAGTCTAGTGACTTTTTCACTTTACACTGTCTTTATTTTTTGTCTTTGTTTTTTTTTACTCTTTGTCTTTGTTATTTTTTTTTTTTTTTTTTTAGGTGTCAGTAAACTTGGAGCCAATTTGCCCCTTCTCCTTCGGCAGCCGCAAGCAGCCGTACGAACGCATCCTCATCGGACGAGTAGCTGAGGACGGGATAGCGGGTTCGAAGCCCGGCGTGCCACAGAGCAGGCTCATTGTCAGCGTACCCAGTGCATTGCACTCACATAAACCTCCGCTACTTGGTAAGAGCCTTGAACATTCATATCAATTATTTCTCGTCGAGAGTCTTATGTCTGCATGCGACTCAAGAGGTTGCGGGTTCGATCTGCAGATATTTGTTCTGTGTCTGGTTGTTGAATATGTATAATAAAAAATATCTATCTATATACAATATTGTTTATATCATAAACGTACATTATATTAAGTACTTATATCAAAAATCTAGCACCCGTAACATAAGCTTCAAGCTTACCACGGGGCTAAATGTTGCTGTTTGACTTGTCCAGCAATATTTATTTTATTTCATATTGAAATAAACGGGAAACCCACGAACCCTTTTAGGGTTCCGTAGCCAAATGGTAAAAACGGAACCCTTATAGATTCGTCATGAGTCCGTCCGTCCGTTCATGTCACAACCGTTTTTTTCCGAAACTAAGAGCTACATAATATTTCAATTGTAAGTCCCATGTAATGCTTTAGTGTAAACTGTTATGTTACATTGTGTAATAAAATAAAGAATTTTAATTTTAATTTCATAATATATAAACAATTGCAGCGGAAGCCTACATGGGCGAGTTCGACTCGCACTTGGCCACTTTTTTGATACTTTGGATTTTGTCAACTATTATAATCAATATTTATTTGCTGGTTTCAGACATCCTGGCACCATTCGTAGAGGCAGAGAAGCCTCAGGTCTTAGAGCTGTTCGCGCGGTACCTAATGCCTCAAACCACCAGCTTCGGCTTCCAAGTGCTGAAGTTCCAACACGAGTCTCTGTACCAACTACTTACATATAATAAAGACTGATCAAAATATATTATGTCTACTATCTTTATCTATATACCTATACTAGTCGACCGCCGACAGCTTCGCTTGCTTTTTCTATAAAGTTCCTTGAGAAATGTACTATTCGAAGTAATACACTGAATTTTTCAATCAGGCTAGTTTTACAGATTTTTTTATATATTTAACTCCTTTAACCCCCGGTCCTGTTCCTGTGTTCCAGCTTCCACAGTGGGGAACGAAAATAGTGGTTTTTTATAAACGATAGACAGAGCAACATATCTACGGTTAAACAGAAACAAGAACATAAATAAAATAGACTTATTTAATAATTAGGTGTATAGACGCAGATTAGCTGATGCCGTTGCCGTTGAGAATAGCTTTCTTGGGTTTCTTCGGGTAGCCCTCGGGGTTCTTGGTCTGCCATCGCCAGAAGTCTGTGCCTGAAACAGATTTACATTCTATTAACTATCGAGTTGGACAGAGATGGTTGGACCACTGCCCCGTAACGGAAAAAAACGACTTCGAACTATAATGGGACCCGTTTTAATTTGTGATCCAGATTTGTGAAAAACAAATAATGTTTTTCACAAATCTGGATCACATTCATGTGAAAAATATGCTTTGTTCACAATCCATGTGAAAAATATGATTTGTTCACAATCCATGTGAAAAATTATTCTACAAACTTCACGTTTTATAACCCCGCGCAACAAACAACAAAAACTGTATTATGACGTTGCAACGAAAGTTGAGACGAAGGGTTCAAATAAAACTAACACTTGAACTCCTCTGTGGCACGACAGGCGAAGGTGCACCTGCGACGCAAGTTCGATTCCCGCCTCGTTACAAAATTTGGTATATATGAAATTCAAATTTGTTAGAAACTATGGTACCACACCTACCTGTCTCATTTTTATTTTGATCAAATGATGTCGTTTAGTTTATGTTGTTGAGTTTTATCAAAAGAGAACGAGATTTCTCACTAGTACCCCTGGTAGTAAAATTTGGTAGTACTAGTGGGAACGAAACTAATATAATGTATGTTTATTCCTTACACATCTCCTCGACGGAGTATCGCGTGGTCCATCCCAGCTCGTCCCGCGCGAGAGAGGCGTCCGCCCACATCGCCGTGATGTCTCCGAGCCGACGATCCACGTACTTGAGGGGGATCTTTGTGCCCGTGACGCTTTCGAACACGCCTACTAATTCCTTTACTGATACTCCTCTGCCGGTGCCTAGGTTGTAAACCTGTTAAGTCATAGTCATAGACATTTATTTCTATTGTTTGCATTAAAAATCTTTAATGATGATTAAAATAAAAAAAAGCTTGTGCTGCGATCACTACCCGCAGTAAGCTAGTAAGTGGTGGTGTTATAGACCAAGAGCCTGTGATGGCCAGACCTTCCTTTAATTCACAAGCGTGAAAATTCTTTCATGTGTATGTCTAACATAGGTAAGAATAACCCCCAAACATGAAACCTGGATCGCGGTTCCTTTGGGAGATAACAGGTAAAAGGTTGTAATCTCCCAAAGGAACCGCGATCCAGGTTTCATGTTTGGGGGTTATTCTTACCTATGTTAGACATACACATGAAAGAATTTTCACGCTTGTGAATTAAAGGAAGGTCTGGCCATCACGGGCTCTTAGGTTATTAGTTTATAACAACTAGGTATTGTCATAGAATTCAAATTCAAATTAGCGCGCTATAAAGTGCTCCTAGCATTTTTATTATTCAAGACAAACTACTCTAGGTTATTAGATGATTTAGAAAGTGGTATAATATCAGAAATCAAGCACTCGTAACACAAGCTGCGAGCTTACCACGGGGCTAGATGTCGATGTGTGAATTGTTCAGCAATATTTATTTATGTTTATGTTGTGCGTTATTCCAAACTGTGTTTATAAAAATCAATAACTAAAAACAAAAAGTAAGTAGGTACACAGAGCGGTGTACAAAACAAGTCCCTTAGTTGGTTTTACGAAATCCCGGAAAGTGATTGGGGTGATACGTGATACCTACGGTTTAGTCGCGGAGTGCCGACATTCGTTGTTTGCCAACTTTTATAATATTCAATGTAAGAATTAGCGGAGTGCCGACTTTTAAAAAATTCGGTGCAACTAATCGCACATCGACGACTTTTTATAAATTTGCTTATTTTATGAGTAATTTGCCTACCTACCTACTATAGATAAATATATTATCAGGTCCGCACCACACAAAGATTTTCAGATTTGACTATAGATTTTCCAAGTACCTTGAGACCAATGTGTTTCTGTCCAAGTAGGTTGAGAGCCGCGACGTGCCCGCTCGCGAGGTCCATCACGTGGATGTAGTCCCGAACACCTGCAAAATTTATATTGTGTTTAAATGGACTTTAAAACAAAAATCGGGGGAATCCTACAAACATTACTGTAAAATTCTCAATTGATTCCCAAATAATCAAAGCGTTTCCCCTGAAATTGTAGCTACCCTCAATGAAGACATCCGCTGAACGAAACTAAAACTAGACTACGCGCCGCCACTCAAGTCCGTTAGACGTGGCGGTGCCTAGATATTAACGATTCCAATACCTACTGTAGTTTTCGCATTACCTAACCGTAAAACTTCGCACATCGACTAGGGCACTCCAATATTTTATTTTTATTTTATTTATTCGTCACACAAAACACTATCAATGCACATGAAACAATATGAACTACATTGAATTGAAACAATAGATCAACGTTTGACGTAGATTTTCAACGTTCTTTCGTGATAAATAGATAAATTAACGCAATAAACACGGGTATAGTAAAACCATTTTTAAACTGAACGCCCCTCCACCGCGGTTACACGTAGGGTAAGGGGATGTATATTGGTGATATAGGCAATTTGGTGATAGTTTTTTACAAGACTACCACGCCAATACCTATGCAAGCACATTCAAGAGACAGCGCCAGCGAGTTGCTACGAGAAAGAAGAAGATAGTTATATATAATGCGTTTCGCTCCATCGTTTCTGCGCTTGGTAAACAAACTTTCTTGAGAATTGTGCATCAGTGGCGCCATTGTTTAGTGAATGTCGGCAGCGTTAGCTTATTTTGTAAAAAAATATTGTTTATAATTATTCTGCCAGTGTTAAACTTACTAAAATCGATCAATAAACTAATCATCATTAAAAAAAAGCTGTAGTGAAGTCGTGACACAGCCAAGGTAAGTTTTTATTCCTTAAGTTCTGACCGTTGTTTCTTAGGGTTTTTGTCAAAGTTTTGGATACGTTTTTGAGAGGGTAACTTGAGACCTATTTTCCGCTTTTATTAAAAATAAACTACATAAAACGAATATACAGTTCGATGGGTATTATTTTGGGTAATTCGTGAAATTATACTAGCGTTTTTTCCTTCAGAAATAAGTCCTGAAATAATAATCATATGCATTTTTGTAGTATGCATAATTGTGCACCGTTACATTCACTACCGTTTAGAGTATTAAAATCAAAATCTCTAGGCGCTGTCAGTGTCACAGCCTGCCGTCTCGTTCGCTGGTACGTCATTCGCATTTTAGTGCTCAACCGTTCGTCACGTAAAATTGCGAAAGTTTCGCACTAGTAAAATAAACAATTGTGAACCAATATAATTACGTTTTATCATGGCCAAAACAAGTTTAATTTGCCATTCTTACGTAAGTGATCAACTACAAATCATAAAATTTGTTATAAAAATCCAAGTTGAGTCCAAGTGACTCGGAACCAAATCATACCATTGAAAAAGGTAAGTCAATTTATTATTACAAATATGCTTAGCTATTTTGTGGGCATAGACAACAAAAATACATCGTCGGACAGTCTCATAATTATGATGTCATGCCGCACTACCCTCATCTACAATGTAGGTTATTGAAAGCTTATGTACCTAGCTCATATTGTGCGCAAAGACAATAAAAATGCATTCGAGCTGATCATCGGACAGTCTCATCGCAACAATGATGTCGTAACGCGCTACCCGCATTTGCAATGTGGTTTATTGAAACGTCAATTTATTATTACATGCGTACCTACTTATGTAGTTCATATCGTGCGCAAAAACAACAAAAATGCATTCGAGCTGATCATCGGACAGTCTCATCGCAACAATGATGTCATAAAGCGCTACCCGCATTTAAAATGTGGGTTATTGAAAACAGATACTGTGTTAGTTTCTGTGTACAACAATACGTATTTATACTAATAATGTACTATGATAGTCATACAATGCATTCGAGCAGTATTCAGGACTGTCTCATCGCATATTGACTATCAAATTAACAAGTTAATGCACTCGAGCTGATCTTTGGGCTGACTCATCGCATTTGTACAACATATTTAGAAGATAATTATATCGAGCTGTTCTATGGGCTGTCTCACTTATTCTACTTCCCTCATTGCATCTGGACATGGAGTTGATGAATATAAACCCCATAGATTGGGGAGTTTGTGTATCCACCACACTAAAAGGTTTGTTAGCGGCAAATTTAATTTACCACAGTGAGTTGAAAGGTTAAGTACCTACACAAATGACGCTGCAGCCTATCTTCTGATAAACATATCCCTACGTCGGTTTGACGAAATCTATGGGAAAATATTGGGTGGCACTATTATTAGGCCATCGCCATACGGCACTTTGGGCAAAACAAAACACAAGGATAGATTTGACATTATTACAGTGTAGTGTTACACAAGTAAAATTTATTTGATACATTCGGATATACTTTTGGGTTTATCCTCTGTGTAATTATTAAATTGTTTTAAATTTTATACTTAACGTCCACTTATTTGAAAAATAATATGGAATAGAGTAGTTCTACTTGGTGATTTATGCATAGTAGGTAACTATGCATAATACCTACCTAATTTTGCATTATAAATAATACAAACAATCACCATTAGATATTTATCAAGATATCATAATTATCTATTATGTATACCATGTATACCTATAATACCTATGTTTTATTATTATTATTACTACATCCTGCAAGTTGTAGATTTTCCTGCAAAAAATGTTTCCTTCCATACGTATCCGATTATTTTGGGATTGAAGCGAACTTTATAAGCAAACTATAAAGTGGTTTACTTGTGACCAACATACGCAACTTTATAAATATTAGTCTTGTAAAACAATAAGAACGAGCTATGAAGAAGTTTACAAGGGTGAATTATGAAATATTCAGCATTCTGAATCTGTTATTAGGTTTTTTCAGTACCTCTGATGCAAACTGGCTAATCTTACAAAGAAACAGCCAATCGCATCGAATAATACCGCACGTCGAGAAGTCTACATCCGTAGTCCAGTACATCCAGGACGCCAGTGCAGCAGTGGACACACCGCCGACTCAGCCGCCGAGCATAAAGGAGACGAGGTACCCAAAAACCATCGACCGTATTTCCGACATCAATAATAACCCATAGTAACTACCATCTTGGTACAGATATCTGCTTATAAACAGATGTTTTTATTTTTTAAACAGTCGTTTTAACATTCGGTCCGCCTCTTGGTGAGACCTAAGTACAAAACTAAAGGTTTGTGTACAATAATAATATAATCCAGCATTGAAGGATCGCAGCAATCAAGACATCGCAGCGTGCTCAACTATCTTATATTACTATAAGTTCATTCCTGGAATCCTTTTAAAATCCATACCGAATTGAAATGTGCATCTTAAATATAAGCTGCTATGGTGTGCGAAAGAAGATTCCGCCCCGCGGCACCAGCCGCATTATGACCGATGTACATATCGGGTCAAGACCAAGCGTGTTTTACCAACATGAAATATACAAACCTACTTGGGTGTATGCTGTAGGGTGCGCCATCACTGGCAACTAAGAAATTATTGACAGTTTTCATGTGTGCATGTCGGAGAGTTTTTTCTACGCTACCTACGTCCATTGAGTTACGGATAATACGTACAACTATTTCCAAATTCTCTCTCAATGTGATACACTAACGTGTTTACATGACACAAAATATAATTATGAATATTCTGCTGTTAAGTGTATAGTAACTTCCTAAAGTTATGAACCATGAATCGCTTCAGATAATCTACTATTAGCGTTGCTATATTTTTAATATCATTTTATATAATAATAACTATGTATCAATGTAACCGTTTCAAACTTACATAGTTATTATGTAAACTATATATTATTATATATAGTTTTATAACTGATTTCTATAATAATGTCTAAGACTGGGTTAGCTAGAGACCTATTATGAATTCAACTTCGTTTGAATATAAATCCAGGGTTTCACAAATACATGTTATTGAGTTAAATCCCATGATTTCTGTTTTACACCCACGGGATGCATCAGCTGTCATGCAATGGAACACATCGCATTTTTAAAGAAATTAACATCTGGATAAAGTTTTCAAAATGTAGAATATGAAATAAGTTGGTATTTTCAACCACTGCATAGTCGGTTTTCTATTGTGCACTTGCCCAGAATTTTATTGCCTTTTATAAGCCTTAAAATTGCATATTTTTATTTTCTTCATTCGACAAAAATAATGGTAGCTCCACGCTACCCTATAATCATTTTAAGGAATTTAAAATGACAATACTATAGATTAGAGTTGTATAGTTAATTCTGGCGCCTCAACAACGGGGTATGGGTCGTGTAATTGTAGAGAAAGTAGACCTTGGTCGAAATATGATATAAATTTCCATACAGATAAAGCTGCAAGTTATCTACTACCATTATAGGTTAAATATATATATATATATATAATTCCTTTTTTGCATCCATACATCAATAGAATGAGAGAAAACCAGTCTCCCATCTAAGTGAATTGAACTATCGACAGTTCGTCGACAGAAAAGGAAACAGTCACGACTGAGTCCTCGAAAAACGTTACTAAATAAGTACCTAAACAATCAATTACCCCAGATCTTTTTGCCTTTTGCAAATACAAAAAAAAAAAAAAAAAAATGTGACTTGTAAGGTCTAGAATAAGTGTCTAGGACACGTCTGACATCTTCCTTTTACGTTGTCATGGGCTAAAATAGTTTTATACTACGTTTCTACGGTTTCTTTTTGACTCTCAGTTAAACAATTATTTACAAAACCGAAGAAGAGGCTTTATTCCCCATTGGTATATTCAGCCGTTATATCTGTTATTTAGAAACTTTTTACATAATAATTAATCTTAATGGACCAGCAACAATAACGTGTTAATTTAATTTGTTGTCGCTAAGACAATTATACATATATTATCTCCACCATACGGGGACATCAAAAATAATCTCTACCAAGTATGTAGCACAATAGTTGTCTGGGAAGGTCGTGTATATTTAAATATATATACATACAAACACATTTGTGAAGTTAATATTTCTTACAGTTTTGAGAGTTGTTTACAACAATCTATATTATATAATTCTTTTCACCACAGTTATTTAACTTTACATACAAAATTGTATCTATACTCAATAGCAACAAGAAAGCGTTCCTATTGGTACTCCTTTGAATAGTTCAATCAAACATATTTTCAGACGATCGGATACATGAATATTCGATCACAAGTTTAAATCCTCTATGGATGTTTTGGAGTTTGCTCCCTTGTAAATAAAACTATCGATTTCAGTAAAAAATAGTATAAAAAATGTCTTACTGACTTTAGAAAGGTTTTTGGTACTAGTAAACCGAATAGAATCTAAATAAATTTTGATATGAGTATGATCGTTTATCACCAGTGTATCTTATTGGCGTTTGAGAAAGCCCTTTATCTATGAATAAAATCATAGTAAAGCCACGCATTAACAGCTATATTTAAACATTATGTAATTACTAATGTTTAAACATTATGTTATTACTAATTATTACTAATTACAACAAAAACGGTTCTTCCTTTGCAATGGAAAGGTTCTGCAAAAGAACAATCATACAAACCTGGAGAACATTTTCAATTATGAGATTTGTTTTAACACACAAATTATAAGCCACAACATTTTTATGTTGATAGTGGGGGTGCTAGCTGCTTGTAAATAGCAGTCTAGACGCGGGGATTTTAACCAAAACCTAGTTGTACTGGAATGACGGATGTAATGATGATGGAATTAGCTTATCTACAGAAGGAACGGGCATAACATTGCAAACTGTGGTAAAAACCCCATACAGACAAAAAGCCACCAACCTTCGTAAGTTTGTTGCTCGCTCAGGTAGCCATCTGGTCTTCCTTCTCCAATCACGAAACCAAATCGTTCACAGCACCCCTTCAGTTCAGGATATTTTTGGATAAAGGCACAACACATAACAACACGTTAATAATAGTCAAATTGTCTCAGTATCAGCGTGATACGAGGTAGCGGAGGAGTTCAATAAATTCGCGGCGAAAAATTTTCGCTTGACCTTGCGATGACAAGCGTTAGCGGTGACGGACTGGCTATTGGTTGGTAGTCAAAAAACTGTCATCTTGAAAATGTCTCCACCAATCAGAGAGCTTTTGCACACTGCACTAAGGTATGGCTAGGCGAATTCTACCCATATAAGGTCATACAACAGAGAGCAATGTAAGCCTTTTAAATCTAAGGTAGATAAGCATCATCATTATTCAAATCATACCTACGATGAAGTATACGCGTAAACATGCACCCCGCCTTGAAAGATCGGGAGATTTTTCAACAAAGCAAGAGTGAAAGTATTCAAAGATAATTATAAAAATAGATATTAACAAATTGATTAATATGTTAGCGTTAACTGAATACTTTATGATTGATAAGAAAGAGAGTGCGAAATAATAAAATTAAATAATATTAACTTAAATTAAATTATGTAGTGAGATTGCATTAATCATAACTACTGCGTTGGAATAGGGTATAGTTTAGCAACCGCACGTTTAAAATACCCAGCCTTTGTCTTTACGGTAACAACGCGAGTGATACCGTCATCACCTTTATACGTCTCTGTGATAACTCCAAGTGGCCAGGCGAGAGGAGGGGAGTCATCCTGTCCCACGAGTACAACAGTACCAACTTCTACGACTTTCTCAGGATGAGTCCACTTCTGACGAGCTTGCAACGTATGCAAATACTCTATTCTCCATCTTTTCCAAAATGATTGGACCATACTATCGAGCAATTTCTTACGTTGTGAAAGACTAATGCGTTGATCGGATATTTCCTCTGCGGGTAAATATTGTAATGGCGTAGACATAAGAAAATGTGCGGGTGTAATAACATCAGGGTGCGGATCAGCGGAAACTACGCTGAGAGGTCGCGAGTTCATAATGCACTCGATTTGAACCAAGACAGTATGTAGTTCTTCGTACGTCAATAGTTGATTTCCTACAACACGATAGAGATGCGTTTTTAAACTTTTAATGTTCGATTCCCATAAACCGCCGAAATGTGGGGCTCTTGGCGGAATCATCTTCCACTCAATGCGACGTGATAACAATTCATTAGCGACCCGAGAATTGAAGTCTTTGTCTGACATGAAATTATTAAGTTCGTCTAACTGAGCTTTAGCGCCAACGAAATTGGTACCATTATCGGAATAGATACAAGATACAGGACCACGGCGTGAGATGAAGCGCTTAAAAGCAGCGAGGAAGGAATCTGAGGTCAAGTCGGAGACAAGCTCAATATGTACAGCTTTAACTACCAAACACACAAAAAGACAAATATAGGCCTTTTGTGCATGCTGACCTCGACGTCGTGAGAGCGTGATGCGTATTGGACCAGCGTAATCCACGCCGGTGTGAGCAAAGGCCTTCGCCTCTGAAATACGAGACGTCGGAAGATCCGCCATCATCGGCGTAGGATGTTTAGGATTGAACCTAAAACAATCGTTACATTTACGTACGTTAAATCTTATGATGGTACGAGCGTCTAATATCCAATATCTCTGACGGATAATGGACATAAGCAGACCAGCGCCAGCGTGGCAATTTGCTACATGATAATGATTAATTATCAAGTTGACAATATGATTGCGTTTCGGAAGCAAAACCGGATGCTTAACTTCGAAAGGTAGGTCGGATTTAGTAAGCCGTCCTCCTATTCTTAAAATACCATATTCATCTAAGAATACGGCTAAGCGTAACAATTTTGCAGAAGGCGTTTTATTATTTTTGATGAGCTTTATGTCATCAGCAAAATTAGCTTTTTGAACGTCTCTGATCAGAGCATGTTCAGCTGAAATTAAACCTCTGACCGAGCGGGGATCAGAGTTATCTTTAATGCGTGCGAACTTCAGGACATACGAGATTGTCCGAAGCAATTTCTCCCAAGAAGAGAAGCGTTGAGATAGATCACAGAGCAAAGGTACTGTCAGACGTACAGTAGTCAAAATATTAGTCTTATGCTCTGGAAGTAAACTAAATTCAGCAGGAGAAAATGATTTTACAGGCCAATTGGCAGGATCGCTACGTAACCAGGATGGACCATTCCACCATAGATCATGGGACAATAGCTGAGATGGTAGCATACCTCTAGACAGACAGTCACTAGGATTCTCAACACCAGCAACGTGATAGAAATGCTGAGGACCTAGATGTTCTTGACACTGCGCTACGCGGTTGCCAACGAAAATTGACCAACGATGTGGAGAAGAGTGTATCCACGATAAAGCGATTGTAGAATCCGAAAAGGCGTATATATCTTCAATGTGAATGCGTGAAGAGTAGTTGTCGCGTACAACTTTAACCAATTTAGCCATAAGCACGGCGGCGCATAATTCAAGGCGAGCGAGAGTAGAAATCTTTGTCGGTGAGACCTTAGACTTCGCACAAAGTAAGCGAACCTGCACATCATTGGGATACGTGCAATGTATAAAAACCATACATCCATAAGCATGTATACTGGCATCACAGAAAGCGACAAGGCGAGTTACGCATTCCAAAGCGACACCGATGTGGCGTGGAACTTGTAAAGCATTTAGCAAGGAAAATTCCTGTGCTAAAGCAGCAAAGCGTGTCTTTACGTGTTGAGGTGCAGGATCATCCCAGCCAATTCGGGCTAGCCATAACTCTTTTATCAGAAGTTTGGCATATAGAATGACAGGAGCTACTAAACCGAGAACATCAAACAACCTGGCCACAATAGACAATATGTTCCTCTTCGTACACAAAGTATCAGTAATTTGGGTGGACGTGAAAAAGAAAAAATCTTTCGAAGGTTCCCACGAAAGGCCTAATACCTTCGAGGCGCTACTGATATCAAAGTCGAGAGGTTTGCGGTGAGAGTCAGGAAGACTTTCAAGAAGAGCGGTGGAGTTGCTACACCATTTTACTAAATCGAAATCACCTGCACGGAACATTTTGATCAAGTCTTGTGATAGACTCATGGCGGTCTTTTCATCACACGCGGAATAGACAAGATCGTCCATATAAAGGCTCGATTCAGCTATCTTGGCAGCTTCAGGATATAAGTTACTCATGTCATAAGCCAGCTGTCGCACTGTGCGCATAGCTATATAAGCGCTGGATTTAAGACCAAAAGGTACACATGAGAAAACAAAGGTGCGAATTTTCTCGTTCTCATTAAAACGATACAGAATGCGTAGGTATTTACGTTGGTCTTCAGGTACACCAATGCGTAAATACATTTGTTGTATATCAGCGTTCATAGCGACTGGAAATAAGCGGAATTGCAAAAGCAATAAAAATAAATCAGCCTGTAGATTGGGACCAATATGCAAAACATCATTAAGAGACAACCCTGTGTGTGTCTTGGCGCTAGCGTCAAGAACAATACGCGGTGCGGGCTTGTCTGCGCGCAAAATAGCGTGATGAGGTATGTGATAACCGGTAGCGTTCAAATCATGCGAATCTAGGACCTCATACAGGTATCCCTTGCCAATATACTCGCTAATGACTTCATTGTATTTTTCACGTAAGTCAGGAGCATGGCGAAATTTTCTTTCCAATGCTATAAGACGACGCTGAGCCATAGCGAATGAGTGACCGAGTTCTGATGGGTCTTTGCAAAAGGGTAAAGCTACCGTGTACCTACCAGACTCATCCCGAGAAACGGAGGAGACAAAAATATTCTCACACTCGGTGTCATCAGGAGATAGTAAGCGCATCGACGGTATCTCTTCGAGTTCCCAAAATTTTTGAATAATATCATTTAAAGCGAGAGCGGAAAAACTACAGGTTGATGTCGCAGTGACGTCATTACGCGGATAATCACCCATGAGGACGTAGCCGAAAGTGGTGTGAAGAGCGAGCGGGAGCCGTGATCCTAATTCAACCCTTTCCCCCAAATAAATGTACGGAAAAAGTTGAGCACCAAGAACCACGTCTATATTCCCTGGAATATTCCAGGATAAATCAGCGAGCGGCAAATTAATAAAATCGACCTCATTATCACAATCGATAAAATGCGATGGTAACTGTTCAGTAATACACTCCACTACAAAAGCGTAAATTGTGTATTTCTGTTCAGGGTAAACGCGGGATTCAATATCCATATATACATAACCTATAATAGGATGCGAAGCGGAACCTACACCTTTGACAAAAGAATTACTCAAAGGAATAATAGGTAAATTAAGCGAGCGACAACATTCAGTTGTAATTAAATTATTCTGCGAGCCATTATCTATAAGGCAGCGTATGATAGACTTGTGACTTGCACAATCCTTAGCGCGCGCATACACTTGCGCAGTGGCCAACAACACGTTGCACTTAGGTACAGTCCCGGCCGAAAGCGTTACGGTCGAATTCTGTGGTTTCGCTAAACACGGCTCGACTGAGTGGCCAGAGCCGGCGACGGGCTTATTGACACTGTGGTGTAAAACTGTCTGCGGTGAAAAATTAACATTTTCTTCTATGTAGGTTTTAGCGTTGTGCGTGCGTGATAAACTTGAATTACTCTTATCAGTAAAATGCAGAAGAGTATGATGCCGTTTCTTACATAAATCACAAACAGACTTTGAATTGCAGTTATATAAATTATGTACTATGCTAAGGCAATTCACACAACCATGCTTGGATTTAATAAAATTAAATCGCTGTTTGGCATCATTTAAATTCTTAAATTGCGTACATTGATATAAATGTATGTGATTATTATCATTGCAAAAGACGCAGTGTTGTTGAGACTCAGCACGCTTGTACGCGTTATCGCTAGGCGATGACTCATTACCGGCCGACACGAAAGTATTAAAGGTACGAGAGCGCGTCTCGTGCGGCCTAGCGGTGGCAGGTTTCCTAAGCGACTGTCGCGGGTTCGACTCCGTCTGCGAACAAGATCGCTGTAAAATTTTAGCCTGGTCTTGAACAAAACTAATTACCTGCGTGGTATTAGGTATTTCGACATCACGCACTGAAAGTTCAAAACACTGCACTGTTTGTGTATCTAATTTAGTTAAAGCGAAATGCGTAAAAATAAAATCAGCAAGGTCGTCAATACCTAGCTGTTTAAGGGCGGCGATAGCGGCGTAATAAGTATCTATAAATTCCTCTAAGCTTGAAGCGGTATGACTACATTGTTTCAAATCAAATATTTTGTTAAGATAATAAGTACCTAATGAGCGTTTATCTTGATATTTCCTAACAAGCGAATTCCAAAGGATCCTATAAGTTTCCCCGGTGGGGACTATCCCGGCGATCACCTTCAAAGCATTATGTGTAAGTTTGCCTATTAAATACTGCACGCGTTGCGAATCGGTCAGCTGTTCATTGTTATGTACATTCGATTTAAAAGATTCGAAAAACACGGGCCAATTTACAGTGTTCCCGTCAAAGCTGGGTATATTAATCGGCGGTAGGTTTATTTTGACACTATTGCTATCACAACTGCGTGTGTGAATAGGTGAAGAATGACTACCTATTTTATTTCGTACTCGTTTGACACGAATGTAAAGATCTTCAAACGACTCTAAACATCCATAGTCAAGTTGTGCATCAGGATTTAAACTTAATTGATATTCGTTTATTTGATCAACAATAGATCCGAATTTATCGTGGATATCATCAATCGTTTCTGACTCAGTCATAAAGTTTTCGTTTGACCTAGTCGCGGAATCAAATGATTGTATGCACTTCGATGCGTCATACAATTTATTAATGCGTTTATACAATAACTCTTTCTTATGTTGAAGAAGGGTTATTTTCATTTCTGTGGTAACTTTAGCCATGGTAAATGAGAATTTAAATTAAATGAAACGAGAGAATAATTACTTATGAACAAAATTAATGCGGGTAGGAAAAACGAACGTTCGACAAATTTGAGAACAAAGGAATATGATATTTAACTAGCGAAATATATGAAATGCGAATGAAAATATGTTGACTAAGTTTATATAAAGTAATATCTATGCCTAAACAATAGATAGGAATGTTGTTATGCGTGTTTAGCGTAAGTTAATATAAATTTTGAATAAAATGTTTAAGAAAGGTGCGGGTAGGCGTTACCGACCGGCGTGGTGGTAAATTGACCGAGAAATTACCAATATTACGTAATTCTACGGGATAAAAGGCGTTAATTATTAATTATTTCTACTGGATTTACTATCCGACTCGTTAAAGGACCATAATATGGGGGTGCTAGCTGCTTGTAAATAGCAGTCTAGACGCGGGGATTTTAACCAAAACCTAGTTGTACTGGAATGACGGATGTAATGATGATGGAATTAGCTTATCTACAGAAGGAACGGGCATAACATTGCAAACTGTGGTAAAAACCCCATACAGACAAAAAGCCACCAACCTTCGTAAGTTTGTTGCTCGCTCAGGTAGCCATCTGGTCTTCCTTCTCCAATCACGAAACCAAATCGTTCACAGCACCCCTTCAGTTCAGGATATTTTTGGATAAAGGCACAACACATAACAACACGTTAATAATAGTCAAATTGTCTCAGTATCAGCGTGATACGAGGTAGCGGAGGAGTTCAATAAATTCGCGGCGAAAAATTTTCGCTTGACCTTGCGATGACAAGCGTTAGCGGTGACGGACTGGCTATTGGTTGGTAGTCAAAAAACTGTCATCTTGAAAATGTCTCCACCAATCAGAGAGCTTTTGCACACTGCACTAAGGTATGGCTAGGCGAATTCTACCCATATAAGGTCATACAACAGAGAGCAATGTAAGCCTTTTAAATCTAAGGTAGATAAGCATCATCATTATTCAAATCATACCTACGATGAAGTATACGCGTAAACAGATAGTGTAATAAAAATACTGTTCAAAATAATATAATTATAACAGGGTAAATAACCTAGGAATTTATTTAATAAACGAAATAGTGGTTACCCACATCATGACATATAAAACATATATTTTCGATAGATTTCGAGTGAAGTCACTCATAATTCTAAGTTCAACTTAATTTAGTATAATTTCTCTATTGAGTAATTTTAGTGTGATTTTATTTCCTCAATCAGCTCTAAAAGTCTACATAGTTGCATATGATTATTATTTCAGGACTTATTTCTGAAGGAAAAAACGCTAGTATAATTGATGATTAAACGAACTTACCAAGTGAAGTTCTATCATAATTATACGTGGCGTTTTTTCCGAAGAAATAAGTACCAATTCCCTCCCAACCCAAGGACCCTGATGCTGATTTGATTTCGTCAACAAAATCAAGAAAAAGTATTCAAGAATATCTGATGTAATATATCTCTTAACGAAATGACGTACCAGCGAACGAGACGGCAGGCTGTGACACTGACAGCGCCTAGAGATTTTGATTTTAATACTCTAAACGGTAGTGAATGTAACGGTGCACAATTATGCATACTACAAAAATGCATATGATTATTATTTCAGGACTTATTTCTTCGGAAAAAACGCCACGTATAATTATGATAGAACTTCACTTGGTAAGTTCGTTTAATCATCAAGTATTTTATTTTGAATTTTGAGCTTGTTTTTTTTTATCACCAAATTAGCTGTACAAGTTTTTTTGATATCACCAAATAACCTATTCTTTTGTTGTTTTAGATTGGCAATGGAAAAAGAAAGTAAATATAGAAAGTATAACCAACAACAACTTCAAAAAGCCGTCCAATTAGTGAGAAATGAAGGTAAAACCATATACAGAGCTGCTAAGGAAGTAGACGTCCCATGGAGCACCTTGAAGCGTTACCTAGGGAATGAAGAGGAATCTGTAAGAAAAATGGGGAGGCCTTATGCACTGTCTTGTGATTTAGAGTTAAGGCTTTTCAATTATATAATAGAAATGCAAGAATTGGGATTTGGACTAACCGTTTATCAAATTAGAAAATATGCTTATGATCTTGCTGCAGTCGCTGGTCGGGAGAACTTCTTGCCATCAGCTAATAACATTGCAAGCAAATGGTGGTGGAATAGCTTTAAAAACAGGTACAATTTATGCTTACGTGTGCCTGAAAATCTTTCAGCCTATAGGGCTTCTATGGCTAATGAGATAATGGTCAAAGACTTCTTTTCAAAACTAGATGATATTCTAACTAAACTCACCATCAAGGACAAACCACATTTAATTTGGAACTGTGACGAGACTGGATTATCGTATGTAGTGAGTCCATCTAAAGTTGTTACCGGCATTGGTAAAAAGTATGTTTACAAAAGAACCTACGCTGAACGAGGACAAACTCAAACTATGTTAGCATGCATTTGCGCAGATGGGACATGGATTCCACCTATGATAATATTTAAAGGAGTTAGGTGGAATAATACACTTAAAAATGATGCTCTTCCCAACGCATTGATTAAACTATCTCCCAAGGGATGGATCAATTCGGAATTATTTTTAGAATGGTTAAAATTCTTTGTAACTGCCATACCACCTGAACGTCCTGTGGTCCTGCTGATGGACTCACATTCGGCACATATTGGACCAGAAGTTCTGAAAGTTGCGAAAGATAACGAAGTTTATCTATTTACTTTCCCAGCGCATTGCACACATCTATTGCAGCCTCTTGACGTGGGCGTATTCAAGCCACTTAAAAGTTACTGGCGCGACAACATGAATAGATACATGAGCAATAATCCTACTGATGCTCCAAATCGCAGTAACTTCCATTCTATTATGAATCCAGCATTCATAAGCGCCTTTACTAAAAAGAATATTGAAAATGCTTTTAAAAAAACAGGCATCTGCCCTTTAAACG